>JAUPFR010000002.1:39007522-41507522 GCA_036925125.1 Oreortyx pictus | reverse complement strand
GCATTTCTCTAAATTATGTGAAAATTTGTGAATTAACATCAGTATTTCTGTCACTGCTCTAATAAAATATACAACATCTCAAATGAATATCATGCTATGTCAACTATTTCTCTCACTTAATATATACCTTTCAGGCATCATTTCACGATAAATTAGAAACGTTCAGATATGGCTTCAATTAGTCCTTTTACTTGTCCTGGACTTAGAAAAACAATCTGAACCACTAACAAAAATAATGCTGTTCTTGGAGTACAGAGCCTAACACTTCCAGGGGAAAAAAAAAAAAAAAAAAAAAAAAAAAGCTGGTTTGTTAGGTTTTTTTTATACATTCTTACTCATTTTATACAACATCAGGTTTTAGCAGGATAAAAACAGCTTTTGGAAGTTTTGTTTAATAAGCCAGATTTCTAAGGCTGAACAATTAAATTCCAGTGTATTAACTCTCAAACAATTAAAACTCAAATGTAATGGAGATGTGAAATTGAAATGCAACTTTAAAGTTCTGATTTTTGTTGATTCTGACTTTGGGACTACTGATTTAAGGTTTTTTCTACAAAAAATTTACATGTCAGAATCTGTACTCTTTCCATGCTAAGGCTGAATTTGCTTAGAAAATATAGGCCTCTATGGCTAATTTTGTTAGTTTAGCTGACAATAAAAAACTTTTTGTCAAAGTCCCCATGAAAGCAAACCACAACTACTAGAACCAAAGTTTTTAATTCTAACAGACGTTATACTATAACAAACACATATTTTCAGTGGCCTGGAGAGTTCTGTATTAGAAAAATCATCTGATTGACTTGAGTCACTAATAGTACAATCTATTACCAATTTGATTAATCTGTTAGGGAAGTATCTTCTGTATCTTTGAACTCCAAAACATAAAACATTAAATGATACTGTTCAATATTTTGAATGGTAAGTGGCAGAACTAGCAAAACTGCCTTTACAGACAATGACTAAAAGATGGATTAAAAATTCCTTAACACAGACACAGTGTGATAAGAGCTATTTTTGCAAAGGTTGTAAGATCAGCATTCAAAGAAGAGGCAAAATAACAGCAAATAATTCACAAAGGAAAAATGTTCTGTTCAGTTCAGCTGGGGTGACTGAATTTTGGTCATATTTTTGTGGTCAACACATATTTTTGGATAATTTCAACGTGAATTATGAATTATTCATTGTATTTCAAGTACTTAGCAGATGAAAGACTGCATCTGCACAATATCATTAAAGAAGAACTGCTGAGGAGCAAAGCTGAGAACGGAGCATGGGATACTTCCATTCTACTTCGGTGTAGTTGTTTCCTGCTTTTTTATTATTCAAATGAATTCACTGTGGTTAACAATGAATTTCTGCATTTAGAACTGTCAACACAACTGAAAAGAACTATGGGGCTGCTGCTAGGTTACCTGTATAAAACAAATAAGATAACTTCATATTAAATTTCCAACCTCTGAGATGTCTATGTACTGCAAAGGCTTAGATGCATTCATACATTATGTGATTATGTATCACATACTGTACACGTGTACAGACACAGGTATGTGCTCGACCATAACAGAAGGCAAAACTCAATAGTTCAAGTCACCGAAATGAAACCCAGAAGATGGCATGCTGATTAGAACAATACAGCTCAAAAGACACGAGAAGGAAAAAGAGAGTGTGTTCTGTGGTCGTTACTACTATTACCAGTAACAGTTACACAAACAGATGTGTCATCACAGAACCACTAGAAGAGTGCTTTATCTGTGAGAAAGCATATAATGCAGTATGGGCTGTATGTGAAAGGTACACAAAGACTGTGTTGTGACCTACTGTGTGGATCAATACGAAGATTTTTTTTCCATTATTTTCAAGAAAAAGATGAAGGCAAATTAAGTGTTCTTGAAACATACTCTGTACAATTGCACTAAGTTCAAAAGAGTGGCATTAAATGTAAGGTCTTAAAGTCTGTGCATAAACTTTTAAGGCTGAAGCCTAACTGAAGCACAGAACTGTAAACACAGTATTTTAGAGTAGTTTTCTTCTGTCAGCTATTCTTTCACTGAGAAAGGCAGTTCCAAGTCTTGACATTTTGCTGAACTAAGGAAAAAAAAAAGCAAACATAAAAAATGGGAAAAGTTTCCCAATTTCACTCATTTTAGGATGGGGGGAAAGAGCAGTAGAAAACATGCAGTGCTACTGTGCAAAACAAAAGCTAGTCTATAGAAAATTTTTTTTGATTTATTGTGATGGTACCACAGTTCCTCTCGTGAGGCTTGACTTTTCTGACAGGGCTTTTGTTTCCAGCAGATAGCATACTTCAGGTATGTCTCTAATACCTTTTAGAATATAACTCAGCAGGTAGAAATAAATATGTTGAATTTAGCTATCGGTAAGCTAGGCAAGGAAATTTTTGCTGTCACGTTTATATTTTAATTTGACACTTCTGTCAGATGGATACAAAAACTCCAACCAGAACTATGCCTATATACCTCTTCTTATTGGAGATAAACATCCAGCACTTCCAGTGTTTAAAGGGAGGAGTTGTCTAGGTTGATAAAATAATTCTGAACAAAGCATCATCACTACTTCTTTCAACATTTGCCTTGTGAGTGACAGGCAATTTGCATCATGACACTTAATGAAGTACTGTAAACCTTTAACCTGAATGTTGTTTTTCTTTTGTTTGCAGCAAGAGAATTCACCATAACCTAAGCATGAATTATAGTCTTCAAGGATTCTGCTGGAATTCAAACTGATTACAAGTAGATCACACATAAACATTCACAATAGCAATGGATATATTGTTCTGTTTATAGCCAAGAACTCCCAAGTGACACTGGTGTTAAAGCCAGACACAGTACAGTATAATAAAAGTACCATTGAAACCCTTACTAGAAAGATACAGTTTAGAAGTACCCCCTAAGATTTTTTCCCCCATCAGTTTTAAATTAAGGCCTCAGCAATATAGCCCATAAGATAAGGCCAGTCTTTTATATTCACAAGTTCTAAGTTCTCTTTTGATAGCTGATTCCAAAACATCTGGGTGCCATTTTCCCTCTGTTAATGTTGTGTCACTGGTGTAGATCAGGAGACTGGCTGCCAGAGTCATTTAGCTGAGGTAACTCCATGGGTGTTACCTTCATAGGCAGATTTGCTTCTCAGTTAGTATTTTGTCGCTTTTCTTTTTTCTTTGTCAAATAAAAAAAAATAAAATTAAAACAAAACAAACAAACAAAAAAACAACAACAACAACTCCCAAATGGATGCTTTTAGGGTTAAAGCAATCTATTGCTGCTGTTCAGTCATCAGTCTTCACAGGAAGTGAATCTGAGGTTCCAGGAGCAATGGACTGGGAAGTAATCCATATAGAGGCTTCCTCGCCTCTTGTTACTTTCTCCCATTGGTTGAGATTGTCCCTGGAGATGCAAAGAAGTCAGAGATAAGTTGAATGAGATTTATTCCTAATAATATTCTCTGCTACACTATACTTTGTAGCTTCATGCTCTATAAAAGTGCCAGTATGTCACCAAGCTTTATATTCATTTATCCTTTATTCAGAGTTATTCCATTTTACAATCCTGAGTGGCTAGTATACATGTTGACCTATACGGCACAAATTTTTCAGAATGAGTACTGGAGTTAGAGGTTAGCACCTGTTTCTATTACAAATCCATAGCCTTTGCTGCTACAGAGAAAACCCAGCTGGAGCCATGTCCACAAAGACTCTGAAGCAGAAGCCTGGAGGCATTACAGAGATGAGAACTCTTGCCAGAAAATTTTCTTCACTGGAAACCACAGAAACACATTAAGTCTTCTGAAACTTCTTCACAGGGGCTGCCTGTCAGCATGTAAGATGTTGCCTACCAACATCATAACATCAGTCTTCAATTACTCATGTGGTGATATCACTATCAATCTACTACAACAAAAGAGTACCTCTTCCTTGAGACAGATTTTTTTTTTATTGTCTTACAGCTTGACCAACTCTCAAATCCAGATTTCAGTTTGCAAGCAATAAAATATTGAGAAATTTGGCTGGTAGTATTCTAATGATACAAGGGGATTATAGATGCATAATCTTCCTTGGTGTACACTAGCATCACTCCTGTGATTTGGAAGGCTATGTTAACGAGGACCAACAATGCACCACACTTTGCAATCTATGGACAAAATCTAGCATTCAGTTTTCACACACAGAGAGAAACAGTAAGCTCAGCTGTTTCCAGCTCATAACATCAGGAAACTAGTTTCTAAAACAGTGGCTCTTAGAAGTTTTCAGAACACAAATAGGATGGTAAACCTATGAAGGTCCTATAGACTGTAAGCCATATTAGTGCATTACATTTGAATTTATGTGGTAGAGCTCTCATGATTTTTTTTTTATGCCACAGCTCTGCTGAAACAGATGATTTAAAACAAACAAAGAAACAAACAACAAAACAAAAAAACCCAGCAAATAATTAACTGGAAATACAGTGAACAAGCAAGAAGAGAAAATATTGCATTTTCTGCCAATGGGGGTAGGAAGGATCTAAGGATGTCTACCAAAGAAAGCTGGTGCCCTCTAGGGGAACACCTATATCATTTTCAGAAAGCACATTTCAACCTGCACTTTCTTTGCTCCTGACCAACTGGAAGACATGAAACCAGCATTAATATAGAACTGAAGCTCAGCAAATACAATCAAATGCTAAAGATTGGAAAAACTTAACTGTCGCTATTTCTAGGTCCCTTTCCCAAAATTGGGGAAGTAATGAGGAGAACTGCAGTTAAAGTATTTGTAAATTGTACAAAAGCAGCAACTCAGAAACTTGTAGGTTCATGGAAGACCATTAAAAAATATTTGATTCAATTAAAAAGAAAAATCTCTTCCCCACACTCTAAAATAGGCAGATTGCTCCAAAAGTAATGCTTCCTTTTTATTACTGTGGAAACCACAAAATCTATAACAAGCACAATAACAGTTTGATAGAGCAAATTCTCAGCTACAAACAGTATTTTTCAACATACTCATTACCATTAGCTATGCATTTTCACCAGCAATGAACATGAGTCTGCAATCTATACTTGTAAAAATCAGCATGGTCAACAGAACTTGTCTTTCATGTTGCTGTTGCCACTGCTGAAACACACTACCCAGCACCTCTCCGTGCTCATATCAACTGTTTGGTCTCCATAAATGTTCAGCGAGTGTTAATGAATGTCAGTGGATTCCATTTTTTCTACATGAAGGAATTCAACAACACACCTTCACTTCATATGCACTTCCATGTCAAGCACCACTTTTTCAGACTGCCCCTCTGCTGACATTCGTTGCATGGCAATAACATGCAATTGAATACTGGTGGGAAGGTTCAGCCTCTACTGTCATACCACCATCTGCCTCTGACACCATGCACCAACATAATAAAACAGGAAGCATTACTTTCAGAGCAACACCCAGAGTATTATGGATTTGCCAGTTTGGTAAGCCTAGTGAGTAGGCACAACAGAAAACACCTATATGAGTTATTTTGGGTAGTACTACTCAGACAGTAGCTACGATCTACAGTGAATATCTAACGTTCTAAGAAATATTTTCAATAAGGAAATAAATACATTACATACAATAGAGTATTTAAAAAAGTGGAAGAAATCATCAGAGGAGATAACTTTCTAGTTTCTTAGATACAACGTTACCTTAGACAAATCAGTGACTTTTTTTTTTTTTTTAACTTTTTTTTTAAGATGCAGATTGTACAATTCATTTGCCTTTGTGCTCCCACTTAAGTTCTCCCAGATGTCTGGAATGCCCAGAGGCATGCAAAATAAAGATCTTGATGCGGACATGCTGTGTTGGCTGTTTTTGTTGCTATTATTTGCAGTGGTGTCTGCGTTCCAAGGTGTCTATGACTCAAGGACAGGGCAGTTTAAACATTACATTTCAAGAACAAGCTTGGCTAGTGAAGAAGCGATATCAAAATTGGTCCAGTCAGCAGCTGAGGCAATAGCAAACAGAAATAAGGCTGTTTTTCTCTCATCATTTACTCTTAAAAATTAAGTGCAGTGCAAAAACAGCTATTTGAAACACTGGACTAACCAAAGCACTGAGACAACATGTTTAATAATGAGGGATTGGTTCACTTTCATGCAAACTTCACTTTGCATTCCTGAATTTTTAGTCTACATCTCCAAATCTCAAATCTCAACTTCCTCAACTTTCTCAAACTGACCACTTCAGGTGGATCTAGATAGATAGAGTAATTCAAAGACAGAGCAGTTCATCTAACTGCTATCTAACTGCTTATCAGAGGATTTTACGGTAGGGAACAGATTTTCAAGAAGCACTTTAGTCTTTTGAAAGTCTCAAACCTCATTCCTGCATCTGTGCACCAGTTTTGTACCCGTTCTGCAATTCAACTTCTTCCATTGAACACTGAAAGATGGATGACCAAGTACTCCAACCCATTTTTGAAACTGTCTCATTCGGATGCATTACTGGAAATCAAAAGATACAGGTGTTCCAAGAACCCTGCTCTTAAAGATGATGCTGTCAACGGTTTGTGGGCTGGTTCGGCAAAGTTCCATGACAGCTGAGGGAGAAGACCCATGGGCCCACACCCTGGACAAGGGGAAGGGGGAAAGGGAAAAGGGCGGAGGTGGGCCCCGAAACAAAATAGTGGCAACAATCTGAGGAGGAAAGCTAATTTACTAAATAAGATATCAGAAAGTAAAATAAAACAATATAATACAATATAATTGGAATTGAGGCTAATAAATCAAAGAAAATGAGCAAGACAGAGTGTCTGATAAACCGAAGGCCTTACACTAACGCTGAAGGCGATACGGCAGCGAGCACCCACTGCTGAGTCAATCCCAAAGGAAAGAGAGCGTCCTGTGACTGCAGACAGTTTTTATCTTTTCCCTCTGAGTGGAAAATACGTAAAAATGCAAAGCATCGCAAAGTCCTCTGGGGAATGTAGTTCTTCTCTTCTGTGACAGGTATACCAGGAATTATCAAAGATCCATGGAGATGGAGTATTAACTCTTTAACTCTTAATGCACTACATGTTATGATGTGGAATACCAATGCCGAAAATCATAAAACCATGACAGATGCTATGCAGTCTCAACCACTCACCTTAGCTTCTCAGACTCATTCCACATCAAGACAAATAACAATGCTTACTGATGAGCAAAAATACTGACAGGCTTACGCAAGTGTTTCTACAGTAAATATAAACCCATTTTTAAGAACTTTAATTTAACTGTGCCAGTAAAAAAACTTTCCTAATATCCCAAACTTTCCTAATATGAGTTTTCTTCATTAATATAAAGAATTCTTTGTACATACTCTGTCAGACAGTTTCAAAGAATCACTGAATGGTTTGAGCTGGAAGGGACCTTAACGATCATCTAATTTCAAACCCCAGCTGTGGGCTGGGACATCTTCCACTAGAAGTTAAAATGTTAAAAGCACATAGATATTGACTTTGGGAGTAAAAGTACACCCAGCTGTTGACTAATATGTCATAAATATATCCAAATTTTCACACATACTAAGCAGTTTGATAATTTTCATTAACTTGAGTAGAAACAAACAACTTGTGTTACTGTATTTCTAATTCTTAGTATTATAGTTAATGCTGTTTAGTTCACGTAAACAATATTAAATTGTTCCTGACTGAAAACATGGTTATGCCATGCACAGTCTCTGTGTTCCAATTATATGGACAAAAAAAGTTAAAATTTTCAGTCACCCAAAGAGTTGAAGCAACATGTCTTCAAGCAAGGATTACAAATTCAGCAGTTAGAAAACTTCCATGAGCTGAGACTATCACTCAGATGGATGACTCACAGTAAAGATTGGCAGGATTACAAGCAATTCTATAGTTTACTTCATGTTCTCTAATTTCACACTGAAAGCAACCCTTCTCTATTTATTGGAGTATGCATGAATCAATTATCTATAGTCAAACTAACAAGTATGTCTTAGGTCAACATGGTCCCTTATTAGAGAGATATTGATTTGAAGGGTAGACTATTCAGTGGATAAGGAACTGGTTGGAAGGTCACATTCAGAGGATTGTGGTCAATGGCTCTATGTCCAGGTGGAGGCTGGTAATGAGAGGTGTCCAGCAGGGGTCCACCTTGGGACTAGTACTCTTTAACATCTTTATCAGTGACACAGATGATGGGATTGAGTGCACCCTCAGCAAGTTTGCTAATGACACCAATGCCACCCAGATGGACCCTGATAAACTTGAATGGTGGGCCCTTGTGAGTCTAATGAGGTTTAATGAAACAAAGTGCATCGTTTTGCACTTGGGTTGAGGTAATCCCAGATATGTAAAGAATCTGGGAGAAGAAATCCTTGAGAGTAGCCCTGCTGAGGACTTAGTAGTCCTGGCTGATGAAAAACTTAACATGAGCCAGCATTGTGTGCGGGCAGCCCAGAAGCCAAACAGTATCCTGGGTTCCATCATAATAGGAGTGGCCAGCAGGGCAAGGGAGGTGACTGTTCCCTTCTACTCTACCACTGAGAGGCCTCAGCTGGAGTGCTGCATCCAAGTTTCGGGCTCCCAACACAGGAAGGTGTGGAGCTTTTGGAGAGGGTCCAGAGGAGTGCTATGAAGATGATGAAAGGGCTGGAGCACCTCTCCTATGAAGACAGGCTGAAGGAGCTGGGCTTGTTCAGTCTGAAAAAGAGAAGGCTGCAGGGAGACATCCATGTGGCTTTCCAGTATTTAAAGGAAGCTTATAAACATAAGGGAAATCAACTTTTTACAAGGGTAGATAGTGACAGGACAAGGGAGAATGGCTTTAATCTAAAGGAGGGGAGATTTAGATTAGATGTCAGGGGGAAGTTTTTTTACTGAGAATGTGATGAGGTGCTGGAATGTGTTGCCTAGACAAACTGTGGAAGTCTCTTCCCTTAAGGTGTTTAAGGCCAAGTGGATGTGGCTCTGGGAAATCTGATCAAGTACATGACACAATGTTTGGAAACCCTGCCTGTGGCAGGGTGTTAGAACTTGAAGATCTTTGAGACCCCTTCCAAACCAGGCATTTTATGATTCTATGATTCCAATCAGAAAACTTTCCATGGATATAAACTCCAATAAGATAATTCTCTCGGATAAACTAAATCCATTACATTAGGTTTTTTTTAGTGTCTTTCTACTAAGAGCTAGTTCTTGAAGCTCTTTCTTAATCTTCTATGGTAGAGTCTGTATCCACAGTTCTTAAGTAACATAATAAGTAGAGAGATGTAGTCACCAATTCTACTTAATACTCCCTCTGTTGATCTAGAAATTGCACAGCCATGACCAGCAGGAGGACTTTAGAGATAGCTGACTATTAATAACTCCTAAATATGTAGTATTTTTCATAAACAGTGCTCTGAACCTCTTGTACAGAGCTACATAATCTTCTCACAGCTATATGAAATAGTGTGTGGCTGCAATTAAATCATTTTGCTAATGACTGTCTTGCATTTGTTGATGATTACTTTCAGCGACACCCAGCCTAAAAGCCCTCTATGCACTTGAAATCTCAGTGAAACACTAACTCTGAAGATACACGAGTTGAATTTTAACTGATGTCTAGAGGAACAAGTGAACAAAATGATGAAGTTTCCCAAATGTGATTTTAATACCTCATGTTTGAAAAGGAGATTCTGAAGGAAATGCAATGAAACTTCAGAGAAAATAAACAAACAAGCAAGCAAAAAAAAAACAGAAATCACTGTAATACTAAAAACATATTAGAAGGTAAGATTACTTGGTGTTAACAGCAGTAACACAGGATAACGGTCAGTTTATTGACCATCTCACCTTGGTATGCAGAAGATGAAGACTAGTTGGATTTCTTAGGATTTGAAAAAGATTCTGAGACAGAAAGTTTTCTGTGTTTAGAAACAAGCAGGAGGGAAAAGAGAACAGACTAGACTAGGACAAACTGCAAACTGATGTGTGCTTGCATTCCAGGACTGTTGCTTGCATTTCAGTCAAGAAACTAATAAAATCCTAGTAAATGTTTTGTGGGCCAGGTTATACCATGTTACAGTGTACAACCTTCTGTCACTTCACATACATCACTCAGCCTACATAGACTATTTAGCCCAAGGTCAGGAAAGTGACAAAGAAAAAGCTCAATGCAGGCTAGGACCACAACAGAAAGAAAAAAATAATAGAGGGAGGTCCTTTTAAACAGGGAAACTTAACACTCCTTGGATGTGGCTACAAATTGCTGTCATTTTACCAACCAACTGTTTTCCTTAGGGAACACAGATTAACCTGAAAAGGAAAGCATACTGATTTCAACAGAAGTTTTGTCAGTGAAGATTGCCATGGTCTCGCATAGAACTACTGGATTCAACTACCTACAAAGATACCTACCATCACTCCAGAGTAGAAGAAGCCAATTGTTAAAGGACACTTGCCACTCCTTCAGAAGACCCCAAACTACAATCTAGCTGACAGCAAGGATAGTACTACATTTGCCTTTCCTACATCTCACATCCCCTTATGCTCCAAGTTACTGACTAAGTTATGGCACTCTTTTTTCTGTTTTCTAACAGAAATGTTCAGATATGAAATTAAACATGCAAAAACTATTTTTTTTTTTAATGAAATAGAATTCTTGTTTTTGGCCAATCTTATGTGTAAGTATCATGCTGAAGTAAAAAGGAAACAGAATGAAACTGCTTTGAACCAAATGAGACAGATACATATTCACTGAACCTGTTTCTCTCTGAATGGATTTATCATCAAGCTCATTTTAATCAGATGTGTCTGTAGATCTGCTTTGGACAGTCCCAGTCAGTAGTTACTGCCTCTGGGTTTCTACATAAATTAACATGAGAAATGTAGCCCCATCTATCTGCATGCAATAACCCAAATTAAAAGGGTGCATTTCCAGAAAAACAAGCAGAGCAGTTTACTTTTTTTTTTTTAAACCAAAATACCTGCTATGCAAAACCTTGCACATTTACTCACCTGCATGCTCGGAGTAGTGGCCCAGTTGGAGGAAAGATCTGTGCAAGTGTGGTGTAACATGGGATGGCTACAGCATTGTAGAATCCAATCTGGGAAAAGCAGTAATGAAAAAAAAAATGTTGCTAAATTAAAACTGAAATTTAACAGACAACTAAAGCAAAGACAATGACTACTTATTTAATTAATGCTTATGTTAGGAATTCACACTTACACATCTCACCTTAGTATCCAAAGACTTCAAAATGAAACACTAACAGTGAAGAGTGTAACAATTACAAGTAGCTTGCTTGTCTCTCGTTAATAATTAAGATGGCTGCTTCAGACAGGATTTTCTGTGAGTTTTTTTTAATTAATTCAACTGATTTTCTCAGGTTCTGCCTGGCTTTTTGGTGGCAGTAGTGATAGGAAGACATTCATGTGATGAAAAAAAAAAATTAAAAAGCAGAAAAGTTGATCAGAATTTTTAAAATACAATCAAGCTCTGGATTTTGCTGATGTCCTCCAGAGTATGTATTCCATAGATCAATTTACCTGAGGTGCTAAGGGCTTTGCACCCTTGTAAAGTTCCTGTTTTCTTTTCATGTAAGCAGTGGAGTGACATATTTTTACCATTATCATAAAAATCTACTCAGATAATGAACACATTTTCTGTGATACATATGATTCACATAGGCTTCTCATCCTATGACTGCTACCATGCTACAGTTGATTTATCATGCAGTGAGGGTATTTTTAGAAAATACTACACTTAAAGTCAAGGATTCCGTATAACATTCATTTATTCTAGATTCTCATGATAGATAGTCCACTATGTTCCCTATCTTAGGACAAAGTTTTCAAATGCTTCATAGTGACATACGACATGCCGTACTGCAACCAAAACATTTGATTAAAAAAATCTCTTTTAATAGTCTAAACATTGGTTGTTTTTAAGAAATCAAAGTAACTCTTGTCCTTATTGTCCTTACCTCCAGCAATACAAAGATTCCTCCCATACTGCTGTGTAAACAAGTCCATTTTGTACTTCTTTTTTTTTTTTTAAAAAAAAGACATTTTTCTGACCTAAGAACCTAAGTCAGATTTAAAGCAATTAAGGTGTAACCAATAGAAACTGCAGTAGACCAGAAGGCAAGGCTTGCCTTCTCATCAGCAGTCATGTCTGTTCATCTAAAAAGAAGTAGTTTTCTGTTTTGCATACTGCACTGCTTTCAACCTATGTGTTTTGTTTTGTTTTTTTTTCCTTTTGAGATTTTTTGGTTGTTGGTTTGCTAAGGGGGCTTGTTTTATTTTACAGGAAAACAGCAGACTGCTCCATATCTGATAAAAAGTTATGAGTGGAATGATAGGTACAATCACACTGTAGACTTCTCAATGAGAAGTGTGATGCTGCTGGGAAATATGAAAGACTTCAACCAAACTGAATTAATTTACAGTATGTTGCAATCAGTTTTCTTTTTGAAGCTCTAGTATTTGAAACAAAATGTATTTTTGAAGCCCTGAAAGCTCTTCAAGTTAAAATGTACATCAATCAAAGAGAAAAGGAAAGCAAAACAAGTGAACAACTAACTGGTTCATCAGATTTGGATTCTGAGTAAAGATCAGCTAATTAAAAACATTCATTTGCAACAGCTTGAATTTCTGACTAGAGCAAACTCACACAATTCCCTTTGGTAAAAGGCTTGGGTTATCTGAATAAATAACTCCAGTCTGACTTTTATATTGCTATGGCTAGACAGAACGCCTCCACTTCACTCAGGTACGAGTAGTCTGTTGAAGTCACCACAGACGAGGCAGCATACATATACCCTAAGATGCATGACAAGGAAGAAGTAGAAAATATCTTCTGTTTCTGAAACATACTGCTATTGTCTCTTCTACTGTGCATACTAATTACATTTTTTTAGCTTTTGACAGCTGGATCTTTAATGTTCACACTGAAGCATTTTAAATATAAAATCACTCCTAATATTTTAATCCTCGTATAAAAGTAAACATCTTATTTTCCATCTAACTAAGTAAATTTCTGAGCTAAGTTTTGAATCGCTGGAGTCTTCTGGGTCACTGCATAGTTTTGACATTTCTGTTTTCATCAAAGATTTCAAAACTCTTAGGCTATGAAAACGAGAAACATTAAGGGCCCAGTGGAAGCCAAGAAAGAAAATACCCTTTGAGTGTGCAGTTGTGGTATAACCATGAACGCTGCTTAAATTCTCAAGAGAGGAGAAGAAAAGCAGGGTGATGGGATCCTAACTGAATCAGGAACGAATCCACACTGCAGGCTCTGCAGTAGGAAGACATCAAACTAAGAGACCCTACATGAGTTGCGCTTCAAAGGATGAGAACTACAGAGACTGAATTATCCAACCACCCAAGTGAGAGAAAATGCCAACTACAAACTATTTTCATCAAAGATAAGTATTTGAGGCATAATTATTTTTTCAGAGATTGCATGTTTATACAAATCCCCTTTTCCTAAACATAATTGTCATTTAAATAAGGTGTTAATACTTTAATTAAAACCCACATAAAAATACAGGATCCTAAACTCATTAACACTTTCTGTTAGAGCCTAAGGAAATGGATGATAACGCTTCATTAAATTCTTCTGTTTCTACAGGAACATAGGCATGGTTACTTTCACTTAACTATCTTGTTCTAAATCTCACGTTTTGCTATAACACTGTTGCAAGACACAGCAGCTACAGCTATACTCTGAAGTTGTTTTTTAATCTCTTTTTTTTTCTTAATATTTTACTGCTAAGAAGTACACATCAGAACACAGAGTAAAGTAACCTACAAAGACAGTTTTTACAACAATACTCATTATGTTTCAAAGAGAAAAAGAATAGCTCTTAGATCTGTACTTTCACCCCACTAACAATTCTTTAATAAATGCTAAGAAGCGTAAGGACTGTAAAACTGTGTGCTTTTCAAGATGCTCAAAGATAAATACAGTGCGTGGAAAAATAAAACAAGTACAGGAAAACGATTCTTCTCTTATTGGGCTTAGAGTTGATGCACAAATTTAATTAATTACTGCCGATTCATTATTACAGCACAGTTAATAAATGTATGCTAAAATATGATAGAACAGAGTTATGTTTCAGAATATAAAAATTTCTACAGTCTTTCCTATCAAATAATTAATCTAGAGCAATTCTCAACTTAGAGGACTGAATAATGAAGAGCCATAGACCTTGGAGCACCTTTGTCCTGGTACAGTGTCAAGCTGTTTTTTCTTTGAGTTCTTCTTAAATAACTTTACAAACATTGTTTTAAATACTCCTTACAATTTTCCTAAGATACACAACAGTGATCCTTTGCACAGTGTCTCAGGAAGACCACAGAGCTAGCAAAGGTAGCCAATCACCAATATCTGTGTTAGGTCATGGACAACAAAACTCTTGTACTAATGACATATTGCCAAGTAACTGATGCCCCTGTAACAACTTGGAGAGATGTCAAAAGAAAAAAACTTCCACATTCTTACTCAATTCATCTTTTGCTATTGATATATCTTGAAGACAGTCTTTAATCCACATGCCATTGGTTAATTCCAATGATCTCCTGGACTTATTTGCACATTAAAAATGGCATAACATATTAAATATCTGACCATATGGGAGAAGAGTGATATTTGCCTTTTCAAATCTGTGGTCAATATTCACAGTCCTCTAACTTGTCATAAATTTAGTCTTTTGTTTTTTTGATAGTTCTTAAAAATTTAATTGTACATGAGTCTACCATTCCTTAATAGTTTTTTTTGTTTTGTTTTGTTTTGTTTTTTTTTGCCTTCTTTTACCAGCTGTACCATGCAACGAACATGTTGTATCCAAAAGTTACTCAAGTTTTCAAATATACAGTCTTGCCAGAGGCCTGCTGCCTACTCACAGAGTTTTTGGAGGAAGGAAAAAATGGCAAGTTAAGAATAGAAGGTAAGGAGACAACAAGGTTTAAATTGCTGCATTGGGAATTATGAGAAGAGCACTAATGTATTATCAGAAGACTTCATTTTTTTTCTTATTGAAAATGCATGATCATTTCCACGTCAGAAATACTGATTGCATCATGTTTAAATCATTACTTCAGCCTTATTATTATAAAAGAAGTATAGCTATGTTATATAGAAACTTGAGACAGCAGCAAAAAGAATTGTCATTCTAGTAATGTCTCTGAAAACAAGTTTTCTGCTTCCACTTAAAAAAAAAAAAAATCTGTTTTGCATACAAAGCATAGAATTCAGCAGCCCACATACCCTGGGATAAAATGCAAAATTTTTTCATAAATAAAATGTTTTCCAATATTTTTTTTAAAACACTATAAAGCAAGTATCATTTTACAGAGAGAGTTCATACTTGACCCTGAGGGACTTCATCTTTCTTGTCTCTGTCCATCATAGGAATGGGTTGAATACCTGTTTTTTTCATTTCATCACCCTGGAGAAAAGAGATGAGGAAAACAAAATTTGAGAGTACTAAGATCAGAACTGTTACCAATTTTCCATTGCATGTGAATCTGAAAATCCAGAAATTAAAATAATGCAAATACCAGAGTTGCACAATCTGAGAAAACCACTTAAGGTGAAGATCTACTTCTTGGAGTGAATGTACTCATATTTTCCTTCTTTGCAAAGGCCTATCCATAATAAGGGGCAGTTGGAAAAAAAGAAAACAAGACCAAATAAATCAGATTTACCTGTTCTACTCATAGTCTCACCTTTGTAAATGCGACCTGTTTAAAGCACTATAATACAATTACCAGTAGAGCACAAGTCATCTATGCAAGGAAAGGCTTACTGAGGCAGATGAATTTACAATGTAACCTCTTTGTCAACAAACCAATTTCTTTGACCAAAGATAGTTTTGATAAAATTGCCAGCCAAACAGCCTTCTTAAGTATATTAATAATGTCTACATGCAAAAGAGGGATACTCTGAGAAATGCAATTATTATTAAAGACCAGATCTTTGTTATGTGAAAATAAAAACTACCTCTTTGATTCTCATCCATTACTAACAATCAAAATTAGCTTTGAGGAAAAAAACTGAAGTTCAGAATTATGTTCACTGTTTTATTTTGAAAGGAAAAGATATCAGAAAATCACAGAATTGTTTAGATTTGAAAGGAACTCTAAGGATGAACTCATACATTCCATTTTCCCACTCCAGGCAAGGTCAGGGACAGCAAGTTTTACAGAACTGTCCATTTGGGTTTTGAATATTTCCAATGATGAAGATACCACAACTACTCAGAGCAACGACTGGCAGTGGCTGACAATTCACATAGCAAAAAAAAAAGTATTTTGTTTAGTTGCAACACAAATACTAGGAATACAAGTTTTCTTCTGTTAAATACTTGTAAACACATATATGAAGCTGCTAGACAGAGGACGCTATAAAAATACTGCCAAAATCCTCACAGTTATGAACATGATCAGAAAGAATGTTAAAGAAATCTTAATTAAAATTGTTTGTATCATACTTGCAGAACAGCTACAGAAATAAGAGTGGCTTACAATATATTACTTTGAAAACACTGAAGAAAGTTTAGTGACTACTTAGGGTCTTGTATCTCACAAAAAAAAAAAAAAAAATCACAGCAGACACAACCTGTTAGGAAGAAATTCTTTACTATGAGGGTGGTGAGACACTGTATCAGGTTGCCCAGAGAGGCTGTGGATGTCCCCCCTGGAAGCATTCAAGGCCAGGCTGGATGGGGCTTTGAGCAACCTGGTCTAGTGGGAGATGTCCCTGCCTAAGGCAGGGGAATAGAACTAGATCATGTTAAAGGTCCCTTCCAACCCAAACCAGTCTATGATTATATGATATGGTCCCATGTGACATCCAGAATGATTCTAGGAAAAAAAGCAATTATAGAATTCTATTTTCATCAAAAATTTCTAATCTAGAGTTGGTCCTTGAATCTATAATATAAAATGAACCTTTGTTACCTCATCTTAGGCTGAGAAAATAGCTTAACACCTGAGCAGGCTCAGCTATGTCCATAATTCAATTTTTATTATTTTTCAGTAGGAAAAATTAGTTTGATCTTTCCTTCTCCACTATGTTCATAAGTCTTACATTTAATTAATTTTTTAAGTCTTGTTAGTCAAAGAAGTTGAGTTTGTAATTAGTGAGGCACATCAACATTACACCTCCATTATATTACTTACAAGAACATTCACTTGCCAGTCTTGAGATTACAGAAATCGATTACTGACTTTGATTTTTGAGCTTATGAAGCTTACATTTTACAGACATTTTTAGTAGCCTGAGTTGATGATAGCTAAAAGAACTAGAATTTTTAAACAGAAAAAACACAAACACATGCCATGCACATCTTTGACTCAAAAATTAGCAAGACAAAGGCTAGACATATATACTACAACAACTCCGTGGGCCTGATTTCCATTTTACATCTATATAAAATGGAAAGAAGCCCACTGAATTCTTCTGACTTCCATATGGTGCCTAACAGAAAACTTTATGATACATGTGCAATAAAAGTTTTGAAAAGAAGAGTATATATTCTAAAACTAGACAAATTCAACTCTATGCAATATCCCTCTGAATTTATTCCTGATATTCCCAGTTAGTTGTCACTTTTGCATTTTAAAAATTAAACAATTAGAATATTTAATTCTGGACAGAAAAAATGATAGAGATTGCATCTTTATTTATGGGTATGATTACTTTAGCACAGCTCAATGTCATGTTTCAATTCTCAGTACATCTTATCTGTGAAGTAACTTTCAATATACTAAAAATCAGCTTGCTCTCCCTGAGACCCAGTTGTTGATCTGGCTCACAAATATTCAAATTCTGGGATCAGAAAAAAAATATGATTTGTCACATTTGCTTTAGCTTTTCCTGGACTCATAGTGTAGCTTTATAAGAGTGTGTTCTAAGGCAGTTGGACTGGAAGCTGTTTTCATATTTTGGCTTTCCTTCTAGAAATAGGTACTTCATCTTAGTAACTCAAAACAAGGTAGAGATTTTCTTGTATAATCTGTTGCTTGGTCACTGTATGTTAGAACATACTTCCTAAATTCGTCATTAACCAAAAGAAAAATTTCTGCCTGAAAATTAGAAAGCTGACTTAGATCTTTAAATAGTATCTAAGTAAATAAATAAATAAATAAAAAACCATACCTCAAAGAACAGTCCTTAATATATTTTTCATTTTTTCTTTTCCTCCCAAATATTTTAACTTGTAAGTAGAGAAAATAAAACAAAAGAAACACACGTACCTCAGCCCAGAACTCAGCATATATATCATTGGCTGTCAGTCTGGTAACTGGCCACAGCTTTGTTACAGAACACAAATCACATGCAGTCATCATCAGACCAATCACTCTGTCTCTAGAATAAAATAAAATTAAATTAAGTTTGGTAAAGACTAAACAACCATATTCTAATATTCCTATTTTCCCTTCCTCAGTTCCATCTGCAATAAGGTAAAAACACTATAAGATTTTTCCCACCTTCTTCTCTTTTCCACTTATGATTTATTAGTAAGGCATAAGAAAAACTGTACATTCACTACTGTGTTACTATGTTGCTTGCAACCAGAATTCACAGACTATCCTCCACACAACTACATTCACAGGAATTTACATAACAATGCCTGTTAAGAAAGTACTATGCCTCTCCCTTCATTTTCTGAAAATAATGTACAAGTCTATTAAAAGAAAAGAAAGATGGCATATCCTGTTGCTGCACTTCTTTCCACTATTTAAAGCAAAATGAATACATATTCCAAAAAGGAGAAACACTAGTTCTAAGTCTCTCTCAAGGAGCTCCGCTTACAGGCAAACTCTTACTTCTTCCTTCACTTCTCAAAAGTAATTTGTACATATTCCTACTTCTGGCCACAGCCACTGTCTCGATCGTCTAACTCAATTTCTGTCTGAAAAGAATTACTCAAGATCTTCCTTAGAAAACAGTGGATCAGATGTAGTTGATCATAATGCAAGCTCTGCTATAGAAATATTGGAGCTATAGAAAGTGATGTTTCCACAACAGCCCTGATACTGTAATCATCAGAGTACAATTAAGCCATATTAAAAGAGAAGTCATTGCTTTGGCGGAATGAATTTCACCTCCAAGAGAACAAGACTTCTACACATAACTGTCCCACACACTGACTAGTCTCTTCACAGCACAAGATCTACAGGATTGTGAAGATTATTAGCATAAAACACAAAAAGATTGTATTTAAACTCTTCTAGAGCTTATGTTCTATTCCTTATCTATTCAGTGTTTGAGTCAAAGTTGTATAAAGAAAACCGTCAAGTTAATGAATTAATCAATGTGATTTCCACCAGCTGGAGAACTTAAGATGGCACTTAAGGATGCCTGCATCTTTGTCAGTGCTTATTACATATAAAGAAAAAATAAGTTGCCAACTTTCACACCAATATGACAGCAGTCATAGAAGCTGTGTGAATAGACTCGTTACCATGGAAAATACACACATTCACAATATAGTTAATAGATAAATCACAAACTATCATTTTCCTGCATTATAAATGAGGATTAATCAGTCATATTAAGGCCATACTTAGCTCCCTAGTACATGACTTCTTTTGATGTTGTGGAAGGCATGGATTATTTAGCTGTATTACAATCTCATGTCATATCACAGGGCATATGACTTTGCACTGAAAATGCTTTAAGGGGACAGTTAGAATAAAAAATACAATAGAATACTCAATCATAGTCTAAAAGGTTGCACATTCAAATTTTATAGCCCTAAGTTCACTATTTTTAAGTTATTAGGACCTACTATATCTTTGTCTTTTTGGAGATTTTGTTTACTCAAGCCTGATAAATTTCAATTCTGTACTGTGAATTAATCTTTTAATAAGTGTACTTTCAACAGTGATAATTTATTCAAAACTACTGCCAAAACCTGTAAAATTCCAAAGAAAGTCAAAGAAGATCCAAACACTGAAGTTCCTTTTGAAAAGAAATCAGAAATATGACTCAATATCATCCTGTATCACCTTTCTAATTTTGCTGTACCTTAGATCAAGACAAGATTCATCCATTTTTCAGTACAGCAAGAGTGTGGTAGTACTGTATGAAAATTGTAATCAACCTTGTTATGGGATCTATCTATCATTCAGGATATACTGTATTATGTTTTTGTAGTCAAAAACAGCTGTGTACGTATGAACATCAATATATGTGTTTTGTATAGTTTTAAAACTTAGGGCTGATCACAAAGAATAAAATAGAATTTTCTCTTGTTTCTCTGTTTGGCTTGGATTTTTTCTAGAGTCGACTGTTTCATAAAATTTTAATGTTACGTGTAATCAGCAATGGATCTGGCCATAAAATTATGTTTGGGTTTAGTTTGTTGTTCTGTGGAGAGGCTAGGAGATTTTTTCCATCCAGTGAATAAGTGAAAGTGACTTTGCTTCTAGTAAGGTATAATCTTTCAAAACACGTGCTTAATTAAAAAAAAAAAAAAAAAAGTAATGATGTAACAGTGAAATAGCATATTTATTGCACTTCCTTTCTATCCCAGCACTTAACTGCCTGTGCAATAACTTTCTGCTGTTGATAAGTTGTGATAAGTGAACTATGCAGAGGAAATCCTAACAAAATAATGGGTACTAGTGAACTAATTCTGGTTTGTTGCTTTACCTGTGTGCTTGGTTCTTAAGGTTTAATGTTCCTGCCTGATGCAGTTCTTCAAGCTGTTTTCTGTTTCCAAAATACAGGGCGAGGTCTGTGGCGATGATGGCTTTCCGGATGATCTCAAGGACTTGCTCATATTCACTGGAGCTCAGATTGGAGAAGACATTGTGCCCTTCCAGCTATGAAAAAGTAAGAAACCAATAAAAAGCACAAGTTCTAATTCTGAGATGATTTCAGTCTTTACTTCACCAGACAAGTTATAACAGTTTTACGGACCAATAACAAATTTTGTTGTAGATTCCCATTTTTATCTTCACTTTTTAAATGCTGTCATAAAACTATAACTAAACCACTGATTTGGTTCTGGGACTGCTCCCTCTGAAACCTGAAGGTACAAATAGAGAAAAATGCTAGTTTTTTGTGCTATGATTTATATGCACTGTACGCACAGTACTTCCTGACAGTACAAGCCTGGGAACTTGTGATTTAATCCTGATCCAGAGTATTGCATTGCCAGGCTGGTAAACTGAATACCTGATTCACTTTAAGGAGCCATTTTTGATATTGCATGACAAACAATACAGACAAGGAAATACTCAAGTTAATGCTCTAAGATAATCTTGCTTTGATAGTGCTGCAAATGAAATGTGCAAGCAATTGCTGCATTTACTGATAAAATGTTCTCTTTAGAAGTAAGCTTAATTACAGTACGTTAACATATACATTCAGAGGAAAAAAATGTTTTGTTCAACCATAAGCTGATTTACTCCTAAACTAAAGACATTTTCCACGATGGAGGCTCTGATGATATACCGCTGCCATTCCTTCTCAGATTCCACCATGTATTATTGTATTTTTAACATACAATATCCATGTACTGAGATAGTTCACATTTGTTCATGTCACAGTTTAAGTCAACACTGTTCACTGTTTCTACGCTTCTGAAAGAAACTCATTAAGTCTTTTCTACTGTTAAGAAACAGAAAAACCCAAAAGAATGAGCCAGCCATGTCAAGGTGTGGACATTCATAAATATAAATGCGATTAAAATATATAAAATGCAGATGTGTTTTGACATTTAATTGGCATCTGAGTTGAAGCTCACCAAAAGTTTCCCTGACTTGTCAAGCATTTACATAATTTGTTCAAAATAATTCCTCTGTGGTACAAATAGACTGCTTTCTTTCACCATCCAGAACACAAATGTTGTTTTCCAACATTTTTTACTTGGACAAGTAGATTTGTTGTGAATAACAAATAGAAAATGCAGTCTGTCTGTCTTTCTTAATGTTCCTCTGACAGCTGCCTGAGTCACTGTATATAAGGAAAAAAAAATTGAAGCAGGTTAACCCATCGTCCATGGTTTGGGACAAGGAAATGATTACTATTTATATAGTATTTATTTACTGATGTTATTAAGTACTACTGAAAGCTTCTGGTTCTGAGCATGTTATGTGGACTTTTGAGTAGTGCACATAAGGAATAGCTACTAAGATTTTATTCCTTCCTCATGGAGCTAGAGCTAGTGAATGGAGTCTTCTGTAAATTATAGCATAAACCAGAATTACAAGTGAATGAACAAAGCAGCTATAAAGTTTCAAGTGAAAACTGCTGCAGTTTATTAACATAAAATTAAAACTCAGTGAGATAAACCCAGAAGGACTAGTTAGTTTTCTTTTTTCGTTGTTTTTTTAAGGTTTTTTTCTTTCTTCTGTAGCACTTTTGTAAGCAAAAAGAAAGGCTATTTGATTCAATATTAAAACGTCCAAAATGTCCAAAAGGCAACTCTACTATGCCTCTGCTGCTAAACATCACCCATGAGCACTTGAGTAGTCAGTATCTGAACCTGCTCTAGAGCTCTAACCACTTATCTGCCTTTCCTCACACTTCATTGGCTGTGATAGCCAAGGATAACAGGCTACAGAGAAGCAAAAGGTTCCCCACAATCTTGGTAAATGCAACTTCCACAAACTGCATTTCTGCAGTAAAAATGCAAAATGTTTATTAAAAGAATGACTGAATTCTGCTTCATATAGCCACGGTGTGACAGGGAAGTGTTACTGGACTGAGGAACTTGCTCACTGTGCACGAACTTACATGAAGAATGAATACTGAAAACTAATGCCATACCACCACTGAAGGATTCAATTACACCCTCCCACATGGAGGAATGTTCAGAGATAAAGCTTCCTCTCCCTGTTGAAATGTATATGATACCTAAAACCATAATCACAAGATGTGCTTCTGAATACAAAACAGAATACGTATAATCCTAAAAGGTGATTAGGTATTTAAGAAAATAAATATCTTCCCCCTGAAAGATCAGAAAGAAAGAGAAGTTAACAATGAATTAATGGTACATTAGCATGGCAAGGCTATGCATTGGGTGTGTGTAAAGGAAAAACAGCTAGCACAAGTACATTATGGACTGGCAGCTGTTTCATAGGTGAGAGTTCTGTCTTCTAATTGAACACGAACAAATTTTACACCAACGAGAAAATATATGTGCATCAGCAACATACTCTGATTTCCCAAAATGTATCTGCATGCTTTCTCCTAGCTTTCTGTTAATTGAACATGCAGATACTTTACCTTATAGTTGAACTATCACAGAATATTACCTTATTAATCTTTTTTCCCAATTGCTGAAGAAGAAAAGAGCATATCATAACATAATGAAACAAGCTCATACTTTTCATGCGTGCAAAATTACCATTTGCTTCTAGGTAACTAATATATGCACACTTCATGCCACACATTTAATGTTCATGGAATTTATTACAGCAGGTTTTCAAGCTTCTCATACAAATGTTTGTCAGGTCATGAATTATTATTCAGAATTTCAATGTTGAAGACACTGTTGAAGCACATTCTACTGAAAATACGTAACTAAGCAAGAAACTGACTTTTCATTTTTGAACTTCCCATTCCATATGGTCATAAGGGAAATCCTCACTGACCCAGAAGCTAACATATCCAAAGGAAGATCACTCATAAAGACCTTAAAATGCACAGTGTTTTTTAACATTGAGATTTTGGAAAAGCTGTGTTTTGCACTGTTACTGGATGCCTGGCTTGCTAACAATGAATGTTTGGGAACTAAGATTGCTGTAATAAATCAAGGCAAATCTTTTGTCCATACTTCCAGACAAGCACTACAATCCAGAAATTAATTTAAGCATGCTTTAAAAAATCTACTGGGTAATGATGTGACTTGTGTATTCACCAATGGACTCTACTGCACAGAAGATACAATAACCCTACCTGCAGTATGGACACAGTTTGTGAGAAGTGGTGCTGTTCCATCGTTGATGTGGAATAGAGAGCAGCTAGAGGGTGATCAAACTTCTGAAGATAGCTGTTGCTGTAACCTCTGTGATCCAGGTCATGGCATAGGCATGCAACTAAAAGACCTTTTCGCTACAAAAAAAAAAAAAAAAAAAAAAAAGAGATGAACAAGAAAACTAAGATGTATTTTCTGCCTCTAGATGTCACTATCTCCTCAAAATACTGTAAATGTTGCAAAGGATTACATTGCCTTTAAAAAGTATGCAGAAATGTCCTTTAGAATTGAAAGAAACAAAGAAGTGAAGAAACACAGAGTTAAAATCCTCTGTATTAAATTCAAATCATTTTTAAGTTAGAAAATGTTATTCTACAATCACATGATACTGGAGGGTTTCTGCCTCAGGAATGAATTAGAGCAGTTTCTTGTATTCTTATATATTTTTCCAGATTTAAGCATTACTACATAACTACTTGGTTAGCACTGGAAGGTAAGAGACCTTTAAACATCCTCCAGTGGTGCAAATCTACAGATTTTTGTTTTTAAAGGAACATTATTTTTTCAAACTTGCACAATTTTGTTGACTGACAGTATGTGCCTGGCAAATGCCCCTCTCCTATTTTAGAGCCACTTTTGAAGATCCTGTTTTAAAGCAGAATTTGCTAAACATTTTCAACTAAATTATATTTATTTTATACTTAGACACTGAACAAGAACATGGTTTTTCCTAATAAACTTCTAGTAAACAATTTTGACTGAAATTTCCCCAAATTAATCTATTAGCTAGATGAAGCCAGGAATCCTGGAAAATTACAGCTTAAGTGGTCAGTATTTGGCAGACTTATACACAACCTAAAGCAGCTTCTTCCAGCCTGCAAGTTTCAGGCAGCATTCATAATAAGCATCACTCTCAGTTGCATCTACAGCAATTTAGGCAAGAAACAACTATCATATTGTATATTCATATACAATATGCAAGCCTTCCATTTTATTAACAGAACTTTCACAGTAGTCTAATTATGGTATAAAAGTATTTCTTATTTTTCTAAACTCTTTGCAAGTTATCTTAAAAAAGATGCACACACAAGCTAAGGAAAACTTTTATATAAAAAACTTTATCAGTGGATAACAATAGACAAACATTTTCCTTCCACCCTTTCTACCCTTCTCCTTTACTCGCATATGCCAACCATCCCTGCAACACCAAGCCCTTCTCCATTGTTCTCCTACACAGAGTCTACCATTTCTCCTAGGGTCCAAGACTGAAGGCATTTCTTTCCCCTCAGTACAGATCTGACAGTTAATTGAATGATTAGAATAAAGATTATGGTTGTAGGTGGACAGGGAAACCTTAAAATGTAAACAGAGACTTTCAGCAAATCTGCTACTGCTGTGAAGGAAACAGGGATTGAAGAATTCTCCTTCCTTAAGCTCTCTGCTTACATCAATTCCACTGCAGTGCTCATTAGATCCTTTATATCCTGTCTAAGCTGACAGGAAAACTCAAGCACAGAAGTTCTTCCAAGATAGTCGATACTTCTTAATGAGGTCTAGCAATTGATAGTCATCACACCTACCTCCAGATCAGTGAAAAGCCCCTGGTTGTTCTGAAGTATGGCATACATGCAATGTGCAACTGTAACTGCATGCTTCCAGTTGTGATAGGGCACACGACGATAGTTCTTCTTTACAGACATAGTAAATCGGCATAGCTTTTCAAGTTCAAAGCTAGAAAGAAATCAGTTTGGCAAGAGATGAGAAATAAAAATGGAAATGATAATGAACAGAGGAGAAAAGATGTTCTTGCATGTACTCCTTGCTAGGAATACATGATTACGAAAGCATTCAAGTTTTGGTAAAGACAAAAATGTGCAAATGCTTGAAAATACTCACAATTTAATTTGAAAAGTTCTGAAACACATGTCTAGGTATCCAGCTCATGCAAAACTATTATGTAAACTTATAAAAACTTGACGTGCTTTTTCATTATCTATTCAATCTATAAAATATCAAAACTATCTAATTCATAATTTGAAAATATTATCAAACATGAAACTAGAAGCTTTTATGCAAAAAATGTTGAAGAAATTATCTTGTTTAAAACATTTCAGTTAAATGCCAATACAAAAATGGTTTTGAATAAAAGATATTAAGATTCTCCATAATGAGATAATGGAAAAACAAATCATTTCAGTGTTTTAGCATTTTGCAGCAGATGATATCATTTTAAAGGATTTTTTTTTCTATGTCCTCTTGCTATTAGTATATGCAAGCAAAATCAAATGTATTTTCATTAAATTAATATTACAAAGTAGTTAAGAAATAATTGTTATGCTTGGCTTATGTGGCTTAAGAACATGTCCAAGTGTTCATATCCTGCAGTATCAGAGCTCTACACAACATTTGAAAGGAAATAATTCTTTTTGTTTACAGATGTATGTTTTTATTTCTTGTTTATATTGTATATTGTATACATTTCTTGTATATCTCACAGAAGTAGTATTAATGGTCAAGTTTTTCAGTACATGTGAGCTGAGAAAATAAAGCTGGATATCTCCAATTTATCATGCAGAAAGATGAACACAAATTTACTTTACAGACCTAGTTAAAGAAAATATATTTCTAAGGTTGCATGCCGAGAAAGGTAATTATTCTTCTGCTTTAGCCTCAGTATGATATTGGTAAAAATGGAGGTATAGTGTTACAAAAATAGCTTTAGGGTTTACTTTTAATTCTAGAGCTAAATCAGACACTTCTGAAGTAATTATTAAAATTACTGTCTAAAATACTGTACCATAACTCGGACAATCACACACATTGCTTTCAACTGTATAAAATATCCATCCAATATTTATTCAATACTCAAAATTGAAGCCAAAGAGAAAATCATTTCCAGTGATACCTGAATACTACTACTTCCTCCATGATTGTATTTTGTATGGATGATTAAAGCAGTAAAAAGATAATCGCTTCACAAGAAGAAAGAAAATGTAATGAGTATCACCAGTTTTTCTCAAGAAATCCTTCCTGTGCAAGACAGTTACAGATTACACAGGTGTATACTTAAAGGCACAATCTCCCCAATATAATTAAAATCAAGTATTAGTCTTAAAATAGATGTAAAATACTTGAACTCCTTGTTTTGCAGAGTAGAGAGTATTTGTTCCTTCAGAAATTAAATACAAGTCTGTTACTCCCAACAGTATCATCTTCAAATGTTTTTCTCATTTTTGCTTCTTTAATTTTGAATGTGAGAGTTGAGACACATTTGAAAAACATCATGTAGATACCAATTCTTTCCCATCAAAGTTACACCTTGAAAAAGGAATAATGATAGAGGCAAAAAATAGAAAGAAAACATCAGCCCAAATCTTGAATCCCAGCCATTCTTTCAGGAATGGAAATGACCTAATTACACTGAGCAGTACAGAACTATATTTAGACCAATCATCTACTTTGCAGTATTGAAGAGAAGAAGAGAAAGACCCACAGATTTGACTATATTTATGTTTAGATGGCATGAAAATTCATCTAGTTATTAAGATGAAACACCCATCAATAAGCACTTCCAAAATGTTCCTCAGTTTTGCAGAAACATACTTCCCTTCTCAATTGCCCATTTATTAATTTTTCCACAGTTTGATGAAGCTCCTTTCTCTAAGCAAAGGGAGTATACTTGGTCAGGAGGCTGCTGATGTTGACAGTGGTAACATACTCAGAGAAAGGGCCACAAATGAAATGTCTTTTAATTCCAAAACTGCTCGCTTCCATAATTAATGCACAATTATGTTGATAACCGATTTTAATAAGTGTACCTTTAATACCTCATAATCCTCAGACTGAAAAGCAAAAAAAGCAATTTCACCTCAGAGCCAAACAATGCTTCTACATATAGGAAGGACAACTGTTCAGACAATACCGTGAGCTCTTTCATCATGCTGTTCACAGATAATATGAATTAGAGACCAAGAAACTAGGGTAAGAAGTTTGGTCTTTACAGAGCTGTTTACAGTGTTCTTTTGACAGCTCTGTACAGAACAGGCGAGGTAAATAAACTCCAGTGCAGTTTAAGACACAGAATTAGAAAAATGAAGAAAATTAGAAAACAATGATCTTAACATTTCCGAATAAATAAAACCATAAATAATGGAGTTAAAGCAATAAATCATAAAGTTCATACCAGGCTGTCCCACAGGACTGGTGAACCATGTAGACAAAAATGGCAGGCCAGACATCCTCATATGGACTGATGTCGAAGTGGTATCTAAGAAGAAAGTTTCACCTCAGTAAGAACAAACACCCTTTCATTCTTCCTAAAATCTCTATAATGTGAATCTGACAGCATTTACTTGTTTCTGAATATACACAGAAAACTGACTTTACACGCTATATCTTCTAGCAATGTAGGTTAATGTATTTTTATTAATTTCAAGGAAAGTATGTTGGCTTTGTTTAGTTAATAGAAACATAAATCTTTATGTAAGAATCTGTTCAAGTAATGTTCAAAAATCTGTGTTGACCCCTAAAATCTCTTCCCTCCCATGAACTGTATGAACGATGTGTCTAATTATCTATTAACTGGCTTTTTTCACATAATTTCTGTCAAGTATTTGATCTAATTTTGCTGAAGTCACCTTTCACAAGCTAATAGAAATTCAGCACAAACTTAAAATACAGCATTGAATACTGTATTTTTTATGTTTCATGAGCTAAAAAATTATTTCCACTCAATATTAACATTTAGGCATAACATTAGGGACCTGCTCAACAGAACTGTTTGTCCTTCTATCATTAATTAACCCCTTTCCCTGCACCTGCTGTACCATGAGTCTTCTATTTACTTTCCACTGAACCCAGCTAAACATTTGTGCATGTATGCATCATACCTAACTGCAGGGCAGATGCAAGAGAGCTAAAAGCAGCTGAATTGTTTAGAAAATGGTTAAACGTATTCAGAGTCCTCAAACTAAAAAATGTGAATGTAATTTAGAATGAAACCTGTCATCTTTAGAAGTAAAAATCATTTTGGTGAGGAGGTGGATTATATAATGTCATCTAACAAAGCAAAGAAATTGTACTGTAAAGAGTAAGATTCTATTAGGGTATAATCCCACAAGCTATTAATACTCTGGCTTTCAAACAAACCACTTCAGCATGTAATGAACTTTAACCGTAAGCAGACTCTGTTAAGCAGATGCTTGCATGATTTGCTAGATGACGGCTACAGTCTCAGCACTTGACAGCAGTGAGCTCTAGAGATTAAGTTAAGTAAAACAGTTTAGATTTTCTGGACTCAGAACTGTAAAGTTTTGATTTGAGGCACCTGGTCACTACAGCAGAATTTACTGTTCTGCCAAAAACAGTGACTTAAAACCTCAGATGAGTCCCAGTGTTAGCACCACCAATAAAACACAGACAAGGGCACATCTTCAGTACATGGTAGACTCGCAAGGTCTAACAGTAACTGAAGTATTTCAGAGAAAGCCTAAGACTATTCAGATACTGTAGACTAAGGGACCCTACTTTTAAACCCTCCTACCTAGGATTCAGAGCCCTGAATCATCTTAAGAAGTTTAGAGAACTGTATCCATTTTCCCCTCCTTCAAGAAATACAGGCAGACACAAAACACATAGCGAGAGAAAATTTAAAAAATAAATTAAAAAAAAAAAAGGAAGGAGCTGATTCTTTGGTGACATCATACTATTGTTCTTAACTACTGATAGACCAGCTCAGCCTCCTCTGTGGCTCTGAGCTGATGATGAGTTGCGACATCTGGAAAGTTAGCTTATCTCTACAAAACTTCTATATAAATTAATGTAACAACTGTATACATAGCCGTGGAAAATGCTACCATTCCGAGAAAGTAAAATTTTACACCTTTGACAGATAGATTTTTTTTCACATATCATGAAGTTTAACTCAGTATCAGACACATAAATACTTATGATACTGGCTTAGCTCTATAATAAAAGTGCTTTCTTAAATATCCTCCACTATACCTAGGAAAAAACGATCATTTTTTTTCGCAGACAGACACTAGCTGCAGTGTTTGTATACTGAACAAATACTTACAGTTCAATTTCTTTATAAATATGTGGAGGCAGTGTACAGTGCATGAGGTTTTGCCACTCTTCTGCAGTACAAACACTGTGGTAGGATAGCTTCTCCATTGTTACACGGTAAATACACTCTGAATGGCGAATTCTGTGGTACATCTGAAAAAGGGAAGCCATTCATTAATGTGAGATTTCAATCAAGGAAAAAAGCATTTCCTTCCGATATTCAAGCACTTTTTTCTTAAACTATTCATTTGCAAAAAAAAACCAAACAAAAAAAAAACATTTGTGATTTTGGCTGCCCAACTTTACAAATCCTTGGAGGCAGTCAAGGCCAGGTTAGATCAAGCCCTGAGCCAACCTGGTCTAGTGAGTGGCAGCCCTGCCCAGGGCAGGGGGGTTGGAACTGAATAAGATCCCTTCCAAGACAAGTAATTCTATGATTTCATGATGAAGTTTGGTACCTCTAAAAAACAGCCTTTAATCAAATAATTCTGCACCAAACTCATCCAGGTAAAACTCTAATGCTCAGCTGACAGTGCCTGAGATCTCTCAAGAGAAAAATCAAAGTTCAGGAATCAGAAATAAAACTTGGAATATGATAACACTGATAGTGGGTCACAATTCATGTTTTGTACCACTATATAAATTCAGCTTGGTACAAATAACTACTACTCATGCACTGTAAAAAGTACAAGAGATTATCTTAATACCTACATTACAATGCAGTAATAGCAGAATCACAGAATCGTAGGGGTTGGAAGGGACCTCCAGAGATAATGGAGTCCAACCCCCCTGCCAAAGCAGCTCCCTAGCCCAGGTTGCACAGGTAGGCGTCCAGGTGGGCCTTGAACGTCTCCAGAGGAGACTCCACCACCTCTCTGTGCAGCCTGTGCCAGTGTTCTGTCACTGCACTGTGAAGAAGTTCCCATGCACATTTGTGCAGAACTTTCTATGCCTCAGTTTGTGGCCATTTCCCCTTGTCCTATTGCTACACACTGCTGAGAAGAGTCCAGCCTCTTCCCTTTGCCTCCTGCTACTTAGATATTTATAGACATGGATCAGATTCCCTCTGAGTCTTCTTTTTTTTTTTAAGGCTGAACAGATCCAGGTCTCTCAGCCTTTCCTCGTATGAGAAATGCTCCAGGCCCTTTATCATCTTTGTAGACCTCTGCTGGACTCTTTCCAGGAAATCCCTGTCTTTTTTGTACTGGGGAGCCCAGAACTGGACACAATACTCCAGGTGAGGCCTCACCAGGGCAGAGTTGTAGGGGAGGATGGTGGAAAAAAAGTACTCTCAGTAATTAACTGAGAGTTTCACACAGCTATTGCAAACACTGTATGGTTTATGAACAAGTGAGAACACAGCGAAAGTTGTGTGCTTGAATATTAAGAAACACCATTAAAATGAGTGAACTTGCACGCATTAGAATGATCATGTAGTCCCAAGTTTAATTTATATGCTGGCCTCTTTACTTGCCTTGAGTCATATGGAACATGATTTAAGTAAATTTAGATAAAATCTGCTGCTTCAGTTCAATAGCAGTATGATGTAAAATGGTTTAATGTAAACTACTAGGCTTAACTGACATAGTATCTTGCCACCTATTAAAATGAATAACTTATTCTGCATTACATTTTTATACCTATCTAGTAATGATCATTCAATTGTTTGAACTTTCTACATGAATAGGAGTTTTTTTCTGAAAATAAAGGGTTTAAACATGGAAGTAGTTATCTACCCTTTGCAAGCATGAGTAATTCTGACTGTATCACAGCATATATATGTATATGTTTACAATGTATATTTTTTAATATTAAGCGTATGGAGTAGAGAAAATACATGCAATCTTCTTCCTATTAAATTTCTAAAACATATTATCTGAATCCGTGAAGGTAAATAAGAATCTTATTTTCTAATGTAAAAGAATAGACAGACAGCATTCAACTTTTGGAGTTTTCTTTTGCAGTTTAGCTACATAAAATAGTGTACAATTATTTCAGAAAACATCAAACAAATCCTCATCATTCTACCATAGAACAACTATTCAGCAAATAATCAAATGATTCCTTGTTCTTTATTAATTCAATGAAACAGATTTACGGATCACTTCAATAGTCTGGAAGATGAAACAGCAGATTAACTACTTAAGTAAGGTTCTAAGTCTTCATGTTATAACCAACAGCTTAGAAAATTGTGGAATAAAACTTACATTAGCACAGTGTAAGGCTAAAGCACAAAAGACTGCAAACATTTTAAAGTTGTTCTCATCAGTTTTAGAGAAGGCACTTCCACTTATTTTGTTCACCATCTGCACAACGCCTATTACACTTCCTCGGCTCACAATAGGCATGCACAGGATATTTCTGGTTGTGTAGCCAGTATAGAGGTCTACTTCTCTGGAGAGCCCAATAAGAGAAAGAAAGGGAAAAAAAAAAAAAAGTAAATATTATTTATTAATATCTTTTCCTTGTTTCCAAGAAAAAGAGGATGTACAATACAGGACACAGTTTCAAGGTAGACATAATTAGTACCTGCAAGTTCACCTTCAAAGTTTTCAAATATTTCCATCTGCACTGTCAGATTTAGAAACAGTTTCTTAACCCTTTCATTTCCATTTGCAGGATAAAGAATCAATACTTCATCAATTGTACAGTCTGATCATTCGTTAAATTAAATATGTTTAGGTACTTACACATGCCCTTTGTTAGTGAAATTTTGTGTTTTATTTCCCCTCCTAAAACCAGTCAGATCCCAAGGAGACTAATACAGAAAATCAGTAATAGGAGTAGCTAATTGACAAAGTTCCATAACAGGAAAAATAAGATTATTTTCCTTATGCATATATTAAATAAAAATAATATATATATTTTATTTTTTATCTTTAGAATATTTGTAGAGGTAAAAGTATTTATAGGGATATCTATCAGTTTGTTCCTTATCAGAATATCAAAGATCAGTGAATAAATCTCCAATATGAAATGTAAGTAGGAAATATAATTACAAAATTTGATGAGCTATCTTTTTTCTCCACTGATGAGTAACACGTTACCTGTTAAAGCGTGGATCTGCATAGGCATCAGGGATATTAAGGACTTCCCCGGTTCTTGCCACTTGACCAGCTATTCCTTTTTCTATAGAAAATCTGCAATAAATAAGAAATAAATAAACAAACTGCGTTAGTCACAATAATAACTATCTGGAAAGCCGTTTTTCCACTGGAGTCTGTCATGGGCACAGAAGAGACATTTGTTCCCAATCAGTGTCATTTTGATGCTTTTAGGAGAAAAATTACAAGACAATAACTAGTAGTAAATAAAAGTACATGCTTAAATAGATATTTTCTGAAAACTTTCTGAAGACATTATGTATATAGAGATGAAAACAAAATATGCCACAGTATGACATTTAAGTGACAAAAACTCAGCGACTTCAATAACCCTGGGGGGTTGCACCTTACAAATATGACATTCACACAAAACCTATGAATTGTGTTTACCTTTACAAGACACAAATTTCATCATAGCTTCAACATATTTATTGTTTCCTTAGACACATCATACACAATACAGAACGTGGTTATTCAAGGGGCAGATGGAATTGATTGAAAAACAAACAAACAAACAAAGACCTTGAAAGAAGACCAGCGGAAATATCAAAGCTAAACATCATATTCATTTGCTGTATACACTTCAGAACAACTAGCACATTTCATCTCATAGCATTCAAACAATGGCACAGTACTAGCTGCATTACCAAATTACCACAAGAAAATTAAATACAGCAAATATATATTTTTTGAATCAGAAAGTCTACCAGTCTCTATTGCTAAGAAATAGTTCTCAATTTCTCAACATAAAAGAATTGTAACATATAAGTAAAATAATTTGTGGAGAAAAAATATGAAGTTAGAATCATACATGGAACACTTTCAAATCTTAATGTGCCTGGGTATTATCATGTCTTTACTGATACTAGTGACAAAGCTGACAGGTTTTCATGCTGTACACTCAGATTTTAGGCTAGCTTCTTTTTCTATTTCTTATTATATGAACAGTACCTCAATTTAGACTCCTTCCTGATGCCTGACTCAGTGTCACTTTTTACAGATACTAAAGTTTTACATCACTTTCAGAACACATCACTCCAGAAATGGTTCATATTCAAAGTTTCAATAATTTTCATACAGAAGGACAAAGATATCAGCAAAAAGGCAGTTATTAAGGAGAATGAAAGTGTATGTTAAGGTAGACCACCTTCTTTAGTGCATACAACCTCCTCGCTTCTCAGTATGTAAACTGCACCATTTCTGAGAACTTGCATTTGCAGTCATACAACATAATACATGGGAGTAAGTTTGTTTAAATGGTTTCAAGTGAAGACATAAATGACATCTGACATTGGCCCAGAATTTTAAAAGCAAAAGATGGAATTTAAAACAATCTGAAAAATTCACTGCTGTTAAGTGTTTTAACAAAATTCTGGTACAGGATATTTAATAATATGTTTTTAAAAAGCTACAGGTTTAAAATCTGTGTCTCTCTAAAAATTTCAAGATACATCTATTAAAAAACTGTCATTTTTGAAAAAGAAAAATGCTACCTTTGTTTTGTCAGTTAGCCTCTTTCATTGAAAATGTGTATATATGTAAAAACTACATTCTTGTGGGAAGCAGAAATACACATCAATTTCACCATTTCAAACATGCTTCAGAATCACAGTTATTTATAAGTTTTAATATACTGTAAATGCACATCAGAAAAAATAAAAATAAAACACTGAACCTAAAATCTTCAAAACCAACAATCAGTTCATAATAGATTCTGTGCCTAATCCATCCATGGGAAGTACAAATCGTGTTTTCTTGCTTTGGATGTGCTCGAATAGCATGAATTTCAATTCCTCTTCGGAGCCCTCTTGGGAAAATTCATCCCATACTGGTAGATCTATGGATTAGGTGCACCTTTACCTGCACCTTTACCTACCTCAGAACACCTCTGTTTTTTTCCCAACATGATTTCCAAAAGGACCGCCTCCGGAAGACGGCATTTCCAGGAGTGACGTTATAGCTTCAGAGACGTTGTTTCGATGGCACTGCAATGTCATTCCCAGAAGTACTACCTTCTGGAGGCGGGTCCTGGTGGGAATGATATCAAAGTATGACAAGCATTGTCAGGGTACCTGCAGATAGGCACAGCGACTGGGTAATAAAACACCTGCAAAGCCCTAGTTACAAGGAAACTGCATTCTTCTGCTAGCTACTCTCACCTTATTTCTTTGGTCTTCTTAAAAACAGGTTTCCCATCATTTTCTTCTCCAATATCAAAAAGGTCTGAATACAGCTCCTTATTTTTGTGATCAACCTGGAAGAGTGCACATCTATCTGCATTCACCAGGTTTTTTGCATATATCTACAGACAAAAGATAAAACTAAAGTTAATGGTCATGGGTTATATTAACTTCAGTCACTTATCTGATAAATTAATCTGTTTGAAGCACCATCCACCTTCACAGTGATATTTTAGCATAATATTCAAACTGAAAGTGTAGTATTCTTTCTTCTGTACTTTCTGTTAATTATAGCATTCTTTTTGTAAAATGCAGGTGTTTCTTTAGAGGTCTGAATGTCTGCTAGAAGAGAAAAGGCCTTATAATTTAACTGCATTTCCATTTCAAGGAATGCTTTCCAGAAATGTATCGTTCTCCCTATTTTTAGAAATCTTTCACCTTCACATAATTTTAACTAGGTTATAGCAACACTTAACAGTAATTCTTTTTTTCTATGGGTTCAGTACAAATATATTGGTATCAAATATCCAGTGAAGAAGGACATAGCAGAGAAGATAGCATTTGTTTCTAAAGAAAATAAACATGCTTGTGACACATAAAAATAAACAAAATTACAAGTGCCATGATGGACTGCCATGTGCAGCAGCACAGGAAGTAGCTGCAATCTCCTGCACAAAAGTGGAGACCTAGCAGGTTCCCCCTCAGCTAAATAAAGTCCACATGGCACTATATAGAGCCTTGAACGTATACTTGGGTAAAAAAGAGAGAGGGCCCACTTGAAAAAATGACAACTTGAACTTTTGCTCCCTTCCTGGCATCTATTTTCAAGAATGTCTTTGTAGCATTAACTTTACTAGGGAATTTTAATGTAAATGAAAAAAGATAAGAATCTTAAAATCTCTGTACTGTTATCTTTATTATTATATGAGCAAATCTAACTTTTAGTGCAGTCTCTGAAGTGTGAAGTAGTGAGATGAATGAAATCTACTGTCATTCTTTTCTCATTCTGAGTTACAGAATATGCTAAATAACAATACAATTGCACTCCTCCCAAAAATAGCAATAAATGTGCAAATGTAATTAAAGAAACATTCAACTGCTACAGATTACAAAGGAAGCTGAGTATGAAGCCAGGTTAAAATGCAGAATTAGGATGCAGCCAAGAGTTGGAAAAGATGAAGAAAGAGTAAACACATTTTACAGCCAACTGTGTTTTCTATCAGACCTCTCTTTATGGGGAAGAATTGGGAAGAATATCAATATTTGTTCTCAATGCCATATGCCGTTTTACACCAGTTCTTTTAAATGTTAAACTATTTTAAGCAGTTCATTTGAATTGGAAAAATCAATGTGCAGAATGTGCAGAAGTCTTGACTATGTATTAACAAGAAAGCAAACACTGCAGAGTATTTTCCGTAACTAATTCAGGTTTCTAAATAAAACCACTTTTACAATGTTTGCATTCTTAGTTTGTTGTCTTTGAATATTCTAGCTAAGAGTATCACTTTGGAGATCAAGGTATGCATTGGAGTACTGTTGCTGAGTGTATCTGAATATGCAGACTGAAGTAATATTAACAGGGACATGATTAAGATTTACATTCAGGGAAAAAAACTGCATTATTTAACGAACATGACTAATGCTAAAAAGAATGATTCATATTGTAAACATTTAAAAGTGCTACAGGAAGCTAGTCCATAGATATTTGTAGATACCATTCAGGAAATAATTCAGATTTTGGAAATGGTTCCAAAAATTAAATTCTGTTTCTGAAGTATACTATAATTCACCGACTAAATACAGTACATTAAGTATTCCAACAGACTTCAGTCTTCTGTTTTTTCTTACTATTCTTTTTATAAAATATTGACTGTGTGTTACTCTTGTTATGAATGCAGATACTTTTGCAAAGCTAAGTGGAAGTCATGTCTTCAACAGCTCACTCAGTAGCTCAAACAAAGACTATTTGAACTCTAGACCTTCTATAGACCTATAGACAACAATTTCTTGATAAGTGTTTCACAGCATGTAGAAAATTGAATTTACGAAAAAGGAACAACAAGCTGTAACAAAAACAGAAGCCCTTTTGTTACAATTTTTAAACCTTTGATACACAATAGAAATTGCATAGTTAAGACACAGTTATGTCATTACTTAACAGAATATTGGTGGAGTGGTTCATCCTCTGCTATCACACCATCAACAGCTGCCTCTGTCATGGGCCAACATAATGAAATAGGAGGCATTACTTTTGGAGCAACCCTCCTGTATGGTGATAATACAACTGTGAACTGTATTTACAAATAAAATTTCCATTTGTGGAAAGCACTATATTAAAGTTTTGCTCCCTTTATTTCTTGGGATCTTAAAAATGGTATAGATATCTTCTGGACACAGAAATAATTCAAGTAGATTCATGGAGTAGTAGATATTTTGCACGCTCAATTGATGTATTTCATTGCTACTCTCTGGAACTGCTTTTTTAATGCTTTGAGTAGTGATCATCTTTTAAGCAGGATTAAGAACAAATAGCTTTTGATTTTTTTCATAGTCTTTGTGGTGAAGGGATTGGAAGCATCGGGTGTAGAGTTTGGAAGTATATTTTTTCAAAGATGTTATTGATTCAGTTTCTTCTCTGCACAATCTGTGTCAGGATGATACTCTTGGTTAATTGTTCCATAAATACACTGATAATGTGGTAATCCTCAGTTGCAAGTAAATAATACAAAAAACCTTCATTTAAAAAAAAATATATATCTCTGAAGTAGAACATTACTTGATTTCTGGGCCATTGTGAAACTTTTTTTAACAGGAATATAATACTGCTCATTTGTAGTTCCTAATATAACTCTGTTTTGCCTCGAAGAGAATGCGCTTTTCGCAATTCTAATGAATGTTTTTGTGTTTTTTTTTTTTTTTAAAGAAGCTTTTTTCTTTTTTTTAAAGAGGGTATTAGGGTTATTAAACAGTTGTGTGGTGAAAGAAGTTGAGTCTCATTACTGATGGTCTGCCCCTTGATGCCTCTTTAGTTGTTGAGTCCCTTGTCCATTTTGCTTTGACTCCAGTATAGATGTGTAGTAAAATAAAATATTGGTAGACAAACTTCAGAATACGTTTCAGTATTTGATGTCACAGGAAAATTATGACCTAAACTGCTTGAGAATTATGTAGATATAATCTTATATTTTCTAATTTTGATACGAACAGTAACAGATTCTAATGAACACCACCTCGTCCACTGGAAGTGGGAGCAATATTTCCTTAAAATTCTTCTTTCACCCACAGTAAATAATTTCAGATGTTTACTGATATCCAGAGCTAGCTGATGGATGCTTCACTCAGGGTCCCATGCTTTTTATTGTTTTCTCACTTGTAAGCATTCCAAGGTCCCCACTCACCTAGGAAAGGCTAAGTACAGACGTTAGGGTTGAAACCAAAGCGTTTACGTTGACAATAAAAGGTTATGTCTGATCTGTTTACAAAAAATGACTTTTCTGTCTGGGTGAAAGATCTTGAAGTGAAGTTGTAAAAAAAGGTTTTGAATGAATTCAGTGTAGAAGCTTTGTGGTGCCAAAAAGAGACTCTGGTTTGGAAGGTCCTTCTTTCCTCTAATGCTGGATCTCTTTTTTTCCACTAGTTCTGGCATTCATACTATTTCAGCTCGGTAACATGGAAGAAAGCTAATAAAGTGAAAAGAGAAAGCATAGCAATAGTGAGTTGAATGGGCTCACTAAAGCAAAGCTGGTCTGAGAGATGGTAAGGAGCTGTGCTCTTGTTATTAGGAAGAAAAGGGAAGGCAGTGTTGCCTAGGTTTTTCTGGTGCAGCGTGCTCCTGATGTTAGTAACTCTCTTTACCTTTCAAAGAAAGGAGAAGTGGTGTGGTGATGTAAGTGATATGAAGCAGTGCTACTCCAGCAGTCCAGATTTCTGATTTCTTTTAGACTTCTACACGTAATTTGGGTTATACAGTTGAAAATTGAAGTCCTTCTACCTTCTTGAAACAGTATTCTCAAGATCTGTCATTCTTTCCTAGGATGAGCTCTTTTAACTGTACTTTTTTTTTTTTTTTTTTTTCTTCTGTAAAGGAGAACAGGTCTAAGGAGTCTACTTTGGCAGGGGGGTTGGACTATAGATGATCTCTAGAGGCCCCTTCCAACCCTTAAGATTATGTGAATGTGAAATCACTGCAACAACCAAAATCAAGCTGATCCTTCCCTTCCTCCTCCACAGAGAGATGTTAATTCTGTTTGCATTATGTGTCCGTTATAAGCAGCTCAGACAATTCAATGATGTGTAATGTCTTACTTCAAGGAAAGGAGAATGAAGAATTTTAAGAACAATGATTAAAAAAATTAGAAGTGAAAAAGAATACTTACCATTATATGTTCAAGTAGAGAATCTATTGCAACTATATTATCAAAATACGTTCTGTAGAGAAAGGAAAGTCAATAAATATTTGCATTTAGTCAAACACTTCTCAAATGACTGTTGTCAGCTCTTGTTTCACAACCAGTTCAGCCCAAACAGATGAGAAAAGTGACCGCACCTCGAGAATCATTGACTGGCATTCTACAGCACAAGCTAATTTAGCAATGATCCTAGCTATGTCTCTGTAAGTCAATATTCTGTAGGAACAGTAGAAAAGAAAAATACTACCAAGTATTGCCTGCCTTGGACTGAACAGGTCCTTGATGAGCAATGCCGAGAATATACTGAAATACTTGGCTATCTTTTTCACACTTAAGATTTTTAAAAGTGAAGCAAAAAGGAAAAGCAATCCTGAAGACAAAAGCAACTAAACCAACAAAAGCCCACAGTTGTTTACGATTGCTGATTGCAGATATACAGGCTTTCAAAATATTTCATCAGATTTATGCACAGAGACTTATGTAATGAGAACTATTGAACACTATGCATTGTAGCTGAATTCCTGTCATATTGCCCAACCTTTAATAGTATTTAAAAAGAAAAAAAAATATGAAATTCTCAATGAATATTCTTTTATTATTCAGTAGCCCAGATGTAGCATGTTGTACTTGCAGACAACTGATCTTATGACTTAAAATGGAGATTAAAAAAAATTGTATCACAATTCTGTTTCACAGTGAAGAGCTAACTGTCCAAGGACAGTCAAGAACATTGAATTATAAAGGTCAAACTTCTTAGTAAAAGAACTCTAAATCTTTCACATGCCAAGTCTTAATAACCCTTGGATTACAATGTTCTCAGGAATGGCCTTGAACATACATACAGCTCACTTCTGTGTTTGTCTACTGAATAAAAAAGTATATACTACATTAGTCTTAAATTTTCAGGGTTATGAAGAGACACTGCATACTATGCCTTTTCTAGAATGTTGCAGGAGACGTCCCAATAACATTGTGTGCTAGCAATTTTTTCAGTGAATAGAAACCTTCTTTCCATGTAGGAACTGGTACAGATCATTTTTAAAAGCAAGACGATTATTTTCTTGCTAGAGCAATTGCTAATCCCATCAATTTTAGAACTGTTCATCAAGACCTAAAGAACCTGTGTGTCAAAGCATTATTCCTCAATTACTATTTTTACAGCTCTCTACTGTTTAAAAATGCTTTTAGTAGCAATACAGACAAAGGGATGAAGGACAAGCAGATTAACTAGAACACTGTATTGACTTCAGAAATCTAAGCCCAAACTTTCAAAATTCTACAGGGTTTTCAGCTTAATCTCTACATTTACTGTGAAAAATTTTAAAAATAAAAAACAAACAAAGAAAAGCATGCTACACACAGTTTGAAAATGAAAACAGAGCCTCCATGTTCTTTAGAGGAAGAGCAACTGTGTGGCAAAACCAATTTTTCAAGGATATAGCCTTGAAGTCTGTATACTTACGCATGTGTGTGTTTAGAGAAGACAAAAAAAAAAGAGGGAGGGGCTGAAGCAAAATAACTTTTCATAAAATTATTTAAACCTTCTAAAACTGACCATGAAAATAGACAACAAGCCCATTTGCTACTTTTCCAAAGAACACCACATTTAACTCCAACAGGAGAGATAAAAAAGGCAAAAAATAAGACATGCAGAAGACCACATGACCAAATAAATTCTGTACATCGTAACCATATCTTACATTTCCTCCTACAATAAGAACAGAAAAGTTTAACAGCCATGTGCCACTATCACCCACGTAAGCCATTCCTGTCCCTGTTCTGAAGTTTGACTGATCTCTGAGGAGGGCCTATCCACCTGTTTGTGAGCTACACATGTGACTTATAAGAATCAAATGAGTAAGCTCATCAAAATGGGCTGATGAAATCACAGTGCAAATTATACTTTGGAATAAGCTCCCCAGGGCAGTGGTCATGGCCCCAAGCTGCCAGAGATCAAGAAATATTTGGACAATGCTCTCTGACACAGGGTTTTAATTTGGGGTGGTCCTCTGTCAGGAGTTGGACCTTGTGGTTCTCTTCAAACTCGGGATATTCTGTGATTCTATGACTCCATACTTACTTCGATACATCAAGTAAGAAGTCATTCAGTTCAGTCTGCTTGGCAAGACCTCTGCACACCTGGAAGAACAGATTGCATTATCATTTGTTCCAGGAGATCACTGAAGTCAGAGGGAAACTGAAACTGAAGTCATTTGGTCTATTCACTTAATTTGTATTAAAAATTACAATTCACAGTTCATAGATATATTCCAGCATTGTATAAAATTCAAAGCTGGATTTGTGTGCTGGGCTTCAATCATAGCTATCTAAACGTTAACTAGCCTTCTAGCCAAGTCCTAACACCAGATCAGAACTCCCATGTTCTTCTCTGGCAAGAAGTTGGGCAGAGTGAGCCTTCTGTTTTGGCCTGGAAGAACAGAAAGAAGAGGAATGAAAATGACCATTGGACACACTTCAACAAAGACTTCCATGCTTTGTTTTCTTAAGTGTTAAAGACTTCTCCATTAAAGAGTAAGACATTATTATAAAGTGATGTAAAGTTACAACTGCATAAAATTGCGATTCTATTAGTGCACAATAAACAAGGCCAGCACGTTATTTCTGAATGATCCAGTGTGAAGATCATCCTAAACAAAGTCAAGGATTTCCAGCACTGCTGTGGCTTTGTGCTAGAATGCACAAAAAGAATGCAACAATTTCCCTACTGTGAGTTGACAGAAGAAGCTATTTCAGCGTCTTCTGTGAGCTGATGGAATAGGTTTAGTTTTGATGTTACCATCTTTCAATAGCTGAAGGAACACAACCTATTAGTAAAGCTGTTGAGATTTGCAGTAACAGCTATCAGGATGTGGAGCTTCATTAGGCACCCAAATAAGAACAGCGTGAAGCACTCTTAGTGGGTGTAGGACCATGGAGCAGACAGCAAAGATGGCTTAAAGCTGTCTTAGCCAGAAACATGTAATAATTTAAAACTGATTGCTATGCCAGGAGGAAAGCAACCAGGTGGCCTAGCAGTTACCTTATTACAAGAAAAAAAAGCATTTTATTTTTCTGTTTCCAATTTAATAATTACTTACCTACTTTGAAAAAGTTTCTTTCTCAAATAAAAGGAAAAACAAAAATACTGTTTATTAAGTCATATGATCCATGGTTGCAAGAGAAGAGAATGAGCTCAATGAACACTGGAAAAGTTAGCGTACTTTTTCCAGGACCTGGAAAGGAGCTTAAACAACGATTCACTAGTAATTCCACTTAAATCTGAACACACTTTATGGTCTGACCAATTGAGCTCTGACAGAAGGATTACACAATGAAAATAATGAAAAAAAAAAACAAACTTACTTGTACTTGATGTATTGCTACTGAAGCCCATGCAAGATTTGCTGTTGCAACCTACAGTAGAGGAGAAGGCATTCTGAAAAATATTGATAATGTCATACAAGTTACCTGATACTTTTCCCTATCTGGCTGGTAAGTGAATTAGACATACACAGGCAGAAACTATTTGATGGAATACTGATATTTTTGTGAAAGTCTCAGTATACTTGCAATACTTCGGTATCAGTAAGGCACATTCAGTCACGAGAGAACACTTCTCCTTTTTTGTGTCACAAATATGATTATCAATGCTTTAGAAATGGTATTTTATTAAGAGCCCGTCAGATCAAAAACATAACACCAAAACAACCATTCCACAAGTTCAGGACTTTAAGAACTATTTTATGTAGGTTTTTTTTTTTGTTTGTTTTTTTGTTTTTTGTTTTTTTTGAAAGATATCAGGTATAGAAATAAGATATCCCTTAACATCTTTCTGGACCTGTGTCTCTTCAGCCACAATTACTTCCAGCTATGAACAGGCACCGTCCCTTTTGCTACTATTTTGGTGGCAGAAGAACCAGACTCGATCCCTCAGTGCAGAACTAGTACTTTCAAATATGACAGTTTCCAGGCAACACTTCAAGCAAATGTCATGTAACCTGTAGTTAACTGAGATGTGCTACTATACATGATCTTCTCACCTTGATAGAATATGAGCTTTATAGGAACACAGAGGACATAAGTACAAGAGCTCTGCTGCTCCATTCCCTCTGTCATGGATTTATATTTTTTTTTTGATAGAACACATTGTACAGATTTTATAAAAACTGCTAACAGTATTCAAAGGCTTTCTGAAACCTGAAAACAAAATAGTGATTCAGAACACTGAAAAGTGACCTTTAAATATTTTTAGTTTTGCTAGTAAAATACTTGTCTAGTAGACAGTCTTTTATAAGCAAAACATTAATGAACTTGAGTTAAAGAAGGTATTTAGTATAAACATGAAAGATTCATACTGCTTTGCATAGAGAAATGCAAGTCTAAGACTATATAAATTGTAGATTGACTAATGTAACAGGATAACATTAAAAAATACATCGTGAGTAAGCAGCAGAGGTAACAAAGCCTGATTTTGTGTGAATGTCTTTTCTTTGCTGTGTGTATAGGGACACTGGCACAACCATACTAATGAAGTCCCCTACCAAGAGCCCTGCCTACTAAAGAAAAGACAGCGGCTGAGACACTGAGGCGGAAGCCACATGTAGTGGCTAATTTACAAACATCCCGCTAAGATATTTATATTACAGAATATACAGCTGACAAATACTATTTTTTTTTTCCTCGAGAGGACTAGTTTTAAAATCCCTTTTTTTTATTTTTTTTTAAACAATTTCTGCTTTTTCTGTAAGAATAATTCAGTTCAGATAAACCCTAAAAATTTCAGAGTAAATTACAAAAGGCAGGGGTCTCACCTCTTGGTGACTAAGATGGAAGGCTTCTTTGCCCCAGTGACGATAAAGCTCCAGGATACCAATCAGATCACCAATTGCAGTGACAATTGGTAAACAAAGAACAGATTGAATACGAGTCCCTGATTCCAGTCCAGTACCTTTGGGAAATCGTTCATCCTAGAAAATGTAAACATAATCTGATAAAACATAAATATTGTAACATTAATATAAAACACACATTGGTATTTTTCTCCTCTTCTTGACTGGTCAAATCTGCTTGAAAATATGATTACTGATAAAATTCACTAAAAATCCTAACTCTCAGCATAATTGAAATATAGCATGAATACATTTACTAATGAAATAAAAAAAAAAAAAAAAAACTCTCAGCATTATCTTCTATATACAAATAAACACATTGATGCAAAGTTAGAATTAGTTTGGTATTAGCCTCAGCTCCAGGTTTACTTTTATAATACATGTTCTCTAATCCGATAGGTAGGAAAACCAGCACTTCACCACTAATCCCAGTCTAGATTAAGAAAGAAAAGAAAACAAAACAAAAACTAAAGCATTTGTAATTAAGAAGTACTCGGATTTCATTGTTACCAAGCAGTCATCAGTGCTTGCAAGGAGATAAAAATCAAAACCTGAGGCTAACGTTTCCGGTTATACAGAGCTATAATCCTCAATTGACTCCTGATGAGAAAATATTTTTCCTAAAAAATTATGCATGACAGTAAAGTCCTTCTCCTTCTCTCGTCTATGCATCCTGAATAGGTCTGTGCAAAATTTATAAGAATAAATGTTAAAAATAGCCTACCAGCTGCAATAAAAGGCCCAGATGAATATGTTTTACTTTACGTAGGAAATATCCATGACATTATAACTTTAACCCCTCAGGAGGGAAAAGTAACAAAGAGAAACTACATGGATATTACTGTTAGCAAGGCAGCATCTACCTAACCTGAAGTATGCTGGACACATTTGATTCCACACCAGTCCTTCCACATGTGTTTCCTAACAGATGTACCCTGCAGACTCTGCGTAGGAAAACCCACACTTCCCCTAACCAATAACACTGTGGTAGTGAATCCCCTCCTTTCTCAAACAAGCAAGCTCTAATTACCAAAATGAAAATCAATTTGAATGACTATGAGCAAATAACAGCCTCACAGAAACTAAAAGGCAAAGGAGACTGGGAAGCTCCTATATGTTTTCCAAGTGGCCTGATACATTTGTGTGAGTCCAAAATTCAAAGGAAGGCAAATAATGTACAGCCTTGGCAGAAGTTCACAACTTGGAAACTTCACAGTGAAAGCAAGTTAACCTTTCCCTCTTAGCACTACATGTTAGATGATTACTAGGCTCATCCAGAAAAATCACTTCAAAGAAGAAAATTTGTCTTAACTTCTGTTAATAATCTGGCACTGTAAACCAGCAAAGAGCTCAAAACTCTTCCTCAATAGCTCTCCTCAATTTTATTAGGGATGCAAAATCAAAATATTCAGCCTTGGCATAAAAGCCCATCGCAACATTAATTGGAAATTACCTGTGACAACTTAGGCCCTATATGTTAAAGAGTGAAAAAAACTAACACCATATAAACACTCTATAGTCCAGGTAAGTCCAATTGCTATTACATAGAAATCAGTTTCTGCTTTTGTATGTGTGTGTGTTTCTGTTTAAATGTATTCACATTAGGCATTCAGTATTTCACTTACAGCCCTGATTTGACCAATAAAGGTAGTACTTCAAAATAATAATAATATTTAAAAATACAAATGTTCAGTTTTGATCACACTCTTCAGAGATTCTGGATCAAAAGAGCTCAAAGGATGTCTCTCTACTGATAATGTAAATATTCTGGCTTTACATTATTGTAAGTAGAGATCAAAATCCTGTCTAACGATCAGAATTCTGATTGACATTCTTGTCAGTACAAGCAGAGTACTATAACTAAATCAGACTCTGATTGACTATGTGGAAGTCTTTTTTTTGGGATTGGCACAATAGAGTATTTCAAGACCAGGAGGACGTGTTTTGACTGATAGTTGTGTTTATTTTTCTTTATAAGTGACCATGATATCATTACTCCCATTAACTGACAACAAAAAGATGTTATAATACACACAAAAAGAATCAATTTCAAAATGAATTATATGTTCTGAATGTATTAGACCAAGCTAATCCAAACTTAAACCTATTTTCTTGGTAGCAAGACAAATTATATCATTACACATTCAGCTCAATAAATCTCAGCATCAAGATATCTATTCTAAGAATATGTTAAATATATCCTACTAAAAAGAGGAAGATTTTTACCCCCAGAATATCTTCTACTAACAACGTTTTTCTGGATCTGGCTACATAAGCAGATACTGTAGTGCCATGTGCAATGGGCCCTGCAGGAATGAGTCGTGGTTGTCCTTCTTTAGCTCCTGGTGGTGTAAATACACACAGACTCTAGTTAGAAGCAAAAAGAAAAAAAGTGCAATTAGAGAGTATAGCTACATTTACTGAATACATATATGTATATAAGTAGCACAGTAGGATTTAATAAAGTATTTAATAACAGAGAAAACAGCTTTTCTGCTTTTGACAATGGAAAGTAGTTGGATAAACTCCACATAACTGTTTCATATTCTTAGGAAATCCCACTTAAATTCACCATTTAGATAGTGAATAACTCTTCTGCTAAAGCCAGTCATCACTTATATTAGTATGTGTTTTCGTCAACATCCTACATGGAGTCACAGAATAATATTATCTCATATAAGGTTTCTTTCTAGGACACAGCCTATTATTTACTTCAATACAAAATGTTCAGAAAGTACAGATAATTTTAAAATTAACACAAAAATAAGCATTCTGTTAGTGACAGCTGTTATTAAAGTCACAAAACCACCAAAAAAAAAATTGACTCAAAGAAATATGGATAAACAGTTCATTTTGCAGGCAAAAAGTTTCATCTTCTGTTTCATTTTTTAACATCTAAATCTTACACATCTATCAGTTAATCTGCTTGTAGCACTGTGGAATAATAGACAGTCTTGAAGTTTTAAAGCAATTATCACTGTCACACCCTCTTCAGTATAACAGAACCATTACCCAGAAGAGGTTTAGGCATAAGTGGAATAAGAGACATGGCAAAGGTTAAACAAAGTGTTAGAGCAGTAGGGTTTGAATCTGTATTTCCAACAGAGTGTTTACTAGTACAGGATATAAATTCAATAATTCACACATTTACCTATTCTCAGTGTGTTGTAGAAGGTCAAGAGGAATTAGTTTCAAACTAAAAAAGGGGAAATTTAGCTTGGATATAAGGAAGAAAGTTTTTTAAAATAAGGGTGGTGAAGTGCTGGAACAGGTTGACCAGAGAGGTGGTATATCTCCCATACTTGGAGACATTCGAGGTCAGGCTGGATGCGGCTCTAAGCATCCTGATCTGGCTGTAGGTGTCACTGCTCACTTCAGGGAATCTGGACCAGAAAACTTAAAAGATCTCATCCAACTCAAACGATTCTGTGATTTTTATGATTCTAACCAATTCCAAAAAGAACACCCTGAAACTTTCAGAAATTAGGTAGATACAATATAAGACACCATATGCAGAGATTCTTGAAATTATTATGGTACCTTAGCTGGAATTGATTAACAGTATTTTGAAAGGAGAAAGCTGGACTTTAAGCTGAGGTGAAAATGAATGGTCAAAGAAAAATATGGAACATATAGTCAAAATAATAGTGAAATCTATGAGAAAATATTTAGAAGTCTAGTGGGTAGGGCATTTAGCGTGTTCAGAAGAAAAACGCTCAAGATCCTGATAAATTAGGAGTTGACAATTTGTCTTGTTCTTAAGGAAAATGTCATGAAGTGTCAAAAAGTTCCACAAGAATAGGCTAAGCATTTTTCATTCAGTTCCTCATCTGCTATTAATGCAATACAAATGGAAATCAAATTACCTTAGCAAAAGAAAATAAAGCTTCCACATATTACTTTAGCTCTGAACTTTCAGCACACTTTATTTCATACTTCTCATGTAGTTAAAAATAAAGATACTTTTTCCAATAGTAGCTGTACTTAACATGCATTGAACATGATCTACTTTTATGGTTTCCAATAGGGCAGGAAATCTTGAACTTTTCTGCTCATTCTGATGCCAAACTTCAACCTAAATCTTAAAATCCATTTACATTCACAGCTTCTTTAAAAAGTGGCTTTTAACAGTCACAGACACCGGAAAAGTCAGTGTGCTTACTTTACATACAGAGTAAAGAATGTGTTACAGAGAAAAAAGCAACACACACATAAAGCAAATGAAAAAAAAACCCAAAAACACTAAATTAGCACATTGATTATGAGCATTCTGGCAGAATTTACCAGAATAAAAAGCTCAATTTATTCTTACTTTCTTGTAATCTAATATAATACAATACAGATACATACAATTCTTAATTGGAAATTTGGTTTCACTATTACTTGCCTCATGAACTTATGTTTTGTGCATTTAAATGGAATGAAAAAGAGGATTTCATTTAACAGACCCTAGAAATCCACTTTGGTATCTTAAAAATGTACATGCTATAACAAAACCTCAAGAAATTACCGTTCTTGTTTATTTAAATCAGGGTCTTGACAAATGTCATGGGGTTTTTGGTGTTTTATTGTTTTGTTTTGGTTTGGATTTTTTGTGGTTTTCCTTTTGTTGTTGTTTTGTTTTTACTTCAAGGGCTTAGAGTAGAAGGAAAGGAAATACTGAAATAAATAAGCTTGCAAATATTTGGCTTGTTAAGACAATATGCCTCTATAAAAAAAGAAAGATTTACTATTAAAAAGTACTTTCATAGTGCAGTACTGCTATACCATATACAATACCAGAAAGGCAGTTTATACTGCAGAATAGTGCAAAATGCAGACAATAGAACAAAAAGTACGAATTATGTAGTCTAAGCAGAGGAATGAGACAAATTAAATTAACAGGACACTGGGGACAAAGGTTGATCTTTCAAAAAAAAAAAAAAAAGACTTGTATTCAAACACTTATTTTTACTTTGTCTTAAGACATGTTAGGTTCTTCATGTAAACAGAACAATGTGTGATGTTTAGCACAGTAACTGTTTTCCACACTGGTAGCCTAAGCCATGCCCATAATTCAACATACAACAACCCACAAAAACTTCCTCTTTTCAAAAACCACTTCTCAAAACAAAACAAAAGATGAAATCACATATACTACAGAAGAGGCTTTCACTAAATCTTCAATAGCCAATTGAAATTGCATTTACACAGCACAATTTTGCTAGCAAAGCTTGTTTTTGCCAGCATGGCCTTTCCTCATGTAAATAACATTTTGGCTGGCAAATTCCTCTGTTGCTACTGCTAAGAAATAATGCTTCGAATATGCACCCTTCTATAGGAAAAAGCATATGGAGACTATTTTATATATACTGATTGAAAGAGTTTTGCAGTAGCAATTCCAATTCTGCTTCACGCAAAATCTTGTCATGCCATCATACTGTGGCTTTACAGGACTTTTTTTTTTTTTTTTTTTTCCTTAATGGTGAAAATCTAACAATTATCACAGCAGCAGATTAAAATCCCAGTGAAAGAAAAGTTGAGGAGGAGCCACTCCAGTCTCCTAACAGAATACCATCAGCTTTTCACAGATGTTCCTTCAGTTTCAAGTACCCAAAGATTTTAGGTGTTTTCAGTCTTTGGATCCTCTGATGAAGAGGTCAGCTACAGGGATAAACAAAGCTATTCTGGTGACTGTTGGGGTGTAGCCTGTGGGAATCCAGCAGAACAACAAATCCCAACCAATAAAGGCTATACAGCATGCAACTAACTATATGAAGTTTTTTGGGGCTGGATTTGAAGTGCAAACATGTTGTTTACCATTTCCCAAACTGCTCAAGTTTTTCTCCTTTTTAAAAATACTCCTTATAACTAACTAAGAACCAATCATAAACTGATTTTACTAAAAATATTTCTACAGGAAGTATGTCTCAATAAGACCTGGGTTTAATTATCGGAATGAGGGTTGAAGTACACACACCATAACCAGTTCATTAAGAAACTGCTTTGGAAGTAAGGGCAACTTTCACAGTGAGTTTTGCAGATAAAACTGGCCCTGAATATGCTTAACAGAAAGAAATTTAATATTGAATTGACATTAAGTGAAAGCCTTAATACTACATCATTACCATATGGCACGATGCTCAGGAAAAAAATAAAACATGCATTATAAAGGGACATTAAAGAAGTTGACGTTAAGTGTGCACTATGGCATTTGCAGCTCACATTTCTTTCTCTTCAGTGATAGTAACACGTTTTTGCTCTTGGTAAAGGATGTGACAGTCTACACATCCAAAACCATACACTTTAATGATGAATGTAATTGCAAGATAGTATTAAGGCTGTTCCTTCAGGATAGTTTTTTGCAGAAAATTACAGTAATAAGAAATAATGACAAGAAAACAAACCAACAAACAAACCAAAATTAATTTGGAAGCTATTCACAATCTAAAAGCTTGTATTCGCAAACTAACTAAATTGATGTAGTAACCGAAACCTACTATACTAAAATGTTAAAGAGTATAAGCAACTGTGTAACAACACAAATGCAGCAATTCTATTGCATGAAGCACACAAGGTAATTAAAAAAAAAAAAAAGTGGCAATTACTTCAATTTTTATGAAAACTTCTTATTTTCTTCTATCAAGATAACAGAGCACTTGAGAAAAGGTTTTCATTTTTAAACTCTAATGTTGCGAAAAGTTGCAAATGTTAGATAATTGTACTTATGTGATGCAGAAGAACTAGTTGTTTTGTTTTTAAAGTGTGCATCCTTTTAAATGCTGTCACTTTGTAATCACATTTCATTTCTGGTATTGTTCCTTCAGTGAGAAACAGAAAATTGATACCTGAAGAGATACACTAGTTCACTGACACAGAAAAAATAAAGTGATTTGCCTCTCCTCCAACCCCTATTCTTTAAAGCATGGTCAGCTAAGAATTATTCTAAAGGTGTTTGTTTCAAATGGCTCTCAGAAGACACAAGAATGAAGGTACCTGAGCTCTCAGAATCAACACATTTGTAATGCTTCAGCGGAAATACAACCGGGGAAGCTTACTAATATCAACTCAAGCCATAAATTTTTTGCCCTATATACCACAACGATAGAGAATAGATTATTTCCATCCTTTCTGTTTAACCCAGGCATATCTTCCTTGCTCAACTTCCTCTTCTTCAGATTAAACAATGCCAGTTCTTCTGCTTCCTGACCATGCTCCCTGCACTCTTTTGGAGTCTCTCCAGTTCCTCCACATTTTAATTAAAGTGCAGTGCTTAAACTAGACATATTATTCCACTTGAGACCACAACCAATGTACAAAGGAATGGGAACACTTCTTCTTATGAAGACTAGACTCCTGCTGCTGCTACACAGCACTGCCTCTTTTGCAAAAGCAGTGATACCGCTGGTGCATGTTTACCTTCAAGTTCACTGCAACTCTCAGTATCTTTCTCAGTCACCCTACACAAGGCCAGTTTATTTAGATCATTTTATCATGATCATTGTGAATTCTAATATTTCCCTACAAACATGGAGGTTGGTGGCCCTGTCTGTGGCAGGGGGGTTGGAACTTGATGACTGATCTTTGTGGTACCTTCCAATCCAGGTCATTCTATGATTTTATGAAAAAGCCCCCGCACGCTGATAGGGAGCCACAAATAACCAGTCTCTGTATAGATCAACATTCTACCTAAGGTTTTTTCATCATGACTATTTTACCAATCTGTCCACCTGAATAGCGAATGAAATGGGACCAAACTTTCAGTCAGATATATCTTGATAGTTACCCATCTTATTTTGTTCCAGACAGATAATTTATTGACTCAAAATTGAATTGTAAAACTGTAATTCATCAACAGCTTTTCCTCTCTGCTGAGTATCACTAATCTCTAGCAAGTAGGAAAGGAACAGATTTCTTCCACTAAAAAGATTATATGATGACAGAAGTAAATCAAGGACAGAGATTATGGTTTTCTGAACTGCTTTGACACTCAAAGAGTTTAACATAGAAATATGTTTAAAAGACTCAAATTTCAGAGATATCTACACATTCAAAATAATGTACACCAGATTGGCACAAAACTTGAGACAGTTAACAATGAATGAGTAGATGCTTTTTCCTTGATTCTTTGTAATTCACAACACCTCATAGATTCACTAGGTGGCACTGCACATCAAGCAGCAACAATTTTCTGTATGATCAGAAATTGTGGAATAGCTTAATATTACACACACTGAAACACAGTGTTTGCACACATATCTGTGGCCTCACATAATTTTTTTACCTTTTTTTTTTTTTTTTTTTTTACAACAAAGCTACCAGAAATTCCTATCTGAAGCAAGGATTATCTGCTTGTCAGAACAGTTTCCAGTTTCAGTTAAGCAGCACTCTGAAGATCTACTGAAAGCTACCTTATTAAGCGCATGTCCTTTAAATTTGAATAGCTTTACATTTGAATAAATGGGATCATGAGATGAATTACTCATACAAATAAGGACTATAAACAAGAAACATCTGAAGAATTAGGTAACAATATGTTAGAAACTCTTTGTTAAGTATTTTAGAAATAGACATATGTTTGTTCATGGTTTCAATCCATGCACAACTTGCACAGCACTACAACACCTTAATTTTCATAGACACACCATTAAATATGAACTCCTTTAAGACATGTTTAAAGATGATATTTAACTAAACTTGAGACTTATGAACTGTATTTTCAATCCCATAAGAAACAAAACAAAAAACCCTGTAACTAAGTAATGTCCTTTCTTTAAAAGTTGTGGAACATTCCTGCTTGATGTGGAAGTGCTTCCTGTCTCCAAGTATATGGTATTTGCAAAATGAATGTTGCCTACTTTAAGATTGCTTTATTTGCATAACTACACTAAATCATGGGCAAAGATAATTTAAGAGTACATCTACACGGTACAATGTAATACAGAGAAAGTTCAAGAAACAGAAGTCACCAGTGAGCACAGTTCGGTTTAGATCCCTTTCCGATGATGACAAAGCTATACTGCTTCTAGAACCTGTGTATTTTGCAGGTGTTTTCAACACCTGCAACAAGATACCCTGTCCTCTTAAATGTTAAAAGAATTCTTTCTAAAACTTCTTTAAAGGCAAATGTATCACCTATGCTTTGCAAAAAGGAAACACCAACCTTATCTTCACACTGAACAAGCACTTTCACTTAATAAGTTAGGAAAGTGCTGTCTGCAACAAAAATTGCACCAGGAAAGGTTTACTATCGATACTTAATAAGCCACACACACACACAAAGAGCTGCAATGATAGGGCAGCCTTTCTCCTTTCTCAATAAGAAGAAATAATAGCACAGAGTATGCCATGATTGCTTGCTTGTTTTCCTTCAGTAAAAGCACAGAAATTTTGTGAAAGGAAGCTACCTTTTATCCTAATGAAACTCAATATTTAATCTAGGTTCAATGTAGTTCTGGAACACTCACATTGCAAGAATGTTCCTTAGCTGAGATTAACATGTCAAAATTATTGAGGCTGGATTTCTTTAAACAGGCACTAGTGTACCCACACATACTTACAGTGTGAACTGAAACTATGTTGATTTAATGCTTTAGCTTCAGTTTTGATCCCAAGCTCCCTTGCAGAATAGTTAGAACAAATGTCACTAAACTTTACAAACCACTTATGTGAATGTCGGTATTTACATATTATGAAGGTTCCTCCATTCTGTCACAACTTTCCCCCAATACCTACTTCTCAGAAATCATTTTTTGAAAGCATGGTGGAAATAACTGTTACATAAACTCTAGTTCTTAAACAAGAGGCTGCTGGATAAATAGAAATAGATGTTTTCCAAGCTAAAAAAAAAAACGAAGTCATGTGTTAAAAATGGAAAAAATAAACTTTGCTGAATTTGGGAAATTAAAATCTCAAATCAAGCATCAAAAAATTAAGCAATCAAAAGAAAGAAGCCATTTTCCATCATGTGGCCATGAGTATCCACAAGTAGTTTTACTTTGTCTACATTAATGACAAGTTTTATAACTTTCTAAACAAAATAATTAACTTCAGCTTAAAGAATTATTACTTTTCTGCCATTTTACACTATGCAGAATCCTTTTGTTCTCAGTTAGCAAAGACTTACTAAATAAACATTGCCAGTACTTGCTGACCAGTGGTTAATATCTGTCATATACTCTAAATTAAATATCGAAGAGACAAAGATAAGCAAATGATGACTTCTTAGACAAAGTAGCCTAATGCCTAACCATTCAGTTACAGACTGCAAGCATAGGTCTGGCCCTAAGCCCACCAATGTGAATGGAAAATCTCACACTAACTTCAAAGAACTTGGGATCAGTCCTCATAATAACTACGTGAGGAACATTCCGTTTTGGGAGATGCAGTTACATAGCAGTGGTTAATAAAATCAATGTATTTTTTCAGTGGTCAGAACTTAATAACTTTTTGCATAAAAGATTTACACCGGGAGGCAGATACATTCAACTGCTTGATAAGCATTAAGGAAAAGAATAAAATAAAAAAAAAGTTGGGAAAGAAAAGCAGAAGGTCTGACAGCACCCAGATCCTCAATGTATGAGAAGACCAGGAAGAAACCTCTGTTATGCCACACAAACCTAATATGAAAAATCTCACTGTAATAGGCCACAAGCTGCAAAGTCAGTTTTTGCTATAATCTTTTACAAAGTGCTTAGAGAGGTGAACGTCTTGCTCAGCTGGCACGCAACTACTACTCCTGAAGCCAGACAGAGCTGTGCATTTCGAACTGATGACTACAATTCTTGCAAGTTCCTGCTTTTTGCAGCAGGCAGAATATCTTTGGTGGCAGTTTGCATCATCTCCCACTCGTGAAAGCAAACACTGTCACCGACAAATGAGAACCAAACACTGCATTTACAAAAGATGAACACATTACATAAACTATCTCACTCTGTGAAAAAGTTATTAAAAATGCACGCTGAATTTAGAGAAAAAATCGATTTCTAAATAATACAATGGGCGCCTTTATCATGTTAAATAAACAGTTCAACAAAAAATATGCAAAATCCATTTCAATTTTTCTTTCTGCATAAATTCATGTATGGGTCATCCTTCACTTCCTCTGTATCAGACAGTCATTTTGAACAAGTTAAAAAACATTCTCAAGCAAGGCTCAAGTCACCTTCAGATTTCTCCATCTTCTTTTTTATTTTTTTTAATTGTTTCAAAAATGGCATTATTTCCCTTTTTCTTCATGCATTAATTTCATGAGCAAAGAAAACTGGCTAATAGACTATACAAAAATAAACTGGCTGTGTAATGTAAGGAAACAAAAACAACAGGAAAAATATTTTTCTCTCTAATAATTTTCACTTAGAAGAATGCAATTTATTTCTTGAACCAATGACAGACTGAGCATTTATGACAAATCGCAATTTTTAAGTTGATGGAGCTCACTGAAGTATAAACTGCATTTCCATCTCTGTAGCTATTCAAAGTAACTAAAAATAATGTACAATGCTAACTGTACAAATTGAACAAGATACTAAAAAAAAAAAAAAAAAAGGAGTACAAAACTTTATTGGACACACTGCTGTTCAAATTTTTAAGTCAGATATTAATCACACTTATGAATTATAAATTTACAATTTACCTCACACTAACCAATATATACTTCAGATTTATATCATCTCATGATCAAGTTGCTCCTGGCAGTTATCAGACTTGAAACCATTAAAAATAAACAAGCAAACAAACAAATAAATAAATAAACAAATAAAAAACCAGAAATATATCTAGATGAAAAGAACAGGTTATGCTGAGACCAAATTCATATTACATTCTGTGTTTGTTAAAGATAAAAATGGAGCTGAATCACAAGCTAAGTTGCTACAGACAGAGTAATAACAGAATTCTACTGCAGAATCTTAGGAAAAAATTAAAAAGAAAAGGAAGAAAAGAGGGGCCAAGACACTAAAAATGGGAAACTGGGAAACATTACCACCATGTTAAATAAACTTCCATTTTTACAGGAAAAATAAATAAATAAATAGTCCTGATGAAGACCTAACATTAAGCACTTAGGCAGTATTTTCTACTAAATGAGGTAAAAATAAGATAAAAATATTATCGTAAAACTGGAAAATGCACTTGTAACTCTACAGAAAAGCAGTATCTTAATCCAAAATACTTACATTATTGCATTCTCCCAGGAAATACAGTGCAAATCCATCAGCTTTAGTAGCTGCCAAAATAATAATAAAAGAAATAATTTTACTTAGTGGGAATCAAATTTACAGAAGTTCTCTGAGGTGAAACCACAGATTCAGTTCTGTTTAAGACAACCATATATATTTCTAGATGTGAAAGTCCATCAATGCTTCCTTAGAAAATTCTATGACTTATAAAATCAGAGGTACAGAACAATACTTATTTTCACCGCTGTAATGTACTATGTTCTAAAAGATAATTAGAAACAACCTGTTTACACATCATACTCTTAATCCAAGGCCTAATGCCTATAATTCAAATTGGTTCATAGGACAGTATAGAAATAAAATAAGAACACATTTTTATGATATGATCAGGCAGATAGGATTATAATTTCCATGAGGAAAATAAATACAGTTTGGAGATGGTAAACTATTTTTGTCCTTGCCTTAAGACAGAAAAGTATGGGAAAATAAAATGCTGCAAATATTGCCATAAAAATGTGTTTCATAACAAACTGTTTCTATTTCTGCACCTGTCCCATTCCAAAAACAGCAACACACCAGAATTTTTATACTTGCCCGATTTTTCCTAGATTTGAATTGCTGTATGAAACAGGGTAAAGTTGAATTCCTTAACCTTAAAAAAATTTAAAGTCAATGAACCACTATAAGTTACAGCTGAAATGAAAACTTTAAAAAGTGTTTTTTACCCTGTTTTCCACAGTGGAGTTTATACTTAGAGTCTAAGTAATCTTTCTTTTCAACAGCTAACAACCATTCTACCCAGTAAACGCACTTATCTTATACCCTACTTTAATGAACGAACACAAGTATCCATTCAATACATTTCATGGGAGCAATTACACTTCTGTATGATCAAACCAGTTGGATTTCTGCATTTCCTTGAGAGGAAGAAAAAAAATTTGCTCTGTTGTTACTTGCTTATTGTCAACTGTGTGACATCATGCACAGTGATTGGCATTCAAATTTTAAATCCCTCAGCTGTGGAAGATAAGTACATTGAGCAACAAAGTAAAAAAAAAAAAAAAAAAAAAAAAAAAAAGCACAGAATAGGAAATATAAAAAAAACTCATGCGCTTTAGAAAAGGAAAAAAAAAAAAGTGTAAAAGATAAGCAAACCCTACCCTATCTCTTCCAATCTCTTACTTGTGGTATATTAACAAAAGTTCTGATTTGCCGTGAGCTGGACATCAATATCCAAATAGACACTAAAGCAAAATTAGTAAACAGAAGTGGCCCTTTTGAAACTTCATGTTTATAAGCAAGGACAATTATCCATCATTACGAAATGAGAAAGTATCCATGATGGTGAAACCTTTCCGAAGAGCTACTTCTAAGTTACTATACTGAACAAACCTACTAATCCTTTCTATTGAAGTCTCAGTACATCCACTATGTCTAAAAAAAAAAAAACTACAACAAACTACCAAATAGAACATTTTTACTGGAGATTTTTTTTTTAACTCTTGATCACATGTAGTATTTTTTTTTTAAATAGAAACACTACTTATATCAGATAAAAAAAGGCTTAAAAACTGAATTTGAGGTCATGAAGAAGACACATCCACTTTACATACATCTCAGTGTTTGAAAAGAGATTTAAGTATGCAGTGATATCACAGATGCATGTATATACATTTAACTTTTAATATTGATCTTGCAACAGCATCATAACCAGAATCATCTCTTATTTGGTTCATTTAATAGGGTGCTCCAATTTTGCAATGGGCTGCAGAGCTCTCTCCAAAGATTAAACTCACTCAGATGTAGTATGGGATCCACTTAGGTACAGAAGCTGAAGTTCATACTGAGACAACATCCAAGGAATGCACTATATCTGTCTTCATTAATAAAATCTGTAACAGATGTGCTTTGCACTGATGCTAAGGAACATATCAGACACATCAGATTCCATTTCTTACCTATTTTAATGATGCTGCTCAGTTCATACAAAAGTAGTTGGTTATCTCCTCCTGTATCCAGGCGCTGTTCTATGTAGCTGTTCAATTCATACACTACACCTTGCATATTTGTATCCTGATACTAGTGAAGCAAAGATAAAAAGAACATTTTAGGATAATTCAGAGGTATTTTGCAGTTTTTAAACACACAAATTCATTAAAAAATATAATTTGAGATGTCAATACCAAATCAATCTTGACTATCCTAATGCAGCTACCTAGATAACAGGGTCATTGTCGAGTTAGGAAGCATTCCACTTTCTGCTCCATTAAGTCATTTGTTCAAAATGTACTAAGTAAACCACTGAACATTTGGCAATTGCCTAAACTTTACCAAGGTCATTTGACAATGTGACAAGACGAAATTCAGAGATGTGATGATTACAAAGTAAGCAACTTCAGCTCCTTTCTTTTAAGCTCCTACTCCATCAGGAAAGGAGGCAACAAGGTACTTTTGCGAGCACCTTCCATGTGAAATTCATTAAAAAGATGTTTGAAATGTGCAAAGCAACCGGGACTCTGAGGAGGTAGCTCAAGTAGATCCATCTTTGAAATATAGCAGCAATTAACAGTATCAGAGTGATGGAAAGAAATCCTAAGAGTCAAAACCATCCTAGCCGTTGTGGCCTAATAAGCATTTGTTACTATGGAAGGTGGCAGACACAGACCAAGAGATTACAAAACAACTAGGATATTCAGATGGGCACAGTGAAACAACAGCACGTGCTAGAATTTCACATGAAAGGAGATGCAGCCTCCGTTTAGGGGCTCAGATGCATTTAGTTATTCAGTTCCTCAGTCCTGAGGGGCTGACTAAACTAGTAGCAAATGTGCATATGTAACATGTCAGCATCACAAACAATAATTTCACAAAAAGAAGTTCTTGGCAGTAAGTACAGATTCATTATCCTGCCCAAAACTGGTAATGTGATGACTGAAGAAAGTAATATGGTCGATTACTTATTGAACTCAGTGACACAGTAAATTTTGACACTTAAACTAAAAACAAAGCAGGTAATATTTAGATTAGATTTAAGTATTTAGAAATAATGTTGTTTGAAAGACTAAGAATTATCTTTCCACTCATTCATACTTTAGAAGCAAATTCATACTTTGGAGCAGACTAAGTAATACTACAAAAAATTGCCAAAAAAGCTCAGAGAACCACAATCTATCCATCACTCCCACTTTCACGTGCACATATTTATGTCTGCTTCTTATTTCCACAGATCTTCTCTGTCTGTATCTTCACCTGTAGGTGACTATCACTGATGGACTAGATACATAACTTACACAGCACATTCCATGATACATCTTTTGCTTTCATGCATTTCTATATACAGTGCACTATGTTATGACTACAGAGCTTATAGCTGTACATTTAGGATACAGTTGGCTTCTTCATTTGAAACCAAACCAAAACAAAAAATCCACAAAGTGCATGCTAGATAAAGTAGATTTTAATTCTGACCTAAAAATGCCTCCTGAGAACATACAACCTCTGCTGTGACCCCCTCTTAACACGTGGTATTGTATTAATCTATTGCTCCAGATGGACATACTGGAACATTTGAGACGTAGTGAGTCCAAATTGTTCTCACTGTATAACATGCCAAACACTTAATAATTCTCTCTATAAATTGATGTGATTATTATAATTTTTGAAAGCAATATAAGGTCACACTGCATACATGTAGTTAATGGTTGGCTAAGTCTTGAGTTTATAACACAGATTGCCATTAACCTTATTAGCTCAGTATGGCAGCTGGCAAGCTTCCATTTGCAACTGACTGTGCTCTGCTGTGTCCCATACTAACTACTGTATAGTTCTTAAGAGGGAGAAAACCATCGCTTAGTTTCAGGAAAGAGGGATTCTTATGAGCAGCTTTATGTTTATGGTATAGCTGTAAGTAGCTGTGCAACAGGAAAATGGCTAATGCTAAGTCTCTTCCACTCATTTATGTTAACCTATATCTGCAGAAGTATGTGTAGCCACACATTCTAAGAGAAAGCAGATGATCAAGCACAAATGTACAAAGCCTTTATTATGTGGGAAGATGCCTTCTCAGAACTTGGAATTGAATACTTCTCACGAGTGATATAAGGCAGGATTTAAATCTTCAGAGGTTAAAGCCAGTACAACAGAAAGCATCATCAAAATGCTTCTACTGGCATAATAATAACTTTCACCATAATCAAGCAGCAGTGCTGTGTGCATAGTAATTACATAATAAGCTCTGTGCCCTTTATCCTCACCTCTGCAACATATGCTAGTAAACATTTTGTAAGCAGGGCAAATCATTGCATGTATTCACGTCACTGAAAGATGGAAGACTTGTACTTGGACACACATTTGTAATATGGCAGATTTCTATTACTGATAATCCAAGAATTCACAACTGGTCAGGTGAACAAATTCAGTCCAGATTCTCAATTCAGTAATACAACAACTTAGATCAATCACCAGCAAGGAATTATTTTGTTATACTGTATAATCTCTTTGATTTTTCTAACAGAGGAGTAAAAGAGATTTATTTATTTGGCATTTCAGAATGGATAACCGCAACATCTTTGGTTGAAAAGCCACAATACTCTTTATGAAACCATATATTTAAACACAGAGTAAGTCATAAGAAAACCACAGCACAACCACTATTCAATGCAGCTGCTAACACAGTCTGTAAGAAAGCAATTCCTAAAAAAATATAAAAATCAATACACTCAGTGAAAAGAATATTTACATGTTACAAAAAAATCAGTTCCTTAATGTACAATTGTATATTATTTTGTACTTAAAACATTATTACTATTCACTATAATTAATCATTTCTTTTGTTGCTGATTTACTTCTAAGATTCAATGTCTATGTGTTTTTTTGTATATTTACTGTAAAATTCTAGATTTTGATGGCATTACATTAAAGCATTACATAATTTAAGTGAATTAGAAAATGGATTGACACAATCACACCATTATGATATTGATATCAACAAATTTCCAATACTGCGTGTGTCATATAATGGAAAAAGCCTAATAATTAATAAGATATATATATATTTACAAATAATCACATTCAAAATGTATAAATACAAAAGAAAAGTTTTTCAGGATTTGTATTTATTTGTCTTTAGAAAGTTGTGTTGCAGTAGAAGACAACATGAATTGATGCTGTCTTGTATCTTAAAAAAAAAACAAAAAAACAGCTGAGAATCACAAAAGGTATTGCATGATAGGTGATACTGAAACGTCAGAGAGTGAAATGAATTTAACATGATAGGTGATACTGAAACATCAGAGAGTGAAATGAATTTAACATATTCACTCTGAACAACTGTCATTAAAATTGCAAGCACGTAGCATGATATATAAAGAAAATTTTATCTATGACAAACTGCAATAAAGATTAATCTACATGTTTTCATGCTTATAGGGAACTTGTGCCAGGGTCATTTTATGATGTTGCGGAGAAGAAAAAGCCCTTCTGCTGCAACAGAAATATTTCATTGATAGAGCACAGGGTCAGAAAGTGCAATTACAATCCATAAGTTTATCTGTTCTCTCTGGAACTTCCTCAATTATTTTCTGAGTAACAAGGAGAAAGTGCTCTACAATAATTATTCCTACACACACTACTGAATACTTTTTCCAAATTAGCAACTGACAACTCTTGCAATATTAACACATCCTTTTACAGACTGCATAGTTTATGACAGTACCACAAGCTAGGAGGAAAAAGAACAAATGAACAGCTGGATGTACTTTGGGGATGCAGAATGCCAATGGATTAGGATAGGAAAAAAATGTGAAAACCACAACACATGAGGGAGAACTGATCATAGCCAGAAATACTACTTTTGATTTTGTTTCCTTCTCTTCTGTAATTTTGGCATCTTGGGCTGGCTTCAGAATATTTCAAAGAGAATCACAAGAGCTTCTAGCTGAACACAGGTCTGAGAATCAGAGGTGTACTGCTTTCTGGCAGGTGGCTGTGAAGTCCTGTTTTGCTATGTACTCAACAGAGCAGGACAGCACAGTTGTTGTTGCCCAGGAATTGGGAGAAGTTGCTGAGCTGTCATACCAGTAAGCCTTGAAACTAGGCTTCTGGGAAAGCAAGAATCAATTCTTGGTCAAGCAAGTGTTTTCTTGACTATTTTTCTATGTTCCTGCTCAAAAAGTTATACATGTGTCCATTGTCAATTTGGAAGGCTCTCTAGAGGTGCCAAGAACTTGCATCATCAATGAGCCTAGATACCCAGGACACTTTAAACTGAGGTCATGAATTTGAAATATCTAAGCACACTGTTTAGATTAGAAGTAATTCCTGGAAAAGGATTAGGATCTATGGAGATAAACAGTGACTCAGTACTTGTTGAAGGATTCTAAATCACTAAGAATGAAAGATGTACCTGAGACAGAGAGTTTTTATGTAGCCCTGAGAATTTAAAATGCTTATATGCTCTTTGGTAACATAGGTAACATCTCAGATAACCAGCTAAAAAAAAAAAAAAAAAAAAAAGAAATCAACAAACCATCTGAATTAATTTTTCAATTACAGCTTAAAGACTTGCAGAATCTGCAGATGATTCAATGTCCATAGGCAGGATTTCACCACAAACATCTAAACTGGAAAACCTGAAATGTGATGAGAACCTGTATCAAAACTTCTTAAATCTTTTTTTTTTTTTTTTTAACTGACTGCTATTCTCTTTCTCTGTGAAGCATACCATAAAACTAAGCAGCTGGTAAGCCCAGAACAACAACATCTCCCAATAAACTTCATCCAAGTTTTCTTTCCTGTAATACTGAAGTCTTAGAAACAGAAGATTCATCAGAGAGCTAAGCTGCAAAAAGATTAACTCAAAAAACTTCAAATAAAAAAGTCCATAAATTCACAGTCTGAACTGAACATTTGCTTGCCATTTGACTGACAAGTCAATCTAAACTACTTTTTGCTAGATATTTTCAAACTACCCCAGAACTATAAAAAATGCTTTACATATTTAAAATTCTCAATGCCATTGCTACCTGCTTTATTAAAAAGAAAAAGAAAAAAAAAATCCTATCAGCATCACTCTTGTACCTTTTGAAACAGAAGCACTGCAGTCACAAAAATAAATACAAATTGTTTGATGACTTTTGTGGAAATGCATCAATTTTCCCTTGCTTTCATGTAGCTTTATGGAAATTTAAAAAATTATAATAAAAAGACAATAAGGACAGAAAAAAAAAAAAACCAAAAACACCACAAATCCACAGTCAGCATCTTGATTTAGTAGCCTCACTCCATCTAATATTCCAGCTATCTAAATAACTTAGATCCCTAAACTTCTTCAGTGAAGGTATTAAATGCTCAGTTGCTGTAGATTTTTAGAAGAACCATAATAAATCAGCTAAGTTATCTTGGGATATTTGTCCTTGCAATAAACGTATTTTTAACATCAAGTGTATTCTTTCCTCCACTCCTCTTTTACAAAAAATAAATTATTAAATGAATAAATAGATAAATTTGTGATCCTATGCAATCCCGTGCAGCCTCTGGCAGCCTTATAAGAGACATCTTGTTTAAGAGTACCTAGAATATTCTATGTATTACTACTCTTTATCATAATGATTACCAAGCATCAGATATCTAATTTAAAAACAGCAAAGGCCAGTCCTGTAAATATCTCAACAGATCATCTACTTTCTTAAATGTGAGAAAGGAAATATCAGTTGTATTTTAGATAAAGTATTCTTACTGCATTTCTGATGACCAAATTTTATAATGAAAGAAAAAACTATAGAAAAAGCTGAAATATTTTATTAAATAAACTAGTAAAGCTGTGAACATGATGCACACTTCTATTTAGTTTATCATTATACGTATGAAGGTTAGGTGGAAAACATCTTTGACATGTATGTTTATACATACACTTAGCTTCTGTAGGCTTTTACTCTCACACACTGTAAGATTTTTCATTGTTTAGATGCACAAACATCTAGTTCTCATCTTGTACAAAAACTGGTATTTCTTCTTTTGGGCATGGATAATGCAGATAACTGTCTCAATAACAGTGAAAACACATCTACACTGCATATGTGAAGCACTAAAAAGTGGACTCAGACCTCACTTCCAAAAAAAAAAAAAAAAAAAAAGAAAAGGAATAAAAAGAAGAATAATAAATAAGAAAAAAATAAATAAGAAAACCACAGAAAGGGAATAAAATAGATGGTTTTCTTTGGGGTGGAAACTTGAATGGAAAGCTCAGCAAAATCTTTCAGCTTCAAAAAATCAGGAGTGGTAACTGGGATTGGCTTAAGTAACCAGTTTTGTTTAAACTTGGATACTGTAAAGCAAGAAGATGTAAAGAGCAGACTTAGCTGAAGAGATTAATTTTAATACTTGTACACTGCCTCAGAGAAAGCTGCTTCTACACGCATTTGTCTGACGTCTATTCTTCTTGTTTTGACTGGGAGGACATGGGTTATAACTTGCTCTGTAAATAAAGTTCAACATTGCAGCACCATAGACAGGTATTTATGTATTGTTTGTTCACACATCAAACGCTGTTCGCAACAAAACCAAAGGGGGAAAACACAAAATGGCAGTTGGTGGGACAAGCCCTGTTATTATGTCTAAAGATGCAAAACAGCTCTCTGCTGTTCACAGGTTTTGAAGACACATGTTTACAAGCTTACTAGGCATAGTAAGAATTTTCCTAGCAGAAACTAGTCAAATAGCCTGCGTTTGCAGACATCTCATTCAAATCCTTCCATCGGCTCCTTCCCTGTTATCAAACAGTAACACTGAAATAAATAGCTTCAATAGTAATAGGAAAAACACATAATAAAAAGCAAAGACTTTTCTTGTAAGAGCAGAACATTATGATTACATAGAAGTAACCATATTATTAATTGTAAGGCTCATAAGACTGCACAAATATCTTAATTATATCACCTCTCCTTATTATATAATAAAACAGCATAATGTCAATTAACAGCTTCCTTTTAACTTGACAGGGGTGAATAACACTCCTATCCTTAAAGATCTTTTTATAAAATCACATTCCTTCCTAACAGTTGACTTGCAAGCACTCTAAAAACATTCTGTACAAAATTAAAAATAAACTTCCTCATTTTCCTGCCACTGTTGCTCATCACTACCACAGTATCTATGAGACTTTATATTTAAAATAAATCAGCTTATACAAGCATCTTCCTCTTGTGTCAATGGGTGTAATGCCATTTGCATCATTCCTAAAGGCTGAATGTTCATTCTAGTTCCCTCTTCTTAACTGATTTGTTGCAGTACTCAGTTCTGGGACGGTAAAATAAGGTTTAAATATCCAGTCTTTAGTAAGGAGATACTACAAAGAATGAGCTTGTTTTGCCGTATCTTTAATATGGAAATGCTACAAAGAATGAACTCACTTTGCCAATATATCACAAAACATCATTTTTTTGTTATTAGTTGCATTGTGGAGATATATGCAATTATTGAAACTATTTACTGAAAACATATTTGCTAATTCTGTAACTGTCAGTGACATGCTGTGCTGGGTACTAGCTGGTGCCAAGGCAGCTGGCAAAAGCTCCAAGTCCAAAAAGGGGAAAGGAAAGGATTAAAGTATTATTCCTGTTTCCAAGAATAAAGTACTGTAAATGAGCTAGACACTTGCTAGGTAATAATTTTCTGGTGTTTATATGGCAAACCTGCAAAGTGAATTGCTGTTGGCATCACCAGAGTTTACAAAGCATAGGTACTGCCAAAATGCAGCTTCACTAGAAGAATTGCTCAAGTAAACATGGAATGGAAAGTCATTAAGTGAAATGAACAACAGCTAATTTCACCGTGATCGTATCAGGAACATGAAGTGTTTTTCTTTAAACTTCATAATCTGAGGTACAGAAGAGCACATAGTGATCATGGGAAACTTAACAGCACAAAGAACAAAATCCTGGCTATAGTTCATGTAGGAATGGAGTTATTTTTGCCAACTCAAAAGAATAACACGTCTCCTGCGCACACTGTTTTCACTAATACTGTCAAAGGAATGTATCTTAAGTCTAGGCATACATGAACACATACACATTTAGTGCCCAAACTCACATTCCTCCATTTTCTTTTCTTTACTAGGTAAAACAGGGAAAGCAAGTTTTCTTAATTAAAATTGCTCAACAGCATGTTTTCTTTCTGCCTAGAAAACTACTTCTCTGGCTAGGACAGCATCAGCCAGCGCACATCTGCACAGTAAGTTAGTAGAGGATATTCAGCATTTCCAAGGAAGTTCTCAATTGCTACATCACGTGAGAAGGGGATTCTGTCCCCAGCTATATATATTTCATAAACACTGGAATCTAGCACGAAAAGTTCACAGGTTCACTGTTTGGTCACAGATGCTCACTAGCTATTTTGTAACCAGAGTTTTCTTCCCCACAAATGCAGCCCATGAGAATCAGAAAACTGATTTTTTTTATCCTTCACCACACTGGTATTTACAGCCTCTAGAACAAACCTGTGAATCTGTCTTTTTTAAAGAAAAAAAGTGAGTTTTTGAGGGAGATAAAAATATTAATTTAGTAATCTAATAATTATATACATTTAATGAAAAGTACCTTCCCTGAATTTAATTCTATCATCCTCTGTAAGCACAACAAAATAAGAGACTACTGAAACTACCAAAGTCATCTAATACAACAATGAATATTTAAATGTTCCTATTGAAAGATTGAGGGGAGGGAGAAAAACCAGTTATGCAAAGCATATGTTTTCAGCTTATTTCTATCCTTATTCCTAAATGACATAATGGCTCCAAACTATTTGGTGATTTGATTCTGCAATACATTTCATTTCACTAGCCTTGACTTTTGCTTCTCTGTGATACAGATAATAGTTTCTTCATGCAGACGTTTTCAGGAATTAAAAATGTAGCACTTAATGACTTTAAAACTCATAATTCATCAGACAGCATGAAGATGTCTTTTCCTCTGAGAAACATTACTCATGTAAAGAACTTCCCTAATTTAAATACTGATTTATGTTCAGATTTCAATTAAAGCAGTATCTGTTTGAGCTGCTGCTGCTGAAGAAAGAGAAAGCATTACAATGGTCTACATTGTACTATTTAAAAATATTATGTATGTCCATTTGTAGTTTGGTGCACTTTCAATAGGTATTCACTCAACTGCCATAACTGCTGAATATTAAGCAACTACTAGGGGCCACTAAAATTAGGCTATATTTATAATAATAGTTATAAATTAATAAATTGTTTAAACATTAAGTTTTGCCTACACTCCCAACACCTACATACATCCATGGCACACCACATATATAGAGAACTTTTGCTAGCATAAACTCCTTTTAGGCATCATTCAATTTCTTTTGCATAGTCTCAAGGAGTGAACTTCAGTTCTCTCTTAAGCTAGCCTTCTGCACCCAGAGATACCCAAATGAGGTTTCTGCTGCCAGCCCAATTCCATTATTCCTTCCACATCCCAAAGTTTTCTGAAGGACTCCTACTGACAGTAAGGCACTCAGACTGCTTTTGCCGGCATTCAACCAGCCTTATTTCTAATATTTGTCTGACAATGTTGCATTTCTCTCCAGAACGTGAAATAGTTTATGCAAATGCTCAAGAAGAACAATAAAACAGGACTGATTCTACCTCAAAATGCTGCCAGTGGCCCCCTAATCTTACATAAAACAGTATCTGGGCACTTCAGGCTGACGAAATACACATGAGGGCAACAGATTATCCTGTTTTGATATTTTGTCATTCCCTAGCAAGAGCACTAGTTTCTAACAGGTCCCCCTATTAAGCCTCAGCCGTGGACAGATTCTACAGAACACTGTATCAATCAGAGGTAGGGCCAGAGCCAGGAAATTCATTACTGAGCATGTATTTTACATTACTTTTCATATAGTACACTGGAAAATGCTTCAAATTAAAGAATAGAGCTCATCTGTGCCAAAACACATCTCAAAGGGAGTAATTAGATAGGACATACTCTTTCCCTTGCTTCCTATTGTTATGCTCACTATCTCATGAGACAATAAGACTGATTAAATAGTCTGCAGTTATTCCTAAACTCAAAGTGCCAGGATTATCCTGGTTTCTGTGAAGCACTGTTTTTTGTTTGTTTGTTTGTTTGATTAAAAAAAAAAATCACAAAAAATAGCACTGTGAGAACTCTAAATTTGTTAACACAAAGTACCCTTTAATTTATTTCCAGCCAATCAAGTGTTCTTAATATTTATTTTCTGTCTTAATTGTTCTTTAGTCAGTCAGTACACCAGCTTTTTCTCCAGAGATCCAGTTAGTACAGGAAACAGAGTAAAACCTTGATCAGAAAATCATATCAAGTGAACAGTGGGCTTCAGGGACTGAATACAATTCTTTCTAGAGGGAATGGGGAGCAACACTTACCCTGCTGACTTCTTTAGGAGTCGATTCATCTATGAGGAAACAAAACAAACAGTTAGGCACACCTGAACGTTTCTACACTGAATATACAAAAACAGTGTGATTTGAATAACTGTTGCAACGTTGTACAAAAAATTTGTAATGCAGTTCTGTAAAGTATTATTTAGACTGGAGTGTATTTATGATCTCAAACTCCCAAGACATAAAAATTGATTAAAATCAGGATAAAGTATTCAAGTCTTCTATACTGCCTCAGTAAGAATGCATGAAGTTTCCTACATTCCATAATTGAGTTCACAGGTCAACTGAACAAGAGGATCATATGTAATTCTTTTAAGTTTATATTCAAATTCGTTAAGAAAATTGTTACCATTCCACAGCTTGAGACGTAAGGGCTCTCTACTACCAAAGATACAACAGTGATGCCCTACATGTATAATCAGAGAGTAGGCTGAGATTTCCTGTTTGGAAGATCAAATGTGCTATTCCTGTTGGATTCTCTGGATATCGAAGAAAAACCTTGTGACTGTAAGACTATAAGAATATCACTGAGATCACTTCATAATGCATTAAAAACACAGAGATTACAGAATTGCTGATAATCACAGGTGCAATAACAGATCTTGAGCTAAAAGACTGCATATTATTTATTTAAGAATGCCTTTACCACAGGAAGTTTCGGCTTCTAGTTCAACCACACCAAAAGCAGCTTAAACGCATCCTTACCCTCCAGTTGTTTACATCTTTTTGAAAATACAAAGAGAGCTATTTGTATACTTTTACTTTGATAGTAGAAATGGAATTACTAAGCTTTGCAAATTAATTTTAAGTCATCAAACAGATTTAATCTTACAGAGAATGATAATACGTTTATTTTTGTTGGCCTTACTTATGCATATCTGTATACTTCCCTACAGAAGATATATCTCTGTTAAATACAGACATAGTATCATCTAGGCTACTTAGCATCAGATTTATTTTATCCAAAATGATCTCCAAGTGAGGAATATTTGGGAAGAGCATGTTTACATGCATTTAAAACAGTGACACCAGCAAAGGGTCTTCACACCCATGAGAAATTATTGAACAAGCTCTAAAAAAAACAAAACAAAACAAACCCACAATATTTTCTAGACAACACATTCAAGACCCAATTTCCAGTGAATGAATTCTCAAAAACAATATTCATTTCTACTCAAAATTATTTCAATAATTCCAAGTAACATGATATTTTTCATAGCTATGAGAGAAAATTTAAAATAGCTCTGTTTGCAAAGCAGTATACAATACACACATTTCCATGTTAAGTGAAGGTATCTTCCCTGACTGGATGAATCTAAATATCAGTTACATGAACGGTCAAAGTTAGACTCTAAATTCATCCACTCACATTCCTTATTTTTGACAGCTGTCAACAGAAGATGTTAACAGAAGGAAAACAAACAGTAATACAGTGACACTTTCCTTGCTGCATACTCTCAGTTTTCAGTAAGCAAAGGATCATGTATTGTTTTATGATTTTCTGTTTAAAAGGCTAGGATGAGCTTTTCTTCCTCCATTTCCTATTTTGTTTTACACTTCTTTTTTGAGGGGGGAGGGGGGGAGAGAGTGTCTGTTAGGTTTGATCATATTGATTTTTGTTTGTTGTTTTTAGACCTGTGCCACCATCCTTTGCCATTTAAAACATTCTGAGTTACAAAGTTGAAATATAACCTATGAAAAAAACTATGCTTATTTTAATTTGAATCTGCACATTTTGATCATGTGATGCCCTCTATTCACCTTCTTCATCTACATAGTCTATCATTCTACACATCTGACCAACAAATTTTCGCAGCCTTGCACTCCACCAAAACTTTTCTTAGCTTAAGGGTTCTGCCCTGCTTTGCTGTTGCTGATAAGGAAGCTGCTTGGTGCTGCTGCTCTCAGCATTCCCTGCACCACCTCCAATTCCACTACAATCTTATTATGTGGGAAACCCACAACTGCAGGCAACACTGCAACTGAGGGAAATATAACAGGGATTCACAGAACGGCAAAGGGTTGGTATGAAGGCTTTCTATTAGAAAGAAAGAATTGCAAAGATTGTACCTGTGTTGTTTTTTGGTTTTTGGGTTTTTTCATAGAAAATATTGAGCTATCATTTTCAAATCCTTATAATACTAATGCCTATTTAAACTACTAATAACTAGGCACCCACTACTGTGTATGTAAAATTAAAATTTTCCCCAAGTAGAGCAGTCAACATTTATCAGCGTTAACAGTCAGCTTTTCTCTCAGTTACTCCATGCTTCTACTATCATGAATAACTTCACACTAAAAAATCTCATATTTCAAATTACATATTCCATATAACCTTCCTTCTCTTACCTAAGTCACGTACGAAAAGCATGGTTACAGTACACATGTAATCCACTAGTGGTCCCCTTCCACAGGAAAAAAAAACCTAATTATTTATAATATATCTGGTAAAATTACGACCACCACAATCTCATGGCTTTTATAACCATTTAGAAACCTCAAAGTCTCTGCAATTTCCTTTGATACACAAGAGAAAAAATTAAATGTGCTAAAGCCTATTAACGAGCATAAAAATCTATATAATCTCCATCTAAGTCACCATAAACAAATTTCCAGACTCTAATATCAGACAAAAAAAACATTACTCAAATTTTTGGAGATCCTCAACAATGCAATTTCATAGGCTCAGCAGAATTCTACAAATGTCATCTATCCAAAATTATGCCTCCCATACATACATAATGCTGCAGTTTCACTTGTTTAACACAAGATACACCCACGTACAACTCATGCCCTGCAACTAACAGTTAATTACTTTACCATTAAAAACATTAAAAAAAAAAACATAAGAAGTTACATATGAGTAATATACGAAGCCACCATAAAGGTACATATTTTGCTGGGTACAGCACAGGAAAATGGAAAGATGGTCATTATATCAAAAAATGTCCATTTAATTCCATGAGGAAATTAAAACAACCACACAGACCAGAAAAGAAAATGTAATACCGACAGTATTCAGTAAGGACTAACCTCATGGAAGAATTATGAGATGATACTTTTTCAAAATCAACAAGATAAAATTGATATTCCATTCTCTCTCTTCCAGAAGAAACATAAAAGGGTTTCTTTCTTGTAGCAAAGACTTGAAACTGAACATAGTACTCAAGGTAGGGCCAAACCAGAGCTGAGTACAGAGGGATGATCCTGCTGGCAACACTTTCTGATACAAGCCAGAATGCCATTGGCCTTCTTGGCCACCTGGGCACACTGCTGACTCATGTTCAGCTGAGAGTCAAACAACACCCCAACATCCATTTCTTCCACGCAGTCTTCCAGACACTGTCCCAACCCTGTAGCGTTGCCTGGAGTTTGTTGTGGACAAAGTGCAGGACCAGACACTTAGTCTTGTTAAACTTCATCCCATTGGCCTCAGCCCAGCAAACCAGACTGTCCAGATCTCCCTGTAGGGCCATCCCACCCCCAGGCAGATTGACACTTCCTCCCAACTTGCTGTCACCTGCAAATTTACAATCCCCTTGCCCAGGTCATCATTAAAGATACTAAAAACGACTGGCCCCAATATGGACCCCTGGGGGAACACCATTCATGACTGACTGCCAGCTGGATTTAAGTCTGTTCACGACCACTCTTTGAGCCCAGCAAGGAGTGTACCTGTCCAAGCCATGGGCTGCCAGCTTCTCCTGGAGAATGCTGTGGGAGACAGCGTTAAAGGCTTTGCTGAAGTCTAGGCAGACCACAACAACAGCCTTTCCCTGTTTCAGGTGGGCTACTCAATCATAGAAGGAGATATCCGCTGGTGAACTTTACAACTCAATGATTGTGAATCCATGGGAAAAAATGGAAGGTGTTTTTAGGGGAATGAGGAATGCAGTGTAAAATGCAACTCTGCCCTTCCAGCTACATGCAGAAAAACCACTGGAACAGCAGACATCCCTCAAATTATTTTATTAGTGAGCTCCCCTAGCTAAAACATGGAATTAGGTAACAATTGAAACTAAGAGAGGGCTGAAGAAAAATACCCCTAAATTGTGCAAAAGTCATGATTTCTGTTTGTTTAAAAGCTACAATTGCACTGACACCTTGCTTCTGAATCAATTTCCCTCCCTCTAGGAGGTTTTAAAGAAACAGAATAAACATTAAAATAAATTCAGATTCATTAAGTATATCAATAAATAGTAGCTTGCTATAGAGCTAATCTTCACTAAAAAAAATAGTCTGTTCTTGAACATAAAAGGCCCTATTTATTATGGCAACTTGTGTGGAAAAAAACAGACAGTGGAGTCTTCATAGCATCTGTACTGAGTGAAAAGAATAACCTGTGAGAAAGTAAGGGTTTGTGAAAATAATCATACAGATGCTTCAGCCAAAGAAACTTTTCATCTGGAGTTCACTTTTTCTTTTGGTACAAATTCAATAAAACTTAATACGCAAGTGTCACTGTTCCCCTGTCATACATTAGAAGAACTGCAATTCACAGAATTTAAGGGGATAACAGTACTTTTTAATGATACCTGACAAAATTATTAACAGAGAGTAATACCAAAAATGTGTGTGATCTTATTTTACTCTGAATTGCCAATATTAATGGTTGAAAAAAAAAAAAAAAGTGATAAATGCTTGAAATTACTCTACATACATTCTTCCATATAGCATATGTACTTTTACATATCATTTTATATATCATGTGACCAACTGCACAGTGAGGCAGGCAGCAGAAGAGCCATGGGAGTGGCTGAGAAGAATACACAACCAGACATAATTCTGTGATCTGAATTGACATGTGTTGGCAATCAATGAGAAGAGCCCCATTTTTCTGGCCATGTACTTATATGTCTTGTTAATTTGAGCATAAATGCTCACTGATACTACAACTGAAAAACATAAACTGTAGGGAACAGAAATAAATGCAAAGGGTTTCCTAACAAGCATGCAGACAGACCAAAACCCTTGTGGTGGCGATGATGCCCACCTTGCCCCATAGCAAATCAATTCCAGTCCAGTAACATTCCAGAAAATGGTTCTCTGGGGGTGAGGGGGTATTTTAAGTTGTGCGATATTTCATGCAAAGAGAGAAACATACGTCAATTTTGGCATCTATAGAATCTCATTTCATAGCATATTATTAGGCATGCTCTTGATTTTTTTCAAACAAAGGTCAGCAATCATCCAAGAACTTCAAGACAGTAAGACAAAGCAGTCATAAAGATGACTTAATTCAACATCTCTGATAAGATACTGTGAAGTATTTATCATGGAAAAACAATTCTAATACCCAGTAAGTTTTATCACAGAAATATCTTTCAGAAAAATAATGCTGTACTTTCTCCCTGATCTAAGATTTTTCTTTATTTTATGTCATTAAATACTACTACTGATCCACCATCATTGACGATGACAAACAACTTCTTAGGATTAATTCTGTTTATGAGATCCCAGATAGCGTACAGTCCCATTTTCACAAGGAATGTTTTCCCACACAGCAGATGTCAGATTGACCTAACACTTTTTCTCTTAAAAATTTGCTCTAGGCTCATTTTCCTTCAACTAATAAGACACAAGTTGTTTTGAATGTAATTAGATCAGCATAAATATCTTTGCTACTTTTTTTTTTTTCCATCCGTATGTCAGAAGAAATTCTACACTGATAAATCCACAGGGACTAAAGAGTACTATGACCACCATGAAAAAAGGTTTACCACATTTAATTATTTTTTTTTAGTAGAATGGCATCATATTACTTGGTCAGCCAAATTTAAATGCAGTTTGCAACCTTATTTCAGATGCTTTGTACCTGGCATCTTATGTCTCCACTGAAATTTCAAGATCTTAGCTGAGGCTGCTTTCTAAAGTGACAACTATCACATATACATTCAGAAGCACTTGCAATGTCACTTAACAAACAAACTAAATTAGACAGTTTGTTTAGACAAAGATTTCAACACTGAAAGTATTCACTGATATTGATCCCTGGTAGCTCATGAGGCTTCTTTCCTAGAAGAACAACAAAACATACATTCACGCTTCTTGATATCAATGAAAAGATCAATATTTTTAACAATGCTTGAAAAACAGCCCAAAAGCATGCTCAGTTCATCTTTTCAAAAACAACTAGCAAACATGATCAGAAAATAAAAGATCATGAACTAGGACTTCACCATAGAAGATACAGACAAGAACTTACTGCCTGTCCCCCATTCTATTTGCATACAAGCAAACAGGGCATCACACAAAGTGGAGCTAGAAGAACAGTATGTCTGAATTCATCAGATGCAACAAAATGTCTGAATGCACAATGACTTCTATGACCTTAGCCATCGTGGAACTGATTAAATACTTGTACAATTTGGTTGACAGAAATTTGAACATTCGTCAACAGCATGCTCAGGAAGCCAGAAAGGCTAACCACATCCTGTGGTGCATCGTGCACAGAACTGCCAGCTGGTTGAGGGAAGTGATTCTCCTTCTCCACAGTGCACTGCTACAGACTCACCTTGAGTACTATGCACAGATGTGGGTGCAAAAAGACAAAAAAGCGCATAAAGCTGTTAGTGCCCAAAGAGGGGCAACAAAGATAATGAAGAGACTAGAGTGGAAATAGTATGAAGAGCAGCTGAGGTCCTTGGGTTTGTTCAGCCTAGAGCAGAGGAGCTGAGGGGAGGCTTCATGGCAGCTGCAGCTCCTCATGAGGGGAGCAGAGTGGCAGCGCTGAGCTCTGATCTCTGGTGACAGCGACAGCAAAAGGGCCCGACAGAACAACAAGGAGCTGTGTCAAGGGATGGTTAGGTTGGATATCAGGAGAAGGTTTTCCACCAAGGGAGTGGACACAGGAATAGGTTCACCAGGGACATGGTCTTGGCACTGAGCTTGCCAAAGTCCAATAAATGTTTGGACAGTGCTCAAGGCATACAGTGTGGGGTCAGGAGTAAGACTCAGTGCTCCATATGAGTGCTTTCCAGCTCCTTTCCAGCTCGGGATATCCTACAGTTCTATCAATTTTGCTGCACAGCCTGATCTGTACAGCGTATTTCCAAAGGACTGTCTTCTGAAAATACTGTCAGCCCTTGTGAGAATAGAAAGGCATATAGAAGACTCAATTTTTTCTCATTTTTGAAAATGATAAGCCGTACAAAGCATATTGGTAGTGGCTCTGCGCTTTCTATATTCATGGACAAAGAATTCTCAACTATGTACATGATGTGACAATTTAAGCTAACCTAAGTAGCATAATTCTGCAGAATGATAAGAAGAGAAATTGCTTTGTAGTTAACATACTTCCTTTTCCCCTTCTGTTTAAATGACTGTATGATGGATGTACCTCTGAACTTGAGAAATGAGGTCTTCCCACATTAGCTAAAACAGCTTCGTAAAATTCTGCATCTAAGTGTCTCAGGTTGAAGATACCTCAGGAAAAATAATGTTAGAACCTGATCTCTGACCACACAAAGGAAACTTAGTAATTTCTAGCACTGAAGTCCTTCACCAAGACAGCCCACAATTGTGTTTTATGGTAATTAGCCTATGACTTAAATCCTATTCAACATGACTGTTGAATGCAGAGGCTGTTAAATTGGTTAGCTCATCTATCTTACCAATCAATGAGCTTCAGTCATTGCTAATTATCGGAACACAGTCACTAGACAAAGAACTAAGGAGCATGTATAGCAATTTAGAGGGTTTTTTTGTGCTCATCAATTTTATAGGTATACTTTCCTGGCTAAATCTACTACTATTCTTTCCTAATCATCAATTCTGCTTGGCATTTGCTGCACTAGCTGCTGTAGGCAGCCTTCTTTAAAATGGATTAAAGGTCTTGCAAACACACAGTGGATGTCTCATGCCCAACAGCAACAAAATTTCAGTATCACTCTAATTACATCAAATGTTTCCTTTTTTTTGGCCTCGGAGAATCTTTCTGGTTGCCACATATAAGGCATCCTTGAAGTTTGCTGCTATTGCTGTATCTCGGAAATAGGATTAACACTACTAAGCTGTTCTCCACTACTAAGTAGAGCTGTTCCTTCACTTCTGAATGTTTCAAACATATTGCAAAAAGCCTGAGGCTCTACTGCATTCAGCAGATGTTTTCAATGAGATGGAAAAATTTACCTCGCTGTTGGCTTCAGTGCTACTCAGAATACACCTTAAGCAACTCAACTGAATCAATAGAAAAGCTCCAGCATGCATTGGAAACCATCAATGCTTCTACGTATTTAATGTCTCAGCATTCCTGTTATGTATAGTAATCCTAAGTTAAACAAGATCATTACAAAAGAACACTACTTGAAGCAGTTCCTACAAAGCACCAACAACCTGAGAAAGCCACACTGGATCAATAGCAAGTTAGCTGGAAATTTTTAAAAATGTGAATTATCATGCATGCTCTCTGGAAATTGCTGCAATTCTTGGTTTGCCTGTTCATAAGCAGCACATAAAAAATTTGCATGATAGGTCATCTGCAGGATTTTAAGCAAAGGCTAGTCCTTCTCCTTCCTCAACATCAAATACACACATCCTCCATTCACAGACAAACATGGCAAGGGCTGGGAGCATAAACTGTACACAGCTTAGTGCTGTGAAGTTCCCGTCCCTGGCATGGAATGAAGCTTCAAAGTTTTAGAGTCCAAATGAGCCAAGAAATTTCTACAGGTTCACAGCTTCTGGAGCAAGAAATACTGCTTGCAGTTCAGTAACAGAATGCAGTTATCCTACATTTGTTAACAGCAAGCACTTTATGTATGCCTTGGAAAAAAAAAAAAAGAAAAAAAAAACTAGCCAGACACTTATTTTGTTTTTACTATGGCTATACATTTTCACCTTTAATTCTATTTTGTTCTATTCCCCATTTTTTTCACTTTCTGTAATCTCATCTCTTTCCGTCTAGAAATGGGGGAGGAGTGGGGAGGATTGTTGATATTGTTGGATTTTACTGCTGTTAGGAAAAAATGAATTTTCAGATTAAAGTGCTTATCTGCTACACAGAAGCTAAAGTCGAACAAAACTCCTGCCTACCTCATTTTCTTCTTTCTGAATACACCAAAAACAAATGTAGCACCTCTGAGCTTTGCAGTAAAATCCTCAACATCTGCAGAAAAATCAAGACTGAGCAGTCTTCCTCTCTTTCAACCAGTTGGCAAAGGAAACAAAAGAAAATGCCCCAGAGGATAAGTTTGCTAATGTCAACAAGGGTGAAGGGATCATTAGCGTTTGAGATGATAGGTTACCACATGGGAGGGGAGCAGTGATCCGGTGAAACATTTTTACATCAGGGAATCATTTCAGTCCCTCTGTAGACACCCTACTGTAGCTACAATGTATATACATTTGTATTAGAGATTAATTTTATTAATTTTACCCTGGAAAATGAAAACTGAGAAAATGTTCAAATTAATCTGAATAACAGTGACAAAGAAGTGACAGAATAAAATTTACAAATTAAGTCTCTTTGCTTTTAGGAATCTCAGCTGATTTATTTGTAAACAATCAAGCTTTCAGTGACTGTGTGTTGAGTGTTACGAATAATGATGTGCAGGTAATGCAGGGCTTTGGAATCTTTGAAAATTGGTATGTTCAACTAACACAGTAAACAGAGTGGAACTAAGAGAAGATTGAACTATTTGTTACTTATCAGTATCCTCATCATGAGCAAAACATTTTGCTTGCTAGGAGGAGATTGTTAGAACAAAAAATAATTACAACTTCAGCGAGTGTAAAGGAACAAAACACTGAATCATACATAGCTCTCTGTGAAAGGTAATGACAGTAACATCTGAATCTCTAAACTACATAGTTTTACTATGAACAGACTTATAATAACAGATAAAGATAATTCTCAAGAATTATGCAAGAAACACTCAATAAGTAACGATGAAATTTATCTTCTTAGTTGCTGTACAAAAAAAAAAAAAAAAAAAAAGAAAGAAAAATCCAAGACATTTGTGGAGTTGATTATTCTTACACTAGCATTTAAATGAATGCAAAACAGTTAAGTAATCCAACTGTGAGCAGGCATAAAGATCTACCACATTTCAAGCAACAGTGACAAACCAGTAAACTGTGGGGATTCAGTTTCTTGTGTGAATAATGCAAAGCATTTAGATCAAGTTATATGCAATGAAACTTCTGCGTAATGCAAAAATTACTGATGATGGTTCTAATATAGGACAGAAAGACTACCAAAAAAGCAATAAAGTATTTAAAAATTGGAAAGACACCAGTTGCTTCTAGTTGAAAACAAAAATTTTCAATTTAAAAGGCTTTTTATAGACCTCCATTCGGCCCTGCATATACCTCAAAGACATTATGTGACAGCCAACATCAGGCACTTGGGTACCACAACACATTACAAACTTGCAGCAACTAACCTAAGCCCACATTCATCAGGAGTTATGCTCATTAAATACCTTGGCACATCAGCATTCAAATTACTCAGTCCTTTCATTCACTCACAGGCTGAACCCAGACCTTACTGGAATGATCATTTTCTCACATTTTAATCTGACAGCATGTTCTCATACTCCAGCTAGGTCAATGAAGTTACTGCATACCAGCTTTAATCAAGGAAGCTCTGGCACAGGCTTCAAACAGAGGTCTGGCTGCACTATCAGGCACAGGTGGTTGCTCCATTATAAGGAGCTGTCTGAAACATGCAGCCGTAGGCAAGGGAACACAACAGAGACATGGTGACAGAGACCACCCTATTGTCTGATGTTGCAAGGCAAACTTACCTCAGCACAGACAGGACTGATCCTACTGGCAATTTCAGAAGAAATTCACTACTCGCAGACCACTTGGCACTCAGAAATCAAGAAAAATGAGAAAGAAAATGTAGAAACATCCAAAAAGCTACAGATACAGATGCACAAGCTTTGCGTGAGTGAAGAACTAGATGTATTCATGCAACAAAAAATTACATTCATGTGCTTTTTTATTTAACTAACAAAATCTAATGCAGATGGTAAATTAATTGAAATACTAATAAGAACTCAGTGAATATATAAAGAAATCAGCTGGAAAGCTAATAAACTATATCTAACACAGCAGTAACAGAGTGAAAGTACCACTTCTGTCAGTGGAATAAAGGGAAGCAGAGGCAACTGTACCTCTTCAGCACGGTTGAAGTTCCCACCCGCTGCGATAAGGAGCTGTATCTCCCAAATTATCAATCTAAGAGAACTACTAATGATCACACACTGAGAGCAGGCAACCAAGTGAGAAATCTATTCCCTCAAGTATGAAAAGGATAATTCATAATCTAAGTCCCTTCTCCCCATGTGTTCAAAAAAGCTTTGAAATAGTCATATTTTGTCACTTACAACATAATTCTTCCCAACATTCTTCATAAGGCTTCTGTCAACACTGACATGAAATTCTTATACAAGTACTACTCCAGTCTCTACTGGAGAGCTGGGCAGAGAGGAATCAGATGAGATTTAACATGAGCAAGTGTAGAGTCTTGCACCTAGGGAGGAATAACCGCGTGCACTGGTACAGGTTGGGGAATGACTTGCTGGCGAAGAGCTCTGAATAGAGAGGCCCTGGGGTCCTCGTGGATGACAGGTTGGCCATGAGCCACCAGTGTGCCCTGGTGGACAAGAAGGCCAATGAGATCCTGGAATGCATTAAAAAGAGTGTGGCCAGAAGGTCGAGGGAGGTGATCCTCCCCTACAACTCTGCCCTGGTGAGGCCTCACCTGGAGTGCTGTGTCCAGTTCTGGGCTACCTGGTACAAAAAAGACCAGGACCTCCTGGAAAGAGTCCAGCGGAGGGCTACAAAGATGATAAAGGGCATGGAGCATTTCTCATATGAGGAAAGGCTGAGAGACCTGGGTCTGTTCAGCGTTAAAAAAAGAAGACTCAGAGGGGATTTGATCCACACCTATAAATGTCTAAGGTGTGGGAGGCAAAGGGGCGAGTCTGGACTCTTCCCTGCAGTGTGTGGCAACAGGACAAGGCAAAATGCACACAAACTAAAGCATAGGAAGTTCCACACAAAGGTGCGTGGGAACTTCTTTACAGTGCAGGTGATGGAGTGCTGGCACAGGCTGCACAGAGAGGTGGTAGAGTCTCCTTCTCTGGAGATGTTCAAGACCCGCCTGGATGTCTACCTGTGTGACCTGGTCTATGGAACTGCTTCAGAGACACTTTCTTCATATTCTGCATTTATCTAGCTAAGGAACAGCAGAACTGATTTAGTTAATCTGTTTGAGTCTCACACCCATGTATGTATACATACAGATCACCTGAACTCCACATGCAATATTCCTGCTGTATTCAAGAATAAATACACTTGGTAATTAAGTGTCAAAACAAATGACAAGAGAGAGATTGACCTACAAAACTATACCAAAGAGAACAGTCTAATAACTACACAAGATAGCAGTTCAAAACACAAACATTAAAATAGTCAAATAAAGAAAGACTGAAAATGGAAAGAAGAGCCAAAGAAGAGAGCTTCAAAACACAGTTGTAAAAGAGAAGAAGACAGGAGAAAGGGACAAAGATGTTGGAATGGGTAAAAATCTTGGACAAAGATGCTACTAGTGGTGCTCTACTTTACCAACCACTCTAGGATAAATTTACTCTCTGCCATGGTAGTAAACAAGTTTTACTTAAAAAAGTTATATTGAATATTACTGATTGATCAACTTAATTTCAACCAAAGAAACAGAAAATAGTTTATATAAGTAAGATTTGTATTAAAATATATATGTTTATTAGTAAATATTGTTCACTGTAGCTGTTTAAAAAAAGCTGGAAACTTAAATTTTGTGCATCAGAAATACAGCTTTCAGGGAGAAAAAAAACCCAGCTACTTCAGTGTACTTCACCACTTTCCAAAACAAACAGATAGCATTATTAAAACTGTAGTACAATGAAGTATTTATAAGTCCATTACACAATGCTAAATATACTAAAAAGATAGTAATATTGCAGATGAAGCTGCAAGATTCTAAACAGCCTAAAAGTACAGAGGTTATAAACCTGCATTCAGGAATTAGTACATATTAAAAAATGATAATGTGAAATAAAAGTGTACAAGAAATGCAAGAAAAGTCTATAAAACTACAATTTATTCTCCATGGTAAACTCCAAGTTACTTGATTCTGAGCCTGAATTCTACACAAATGATTTCAAGGTAAGCAGTCTACAAGACAGCTGAGAGGCAGCAGTCTGTTGGTTTTGCTAGACTTACTTTTCTTTAAACACGTATGTAGAATTAGTAGTATGATAGACAATAAGGAACAATGAAATTTCATTACAAATAATCCCCACTGAAAACTTAACATTTATTCTCAGAGGTGATGTTCCCAGAAAACAAACAAAAGGTCAGCCAAATGTGCCTAGCACGCGTCAACAATTTTAAACGTTGTTCCAGACTAGCTTATTTGATACCTGAGAAATGTTTTATTTGCTGTTCTCTGTACCATCTTGAATTATAAGCCTACAGAAGATTCACTGAGGAATTGCATGATTTGTAATTGTTTGTCTTTCTATTGTCTCTCTTCCAGCTACAGCAACGTCTTGACTCAGTAGAGTGGTATATGTTAGCATTCTAATTTACTTGAAAAAAATGCAAATTCCTGCCACCTACAATATGTGTCAAAATGGGTTCAGTATAAAAAGAGATAGATAACAAAGAAAATTGAGCTTTCACTTCAAACTATTATATATTCATTCTCACATGTTCTGATTTATCCAGACATTCACCACTTCTTGGTCTGCAATTTTTATTAGGTACAATCTGCATTTTAGCAAGGTCTAACTCCTTTAAGCACCTTGACTGCTCTGAGTTTATTATAACCATTCATTGTAACACCTCGCTTTTGGGAAGTCCTCACTTTGGCATCTACATGGCAAATGATTCAAAAAGTGTTGTAAATTACTTCAAAATATATGGTTTTCTGCATTTTAAAGAATTGCTTGACTTTTTTTTTTTTCTTTTTAATGAAACTATTACTCAAATCCTAACCAATGTTTCAGCAACATATGCCAATTACAGAGTCAACTACAACTAATGCAATCTCTCAATTACAGGACCTGAGACTATTTCAATCTAGAGAAGAATTCCAGCACACAGGTCCACACCAGAAGAAAACAGTTTAATAGCCACAGCCGTGTTCTACCCACTGCCTCCTGATTGCTTCAGTTTCCTGTCTTCAGCCAGCACCAACTCTGATATTATCACAGGGCAGGCGAATGGTTCAGGCCACACAGCCACAGGCTTCTTCTGTAAGAGTGATTTCTTCCGCAGTAGTTCAGCAAACTTTCAAAGCAATTTAAAATTACGTGGGCACAACAACCAATGCAACAGAAAAGATAGATGGTTGGATGGATGGATGAACAGACACCCAGGAATGGAACCTCAGTGAGAGCCTGCAGTGCACATAACAGAGCTACTGGTTGGAAAAGGCGCTCAAGATCAAGTCCAACCACAGTGTTATTTCCTGGGAACCAAGAGGTGGCTATGACTACTTCTTGAACAGACAGGACTCACCTATATTTCACTTTCTTGATGTCTGGGCTACTCAAGACAAACTTCTGTCTACTAAGAACCTGAAATTCTGAAAACAGCTTATCTTTGCTATTTTTTAAGCATAACAATGCCTTTATATATAATAATTTCAGACTGAATTTAAAAAAAATGCAATTTTGGCAAAGTTCAGGAAGGATAGACTAAGAGACAAATCCCCATTAGTGAAATAAATAAAATGTAGTGAAATATCTAGATACAATAGATACTTCAATTTAGAGGGTATCATGATCTACACTGATTTCTATTAAACACTTTCCTCTAGTACATTATCAGAAAGAATAAGATTTTTTAATATATTTTAGATAACAGTATGACATAGAAAGAAAGGCTTATGTAAGAATTCAGACTATTATATTCAAATTTTGAAACTCTGCTTTAGGGTTCCAGACAAGAACAGATACATCTGGCAGCATCCCAATCCAGGGCAGGATACAAAGCAAGATGATCTGCAAGGTACCATCCAAATCATTCTGTGATTCTATGAAGACATACCACTGAGCAGATTGTCTTGGTCCACCATAGATTTAAATATTTTTCCCCAATGACTGACACTTTAGATGAGATTATTTTTAAGAACAGTCAAAGGAGAGATGGAATTAAGATTTAGATATAGTCTAACAAGTAAACAGCATTCCTGTGAATATCTAATACAAAAGATTACAGTAAAATAAAAAGCAATGTCTGAATCTTTGCAAAGAAGTGGATGCACCCTACTATGCTGAAGAAAGAAGAAAATAATAGTTTGCTTTCCAGTGGATAAGACTTGGCAGTCAGCCATATGGTACAGACTGGGTTCTGTCCCCAAAGACACATTTGTGCTAGCAACATACTGCGAGGTTGTTTAGAATCTTAATATTACAAAGAATAATCTTTCAATTCATGCTATCACCTAGTCAATGCTAGTCATAACCATATTGACATAATGCAATCCAAATAAAACACAGCACAACAAATACTCAAAAAGAATCATTTTAATGACAGAACTCCGTGTTCTTCTACACAGTGTCATTTTGTAATTCTCAAACAAGCAAAAAAAAAAAAAAAACAGAAACAAACAAACAAAAAATCACGATCAAATGCTTCAGTTTCATTTTAACATACTGTCAGTCACTAGAGTGATACATCTTGTTCGATGATCATTTAATGAGTATCCTTTAATTTGACATATGAAAGGATTTCCCACAACTTTAAAACAAGTACATAAATATATTTATTTTAGAAACTTTACTTTGCCCATTTAATTTAATAGCTAATATTAATAATACAAATAGTACTAATTACTTGAATTGCACATAGAACTGGTTATATTCCAGAAATTATGTTGTTGTTAAACACAAAAAAATTCAGTGTAGTGCACTGCCTGATCAATCTACCAATTGTTGGAAATGAAAATCCATGAGAAGATGAAAAACAACGATATTCTGCTCTCATTAGAATGTATGGCATGTTAATTAAAGGGGACGACTCTCTGAAAACAACAATCAACAATACGCCATATACAGGCCATTCTCCCTTTTCCTAGCCTAAGTGCATCTCCTGCTTTAGTTTTTGTCCATTGCTGTCCTACATAACCCCAAAGGGCTCAAGGTTTATCACATCAGGGAGTCCTTAAAGACACCATTTGATAAAAACACTTGACACTCTTATCTTTACTGGGAATATAGCCAAGCATGTTTACAAAAAGCCTGACTGAGATAAGCATGTAAGTTGTTTTTTAGGCTTCTCTACTGACAAAGTAGCTCAGTTTATGTATTATGCTACAATGCCTTTGAAACAAGAATTTCATCTTCAGAGGAGTAATTTTTCTAGTAAATGTTAAACCCAGTAGCAGAAAGCTTAGAAGATTCTGAACAAGGTGAGGATTAATAAACATGATAGGAGAGTTCTTTAGGCACAGATTCAGTATGTCAAGCAGGAGTAAATGCTTAGGAAATGTCCATTACTTGAACTTACCCATTCTTCCTAAATAGTATCTTGTTGGCAAAAATTACAGACTTCACTTCCAGATGTGTTTTAGGACCAAAACAAGGCCTCTGTATCTTCATCTTGTAAAAAAGCATTATTATTCAACATGTATTCTCCACCATATTCCAATTTACCTGAACAAATTTGAGATTGCTGTTCTCTGGAAAAATACATTCTGCTCTTGGATAAGCCTAGAATTTATGAATGGACTTGAGCAATGTGATTTCTTCCAGCCTACAGATGCTAGCATTTAGAGTTGCACGTATATTTTTTGAAACCACTAAAAGGAAAATTTGATAAGATTAAAGATGTCAAATGAAAGAATATTACTAAATATGACCTCTCTTGTGAGCTATCAGAGGTATTTTCACGGCAGAGGTAAGGCCAAGATATGACAAGAGGATTACTGGAGAGTCAGAACTGAAATTCAGTGCTGTTCTCCAGATTCCACATCTGTTCCCTCAAGAAAACACATGAATTACCCGAGACAGTTTTCACTGATTCCTCTTCCAAGTCTGGATCCTGGATATGACCTAAAACATTTTCAAACAACAAAGTGACATCTGATTTAAAAAAGGGAAAGGGAAAAAAAGGAAAAATGGAAATAAAGAAAGAAAAACAAAGAAAAAAAAAAGATAGTTCTGTGGAGCCCTGGTAAAGATGAAGAAACTTCTACACTCCTTTTACCATATTATCCTTATTATAGAATCACAGAACATCTTGGGTTGGAAGGAACCTTAAAGACTATTCAGTTCCAACATCCTTGTTATACTCAGGGCTGCCCAGGACCCTATACAACCTGGCTTTGAATGCCTGCAGAGATGGGGCATTCACAGATTCTCAGGGCAACCTGTTCCATTGTCTCATCACCTGAGAAAAAAAACTTCCACTTAACATTTAACCTAAATCTCCCCACTTTTACTTTACAGCAATTACCCCCCTTGTCCCACCACTATCAGACCAGATAAAAAGATGGTCTCCTTCTGGTTTACTAGTTCCCCACGAGTACTAGAAGGCCACAATGAGGTTTCCCCAAAGCCTTCTCTTAAGCTAAACAAGCCTAGCTCAACCTTTCATCAGAAGAGAGGTGCTACAGCCCTCTGACCACCTTTCATGACTCTACTCTGGACCCACTACTACAGCTCCATATCTTACTTGTGCTGGGACCTGAACATAGTATTCAAGATGGGACCTCACGAGGGCACAGTAGACGGGGACAAACACCTCCCTTTCCCCACTGTTCACCTATCTTGTGATACAGCCCATGGTATAGATGGCCTTTTGGACTGCTCTCAGTGTACTCAAGAAAATGTGTGTCCCTGTCACTTAATGAAGCAGTGTTTTTTTCCTTAATCTTTGAGAATTACAGATGAAGCCTTGAGAGTAGGAACAAAGGTACAACAAGAGCTGTAATCTTAATTTGTTCCAAGAGGTACAAGCAGAGACAGAATTCACCAGAGCTTTGTTAAATAAAGTTTACCATCAGTCAGAAAGCCCTGATTGCCTGATGATATGCTGTATATCATGCTAGTCAATATGTTTCCATTTTCATTGTACTTGGTGTATACGGTTGGAGTAGTATAGCAGGTTCCACAAACATTCATATATATCAGACATTTACATTCACTTCTGACTGCTCAGAAGTAAAGCACTGTGATATATGTTGGCAGAGGGAAGGATAACAATTATTGTTTTGTAAAAACATTTTTGGCCAGAGATCATTTGGAATAGGCAATCTGGTAATAGTATGTGCTTGTGAAAATATACTTGCATTTGTAGAACTAAAATTTTGCCTAAGAAAAGTAACTGGCAGTAGGGAAAATGCAGACTGTTCTTAAGGTGCATGTATGTTTATATGATATACCATGAAATACATACATGATGACAATTCTACAAGTGTTAGAATGTTAAAACTTCCTAGGTTATACAAGGCAAAAAGAGTATGTTCCTGTTTTTAAATCTTAAAAAGAGAAAACCTGTTGATCTCCTGTCCAAAACAGAATTCCCTTTGTGACTTGTGACAATCTTGATTAAAAAACATGGGTCACTGTGTAGTTAGCAAAACTAAATTTAAAAGTTGCTTTAATGAATCTCCACAAATGTTCTACACTAAATCCAAAATCAATGCCCTGCAAGCCTCCAAAAACAAACACTGAATAAAAACATCATAGAATCAACAAGGTTGGAGAAGACTTACAATACTCCCCCACTAAATCATGTCCCTGAGTAAAAGATAAAAACATTTCTTGAACACCTCCAGGGCTGGTGACTCCACCACCTCCCTGAGCAGCACATTCCAGCACCTGACTACTCATTTGGGAAGACATTTTCATATCCAAACTGAATCTCCTCTGGCACAACTTGAGGCCATTCCCTCTCATCCTACTGCTAGTTATGCGGGATAAGAGGCTAACCCCTACCTCATCATAACCTCCTTCCAAGGAGTTGTAGAGAGCAATAAGGTCTTCCCTGAGACTCCACCTCTCCAGACTAAACAACCTTGGTTCCCTCGGTCACTCCTCCTAAGACCTATGCTCCAGACCCCTCACCAGCTTCATGGCCCATCTCTGGACACATTCCAGGGCCTCAATGTCTTTCTTGTAGCAAGGGACTTAAAACTGAACACAGTACTCAAGGTGAGGCCAAACCAGAGCTGAGTACAGAGGGATGTGATCACCTCCATGCTCCTGCTGGCAACACTTTCTAAAAGAAGCCGGGATGCCATTGGCCTTCTTGGCCACCTGGTCACACTGCTGGCTCATGTTCAGCTGAGAGTCAAACAACACCCCAACATCCATTTCTTCCACACAGCTTCCAGACACTCAGTCCCAAGCCTTTTGCATTGCCTGGAGTTTGCTGTGGACAAAGTGCAGAATCAGGCACTTAGTCTTGTTGAACTTCATCCCCTTGGCCTCTGCCCAGCAATCTAGCCTGTCCAGATCTCTCTGTAGGGCCATCCTACCCCCAGGCAGATTGGCACTTCCTCCCAACTTGCTGTCACCTGCAAATTTACTGAGGGTGCACTCAATCCCCTTGCCAGGTCATGAATGAAGATACTAAAAATGACTGGACCCGATACCACATCTGTTACTTTACAATAACGTATCTATTACTTTACATACTCCTAGAGCTCTGAACAAAGGCACTTCTGCTTGTACACATATAAAACCGTAAACCCACTTGAAAAGAATGTGTAGAACTGCAACAATAACCTGTTGCTTCTTGCCTTCATTAATCACCAAAACCTAACAGCACTGTTAAACCATTTACAGTAATGCTTTCAAAAAAACCACGCACACATCCCTCCTCTCACAGCTACAGTTCAATTGTTTGCCTCATTAATTTCCCAATCCTTATTCCTGATCAATAAAATTATTTCCTTCTCTTTCATTTGCCATACTTTGTATACGTGAAATCAAATGAAACTATAGCATTTTGAAGTGCGGACCAAGCAACATTTTTTAGCTGAAAAATCAAATAAGCAAGTGAAATATTCAATTTCTGCATTAAAAACATAAGCGTAGTTCAGCATTAGTGATTTCAGTGAAAGGAAGATAAAATTGCTCTTTTCTTCTGCAAGTTAAAGAAGACTCAGAATCTTCACTTAGGGATACCTTTGCATAAAGCAGTTTGGAGAAGAGAATAAAATAATTTTGCTCAGTACTGCAGCCAAGCAACATGAGTCTGGATAAGGTGTTGTCTCAAAAGGATGTGTTAGTGTTACAACTGAAATGTCCTCTTGCAGCCTATCTAGAAAGTTCCACAAACAATGTTTGAATAACAATTTCTTTTTCAGTGTATTTAAATGTATTACTAAGTCAACTTGACTCACAGTTCTAACAGCACAGAAATCTTCCGGAGAGGCAAGCAGAAGCATAATGATAAAGGCTCTACTCTGCCACAAGTTCATCTACTTGATTTTACTGTTTCTGACAGTGGCTAGCAACAGCTCATTGTAAAACCAGTATGAAGATACTATGCTACATGAAAAGGAGAAAGTGCACAAAGTATAGGTGCATGAGGTAAGCTTTCTCTGGAATGTCCTCCAAGCAATCAGACTTGCGAATTTTCTCAGCTGGAAGCTGCATCAGGATCATAGTATGCAAAAGCTCTTGATGAAATATTTCTACCTTGGAATGTGTCTAATCACTTTTTGAACCCATTTACATTTTTAACATCTGAAATATTTAATGAACTAATGAGTTCACAATTCAAGCATGTGTTGTGTGAAAATGGATGTCCTGTTGCTTCAAATCTATAGCCAAGTCATTTCGCTGGCTGCTCCTTTGGTATTCTGTCAGGAAGAAGGTAAACAGTCAACTCTACGTCGTCTTCCTCATGACAGAAATAATTATAAAACATCTGCTACAGTACAAGTCCTTTGTGGACTGAAAAATCTCCCTGTTTGGCAGCTCTGTAATAAAAGTTCTAAGAGCAAAGATAACAAGTAAGGCAGACTTTATAAAGGCCTAATAGTATTATCAGATCAGAATAGTATTATCAGACCTAAACGTCTTCATGGAACATATGGAGAAAAGAAACTCTACATTACTACTGAAACATATTACATATTACTCTTAAAGCAACTAACTCATCTTCAGTGTTTCAGCCTCATACTCAAAGACATTAAGACTTTCAAATAAAATTCAATTGGCAGCAGTTTCATAACCCATTATACATTTCTCAAAATCCGCTTTCTACTGAGCTTTAAATATTCAACAGTACAAAAAAGATAATCTCTTGCAGACACAGATTACATTCTATAGTCTCCTTCTGCTCCATGATGGATAACCACTCATGTCATTCAAATTATCTAACTGATTAAAATAATTAAACATAATTAAACTCAGTGTGTGCTGTTATCCAAGCACATTCTCTATTAGCAAAGTCAAGTGAAGTGGTTCTTACCATTCTCACATAGTGCTAGTCAAATAGTTCATTGCCCTGTTTTGGTGAGATGGTAGAATTGTTAGCTTATCACATACTGGATCAACTAATGTATGTAAATTAAAAGAACACTTCCTTTCTTGCCTACTTTTTTGACTTTTAGAAACATAGATTGTAGACTTCTATCCATCTGAGCATCTCTGTTCTTTATGTGTTCAGAAGGCGAAGTTACCTGTATGAAGTGTTTGAAATTCAATTTATTTACAAAAATTTACAAAATGACTTAATGATGTTTCCCACTTGGCTCAACTATCTATCTGTTGCTAAGCACTAATAGGGGTGATTTTTCTAATATGTTCCCAGCACTTCTCGAGTTGCATCAGCTAATTCAGGCTAGGCCTAATGTAACAGAAAATAAAAGGCTGGAGGCTGGGCTAGTCCAACCGTTTACTAGTTCCTGGTAAGCTGTTTGGACACTTGGCATGGTTTGGACCCTGTAAACTTGCCATCTCCCAAAAAAACATACAGACTCAGTTCAGAGGATTACCACATGGCAAGGATCATTCTAGGAGGTAGTATGGAAGTACCATCCTATTTGCAAGAGAAAGGCCGGTTAGCTTTGTTGCTATATCTTGTACCATGGAACTTGTATCCAAGAAAAACATCATCCAAAAATGATTTTATTCACTACTTCATTTTTTAATTACTTAGGTTTGTGAGATTCTTTTGAGAATCTATGGATACAGTTTTAATTTTCACCGTCTGAGATCTGATCATCCTAGTATGCATCATTTCTTTCCAAGAAGCTAAAGAAAACATTAATAGCACTCAGACTATTGATGACCTCTTGCACAATGAAAACTGTCTAAGCATTCATATTTCCTAGTTTTCAGCAATACAGTAATCTACAAGAAAATATTTTCCTTAATGCCTGTATCTTTAACTGTCACTGAAGAAAGGCCATCTCTAAGTTTAGCAGCTTTTTCCTTCTAAAATTTGAGTACAAACTTTGAACCAAGCAACTTTCATCCATACGTACTGTAATCTCTTCAAAGTACTTGATTGATATCGTGATATAAGTCTTCCTTGAACAAAAGTCTATGGAAGCTATGAACAGAAATTCATTTGTGTGAAACATATTTCTTCCCTATAACATATGTAACTAAGTATTATCACCTGAAGAAACCACTTTGGTAAAGCATAACAGCAAATAATTGGAATAAATTCATGTTTTGGCCTTCCCCTTTGCTGAATGAAGCAGGAATGCAATTTAACACGCATTCATAAAATACTGCAAGGAAAAAAAAGAAACAGTTGGAAAAATATATATATATATTTTGTTACAGTATAATTTAGTTGCCAGGATTTGTTTCACTATACAAATTGTATATTGTTTGTATAGTATATAGGACAATTTTACTTCTTCAATACACTTGATCTACCATGACCACTTAGACAAATATGTGAATATCTATGGCTCGTTATGAAAAATACTCTGAAGCATGTGCATTACATCTGATAGGCAAGGACAAGACAACTAATCTAAGGTTTCATCAAACTACAGATACTTGGAGGGATAAGGTAACTGAATTACCACCACCATGAGCTAAATCGCTATAGGATGACAAATGGAAAGACCATGCTTTGGACATACTAATGTATGGTGACTTACTCTTTTGTCTTTACAATGCATTCAAAGTCTTCACAGAATCACAGAACTGTAGGGCTCAGAAGGAACCTCTAGAGATCTTCTAGTCCAACTTCACTTCCAAGGCAGGCTCCCTAGACCAGGTTGGACAGGTAGGCGTCCAGGCAGGTCTTGAACATCTCCAGAGAAGAAGACTCCACAACCTCTCTGGGCAACCTGTTCCAGTGCTCCATCACCCTTACAGCGTTGTCTTAAGACAACAGGTAAGTTTTAGAGGTAAACTTGATGTTGAAAATTTTCAATAAAAGCAAGTATGCAATTAAAATGAATACCTTTATTCACTTCCATCCACAAAAACATAAAATCATTTATTTTCAGAGCATAGCATAATCATTAAATCAACTATCTATCTCCAAAAAAAAAAAAAAAAAAAGGATGAGTTTTCACTCATCCTCAGACTTTTCTGCGCTTTCTAGAAGATTATGGAGATGGCAGATTTTTAATAGATAAAATAAATATGGACAGGGTATCAAGAACTATACTGAACTGAGTTTTCACTACTGCAATACAAAACATCTAAGAAGGAATGTTACTCATCCTTCCAGCACACACAGGATAACAGACTAGCAGATCTCATGATGACGTGCTCTCATGCTGTCTGCTCACCAAACATGCCAATCCCTTAATGGAAAGAACAAGCAATGCAAACATATACAGCTATTTCACATTTTATTTTTTCTATATCCTTGCTGGTCTGTTTGTGATTTCAGCCCCCATTTACCCAACAATTTTCAAGTTAATACTTGTATACTTGGATTAAAAAGTTACTGTCCCATAAAGTTAACAACTATTCCCTAGCTCTTATTAAATACTTTCTCAGCTTACAGACTATAGGAATGTACCTATTCCATTTTAAGGCAGGCAAAACAGGTTAGCTTATGTGGCCATAAATCATAATTATTAAAAAGTGTTGCCTATGTGGGTATACAGTCTCCACCCACATGATCAGAATGAAGCTTTTCCATCAGCCAGCGAGCAACAGAAAATTTTTGCTTTGCTGTTTTTCTTCATTCTAAAACCAAAGATCCTGTGTAAAGAAGGAAAATGGAAATAAAAAGTAGCAGGGCCAGAAAGCTTTAAGTAACACTGTCTTGAAAAGGAGAGACGTGATTTCATATTGCACACTATGCTAATGAATCCAACAGTGCAAACACTCCCCTTCTTACATTGTCCACAGTTTATAGACACTGACTACCTGGGAAGATTCAAAATTCTAACTGATGAGAAACAGTAAGAAATCTAGGAAATTTTATTCTCATTAAGATTCTAAAAGCTCCACGTCCTATTACCTGAAAGGTTGAGACATGTCAAAATCACAGTCTGTTTGGTTTTTAATATAGCTAACAGATACACTCAAGAAAATGTTTCAGAGATGGAAGGCTTATAAAGAGAAACTGTATTTTTGAGTAGACAGAAAAAAAATGTAAGACTTTTAGGCATAAAACCTCTTAATTCAAGTCTAAAATAGACACCACAAAAATCAGTGTAAGTACATGGTGAGAATAATTGCTCTAGATATAATCTGATTAGCATAATTAGTTCAAGAGAGAACTCAGACCAAGGAATGACGTCTATTTCCTAAGGCCAAATATTTCATCATTAGAGGATTACTCTCTCTCAGTAAATCTCTGACCATCCAAACAATTCTGAACATGTACAAGATCTACAGAAAAAAAAGAAAAAAACACACCTCCTTCATTCAATCCAAGAAAAACAAAACAAAAAATAAACAACAACAACAAAAACCTTTAAACAGGAATTATCACACACTGCAACAAATTAGAAGAAAATAATCCAGAAACATTCAACTCCCGTACCAGGTTTTGTTTTGTAGTTGCTTAGAATTTGCTAATGACAGCCATACAAATAACAAAGAATTAAATCAATAACTGTTTCAACAGTAAGGAATATAAAGAACAAAAATCACGTTCAACACTCAAGTCCTCAGTATTTTCTATCAAGAGACCACTGCTAAGTATTTCTGTACTTCAAGTATATATTTAAGCAATTCTTGATCTATTTCCACTAACCTTTTTTTCTATCCAAAGAAACAGCCTGGCAATCCAAACCTTTACATAACTACACCTCAATTTCACAGGTGAAATGAATTCACTGTAAACCTGGCTGTTTTGATTATTTGGGGAAAATGAAATAAACAAACAGACTGGACTCACAGGAAAGAAGCAGTTTCACCTTGGACAATTCTACAGAGAAATTGACTCAGTGAGAAAATAAATTATAAAAGCAATGGTACAGTACAACCATCTCCTCAAGAATGAGCTCCAAAATTATACCATACCTGTAACAGATATATCCCACTTTCATCATCTAAACTAAAACAGTGTTCCCACGTTAGAGTTGTGGAAGAGACCTACATGTGCCATCACTTCATTTGTCCGCCTCTGAAACACTAATACACTACCATAAACTTCTTAGGCACTATGACTGACTTGGATTACCTTGGATTCTCCAAGATCTGTTTAGGGGGAAATGGTTTTAAACAGGGGAGATTTAGCTTAGAAGTTAGGAGGAAACTTTTCACTCAGAGGGTGGTGACGCACTGGAACAGGTTGCCTAGAGAGGTCGTGGATGCCTCATCCCTGGAGGCATTCAAGACAAGGCTGGATGTGGTTTTGGGCAGCTTGGTCTAGTGGTTGGCAACCCTGCCTATGGCAAGGGGTTGAAACTAGATGATCTTTGAGGTCCTTTTGATCCCAGGACATTCTACGATCCTATGATCATCCAGTCCAACCATTCAATTATCACCAATATTTCCCACTAAACCACAGCCCTCAGTGCAACATCTAAACATTTCTTGAATACCCCCAGGGATGGTGACTTCACCACCTCCCTGGGCAGTGCCTGATAATTCTCTCTCAAAGAAGTACTTCCTAACATTCAACCTGAACCTCCCCTGGCACAACTTGAGGCCATTCCCTCCTGTCCTGTCTCTAGTTACGTGGGGTAATAGGCTGACACATATTTCCCAGATAACTAATGACAGGAAGAGAGGAAATGGCCATAAGTTGCGCTGGGGAAGATTTAGATTAGATTTGAGGAAAATTTTTTTCTCTGAAAGAGTGGTCAGGCACTGGAATGGCCTGCCTAGGGAGGTGGTTGAGGCACCATCCCTAGCACTGTTCAAGAAGTGTTTAGATGAGGTGCTAAGGGATTTGATTTAGTAGACTGGGTAGGGATGGTGGTAGGAGGATGGTTGGACTAGATGATCTTGTAGGTCCTTTCCAACCTAATGTATCTATGAATCTACGAATCTATGACACCAACCTCACCAAGACCTCCTTTCTAATTATTGTAGAGAACAATAAGGTTACCCTGAGCCTCTTCTCCAAACCGAACAATTCCAGCTGCCTTATGCTTCTCATAAGGCCTGTGCTCCAGACCCCTCACCAACTTCACTGCCCTTCTTTGGGCACACTCAGCATCTTTCTTGTAGTAGGGGCAACACATAAACTACTTCATACAAAAGTCTACAGGTCTATTTTAACACTACAGAAGTAAGAACACAATAGGCTGAGAAATGGGATTTGTGCATGCAAGTCACCGGATACTGCAATTTTCCTTCACAGTACCAATCTTAAAGAGCTAAAGACAACTGTAATTAGTCTGGTTATTCTCCAAGAAAATAGCACCTCTTAGCATAGCAGACGTACTGGTTCAGAGCAACAGGATCGTGTAGTCCAAAGCCTCCTGTCCAAGCAGCCATTAGCTGACACTAACATTCAAGTAAGAGCAGGGAAGCAACTATGTCTTCTCCACTGAGTACTGGAGGATTTATCTCTTTTACCCTATTTAGAAACGCATCCAATAGATGCATCAAAATGCATTTACAGCAAGGCTTGGTAATAAGAAGCTTTAAGATCTACTAGTCCAGTGTCCATGCTGCCAATGAAATATTACCCTAATCATTCTCACATTCACTTGTATGTTTTGGCAAGTATTCACATCTGCTTGGATATTGCATAAATATAAGCACAGCAGGGCTGTGTCAGAATGAAACAGCATGTTTGCAGCATCAATGAAATATTGAGACAGACTAACTGTAAACTAAGATCATTAACATGCTGTCAGGATATTTCCTTTCACCTAGGTTGAGAAGATGTCAGAACTGCAACAAGCTGCGATGTATCACTACAGCGATACTCCTCACCTTCTGAGTAATCACAGTGTGACAACTACCAAGTCAAGCTACAAAAGAATTGTTTCTGCTTAGTTAGCATGGAACAGCATAATTTTAAATAATCGGCGAATTCAGTGTAGGTTCCTTATTTTTAATTCTTACAGCAAGCTGACTTTTGTTTAATATGCATATAGTCTCTCTGATCAGATTTTTCTTTTCCTATACACTATTCCTGCTTATTGGAATTAAAAGATGACTATCATAAACTTCTAAAGCTCAGTATGCCGATACCTTAATAACTTGAAGTACATCATTAGAAAATAAATTATTTTCTACTTCAGATTACAATTGTTTATGGAATTTTGTTAGGTTTGACTTGTCTTCATTTTTATTTTTATTTATGTTGTAGCTTTGTCTTTCAATATTAGTGTAAAAGGGCCAACAAAGAAGATCTCCATCTGTATGTTGTCTCAAAGTCAGGGTATAATGAAGTCTTTTGCCACAAACACTATTCTCCAATTCTTTCTCTATTACAAAAAAATATAGACTCAAAAACAAAACAAAAAAAAAAAAGGAAAAAAAAAAAACAAAAAAAAAAAACAAGGTACCAAGCCTAAACAACTCAGTTCAACCAAAAGAGCCATTTCAGTCAATGAAACCTTCAGCTATAAAATAAGAAAACGAAACAGGTTTTCCTAATTCACACGCTATTAGAATAGAATTAGAATATGTGAATAGCCATATTCTTTCTACACCCAAACAGTTAATTTAAATCTATTGAAGCTATAGCTCAAGCATACTATGGTACCCTGCAAAGACACAGAAAAAGATGCAAGGTGCACATTTTTATCCAGACAACTTTCCAATACAATGCACCAAATCTGACGGCAATCTTTGCCCACTTGTAGGACATATGGTAGACGGGATGAGGAAAAAAGTGAAAACCAAAATGACTGAGCTACGGGAAGAACGGTATCAGGGCTTAATCTGCATTCTGTATCCACACAGTTTTCTTATTTGCATCTTAAGAACTACCACAGGGATAAGACATGTCACCATAAAATCATGCATTCAAATGACTAATGAAGAATTACATTTTATACTGCAGTCGGCCAGGCTGCTTAGAGTAATTATATAAAAAGTAGCAATGAATACACTCTGATTTATTGTGAATGATAGATTATAAAAAAAAAAAAAAAAAAAGGATTTCAAATGTTTACAAATACACTTTAACTTCAACAACCGATGATAATCATTTAATCATTTGCACCACATTTACAAAAACATATCTGCTGAAGAGCACATTTAATCCTGTCAGGGAACTGATACATAAAAAGAATATACATTAAATAACTGTTTATAGAATGCATGCAAGAAAATGCTAAAGCTAGGGTTTCTGAAGCAGCAATATTTTGGCCATATTAAACAAAATTCTCTATTCTTTTTTGAATGTACATCAGGTTACCATATGATAACACAACATGAAGTCAATAAATGGAAATATTTGTATTACGATGGCAATACTTGGACTTATCTTAAGCCAATCAATCACGTTGTTTTTCAAAGCCTGGGAGAATTGTGATACCTTCTTTATGACTATATATCCTGAATAAGCATTACAATAATATCATGCTAATATTATTTTAAGTAATTGATTTTCTAGTTTCTTTAAAAACAAACAAAAAGTTAATTCTGAAATGTTAGATCTCCTTAAATGTAGTAAGTCCACTGCACTTAGCACACAACTTACAATTGTGTATAGTCAGTTTATTGAATGCACCATTTTAAATAAACTTTTCCTAATTAAAAGAATACCTGTATTCAGTAATTACAGAATGACAGTACTTGTACAATACCAAAGTACCTTAAGTTCCCACTGCATACTGTTTTACAAGGTTTTGACAAGAATTCTTGGAAGAAAATAGTGTACAAAACTGATGTTGACACAACCAGATTCAGCAACAATTAAGCACACACATGCCCTTTGATGAACAAGACTCTGGAGTAGAGAGAGAGATGAAGCAACCAAGAAAACAAACACAGAGACTAAACGTTTAGAACTGTCAGGACAGAAGTTTGAGGAAGCTGCTGTATGAAAACATGGCAGGAAATAAAGAACGATAGTAGAGGTTGGAGACAGACATGAGTGTACCAAAAGAAGCAATGAGAAGGATGTTTCAGAATGACTGCTTCCTATAACCTTTGCTTTTTTGGTCCCTTTATGTCCTCAATAGAGACCTGAATGCTCAGGCAGAAGATACAGTGCCCTGGGATGTCTTCATTTAGCCTCAATGTTAAACCTTGTGACATTTTGGGGTAGCTGAGAATGAGACAAATCTGAATCCACAGATTCCTATGCAATGCAGCAATTTTAAAAACCCAAACAAATTACTTTAGAAACTCTGCTTGCAACCAGAATTTAACACTCTATCGAGAGATGCAACTGTGGAGTTCATTACGTGTTAGGATACACACGCTTTAAAAGGTTAGAAATGTAAAATTATGTGGCAAAGTTCAAAGGCAAGCAAACAAATCATTTCTACTTCTATACTGGAAATGCTTCACTACGGTAATTCAAATTGCAGGGCTAACCAGTAATTTTTGAAACTTTAAACTAATGAATATATTAATAAATTTGAGCAATAATGAAATTTCAGGGTTTATATTCAGATGTTATTTACAATGTCTTCTGTATAAAGTCTGATGGCAACAATCTTCAAGTGAGTTAGCCTACAATAACATAGAATTGGCTGAGTCATATGGATTTCTTGAGTTCATCGGGTTCTTCCACCACTGCAGAAAGTATTTGTATTTGCCTTCACATGGGATTTTTATTAAGTCATTTCTTCAAATTCTTTAACACATATTTGACAATGATGATGCTGATAATCATTTCTGAACTACTAATTCGGAAGTAGTGAAATAATTTTCTTTTCAATTGGCAGCTTTGCTCTCTCTTCCTACCTTCATAATAATTATGGTCAGTTTTTCAAAATAACTAAATCTTTGGCTTAGACAAGAAGAGTATCAAAACAAAAAAAGATTATTTTCTTAATAAAATTAAGAGTATTGGAATCCAAACTGCTACTCTCTGTAATTATTTTGAAACCTTAACAAAAGCATTAGCTGCCAAGAGAATACCAAATTTAATCACAAACCCAATGCATTTGAAGTATCATCTGTGAGTGCATCAACATCCAAGAAATGCATTTTAGATGCTATTTGCTCAGAAATGTTCAATACTCCTTGCATTTGCTAAGAAAGAGAAAGATGGAACAGAAGTTGTGTCCCTTCAGCTGCATCATGCACTTATTAGAACCACGTTTTTCTTCTGTGTCTGTTACCTACCTACCATCTTAACAACATTATGGCCATCTGCTTACAAAAATGACACCTTGGCTTCCATTGAGCAAAACATGATATAGGTAGCTCCTCATGTAGAAAGATTGTCAGTACAGTTTGAAGTTTCTTCCTATACTGAGATGCCATTAGGAAACATGAAAGCAACAGTGAAATTTAGTACTATTAATGTAAAAGATGCTCATCTGAGACTAACACATTGACTGCAAGCCACTCTTTTTATTGTTGTTCTAGTGAAGTTCTAAATAATATAACTAAGGCTGGAGTCAGTAAACATAGTGAGAAATTAGGACGATGAAGATCTAATCTTTAGAGCCTAAAACTTATATAACCTTGCCACTTCTGCTTGAATGATATGGAAAAGGACAAATGGAAGATTTTGTGAGTTCTGCAAGGATTATATATATATGCATCTGGAACATCTTACACATGCACATCATGAAAAAAAATCTCCTCTTACCCTAATGTACCTTTAATGAATCTTTAAAACAACTTAATGTCATTTATTGGTGAAATTTATACCAGCACACCAAGAAAGATATACAAAAGCACTTTTTACTGTTACTACTATGTTTATATGAAGATATTTTTCTGACCTATAAAAGCAGAGACCAGACCACAGATTACATGTAGTAAGCTTAATTTATAAACAAGTTTATAGCTAATGTGTGAACAACATGGAAGAAGAGATAAAATCAATTTCAAATCAGTTTCTTAAATCAGGACAATCTCTTACTTGGCTAAATTTTGCTTACAAAAAACAAGCAAAAACACTTTGTGTAACATTCCGATTTGTGCCACAGTTTCAGCAAGAGGCATGTTTAAGTCATGTGGATATGAAAAACTTTAAACTCAAGTATTAAGTTTATTATAAGCAGGACTGCTTGGAAACACAGTGTTTAATGACACAATATCATGCATTTCATTGACAGCAAATAGTCAGGGTACAAAGAGTATCTATGAATAAGCATTAGTAGCAGTAATGTTTTCTCACAGTACTTGCTACCTGTACAGTCTTTACTTCAGTAAAGTAAAAACACCCTATAATGACAGGTAGTGCACCATCAATATGCTATGGGCTACTTTCAAGCCAGTATTTACTGTGATAGATGTAAGATTTACCTGGTACCCTCAGATGGCATGGTGTTTAGGGGTATAAATTGTTGTTATACATTAAGCTATATATATATCAACTATAATATCAGCTGATCTCATCCCTTTTCAGTATTTTAGGTTCTAGAGAAAAAAACAAAATCCATTCAAAGTAACTAATTCAGGGAATCTCAGTCAAAGAAAAAAAACAGTTCATCTAAGTCCAAATCAGACATTTCAGTTTACATTCATGCTAATGAAATTCAGATAAATTACCCTGGCTGCCAGCCCGCTAACTTCTGGCTGAGGAGTACACACAGCTGGATGCCTGCAAAACAGTCAGGACACAATTTCTGCATATAGGTTAATGACTGTTCTGCGTCATCAACAGAGTACAGACACTACGCCAGAGAACTCAAAACAGCACTTTGCCTGCCTTTCAAATTTCTCCTACAAACAGAACTATCTGTATCAGACCATTACAGGAAAATCTGAAAGCAGACTACACTGAGCATGAGGGATAAAAGGAAAATTATACCCATGTTGTAGAGTGACTTAGGCTATATAGTCCCTTGAATTCATGACAGACCCATGCTGACACCTAAAGAATCAGTTTCACCCTCTCTTATTTCTCACTGCCACCATTAGTCTGACAGTAGGATTGATACAGACATAATGCAAACTGTTAAATGATGCAGCACGTTCCTTAGTTTCTGTTTTAAAGATTTGCATTCCGACAAATAAAGGTGTTTTGCTATTGGTAACATTTTGTATGGGTATAGCCTTTATCTTTCTAGAAAAAAAATATTCACATAAAAGACTAATGAGTATCTGTTTCACCCTAAAAAGAAAATGCGTTCAAATACTGCTTTTTGACGTGTCAACTGTAATTTTGCCTACTTTCACTGGACATATGGAAAGCCATATCTGCACAACTGCTTTTAGTGTAATAAATGCAGTCACCTTCAAGATTCCTGTCAGCACTAGGAATATAGCAGGGAAGACAGAAAGATCCAGATGACAACAGATATAAAGTGGAATATAGGTGACAGCATATATTTGTGGGCTCCGTAAAGCCAGTTCTAAAGCAGACATTTTAAAGTTTAAGAAAACAATGGACAAAACAGTCATTGTAGTTCTTCATGTTCAACCTATTTCTAAGTCAGTGCTTAGCTGTTACTTTCCTTTTGTAACTGGCTCAAAAATTTTCCTGAGCACTTTCATGGAAACTTATTTCAAGGTGATTTCCCTTCCCCAGCTTGAAGGAGTATTAGAAAGAAAACAACACAAGGAAACTTTGAACAACTGCAAACAAATTCCACTTAACATTTTAAGATTCTGGAAGCTGGAAGGCTACTCAAATCATTAATTCAGTTTTAGCACCAAACCCCCTGACCCAGATCACATACTACAATTTAAATAAGCAATAACTTCTTAATTTCAAACAACTCCAAAAAAAATCATTATTTTTTAAAGGGAGAGACACTTTTTTCTTGAAAAATTTAAGTATTTTCCATCTACAAAAAGCTTTATCATGACTTGATCCATAACACTGTTTTTTTTGCATATATGGGTTGTAACAATAGCATCCTGCAGTGCTGCAGTTTGCAGTATAGACCACAAAGTAGTGAACAGGTGGTCTATTGCTACCAACTTCTAACTCTGCCATTACATAACCTCTTCACACTCCTCTTCACTCTAATAATAATGCACTAAAAATTTAATATCAATTATACAGTAATCACTGCCAAATATCTAACTGAATATAGCTTTTTCTGTCCTTTCCCCCTCTTTACTTTTTCCATTGTTGTGCAGAAATTACTCAGCATTTAATAAGCAGCAACAACCCTGTTATTTAAAATTAGGAGTTACCCTCAGAATCTAAAACCTAAACACATGAGAAAACCACCATATAGCATAATTAGTGTTTCTGGTTTTATTCACCTTATTGGTAATCTCCGCTTTTGCACTTAACTTCAGGTATTCCCAGCAACTGTGAGAATTGCACGAATTACGCTTGCACACAACCTCAAAAAATGTAAGACAAGTGTCAGTCCCAGCCTACTCAAAAAGAAGAGTTTTCTAGTTCTAGTAAGGGAGGAGTATGACCAAAACGCAAATAAATACCTCCAGAACTAAACAGACTACTTCATAATCTGTACGTCAATGTTCCCATCTAAAAACTGATAGAAAATGAATTCTGTGACAACGCATGCAGTTTGTTACTGACCTTTACAAATAGCACATACTACATATTTTTATTCAAAATCTGGTAATTTTAGATATGCAAGAAGCCCAAATTATGTTCTCAAAACATTAAATCATATAGCAGATATTACAGTTTGGTTTAATATAAACTTTGATTTATAAACACTAAATTGAATCTCCAAAATGAATACCATTCACAAGTACCACACAGAAGTACGTTCCAGCTGGAAATGCCAAAAGGCCCAAACCAGAAAATATTATTAAACTCTTTCACCTTTCACAATGGTGGAATCTAGATTTAAAAATTCTAACAATCAAGTTCCTATCAAAAACAGGGGTTTTTAAGCGAACAAACAAACAAAGAACTGAATTGTTATAGGCTAAATATTAATCATAAATAATAAGAACTTACCTTCCTGTCTGTTGTTTTTTCTTTTTAGCCATTTTTCAACAGTTTCCGCACTTACGCTCTCTGACACAAACTCATCCAGTACCTGGGGATGAAGAGAAAGATAGGCCTTCACTTTTTCATCTGTTAAACCTGCAAGAGAGAATATTAATTGATTACAACACTGCTATGAAATTCTCCGTGCGAAACAATACATAGGTGTCAGTAACAATATATATCCTTGTGTTTAATGTGCTGATTAAATACAGGCCTGTTTAAATTGTCTTCCCAGAATTATATCCAATCAAATAAGATGAGTTATCACATAAAAAGTTGTAGAAGCAAAATGCAACCATGCAAGATGCTGTGTACACAAAGTCTTCTGTGACACTCTGTATGAGCATTCCCTGGGAGAAATGGACAGGAAGAAATTTGTGATGTAGAACATGGATGCTGGGGCTGGGACAGGTAATGAAACAAAACCTGGGCAATCAGCTTTGGTAGGAAACTGATAATACAGTAGTTGTTCCAAAAAACAGCAACATGTCTCAGCAGCAACTAACAAAGCCTCCACAACTAATGGGTGTATAATAGAATCATAAAATCAGAGAATCACAAAGGTTGAAAAAGATCTTAAAGATCATCTGGTCCAACCATCAACCCATCACTACCATAGTAGGGAATAATGTACACAAGCACATGCAATGCTACATGCCTGAATTTAAGATATAATCAGAATCCTGAAATTACTTATTTGCAAGACATGCAAGAGAATATATCAGAAAGCTGATAAACAGGCTCTCGTTAGGAAGGAGAAAGAAGAACATGAACTGGTACACCCTAATTTGGTATTCTCACAAGGGAAGCAAAAGCAACCAAACTCTACATAAGACACTACAACCAAGTGCAAACTTTAATTACTAGAATTAATGAAGTGATATGAGAAACACAAATGGTTTTCAAATGCAGAATTCTAATGTCTACTAGTTATCATTTATCAAAATAAATGCAACTGTAGATAAAAAGATAGCAGCTGCCATGAAAGGAAAAACACCAGTATACACTTCGGAAAACCAAGCAAAAGTCAAACTCTCAAATCCCTGATACAACAATAAATAAATTCCCAAATTCTAACAATGACAATCTGCTCAGACTCTTCACAAACACACCAAAGAAAACCACTAGCTTCAGGGATAGGAATGTGAATGTGCAGAGGGCTTTCAAGGGAAGATGGGAAAGGAGTGCAAATGTCCCAAGAGACAAAGGTTCAAGTAGTCCCACAGGGAGCATACATTGAATAGAAAGCATTAATTAGATCTGAGGGGAAAAGGAACAACAAGATCTGTAATGACTCTAAATACTCCTTGGCTGGTGGTGTCTGTGTACTGTTTCAGTACAGCTGAAAAGTAACCACAGAGCACAGACTGGATTCAGCAAAAGAGAAACCTCCCTCCAGACAACTCTGACCTCTTTTGGGGAGCATTCATGCTATAAAACAAGACCAATTTTCCCTCTTCATGTTTGGCACAGTGTCAGAATATGCTGAAAAGAACTGCAGTGTATTTAAATACTATCCAACAACAATAAGCTTTGAAATCTCTTACAAATACTACAAAAACATTCAGGACGCGGCATACCAGCACTGTCTGTAGGGTCCCGACCATCTGCTCCCCACATACACATATAGCTCCATCCTTCAGTCCCCACCAGCACAACTCATGTCCAAAATACCACTTCTCTTACCCACTTGCAGCTGCAGCCTACCTGGGTTACCAGTGCCTCAAATATCAGTGCTTCCACTTACAGGCAAGAAACTAGATACAGGCTGCTCAAATTAGGGAGCTAAATGAGTATGCTGATCTTCATTGGGAAAGAATGGATTCTTGCCAAATGAGGAGATGATCAACAAGTTTGGAAAAATATATATATATATCTCAAACTACTTTGTATTCAAACTACTTTGAGGATTTAACCTTAGGGAACAGCATGTAAATTCAGGTCACAATGCATCTATAAAGAATTACATCTTGTACAGGAATGAAAAAGACTTTTCAGACTCTGTGACCAACACCTCCCATACTGAAAAAAATAAAAATTAAAAAAAAAAAAAACAGACGAATTAAGATAGCTTTGTAATTTGTTTAACTAAGAAAAAAGTAATACTTCAATAAACTAACTCTTTCTAATTTCATAGTAATAAAATCTGAACAGAATGTATTTTTTGAGAATCACTCATAAATGACTACAAAGTTCTGAAGATTCAGAGTTGGTCATCAGAAAGACAGCAAAATCGATCTGTTTCTTAAATTTAGGATGAGAAATGCTCAATACAGGCTTGTCAGAGAATATCTGCTAGTTTAAGGATGTTTTTGGACTGCAAATAAATGAACAGTTTTCTAGTAAGAAGCAAGGAACCGGAAAGTTTGTAAAATTAGCAATGGAAATTCTACAAGGTTTGATATATATCCGAAGTGAAAATAACCTCAGCTTTCTAATGTGCATAGTATTTATTCCTTAACTTCAATGGAAACACTCACTGAAATCCTTACAAGATGTTTTTTTTGTAATACACACATTAAAATTCAAGAAAACGTCTATTTGAAATAAGACTTCAGTTCTGTGTGTCAAACGTTTAATTACTATTCCAGGGATCTTGCAATTCCAGCATCCTGAAGGCAAAAATTCAGCTTTAACCTTACTTGGAGAGTGATTCATGAAGCTGCTATAAGAAATCCTATAACCACCTTTAAATTACTCTCCTTTGTTTCCATAAAGGAATCTGTGCTGACATGCTTTTTCAATGTCAGATATTTAGATAGATGCAAGCAGAATAGGAGTAAAATTTACATGCACATTTTAAGAAAAAGAAAAAAAAAAAACCCCACAAATAATTTAGATCTACTTTCTGCATACAACAAATCAGTTTTATTGATTCTCCTGATCTTTGGTCCAGTTATTTGAAAACCACATGCGACCGTTGTACAAAAAACGAACAAACAGAAAAAGCCGATGATAACACATCGTGACTTCAGAAAAAATTGCATTAATAAAATGCAGCCTTTGTAGAAAAACCATCCACTACTTCTTACACAACAAGAATCTTCTTATCTACTCCACACTGACTCCAGCAATACATCCTCTTGTTCCTTAACTATGGCATGAAGTATAAGTTATGTTCTCTGACAGAGGTCAGGTAGTATCAAGAGAGACCTCACTCGGGAAGGCAGAGCTCTAGCCAACACTTTAGCATGCACCCAGCCAGAAAACCCAGAATGACCTTAATTCTTCTGAGAATTAGAGGAATCTGACATTTTGGTTGAGCATCAATTCATTCCATCTATGCTTCAGAGTTTGCCTTCCTGATTCATACACATCCTGTTTAAATAAACACATACACACACACCAAACAACCTTTCTCTCTTATATTTTTATTTTAAGCAATAAACCTATGTTTCAGTGCTGTTATCTTTCTTGTGCAACTTACTAATGCCCAACTTTATGCAAATGTTCACTATTTGTTCTGGACTTGTGACTAAATAATAAAAGTTATAATAAAAATATAATATGAAAGGGTTCATGTGTATCAGATGAGTGCTTCCTCTTTTCATTTCCCTCAGAACAAACTTTAGGCAAAGGAACTGCTCAGCCTGCCCTCTCCATGCACCAGGTCAGCAGCTCCCAGCTTCCTGACCAGCACAATTGTTTAGGTTCTCTTCACAGATCTCAGTTTGAAATGTTCTCTTTGGCCATGCCGTCTAAGCTTAAAAAGCTAATTCATAGGCACGGAAAACATTAATCAAGGCTTGTTTGGTTTCATTTTTTCCATTTGTTGGCTATCCCTGTCTGAACAGTAAGTGGAAAGACAGCCTTTCTATAAATGTCAGGTTTTACGCAATTGTTTCGTATTACCGCGTTTTTTGCATCATTTAGTATAATTTGTTTATTTTAGAGCAAGATGATATCAAACTGGCAAAGCAGAGGGTGGAAGACAGCCTGTCCCCCAATACCACCCAAGAGGCAATTTCTTGAACAGCAAAAAGGAATTATATTGCCAAGCGGCAGTATTATCTGGCAATACGCTCATTCTGGGATGTTAGAAGGGAGAGAATGAAATGGCAGAAAATAAACAATTATATTTACTCCTAGTGTTTCTATAAAGTGATACATCTTGGACTGATGCTTCAATGTATTCTACCAAATAACCATATATCTATTTTTCCACTTTGCATATGCCTGGGGCTCAAGCTGTTCTTCTCATTTAACAGAGCTCATGCCAGTCTATCGAAGCTTTGGTTTTGTGTTTTCTATTTAAAATAACTCCTCAGTCTTCAATGCAGTAATTACAAGAGTATATTCTTTATTTTTCCTTTTCAAGCTAGGATAAATGCCTTCTTTTTCACTGAAGTTAGAGTCAGAACCACACGGAGTTTAAGAGAGAATTATGGATGCATTTCTTCATTGCTTATCTTAGTAAACTAATTATAGCAAACACAAATATTGCTCCCAAAAACCACAATCCAGTAATTTCAACGCTGAATAGACGAATGTTGGTGATGGTTGTTGAAACAAACTTTCTTCCTCACTCCTGTAACTGTTACTTAAAGACGTCCAACAACTTTTGTTGCAGCTAGGCATGCAATGAAAGTGGATCTTTTTGCCTTGTTTCAAAACTGCCTAAGTTGCAAGACTTGTTGCTTTATACTAGTTCCCAAAAGGAACCAAACTGTATCAACCACAGTATTTCTTGATCAGAATGAGCACCTGCAGGTATCTTTTCCCAACCAAAAAAAAGTGGCTAAGAACCAGCAGCTCACACCTCTCCTGCCTTCTTTACACCTGTGAATATTCCTAACCTAAAGCTGCCCTTCCAGAATTTCAAACTAAATTCAACACAGTGATAACAAGAAAATGCCACACTTAGCAACAGTTTGCACATCACTTAGACATAAAAATGTTTTGATGAATAAGAGAGTTTTGGTTACAATGGTAACATTCACTTCCTTATTTTCAAAATCTTAAGCATGAATTTGCATACTCAACCTGAAGAAATGAGGCAGTATATATTCTCAAGAAGAACAGGAGGCTAACATCCCCTAATGAGTCCAGAGACATTAAAGACAGCAAACTCCCTCCAACTGCAGAACTAGGAGTAGAGGTACTGGCAAACTGACTTCTGAAGAAGCCTGAAGTGAATGAAGACAAGTTTCCAGATTAAACATGTATCAGAACAGATGATAAAGAATAAAGCATGACAGTGGACAAAGCTTATGGAATAGGAATGTTCATGGAACAGAACTATTCATATTCTTTGGCCAATGCAGTATGAAGCACCCTTCCAACACTTTAACAGCAACAAACAAAGCAGTTCAGTACATAAGGATGCTCCTATGCAGTGTTTGTTTACTATCCCAGATATAGCATGGCTGGATTCCAAAAGAAACAAAGAAACAAGACCTCCTACAAACATTAGGTATCAGTAATTATTACTTGCCTTTAAGCCACTCTCTAACACTCATTTAAAGTCAGAAAACAATGTGAAAATTATATTTCTGCTTTCTTTTTCCTTTTTCCTTTTTTTCTTTTTTCTTTTTTTTTTTTTGTGTGTGTGTGTGTGAAAAGTACTTGAAACATTTCTTGAATACTAGATAACCTTTGTAGCACGCACTGAATCGATTAACGGCTCCACTTCTGAATGCGTGTTGTGTTGCATCCTCCTCTGAGAATAGCTTCACTGAGCTCAGTGTAAAGCAGAATCAACTGGAATGATGTAAAAGAATTGAAGCCTACAGCTATGTTTCAAAATCAGCTCCATTTAGCAGCATGACTCAGTCACATCATTAGCTATTTCTGAACTTTTTCATTAGTGCTGTGATATTTGGCATTTTTCTAGAGCCACTAGCTTCATCAAACCCCACAATTAGGCAAGAATTTTAGTTAGCACCTGAAGGTTCTGGTCCTGCCAATAGAGGAAAACTTGAGAACAGCAATCCTTAAGAACCAAAACAAAAATGCAAATAAAAAGAATGCAGGCTGGAGGCATGGGAAGGCAGCAGAGAGTGGATGAAAATTACTGAGGCGGTCTAGCTAGCTACTGAGGCTCAGCATTTTATCCCAGAACATCTAAGCTTGGAAGACAGCAGTCACTGCATTCATAGAATCATAGGGGTTGGAAGGGACCTCAAGAGACCATTGAGACCAACTTCCAATTCCTCACTTTGCAACACTAATGCAAATGGCAGACCCTCCATGCAGTTGGACAGGACTTGGGCTTTGAAAACCCCCCCTGAGAGCATAAATTAGTTAATGAAAGAAATCAAATTTATTTGAATGTATAGAAAGCTTTGGAAGGAAATAACTTTAAATCTTGCAACTGCAACTATGTGGGTTTTTTGTTGTTGGTGGTGGTTTTTGTTTGTTTGTTTTTGTTTAATTTTTTGCAATGAAACACATGAGCATGTTTGGTCTTACAAATTCATCCCTGCAGAGGGGCCAGCAAACATAGGCAAGGTCACAATGTCACTATGTAAGTAACAAAATGTTGTGCCCCATGGAGAATCTGTAAGCCAAAAATAACAACAAACAAATGGAAGAAAAAGAAACATAAGAATAAACACTTTTCATACAAGGGAACACCTGAAGGCAGGTAACAACCTTATATTGAATACGAGTGAAAATGCGTAACATTAAAGTAAATTTTCTTATTTGGAATATCAAAATGAAGAACAGATAACATTTTCTCAAATGAACTTCTGAAATAAATGCCATGCTTGTACTAAAAAGGGAAAACCTTAAAAATACCTGAAAGCAATTCAAAAAAAGACAACTGAATCCAACTCTGCATACTCGCTTAAAGTCGTAACACCTCATCGCTTCCTAACACAAAAATCACCTCCCCGTATCTTTCCAACCAAGCCTTATAAATAATATTTGTAGTCATTCTCCAAAGCATTCAAGGCATGTGTGTACATTGCTTCATTTGGATTAAGCATTAATCCCATTAAATCAATCCCTTCTTTGTTCAAAGCATCAGGATTCAAAACCACAGGCACAGTCAGTTTTGGAATATCCTTTTCAAGTCAGACTTTTTATCTTAATCCATTTAAGTATACAGGAATGTAATGCAAGCAAGTGCCCAAACTCTGTGAAACCTGACATTACTGGTCTGGCAAAAAGTACGGTCACTTACTCTAAGCAATCAGTACAGCCAAGCTTCTATTTGGTTTTTCTTGTCTTGAAGAATCAATTCAAATTTAAACTTGGCTGTGAACAGCTCCATTCAAGTTTTTTTTGTCTCTCCAAGTCAGACTTATGCTGCTAGAAAACAAAAACGAAAACAATGCACAGTTCCTGTATTCAATACTTGGAAAAACAGCACTAGCAGAAAAGCTATCAATGCAGTACATAAACAGCACTACACTGCAGATCTGGATATTTAAAATGGGCACACATTTGTTTCACATCATAGATTTTATCATTTAACATTTCAAATCATCATATAAATATGAAGCGTTAATTTGGCCAGCCTTGAGTCACTGTACCAAACTGCAAGTTCTGTATGCATTTAGGCCCCAGTTCCATCCCAGTCAGATGCAGTCACTTGTGCAGTGCATGTGGCAGAAAGCAGCACAGTGTGTAACATCTCAGTCAGGAGACCAGCACCCCTGCTTAAGCTTTAGAGAGAAAACAAAGACCAGCTCAGCCAACCAGAGCTGGAATGCTTCTATACAGAAAGAATACCAATAATCACTTTATCTGGTACACTGTAATTCAAATCCCTTAGTTCTGATGAAAAAGACATGAATGTGTCTATGCACCTGAACAAACCAGATGCCAGGACACACATAGACAAAAACAACTGGTTTCCACCAGCTTCTGCAGTGGAAGCCCACAAGGCCATTTCCAGGTATGACTGGCATCTCGCAAGCTGGCACCCTCGTCACACAGATGAGTACTCAAGTGGTCACATCTCCCAAAACCTGGATTGCAAACTAACATCTCTGAGCACTGATTCACACAAGGTAAAAAACAAAAGGCCAAGAGCATTTTTAAAAAATCAGTTTTGATTAGAGTTTAAAGGCCTACGATCTTTCCACAGGAAGTATACAAAGGCATAATGATGTGAATAAATGTCCCTAAGTTAAATACTCATTTTTTGCAGGCTATCAATGCACACTCCAAACTGTGCATATGGCATAATGTTCCAGGGCACAGACAGTGTTAACAGTGTGATACCTTTCATTGTCTGAATGTACGCTACTTTTTTTTTTTTTTTTTAAATCTAAATATTCCTTTCCAGGCTGAGGAGCAGCTTCTCTATAGTTCTAATTAGCGTTTCAGAATAACTGAGGGATCCGCAACAAGCTTTATTAACCTTCCAGGTGCATGATGGGATCAAATTTGGGGATTTAATTAACACTCTGCAAAACCTAACAAAATGAATATACGCATGCTTTTAAGAGTTGCAAATTGTAATCAAACTAATTTCAAAATCTTTGCCTGACGAAAACGCTATGTATCATCTTAAGGTTAACGATAAAAATAATTATCAACATACTTAAACATAATGCATCACCATGAGGTAAGTAAAAATGTATTTATAAACCCATGATGAACATTTCAGTATGATTTACAATTAATAGCTCATTTATATTCTCCTGTGCAACACATACAGCCAGAGTACTTTGTCTCCAGCCTGAAATATACCTGACCAGTAAGATTCAAATTAACAGTGATAAGTGTCAAAATGCAGTTCATTCCTAACTCGGTGTGAAAAATGTCAGGTCACCCAGGACTTGCACCTATCTAATCTCTGGAAAGATTACATACAGCCATAAATGAGACCACTTAAAATGTAACAATTAGACAAGGTAGGAATACCTTAACTCCCCCATTGGAGACAAAGTTGGGACAAAGTTCTTAATTTATGACTTCTCCAATAACACCTTCTCGCTGATGTAATGTCCTCCACCCACCTGACACTCGATCCTGATGTATCTCCATATTTGAGAAACTATTCTGTTGCAAGAATAGCCCCCATGTCTTTAGTACTAAAATTTTATTGCTGATTTTTTTTCTCAAGATAAAGCCCATAAAGTTCTGTAATTCATTTACAACATGAACTCAAATTAATTTTAACTAAAACACTACCTAACTTAGTGCACAGACAAGATCCAGTATGACGAAACCACCTATGAAGAATACTCACGTGTGCCAAGTCTCACTGTTATTTCACTAAGTAGAACACAGAAATTGTGTACTTCCTCCTCTTGAAAAGAGCATCCTACTCCATCTAAGCACTTAGTAAACTTGTCAGGACAGTTTCCCAGGATACAAAACTCTTTGTAAGGAACAACTACACAATGAAGTAACATACTACATGCCAACACCAGATACCTGAGCGTTCCCTGCTCTGGTAGTACTATGACCATATCTACAGCAGCACCGATCAGCATTTCTCATTCTTCCCTCCAACCCTACTGCCTGAGAAGGCACAGAGAAAAACACAGTCAACATCCTTTATAAAATTGAAAGGTAAAAAGCCCAGAGAAACCGACCACTTTTTAGTGTGATAATTTCTTTTTACAAAGAAACCTGACACAATTGCATCCACAGTCATGGCAAGTGAGTTCCTCAAAAACAAACCACAACAGCCAAGATCCTTCCTTCCATTTAACACAAAATGTGTTTCTCATCTGTTAGCTTACATTGTGTAATAATCTGAAGGCTGAACTGGCAAGTTTCTTTTAAAAAGACATCTGATTTTACATAAAAGATGCAAGCTGTAGAAGAGTTCAGCATGTTTCCTAGTCAGTCTCTTCAGGTTAGCAATGGAGACAAACGAACGTTCCCATTTACGAAATAAATCACATTCTATTTCCAGTTTCAAATTTTCTTACAATGGGGGTGTGTGTTTGCCTTTGTACTTTGGCTACAGGCTTAGAACAGTTTTCAGTATTGGACATTATCTCTCTGTAAAGGCACTGCTACTCTGACTGATTAACACCTACACTTGTTACAAACTGAAATGGACTCCATTTCTGAAATTTTAGCACCAGATTCTTAGATCATTTCACAATTCAGACGAGGTTTTAACTTTAAATATTCACATGCACTACCTTGCAGTAGTTTCTGCAAGTTTCTAAACTAATTCAAATACCTCTTTGTACAACAATAAACTTCAATTGACATTTAAAATTAAGACAAATCTACTCAACTCTTTTACAGGGAAAAGAAAGCCCACTTTCAAAATAATTAAACATTGAACATTAAGCAGTGACACAACCAAACTGTCAGGAAAAAAAAAGCAAGAAACTGATTAATTTAAAAGACAATAAAGGAAAATAATTTTTTTCCTTTTCTGCTACACCTTATTCTTCAGCTGAATAAACTAAACAAATAGAAGAAAAATTGATTTTTCAGAGATGTGATCTGCTGAATATTATGGTGATGGATGTAACAATATCTTCATGTTAGTAAAACATGGCCTAGGAAAAGTAATGCAATTTAAGGTATGTAAATGAATATGTTACCAAAATGAAGGAGGCTTGAAGTGATAATTAAATAATATGTTACATATGCTTTTACTTTCACATCAGAGACAAGGATGTATTGTGCAATCCTTGCTTGCATTGGTGTATACTTATAGGAGTATTCCTACTGACGTCAATGAGACTACTTATGTGCGTAAGAGCTAACTAACACAAGTTGTGCAACAAAACCCCAAACACGTTTCATTCCACACATTGTTGTAAGGTTTATTCCTCAACCAAAAGTTTTTACCTAGTTAATAATGTTAATAACATTATTTCATTGACGTTATTGTTCATAAAAAAATACATGTGAACGTACAACTTGTTCAGTGGTGTCTGGCATCATCCAGTATTTCAGCTAAACATCAGATGAGAGCCACACAAGAATCACAGATTCACAATGACTGGTAGGCCCCTTCAGAGACTGCCTAAGTCAGCCTCTGCTCAGGCAGGTGCAGGTACAGCAGGCTGCCCAGGGCTTCATTCAGCTGGGTTTGAGTGAGTGGAGAGTCTCTATCTCTAGGAAAGAGATGTCATCTCTGGGCAACCTGTCCCACTGCTTGGTCACTCACACTGCAAAAGGTGTTCTCTTGTGCTCACGTGGGAATGTCCTGTGTTTCAGTTTGTACTGGTTGTCTCTTCAACTGTCACTGGGCCCCACCAAAAAGACCCTGGCTCCTTCGCTTTTAAATTCCACAACTACGTATGCAAGAAGATAAGATCACCCTGATTCTTCCCTTCTGCAGGCTGATCAGTCCCAGCCATCTCCATAGCCTTTCAGTGCCCTCACCCTTGTGTGTCCATGCCTCTCTTTTACAGGGGAGCCCAGAATTGGACCCAGAAACCCAGACATGTCTCATCAGTGCAGAGCAGAGGGGAAGAATCCCCTCCCTTTACCCTCCCCCTTCTTCCTAAGGCAGCCTCAGATTGTTCTTGGCCTTCCTTGATGCAAAAGCACACTGCCTGTTCAGGTCCAAAAGAAACGACTTCATAACAGCTAGCTAGGAATTACAGGATCCAGTCCTTGGAGAATCTTGTTCCCCAGAAGGTGAAATAAATGGAAGTACCTCCTACTGACTTGGATGTTAGCACAGTAGAACAAAAAACAACATATGGGGTTGGCTGCTCTTCCAGAAGATTCCACCGGTGTGGCAGTCTTCTACTCATGAGGTCTCATCTGGTAAAACTTCTCCTATCAGTGTTATTTTACACAATAAGTCAAGCAATACATTTATTACCATTTTAACATTTTCCTGTTAGCAACAGGGCAAAATAATGTCAGTGTTTCAATCAGGTGCCAGTTTTACTATAAGGCTTAAGAAAACGCTACAGAATACAAGGCTAGTTTCAGGAAACTGAAAATGAGCAGCTGCATCTTTTTCCTGTCCTCCTCCCTCTCCATCAATTCCACACCCTCTTTGTTTGTTTTGGAGACACTGTAGCTCACTAACATGTGTTCACCTCCAAAAATCATCTTTAGAAGATAGAGGGGAAAAAACACTTGGGCAGAGCAGAAGTGAAAGGAAAACATGAAAGATGGGAACTAAGAACTTGAGGACTTACGAAACATAAAACAACAACAACAAAAGACACTTCAGTCTATATTCCTGTATTCACAGGATGCCTGTTCAACATTGTACCTTTGCTATAACAATTTATATGAACACATTTCACAAGCAAGGATGATGAAGTATTCACTGAGAAAAAAAAGGATTTTCATCTCTCAGTGTAACTCAGCTTTATAACAACCTGATTTTATCTATGGACTGCTTGAGCATCTCCTACATTCAGAAAACACTTTAGTACTACAAAGATGTCCATATAAGACAGATAATCTAATTTAGGAAATTAGGGCACATTTCCACAATATTAGTCATAAATTTTCACTTCAGTGTGCTATGGTGCTGGGGGCTGTGATTCAGATTTCTGCCTGGCAAGCTGACGGACTGCATGTCTTCTCATTCAACCACAACAGCCCATTACACTATTATGTAATGGCAAAAATTGTAAAAATACCGATGAAAAGCACACTGATAACATATAAACAGGCAGATTTACTGTTATAAACAGACAATTAAAAGCTGTGCCATAAAATATCCAATAGGAGAATTAACGAAAAAGAAACTTTAAAAAATTTTATCAGATGAAATACAGATTTAACACATGGGTACCTTTTCAATATTTTTCAACTTTTTTCAAATTGACTCTGGGAAAGCATCCAACTTCAGTAGCTCGAAGATGATAAATTTTAATACACTTCAATTTAACTGAGAGTGGTGTGAAGGATCACTCATAATAACTAAAAAGAGACTCTATGTTGTGCTGCAGTAAAAATATTACAATGAGTTCTCAGACGAATATGGCATCAAAGACAAAAAGCACTCAAAAACGACAATACATTTCAGTTTCTCTTTTAGCACTACAGATGTTTTACTTTACAGAATAATGGGTTAATTTTTGTGAGCATCAGTTTTGAGAACTTAATAGCACTGGTAATTTGCTCTCATTATTCTGTGAGCTAACAAACACACCTGACATTCAAACTCCCGCAAACCACTGGTCTACATTTCCAGAAAAGAAGTAATACTGTAACATTATGTTCAAATTACAGTGATATATGTATTCTAACTTACAAGATATTAAAAGTATCAAGGTCAGGAAACACAACATGGAAGAGCTGCTCCAAAAGTAATGCCTCTTATTTTATATGTGGGTCTCTGACATCATGGGCCAACATAATAGGAGGTTTTACTTCAAGAGCAGCCCTCCTAAAACATCGTTTTACATATTGTACATTGTTTTCAAAACAATTACATCAGCAAGCATTTTTTTTCTATGCAGTCTATGAAGTTCTTTCAAACCTTTTTTTTTTTTTCCACAAAGAGTATTCTCCTAAATTTGAAAGTCTGCTCTTCTACAAACACAAAAAATGAACATATTAAAAATCTGAGGAAAACCACACATGCAATTTCCTTAAATTGAGAAACAAAACCTCCAGATATCTGCAATAAAAGAGTAAGACCATAACTCTAAAGTCATGTGATTTAAAAGGATCATTTACAGGCGACAGAGAAAGGCTTTCAACTACTGGTCAATTGGTTATTATCTTCAAGCTCTTTAGAGAACATCTACTATTAAAATGCCAACCTAGTTAGCTGGAGATTTGACTTAGAAAAGCTATTACACTTCTACCTCCTTTTCTACTTCAGAGAGAAAATTCCATTATTCTGTGCATTTTGAAATCTTGGGGTAGGGGGGAAGTTGGGTTTTATTTTTAAGACAGCTCTTTACAGAGGGAGTGGTGAGGTGCTGGAACAGGCTGCCCAGAGAGGGTGTGGATGCCCCACCCCCGGAGGTGTTCAAGATCAAGTTGGGTGGGGCCCTGGGCAACCTGGTCTAGTACCAGACCTGGAGTATGGTGGCCCCGCCTACGGCAGAGGGGGCTGGAGCTTGATGATCCTTGGGATCCCTTCCAACCCAAGCCATTCTATGATACGATCCTATACTTTTCTGCTCATAGGTTTTAATACTACTTTCTGTAATCACTTCAAACTCACCCAACAGCCAAATACCTCCCAAACTGGCAGTACTGCTTTATCTTCTACACCCAACTGCATATTCCAGATGCTTTTTGCATTTTCACAAGCTTTTGAGCAACTGTGTGTTGAACTGAATGGAAAATCTACCCTCCAAAAACCAATGCACCAAAAAAGTTCAATTTCAGCAGACCTCTTCAACAGAAATGAATAGTGAGGACATCCTATTTGAGGTCATCATATCTTTGTGCCACCAAGTTTATTTTATTTTTCTCCCAAAGTCCAGTACACATAATATTAGAATTTTCTACTGAAGTAACTGAACATTTTAATGTCATCTGTGAAAAGAATAAATCAAAATTAAATATAAACCAGGGTCCTACGTACTAGAGACCTTCAAATCTGGAATAATTCAGAGCTGTACCAGAAATTGTAGAGCTAGACTCAATGCCTCCTAATATTTAAAGCTTACTCTTCTCAAGAAAGGCACTGTTACCAGCATCTTCAAAATATATAAAATGCTAAGAAAAAGAACAAATCTAACCATTTAGTTTCTTAGAAATAATTGGAAAGTGGGATTTTCCAACCAACACACTTATTCCAACATTCCAAAATATGCTTTCACTTGTAATCAGTATTAAAAAATCCTTTTTATAGTAGAAGTTATAGTAGTATATACAGTAGTAGTTTTATATAGTATATATAGTAGTAGTTTTTTTGTTTTCTTCTCATTCTGTTCAGTTCATTGAATTCTTTCAATTACATCAAAATCATATACTGCTTAATACTAACATTTTGTTTTGAATTTCAGAAAGTGTAAACTGAACTATTAATTTGCTTGCTTTCTAACAAAAGCAACACATCTGCATTTCTATTTCAATGAGTGCACATTTTCAGAACATACAACTAAGTGGTGAGAGCCCGCCTCCTCAGGAGGCTCAGAACCTCTTTATTCTTCAATACACAACTCTCTGCTTGTTTAACTTTTCCTTAGTAGGTGCACTGGAATAAGCTAAGCCTTGGTAATCAATTTACTTGGCAAACTATGAAGAGAAGTATTACAAATAGCATGGTCTAAAAGAGACAAAAACACGCCTGAGCTTTCTTGGCATCAGACAAAGAAAAAATCAGCCAAAGCAGTGTTTTTCAACATCAGCAGGTTACCTAGTCAAGCTGAAGATGTCATCCAAGAGACACAGACATAGTGGAATCAAAGCTGTCATTCAATAACTGTTTTGTGTGTAACCATCCCTCCTGGTTTAGTCTATTTAATAATCTTAAATATTAAAAACTTTAGTATTAGTCAGAACCATTATCTTAAAAGATTAAAACTCAATCCTTGTTTCCCTGTTACATAAAGGGTTTACCAGCAGAGTTACATGTGGATCAGTATTTGCAGCATTTCTTCATAAAAAAGAACAGTGAAATAACAAAAAGCCTTGCCCATAGGAACTGCTGAAAAGCAAGTTCCAAATGTTAACTCAAGAGGCACGTGAAAAGTGAGCGACTTTATGGATGTAAAGATAATTATCTGAAACAACCACTTCAAGGAAAAATATTATTTTCTATATATTTGAGCAGCTGCTAGTGAAAATTCTTCCTTTCTTGCTTCAATTTTGCAGTTTACTAAAAATAAATAAATAGTGTATTTTTTGTATGGCTTTTTAATTTAAGGAAGTTTGCAAATTGTACTTATCGGTGTTCTCCAGCTAAGGTAAATTCTATTTGGAATTCAAAGTAAAATATCAATCTTCCTGCCAGCAACAAATATGGCCCAAACTTCCTAAACTTAGTAAACCATGAACAAATACTTACGTGTCTGGGTTTTAGTATTACTTTTTGATTTTTAATGCTAGATTACAATCATTCTGTATTAACACAAACTCAAAATGTTTTCTTTTGAAATCTATTCTATTGTCTTCATCGTCTTTTTTCAAGATAAATTAAGCACTATGTGCCCATAAAATGTACATATAGTGCAAATTTGAATGAATCAGTGAAAGTGAAACAAATCAGCTGACATTATAAGTAATTCCTGCAAGAATATACAAGTTTTAACTGGGCAAAGCTGTAAACTCAAGCCAGTGTGATATCCTGCATTCCCTTAATGCGGTGTGGCAGGTCTTTGAAATTAAATGATTAGTAGATTAATGGGCAATATTGCAATAATTCAAGTCACTATAAATACTATACAGTAATCTACTGGATTTCTACTTCACGGTCATCTTTAGTTTAAAAATAAAACAACAAAAATAACAACAACAAAAAAAAAACACCAGTAAAATCCTTTGCAAAAAGATCAACTGCTAAAAGATTCCTAGAGATGTATCTAGGAACGTATTTAAATGAGACAGACATTTCACCTGCTATCCAAACCAAGAGAACACATTTCTTCTACAGTATTGAGGAAAAAAAACATTGAAGCTTTGTTTTTCCTTATGCTCAGAGCATGCTTATAAATCAAAACTTGTGACCACAGCCCATCTGTCATGGTTTTATGATTTTTTGGTATTGGTATTCCACATCATAACAACACGTAGTGCATTAAGAGTTAAAGAGTTAATACTCCAACTCCATAGATCATTGATATTTCCGGGTATACCTGTCTCAGAAGAGGAGAACTACATTCCCCAGAGAACTTTGCGATGCTTTACATTTTTACGTATTTTCCGCTCAGAGGGAAAAGATAAAAACTCTCTGCAGTCACGGGACACTCTCTTTCCTTCGGGATCGACTCAGCAGTGGGTGCTCGCTGCCGTATCGCCTTCAGCGTTAGCGTAAGGCCTTCGGTTTATCGGACACTCTCTCTTGCTCATTTTATTTGATTTATTAGCTTCAATTCCAATTATATTGTATTATATTGTGTTATTTTGCTTTCTGATATCTTATTTAGTAAATTAGCTTTCCTCCTCAGATCGTTGCCGCTGTTTTGTTTCTAGGCCCATCTCCCTTTTTCCTTTTCCCTTTCCCCCTTCCCCTTTCCTGGGGCGTGGGTCTGCGGGTCCCCCACACCAATCGTCACGGAACCGGGCCGATCCAGCCCGGTAAACCGTTGACACCATCTCAGCATCTTCTAAATCAAAGAAACACAACTTGAGAAATCTCCAGGGGCACTATTGCCTGCTCTCCTGGTTCTGTGACCAGAGCATTGCAGGGGGATGCCTAATAGAGCCTGAAGCAATGGATATCCTCTGTATATGGCTAACAGGTCAACAGGAGTCATCAAAAACACCTTATCTCACATAACAGCCCAGTAGTGGAAACACCTGCCAATGTTAAAGGATCTTTACCCTTCTTAGCTAAAGCTACCTGAACCGACACTCTGTGGACTGCTATAAGCAGCCTGCAGTGAAGAGCTCTAGTTGGGCGCAGGTCAAGGAGGCAGGTCAGTTTTTGAAACAGATCATAGTCCTTACAGAAACTCAGGAGTTCTAGATCCAGAAGCTGAGTAGGCAGTAGTTTCCAACTCAATGACCGCAGCAGTAAGGGAGCAGCAAGTATCCCATGGTGCTGCTTTGTTCTCCTGAAACTATTACTGGATTCCATGCAGAGACTTTTTACTGTTTTTTATATATAAATTATTATTTGTTTTAAAAAACATTATAGAGCGGTAATGTTTTTTGCTTCATTTTCAGTAAGGTGCTAGAACATCTCACATTCACGTTGCACATACACACAACTTTTTATTGGGCCTTTATTTTAACAGATAGCAGGAAGAGCTCCTGAGCTGCTTCATCAGCTAAGGACAACACTTTCCTACCAGAAATTCAATGCTCAAGCTAGAAAGATGTTCTGCAGTTAAAGTAAATGTTGCAAATCCAGAGATAAAATATTACTACTATGCTTCTGGGATCCAGTGCCGCTCCTTACCACCACCATCCCCAGCTCCTCCTTAAAAAAAAAAAAAAAAAATAGCATAAAGGTAAAATTCCAATTTTTTACTATTTGAGACCACTACTTCTAACAAGTTACCGTACAGATATGATGCAAACGTGTCACACACATACTATAACTACTCCTCTGATGGAGCTTTAATGAAATTGATAGAAGCCTACAAAGGATTAATACACCCCTGTTATAAATATATATAGCCATGCTTGCCAAACTAACACATCACTTAATCAATTTTTAGATTTACCTGCTTATTCTATTATAAAAATCCATGCAGCATTTTACTAAGTAAAAATATTAAACCACAGCAGGTACTATAATGTAGCATATGTGCATAACGTGAACCTTCCATTTAAAGAAAAAGAATCTGAAAAAGTTATTTCAGAGTGATGAGTAAGTCAGGGCAAGTGAAAGAACAATCAGAGCTATGTTTATTCACACAAACGTAACAGAAGCTTTTGTTGCAGATCACAGCAACAAGCTGGAAGCTGCATGCAGTCTGTTTCAGAGAGCTTTTGATTTGTGATGAGGCTGTAGACATACAGCCAGCTCATTTTGTGCAGTATCAGAAAGCAGCTAAGCAACTGAAAACCAGTGTATTAAAATCAGGCTCTGACTGTTTGGAATAGAGAGAAACATGAGCAAAACAGAAGCACTTTTGTTGGAACATGAGAAGTGAAAAACTTCTTTCTTTCAAATCAGATACAACAGGAAAGGAAAAGCATCAAAAATATGCACGCTCCTTCTGCAAGCATGTAACAGTGCTGCCTTCACCTGGCTTTTATGTGCCTTGGTTTCAATGTCACTCCTTTACAACAAAACAAATCTCATTGTAATAAATACTTATTAAAGTTTTATCCTCCTGTGTTTCCAACACTTTGCTATATTAAGATGGAAAAAGCACTGGCTAAAAATTTAACTTTTGGCACCCACTATCACTACCTTGTTGTTTCAAATAAATAAACAAATAGGCTGACAAATCTCAAAATAATGGAATGTAGTATTTCTACATCTGCCTAGAAAGTAGTGTATTTTCAATTAAGTATCACCTTGATACACATAAACATTAATTAATTAAAATCACAGGCATCTAAGAACATGAATTTTATGATTGTATCAAAGCAACAAGAAGGATAAGTGATTCCTGCATTTTCTTTTAATTTTAATTTTGGAGGAGTACAAATTATTGCCATTTCACTCTATGAAAGAAGAAACTCAAATATCTTCAAACTCTCATAACATTCCTGACAGTAAAAAATGCACAAAAGATTGTATTTTTTTTTTACTCTTAATGTTATAGCTGTACATTTATATAAAATATATTTCAGCATTGATATGTCTGTAACCAGAAACCACATATATGATTTACAACTACTACACAGCATCTAACAATGTTTATACTTGCGTACACAGTGATTTTGCTCCATGTACCCTGCAAAAACATTTTCAAATGTAATTTGTGTTAGGTCCTTTAAATAACCAGAAGATCTCTCTCTCCCTCTTTCATATTCCCAAACAAGCAGAATAGCTAAAATATTGGCTGCTCAGAAGCTCCAATCTTCATTAGTTTAACTATGTGCTGTTAGTGACAACAGCATACAGCCAGAATGAGTATTTTTGCATTCCTTGTCCAGCTGAAATACAAAGTTTGCCTAGTTTGTGTCAGTCCAGAAGTGGTAGCTGCTGACATCAATTACCAGTAATGCACAGAATTACATGAAAGGACGCTTCAAATATAAGAGGAACCATTTTAAAAAGAGCACACAAGAGGGCTTATATTTATACTTCAAGCATAAAGCTACCTCACTGTCAGAACTGGAAATCATTCCTATCACCTCTCACTTAACTCAATAGGAATTCTCCATGCAGTGCTGTCACATCAAAAATGCTGTCCTGATTATGCAGTCCCTCCCATTTGGCGGTTTGTTTTTCCAGCACTACCTGACCAAAACCAATGTAATTAAATACATATATATATATATTATATATATATATATATATATTTCAGAGACCAATGATTTTTCAAATCACTCAGAATCTGAGAGCAACAGCTAGTTTCACACATTCCTGTTCAGCTCAGAAGACAGGTATGTAACCAGCAAAAACAGGTCAGAATGAAATACATCAATGATTCTATGAACTTTTCCAAAACAGTGTTTTACTGAATACATATACAGAACAAATCTCATGTCTACGTTTGTGAATTCACCTCTGGAAAGCATCACTGATCTGTACACCTGAAGAACGTTATAAATTCTCAGTGAAATGCCCTCTCTGATGAGAGGAAGGAATTAAAAGCCTTACCCTAAAGGGAAATCACCCTCTATGAAAATGTTGGATTGTTCCTCAGACGTCACATCCATAGGAAAGCATTCCTACACTTTCAGCAAGCATAGAATAGAATGAGAATAACAGGTTTTAATCTGAGAATGTAAAATATATTGTAAAAGACAACAAGTCAAATGTGTAAAGACTGTATATTCACCTACTGTATATTCACCTAATGATGGCAGACACTTTACTAAGCCTTTTAAAGGAGATGTAACCCTGTAGAAGCCTTTATTTCTCTAACAGTCATCCAACCTGCTTTGATTCTTTTGTAAATCCAACTGCTTGGTGAAGGGGAATTGTACACATTTGGATAATTCATACCAAGTTATAATAATGTGCTGTAATAACATTCTGGCTCTCAAGTCATAAAAGGAAAACTGTCAGTTCAAATTATTTTAAATTATGAGTCTCCAAAACTTTTCTTTTTGATGTGCATTCAGTACAAAACAACAGCTAGAGGCTCTAGGCAACAACTGTCCCATTGCTGCTTCTCCCTAATCCACACATTGCATTCCTTCAGCCCATGAAGTTTGATCTTGCCTGCCTTCAACTCTAACCCCCCACCTTCTTTTGAAGTGAAGCTTCCTACTGCTTTGTTGTTTCCAGATATTTTATTCAGTACTTACTAGAGGAAGAAAGAGCGAATTTTGTGAAGCACTGCGTAAAACAAAGCACAAGAAGCAGGCTGCACATTCAGCTGCTGCAATTTGACCTAAACCCTCTATTAGGGCACTAACTACCTGAAAACATCATCCATCTTGCTGAACACTTGCATAAGCACTGGAGGCCTACATACTATTGCCCCCAAGCACACACCTGGTTTCTCCATAGCTTATCTTTTATATTTACAGTCATCATTTTTCATGAGAAATAATAACACACCGTAAGTGCACGCTACAGTATTCATTACATCAGGCCTCCTTTGCAACTGTATTCACACCTAAATAATTTCCTGGCCAGGTTTCTGCAGTTCCCCATATAGAGTCCAAAATAATTCACAAAGTTTGAATGCTGTGGCTATATTCTGCTGCCATACTAGTTCATAAGTTGTTTGTTTAACTTGACTGCCACCCTTTAAATATTTATAAGCACTGATAAGATCCCCCCGCAAGCCCCCAGTCTTCTCCAGTCTCAACAGCCCCAGGTCTCTCAGCCTTTTCTCATGAGGGAGATGCCGCAGGACCAATCATCTTTGTGGCCTTCCACTGGGCTCTCTCCAAAAGTTCTCCAAAAGTTTCTGTCTTTCTCAAACTGGGCAGCCCACAACTGGATACAGCATTCCAGATGGGTCATCACCAGGGCAGAGTAGAAGGGGAGGATCACCACCCTCTATCTGCTAACCATGCTCTTTTTCATGCACTCCAGGAAACCACCGGCCATTCTTTTTTGTAGGAACAATGTCCAATAGCACCCCTCTCTTCATTGGCTCCTCTACCACCTGCATCAGAATGTTATCTTTGACACACTGCAGGAGCCTCCTGGACTGTGTGTGCCTGGCTGAACTGCTTTACCAGCAAATATCAGAGTGACTGAAGTTCTCCAAAGGAGAACATGAGCTTGCGATCATGAGGCTACTTTCAAGCTGTGGCACAGCTTGTCACCATGCAGTTTTCTCCAACTGAAGACAGAGATATATCGACTTGCAGTTGTCTTTAGTCAACACACACGTTAAGAATAGTTTGTTCCCTCTGTAAACACTAAGTTCCTATTTGAAGTTACATTTATCTAAATACTACCCGAATTCTTTCCTTTTAGATTACAAATTATTTCTAATACTCTTCGGAAGATGCAAAGAATAGAAAGTAAGAAAGTAACGGCAAACCAAACTGCTTAATCACATTAACTTAACAATGGCACAATGTTGTTAATACCAAGTTCTGTTCTAGAAGAAGGAAAAAAGCTTCAAAATAAGTTTAAACTATTGCTCTTTACAACAGTAAAGACAGGAGGTGATTTTTAACATTTCATAAATCTTGTGTTTTCCTATTTGCTCCAAAGCTTCAGAGCAGAGACTTTAAAAGGCTAATAAAATGCAGGTCAGTCCCTAATTGTCTTTTTTATAATTTAAATGTTAGTGAAAACAAAGCTGAAACATTCATTTTTGCTATTACAAAGCATTTAGAAATAATTCCTTAATTTTGCAAATTCAAGGTTACACACAGATGCAATAAAAAAGATACAAACTCAATTATACAGTAACCAACGCAAACACAGAACATAAGATTCTCGCTCTGATCAGAAGTAAAATCACACAATTACTTTAAAGTGCAACCCTTCTCAGATATTTTAAAGTTATTTAAAAAAATCTAGGGTAGTAGGCATTCCAGTTTACATCGCTTTAATAACTAATTGTTTCATACTATTTAATCTGTATCTCACTGATGAAAATCCTACATTTTCTCTTGCAATACCACGACCTCCTACGGAGGACTATCTTGCTGCACATAACAGCCTGTCTCAGACTGACAGCTGTTAAATGTGTGCTGCTCTGAAAGTAATGCCTTCTATTTTATTATTTTGTCCCACAACATCAGAGAAGGATGTTGGTAGTACAGCAACAAATACTGAATCTTCTCCATTATGAGTTGTTGCCGTGTGACAGATGACTGCAGAGGGGCAGTCTGATAAAATGGCATCTGACATGGAATGCATTTCCAGCAAAGGTGTGGAAATGAATTCCTCTGTGTGGAAAAAAAATGCACCCAATGATGGCCATCAACTCTTACTGAACTTCTATGGAGCCCAAATAGTGGATGCAAGCACCATGAGACAGTGGTTTGTACATTTCATCAGTGGTGATGGCAAAGTGAAAGACAAGCCATGTTCCAAACGGTCACGAAAATTGGCATGTAGGCTCTTGCTCATCGCTAGCAAAACTGCATAGCTAATGGTAGTGACTATGTAGAAAAATAGGCCTTTTAGCCAAGAATTCTCTGTATCAGCTTTATTTCTACTTTGCATCTGTTGGAGTTTCCATGGAAATAAAAAGGAGGCATTACCTTTGAAGCGACCTATGTATATCACTCTCCTCATTCCCTCTTCTAGACCAAATAAAACTTACAACACTTTCTAAACCTCTCACAAATTCTCTCACTTTCCTTTGAATTCTGACTCATTATGTGCTTACAGTTTGGCGTTCCAGTTTAAGCACGCCTGTTAGTTTAGATTCTGCCTCACCAATGGTAAATAGAGTGGAAATGTTATTTCTCGCTTCAACTGCAGTATTTCTGCCAACAGAACTTTCACCATGTTTTGCTGACTTACTCATTCTGCTGCACACTGCTATCCCCATATCTGATTCTGCATTGCTTCTACCTAGCTCTCTTTCTACATTTCTACCTTTCTGATTTTACATTTGCATACACTGTATTTAGCACTATTTATCACATTTTATTTTGTTCGGTGTGGATCAGTACTCCAGTTTGTCAAGATTTTCAAATGATAAAAGTTTCTTCATAATTTCTCCCATGCTTGGTGGTGTCCACTCATTTCTGTACATGTGTTCCCACTTCCACAAAAACTATGGAATATTTCTAGCCCAAGAGAAGTTTTATATTGGCTGTCAAGTTCAAGAGCAAGTGACTAATAACCTTTCTTTGAGAAAATTCATTCACTAGGTCCCATTATAACAACTAAAGTGAGAGTTCCCTGGTTTCACTTGTGACAATGTTAATGCACCCAATTGAGATAAAGTTAAGTAAACCAAACCCAGGAGTAGAAAAGCCTGAAACAGTAAGGGAGAAGCAGATTTAAAAAAAAAAAGGGCACAAGCAATTCATCACCGTGAAGTCCGCTGTTACATAAAAGTCAAGCAAATGATGGACAGCTACTGTTGTTATCCCTTCTGAATGCCTGAGGGATGAGAATCTGGGAGTGCCTCTGAAGGCACACCAAGAAAGCACACAAGGGCATTGACAGAAGTGGTACGGGACATTCCTGAGCACTGTCCGCCCCCATGCTGCATAACAACTGACTAACAAGAGCTGCTCATCTGGCTGCCCAGGGCAGCAGCACAGTGTACCTGGGCAGTATTGCAGTGAGCAGCTCCTGCTGTACGATGGACAGGAGGAGGTAGGATACCAAAACCTAGCACTAATTGGAAGGGAGAGTACTGTATTAAAGCCATGTACAATGAGCCATAAAAACAATCAAGAAGAACGTCATCAACTCCTACTGCCTGGACCACACCTAGCTCCATAAATATCCTTTGCCTACTGTGTTCCCTACTGTGCTCTATTGATAAAACTATCAAATGTTTGGTCACAGCAAACCTTTCTGCAGTCATTACTCCAACCTTAAGTGCTCACTTCTGTGACTTTTTTCCCCTTCCACTGTCTACACTTTTTCTATGGACCCTCTTGGGCTTTGTTTCACACAAGCTAAAACTCATTCCACATCTCATCATTTCTAATTCTTTTAAGGGTGGTATATTTTTCAAGTTACTCTTTCATAAGATAACTTCAAGCCATCCATTCACACAAAAACTTGCCTTTTTAAATAATGGAGTCATGCTAAAATGGTTTTGATCAGTGAGATTAAATATTTCTTAAAGTAGCTTTTATTCAGGAAAGAAAATGATTTCATGAATTTGAAGTAACAGCAGCAATAGAAAAAAAAAATCAAAAGAAGAGTATGGCGCCTAGTGCTTCCTTTAAAGACTATGAGATCATGCTGCTGATTTTAATGAAATCATTTCAGCCCACAAATAGCTGAAGGACCAAAATTTGATAATTACTCACATTAAAACACAACTGTCTCTTCACACTATTATTAAAATGATGCTAACTGATTAAATGAGATTCTTAAAGTTAGTTTGTGTTTTATTAGCATTAACATTTTGTGGGTAAAATGTATTTAGTATTAATTTCCTGTGTAATGTGACTTTACATATGAAAGCTTCCCACTTCAGTCTCAGAAAATACATTTTACTTCAAATTCTGTCAAAAATTACCTGGAGGATAATCCTCATTGAATCCACGGGGTGAAACTGCTTCCTATAGAAATCAAAAGGTGAAATTATGCCCCTAATAATTAAAGTATAAGACTATATTAAGTCTACTGAAATTTAAGCAGAAGATAAGAATTTTCAGAGAAAAACACTAGATGTGGCAATTACAAAAAACATACAAGTTTATCTATATTCGATTCCTCTTTTTATATTATTTTTGTTGTGACTATTTATCTCAATACCAGCCTTTCTGTCATGCCTTGCAATGCATTCTCCTGATGAGAGTTTTACAGGGAATACAGTCTCTAGAGGCCAGAGGCAGAAGAGGACTAAGATAAAGTCTTCAGCCTTTTCGATAAGGAGGTTCCATAAAACATTCTTTTCATAGACTTTTCCTTATGAAGAATTTGTACAACAATCAGACTGGTAAAGGAAAAAATACCAAGGAGAACTCCTCTCAATAATCTCAAAATAATACCCATTGTCATATGGGAAAAAGCAGAAGAGGAAGAAAAAAAACACTGTATAATAATGCATAATTCTAAATAAATTAAAGTGTGGCAGAGTTGCACACAGTATCACATTCTATTCATTCTGACTTCTCACATAACCAACAAAATAAATAAATGTATAAATAAAAGATCACTTGGTGAGAAATTTCACTTCAGTGCGATATAGGCATCTCGTAAGTCAACTATCTGCTTGAAATGCAGTGTGATCTTTCACAACAAATACTATGCATGATGCTCTCATCTTAATATGAGATTGCATAGTCTACCAATAACATGAAGTCTAACCATTTCTAAAATATTTGAGCTCCCAATCCCCAGGAATAAAGCACATTTGTGTTTTAGTCTCAAATGCTGTGCATTCAATCCAACAGTCACCAGGGTATTAATCATGCAAGACTCTCACAAATGAGAAATTCAGCTGAATTTTGCAAGCACTGCCTACGGAGGCTGAGGAAGATCAGTCCAAAGAAAAGCTATATTTTGAGACAGGCATGTCACTACTTCAGTGATTTCCATCCCAACAATCTAAATGAGCAGTACTGAGATCTAGCAGCACTCTGCCATTCTGAAAAGCTGTTTCCCATCAGACTTCCATATGTGGTGTTTGAAATAAACACAGCCAAATAGACTCCCCACACTGAACTTCTCAGAGCCTCAACAGTTATTTGAGTGTTCCCTTAGACTGTAAAGCTACTGCAGCGGCTGCCCTTTCTCAATTTGTGATACTAACACAGTCATCTTGCCATGTCTATCATGGATGGGGCTTTACAGTTGTGTAAAATCAAATAAAACTGTCCCAGTGTGTTCCTATTACATCTGCAAGTACACTGAAGAGTTAACAAGCAAACAAAAATTGTACATTATTAATATTTCCACATTTGCATTAATTACACAGGTTTTTAAACAAAAAGCTTATACAAATACATAAAAAGCACATGATTATGAAACATGTTCAATAGCAGATCATAAGAAAACAAGAAAAAAAATAAAGTTTTAAAATTATGTAAGCTAATGACACCACTGTACCTCTTAAAGTTTTAACTTTCTGCAGTATTCAGAAAAAACTTAACTTCCATCAAAAAAACAAGAATGCAAGAAAATACTTTCAAAGGTATGTACACATCTTTCAAAATCGAGACTGCTAAACTGACAATTTAGAAGGCCATACGATAAGAGCAACAAGGATGAAAAGAAGCAATGGAAAACGTGAAAGCACAACAGTATTTACTTCGGTATTTACTATGGACTCATTTTGACAACTAATTCATTCTTTATCATAGATAGAGTATTAAATTTTTGTGTTTTTTCCATTCTGCTCCATGGTAAGATATCAGTTTCCTGCAAAGCATGCTTCTTAAAAGCTTTAAACGGCATTGTAACTTGGGCCTCGCTACCACATTTTACAAACACTATATGCTGTATTTCATATCTGATGCTGCAAGTACAGTCAAATATACATCACGAACAATGAATTAACTAAACTTTTTTCAGCAGACATTTATTCTCGCTGAACAACTTAGAAATAATATTAAATAGTTTAAACAGACAGAACTCTGGCCTCAATTCAAGAAAAGCAGTAAGATGTTTAAAAAAAAAAAAAAACAACCTCAACAGAGCTGCCTTTTCCAGACAAAGAGCCTTTTTTTTTCCTCTTGGCAGAGAGTTTCGGGCGAGGAGCCAAGGAGCTACTTATCAGCTGTTTGACATCAGGGGAGGCCCACGTGCGTCAGCAGGCTCAGCAGGGACCCCTGGCTCATGGCAAGGCTCTGAGTGGTCCTTATCTTATCAGCTGGCAGGGTCTGGCACTTCATCCACCACAGTGTGAAAAAAAGCAAGAGAAAAAGCGGGGGAAGGAAGGAAGGTGTGTGTCACTGGGAGGGAGGAGACCAAAGGGGACCTATGAGCCAGGCTGTACTGCAGAACAGGGCGCGATTATACTTTGGCCTACTGTGCTGCCTGCTGCTGCCGAAAATCACAACAGCGGTTTCTCCTGCTTTCCATGGGAGAGGAATGACTTCTCATTTATTTTCATGCGAGGCAGAACAACGCGCACACTGGGGGGACAATGCTCCCTTTCACACACAGCTGGTAGAGAGGGTTGCCAAAGAAATGGGGAATACGATACACTCATTAACAAGCTTATCAAGGTAAGCACGTCCTCCAGGAAAGCTCTGAACCAGCACAGTTGCTTAATGAGAACAAGATTTAAATGGCCGAGTTTATTTCCTCAAATGCACAGCTTCAACAAGATTTATTACTTAGGCAAATTATTCTTGGGGAGGTACTGTATCGTAAGTCTTGTTTAAGTACATCTCCAAGCTTAAAAATTGATTGCATAAACGGATCTTTGTATTTAGTACTTGGAAAAACATTCACCCAGGAAGGCAATCAAGTAAAACATCTGCTTTCCAAGGCTTATTTCAACTGAAAAAAATCATATAATTACTCAGAAAAATATGACTTTTCTTACCCTACCCTTCCTACACAATATGTATGAATCAGGCAGCGAAAGAAAGAGTCACCTCCTTCAGATTAGTTTGCTTAAATGAAGAACTATTCTATTGCTAAGGCTGCATCACAGTATTAATTACAAGACAAAATGAGAAATCTGTGGAATTTACTGAGTTTGTACTCTAGAAAACGTTTTGTAATTAATTCCAGGTATTCCCCCAAAAAATTCATCTTATACTGCAATGAGCCAAAATGACGTCAATATACAACAAAGCTGAAGTGCTGAACACCTGAAACACACAAACTTGCTTCATCATTAAGCACAGTTTTGCATCCTTGCCAAAGGACCAGGACAGCCTCTCATGAATTTGGTTCACTCTGACAAAGTTTCTTCCTACAGTTCTAATTTTGTTACAAAAAATACAGTTTTCATAGAGAGTATCGTAAGAAAAAAAAAAAAAAAAAAAAAGCCATGCTTTCCTGCATATAGGTAATATATCTTTCAAGTTTAATTCTTCATCTTTGTCAGCTTTCTGATCCATACCAATACACTGTAGTTTATGGGACAATCACCCCTCTGAAGAGGCAATATGCTTTTTTAATGGTCAAACGCACTAACAGAAATGAAGACCTAAATGCAAACACAACCTAAGCCTTTGTCAGCACTGCCAGTATGAGAATAAATTCTGTACTATGAGTTGAGTGCATTTCAAGAAATTTTCCAGTACAAGCAGTATGTTTTCCCTTCTAAAAATGACTAGACTATTTATTAGGTGAATATAAATAATGTATTCTTTCATAAAATGCAGAAACAAAAATTTATTACTGAAGATTCTGGCATTTACAACATTGCTATAGAATTAAATATTTCACTATCCACTGTTACCCTATGGAAAATCTTTGAAATTAATACAATAAGTTGTTTTTTTTTAAATTTACTATTCTACTTTATTTTTTCTGTTTTATTGTTATTTAAAGCAACAACCTTTGACAAAAAAAATTGTTATCAAGTTTAGTAGATAGAAAAACCCAATCAGAAATCTGGATGGATTTCCACACTTGGACAAAGTGGATATGGACTAGGAGACTCAATAGGTAATCTGCAGACCACGTTGTTTCCCTGAGAGCTAAATGAAGCAGCTTAAATACAGAAGTTAATGGCAGTGATCAAAGATCACTTCATGTGGGATCACGTGTCTACATACCATGTGACACACAGAAGGTAAGTTTTTTTAGATTGTATGATTTTTGGAGAAACAGTATGGTTCTATAATACATACATATAAACATTGGGTGTGATGCTTCATTAGCCTAGAAAAGCAAGACAATAAAATAACATGCTAAGTTAGATACACCTGTGCTATTGCAAGTGTTCAAGTACTGAAAAAGGCCTGTATGCAGCAACATTTCGTAACTTTATCTTCATCCTCCTTTATTATTTTGAAACTAGACAAATCCAAAGATCTCAATGCAAATATACAATAACAATTCATTTTATACAAGAGTTGATTTATGTGCTAAACTTAAATCATATACCAATGCTTTGTGAGCTGTTGTCAATGCAATGAAGTAGTTTCTTAGATGACTAAATCAGATCATACTCTATACAGCATGTGCATATGCTATTTACTATTCAGGTGTGGCTTTTGTCACATATACACATAAAAGCTGATTTGTTTTATTATAATGAGAATTCAAAGCAACATCCAGTTAAGTCAATTACTTTTCTCCACTCCCCACAGAATCGAGGTAGGCCTTAAAGAACGCACCAGATGACACTCCTTTCACATTCTTGTTCAGTTTTTCATTTAGATAGTATTTAAAATCTTTAATAATGAAAATGTCATCACATTTACCAAAGACTTCATGTCACAGCAGGCATATGCTTGCCCATCAATCTTCCACTGTTAGTATTGTGAAAACTTTCAAAGAATGATCTCAATTTCATTTTCAGCATCAGATTTTGCTTGCTGCCAGACAGGAGGAATCTGGGTGGTGAAATCCACTGTTGTTTAGGATTTTACGTTTCTGCTCAGAATTAATGACAGTTGATTTTTTAATTTTCTTTTTGCAAGGAAAAGAGGATAAACGAAAATAAGGGAGGAAAAAAAAAAGAGGGTTTTTTTTTTCTAGAAAAGAAAACAACTAGGATTCAAGTTATTTACTGGGGAAAAGGGAGGTTACTGGTCACACCAAGTCTGACTAATCGTGTAGTTCTCCTGTAAACAGAAGTTCTACAAAGTACTTCTGTTGTAAAAATCTATTTTTAGTACAATGAAACAGCAGAATTCTAAGTATTGTAGCTGAATTTATAAAACAATCAGTCCTTCAGTTCTATCCCAGAATATAAAATAAAATAAAGTATAATATTTGTTTCTGGAGAGCTCAGTTTGGAACTTGAACTCCGGATTTGGTCTCACAAAATAATGCAGACAACATAGTCACTCAGAGGAGGCTGCAACAGACCTTTCTTGCTATGGTCAGATTCCTTGCCAACAGAATAAATACCCTTCTGCCAATCACAATCCTATCCCAGAGGAAGAAATTCCAGTAACACATTGGACTGAACACTGGAAAGAATAAAAAAAAATCTGTCCCTCTGGATGACAGCATGACTTGTCAGATTCACACAGAATGGAAGTACTGGAGACACAGCCACAACACAGTCAATAAGCTTGTTCAAACACGGCCAGTCTTTCAACATGAATACTTGTAGCTGAAGAAAGATTACCAAATTTCACAATGAAATGGCAATTCTGTAATGATATCATTGATTTTAGAATGTCAAAACATTTGTTGAATATGCTCCATTTCCTTATTTAAAAGAGTAAAAATTCAGTTTTATTTCTAATTTTAATGCAACTGTACAATACGATACACATTAATCTTTCTGAAATTTTAAGTGAAAAAGCTAGCACTTTGCAAATCACTGCATTCTCCGTAAATGAAATAAAATGAAAACTGTAACTGAGTAGCCAAGATACTCATCCTTCCATTTAGGTGGCAAGCTATATACTGAGACAAAGAGAGCATGCTAATTACTCAACTACTGAGAATTACAGGCACAAAAGGCAAATTTTCAGCTGAAAGCGGAAATGTCCTTTGGCAACTAATAATCTGAAAATCAAAAAACTTAAATTACATTTTCTAATTCTTGTATGTGACCAGTATCTGTAAAACAGAAACAATTTTTATCATTCAGACTTCACCCATTCCTAGGGTAGTAACCCAACTCTTACATGCTAGTTAAATTCATATATTTAGGATAATAATGTCAAAAACACCTCTTCACATGCTTAAAGATAATCACATATGTGGTCCACAAGAAGGACTTCTGTTTGTTCTCTGCAAATATAGCATCCCATTTAGCACAGTGAGGCCTTGATGTTGACCACTTCCTCTAAAATACTCTAGTAAAAATAAATCTTGTCATTGACCATTCTTAAATAAGCATTTTTATAGATTTCTTAATTGTCCATGACTGCTTTCTCCAGAGACCTTCAAATTAAGAGATAGCTAAAGCAATCACCAAGTTTCCCCATCTTGATGACAAACTGCATCATACCTTGAGGTAACAGTACTTTGTTCGACACTGGTGTAATAGCGTTCAGTAGCCTTATGAATGTAACAAGGAAAGCAATAGGAAACCAAAATTGCACAAATTACGTAAGTCAAGGTAAAAAGTTATGCGAGCTGAAGCAGCCAAAAAGAAGGATTAACATACCCTACTTAATGAAGAGCCATGAGAAAGTTAACAACTCCACATGGTATGAAATGTTATCTTATCCACAGATAACACATGTCCACAGCTAGAAGAATGATGTAGCAGACTGGAGGAAAACTGCTTCCTTAACCAAACGTTTTGCTCTTCTAGCATTCCTTCATGGAAAGTACTACAGAATTAGTAGAAAGGGTCTACTGAAATAGTCTACTGTGCTATTAAGTTATTTTAACAAGTCTGACAGCATGAAAGTATAAAAGAAAATAAAAAATAATAATAAAAAAACTTTGATTCATGCAACAACACCAACAAAGTATTTCATGCAGTCAATAAATCTGAGTATATATATAATTTTTAAAACTTCAATGAACCTGCAAGACTGCATCACAAGACACAGCATGGGGAATTAAGCATTTTAGGAAGCATATATAGTAGCAGAGAAGCCTTTGCTTCAATTGCTGTTAAGGCAAAACGATTATTCCTCCTCAAAATTCATTAAAACTACCTGAATTGGTTACTTTCAAGGAAACACCATGGGCATGCTGAGAACTACGTCACTTCTTTTCGAATCTAATTCATACGATATTACGAATTGCCTAAATACCCTTTCCTATTTTCTTAGGAAAAAAAAAAAAGAAACCACACAGTTTATAACATTAGAAGCACAAACTAAAAATCGAGCTTCAAAACAATTTTAAAAGGGACATTCATACCAAAAACATTAGCTGTTAAATGTTCTTGTAACTCATTTTTTCCACCTTAACAAAATTTCCTCCAAAGCAAACAATGCTGTCTTTACTTCAACACCATCCAGCAGTAGATTTGGTTTCAGACATACACATTGCATTATTTGTCTTCAAATCGCGTGTCCAAATAATATTTTTCTGTAAATTTAGACCCTACACACTCTAGACAGTTTGGCAAAAATACAACTAGATTATTGCTAACGAACTAAATACTGCAGGAGAACATTCCCAGATAGGTGCCATTTTTCTTAGGAACTCCAGGCCACCTCACTATGGTGTATCCAGTACCCTTTTGGACTCTAACAGTGATTATACTACCACAGTTCAAATCAACATTAAATGCTCATTTCAGGGACCAAGTGAAATTATGAAGTTTGCTCTTTTAGCTTTCAGAAACACCAATACAATGATCACTGGATTGCAGTTTAAGATTAATCTGGAATATTCACTTCTGCAAGTGACTGCATTGTATGTTCATCATTGGAGAAGGGCTTTAACTGACACAGGTACATGAACATACACAACGTTGGCATGCTAAAACAGTTTCTGTTGTTAATACAACTGCCATCAAATTTCCCAGCAAAATCTTACAGCCTGTTTTCAGAGACTCAAACTTTTGAGACTGGAGGCACATAAGATGCTTACAGAATAAAATCTTTGCTCAGAAAATGTTTTCTTTTCTGAAGCCTAGAACACAAACATGTCAGCATGTGTCCAATTTACGTATTACTGACTTCAGCAAGCATATTCACGTATCTAAGGAATTTTAAGCAACTCCCACACATGAATGCCTCCTGCGGTACCGAAATTTTGAAAAGGATCAAAATTGTTGTGCAAAGATGACTTTCTATCTTCAAGTTTCAAAAAAGCCTGCAACACTTATAAACTATTTCTGAAATGAAAAATACAAAAACCTCACTTAGCAAAACCTAGCTGTGTAACTGCTATCTTGCATTCCTGCAGAAATAACAGAGCTGCTTGCTTTTAAAAGGAACAGCCCCCTAGTAGGACAGCAACACTCTTAATTTTGTCTGGCTTTAGTTTTATAAAATTAGCTTTTCCTCCCAGAACAGACAGGGAGAGATAATCCAACGCTAGGCCAAGGGATGGCCACAGAGAATTATCCCCAAAAGGTACTGTTGTGGTTTAACCCAGCAGGTAGCTAAGCACCAAAAAATAAAAAAGTAATAGCAGTGATAACTATACATATATATACACATATATACATACACAAGTGATACACAGTGTAACTACCCACCACTCATCAACCAACGCCCAGCCAGTCTCCAAGCAGCAGCTGTTCCCCCAGGCAACTCCTCTACCATTTTTTAATTATTATTTTTGTGTGTGTGTGTGTGTGTGTATGATGTCATACGTTATGAGTATCCCTTTGGCCAGTTCAGGTTAGTTATCCCGGTTCCATCCCCTCCCAGCTCCTTGTGCTTTCTCGCAGCCCCTTTGTGGCAGGACAGTACAAGATGCTGAGAAGCTGAAACGTACTTGTCTCTGTGCAGCACTGCTCAGTAACAACTAAAACATTTGCGTGTTATCAACACTATTTTTCTTCAAAAGCCAAAACACAGTATCTTATCAGATATTATGAAGAAAATGAACTCTGTCCCAGCTGAAAGCAAGACAGGCACGCTTCCTCTTGCACTGCCATACTAGCCTTTTGTTTGCCCATGGAGACAGTAAGGCATTGTCTACATCAGGCCCTGAAACCTGTCTGCCTTACAGTCTCAATAATTAACAAAGTAACCCTCGGCCTTCCATACCATAAAGCTGTACTGGTTTTCTCTTCAACTTGTGGGTTGTTGTTTGTTTGGGTTTTTTAAAGCTCATTAACAATTAGATAGAAGTAATCAACACATTTGTCATGGGTACTTCACCAAAGAGTTATCCTAGGCTCAAGCACTTGTGGTTTATCTAAGAGGATTCTAAGGCAAGCCACAAATATTTGTAACTGGGAACAAACATTTGAAGAGCATCCAGATGAGCCTTTCAAAGGTGTTGACAACCTTGAGAAAGGAGCCTGTAATGAATGACTCATCTTGCAGGTCTGGTGAAGACTAACTCACAGAACAGTTCTGGGAGGCAGATCCCAGTAACTGCTCAGGCCTCTCTGTAAGAACATTCACACAGGTGGCAAGATCCAGGGAGCCCCCACATGTTCATAGAAGCTTCCAATGGATGCTTGAAAATGGTCCCACCCTTGATTTCATATGGCAGCTCACTCATCCATTTTAAAGCCACAGCACTTTCCTCAGAAGTAATCATATTGTGTTAATCCTAAACTATATGAGGTATACCGCACAAAAAAAGGAAAAAAAAAAAAAGTCTTCCATTTTAACAAAGGACTTTTTAATAGTAGAGTTCTCAATAATTTCACTTGAACAATGGAGGGGCAGTTGGGTTGAATTTAGGCCAAGTTCCGCAAAAGAAGTGCTCAGCAACTCCATATAAAACAGTGGAAAGTGTACAAAATGACAACAGGATTCAACTTTAAATGCTCAGGATTTTACACAGGCAACAAGCTTTAATTTTAAGTCTATTCCTTTTTGAATATAACACAAAGAATAAAAAGATTTTTCTGTGTGAAAATTATAGGACCTATATTTAGTTCAAGTTAACACATACTTAAAACACAGAGTAAAGCACTTCTATGAACCTATAAATGCTACAATGGTTTGTTGTACACAAAAATTTCTAACTCTTCAAGCACTGAAACCCTAGCTAACTGTGTGTTTGTTACCACTTGGTCCTTCAGGATTTATTCTGTTTGATATTAATAAACATTTGGTGGTTTCTCTTCACTGCACACGTTTATTTTGTTCCCACCCCCCGGTCTTCTCTACACTACTTCCTTAGCAGATACACATCTATTAGTAACTGTTAGGTGGGGTATGCAGAGCTTGGGTACTGGGGAACACTGAAAAACTTGGACAAGAGAGGAACCTGATGAAAAGAGCAAACCAAACTGCAAATACAACCACATAGCTCAAGCAGAACATAGCCAAGGTCTGGCATGGATTGCACAACCTGGAACAGTGAGTGACCATAAGAAACATCCAATATTTCTACAGTAAACAACTGCATGCAATTCCCCATTAGGGTAGAGGGGCTTACTTCTGGCCCCAAGCCCTACAGGTACAGCCCTGCTGGGAAATAATCCAAACAGATTCCTGCAGGCTCTGCACAGAGCTAATCCCTTGGATCAGCATCTTCCATGTAATTTCACGTGAATCACAGTAACAGTAACTGCTCATAAATACCACTACATTTACTACAAAATTTATTTCCTGCGTGACTCTAAAAATTTTAAAGATGACAATATGACTCACTTGATTGAGATTTATCTTAGCTGACCTTAGTTACTTGAGAAGACACATCCAAGAAGTCTCAGAAACATTCCTTGACATTACATCAAAAAATACAACTCATGGCAAACACAAGAATTTTAAGAGGCAAACAAAATTATATGATGTATTACAAGCAAGGACCAGGCCCATAAAACCAGGGGGGCAAAATAATAATAATAATAATAATAACAACAATTAAAAAAAAAATTGATGTACTTTTACTGCTGGCAGAGTTACATAGTCCTCGCTTTCCCAAACACAAAATGTTAGCGCATAACTCATGTATTGCAAACACTGTCCTTTATCCTAAATAGCTCAGGTTTAGTTTATATAATGTAAGTAATAGCTTTCAGTTCCAATTCTAGGCTGACCTCAGCCTCAGGCAAGGAGTGAAAAGCTGCCTGTTAAACATATGTAAAGTTACTAAATATTAAGCATATGTGCTTAACTACGCTCACACACTTTAAGGTTCCTTTTAATTAACCTTCTCCTACACAAATGTTCCAACTTGCATTCAGAAAATCATCACCTAGAACACATTAACAGACAAAGATTACCCCCAAAATAAAACTGTTTTTGGCTTTATGCATTTCGGTATTTAAGAGGAGACTTCTTCAATGTTAAAAAAAAAAAAAATACATGAAGTTATACTTTGACCTAGTCTACACTCGACAATACTTCTATTCAGTCTGCATTCTTAAGGTCTTCTATTAAACAGTCTTCTGAAATGCTACTGACGATACTTGCCCAAAAATAATAAAAGGTTATTCTTGGAAAAAAAAAATCTCATTATATACATATCTCATGTGGATATGTATTTTGGGAGCTACTTCTTCAAATTTCAGGGTTGAAAGAATGACACAAAATCCACATTTTGCACGTGCCCTGACTCCTTTTACCCACTTCCTTTATATAGTAATTGTGATACTAACTCGAATTTTCTTAACTTTGTTGTTCCATTCTATCTTCACTACTATGCTCAGTCCCCAAACCAATTAACTGTCCTGCAACTGAAAAGCATGAAAAAAATGATGTCCTTACAGAATTAACTTACACTAAATACTTACGAAATTTCTAACAAAGGAATGACTTACTGCAGTATTTCTTAAATACAGTGTTAAATTTTCCATTATATACAGAAAATAAATTAGGGTTAATTTGCAAAGTTCATCCATTTCTCCATAGAACTTAGAGTACACACCAACATTATAATTAATATGCATGTGCTGTATGACACCATGGATGAGGAGGGAGTATTAAAAAAGTTGTTTAAAAAAAAACGGAACAAAACACTGACGGTTGCTCAACAAATGCATTAATACCTTTCAGCTGATGTTTAGATACGCCAGTAGTCCATGACTACAAAGAATCTGGGGAATCCTAACTGTTTTCTGCTCTGATCTGTAGATATACCAAATCTGCTGATATACCAAAATTAAAAAAAAGAAAACAAAAAAAACCTCCTTGCTCTGCAGCTACAGAGCACCTCCAGGCAGGAAAACCTCTTCATATCAGAAATATGGAACGTGTGACATGGTCTTCAAGCAGCTCTCCACACCTGAACAACAAGACTTTCATTGACAAATACCTCCATGCTCACACGTGGAAAAAAAAAAAAAAAAACCAACAGAATGTACTCTATGAACAATATCTAGTTTCATATTCATAGCATGCAAAAGTAATGTGCTATCTTTTTACATGTTTACAGACACCAGCACTGTGTCATTTTGTCACATAAAAAGAAATTTTGAATCAAAGTCTCTTGTTTCACAGGAAAACAAACTTGCGATGAGAAGACTATCACAATTACCGTCTTAAAATGAAAACATTTAAACTGTCTCAGAACACTTGTACCTGATGAACAATCATTTGTTACTGCGCAGCAAAGTCAGCACAAACAAGTCAACATCTTCAGTTTAGATCAAACAAGCTTCACTATCAAACCTGACTTCGTCAGGACATGATCCTCCTTTTTTCTTTCAAAAGATGTTCATACATTCTGTTTTCCCTTAGCTCAGTGTAAGTTCTGTAGAAGATGACATTGAATGCTTTCCACGTTGAAAACTGTTTCTCTTTGACAACTTCTCTCCCATGTCTTTAGCAACTAACCAGGACCAGCATTCTTGCAAGAGAATAAGAAATAGAGCAGGAATGTTCTTTAAGAAATTCTTTCAAACGTAAAACAAGATCCTAACTAATGTTTATTTTTATAAGGAAAAACTATAACAAAGAAGCTCATTAAAAATGACATTAAAATAACTTGTGCTGTCACATATTGCCAGTATGCATTCCGGTTTCCACATTCCAGCACTTTCCCTGCTATAACTGGGAGCATTAGGAGAATCTATATCAGCAGAAGGAATGCAATTCCCCATAATTTAGGTGCTAGTGATGTCAGTAGCTCTTAGAAGAGAAAAACAGTAACCCTTTGGGCTTTACTCATGTGAGGAAGAAATCTTTCAATGAACATTTAATATTAAATGCTGGAGCATTATTTAATTAAAATAACGAGGGTATTTGACTCCTAGCTCATACAGGTTTTTCTCCATGGCACAAGGAGAAGGCAGAAACATCTAAAAGAAAATTGATACCAAGAATGCAACTGGTAAAAAGATCCAGTATTTTCAAATTATTTTGGAAGGCTGAAGTTATTTTCAACTCATTAACTTGAAATTAGATCCTAAATGGACGGTTTGTAAGATTACTCATGTATTAGGAAAAAAAGTCTTTTTCAGTTAATTTTTTCACTGTTCAAAACACTATGAGACCAACTCATAGATACAATGTTCAGCTTCTTTCATAAAAATAGTATCTTGCCATTCTGTGGTGGAGAAAGAAATAAAAAAAATAAAAAAGCTGTCAACAGCACCTCAAGTATTCAACTGAAGGACTAAAAATTTGAATTTTATTTTGAATATAGACCTTCATGGGTGAAAAATCTGCTTTGTAAATGGTCATAGTAGAAGGCTTTCAAAAATAAGAATATGCATAGCCGCCTTCTTTTTCCCACTAATAATTCCTTAACTAATTTGCAAAAAAAAAAAAAAAAAAAAAAGCAATAGTATTTTTCAGTGTCTAAGATTGAGATGTGAAACATCAAAGCACGTATCTGTAAAAAAAAGTCACTAAAAGTTGAGTAGCAGACCCTGTACCTCTTAATGGTTTTAAACTAAGACAGCAGAGATTTAGGTTAGATGTAGAGTTGTGACACACTGGAACAGGTTGTCTAGGGAGGCTGTGGATGCCCCATCCCTGGAGGCATTCAAGGCCAGGCTGCACGTGGCTCTGGGCAGCCTGGTCTCATGGTTCGTGACCTTGCCCATGGTAGGGGGTTGAAATTAGATGATCTTTGAGGTCCTTTTCAACAGAGGTCATTCTATGATTCAGTGATAGCTACTCACTGTACACACTTCATACATCAGTGCTTTAGAGAATCCTGCAGAAACATGAGCTTTCAAAATATGTATTGCAGTCAAATAAAAATCTGACACACTTCCAAAGGTATCTTCTTACTAAGTACAAATTTCAACATTGGTCTCCGAGTTTTGCTGCAGAGTTAATCAAAACAAAGTTACTGTCATTATTTCCTGTCTCTCCTCCTCGCAGAAAGCAGCATTAATGCAATTTCCCAAAGTAATTATCCTCAGCCAGACGAAAAGCCTGGGAACTGCTACCTAAAGAGCTTCATGCTTTAGAGGGCAACAAGCATCTAAACCAGGATCTTGGGGTGGAAACCATGATGGAGCCTTAATTATAATATTTTTGTTAATAAAAATAGATTTGCTCTAGAGAACAAAATTATGTTTCCACTTCTGACATCATTATCCCATGAGATACTGAGGAAGTCTGAAAGACCAAACAACTCAGTAGGAACCAGCAATTCCAGATGTCACGTTCTACGACAGACTCTGGTACCTACCAGAGACTTCTTCAGCCTGATTGTCAGAGCATCTGGTTTGTTTTCTATTCAGTTTCATTCTGTGTTATGAGAGCTATTAAAACAAAGCACACTCACACACACACATCAAAACAGTCAGGAAGGACACTGTAGCACAGAACATAAAATGTAAGGCTACTTTTCAAAATACAGGCTTAAACCTCTCAATTTCCCACCTAGAAAATGGCCATTGTGATAAAAGATGGCAGTGATGAGTCTGGGGAAAAAAAAAAAAAAAATCTAACAAACAACCAAAACAGTTACGATTTTACTGCCATTTGCTTATTTATAGAAATTTTCTTGGAATCCCTTCACATGGAAAAGTAGCTGCTGAACAGAGTGATTAATCTGTAGTCAATCAACCAAGCAAGAATGAAAAAACAAAACCATCTTGGTTTTCGAAATCAGAATCAGCAAGTTATACTGAGTCAGGATGCAAAGGAAAAAGATAAAACAGTAAAAAAAAAAAAAAAAAACTATCATATACAGTTAAGACAGTTGAACTGTTTCATTGCACAGAATTCACTGTTTATTTTTATTTATTCACTTATTTATTTTTTTAGCCCTTTAGAACTAGAGTATTTTGATAAACAAGCAATGATCAACAGTGGCTGTAGTATAGCACTGATAAACTGGCATAAAAGATGCAAGTTGATTCAGACAGAAAAAACCTTTTCAATACTCTTTTCTTTTTAAACCTTATTTAAGGTTATCTGCCCTTACACTTCTTAAAAGCCAACTAGATCCAAATATTTAATGGTTATTGATAATAATAATAAAAGACAGGAAAATCATAACTGCCCACATTCCTGAAATGTTGGATATTTAAGAATACTTAATACAAAAAGATTATTAAAATTATAAGTGTTTTCCCTGTGCATTACTTATATGATTTACAGAATTTATAACATTAGTAAAATTTTTATTCACGGAAGCTTTGACTGTTGAGCTATTAGCTTTATTTTCAAAATAAATAAATAAAATACCAAAGCCTGTTACTAATCTGCTAGTTTGTACACTTAGTGACTGAAGAGAAGTAACATTTATCTAACATGACACATCTGTTATAAACTCTAGAGATTAATAAATTACTGTGAATTGAGAATCAGCTGGACTCGCGTTCTATTTTTTGTTGGCCTAATGAATAGTTCTCTAACAACATAAACTACTCTATTCCCTTACTTCTACTTTCTTTAGCATTAACTTTTACAGTACCTCTTGCTAACAGTGGCTATATACAATAATATAGAAATATAGTCAGCACATCCAAATGAAACCTTCCACAGCAATCTCAGCCTCACTACGTAAGCAATATTTCATCTTTCTTCTCTACTTCTTGCTCAAAAGTTTTAAGCTGAAAGTCTCATACAGACACAGTTTAAAAGTTGATCTTTCAATGAGCTGCTTATGAGTGATCCAAGTATATTCATATTAATTTTATCTCTCTAGAGATGCAAGGTTTGCTGTTAGATCATGACCGGTTCTGGACAGTTTTTACCTGTTGTCATCTGTAATTAATTTCATGATGCAATGCTGAAGAAGTAAATTGCAGTGTAAGTCCCTCAAATAACTGTTTGCTTGCAAGCATCACTGAACAGACAAGGAAAACACAAAGGAAAATTAAATAACATAAAGCAAAGTCACACAGGGTTTACCATGCAGTTATCAGCATCCACAGACAGTGTCATGGGCTCACAGATGCCCATTCCACGACACTTTCAGAATAGACTAACAAGCTGAGTTGAGAACCTTGAGAAGAACAGACAACTTGATGCTAGACAAAAGAGGCTGGGATTCTAACTAGTAGAACAGCCCTCCATAACAAGCACAGATTTGAGTATAAGGATTTAGTTTTCACAGACATACATATCAATTAAACTATCAATTGAAGTAGCTCTTTGAAACAGGAAAGCTGGAAAGATTCTCTCTCAAATGTTACAAAATAAGAGAATCACCAAACCCAAGAAGGAAAAGAAGAGGTGGCATTTTCATATGTATTCGTAGTGCAGTAACTCTGAATAGCAGAAGGAACTCAATTACAAGTACTTGTCATTTAAAGCTGTTCCTCTCCAGTTGTAAATTCAACATTAAATACACCTCCAAGTAAAACTTAAGCTTACAAAGTCCATGAACTTCATCTCTGTAAAGCTTAGAAAAATACTGTTGATGCTGATTGGCAAAAAATGTCCTTTGATTTACTCCCTATGCTATAGCACAAGTTTTTTAGTATTTTAAACTGCAGAACTTTTTCTGCTGACATCTAAGAGTTTCTACAGATGCCTCTGCTAGTAAAGAAAGCCCTACCTGTAACCTTGCATCAGGTTAGATTTGCAATAGTGCCCTTTACTGAGTCTGATGTTTGATGAACAAATTTAGTGTCAATGTCTAGAAGCATCTGGGCAGTTAGTACCAGAAAAACTAGAAACATATATGAATGGCATTTATCCTCTATACCCTCATGTGTCCCCAACATCTTAATTCAAAGCAGTGCCGGTTGTTCTCTTCTTAGTGCTAATTTATCAACACATGCCAGGTCTTTTGCTCCTCTCGTAGTGCCATAACATTATGTCACTATACTTTTAGAAGCCATAAGGACAACCATTACGATGACAGCTGATGTAGTAGTAGTAAAGGCATTATCTATACACTTTGTAGTAGTCAGGCTACTTCTCATAGCCCAAGAAAAAGAAAAAATGTGACCAAGGCTGAAAAATAATAAGAAAGCTGGAAGATAAACAGTGTTACTCAAAAGCAAAAGGCTTTAAGATTAGATACAGACAGTCATGCTCATCTTTCCAGCCCAGCTGTCACCACAGCTCAGAGTAGTAGGTGAAGCACAGGAATGTGAAATCTAGTTGAGTGCTATCCTTCCAGTATATGAGTGACAGATGGAATTACATCTACTGTGCCAATATGATTTACTATACACATTTCTGAGTAAGTTTAAGAAAATAAATTACTTTTCTTCCTTGAAAAAGTTTTTCGAGCTTTGTTTAAACAAAATTAGCCCTCTGCTCTTGCATGTATGCATATAGAAGGTGAGCATATGCAAATAATACAAAACAAAACAAATAATACAGAAATAACATCCAAAAGGAATGGCATTTGCTTTTCATCTGGCTGGTGAACTACCACCCCATCTACACGCATCATTTGCCTCCTTTTACATTTGGTATCGTTTCTAGAAGTTTATGAAATGAAGTATGATAAACTAAAACACGAGCAGTGTTTATTTTTAACCATAACAAAAATGATCAAGAGGACTCCTTTTCCAAGCTGGGTTTGCCTTATATTCTATCACCTATCCCAGAAGTGCAGTGGAGGACCCCCAGAGGGGCATCTGTAAAGCGCGTAGCATTAGTCTGAGAGAAAGATCTTAAAAGGAACTACGTGCAAAACTGTGGATTGGGCAGACTAAAGACAAAAGTTATTTCCTTGCTTTAATACAAAAGAATACCAATTAATTCTACTGCACTGCTCCTGAACACCACACAATAAATGGTGAATTGTATCCAGGGGATTTCTTTTCCTGCCAGTTTTTTCTGTCTCTAGCAGAGAAGCAAAACTTGAATATGGAACTAACAATTTCTTACTCAACATATAAAGTCATTGCCATTGTCAAGCTGATAACGTTAGTTTGTTTTATTATTCCTAACCTGCCAGACCCCAGCTGTTGTCTTAGTTAAAACCTGAGTTTTCCAATAACTAGGAATTGCAGCTGCTCAGAATGGTTCACTAGGGATTTGAACCACCACAAACATTACTCATTTTAGGTTCTGCCTGGATCAGAGTTCCTTGGCCAAAAGGCAGGGTCAGGCCTGCCTGAGATTTGAGACATACAAGTTAAAAGCTTATTTTCTTTCTCTTTTGTTCTCAGAAAAGTAATATTTCTCACTTAGCCTTTGAAAAACTGTCCATAATTCCTAGCTAACATAAACACAACTTTCAAGGTCTACTTTTCATGGATATACTAATGGTGCTTGTGAAAAAAAGATCATGAATTATAACTGAAAATAACCACTATGCTACTGCTCCCATCTATCATTTTTGCCAATGCCAGAAACTAAGAACTAAGAAAGTGTTCTTTATTTCAAATATCTTTACTTAAACATAAAGAATGAGTTTCTTCACTACATATTTGTAGCTGCATTCAACAGGTGCTATAAAAGTAAGAAAACTGCATTTTGATGGATAAACAGACGAAGTGCTGCTCAATTTAAAAAACCCAAATTGAAATTAGTTTTGTTTAATAAATGCTGTCGCACAACGTACTTTCAGAAGAGCCTCAGAGATTATTGGAAATGACTATTTAATCTTTAGCATTTCTCTGATACGTATTGTTTTTACTGATATTTATTAGTTTCAGATGGGAATCTGAAAAAGAAAAAACAAAAAAACCTAAATGTCCCATTTCTACAACTCTTATTAACTGTTTCTGCTCAGATTACAGACATCACACATCCTAACTTCTTCCTTTCCGTTCAACATGTTTCTCTCCAAAAACAAGCTATCCTGCTCCCTGAGCTCTGCAGCCCTCTACTACTTGTCATTCCTCCTCCATATTTTTTTCCTGCTATTTTTTAGAAACTTTATTTTGACTGTCATCAAAATGACACTCTCATCGCATTTCTCTACTGTTTCCACATTGTGCAGCACAATAAACTGTCCTATAAAGTAGAATTATTTGCGAACAAGCTCCAATTGGAAAAGTCAAAGTAGCTTGTTCAAGCTTGCTGACACAGACACGTTTCCACCACAGAGACAACATAAATATATTTTTCCTGGAGTTCTAGTCATATGCATATAGATGCTGTATATGTACAGACCAGAGACCACCCAAATGTGAAGTGTTTTCTTCTCAAACAGACAAAGTAGATTAAGTTCAAGTTAGGAGAGTACAATAGAGTTGTTTGCCTAGAAGTCTGTTCTCAAAACTCATGTGAATGAGTATTAAAAAATTTACTGAGCCCTTGTTTTCAACTTGTTGGCTTTCATATTCAACGGGACACTGGCCTTCAATACTATGCTAAGGTGATATTTCCTCACAGGCATGGGAGAAAGTAAGCCAGGCACTGGACAAACCAGTTCCAGCGTACACTGTATTTCAGCTGGAGTCTTTTTCTCTTTGGTGTTACAAAGCTTTTCCTGCTCAAAAGTGGCATGTGACTACTGTCTTTTGCATCTCAAGATACAAAAGACCACCTTTGATGGAGCAAAGAAACTTAGTTACCCTCCACACAAAAAAATCCAATTGTCAGTGATGGAAGTGACAAATCAGTCAAGTAAAATATGCAAGCTGTATCTTGTTCAGAGACAGGAAAAAGAAAAGGGTGCAAGGACAAAAACTCATGTCAGAGTGGAAAACTTTGAAGACATTTCCTCTTTGTAAGTTGAAAAAAGTAAAAAAATGTGTGAAAAGCAAATAAGGATCTGAACAAGCAAACACTGAGCATCCAATTGCAAAATCACCTTTCACTGACCTTGCAGAAACTGAAATAGTAACACTAAGTCCAAAGCCACTGCACTGAGTTCTGCATTCAACAGGAACTGAACCTTCCTCATGTAAAAAATCTGTTAGTCACAAATGAATCAGTGAGGCATGCTTATTAGCAAAGGTTTATCGCTTTAAATCTCACAGTCCCTAAAAGGAGGGGGAAAAGAAAAAAAAAAAAAAAAAAACTGACAAAATTTTTAATCCTAGTAAAGCGGATAATTCATCCTGTTCAGCTGACCAGCTCTACCTTCTTTCCCCTCCAAAGGAGCTAAAACCTTCCCTTCCCCATAAAAAGCTAAGGATATGAAAAGGAATACTCAGCATAAACTCTTTTCTCCTCAGACAAAAGGCGCGTTTTCCCATCTACATAGATCTGTCTTCTGTTTTCTTTCACTTCTCATTAGCTTGCTCACAGTCACAATGCACTTTGCCCTGCCTTTATATATTCTGGTGGCCTGCAAGTACCTGCCAACACATCATCAGTTGTAGTGTTTCTGGTTTAGGATGTCCACCAACTTTGCTGCTGAGGACTAAGCAACACTGATTGACACTTATCTTTGGCATCCTCACAGATACCAAAGTTTGCCACTTCTTTTTCAAATGCAACTTCTTATTTCATGACTTCAAAGGAGACAACTGATATGTTTCCTTTAAATTCACTGAGGTGAATTTAGGACCTAGAGGATCTCCTGGAAATGTGAGCATATGTATTTATTTCAGCTAACAGACTTCTGACACATCTTCTCAACAGTGGCAAACGTTAAAATTGGAACTAACAAAATCCAACCACAGCAACTGAAAGAATTTCAAACCCAGTTAATGCCTGCACATTCAGGCAACAAATGCTTGTAAAACAAAAACCAGACTGCACGTTAAGTCATAAAAGCTTCTTTACCAATTTTCTCCCCCAAAAGCTCTCATCATTCATATTTTTTTCTTCAACAGGATACCTGTGCTCATTTGGTGCTGTCCATACATCCTGATTATAAAACATGTTCTCTCAACCAAGTTTCTTCACTAACACTTTTTTTTTTTATTGTATCCATACTCATGGGTCTGGGAGCCAATTGCTGGTCCTCTCTGACACTGCTTTACACCATCCTAATGGATTAGAGTTCAAGGATGCCATTACTGCACACAGGGCTGGTGCCGCAGTCAGGCAGTCTTTTTTGTGCAAAGAGTAATGCCAGAGGCATCCTATGGCATGCGTATCAATGCCAGCAGCATCATGTGCTCAGGAGTTTGCTGTGACATGAAATTTCCTTTTTCCACTGCTTGTTGCACTTTGATTCATACCACCAAATAGACTCACGATATGAATGGAGGCTCACTTCAGGCTGAGCTACAATGAAAGACGCACTTCAGGAATCCTAAGGCTACTAACAAAACAGCCATATCAAGGTAAACCCATCAAGACATCTAAGATCAGAGTTGAATCCTTACGCAAACTGACTTGTCTTACAAGTCCACTTCTCTGACGCACTGAAAGGCATAAGGCATAAAAAATATGATTGCAGACAGGCTTACCTCTCAAGCTAACAGAATTCTGGTCCACCTGATCACGTATTATACAGTTCTTGGAGTCACATGTTATGCACTCCTCTCAGTACAGTAGATCCCACAACAAGAAACATTAAGTGCATTTTAGCTAGTTACAACACTTTCACATCCATTTTCCATCACAGGTACAGTTTGTCTGTTGATTTACAGAGATCAGCACCAGGCACCCTCAGACAAGAAGGCAGCAACTCCATGCTGCCTGAGATTGAAACGCAAATGCCACAACAGGGGAGAATGAAGCGGATGCAAAGGAAACAACAAATTTCACAGTCACCACATCTGACTCCAGCAAGTCTGGAAGCAACCTGTGAAAATAAAAGACACTGCAGAAGTCAAAAGGAGAAACACCAGGCTCCTGTTTTCACATCTTCAGCCCAGTTACTCCATCACTGGCTGGATCAGCAGCCTCACTCACCATTGTTCTGTAACAACTTCTAGCTCATTAGCAAATTTCAACTACAACTGACACCAGGCTAGATGTCAAAGATAACTACATTCCTGAGAGTTTTATGGCCACTGGATAAACTGGAGTGACGCAGTTAATTAAAAAAAAAAAAAAAACCTGCAGATTTTCTCTTGCCTGCCTGCCCAGACAATCAACTCACATGCAGCCACATAGCCCACACTGTCAGTCATGCCACCCGCTACATCTTCTCCATGTGGCCAATAGGGGACATGGCAGGAGAGTATTTGGGAGGAGGAGGTCGAAAGCAATGCGGTGGGGAAGAGGTACAGAGATGCTACATTCAAAATGCATAACGAACATAAATTGTAATTCGCCTTCTTGTGAAATAACATCAGTTCTGCATGATTTCCAAAAGGAAAAGCAAATACAGTACTCAGTACATCACAAGCATACATGTATGTAAGAAGTTATTTTCTCTTACAACTACAAGGCAAAACAGGAGGAAAAAAAGTTTTATTAGATCCACTGTTCAGTTTCACAGGGTTATTTAATCACTCACTCGCCTACCCAAGAGCTGATCAAACTTTACTCAGCCTGAGGGAAGCTCAACGGGAAATGTAAACTGGCATATGCCAGCATCCTTAGACCATTCCCTCCTCTTCTTGCAACTATTCAACTCCCTCCCCAAAAAGCTTTTCCGGTTGTTCTTTGGCATATGGGAAACGTTTTGCTTTGCCCTCCCTTGAGCCAGCAAACAGAAGATCTCAAAACCAGCAACACTGACTTTTAGCAGCAGCGTTGCTAAAAGCAACCTGATTCAAAAGCAGCACAAGTAGAACAGATGAGACCAAGGTTCAGATGGAATTAAGTAAGCATCATCTTTATTGCTTCCCTCCCTGCCATTTCCCAAAATTGGTGGGAGAAGGCTTAGATAACAACCTGACATTTTGGTGACTACTCTTTCCATAACAATTCACAGAGAAGGAACGATATTTATTTTGTGCTTATGTTTATTTTCACAATAACAGTCAAAGTGCTGTATAACACATCTATCTCCTGCATTTTACAACAAGAACTGCACTTCCTCCGTGATGGCTTAAGAGTACCAAATAAACATCAGTCCTGGAGAAATGGACATCAGCCACAGCCAAAACCACAGATTTTTTTTAATTTTTATTTTTTAATGATGTTGTGTACAGAACATGAAGTTGACTACCTGGGAAAAGAAACCTAAAGACTGCATGCTCAGAGACCTTCATCACTACTGATAACTGTAGAATCCACAGTAACTCTTCAGGAAAAAAAAAAAAAAAAAAAACCTGGCCCTTCACGATAACAGCAGCAATTACTACAACTGATTAATATTTTAGAATTACTACAGCTAAGAGGTAGGGTTCAACGTGTGCACAGACCTTAAAAAGTTGTCAGCAGAATATGGTGGATGAGTGGTACAGTTCATCTCAGGAGGACATGCAAAGTCGGGCTCCACTGCTGTGTGGCTGATATCTGTTAGATGCATACTCATGTTCATTTATGCCCTCGCATTCATTGCTTCTCAGGAGCACACTCACGCTGTTTTCCAACTAACTGCCTAAAAGCCCATACAACAACCTACATCTGTAAAAAGTGTTACATATGTGTTTACAAACACATTTTCATCAATGTAAACAAACAGAAAAGGAGCAGGAAAGACAGAAGTGTAAAAAAAGCAGCAAGGTAACATTATGAGAAGGAGCAACACATAAAATCCTACTCTTTGTGGTTACATTACTACTACTACTATATTATACATCTATATACTGTAGGAGCTACGTAGCACTGCTAAAACCCAGAAATTTCTAAACAGATAGCTTATATTGTTAGCCAAAGGCAGCCTTGGATAACGTAGCCAACACCAGTGTTAAGTACAGCATTTATCATGCAATAGGTTGTACGGTTTACAACTTTCTAAAGTAACTTCACAGCAAAGTACAGGATACAAATATGTAAATATATACATATTAATACACTGCTGGGTTTTCTTTTTTTTTTTTTTTTTTAATCAGGAAACAAGTTATTAATGTTAATAGCACCAAACACCTAATGGAAATATTTGTCAGCCTACATGATACTTAGTGAATGTGCTACTTAATTACTCCAGGAAAAAATGAGATAACACCAGGTTTAGTATGTTTTTATGTCAGTGCAGTGCTTGCACTAGAAATGATTACAGTGTTAGTAATTAAATATATAATATTACAAGATGGAATAGTGATTTGTTATCAGTCAACAAAACACTTGCAAATAAGTATGACCTTGGTTACATTAAACATCAGCATTAGAACATGCTGCACCTGCTTAAGGTAAAACTAGCAATTTACTGAAAGCAGAAAAAGAAAAAAAAACATTAGTATTTAAGAGTAGAATCAATTAAAATTTTTTTCTTATTTGGCATTCCATCAGATGTAACAAAGACCTCTCGTCAAAAACACAGGTTACTAAAGGCCAGCAAGACAGCTAGCACCACCCTACAAACACCTCACCATATCATGCACAGAGGCAAGAACGATCACTTCACCAGACCTGGTCATAGGCATAAAGGGATTCACCTCAGCTCCTGATGCTTACTTGACAGTAAATATAAAATCTTGCTACAATAACAGTGTTACACTGATTAATGGCACAAGATTTCAAATGAGACCAGTCTTAAAACAAACACAAACCTAACTAAACTTGTATTGGCATAACCCCCCGCAGAGAACATGTTGTTCAGTTTTATTTCTTTCATGCAAATTTGCATTCCTATGGCCAGCTAGTGACACTGCAATTGTAAGTGGGAAGCCAAGTTTGAAACTCAGAATTGGTCTTCTGCTTTTCTGCCTGGGAACAAGGAAACAGTGAGTCCTGACAGCAATCAAGCTACAAAACTCATTGAGCCACCAGGCTCTTTATCCCAGTGATCACTTTAAGTTCAAGATTTGGATGATTCTTGCTTAGCTCACCCTGCCAGAAACAACAAGTCCAAGTAGACTGAAAACAAAAGTGAAGTGTAGTTATTTAGATGAAGAACAGTTTGAAGATAAACTGGAAAGATAAAATCTTAAATTGAATCACACCACTGGAAATAAAGATGAAGTCCACTAAAATTAGTCCTTTTCATGAGAAGTAGCAGTTCATAATCTGGATGCACAGCTCATGAATGAGAGTTCTTCAGTCCTTTCTGTTTAAGGTTATGTCATTTCTAGTTAGGTTAAATAAAAAGAGGGAACAAGTATGTCTGTTAGCGATTACAAGGCTAGAAAAATGAATGCACTTGGTTAAAGAGGGGAACAAGGAAAACATTCACAAATTTTGTCAAGAAACCTCTCATATGTTTAAATTAAGATTCTTCTATCAGATTCAGCATTGATATTAAAGAAAAGCAGAAAAAAGTATCAGTTGTTCGGTCCACAAAATTGATCACAAGCCAGCAAGAACACTGAATGACCATTCATTACTAAGAATGTGATATTCCTCTCTCATCATTTGTGTTTTGAAATCATATTGGATCATTATTTATTATTTCAGAATCATGGCATTTCATAACCACACTTTTTCTAACTTTTCCATAACTACATTTGATAGTCCAAAATCCTGATCTCACTGAAATAAAAATTCTGCAAGTAGGCTCACTTCAGCAGAATCAAAATTTGTAACATCAATAAATCTCTGAAATCCAAGATAGCATCTCCAAACAGTGCAATATCTAAACCTTAGCTATGTTTTACAAGCACATTAATCATGAACAGATTGAACAGGACGATAGCAAAGGGGTCGTCATCTGCATCCATCTGATTTCTTTTTAGTGGTTGATGAAATATTCTTAAAGCAAAATTATTTCCGTCACACTTTGCCAAAGCTCTCTGACAGACCCTGATATTCAGACACTCAGGTGAAAGCAAAGTATCACAAAATGCTAGTCAGACTTTTTGCTGGGTAGCGAACTTCCAACCTAATTTTACTTTGACTGGAATAAATCCAGTCAGTGGACATGCTGTGAGACCCTTTTCTGATGCGAATAAGGAATTAATTAGAACAATTAGAAAAGTCATCTCAAAGGCATGCTTCTGGCCTGAACACCCTACCTACAGGCTCCCAGTCATTGAATGTTAAGTTTGCTGTCAGACAAGGACAGCAGATGAAGACGTTTGTAATGGGCAATATAGTATCCTGGCACCATAGAACAAGCAGAAGAAACGAGCCTTTAATAAGAGAAAATGGTCTGTAGTTGTTCACAATCTGTGTTCACTCCAAATCACTGTCCTTCTTTTGACTTGCCCATCAGACCTAGACTGAAACCAGGTCCTTTATGGCCCAAGTCTCACCCTCTCTCTTACTCAGCAAGCTTCTCAGTGAAGTGCTTGTATCTTCATTCCTTTTTCTCCTACACTAGCTTTAAGTAGAGTGGAAATTCAAAGTCATTTCTCCTGTAGGCTTCCCACCACCCTGCACAACTGTCTAATTCTCATTTTTCCCAAACCAAAATTGAGGCTTCAGCAGATCTGCACATGCAGCACTTTAGTAACAATACCAAAAGAACAAATGAGGAAAAGGACGCGTCAGTCTGTGGCAGCCTGAAAAGGGACCATGACTGAAGCTGTCTGGACAAGGAAGAACTTCAAATACATTCAGCAATCAGAATGGATAGCATTGACCACCAGGCAGGAGATCTCAATAAAGTAGATAAAGAGAGATCTAACAAGATGCAAGGGAAGAACAAAATCAATTCCAGAAAGTGAAGTTGCCAGCAATGGAATGAAAACATATCAGGGAAAGCACTACACACAATGTAGAAACAGAAGAAGTGAGGAAAAAATAAATATATATACACATATACACAACTGATGCAGATAAATCATGTGGCTACTTTTAATCCAATTAAAAAAAAACTTAAAATACTCATTGGCTCTTTCTTAACAAAGTGCTTCTCTAATACATGCCACAAAATCTTCAATTTTATGTCAAGTAAACTTTCTACAGAGCTTGGGCTGTAGGTGTACTGCAGCAAAACTATTGTTCAGCAACAGTTAATATGGTTTCATTGAGCTACTTTACGTAAATTGTTGGTGTAATACATGAAAAAGCATATAAATTTAAAGTATAAATAAAAAAAGTGAAAAACAAAAATAAAATGAACACATTTTCAACTTACTTGTGTTTCCACATTCATTCCATTGCGAATATCGAAGCTATTACTTGAAAGTTTCTCCTCCAAGAAATGTATTTGTGAAGAAGGGGGAAAGAAACAATATCTATTCGGCTCAGTTGCTTTTTTGCTAGCTGATCCTAGCCTCACAACTTTACTCTTAATGAAAAAGTGGCCCAGTGTTTGCTACAGAACCTGAAGCAGACAGATTTTCTTTTCAAAAGGCCATTAGGTACTTCTGAAAGCAGGTGTTAGTAATAAGAAACCATTTTGCAGCACTGTCTTCAGCTTTCCATAACACTTTAACAGTAAAAACATAAAAAGACTTAAGCTGTGTTTAAAATGCAATGTGAGAGTAGGCAATAATAGTTTTTTTTTTATAGTTGAAGGTATGTTAAAAGGTTGTAGATTGGCTCTGTATGATAAACACACCATAAGACAGCCAAGAAACTAAGATACACTCTACTAAATTTAAAAGGCTAAACAAAAGAACTAAGTCTTTTGCAATTAAAAGAAAAATCATCACAAAACATAAATCAAAGGTCACAGTTACTCAGAATCTGCATATAAAATCCTTGAAGAAGTAAACCACTCCCACCATAGCAGAGAAAAAATTAAAGGTTAAAAATTTAGGCAAGCGGTGATGAGTTCAACCCACATCAATCTTCCATTGACTGAGAACACTTAAGCTTAGCGAATCCCACACGTTTACAGACAGACTATAGAAATTAATTATTTGAAGTCTAGCCTGATAATAAAATCAAACTGGGCATTATACCTTAACAGCCTGGTCTCAAGGAGAGGATGTATGTTCTCTTCCCCCATATCCACTTCTCCTTTCCCCTCTTGAAACTTCAATATTTTCAGCAGCCAAAGGTAATTTGATAACTTTTTCAGCCTCTTAAAATAACAAGAAAATATTTTAGGGGATTTCACCTCGTTGGGAAGTCTTCTACCTTGAAAAGGAGAGATCCTTCAACTATCTGTCACATCTAAGAAATCTGTTTTTCAATATTTTATTTTGGTGTAAGAAGCTTAGCTGGAATTTTCAGTGATGCCTAAAGCAATCAGCTGCTTGTTTCTCATCACCCTTTATATGTATATACATACACATGTATAAATGTATAGAACTTTCTTCTATCTACTTCTCTGGCCAAACACGCCACACAGGAGAAAAAACAAAGCTGCTTTAATCTGCCAAAGATGTCATCATCTTCAGGACTGTCAACACAACTCTAAGAAAACCTTAAAAGCAATTGATAGTTTTATGGAGCTGGGGTGGATTTTTGCTATTTGGTAAAATGCATAATCTCCCTCAACTTCCTTACCAGAATGCTTGTGGGGTTGGTAACGCAATCATTGGGGCAAGCACTAGGCAGTCCCTTACTGAAAATCAAAAACTCTTTCTAGGGTCCCTTATCAGAAATCAAAGTTCCCTTTCTATTGCGTTTCAAGCAGAGACATTCAATTTGGAATATTATAACTAGCTGAAGTTATATTAGTATATACAACATAACTCTACAAACATGAGTCTGACATATTCCTTCCCCCACTCCATTTCCTGTACTAAAATCTGTCACCTGATGAAAAAAAGATAACTGCATTCCAACAACACTAAAAGAAGCTTGTTCTGTGGTGTTTGAGGATCCATCTGAAACAAAACTATTTCACTGCTTCCTCACACACCTAGTTGGTATTTCATAATCCCCTTGAATAAGAAATAAAAGGAAAAAATAGATAAAAGCCCAACAAGCTTTTTGAATGACTGGAAGATAACACCACATTTCTATAGTCAACTCAAAATTTGTCCAGGTGCTCTTGGATCTCTCACGTGGTAACACCCAGCTTGATCCTCCAGATGATCAAGGAATACCATTAAAGTATTCATACCATGATAAACAAGTGTACTACTGAGCCACAAATGGTCAAAGACTGAAATAATCTCTCCTGTATTTAACTTCACCTTAGACATCTTCCTGTCTTTAAACCAAAATGAAATGAAAGGCAGTGAATGGCTTTGGATCTAGTCTAGCATCACCAGTGGTCCTTCTCAATGCAAGGGCTGCCAAATAACCAGCATAAGAATAAACACACTTAACATCTGCAGTTGCAATTCTTCTCCAGCACACTTCTAGGATACAAACCTGACCCTGAGCCATTTTGACATGAGTTGAAGTGAACATTCAACCATTATGTTAAGATAGACCTGTGCTTACAAAACCTTCATTTCCCAAAAGCCTGTAACATTCTATTCTTTCCTGAAAGATGACTGTTTTTACTCAGCTCAGCAAAAGATTTGTCCATATATGGACAACACCAAAGACAAATGGCTCTTTTCCCAGTGTATTATCAAACCAGGAAATTAGGCTGCCCGAGGTACTCTTCCTTACTCTGGTCAGAGCAGAGAGGAAACATTCATGAGTTCGTCAGTCATCCAAGTCATCATTCACGAAGGTGAATGGATGCTTTTCCTTTGTAGCTTCAGCAGCAATCCCCAGTCCAGCTTCACAGAATATTAAAGCTCTCACACAGTCACACAAGATAATAGTACTAACGATGATAGTTGAAGGTACATCACAGACAGCTGCATCCCCTAGGGCTTGGCAGAAGAGAGAAAAAAATTTAAATTAAAATCACACCAATAAATTCAGTAGCTCAAAGAATGTGAACAGGAAGAAATCAAATCCTTTATCTGTTATTCAGTAAAGCCTTAAGACATTTCCATACCACTGATAACATTTAAGTCCAGTGCTATATGAATGTTAAGTCTGAAGAATGCTATCAGTATGACACATTTTGCCCTCTGACACTCAGACCAGTGTAAAGCTCTTTTGCCCTTCCACACTCAACCAGCAGTTGAACTCTCTCAAGTAAGAAAACGTATGTATGAGGAATCCATATCTGAACAGCTCTGAAAAACAGATTTAAGGTCCAGACAGGTTCAAACTTCCTAAACAGATCAAGAAATACTGTCTTTCCTTTGCACTGGAAACCCTGCAAAGAAACCCCTTCCAGAAAGTCAGCTCAGCTGCCTAGAAACTCAGTGGCAGGCCAGACTATGCCTTTTTAAGCAGCAAAAAAGGAAATGATTAAGGAAGCAGTAAAACCTAAGTGCACCATAAAAGGCATCCACCAGAAAACTAGCTGCTATCTGCAATAAAGAACGTGCCTTATTACACATGTGCACACGGGAAAATTATAAAAAATAACCACACCATAGTCCCAACAACATACGTAAAAGAACAGTATCACAACAAATATGAACAGCTACTGGCAGAATTTCAGACACTCAAGTAGGTGAAATTGTATCTTTTCAATGAAAAAATATGAATTGATGTGTCACACTGTGTTTTGTTGCTTCTTCTTCATTTCACCTCCCTCTTTTGCCAGAAAATTCTTTATTGTCCCATCCATTTCTTGATGTCCCAGCTATCTTTTCAGCTATGTTTATTTTCCGATTGACAAGGAAACTATGGAATTCTATCCTGTTCTTTTCTGTTTTCCTCTTCATAGTGTATCTAACACATGTCAGTCTTTCAAAGTACACTTCACAGTAAAGTCAAGCATCCCTTTATGTTGCCAGCATTAGTCAATGCAAGAAATAGCCATAAGATGGTTACTTAAAACAGTCATGGAATGGTAAATGTTTAGATTTACATTTGTGATATTTCTCAAAACAAATGTTAAATTAAAAAAACAAAACAAAACAAAACACTCTTGCTGAAGATTAACAGGCTGTTAATATAACAACTATTAACAGCCTGTGGGAGGAATCAGCAATACATACAAGAGGTTTTAGAAGGAGAAGAAGCCATCCCAAGATCTCTCATCAATCTTGCAGCAGATAGCCCTGACAGACCCCACCTCTGCATTTAAGGATGATACCAATAGGCCAAGTTTATATTGTTAGAATACTGTTGCCAGCACTCAGTATTACTCTGCCTACTTCCCTACCTTCTACATGAACAATGCACAGGAATTCAACACAAACTAGTAAAGAATATACATTCAGTAAACCTAAACTGTACAAAACTTAAAATCAGCAAGTAAGTATGCAGAAGGGAATGTCCCCCCAAAAAATCAACTACACTGATGGACTTTCAGCCCTGAACATTGCCCAGCTGGCTGAAGGGTAAGTGAGGAGCTGCCTTGTCTGCAGTATCTGAACAAAAGACCTATATCTGTGTTCTCACGCTTAAACTGCTACAATAACAACACTGTCCTTAACGCAGAATTAGTACTCACCACAAAGACTGGAGGAATTAAAAGCCTGGTCGGAGCCCAAAACACAACTTTTGATTCAGAAGAGCCCTTTTAATACACTCTGCGGCCCTTCTAACAACCTCTATTTAATCTTCAGTTTTCTTAAAAACTGCTGTAAAGTCATCGCATCTCTGTTGTAAACAGAAATTGCAGAATTGGTGAAGGAGAGGTGTTTTCCACCATCTGTCAGACATGCACTTAAGGAAAGATGAGCAGCAGAGCTGTGTAAATTACATTAGAAAAACTCATCACCAGTTTTAACACCCTCCTTTTCATTTCCATTTACTTTATAAACACAAAAGACAGTTCATTTCCTCACTCCGGTGCCAATTTATGATTCTTCAGAACGGCCATGTAAAAAACTTAACTGTTTAATATGATTTAAATGACAAAAAAAAAAAAAAAAAGCTACTAACAAGATGTCAGTAGTTTCAGATGAGATTGCTATGAAGCAGAAACTGTGTGCACCAATCTCCAAAAATAAACAGTGATAAAGAACAAAGCTTTCACTGGTTTAACATAATTTATTCATTAGTTCAGACCACCCAATAGTGTCCTTTCAAGTTTATTTTCCTGAAATCCCAAACTAAATCAGTCTTCATTTAATTCACAAATGCAGCTAGAGATATATCAGCCTCGTTAAATATATATATTTATAAATTTGAAATATTTATATTAATATATATTTGCGTGCAAGTGCTCCATTCTTGTCACTGAATCCCACTCATTTAGAGAGTTTTAATGGGATTTGAGTTGTAAAAACATCTTTGGCCTAGAAAAATGTATAGCCATGAAATGACTGTAAATAGAACAAATATCTTCAAGCTGTTAAACAAAACAAAGTATGTTTTTATAACAGAATCATTTTATCCTACTGCTTTTAAACCACTTCTAGAAGTTTTCTCCAGCAAGATTTATGTAGACCGTTGGCTGACCTGTCCTGCAGCAGCATACATTACTAGGAATGCTCTGAAAGTAATGCCTCCCATTTTTATTATGTTGGCCCACGACATCAAAGTGGATGGTGGTAAGGTAGCAGAGGTTAATACACAATACAGTAAAGCAATTTGTATTAAACAATGCTGCCCCAGACAGGATCATTGTGATACAGTATCAACATGTTTTAGTTGCGCAGAGGAGAGGAAGCAACGCATCTCCACGAGAAATGACATTACTAAGAGCAGTAACGCATATCAGATATTTAATCTATTTGAAGAATTTATCTATCAAATTCATGCAGTTTTACGCATTTAGTCTCGTCCGCTATATCAGTCATGTTGACTTCTCTCAGCATAGTCTACAAAGGAAGAAATTAGTTCTATCAGAGTCCGATCTGGTTGTGAAATATTTCAAAAGAAAGTCCCTTTTGTTTTGTTAAAACTCCTCATGAACTAAAACTTTCAACACACCTTTCAGGGACCAGTGTCAGGAAATCAGATAATGGACAATCAGCTACAACAAAAAGATCAAATGCCAGAAGAAAATATCACTGCAACTGAAATCAATGACAAATCTTGCATTAATCTAAGAGCTGCTGCAATTTTGTTCTGTTTCCAGGAAACACAAATGCATTACATCAGTTGAGATGCACTTCCCATTACGATGACTCAATTGCAGAGTCCCTTGGTAAATTACACTGGAGAGAGAAGATGCTACCAAGAACAGCACTGACCACTCCCCATGAAACAATGTATCTTTGCTTTGTGTATAAAACATAATTTTGGGAATGCAAAGAAATTAGAGCCATCATTAATGCAATCTCAGTGCTACTGAGAGAACTACTAAGCGTGCAACACACACACCCCTTTCAGAAGGTTAAAAGAAACAAGCCATGCAATTGTCTTAATGACTTTTCAGCTCCAAAATTCAGCCCTTCAAATACATTTTGACCTTGTGATCATTTCCAATCAAATCTGACTCAAAAATACATGTAGTTGATGAGTTAGCAGCTACAAAGATAAGAGATGCATGAATGAAAGGCTGCTGAAAGACGATAGAAGCTCTGCCCACATTATTGGGCAGTAGATGATCCTTAGGGTAAAAAGGCCAGATAGAAAGAAGTGGTTGGAGGAAGTGAAGAGAGAAGAAAAAGCTCCGGGAACATCCAGACATCAGAATAACTAGATTACACGAACTGCTTGGTTTTTAGAGGTTAGTGGCCTTTGTCTTTCAACTCCTTCAATTTCAACTGCTCTGTTCCAGGTGCAGAGATGAGCAGATTCCCAGAGTTCCAAGCGATAAGCAATGTAACTGAAAACATGAAGACAAACTAGGAGAGCAGCACTTATCGGGTGGTACTCAAATTACGCACTGCTCAAAAAAAAAAAAAAAAAGAAAAGAAAGAAAGCATTACAGCACTAAGATGACAGTATCTGTATTACAGTATTTTCCCAAAATAACTAATTATTGCATAGCTAATTGTTTTGTTTTTAGTATATGCATTATTACCAAAAAAAGTACTGAATAGAAAATAACTGATAATTAAAAAAAAAAAAAAAATCCTCAAACTGAATTCAGAAGGCTCTCTGAGCTGTACATCAGCTGATAATACTGTGATCAGACCGAGGGACTAAATCTTCACATGCAGAGCTTCACAGCCAAAAGTCAAACACTAGTAAAGGAACACGTGTAACGTCTAGCATTAAAAGACAGGAAGCCTCTGTTACACGTTCTTTCACAAGTAAATGACAGTGCATATTCTGAATAGCAACACAGGAAGGAATCAACAACCACCATATAGACTGAAGATACATGACTTCGCCATTTCTGGATGATTTTAAACATGCTCATCTGTTTCTTATTTTTGCCCTTTATTGACCAGATTCTCTTTGAAGGTAAATAGCTCCAAAACAACTTTACAAAGATGTCTCAACTGAAGCAAAGACACAGGTTTGAGTTATGAAATATCTATGAAAAATATCCCTTTACAGAAGTTCTCCTTCAGTACAGCGTAATACTTTACTTCTTAACCTACAGCACTGATTGCAGCACAATCACCTGTGGCTGCACCATAGGAATAAATACAAAGAAGTTACACTGCTTCTGCAGATGAATTCATAACAAAGGGTGAAGTAAAATAGCTGCAAATTTTATCGTTTGTAATACAGACTTGTGTGACAGAAAATGGTAAATGACCAGGAAGCAAAGAATTGCAGTCTAGAAGCACTTGAAACATACCTTCTTTTCTCTGTCTTCTCTTCCTCTTTTTTTTTTTTTCCTCCCAAATTCTTATTGTCCCTGATGAGGTAAATCTGTTGTCTTTCTCACCAAATACAATGTCATTTATTGAAAGAGTGATTCTTCTTTTAACAAAAATTTATCTTAGAGACATGGCAGCAACAGCAGGTCTAAGCAAAACCAATCAATAACTCACTTTGTGGTTTTAATACAAGCAGACTTAAACTCCTTTCATTGACGGCCTTGAACTGAATGACGCATTGTTCTGTTTTTCATTCAGAAGTCCTACATTCCCAGTGTCTGGAACCCATTTATGGAAAATGATAAACACAACACTTAATGAAGTCACTGGAAGCTATGGCAACTTTCTCCTTGGATCAGTAATGTGATGTTGTCATTATTTCAGATTATCTCAGACTACTGACATACCTTCAATTAGCGAATAGCCTTGTATTTGTGACTAATCCCATTTGCATTCTTCAGTAACACACAGTTCAGCACAGGACATCTCTATATAAGGAGATTAAGGTGAGGTAGGGATCAGCCTCTTCACCCACATAACTAGCAATAGGACTAGAGGGAACAGATTCGAGTTGCACCAGCGGAGGTTCAGGATGTATCATGGAAAAAATTTATTTTCTGAAAGAGTGGTCAGGCACAGGAACGGGCTGTCCAAGAAGGCAGTGCAGTCACTGGCTCTGGAGGTGTTCAAGAAACATTTAGATATTGTACTAAGGGACATGGTTTAGTGGGGACGTATCACTGACAGGGGGACTGTTGGACCAGGTGACCTTGGAAGTCTTTTTCAACCTTAATGATTCTATGACTTATATTTAAACAAAGCTTAAGACACTTTGCACTTACCACTTATGTTTTAACAACAGAATTTCTTCACGGTATTTCCAAATACAACTGGGCAGCTGCTCTTAAGTTCTCTTTTCCATCATGATACATACAGAAGAAAGAGCAGATTTCAACTTCCTTATCATTCCTCCTTTCAGATTCATAAGCACCAGAAGAACTGTTGTCAAACAAGAAATTCAGAAGCCTCATTTCACAAGTGTGAGGGGAGAAACATGTCTTAGCGCTGCAGAATGGCTAGGAGCTTTGATTCAAATGCAGGTTTTAGGTTGCTAAAACGAGAATCTGCGAAGTGCTACAAGAGTGGTTCAAGGCAAAAACGGAAACGAAACAAAAACCGAGAAAACCTACACATAGCTCAGTGAACAAACATAAACAAAACATTAGTCTTGCATCCAAATCAAAGTAACAACTGAAACATCATCTTGTCAACAAGAATGAAGGTTTGTCCCAGACGAGGTTACCATGAGAAAATGTATTCAGTCAGTGATGCTAGCTACGTTCACAACACAGTCATGGCTACAGCTACCCAAGACATTCACATTAAAGAGACAGAGAAAGGACAGGCACTCTTGCATGCAGCCAGATTTATGCTTTAATAAACTGTTGGGGAGTGGGGGTGGAACTTGCGCAGGAACAAGGTAGATAAGCTATTAAATTACAAGTCAAGCTTACAGTAAAACACCAGGCAGACAGTAAAACTTTCAGTGACCTAAGAAAATAATGGTAAAAGACATGTCTTGAGATTGTCAAATAGCACTTAGCCAGTCAGCGAAGTAACAGTAAGCCACAGAAAGTGAAGAAATAAATTAAAAGGTTATCTGTAAGTACATTCACTACATACATAAGATTCACCAGACACCCTTTATATTGTTAATGAAAAGAAGGAAAAAAACAGTTAAGCAGAAAGAAAACATTTCTGACGTTAAAAGGAAAGATAACACTCATAGTTAAAAAGCCCTAAATCTTACATTTCAGTGAAATCTTAAGCATCCCTGAAAATACTTCTTCAAAATCCAACAATTTGCTGAGAGATATTTACAGAGCTAGTTTTTCAACTTCTCAAAAAGAAAGCTCTCATAGCTTTCCCTATAAGGATGAACATTTTCTTCTGCTGTAATCACATTCCTTTGAGCAATAAAAATCTTAAACTTCTATTACCATTCCAATCTTCTCTCCATTTCTACCCCTTTGATGCTACTGCCATAGATGGATATGCTTCCATCACTTTTCTTCAACGTAAGATAGACATTATCAACACATGTTCTTCAGTCACCCCTGGTAAACAACAAACTTCATCTCCTCCTTACCCTATGAGCACTCATTTACAAACTTCCGCCACAACTTTTAAGAAGCCCTCCAAAGGAACAAGTTGAAAAAAAGCACGGACAAGCTAAATACTTGCAGTCACGCAGTGAGCCATTCTCCAGCAAAGCACTGGGGACATCTTTCATTCAGGACTCTGTAGATCCTGTCACCGAGTCCTAAGAACAAGGTCTGCCCTACTGTCACAAGCAGTACAAAGACTCCTCTGCTGGTTCATATGGCTATATCCCTGTACATGTAAAGAACACATGCTAGAGCTGTACTCTAGCCATAGAGTAAAGGGGCACAATGCAGCTTGCATCCACACAGTCAATGCTTCTCTGTGCAGGAAGCCAGGAGAAATGAGCAATGTTCCCCCTGCCTTTTGGGAACAGTCGTCCTTTGCTTCCTCCCAGCTTCCTAGCAGGCACGTAGTCACAGGTCAAGGCTGGACCAGGGAGCACAATGAAAATCAAGCAGAAAGGACAGGGCTAGAGTTGGAGCCCACAGTCTCTCTCTGCTTAAAAGCGTTAAGTGCTGCATATAGAGCCAAGAAAAGTCCAAAAAAGGTTTGAAAGAAACAATCTGCAAGCACATTCCTATTCCCAAGCAGTCAGTGAATGTCCCTACAACACACGAGATCATTCTATTCTTCACCACAACAAGAGCTGTGCCAGGAGTTGTAAAGGGAGCATGCTGCTCTCTGAGATTGCAGGTCACCCATGCTTCCCAGCCTCTTTAAAGCATGTCTTAAAAGGACAACTTTAGTCCCAAGACCCTCTTGCATTCACGATCATGAACTGAAGGCCAGAGAACTACAATTCAGGTGAGAGTCATGAAAAGGCAGCTCTTCTAGGAATCTTCACCAATGAAAACTGATGCCTAAAGGAACAGAACAGCCAGGCACTTGCAGAGAAAAGCGATTTGCTCACAAGTACAAGACACAGGAGCCTGGCAGGATGAAACCTGAGTGCGCTGGCTAAGGCAGTGCCTGTTCTGAGAACAGATTAGTTCAGCTTCCTGTTACATCAAACAGTAACTTTCATCAATGCTATGTTCGCTTGAAAAGAAAAAAAAAATAGAAAAAACTCTACTGACATCACACTTAGGGCTGGGCAGAAAGTGGCAGATTAGGAAATACCATGAGTCACTGCAAATACAGAAGACATAGGAAGAGTTTTAAAACTGCTGTGTAAAATTTAGCGTTACGGGGAAGGAAAAAAAAAAAAAAAAAAAAAACACCACAACAAAAACAGCAAGTGATACAAAGTGAACTACACCAGAACTAGAGTAACAGTGGTGGTCTGCCTTCAAACAACGGAGTCACTCACGGAAAGCAAGAACACTGTAAAAACGACAGAGTAATACACAGGCAGGCTGCAGGAAGGAACAAGAGTGACACAATTCAGCAATCAAGAAGGAAACATCAGTTAAAATAAGCCGATGGGTGGACAAGGAGCTGAAAATACAGACAGAGCTGAAAGAAAAAGAGAATAATGCAAAGAAAGCACAGACGATGAAGTCGTATTCCCTGAAAGAAATCACTCTGGAGAAGTTTCCAAGTTATCTGTACACTCGCAAAAGAAAAAAAATGTAAAAGAACAGTGTAAGAATGATTTTTCATAAACTTATCTACAATATGTAAGGAAAAAAAAGATCGCTACTGGAATACAGAGGCGCACTGACATAAATTTGAAGGCAATTAGAACAGGGGGTCACAGCTCCAGCAGTCTTAAGTAAATAAGACATTATGAAAGAAATACAACCAGGAAATAAAAAAATAGGCCATGAAACAAAGTGCAAAAGAACAAACAGGATATACGTTTGGCCGCCACAGTCCTGCTGAGCATCCCATTCTCTGAACCAGCAGTACACCCCAGTGTTGCAGAAAGACTACTAAGATACCTAGAGCAAAGGAAGGTGCATCTCTCCTACCAATTATGAAATTCCCCCACAGGGTGAAATAAAGTCAACTGCATTATTAAGGCAGACATAGCAATGCTCGTCAGCAGCCAAACAGGGCTGCTATTTTGAAGGTATAGTTCAAGATGAATCAAGATAATTAGAGACGCAAGCTTTCTGTACGAAGTTATTAGAACTTAGGATGAAAAAGTTTTTCTTTCCTTTAGGAACTATTTCTGGCATGACTTCAGGGGATTTTTTTTTTTTTTTTATGCAAGTGGAAGGGTAAGAGGAAGGAAGAATGCTGGGATTATTAACAGCTGAATAAACTTTGTTAAGAGAAGTACAGCTCAACTGCACAGGAGTTTGCTGATAATACAGAAACAAGGAATCAGATCAATAAGTACTAATGAAAGCATTAAATCTTCATAGTTTCCAGATGGGAGGTTGATTAACTGGTCTCATAGATCCTGACAGTCTCTTCTTTAGGTCCCAACATTCAAGGTGAGATTAAAACCCCCTGCCTCTATGCTGACATTTTTTATTACTATTTTAATTAGAAACCATTAGAACAAGTTAAAGTTCTTCTGAAGGCAGTGGTAATATCCGAAAGCCTTCTATCTTGTTATTCTTGAGCCAGGACTACTTTAAAAAGGCCTACAAATGACAAAAAAAAGTGACAGAAGACTCCAATTCCTGTCCTATAAGCCACAAAATTTGGCATATCTTAATAACATGATATTTTATTGTTAAAAGCCTCACTCACCCACATTAAAACTTGTTGTCAATGCTATTCCTAGAAGAGTATAATATTTGGAAGCAAAGTAAAAGAAAAAAAATTACTTTTTTTTCTCCTTACTAGCAGCTGTAAGATTCTCAGGATCGTGACTTTGTAAGGTGACAAATGCTAGGAAAACTATATAAAAGTAACTCCAGAACAAATGAGTTCCTTGTAAGTATGCAGATGATACACTTTACAAAAATAATTCATACTTCTGCCAAGATGTTTTTTCCCCTAAGAACATAATTAGCTTACTTCTAGGTTGGAAGAAAGCATTCTCACTGTGTACTAACAGTAATGATCAATTCATCAATTTACCATGACAATTTAGAATTTGTTAATCAGAACATTCCTTTTGCAAAGATAAACATCACAAGAATTTTGGAAAGTTACTTTGTTAATAAAATCAGGGCTGTGATTCTGATACCTACCCTCTTGAACTACTTCATGTGTTCAACACATTAAGACATTGTCTGGCATTGCATTAGCCAACATCTTCTATTAACATTGGCCAAGTTGGTTCCTCCCACACTAACTATAAGATGAAAAACCAGAAATATGTCACTTTCTCACAGGCTTTTAAAAAGAAGGGTCCAAAACAACGGGTACAAAAAATCTGCTTGAATCTGAAAAGGAGGAGGGGGGAGGAGGGGGGGGCGACAGGGAAAAAAACAAACAAACATAAAAATGGTCATTTAAAGGAAGAGGTCAAAGCTGAGGCTTGATTTAACTGAGCTGCCATGTCTAACCACGTCAGCTTTCCACATCTGACAAGATAAGCAAGGCTGAGCTGCAAGAGCATGCAGACAGGAGAACAAAGCACTGGAAGGAGCTGTCAATCAGCAGGTGGCACTCTCCGAGCTCTGCCAGCACGGAGTCGGGTACCAGCACAAGTCAGGACATTACACAGCAAAGTCTGGGTCTTCAGGAGAAACATTAACAAGAAACAAGGAACGACTGTAACGGTACCTGACACCCATGGGAAATGCAATGGCTTAATTTTAATGTAAAACAGCAACCGCTGTCCCTGCTCTCTTAAGTTCTCAGGAGTTAAGAATTTTTGAGGGCAGCAAACAGTTTAGATGGATATTGCTGTATACCAGTGTACTAAAACCAGCACAGCATAAAATTATCCATTACATCTGCACAGAACGCCTGGGGTGCAGCCTAATAGCTACTTATGCAGATAGAAATCAAACTGGTGAATGATAAAAAGGCACTTCTCAGAATTACAAAAGCATTGCAAAATTATTTAAATTTTGCTACAGATGTTACAACGAACAGAATATACAACCAAAGATTTTGGAGCAGTGCATGAAATGCTACTCCTCTGTTCTACACACTACTGAAAATGCAGCCCAACCCCCCCAAAAAACAGCTGTTTTCAGAGTTCCAGTCAATGTAAGATGCAACAAAAATGAAAACATTGCGCCATAAAACAGGTGTCACATTCTTAATTCCTGCAAGTAGTTGGTCTTCGTTTAACAATTACAGGCTGCTTTATATTTTAAATACCAATCCAAATCCACACGTGTTACTACTGCTCATTTGGTAAAGCAGGAACGGAACAGCAGAAGAAGCAGCAAACTTTGAGTACAGGTACTCGTAATTGAAACAGCCAGCAGAGGGAGTATAAAAACGAAACAAAAGATACAAATGGCTCTTTTGGTATTTCGTTTTTCTTACAATCTGAGCTTTCTTTCAGAATAACAGAAGTGCAAAACTAAACTTACATGTCTTTCATATGTTCAAGTCTAATGATAATATATAATGATTAGAAAGTAAAACGTGCTTCTAAGCAGCACTAAAAAAAATCTAGCTCACGTTAGCAGACGCTTTATCACAGACAACATTAAACATCAGTCAACAATCATAAACCATTTCCAAATTGTATACCCACAGAAAAAGAAACCCTCATTCTTATTTTACAAATCGAAAACTACACTCATATTTCGAGAATTGAGAGACTAGTACACGTAGTGTATTTGTATTATGATGCAAAATCCACATTTACACTTCTCAGGCTCTCACTGAGTGTAGCTGATGGCTGAAATACCAATAAAAGGAGGGAGGATATGGGGGGGAGATGGGAGGAAGCAGAAGGGGGAGGTGGATCCGAGCCTAAGATGAGCAGTCACACCCCTCTCAAAAGCCACAGAGACCACATTCCAAAGCACGTGCATTGTCCCACTGGTACACCTGAAGCCAGGAGCAAAGCAAGCTGACTGAACCAACTGGGCAGACATTCCTCCTTTCCAGGCTACAAGCACTGCGTGCCCCCAGGCTGTCAGGCAAACAGTGACAGCAGAGCTGAGGAGACTAATGGACAAAGGATTAGTTATTTCAAAAGTAAACTGCATGCTTCATGGACAACCATTTGTATAAGCACCTAACTGACAAACACTCGTTCGCTGTGAAGTGCATGTGTTCACACAAGGTGGATTCACTTTCCTCACCACACCTCGTGGTCTGCTGTAGGCATGAGCCCATTCTCCCTCTAATTGGAACAAAAGTGCTCCTGACCAGGATACACGGTGCTCCTACACCTTCCTAACAGGGTGTTACAGCACCGACCTCAATGGCAGCTGCTGAATGACCTCACCATCACAACTACACCCAGTTTTAGCCACATGTCTCTAATAAACACAGAGCCAGGGGCTATCCTGTTTTCAGCATCTAAATTTCAAGGATGGTTTAATTGCAAAACCAAACTCTGTCTACACGAGATCCACTGCTGAAGATCACCACTTGGCTAAAACAACCCTGACCGCAAGTAATAAAGACACAAACCAGAAAAAAGAGGCAAGCCAAGATTCACTTTCCCACCAGCTCAGGTATCAAGAATACTTTTAACTTGATTCAAACCTTCACTGCTATTTGGTCCCACGATTACAGCTATCGCTGTCTCTACTCTTCCTTAGTTTTGCTTGATCTCAAAGCCTTGGCACCTGTCACTGGTAGCTGCAGGAAACACTTGCTGCGCTGCTAAAGCAGCAAATTAAACAACTCCATATAAAATACCAGTACACCGACAATACTCCAGCAACAAGCAGATAGTCCCCATATTGTGAAATACTCACTGTTAATAGTTAATGGATGAAATAAAGTATATGCATGTGGCTCACGAGATCTTCTGTGTGGAAAGTGGGACACTGCCCTGGAAGCAAGACGTGTCACAAAGCCCTGGTGTGCCTGACAACCTGGCGTGTCCTAGGTGTGGCAGAACATCACTAAAGAATTGGTCCAGGATGATGGACTTGACGTGTTTCCCAAAACAACATGTTACGTACCAAGCCATAGACCGGATTAAAAATTAAAAACACCTCACACAGTTCACATAAGCCTTTGCAGCTCCATGCTTTAGTCAATCTTGAGAAACAAAAAAGTCAGACACGGCAGAAACTGAATACTGCAGAATTTTACTGGAAATCAGGAAGGAACCTGCTAGTGAAATCCCGACTTTACTGTGTGCAAGTCAAATGAGGTCAGACAAGAACAACGCACCTTGAGCAACTTCATTGTCTTCTATCTTTAAGATTCTGCTAGGTCCCTTTTAAGTCTCCCTCCCCAAGAGCTCACCTCAGTTCTCTTCCCTACAGAACTCACCAGTTTCCTGCTGTAAACTCGTTTGTCTTTAGAGTGAAGCAGCGTATGTATATGTGTATGATCTGGATTCTACAACAGTTCGAGAAACAGAAGCGATGAGATGCAGCACAGTACCCTCATTACTCTCTATGATCTCAGCCTCTTGTAAACAGCAGTGATCTCCCAGCTGCCCCGAGGCAGGACTGGGCACAGTGCTCCAAGCAGCTGGACAAATGCTTACTGTAACTGAACAGGAGGATATCTTGTCTGACTTTCCTCCACTCCCCTTTTCACAGTCTGGCTTCTTAAAGGAAATCGGATTTAGGCAATCACTTGGTGCAGGCAGGTGCCTGACGAATACGTGTATCACACGTGTGGATGTCTGTCGGTCTGACCACACTGACAACTTCTCAGCTCATCAGCCAATTTCAATCACATCTGAGAGAAAAGCAGAGATAACGGGCATTTGGGTTCTTGAAAGTTTCATCAGAGCAGGCTGCAGCACACAGAGCAGTGCCTCCCCAGAGGGACCGGCTGTGTATCTTATTGGACACCAGTGAAATCCCAGGGAAATAATTGTGCTACTGGTCTCCTGCCCACAGGAAAACCTTCAGTCAGAGGTCACAGCCAGCTAAAGATGACTGACCAGGTTTCTTCTGCTCAAGCGCTCACAGAATGGCTTACACTGAATTCATCACTACTTTTTAATGGTGTTCTGAATAGAGCTGATGCTTTCCGTGCCTTCTTTGTCTTGGTCTAGCATAAGAGAGAACTGTTCCACATGACACACACTCCCTAGTGCGCTGCCTTGCTCCCAGGACTGCTTATTTTACATCACCGGAGCTGTGATGCAGACAGGGCTGGCACTCTGCCCCTCTAAGAAACACAGCATGAAAACTAGGAGTGCTTAAGGATCACCTTAAGCTTTGAAACTATCAGATATCATAGAACCGCTTGGGTTGGAAGGGACTTCAAAGATCATCAAGCTCCAGCCCCTCTGCTGTGGGCAGTGCTGTCAGCCACAAGATCAAGTACTAGACCAGGGTGCCCAGAGCCCCACCCAACCTGGCCTTGAACACCTCTAAGAACAGGGTATCCACAGCCTCTATGGGCAACACCACCCCACTCACCACTCTCTCAGTGAAAAACTTCCCCCTCACCATCTAATCTGTAACTGGACTCCTTTAGTTTAAAACCATTTCCGAGTGTCCTCTCTCTCTCTACCTACATAAAATGTTTATAAACTCCCTTTAAATACTGGAAGGCCATAATGAGGTCAGATGCGATCAGCGATTGCAGACAGTTTCAGACAATGTAGCACGTACATACCTATCTTTACACACCTCCACCATATAACAGAGCAAGTACTACTGTGCTTCTTTAAGGAAGGAAGCTGTTAGGCTGCAAGGCAAATAGTGAGGTCCAGCTGACAACATCAGTAGTTCTCCCCACAGCCAGCAGACCCACACAGGTGTGGGAACTAAATGCTGTTTCACTTGTATCAAAAAAGCCGCCTAATAAAAGTGAGAATGCGCAGACGTATTAAGATGGGAGTTCAGGGGCACTTCAAGGTGTAAATCGATGGTTTAGGAAATAGTCGCTGATTTAAAAAAAAAAAGAAAAAGAAAGGAACAGCTGAACGTGGCCGCCCCAAGCACCCAGACACGGGATGTTCGCGATCAGCTTTGTTTCGGCCGCGAGCCCGCGCCAAACACCGCAGATGTGGCTGCCCCGGGAGCTGCCCCTCCCGCAGCGCACCCCCGGGCGCCCGTCCTGCTCGAGCCCCGGCCCCAACCCCCCAGCACAGCCTAAGGGTGGGCGACCGCGGCCGGGACGGCACTTTCCGAGCCGGCCTCACGGCCCGGGGCTCCCCGCCAGGCGCCGTGCAGAAGGCGGTAGCGCCGCGCGCGCCGCACCTTCCCCGCCCGCCTCGGCCCGGGCAGCTTCGGAGCCCCTCACGGTCCCTTCCCCGCTCGCCGCGCTGCGGGCGCGGCCGGAGGCAGGCGGCACTCAGTATCGCGACCGGCTCGGGAGCGCCGAGCCAGCTGCTGACGGAGGACGGTGCGGTGCCGCACGTTTCGCCCCTCCCGGTCCTCCGCCGCCACTCCTCAGCCAGGTGCCTTTACCCTAACGCTTCCCTCCGGCGGTCGGGGCAGGTCCCCGCGCCCCGCTCCGCAGCGGACGAGACGCGCACCAGGTACGGGGCTGCCACGCGCCCGCGGAGCTCCGGCCGAGGCCGAGGCGGCGCCAGCAGGCGGCTGCCGCACGGCGGCATCCCTTTGTCCGCGCATCCTCCTCGCGCCCGGCCCTTTGTGTCCCCGCTCACAAAGGAACGCGCTGCCCCGAGCCCCCCCCCCCCCCCCCCCTTTCCTGCAGCTCCCCGCCCCGGTACCTACTTGTGTTCAGGAAACAGTCCGTAAACCTCCTGAAGCAGCTGGCAGAATTAGATCCATCTTCCATGTCTGGCCCCGGGAGCAGGGGAGACGAGAAGGAGAAGAAGGCGCCTCGCAGCCGCCGCGCAGTCCCGCTCCCGCCGGGGCCGTCGCCTCCTCGGATCCCGTCGCCGCGGGCGGCCGCCGCTGCAGCGCCGGGAAAAGCGCAGGACCACGGGCGAGAGGCGGCCGCGGGGAGGAGGAGCCGCGGATGGTGCTGCCGGGGGCCGGCGGCCGCGGAGCGGAACAGCGAGCCCTGGATGGAGGGAGAAGAGAAGAGTCTCCTCCTGCCGCCGCCGCCGCCGCCGCCGCCTGGATGGGCGATCAAGTGAGCCGCCGCCGCTCCGCCAGCATCTCTTCCTCCTCCTCCTCCTTCCCTCCCTCGGAGACTCGTGAGGTTAAAGGAAGACGAGGAGGGGAAACGAAGAGGCGGCGGCAAGAAGTAAAACGAAGATGGAGAAGCGGAGGAGAAGGAGGGGATTGGAGCGCGGAGAGGAGCCGCCGCCGCCGCTGCGGGGCCGATGCGGGCGGAGGCGGCGGGGGCAGTCCCTGCAGCGCGGCTCCCGCTGCTGCTGCCGCTGCCGGCGGCGGCTGTCAGGAGCAGAACGAGAGAGCCGCGGGCAGCCGAGCTGCCTCCGGGCGCGGGGGGGGGAGGAGACCCGCGGCTGCCTCCACCTCCGCCGCCCCGGCCATGAGAGTGGGGCGGGCGGCGGCCGGAGCCGGGCTTTTCCCCGGGCGCCGCAGCCAGGGGGGCCGGGGGGCGGGATGGGGGCCGCTCCTCGGGGTTGGACATGCTTCCGCCCGGCCCTCCCTTGCGCGGCAGTTTAAGGCAGGACGCAGGAGAGGCAGCGCAGCGCCGGCACCGGGAGAAGCCGGTAGAGGACGGAACGCGGCGAGAGGCGGCGGCGGCGGCGGCCGCTGCTGCTGCTCGGCCCTCGGCTCCCTCACGGCCGCCCCGAGCGCGGGTTCTCCTCCGCGGCGCGGCTCCCGCCTCCGAGCGCTCACATCCCGGTCCCCCTTTAGGCCGGAGAGGGCCGCGGCGCCGCCGCCGCCGCCGCCGAGCGCGAAGCGGTTCCGATCCGCTTTTCTTAAAGTCCGCCGGTCCTCATGCTCCCACCTCGCCGTTCAGAGCAAAAAAAATAAATAAACAAAAAAAGGAACCCAACGCGATCCACGTTCCCTTCCAGCGGTGCCACCGCTGCCCCGTACGTGCGTGCGCGGCTGCGGGCGGCAGCGACAAGCGCCGCAGTGCCGCCAGACCCGGCCGCCGGAGAACGCCCACTGGCGGAGCGAGCGCTCCCGGGCCGCCCCTCCGCTCCAAGCCCCGCGCTCACCTACACGCAGCGCGGGGGGAACGCCGGGCAGAGACGCTCCCCACGCGGCCTCGCTGTTCCAAACGGCTTCTCTCAGGCTAAAGGCGGACGGGCCCTGCGGAGGGGAGCGGACGCCGCTTTCTGCGGGGCAGCGATCCCCATCCCGCGCAGAGCGGCACGGCCGCCCCCGACGTCGCGCACCGCGCGCTCGTATCACCCTGCGGAGCTCCCAGCGGGCGCTTACCGCCTCCAGCCCTCACCCCGCCCGGCCCCACCGGGCGGAGGCACCACGCCAACCCCCCCCCCCACGCCCCGCCGCCGGCGAGCGGACCCGCCGGGCCGGAGGGAGGGCGGTGGTCCAGGCCGGCAGCACGGCACCTCGGCGGGTCTCGTCCGCAGAGCTCGGGGCGGGGGGGGAGGCCGCCGGGGGGAAGCCGAGGGGACTGCCGAAACGGAGCGGGGCCGAGGGCCGCGCCTGGAGCCCTCTTCGCCCGGATTTCGTTGTCCCACCAAAGCCGCCGCGCGCCGGGCGCCTGCAGCGGCCGGGAGAGAGGCGGGAGCCCCAGGTGCGAGATACCTGGGCAGGTGCTCGGGCTCTCCCCGCTCAGCCCCGTATCCTGTGCCGCCCCCGCGGGCTGTTAGGAGCCGTTGCCCCGCGCCTGCCGACGGGGAACCAACGGCCGTCCCTGGGCAGCGCCCACCGCTCACCTGCGCTCTGTGCCGCGGCTCTCCGGCCACGCGGCGTGCGCCCAGCGCAGCCCAGCTCAGTTCGGAGCTTCTCCCGATGAAACGGCGGTGCCTTTTTACGGGGAGATCCGGCCAGAGGGTGCCGGCAGAGGGAGGCGGCTCCGGGCCCGGCGGATCGCGAACCGTTAACACCGCTGCGAACGCGAGCGGCGGCGATGTTCGTTATACAGCCGTCGGCGGAGCAGCCGCCGCAGCCGGGACGAGTTTCTTTTGGAACCACTCTGTCCGGAGGAGGACGGCAGCCCCGTCCCGCTCCGCCGTCCCGCTGCTGCCGGGCACGGTGACACGCGACGCCCGCGGGCGCTTCGGCGTTGGTTTGGGCACGTTACCGTTTCGGGAGCTGTGTTCGCGGCGGCAACCGCACTGATTTCAAAGTTTGGAGTGCGTAGCGCTTTTGATCGGGAAGGCTGCAAAAGAAGATGCCGCTCGAAAAACGGCAGCGCCTTCAAATTAAAAGGCGTTTTCAGCTCGTTGTGCGTTACCCATCCGCGGGAAACAATCCACGCGGGTCGAAAATGGCTCAAAACGCCAGAACTGATTAAAGGGTCATTACGAGCCCGAAAAGACCAAACAAAAAAGCTCAGGGAGGGCAAGTTTTGCTGAACTGCTCTCCTCTGTATGGTTCCTACAACCTCCTGTTGCTTACAAATCCCGAACCGAAACACAAAGAGTCGCATCCGCCCCTGCGGTGCGTCTTCTTTCAGCACACGTAACTTTATCCAGGCGGCTCAACAGCCTCAGTTTCAGCGATCTGCTTGTGGGAGCTGCTTTTATTTCTTTAAATGCAGCCAATATTCATCTGCTTGACGCAGCTAACTTCCCTACCCGCTGCGGGTCGGCTGGAGACGCAACAAGTACTCGAGAACTCCGGGAAGAAGAGCAGCTGATGGAAGCAGAACTTCAGCGAGCTGTGCCTGGTTGGCTCCGCCTGTCCGCGGAGCCATTAACACCTGCTTTGTTATTATCAGTGAAATCTATATAATGCTAAAATGTTGAAACTGAAAGAGATAGACTGGAAAGGAAAAAAGAAAAGCGACAAGTGTTCACCTGAAGGAGGGGAAGCTGCTCCTTCGCACGGATGAGTCCCAAATTGTTTTACTGTCGATATCAAATTACTGAAACTTTACATTGTCAGTTTATAATTGTAGGAATCGTGTTTGGCTATGCTAATTTATGCTGAACTCCTCTATTGTCGGCCACCCAAACTGCAGTTGTTCAAATATCACCGCCTGACAGGGGATAGCTGGGTATTTATACAGGTAACGTGGGTTTTTGCATGCATAAATACGTATGTGTATATTCAACAAAGCAGGCAGAATACGCGCTGATTTGTAAGGAATCCAGTCTCCCAGACGAACAGCTTTCAGGCTCACGGCTATTTGCTAGCTGCTCTCTCCACTGCCATTCACCAGCCACCGGCAGTCACACCTGACCGCTCACCTGCTTCCCGGCAAGGCAGGGGAAAACACTTTCGGAGGGAACTTCAGACGACAATGAAAACTATTTCCTTGAGATACACACGGATACCTTTGTAAAACACGTCGATTTGCGGACAGCCAGCTGTTTTGGGAGCAAACGAGCAGCGAGCCGCGTGTGCAAGTCGGAGCTCCGGCGCTCCGGGCGGAACAGCGCGCAGCGGGCGCGGAGCACCGCCGTCCCCGGCACGGCTGCGGTGCTGACCGTGCGGTCGGGTCGCGGGTCGGACGAGTCGCAGCGACTCCAACAGGTTTGGTCTGGAGCAGCACGGTTCGCTGCATCATCCCGTAAAAGGAATTTTGTATTTTTTTTATTTTTATTTTTATTATTTTTTTTTTTAATTCTGAAACACAAATAAATGCGAATTAGTGCACTTTTATGCGTCCGCTTGGGTTAGACGCGAGGGCTGCGTTATAGCGCGAGGGAAAGAGGGAGCAGAAGTCTTTCTAATCGAGTTCTTCAAGGAAACGTCGCAGGGGTTCGGAAGTCAGGGCTCAAACTGAAGCCATCAGGAGCTGTAGTGCACGTTGTACTTACAGGAAAAGGCCTGTCCCGAAAGCGACAAATAAGCCCGTTTGGCAATAATTTGGCATTGGTAATCAAAATACTTACAGGAGAACATCATTTAAAAAGTTGAATTACAACAATAGCTGCTGGGCATTAAACACGGCTTAAAAACCAACACCTATTCCTTCCAGTTCTGTCTGCTACATTTCAAGAATGGCAGTAACTCATCTTTTATCCTGTCCCGCTCTTTTGCCAGGTAAATCCTCTTATCTCACTCTTCATCCTTACATCATGCGATCAATTCCTTGAAAAAGAAATAAATATATATGGAAGAAGGGACATTATGGGGAAGGGGAGTTCAGAAAAATCTGGGATGACAGCATTTCAGATGATTGAACCAACCATCTGAACACAGGTAAGGTAGGAGCAGCTGCAATGAAGTACACAGAGGGGAACCTGCTGGAAAAGGGGGGAGGCTGCATACTGGGGAGGAAGCTGAAATACAGACTCCAGAGCTGAGTAAAGAAAGATCCACATTAAGTCCCTAAGTCCCTGAAAAGTCCTGTGCAAATTAATAAAAATAACTGCATTCTTTCTTAAGCATTTTCAGCTAAATGATCTTATAGAATACAGCAGTTATTAACCAGCTACTGAGTTGCTACCACAACTGGGAAGCCTGAATAAAAGACGCTGTTCCCTACTCTTCTTCTATAACTCTTTTCTATCAAATCCTATTTCAAATGGGACTGTCTTTACAAATAGTTATTCTCAAAATACCATATGCATGCAAGGAGTAAGCATGTTTAAGGGATGTGTGCCAGTTGTTTCCTTTGATTCTTGCAGATGCTCCTACAAGCCACCAGTTTAACAGAGAGCGGGCTTGCAGTGCTGGGAGTGCCAGCAGCCATCTTGGAAGTGCTCTGTTGCACTGGGAATTACCTAGCTCAGGAGCAGAAGAAATACTGTGAGATCCAATGTCAACTGCAATTAATCCAGCAAATCAGAACAACGTAGGTTTTAAGGAGTCCACATCTGTTCAGAGATAACTGATATACAGAAAGTTTCTCTACAAGTGATACATGATGGATGAGGGGTTACGTCTCACCTCTGTTCATAAAGCTTCCTTTTTCCTAGCACTTTCTTTTTCCTTTTCTTTTAGGAAGGCACAAAACCATGCAAAGTTTTGAAGGTCTGTTTATTGTTTTGTTTTTCAGGGAAAAAAATGCAATTCTTTGTGGAAAAAAAAAGACCTCGCGTGCAGGCGTGAAACTTTTTAATTTGGAAGTTTTCAGGTAGATATAATGCTATACATTTAATCGTAAGGAAAAGCAGATTACATTTTAGTTTTCAAAGAAAAAAAGCTTGTGTTAATGCACAGAGGGAGCAATTTACACTTTACTTTCCTACCAATGTACTTGGATTTGATTCCTATGAAAGGCTAAGTGAGTAGCTAAAGAGAACCTAATGATGCAATCAACCCTTTTGTGCTGTTCAACGCAGTACAAAGATCAGATATTTATTGGTTTTATTACAGGCTGTTCAGTAAAGCAAACAGCTGTTTGGGTTCCAGCTACTTTGTTAAAACACAGAAGAAGCAACCAACAAAATTATTCTCTTAAATAAATTAAAACTTTAACGGAACCTGTCTTTATAAATGATACATTATAAACCAAAAGAACCTTAAACACTGTAAGCTCTTTGCTCTAAAGACAATCTTTTGAGCCACGTCTAGCACAACAGGGTCCTGGCTTGGGACCAGGGCCTCTTAGGTAGTAATGAAACACAAGCAGCAAACGACGTAACAGTTGGCATGATAGACAACAGCACTGTTGTTACCTAATAATAATAGAATAGCCATTTTTATTGCAACTAGAACAAATAAGGTTATCAGGATTTCTGTAATTTTGCTTATTTCTATACAGAAATCTCCTAGAGTTAATGTCTGACCAAAGAACATAGTTACAACTTGTTATCTGCTAGAAAAATAATAAGTAATTTCAGTTCTGTGTTTAATCAGTAAATAAAATTCCTAACCTTTGCATGAATTAAAGTTGCTTTATGTTAACAGACTTTAGGAGATAAAAAACCATTACTACCAACCTATCTTTTGCTCCTGCATCTTAAGATCAGCTAGCACAGAACACAGATTGTATGCTGCTATTGTTACAACAGGGGTGCCAGCCTTCTCACACAGCCATGTCTGGCAACTCATATTCTCAAAACTTTACAGGCTTTTTTCTCCAAAACAATTTTCAGGCAAATTCTTTGACAGAATGTGCAGCATCGGCATTAAGCTTAACCTAAAGCTACAGATGATTCCTCTTTGATATCAAGAGCAGGTGCAAACAAATGGAGGCTGAGCCCAGCCTTTAGAGTTACCTGCAGGGAAACAAAATTTCTGTTGAAATCAAACATTCCCTTGTGACTTTTGAGTATGGATCGGAGGGAAACAAGTTTCTCTTTTCAGAACAGTAGTTCCTCCTTTTCACTTTAATTCCTCCTTTGTTTTCCACTTTCTGACAAATCTGATTTCTCTCTGTTGCAGTAACTGCCACGTTTCCCACTGGGAAGAACAGGACTTTTACTCTTTTCCCATCTGTTAAAAAGGTCAGTCCTGAAACTGTGGCTGTCAAAAGTGAAATGCAGTCATCACCCTTCAGAGTCAACACTGTGATGAGACAAAAAATGTAAAGAAACACACATCTCTAGGAACCATAAGCTATTTTACATGTTTCAATCTATGAATCTATGTCTTGTTACATTTGCAATCCTGAAATCCAGAGCATTTGCCTTTGAAAAGAATGAAATCTCCCCTGTGTGGACTCTCAGATTGGTGCTGCAGTAACATGCATTCATCCCACACTATGAGTAGACTGGTAACACTTGGAAATGTTTAGCATTTAAGTAACTTTCCTCTATCCCATCCTCATTTTGTGCATCAACAACTTAAGCACAACTTACCTCCTTACTGCAGCACATATGCATGCAATATGAATATATTACTGTTGTCTTTATATCCCACGCTAGGACATGCTTATTGTATTTTTCTTACCTTTTTTTGCACCAATAGGTGCTCTCTCACTCCTTTTTTCCTCCCCTCTTCACCCCCCACTCCAAAACAGCCATGGAATAAAAGCAGCACAAATTATTTATTTACTATTTTTCTTTAAAACAAAACCAAAGCTGAATTCAGTAGGTATATTTAACAGGACTCCAGTTCAGGCTAAAGAGTTTGTTAGTCCAGCTAGCCAGACAAGTTTGGGATTTTAGAAGATATCGTTTGTAGAAATTAAATGCAGAGTAGTACACTGCAAATATTGCAACCACATTCAGATAGAACAGGTCTGAGTATCTAGCAGATTTTTGCAAGCTGTTCATTTGAACTGATCATTTCCTTTTTCCCTCTTTTTACTGCACCTTAAAGATAAAAAGATAAAAGCAGAAGAGAAACCACAGTGTAACACCCTGTATACTGCCTTATCCCCAGTTCAGCTTTCTGTTGCTAGATTTGGCCTGCAGAGATGCAATTGCAGCACCTGCCTGGCTGTTTTCGAGACAAAGCAGTACTGTGGTTCCCACCTAATCACAGAACTCAGAATCCCTAAACCGAGGCAACTCTTGAAAAGCCCTCAGGTTTGCAGTCTCGAAGAGCAGAAGTAGATCATAGCATAGTCCCAGTGCATGGGTTACCACTTGGTAACTGCACTTCTGCATCTGATCTGGCTCATGAACACACAGATATATTTATCTATCATTACGTATTTTAAGTACAGATTGACATCCAGACTAAACAAGCCATTAACATAGGAGCAAATCTGTGTTTATTTCTGGAGAAAAGGTTCCTTTGCGAGACCACAAACCTCTCATTTAACCTAAAGCTCTATGTGGGGTTTTTAATCCGAAGTTACTCTAACTTAAGTTGTGGTTTAACTGGATGTGGCTTCACTAAACAGAATCTAAAGGACTTTGTCAGAAAAGCAGAAATTTTGCTGCCAAAAGCTTTTGTTGCCTGTCAGTCTTTGTCCTGCCCATGGCCTTGCACAGCACAAACTCAAACTTGGAGGCATTTTTCTCCCCTACAAAACCACTGGAGTTGAATTCCTAGCTGTTTCAGCCCCATGGAGCTTCAAAATAGCAGGCTACCATGAACACAGCTTTAACAGATCCATGAGACAAGGATTTAACTAAGGGCAAAGGGAGACACGGGAGCCTTTAAAGGAGAAAAAAAATGAATAGGAGACAACTGGGCAGGACTTCAGTGCAGGGAGAGGCACCAAAGCACCTCGTGGGAGGCAAACCCAACATCTCCCTGCCTCAAGACCAGGCCGTGACTGCAGACACTGTGGCCTGAAGCCCACCCTCTACTCCAGGCCTTCAGAATCCTGAGCCAGTTGCCTGACAGGGCTCCCCACATCATCAGCTGCTCTGCTTCCAATACTCCAGCAAAATGTCATTTAGTCGTGTTCTTCTCCTCATTTCCAGCCAGAATAAACGTGTGGTCATTTCCCTTGGACAAGCTTTTTCTTCTAGCTTTCAATTATCTCTTCTGTCTCCTTGACATTTGGTATTTCAAGAGAGCAATAATTTATTCCTCAGACTTAACTTTCTTTGATTAATCGAGGCAAATCTTTTGGCTTATCCATACAGCAGTAACTTTGGTTTCCTGGCTATCCCACAGGCCCTGCTCCACACCTTTTCCCCCTTTTCCTCACCACAGCTGACTACAACAAGACATGCTGTGGATGGGCTCTCTCACTAAGCTAAGGTAGTTTTAGTGCTTCCGCAGTTCTTCAAGGAAAAAAAAACAAAAAAAAAGTGCCTGATATTATCACTGTTGCAATACCGTGTGGGGGTGGTCATTTTGTGATATATTCATGAGGGCTTTCTTTTTGGTTGTTTCCAGCTGATGAGCTCAATGCCAAAATTCCCATGGGTCCTTAGGGAAGTGATTTTGCTCTTTGTTCTGCTACCTTTCATCCCACTTCTGTTAATACAGGCTTCAGAGTTCTCTGAATCGTTCCAAAATCTGCTCCAGTTCCCTTCTGCGCTGACAGTGGCCTCTCAAATGTTACAATCAATAAACTCTGCTGGCACACCCTTACTTGCATGCAGAAAAGAAAGCATGAAACCAGCTCAGTCCACAGACAAATTCTTGCTATATTAAACTCATAGCCTTCCTCATGCCAGTGTTGCTATTCCCCTCCCTTTAGCTGTAAGCACTTAACTTTATTCATAGGTCGTCTAGAACCCCCGAAGTTCCTGCAGACTTGTAAGGCATTGCCTGATACCCCTGCAGAACATGTAAGTATTATGAATGCCGTCTTACAAAGAAAACACAGCAGTTTTTTTCCCTAAGGTTATGCAGAAAGATTTTTAAAAGAGCTCTAAAACACAGCTGGAAGAATGAAATACAAGTATCCCAGTTCCCCCTCTACTCCTCTGCCTGCAACATCACCCTCTGTATTCTCATCCATCATACGTATGAGGAAGAAGTCCAGGCTGGGGCTGGCCTTAGGCAGAGGCAAAGTAAGCAGATCCCCAAAGCCGCAGACTGCTGGAGGGCACCTGGCTGCCTGCTCTGCCCTTCCAGGAAGGCGAGCAGACGAACTCTGCAGGCCGGGTAGCCACCCAAGCAGCACAGCCTCAGCCCTGCCTAAGAAGCCTCCTGCTGCTTCAGTTGCTGAGGGGATGATCACAATGCATGGCCTGCCCTTACTGCCTGCTGTCATTCTCTTTCAAGGAAAACAAATTCGTGCTCTCCTTTGTTTTCTCTCTTCCCATGGTCATTTTTTCTGTGTTACACATGACACTAAACAGTTTTTAAAACAAACCCTCAGATCCAACAGAAGTCTAATTTCTCAAGTCCACAAAGTGCTGAGATCAAACTATCCCTCCTCAGCTGTGAACCAGCAGCCTTGTATGCAAGACCCCTCTACAGAACATTCAGTTACAAAGAACATAGATTTCTTAATTTAATTTGAGAAGAGATTGAGAAACTCCAAGCAACACTATTCAAACTGTTGTTTGAGTAAAGAAACCGCTTGGTTTGTTTGCCTGTTCATAGGGTTGTAAAGCAGCCCCCACCTCCCTGGCTATACATACCTTCTTGAAGTGTGAGCTTGTTCTCTGTAATCAGATATCTGTCCTGTCCTGAACGTAGAGGGAAGACCGACACTCAGAGGTTAGTGTCAATATTAACAGCTTTCATGAGATTGTTGCAGTACATTGCCAAGTGAAAATATTTGATCCACGTGAATTGCGTGAAAGCACGGGGTACAGTTTGATGTGTTTCCAAAGTTTTTTCTTAGATTTTTCCAATATTTGAGCTTCAGGCAGCAATATGATTGTATCTGACAGGGCAGTAGCTGCTGTAGTTGCACTGACCCATACTCCGTTTTGGGATACTGCTGACTCGACCACTGGAAGATTTATTAAAGCTTTTACTTCTGAGAACACTGTGTCAGATTAGGCTTTTCAAAAGGCATTTTGAAATGGCTGTTGTTTTGCATTTAAAAAAAAAGAAAAAAGGAAAAAAATGTTATTTACATTATCACTCTTCCATGAAAATCAGCACAGGTAGGTTTCAGCAAAGATGCTTCTCTATTGAAAAAAGACCTTGGTACGTAGCCCATAATATTTCCTCCTCTCTACAGCAGTTCAGCAAAATTCAAGAATAAATGTAGGAAGGAATGTAGAAGATCTGGAAATCTGATGTACGGAAGTATACAAAGGAGAAAGGAAAACAGATGTGTTATCAGATGGCAGGTTAAAAATCAGAAGGAAGGGAAATAGAGCAGTGTAATGGAAAAGTAAGTGGGGTCACCACCCTGGAGCTTTAGGGAGCCCTGGGGAAGCCCTGGGAAAGAATGCAGTCTTTATTTACAAAGCAGAACATTTTTTATAGCTGTTCAGCTTGCAGTTATCGTAAGTCCTACCACACCCTTGCAGTAGATTCAGGCAGTCAGAAATATGATTGTGTAATGGACCCTTCATGTCCATAAAACAGTATTCCTGATGAGAAGTTTAAGCTGAACAGTGATACTTCACTCATTTATCCACAAGAAAGATTGTGTCCTCACTATGTCTGAAACCCTGTGCCTTTCTGCTTTATGCCAGTATGAAGCCATAAACTTCAACGGATTCAATTATTTCTACCACAGTATAAGAGTCAGACTGTCCAGTTTTGGCCTTTCCTTCCAGCCCTTCCTTCTCCTACCTGCCTTTTTCACTCTTTTTAATATTCCACTTTTTTCCATTTTCAAAACCCCTCCAACTGTGTCTCTCAGGGATCTGACTGAGACAAGGCTCTTTTGTTCCAGGGCAAAACCCACTGAACATTATCTGAATTGTGCTGCAGGCAAGTACTAGCTAAAGTTGCTAGTACTAGGGAAAGGAGATATGCTGTCTACTGAACACTGGTGGTGGGAGGAAGTTCAGGAGCCCCCTTCCAGATAACCATGTTAGAATTGTGTGAAATGAGCAGTAATAACGGATTTTAAGCCCACCACTCCAATTAGATGAATGTAGCAGATGGAAAATCACTTGCAAAGCAAGCAAGACTGTCATATTTTGCTGTTCCTTCAACATGTGCCTTCCAAGTATGTTTGAAAACAAGACAAAACAAAATCTTCATAAAGACAGGGAAAGCAGAATTACAACTGGGCTTTTCAGACACGAGGCCAAAACAAGCTACCCATGTTCAGAGACTCAGTCTTCACCACCTCAGGTAAAATTATCAAGTCCTGCATTACCTGTTGAATGAAAGGGATTTCTTTAGAGTTCTTTACAATAATTGTCTTTCCACAAGAAAACCGAGTAGAATAAAATGAAGAGATGCTACATGAAAGACAATTTACACTTAATGCACTGAAAAAAAATGTTTAAGGTTCTTTGTTCTCCTTGTGGAAATAGGACAAGGGAAAATGGCCACAAACTGATGCATAGGAATTTCTGCACAAATGTGTGTGGGAACTTCTTTACAGTGCAGTGACGGAGCACTAGCACAGGCTGCACAGAGAGGTGGTGGAGTCTCCTCTGGAGTCGTTCAATACCCACCTGGACGCCTACCTGTGCAACCTGGGCTAGGGAGCTGCTTTGGCAGGGGGTTGGACTCCACGATCTCTGGAGGTCTCTTCCAACTCCTACAATTCTGTGATTCTGTGTGATTAGCACCCCTGTCTGAGTAGGTAATTCACTACAAGTTATGATGGGAATAATTATGACCTTGCAAATATCTTCAAAACCATTATGTTCTGCCATTTGGGAAATATTTTGTTTAGTTGGAGAAAGCTTTTTTGAATTTTCTTACTTGTGGCATCATTTTTGCATTGTACTTCCCATAAGAGCCCAATGGAATGGGCTTTTAACTCTACTGGTACACAATTACGATCACACTTTTCTTAGAGGTCTACATATTCCAAGCACAAACACTGACCATCCTCAGCTGACAGGTCATTTTAGCCCACGTTTAATCTTTCGAACATTTTGTTCTTATGTGTTTAAGGACTCTGTGGACATTTGGTACATTCAAATGGCTAGGCACACAGACCTAACTAAATAATTAACACTAAATACTGAGGAGTAACTAAGCACTTCTGCAAGGTGATTGTACCTGGTTGTTTTCAGAGTATGAAGTATAGTTAATAGCAAAAACAGTTTGCTGCTTTTCCAGAAATGTTAAAAATGTATAACTGGTTAAAAATGTTTAGAATATGCAATGTGTAACCATGCTGCTGGAATCACTGGTATTTTAAAAATGAAAAGTTTATACACAGCTAATGAGATTAAGCTGGAAACCAAAAAAGAAATCTACTTAAGTTGCAGAATGTGGGCTGGCACTTCTGTGAACGAGGCTGCAAAAAATCCTTTCCCATGAACAGGTCATTTCTCAGGTGTCTTCACTCACACTCCTTGTTGATTCTCCCGAACTTTCTACAACCAGACCCTCTCAAAGCAGCGGGACCACTAGGCAGCATTATCTGGAATGTATTCTGCTATGTCTCTAGTAAATCTAGATTTTGGTAAGCAAAAAATCATCGTGGAAGAGAGGGATGCCAAAGCAATGGAGCATTTGATACGAAAAAGAAATTCGGATGAATAAAAGTTGATTAAATACTTCCCATTATACCCTGACGAACACACTGCATACCCAAACAGTACCTGGCTGAACAGCTGGTTTAAGTTGTACTCTGTGATAAACAGTAATTAAGAGCAGGAAGTGATCTAAATATATCAGTGTTCATAAGTTAGCAATAGTGTTTTTGCAAAACACTGAAATATTGTCAGAAAGTAGAGTAAAGCATGCAGCGTAACTGTAGTGGTTTTCCATATCGTTAGAAACTTCAAGATGTGCCTGTTCCCAGATGACTTTTGGACACCAATTTCCTGCCTCACTGTCTCACTCCTTCCTCTGCCCCCAGTAAATCAGCTCTGTCTCTCAGCTCCATGAATCACAAAACCAAATGCACTCTGAATCACCCCAAGACTCATCCAAAAGGTAATTCCCTGAGCAACAATGAGCTTGATGTGGTGATTGCAAACAACATCTATGTGGCTGAGGCACACAGAGCTGCACATTACCACCAGGCAGCTATGGCTACCAAGACCAGCTGAGCTACCTTGGGAGAAGCACTCCCCTTTCAGAAAGTTCATCTGTTTCCTCCTTAATTTCTACTCCAAAATGAATACATTTCAAAGGAGAAAGGAGGAAAAAGGAGAAAGTTATTTTTAAAGCTGTCTGGAATAACAACATTTAAACAAGAGACTGAAAAGGACACATGGGCATGGACACTCAAAGGTCCCCCAAATGTCATGAAATTTTAGCTTTTAATGACTCTGTCTTGAACAAGATCCAGCACTCCATCGTCTTACGTTTTTATGACATCTGGATATATCTCAACAGAGTCAAAAGTTTTGCTGATTTGGGTTTCACAAAACAGGTTTAAAACAGCATTAAAAAAAAAACCAAAAAACAAAAAACTTTTCACTTCTTCTCCATGAGAGGAACAGACCTCACCCAGGGGTAAATGGGTAAGGAAAGCATACACAGGGCCAAGAGGAGATGGTGCTCTGCTCCAGAAATGTCCACCCAGCAACAGCCCATCCTCTTCCACATCACGGGGCAGCAATGCCTCTGTGCCATCCCCCCCCTCACTTAGCCCTGAAGTACATCCCCCTTCAGTAGCACGCTTTCTCCTCCTGCTCTGCTGCTGGAACAACTGCTGAATTTCAGCTAGCTATCAAATCTGTTGGCAGTTTTTCCCTCTCCCCCACTTCATTCAGTCATTGGCTGTGTTGATGAGGCATTGACAACCTCAGATCCAGTGCTGCTTTCCATTTGCACTGTTTGCCTCTCATTCCAAAGGCAGGGAGGCAGAAATTGCCTCTACCAGGACCCAGAAGCTGCATCTCAACAGCAGGTGATGGAAGTTCCTTACACCTTATTTTTTATGTTAAGGACCCTTCAAGGTATGCCTGCTCTCCATTTCTGCAGGTACGAGTACCACTGATCTCATTTTTGACTCCTTCCCTTTCAAGTCTTTGTATATAGAGCTTTTTCTTGTCTTTCTAAGTCATCCCCTGACAGCTTTTGTATGTTTGAATCACTAGGAGCTGGTGTCTTGTTTCATTTCGACAACTTTGTGACTGTGCTTGAATCATGGCTGCAGTGCTGAACAGCACAATCAAAGACTCTCCAGACAGGGCTCCGATGAATCCCACCTGCTGTCCCTTTGAGCACCTTTGTCCTTTCTCTCCTGCACCGCATGCAACTCTGGAGCGAATCCTTGGTCTACTGGATGGCTGGGCAGGCTCTGGGCCTGACACTGGCTTTGCTTCCCTCTTGGACTCAAATTCAGTCTGTGGTGCTGAGCTCAGCACTCAGGGTCTCCTCATTCTCTCCCTTCCCCCACCTCACAGCCAACACCAAACTCCTTATTTTCACTGCATAGGTCTCTCTTCAAACAAATCCCTCTCCCCACCCCCCATTTTCCTCCTCGTGATCTCCCTCTGTGCAGTCTGGGCCTCCCTGTCCCCACACACTCCCTCCCTGCAGCCCCTTTGTGCTCCCCTCACATGCCTGCTAGCAGGCCCTTTTCATGCTGCATGGATTTCCCCTCTTAAACCCCATCTGGCAGGCACTCGCTCTCTCTTCCTCCCACCTTATATCCCTTCACAGAATTATCCCCAATGAGACTTAAACAGTGGCCTCTGCCACATTCATAAATTCCTTTAAGCACTGTCATTTCATTCTGGAAAACTCACTGCATCCAGTCATCTAATTTTTTTGCAATAATTAGGCTGGTCTTGCCTTCATTCACTTTTTCCCTTCTCTTCATTCACCCTCCTCATTTTCATTCCCTCCTGTTTGTTCTTCATTGAACTGAAAGCTTTTCAGGGCATCGTTATCTTGATGGGAAAGTACTGTGCATACTGATGAAAGGAAGGACAGAACAAAAGTGGCCCCTTGGCTCCTGGTGCTTCAGGAGGTGCTACCTCTGAGCTTCCTTAACAAATGCCAGAGAGAAACAGCAAGCTGAGAAATGATAATTTCTTAATTAGGGATTTTGCATGTGTCAAGGAGTGATTTCCTGAGGTAATCCAATAACCCCTATTTAGGTTATTAAAGCCCTATCTATCACAACGACTGGCATTCTGCCCTCCTGATGGAAGGTGACAGAATCCACACAGGAAGTTCTCGCTGCCTCTCAGCACACATCCTAACCCGAGCTCCCAGCATCTCCAGACCTGCTGTGAAGAACCCTTGTCGAAATTCAGAACGACTGCATTTTACATTCTCCCCACATACACACTAGATCTGGCCTTCCATTCTTATAAATATCAGCCACAGAATTTCGCTGCTAACTCAAGAGCAACAAGCTGCCCAAGTTTTGCAGGCAGGTAATTATATCTGCCTGGCCCACCTTCTTCAATCTGTGCTGGAGTTAACGTATATATAGCCAAAAATGGACTGTGAATACTATTATTTCCCTCTCAATATACAGAAGAGAGTTAGATACATGTATCACTCAATCATTTGTATGATGGTCCCTGATGGCAATTTGAAATCAAGCAATTACTTCATAATGGGTTGCATCAACATAGTAGTCTAGCATCAAACATAAACAGCAGAATGTTTCTTCATTATTGGCAGTGTGTTACTGAATTAACATCTTAATTAATAACAAAGAAAGAGCAAACAGATACCAAAATAATTCCCTATGCAGGGTAGAACATCAGTATGACACAAAACTAGAGAGGAATGGGTACCTCAGGAGACTGATATTTCTAACAGCACCTCACCTCAAGGCTGACTGGATTACTACCACAGTTAGTAACGTCCTTACACTCCACTTCGTACTGCTCACCCCCGTCAGAAAAGGGGTCTTGTCTCCCTCACAGAGATGATTCTGTTGTCCTCAACTCAAACCTTTCTCTGTGCTCAGCTGGCTTTCTGGTTGACTGCAATGCATTAATAGTTGCAATACATTTCTATAAAAGACAAAAGAACCATACTACAAAAACACATTTCCGGACTGAAAAAATATTAGCAAGCCTTCTCAGTAGATTCCATGGAAGAAACCTGGGGCTGAATTACCTTGCAGACTTAGTTCTATTCATTTACAAGAGTCCTTTCCAGAGTGGAAGGAAACAGGGCAATGACGCTGCTTCTGTGCCTAAACAGTCCAGGCATGTGAGTCTCAGATCTAACAGCAGGGAGCAACTGGATTTTCCACACCTGGAATGACTTCACCATCTTGATGACATTCTTGTGGAACAGAATTTCTATCACAAAGAGTAAGCCTGACCTCTCATCTGAAAAGTGACTTTGGGGAGCTTCATTATCATCAACCACTATTCTTAGAGGAATCTCAAGACTCGTCCTTTCAGTTTATTGACCCGAAGTTATTAACTGGTTGTCAAAAAGAACTGGATCTTTTTTCACGGTGAATTTTTAAGAGAGGATGTAATTGATCTATGCATCTGACTCCAGGAAAGTGCTAACATCCACAAAAGCTCATTTTCAAGGGCTTGTAAATCTCATGTGTCTTTTAGATGGTACTAGAGAAACCTATAGTAATATTCCCACAATTAATTCCTGAACTTAGGCCAGCAGAACCCCAGGGACAGTCCTGAACCTTGACAGAGTGATGAGAGCAGACTGTGGTCAGCAGCCATTGTACATCTATTTGAGACCAGAATTTTACTGCATCTTTTTTCTCTTTCATTATGAACAGGTTTGAGTTGTAGGGCTATGAAGTAGCAATTACATGAATCTAGCTTTATATGACCTATTTTGATTGCATTTGGACTACGTATTTACAAGTTTGTTTGTCAAGACTTTGAAGCAGGGAGACGGCCACAGTCTACTATCCCCCATTTGAGTATGACAAACTAGCATGACCAAGCTCTGTTCTGGGTTAGTCCAAAGTAATTCTAGTAAAAAAAAAAAAACACATGGTCAGTACAGGGAACACTGAGCAGCTTAGGATCTCCATTTTCATGTGAGCTCTCTTCATTGCAGTTTAGGAGCCACCTCTGTCACTGGAATCCACAGCGGTCTCCTCCCAGTGTACACAGTGCCAGAGTCACAAGATGTTGGCTCAAGCACTTTTTTTTTTTTTTCTAGGGGAATACTGGGGTGGAAGAAGACTGCACTGAGCCCTCATCCATGTACACAGTATGGCTGAATATAAGAGTGCTAGAGAGATTAACGAAAACCTGGTTTAAAACACCTCACTACTCCACAGTAACAATCCAAAATGCTGTAGCCACAACATAATTTTAAGATGTGGTGGGTTTTAGCCACTGCTGCAAAAGACTAAGTTTTATTCTGGTGCTTTTTAATAAGAGGGAAGGAAATGCCTTGCATTGCTCAGCAATGATTCCTTTGGGCAATTAGGAACGACATCAACAGGCTAGAGGGAGGTTTGCCCAGAAAAATGAAGGGTGCGGGCCAGAAAGCAACAACAGCAGACCCTTAGAGGTTTGAAAGCAAAGTGAAGGATACCCAAAGGCAGGACCGGGAACATCTTAAATCAGAGAAAACAGCAGTAGCTGCATAAAGCCCATGCTGTTTTCTGTTTTCAGGTTTACAAAAGCTCTGCAAATGAGTAAGCCACACGAAAACGCTAAAAGGTTACAGATAAGACACGGAGTAAACTCAGCTGTATCTGTGTCACAACCAGCAATATGCTGCATTCCTGACTAGAAGATCCCGGATACATTTTGGAAAGGACTCAAGCTGCCAGGCTCTGAGCCAACACAATCTGTGGGTGGGTGCTGGATGCTTGCCTTGAAATGCTCTCCTTGCCAGCTAACCTATGGAGTAATAATGGCAACGGTTCTGGAGGGAGATTTCATTGTGTTTAAAGTTAGAAGAGATCATGAGATGATCTGACACTGAATCCTGTTTATCACTGGCCATTTAATTTCACTACCGTTCTTTCTATTGAGAATAACAATTTTGGTTATAATAAAGCAATTCATTCTTCAGTCAAGCATGCTGCAGGACTATGAGCAGGATGGGAAGAAGGAACTCAAATCCTTGCAACCACAGGTATGGTAAGAGAACACATCCTTTGTAGGTGATCCATACACTTTCCCTGAGAGGAAACCAGAAGGCTTCCCGGGACTCAGGTGAGAGATCAGGAGACTCATTTTTAACTCTGATCTGATTAGCATTTTCAGACGGGTTCCTCAAAATGAGAACTCCTTCTACTAACTACCCTACCTGGTTTCTCATCTACAGCTGTGGCCTGTCTTTGAATACACAAAAGGTGAAAACACCCCCAGAATGCATCATGCTAGCAGTGCATCAGAGGGGAATATCCTGCCTAACCCCTGTGGGCAGCCAGCTGAAGCCCCGGAGCATGAGACTTAATTTTAACACCAGGATGTCTTCCAGAAAGGAAATGGGGGAGGACAACAGGATGGGAAGATGAAGTATGAAAACACAGCACTGTCTCAATTCCAAGTAAATCTGCCACCTTCTGACTTCAGAACATTACACAGGAGACTTACAGAAGAGATATTTTCAAATATCATACTCAAAGGTATAATCAAGTTATATACTCCAAAGCTCTATTTCCAGCCCTACCCAAGATTTCCTATCCAGCAGCAGCAAAAGGAACCTTTAATGAAGAATTTAAAACAAGGTGGATTAAGCCACTGAGATGATAGTAGCATGAGAAATAAACATAACAGAAAACTGAAAAATAAGAGAGCGAGCATTAATTTGCCAGACAGGAAGAATAAGGCAGTTTATTCCATATGTGAGGAAATAAATATTAACAATTCTGACATTTTCAGGTGGACTAAGGAGAACAAGCAGCAGAAAACTGGTAGTGAATAGGGGGTAAGCAAGCAGATTTTGTGGGTAGAGGGAGAAGAAGCACCGTGTCAGCATGAGTTACCTAGAGATGAAAGATGAAAAACGTGACTCATTCACTATTTGTAGAAGTATTTTCCAAGTATTTGGAAACAGACATCATAGTTCCAGCATTTAGCAAATAAAGATTCCAGAAGATAGGCTGACATTATCTTCCTAAAAGACTAACACCTACATTTTCTTAAAGCCTTTTGAGATATTTATGAGTAGCCGGGAGGTGCACTTGGAAATGTGAAATTTAATTAGTGAGTCACTACAGAATTATGAGGCGTAAATCAGGTCAACTTCATTTTTATGCAGTAGCTGTTGGTCTTAATTCAGATGAGGAACCAAGAGATCCAGCCTAACAGATATTCAGGGATAGTTGCCTTTTTATCAGGTTCCATGTGGACTGTGCTGCTGAATAATCCACTTCACTCATTAACAGCAATTTAAAAAACGTGCCTGATTCTGTATTTGGCATGCTAAAAAGCCCATTGAATATTGCCATTGGGAAAGTTTTGTATTTTAAGATTGGGAGCGGTGAAATGGAGACCTAAATGTGGAGGGTCTGTACCCTGCTCTAGAGCTGGAGAACTGCAGGGCACTAATAGGGTTCTACCCTCATCTAACTAACTGTGACCATTCATACCACCCTGAGAACTTCACCATTTCTTGCTCGGCACTCCCCAGGCACTTTCCAAAGGCGGGTATACACACTCGCAACAGGAGCTGGGAAAGGCTTGGTGATTCAGCTCAAGTTACACAGCAAGTGTTTGGGCTTGTGCCGGGGAAGCAGCCGTGGCTTGGCCAGTGGAAATGATGAGTACAGACCATTAGCAGATTTCAAAGATGCACATGTCTATCAAGGTCATGCTTTGTGCTGTTGCTAGCATCATTCCTACTCTGCAGCAACACAATTTCTTCCCTGGATAATTCCTGTCTCTCTCCTTTTAATATGAAAAACTGCTTATCTTCAGAAATATTCATCTCTTCTCCCATATTCCCTGTGCTCACCCATCTTGTCACCTCTGTCAGTTATTCCCTGCTCATTCTGGCAGGTGCTGCCTCATGTTCTCTGTTAAAAGAACAACATTAAAGAAGGCTAGCAGGTGCAACAGGAAGAGCATGCTTTATTCATCCAAACCCTTAGAAGAGTAAAATGGAAGTTGTATTCTGTCACATTCTGATATTAAAAATGGAGGTATATGAAATATCTAAACAAGGCAAGGGCTATTTCAGCTTGTTACACAATTCTACTCAAAACTTTTGCACCAAGTGTAGCAATTTAAATAACTGGTCAAACGATTAATTTATCTTTCACTTTCTTCATTTAACGCAGTTGATAGTGGTTGCTATATGCTCATGTGTTCTTATTTTTTCCTTCTGACCATGAACACAGAGAAGTTCCCCTTATCAAGTTTTATTGTTTTAAAGTCAAGGTATTGGTGCTTGAACTGAAAACAAATCAGTCAAGTTTTATAATCATGTTAAACTTGGTGATCATCCAGATCATAAGGAAGGAATATTGGGATATAAAATTAATCGAACTCTTCAGATAGACACACAAGAAGAAAGCACTATTATTTTACACCAGTCTGTGCATAATTGAAGCTGACTTAGTCAAATGGCAGCAAGCTTTTATACAAAAACTGGTGGACATAATGGTGTGCACCAAGAGGACATCTGCAGGAAGAAGACAAGCAAGAAAACCTTCCTTCCAGATATAACACTTTTGATCTGTTTCTACCCAGCTCAGCTTGTAGTGCGTTTTACGTGGAAGAGTTTCTGTGGTGTTTCTTTCAGGGATGCACTGGACAATTTGACTTGGATGGCCCATTTTATTCTTTGGCTATGAGGCAACAGCACAGGGCTTGAAAATACCTCATTTCAGACCAATTTTTTGAAGAAAGGTTCTAAATTAAACTCAACAACTGAACATTACATTCCAATTAAGCTGGCACAGGCATTTGTAACCACTGCTTTCAACAGAATGAAAAAGTTATATGCAATAGTTGCAGACTAGAAGCCCCTACACATTATTAAACCAATATCATTCAAAAACAACTCCTACAAAGAATCCCTATGGTATTTCCATGTGCAATCATCAGAAGATATCAGAATTATCTCAAAACTATTAAACAAATTAAAGCAAATATCTTGAGACCTCTGTGTTTATTAATAAATCGCTGAGGGGAGACCGCTCTGTATTCAGTTCCTCTGCATATTTTTCTTGCAGTGAAATTGATTAAAAGATGAATGTTATAGTTCAACCTGTGGTAGGCAAGCATGTTCAAAGATGATATTCCTGACAAAGCACACAGAAAGCTATCTACATTCCTTGAATTCTCATTAGGGCTCACAGTTTGTCCTGTTACAGTAGTGGGAGAAAACACAATTCACCATATGACCTAGGGTAACTGATCACACCTGCCCCCAGGTGTGAGGTAGATCTGTATCTCCACCCATCAGGTAGCAGGGTTATACCATTAAAAGTGACAAGTTTTTAAGATTTTCAGAAGCAATTCCATTAAAGCAGCTTAAGAGGCTGAGCACTGTGAAAACAGATTTGACACCTAAGGCCTCAAACTGGACCCAGCTTATGCCTCTGCGAGAGACCTCCTATATAACTTAATCCCTCTTTTAACACCTTCTGCGACCTAGCAGACTTCTCAGCTTGGCAAAGATAACATCACGACTGAGCCTTCACTGCTAGAGATACTTAGAGTTTGTGATGATGGGAAGCTTCAGCCACTTCCTTAAGCAGTCACAACTGGCAGTGAATACATGCAACTATCTTCTTACTTGTACGACATTAAAAAAGCAAAAATCACCACAATCCTTCTGCCTCAGCTCTGAACCCAGCTGCAGATGATTGATTTTGGATTCCCATGCTTTCGATATAATGTGTCTAAACAGGTTTCATTCAGTTTAAGGGTCATAAAAGTATCGTCATTAAACATCAGCGACAATTATTTTGTCAGGGGACAAAGCAAATAAAACACTTCAGAAAACAGTGCTTGCCCATAACAATTGCAAAACAAACAAACAAACAAACAGTCTGGTTCAGTAGAACAGCAGGTTTGGGGAGACTGGTTGTTTTTGTTTCTTGAGACAAGTTTCGCTGGTGATGCACTGTCACATTTCCCAAACGGCTCAATAAAAGTGAGGGTTTCTATGCAGAGTGACTCACTACCTCATAGGGACATTCTGCAGCAAAAAGAATGACAACACAGAAAGAATTTTCAGTCCTAGGCTTCCCATTAAAAAAAGGAAGAAGAAAGTTAAGTAGTGGCCAGTCCAACCCATTTATTTAACTCATAGGGATTGATTGTGCAGGAACATTTTTCCATTCTAATCTTTTGTTGAAGGTTCGGAAAAGCATTATAAAACGTTCTTAGCCATACTCTCCAGCCTTCCAAAAACTTCAAAGCAAAACCCTAAGCACAGCATACAGACCTTATCAGAAAGGGGTTTGTGATGGTGTCCACTACACCTGGCCTGGCAGTCACAGGTTAGGCTGACTTTGCCCATTTCTCTCTCAATCTAAGCAGCTACTGCTGAATGCTTTCTAAACTGCCAGTCAAAATCATTAACTAAAACCAAGAATGAGGAAAATACAGCTCATCTGTTGACAGGACTGGAGCTTTTCTGTTCCCTCCTTTGTTTGAAAGCTTCATCCTCATGTTGCTGCCTAGCACTGGCTGCTGAGTCATGCCGCACAGGACTGCACACCCCAGTGGGGCAGAAATGGGCACTGCAGTTCTGCGGGCATGGCATGTATCACCAGGACTCCTGGCCAGCACACAGACGTGCAGAACTGCCAGTGCTGCTGTAATAAAAATATGGATATCCATGAGCACCCCAGAAGGCAGGGAGGGGAACACAGTTCTCATCTGAAGATGGGGGAAATAAGCAGAGCCCCTGAGCCATTATACATCTTCCCTACACACTGCTTCTCACCAGCTATGAGAATGCCCAGCTGGCTCCAGATGACAGTGTGCATCACTGCTGACAACCAAAATCACCAGTGTCATTTTATGGACAAGCATCTCTATGCTACTCATTGTATTTAGGTGGGATCTTCCTATATGCATCTGCACACATAAACAGTCTTTCAGTGAAGCCATCAGGACTAGAAATGAAACCCAACACCCCATCCAGGTTGTACTGGTCAGACACTGCATCAGTTGGTGGACAGCATCAGTGCCATCACTATGGGAACAAGGCTATGCGGAGGCGTCTGAAAACTCACTGGCCAGTGAAGATCATATTAAACTCTCTTCGTGCTTTTTCTTTAATCTGCCAGAAGACCTTTCACTGCTGCAACTTCAAACACTTTGAGAAAGAGATTTTCTTTTAAAAGAGGACACAAAACTTCAGCACCTACGAGCTATGTCACCAGAGAAATTACGAGAGTGGGAAGAACCTGAACTTCCTTCGGCACTTGTCCATTAATATTACCAAGTCTGCTTCACACCTATTTACTAAGATGAGAACTACCAGTGAGCTGTAGTTTATAACTCCGGTGATGATTTAGACTGCCACGAGGGCAGCATGCTAATCTATTTCCCACCCTCATAAAACAGAACGGTTTCCCAGCCAAATTTTTAAGAACAAAACCCATGACAAGCCTTGCTCACAAAATATTAACAACTTGCATATTGAGTTACTTTCTCAACATTATTCAAAATTCAGACTAAAACCTTACAAACAATTCAGGTGAAAAAACAACAGAAACAAAAAAAAAAAAAAAAAAAGGAATCTACTATTTATGAAGGCAGTCAAGTGTGCCACATGAACAGCAGGGGCTGTGGTGGTGTCATACCAGAGGGAGTCAGGTTCAAGACTCTTTAATTCAACAGAAAGAAGGCAGATTATAACCTGTGAGAGAGGCTCCTGAATCATAAGCTACTGTTCAAGTAGGAAAAACACCCATGGCAACAGTCAATGGAAGATTACAATTAAAAAGGCCAATTGCTCACTATGCAGGAACTGCTTTCTCATAAGCCAGCACACAGAAACGCAGTGCCAAGGATCTGCAGCTGCACACAGTTCTGCAAGCACTGCACTCAGATGCACATTCCCCAGTCCTTTCTCCATAGACACAGAAACATCTCCCTCACCCTACAGACTTCCACTAAAGTTTTAGAATTTAAAGGCTGCATCTTGATCTGAAAACATGCTTTACTTTCCTCAATAGGAAGTCTGATCAGATAAACACAGAGGTCTTTTGCTCTTCACATCTGCAAACCACCCTTATGTGAGAGGATGGTACTGCATTTTAAACATAGAGAAGCAAGACAGGTACATTGTACCATGAACTGGATTTGCCTCCCATGAACCAGACAGGGTCGTGTTTACCCTCTATGCACACAGGAAGCCATGAAATCCCCCAGGGAGCACGCATATGCTTTCACCTCAGATCCACGTTGAATTAGAACCTGTAGCCATAACATGACAAGGTGCTTTTACATATCCATCTTCCATGCATCATAGCATGGCCAAAATATGTGTGCCTTGCATGCATGGATTTAGAACACAGCTTTTATATTAAGGTATAAACAGGCTTCTGGATATAGGAATTCCTTCTGTTCTGACATCATATGATGTCTTCCTATCTGATCTCTAGCTGAGCTTCCTTTGTAAGCCTTCCACTTTCTTGTCCCCTTTCCCCTCAGTAAAAATTGAAACTCAAGTGTGTCTTCCATTCTGCTCCAGGAAAAACCTCACAGAAAGGCAGAATTCACATTGATCCCAACAGAGCATACTTTCTACAGCAAGGGCTTCATAGGAAAGTTGTACTTATAAGCAGTTTTCTGTCATAATTCAAATATGTTCTTTTCTATGGTTAAATTATTTTCTAATAAAGGAAGATTCATGGTCATCTGCGCTTTTATTTGTAATTCTGCTTTTATCCCCACTCCCAAACTTAACTTGGAGCAGATCCTGCCCAGGCCCAGCACCAGAGAGGCTGGAAGGAAGGGCACTGTGCCATCCAGGATTGTGTCACATCAAGGTCTCAGTCCCTAGTCCATGCTAAGCAGGGAGACCAAGCTCCCACCCTATCTTTGCTCCTGCCAGTGGGAAACCTCTGTCCAGCTGAACCCCATTCACAGACAGCCTTTCAGTAAAACTAGGAAACTGCCACACATTAAACAGTCACCAGGCCTTCAGCACCGCTAGTGTGAGAACCTAACCACGTGCAATACTTAGTAATGTGACTCTTGGGGGAGGAGGATTAGTGTGAACACAAGCATCACAAAACACACACCATGAGTCCCAGCCTCAGTTCTGCCCAACAGCAGCATCCAACTACCCACCACTCCTGCACACCACCCCTGTCTGCCACAAGTAAATACTGCAGCCAACATGCACCACTGCCCCACTTCTGTGTGGGGAAAGAGGAGCTGGGGAAACGTGTATAGAAGGGCAAACTTCCTCTCAGATAATTAAGTGCATAGGCTTCGCAGTAATGGTACGAGCTGGACATGTGGGTGGAAGGTATGCACTGCCTTTGTTTTCCAGATTCTTCCTTTGGTCCCATGTCAGCAATGCTGCATGTACACCAGCTTTTGATTTTTATGCTTTTGTGGCTTAGAGCCATTCGGGTTGCTATATACACATAAACATACAACATAGCTGTTTCACAACAAAGATTTTTGTTCATTAATACTGCAAAGGGTTTGCCATCAGAAAGTAAAACCGCAGACAAGAAACCAGTTCTAGCAACAAACTGATACAAAGAAGTGTTATTTGAAAAACAAACAGAGAGAGAGGAAAGAATGGAACATGAGGAGAAAGGCAATACCAAATTCTTTTGCAGATATTTATTAAACAAAAGGGCAGAACAGATGCACTTGTCCAAATTATTTTCTGATGTAACCTCATATGCCGCAGAGGAAGAGTGAGAATGAAAGTATTTGCTCTGGAAACGCATTATCTCTTCACCACATTCAAGTATGAGGGCAGATCACCTTTAAAAGTATAAATTAGAAAATTAAAAAGAAGAAAAAAAAAGACATTATTGGATTCGGCCAACTCCAGATCAATCAGCTTGTCTATATTAATCTCATTTTCTTATAAATGAGTCATTAGAAACAGGGAGGTTCATTTTGTGGAAATACAAAAAAAATCAGATCTAAAACAATGATAAAGCTTGATTTAAATAATTCAAACCTTCTAACCTGGGCCAATCATGCAGATGAGTTAACTTTGATGGGGCATCATCTCTCAGAGCAGTCAGAAATGACTAGAATTAGGTGGAAAAAAACAGAGCGAACACAGCATCAGGTGCTCCATAGATGGCTATCTCTTCTCACTTGCCTTCACAAGAACAGGGATGCTGGGCACACTGGGTTCTTCTCATTCTTCTTTTATTCAGGTTTGGTCACATTTCCCTAGTCCAGAGAAACCTGACCAAAGCTTACTGAGGAGTGTTCAGAGAAACAAAGAGGCATTTCAAGCACCGTCACTATACTTTTGTTGTTTGTTCCAAGAGGGATCTTTTATGAAGGAAAAGCATAGCAAACTTAGCAAGTCAGGCAACTCAGCCTGCAAGTTGGGTCTCTCTTTACTTCATTTCCACATTGCATATGACAATGAAAGGTTGTGACATTCTAAGTGGTTCCAGACTCCATCAGGCTGTCCACAATGAATTAGAAAACAATAAAATCCAGATGCTTTCTCAAGTAAACACTTCCTTTCTCAGCAAAGTGAACCAAATGCAAAGGATACTGCTGAATGTTTTTTTTTCCTAACATATTTATTTTATGTAAAGGTATCTACTACTTTGCTGGCACTTTTGTGCTCTTCCAACACAGTGAAGCCTCTGGCGCTCTTTTCTTGCATTTCTGGTGCTGAAAGCCAAATTCTGGAGAAAATGTCTCATTTACATGAATTACTTTAATTTGCTTTTAGATACTTAACAAAGCCTACATCTAAAACAACACTGACAAGTTAAATTAGCCCTTGGAACACAGTTTGCAATAAGGTAGAGGAAAGTGAAAAGATTACTCCTTCAAAAAATGGTAAGTTAACTTCTAAAGCAATGCGTCCCAAACAAGGAACATGCAATTGCTTATCAGAATAGAAAAACATACCTAATTCTTGTTAGCCAGGATGAGAGGTACAAAAGCAAAAATGAATAAAGCTGCAAAAGCTACAATTAAATTCACTGTGTGAAACCATTTACTTTCATCTTTTAGAGCTTTTATTTAATAACACACGTAAGGACTTACAAACAAACCATAAATATTAACCCCACATAGAACTGTGTTTTTAAGAAACACTTCATACATGAGATTCAAATTACAACGCGATACAATTTCCTTAGTAAATCAAAACTAAAACAGAGACCTCCAGACCTCGGCCTGCAGATGTCAACGGGCTATCAAATGTCGACAAGAACATGAATGACTCAGAGTTGAATCCTTCAGTACCTAGAACCATTCAAAGAAAGATTTCCACAGAGGCTTCTTCTAATCCTCTTTTTTTTCCTCAGTTTTAAGGGCATTTCAATTTTCACTGCCCTTTCAGAGCTCCTGGGCTGTAATACAGAAAAAAAAAAAGATGCTGACTAGCTGCATAGCCAGATTCCTTCCATTAAAACCCAGCAGCAGAGAACACAGACATCTAGCACTTAGCAGCAACTAAGCAACTGGGTATCTGTCTCAGCAGATAGTGGTTTCACTCCCCTCTGCCATGGATGTGGCCTTCCACAGATCCACCCTTCAGCCCCCACTGAGCTTCAGCAGTGGCTTGGGGGAAGGCAGAAGCACTACAGCAACATTATTCTAAAATACAGTCCTTGTTGTAAGGTCTGTAGAAGGACCTGTTTGATCCAGAAGCAGCTCGGAGAGATAAACAATTCTATACCTACTCATCCTCCAATATCAGAATGTATTTTCAAGCTCAAAGTATTGACAGAAAGTTTTTGCTTTCTGATTTAGGATCTTCATCTAATATGCATCAGTCTGCCTAAGGGGGAAACAAAACCCAGGAACAACAAATCTTATCCCTGATCTTGTCTTCTGGAAAGCCAATGAGAGATCTCGCTAAAAAGGGATCAAAAGGATCCAACTTGTGCAGCATGTACTCTGACAGCAGTCACGGCAGTCTTGGAAGCCAAGCAGAACTTTCCTTCTTTCTATGCTTTTTTCTCCTTTGAAGAAAAAAGTCCAATCACATTTTAAGGAGAAAACATGAAAAACAGCAATAACATACAAGTGGGACGAGGCAATCCTTGGTGAAAACTGAGCATGTAGTCACTGCTCCATGCTTTCTGACATTAGAAGAGCTGACAATACTTTTGCCTGCTAAAACCTGAACTCACAGCCCCAAGATCATTCTCAAACAGTTGCCCTTGCTAGAGCAAATAGCTTCCTACACCCCTCTGGCCTCCTCAGCTCTGAGTAGCACTGGGGCAGACTCTGTCCCTTCTCTGGGAGTCCACATTACTGTACCGAAACAGCAGCCACATTCAGAGTGCACAGCACTTGCTGGAAAAAACAGGGACAGGCCCCGCTGCAATTTGAGGAGGCTTTCAGATTACTTCGTGTAAACTGTTAAAATACTCTCAGCTTTGAGACAAGGGGCTCTAAGTCTTCAAACTGTTGAAAACAGCCTCTTCCCTTATCACTCATCCTGATAAAGTGATTTGGAACGCCTTAAAAAAAAAAAATCCTTGAGAGGAAAAAGGGATGAGACATTCTTTGCAGACGGCTTAGATAAAGAGAATATAAAATTCTTCTGACCAGGCCACATCACAAAGGTTTACTTGATAAAAGCAACATGTTGATTTATTCCATTCCTTTCCCCTGCTGCCCAAGCTGTGAAATACAGGCAGATGATGCAATCCCTCCGAGAGAGAAAGGAAAAAAAAAAGAAAAGAAAAAACCAACAAGTGAGCAAGCAGGCAAGAGACCATTTCTCCTCACAGCATATTGCTAGCATGCCCGAGGTTACGTAAGGTGCTCCTGGAGGGCCGCAGGAGCACCCAAGCTCGCTGCACTGCAGGCAGGGCTGGGCATGGGGGCTGCAGCCCCTCTGATGCGTGGAATGCTCTGCAGGCTGCAGCCAGGCTGCAGAGCACCAGCAACGGAGAAGCAACTTGAAAACCAAACAAAGCTGTCATCACCAGTTGTGTTTATTAAAAACAGAATCAAAAGCAACGCTGGTGATTTCTCCTAACTAAAGACTAGCAGAAAGTCTTTTATTCTGGTGTCTGAACTCATCAAACATGCTTACCCATTCAAAACAAAACAAAAGCAAAGGAAGGAATTACAGTGCCTTCTAGAATTATGCGTGATCCTAACTGATTTCTGTATAATATATTTTCAAGACTAAATCACTAAAATTTATCTAAGTTCAAGGTATTTTTTTCTACTTACAAGTGAGATATCAATTAGACAGTGTTAAATTACACATGAAATATCATAAAATTTGACCAAAATAGAGTATTAGAGGATATCACAACATGACAAATTCATTTTTTGAGTGTAAGAAATGATTTTAATATAATGTATGTACCTTATCTGCAAACAGGACCAATTAAATCCCTCGTGCAGCCTGGAAGGGCTTGCTTTATTCCACTGCGGCTTTGAAATAAACAGTATCTAGGGTATGGCTAAGGCTTCCCACTTCTCCCATTCTCATTTTATTGTAACTTGAATCTCATAATATTTCAGCCTTTTGGACAAAACCACCCTGGTTCCGGTTTGAAAGAAACCGTTTTGGTCAATTGGTTTCTTCCATTTATGTAAAAGTAAACAAGAGGTGCATTAGCTATACTTAAAATCCACAACATTTAAATCCTTCAAAGACCAGATGATATACTGAAAAATGAGCAATTAATCTCCATTTTAAAAAATCCCATGAACATCTCTATAGAGTGAGAATAACTAAGATCCAGATCATTCCGGTATTTCCAATTTCAAGCTAAGCACATTCATTTCAAATCTATAGTGTCTTCCTAGACTTCATCTTGCCTGTCACAGCCAAATAGTCAAGGGCGATTATACATAAAGGCAGTGCATAAAAACGAAAGATGAAAAAGAAAGTGACTATAACAGTCTAGATATTAAAGATTAAATCTTGGATATAAATTCTGCCTTCTCTCAAAGAAATCCCATAACCTACTCAGGAATCATCCCACCTGGCTCTGATGTGCGCTGAGCAGTGGCTAGTCACCAACACAACAGCCTGTGGCAGGAAGTGAAGACCTTGGTGAGCTGAAATAATAGCAAAGGAAAACAAAGTACAGGGAGCTCAACACCCCGTGACGTTCTTGTCCACGGAGCTTCATTGCCAAAAGATCATGACAAAGCACATAGGTATGTCCTAGTCTGTCTGAAAATGCAGCACAATGCCATCTGTGGATAAACCCTTCTTTCACTGTGTCTCTCAATGAAGGAGACAGCCCCGGTCTCCAAAGGTCAGACCAGTGGAGTAGGTGACTCAGGAGGGCACTGGTGCAGATTTTCAGTTGTTCACCACCTCATGCTTCCGCCCATGCTTTCCTATCGTAAGTGCATTAAAATATTTATAAAACATGTCAAGAAACTTGCAGGGATGAAATCCCGTCTGAAGTTATCACATCAGATCTTACTTTGCGGAACATTGAAACGCATGGGGCTCCAGATCTGCCCTCTGCACAGAGCTGATGGCTAGCATCCAAGAGCTCTGACTGGTAGGTATGCCAGCCCAAAGAGACCCAGCTTGAAGAACACTGGCTGTACCTCTGAACATGCAATCCAATCAACAAACAAAATAAATAACATTTCCTTGAGAGAAAACATAACTGCGGCCAGAGGGTCAGACTGCAAATGATCTACTTGTACCTGATCTGAGCACTATTCTGCATCTGTAGTGCTACTGAGGCATTTCCAAACCTTTCTGAAAGAGCACACCCAGAACAGCCGTTCTGAACTGAACTGTGGGACCTGAAAGCCTCTACCCACACTTCTGAAATGTTCCTCAGATCTGGATAGACCAGCCCTGCCGAATCCATCTCCAGACACCAGATAAACACTGTAAATCCCTTGCCACCACCCTGTCATAGAAGCATCAATCACATCATCGCTGAAGCAATTCCAAAACTCTTCAGCATTGAAATCGCAGACGCAACCTTAACTGACCCTGGTCCGACCTCTGTTAAACAGTACCGGGAATGAAATGGCTTATGGTGTGTGCAGCGTCTGACTTGCAGGGGAGAAGGATTTCTACTCCTTTGCAAAACCACAGAGCAGAGGTACTGCCTGCTCAGGCCTCAGCACTCCAGCAGTCAGGACACTGGTGACAGCAGCACTTCCCAGGGGAGGGACCTCTGAGGCCAAGATATTGGCTGTACCCTTACATACCCTTTTACGGGAGGGTAACTAAACCTCTACCCTTTTAAGTTAAGGGATTGCAAAATATTTCCAAGTGTGAACAAAATGTCTTTTGGATGGGCCAGATCTCGTCATTCAAAATGAACTGTTAGAAGCCTCAGTATTTCAGGCTCTCCAACAGCCAAGCCAGAAGTTATTTCACTACACTGCACATAGCAAAAAACCTTATGTCATCTCCCACCTGAGGTACAGAGTCTTTCCACTTCTCTATCAAGCGAAGAGCAGTTCTGCTTGAAGCATCCCTGGTCAGAACATGCTGCAGTCTCAGGGCTGAGTCGGGGATCTTTATTCACTCTGTCTTACCAAACAATGTCCACCACTGTCCTCAGTGAGCTACAAATGTTCAGTAAGACTAGATTTCTGGCTCTGGGCTTGTTTAGAGATCTTCATCAATGACTATATGTGACACAGTTTATGCATACAAGTCTGCCAAGAGAGCAGAACAGACATTGAAGCTTTCTCCACAAATCTCTCCTCTCCCTATAGACCTATAGGGACATGTAGGATAGTTCTCATCCATCACTAGATACACAGTCTGAGGCCAGTAATTAATGTTAAAAAAAAGAGAAAAATCTAATTAGTCAAGAACTTGGTTGTTATTGCATACCAAGGTACAGAAGAGAGGTTTTAAGAACTTCAGAAGTATTTCTGCTGTTCATCTTCTGAGGTACTGCCCTCAGGGGGATGCATAGCATGGCAGATACTGAGACAAAAAAGAAAGCTTTGGGGGCCTGCACAACAGGTGCCCATGCATTTCTCTCTAATTCACTGACTCCCAAACCTCAGATTTGACACTCATTTGGGTAAACAAATGAACAAACGTCTTAATGCTTTTCTTTTGCAACACCAGTCTCAGAAGTGGATTCTGAGTGAGATTCTCAGTGAGAGCAATCGCTGTGGCCATGAGCCCCATTCTTATCACCCTGTGGTGCTTGGGAGGCCCCTTGTCTGGGCAGTGTTTTGAGTGGACGGAGTCCTGTTACTGCCATTACGCTCCTCGCTAGTGAATTCCACACCAACATGTCTCTGCAGCTGAGAAAAATAGCTCAATGCCAAGGATTTATGTAACAGGTGTAAACAGCAAAGGAAATACTCTGGCCAGCCTACCTACTCAGCCCCAAACCCATCACCAAGACAATAAAAACAAAGAAACTAAATAGGAAAAATAAAATCCACTAATTCCACAAGCACACTGACTGCAGCGTTAAACAAACATGCCAAATTACCTTGTGAATTGCCAAGTGCTGTACTACTAGGTTTCCTCCTGCACAGCGTCAGTGCTGTGACCGCGGGTCTGGTTAAGATCACTGCCGTGAAAAATAAAACCTACAAGATAGGCCATGCAGTTCCTTCGAACAATAAGCTGTCTTCAGCCTGGTTCGAACAGCAGTGACGTGTGCACAGGACTAAACAGTGAAATTTCAGCCTCCTGAAGTCAATGACAAAAAAAAAAAAAAAAAAGAAAAAAACACTCACGCGTGTTGGCACAATCAGGATTTTAACCCAACCTTAATTTATGCTTTTTTACAACCTTAATTAAAGCAGCAAACTGGCAACAAATGTACCAACAACACAGCTAACACCCCCTGCTTGGGAAAACTGTCCCTTAGAAATGGTAATATTTATAAAGTCAAACCAAGCTGTACTCTGTTCCCAACACAAACTTTGGACAAGCCATTTCAGTTTTCTGTGTTCCAGTGATCACAGCTGTCACAGGGGGACACAACCACGTCTTCACACTTGTTTTTTTTTTTACAGCTCATCCAAACTGAGAGGAAAAGTTTTAACCAGTGCTGCAGTCCGATATTGTTAAGTGTTGACAGTGAGTTTAATAAGACCAGCAAAACTTTTCCACTTCCACAGAATTCTTTTCCTTTCCTTTTGTTTTACAGCCTGCTGAAACCATGATAGTCCACATCTGGATAGTGTCTGGTTCAAGACAGACACCAAACAGAAAAGGCCATGTTTGGGGTTAGAGGCAGGCATTCGTTGCACAGAGCAGAAGAGCTTAACTTTACTTTGCAAAAACAGGGGTGTGGGGGGAAGTGGGTTGTAACACCGGTGACATTTTATGCTGCTTTCTGAACCTCAAAGACTTGGTTTGAATTCAGTTTCTTGATCTTTCTTTTCTCCAAACAGAGGCTGTACCTCATAAAAACAATGAAACAGACCGTAAAGATTAAGTTATTTCAAATGCTTCCAACAACTACTGTATAACACACATAAAGGGAGAGCACAAAATGAATTCTGCAGGGAACACCTTATCACACGGAACAGCCCAAAACACCCCTTGGTGTCACCACCTAGGCACAGCAGGAAAACCAAGTGGCAGCTTCGACAGAGGACACCAGCAAACAATGGAAATAACTGCCACCTAGGCATGCTATTATAGAGAGATGTTCAGCTAGGCAGTGATTAACAGAAAAATAAGCAGAGATCAGTGGAGGGTACAAATGAGGGTGGAAACTACACTGCTATCCATTAAAAACAGGGAGAAAAGCAGAATAAGATAACATTTCTAAATTTCCAGATCTCCTACATTAACAGCATATTCTCCTTAAGCATGCTTCTGATCAGCTTTACTTACTGCCACAATTAATGAGTAATTACTTAATGCCGTAATGAACTGTATTAAATGCTTTTGATATGTGATGAGCCTAACAGCAGTCCAGTATGTAGGGAAAAAGCACTCAAACAAAGAAAAAAAGCACAACACAATCAGCCTAATTTCTGGAAGAAGGCATCTGAAACAAAGACAGCCTCCTCCTAACAAAGGCAGCCTCCTCCTTCATCACAGGCACATAGCACCTTATGAACTCGGGCACATGCTATGTATTGGGAAGGAAAACCGAGCTTTCAGTGTTGGATCCTGTGAGTGGGATGCATTAGGGAAAAAAAGAGAGAGGAAAAATCCAAACAAACAAGCCAAAGCAAACCAACACGGAGTCAGACAAGCAGAGGGAACACAGCATGACTAAGCACCGGGCTCACGGACCCCACCCCCTCAGATTGCAGTGCGATTTACAAGTAAATAACGTCTATTTGGGGGTTTGTCCCATTTTCTCCAATTCCCTACCTCCCCAAACATACACACCCACCAGTGAGGCAATATAGGATTTTGCATATTCTTTGCTGACATGTGAGGCAGCGTCAGAGACACACCACTCTCACCATCATTTACTTGTCCTCTATTGCCATGCCTGGAAATTTTGTTCAGCTGTTTGAGTCCAGGAAGGCCAATGATATTACTTGGTAAAAGCAAAAAAGATGCTCAGCAGCGTGAGAAATGAAAATGTCAATAAATGCAAAATGTTTAACAGCCACTACTGTAGTGATTTGTCGGTATCAGGAGGGCAACCATGGACGTCTGAAATGTGGGGCTCATTAAAATAAAAACAAAACAACAAAAGCAGCTTTATAACTCCTCACGTGCATAGAACTCATTATTCTAACATGCTTTACAAAGCCATTTTCCTCTTGGATGTGATTACAAGTACTTGAGGAACGCGGCTGTAAGACAGAACACCTCTGAAACCTTCCTACTGCTTTCCAACGAACTGCATCACACTAGTCACAATTCTCTGCACCTGCTGACTGCAAAGCAGTTAACATCACCTTCCTCACAAAGAACTTAACAGACAATAAAGTGAATTGTGAGAACAGAAAATCCCATGACAAAGGAAGTGCATTAGTAAGAATATTCAATATTCTACCCATGTGGACAAAAACTGGGTCAGAGTTTCTCCCAGAGATATACCTGTCAAAACGACATAACAAATATACAATTATAAAATAAATTAAGCAATCAGAAGAGACAAGATCTAAACCCTGTTATTCTTATTCCATAATAGATAAAAGAATTGAAGACGAGATTGATACTACTGTATGAGAGCCACATCATATTCTTCATCATGACAAACTGTGAACTGAGATTAAAGAGAAGCCCTGATAAGTTCAAATGATACGGCTATCAAGCCCAGGTGTTTCTAATAGGTCCTTCACAATGGTATCTGGACTATTAAAAAAGGAGTAACACAAAGACTGTAAAATAAGAGAGAGCCAGAGTTGAAGAGAAGGAGGTACTCAGAATAGCTTAACAGGATAACCACAGGGAAATGGGGATAGGAAGGAAGAGGCAACACTAACATTGTGTTTAATTTTGTCTCCTCCCAGTCAGCAAAGCACACGAGGCCTGATTCATCTCTTCTTTTTATTAGCATAAATGATAAGGGACCCCACAGAAGACCATGAAGCTACACTAATGTGAGTCAAAGAGAATTTAAAGTGGACACAGATGTCTCCAAATTATCCAAATTATGTTCATGCTGAAATGAAAGTCTTTTCTTCACAGTGGCATGCAGCGTGAAACTTTGGCTTTATTGGTTCCCTGTCTGAGTCATAATTCAGGAGGTCTCTGCAAAGCAAAGCAGGGCTACCACTCCATCAGTGCCTCCACTGAGAGCAAACGTGCCACCCATGTGCAAGTCTTATCAGACATCTGAGAATCCACCAAGCTGCAGACCATACTTTGTCCAAAGACACAAAGCCATGGGGAACCATTTCTCTATTATTTCAAAATCTACTGCCTGTGGGTCTGTTTGTCCTTCAACATGGATGGTGTAGGAGCCATTCAGAGCCCATTCCTATTGCAGTCACTCTTTGTTACTGCTCCCGCTCACAGTCAGTAAAATAAGGGGATCCTCCTGAGATCCTGGATGCCAGAAGAAAATTACCAACAGCCTGGTGTTTAATAGCAGCTCTGCTTGTAACTACTATATATGATTTTTTTCTCTGTGAAATGTGATTTCTTTAAGATAGTGATTAGAAAGTATTGTGTTTGCTAAAGAACCACTACAGCAATGTAGATAATAACACAATCAAACAGTAATGTTAATAGTGTCTTCCATTCATAGATCTGAAGTTTAACAACTCAAACCTGGCAACACCCTGTGAGACTTGAAAGAATAGGTTTCCTAGCTGTTAGAAAAGGGCAACTGAACACGCAGATGGATTGACAGTTCCTTCAAAGGCAGGAACAGAACCTGTAGCTGAGGTGAGGATACAGGCCCAATTTCAGATCAGTGGTTGCTTGCTGCTCTTCTCAGTAGTATCATTTTATCAAGGCGATTCCTTTACTTCTATCTGTGCCAACCAGAAAAGTTATACCAGTGTAAAACAGCAAGATGCATTGTGTAAAGATATTCCATTGTGACTCTTGGAGTAAAAAAGGCACTTCTTTATTTACTTTTGTCATTTGAGATATATTAAGTAAGCTCAGTCACTATTACACTGGAACAACTTAATCTGTGGAAAGATTCATCCTGCTACAATTCTGCTAGAACAACTGGCAAAATATACAAACAAGCTCCTACCACCTCTGGTAACAAATTTAGTGAGCTGACTAAATGAGAATTAAACTTCTTCCAAGGCAAATAAGCAGAGTGTCCTTCAGCCTGGGCATTAAGCTTCTTGCCAGTGCTTTATTGCACATCCCTGACATGTCTGTATGTATATACACACATAAATGGTGCTAGGAGCCACAACAAACTTGCACCTGTACTTGCTGTGAGTCAGAGCAGGTTAAACTTGTGGAGCACATTGATTGTCTCTGAGCTCCAGTAATACCGTTGTGGTGGAACTGAGCTACTCAAGAGCAAAACATCAGGACTCCACTTCCAATCCCATTACACACAACCTGCCCTCAATGCCAAGTTTTTCCTGCGGCTCCACTTGAATTCTTCTATTTACAGGTATCACTCTGCAATTTGAGGTGCTACAAGTCCTCTGTATTTTGGGTCAATTGATGTGGAGCTCTTTTCCTGCACGTGGGAAGAGTACATGGTATGTGTTGGGAAGACATTCAAATATAGCGTCAATACACATCACCACGATGAGCCAAATTCAAGAAACAGAAGAGAAAAGGACTTTTCTGGAGCTATTTCCAGCTAATGCACATGTAGATGTAGTTTAAAAGCATGGGAAATGACAGAGGGGTTTATCGGTTATCCCATGTCAGCAACACAGGAGAGGTTTGCAGGCCGGGAGGAGATGCCTCCTCCTGCCTGCCCAAAGCCAAGGTAGTCCTGCAGCAGCTGTGCACATGCCATGGGGAGAGCTGAGGAAGGCCGGGGAGGATCTGCAGCACAGTGATGTTATCAGAGGAAACAACCAACAGCCCACACAGCCAATAACAACACTGAGTGGCCATTCTGATCCTATGCATTTTTCCCCTGCAACTTCCTCACCAAACCTCCTTGAAGAGTAATCTACAGATGTACAAAAGCAGACATTTTGGGGGTAAGGAGAAGCAAAAGTTGTTGGCAGCCTTCTGTTTTAATTTTACTTTTAAGTTTCTTTAAGTGTAATTGTAGTATCTGCTGTAGAGAACTGCTACACAGACTCAACCATCCAGTTGACCTGAATCATGGATTCGTATGTCTGAGTGCCTGCTTCCCGCTGCTGGGTCTGAGGGTGCTTACATCCCCTAAGAACAACAGACTCATAGAAGATTTACAGTAAAAATTAAAATCAGACCTACAAATGTAGAAAGAGGAATCAGTGTGAAGGTTTACAAATACAAGAAATAAATCAAAGCAGGGTTGTGAGGCAGCCTGTTGTGCTTTATTACAAAGCAAGTAGAGGCTCTGTACAGGGGTCTGGGTCACTCAGGTGTTTTACAAATTGACTCAGTGGTTCCCAGGCAAATCACACAGGAGACTGAATCCCACCACTCAGCTTAGCTACTTGAACTGAGGAGCTCAAGAGCTGATTTTGGTATGTTTGGATACAGGCACCAGCACAACTCACTGAGCTAAGACAGAGATGCAAAAGGACTGCCTTTCACCTGTCAGCTTGGTTTTCAGCAACTGTAGGGCAAATAACCCCCAAGAACGGTACTCAAGAAAAATAGCACAGAGAATGGTATATTTTTGTTAGGCTTCTATAGATAGTACACAGTCAACTGGTATGTAAAGAGTAGCTCACCTTTTGGACGGTCGAGGCTCACCAATGACTCCACTGGGGAGGGATCTCCAACAAGAGATCCTTCCCTGGTGGTGGTCAGCCCTTAAATGGGGTCTGGGAGAGGTGGAGCCAGACTCCACTCCTCATCACACAGGTACATTGCCTTCACCTGTGCTCCTGCGGCTGACTCAGTGCTTGCCTCAGGTGATCACTCAGTGGTTCAGGCCATGATTCAACAGTTCCCATACAGCAACTGGACCTGCTTTCTACTTCAAAAAACAGGTGATCCTTCATCTAACTGGCTACAGCCATGGATTTCAAAATAAAAAGATTCCCGATACATTGAAATGACACAGAAAACCTATCTATGGCTTCTAGCATTTCTGAAATCAGAGTTAAGCAACAGACTGTATATTGACTACTAGTTAGACAGCTGTGGTAGAAACTCATAAATGCAGTTAGAAAGTTTCTATTCTTAGTCTGAATGTGGATACATCTCTCTTGTACACATAGACCATGGCTGAGAAAGTTAAAAAAAATCCATTTCCTTATATAGCAGAAAGCTTTTATGCTACAAGCATCCCATACCAGAAGGACTTTCAGCCTAAAAATTACACTATGATGACAATTCAGACATTAATTCTTCATTTAAGCCCTATGGATTGAGTAGTTCTTAAAACACAACACTTTTAATAAAAATTGTAATGAAAAATAAATCCAGGTATGTATGGGAAAGGATTACAAGAAAGTCTCTCTTTAGGAGGCAGAAAAGGAGCTGAACAGAATTTACTGAGTATTTATAGATTTTATAGCCCGTGATGCATGTTTCTACTATTTTTCTTCAGTATTATCCCACAGTATAGCAAACACTTTACCCCATACTAAACTCTGCATGGCTAATAAAAATCGGCACAGATGTATAAGAATTCACCTTCTTGTGTCAAATTTAAAACACAGCTACAATTAAAAACAATAATAAAAAGAAAAATAATTAAAAAAAAAAAACCCACAGTCAACTTTCTAGAAATGCAGCTAAGTATGGAAGGTTTCACTTCCTAAGCCACCAGGAAACACCATTTCAGCAGTGCTCTTTTACATTTCATTTCAACTGCTAGTAAACAGGGAACAAATGTCCTAATCTGTGAGCCACAACCCCCACCAATGACTCACAGAATAGTTAGTTAGGGCTCATTTTCTCTCTAAGATTGATAGAGTTGACAAAAAAAAAAAAAAGTGACAATTTGATCAAGATTAAACAGATGCTGCTTGATCAGATTCCTTTAGATTCTAAGAACACAGGAATCCAAGAGCTGCTTTTCTATCCTGTTAATATATGTACTCAAAAAATACATATATCCTTCCAAAAGTCAGTGACACAATCCCTATTTTAAAGAGGAGGAATTATAAAGGCGGGGAAAGATTACATAATTTGCTCATATTTTTACTATGAAATGGTAGCAGTCTGAAACTTGACTTCTTTCTCTTCTAGCCACCAGTCTTGTAGTTCTGTTCAGTAAACCAGGTGGGCTCTCACAGATATACGTATTTATTTGCGGGAATGCACCAGTAGTAGCTCAATCACAAAATCTAACAACAAACCAAACCAAATATGACTACAAGACCAGCACCACCACTCAGACAAATGTATCTTGTGTCTAATTCTGAGCAAAGGAAAACCACTTTTAAGCACAGAGCTGCTAACAGGCCGCAATCTGTTCCTGCTATAATTCCAGTCCAGTGCACGCATCAACCTCTGCAGCTCTAGGCAGTGACCACCAGCACTTGCAGCGCTAAACCACAGAACCAATCCTATCGATGTCTCTGAAGTTCATAAATTAAAAGCTGGTAAAGCAGGACCTTTGTAGTTAATGGGGTAGCAATGCAGGAGAGAACACTGTGGGTACCACAATACAGGAAGGACATAAAGCTATTAGAGAGTGCCCAGAGGAGAGCTACAAAAATGGTGAAAGGCTTCCAGGGCAAGACACATGAGGAGCATCTGAGGTCCCTGGGTTGGTTCAGCCCAAAGCAGAGAGGAGATGGGAGGCCTGATGGCGGCTGCAGCTCTCACAGGGAGCGGAGAGGCAGCGCTGAGCTCTGCTCTGTGTGACAGCGACAGGGCCCGAGGGAACGGCATGGAGCTGTGTCAGGGGAGGGGCGGCTGGGGGTTAGGGACAGGTTCATGAAAAAGCAAAGGGTCGTGGCTCCAAGATGCCAGAGTTCAAGAGATGTTTGGACAGTGCTCTCAGACTCAGGATTTGAATTTTGGGTAGTTCTGTGTGGAACCAGGGATTGGAGCCCATGATCCTGTGGGTCCCTTCCAACTCAGAAGATTCTATGAATCTGTGATAATGTCTTGATAAACTGGTACAAGAGGTACGAAGCAGTTCAGCTGATAAAGCCACGTCAGAGCACACAAAGTCATCCCTCAGTACGCATGTTTATACTTGGAGGCGGCTGTCCACAACCACCACTCCTGTCTGTGGAAAACCAGGGCACAGCCTTGTGTCCTGTTACAGGTCAACACGCACTCTTCTGGTACAACTATTGCAATGATTGCAGAGGATGCCGAAGAACCTAACAGTGCCTACCAAACAGCCATTTGCTGGAAGGGCACAGAAAAGCAGAGAAATGCACTGCGATGAAGCTCCTAGTTGCTTCAGTTCAGGCTAGGTCTCCCTACCTCAGGCACTGATTGCGGCCAAAGGCAAGCACAGAGAAGGCAACGAAGAGGAGGTGTTATGCTTTTCATAAAGAGAAAATGGAAAGCTGGTGTCATGGTACTTGAGCACTTCATCCTAAAAACTCCCTCCAGAGCTTTTAAAAACTGTGGATTTGTAGTAGGAGAACAGAGCCCAGGAGGACAGAGCAGGTGAGAGCACTAGAGGTGAAGCACTGTTACATGCTAGCACCTGCATGCAGGAGGGTGGAGAGGAATGGCCGGGAGGCACAGCAATAAAACCTCCACATCTCCTTGGCAATAACACAGGCATCGGTTTGGAGTGCTGAGCACAAAAGCAATGTGAAAGGCCCAGACAGTCACTTGCAGAGCCTAAAGCTAATTCAACTAAGACCAGCAACACAAGATGCCAGACAATTCTGGATTACCTTGATAGCCTCAGGTCTCATCAACACAAAATAAAGGAGTCTTTGTAATTAGTAAGTATTTTAAATTAAATTAAACAATTTAAAAAATCCAGTATGAACATTTAGACCAATGGCAGAGGGCAAAGGATGTGTCTGTCCTCTTAATATCCTGTATTTACTGCACCCTGCATCAGAATTTACCCTGCATCAGAAGTAATACTGCTTGATGAAAATGGAAAAACATGTATCTACCAGCCTTCTTGATACACAAGGAATTTGAGAAAACAACAGTAAGTATTGATTCCTACAGACAAATTATCTTAATAAATGTGAGTCCCTCAGTCTGAGATGAAGAAAGGCACAGAGTAAGCTACCAGGCCTGTGTTTTTGGCAAAGGCACACCGTTGGTGTTCTTAGCTAAAACGATGACACGTACTTATTTATTTTGGTGTGGCAATTACCTAGGAACTCAGACCAGAACAACTGCAAACATATTTCAGTCCCTCGGGCTTATATTATGTTTGAGAAAGGCATGCAGGAATTTTAAAGGTAACTTAGAGGTGGTTTGAAGTTATTTTTCATAAATTTCAGTAGAATAAACAAACGTTTAACATGTGCTATGAGAGTCTGAAGGCAGCAGTTAGGTCTTATCAATATATACATTAAATACATGAAAAAAAAATCCAGCCAGCCCATTATCTGCAGCATCTGTGCATTTTTGAGACTGACATTTCTGTAGGTATCTGAATTGGTCACCTTAGGTATTAAATAAGATGATTTGCCACAGATGCGAGGAATAAAATCCTGGAGCTGTGTGCAGAACAAACAAGCTCTGTTCAAGCCAAGATGGAGCCTTCACTGCTTCACTGCTTGCAGTTTGAGGCCAAGCATGCCCACAAACAGCTGCACTAAAGCCCTCACATCAGTTACGGCCTGACCACTGCTGGAGAATTTCACAAAGTTGTATTTACTTGTTAAAAATGATTGATTTTTAGCTCTCTCTTCCATCTCCATGCAATTTGCCAGCAAGTTGTACCATCTGCTGTAATTCTTCCAGGTTGGCTCTGCCATACCGTAACATACAAAAATCAATCACAGTCGCCTGAAACATAAGTGCCTGAGTAAGAGAGGCCGCGTGCATTCTCTCACCATTCGTTTCACGCTGTACTTTTGCTCCCTGCCCAGCTAGCGTAGAGACGGTACGTTTCTCCCCTTTCCAACAATGAGATCTTATCGCAGGCAGCTGGCCTGTGTTCTGCACTTTCATTTTTATTGTGTGGGTTCTGAAACTCTGATGCAAATAGTCTGTCGAACATCCTCCCTCCGCTGCATGTGTTTTTTTTTTCCCTCTTCTATCTCCTTGCATGCAGTGTGCTCCAGCGTCACGCTGGCTCCAGACAGCTCCCATTGTTCACATTGTTGTTTTTGTGTCAAGGGCGTGAGAGGGTTTTTTTTTGTTTTTTGTTTTTTTTTTGCCAGAACAGCAATTTGAAAACTAAGCCTTGAATATACACTTGCTATTTGCAGGAAAACAGCTACTGGACTTAGCACAAGGCCACAGATGAGGGAAAGACTCATATGGTTAAAATACGATAATACAAATTAAAGCAGCACCAAAGAAAGAAGCCATTTGCAGAAGAGGATGTAGACACCAAAAATTAAATTTGCTCTGCAATGGCCTACATAGACGAGGAACTGCCACAGCAGATTAGATGAGTGGTCCGCTGGGGCTGCCATGCCAGCAGCCCAGTGGTTATCTCTAAAAGCGTGAGAGAAATGATGCGTGTGACTGGGAGTGACAAATGGGATGAGGTAAGTAGCCAGCTAATTGTGCAGTGCTGTGGTTATGCACAAGCTACTTTCCCACTACCTGCTTGTGAGCACTACCACTTATTTCTTCAGTTGCTACTACACAAATGTGTTCTACTATGAAATTGCTGGTCTTTCAAAAAGAAACCCAGAGCATTTCTCTGTGCCTCCACCCCTTGTGACTGCAGGCTGCAGTTGACAGGGTGTTGGGACAGAAAGTGCATCCTTTGATTAACTCTATATTTACTATATCAACCTTACAGTACGGAGTGTGTCATCCCTTTTATTTTTTGTGGGGTTTTTTTTTTTTTTTGCTTTTTTATTTTTCAACAGGATAAAATAAGAGGAAATGAGCACATTTTGCTATCCACTTCATATCTATTGGTGGTTTTTTCTTCTTTTTTTTTTTCTAATATTTTTAGATAACATTTTCCTTTACAGTTCAGAAAGCCTCAGGCCCATCTCCCGTAACCTTTCTTCTTTAAAAACCTATGCCGATCCTGCCTCCTCTCATGTTCACTTCTATTACATTTTGCAATTGGTGCAACAAAGTACAGCGACTTTTCACATGACGTTCCAGCTACCCTCACTGCTATGCCATGTAGATTTATAGCTTTTAGTTGAATTTCCATCACCTCTTAAATACAACCAAGTTTCCTAGCAACTGTAGTGGTTATTGTGGCTTCCCCAGAACTCCCCACCAGGTTAGTCACAAGAAGCCCCATGAGTTCAGAAGGAGGAAACCCATGAGAATTCTTGGGAAATGCTTTTACTTCTGTGGGATTTTCTGCTAACATGAAATCACTCCTACTTCTCTCTGTATCTTCAGTGCCACTTCTCCCCTCTCCCCAACTACTTCCTGCACTGCTATTTGCAGCCCCTAAGGTGCTTTTTATCCCCTACACTCTTGTTTTGATCCGAAGCCCAAGGGAATTCTTCCCATTGATTTCAGAGGGCTTCAGGCCAGTCCCCAATTTACTTTCCACTCCCTCCTCTAAATCCTTCAAATCCCTACAATGTACTTGTTCAAATACCAACTTCTAATTACAAGTCCCCTCTTAACTTCGCTCTGCTCTGAGCTGCCTCCAGTCATCATTTGTTTATTCTGTGGCTTCAGAGTGTGCCCCTTGTTTGGCACAGCAAATGCCTTCATCAGTTCAGGATAAAAGCTTCTTGCCCAGTAGCTCTGTATTTATCAAAAAGGTCATGGAAAATGGAGGCACCTGGCAGGGAACTGGTTCTCCAGGACCCTATGCTGGCCTTTCCTTTTCCCGATTTTGCTCTCAAGCGTCTCAGCAAGAAGTCATTAACAGGCACCACACTAACAACTTCCACAAACCACGAACAGTTAGTCATAATTTGCCAAAATACAAAAGTTATTTATGAAGATGTCTGTTCCCCTAAAGAAACCAACAACTCAATTACACACTTGGAATGTCACCCCCCACTTGAAGATGTGCACTGTTATGTCCCTGGACCTCATCAGGATTGGGATGAAGCTCACAATTCATAGTGTTTGTGATTCCACTCCACTTATTCCCAAAGCCTTAGGATGTACACTGTTACCTTGTAGTCCTGGTAATTTACTGAACTTCGGTTCTCAAACGGCTTTACATCCTCCTCCTTAGACACTTCTATCTCTGTTAAAGAGACACAGATAGATTAAAATTGTGTTTATAAATAAAGTCAGCTTTCCTCTCCCTAAATTAGGCAGGAACTTTCAGCAGCTAACAGTACTTAAAGTTTGGCCTCAGGACTACATCATTTAGCTACCAGTGCTCTCTCTTAAAACCCCAACTTGTGTAGGGGAGTGGGTGACCCTGGGACTGATGGTAGGAGAGAAGCAGCAATTTGCTGCTGGTCTGTTGTTACAAATAAAACCAGAAATATTATGAGGGAAATGGAATTCCCGCAGAACGTGAAGAATTTATGATGTGATAAGAAACTAGGTCATCTACCTCAAGTTAATACCTGCCTGGAGTGCGATGTACTAAGACAAGCAGGGAAGCACCTCACTTTAAACAAAGTCTACAGCCCCATACGGTTTTATGTGCTTATAGTCATCAGTCCTTTAAACACTAAAACTTTTGTCTGGGGCTTTGACTAATAAACCATTGCTATATTTTATGGGCTTTGGTTAATAAAACACTGCTTTATTTTACTGCTAGGCCTGTCTGATGACACTGTGCAACAAGATGAATTAGGATAGCAAAATAGTAACGGAAGAGGACAGCTATGACGCAGGAGTGATGTGTGCACCAGAAATACGCTGAAGGAGCTTGGGGCAGGAAGATGGGAGGGCAGGGGAACAGGATGTCTACCCATGGCTGTAATAATGCAGATCTCATGTTGATCATCTCTGCTCTACACATCCTTCCAAAGCAACAACTGGGCTAAGGGACAAGAGCTCACAAGAGACATCTCCCACCCCTTCCTTCACATTGCTTGTCATATCACTGGCAGAATCAGGCCACAACATCAATTCACTGCCAAACCTTAAAGAGGGGTTGACATATTTTGGCAGGCACTGGCCTAGCTGTCCTTTGTTGACCTGGTGTAGGTGACATACTTCTCTGATAGAAGGATGCCAGGTACTCCAGCTCTCCCCCGTACTTTTCCAGACCACAAGTACAGACAGAATTCCACCACTCTGCTCTAGTAAGCTTTGCTACTTTTTTCAGACTTATGCTCTGTTGTGTTCATAAAATTCAGTTATAGCCACTATCAGAATGTTCACTTGAACATTAATTACTCAGGCAAGCAATCGTCACAGGTCTGAAGAGTCCTCTCATTTTTGACATTGGCATCACTGTGGAAGAGAGATTTCTCAATAAAGCTGGAGCAAATCCTTCTCAAAATTTAACTCATTCCTCCACATTTTGAACATGTCACAACTACTATCAGATGGGCAAAGAATATGAAAAGCTTCCAAAAGAAGGAAAAAAAGAAAGAAAAGAGGACCGGCTTTCATTTTCAAAAGTGTTACTGAATGCTCTTTGGATTTGTCAGCCCTCTAAAATAGCTCAGTCTAAAAATTTCACATTCTTTTTCTTCCCACTAAGGACTGGTGCCTTTGACTAGTTTCTTCTGTTGTTTTGTTTCTCTGTTTTGCTTGGTTTTGTTTTTGTTTTGGTGGAAATCGAATAAAAATTGAATTATACAAACTAATAAACTGCCTGAAGAACACATTTACTCACAAGCAATATAAACAACGCATACAATCAATCAGATATATTCACTGCAGAATTATTCCTATCTAGCTGGTAGTTAGAGGGCCTGATTGTCAAGGGCTCCCAAAGGAGATAGAAGAGTAGGGATGGTGTGGGGAGCACTTCCTGATGTTTAGGAGGGACCCACTCTATTTCCTAGCAGGGCTGGGAGTCAGACCTCCTAAAAAAAGAAGTAGGGGGTGAGAATGTGAAGAAAAATAAAGAATGAATGTGGTCATGCCCTGCTGGATGAGGAAGTTCCCATGGGAAGCCAGCAAGCTCCCTATTTTGCATTCAAGATTCTTCCCTCTGCCCCGAGGTAATACAGCACTATCAGAGACACTTTTTTGCCGCTCCTTTTCTCCTGCTTTAATACAGGGTAAGACATTCCTTAGACCTGCTTTCTTGACCACTGCTACTTATTAGGTACAGGAATAGCTTATTTTCAAAGCACTTTTTGTGTCGAAGGTAGACTTGATTAGGAAGGGTTAAGTTTCCCTGTAACAGATGCTGATATAATTTTTAAAAATTATATCCAATCCTTAGTCACTGGTGACAGAGACTATTCACAGTACACAGGGATGCCAGGAATACCCTTCTTTCTTAGTGTTATAGGCAAGGAAAACATGGGGCAGCAATGATCATTTTTCTGCAGCACACTTTGCACACACTGCTTTGGCTCACACTACCAGGGATGACAGGGGTATGCAGAGTGCCTGTCAGAAAGCTACCTCGCCCTACTTGAACCATAAAAATAACAAAAACATGGCCAGAATGACTGTGACTCCTACTTGCCCTTGTTTTCCCTTGTTCTTGTTACTCCTCTGTGCCCACCAGTGCTTAATAAAGTGGGAGAAGTCTACTGGGCTGTCCCTATAGGCAGGAGCTCTCTGAGGATCGGCAGGGAAGCCTGAGATTGAGGCCTACTGCTGTGTGACACCACACCGCAACAGAAAGACCCTGCCTATATGCCATGGGCTATAGTACAGGGAGAGGAGAATGGGGCAGGAGACCCAAACCCCAAAACTCTGTGTTTCATTTCAGTTGAAAGCAACAACATGCATTTCTTTCCTTTGCTTCTCTCTGGGAAGCTTTAAATGAGAATTTTTTGTTATTCCCAGAGCATGCATATGACAGCATCAGTGTCCATACTAGGCATCTTCCCAACAGACAGCTGCCTTCAGCGCCCCTGCTATGCACCAGAACTTCTCATTCTTCTGAACCATTCTCATTTTTCTGCTTTTTTTTTTTTTTTTTTTAAGCCAGTAGTTGGACTTGATGATCCATGTGAGTCCCTTCCAACTCAAGTTGTCCTATGATTCTATGATCTTGCCCAGCTAGCCTCAGGGGACATGGCAGATGTGACTTTTTGCTGTGACTACATATATGGTCTAAACACAGCACTGGGCAGCAGGTTAAAAAAAAAAAAAAAAAAAAACCTTTTCAAAATCCAATTTTTGACAGCATTCATCACTGCAAAACTTTTTCTCACATATGGTTTCCTGAGGGACTTGGGCATACGCAGAAGCCATCCTCTTTCCTCCCGTTACCTTTCAGCCCCCCCCCCCCCCTTCCCTTCTGTTCAGAGCTGGCTAATGCCTTGCCCCCAGGAGGTGCACTCCATATACCTGAAGCCACTGCCTTTGGAAATGCTCATTAATCATCTTTCCCCAGGACCACTCTTTGTCCTCTGATGCTCTTTTCTTGTCTCCTTTGCTTATAATCCTCAAGGCCTTTGCTTTCCCCTTTCACAGCTTACAGAAGATCCCTCCTGCCCTGTCTGAAGGCCTTCTGCATCCCATTACCGACCATGTGAGCCTTCTAATCCCTTGTACTCGGTTTTCCAGTCACACAGGTGAAATGCAGATTGAGGCCTCCCAAGGCATGAGACTAAACACATCCTCTGACTTTCAGGTAACCTTCCACTGAGCAGCACTGTAAGACTCACTTGCAGATACTGTTAAGTGCAAAAGCACATTTTAATAGTAATAAAAATAATGTTCTTTTCACTCTGCTCAAAACATGGAAGCTTTCCAGAAGCAAATCAGGCAGTCAGCCTCCCCTGTACACCCACTCCTGCAGGCGTGCGTAGGGAACAAGTTCACTTTGTGACATGGAAGCCTGTCATTCCTCCAACCCCTCTCTTTTTTCTGATGCCCACATAGACACTTATATTCTTTTCCTGGATGCTTTCCCTCCTTCAGAACTTAACTGCACCTCCCATCCTGATCACAGGCCTCTGCATACAAGGCGTAACTCAAAAAGTTAAAAGTTTTTTTTCTTTTTTTGCCATTTTTTTTCTTTTTTCTTTTTTTTTTTTTTCCAGTAAGCTCCCATTAACTTCCTAGATTCTGGCTCAGTAAAAGGACTGGTCACCATAATAAATTTCCTTTAAGTGATAAAATTACTCGTTCGGTCTTTACTGCCTTCTCTGATGAAGACTGTGGTGGGCAATTATTTCAAGAAATGCAACATTACAAATGGAACCTCATTCAATGAACTGTTTTATAGACCAGTGTACATCAATTTTGCATAGGCTATTTTGTTTTTAGAGCTAATTCCTAATCTTAACTCACATCACAGACAGATATCTCTGTTTGGATTAATTAAGTTCTCAGAGAGTACCTTCTGCTCCATTACTCTCTGTTACTGATTTATAAAAGAGGCCATGAAGCAATGCTCTTAACAATAATGAGAATATTTTATCTCTTAGTGCCATTTCTCGTACCTGTGCTAGAAACTTGATGAGAGAAGAGACCTGGACATTCCAGGGGATGAAGAGAAAATCTTTGTCAGCCACACGGCATTCTCAAGAAGAAGATGCTCCCACTTCTCAGCTAGCTGCTTCAAGATTTTGCCCAGAGGGACTATGGATGCCTCATCTCTGGAGACATTCAAGGCTAGGTTGGATGGGATCATGAGCAGCCTGATCTAATGGCTAGCAACCCTGTCCATGGCTGGGGGGTTGGAACAAGACGATTTTTAAGGTCCCCTCTAATCTAAGTCATTTTCTGATACTACAGTGCAGCATTTCAGCAGATGATCTACTTGCCTCTCCATAACAAGCACTTTGGTCAGTGACTGTTTACCCCTTAAAGCAATAACTCAGAAGAGAAGAGTGCCTACCAGGAGCAGGGAGTTACAAACAGAAAGAGACTGATTTACACTGCTGATTCATAGATTCATAGATACATTAGGTTGGAAAGGACCTACAAGATCATCTAGTCCAACCGTCCTCCTACCACCATCCCTACCCACTAACTACTAAATCAAATCCCTTAGCACCTCATCTAAACGCTTCTTGAACAGCGCTAAATGATGACATGAGGCAGCTTAACAGGCCCTATGCACTAAGGATCAAAGGAAGATGAAGCTTTCTTCAAGTGCAATGAAAGGCAGCACTAACAAATGGAGATAGGAAGACCATGAAGATCTTCCGGGTAAGGAAAGCACCAAGGAAAGGCCCAAGGAGAGGTAAAATCTCCTGCAGGGATTAAGAGTTGCTCAGTCAGCATCACTGAATAGGAGAAACCACCCAGAATTATTTTGTACAACCTAAATAAAAATGCTCACATCAGTTGTGACCAAAAAACCTCACTACGATGGGTAGCACAACATTCAAGGTTTGCTCCCACTAACTCTCTTGTTCTTTGATGAGACAGAAAGCCATCATCAAGCAGGAGAAGGCACTTGAGCAAATGCAGACAAGCTTAGTTACAGCAATAGGACTGGACTGTTGAAACAGTTATACAAGCCAAAGTTCTAGCTCACAGGACTTTGACTTTATTTGAACTGCAACCCAAAGCAACCCCATCCCCATTCTCATCATGGATTTCCCATAAACAGGAAACAGCAGTGAAACTGATAAAGAATGATAGCTTCACAGCACCGAGCAGGGGAATCCCAGGACAGTTCTCTCACAGGCAGTCACTAGTCTGCAAATGCCAGAGAGATGCAGACCTTGGGAGGACAGCCCATATTTCCAGGCACTGAGGCCTTGATAAACAGGGCCACCTTTTCCCCCGGCATGACCTTCGCTGCCTGTTTGTCTGCACCATCCAGCATCTGCCAACAGTTATTTTGACTTGGAAAATAAGACAAGCAGAAAAGTGTAGTTATCTTCATTTTAAATGGTTTACTTGATCTCACCTAATTCAAATGTTGACTATGTTCTTTATGCAAAGTCTAGCAGCTTTGGCAAACTGAAAGTATTTGCCTCTTACCAATCTACAGCACCATCACACACAAAATATGCTGTATTTCTTTCCAGAAATAAAGAGGTAGCTGAACAGCCAACAGTGCCCACTGAAGGATGGTGTATGTTCTCAAGCAGTCAGGACTTCTCCATGCTGTTTTCACGTTCATTTTTTCTGCATGTAACTTAAGGGAAGTCGCCTCTGGTTTATATTTCTGCCAAATTAGTATAAAATAGAGACAGATGTGCCTAGCTGCTACAGATCAGCGCCAGGAAAATCCTTAAGCATGCAAGCTGGTATCTGCCATTCTTGAGAGATTATTAACGGAAGATTGTTTGCCACGACCTAGTTGTTGCCTTTATTTTTACACTCATGAATTAGAATTCTTACGATTTTTGGATTAGATACTTTTGGTATACCTGAAAAAATATTCTGCTCTGCTATATTTTTTCCTACATTTTGAAATTTCTTTTTAACAGCTTAATTTCAGTAATGCATGCTGACAGATGCACAAGCTGAAGCATACAGCATTTATGTTAGTGCCGACAGAGCAAGAGATCTATAAGCTATTCTGCCTTAGCACTTCTCCTCTAAAAACTCTTTGAGCCACCAAAGCCAAGGGAATTTTACTCTTGCTGAAGCTTTAATCTAACTGGATTCTTAAAAGGCCAGGCAGTATTGGCCTGCCTCAGAGCATGAGGACGACATGTATATATTCACCAGTAATTTAATAAACTAAAATTATTTTTCCGTTAAGATGGATTTGCCAGGTACGCATAGAATCAGATTAATTGGGTCTGATTGATTCACAATAGTTTCTAATCTGAGCCACCAAAAGGGAGTAAAAGAAGCTGCTTACATTTGCACAGCGCTCCCTGGAGGCCAGATTTCCTTCACAGCAACGCATAGGTACCGCACTCCGCTCACTCAGTAAACCAATCAGAGCCAGAACAAACTTTCCACTTCCCCCCACAGCATGGAGAATGAGACTACCACTGTGCTACAGAGCGGCCAAAAGATGGTGGCCTTTACTCTGCAAGACCATTTTGTTGATACTGATTCCCATGACTTCTTCAGCTGAGTAAAGGCAACAGTGTTGGAATTCATACTTGCAGAATACAGCTGACATTCCTTTGCTTTATTTCTTATCTGAATTTTAACCAGAACCTCTAAACTCCCAATAGCCAAACTTTTCCATGTAGGCCCAGGAACAGCCACTTCTAAGAATGCTGCCAGCTAACCAGGGACTTAACAGCAAGGAATACTTCCAGTAATCACCTGCAAAGTAAAAATGTGTGCCCAAACTAACTGATAGAGGTGACTTACTTCAAACACCCTGGACAGTAAAGAGCCCTATATATGAAGCGCCACATAGCAAACACAGTAGCAGTAGATCAGAACACAGAAAGGCTGATGGGGGCAGGAGCAAAGGGAAGTTGTTTGTTTTAAAAGGAAAACAGGCTAGAGGAACAGAGAAAATGAAATCTCACAGGGTTCAAGTATTCTTTAAAACTTCTACAGAAGTAGTTTAATAGCACTAAGGGCTGATTCACATAAAGAGTGACGCATCGAATGCATGCATATAATTTTCATTGTTGCATCAAGAGTTTGGTATGCCCTCATGCATAGCCAAAGCCTGCAATGCAAATAAGCCCAAGTCAGACCATAAAAAATCTGTTTCACTCTCTAACATAAAACATGTTACAAACATACTCTCCAAAAATTTCAGCAAAAATTCTGAGTAAGCCGATTTAGATATCAACATGAATTCTGACAATATCTCTATTTGTATCTTTCCACTTTTTGTTCTAAGTGGCAGCACCTCAATAAAGAGAAAATAGGTATCAGGTTCTAAGCTTCAGTTTAAATGTTGGCAGTTCCAATACTTGGTAATAATTATATATGTATATTTTTCAAGATACACATTCCAATAGTTTATGCAATTAGTCACTTGAATTTGAGTAACTTAATTAGTTAGATACTTACTGGCTTCTCTTCAGCATCTCCGAAAATCATACTATTTTTATTTAAGAATCCAAATACAGAATTAAGCTTAGCATGATATTCAATTGTCATGCAAGTGCAACTGACCAGAGCTCTCAATAATTTTGAAACAGTAATGAAGTATTACAGAAGTGATATCTTTTCACAGATGTTTTTTTCATAGACAGGAAAACTTTAAGTGAGAAAGAAATCTTATTGCAAATGGAGATGGTTTTAAAAAAGAAAAAAAGTACTGCTTCAAATGGGCAACATGCAAAGACTGCACTATTATAAACCTCTATTAGGATAGCACATTGGAAACCCTCCAATAGCAACACGTGTCACTGAAGCTAGGGAGGAAGTCAGCCAGATAGTTAACAGATGAAAAACTTTCTTAGAAGACGAAGAAAAGCTACAATTATGTAGCAAGAGATCTGATCATTGTCATCAAAAAGAAAAATATCAAAATTGAACGTTGACTAGCCTTCTGACAAACAGTTGTAACAGGGAGTTACCTCAACAACAAGCTTGTGGACTCAGAGGTGGTAGGTAGACTGCTTAAGTGGCACACTTGGAAGATGCAGTCCTTTGAGAGTACTAGTGTGCATCACCAGTCTCCTCTTGCAGTTAGCAAGTCCTAAGTATCACCAAGGACTCTGATTTAAGAATATAAGGATAAAATGTGGTACTGGCAATTCCCCAGAGGTGGATACTCTCCACCTTCCAATAAGAAATCCTTGGCAAGTAACGATTCAGAGAACGATTTTCCATTGTGTATAAAATAGCAATCAAAGCAAGATCCTTTTTAGATCTCGGTTAAAGCTCTAAAACAGTTCATTTACACGGCTTGCTGATTTGCGTGATGGTGTGTTGTTTTTTTTTACCCTTTCAGTTGAAAGTGAAGATGTTCTTTTTCCAGCTTCTCCTATTTCATCTTCTGCATAAAGTCAGCATCAGGCATCACATAAGAGCCATCATACTCCCTTTTCAAACTCTTCTTTTCAAACTTTGACAGGAAGTATAAATTGTAATACTAAGAGAACAGGAGTCTGCCATCCTGATGAAAATTTGCAGGCTGTGAAAGTAACTAACAGAACTTGGCCAGAAAGTCAAAACTTACAAACATGGCTTCAATAATAGCTCTAAAAGAAGTTCCTTGTTTCAGTTAGGGCTTTCAGAAAAGAAAACGGTGTATTTGAAAGTGGCATGTTTTATGTAGTTGTCAACAGTTCTCTCTTCCGTTCTGTTCTGTTGCTGTTTTCTATTAGAAAGAATGATTAGTCGCGGAAAAGTTGAACTTTCCAGAGCGAAAGAGAACACTAAAAGCCTGTAGCCCACATAGGATAGGGAAATACTGTGGTTCTTCTTTCTGCTGACCTTATTTGATGCACTGACATCATGCCAGTGTGGGGAGCCCCGCATCTTCATGGGCTCCAAACAGCTTGGAAGAGAATAAATTTGTGAAGGAGTGCAGACATTTGCTTGGCTCCACCCCACACAAAACACCAATTTCAATTGCTAATTGGTCTATTTAAATCTAGACTAAATCTAAGGTAGACTTGGTGAACACTCATATTAGCATTTGTGAATGCGGGATCTATTGCTCCCTATAAGTAAACTATTTTAGAGAGAATGTAACAAACCAGACATAATGCTTCAGTAACATTTTTTTTCACATAGGTCTCCACCCTTCATTATAAATCTACACCTGATGTCTAACTGGGTATTTCCACCCAGGAATCCAGGTAGGTTGGTTGGCTTCCTGGCTGGCAACCCCACAGCCATACTTAAAGGTCTTTATAAATTAATGTCAGAGCTTCATGTAATTGTTTTTTCAACCTGGTCAGGTTTCTGTGCACTCTAATTGTTCTATAGCAATGTGGTAAACACTTCCTGCAGACAATTTGTTAGGAAGTTTGGATTTTATATAACCCAGGAAATGAAGTCATCGGACCTGTGGGCTGCCTGTAATGATTCAGTCCCCTGGTTCCTGCAGCAAGCAGGCACTTCAGACACAAAAATCCAGAGGCAACGACTAACTAATGGAAAGAAAAAGTGTGCATAATAGTTTCTCCATTCACTCTATTCATATTCAGAAATTCAGAAAGTTATAAAGAACTTCCACCGATTTCCAACCATTAATTTTTATCCTTTGTGCAAAAATTATAAATAAAATTTGATCCCTCTCCTCTTGTCTTCATTGCTTTGGGGAACAGAATGGGATAGAACGTGTAGGAGGCGACTGAAGTTCCTATCGATACTCTTTTACTGAAGCAGCACTGCTTTTCTTCTTTACTTCATATTTCCATCGATTACAAAATGCACATTTCCATTTCTGTTAACTTCCCTACTTTTGCATCATCAATCACTTCATCAGAACTCTGGAAAAATGCTATATTGCTACAGCCAGTGCAGCATTCCCTGAAATGGCCTAAGGACTCTGAAAGGTTCCTATCTTTCTAGTTCAAAACCAACCTGGATTTGACAATCTTTGGAACTTGCTTCAGATTTCATTTATTTCAGAAAGTCTTTAAGGAAATGATGCTTTCTGACTTAGAATATTATTTGCGTTTCACTTGAATAACTGTTCCCTAGGAAAAGGGATAATAAGATCAAATCGAAGCACACTGATGTTTCTGGAACTTGAAGCAAGTGGTGGACAGCTGGGATCCTCTATATAAGTGCATTCTTATGTGCCCATCAAAATCATTTCACTGTGATCGTTACATTTTGAATCTTAATCATTGCACTGTTTCTATACAAGTGATAAGAATTAGATTTACACTTCTGTGCCTATCCCATAAATTCTAATTCATTTAGAACCTTAAAACTATTTCTACTAAAAAGAAGAAAAAAAAACCTACAGAAATATTATATCCTGATGTCACTGTTTTCTTAAAAAAAATCTTCCCCTGTTCTTCTGAAATGTAAAATGTTCTTTCTCTCCCTGTGACTTGATCTCCTGGGTCATGCCATTCTGCTTATGGAAGCTCTTCCCTAGCCTTCACCACTGTGCCACCATGGTGTGTGACCTCAGCACAGCCTTCCTCATAAAGTCTTCTAGCTAAGTAAGAGGAACCAAAATATTAGTGAGCAGAACAGCATTTCCTGCCAATAGTCACAGCAAATGCCACTGCATAGGAGGAGGAAAAGGAGAGACAAAAGACAAAATGTAAAAACATTACAGGAATTTCGCATTGCAGATAAAGAAATAATCCTTGACTGCCTAACATCCTGGAAAATACTCTCCATTTATTCAAAATAAAACTTTACATCAGGAAATCCGTTCAATCCATATATGCTCAAGTGCTAAGTACAAATCACTATCTGCTTCTGAATCAACTGCCTTTGAGGACTGCTGATGGAACTTGGGGACTTCTGTAGGTCTCAGCTTTCTGCTGAAGGAGAAGCAACTGCAATGTGAGACAGTCAACTCTTTTTAGCCAAACATCAAGCAGTTTTAAACACTGCCTGACTTATTTTTGATGGGGGTGGGTGCACTTAGGTATTTCCTCACTTATCTATCCAACATGTAAACTGAGGGTTGAATCAGTACAGTGCAAAGTGCTAGTCATCATATTATTTTAGTAATGCCCTTCTCCCAGAAATATATCACAACTGCAAATCCAGATCTGCCACAGGCACACAGTTTAAAAGAATGCTACATTATTCCCACATTGCTGAAAACAGTAGTAGGGCTTATCACAACGTAGTATTTGCCTGTTAATTTCAACCGACTCTAAATTCAGTGAAAATTTCCCTGTCCCATATCTAGTAGGTTTTCTTTCTGCCAGAGATGGGCAGAAAAATCTGAGTTGGAAAGGAGAAATCTGACAAGCTAAACAATCCAAGTGGTAGCATGTGGATGAGAAGCGTAAGGGAGGGGCTGAGGGACATGTGGTACACCTGCATCCTGACCTGTCTGATCAGGCATTGCGATGTCTGTCTCTATCAGGCTTGCACATATCCATAAACATCACATAGGAAAGGAATGAATTTTATTGGAATTTATTGGAAAATACAAATAAAAGCAAAGAGCAGAAAAAACAGATGGAATAGTACATGTGGAACTAGAAAACAGGTGATAAAAGATGCGGCACCAATGGTCTCAAGAAAAATAAGGAAAACAAGGAAATTTTGGTTCCTCCTGTTACAGAAGGTAATTGTCTATCACCAGATGACATTTAGATACAGTACTCACATTAAATGTACATAGCCTCTTTTATTATCTTTGATATTTCAAAGCTATTAGCTACACTGCACAACTTACTTTATTTTGTTCAATTTTGCTCTCACTGAGGTTCGTTCCCTCAGAGGTCACTTGACCCTGAAGCCAATGATAAAATTCATCTGCAAAAGAGGAGTGGAAATAAAATTAGAAGAAAAAAGTCCTTCTGGAGAGCTACCTCCTGACAGCCTTGAATTTGATAGGAATACTCCTGGAAATGAAGCAGCCTGGCTTACCCTTCAGCTACCTCCGATGCAGACATTTATTAATTCCCAAGCATAACAACAATTCTGGTACATGTTTTTACATATTATACATGCACTCACGCTGCTAAGTTCCTTGCAGTTGGAAAATAGATTCAGAGCTTAAAATGGGTAAAAGAGGCAACAGTCAGAAGTAAATCCCAAGGGAGAAATAAAAGGACTTAATAGCAAGCTATTATTAAACTCTATTTGATATATTAAAAAATCACAAGGAAGCCTGTCAAAAAAATTACCATGATCAAATAAATTACAAGGCAAAGCTGCCTGTCATGTCTTGCAAATGGGTACAGCAGAGACGCGATGGAAAATAAAATACCCAGAGTCCAGAACAAACCCAGGACTGCCAAGTGGCCCATGCTGCTTGCAGCTTCTGCTTCCACCAGCTGCCACCTCTGTGTCCCCCAGTGACCAGGCTGGAGCTGGGAGTGCTGCACAGACTCTGTGCTCAGGCTGAAGGGCCCACTCCCACTTTGTTCCACCTCCTCCCAGCAAAACCATTCTTCTCCTCAAAGCTTCTCCTTATCTCCTGCCTACACACTCGCAGCATTCACGTGTACTTTGCCACTTTGCAGAGTGCTCCTGGGATTACTTAGGTGCTGCACAAGCCCAAAGTTTCTGTGCCTTATAGCACCGCAGTCCTGGCTTTATAGACATCAGCCTCCCACAGTACAGAACTGTCATGAAATTGACTTCAAAATGTTCCTGTCAGAGCACAGGATGCCAAAGCTCCAAAGGTTTTCCATACAGGCATGTCCCAGAGATACACAACCGTGGGTTAAAGTGGTAACAGCGCTGTTAGCTTAATGACCTAACAGCTTAACAAGGTAGAGTTTGGAGGAAGAAGCAATATTTTCCAGATCTGTTGAAAATGGCTGGAGCAAACCTAAAAGAATTTGGGCACATGAAACCTTTTTCAGGTGTTGGGATTTTTTCCCAAGTTGCAAACAGCAAGCTAAGTATCTTAAACCCTAACAACCTAACAACTCTAGTCAAGAAAAAGCAGCCAGAAGCCTGGGCAGCTCCAGGGCATGTATGTGCTTCCACACCTTGCACTTAAGTTATTCTCCTTTATAAACACATGTTTAGGGAGCAAAGACATTGCTCTGCTTCTGTTTCCAGGTATTTCTCTCTGTCCCCAATCTCTCCAGTTTTGCTGCAGTTTAAGGGACATCAAGAGTTTCTATTTGTTTGTTTTTTTCCCCCCCTTTTCAAATGGCTTAGCATCTTGATAACCTCTAACCTAACTGTCAAATCTAGTATGCTTAAGCAAGAAAACCCACTGACGTCAACAGAACTACTCACATGAATAGTTACAGCTCGATTTGGCCCTGAGGCTTTAGATGTGTTTAAACCATTTAGATCAATGCTAGGCCTCAGATTGCTTTTGCAGTTTCAACCACGGCAAATAAGACAGAGCCTGGAGGAGGCAGGCTAGGAAATGCCAGAGAGACAGCAGAGCTGCCACCACTCTGCTCCTCCAGGAGTGCAGATAACGGCACCCCAGGTACGCTTCCAGGAGCTTGCTCTCCCTGCTGTAGTGGCCCTGAAGTACTCTCCTCCCAAGCCAGCACATCTGGCTAACCAAACCCTGCCCCATATGTTCAGTTCATAGTCATTCTGCAAACACTCCTGAACACTTATTAAAAAAAAAAAAGATACAGTGCCCTGCAACCAACCACAACTCCAAACACTCTCAGAGGCACCAGCTCTGTGCAGATTCCCAGGAGAAACCCTGGGGCAGTAAGCACCTGTGCTAACGGGACTGCAGGGCAGGATAGCCCTTGCTGCTGGAGGTGCCTCAACTTCCAGCAGTGACTACAGCTTCTAGAAAACAGTCATCTTTCCCTGAGGAAACCTATGAGATGTCGAATAACAAACAAACAAGCAGACAAACTGCTGCCCCCAGTGTTCGGCTCTCTAATCTTTGGGGAAAAGATACACATTCCAGATATATTATAGCATCTCAATCCTGCAAAATGGGTGTTCAATTTTGGCAGCCCCACTAGCATCAATATCCTTCATCGATCAGGACGAGCCATATTATTACATGACGTTCAACTCCTAACTTGCTCTATATATAAAATAGAACATTTATTCCTTGGGCTTTAGCAGGGGAGGCTTTGAACATATATCTGTTTTGAAGAGCAGGTTTTGTTGTCCTTCTCACTTTCCTTCAGCTATATTAAGCTGTCACTGGCGTTTATTCTTGCTCGTTGCTCACTGTCCTTGGGACAACTACTGCAGTCTTTCAGACAACTAGCTCACTCTCAGTGGCTTTATGCAGTATCTCACAGAGAATCTGTCATGCCACTCATCCTTGCAGGTCCTTTGTGAAGAGGAGCCCAGGACTCTAAAAGAAAAGAGGGGGCTAGTTGGTGAGAAGGCTGTTTTTGCCTAAGGTTCCTTTGTCCATCTCACTTTGCCTCACCCTTCAGCTGCACCATCTGTAGCATATGCAGTCTTACTAATCACTTGATACTCCTTGACAAAAAGGTAAAACAGGAAAGAAGAGCATTCTGATTTGCATATGCCCTTCCACAGGGAACATAGCTATTTCCTAACAGCAAACAAAAATAAACCACACCAAAACCCTAGGTCACTATGTGATCAGCAAAAATATCGTATTTGCGAACAAGAAGACTATGCTTCCTTCTACCACCTTCCTCAACAAGTCTCACTGCTCCTCAATACTCCTACAAGCTGTGTCCATGGTGTTTCCAGCTCTCTGTTTCACTGTGACTTCATATGTTGGCACCCTGTGTCCTTTCCCATCCCTCCTAAACACAACCTCTCTCATGTCTCTAACTGGTCTCTGGTCTGATGGCCAGACAAGAGGCAGCACATGCTATGATGGGTTCAGAGCCAAATGCATGACAATCTCTTGGTTCTCAAACACACTTCTGAATGTTTCTCCCTGGCTGCTAGGGAAGCTCCAGAAGAAATCGGTATATCACCTTAATGAGCTTGAAAACCTCAGTGCTGTTAGTACGTTTATCTGGAACTGCTGGTAATTTCACCATTTATGAGCCAAGGCTGGGCAACAGAATAGAGCATTACGACTATCTCTGAGTACAACAGCAGCATTGCTTCAGCATAATCTCTGCCTGGACCTATCTATCATCACAGAAGTCAGACTATGAAGCTCTATTTAATATAGCCTCATTGAAAGGCATTCTTACATCCACTTCCTCTTGTTTATTATTCTTTCTAATATCTGATAAGATACTTTTCAGCTGTGGCTATTCACTTTCTGTTTGCGTAGGTCTTGGGTTCATCACAAGCTACAAGGTCAGCATTAAACCAAACAATGGTTGGTTGTGGGCGATTTTGCCAAGTGGAAAACAGTCTAAAGGCTAGATTGTTATCATCAATAGGGCAAAAAGCAGGCAGGAGAAATGAGCCCTACATGCATACGCAGGGATGAAGCGGAGCTACTCAGATGCCAAGTCATGGGTGTAGCACATGCACTGAGCAGCCACAGCCCCTGCCTAGGAATCCTGAAGAAGGAGAAGCAGGGAGAGGGGAAGAAACAGACTCCTCCTGCTCAGCACACATCAGGTCAGCCAGTTCTGCACCTGTGAGGAAGGCAGGAAGCTCTCTGCCTTTTACCTGCAGACCACATTTAGCCAATCAAATAGTCTGCAAAGCACAGCTCCTCCAGCTCTGCCTCACGCTGTCACCCAGCCCATAGCAAGATTTTCTGTGGATGATATACTGACAAAAGAAGAAAAAATTCTGAAGAAAAATCTGAAAACAAACAAAACAAGCAATCACCACTATGAAAAAATAAAATAAAAATGAGCCACTCAAAAGCCAGCAACAGAAAACCTCAGTAAAACAAGCAAAATAACTTCTGCAAGTTCTTCAAGACAGTAAAGCCCCATTGGTTCGTAATATCAAAAAATACTATAATTGTATTTACAGCTTGCCATTTTAAGAGCCAAAACCTTCCAAAATATACTCTCCAAACCTGGAAAGCGGGCAGTTTCTCTCTCACTCTTTACATTCCCTTCTTCAAAACATACCCCTTACTGCAAATTCCCCAGCAGTGACTCACAGCAACCTAATGAAAAAAATTAAAAAGCTGACAGTGAAACAACAAACAAACAAACAAACAACAAAAACCCATACTAATCAAGCCTTGCTTATGCAAGCAATTTATAACCCTCTATTATATGAATCTCTTTTCTGCAGGTCATCTGTCCAGGGAATAATCTGCATTTCTCCTTGACTACAGTTATGTTTCTCAGGTTCAGACAAAGAACAATGAACACTGTAGCAAAAAATCCCATCTATTGCCATTAATGGAACAAAGTGCAAGTGACGTTTGTTCTCCAGGTTTTGTTTGACTTTTGGATCGGTAGATCAACTTTTCCAGAGCTTACAGCTCTCTAAAAAGGGAAGGCAGATACAAGCAGTGGCAGCCCAGGCAATTCAGCCAACGAGTTTTAACCCTGACTCAGGAAAACAGCAACTGGAGAGGTAACATTTCTAAGGCAATTTAATTGTTGTTGTCTCAATGAATCACAGAATTGCAGGGGTTGGAAGGGACCACAAGAGATCAAGTCCAACCCCTGTGCTAAAACGGTTTCCCTACAATAGCGACGCACAGGCAGGCACCCAGGCAAGCCATATATCCATAGAAGGAAGCTCCACAACCACTCTGGGCAACCTATGCCAGTGCTCGGTCACTTACTCTACAGAAGTTCTTTTGCATGTCTGTATGGAACTTCTTATGTTCAAGTTTTAGGCCATTGCTCCTTGCCCTATTGCTACACTCCACTGAGAAGAGCCTGGCCTCATCCATTTGCTCCCACCTCCCTTTAGATATTTATAAACATTAATCAGATCCCCCTCGGTCTTCTCCAGGCTGAAGAGACCAGGTTACTCAGCCTTTCCTCATAAGGGAGATGCTCCAGGCCCTTTATCATCTTTGTGGCCTTCCGTGGGAATCCTTCTAGGAGATTCCTGTCTTCTATGAACTCGAGAGCCCAGAACTGGACACAGCACTCTAAATGTGGCCTCACCAGGGCAGAGTAGAGGGGGAGAATCACCTCCCTCAACCTGCTGATCACACTCTTTGTAGAAGAATGGTAGCTGGTACTTTGATATTTAGAAATGCGTGCAAAAAAAGAACTAAATAATTTCTTTCCTCTGCTCAGTATTGATAGTTTGCAGGAGCTGCTACCTCAAGAGATGTCTGATCTGGAGGCCTTCAAGTGATCTGTTCCTGCTTTTCTTATTAAACACCTCTGACATATCCTGTTCTCTATATTGCTTTTATAAACACCTGAGGTAAAAATATTTACATTATGAATTCGCTATTCACTCTGATTGTGCTGTAACCTTGGACAGACAATCTGTATTGTGCTTTCAGAATCTCATTTTGTTCAGCAATTGTTCCACTCACAATGGTCTGATGGCCCAGCTGCAGCCAAGAAGCATGCCACAAAGCCTAGGAAAAATGCAGGCATCAAAAACTCATTATCTGGCCAACATAGTGCCACCACCCATCTAGCAAGGCCAGTTATCTAGTCCCTTTTGGTCAGACCAGCTGCCAGCAGCTACAAAAGGCCAGAATATTTGCTGATGATAGCCGGGCTGGGAAGAAGTTATTGTGACATTGGCTGTCATGAGGAGGAGCAATATAGCAGCTATGGACTTAAAGCTTTAAAACTGTAGCAGTTTTTACATATTTGAGGTAAGCCTCCACAGCAGCCAAGGATGAGGACTCACCTCCTGTATCAAAACTGTTGTATTCGGGGAGTGCATTTTAAAACTGTGAACTTGCAAGAGAAAAAGGGGAAAGGCTAATTCAGTTTGTCTTATAAGTAGTTTACTACACTTCATTTCTACAGCAGTACACATCTCCACATACTTCTATAGCAGACTCGCTGAAGCAAATTTCCTACAAAATATTTAATCCTGCTCATCAAGAACAAGGTCAATGAAGGAAGTAAGATTAGGTATTTCAAAAGACATGCGATAGTTCCCTTCTGTTGCCATAACAAAGGAAGATACTTTAAATCAACACTGCTATGCTGCATTCGGATTTAAGCAGCCCTCCCTGTAGAAGAATCCTCCCCTCCATGTTCTCTCTCCAGTTATGAGATGGGCTGCTGCAACCAGGGTTACATCATGACCATACGCAGCCTTCCCTTAGCAACCAGCTTAGCTGTATTGATTTGATAGTTGATTATTATGGCAACAAGCTCAATTCTTACCATTTATACACTTTTTAAAAGCTCATCAAGAAACCAGAAAGAAAAGCGATTTTTCTTGTTTATTTTTTGGCATGCAGAACCCCTGAAACTATCAGAAGAAAACAAAAATGTTTCAGGAAAGGAAAACAAAAAATAAGAATTCCAAAATAAGGAAGAGCATGCCCAAGGCTGTGCCAGGGACACCTGTATTCTCTTCTCAGCTCTGCTGTAAGGTTCCTTCCTTGGAAGGCAACTGGGTCTCACCATCACTTACGCTTGGGAAGTCTCTCCCTGTTCAGATCTGTGGATTTTCCCAATTTTAGAAAAAGGTCCCAGACAAACTTAAAAAACTATTCAGAAACAAAAGTTAATTTAATGGTTTAAAAAAATACAGAATTGCAGGCAGGTGGTTGCAGTATTTCACCGTCGCCTAGCAGAGCTGTGTAACTACCTAAGTTAAATGCACATGCCCAGTCTGCAGTACCCCAAAATGCAACCATCAGGCTTCCCTGTAGCCTATTCTTTAGCTCTGACCTGAAGTCCAACACAAACTCTATCAGAGATCTATGAGACCACACATAATATTCGAGTTATCAGCACTCAAAGCTGTAATTCTTCTGATGGCACCACTGAAATAGTGTGAGTCCACCTGCACACACGGTATATTTGAGTCCCACAAGAAAGACAGTGGCAAAGTGAGTATTTTGTAAAGCAAGCAAAGATCAGACTATATAGTGGCCAACTGCTCATTCAGAGGTTTGTCTAGGAAGAATTCCAACTCACGTGATGTGTGAGATCCCATCTTATCATTAAAAGGAAATATCATTTAGCAGTGCTTTAAAGTTCAAGACAAGGAGTTACTAACTAAACGTCAATGTTTTAAAATAAAAACCAGCATTTTCTCTACTTTACCTGAGTTACTCATAGTTAGTTCGTATCATTTGTGCTTTCATACAGAGTTCTCAGAAAATGATTTGATACTATTTTAGAAATTAAAATAATGTACACCATCCCTTCAATTAGGTCTGTGTGAGCAAACTACTGCATTTCCTGAACAGCACAAATATTATCCTTATGAATGAATCAATTATTTCCAAATATGGATTGGAAAATATTCAGCTACCAGATACTTGGAAGAGCAAGCACCAAAACAGGCTCAGAAGTCTGATACAGATGTCTAGGACTCAAGAACACATTCCACCCAATCAGCTGCTGGATTTAGAGTCAGTCACTTCTCTGAGTCATTCATTTCATTGCTATTCTTCATTTACTCTGGGTGCGGACTGAAAGCAGTTGCTCTTAGTTCCTGCAAACTCTATGATGGAAAATTTCCACACCCCAAAGCTAAAGAAATAGAGAAAAAAGGATCACAGTTCCCTTTGGCAACGAAGCTGCTCCCTTTATGGAGCAGCTTCTTATCCATCTCCCTTATTACTGCTGATGTACATGACTAATGCCTGCTGTCAACTGGTGTTGCCCAGCTTCTAAGCTTTCCAAGCTCCTACTTCTCTGCTCTGTTTATTGCAGGGTTTTATACTTGTGCCCGTGACTGAAGATTTTGAGGCCTTGCTTCTGTTAACCACATTCTCTCATTAAGGTTCCCACAGCAAACAAAAGCTTCAGAAGTCTCCTTTCTTCCCGTTCTTTTCATAATGATGCCCTGCATTCAGTGTCCATCATAGCTCATACTTCATCCATCTTATTTCCATTGTAAGTTCAACGTCTCAGCATTCCAAAACAGCATCCAAACAAAAGGCTTCCCAGATATGAATGCCATCTCAAATCAATTACCAGCCTTCACAATAATTTCTCTATTATATTCCCCTCCTACTGAATTCAAAGATTACACTGTTGACATGCTTTCTGGGATTATTTTTTTCGATAGTAGGGAGGTAAGAAAACACCACTCTCATAGCTAGTCAAAAGACTCGTGTTTTTCAAGTGCTTTAAAACTTAAATCCTAATCAATAAGGAACAAGGAGAATCTTTTCTTTACATGCATACACTGTGCATAACACAGAAGTGCCTGACACACCTGCAAGGTGCTGCCAGAATGCAGTCATCATCAGACAAAATCAAATTCAGCATTAGGAGGATGACATTTCCACTGCACCTGCATTTAGCCCTTTCTGAATCTCATTACTCTGAAACAAATGGAGACCACAGAGAATACTTGTTACAAAAAGCAGCAGTCCAACAAACAACAGCAAAAAAAGCCATCAGCAACTAAGTGTTAGTTACTATAATTAGCAATTTTAAGGCTTAAGAGTTTTTTAATTAAAGGATAGATAGGTTGGTCTATAGGAAACACTAGAATACTCAATAAAGCACTCTAATATCCGTGCATGCCAGGAATTTCCATTTGAGTATCTCTTAATACTTTGATTATGCTTGGAAATTTGATAAACAGAATAAATATTTAAAGCAGCTCAGCATGAGCATGAAATGACTCTCATATTGTATTTAAAATAACCGATCTCTTGCTGTAATATGCTGAACATTAACAAGATTATGCTATTAACTCACCAGTACAGGTAACGCTGCACCAACAACTAAACCTAACTTGCCCTCTTTTAAATCCCTTTAGAGATGTTTAACACATTCCAGACTGTATAGCCATGCATTACAGCTAGAACTGGGTATACTAAAACCATTAAAAAATATGTGCATTCTAGAAAACCACAGCATGATTCACGATTCGTTCTCCCTTATCAAACCTCCTTGCCTCTTTCTCCTGTTTGCATCTTACTTTAAAGCCCTTCACAGTCAAGATTATGCCTTTACTTATTTTGTACTTCTTTTAATAAACCCTTTGGGCACTGTATCAACAACAACAACCAAAAAATAAAATAAAAAATAGAGAGAGAATGTTGATTATAGACATTTTTACCAGACCTCTGAGTCCATTATCCATGATCTTCTATGACACTCCATCTCAAACACGGTATCATAGAAGCGTAACAAAGATCACGTCACGAGTCACTCTCACAGTTCACACTGCCGGTACCGTCGGGAACACAGAAGTCAACTGAAAACTGCAGCACTGAATTAGCTGAGACGCTGCCCTTGAAGCCAGTAGTGTCTGAAAAGGCCTCATGGTAAGTATGCAGCTGTTAGAGCCAATTGTTTTTTTCAGGTTTTCAGCCTGTGCTTTGCATTAGAAAAGCAAGTTTGAGGAGAGGATAAAGGAGAGCATTCTGGACAGAACTTCAAGTCCTTTCCACGACATATATTACAGGTGGATGCACTGTTCTAAAAGACAACAACAAAAATAAAATTACTAACTTATAGACCGAGTTGCTGTTATTACATATTAAAAAATGCTCAATCAGTACGAAACATCCAACATCTCACCTGGCAATTACATTTTTCAGGTGAGCTCAGAAGCAACTATACGTTGGCCATGTAGCATAAAAAGTGCTCTCCATATTACAAATGGACAGGCTAAGCACTAAGAAGCTCAAATTTCAGTAAGAAAGATTTTGTTTCAATATTAGAAAAAACTCCAAATCTGATGCTATAGAAACATGAGAGTAGATTGCCCACAGAGTTTGTGGGATGTCTGTCACAGAAGGCACTTCAGTGTGTCTTCAGACAAACCTGCATCACAAATCATTGTACTTAGTGATCTCCAGCCTTTCAAGAGATGGACTGCATGGCTTTTGACAGCTCATGCCCAATTTTTCTAGACCCCAAAAAAGCAGTTTTACAAACAGAAGAACTAATGCAGCATAACTTACTGCAGATTTCTGTTCTACAGTTCCTAATTCTTCCCTACTCAGTCAAATCTATCTACAAGGCAAATGATTTTCCTTCTTCACTTCCCCCCCCAACCATTTCTTGTAAGGATAACCAAGTGATTAGCATTAACCTTGACCAGTCATCTGGAGCTATCTATATGCTGCTCACAAGAGAAGAGGTCCACTACCTCTGAGAAGATAGAGAAGGCAACATTTTTACTGCCTTAGAGATGGAGTTGTGCTTTTGATACTCCCTTTTATATGAAGCCATCTTTTTTTTTTCTCTTTTTCATGAAATTTTTCTGTATCTTCAAGTCCTCCAAAAATACATTTGGAAAATGGATCAAAACAAATGGAGAGAAGCTATTTGAGGATAAGGGGAGAGACAGAAAGACATCTATAAACAGTGTGATAACATCAGGCTTTTCAAAAATTGCCTTTGTGTCATTCTCCAATGGGGAAAGCTTACTGAAAAGTTTTGACTCTTTTCCAAACTAAAATTTCCACCAAAAAAAAAAAAAAAGAAGAAGAAAGAAAAAGGAAATTTTATGACACTAAATTTCCTTAGTGAAGTTACTGTAAAACACAAAGAGCTTTAAGTCATCACATGAATCACTGACAATTTAATCAGCTTCTGGGAGTATGTCATCCTCATCATGAGTTGAATTTAAGACTTTCAAAAAGTTCTTTCGCTCCTTTTATGAACTGCTGCACCTACTGATTCAGCCACCCACACCACACTTTAGACTACCAGAAATTCAGACAAGAATCCAGAAAGCTAATACTCATCCTCACAGGCTAAATATTCTCCTACCAATGTAACCTGTAGATTGAAGAAACAGCAGCAGCACATTTTATTCATTTGTGAGAGATTTGGGAAACCATCACGACCGGGGTGAGAGTTCCTTTCACCCAGATACAACCGTTTTCAGAGTCATTTTTGAAAGCCTTCATGTGAACAGCCCTGGGAGACCCCATGCACCGCAAGAGGCAGAACAGATTTAAAAGCCAGCACCAGATTCAGTTCATCTGCCCTAGGGCTTTCCTTGAAAAGAACTTCAGTCTGTTAACACGCTTAGACTAGGAGCTATTTTTAAAAATAAAATTACTTAGCTTGAATTCATGTGGTGTCTAGCAGGGATAGCTTTTTCAAACTAAAGCTCTGTGGGTCACAGCTTCCTTTCGTGCCAAGCTAAATGAATGCTGCCATCAAGGACGGCAAAGCCCACAGTTCGGAGTTCTTCAGCTGCGAGATCTTCAAACCCTGAAACTTGAACGTTTCACTTCTTTGAAGCAAAATAATAGTTTCAACAAAGCGGATGTCCTTCTTCTAACCTTCTTCTATAGCTTCTTAACTTACATTATGTCTGACAATGTCTTTGCAGAAAAGCCAGCGTTGAGACTCCTTAGCATCACTGGGCAAAGAAGTACAGAGTACACATTGCTGAAGTACAAAGTGCAACAATGAACAGGAGGTCAGCTATTTCTTCTGGCTTGCTTGTCAGTCAGTATCAAACAAACTATTTAAGGTGAAGGAAAACACAGTTGCATAACTTTTATGATTCACTTTTGGCTATCATCTGAAAGCCTTTGAGACTTTTTCTAAGCAAAGGGTTTCTGTGTCACTGAAAAGAAAAGGGCAAGGTATACAGTACCCCATAACTTGAGTACCTGGTACAATGCCATTCAGTTGCCTGCAGATTTGTGGATAACATGCAATAGATGTTTCAGTGTGAATGAGATCAACATATTTGTAATACCTCATTTGTTTTCTGTTCCTTGACTTTTACTGACATCCAGTGGAGACACACTCAAACCTTTTTCAAGTGCTAACACAACAAAATCTTTCTTTTAAAGTACCCCTACATTAAGGTGTAAATGAGAAGGAAAGACTCCCTAGGAAGGTACTTGGTTTTCAGAAGGTTCTTCCTTCTTTAGCCTGTTCACAAAACACATCCTTTTACAAATTCAAACTTTAAAACTGTTTCACCATTTTCAAACACTACTTATTCCCATTTCAGACCAAACCATTCTCATAGGTTAATTTCTGTTGCTTTGGTGCAATTTCATGTTCTCCTCTTGCTGTTTATCAACCGACAAATATAGGAAAACAGTCTAGAAACAACGTCTGTTTCAAAGTCTGTGTCCTCATCGTTATCAAATGAAGCCATCCCTATGTTCTCATAATTATTTGAAAGAAGGCCAGTGTTTTATTTTTGTATGTGTGAACTCTGCTTACTGACTGGAGGAAGACGGAATTATCTTAGTTAAACCTTCACAAAATTACATGCAAGACTCAGATCCCAATGGAAATTAAACAATCTTACCCCAACTTCTTTCTTACCTTTCTCAACTAGTGACAGCTCCTAAAAGCCGCACTTCTGATAGCTTAAACTCCAGCAATACGACTCAGCATTAGCCGATCTGCTAAGCAGCACGAAGCAAACTGTAAGCTCACGCTTCCAGAACCTATCCATGCAGTACCAAGTGCCACTGAATGGTATACTCAGAAAAGCAGAGGTGCTCTGAGATTTACATAATCCAAAATATTTTATAGCCCTTTCAAAAGAAAAGAAAAGCATATTCGGATTTAAGAACGTGATTAGTAGAAACCAAAAGACACTTATCTCAGGGTGGAACATATTCTTCCTTGAGTACTTGCCTGCAAATGCCACTTAAGTTAAAAGAGAGCTCTGGACAATGAAGGGAGCAGCTATGAAAAGCCTTTGTTCCACCATCAACTTAGGGAAAAGAATGACACAACTCATTAACTGTGGTGAGTCATTTTTCACCATGGAAGAGTGTTCTTTGCCTAGGTAATTGTTAATTAACAGCAGGAGTGGGAGACAATCTTCTCTCAAAACACTTTTTTCTTCCAAATACACAGAATATATTTGTATATTTGAAAGAGGAAGGCTCAGGCCTCAATTTCTCAGGCAAGTGGGCTTGACCTGGATAGCTTACATTTCAAAACATTCTCATAGCTTACAGTGCTATATGAAATACTCAAAATGTGGGTCCATTGGTCAGTGATGTCACGCAAGATAGCTCCCTGAATGGTATCTACAAAACTGGAGAGTCATGAGCTCACACCGTTTGAGACACAGATCTGGTGAACAGTGTAGGAAATTGTCTTTAAAGTGAAGTTAGCGTAAGACAAACTGATACAGTGAGTTCCTTGCCCTTTTTATCTTAAAAATATAATAACTGAAATTACAATATCAGCAATGGCTTGAAAGATTCAGTACTAATCATAATCCCAAATTCAGACAAAACTCATTTATTGACGTGTCTAAAGCGTGTGGTTCAGTTGCCCCTGGAAAAGAAGGAGTTTTAGCAGATTCTCCTCATCTTAGCTCCAAGACAGCGGAACAACTGGGCAGTATAATCACTCGTGTCTCTGTGAATGCAAGAGCAGAACATGCTCTCTGAAATACGTAACCCATTCCCAAGACAGAGTTCCGACATGTCTCAGATAATCCATATGACCTTCTGGCCTGCACCTCAAACAGGAACGCCTTCTTTGTTTGTTGTCTTTGGCACAAATCTCCTTCTTACTTCACTTCCAGTTTAAACTCCCTGCTTTCAGAAACTATTTCCCTAACAGAAAGAGACTGCTATTTAGCAAGGTTGGATGACAAATTTCTTCAAGGGTATAAACTACCTTCTGGAAAGCCTGTGGTTTATCAGGGAGAACTTTCTTCAAGAACAGCTTCACTGATTGTCAAGTATTGTATGTATCTGATCTATAGAGGTGCCATCTTGCACCTGTTCATGTCAAAATGACAGCAGGATGTGGCCCTGACAAGGATCAGCTATCTCATTAGCAGTCAACAACCAGTCTTGCCCCTGGCTGCCTGTCCTATTAGCCATGCTGGATGCTACAGACTGAATTCCTTATGAGAAGGGTTGTAGGGAAGCAGGCCACCAGGATGCAACCCCAGAAAGCAGGTGTAATTCCCATAATTCCTAACTCTAGCTTTCCGTGAACAAGGTATGTCAACCAAACAGGAGATGATTTCTTGTTGCACTGGAAGGAATCCACATCATCTTTCCATAGACATTTCACCACAGTGCCTAAGTAAGAGACCAAGGTTTAGAAACTGCATCCAGTTTCTGCAGTTCTGATCCACCTGCCAGCCTACATCTCAGCTACAGATCCAGCCATACCCTTTTTCCAGCAAAAAATGAGGCCACCATTGCTTACTTGGGCTTTGAGGTGGGATACGCAGCTGCTGCTCTTACATGTTGTTTTACGATGGAGCTTAACTCTTACCAGATCTTATCATTTGAGCAGCTTGAACAATTCTTCAGCTAACACCAATATTAGAGGTAAGGGTGTGACATTGAAAAGAATATGCAAGGAAAGCTATGTAATGCTATGTAATGTTATGTACTGAAAGGAACGCAGCTACATATGAATATGAAAGCAACAGTTGTAATATTCCCCGATTTAAAAAGTGTTAAAACAAACATAAGTGACACACTTCAGACTTGCAGTTCAGGACTCCATTTTCCTGCAGTTCATGCCACCAACTTGAAGAATCAACTCCACCCTTCTTATGCACACCTAACACAGATATACAGGCAAGGTATTCAAGTTTTTCCACAGAAAAGTAAGTGCTTCTAAAATACAAGCCAGCAGACTATTTCAGAGAGAATTATATTGTTCTGATGCTTTTGTTTGGATACTAATCACGTAGTACTGAAAACAGAGGACCTTTGATCATTACTTGCTTTCAGCTGCCAATGACAAGGGGAGAAGGTGAAGAAGTTAAAAAGAAAACAAAACAAAACAAAGCAACCAAGCCAATGAGATTGTCTTCCAGAAAGAGCAAAAACAAATATTTATTAAAGCATTTATTTTGCACACAAGCTGCCTTGATGTGTACCATACTTTCCAGTACTTCATCTCATCTGAAATGCCAGCTGTAAGCAGTATGTTAAATGCATTGACAAGCTGTCTCATTTCATTTGACATGCAGCTCTTTGTTTTTTTTTTTTTAAGTACTTTCTTTAAGACTTTCTGTATTTTCTGCAGTGAATTATCTTATACATCTTTGCTGTATAAGTTTTAATGTGGGACAGCCTACATCCATAATTTTGTTACAAATGATTGATTAATAACACCACTCTTTATACGTAGGCCACCATCACAACAGAGTTAAGAACAAATTACTAGTAAGTGCCTCAGTGTACCTTCTTTGAAATACAAACTGACATATGGATTGTATTCAATGCAATTCATAGCACAAAAAGATTCAGCCTGGTAGCAGAGTTTAGACAGGAGAATATCATGTGAATGCTATGTTTTAATCATAATTGTTCTGCATACCTTGGATTTGATGTCCCACTTTATAAAGCGCAAGCCTAATTGCCACATGATCCATCTCTCAGAACAAAATCTGCCTATGTGAAAAATTCAACTTGCCAGATTGCTTAAGAACTGAGCATCACATTCTAGAACATTAAGTATGCCATGTTAGTGCAAACACATCAGTAAACATGAACTGGGGTGACGTGGTCAACAATATGCAAGTCAGACCATTGACAGAAGGAACTCTTCACTCCTTGTTCTTTTCTGAGTACTGCGTGTCCCTGAAATGGAAGTCACAGGTTGACCAGTGACTTTGACCATACTGTGTGCTGCCACACTAGACAAGCATGTGTCAGGAAGCTGCATTACAGCTCTGGAGCAATTATGAACATCTAGACTTAAGACTAGATCATTTCTCTTGTAGAGTAATTCTATTTCCCACAGATCCTTCATAATCATAAATTAATTACATAACAACTACTAATTCCTAATTCCTAGTACATGCATACAACAGTGGGATGCAGAATGCAGCTAAAAGCAGCTCACTGCTGTTTCCTATCCTTGGCAGGTTAGCTGAAGAAGAAACGAAAATAGCAAGGGACTGACTACTAGGTCTGGTCCTAGGATGGCACCCAGGTTCAGGGCAGGCAGAAGTTTCACTTCACTGCATGCCTCTTTTGGCTTCTCTAACACCAAGGCCAGAAGCTGTAGAGGAAACAAGTTGTCATAGGAGACAACTAAGCAAGCTCTGGAGCCTGGATCCCCAAGGACTCTTGTGGACCACTTCTGCTCAATGTCACCCTTCTGGCTTCTCCCACTTGACACTGCTTCAGATTGGGTATGGGAATACCTTTACTTGGGTGGCATAATGAAGCTACTTCATATAGCCAGCAGGACTCCATAAGTTCAACTACCACAAGGTCATGGAAAGCTGTGGATGCAGGTAGCTGTTCCCCAAAGTTCTGCTCCCTGACTATCAACACCTCTGCTAACCGTCTGCAGTGCCATGGCTCACCTATAACTGAGCACCATGAAAAAATCCTGGGCCATGCATAAATAGCACAAATGTTATTTAGCAATATACCTCATGACCAAGTTTTCTTAAAAGAAACCCACATAAACATAAATACAGTAATACAATAGTAGTCACAGATGACTTATTCAGCATTATACAGTGACATACACTTATGCAGAGTGCCTATTTTACTTGAGTTGCACACATTTTATTAGATGTTAGCAAAACACCAAAGTATTATCCTCTCATACAATGAAAGTATAGACAAGTACACATTTCCAAGAAGGTTTAGGCAGATTTGTGCCACCACAAGCAGAACTGTGCACGAAATGCATGCATACCTCATGGTGAATTACGTATTTTCAGTCATGTCTGCCTTCAGCACAAATCAGAGGTGGCTCTGTCCCTGACAGATTAATATTCTAAAGCTGAAAATAAATTCACAGGCTATAAGAAAACTTTTAAAAACTAATTTATTATAACTCAGGAGTCAAATACCCCTCAGATTTTAATTTTAAAGAATATTCTGACATGGGATGGTGCAAGCAAATCAACAATAAAGGCCTTCCTGACACCTAAAATATTTAGAAATTACAGGACAGCAATCAACAACAAGCAGTGTGATGCTGATATAAAATTAAAAGTCTATGTGCACATCAGGAAAGCAAACAAATAATGAATTTTCAGACGAGTCAATACATATATCATCTGCAAGAAATTATACATGCAGTACAGCCTAGCTGAGGGCATGCTGTACTGGCTTTCTAACACACACAAGCAAGACCATTGAGACACATTTGGGTCAAATTCATATTACACCACGTGTATGCAAGAAATGCTTCACTGTAAAAACAAAAAATGTTTCCCCTTAAAAAAATTTCCATAAATAAAATGCAATTTTTTTAATTATTACAAATTACAGATAAGCCTATTGAAGATGTTTTTGTTTTTTCTATCATAAAACCATTCAAAGTTGTTTACAGCTTTGAAAAAATGTACAGCGAGTAGGGAATAGGAAAAAATGCACCTTCTTCTAACACACTGCAGGGAACACTTCTAGCTTCTGCTTTGAAGAACAGCAATCATTATTCTATCCCAAGGCATGCACAGGGATAAGCAGAGCACACCATTTTCCATGTTTCACCAGAACCACTGAGATGTTCCATAACGCTCTGAGTTAGAGCAGGCCTGAATTCACAGCACCAGGACAGCCTGAGCACCAGCCCTGGGCCTGAAAGCTGAAGCCAGATGCAAGTTGAAAATAAGGTGCAAACTCTAAACAGAGTAGGTGATAAATCATTGGAACTAGCTACCACGAGAAGCATCAGACTCTCCACCCCTTGAGATCCTCAAATCGTGTCTGGATGCTTCCCTGGACAATCTGCTTAGCCAAACAAATGTTTCTCAGGACAAGACTGTTGAAATGGGTAATGTGAAACTGCCTGTACTGCAGAACAAATCCCACGAGGCGATCTAATGTCCCTTCTGGCCTTATGTCTTGGATCATGCTATGAATCACACACAAGTATTTCTGCCGGGTCAGGACCCTGGACTGCAAGTCACTTGTGAAAAGAGAAAAGCCTTCATACTTATTTGTAAAACACAACACAGATTCATATACAGCATACAAAGAACAAAGCTTCTAAGCCCGTTATGAAACAACATGGCTATGTTTTTTTCCCATCCTGACTTCTAAATAATATACTAGAAAGAAATACGGGTGTAATTAACCCTTGGTAAAATAAGTCTTCCCAATTCTACAGTTTCACTTAAAAATGATCTATATTTACATCAATACAACATCTAAAAGAAAATGTTTATACTTCACTTTATTACCCCTATTTCTGTAGTGACTTTAAGACTGCCGTTAAAAACCTGATATAACTAAATTCTAATGGCTCGACAAATCTATCTTGTACCATCAACCTTAAACACGTGTATCACAGCGCTCTTTTAAGCTCATAAAAACAGACCTAACTTATGCATCTATAAAAGATATAGAAAACTAATCCCTTAAAAACTTTAGATGATCTCTTGGAATAGCAATCCTCGCTTTCTTCTCCTGTGGTTTAGGTCAGCAATCAATCATCACAAGTCACTTTAATTATTTGGTTGTATTTTTTTCATGATGTCACAACTAAGAACTTAACGTTTGAAAAAAATTCCTGTGCTCGTTACATTGAATGAATGATGAGTGAAGCTATGTGAATATATATTTTTCCCTATTTCAGCTGTTAAATAATAATAAAAACTCCTTGGCTTTGAAATATATTTCTTTTTTGGAACAGAGATAGATAAAAGAAGGAAGACAAGAAAGTGTCCACTAGTACAGACTCCCCTCACTTCCAGTCTTTCCTCTTTTTATTGAAAGAAGTAATATGCCAGAACCCAATCTAATTTGTTTTGAACAATAACAAGAGTGAAAGAAAACAAGTAAAGGCCAGACTCACAGCCTGCAAGAAGGAGAAGCCATCAGTCTCTTTACTCTGTTTCTAACCCAACAGATACTGGCGTGTGCGTGCACGCACACATGTACACACACACACTGTCCTTCAATCCAGATTAAATTCTCTTTCATGCCCGAGGTAATATGAATACATTTATTTTCTCTTTAAGAAAAATGTCCAAGTCTTCAGACATGTAATATGCACAGAACGCTCCACAATCTCTCCTGCTAGAGCTGTTCTAATACATTACATATATCCCAAGAAACTGACCGCAACACAGCACTCACACCTTGGAGCTGGGACACCCACAGTCTATCTAGTACAGCATGTACAGGGAAGACTGCATACTTTCTAGCCTAGACCATCCTCTTGTAATCTCTTTCAAGTACTCTTGATGAATAGGAGATATGACTATAAACTCCTACAGGAGAAAATTCAAGTCTTCCATTAGGCTAAGAGATAGAAAGGAAATTCTCTTTTAGTCCTGACCATTTTCCAATCTCCTTTCTTCCCATCCAGTGAAAGTTACTGAGTTCAGAATTTGACCCCAATTTTCAAGCTGTCTTAGGACAAGTACTTGGAAGAAAGTAAGTTCATTTCACAGATGTGAGTCTAAGAAAGTGAGAGAAATAATTCATTGTGTGAAAAGCAGCAGGAAATTCTTCTGCTAACTAACAGAATAGATAGGTTTTTTTTCCCCACCATAAAACAGAACTACTTAAATATGTGTCCCTTTTAAATGTATAGGCAATCTGAATGGGGAAAATCAGGAATTGGCTGGATAGCCATAGTTGTGGCCAACAGTTCTATCTCCAAGTGGAGATTGGCGCACAGGGGTCCAACTTCGGACTGGCACTCTTTCAGATCTTTATCAATGACACAGACAGAGAGATTAAGTACATCCTCAGGCTGCCATACCTGGAAAATGGCAATTGCAGTCATGAGTACAGACTGGGAGAACAACTCATTGAGAGCAGCTCTGTGAAGAAGGACATGAGGGTTCTGGTGGACAAACAGCTGGATATGAGCCTGCAGTGTGTGCTTGCAGCCTAGAAATTCAACCGTATCCTGGGTTGCATCAAAAGAGGCATGTCTCATCCCTGGTGGCGTTCAAGGCCACATTGGATTGGTCCTGGGCAACCTAAACTAGCAGTTGACAACCCTACCCACAGCAAGGGCAATTGGAAACAGATGACCTTTGAGGTCCCTCCAATCCAAGCCATTCTGTGATTCTGCAATTCTAAACTGATTTTTCTCTTGCTACCATCCATCTTCCTCATTTTGTTCTCCAGAAACAGATTGTATAGCCTAATCCAACTCTCCACTTCTCAGTAGCATTTAAACCCTCACTTAATTTTGGGCATAGATGTCAATAGATGGTTTATGGGCTGGGTCAGCCCTGTTCCGTGATGAACGGGGTGGGGGGTGGGGGGAACATATGGGTCCACACCCTGGGAAACGGAGAAAAGGAAAAGTGAGATGGGCCTAAAATAAAATAAAAAAAATAATAATAAAAAAAAAAACAATCTGAGGAGGAAAGCTAATTTACTAAATAAGATGTCAGAATACAAAATAATACAATATAATACAATATAATTGGAACTGAAGCTAAGAAATCAAATAAAATGAGAGAATGTCCAAAACCAAAGGCCTTATGCTAACACTGGAAGCAAGACAGCTAGCCAGCACCCACTGCTGGTTCAATCCAGAAAGGGGAAATAACCTATGTCTCGTGAAATGTGAACAGTTTCATCACTCCCTCTGACCAGAAAATGGAAAAACACAAAGCAACGCAATGTCCTCTGGGGCACTTAGTTCTTCTCTTCTAAGACAGGTATGCCCATGATTATCCATGATCCATGGAGCTGGAGCATTAACTCTTTAACTCCGAATGCACTACACAATGGTGGATTATGATGGTTATGATGTGGAATACCAATAACAAAAATCATAAAATCATGACACTAGATTTTCATAGCCATTTGTCTAAAGGGACAAATTAAATTATTTGAAATCTGGATTAGCTGTACTGAAGCAGAAGTAGACATGAGTTTCCCAACAGCCCTTTTACATAAATAGTCAGCTTTACAGATTCAGTCTACCGAAAGAAGAATGGAGGAAAAGAGACTGGGTTGGGAAGCAAAACAACAAAAGCCTGTTAGGCTAAAGTTTATACACTACTATTACACTTTTGGCAAAGTCGTGACTCAGGAAGAGGATAAAATATGCTTCATTAAAGGTGTATAAACTGTATTAGAACACGATGGGAAAGTTAGCTGTCTCCATCAACATTTTTCTTTTGCACATATAAATATGGTTTGATCTTTTAAGAGGCTACAAAGTCAATGTAATTGCATATGCCAACAACTTACACATGCTTCTAAAGCCACAGGAAGTTTTACTACCAATATCCATGGCAGACAGAACCATGATTGGAGAGCATCATCATTTATGTAACTCACATTTTAATTAGTGCTTCCATGTGAAAATCTCTCTCTTCTTTCATGGTAACAAGCATTGCAGAGAACAAAAGCAAAAGAAGAAAAAGTCTCCTTGAATTTATGACAGCAAATTCTAAAGAACAGAACATATCCCTATGTATACATCAAAAGAGGACTACTTAAATAAACATCTAGATTTGAAGACATTGAAGAATTTAAAACAAAGTACCAATGATCTGTAACAGTCACACAGCACATTATAAATATTTGTTTTAAATAGTTCAATATTTTTAACAGAATGTCCACAACAATTGTAAATTCTTTTCCTTAATTTTTTTTCTAAATGTTTCCAAGCATTTAAAATAATTTAATGGTGACCCTCTGTACACTGAATTTACTATTATGAATGCTGCTAAAGCTGCAATAATAGGAAAAAAAAAAAAATACAGAAGTACTTATGTACTTTCAGTCTCAAACAGAATGGAATTTTTTTTCGTTTTTTACCTTAGGTTTTCAGAAAGACTTAATCCCATGACAGTTCCTGCATGCTGTCCCCTTGCAGGTTCAAGTTCATTTCCTTTAATCTAACAGCAAAATACACTGTTTAGAACCAGTCCTTTATTTTACATAGACATGCATAGCTTTGATGAAAGCAGGCTAGTATACAACAGATGACATATCCCAGAAAAAGTAAACCTGAAGTGCCAGGGTAAGTAATCATTTTGCAAACACTGGAGATACAATTTTTTGTTCATGTGTTATAAGCAAGAGTGGAGAAAAATTCCAGTATCTGGAATTTTTAAAGAATGTGTATCACTTCATTAGATGTTTATAATCCATGGAGTTAGATAAATGATGTTTCTCTGGTTACAGACATTTTTATTTCTGTGTAGTTAAACTGTGATGCAGAATCAGTACTCAAAATGGAAACAAACAAGAAATAAGGTCCAAAGGCATATCCCAGGAAAGAAAGCGTGACAGTTGCTCAGTACCAGAGATAAAACAGTTACAAGAGAGGACGCTCAACAGTTAATTGCTTCTTACAAACACCACTGAACTAGTGAAGAATAGTTTCTGGTGGTGACCTGTACCTTCTAAAATAGAAACAAGCAACTCAGGGGAAAAAATATCTAGACTTCAGTATATAAATAAAAATCGAGGACCTAATACTGGAAAAATAGCAATGAACACACTTTTTGTATCTAGATAAATTTAGAACCTTATCAATTCTGGACACCTTCCCTCTTTTCAACAAACCAGGAGATTTTTAATACATGTTTGGAGGTTAAATACCTGTTTTGCTTCTCATTCCAGTGCATTAGAAATGAAGCAATTCTGAACATGCTCTGATCTAAATCCCCCCTTTCATTATTATTTCAGAGATTTCAACAACAGTCAGAGTAATGAGCAACTTTTAGTACAATTTCATTAAGGACTGTGGGAGAAATTTGTGGGAAAATTAGATCCTGATGCACTCTGAACACAGGCCTCTGGCACCTTTAAATAACAGAAAGAAGGCAAGAGAATAGTTAAGCATCATTAGAAGAATCCATTGCTCCAAGGCCTCAGAGAGACACAAGCTGTGTTCTTGGGATTGCAAGGGGAAGGTGCTTGAGGTCTGGCAAAGTAGGGGTGGGGAGCAAGCCCAGTGTCAAGGGCTTTAAAATCACTCTGCAGGGCTGTATATAGCCCTTAGAAAATGCCATCATGCTACACAAGAGTGTTGAAATGTTATCAAACACTAAAAACAAACAAACAAGGAAAAAAAACCTTTAACATTTTAAAGTAATTTCTCTTTACTTCACTCTCATCTAGTGGACAAAGAAAAGTTATAAGCCAAAATACAGATTAAAAGGAAATAATCTAAAAGCACTACAACTGGGATGTGGGATGTCATTTTTCTTTGCTGAGGACAATAAGCTGTGTGCCTGCCTTTAGCATCTTATTAGGAATAAGTTTTTAATCTTTTCCCTCAACCTACTGATACACGGTGCTGTATTTTTATTCCAGCTGTCACAATAACTTTATCTTCAAGCATCAGTTCACAGAATCCGATGAGTCAGGTGATTGTGTAAGAATCTGAACAATCATAAAATAATAATAATTTCTAGTTATTGCGGTTGTAGAGAAAAAGAAAACAGAAGGTCTGGTTCAGTGATGCCCTTATGACTCAAAACACTATCATCAAATACACTGTGTTGCTCTTAGATGAATTTGTAGATTCCTCTCCACAGTTAAAAGCCTTTGGATGATGGCAAATAGGTAAGTGGTCATTAGCCTGTTTCCCAAGTACATCCCTCTACAGGAGATTCTCTTCAACACTTGAATTAATTAATTAATTTTACAGGAGAGATATATGAATCACTAGTCAGACAGAACAGAAGTAAAACCTATCATTCCTCAAGCTGTTTATACACAGATGTAGAAAAAAAAATTAAGAAATACATGACCTTGTACTCGCAGCAAGTCAAGCAGTAGCTTCCTCACAGAAGCAGTCTTCCTCAGAAATTCCCGTATCAGAGCACTTTGAGAATTACATGCTTTCACCTTCCTCAATTCCTTGCACTCGCAGAAGAACTACTTTAGGTACTAGCTTCCCACCCACAGAGCAGATGTTGCTTCCCTTTGTTAGGGATTTGAAGTCTGACAAAACTGGTATTTAAACTCAAATGTGGTCACTGCATATTTTAAAAATGACTTAATTGAACAATTACTGCATTAGGCAAAGAGAAAGTGACACTAAAACACATTTCAGTTGCTAAATGTTAAATAAAGCTGGATTGAGCTGCAGTCATTTGTGTGCTTTATGCAAGTGTGTATGTACTAAAAAATTACCACAGAAACTGACTCATTAACCTTATTTATGTGAGTACAACCAATATCAAAGAGAGGCCTTTATAGAAAATATGGGAGTTCCCATGCATGTTGAGAAGTCAGACAAAGAGTTACGTACACATGCAGTTTACATGCATTCTTGGCTCTTACTCTGGTTTTTGCACGTGAGAATGGCACTCACCACAGGCTGGGTAGAACACGTTAACATGGAGCAGTTTCATAACCCAGTTTTGTCACAGCAAAAGGAGTGGACTACCAGATTAAAGAAAAAAACAAAAAAGGCAACTTGCAAAGGTGGCTCAGTGAAAGCAGCAATTCCTCCATTACAATAGAGCAATATATATTTATTATCACAGAAGGTCTTAACAGCTGTGGTGAAAGTGAAAATTACACAGCAAAAGGGAAAGCTTTACATAGCAGAGCTAAATTGATGATTGTAATTCCTATCTGGAAGCGAAAGCACGGATTCTGAAAAAAGCTCTGTCTGGTACTGGCAAAATTGATAGCCTGTTCAGCAGCACAGATAATCCCAAACATATCATCTATGTGCTCTCACTGAATACCTAGTCCCATCGAAATCCCAGTGATGATATTCAAAGACGGTTGCAGAATCTGGCCAAAGGAACAATCTGGATCTTTTGATCCAGAATCATGTCCATCAACTGTGTTTCACCGGTAAATCTTACACTAAAGAGGAAGAGACAAGAAAAATTATCAGGAAAAGGTCTGAATGCAGTTCACTCTGAGGAGGTAAATGAATAAAAAACTATTTTGCTACTTCTCACATTGAAGCAGCTTTCTTTCTGTAAGGTTTTCACTTTCCTATCTATAAATACATCAAGGTAATCATGCTTTAATGTTTACATAACAGCAGTGAATTAGTGGCAAAAACTTGAATATGCTCTTGGGTGAAAGTTAAACAACACCATGTTGAGTCCCTCAGTTTCTCCAATACGACTAATAAGAAAAAAAATACATTTTTTTTTTTATATTACAGTTACTACCATATTCCATAGGAAATATCACAAGCTCTAGTATAGATGGTTCTACTGTTATAATCAGTTGGGGTGATAAAGCTTATATATTTCATTTTTTTCCATTAGGAGATTACGTTTGCCCTTGATTAAAATAGGAAGAAATTTAGTCCACGTGGTTTTACAGACAAACTAGAAACTTAAATGCAGTGTGATTTCTAAACCGAACACTGCTATGACACATAAAAATTAAAGGTATAGAAAACAGAGAATGCCACCTTTGAGACAGAAAGAAATCTAAGTGTGCTTGCTTCACTTCTGTAAGTAAGGATGGAGAATCAGAATGCTAAAACACCTGACACAGGAAGTTACAAATCCAGGATGACAAATTTTTAATACTATTTTTAATTTTTCATTTCCTCTACAATTCCATTTGAAGAAAGAGAGATGGTCCTACAGTTGTCAAATAGTGAACAGGTTTCCTAGTGAGATGGTTGATGCCCCATACACATCAGAGTTCAAGAGGCACTGGGATAATGCCCTTATTAATTAGATTAACTTTTGGCCAGACCTGAAAGGGTCAGACAGTTGAAATAGAGGATCTCTGTAAATCGCTTTTAACTGAACTGTTCTATTCTATTTTACATCTCTGGAGAACAACATACAGCACCTGCACTTAGAGAAAAAAGAAAAAGTAAAGTAGCTGCAAGTTAAACTTCAGGCCTAAGGCTATATTAGTTTAAGTCTTTAAAATCAGCATTAAATGCAACTAATGGCACAGGAAAAAAATAAAGGAAATTGGTAATATTACTATTTATCAAAGAACCCATTCTTTCAGAGGATAGCTAATTTTCTGAAGAAATAAAAAACGGTAGAGCTTACCTATGTAGATTTTAAGAAAGCATTTTGTGATGTGCCATAAGGGAAAATTGCTAAAATGGATACTCAAGAAAAAGTATTACATGCAAGAAGACAGCTAAAGGGGATACTATGAAAGTTGTACTCCAAGCCAGAGAAGGTTTAATGGAATTTCTTCAGACTTGATCTTGAGACCAGCATCTTTTAAAAAACTTCGAAACAAAAACAAAAAAATAAAATAAAAAAAAAATAGGCATGAGATGATGAAATCTGCTGAAAAGGCCATGCCCTGACTCTCACCAATACCCACGAGATTGGAGCATCGTTCAGGAGAAACTAGAGGGTCTAGAAAAAAGCTGAAATGTGATAATAGGATCATAAAGTGATACAGTTAAGAATGCCAAAGTATAAGTATACTGTTTAGATCAGCAGGAGCAGAGCAGAGTGTAATCACAGGATCGATGAAGTGATGACACTGAGCCACCAAGGATCAAGCAACTATGAAAGAGGCAAATGTGATTTAACGATGTATCGGATGAGATATCTAACATGCATTTCTCACCTGAAGTTCTGTGGGCAGTTCTCATTACTTGCACACATGAAAGAAAGAGTATAACAGGAGAATGACACAGAAAAGCAGGACTGGGAAGCTTGCTATCTTGCAACAGAAGGATAAAGAGAATTTGGCTTATTTAGCTCTGCAAGAAAGAAACTGAGAGAAAAGATGATTAGCTCCTTAACATATTTATTAAGCAGCAAGTTGGAGAGAAAGTAATTTTTTAAGCTGCAGAATGACTCTGTATAGACTCAACTGGCAAAGAAAATCTCCAAATCTATCTTGTTTCACAGAAACTAAACTGGTTTCGGAACTTGCCAGAAGGGAACAGAGGAGCACATTTTGGGCCAGTGACTTGAATCTTCAGTACTTCTTGACTTTTGCAGCCACATTCAGAGTGGACTCACGCAGTTGTGGTTCATCCTCCAAACATCTGCAGGGGAAGTGCTGAACAGAGTGCTTGAGTGAAGGAAGCAGCAACTAACTGTTGTGAGGTTAGAAATAACGCAGCTAGATAACTGAAATTTACCTCAGAAGAACAAAGTATTCAAACTTCACACTTCAAGTCCTATAGAAGCTCTCCTTCCACGGCAGCCTGAGCTAGAGGCAACAAAATGCAAAGGAGAGTTTTAGAAATATTTTGCTTAGCAGAGATGAAATTAGTTAGGGACTGCTTGAAGATTGGACTTTGTCATTTCCTATAGTTCTTGGTTTAACAGTTGGAAAGAGTTCACCTAGAAACATGAATAAAATAAACGGTGTAATCTGAAAAATACAAGGGAAACAAACTTGCAAAGCTTATTAGTGATATGCTGATAAGTTACTGAAATTAGGCTAAACTTTAAAGACACGATGAGGGTGGCTCAGGGGGAGTGCGTACCATTATGCAAAAATTAAGTACAGAATTTCAAAACCAGTAAGTCTGAGTGACAAGCTGGTTAAGTTAATTGCAAGTAAAAATGGAGCTCTAAAAATTACAGGGAGCATAAAACTATGGCATTGTTACTTCTAAAAAGAAAAATCAAAGGAATGTAATGATGGTATTTGAGACATGTAAGGGAATAATGGAGCTAGGAGTAATAAGACTTAATAATAAGGTTTTTTTTAATATATTTTAAATATATTGGAGTGTTGAAAATGCAAGAGAACAAGTAGTTCCATAAATAAGGTGACAGAGCATGGAAATATTTGCTATTGGGAAAAAAAAAAATTGACAGCATAATTCATTCCTTTTTTGTACCTTACAAGCTGAACATTAATACATACAGGACTGTATAAAACATCCTGTGGTCACAGACAAGTTCTGAAAGCTGAGGTTAACGTAATACTCTTATTTAATCTTAATGAACATCTGAGATACTATTTAAGTACAAATTTTAAAGTTTATCTTAACCATGCCTTTCATTTTCCATGATTTGGAAAAGGTGGCACATCTAGAAGAAAAAGCTCCAAGAGGTCTTGCTTCAGAAATGTGAATCTAGCAGAGAACCCTTGTTAGGTCCACAATCACTGTGAATGTTCATTCAGAAAGGATCAAGTTAGTATCTGTAGTAAATCACCATCTGTTGACCACATTAAGCTCAGCCTTTAGTAAGATCCCTAGACATTCCCTCTGACTAAGCAAATTTCTCTGCATCATTCCCAATCAGCAACAGGGAACAATAGGCACAGTCCACTGTAAGTAAAAAATAAGAACTGTATCTCTCCCCAGAAGGATGATTGTTTCAGTCTTCCTCGTCAGACTTAACAACAAAAACAAAAAAGCCAAACAAACAAAAAGCCCTAGGAACAAAGCTTTCCCGCTGCCAAACGCAGCATCTCCCTGCTGCTCAGTTTCTTCCTGTGCCTCCTGGATGCAGCTGGTCGCAGCCTGCTGTCTCCCGGGGCTCCGCAGGGCTGCTGCGTGCCGGCAGGGCTGAGCAAAGGGCTCTGCACAGGCAGATGAGCAAGCACGGTGATGGACGGGGCAGGAAGGGGGTCGTGGGAGGGGGGGGGGGGGGGTGAGGAAAGCAGCGTGGGTATGCAAGCATGTGAACATTAATGTCAAGCACGTGGACAAAATGGCAGAATTAAAGCTGCAGGGCTATCTACTCCTAAAGTTTCAGATTCAAGCAACGCTTTCACCATCAGAAGGTTTGGCGTTGTTTTTGTTCTTAAGTTTTCTTCCCTTTGCTTGCTTGCGTGCAGAGAAACGGTGCAGCACCGAGGAGCTACCTGAAGGCAGGGGAAAAAAATGGTTCTCCTCAGAGAGCAGGGGTGGACAAAAGAGACACTGCTCAACCTAGAGGAAAACTTCTTCCAAAAGATGACAAGTGCACAAGTATTGAACACAGATAAAGCTGTTTTTAAATAAAACTTAAAATATATATATGTAATATGTTGGAAAAGGTAAACAGACAAATCAGCAAGAACTTGAGGTAGAGTACCGTTACTGACTTTTAGTTGAGAATCGAATAGCAGTGACATCTTTAAAGAAGTGAAAGTTTATTTGAGTTGCAGCAAGCTTTAGTTCATTCTTTTGGATTATATAATTAAGCTTTTAAGAGATTTTGATTTAGATTAATTAAAGATTAAGATTTTGAAAATTGTTTGTTGTGCTTCTTTTCTTTTCTCTCGTTTTCCTATGGGTGTGTGAAACAATTGTTTTTTGTTTTGCTTTGGTTTTTTTTTTTCCTAGCATGAGCAGTTAATGAAATAAACAAACTCTAAAAAATGTAGAGTGCAAAACACGCTAAAAAAGGAAGGGTGTGGGGTGAATACTGATTGCATCTGTTCCTCAGATGGAAGGCCTTTGACATGTTTCTCTCGCTACACAGTGCTGGGGCTCATGGTGGCAGAAAAGGCTGCGGTCCAAGCCACTAGCAGCAAAAACAAAGACAGCAAAGAATGGAGGAAATGGAGACTGAGCCATCAACATTCTTCATTTAAGACAGTGATTTAAGCAGTTCAGCGTTACTAATCTGAGTGATTCTCCACAGGCCAAGGTATAGAAAAGGCAGCATAGTTCAGAAATCTACACAAGTAGAGTATTTAGTGTTTTCTGACTGCTCACCGTAACCTTGTAGCATATATGGGAGTATGTCACCAAACGCCATGACAAAATTACTCTAGTGACTGAATCACTTGGTCTGCTTCTCCTTGTTTGCTCAGCAAGCATGTTAATGCGCTGCAGAACAAACACAATGTACTACGCTGGTTGCCTCCTCCTCCAGCTTTCACTTCAGCTATCTGTTCTAATGCAGAATGGATAAACAGTTTTCTTGCCAAATAGTAGTGGATTAGCTACAGCAGTGGTGACGACAGCACAGTGTGCGGAAGGATAAGAGTTACAATAGATATTCCCAAAGCAGTAACGTGAGCTGGGATAAGGCGGGAATGAAATGTCATCATTGAGATGAACATACACACTATGGAAATGATGACTAGTATTTGGATTGAGCAGAAGGGCGAGTTCCACGTCACATCAACTCCCAGTGAAGTTCATCAGACAAAGGTTATGTATGCTAGCTGCACTTTAACCCTACTATCCCTTCCTCCAGCTTGAATGCAGACTACATCACTAAAACTCATTCCATTCAGTAAGCAACAAACAAACAAAAACAACAGTCTAATAGCCATAATAAATTATCCTTGACTGGAAGTATGCTGCCTTTGATATTCTTTTGCTCTGCGTCCAATCTTGAGAGCTACTAAACATCTTAATTTTATCTCTGCCTCAAAGTGTTGCCACTCCTCAGAGCGTCCCAGAATAGAACCAGTGAATTGAATGTACATCTGAAAATAAATATACCATGCAAGATCTCAAGGGTACCTGGAATAGCAGAAGTAAAATCTATATTCTGCTATAAAGAAAAAAGCATTATGGCATTATATCCATGTTCCTAATGATGCATAAATGAATGCAGTATTTAGCAAACTAAACAGAATGTATTATGACTTGTTCAGTTTTGACACTGAAGTCTGTGCATATATCTATCTGTCTAGTAAAATTCTCTACCACCTTCTAATATGCTGGGGCATGTTCACTCCATTTTGTACAAAGTAGGAAAGATGGAAGCGCAAACAGTCTAAGAGCAACATCTAAAACAGATCCTAAAGCCCTAAAGCCTGAAGAGCTTGAAGCAACTTTTCAGTCCTCCTTCAGTTTTCCTTTGCAGTGTTGCTTCCTGGTTCCTATGTACAGTGACGTGGTGACAAAAACTACATTCTGGTTAGCAAGGAGCTTGCAAATTGCTGGGATGGGAGTGGAAAAGGGCCAGAGAACTTTGTCCAAGGTCACAGAGAGCATTAGACTTCTACCTTATCAGAAAAGACTATTGTTTCCTCTCCCAAAAATGTTAAATAATTGATAAAAACCCATTATTTCATAATTCATTGGTGACTCTTGTGTCTTAGCATATTACACTATTTCTGAAATTTTCTGAAATAACTGACATCGAACACTCTAATCCACAAGAATTCCTAGGGGCCCATGTGGTTTCCTTAAAAACAATTTCTTAAAATGTGTTGGGGCCCATTACTTACTTCCATTTTGCTTTACAAATTTCTACCTGTCTCATTACTGGATGTCCTTCAGCTCTTTTCAACTGCCCACTTATCCTCTCAGTCACGTCTGGTGCTTTATCCTTTCTCTCCTAGTCTCCAGCAAGTCTGAAGCTCTCTCTGGTTCACTGCCTGGGTCATATTTCATTACAGCTGCTACATTATCTGCAGCAACCATCATGAAAAAGGCTGCTGTATTATCACCAGAAAGGGAGCAAATTTCAACAGCTTTGTGTAGCAAATGCACTGGGGGAGGGTTTCTGCCACCTCTTGCCAAGATCCCATTGCTTCACTTTCCCCATTGGCTCTCCTGATTTGTAGTTCAGGTTCTGAATTTATCTCAGGTTCCCTCTGTTTTGCTCTCATTAGGAAGGCATTTGAGCACCATTCTTTTCTTCTCATGCTGGAGAATTTGTTCCAGGTCAATGCTGAGCCGCAGATAGTGTCCTAACCTGTAATGAAATGAATGACTATCCGATTGGCTGCCAAACTTTTCAGGCAGAGCTCCCACATCCCATGTCCACTTGTCTGGACAAACGTAAAATAACACAGGAAATGAGAAACTGGAACTATTCCTCCCCTCCCAACATATAGATAGTAAAATGTCTCAGGAAGCCTCCACTCACCATAAGTGAGGCTTTGAAAACTACAGAATAGATGTTTTATTATAGGCTCAGTTGTTGGTTGTTTGACATTTTCATGAAGCTATGAGCCACGTGAATATGTCTTAATTTTTTAGATGTTGATCCAGCAGTTACTACTAAAGGAAAAACCCTAGAAGCGCTGTAGCTACCGAAAGTGAAGATTATGTCTGAGATCTCATGACCTAACTCAGAGAAGAGAGATCTCTATGACAAATGGCTATTTCTAGACATCCCCAATCAAATCCATGCTGCCATCCTCTTTTAAGATGAAATCAAGCTGTTGTGAGCTTAGAAGTGAGTTTTCAAACACACCATACATAGTATGGATTAACAGGGGTATACTTCAAAAAGTAAAATCTTTCTTCTCTACAACATTTTGCAGTTGAGTGTTGTTGGCTGCACTGCTCACAACCATTCTTGATCAGACAACTTACAGAAAATCATCACAAGACAGTAGGAGAAACTGCAAGCACTGTGCTGTTGCTAGCTCATAATATTAATGGGAGGCATCTTTTCTCTTGACCAGAGATGTCATTAGAAGAGAACAAGGAGAATCACCAAACTTTTCAGCAAAGACTCAATCTATCCCATATTGGACAATTGACTCTCCGCCTGAAGAGAAACATTGCAGCTGCACAAGCACGACAAATTAATCTCTGTATGCTGTACATGCAACAGGAAAATCTACCCTAGAAAGCAATTTAGAGAAAGACTAACCTTAGAGGAGCTAGGAAGAGGAGCTAGGACACAGGCCAGTGCCTAAATGGAGATACAGCAACTCCAGAATACTCTCCATTTTGCCATTTAATTTAGATTATAGATTCATAGATTCATTAGGTTGGAAAGGATCTACAAGATCATCTAGTCCAACCATCCTCCCACCACCATCCCTACCCACCAAGCTACTAAATCAAATCCCTTAACACCTCATCTAAATGCTTCTTGAACAGCGCTAGGGACGGTGCCTCAACCACCTCCCTTGGCAGGCCATTCCAGTGCCTGACCACTCTTTCAGAGAAAATTTTTTTTCTCAAATCTAATCTAAATCTTCCCCGGCGCAACTTGTGGCCATTCCCTCTAGTCCTGTCATTAGTTATCTGGGAGAAGAGGCCGACCCCCTCCTCACCACAGCCTCCCTTCAGGAAGTGGTAGAGTGCAATGAGGTCTCCTCTGAGCCTCCTTTTCTCCAGACTAAACAATCCCAGCTCCCTTAGCCGGTCCTCGTAAGACTTAACATTATCACTATTCCTTTCCTTGGTCTCTGAACCTCCTCCTCTGAGAACTTCAGAGGAACTCGTGCAAGGCAGTTGTATGATGAATACATAACGTATTGGCCAACATAGCTCAGAGTTTGTCCTTCAACAGTTCCGTTCTAATGGCTGAAACTTTTATTAAAACTTGGGTGTACACATGTACTGTGAAGACTACAAGACTCCAAGACAAGAGTAAAGTAACCTCCCCTGCAAACCTGCTTACCTCTGTCAACTGACCACATAAAACAGCCTAACCATGAATTGCTTCACAATCAGCTGAGCTGAATTTTACTTTCCATTAATTACTACCTTTCAGAGATCTACACTTGGACAGTATCATGAGTCCCCCAGAAGAAAGCACGAGCAAGCATGCTGCAGCTGTTTCTCTGCAGCAATTCTCTCCCTCTAGAAGTGTTCTCAAATTAATTTTGATGAGATTTGAAAGGAGTAGGCTTGTTCTCCACACTGCAAATGTTTTCAATTTGACAGCTCTGTCGGTGTGGGGGAGGGAGAAAGATCAGTGATATCTTTAAGTTATGCAATAAAAAGTTCGTTGTCTTCTTTGAATGCAGATATCTGTTGAAGTTTTAAATAGTCCTATTCTCTCAGGAGAAGATTGAAAAGGCGGTTAACATACGTCAGCTGAAGAAGCCTGCTGCTGTTCCTGTAAATAAAGCTGACCTTCTGTAGCAGCGACAGGACCGCTGACCTTGTTTTTCTCCCTTGCACCAGTAACTGAGTATCTTTATACAAGTATCGTATTACCAGCCACACTGCCAGTTTTCACATACGGCAGCACAGAGTAGTAACACAGCTCTAGAACTCACTGGAAACAAAAAATCTCACTTCCAGAAAGATACAGAGGGCTCGAACCTATGCTGAGCTTTGCACTGGCAAAAACTTTCCCAAGGCATGGGCCATGGGCTCCCGGGATTTTAAAGGGAAAAAAAAAAAAAAAAAGCATCCATGGTTCTGCCCCACATTTCTGAAATTACAGGCCGTGAAATATCCAATGCTGTAACTGAAGTTCCCTTGCTGTGGGAAGACATTTATTTCTTCCATCTTCTAGTCCTTTGTCACTATTTCAGATTTGCAAGATGGTAAGAGCTTGCAATATTTTAAAGAAAACCATCTACTGGAAAGCCTAACAAGTACACAAGTTTAAATTAGTTTTCTTTAATCTTCTTGCATTATCCAAAAAATCCATTTGTACTAAGGCAACTGCTTCAAGCAGTTTTCCTTCTTCACAGTGGTTTAGAATATAGAGCAAACGCTCTCAAAAGCAATGGGACTCTTCCCTACATGAATTTCTGTAGTTCACATCAATGCAATATCAGTGTTTGAATCTGTCATGTGAACAAGTTTCATCCATGTGTTGTTCCAGTGAGAAAGGACATACTTTGTCACACTTCACAGATACAGCTTCCAGACAGCCAAGATTATAGGTGAATTTTGTGGCTGAAATACTACATCTGTCTTTCAAGCCTTCTGCCTTTTGTTAGAGATTTTTATATATATATACACACACACACATACGTACATATATGTAAATCTCTGTATACAAAGACCTTCCCTTTCTTTCTATTCTTCTGCTCTTCCACAGTCCTCTAACATGAACTGTCTCTTCTTCACTGCTAGAAAAACTACCACTAGCAACAACAAAAAGGTAGCAACGACAGTTTCCAGCGCTGTTTCCCATAGGTAAATCCCAAAGTTACTCACCAGAGCCTGCACCACGCAGTAGCCCAACCCAAAGATCAAGAAGGATGACACTCCAACTGGATGCAAATACAGCTCAAAACTCCTGCCTTGGCAACCTGTGACAGCCTATGACAAAGTCCAAGCACCTCTTATTTTAGTGACTGCCTTAGACCTTCACAGTGGCCAACACCATGAAAATAATAGGGATATTAATGGATGAACTTGTGGGAGGAAAAAAATTTACCCTTATCACATTTACTGCAGGTCTGTTAAAGAAAAAGAAGAGAGACATTTGGAGGAGAACAAAATAGTCTCTTTCAAAACTCTGAGCGATATATTTTTAGACTTAAAAATGATATTACTTCTACATGTCAATCTTTCAGAAAATTTTCTATAATAGATATCTATTTCAAATGAAGTCATTTCATTTCAAAAGGTTTGATATTGTGCAGTTACTTTTCTTATATTCTCTGTACGTTTAACCTGTAGGCAAGTAATATGCTGCATTAACCACATTGTAAGTATCTAAATGTACACAATTCTTTTTGTTTATTTAATAAAACACTGCACTTGAGCCCTGTGGCTACAACCTTTCTTTCCGCTTTATCTACAGCTTTGATGTTATATTTATCAACATCATCATCAATTTACAAATTCTGTCAAGTGATAGCAGAACTGAAGAACCTCCAGATGCACCAGAACCCCATTTCCAACAGCAGAAAAATCTGTAATTATTTACAAGTCAGTAACTTATTGAGCGTTATTTTGTTAACACGCCCAGCAGAAATTTCGACGTAACTTCAGAGTAGGGCCTTATTGAATGGGTCTGGACCAACTCACCTTCAGAGATCCTTTCCTATTACAATTTCAGTAGTTACAATTTCATCTGAATAACCAAGTAATTACCATGGTTATTTCATTTTTTCCTAGTATTTTTTTTTTCTTCTCAGAAAAACATATGTGGAGGGAGAATTTTTTCCATTAAACTGTCCAGACTAATGTCCCAATCATCACAAACTATGATTAACTCAGAAAACATCCAAAAAATTCCCCACTTTCTAGACAGAGTTATGAAAAAGGAAGAATTATAATTCTAGAAATCATCCAAGATATTTTTCCCTCATTTGCATCTCTCCAAGGAGCTTTAGAAATGCAGTGTAATAGAGGTGGAGTTGCTTATAGTATGTCTTTTCTTGCCTTGCTCTAGTGGGGCTGCACTGACACTGAGTAAGCTGTCCTAACAGGTATATGCTCTATGGAGATTCAGAGAAGCCCTGCTCATTCCTTAGACACATCTGACAGCCTCCTTCCAAACACAATGCCTTTTCTTAATGTCACAGACAGCTAATCGGGAAAAAAAACAACAAACATGAGCCAGGCTCCTCAGAGCACAGGAGCATGCCTGAGGATGTGCTGCATCCTTGCAGTCTCTGCTGGTGTGTGACCCCCGTGCCTGTTTGTCCCCACAGGGTGAAGGATTGGCTCAGAAGGCACTGTGTGGCGTGGGCAGCCAGGCACAGTCTGAGCTGCTGTGCACACAGCCTTCTCATACTCCATATGTGGAAGCTGACATCTTGCTGCCCATGCCACTGGCCAGGCAGACAGATTAAATTTTCACTGAGAACGATGGAGAAAAAAAAAGATGTGGAACCTTTCCTATGTGAAAGACACAATGAAAGCATTTAAAATAAAAGCTCCTATAGTAAGTTAAAAAAAAAAAATCTCCATATGATAAAGAATGAATTAAAAAAAAACATTTCAACCCATCATAGAGTGGTTTGGGTTGGGAAGGACCTTTAAGATCATCTAGTTCCAACTCCCCCTGCTAAAGGCTGGGACTCTTCCCACTAGACCAGGCTGCTCAAAGCCCCATTTGATATCAAAAGCTGTGTTTCATTTTTCTAGGCCAAACACAGATTTTGTCCTCTAAGAAAAGGTTTCTTGTAAGATGGGAAAACACAGGTTTTGTAACCCCTCCAGCTTCCAAACACATCTTCTTTACTCTTCAATGCACTGCATTGGATTTCCTCCTAAGTGTACTTGCAAACTTAAAAAGCAAATCTATGTTCTAATAGTATGCATCAGTGTTTTACTCAAAACGCAGTGCAGTTCTTCCAACCACATACACTACCTTCACGATAAAAAGCACTTGTTCAAACATTTTTCTATAATATCAATTATTCCAAAGTGTGACCAAGTTTTAAATATTTCATTTTGAATTCTTTGATTATGCACTCTGTTGAGTACATGTCATGGAGTTTTATAGAATATAATTCAGGTAATTTTGCTGAAAGCCATTAAAATACAGAAGAATGGGTAGCATCTGAGCACTGATTGTCTCCTTAATCAACAACTTTCCACCTTTTTGCAATTACACAGTGAGGAAAGAACACCTCTATGCCACAGGTATCACTGAAGAAGCTCCACATTGAAGATACTGAAATCATCTAAGCTTCATCTGGAGTAGACCCAATGCTAGATGAATAATGGGGTGAGAATAGATAATTACTTAGTCAAAGCTCTCTTAGGACTGACTTAGCTTCCTGAATGGAAGATACTCCATCCCTAGCTAGCCCCCAGGAGCATCTTCTCATCACTCTTAGCTGTTTGGATCACCCTTAAGAACCAGGTATTCTCCATACTGTTGAGGAAACCAAATGCTGGCACTGGGAAGGGCTGGAGCTCCCTTCCTTGTCTGCCAGGGAAGGGAATTTTGTCCAAATGGGAAGGGGGTGTATATTCCAGAGACCATTTGCAAAGTCTCTGTAGAGATTTACCACAGAGGTGAGGCTCTTACATCTGTCTATACTGATGAATGAACTAAGGCCAGGAAGTTAGCTTAAGCATGAGACTTCTGATCCCTCGTGCTTCCTTAATTGTTGGTGTGCTCTTGAGAAGAGCTTTGGCCTCTGCCAGCTAGCACAGCATAGAGCACACTGAGGGTAAAGCATACACTGAGGCAATTCCCAGTAGGAAGCGTAGACAAGCATGCACCATATTTGGTTTCCTCAGCCCCACAGCCTTCCAGCACTGCCTAGCAGGCTTTTCATTATTACCCATCATCATCTCATGCAGGATATGCCTGCAGACTGGGCGTGCACAAAATCACATGGTTAGGATGTGTTGTAAAGGATAGTTAGGATGTTGTTTGTAAAGGATACTATCTGCCACCACCATTAAAAGGCGGGGAAAAAAAGCACTCTTCTCCCAGTTTGATAAGAAATTTTTAACAATTTCTAATTTTCTGCAGGGTAAAACAGCACTATAGAGCGTTCTGTAGAGACTATCAATGAGCACCATTATTAAACAGTATCACAGTACTAAACAAAGACACATTTCAAGAGAAATCACACCTAGTTCCCCCAGTATTCATAAAACTACTCATCATATGATACTATAACTGCAGTATGAGGACTTCTGCTTAGTTCTCCTTACTTTGTTATTCACAGGGAAAGCATTTTAAAAGATAAACCTAACTACCCCATCTCCTATAAGCCATCTGAAAGATTTAACAGTATTTAAATTAGCAATAAAAGGCATATACCTAACATATGCCAGAGGACAAAAAGATAAAGAAGTATGCACCTTAACTGTTAGCGGTAAGCAGTGTAATCTAATGCTTTCACCAGACATCAGCAATAATGATAAAACCTACCCACAAAAAAGGCCAAATCCTCGTTTATGGTCTAGATACAATTAACATAGGCAATACCTAAGCTGATAGAATTAGTGACAAAAGGGGGGAAGGGAAACCAAAACCATCTGAAAACAAAGTTGGAATAGCTATCTTGGATGGACAAAGACTAGAAACTCAAGGAGAGAAGAAGTTTACTCCCTAAATCCTCAAATCTATGTATTTAAAGTTATGGCATCATATTTCTGTTGCAGAAAGTATTTGCAAATAAAAGGAAGCATAACATTATAAAGCAGAATTGTTTTAAGTAGATTTTCTTGTGCTATCCCAAGTTGAAACAAACAAATTCTTAACTTCTTAAAACATTTCACTTAAAGACTACTCCTACTGTAACCTAACTGAAAGTATTTGGTTTCTGCACCAAAATCTGCAGTTTGAAGCTCCATACATTCATCCTATGTTAGATACAAATGATCTTTGCTAACATCTCTCAGCCACATCCAGCTTTTATTGTTCGGTGGTTCAAAAAAAAAAAAAAAAAGAAATCCTGTACAAAATTATACCTTCTCTTTACATACATTCATATTCAAAATGGAACCGGTCTACTTTACTGGCAGAAAACAAAATTCTATTCTATTTCTACAAAAAGCACACTTATAGTGCTTGATTGCATTGAAAATATCACCAACTAATTACACAATCATACAATGCAGAAGAGGAACACAATTTGCAGATTTTTTGCTGAAGGTGGGCAGGGAATCAGAATTATTTTTACATGCAAATGCAGCTATTAAACTCTGGGAAAGCAGAAAGATAACAGCAACTCACACCTATACCTTAATGCTGAGTATCTCAAATAACTGAAAGGTCTAGTCTGGAGCTGTTTTGAAAGATGATGTTTGCAAACAACAAACATAGTTCACAGATAATTTGTGAAGACAGATATCCAAATAGGCCAAATGCTGTATTCTGAGAATACTGTTCAAACAGAATCACCTAGAAAATTCACTCTTTGATGATAACATACACAATACATATCCTAAAAGCATTAGCAAACATTTTTCCTTGCCTTACAAAATGAAGAAAATACATTTCAAACTCAAGGAATTTGCATTTCCTTGAACCAAAGCATACTACTAAAATAGTAGTAAGTTTATTTAATAATTGCATGGAGATATTCTGCTCTAGCTGCAACCTGTAGAAGGTATTGTTGCATAATCATTTTATACCAGAAAGTACAGACAGTGTTTGTTACATGAGTAACAAATGAAAATAAAATGAACATTGGACATGAACAATGGACATGAACAATGGACTACTATTTTCTTAATGCTGCCGCAAATTCCTCTGCTAATGACAATTATACACTGAAATCTGAGTAGAGCATAGTCAGGCATACAAGCGATTATGAGATAATACCGCTTCTCCAAAAGTCATTTTTTGAAATGTATTTGGAAAATGAGGTGTAATTCCAAGTTTTCCATTTTGTTTTTCACCATTGTTAAAAGCCAAGAATACATGTTCTATTAAGATAGTTCAACTGAGCTATTTAAAGCTCAAGAAACAAGACAAAATAAAGATACTATCAAGCATCAGTTCCTTCAGTTTCTGTTGAGAACCCTTTTTTATGATGAGATCCCATAAAACTTGTACCTTAGAAACACAGACAAGTGTTTTAACCAATCTCTTTCTGCCTCTAAAAGCTTAAATGCATTTTTCTTCAGTAATGAAATCAGCCCTTCAGATCAGCCCTTCCAAATGGCTTTATACTGTCCATACCCTCCAAGTTAGCTTCTAGTTAAAATAGAAAAAAAAAAAAAGACAAAATCTTAGTGTTTTTGAGATGAAAGGAAATAATGAGAAAAGAAATAAGACAATATGAAAAAATAAAGTATTTTAAGTGTTTACATAACATAAAGCAGCTCACTGATGTTTCCCAAAGTTGAAGTCCCAATTGCAGCTCTTTTTCCAGGTAACTATACACATTCTGAACCCACATCTGCTCCAGATTCAACATCAAATCAGGTAACTATACACATTCTGAACCCACATCTGCTCCAGATTCAACATCAAATCAAGATGGTTTGGATTTTTATAAATGACCCCCCCAGCTTTTTTTCATTTCCTGCCTGCCTTCTGCACTTATGCAATGCCCTCTCATATACATTCATATTTCCTCATTTCCCAGATGAATTGTTCAGATTTCAGAAAAATTTACTGTTCGGGTAAATTTACTGACAAGTTTCCCACATAATTTCAAACTTTCTGTGGGCTTATGGCTAAAATATTGAGATAAACCAAAGCATAACTATCACAGAATCGAAGGGGTTGGAGGAGACCTCTAGAAATCATCGAGTCCAACCTCCCCAGCCCAGGTTGCACAGATAGGTGTCCAGGCAGGTCTTGAATGAGACCCCACAACCTCTCTGTGCAGCCTGTGCCAGTGCTCTGTCACCCTCCCTGTGAAGAAGTTCCCACTCACGTTTGTGTGGAACATCCCATACATCCGTTTGCGGCCATTTCCCCTCGTTCTATCACCACACACTGCTGAGAAGAGTTCAGCCTTGTCCCTTTGCCTCCTGCTCCTTAGATATTTATGAAAGTGGATCAGATCACCTCTGAGTCTTCTCAAGGCTGAACAGACCCAGGTCTCTCAGCCTTTCCTCATAAGGGAGGTGTTCCAGGCCCTTTATCATCTCTGTAGCCCTCTACTGATCTCTTTCCAGGAGGTCCTGGCCTTTTTTGTACCAGGGAGCCCAGAACTGGACACAGCACTCCAGATGAGGCCTCACCAGGGCAGAGCAGAGGGGGAGGATCACCTCCCTCGACCTGCTGGCCATGCTCTTTTTAACGCACCCCACAATCCCATTGGCCTTCTTGTCCACCAGGGCACACTGCTAGCTTATGGCCAGCCTATCATGCACCAGGAAACCCCAGGTCTCTCTCCTCATAGCTCCTATCCAGCAGGTCATCCCCCGGCGTGTACTAGTACATGTGGTTATTCCTCCCTAGGTGCAAGACTCTGCACTTGCTTTTGTTAAACCTATAATAAAGTACATTATACTGTTAATAAAATTCTCACGAAAGCTTTCTTCTCATTCTTCTTAAGCAGCAAAGAAGAATTTAATCAAGAAGTGAATGAGCCAGAATCACAAAATTATTGTATTCTGTTTGGTTATTTTGCAGACTGTCCAGTCTACACAAATCACCTGGGAAACTAACCTTTAGAGAGAGTCAGTGATTCCCTATCAGTAGTATGCAACCAGACTGCTGTTACAAGCCACTTCCAACTGATAATAATCTCTCAGCTCCGGAAGCATTATATACTCACTATCAGTCAAACCGCAAATCTACGCAGGTTCAGACCCATTTAGGACACTAAATATTACATCATAAATGGAATTTCTGAACAATTTTCTGCTTGTTTAATAACTTGATGCTTACAAAAGACAGCACTGGAGACCATAGCCCCTGGGTGGATGCTCAATAATGGCTGAACAAAATCTTTCTTAAAAATCACCTTTACTTATACACAGCATGTAAAGATGAGAGAGTTTACAAAAGTACTAGCTAATGCATTGGGAAAAGGATCTGAGTCTACCTAGAAATGTGGAATTTCAACCTCTATACTGACTACTATAGTATGTTATTTTTTTATACTTTACATTACATTGTGTTGAATTCTCTGATTCTAATAACATTAAGTTTTTTAATGTCCCACATCTGAATTTTAGTGTGTAGCTTGTCAAAATCTGATATGGATTTGACTTGTAATTTTGAGTTTCGATCAGTGGTACTGGATATTTAAAGATCAAAAATCCTTTTGGTTATCAATATTTAAGCAGTCATGGTATGTATCCCAAAAGAAAGCATAAGTGGTGGAACTAACCTTATTAAAATCAAATTTCTTCCACCAAGCAATGAGAGTGGAGGTGGGCACTACAAGTACTCATACAGAATACCAAGTGTTTCTTACCATTAGTCATGTTTACAGTTTTGGAATTGACTATGCCATCTGATTTTCATAATCACTAAGGAAGAATACTCCTAAAGAATTCCACATCATTCAAATTTTATTTTCTTATCATCCACTACTGACTAGATTTTTTCAGGCATTTGTTTTTTGTTTTTTTTTTCTTTTGTCTCCTTTAAAAAAAAAAACAAAACAAAAAAAACACAGTAAGCATCCAAGTGAAATAAATCATAAACCATAACATGAAAAAACTAGAAATAGAACAAAACGAATGAAGCTAAAAGCATTAACTCCTTTCAGTGCATCCTCTGCTTCTCCTACAGAAGCTTGTGCCCCTTCTGCACACATTTCAGTAAAACCTATAAACGATATGGCAGCATTTCATTATCTTTCTGCAACAGCTTCTTCTACCAGAATATAAAAGCTCCAAACATTTTACAATTATTTTGTTTGCATTTTGTGAAAACAAAATGCTTCATTTTAATAAATACAAACTTTGGATCTTTTTACTTTAGTTTTTAATATTACAAAATATTTGAATTCCTTCACGCAGCATTTTGTCAAAACATGGTACTGTGGAGATAAAGAAGCCAAGAAGAAATGGGGCATATTTTCATGAGAATTTCAAAATCACCCTAATTTCAAAGAAAATACCTATTCAGAATTAGCAAAATGTTCTGGAAAGACCAAATATGTTTACAGAATTGAAAACTCATCTGAGTAAAGTTTTTGCGGCAAAACCAGTTTTGCACTACAAAATCTCATCGATAGGTTCAGAAAATTCTTCATTTGATGCCTGCAAGTCAATTCTGAACATGTTTCCAAAGAGCCACAGCAGCACAAATGGAAGCTAGAGACTTGAGACACAAATCAGAAAACTCTGTGTTTGCCTTATGCAAAAAAAAAAAAAAAGAAAGAAAATGGACTAAGGTATCACTCTGATAATTTAGCTCTGGCACTGAAGGATGACAGCAAATATTTCCCTGTATTTACAGATAAATGAGTCACCCATCAGGAAAAGAAAATCATAAAAAAGCTGAGGACTCCTAGCATTTGTTTTCAACTGAAATGCACACAATCCATGTATCTTTAGCCAGTTTGAAGAGGTGCTAGAATTGTGGCCCTGGAAGGCCTATCAAACACTGTGACAAAGGGGTCTGTAGTTCTACTTGAATGTATTTAGAAGATCAAAATAAAAAATATTTGATACTACCAGTTACCACTGTAGTAACACGTACTGCATTTCTCCATGAGACTACGTAATGGAGATGTAATGCAGGATTTTAAAGCTGAACGATCTAGCATCCGACTCCCAAACCTAAGTTCAACATGCCTATTCCCAGGTTCTACAGAAGCCCTATTCAGACTGCTGCCTAAAATAATCACTGCCTACACTATCTGCCCTTACTCTGCTGTTCTGCTGTTTTCCCAGGGCTAAGTTAATTGCCACATTTTCATTAGAATATGTAAGTATGTTGTATGTTATTTTTCAGGAAAGAAAAAAAAAATCTACTTTTGAACAAAATAGCTATGGAGACAATGACAGCCATGGGAATAGGTTGTCTAGAGGGGTTGTGCAGCCAATGGATGGAGCCCTGAGCTAGCTGATCTCATGTGAGAGCTGGGACCCTGCTTTCAGCAGGAAGTTGAACTAAGGATCTACTGAAATCCAAATCTGAATTATCCTATGATCTTAGAAAAAGGCACTGAAGAGATCTTGTCAGTTTTCATTTTGCACCTTTCACCCCATTCACCTATCCCTAGACTATATTTTGCTATTCAATTTAGAGCATATTCTCATTATATTTGCATGTGTATCTATATACACTTAAGGACTTTCCGATTTTTTTTTTAAAGAATGGGACAAAAAAGACTCCCATTTGAGATTCTTAATTCAGGGAGGTCTTCTGAAAAGTCAAGTATCAAGAGTCTTGATAAGAAGAAATTTCAGGATCTGCTAAAATGGTGCAGAGAAATCTAGAGGCAGGTGATGTACCACCCCCATGACTATACCCACGTACCTTTACAGAAGGAATAGGCTAAAACTTCCACACACACACAAAAAAATAATAATAATTAAAAAAAATCACTGGGATATTTACAAATTGATTTGAAAATTTCAATGGAAACAAAAATGGAATAGCAGGCTTCTGTGCGTATATCCTCACTCCATTTTCCTACCCTCTAATTTTTCAGACTTAAAGAGCAAATTCTTCATCTTCATAGCACAGAATTTTATAACACTAAGAAAGGAACACCTACAATAATAAAGAATGAGAAATAATGCATCAGAACAAGGCAACCACAGAAACACTTGAGAAATCCTCGTATTTTGACAGCCTTACCCCGCACTTTGGGGACAAAAGGCTCAAGAAGCCAATCTGTTTGTTGCCATTTATTAGATAGCTGCATTCATAATTTTGATAATTTGGTAAGTGTCTGTGTTTAGCACAAAAGCCTTCCATCCAGTTTGTACGCCCACAAGTGATGCAGGCCTGAGACAAAAGGCCCAAGCAGCCATTTTGCAACATTCTGGTAGTGATTTCAAAGCGCTGTCAGAGGCTGAAATACATTTTGGTGGCTTATCTACCTATGCTTTATTTACATTCTTCTTTCAGAGGCCACCTAAAGATATCATTCCATTTTGAGGACCTGAGTGTCTCCAGACAACAAAATGCCCATATAGTTCCCACTCAGTTCTTCATTCCTACTTTATATGCTTATTTTGACTTAGTAGTCAAGTGGCCCTCTGAACTCATGCTCGTCAATTGGTTTGCATGAGTATTATTCAGCCTCAATTATTCATTTTTAGCGTTTCTGTCTAATTTATTTCTGATGCACTGTAAGCAGGTTTGGTTACTTTACATCTCTGAACATCAACCACACAGTCCTACTGAGAAGCTCTCTTGCCTGATCTTTCTGGTGGTTTATTTTTTGTTGTTGTTGTTTCTGTTTTTTTTTGTTTGTTTGTTTGTTTTGCTCTGCTTTAATTGAACTGCTCAAGCTTAATCTACATTGCTGTAGCAGTACTCCTTCCTTGCTTTTTTTGGATTGCTACGTTGCAATACTTCAGTTGACTGGTTGTTAAACAGGCTACACTTCACAGCATGAACTACGTCTCACCTACTTCCTGCAGTATCATGTTTCTTGTTTTACTTGGTACAGACATACAAATTTTTATTTCTACATTTTTAATATTAAAAAAACAAAATAACAACAACAAAAAAAAATCCACCACCACAAATGCCAGTGCAAATAAGAGCGCTGGAATCGCAGTTCAGAAAGAGTAAACGTAATGACCAGAGTCTTGTTTCTGGTGCTGCAGGAGCTGCAGCCACCACCAGGCCTCCCCTTAGCCTGCCATGCTCTGGGCTGAACAGACCCAAGGACCTCAGCTACTCATACGCCTCGCCTCCCTCCAGACCATTCTCTCTCTCTGTAGCCCTCCTTCAGATGCTCTTTGCAGTTTCATGTCCTTATATTGCGGTACTTCAAATCACACTTGAAGTGAAACCACACCAGCACAGAATATCATCAGGTCCCCTTTGGATAGCCTCTTTCAACTCCTGAAGATGCTGACTGGCATTCTTACATTGCAAGGTGTTGTAATATGCAACTTTCTGTTTGGCTGATCATGATATCTTTGCTAAAATACCCCCACCCTATGAACACAGGACAGGCGCCAGGGCTGCTTTTCCCAAACCACAGTGTTTTATTCTCCCCTCTGAAGCAGAACATTATCACAGATCTACTGCATGAGCCCTGACAGTAGCAGCAGCCCTTCATGATGGAGGTAGGTTTCAGCTTACGTTTAGTCTGCACTTCAGATTTAATCGGAGGTAGCTTGTGGCACTTGAACTCCATGTCTGAAAACCTTTCTACTTTCATGGAAACAAGGGAAGGGGCAAGGACACAGCCATGCCTCTCCTAAGCGATGCTTGCTATTCAAACAGCTACAAGACAGGAAGTTTAGGGAGGGGAGGTGGTGAGGAGAAAAGAAGAACCATGTACAAACAAAAGGTGCGTGCTGACGTTAATCTCCATTAATAAAGCCTTTTTAGAGCTGTGCTCTGAGTCACCCAGTTCAGCAGCAAGCTGAGAAAAAGCTCATGAATCAAAGCACACCACAGCAATGAAATGGCAAGGTGGGGGGCAGGGAGGAGAGCAAAGCAGGGCTTGCGTCAGATTCACAGCCTATGCCCCTGCCTCTCCCTCCCTGTTCCACTCCTCTCTGCCCCTTGGGAGCTTCTACCTAACTGCAACATCCCTTACACCTGCCACTGCCACAGCATTTCATAGGTCCCATGGAAACAGCAGGTCACAGCAGTGGTGCAGGTTGAGGAGGTCCCAGCAGCCACATGGCTTCCCTGCCACATCACCTCAGTGCTGGCATGGATGCCTGCCATGCTCAAAGGCTACTCTTTGCAGGAGCAGTGTGCAGTTCCATGCAGCAGGGAACATGGAGATATGAGCTTCTGATGACACACTTGACACCAGGAAGAAGAGCCAAGGAGAAGGCCAAATCTCTTTTGTCTTTTCATTCATTTTTGTGCACGTGTATAGTGTATATAATCAGTGCCAAAGTGATCAGTGATGGACTGAGTGATGGACTGTGATCCCTCAAGACAATTTTTACGTTTTTGCCAACGAGCAGAATGCTGAAAGGCATGAGTATGTACATTCCAATTGATTTATCATATCACGTCCACGTGGATGCAGAAACTCCTCTCCCATCAGCTGTAGAATGGGTGAGAGTACTTTCCAGGAGTTGGTTTCAGTTCTCCTGTACAATCAAGTGTAAGTCAATATTCAATAGTATATATAGCTGTCAGAGGAAGAAAGAAAACCATCCTCCTCTATAACATGTACACAAATCAGCAATCTGTCAAGAGGGCATTTTTAGATATTATTCTGGTTGATCTCTCAACCCACGCACTCCTGTGATTAGGCACTGAGGTGTGCTGCGCAGCAACTCAACGTTCTGGAGCAATGGTATGACTCTTTGCACAAAAATGTTCCTTGATCACCGCAAGGCAAGCTGGGAAGCAAAGCCAAAGGCCTGCAACAGAAGTCATATGCTTCTGTGCTGGCAAGAGCAATGGCCTCTGAAATAGATCCCAGCTACTTGAGCCGTTCCTTGAGGAGGAAAAAGATTACACTCACAGGAGATGCATTACACAGAGTAAAATGTCTTTCAGTACAGACTGCAGTCACATTTTTTGGTTTTTCTTTCATTTCTTTCTTAGAAAAAATCATAAAAATAAATAAATGAAAGCCATTTGCTGATTAGTACTAAGGGTCTAACTTTTCAATCTCCACAGTAAAACACAGCCTGGTAGTCAAACTAAATGTGTCTTGGGAGCTGGAGAAACACCAAGAGCTCTCAATTATTGTTTTTAGGCAAGGATCTCAAATCCCAGTAAATACTACTTTCTTTTTGAAGGGCACCAGAGAAACTGTTGGGAAGGAGCAGGAGCTCTGTGCGAATGCTGTGCTTCACTTAATGCTCACCTGCAAGACAAGAGTTATTTACGATGACTAGCAAGCACAAGAAACTTCGTCCTGGGGATGTTCACTTTGTATATACTAGCTTACAACATCTTTCAAGGAGATACAAGCAAGAAGGAAACAGGCTGTCATGAAGAAAAGCCTCTTCTCTGCAAGCATTTGAGTTGTTAAAGACAGTGCCAGAAGACAACCATGTGCATTTAAGATCAAAGGGCTCCAGTGTTAAAAAGGGCCTCTCTCAGGGGTGAAAGAAGTTATAGTTGCCCAAGGAAAAACAAAAAGGAGAACATGTAAGCCTGTTTGGGTTATTCTTCATGGACTGCAGAGCCCGGGGATCTGCTATTCACATACACTTTTTGTTTTAAAATATCCGGTCTGAGTGCACTATTAAAATAAATGATACTACACAGCCATCACTTGAAGCTCAATTTAGCCTGCTGACAAACATCACTCTGCTCAGTCTTGAGCTTGCTAGAAGGTGGTTGGCTCCTTTACTGTCATCTCAAGCAGAAAACATACACTGTCCCACAGACAGGTCTAATAACCGGGGCACAGTGGCTCACTAAGTGCCACTGTACAGCTCTCTTGTATAATGAGCTCACATCTGCCCCACAGATATTGCAGGACAGATGTGTTCTGCTCACTGGTCCAGTTATGCACAGGAGGAAGAACTGCAGGTGTCTGAAATTATCTGGATCTTCTGGAACAACTAAGTTGACCTGTAACACGGTCAACCTACAAGCCAGGGTTAACAAGCATTGCAGAAATTTAGACTAGAGGAAAACAAAAGGCATAGCCTCACATCTGACAAAGATGATGTTTGAAGAAAGTTAAAACTGCAAGGATTAGTGAGGATTCCACATCTAAAAAGTTTTGCAAGAAATGAAAACTTTCCTCCAAGTTTCACTGCAACAGTTTGCCCAAGTTTTGACACTCTGAGACAGAGGCAGAAATAAATGAGCTGCACTGACTTAATAAGGACATTAAGTATTCAGAAAGCAAAGGTAGTCAGTACCATCCTCCTGGGTTTAGAATCCATATCAGCTTGAAGCTAATTCTGCTAGTCCTCCTACAGTCAGAATTTTTACTTAGAAAATTCATGTTCTATACTTCCTCCTGCTCTGAAGCTTTGATACAGAGACCTCTCCTCTCCAGGGATGTGGAGGACCTTCAGCTTTCACTCAAGGCTGTTACAAGTCACAGGGCTTTGTCAGCTTTGGAGTGCAAAAAGCTGACAGAAAACCAAACAGAAAATGTCCAAAAGTGACTTCAGGAGCTCATTGGAGCTTGCTTGTCACAATCTGAGAGCAGAACTGCAAATCAGGGGGGAACAGCTGAAGTGCTACCACTAGCTTCTTTCAAGCTTTTAGTTATTGTGTATTTGGTAATTTCACACCACTAATTCACTAATAACTGACATTCCAGCATAGTTACAACAGCAGCATTCGACACAGGCAAAAGCTTTGCCTGTATGGGGGAGATCACCAATAGATATAGCAAAACAACTTCTTCTCCAGCCTTTATTCTCAATACTGCTATTAACAGGGTTGTAGTGTTTCTTTTCTCCACATGGAATAGAGTCTCAGCAGAGAGCAGTTTAAGAACAGATAAGGAAAGCATCCTGCTGCAGCCTGTTGAAAAAGGACCAGGTTTCCTCCACTACAGCAGCAGGGAAAAGCATGCTGGCCAGAAAAGCTGTGCTAGCTGAAAAGAAGAATCTATGTGCAGTAGTTATAGCTCTGAAAACCAGAGGCTTGCCAATACGTTGACTTCCCTTTGCTGGCATTCAAGCAGTTAAACACAACTGCGAGCCCTGGAAGTTTTCCCACTCCTCACTGAAGCTCCTCTCCAGTACACTGATGGCTGGTAAACAGATGGTACAACAGACATGGTGTCAGTTCCCTCCTTATTGGAAATGCAGCCATCCAACATTTCGTCAACTTGCCTACAGTGAGAAGTGACTGAATTAGAAGTAAAAACATGCTTGCATTTCCCTTTCATTTTAACTACTGCACATACACAGCCTGCACCTCTTGCGTCTCTAACAAAGTCCAAAACTGATTTTTCAAGGCAGTTTTCTTTAACTTTGCCATCCTGGCTGTTATGGTAAAAAGGTGATGAACTCTTTCTTATGTAGTCTCCTACAACAAGTCTAGGATAAACAGTCATTCAGCCTGGCAGAATTTTCCTCCTCTAAGCATCATCCAAGGAATAATATAGACAGTGCAAACAGTGTCATGAACTCCCAGCACTCATGAGCCAGCAGGACTGACAGAAGCATCTGGCACTACTTTGAGGAAAAGTTTTCAGTTTGTTTAAAGTTGGGCTTCATCCATGCTTTCCTGCCACCTCTGACTTCCTTCCAACCCTTTGCAGGGGCTTCACCAAACCGAGTACCAAGTTTCTACCTCCCAAAGTCTCCAGCAACTCCTTCAGTCTCTCCCATAGTGACTCCCTCGTGTTTCCCAACCTATACCCACTTTCATCAGTCTCACACCATCTTTCTGTCCTCTCAGGATGAGGCTTATTTCTCCTACCTTCTACACTCATTATTATTGTACTTCCTTCATAGCCCACTTCTCCCGTAGCTCTGCTCTGGAGCCAAACAAAATTCTCATCTTGTTCTGAATTCTGCACTTCTAGCAGAGCATATATTTTCTCTCACAAATGGCTTGTATCAAGAAGAAACTATGATTTGGGACAACTTGTCAAGCAACTCTCCCTTTTCTTTATATACCAAGCCATTTAAAAATTGCTTGACATGAAAAAATGTGCAAGGTCTTAAACAGGCTCTGTTATTTTTGTAGTAGTGGATACAGCAAGGGTTAGGGATTTTAATGTGTATGTGTTTTCAGTCCCAGGCTGTGTCAATATATTATGGAAAACAGACCTGCCTCCAGTTACCTAGAAACTGCTTAACAATGGGGTTCAAGTGACATTGTAAAACCACTCCACAGGAATGCCACTCAATTGCTTAATTCAGCAAACCCTGCTGGTGGATTTTCCCCCCTTATAAATCACACTTGGCTATTCATTATCCTCCATACTGCACAAGAAAAAGAAAAGAAAGGGAAAAGCTTTACTAATTGATGAAGATTTAGACTCTTATGGCTGAGATTTAAACATATAATTAAGTCAGGAAAATCAGAATTAAGTTTTCTTTTGCCTGTATTCTCTTCGTCATAAATTTATTCTTCTTTTCCTACGAATACTGCTGTCAGGCACAAACACACCAAAAGCTTTTTCATTTCTGAAATGCCACTGCAGTACTAGCTTCAGCAACTCCCCTCACTCTCCTCTTGTGACACAGCAACGCATTTGTCACTATTTTCACCTGAGTGAACTGTGCCCCCAAAAGGGCAAAGCTACCGCTTGGGTGCCTAAAGCTTGGCTCATTTTCCAGACAGGCCAAATGCCTACAGACTTGTTCCCTTCTCAGGAAGCTGCACCTCTACAAAGTAAACAACCTTCATATGAGAGCATAAGTGCAAATCCAAGCACCTATCTTTAGGCACCCAAGCCTGGAGGTGTTGGTCTGAGTGAAAAGGCCCCGCATGCAGCTTGAATCACTCTACAGAGAAACCTTAGGACAGAAGGCTTCCCAATTTTTAATTTAATTCTCTAGACCATCCTGCTGCTTAAACGAGAAACCCAACTGGGAATCTTAATTACAGTAATATACTCACCAAACATATTGTATTCGTTTACTTGAATTCCTTCAGGAATGGCATCACTAGCCAGGAGAACAAAAACAGTCCTGCACAGAAATGGATTGAGACCCCGTACCCTGGAGTTAAAGGAGAACTTGCATCCCACCATGCTTGGATCCAAGGAACCCCAGGGGAATCTTTAGCAACAAAGCCGCAGGAGCCCCAGCAGCAGGCAGCTAGCAATAACACACTTCCAAATGTACTCCTTTTCTCTGATTTTACTCAGCTAGTTCCTCTCCTATCTGCATACAGATGACCAGGTCTTTGAATGTGACTTATCATCATCATGGGTTCATGATTCTATACCCTCTGTTTCTTGCATACTTTACTCCTTCATCCATGAGTTTTTCACAGCTGACAATGCATTCAGGTTATCCTTCACAGTCACTTTCTTTGTATGATAAAGAGAGCACCTTTTAGCTTTCTTCCACCCCTTTCCGCCTGCCAGTAGATACAGACCAGGAGAAAACAGCATGCCAACAGCAGAAACTCTTTGAGAAGAGACTGGTGACAGCAGAGGAAGTGCTGCTTCACGCCCTGCCGAGGCAAAGCTTGACTCCCTTGCACACAGCTGGCTGAGAATCCATAGCCAGAAGTTCACTTAAATGGAAATCATCAGACAGTCTTCCAGATAAGGACAAATCAATTATTAAACAGACACACACATTTGCTAGGGGAAATGTTGCAGATGTGAAATTAGGCCTCATTTTTTTTTTTTCCCACAACTTTACCTGTCAGCTCTGGTGGTTCCAGACCTGCCTTTGAGGATGCCAGCCTCCTCCTTCCCCTGCATCCACAAAGAGCAACCTCCGTAGAAACTAGGGAAACATTGAGAAAGTCTGCATGAAATTCTTCCCAGCCCTCTGAAATGTCCAGAAAGACTATCTGAACGATGTCGTCAGTTTGCTGGGTCTGATGAGGCCACACAACCACTTGGACTTGAGCATGTTTGTCTCACTGGTAGTGCAGCACTAGATCCTGCTGTCACATGCCTCCCCACACGTCAGGCCAGGGAATGTCTCTCAAGATCACTGGTAAATTCTTATCTGTATTACAGTTACAGAGGTGACGCTCACAGACGTAACCCTGAGTATATCTGAGCCAGGCGGCAGCCCTGGTAATTTGGAGGGGGCTGGGAGAGCAGCAGCAGCCAGCTGGGAGCTGATCAAGATGCCTCACACACAGCTCTTTGCCTTCCACAGCTGCTAGGGCTTAAGTTAGGACCTGCACTAAGCAAGACAAGCTATGAGCACTCAGGAGAAATGTGACTGTTGCCTGCAAAGAGCTGAGAATGCTGCCTGCATCCTTGATGCTGCAAAATTAATTAATATTTCTTTTCATTCTTTTTTCTTGGTCTGCGCTAGTCACCATGACTATGAGGTAAAACACACTAGCATAACCTCAGGGAAAGGGGCTGAGACAAATTTGTCTTACCTCGTGCTTGTCCCAAGTTGACTACTTTTCACAAATCAGCTAATACGTAATAACATCCTGTTGTAGCAAGTCCCATGATATGCCTGAACCCAGCAGGGTCTGGGGTGAAGTACTTCAGCCCTTTCACAACAAGCAGAAAAACAATACAACTAGCCTACATTTACATTTACTTTTCTTCCTTTGAACTAGTTGCTGCTCCTTGAACTCTAAAGAGAGGTGGAAGACACCAGTGAGAAACTTCCAAACCAATCTTCGTTTGGCAGTGAGGACAAAGTTTATAAAAGTAAGTGAAGAGTACGACCAACTTCAGCCATTTTTCTTCTCATTAACAGTTAAAATTAGTCAAACCCTACAGTCCTGAGAGGAAAGGATGGAGGGCACAAATAGGAAGCCATTCCCATTTCAGGTCAGACCAGGAAAAAAAAATGTTTTCAACAATGTAACGTTACCTTTCAACATTTTCTAAGCATAATAATTAATTTCAGAAATGCTGAAATGTTTTTTTTTTTCTTTTTCCACATTATTACACATGTCAATGCTTTGCTATAAGACAATTGCTTTATTGACTCAAGTTAAAAAAAGAGGAAAAAGAATAAAAAAATATCGAACTGAAAAGCAAGTACTCCATTCTTGGTTACACACACACACAAAAAAAAAAAAAAAGAGTGGGAATTCTGATGTTTAATTTATTTTACAACTAATCCAGAAAATCCCAGAACCAGTTGCGGGGGAACATGTAACTTATGCACTCAATATATTTGCTAGAGTTTTGAACTGGACTCCTCTCTCATGGGTAATTTCACACCATCTTGAATTCAGCCAGCTGAAGAACAAATAGCAGGGTCTCTACCAATACACTTTAGGTGAAAGCCTACTAATTTACTTCACTCATACTGGCATCAACGTTTGGTTTTAGAGCACCACTTGCTTCATGCATCTCTAGAGGTCTTATCTGGGAGAACTTCTGGGTGGTTTTCAACCAAAAGAGACAAAGTACAGAACTTAGTAACACTTTGCTGCTACGCCTGGGCAAGGGAATTTTCACCAGCTGGGATCCACCAAAAACTATTACCTTCAATTTTCTCCTTAAGGAATAGGCAGTTTAGGGGCTATAAAAAAATCTTCCTGCCTAATTACCCATGCAGTTCTGTGCAAAGCAGGCAGTGGATAATATGAAATGGAACTGAGAACCATTCCCATTTTTGTGAGCAGCTGAAGAGCAGTTTTAAACATTGAAAAGACATTTTGCCTTAACAAACAGAATACATGGAATACGACTGTCTTGACACTCTCTGGGTATTGAATTTAGATTTCCATTAACAATCTCATTAGCAAGAAAAGATACACAGTGTGTTGCATTCTGAAAAGGGTCATAAGTCAGTGCCTTGGGGAGCTACTATGCTACAGTATAGGAGCTGTATGTCTTTGTCTCTTTGAATTACAGACCCTTACTGTAGGTAATCTAATCAAAAAGGTAACAAATCCCTCTTCATATGATCACAGGAAAACTGCACATTTAGAAACATGAACAATAAGCAACCAGTACTCAAAATTTCCTTTTATACACATTAGAGCAATGCTCAAGAAGACATCTGTATTCTGATGTCAGCAATTGCAAAATCTCCAGACATGACAGTAATCAAGAAATCGCTGCCTAACACTCACTGAAGCTACTGTTAGCATCTCCAATAGCCTGAGAGGGTTTTTGATGAACAGCCAATCAAGCCCTCCCTCATTTCCAATTATTCGGAGCAGGCTCTACACCGTTACACCAACAAATGCTACACAAAGGCAAATGCTAACTGAGCAGCTGAGCACCCAAAGTCCATTTAAGTCAGCAAAAGCTGAAAATGATTGATATCTAGGGGGGCAAGGATTGCTTTTATAGAAATTGGAGACCTCTAGAAACCTCACAATCTTAAATGACAATGGTGAGAGCTCCATCCTAGTAAATATTAAAATAGATAGATCGCTAGAAAATGTATTGGGTGGTGAGAACTCGATTGAAATAGATCAGATGAGTGCAACGGTGGGAATTACAAAAAAAGTTTTCTAGTTGAAGAGTAACTTAATATTCCAGTGCATATTTCACATGCTTGTATTTTAAAGCACTGTGCTTATAGGCACAAAAATCAGAGGAATGAAAGAACTGTGGCACTGTTTTTCCACCATAACAACATGAAGAATAAACAATTTCTCTGAATATATTTAGGAGGAAAAAAAATGGCTCTCGGGCAGGAACTTCATGTGCAAGTTTAAATTCTCTGCAAATCATGACTGCAAAATTGCCCACCTTTGAAACAACAGTTCATAACACAAGTAATGCATCCCTAGCTGTGACACTGAAAATGATGCTGCTGGGAGAAACTGAATGCATGTAAATTAAAGACATATTGCTAGATTTAATGAGTTCAGTATTTATAAGCATTCTTAAAACCTGAGATTTGAGCAGACATCATACATCTGAGTGTGTTTGTTTAAAGTCAAAGGTTGTTTATTAAGTGTTATTTATACACTGTTAAACCTCAGAGGGAGAAATATTAAACGTGTCTGGGATTCACTGAGTACACAAAACAGGCTCCAAACTGTACAGTTTGATAGGTAACTTCCTATAGTGGGTAACCCTACCAACATCTACTAAATATGTAGAAGATACATTACGTTTTTGTAAGGTTCACTCACTACATAGACCTAATGGTCTGGCAAACAAAGCCTGACTATGGCAAAAAAAAAAAAAAAGTTAATTATTTTGAATTCTTCTAATATACGCTTTGGAAGATGCACTGTCATTCTTGTTACCTAATGGAGGGAATGGTTGCGAGCTGTTGAGCTGGCTGAGAAAGAAAGAACTTGTGTATCACGTCTTGTTTATAGGAAGGAGTCTTTGTGCTTCTCTTGGCAGTTCCCAGAGCAAGGTACAGTCCTGTATATCATCTCTCTCCAAAACTTTGCTGACGGACTCACAGAGTCAACAGTTGCAGTGCAAAGACCCACCCTCCTGCTGCGGGAGAGCTCAGCAGGCTCTCCTCCCAGGGAATAATGAAGTCAGACATTTATTTTGGCATCCGGAAAACTCTTTTTGAGATCTCCATGAACCTTGTTAAGTTACCATAGGCTGGAAATCTTTGATGAAATCATGCTTTTTTTTTTTTTTTTAATAAATGAAAACTGAACATTTGGGCACAGTGAAATCCTGTTTTCAGGAAGTCAAGGAGATTGTATTGCATCACCTTTCTCCTTTCCAACCTCATTTCTGTATTTCTGATCATATAAATGAGTAGCTAAACTTCCACAGCAACTGCAAAATTGATTTCTCTGGTCTTAGATTAAAAAATGAAAGTGAAAGAAGCTCAGAGTTCAGAGACCAGAGAAAACTGAGATTTTCCACACTTCACAACAGAGATGTGCATCTGTGGAATCTAGTGAAAACATGAATGAAAGCACATATTGGACAGAAGACCACTTACCAGAAGCCAAAGCAGGGATTGCTGCCATTTGCTTTACTGCATGAGCCAATTGAGGAACAGCTTTCAGTGCAGGAATTATTATAAACATGAGTAAAATATTTCTAAGCAAAGATGATAATTTCCCTTCTAGTATGCTCACCATATATATTACTTTCTATCTCTGGCTATTTTCTATATTTTCTATCAGTTCCTTGAAAAGGACAGACTTCCATAAGCTATTTTTCATTCCTTGTTTCTGTCTCTCACTACATTCCCTTAACCCTTCTAAAAAACTGGTGTTCAGTGTTAAGGGAAATGTTTGTCTTTGGGAATTTCCAAGTAGTTCCTATAGGATGCAGAATATAGGTACAAATGTATCTTGAAAGGAATCTATCCACGTAGGCTAACTCAACAGCTTTGCTGAAATGCTCATTTATTGACACAAACCTCCACAGCTGCTTTCTTCTGGATAAAGATTAGAAGATAATAATTCTACTAGCAAATGGTCACTTTTATCCATATGCACACTTGAAGTAATGTGCACTGAATTCTTCTCTTATACCATTTGATTCAGCTACATCCAAAACCCTCAGTCATGATTTGGTACCATAGCTCACTTCCAACTAATTGTGAATTGGCCCAGGACAAGGACCATTTTTTATCATTTTGTAAAATTTTACTATGTTCCACATGGACTGACAAGTATCAGAGACTGATGAACAAATGCATATACTGATAATATGGACTGCCTCTTGCTAACCAATTTAATTTCTCAGCATCCCAGTGGGGAGGAGGGGGGGAACAAAAAACACCTTCAAATGTATAAAGCATAGATTCTATTACTGTATTTAACTTTTGTGCATTAGAAGCACAGATGGGCAAGTGACGAGCAAAAGATATTGAGGAAAAGCGTTATTAATCTTTGTACAAATGCATCCCCCCAAGATAAGTTGCAATATTCTCCTGCCAAAATGGAACAGCTAATGATTTTCTTGCAGTCTGAGAAGTCCCAGATCACAGATGGCCAGCTGAATAGTGGCTCAAGCAATGCTAAGCAATGAACAGCTGCTAACAATGAGAAAATTGTGCTTATACGGCTGATCCATTGCCCACTGAAGTCAATGAAAATCATATAAACAGCAGCAAGTACTCCAGTGGTACTATTTTCTGTCAAGAAGCCAACAGACAGATAACCAAATATTGTCCAACTCCCCTCACCAGAATACTCATTACTTCTACACAATAACTGAGACTTTGATCTCTACACAAGCCTAAAAGCATCCTAGTGAATGCAGCTGCATTAAGAATGCTGATGTACACTGAAACAACAGAGCACTACATATCTTACAGAGAAAGAGGCTTTTATTTAGAATGGCTGCATACATTAAGGGATATAGTTGATTTTCTCCCAGATTGTGGCACACTGTAGAATGCCAACTCTTAATTTTGGTTGATCGCTATCTGCAAGACTCTTCCTTCAGTAAATGCTTACATTCTTCAACAAATGGAATTACTACTTGCATCGCAGTTGCTATCTGTAGTAATATGCATCCATGACAGATGTAAGAAATTAAGCGACAGTTGACAAGTGAGAAGGTCGCAGATCTGAGGACAGCTCAATTCAGGAATATCATATGACAATCTTCTTCAGGTTTTTTTAAAAACCAAAATAATCAAACGGCAGGTATCCAATTTTTTTAAAATGCTGAAAAAGGAGAACTGAAAAACCCAAATATATTTACAGATCACATCCCTATCCCTGCTTGAAGCAACGTGGATGCAGCTCCATAAGCCCCTTGAGACAACTGATAACTTCCCCAGAAGCTCAGGCCAGCAGAGAGTTGTCCTCGAGGGGTATGATGGAGCTGGAATACAGAAAGGCCAGAGTACTTTATGGGAACAAAACAGGAGGCTCTTTAAAGCTTAGAGAGAACTCATTAAAATTCAGAGATGCATTGGTGATGAATAACATCAGTGTTGAATGTTTCTAGCTGTCCATTACCTCCTTGATAAATATACTTATAAAAGAACCACTGAATTCAGGGACAGACACTTCCTGCAGTCACTTTCCTATTGTAACAGAAGATTTTTAACAATCTGATGCACAATGAATCTTAGCAGTTTTAAAAGCAGAGACACACTGCTTAGAACATAGCAGAAATCAAAGACTATCATTTCTAAGGGAGTGTTTTTGTTTTTAAATATGCCTGAAAATCATCTAGTAACACATACCAAATGTACTTCTCCAGCTTGCTGAAACTCTATGCTCTCCTGGGTGCCTTTGCGGTCTCAGAAACAGAGCAGGTACTTTCATGCTTCTTACTAGATTTTCCACTCTACTATAGAGCCTGTTTATGTTCCATAAATGCACAGGTGCACACAGACATGAATGAAGTCAGGTCCTACAGAAGGAATTGCTTCTCCTGCTATTTGCATAGGCTACAGGCAGGCACAGTGCAAATAACTCTTTGCAGCTGTACCAACACACTCCAGCCTCTGCTCGCGCTGTCCAAATGGTCCTGCTCTGAGACACCTCTTCAGAAGGAGCTGGAAGACACGGCCTATCACCAGTTCTACTAACAGTTTGCTACAGATTTGCAAAGATTGGAGTGGGAGCACAAAACAGACAAAGGAAACCTCCCCAGTGAAAGGCACAATGGAGCTCAAGTTATCCCAGAAAGCTGATATGCAGGCTGTGGCCCCCAGCATCCTAAATAAACAGAAAGGAAAAAGAAAAAAAAAAAAAAAAAAAGACCCAAATCAACCCCAGAAACGCATTATGGCTGGGATACTAGGATGCAGCCCCATATACTCAATCTCACCAAATGCCTAGATCCGTGGAAACATGGCCAAAAGGGTTTAACTTTTTTCAGTAGTACAAAATCAGAGGCACCCAGTCAGCATCACACACAAAGGATGCTCATCCTCATCCTTGAAAAGCCTTGCTCTGATCAGCTTCACCTCTTCTTGAGAGCCACGCTGATAAACTTTTAGGATATTTTCAGGCATCCAGACTCTACCCAAGTTTTTGAGTTAAACCTCCCTGAGGGCCTTTCACTTGAAGCACCATGACCAGAACCAACAGGAAGGCAGTGGTACGCCAAGGGTTTAACTCTCGGCCACTCAAGTTACAGATATGCTTTGGGAGCACTGTACTAGCCTCACTTGATAGAAATTAATTAGAAGTTTAATGGCATCCCTGAAATTACAACCAAATTTTATTCACTTAGACTGATCACTGTCTAATTTCGAAAGTAGTTACATGCGCTGACAGGATGATTACAGCTTTATTCACTGGTTTTAGACTCAAATTTAAAATAAAATGCACTGAGATTGTATCACATGATAAATTACAGTCATCTCTGAAGTCTATTTCTTCCAGATTTAATTCTAACACTGTGAAGCTGTCAGCTTCGCTCAACTCAAAGAGTAGTATTATACTTACCGTCCTACAGCAAAAGCATGGCAAAGGGAGACTCACTTGTTGCAAGGCCCGGAGGGTCCCAAGGTCTAAGGCAACTGGTTCATTTGAAAAAACTACTTAAAGCTCACAAGCATTCACTTGCAAATTCTTGCTTTAAGTTAGGAGAGGTTAAAATAGCAATAATTTTAGGCACACCTCAGAAAATTCCTTATACCTTGTACCAGCATTTTTCCCTGCAACGTTGCGCAACCTAGACTTCTGACAGCACAACAGTTTTATACATAAAGAAAACCAGCCAGTCAGATGCTTAAGCGGTTCCAAATTTTCCTGTCTTATTTCTAAAACAATCTTTTCTAAAGAAATAAATGCATTTTATGAAGTCTTTTGATCACTGCTACTTCAGAATGACCTGCTTAATCCAAGCGTGTTCTAATTCACACATAAGAGAACTCCCATAAACATGCAGAGGTAGCACACTGCTAACACATAACCTTGCATTTAGAACTAAAAACACAGGTGCATACTTTATACAAGTAATTGACAGAAGTTCTCATAGTACAATTGTACACATGATGCAAGTGAGACCCTTTTTCATCTGCCCTCTAAAACTCCATGCGCATTTACTTTCCCTTTGCTTTCCCAGTGGAGTTTTGTATTAGCTTTCCTAAGCTTTACAATATTTAGACTCGTTTAAAGGTTGGCTCTGAGGCAGCCAGAAGAGAGACTGTTAGAGACTTTGTGCCCTCTGGTGTTCAGCGCTGGCTAGTGGCTCCCTGGAAATGCTGCCCTGCTTAATTGTAGAAATATCTCCTTTTAGGACCAACTCAGAAGCTGGCAAAAGGGAGGAGAACTATGGTTTTGACACCTTTGTATTTTCACATTAGTTCAAATTATTAAAAAAAAAAATACAGTTCATAACTTCAGGAAGTTAGAATATTTAACAATAGTTATCTGAATCCCAAAATTCAGGATAATTTGTACATCCTTTTCTAAGATACAGAAGAGACTGTCAGCCTGGTTTTCAGGTGTCTGGTTCACATTTCATTTTGCCATACCTCTACTAAGTTCTTCCAAATTCAAACTAAAATCAAGTTTGTGGGCATAACATTAACACTGTTGCCCATAATTTTTGACATAAAAACTCTGTTACAAATTTCAGCAGGCTAATTCTGAATAAAAAGTTGAGCTTTACTACTTTTGAAATCAATCCAACCTTTCCACGATTCACTCTGAAGATGTTCTGATATGGCACTATTCCCTGTGGTAAGATTTAAGGCAGTTTGCTGGGATTTCAGTGATCTATTCAATCTGTAGATGCCACTGCTCAACCACCTAAGCAACACCTGCTGTGCTCCCATTTCTCAGGTGCTCTTGCACTGGGAGGACTGCTTACCTCTGCAACCATCCGAGTAGGGATACCAGACAAATCTACCCCTTATCTTTTAGGATAGCCAAGACCAGTATGTAGGGTTTTTAAAGGAGCCTAGTGGTATTTGTATTTCAGAACACTCACACAGCCATTTCAGCACAGGCTGCACCTCTGAACCCACCACAACGGCACTTCTACACTGTTCATCTACCTGCAGGCAGGTGATGAAGCTAATTAGAACTTATGCTCCAACCCAAATAAATTAAGTCCTTTTATTTATCCTTCAAGGGATCCTTTTTCTCTGATCCCCACAGCCTTTTCAATAGCACTGACATTACTATTTCTTCTTAAGGTATTAACAAAAAACAAGATCTGATTCACAAGCACGGTTCTATCAGCAAATTAATATTCATTCGAAACAGAGTGAGTTAGCAATTTCCACCTTGGAAAAGATGTGCCCTATTAAAGAAAAAAAGCTCATAGAAATGCAAAAAAAAAAAAAAAAAAGTGGTGAAGTGTGGGGGGGGAAGAGTTAACGAAAAATCTGGATTCAATAGACTTAGAGCAGAAATTTAGGAGCCTAAAAACTGAATCTGAGTCTAATAGCCTTTTGCTACAATTACATTCCCTCGAATGTCAGGGACTGTGTCATTGGATGAGTGCATTCATACAGCACACTGCAGTAATAATTCATGAAGTGTTTACATTTCAACAAAGCCTTCTTTTCTGTGTTCTTCTAACCAGAGCAGCACATTACGACATTTTCATAAACACAGCAGATTTGTTTTTCATTAAGGAATTTCACAGCAGTGAACACTGATCGCTTAATTTTTCAAATCCAAAAACATCACTATTACAGCTTGCTAGGGATTATTTTCTCTATGCTTTGTACTCCACATGGGCCTCATTTCCCCAAAATGCCACACTGTCAGCAGGTAGCACACGAAGAGAGCAGTGTGCCAGGGCCTCCTTCAGGACAGCAGGACCTGGGAATCAAGGGAATACACACAGACATCTCTTCCAGGACTGACCACAATCAGCTTCTGAGACTGAGAAATTCTGCCTTTTAGGCAAAGCGCAGCTGTAATCAGTAGGTTGCCAAGAAAAGTGGAAAGTCTTCACTTTTGTGCTGTGGGATTCATTTTTTGTGCCTGTCAATCATATGGTACTTTCCACAACTCCATCACTGCAGACTAACAAGCGCAATAATCTGTGGCCCAGACTTCTTGCCAAGCAGGAGTGATCTGAACTGAAAGGCTGGGACACAGGAAGGGAGAAAGGCAGCAAGTGTTTTACCCAGTTTGACCAGTATGCAATTTACACTTCAAAGGAAAACTGGGGAAAGCTTGATCTGGTAAAACTGTTGGCAGCAGGGCCTGTTTGCAGCTGAGAAGCCAGCAGAAGGATTGTACCGCAACAAAACTCCTGGTTCCCGCATGAATTTCAAATCACAGGATTATGTTTAACCTCAAAACATCTGAAAGGAAATGAGGAACAAGCATCACTCACTGACCAGCCATTATTTCTTGGACAGTCTGTGGAAAACAAACAAACAAACAAACAAAACAGGCTCTTGGTCAGATCAGAGTTTTGGAGCTGTAATGATCGCTGTGGGACTTTGCTAAGTGCCTCCAGCTTTTCCTCTGCAGCTGGACGTGTCCTGCATTGTAAAGCCAGCCAACATGCAAGGTGGAAGCCTTACCCTTTCAGTGAACTACGCAGTGTCTCACGTCAAAGGGAGCACGTGTTCTCTGCAGGGATCACAAAGTGTAACAGGAACACCACATCTCCAGGAGCATTTTTAGCAGGAATATCCTCCAAGCGCTTCACAGGCAGAGCTGTTTATAGCTGCCTTCTGATAGAATGGCATGCAAGTGTCCCCAGTTTCTTATTAAGTTTATGGGCAGTTTGAGGCAACAAAAGCAAGAGGGGAGTAGAGCAAAACTCTTGCATCAGTTTCATTAATAGCAATCTGAAATGGCCCTTTGTAGCTTTACACCACACTGGCAGAGAATAGAAGAAACACAGCTGCATGGTTGGGACATAGCTCCCATGCAGCACCCCACAAGCAAGCTTAAACTGCATCTCTAATACATCCCATGTGTATTACACACACTCCCTAAACACTGTGAAAGCAGATCTGATGTACAGAACTATGTGAAACACAAACTTTTAACTATTTTTCTACGCATTTGCAGTACTGTTTGTTGTGACAGCCAACCTTTTGTTGCTGCCATAAGTTCACCCAGACCTCTGCGCGTTTATTTCTATGGGCAATTAATAATTCCTCCAAAAACCAGGTTGCTTCCAAAGCCAACCATGCTACCAAATCAATGGGATGGTGTTCATCTCAGCTCTTCTGTTTGTTATCCAAAAGCATCTTGATCTTCAGTCTCACATTGCTACAAATAGGCTTGTTCATCCAGGAGTATGAAGTCTTTCTGGGAATTTTAAAACCAAATTAGGGAAGGGACGTGACAGGAAATTTCTCTGGACCAGTTGCTTCACTGGGAACAGCAAACATGGAACAAACTAACCCTGCGAGTGACCCACAGGCTGAAAGTAATTTACAGAATGAGATAGTACACTATCTTTGTAACAACTTCTGTCATTCTCTCTCAGCTTTTTGCATAAAGGTTTTAACAACAGACTGGGCAAGGCACTTCATTTAAACTTAACTCATCCTTTAATGACAACACGGTTCATTTGGCACTTAACATCAAGTCTTTGTGCCAGTGACTTGATGTGTGCCCTGTATGAATTCAGTCCTAGCACTATGTGGGCACGTATGCAGCCCAATGATGACCAGCTCTTTGCTTCGCCTTCTGTGACTCAGAGGTAATTTAATCCTTGCTCCTGAGAACATTCCCAGCTCTGAAAACCGCTTCTGACATTGAGGACTGCAGGAAACACAGAAAACAGAACTATAGCCCAAGAGCACACAAATACTTGTGTCACTACTCAAAATAAATCTGTAATGTATATTACAGAATTTAATATGATAGAATAACCTTTAACAAGATATTTCACATACAATACAAACTAAGTGTATTATGAATTTCAGAGTAACCAGAATTTATTTAACTGGATAATATTGCTAGATGACCAAAATCACCAAAGACTTTTATTAATGTGACATGCAGTACTGACGATGTGTAAGCAAAGCTTTCTTGAAGTGTATTTATCAAAGAGAAAAAAAAAAAAGCCATACATTACTTTCTTCTTTAATTGCTTAAAATGATCAAAGTAGCATAACAGATTTGCCCACAATCTTAAAAAATGCTACCAACTGAAACTATGAAATTGTCTAACATGGAAATGACATATATGCCTTCCTACAGCATCACCTGACTGCCAAAGCCCATGAGATTTTCCATATCTCCAGTCATTCTGCCCGTGTTTGGACAGAAGTTGTTTCTGTAACACTTCAAACTAAATCTGTTCCAGGAAGATTCTGAAAGTGGCAGTATATAATACAGTTTCATAATCACACACTTACTAAAAAATATATGAAAATTAAGAAATAAGAGAACAGTCTGTTATTAATTGCACTGGAACACAATGAAGCTGTAGAATGGACTCTGAACCAAAGTATAAAATTGCACACAATCTCTTCCGCACTCTTTTATGAGAAGTTTAGAAAATGCATCCCACAGAACTCCATCTGCAAACTATCACAGCCAAGAAACCTGCAAGCTAGGCTGCTTTTAGTCTGACAGAGCAGCATAAAATGGATAATATTCACAGAGTCCATACCATTAGAGACAAAGACAGATAAGCTGTATCACTCCAATGGCTACATCATGTTTGCTAATATACATCAATTGTCTATGCAACATATCCTTTCCTTATACATAAGCACAAAAGTTGTCCCACAAACTAGGCAAGATTAATTTTCTGCCAGTTTGTGTCTTTCACCCTTCAAGCCTTTCTCCCTCACACAGTAACACCAATCCCTCTGCCTCACACGTAAGAGATAAGCATGTGGAAATTCCAGAGTTACATGCACACTGACTGATCACCCTGAGTACAGGAGGGCCAGAGATATCCACAGTACAGCCTGGTTGAAGTCTGCCCAGTTTTTCCTGAGCCAGGACACAAATTTGGGTCTTTCTATTCCCCCAGCATTGCAATGGAAACTCATGAAACTAATTCTATTTAAAAGTTCTATCCCTTTATAAACTTTGGTTAAATTTAGCCTGAGAGCCCACAGATCAAGGGAAGTAGAGAAAAGGGAAGAAAGGGCAAAAGGAGGAGACAGATACTGCAGTCACTTGCTGGATAAGAGATTAAAAAAATTAAGCTTAACTACAACTGGATTCTTCACCTGGCATCTGTCTCTAAATAATCAGGAATAGCACAAAGGCTCTCCTTGAGATAAGTACCAACAGATGACTCCAGAGGGACCACTTGTGGAATACTGCATCCAGGTCTGTGCTCTTCAGTTCAAGAAAGGAGTCTTTTAGAGAAAGCCCAGTGAAGGGCCACGAAGATGATGAGGGGTCTGAAGCACCTACTTTATGAAGGAAGGCCAAGAGACCTGGGACCGTTCAGTCAGGAGAAGTGTGAGAGGGATCTCATCAATGCTTGTAAATATCTAATGGGTGGAAGTAAAGAGAAAGGGGGACAGGCTCTTTTCAGTGATGCCCAGTGACACAAGAGTCAACTGGAACTCAGGAAATTCTATCTGAACATGAAAAAACTCTTATTTACTTTAAGGGCGAGAGAACACTGGAACAAGCTGCCCAAAGGTAATGAGATATTCAAAACCAACCTGGATGTTTTACTGTGCAACCTACTGTAGGGAACCTGCAGTAGGAGTGTTAGAATACATGATTTCCAGAGGTCCCTTTCAACCCCTATAAATCTGTGACTACTGTGCTGAATCATCTCTTAACAAACAAACTACGTGCTTTGCAAATGGGGCCACATCTCCTAATTCTGACAGCCAGCTGTGAAGCCAACCAAAGTTCCTGTTCTCTTGTGGAAGAGAGTGAAGGGCTCACACTGATCACCTTGGCAAGCTGCATCTGTTGGCACTATGCCCACAAGAAGGAAGGGAGAAGAAGAGTGGAGACCACCAAGAAACACACAGAAGTACCACAGTGGGTTTAGGCAGTCGGCTCTGTTCTCCTGCCTGCATTACCAAATGTATGACGCACAAACTAGGTTGGAAACTAATGAGGCTCAGCAAAATCATAACAAAGAGAGATGCAGTTTAGCCTATCAACACACAATAAGCAAGCAAAAGCATGCTGAAGAGTTAGATATGCTAGTGAGCATGACTAACAAAATTCTTAGGAATGAAAGGAAATTAAAATGTAAAGAAAAATAAGAGTCTTGTAATAGATTTCCTCACAGGTTTAGCTTTATTAGTCTTCCCTGACAGATACAAAACTATGTAATAATAATAAAAGAAACCGAACCTATCTAGTCAATTGTCCTGTGTTGTTTGTTATGCATAGTACCAGCTGATTACACCCATATGGGCAATATTCTAGAGAAGTCTTAAACTCACACCAATATAATTGATATTACATTTTTTAGCTCTCTCCCCTACTCTCTGCCACTTCACTCTTCTACAACCCCATCTCCTCACCCCTGCAAGGGGTACAGAGATCCAAGACTCATCCTCTCTCTGCTAGTACTCTGCTTTATGCAAGGCCATGCCAGAACACAGAGGTGGGACTGTGACCTCTGACCACACATGGAACTTGGCTGCCTTCAGAACGTCCCCCAAGAATTTGCTATGCAATATCTTCTACTAGCAAACAGGAGGGCAACCTAGAGGCCTAAAGGATATAGGAATTAATAAAAGGCATTTAACAACTAGAAGAATTTCCCTAAATGAGATGCCATGCCCAACCTTAGCAGATTTCCAGGCTGATACTCCTTAAAAAAAGCTGGAGAGTCAACAATTGTAGAGTGTTAATGCCTTTGCCCTTTACCACAAACAAAGCAGGACAGGCCATGAATACCCCAGGATTCCTGTGAAGCCTTATCTCATCCCTTTGTGTATCTATCTTCCTGTTCACAAGTCATTAAATACTTTTGTTTACTTCAATTTCACCTCAGAAACTGTTTTTCCCACTATTGACTTAGATGAGCTACAGTCTCTTTCTTCCAAAGGGTGCTGAAGAAAGAAGCGTGATAGCTGCCCTGTTCAGAATTAACAGACAACACAGGAGACCTCAAACACTTGAAAACACTTGTGGAAAGTCCCACACCCACAAAGCAATAAGAACCCTTCAGATTCTACCTTCAACTTTCTACTTCCATTCATAAGTGCTGAGTAAATTATATCTCTACCACAAAAGTTCACATATTTTCCATATTTTATGTTTTTTTCAAGTTTTTCAATAAAATCCTTCCCTTAGGCATTGAAGTAAATGAGAATAAAATGAAGAATATTTTTATGCAGCCCTCACTGCAGTGGTTGCTACACAATACAAAGAAGGATGAACAGTCTACAAAGCGGAAACAATAATACAGCACTTTGGTCCACTCATAATTCAACTCCCCCAGAGCCAGGGGATCTGCCAGAGAATCTGTCCTTTTGTTTTAAACATAGCAACATAGCATTGGCTAGTATAGCTCAGTGCAACTCCACGTAACATTTACATTCTTATGATTTTAAATACTTCCCGATGTGACATGATTGGAAACTGATGCAGTATTGTCTGAACACAGCTGAAATGACAGATACATAGATCTGTCTCATCTCAAATCTTCCTCACCTACCTTAGATGAAAATAAGGTTTTTCTATCATCTGTAGAGAAGACATTTTTCTGCATGGCTATGCCAGGCAATGCCCATTCAGCAAAATGGCTGGGTGACCCCACTCTATTCAGATGTGATAGAAAGTCATAAGGAATTAGGTAACTGAAGAAGAAACAGGGAGCCCACCACCTTGGCTTGAAATCTGAAAACCTGAAGCAGCTCTCTATCAGGTCTCTAGCTCTTTGAGGTCTGTCAGCACTGCTAGAAAGGGGATGTCTTTCCTTATATCCTGCAGCCCCTGGTGCTCCTTTAGGCTCAGTCAGTAGGTGAATGTAGATCTTCCACTCAAATGGGAGAGATGCAACAAAAGCAAAGGTTTTTGAGAGCGTTTCTTCATTTGAAGGTCTTAGATTTTGGGATAACCAGCCATTTTAGGAGACTCTGAGCAAGGTCAGAAAAGCAATGAACCTTCCCCCCAAAAAACTGTAGCAGAAAAATAACTTCAAAATAAAGAGTTTGCCAGCATATTCAGCTATATTTTGGCAGAAACAAATCTTTTAATATTCTAAATATACTTTTTCTTAGAAAAGTAATTTCTTAACCTAATCTGAGGAGGGAATGTACCCCTGACCAATTCCCAAGTAACACATGGGAGGTGAGTCCAAGAAGCAAAAACAATCAAACCGCTGAATAAGTGACTATAACATAATTGGTATAATCCCTGTGGAGAAATGCATAGCACTGTTAAGAAGCCTGGAAGGGATTCTGTGCAAACAGGATGGTGAAAAACAACATGAAGTATCAAAATGAACATTCTTAGGCTCCAGTTTCAATGATGACACAAATGCTACTCTTGACTAAAAAAGTGCAGCACACCTTTCAGCCCAAGGATTCTTATGCACTCAACAATGCTTTCCTAAAGAACTGAAGAGGGAAAACCCTGTGCTAAATTCACCGTTACATAAGTTAGTGTACCTTATTTAGGAAAGAGTGACTAAATAAAGCTAATATATTTAGTTGTACATAACACTTGTGGGATGCTGTACATGTAAGTCATCCCACCTGCTGAATTAGAAGTAAAGAACCCCATCCATTCTCTTTTCCCAGTTTAGAAAATAAGAATTTAGAAACTAAAAAGAGAGAGGAGGAAGAAGAATAAGAAGCCTCCTACCAAACTCCTAAAAAAACAATGCTTTTCACAAGTAGCTAGCTTTACCTCCCTTATTTGGTTATAGGGTAATGTGTCAACTGATACTGATGACCATGCACTCAGATTTTGCTGCCATTTCTACTTATGCATTTTGAATTAAAGTCACTTATGAACAGCTGATTTAACATAGGTCAATTGACTCAATTTTAAGAGAGTGGCAAACAATAATAAAGTAAAAAGGCGGGAAAGAAAGATATGTATATCCATTCTTTGAAAGTGATGCTTTGAGTAAGCTGTGAATGCTTGCACTTTTTTAGCTCAGTACTATTCAAACCATATCAAAAGCTATCACACAGTTACAAAATGGACTACTTCTTTCATGACTCCAAAGCTACCAACATAGCAGCATCCTATTCCATATGCAGCCCTTGGAAACAATCAGCATTAAAAAAAAAATAATGTCAACATCGACAGCCACAGATATTTCATAGGCCTGAAGTTCTTTCCAGTTGTTCTTTCATTTAAAACTATTGATGTGGCTACATGCAACATGTCTATGTTTAAATAGAACTGCTAATGTAAGGTTACAAATTAAGAAGTTTAAAAAGGCAATGTTTCCATGGATTTAGAAGACCCTGCTATTAACAGGCATGAAATAAAACTCATCTACCACTGTAACTTCGAATCAGATCTGTACATACACTTTTAAAAATAGATAAAAAAATCACATCCCTTGTGGCAGAAAACAACTCATAAAACTCTATATCTATTAAACACATTCTCAAAAAAGAACACGTTACAAAGCTCTTTTCAGTACTGCTCAGGATCAGCCTGCTAGGCAAAAGAGTAATACACCAGTACCAAGAAGAAGTCAACACTTTTCTTATATCTGTTAGTATCCTTTGTGTGAATTACACACAAATTTTCCATTGACAATATACAAGTTCATGCTTCTCAAACAAGCAGAACCCATTGGGAATCACATTTCTATTCCAGGTATCTGTACCTTCAAAAGATACCAAGGGTAATGAGACATTAACTGCTGCTCTCTCCAGGAGAGGATGCAGATGTCTCTTTAGCTATAGATTGCATGGTCACAGAATACACATGGACAATGTCTCTTTGTGAACCAGTTATCATCACAGAAGTCACCTCTTCTGCTCCTTAGGCTGCTCTGTTTTTTTTTAACCTCTTACAACAGTCACCACTGCTGGCTTGCTGTGTGAGATCTGAATACACTGTAGTCCTGCCAAAAGTATCCCATTTTCATAAGAATCCATTCGTTTATTTATTTACAGATTCTCAAGTATCTCTAGCATGAGGTCTTCAATTCTCCAATGATCAGTTTTGAAATGGATTTTCACTTTCCTCTCAAAATTAAAAAAAAAAAAAAAAATTGGAGACCTACTTAAATACTTAACTAACCCAGATAGAAATAGAATTTCCCAAAGAACAAGATTTCCAAATTTAGCTTTGGACTTTTTTGTTTTTAAAGAAAAATATCACTTGGCTACAAAATCTCAGCTGTGCTTTCCTACCTATTCAGTAAAAAGTGAGAAAGCTAAAAAAAAAAAAAGAAAGAAAGAAAATAAACAATCTTTATTAAATATCTCAAATGGTACTGCCTGGGAAGAAGAGAGGGATGCCCTCCAGAAGTGCAGGGACAGGATCAGGAAAACTAATGCACAAATGGAATTGAACTTGTCAAGGGAAGTGAAAATCAAGAAGGATTTCTTTAGATACACTGGGCAGAAGAGACAAAGGAGAGTGTACCGCTCTGATAAACAAGAAGACTGAGGTACTTAAGATGCTCTTTTCCTTGGTCTTCATGGCTGGTTGTGCTTCCCACTCCTCTTGTATCCCTGAACTTCTAAGCAGTGGTCATGGGTGCAAAATCCCTTCCAGTTAAGTAAGGAGCAAGTCCAAGTCCTCATAAAGCTGAATATGTACAAGTCTACAGGGCCAGATGACGTGTATCCCAGGGTTCAGAGCAAACTGTCTGATGTAGTTACCATGCCAGTCTCCATCATATTTGAAAAACAGCAGCTGTCAGGCAAAGTCCCTTGTGACTGGAAAAAGGGAAATATTACTCCCATATTTAAGAAAGGGAAAAAGGGAGAAAAGAAGACTCGGGAACAACAGGTCAGTGAGCTTCACCCTGTGCCTGGGAAGTAATGCCCACTGCCTTGGGATCTGTGATGTTGGGGAATAGATCAGGAGCAGGCAGCTGACCCTTACTTCTAGCATTCAGGATGAGAGATGGCGGCCCCAAGTTGCACCAGTGGGGTTCAGGTTGGATAGCAGGAAAAAGTTCTCACAGAGAGTGGGAATGCATTGCAACAGGCTGCCCAGGGAGGCAGAGGAGTTGCTGTCCTTGGGTGTGTTCAAGAAACACATAGGTATAGCACTGAAAGACGTGGTGAGCTTACCAGCAAGAGGGAGAATAACTTTTTACGTGGTCTGATAATAAAAATACAAGAGGGAGTGGCTTTAAACTAAAAGAGAGGAGATGTAGATGTTAGGAATAGATATATATATATATATATATATATTTACTCAGAGGGCAGTGAGGCAATGAAATAGGTTGCCCAGAGAGGTTGTGGATGTCCCATCTCTGGAGCCATTCAACACTAGGTTGGATGAGACCCTGGGCAGCCTGATTTAGATCTAGTGATTTACAACCCCACCCACGGCAGTGGGGATCTGAACTAGATGATCTTTAAGGTCCCCTCCAATCTAAGTCATTCTATGATCCCATGATTTGGCCAGGCTCCATACCAGTTTGAAGACAGTGGAGTCCAGCAATCTCAGCTGGACTGTCCTACCACATCCACCTTACATCTGTTTGGGCCAATGAAAAATGGACTGCATGGGCAACATTTTCCCAGCAGCAACAGCATCACAGTGACTGTGAAACAGCAGGGTCTACCAGTGCCATTTTTTTTTTTTTTAATTTTTATTCTTTTTTTTTTTTCCCCAAGTACAGCTTACAGACTCTTGTTCAACACTGGTGAAAATACTAATAACTAATGGTGGTGTCATGTTGCAAAATAGCATTTGGAAGCTGTGAATTCCCTCTATCAAATACTGGGCTCTTTGCATCTGTTGTAATTTCCATAGGGAAAAAAAATAAAAATAGGACATTACTTTCAAAGCAACCTACACAAATGAGAGAAGAATCTCTGTATGCCAAAGAAAGAGCTTTTACTTCCCAAACTAGAGTTTCTTGAAAAATAGACATGACATACATTCAATTGCCTACATGCAGCCTTTCCCGATGTAGAAGCACATCACCAGGACTACTGACAATGGTGAAGACAAGGGCATTCGCTTACAAAAATTGGTTTCTCTAACATGTGATACCTTGATTTTGAAGTATCACCTTGCTGAGTTGCGCATAACTTGAAGCCAGGATCCATAAGTACTAAATAATTCTTCACAATTTGAAAAGACTTGTAGTGGATGGAAAAAAATAAAAAAAAAAAATCTAGTGTAGTTTGAAGTCTTTTTTGGGCTACAGTCACCACTGCTGTAGAGTAAAATAAAGCTGCTCCTATTAATATTACCTTCCAACCAGAAGAAAGCATCAATTTCTTTTCACTTTAAAGCCAAAACCAATCAAAATCATCAGAATACGTACAACACAATGGAAAGCACAGCAATGACAGCAGAGTAGCAAGATCCCAGTATGCAGCAAGTAAGGGTTCACTCAAATGCAACAGCCATGGGCTGTAATAAAGGAGAGAAGCTGCTTACCTTTGGAAGACCTTAGGTATACAGGATCTCCAGAGAGAAACCCTTGCCACCATTGCCAACCCTTAAATGAGGTCTGAGAAGGGGTGATCCTGGCTCCAGCCTTTCAGTCACTCAGGTGCATGCACCTGAGTTCCCCTGGGTTAGCCCTGCCTTCCTATCAGGTGCTCAGTCACTGTTTCAAGATATGACCTGCATTCCACTATGATATGTAAGAGATTGTTTTGAAAAATACCTATCCTATATCACAGGAAAAGGGGGATTCCCATTTTCTGATCCAAGCTGCAACAGTCAAACACTATGTAAATAACTTGATTATTCTTGTTGGGCTGCATGAATGCTACCTAGAAACAAGCATTGTGGAGGCCAGCAGCAATGCTCCTCACAAATGAGCACAGTTACATCTAGAGCTGAAAGCCAGGACTGCCTTCTCAAACAATGCTTTGAAAAGATGAGAGAATGGTTCTCAGTACAGTTCAGCTTCAAGCTGCCCTACCCAGGAGACAGCAGTCAGGGAAGGAGGAAAGAAAGGGAAAGAAAGAAATGAAGTAACATCAGAAAGCAACTAGAAGAAACTCCTGTTTTCGCTGTGCTTTGAAATACATATTCTTCTGCTGAAGTACTTCAGTGGACCACACAAGACGTTAGGGTAGCAAAAGAGGCTGGATGTTCAGGAGCTTACATATCAAATATATTGGCTAGACTGCCCTTACACTCCAAAAATCTTTGTTATATGGTTTCCATGTAAGTAAATATGCAGTCTTGCAAAACAAGTGTCAGAACAGCACAGCTTTGCCTAGGATTCCTTCTCAGAGTGAAGAGCTCCCCTCAATTAGTGTTGAAGAGGACAAAGATGAGCAGTGAAATTCCTCTGTGTAGGACAAGGGAACAAGTCCTGCTAGAATGCAAGTATCAGCCTTTATGAGGACAAATTCCCGTCAGTGCAGTCATGGGGATAATCAGAAGCAGAGTCCCTCTTCAATCCTGTGTAGCATGGGTAACAAGTCAGTTCATTAAGGCCATTTCAGACAGCTTCCTAACACATGTGCATGAATGCACACAGACTATAGTTTTGCACTGTGATCAGAAACACAGGAAGCAGGTTTGCAAAAGTGAGAGGAAAAAAAAAAAACATGGGAGAACAAAGAACAAAGAAATACACGAGCTCCAATGTTTCCCAACAGGTTTCAATAGGTAAATATGAGCTAGGACAAAGGATAGCCTTTATATACATCCTGAAATGATGCATAAACAAGTGGAAAACAGGGAGTTGAAATGAGGAAGATGGATCAGATCACTTGGATTCAGAAAGCTTGCTTTTCAGCTCTCTAATTCACTTTTAAATTGTCCTACATTTAAGTACATTAAGATCAATTGTTTGAACAAAGAATTCTTACTGAGCTTTAAAACTAAGACAGAATATACCATGTAATGCTTCCATTTTACATTTAAGTCTATGCACTATTATCTTCTTATTATCTCCTAAAGATTTTTCCAGGCATTTAATTAACATATGACAAGACATTCAAGTTAGCAAGAAAAAAGAGTCACCGTTTAGTGCACTATCTATAGCCTCTCAGAAGTTACTTTCCCATTGTTTTTCCTTCCAATGCACTACCTAGTGAACATCTATTATGCTATTTTAGAAGTGAGGCTCTGTCACAGAAATAAAAGGAATACAAGTTCTTGAGGTACCTACACTCCATTTTTTAATTCTACTCCAGCACAAGTGTCTGTAAAAGTCAGTGAAACACAGGTGAAGTTTAGAAGAAAATTATGGATCCTGCTACTGGGAAGCAAGCTAGTATAGGCATACCACTAGAAGTTTTCACTAGGAGCTTGATCCTAGATAAATCCATGGGAAGCATTAATTTTAGATGGGTGCAAAGCAGTTTCATAACATCTCTAGAAAGATGGCAGAGCATTTGCTAGAGCCCCAGAGGCAGCAGGGGCACTGGGAGATCTCCATGGATCCATCAGGGCAGGGCCTGCAGCCCATCACAGCCCACCAGGATCAGGGCACTGGGGCAGCTCAAGCCCCAGCACCAGGCTCCTCCCTGGAGACAGGGATGGGCTGAGGCAAGGCTGGGATGTAGGCCTGTGGGGTGCTGGAACTCAGCCCTGCCGTGGCCTTGCTATGACCAGGGGGGTCCTAGACTGACATGGGGGCCTGGGGCACAGGGATAGCCAGAGCTTGGATGTATTGTTATCTCATGCATGATTCACAATTAAATTTTATGCATCCTCTTGCTACAAAAAGCAGCACTGTCGATTTAAGGGAGATTTGTGGGTTTTGCTTTACTAATATGGCAGAAAATCCTGCAGCAAATAGAAAAAGTTAGTAGAAAGGATATATTTAAGGACAAAAATATACTGTTTGAAGCAGATGCTCCTCTCAAACATCAGTTTCTTGGTATGCCCATACCTAGTACTTTCCGGGGTATAAAATATCTCACTTTTATTTTTCCTGAGAAACTGCTTCTCACAGCATTTGCTGGCCACCCAGCTCAGCAGCCACAGAATCCAAGACTGGCTGAGGTGAGAAGGTATCTCCATAGATCAGAGTCTATTTCCCTCAAGCAGGGCCAGCTGCAGCAGGTTGCTCAGGGCCGTGTCCAGTTGGGTTTTGAGTATCTGCAATGATGGGGGTTCCACAACCTCTCTGGATCATTTGCGCTGGTGTTCAATCGCCTCTAAATTTTAGAAGTATTTTACTTATGCATAAACAGCATTTCCAGTGTTTCAGTTTGTGCTCATCACCTCCTGTCCTGTTGCTGAACACCACAGAGAAGAATCTGGCACTGTCTTCTTTATTGCCTTCCCCACCCGGACCCCCGTTAGTTATGAATTAAGCAGCCATCAGAGCTCCCCAGGCGGGGTGAACAGTATTAGTTCTCCTAACTACTCCTCTTAGAACAGGCATTCCAAAATCCTTAACGATCACTGTGGCCTTTTGCTGGCCTCACTACAGCATGTCCACATGTCTCTTGTACACAGGGGCTCAGAACTGAACAAAGCCCTCCACATGAATCTCATCAGCACTGAGTGGAAGGACCACTGCTCCCAGCCCTGTGGTAATGCCCTCCCTGACAAAGCCCAGCATGATCTTGGTTTTCCCTGCCTCAAGAGCACCTTGCTGACTCGTGTCTAGTTTCAAGTTCAACTGAAAACCCAGATCCACTTTAGTAAAGCAGTTTTCTAGCCAGTCAGTCAACTTGTAGCACATGCTGGTACACGGAGCTGTCTCTCCCCAGTCTCAATACTTCTGCATTTCCTTTCGTTGAATTTCATGAACTTCCTCTCTGCCAGTGGGAATTTCAACCAACATCTCCAGCCAGCCAAAATGACAGCACAACTATCTGGTGCACCAACCACTCCTCCCAGTTTGTTTTTGATTTTTTATCATCGGCAAACTCATTGAGGGTGCAATCTGTCCCACCATCCAGGTCTCTTATGAAGGTATTAAATACTACTGGCCCTAGTGTCAATCCCTAGGGTCTGCCAAACAGATGGACATCAGCTGGATTTCAGCCACTGGTGACAACCACTGAAATTCAGCAATGCAGTCAGTCCTCAGTCCAATTCACTGTTTACTTACATAGTACTACATCATCCGGTTGATAAGGATATTATAGGAGAACTTCAAAAGCATTGCTAAAATCAAGATAAACATCACCCACTGCTCTCCGCATATTCACTAAGCCAGTCATCTCATCATAGAAAGTTATCAGGCTGGGCAAGTGTCAGCATGGATTTATGAGTGGGAAATGACTATTCCCAGTCACTTTCTTGTTCTTAATACATTTGGAAATGACATCCAGGAAAATAAACTCCTCAAAAACTCCTTCCCATTTAATCTCTGCAGATTGCTGCCTCGCTACTAGGCTGTCTAGGATCTTCTGTGAGGTTGTTAACATCTACTGCCTCACCAAGTCTTTCTCAGAACTAATACATCTTTGGTTCTCCATCCTTTTCACCTAGAATGAAACAGAAAACTTTTCCCAGTTGCACCAGACAACTTTGCATAAACTCAAAAGCAAAAAAGTCCTCTGGAAAGCACTCACTAGAAAACAACGTGTTCGGCTCTCCTTTCTCAGTAGAGCAGGGGAAATCTGAATGTCACCTACCTTGCAAGGAAACCCTGCAGCTCCTTGAAAAGGCAAGAAGGAAAGAGCAGACAGACAACCCTGAGTTTCCAAAAGGAATAAAGAGGAAAACCTTACAGGGAAACACCAATGGCAGGTAACAGAATCTTGGGAGGCACAGAGTTCCAGATTCAAACATAGCCCTGTTCCCCCTAGACCCTATTCTACAAGATTCTACCTTCCAGTACATGACTCAGTCTAGGTCTGCCTCAGGAAAGGAACAGAATGACCACCGCAACCCCTAAAATAAGAATAGTAGTATTTGTGGATTCTCATTTCTTTCCAGAACTATTATTCCATTTTAATCTATTTATTAATACTGAAATGCTTTAGAGGACTGGGGACCACTGTCTGGGTCACAGGATGATCCAGGCATCACAGACAGAACTTTTGATCTGTCTAGCCCTGTCCAGGCTGGTCCTAGTTATCAGTTTTTAGTCTGCACCATTAGAAGTGGAAGAAAGAGAGCAATTGAGCAAAGACGGAATGGAAGAGCCACTCTCCACTGTTTGACATTTCTCATCTTTCAGATGATAAGTGCAACATACAGCTGTGATTTTGTTGTTGTTGTTTTAATAAATGAAAATAGATATTTTTCTCATAACTTATTTGAGGTTTTAAAAGATCTGTCAGCACATTACAATGATTTCTTGAAACCAAAGCCCTCTGCAAGAAAGACCTAGCATCAGGCAGGTTTCTTTGGTTCAGTTTGAACTCTATTACAGTAAAAAAACAACATAAATACATTTATATGCTCTGTTCTCCTTAAAGTACCCATCTCTCTCTCAAAGGTAAATAAATAAATAAATAAATCTCACAGGACAGAGAAGATCCAGATGGGCACCTGGCTTACCTACTGGACCTTACACTGTCAGTGCCAGTGCACAAGCTACTAAGATACCAGCTAATCTAAAGCACTATTGCTCTCTCAATTTGTCACAAGCTGACTCCAAGTTTGCATCATCTTTGCAGACCAAACCAGGTACAAGAACCTGGCTTTATGCTCATCAGCTTTCGCATGAAGCTCCCTTTTTTGCAGGGCTGTGAATATTCTTTTCAAGCATTTGATAATTAACAGATCTTCAAGCATTTATCACTGTAATTGCTACGCAGTAGGGTTATTAATTCCCAATTAAAAAAAAAAAGCTAAAAAAAGATACTCTTAGCAGCTTCAGAGGAACTACACAGCATTTTTTTCCATTCTTGCAGTGGCATGTATTTCTTCTTTCTGGCATACGTGAGAAAAAGGTGCACATTACTCTGCTCAAACTAGCAATAACTAAATACTGTTTGCCTTTTTCTTTTCTTCCTCACCTCAACATTCCTACTGCTTCCTTCATCCTGAATGCTTAAACACTCTTCATTCGTATTACTCTACAAATGTTTGTCCATATGTGCCTCCCTCTATGTACCACAGGATGGCAGCAAATGTTAGAAGATAAAGGAAAAAAAAAACAGTAGAGGAGAAAAAAAAGTATTACAGTGGATTTATATATATTACTGTTACTTAAAATGAATAGTTCCTGAACTGTAATCCAAGTTCTACACAGACATGCATCCTGCCTTACACAAACACAGTAATGCTTGAATCTGTGCCATAGCAAGTCAAAGGCACTAAAAATTATTGTTGAAGGGAAACAAATTACATGGGATGCCATCACAACCAGTAAATCTGGGGTTAACAAAATATTTCATTTCATAGAATCACTCAGGTTGAAAAAGACCTCAAAAATCATCAAGTCCAACCATGATTTGATTTGATCCAAAGGAAATTATATTCAGCAAAACTGAGACCAAGTCTGTATGGAACGACAGTAAATCATAGTTGAGGAGGACTATACTACTTATGTGTATTAATATTGAAAAGGTGTCCAAAAAATTAAACCAAAGAGAAGTTAACATTCAAAATTCATTTCAATAGAGAAATACTCTTCCCAGTCTGGGAATTTATGTAAAACATATAAAGTAGATGGGTTCAATTTTTTTAACTTGCAATATGCAAACTGAAAAATGCTGTTTATTTTAAAAATTAAATGTACACATTAAATTAAATGTTCACAAATGGATCCTCACCGTTTATTTATTTATTAAGTCCTCTGAATAATTAGGAGCTTAAACAGAAGACAACAGAAAATGAAATAAAGTCCATAGAAAAAGTACCAAAATGATCTGATAGTGACTTTATACGTGAGCCATAGTTAGGGAAAGTTGGTATTTTCAGGATTTTTAGGTACTCTTTGTAAAGCCACCTTTAACTGAAAGTTATCAAGCAATTTCACAGGTACTTGTTCATAAAGTACCAGAATCACAGAATCACCAAGGTTGGAAAAGACCTACAAGATCATTCAGTCCAACCATCCACTCACCACCATTAGTTCTCACTAGACCATGTTCCTCAACACAATGTCTAAATGTTCCTTGAATATTTCCAGGGTCGGTGACTTCACCATCTCCCTGAGCAGCCCATTCCAGAGCCTAACCACTCTTTCAGAGAAGGTTTCCTAATATCCAGTCTGAATCGCCACAGTGCAACTTGAAGCCATTCCCTCTTGCCCTATCACTAGTTAGGCGAGAGAAGAGGCTGACCCACAGACTCCCTTCACGTAGCTATAGAGAGCAATAGGGTCTCCCCTGAGCCTCCTCTTCTCCAGGCTGAACAATCCCAGCTCTCTCAGCCATTCCTCATGAGGCCAGTGCTCTAGACCCCTCACCAGCTTCATTGCCCTCCTCTGGACGCACTCCAGGGCCTCTATATCTTTCTTGCAGTGAGGGGCCCTGAAAGACTTTATAAAGGAAAGTTTCCACCATGCAAGTTATTCTCTAAAAGCCTTCAAGCAGTTTAAAAATTTTACTATAAGTTTAGATGAAATATTTTTTAATTTATGCCACATCTGCTTCTGCTTATAAATTCTTCCTACCTCACAACTTTGTATCTCATTCCAATGCCAAACCAATTCAAAGACATATTAGCACAGCCCATACTTCATCAACATTTTAACTTTGTAGGCTATGTCAATGGTTCACCAAGAAAGATCAACCAGTCTCAGTCAGCTTTGGAGAAGCCATAGCTGTCATGGCTCACTTTACTTTCATGACTACGTATAATAGAACTTGGGATGTTTGTACCGTATTGGCTAGACCTGACTGTCCTTCCTGACTGCTGTTGCGTACCCTTATAGCCCATACCTGACACAAAATCAGGAAGGTCACAATTATTCATCCTAAGGCATCAGGAAGGAAACAAAATCTGGCAAAAATGACCATGCCCTTATCTCAAGGATTGAACAATTCATGTGGCAGACATCTTGGCTGGCCAAAGAAAATATAGGCTTATGTACTTCAGACATTCTGAAAAATACTTTATGTATCCAGTGTATACAGGAAAAAAAAAAAAAATCTCTGGATGCTACTGTTGGTCATGCATCTCTGCTATATCTGCTTGTGTTAAAGTTGTGACCCTTTCCCTCAAAGGAAATGGGCTGACCATTGCACATAGCCATGAATTAGAAGAGCCATACAGAACTCTTGGTCATACAGTGAGGCAACTAAAAGGGCACAGCTACTAGCCAAGTCAGTACAGTATTTTTTCCCTTCAGGTCATTGTCATCCCTCAGACATGAATAAGGGTCTGGAAAAATAAATGTTTTCTATAGTCTTCTGCAACCTTCTTGCTGTAAAAATAGATTGTAACCATGCTTATGTCATGTTGTTGCTCAGCAACCTTCCCCCCCCCCCCCTTAATCTCCCTGTTCTCTTATATCTTATTGGTCTTCACAGTGATCAGTCTGCAAACTATGACTCACAAGTCAGAAACAGAACTGTCTGCTAAGCTTGCAGGACATTCTGCCCTTCAATGATTACATAGGCTTAGGGAGATGTACCTGATAGAGTAACCAGAAACGGGATGTTGATCTAGGGGAAAAAAATTAAAACACGAGGGACAGGGAAAGAAGTGAAGAAAAAACAAAAAAAAGGGTCCTCAATATAGAGGAAGTTTAAAAAAAAAAAAAAAAAAGATCTCTAATCAATTCCCCTTCAGTCAAGATCCGCAAAGAGGAACAGATGAATGACTTTAACATAGTCTCTCTCTTTCCCTGATGAGCTTTGGAGATGGATCTTCCTTAGACAGAGGAATAAGGATTGACAAGCAAAACAACAAGGACTCTAAGCTCTCACAGTACCTGAAAAATTAATTATTTGAGAGGAAGTGACAGAAAAACAAAGACTGGTAAGAACAGCTTTTGCACACTCAGCCATTTTTGCAAATGGCCTCAGGAGATGAACATCCAGTCGAGCAGTGACAAACATGAGAGGGACTCAAGTACTTTAACCTATGTGTGTATGAGCACTTAAGAAGTCATACATTACTCAGCCCTGCTTTCAGCTGCAGCACAAGAAGAGGGTGGGCTTCCCATAAACCCCATATCACAATTGTCATCTTTATGCCAACATCTCAGATACCATAAACAAAACAAAATAAAAAACTAGCACACACATGCCACTACTTTGGTCCCTGAATCACTCCTCAAATATCTAACTTCTATACAAATATTTCAACCTTCATCAGTTTTAAAGAAAGCTGTGAAAAAATATCCCTCCAAGATTTCATGTTTAATGTTACCTCTGTGTATTCAAGGTTTTAATCTTCCAGAAGGGAAATACACCTGGCACTTCTGCTGTTATTTTGCTACATTTTGACTCCACCTTTTCATGCAATTCTGTTAAGCATACAGCAGAGAAAGCTGTCCTCATCTATTGGTGCTTGATGTTTGACAAGGTAGTTAGGAACCAAAGAAACATCTACTTGAAATAATCTGAGTGTTAAGCTTAAAAAATCTTGTGTTTATTTCTTTCTCAATGGAGGCTTAGTCCTTATGAATAATCTATCATTCCATCTCTGCTAATCCCACAGCATCTCTATTGACTTGAGGTCACAGCCAAGAGATTATCTGACAGTAGCTAGTTTACTCAGCACCTTCCAGCTGATGAGAGCGTTGTCAATATCAACCTTTATAAGCAGAGTTAGAGACAGAGTCTGAAATACCTTTACATTCCCAGACTAAAGATTCCTCGTAAAATATATAGGTAAAATATCAACGGAAAAATCCTACTGTTTATTTAAGGTAGTGGAAGTTTAAGCACAGGTAATGAACCACTGCAACAATCCATGCTAATTCCTCAAACTACAGAATTCACCATGTATTTCTATCGTGCATATATTAGCACTTTTTCCAGAATGAAGTGATAGTACATGGGAACTTAATTACAACAAGCACATAAAATGTCACCATATATATCTTAGATTATTTACTTCCATATTCCATCAAAAATTTATTCCACTGTAAAGGGGTGAAATTACAAAATATTGTTGTAAAATGATCGGTTTTATCCAACAGCATTAGAAATAATAATAATATTAACAATAATAAACTTTTTTTAAAATCACACAATTAAGGAGCTGAAGATGACAGATTCAATGAGCTACTCTGTCTTATTCAGCTTCTCTGTGCAATAACAGAAGCAAATCTAGATTTGATTTTCATGAGCAGTAAGATCATTATAAAAAAATCTGGACACAGATTATGACCTTGCACAGAAGGATCACAAGAGGTTTCTGTTTAACTGGAATTATAAAGAAATCAAGTCTACAGTAGATTTCAACAAGGAAAACACACAGCTTTGATAAAGTCTATTAGTAAAATCAGATGGATTGAGGATATCAGGGACTTGACTATAAAGTAGATCTGGAATTTCTCCAAGTCAGAGACACCTAGGTAATTACAAAGACTTGTATTAAGGGGCATCAGATCTAGCAGATGAATGAAGGAAGATACTAAGAACAAATGAAGAGGTTAAAAAGTAATGGAAAAGAGGATAAAATGGCAAGGAACTCAATCTTCTTAATACCAGAGATCAAGAAGGGCAAGGATAAGTGAAAATTATCAAAAATCAAGACGAGCTATACTTTATTATATGTTACAAACAAGAAAGAAAAGGGATATTTTGCTATATAAATAAGATGTCAGAGACAGAAAAAGAAGAGGCATATTGCAGTTGGCACAGTGTAGGAACTAATACAAGTATTATCTCAATTTTAAGTGAATGCTTTGTCTGAGTTGCCAGTAGGGACGATAATGAAGATTTCTATTATAGCAAGATGACTAAAGAGAATGAAGATGTGGAAACAAATTTTGCAAACAAGCCAAAAGCTCAGTTTACTTACAGGTGTGTGAGTGGGAGGCGGGTAAGGAGACAGGCAACCATACTAAGACTCTAAAAGATCCAAAAGCTAAAACTGCTGGTTCAGTTCTACATTCTCGTAATAAAATCAGCAGGGAAAAATAGCAACTGAAGCACAGAAGACATTGGATCTTCATTTCAGAAGGGTGGCAAGGAAGAAGGACCCAAGAAGCCACAAGAATCTTATTTGCAAGCAAAACTTTTCAACAGATCTCAAAATAAAAAAAAAAAAAAAAAAGAAGACATGGAGTCTGATACAGAAAATAGGGTAAAAACAATGATAGACTGTGTTAGTCTAACCTGACAGACCTTTTCAAAGTAATTTCCTAGGGAAAAAAAAAAGAACATCAAAACAAAATGAGAAGTGGTACTTCTCATCTACTCGAGAAGAATAGAATCATAGAATTGCTCAGGTTGGAAAAGGCCTTCAAGGTCATCAAGTCCAACCGCAACCAAACCATTCTACCCTAACTCTAACAACCTGCTACTAAATCATGTCCCTGAGCACCACATCCAAATGTATTTTGAACACATTCAAGGATGGTGACTCAACCACCTCCCTGGGGAGCTTGTTCCAGTGCTTAACAACCCTTTCTGTAAAGAAGTTTTTTGATATCCAACCTAAACCTCCCCTGGAGCAACTTGAGGCCATTTCCCTTGTCCTGTCACCAGTGAGAAGAGACCAACCCCACTTTCACTGCAATCACCTTTCAGATGTTTGAAGAGAACAATACGGTCTCCCCTCAGCCTCCTCTTCCCCAGACTAAACAGCCCCAGCTTTTTGAGTCACTCCTCACAGGACATATTCTCCAGGCCCTTCACAAGCCTTGTTGCCCTTCTTTGGATCTGCTCCAGCATCTCAGGGTCCCTTCTGTACTGAGGTGCCCAAAACTGAATACAGTACTCGAGGTGGGGCCTCACCAATGCAGAGTACAGGGGGAAGATTACTTCCCTAGTCCTGCTCAGCACAACATTTCTGATACAAGCCAGGATGCCATTGGCCTTCTTGGCCACCTGGGCACACTGCTGGCTCATTTTCAGCCGACTGTTCATCGGGACACCAAGGTCCCTTTCCATTAGGTAGCTTTCCAGCCACTTCTCCCCTAGACTGTAGGATTGCCTGGGGTTGTTGTGACCAAGATGCAGGATCCTACACTTGGCCTTATTGAAACTCATACAGTTTACTTTGGCTCATCAAACCAGGTCCCTCTGTAGTGCCTTTCTACCCTCTGGCCAATCAACACTCCCACCCTACTTAGTGTTGTATTTGATATAATGCCATACAAGAAGTATTTTATTCATGGAAGCACACAACTGTTGGAGATATTCAAAAGGTGGTTAAAAAAAAAAAAAAGCCAGCAATAAGTAGTGCTGAAAAGCACTGCTACTGGTGGAATAAGTATTTTATTCCTCACAGGTTGGTCCTAATATTTTCATTAAAGGCTCCAGTACAAAACAGCAGGGAACCTTTATGGAAGTGTGCAGAAAACACGAATTTCTGCGGCACTGTCAACACCACTAAGACTTGAGATAGCAAGAAAAGATATCTGAACAAAGTAAGAACCCTCTCTTACACATGGTATCACTAAAGCCACACTGGTATGGAACATAGCCCCACAGAATCAGCAGTAGGTGCTGTGGGGCATGAGCTCTCACTGTTGTCTACAAACTTCTCAGTGAGTAGCATTCCCTGAAGCATGTTCCCTCAATCAAGAAATTTCAGCATTTCCTCCCTTACAAATCTACATCTATTAGCTTGGCTGGCTGAGACACCTACGCAGGCACAGACACTGCCAGTAGGATTAAGCAGAACACCTGAGAATGCAACTGAACCAAAACTACCAGGGAAAGTAACTACTGAGTAAATGTTGAAGGCAGCATATAGCAAGCATCTGCATTCATGTTACCATAAAATGAGGGGTTCACTTTCCAGTTATTTACACGGTTACAAAACAAAGCTACAGTTTACAGCTGGAGACTTTCAGAGTGATTCAAACTATGTAAAAGGATCCAGCAAAATAATTTCAGGAGCTGTCTGATGATTTAAGCCAACTGAAGTGCCATATGCTTCATTAAAATTACCTTCACAGGATCTGAAACTATTTTAAGAGGCAGTGGAGGCTTATAGTCAGTAAAACATTCGGTGGGTTTTTTTTTTCCAAAGGTTTATTTCCACAAAGCATCTCGAGTTAAACATATGCCTTTCTTCTGACTGTTCAGATTAAATAACAAAGTAAATTTATTAAGGGGAAACAAACAAACAAACAAAAAAGCCTTGGGGGGTGGTATCAGAAGAGGCCTTTTTCCAACTGTCAACATTTTGAAGCTGAGTAATAATGCAGCCTCAAGGTTGCCATGGGAACATGTTTCATTTCCTAGGTGACAGTGATTGTATGTAGCCACCACCGAACCGCACCAATGCTGGAAATATGTCAAGTTTCCCCTCAGGTGTCGGCATCCTTACACTTCCTGCCCATGTCCCAGCCACGTGTCCAGAGGAACCCAGTGGGAAGCCTCTGCAGTCTCTGTGGGGCTGCAGAGCCCACACAGCTCTTCTCCTCCCAAGGAGCATGCTCTGATTTGGCAAGAGAGGGTGTCAGCACCCCAAAATACTGATCTTAAGACCCTAATAAAGAGCAAATCCACCTCTTGGTTTGTAGTTTGTTCTTTTGCCCGACTGACCTCACGTTAGCATGCCTTTTTTTCTCATTTCTGCAAGGCCCTTGTCAAGTTCCATCAACAGAGCTCCTATCAAAAACCTCAAGAAACCTGGTGCCAAGGTGCTAACCCATACATTATTTAAAACAATTTTAGCAGAATCATCTGCACTAAGATGAACCTTCAAGACTACCCAGAGGGCTCTAAGATTTGTTACAATAAGATGGTTTCTAAACCTTTGGTCGCGTGACTTGGAGACCCCTCTTGCAGTACAGATGTTGCCAACACAACTGCAAGGCCACCAGCTGCACACCATGACCAGCAGGATTCATTTGGCTGTGAAAAGCAAGGAGCACGAGTTGAGTAGAGTAACTGCTCTGCAGTGTTCACACGCTACTCCAAAATAAGCAACTCCGATCTGGTAACTATTATTCTGCTCTGGAAGTAAAGTGATTATTTTATTCTAGGATAATTACTCCATTTCCAAAGTGAAATAATTGTTACTGAATAAAATCATTTTTATTTTGGAATATTTCATCCATCTGTGGGAGTTACTCTGGAACAGCTAAATTATACCCTAATAGCTAGAAGAGAACAGTCCTGCCAGTCAATTTTTCCTCATGCAGGCAAATCCTTAAACCCTAATACCACTAGAAGGCACAGAACTGAAGGTCTCATTGCAAAACTGGAAATGCCAACCACTTCACCTGAAGCAGAATCCACATTAACATAGTAGCTCACAGCTCTCCTAAATACAGAAGTCACTGAAGGAAACCAAAGTCCATCAAGGGATTTCCAAAGCATGTTACAAGTATTATTGCTAACAGACATAACTCAGCACAGGATATGCGAATATTACTGATGCTGCTGAATGCTTTCTCCTCTTCATATAAATGACCAAAAACTGCTGCTGAAGTCTAAGCTCTTGTAACTCCAACAACTCACCCTGCAGAGGTAAATGTTGATAGTAGTACGATGTACTTCACTTCTGAAGGAGCTGGGAATGTGACCTGGACTGTGCATCCATTACTTGTTCTAGATAGCTGGCGACAATTTAAAACCCCTTACTGGAATAAAGGTACATTCAGTATCTCTTCTGACTTTGCCCAGTGTTTTCTACCATAAACTACCCTTAGGAAACTAAGAAGGGAGTTCAGGATTAGCACCATTTTCACACAGCAGAATTTTATAATTGGGCATTAAAACAGGCAAAGAAGTCAGAAGGCTCAAAAGTTTAGGTTCCCACAGCAACAGTAATTTAACCACATCTAAAATATACAGCAGAGCATAAATTAACAGTTATTGAAAATGCTGCATATGCGCAACGTGGCCATGTTAACATTGCTATGGGAACCTTAACTTTTGAACAGATAAGCATTCTACCAAAATAAAAACCAAATAAGAGAAATAATCATTACAGATTTTGCTGGAAAGGACTGCAGCCAATTCCTCATCTGCAATCTGTTGATGCAGACCATAAGGACTATAAAGCCTCAGAAACGCAAGAGGTGAAAAAATAATCACTGAAAGCACTGAGTGCCAGGGCCATAACCATGGCTGACACTTAACTGCAGCTTCACATTCCATTTGTGCTTATGATCAAACAGTATGCAAAATTATTCCAGAAATCTCAACACAGAGAAGAAAGAGCCCATGTACAGCTATCACCCTCTCCTCTTTTACTCTCATATTTTTGACACACTAAATATTTTGGAAGAACAGATTGTAAATTTGCTACTGACTTTAGTCTTTTTCCAGTATGTTCAATTAAAAAATAATTAAAAAAAGAAATCAAGCTGTGCTCTAGTATGTATAAACGTAGCAGCAGCAATCCAGGACTGTCTTTCTCATACTGTCCTAACTAGAAGTTTTTGTATGAAAAAAGTTTGATTTGAGCACATCTTTGGGGTTGGAATTTTTCATATTTTTATATGAACCCAGTGACAACAGGTCTGCTAAGAGGCTTACTTCCCAGTGGGCTGGATGTTTCTTGGTAGTAAAACAGCAGCATTCTGCTCCTGGTTCTAACATTCTTTGCAGTCCTCTATGCTGCACGATATTGGACAAGCCAAGCACTCTTCCATTTCTTGATCTGTGAAAAAGGAATAATGACTCACATTTTCTTTTTTATTCAAAGGCCCAATGCTTTAGGTGCATTTCCTCCCCTGTTTAAAACAAAATCTTCAAAGTGTCCTTTCAAAATATTTGAACAAACTTTCAGCAGCATCTATAATAGTGGTCCATCAAAGAATTCTGCCAATTTGCCACCCATGGAAAGAGAAATGAAATAAAAAGCTCCTTTCTCCCAGCCCACACTTTTGCAGTTGTGTGGCGTGTATGGTTAGTCCCATTCAAAAATCATGTCGAACAAGTTTCTTCCCCACAGTGACCACAGATCACTAAATATTGTTAACCAGCAAACAGAGCAAGTTCCAGAGTCCTGGATAGGCTAATGCAAGATAAACAGAGTTCTTCAGTTTGACCCAAAATGACAGTTCTTCCCTCTGATATCCTGCACGCTTGGAATTGTACTGACATCAGAAGGATTTCCCCACCCATAGGAAAAGCAGAATATTGGCTCTGAAACAAGCCATACAGTTCAAAGAGATTCTAATCTCAATTATTTGAAGTGACCCTGATATTATTATTATTATTATTTTTTTTTGCATTTATACCATAGACTTGCTGAAGATCATGCAGGTATATCATTTGAGGACACTTTCTGTATATCATTACAATTTTACTTAGGCCATAAGCTTACTTTTTTCTAGAACGATTTAGGAAAATAAAAAAAAATGGAACAAGCTAACATGATAAAATTGCCTTTTCCAAAGACAAGATATACACTGAAAAGAGGTAGCGACATCCTACACCACTACACAGGAGACAGACTGAAAATTTTGCCCACTACATGCACAAATGAATTTCTCACAGTGAACAGTCACTATACTAGTATGCCAAAATTGAGAGTTTATGTCCCTTTCTTCCTTGCACGGACGTTAGTTGTTCTTCCTCTAAGCCCTTACAGGCAGAGTACTGAAAGACATGAGTCTGCTCCAAATGGAGTAAAACAAAAAGTTGAGGTGGTAGAATTTATTTTCAAACCCTAATTACAAGTTCAGCTGAGAGAGCAAGCATGGGTCATATATGAAACTCGTGCCGACTCAAGATGTTTGCAAATGCCTTTCAATGAAATAAAGTGTTCTCATAACCATCTCCTTTCTGTACTGTCATCTCTTAAAAATGGTAATCTACCCATATTTCAGCCACTATACCCATGACCTAAAGCAATAACATCACTCTTTCACTATAACCAGAACCTTCCCTGTCCCTGCTGACCTTGAATGCAGCCCAGTATCACAGTGGGAGGGACACAGCTACCTGGACAGTCCATATTGCTGACCAAATCTCTCTTAGCTTGCTTCTCTTACATGGGTGATCCTACATCCTCAGAAACTGTGCTGTTCAATCTCTGTTCTTTTCCTTTAGAGGTTATATCTGCTGTGGTTAAGTCCAGTGCTAGTTTACTCAGCCCATGCACTGAGAAAAAAAAATGACACCACATTTGCAAGTGACGCTCATAACTTCAGTTACACATAAGTTACTTAAACAACTCTGAAGTTACTCTCATTTCATCAATAGACATTATGAACTCTTCCAGGCACACAAGTGATAAAATTTTGAACAAATACTTCCCATGTCATACTTAACCTAGTATACCAGTAACATTCCTAGACTGAAAGTCTCACATTTAAGACAGATAAGAATTATTTAGGTGGGTTTTCTGGGACAGCAGTGGGAGTCAGTGATGAAGACCCTTCTATGTATTTTGTGTTTGCATGGTAACACCCATCAGCTTGTCACAATTTTATAACACTGCCTACTGATACCACTTCCACTGACTCAGTGTGTTTTCAGCCACTACCTGCTCTCCTTATCTCCAATATCACTTCATTCTCAGAGACACATTCTGATGCCAGCACATACAAAGCGCTGCTCTCCCATCTGATATACTCTGGGAAGAGTAGATCAACACCACTCTCTCACTAGTGTACAAGTTCCTCACTCATTTCAGCATCCAGCACTGGTATGACTACATGTCATTTAAAAAAAAAAAAAAGAAGATTGCTTACTGCTGAAACCTGGAACAGGTTTACTAATCCAGCACCAAGCTCTGTCCTACATACAGCACTGTGACTTCAGTAAACACGACTTCCCATTGTATCTAGCTACCTCAAATAATTACCTTATACCATTCAAATACTCAAAATAGACAAACCTTTTTTTTTTTTCCTAGCACTTAATTTTCTTTTAACCTATTCCTTGCTAAATGCAAGCTTAAAATAGTTTATAACCATTTCAAGCTATTCTCCCTCTGCATGGCATAACACAGTAAGGGCTAGACACTGTTAATGAGTCAGATTATATGTGCAAACATAATGCTCTGTTGACTAGACACAGATGGGCTTGATTTTTAACTTGGTGCCTTTAGAAGTTTGGAAGTTACACATTCCATATGCAAAACTTTTTGTTCATTTCTTATTGAATATCCAAATTCATCACAAGTCAAAATAATGGAAAAAAAGTTGTTTCTGAAGTGCCAATAATGTCAAGCTCTGCCTAGATGTTTCTGTAGTATTAAATGTACAATGATACACAGGTTCCAATGAACACTGGAAACCTGGAAAATTCAGTACCTTGTCCTACGATTAGTCACAGCAGGTTTGTGCCCCTTTAGCTTTTACTTCATATTGCATCATAGTATTCTTGCTGTAAGAGCACATTAGTGTTTTACAACACAACGAGAAAATAGAAAGGATTGCCTAAAGTCCCAGTAAAGTTTCCATTCTGCATATCATTTAACTGTACGTATCTGCTGTTAACCGAGGTATCTAGCCTACTTTTTATTTTGCAAACATGGAAGTCGTGATTTTTATTTTTCTTTTTTTTTTTTTGTAACCTTCTGGTCTAATTATATATCCAGTCAACAATAAACTCCAAAATGCAGTGTATAACAAGAAACAAACCCAGAAAACTCTTCTATCACTCAGAATTCTGGACATCAGAGAGAAGAATCGAGACATTAAGGATAGCTTTGTTATTATCTGGCAACCAAGTCTCTTCCTTCTCAAGGCCTAAAGAGACAAAGGGAACACTGGAAATTCTCTGAAGATCCAAACAGTTAGCTACAATCTGGCTGTTACATGATTTAAGTCTCAAAAAGAGCTTACAAGCTGTACAGAACTAGCTAATGAAAGTTCTTCCTTGAATAATTAAATTATTTCCATGAAACTCAAGATGTTTTCTGCCATCTAAAAGTAATGCAATATTTCTTGTCCATACTGTCCCAAGAACAAAAGTTATCCTTCCCATCTTCCCTTACTAGCGTGGTTGCTGTTTATAACCATGAACAAGTAATTAAGTAGTGGACATGAATAAATACTCCCAGCTCAAAAGATGATGCACCATCACTAACCAGTCAGTCCTAAAATCTGCTACAAACCAAAGCATGACAGTAGCGTTAAAATCTGTTTTTATTTTAAAACGAACCACAGTCCAGACAGCTAGGCCTACGAACGTCTGTCAAATGCCATAAGGGCAACAGGACCAATGCAGCGAGAAGGTGTTACAAAGAAAGAAGAAAATGGAAGGCTCACCCACCTCAGAGGATCTAGGTTCGCAGGAAAAACTCCACAAGCAAGGGATCTCCAACAAAAAACCCTTCCTCAGAGGCAGTCAGCCCTTAAATGAGGTCTCAGAGTTGCCTTCACCTGTGCTCTCAGGACTGACTAGGTTTTTTCTCCAGGTGCTCAATCAGTGGTTCAGGCTGTGACTCAGCATTTGCCATACAGTTACACATATACTTGTCAAGAAATGGACCAGAAGCAAACTTCAAATATGACCTTGCTCCCTGCATTTCATTTTACCCCATTTCTACTCTTATTGAAACCCTCAAGATAGTTCATTTTTCTTTGTGATATAGCCTAACCCCACTCTGTATTTACAATGCTTCACAACTTTGTGTCATCATCCAATTTCATCATTACTGCTAACTTTTTGGAGCATCAAAAATTACACACAGGATGCCAAAGACAATTCCTCAGGGAATTTCACTATTAGATCCCTGGTAAGGATTGGTTCTTCCTTCTCCATCACTGCGGTCTTCACAACTTTATTAAGCCTGGAAGACCCACAGTATCCTGGGCTGCACCACAAGAGAGATGGCCAGCAAGGAGAGGGAGGTGACTGCCCAACTCTACCCTGCCCTTGTGAGGCCCCACCTGGAGTACAGTGTCCAGGCCTGGGGCCTCTGGTACAGGAGCGATGTGGAGCTGTTGGAAGGGGTCCACAGAAGGCCACAAAAATTGAACAGAGAGCTTCAGCACCTCTCTAAGAAGAAGACAGGCTGAGGGAGCTGGGCTTGTTCATCCTAGAGAAGAGAGGGTTCTGTGGAGACCTGCAGCCTTCCATTACTTGAAGGGAGCTTATAAACAGGAGGAAGACTGACTTTTTACACTGTCTGATAACAATGGGACAAGAGGGAATGGTTTTAAACTAAAATAGGGGAGATTTAGGTTACATATTAATAGGAAACTCTTTACTGAGAGGGTGGTGAGGCTCTGGAACAGGTTGCCCAGAGAAACTGTAAATTCCCTGTCTCTGGATACATTCAAGGCAAGGTTGAAGAAGGAGACTAACTATGTGATCTTCAAGGTCCTTTCCAACCCAAGGCACTCTCGGACTCTTACGTATCATGTAATACCTATTTCTTCTGGCTAACAGCAAGTTCTCTATGTGTACAATGCTAAAATATCTACTTTACTCCCTTTGGAGACAGTATGTTTACATAGCCAGATAGTCATAGACCAATATACTGAGCTGTGAAGTGGGTGGGCATACAGGGGGAAGCGTCACCAAGCACATCACCCAGCAAAACTCCTCTCACTAGTAAAAGCCACCACCTTCCTTCTCCTCTTATCAAACTCATCATCTTCTCCTGTGGAGAAAGTCACCACAAAGCACAGCAGTCCTCAACATATGATTATTTCCTTCCTCACAAAAATAAAAATCATAATAATAAAAAAACCCCATAACAACAACAACACAACACCACCACTACAGCCTAAATCTGCAAAGCAGCAGCAACTCAAATCTTGTCTCTGAGGCAGGATCAGCTCCAGAAAAGGAGAAAAGGTTTTTTTAATAAACACCATAAAGCCAGACACTAGTAAACCAAAAACATGTAACCAACAAGCAGCCAATCCTGCCCGAACTGTCCAGAAACAGGAGGCTGCTTTCAGCCCTTGTGGGCACCAGGCAGTATCAAGCCTACAGGCTGCAACATGAAAACAGTGAGACAGTTGTTTTTAATTTTTTGCCCATTCTAATCCTCTTTATGGAAAACATTTTAAGGATTAGAATAGATGACATTGACCTAGCCATGAACTATAACAGGAGTAGATTACTCACACAGTTTTATTTTCACTGCCAACGTCATTTTCAGAATCCTTTTATTTTATGAAACGTTTGGGAGTTTTTAACAAGCCAGAAAAGATTTTTCCACATCCATCCCATATCAATGACTGCTTATAATAAAGATAAGCAGTCTTACCTTGCATAACTTTCCAGAAAATAAACAAATGTCTCAAAACATCAGTTTTTAAAATGTTGTTATTGCAAAGTAAAAACTGAAAACTATTGGCCAAACGTGCAGAATACAAAGACAGACCTACCCACCTTATAGAGATCTTTCCATGTGTTTGCCTAATACTTGGAGTGTGGAGGCATTCCCCTTCTGATTACGTTAAAGTAACAGTCACGGACTCCAAGCAAGCAGGCAGCATTGCCAAAAAGTTATTCTAAATATGCCCAGTAGAGGGCAATGACATACACGCGTAGAGAAAAGTTGACTTTGAAATACACGCTTGTAAAAACAAACCCAAGTAAAATAAAGCAAAATGAAAATAAAACAAATACTTTATGACTCTATGCTTAAATCTTTTTCATCTAAAATATTTGCCTTCATGAATATATAGATCCCCGTTCCCCACTTTAATTAATGCCTCAAAAGATTTAAAAATTCAAAACCATGTATTAACAAACTTTTTCAAAAACCTCAGAAACTGACCACTATGTATACAACAATTGAATGTATCTTTATTTTACATTTGACTGCAGGATGAATGCCAGAAGTGTGTTTGCCTTCAGGCAACATACAACTTAGTTGCTAAAAAGCCCTGGTTTTCTGTTTAAAATTGGTCCAGGACACTGTTAAAGCACTTTCTTCCTGCAGCACACCCATCTTCTGCAAACAGTGCTCACAGTCATTAAATAAGATATCATGTTTACACCGAAAGCTGTTGCTGCAATCCAACTGATTCTTTTACAGTTCTCTTCATGCCTATTTTCCCCAGTGTCACTTAGAATGCAAAATGTCTTCAGGAGTCTGCAGCACACTCCTCCAACCTGTAGGTACAAGGTGAGGAGGTCAGGGGCCTCACTCTGACCGAAGGCCTGAGCCAGCCCTGCCAGCAGCTCACTGAGCCCAAATAGCAAGGCAGGGCTGCAAGCAGTGCCCCACACCACTACTTCTTCCGCGATAGGACGATAGAAAATGATGGAGAAAAAAAGACATGGCAGAAAACGTGATGGACACCATATAAGCACTCCACACAAACTCTCACAAGAGGTATTCAGTCTGTCATGCCTTGTTTCAGATGCTGTCGCTTGTGGTTATCCGCTCCACTGCAGAGCTTGGCATGACCTCAAGACAGGCTCCTAGGCCTTCCACCTCCCAGCTGCATAAACAGGGGATAAGAACATTGTGAAACACAGCCCACCAGCAGGCTTGAAATTAAGAAGCTGCTTACATTATTGGCACGGTTGCTGATTTTTTATTTATTTATTTAAATTTGGGCAATGAATAGTTTGTGTCAGCACATGTCAGCTGCTTAGCAGTTTTGTCTGGAGTGTCCAACTCATTTGGCTGAACTTAGTAGTCACTAGGACAAGTGGGTAGGACTCAGAATTTGCTTCAGAGAAACCCTGCAGTACACTCCCTCCTTGAAGGGAAGGAACAAGCCTCCTGATACCTGAACGCATCAGCCTCTGGCAGAGTTCCTGGCTGTTCCAGTTGGCAAGAGGCCCCAGACTCCTAATATCAAGATCTTGATCTCATAGCCTACAAGCTTCTGAGCAGCTGTGTAGTGTAAGGGAGACCCCCAGAACAGAGAAGCAGCCTCGGGACCCCTGCCCAGCCTGCAAAGCATGCAGGCCTCAGAGTCTGCAGCACAGCCAATAAACCAGCAGGAAATACGGGTTTCAGGGAAAGCACATCAAAAATGAAGATCTTTTGAGACAGTCTCATGTTTTATATGAGTTGTATTTTCCAGTGCAAAAGAGGCATTTCAGAAGATCCACAGCTTGCTTTAATTCACACCTCACAGAGTTACTGTTGCAGGTTGCATGTTGACACCTCAATCCTCTGATTACATGCAACTTACTTCTTTTTGTCAACATTTTCTTCACAACAAAGACACCTCAAGCGTGCTTAAGTTCTAACCAAAACAGACGCTTGAAGAACTTTGGAAGAACACAGATATGTTTAACTACATGTGTCAAGTGGTTTAAATTATTGGATACAATTTATGTACAAAGAACCAGTGAAATTATTTAGACACTAATACGGAAAAATTATTTTAATGTTAAGAAATAATTTGATTTTTTTAAAAAGGGAAATTGCTAGACATAGAATATTACTCTTAAATAAATTCAAACTCACTGATTTACTTAATATATTCTCAGAACAAACAAACAAACAAAAAAAGACCACATCTCAATAGCATTTTTCACGCATTAGAATTTGACTGAATCAGTCTATTTTGAGAGAAAAACAGTTGTGTTTTTTTTGTGTGTGTTGTTTTCTTTCTTTCTTTCTTCTTTTTTTTTTTATAATAAGAAGTATTAAAACCTTTACATGATACAGATCTTAACCTGATTTAGCAACAAGTTAAGTATAATCAAAAGCTTACCTCTTGAAGGAAGGAAACACTCAATTTTTATGAACAGTGCAACTTTTCCTATTGTACATAGGCTTACATCATCAAGAAAGAAAAGAAACTAGATATATCTGGAAAGGATATTTCTAAAAGCAGCACGTGGTCATCATCCAATTTCAATCAATTCATATCTGTCAGCATACGTAGGGTTTCCATATGCTTGCATTTCTGAAAGCTCAGCACAAGGAAATCCCTTCAAATTACGCAAAACAAGCACTTTAATGCTTTTCACCTCTACTGCAAAAGCACCTGTGTCTCTCACTCATGGGCTTGAATATCTTTTAGTGAGATACTTTGCAAAAACCAAACAACAGATGAAGGTCCTACCTCAGAGGACTATTAAGACAGAAAAAAAAAAAGCAAACAAAGTTTGTCCTCCATGATACATGGGACCCCTGACAAGCTGCACCGATTAGCATGAGATGCAACAGCTAGGCTGAGTGCATCAGGTGTGGAATTAAGGTACAGTTTGTGGTGAATGCGTCAACATGCATAAACCGTGTAGGAGGAATTTCAAAACATATAGGTTAGCCATTCAACATGGCACTGGACAAAACTCAAACACATTATAAGGGCAGGGATTATTAACAGAAAAAGCCTGCAGCTGACACACTGTACCGCACAAAGGGTTCTGTATCAGGTATGTTGACAGGAAGCCTTGCCAGGTAATTCCAATACTTCCACTCAACACAGGTAACAAAGACAAAACCAACATCTAGGAATGCTGTTTCATGTTATGTTTCCTAATGGAACACTTTGAACATGCAACCAGAAGTGAGGATTCCCTATGTGATACCATACACTGTCCTTGGGTCCAGCATGAATTATTTTTCTCTCCTCTGTACCCTAGTGAACCATCTGCTCTTCAAGCAAAGGTATTTCTGCTATAATGAACCTTTTTTAGAATAATTTTTACATACATTTTAGTGAAGACATTTATTTTTCAAATGGGTAGCAACGTACTGACATGTTGAGCTCATAAAATTAACTTCAGCTAAATCTCATCTAAAGTAGTTGAAGCCAAGTATACAGCCTGGGTGAGGCCTGATCCCTACCTCAAGGTGAGATCAGAGCATATTTCACCCCATAATCACCACCACCTTGGTTTCTCTAGGAAATAATAAAGGAATGTACTACTAACACAAGGAGTCTTTACACTTGCTAGCAACTTGGCACATATACAGGTGCAGCTTTGCAGAATAGGGACTTTCAGCCAGCTTGCCTAGAGCCTCAGGAAGCTCAGTCAGGTAGTAATTGAGGAAGGTGACAAATCCTCTAACTTCTAGGCAGTTTGAAAAGAGCCAAACTCAGATCAGCTAAGACCTAATTGAAGAAATTGTCTCTCCCTTTTGAAATTTCTTGCTCAGGCAATAAGCATTCTTTTAGTAATATAGTATACCAAGGTTTACTAAGCCCCCCCCCCCCCAGCCATTGGCTAGTGCAAAACAATCTCTCTGGGGATGATTTTAGCACTTTCAAGACAATTTCACATGTCACTGAGCAAGCTGAAAGACTGAGGTTGCTTATAAGAGCAGAAACAACTGCTTTACTTACCCCCAACACTCATTCCATCCCACTCCTGCTAGACAACTTTGAGTATGAGATGCTGCATGGTATTGCAAATATTCATACACATCAAGAGTCCTACTTTGAAACAAGTCTAACATGGAATTATCTTCACCTGGACCTTCATTTTAGACCATGATACTTGTCTAATTTCACACTCAAGTATTTAATCCTTACTTCTGGAAATAACCTGCTAGCTTTAGCCATTAATGTCTAAAGAATCTATTCAACTGCTTCTTTTTTTACATCCCACTAAAGCTGAATCAACAAGATTGCAGAGAGATGTCTGAGATCAGAGTAACTGCAGAGCTGAATTTAGCCAATGGTATTTTTATGTTAAGGAAAAGCACAGAATGGAGAAATACAGTATTCATAAGTCTTTTGGACCATGTGAAGGACAAACTCATTAGGCTGAAAAACAGAATTTCTATCTGTATCTAGTAAATGTACAGATAGCATCTCAACCAATTCATCTGAAAGTCCCTTTGATAACATTGTTTTCTAAAGAGACCTTTTTAGAGGCCATATTGTTATATAGAAAAAGGAATAGAGAAATTGAAATATATTAAATGTCACACAAATGTCATTTTTTGCCAGTTAACAAAATTCACTTGTTGCACAGGATTTTAAACATGAAAATATAATCCCTGCACCTACCTCTTCTCCTCAAAGGGAGCTAACAGGACAGCACTGAAAGTAATGTCTCCTATTTTACTGTGTTGGCCACAACATCAGAAGTTAGTGCAGTGAGATGGTGGATGGTATGTTTTAGCAGTGGTGACAGCAAGGTGAAACAAGTTCTGGTTGGCCATGAAGACTTTTACAAGTACACCATACAGGCTCTTGTTCAGCACTGGTGAAAATGCATAGCTGATTACAGTGACTATGTTGAAAAACAGTGTTTTGAAGCTGAGAATTTGCGCTATCAAATAGTGTTATTGAGCTCTTCGTATGTGCTTTCAAGATAGTATCTAGGATGCATTACTTTCCTGAATTTAACTAGGTATCTGTGAGTCATAGAGAAGGTGGCACCAGAGGCTTCTCAAATGTGAACAGCAAAAGGACAAGAGGCAAGGACAAGGTCATAAGTTGTGATGCTGGAAATTCTGATCAGGCAAAGGAAAAAAATAATAAAAATGAGAGTGATTCAGCACTGAAAATGTGCCCAGAAAAGGCTGCAAACTCTCTATCCTTGGATATTTTCAAAACCCAATCACATAAGCACCAATCAATCTTAACCAGCTTGGAAGTGAGGCTAGCTCTCAGCCAAGGCTTGGACTAGCAACTAGCAGAGGGCCCTGCTAGCCTAAATTTTCTATAAGTCTATGAGAAAGGCCCCTTCACTGGATGATTCATCTTGTCTTAAAATAGTTCTCTAAAATAGATTAGATGATTCACCATCTGGTGGTGCCTGTGTTTCACTGAATCTCACTGAATATATTCTCCACTGAATACAAAGGCAACCTAAGTTGACCAGCTCTGATGTCTTAAAGTGATATGTCTGTAAATTGTGAGAGGTAAGACTGACCATTAGTGACCCGTGCCCTAAAAAGACAAAATTCTTACCCTGTTTATGTTTTACCTTCTTTCTTAATAGCCAGGTTCTTAATTTTGGGAGAAAGTGGATGAGACTCTCATGTAACATCTAAAATTAACAGTAATTTGATCTACACAGTTAAATGTCTTGCTGCAGTAATGACATTTCCCTTCGTAACAGAATGACGACAGTTTTGTGATCAGGTATATGGATTATAATGCTTAGTACCTTTGTCTTTAAAGACAGCTGACTACTTAGAAGCTGATAGCATAATTTTCCTTAGTGTGAGGATATTTCTAACTGACAGCTTTATATATCAAGGCCATAGTGGATAAAAGAGAAATGAGTTTAATGTTTAGGTCATCTAAAAAGATTATTTTTCCTTATTTTATAGACTGCATATGATTTAAGAACTTGGGAGCTATTTGAAATTCTCCTTGACAAAAAAAAACACATATTTGACACAAACTGGTAGAAACACAGTTAAAGTTTTTTTTCTTGTACTTAGAAATAGTCTTTAGCTAGAACACATTTCTCTCCTCCTTTTAACTTTGAAGGAAAGAAGTATAAATAAGAAAGAAAAATCAAGTCTTCTTCCAGCCCTTCACGTTATCAGCGTGATACCATTGTCTTTTACCTGAAAAGGTGAAATTTAATGAAAATTATTACAGCAATTAAAAATGTCAGTTTAGGTTTGCTGCTATCTTTCCTTTTCTCTTTTTATCAGCATTTTCAAACCATGCACTGCAACAAGATTGTATTAGAGCCCAGGACACCGCCTGTGTAAATTCAATCACAAAACATGAAAGTATTAATAAACACTGCCTGTTATAAGTGTTTTGTTACAAAGGATGGGGAAGGGTCTGAGAGTACATAGTGGGATATATACACAGCAATGGAGAACCAAAGTTGTTATTTATTAATGTTGACTTGTAATTTCTTCATTTTTCTTTCAACACAGGCTTTTTACTTTTGACAGATGTACTTGAAAAATGCCTCTGCATTTATACACAGCAGTTTGAAAAGACAAAGCTTCCAAACAATTAAAAAAAAAAAGCAAAAACACATGTTGAAAATATAACTTAGGCACTCAACTCCTAACAGCAAGTGTGGAAACCCAACCCTGCTGTTCTTCATTGTTAAGAGGCCTCAGCAACCTACATCTTTCACTAGGAGACTTTCCCAGAGACCTCCAGTCTACAGCTGCATTTACAGCACTATCAAGCATTCGCATCTAGCCTTTCATGTTCTGATTAAATTGGAGCCAGTTGAGAAACTATTTTACACCTTCATCAGCAACCTACTTTAGCAGAAATGGCAAGGAGTAGATGGGCAGAACCTTCCCATTAGCCATGCCTTTCCTATGCAAAGGCAATGGAAGCCAGGATACCCTATTTTTCCAAAGATAATTGCCTCTAGGCAGCCCATAACGCAAGTCAGATACAAAAGCTCTACTTTTCTATCTAGACTCTCCTGTACTGAACATGAACCCATACCCTAGGAAAGCTTTCTTGAGCCAAGACCTTCAACTGAGATACAAATCAGTATGTGAGGAAGAGTTCCTCTTCAGTACTGAGACATTAAAATCAGAGGCATTAAAAAGAACTCAGGTCTTGTGATTGTGAAGAACAGGATATGTGATTTCCTCAGAAGAAGGTATATAGATAAAACAAATATTTGCGATCTTGGGAAAAAAAAAGCAAAAGCCAACCATCTAATTAAAAACTTCTAACACCCAAAGGAATGTCTCATTCCTAATAGGCAGATAATTCCTCTGGATATTTTGGCACCGACAGGACTACAGCAGGCTCAGTTTCAGAGTATATAGTGGAAAAGAACAGGTCAGCAAATAGTTAGACATCTTGAGATAACTACATGCAGCAAAAAACCAATGGATTATTGGATGGATGTTTTGTCAGGTACCTTCAGGATCATGTAAAAATTAGGTTGCTGTAACTGTGGTATATAAACAAAACACATACAGTATAGAGAAAGTAGTTATCAGACCAACAGATACTGACAGAAAATGGCACAGCTTTCACATACCCAGTCATTTTTGTGTTCTGAAGTTCTTTCTAATGGAGCAGAAGTACTTTAAAGCATAAAGGCATGGAAACTCAGCAAAAGAAATGTTACTAGTCAGTTGTATAAATGCATACAATGCATACTCATATTCTAAAACAAAATTTTAAGTATCAATGACTGAGAATCCAGGAGACAGAGTAAGAACTCCTCCTATTAAGGGAAAGAGCATTTAACACACACTGTACTTTACACTTAACTGTGACTTGCTAAAAAAACCTCCAGATACAAGTCTCCTAATGCATATTTACTTTGCATGAGAATACTTCAGAAAGGGGCATTCTTGAATTTACAAAAACAAGTTACATACTATAGATGTCAACAAATAAACATACAGGGATACCTGCAGGGTCAAACATTCGTTAAAAATGCTTCATCATCAGTCTTATCTTTCACATTAGCATCTCAAAGATTTCAATCCATCCCAGCCTGCCAGCACTTTTGAGTTAGCTACTAACATTACTAAAAAAGTAAAAAGGTAGAAAGTTAAATGGACTTCAGTTTTGTCAGAATGAACCCAGAGGGAAACAGCAGCTGTTCATACAGGAAAGTTTGAAGGGTATTTTGAAAGAATCATGACAATGCTTATTGGGAAAAGCCTACGTCCTAAAAGTTCCTACAGAATATTATCCTCACTATAAAACCTTCTAGGTTAATTAAAAAGAAAACACGTACAAAGAACAGTATTTTCAACTGAATCATTACAGTTTTCAGAGAATGACTATTGAACTGCTTTGGTTAGGTTACACGTCTAATAAATTCAGTGTAATTTTTTCCTAAATGAAATGGAATCTTCCATATACGTACTAAAAAGTTCCCTTCTCCATGTTCCAGATGAGATTCTCCAAAAGCTAGCTTCCCTTTCACTGACTAGATATCCAGCTTCCAGCTGTTTAGTACATCCCATAGAGGAGAGGAAGTTCCCTGGCCACAAAGAATGACCCAAAATTAGAGCATAACCACGGAGATGTTCAAAATGATCTGCACTGATTAAAGGCACATCCAGTCCTATAGAAGGCCATGACAAAACCACCAAAACCAAAATTTTACAGTTGACTGCTGTTTCACCCTTGGAACACTTAACTTTTCAGCTATACAAATAAGAAAACTTCACTCTTCAACAATTAACGAAGACCAAAACACACATTTATCCTCAGTAAGTCCCAGTCTTTACTCCAGATTAATTCTGTTGGCTAATAGTAAAATAGGAAATTACTCAGTATGAACAAAAATATTCAGAGCCTTGGCTTTATTTTAGTGCATTAAGAGTTCTATATTGACACATATTTAACATTGTCAGATCTTATTTTTCTTTTTAGCTAGGAACTAGGAAATACCGTTTCCCATGTGAGAATGTGTGTAACATGTCTAGTTTTAAAAGAAATCTGCCCAAACTTTTCCTATACCAAGGCCAAATCAAAAACTGCAGGGACAGGTTCTTAGAATTCTGAATGAGTTGTAGTCTTACAAATATCCTCAAGCATGTTCAGGCAGTCAGATTTAATCCTGCATTCTGGGAAAATATTTTTTTCCTGTATTGTTTCTAGTATTTTGTTCAGACAGCTCCAGCTCTCATGTTTTATTATATTCTCTGTCTTACCCTGAATTGCTGTCCTATTTTGCATGACTGAAATTTTGAAAGCTCTAGGTGATTTATTGTAACTGTATCTAAAATCATCATGTATTATGCTATGGAAAGTCTCTATTCCTTCTAAAGAGAAGGAAAATAAATATATATAATTTTGAATAAAATCTTTCTATGAAGCTGTCTTTTACCCAGTTTAGCTATTCAAAACTTCCTCTGTCACAATATTCCAGATCAATAAAAAATTCACTTTAGGACTTCCTTATAACCTCTTTATAACTTCTTGTGTCTAAATTTTAGCAAGATCCTAGTATTAGCTATCAACTGGGGACAATTTTATGATATAAAAACATAAATTCACCACCATTTTACTTCAGCAAATACTACTTATCCTCATTGTGACAAAAACAAATGACCCAATTTTAAAATATTTGTTTTATCCAGGTATGGAATATAAAAATGATGGAAAACTGAATTTAACAGAGATTAAAAGTAGTAACAATACTCAGCAAATGCAATTGTCATTTATCGAAAGTCATATAGAAAGAAAGATCAGCTTCAGTTCAGGCAAGTATTTCAGAATGCTTTGAGTCAAACAGACTTCAGTACATTAAATATTTTTCAAATAACAATTTACAGGTAAACAGAGAAAAAAAAATCATTTTCAAAACCAAGGACAAAACCAATCTTTTCAATCTGCACAAAGTCCAACTGCATGTTGATGTCCCAGTTCATGACTGAAGCTTTAAAGCACTACTGACACACAAATAATATAATACCGAATGCACTCAGAAGGCAAAGAGTCAAGAGTAAAATGGACGCACAGGGCCATTCAGCAAAAGCTTTGGTGATTTTCAGAACAAGGCCCCACTTCTGCACCCAAACTTTGCAGAAATTTAGAACCACCCCAGCACTCTGGCCTAACCTCAGGTGCATGGAAAAGGACTAACTTCAGGTATGCTGCAGCAGAGAATCCCAGAGTAGCTGAGAGGACAGCTCTAGATTTCTGTTCTGATTTTTTTTTTTTAATAAATAAAAATTAAATTATTCCTATATACTTACAGAATAAAAGCTTTCTATTGGAAGAAAGGTGACGAGTCAGATCCTCACAAGCCATGAATCTGCTGACACTATAAATAGTACTCAAATGAAGCATCACTTAACTCTCCTAGGCCACGTGCCTCTAATCACAGCACAGTAACTAAACACCATCAGAGAGCTGGTAAGCCAGAGAAAAAAAAACCAACAATGAAAAGGCACTAAAAAACATGAAGTTTTCCATACTACAGATAACACACAGTGTGTAACAACAACAAAAAAGACAGAAAAGCAGTTTATCCCTGTGAATTTTGTTCGACTTTGATACCATCGATACATGCAGAACAACTTGGCAAGTAAGGGTCAAAATAATTTTACACCGAAACAATCATAACAATACAGCCCTTTTACACCACTTGTGTCCAAAGAAGGGTTGCAGTGTATGACAAATAGTTGCTGAAAATGCACACAGTTACATAGAAACATCGCTATGCCCAGTTCAGACAGCCTTCAGTTATTTTAAAGCTTAAGATCTGAATCATCTCAAACACTCCAGGTAAAATGCACATTTATCAGTGATGTAAAGTTCTAAATATGAGCAAATCTGAGGCTGCTCAGATGACTACTGTGGCTTTCAGCTGAGCTCTCATGCAAGCAAAGGCCTAGCTGAAAATTTGCAACAAAACAAGCAAGTGACACAGCAGAGCAACCCCAGGCTTCCCAGTGACCACCTGAGAAATCCCCTTTTCATTGTAAACAGACACCAGAGGTATACAACACCACGCAGAAAGGCTGTAGTAATGGCATGTGTAGAATTGTACACATTCCATAAGTGATATGAAATAGTTCTGAGTTTATAAGAGAGATTTAATAGGAACCGGATGCATACAGCTGAATACTTCAATATTTCATTAGACATTTCAGTTGCGGAGGTGTTTCTGTGTGTGTTTTTGTTTTCCCCCAAGACAATTGGAAAAACTTGCAATCCATGTTTCAACTGCTCCCACCCTTTTCTACATATAAATGATGGCTTCTGCACCATACATATGCTGTCTCAAATATTTTAAAGCAGGCCAGCAAGGTCTGACTCACAGCCCACTGAAGAATTCAGCAGGAGTTATCCACCACGTTCAGTGAACTTGTAGAAGTGTAGCTGGCAATCAGCATTATAATAAGCTTATGCCATTTCCCCTTTGCTTTTTCCAAAAAGCAGTTTGGTTTTGCCTTACAAATAAGATTTTTCTTACATACCAGCAAACAGAAAAAAAAAAAAAAGAGAGAAATAAAAAAATCACTTTCATCGTGATTTGGAGGTTGCATCTTTTGAGTCTGGGGAGGCAGGAAAAGGCCAGTTAGTACCAGAGAGCTTGCTGACAGCATGTCAATTTTGCGATCAATAAAAAAGATGAATTTCCTTCATTTCACAGTTAAAAATGAAAGATCAGAATCATTTTGAAACTATTGGTAATCTGAACAATCCTTTCAGTTTTCATCAATTTAAATAGATACTGTGTCACTGTAATTGCCATTCACATGCTCCCAACAAGTCTGTGACTACCTTTTGTCCTTTCAGGGTTACAATCTGTGGTGCCTTACAACACAGTGCCAAATAGAATTTCTAAAACTGGGCTTGGTTACATCGCTGACTGCTCTTTGGGACCATCTGAGCCTTCTCAAGGCTGCAGTTGTATCAGCTGTTCAGCTGCATCCCCTGCATCTCTCAGGAGCTGAGGTCTGAGGTCTTTCTTCCTATCCCTCATTTTTTCAGTAGCTCACCGCTCCAAGAAAGCATGCAAGGTACTCCTGCAGCATCGACAGAATGGCAGTGCTGTTTATGGACTTCCCCCAGTTGATTTCTCATAGCACCAAGCTCCAACTTGGCAATTTCTAGCCAAAGTTTCCCAGCTTTGCTGGATAAAGCTGACGGGGGAGCACTATGATTGCAGCAGAATCTGTAATAGTAACGTGTCAGACTATCAAATAAATTAAAAAAAAAATAGTATAACTTTATGCTCAACACCTCTCTCTCCGGCTGTTCTTGGCACACTATTAATATACATATATATCAGAATAAAAAAGTTTACAATGTGTTCACTAAGCTGAGAGCCAAAGTGAGGCCATCCTTAAAATATGTTCAGTTTCCTACTCCCCACCAACGGCTCCTAGACTACTCTGCAACCAGACTCTTCGAGGATGTAGTTTTGGTTTTTAATAGATTTCTTGTTGTGGACAGCTAGGATTGCTGAGGAGCAAATTCAACTAAGGCTGATCTATAATTAAAAAAAAATATCCACAAACTTGAACAGTCTCTGAAGGATATGTTGTATTATATCCAGAAGAATTTAAGGACTGCACAGATTTCTCAGAATGAGTTCAAGGTACTGACCGTGAATAAAGAGAAAGAACACTGTTGGTCTGGAAAAGACGGTAAAATACACAGAAAAGACTACAGCAAAATGGAATAACGTCAGATTGATTGTGGTAAGAACAGACTCCAAGTTAATCCAAATTTGAGATAATTCCTTTTGCTCTTCTAAAATACTCTGATTGAAAAGCACAGCTGTGAACAGGCAGAAAGCTTTGGTAGAATCATGACATTCTCCATAATTATTTTTAAGTCGTATCAGTACTGTTCAAATCTTGATCTTTATTTATCATTAAGAAATCCAAGTGAAATACAACTACACACGGCTATACTTTATAAGATGACTGGAAAACTCTGGATAAAACCAAAATTTCCCGACAGACTGTCAGAAATGCCAGATTCTCATTTATTGTCACACAAGAAATACACAGATTTATTAAATTTTCCTATGTTAAAAAAAAAAAAAAAAAAAAAAAAAAAAAGAACAGTGGAAGTGTTCAGGAAGTGCATTTCAATGCGATTACATTATATTTGGGGTGAACTAAGTTACAATCTTTGGCCATAACATGACCCAAAGTATGTTGCAAAAGTCCACAAATTAAGCATCTTCTATATGTTATGACTTAGGTATGTATTGCAAAACTTGGCTTCATCAAAATATCAGAATTTATGTTTTATGACAGAATGCTTTATTAAAAGTAATCATGTTTCTAGGACTTATAATATTTGCAGGAAGTAACGTTTCAGCGGGGAAATACATCTTTACAGCATTTATCGTTTTACAGTGAGGAACGTTACATGAGCTTTAAATTAGAAAAGAAAAAAATTTAAAAGCACAACAAATCTTACCAGCCCACACAGTTGTGTTCATCCCACTTCTGTACACACGTACTCACAGCTAGACCAGTTCTCGCACACCCATCCTTTGACACAAACACTTTTGCCACTGCACGCTTGCACACAAACACTGCATATGTTAAGCTTTTCACACATAATCAATTCTCCAAGCTCTGGCACTCCCTTCACACAAACACAGACATTCTTCATACCTTCTCCTTCATTAGAAAACCATGTGAACCATGTGTCACTATTTCATCTCCCATCCAAAGTCAGCCAAATACAGCCCATCTCATCAGCCCCAGAATCCCAGTCAACTTTTCAAGCAATGCACTCCTCTCAAGTCCATCTTTTTGTCACTGCCTTCAGAACATTACCTTGTTTTCCACCATTTCTTTTTTTTTTTTCCACCACCTTATGCCATCATCCTTTCAAGTAGTCTGGCCTCAAGCAGTCTGGTGCTGAGTGCAGCACACCCAGGGCCAACAGGTGCTTTGCAATGTGTGGTAGACCACAGACTAGCCATTGAGATCAGCAGGCACCACAGTTTTTCCTTTTGGGTTTTAGAGCCCTAAAAGCTTAGGTTCCAGCTTGTAAAAGACAGATCAACCAAAAAAAAAAAAAAAAGGAAAAAGAAAAAAAGAAAAAAAATTGAATTAAAGACTCTGTGTTGTTAGTTCCTTCAAAAGTCCTGCTGAAGGCAGCATCCTAGATTTTGGAGGAACAGGATCAAAAGTGAGACTTATGCGCTTTTGGCACTTAAGGGAATGTTATAGTACAACCTCCCCTCAAACAGGGCAGGAGGTTGCTATTACTCACCAAGATGTTTATGAAAGACCTCTCTGGCTTTAAACATCACTTTATATTACTTCTTTCTTTCAGCAGATGCAGTACAGAAGCCCACGTCTGCACTTCGTACCACAGATATTGCTTACCATACTGGTGGTCACAGAGCTGCACTATTCCTGAAGGAATAGTGCTAATTTGTACCTGGAGATAAAAGTAGAATGTAACCATCAGCATCTCAAACACTGAGAGGTCTCCAAACAGAAGAGTTAAGCTTGGCGTAGAGTGGACTAGGCCCACTCTAAAAGTAACCTAAAATATAACTCACAACAAATATTTTATTGCTTTCTTCCCCAGAAGATTAAGTCTTCAGCACTTAAACTGTGTCTTGAACACATCCAGAAGGTACTTCTGCTTAAACATTCATATTTTTAATCAGGTTTGTTTGTCTGTTTGTTTGTTTGTTTTCTCATCTGAAAACTCTCTGAGGAAAAACCTATTATGAAGCCTGTGCCTGTATGGGACTGGGCATGACGGAACCAACCACGGCTGTGATTCATAACAGTCTGGGGTTCCAAGGAGATTTGGGAAAGGAGTGTACCTTCCCCTTTTAGGAATCAGTGCCAAAGTCAGGGAACTCTTCAGGCAACCAAGTCATTTTAATAACGAGAAAAACAGCCCACTGGGGAAACTGTCATTCAACAGCTTGAGAAGCATACATTTCCAGCAGGACTAGTGATCAGCCCACACATTAATGCAAAACTGTGAGTTTTTAGGCAAGTTGAAACACAAGAAGCATCAGAGAACTCTGTATCAAACTGCTAAAAGCAAAGTCCCTAGAACTGGCTGCCTGTCTTCACTACATATCAAGAGCTGTATGCAATGGTGTGAGCAAATTCCAGGAGAAAGAAGATAAACCTGTCTGCCCTGTGACCTCCTTAACTTAGTGAAATTGGAGACACTTTTTCTTCTGCAATATCATACTTCCTTCATAATTCACACCACACAGCTCAACTCACCTAACTATAGCTAGTTTCTGCCAGGGCAAGAACACCACACTGAGGCCAAAAACCTGCACAAGTAACAAGGACTATTAAAACTATCAGTGAAATAAATTATATAAGGATTATAAGCAGCAAATGAAAGCAATATCATTCCATAATATAGAAGACCCTCTAGTTGAGAACTTGTTCAGTAGCCTGTTGTAACAAACATTCACTCTAAGTTATCTCAGAAAGGAAAGATATCTTCAAGAACTGCATCATAGAAAGCTATCAGGAAATGAAAAATAGTTTGGCAGTGGCAAAATCCCCAAATCCTGTCTGACCACTTCATTACTTCCAACATCCAAAAAGCTTCCAATGACAAATTGTGTTGACATGCTTCCAACATATAAGGCCAAAATTTAGCTGTTTTCAGTGAAACAGATTGCTGCAGGTGGAGAGATTTCTTGTGAAGGCTGCTATGTTCTTTGTGTCCAACCTAAAGAATGCAGGTGAGCGGGTAACACTTAGTAAAAAGCAAGGGAAAACATGGCTTCTGATTTCTAAAACTGTTCTCTTTGCTTTTTGTTGGAACAAACAAAAGTCAAACCTCTTACCCAACACTTGGGCATTCAACGAGCCTTCCAGGAGACACCAACTAACATTTCACAGAATCATAAAATCTTTAGATTTGAAAGAGGCCTTTGAGGGCCATCTAGCCCAACTCACCTGCAAGGTAGAGGGACACCAGAGCTACAAGACATTTTTCAGGCTGTATTTTTTCCTCTCCTTAAGTTATAAGAAAAACCTAAGCCACACAATTTTAGAACCATCTAGTCCAATGCTGTTCCTGCAGTAGCTACTGCAAGAACATACCTCTGTTAACTCTTCATGAAAACACGAAAGAAATAAAATAAGAGGCCTCTCTGTTACAGGAGATACAACTCAGTGCTTCAATCAGTTACAGTCCTCCTCCAGCAGGTAGTTCCAGTAAATACAATGGAAGACATGCCTCAAATGTCCACTTAATTTATAAACAAACAAACAACACACAAACAAAAAAGCTCCCCTTCTAGTGCCCCACAGCCCAGACAGTTTTCCAAGGAGGAAGGTGTTGTTTATGTTAAGTGTCTGTCACTCAGACAAGAAACAAGAGAGTCGGTAAGAATGATACAGAACACCTGTCTGAGCTACTGTAAAAGAAATGATCCGTTATTAGAGGCAAAAATAAATAAATAAATAACAAATCTTCAGACAGAAAAAACACCAACAACAAGAACTGGGTAAACCAAACAGTAACTGACCTCCAGCACAATGCCAAGGCAGAACTTCTAGAACAGAAAGTTTGTAACTTCTGCTAAAGAAAGAAGCCCACTCATAATGACAATCCAGATTATTTCCTCCCATAATGAAAAGACACTCATAACACATACAAGATGTTTGAAATGTGAAAATTTCATGAAAAGATAACATTCAAATGCTGTAGAAAATTGTGAGAGAAAAATAATGCTCAGTAAGCATTTTTAAAGTTATTAAGCAGTATATTCAAAAGTGAATATTTCTTCAAGTAACTGCTGATTAGAGTCTCATGCCACGGTCAACTCAGTCACCTTAACCATCACATAAGAAATATTCATAAGTAGTTCATGCAAACGCGAGAACAGTGGATGAATGTTCATCCCAATCTCATTATCCAAGCACCTTCAAATTGGTGGTCCGGAGTTGCTGAGTAGAGTCCATTTACACTGGCCAGTGCAATACTTCTAATTTTGACAGCTTTCAGTATGTAATGATGTGGCTTCATGTCACGTACCATATTCTGTACCACCTCAGCAAGTACAAAACTGGTTACAGAAATAAAATCTCAGTTCTATATATGCTCCAATTCAAAGTATTAGATTTCAAAAAAAAAAAAAAAGCAAAAAAAAAAAAAAAGCTAAACATCAGCATATGATCTAGAATTACTAATTTTACATTTACAAATTCCAATAGCTCAGATCTTTCTCTTATGATAGGTAGACAAGTTCTGTCCTGCATTTAATCAATGCCAATACTTAAGTTGAGAAATTATGAAGAGAAAAAAAAAGGCAAAAAGATTTTCAGAGACAGCTCAGACTTAACAAATACATCAAATTAAAAGTTATATTACTAAAAATATATAATCTCACTCCACTCTTGTAAACATTTTACACCTTCCAAAACATCCTTGAACTTTAAGAATCATCTGCTCCGCCTATATAAATCAGTTAGCTTTTCTGAAGCAGGTGCTTCTCATCCTTTACTACTTGACAAACTCCTTTAAGTTACTTTAAAACACAAATGCCTAAATGCATAAAAATATGTCATTATAAGGAATATGCACTCTCTAAAAGATAATTAAATCTGAGTGAGATGGAGATGACACCAAAAGTCATCTGCTAGCCCAAGTTACTTACCAAGTTCCAAATCTGTCATGATTTGCTGTGAGTAAATCAGATCAGATTTAAAAGAGGATTTAGACGACCCTTTACCAAGATAAAGAAGCAGAAGAAAGCAAGATGAACAAAGATGAGTATAACTGACAACATGTAGCCAGCACAAGAAGACACTGAAGTCTGTTCAGCATTGCCTTCTTAACTCTGTGCTCAGCAAATTGTAAGAGAGTATTTGCTGTTACCAGTCTTTCTGAGCCAATGAAACAGCTGAAAAAGTTATAAACTTCCTACCCCTGCTGAAGGGCTGGTCATGATATAGCAAAAGACCTACCATCTCTGGTCATCATTCAAATAAAAGTAAGTGGAGCTACCTGAGATAAAACTTGACACTTAAATAGAAGGAACAAAAAGCCACTCAAAAAGAAAAATGAAAAACCAAAAAACCACACCCTAGTATTAATATTGTGTAGGCATGTCATTACAAATATTAAAAACTTATGCAAGGATTTAGTAATGACTTTTGGAGGCTTACAAACACCATGTTCCAGACTGATTGCTTCTCTAATAACCCTCTGCATCACAGATGAACAATTGAGCAGCATTTTCAACAAGACCAGCATGCCATTCACTTTCATGCAAATATGTGAGGTAGATGAGAAGTTACTTGATGTCCCTTATTATTTTCTAATAAAATGTGAAAAGTTAAGAATGCTGAAAAGCAGAGCTGTGCCAGCAGTTTCCAGTGATGTCCTGACATGAATTTTCCTCCAGCTGACATCCAAGTCATTATGGAGTTTATATATTCCAGCCCAGTACTCATTTTAAAATGAACTTTCTGTATCGTGTGGTACTCCAGAGACATCTGGAGAGTGGAAGAAAATGGCTAAGGAAAACCACTACGTTGTACATTCTCATAGCACTAGCTTAGGTTTTCTAAATTGGGCATTAACAGTTGAGGAAACAACTATAATAACAGTAAGAGGAAAGCACAGCATCCTGCAAGAGGTTGGGGAGTTTCTTTTTAGAGGTAAAAGATTAAAAAGGGAGAGATTACGACAAAACGCCAGAAAACATGGACAGCTCTGGGGAGCTGTATAACAGAGCTACGGCACCTCCCCCTGTCTGGAATCTTTCCAGGATTTCCATATTCAAAAAATGGGGGGGGGGGGGGGGGGGGGAGGGTACAATTTTTCATGTGCTTATTGTAAAGAAGCAATCAACTTAGACCCACCATCACAATCAATATCAAAGATCTCCACTAGCTTAACAAATCCCGACATTAAACTTCTGCTACTACTAGTACAGTAGTGTAGTAGTGTCCTCCTCAGTAATGTCTATCCAAATCCCTTATCTTTAGTAAATTACCCCAAATGACATCAAAAAGAATACAGCAAACCACTGTCCCTGATAACCATGTGGATTTTGTTCTCTCTCCACTCGATTTACTGGGCAGAAAGAAAAATAAAAAATAAACATCTCCAACCATTCTAAAACAATACAACCTCACTGACAACAAGTATTTCTATATATACCACTAATGGTGTGTTTTCATAAGTAAATGATTTTATATATATATGTTTTTTTTTTTTTTTTTTTTCCATAGGGAAGACTTCTATAAGGAACACATAGGAGAATAAAAGATTAAAAACATTAAGTTTATTCTAAAGAAAAGCATTTTCAAACAATTAAAAATAAGAATGACCAAACAAGAATTTCTGTGCTTAATACAATTACTCACTTTCAAAAATAATGACTTTTGGTTAGTAAAAAGAGACACAGTATTAAACTTAGTAAAAACATGTCACCCTCAAGCAGTAACATAGTACAAAGGACCACCTTACCATACCAGAACAAACCATGGCCTATTTCTCAGTTGAATTTGTATAAACCAACTTGTATAATTCAAGCTAAGTCATGGCTTGTTGGCAAAGACTGGACAGTGTCTTTGCATTTGTAAACAGTAGTCATTGCATCGAAGGTTACAAAATACCACGTAAGACACTACATATTTTGCCACGACTATAACAGCAAGGCAAGAGGTTTGTGGGTTTTTTGTTTTTTTGACATTTTTTTGCTTAGAAGCTCTGAAGAAGAGCATCCCAGCCCCTGCTTGAGCTGGTTTGACTTCGGATGTTTTTCTCCCACCTACATGTTCCATTCCATCCTGCCACTTGAACAGCAATGTTATCACTAAGCACAGATGCAGCTGAGTATCACAGAGGCAGGCATTTCTGAGAAAGGGAAATGGTACTAGAAAACAGTAAATAAAGGAGAAGGTAGGAGCAAGGAGACAGAACTTTCTTGCTCGTACTTTCTGCCCTCTTAGTTGGGCTCCCAGGAAACACTCTCTGATCTGCCCTGTTGCTGCTTCACTTCTGTCCACCTCTCGGTTGTCTTTTCAGTGGTACTTCTGTGTGGTAAAGAAAAACGTTTTGCATAATAGAGAGGGAAGAGTTCAACGACTTAAAAGAAACAACAGAAACAAAAATTGAAACAAACAATTTTAGAAACATGGCACTGTTTATATGTGTCAGATCTACTAGCTTGCAAGCTCTTTGGAGAAGGGACTACTCAAGACAAGGTGCTTAAACAGTGCTCAAGCACAATCTTGTCATCAACTGAGGCAGCCTTTGGATGTGACCTCACTCTAAAAGCATTCCCCTTCTTTACAGTGGTCCTTGAAGAAAGCCTCCTGATCCTTATTACAGATTTCACAGTAACTATTAGATATATTTACATGTGTGTCTTTAAAAGAGAGAAAGAGAGAGAGAGAAATACCTGAAGAGTTGCAGAGGGGAGAAATAAAAAAGCATGTCTGAACAGACGATCTTTACAGTGTCCCCCTCCTGCTGCTAGAAGCTTCCCACTCAGCTTCTGCTCCTATTTGTTCATCTTTCTCTGGCAAGAGCTCCTCTTAACTGCATTAATTTTCCTTTTTGTGGGTTAATGTTGGGTAACGCACTTCCAATTGCCCACAGCTAATAGATTTCCAGTGACTGATTTTACTGCACTCTAGGCAGTAAGTAGGGCATATTTCCTGAACCAGGGTCATTTTAAGGGATTCCAGAAAGCACCTTCAAATGTTTCATAGTTTCACTTAAACAGCTACTTCCTTGGTTCCATGAAGGACTTTGAGCAGGAGGACAGTATCTTCAAAGGGAGGTCACTATCCTCAAGAATATTAAGTGAGAACTGTTTCAAGAGTTTGTGCAAAGCATGAAGCATACGCTTTTTTCATTTATTTATTTAAGACTAAACTTGGCAGATATTAAAATATCCAACTGTAGTTAGACAGCCATGATCTCAGCCTCTGGCTGTGCAAAGACATCTTAAATCTGTAGGTTCTGTGCAGATCCAGGGGATTTTGCCAAAATGTTTCCTGAATAAAATTAAATATTCCTTCATGTTAAGCTTTAAATTTTGTGTTTCTTTCTCATTCATAGCCTATTATAATCACAAATTTAAAAATGTATAATGCTTTAGGATTAGTGGCGCTTATTCTGCAGTTTCCCAGCCAAAAAAGACTGGTATCATTATTTAATAACTATTTTTTAGTCTAAAAGTGCTGCACATCTGCCTCTAAAAACCAGTAAGGCACAGCAAATTCCTAATTAATCTCTGTTTACCTGGAAGTGGTACAAGAAGGTGGGAACACTTTGTTCTACCAAGGAAAATCTCAGGAACACTGACACTCGAGGCCCAGATTGTAGTTACAGAATAAATGCAATCTGTCTAGGTTACCCTGTAAGAAGCTGCATCTTTTGATGCAAAGGCATAGTTAAAGGATCATCTAGTTGTTTAGGCCTATCTAAACCCAACAAAAGCACTCCATACAATGTACATGTATATAACTAACAACATCAGTCCCTTTCTGTCGTTAATCCAACAGCTCTTTGGATTTAGCAGTTTCACATCTTCATGAAAACCTTTCCAAAGCTGCACACGCAGCCTTAGTAGCCGTGTACATTTAGATTTCTTTATAAATACTGGCTACCACCGGACAAAACCATTACTTTGTATTTCACAGGGTAGAGAGAGGATGACTACTTGTAGCTTCCTCTCCACCTACACAAACAGCAGCGGGTCTCTTCCCCAAGATGGGACAGACAAAGGTGTGTGGGTAGGCCACAGTCATCTTCCTGTGTAGTTTTACGTCTGCATGCCACCACTACTGATGAGCTAGCTGTAGGTTCCCACCTAATCAGATGCCCACATCTCCAATGCATCTTCAACTCCCTGCTTGAATCTCAGTATGTGGTTCTTACAAACTGCAGTAAAGCCCCTAGTACTTTCAAACTTCCTCATGCTAAGGTAAAATAGTAGTGAAGCGTGTTCTAACAGGCTATGCAATCCAAAGCACAAGCGGTGTAATAATGACGAATGTCCAAACAGGACCTTCTGAAGAAAACGATCAGAAACTTAGGAATCAGTTAGCTTCAGGTACCATCACCAGAACTCAGTGCCATTTACATGGTTTGCCTTTAAAACCCTGAGCCACAGCGCTGCCTTCTGGACTTAGAAATCCATCTGTGATAAAATGCTACAGTATGTAAAGAACTGCAAAGAAAAGAAAACAAAAAAATCCACCAGCACCCCAAAAACACTAAAGGAAAGGGCCTTGGACTGTTCAATGCAAAAGCTGGCCCGTACTGCATTCCTTGTATGTTCAAGAAGTAATGACGTAAGAAGCCAAGTGTTCCTTACAGTAAGGAAGAATGGCAGAAGCTTCATCTGCACAAGTGAGGACACTTCTCATGCCCTGTGAGCATGTTCATCTGCTAGTTACTAGTCCCTGGATAAACCATGACGCAATGCTGAGCCCCTCTGTGACCTGGCTTTGGAACAGTCTAGAAGTACTCATCGTCTTATATTGCCTGGAGGTGGCAAATAAAAGCTGGAAAGCAGGAGGAAGGTCACTAAGCTACCTCTTGACAGCCTGTGTGTGTGAGCACTCCTACTCCTGTCCTGCCAATGTCATTCAAAGCTGAAACCAGATGTAACTTCTTTAAATTTTTCTTCCCAAAGACAGCTGAAGAACTTGCATGGCAGATAGAGTAGAGATCTACCATCCAATCTTACATATTTGCAAATCATAGTTATACTTACTAACACTAGGAAGAAATAAACCATATATAGAGTGGATAAACAAAGCCTGAACAATAATAATAGATAGCATAAGCCCATCTTGGCTGTAGTAGAGATAAAAGAAATACAACAGAAAGACACCACAGCTGAATTAAAGTTAAAAACTGAAACTTTATTTGGGACCTTCCACAGACTAAGTCCAGGAAACAAACCTGATCACAAACATAACAGTTAATTTGCTTATCTTATATAGATGTTACTAATACTTGGTTATGCCAATCTAACAACTACATACAGATCAAGACAGTGTTGTGAAAAAAGTTATTAAAAGAGGGCTACTCTTCAAGGTAGTGTTCTTCTGACATTTAACCCATAAAATGGGAAGGGTGTCTCATCTCCAGATGCCCAAAGTCTTTGCTTCATCACTTTTCCATCTTAATCTCTAAGTAAGGTAAGCCTTCCCTTGAAGACTGGCCATTTATTAGTGAATTCCAATAATAATCTGAGAGTTATCTTTTTCCTCTCTCATTTATTTATTAATTGCTACTATTATTTCATATTGCTGTCATCTATGACTCCTCCACCTCTGATCTTTACGGTACTGATTTCTGTTTTTAATTTTCCTGTATTACATCGGGGCACAACACAAACTGAAAAGCAGCGTAAGGATCAGTCTACTACCCATTGACCCTCAGCTGAGATATGGAACTTGACTAAAATACAGTGTGAAAAGTTTGAATACAGCTTGACGCACAAAATGCAGTTGCTTATTCCACATGTTAGCAGACATACTGGGAATGAGCTTAGGAACAGGAACTCAATAGCCCAACGTGTGGGCACACCTTAAATGTCAACATTATTAGCCATCACACTGTGCCTGAAGTGATAACCACACAAACCTAGTGTATTCTATCTAGCCCATCAAACCCAGACAGTGTCCCTCTTCTCCTCCGGCATAAAGCTACAACTGTTGCTCACTGAGTTGCCAACATTTCTACATTATCACTAGTAACCTGAAAACATGATCATGCAAAAACTTCAAGGCCACAGGGGGAAAGCAGAAAGCAGCTTTACTAATAAATCAGTGCTTCATCAGCAATCATTACCTCCTCTGCTTTTACACACTATTGATAATAACATTGTTGCTTACACAACTCTTCTTTCCCGTACAGAAGCACCTGACTCAGATGCATTCAAAACAAATGGCAAGGTGGTGATAAAGCAATAAAAAGCAGCCTTCTGGCAAGCTTTACCTGTGCCATCAGGTAAAGTTGAGCACCGTGGTAACAGAGACAGAGGCTCTCTCTCTTAAGTTAAAAGTAAGGGTAGATATGCATTCTTTCATTAATCAGAAAAGGGGAAGCAGATTTTGTTTTGGATTTTAAAGAGAAGAATTGCTAAGGAAAATGAATGTAACACAGCACAAGATCAGTAAATCCAGGGAGATTCATATAGATTTTCATTCTACCAGAAATCAAAGGAAAGCTGCTAGCTTTTTACATTGACTTATCTAAAAGTTTAGCCACATATATTCAATCTCACTTTCTTTTTAATCTTGCTACCTCTACGAATGCTGGTTCTATTCATTTTTTTTATTTTTTTTTCTGCAAGTTTTAGAATGTGTTCTACGTAAAGAGCCCTTCTTTGTCAGCAAGGGCCTGTATTGTCCAGGCAGCACCACTATGAACCAAGGGAGCAGCAGAGGTCAGATGTGGGCTTGGCTCTCCAAAGACGTGGCCCAGTCCCCCTGCAGACAGCAGGACAACTCCCTTGATGATCTTTCCCTATGCTGTTCTCTCTCCACTGTCTATAGTAGGAAGACATCAACCAGCATGCATGGACTCAGCCAACTGTGCCACTTCACTGCCTCTAACGGTAGTTACTACCTGGGGCTAACACTGGTAGATGGGAGCATCACTGGGTGGCTCGGGCCAGGACAGGAGGAATGGACTACCAAGCATCTTGCACTCACAGCCAGATGGAAATGGGGCTGCAGCATCATTAGCATCAGAGAAATTATCCCACAACTTTATGGAGCTCTGTGTAGAGTCTCATCACAAAGTTTCAAGTTTTCCAGGAAACTCTGGTTATTTAATTAAGTCCCACTCTCAAGTCACTCATATACCCAGGAGACTTCACTGAAATTTCAGTTCCTAACTCTCTAGGCATTTTTATAGGATATATTTGCTCCATGACCAACATAGTTGAAATATCAAATGGCCACAAGCAATTAAAAAGTCATCCCCAGTTTTTTAAATGTTTGGATAAATCTATTTTCAGGGTTAGTGATTCACCAAAGTCGCTCTTCCCAACCAAAGTAACTGTGTCCAGTACTTAAACTATCACCATTTTCCTTATGGCTCTGCTTCAGCCATGATAGCTTCTTTTTTCCGCTACAGTGTAGACAGTGACCTCACTTCCTGCAAGCTGCAGCTGAAGAGGAGCTGTGCTACGCAACAGTGTATTGCTGGATAGAACACATCCATCCAGATACAAAGAAACACCGACTCAGAAAAATGCTTCAGCGCAAGCCTTTGTATTTTACTTAAAGCAGCATTCACAAAGTCACACCTAGACACACACTAATATGTATTTCTGAAACAAATGCAAATGGAAACAGAAAAGCTCCTCAACAAAATGAAGAAGATGCTTCTTTTTTTTTTTTTTTCCCCTCTAGGGCTTACGATGTTATTTCACAGCATATATAACTTGTCCATGCTCTCTTTTTCCCACCACTTCGAGTTTTCCTTAGCTTAACATCTTTCCAGCACTCCATTTTGCAGCTGCACATACTTTGAAGTGGGTTTGTAAAACTGTCTTCCCTTTCAGCATGTTGCATTTGATCATCTGAAACTAAAAGTTAGACCCCATCTATCCTTCTTCAGCATCTGGAAGGCAAATCCTTGACTGTCTCAGGACAAAGGGATGAAAAATCAAAATTAACACAAGAAACTATCAGTAACCATTGAGCTAATCAGCTTTGGAAAGCACGAGGTTTTTTCCCCTCAGCAAAGCCCTTAAAAAATTCTCACTACATTTATTTTGCTCTACCTCCCCCCCCCCCTTTTTTTTTTCCTTGTTTCTTTTTTTCCTGAACAAAGTGATTGCTTTTCATTTCATTTCATTTCATTATATTTTGTTCTGGTATTACAATACCAGCACCAAAATAAAATAAAATCTGCACAATAAATTCGTTCCCTTACCAATGACCTCACAAATGCATAAGCTTCTGTTGCTAAATGTTTTAGCTCCAAGTAGACAGATCATCCAGAGTGGTAAACAGAAATATACCAGGCTTGTTAATTTCACAGATCAGAAGCAAATGGAAAGAAAAGAGTGACCAGAACTCAGAGGATGGAGAAGTACAAGAGAAATGGAAGCCTCAAATTGCATTCACAAGGGAAGCACTGCTTTGCTTTTCCACCTGCATCAGAAATGTGAAGAACAAAAGCGTGTGGAGCTCAGAGGAATCCTAATAGTCCCATATATGATAAAACCACAAATGGAGTAAAGATTGTAATTGTATCGATGAAGACAGAGCATGGGGGTAAGGGAGAAATAGCAGTGAAGCATTTGGGTTCGATTTCGATTTCCATTACATCAAAGCAAGCCTGGAATAAAAAGAGAGAACTCAAACTTCTATGTCTGATGATCCCAAATTAAGACTGAATAATAATCAATAGCTTTATACCAGACAAAATTCACACCAAACATGAATGTCAAACACTCACACAGATCATCTAAAATTAGTCAGAGAATATATTTAGTATTAACTGCTCCCCCTAGTAATTACTAGGGAAGTGTCCTTTGTGTAGAAGTGACCCTCTAGAAGGCTTTCCTTAATAATAACCGAGACCTTCAAAATCATGCAAACACTTCCTTATGTATATGATTAACATTTGTACATCTGTCTGGTCACACTGAATTCAAAGAAATTAATAATATATAAAAAGTTACTCCTGGACAGGTGTTTGTAGGAGTTCAACTCTGCCTCTAGAAGAGTTTTGCAACAGATTCCTCTCTAGAGACCAGTTTTACGAAGTACAGAAGAAGCTCAACTATCACTCACATTTATGACAATTGAGTCCATTCAGCACCACCAAAAACTGAAGCACGTGAGAGATGGAAGGAGAAATGTATTTATTTATCTTCATACACAACCCAAATTCAGAAAGAGCAGCCCAGAGAGAATTTAGAGGTTTCTCCTTATCCGTCACACTAAAAAAATAGCTGCAGGAAAATGTCCAAAATGTTGTTTTCTTCTTTCTGTATCCAGAAACTGCTGGATTATGGTGAGCAGTATCACTGAATAATTTAGGCACAATGTCACGTTGCATTTGGTCTTGAGATGTGTCCGTATTTTGTTGGGTTTAAAAGCAACACTCTCCATTTTTGCATCTTCCAGACCAGCTTTCAATACATTCATAAAAAACAGGGATTTGTGGAAAATGAGATTCTTCCCTTGTTTTTTTTTTTTTAATTTTTTATTTATTTTCTTTGTGTGTGCTGGTATGTTGAGCAAGGGGCTTATCGCGAAAGGGAAGTCCTCTGCTTCAAATGCAGCTGAAAAATATCTTGGTCATTAGGCTGGCACTGAAACCAGGAAGAACTGGTCAAAAGTTAGGAGTCATCTGCTGAAATACAGCTGTCTACATCTGTGCTAGATGTTTGGACTGCCTTTGTATTAAAAATAAAAAAGAAAAAAAATAGCACTTCTCAGATGTGATTCTGCTGACTAAACATAGATTTCCACTCCAACAAGAGATGAATTATGCTCTAGAAATGTTCTGCTTCCTGACAATAAAAGGGAACCTAGAGAGCCATATTTCAATAGATGAATCCCACCTTCTCAGTGCTGGGTATCACTAATAAGATGACACAAACACACCGAATGACCGTGCCTGGTTTCTCTGGAGAGACCTTATCCGTTTTGTCAGAAATTCTGCAATTTAGTCAGGTACAAGTAAAACAGCACAGCTATCCTAGACCCCATGCATGGTGATTAGAAAGAAAGGGGCACCTCTGAGTGGTAATTCAGCCTACATAAAATCTGAACTCTCCCTGGAAATTCCACTATCTCTACAGACCACAGATACGAGCTCACTTCTAAATGAGGTGACACAGTGAAGTGCAGTGAGTAAGACACACAGGCTCAGGCTCTCACAGTTGAGAAGCTGGCGGATACTGAACAGTCTCATTATTTACCTCCCCTCAACACCGGAGAGGCTTGAAACATTTAGCATCCATTGGATCACACCCTATTATACTGGATGAGGTTACTACTAAGTCCATTATAAAATACTTTGAAGAAGAATTAAAACAAAACCACACCAGAGAAGTTCAAAATAATCTGTATCGTGGCCTACACAGTGTCTGTCCACCCACAGCTTTGCCAACTGAGGATAAACAAGAGCTGAATGAAACTCTGCAAGCGCACACTTCAGTTGGCCACATACCCAACTGAGTCTGGAGCAGCTAAGAATTAGTGTGCAGTCTCTTAAGATTTAAAAACAGAACTGCAGACCCTCCAAAGAAACAACTATTTGCTTGTTGGCAGTGTATACCTTTAACCGACCAGGCGACACAGAGACTTAAGATGGCAGACCCAGATCCAGGCCCTCTCTCTCTCACACATCTGTCACTGGAAGAAGTCACCTCATTAGCTGAGGACAGCAGAGCTCCTGCGTTCAGCTTCTGCAGGAATACAGGATTTGGCAGCCTCCAGAAATCTGAGCTCTCTATTTTTCTTCCTTTCGTTTACTAATGCCCATTTCCCCTTCCCCGCCTCCCTACTCCCAACACACACACGTTTTAATGCTAAAACCCAGCAGTTACATGGCTTTTCCATACTTCTGGGCAAATATTACACGCTCTCACTCCAAACTAGAAAGTGTGCCTCTCTACAGAGGTAGTAAACCTACTGCAAGAACACAGAGCTTTGTGGCGAAATACTTCAGGTTAATCAAAAAAATTACCTGTCCATCTCGTGCCTTAAGAAAGCTTCACATCCACCATTTCACACACAAACACACTCACTACTACACTGTGATACACTGCACACCCTTAATGGTTTCTACAGTTACGTAGCCACACAGACAATGTAATTAACAAGCAACATTCCTTCCTGTGAAATAGAAGGGAAAAAAAAAAAAAAACCAACAGAAGAAAAGTTCATAAAAATAATTTTCAGCTCAGAAATAAAACCACTGAATTTTAAATTAAATTTCACCATTTACTGTGCCAAAGACTACATAAGCCAGGATTACCCAGGTACAGAACAGGTTTTCAATCAGTTTGATTTGCAAAATATGTTGTGTCCCCTTACAAGGAAGATGATACTTTATTAAATCTCTTTATGCACACATCAACGCTTTACTAAATATTTTTTTTCCTATTTCTCTCTCATTTGTTTTGTGTGCACTGAAATCAAAGGATAAAAGTCCTATTTCAAAGTTATAATTGTTTTCTGTTTCCTGTTACATAACCAGAAGTGTTATAGGAGATACTACTGTAGGGATTTAAAAAAAAAAAAAAAAAAAGACCAAAAAGAATAAATAGAAAAGGTAAGGAAAAACCAGACAGACCTCTACAACACCATAATCGGTAAGGTGTTCTTGCACTCACTAATGACATACATTTAAATTAACATTACATGTAACCTATAGCCAACTTCCAGGTCTCTGCTGAATACCATTTCTGTGTTTAACCTCATCTATTGCTGACAAAGAGGTAAGATTTTCCAGGTTAGTAACGGCAGAATTCCACATTGCAAAAAAGCACCGAATGCTATCATGCAAATAAAGTCATTCACAGCATCTGAAAACATCCCTCAAATATCAAGATTGGTCTTAAGCAGTCAAAAAGATAAGAAAATAGGAACGAGAATCTTATTTTCTTGTTGGAGAGCCAAGCAATTTAAAACCAACATTCACATAAACCCTAACCGATATCTTCTGAAAGTGATGGTGAATCACTACAAGTGCTCCTTTCTAATGTAACCAAAAGAGCACACCAATCACTGTACTGGAGGCATTTCACTGCAGAAAGCAAAACCACATCCATGGTGGTGAGTGAATTCCATGATCTGGGTGACCTGTGGCATTGTGATCCCTCACATCCCTCACAAAAAGGGCCACCGACTCCATGATGGAGAACACACTCATTCCATCCCTGTCTGCTCTCTGCCCAGCTTTGCACCTGCTCAGACAGAAGCACGCTATTTCAGAACGCGAGCACAGAAAACAGTCACTTTTAGATTGCCATCTGAACCCACCACACGCCCCATCAGATCCCATCGTAGTCTCCAGAGCCACTTGCAACACCGCTCTAAATTCAGCCGGCATTTTCCTCTCTCCTCTGCACTACAGCCACAACCCCAGAGCACCGAGGCTCAGCTTAGTTCATCTGGGCCCGCTTGGTCAAAACATACACAAAGGACGGGAACCTCAGGGCCAGCTGAGCAACGAGGAATTTGGCTGCAGAACTCCCTCACACTCGTGTGCACGGCTGATTTCACACCACCGGGCTTCCACGTTGATATTATCTTGTCAAAAAGTACCGAGCAGCTTTCACCACCAAATTCTTGGAGCTCAAAAATTGCAGCAGAGCACCAAGGCTATGGAAAAACCAACTTCAGCTGGCTGCAAAGTGCGCTGCAAGTGCAGCGTGTGAAGCCTCAGCATGACGCAACCGACATCGCACCAGGGATGGGGGCTCACCAAAGGAAACCAGACCCACGCAAAATCACAACGTATATATGGGTGCCTACAGATCGCTGTCTGCCCGAGCTCAGAATGCCCTGCAAGCAGAGATTTAGACGAGCAGCAGATCAATGAGGCAATACCAACGCTGGTGACAAACAGCAGCGGGAGGGCAGCCTGACCGCCGGCAGCCCCGCCGCTCCCTCTGCTCCCCACCCTGCCCCTACCCCTCACTCCTCTCAGAGGTCAGTGTGGGTGCGGGTTACAGCCCTGCTGATGCCAGCCCTTCGAGGCAGCAGGCTGGCCTAGGTGCCCAGCATTGCTGGGCCATGGGAAGCTCCCGGCTGCTCACCGCCCGGCCACCTGCAGGCCTCCGCAGCCCTACCTTGCTCCTCGCCGGCCCCAAAGCAGGCTCTGGGGTCCTCGGGGGGGAGCCGGGCTCCGCCACCCTCCAGGGCTTTGCGTTTCTTCGACATCTGGTCGGTGTTTGGGAGTGGAGTTTCTCCTCTCTCTCTCTCCGGGGAGATGAGTGTATGTGGAGAGAGAGGGAGAGTGTGAGAGAGAGACACGGGAAGGGAGAGAGAGAGATTGAAAGAAATCGCTGCTTAAAGAGAGGGGAAGAGACTTTGGAGTGGCTGGAGAGCAAGTAGGAGGCAGGGACTAAGTGGAGAAATCCTACAAATCACAATCCCATCAATGCAGCCCCACGTCTAGAGGGGCTGCCTGGGTCCCCCCCTTCCTCGCTCGCTCATCTGAGTGTGTGCGGGTGAAAATCAGAGAGACGACATCCTCTGTTGTTTCACCAAATGTTAACGGGTGGTGCTTTTTTTTATTGGGGGGGGGGGGGGGGAGGGGAGGGGGGAGGAGGGAGCTGACTGATATTATTTTCCCCTGTTGGGATTCCTTCTGGTTAAAAAAAGGAAAGAAGAGGAGAAATAAATAAATAAATAAAAAGGTAAAAGATGAATGGGTTATGGGGGGGGGAAGGGGGGGGGGGGGTTTTGAAGTGGGGAGGACGAGCGAATTAAAAAGAAAACCGGGAGCCGAGGAGGAGGGATGACAAGCGCCTGCAGGTGCAGGGAGGCTCGGCTCCCTGCAGGGGTCATGTGCGCAGGGAGCCGGCAGCCGGGGCTCCCCGTGAGCGCGGCGACCGGGCGAGGGCGAGGGCCGGCGGCGGAGGAACGGGGAGCGGCGGGCACCCAGCCCGGCACCCGCGGGAGCAGCGGGGACCGGCCGGGAACGTTCACGAACAACTGGAGCCTCGCGAACTCCGCCGCGGAGTCGGTACCCCCGCAGCGAGGCGGGCGGCTCGGTTAGCCTCGGTTAACCCTTTGGGTGCCGGAAGCGAGGTGCGCCGCTGTCCCTGGGGGTCCCGTCCCTCCCCCCCCCAACCCCCCGCCACCTGTCCCCGTCCTGGCGGGTTTCGAGGCTCGCTAGCGGGTAGTTTCCGCGGTGGGGGGGCGGAGGGAAGGACGCAACTTACCCCGCGAACTATGCACAAGCTCGTCTCTGCTTTCCCCGTCAGATCAACTTTAAAGAGCAGATTCTCGGTCCGGGAGGCAAAGAGGCGGGGGAGGAGGAGAGGGGAAATGGCTTAGGAACAGCGGCTGCCGAGCGGGTGAAGTTCGGGGCACAGTCCTGGCTCTTCCGTGCTCCGGCAGCCCAGCATCTTCCCGGGGGTCGGAGAGCAAGGTGTTCAACAGGTCGTCCTTGTTACCCGCAATTGATGGATGATGGCTTTCCCGCCTGGCTGTATTTAACAGAACGATGCGGAGCTACTCTGACGAGCAGGAAATTTTAAGAGAAGCTCGCTGTGCAGCAGCGGCTTTAATTTAGCTATTTCTGGCTCCCTGTATGCATACATACAAACACACATACACATGCACACCTGTGTATATGTATATGTATATATAAATAAAAATATATAACGGTATCAATGCAGTGTTGGGTCCACAGGATCTTAGGAAAGCCTGCCTGCCGGCTGCATGGAAGTTAAAGAGTTTTTCTTAAGCAGAAGGGGCTGATGCTTGGACACATCTCACGTCCAACAGGAGGCAATGACGTCTGTAGCTTCATTGCTATAACAGCACCAAGGCTGCAATTGCCATTCACTGAAATGATAAGGGGCGCTCAGACGTAAGCAGTCTGGACCTCTAGCAAGAGACTGAAGCGAGGATGATTTTTTCCCCTCCCAAAACAAATAACAATGCTAAAAATCACCGAAAGAAAGAGACGGGGGAGCAGGGAAAGGAATCTAGGTCTCTCAGGCACAAGCTTCTGCAACATGATCCTCCAGCTCCAGAAACATTTATTTTTTGCAGCTGACGAGACTTTGGGAAATTTCAATGTATTACGATCGCTCGGGTGGGGGGAATGCGCTGGAGGGGGGGATGGGGGTGGGGGGGGGTGGGGGGGGGGGGAGGGTTGTTTTTTTCTTTTCTTTTTTTTTTTTTTTATTATTTGTCTCTCCCCAAGCAGACATTGACGAGAGCCGGGAAAAAGGCTCTCCCCCACCCCCACCCCATCTTTCCAAACATATTTAGGACCGCGTACACGCTGAAGTAGCAATTTCTTGCCGTGCAGGCTGCGAGGATCTGTTTATTTATTTATTTAGGACTTGTTTTTTTTTTTTTTTTTGGCAGCATTGGAAGGTGCTTACAAAGAGGAGGGGAAAAAAAAAAAAAAAAAAAAAAAAAAAGAGCCGATGCGAAGCAGCAGCCGGGATCACGCTCCCGCTGCCCCGTTTCTACCCGCGTACGGAGGGCCCCCGCGGGGGCGGCGGCCGCACCTCGGGGCCGCCCACCCCCCGTCCCACAGATGGCGGCCGGGGCACTCGGTTACGCGCGGGGTCGGCAGCACGCGGCTCCCCGCGCCGCAGCGGGCAGGCCGGCACCGAGCCGCGCTCCCGAGGCGGGCAGCGCGCCCAGCCCCGCCGCCGCGGGCGGGGGGGGGTGTGGGGAGCAGAGCCTCCGCCGCGCGTTCCGGCCCCCGCGCGCCCGCCTCCCCCGCGCCCGCCCCCGGAGGACGCCGCGCGGGTGGGCGGGCTGCGGTGCGCTCCCCGCGGCTGCGGGGCTCTCTGGCACAGCCGTAGCGAGCGGTGTCTGGTGCGCGTCCCCGAGGGGAGCTCAAAGCCGCCCTCCCGCTGTTTTTGAGCTGTGCTGGGGGGGGGTTGCTGCTCTGGACGAGGAGGAGCCCGCCACCAGCCCGCTCGTACGGTCGGGCCCGGTTTGTTTTGAGGGGCTCCACCAATACTGTCCCCTCACTGCACTAGCAGCCCCCTCACTTCTCTTCCTGCAGCCTGCCACGTCTGGGACACGGCTTGTTTGGCCTCCAGATGACTGCGTGCAGTCAGTGGCCAGTTGCCCAGACCGTTCAGCCAGTTCTTTGCTGGAACAGTTTGACATACGGGTAATGTAAGTGCTGTCACTACGAGCCTGAGTCAGGTTCAGCGCCTGCTGGGAACGCTCGCAAGGTGCTGACTCCTTTCTCTTCTTAAAGTTGATCTTGGTGAGAAGGGAGAGACAGCAAACAGTGCCAAGCAGGGACCGGGTGCATAGCGACTCTCCCTCTCTCTCTCTCTCTCTCTCTCTCTCTCTCTCTCTCTCTCTCTCTCTCTCTCTCGCTCGCTCGCATGGATGTTAATTTGGCATTCATGGTGGCCTTTGATGTATCCTTATCTCCCACGCAAGCCTTTGGTAAGGTGTGGCTGCAAAGTAGAGAAGGAAGCAGAAGATGCTTTCTTACACAGTATTTTTGTGAATGAATTGTGGAGTTTTTCAGGACCTACCAGCACATCCCTTTCCTTCAGAGAGATGCCCTAAAAACGTGGAGGGAAGAAAACAGACTATCTTTGTCAAGTTATAGATACAATCCTATGCTATTATATGTTACCGTCGTGCTGGAGGATTATGTTTTTATTGAAAAATCATGGAAATGAGGAGTGGAAATACAGAACAGATCACTGCCTGGGGGTGAACAGGATAATTCCATAAACAATAGTCTCCGAGGCCATACCAAGTCATGCTTCAACTCCCTTTGAGATATTATTCCATCCTAATGGGTCTTGCCAAAGAAAAGCTTTCCATCGTTATTCCCCAGCACTCTTCTTGGACCGATTTGAAGATTTGCTGCCTTCCTTCTCTGCCTGGTACTCTGATTAGCTATCCCTCAGGCCTTAAGGAAAAAAAGAGTATAGTTAGGTACTGAGAGATCTCATTACCTCATTTTTCAGGCTCTGAAAAGTAATTAATTTCTATGCACTTTCTCATTTAAATGCTATCCACTTCCAATGACTTCGGTAGCTTTCTTTGGATAATGTGAAATGTTTTCTTTTGGTGGATTGGGCAAAGGACTGCTTATGTCACCGAACTAAAGCAAGTGGCATTCGACACATCAAGTCCCAAGTCTTTTCATCAGAAGAGAATCAGGCCCTGACCTGAGACCTGGAAGGAAAATAGGAATCCTCGGCGTGGCGTTCATCGGGCTCTAAAGGAGCTCACACTTTGGGATTGCACAGCTAGGCCTTATGACTGTAGTTAAGGCCCCACTAAACACAGTTTCACTCTGAGACAGACCTGAAGCATTTTCAGGCTGACGGATTTGGACTAGGTATTTGCCTCACATGAGTGAGTCAAAAGACCTGATAATTTCAAATACAACTCAGTTTGCAAACACTTTACTTTTTTGCTTTATTTTTTTTAAAACCACTACCAGCCTAGCATGTCAGTCACGTTCACAAAGGACCATTCACGACGGTTTTCAGTGACTAGTCTGAATTATAAAAGGGATATAAAGTTAAAAGTTTGGAGAAGAAACAGCGCTGGTTAAGGCAAATCTGATCTGTACGATAGGTACAGTGCAAACCCAGCAAACACCAAAATGCAAAAGTCAGACCTCAAGAAGTCTCACGCCACAAGTCTGTACTTCTTTCTCACATGACTAACTCAGCCCCAAATTATTCAGCCCTGAGACCCTTACTAGTACTTAACGAGGAGCACAATGAGAGAATCTTTCATGCAGTGCCATGCTAACACTTTTTTTGAACAACCTGTAATTTTTGTTTCTTTAGGAGGTGACTTATGCAGCAGCATTCCAGATGTTGTAAATATCTGTATCATTAAAGGCCTCTCTCAACTCAAAGCAGTTATTTTGGTTCGCGTCCCTGTACTGTGAATTCACTCCTGCACATCTTGACAGAACATTTAGCATTTATATAGTATTTGTTTTTGTCTTCAAAGCGATTTGCTACCGTGAGCTCATGTATCCTTACAGCACCCAGAACAGTTGGTAAATTTTATTATCCTCATTTTATAAACTGGGAAGCAACAGCAAAGAGGTGACGTACACGTTCTGTTGTCTTTACTCACATTTACTACCGCTCTAAGCCCTGACTAGTTCCACTCTTTCAATGGGAACTCTTGCGCAGTAAAGTACTACTCGATATGACTGAAAATCACGGTGTCTTCCTCTAAGTGGTGTGAGCGAGACCTCGATGAGAGTTTTGTGCGGGTTTAGAACTGAAACATCTTGCACACTCTTTTGCTTCATCCACTTTCCCAATTTAAAAACAAAACCCAGAACTTACCAACATATCTGTCACTTTTCCACCCCACAAGCTAATCTGTAAGGTAATAACGATCAAGTAGCCCCACTGCATTGACATTACATACAATACAAGTTGACACATTGCACAAAGAAAACGTGAAAGACTGACGCAGTTCCCCGTTTCTTAGTCTACAAAAATGACCACCTTTTTGTTCTCGTAATTTAACAATTCCAAGGAAGGGGGTGAGAGATGCTTTTAAGTTTCACATGAAATTCAGTGCTACCGGGAAGGTGGTATGAAGTCAGTTTCACAATAAAACACCTCTTTTTTTTTTTTTTTTTAAATACTGTTCTTTCAGCTTGAAATGTGTACTCTAACTTCCTGACATTCGCTTTGTATTTTTAAAGAAGAGATGAAGATCAGTACACGAATCTAAAGAGGCTTTGCTGAATCTGCTCTTTTAAGTTAGAGGGAACTGGGTGTTTTTACCTTGAAAAAAAAAAAAAAAAAGCTATTTTGTCTACTTTTCTGCAAAGACCTCACGCTTGTTCAACACATATGGCCACTGAGTCCTGATCCATGTCTCCTCATAAACCATAATTACAGTAGTCTATCAAGAGATACTACTTATATTGTAGCATTTTTAATTGTAAGAATATGGCAGCTGATTTTTGCAGTTTGAGCCTTAACCGATTTCTGTAACTGCGAATATGATGACTGGATTTTCACACACCTCCCTGCTGGGAAGGATGGAAGTGTTCAGGGTAGCAGTTACTGCTTAAAATGGAAAGGAGGAGTACTGCTCCCTACCCATCCCCCTCATCTTCTAGTGATTCTGTGATTCTAGTGGCAGCAACACACATTCTCCAGATCTTTCCCCTCATTCCCTATCTCTACTGCTACTTTATTCCTACAGCAGGAACCTCCTAACTCCCTTGCTGCCGGGATGTAAAATCCACAATCACACAGATGAGAGAGCAGGAAACTGCCTTATCAATGTCCGTGGCATCAGTGTGAGATGAAGCATTAACTATGTTTTGTGAAAGACGCAGGGTCATTCTGCTTGCAAAGTTTTCAGTACTTAAACACTGGTCCACCATTAGAAGGTCAGTACTGAGAGTCTTCAGTGAAGGGGGTGTGTGAAACACTATATGCTATAAAAATATTTTGTGGTACACCGAGTAACCAAAACGGCTGCAACAGGAGGAAAGAGGCTGCAAAGGTCTCTTGTCCTCAAACACTGTCACTCTGGGCTTTGTGAGTAGCATTTGGCACAACACTTTCTCCCAGTGATCAAAGACTTGTTTGTTCAGCTATGAATTTACTGTGAAGGCTCTTTCTATTATAGCATCCTCTCTAGACCACGGTCTCTATTGTACAGCAAGACACCAAGGCAGGCCTGGGCCTGCTGGGTTTCACTGGAGACCGCTCTTCACCTCCAAAGCTATTGCCTGGGAGGTATGAAGGTGGTTTATAAAGATGTATTGTCTCCCTACTTCCTATGGCAACCATGTTTTGCAGCACACAGCCTGCCTTGGCTTCTCTTGAATTCTAGCATTTTGAGCAACAAGTTTAGCTGGAATAAAAGTTCTCAAATTCAACTGAAAATCAGGTTCTCCTCCACTTTCAGTAAAATGCCTTCATTTGAGATTATAAAAAGGTGGCGGTAGGGAGATATTTCAGTCCAACTGAATGATTTCAGTAGTAAATCCCATGGTTTCACTTACTTTCCCTGCAGCTTTCATCCCGTTCTCAAGCTATATCAACTTAACCGTTCTGGTGGTCCATAGGCTTTCAGACCCCTGCCACAGTGTCCAAACTACAAGATTTTTGTATTTTTGGTACAATTTTCTATTGAAAAAAAAATCAATTGTATCTACGCGTTTCTGCAAGTTATGCTCCATTCTGTATTTCCAATGATTTTAACCCTTAATTTAAGGAGCCCAGGAGAAAATTGGGCGCTGTCAGAAACAAGTACAACTCTTATTAAAATTTCTACTCTACAGCAAATCATTTGCCTTTACTATTTTGGCTCTTAATTAACTTTCGAGGTTTCCATCTGAATACATTTGGCAACAAATGATGAAAAAAAAAATACCCTGTACACTAGATGTAACTGTGGTGTACAAAAATACGTAGAAATGTTAAAGGAGTACTTAGAGCAAAAGTATTCACATACAGAGTTTTCCCTTCAGTGCGTATTTTGACGGAACAGCGTTGATTTCTCCTTTTGCTTATACAAGTATAGAGCACGAATATCCACGCTCACTCCAAGAAAGTACAAAACTAGCGTGAAAGAAGGAAGAATCTGGCTCATACCTTTTGAGCCTATGGCTGCTCTGTTAACTGTGGTCTAATACATGAGAGGAGAGGGTAACTGGAGCTGAGCAACCTGTTTTTTCTCTCCTTCCTATCCACCAGCTTAGGATAGCCTCCCGCTTTGGGCGAAAAAGCCCGTGGTGCATACACGTGGATGTGAAAAGACAAGCGGATGACATGGGATCCTGCGTGCTCCTAAAAACGCTCTGCCTACTCGAAAGGAAAGGAGAAGACGTGCTGCATGACGCGGCACTGGGCTAAGACACAGCCACCACAGCCCTCTTTCCATTTCAGGAGTGCATCTTTGCTTAAAGAAGTTGCCATGAGCACAGTGCCGAAGCGACCGCTGACCCCAAAAGATGAGTTTCTTTCTAAGTACCATTTGGGAATAGCGCAACACCCGTCGCGGGGACAAGAAGGTATTTCCAGCGCTGCTTAACAGCGGTCGGAACACCAAAGAAATCAGTGTGGCTGCCCTTCAGCAGCGCTGCGAAAAGCCTTCAGGTGTGGACGGCTTACACCGCGGCTGCGGACATAAGCCTGGGAACGGGATGCCCTCCGCGGCGCGCAGCTCTCCTGAGTTGTAACGCCAGCACTCCGCTCCATTCATGCGGATGCCGCAGCAACCCATCAGCCAACGGAGCCGGGCGCTTCCCGCTGCACAGCGGCAAGGACACGTGCCCTCGCACCCACGCACGGCTGAGGTGAGCGGGGGGGGGGGGGGGGGGGGGGCAGCGCCTCGCCCTCCTGCCGCTCCGTGCTCGGCGCGGCAATGAGCGCCCCGCCAACGGGGGCGGGAAGGGGGTGGTGCGCGGGCACGGCGATTGGACGGGGCGCCCCCTCCCCCGCTTCAACCGCCGCGCGCGCTCCCGCCGCTCCCATTCAGCCTCGCGCCGTCCCCGCCGCGGCGGCTGCTGCCGTCAGAGCTGCCTGCGTCAATGCTGCCTCAGTGACACGCACCGGGGCTCTGCGCTCCCCACCCCCCGCCGCCTCCTCCTCCTTTCTCCTTCTTTTTTTTTTTTTTTTTTTCTCAATGAGACGCCTAATGGGATTTTTATGATCCCGCTTATAAATCAGGCCGTCAGGCGGGTGCTGCGGGCACACTCACGGCTAACGGTTCCTTTCTGTCCCCCCCCCCCCCCCCCCCTTTCATTTAAAATAATAATCTTTGACAACAATTACTGCTATTTCCCCTCCCCCCTCCCCCATTTTCAAGCTGCACAGACCCCATCTCAGAGGGGGCTGCATGCACTGCCTGCTCCCAGCACGGTGGCAGATGTCCCTCTCCCCCAGTACCCCAAGCACCCTCTGCCCCACACCCCTTTTTAATAACACTGCTCAGCATTTCTGCGTTATGCTCCCTGTAATCTTACCTCTCCCCCCCCCTCACCCCACAACGAATCATGAGGCTTCAGGCTCTGAAGAGCGATGGTTTATAAAATGGATTCTCTGCATGCCCTCAGCTGTATGCATAACCCAGCCCTGAGCCTGTGGCACTGCCCTGCTCAGCAAGGCATGAGGACACGGTGAAACTCAAGGCTGCTCATTATTTACATTCTCTGCCAGAGCTCCCCCTTTCACCCCCTTTTCTTTTTTTTACCCCTCATGAGTGTGGATTTTTGTGGGGTCAGGCCTCACCCTACTTCAGGAGCTATCTGTGCACAGCGAGGCATAAGAGACAATATCCCACTCCTATTAAAGTCAATGGGAATCAGCAAATTCAAGCGTCACTGGATTTGGCTGGCAGAGCACACAGCTCTATTCTGGCCAAACCCTGCCCCATTTTGATGTAGCTTAACTGCCGCTGTGCCAAGCTGTTCCAAAGCTGCTGCGTGCAGCCTGGATGGGAATCCTTGGTGACACCAAGCAGCTGGAGCAGACCCTCCACCTCCGTGCCACTGCGGTGCAGGCAGCCCCAAACAGGCTGCCGCTGCCCCACACACTCCAGCCGATTAAAGTCTTTCAAGGTCAGGCACCAGTGGAATAAATCAGAGTGCCTATGGATTGCATTTATTCATACAGCATATGGGCCTGGTGCTTCCCAAGTCCCGTAGCCATTTTCACATCCTCCCAGCTGCACCTACCCCTGCTCCCCCACAGCTCAGGATTGGCTGTATTAACAACTGCATTGTAGCTTTTTTTTTTTTTCTTTTCCCCTGCCAAGGACAAAAGTGAGAGTTTCAGGAACAGTTTAGTTCTGCAGCACCAACTACTTTGAATAACCATTTTATCTCAAAAAAAAAAAAAAAATCTTAAAAAGGGCAAGCAATTAGACCATAAACTAGATTTTTGAAGAGGAAAAAGGAGACTCACAACTGAATAACTTATGCACAGCAAGGGCTCCACTGTGCTTTTGAAACTTGTTATTTGCATTCTTTTTGCACAAAAAAGGAAAACATAAACCTGGTATCTTAAAAACAATGCTGCATGGCAATAGGGATCCGACAGGAATGTGCTTACGCATTTTAATACCCAAGGTACTCATAAGGCTGCATTTACGTTACCTCCTTGTTAAGATTCATTTTACTGAACTGTGTGAGTGGGGATTCTCCCCCATAAATATCTTTGAGACAGGTCACAATACCACACAGGGACAGGGATAGTGAGGAGCTGACCAGGGCCCTGGCTGGCTCTATTGGTGGTGACCCTGGCACCCGAGCAGCTCAGCAACCTGTCCCAGCTGCAGCACAAGTGAGGAGCCACAGGCTTACTCTTATTCCAGGGCAACAAAACCTACCTCACAATTCAATTGTGTGTGTTATGAATGATGCAGCCATCAGTATCCAAGCATGCTCAGTGGGAGACAGGACAAAAAGCACGCACGCGTACATATTAATAGCGGTGACTTTACAGTTTATTTCCTCACATTAAAAGCTGACCTTGTGAGAGCGAGGGTACCCATTGCCAGTATGTGCCATATGATACTGAAGGAGGAATGATGCCCACAGAGCGGGAACTGGCCTGCTGTCTGTTCAGAAATAATCTCTCCTTCCTGTCAGTGCACCAGAGGGGAGCGGTGCCCGCCTAATGGATGCAGGGTAGCTCCCTGCCCTTGCACAGAATATGGAGCCACACTTACTGAATCTGTCTTCAGAGAAGAAGGTTTGAAACAAGTCAATCTTTACTCTGCTTTGGGAGTTGCTCCAAGTCTTTGGCTGCAGATTGCAGTGCTAAATTGAGACCATTATTTTGCATTGAGCTATTTTCATCCCAAAGTGCTTTAAAGGCTTAGCAGATACACAGGCTGTGGTGCTATATGCACAGGAATCACTTCAGCCACTAATGAAATGCAGCCACCTATTAAGCAGAGCAGTGTGATGCCTGGTCCCCGGGTGCAATGACTGCCAGAAAATTCTGTTTTACCCAGCTGAGCAGAGACTAGGTCTTGGTAAGTGAAATACTTCGTGCCATTTGAAAAATAAAACTACCTCGACCTCCACGTACAGAGTAGAGGTAGGCATAGACAGTGTTGGTTAGCCTTGAAATGTGAAATCCCACCTGTGAAAGGAGGTATCTGGAGTTCTGCTTTGTTCTGTCACCTGTATTCACCATCGCTTTTCAAAATAGTCTTCCTACCACTTGGCAGTCTACGGAGCTGAGCACAACATTTAGAGCCTTATTAAAACACCCCCAGGGCCACGTGCAAATGAACCATCACGGTGCCCGTACGGAAGGAATTTGTAGCTTCCCTGCAGTTTCCTGGGGACAGGACCCTGTGTCAGGAAAGCACCACAGCCACCTCCATAAGTGGCCTTAACTCACACCTGACTGTTCTCTCCCGGAGAGACAAGAAAACTCCACTACTGCGTATTTTCCATGATGGAAAATTCATTTGAAAATGAAAAAGCACAGTGAAATATAGTCTGTGCCTAAAATGAGGAATGTAACATCCATTCAGTACTGTACATACACCTTTGTGTAAGACTGCACACACTGCATTAAATAACCATGCCTCCCTGTCTCTAGTTAGGGTAGAGAGGGAATTGTGTGGTGAAAGACGTAATTTGTACATTAGGAAGTCTCTGTTGCCAGATCAGCAGCAGCAGCACTGACGTCTGTACTCTCTCGCTTTGTTCCTGCTGCTATAAATCAAAATGACTACAGTCCAAGTGCCTTACTTGTTTAACTATAAATGCACTGCTAGTCAGAAAAAACCACACGAGGAGAGATCTAGATAATCTGCATATACTTTAAACTGATTAAATCGAGAAAGCCCCCAAAAAGATCAGAATAACATTTACGAATTTATGGAAAAAACTTTTAAGGATTGGAATCCAGCAGAGATGTAAAAATTCTATGTCTACAGGCACTGATGCCTTTGCTAAATGAACTATCAAATTTGCCTTCCTTAATGTGCATTGGGATTCATTTATTTATACACACAGATTAATGCAATCTCTTTAGAAACCTATTTTCCCCCCATGTTCCTATGTATTTTCTTGCTTATGTAAACTACTGGAGGCAAATTAAAACAGAGTAGATGAAGTGGGTCAGGTTTTACTTTCCCTGGTATTATATGCCTGCGTATTTATAGTAATAAATACAAACATATATAGCTGAGGTTGTCTCTCATTTATGTGGAGATTTAGAAAGTTGAGTATCTTCTTTAAAGATGAAATGAGCCCTCAAAGCCTAAAATACCTCTTAGAGCCCTTCCAAGTTCTAAAAGCAGACTCAACTGTTACATAAAAATGATGGTGCCAATGCCTGCTGCTAACCTGTTGGCTGAGGGAGAGCAGGGGAATTCTCATCCTAACACCTACCGAGAACCTGGACCCATTTCATAACATGCAGCACGATTTCTTGACTTAATGGAAAAGGAATAGGAGAAATTAAGAAGATAACCTTCCAATATCAACATTAGCTCAGCTGAGCTGTAAATCCTGTGTATTGGGCAGCGTAGCCAGAAATATGTTGAGCTATACTTCTGAAGAGGAAGTAACAGGATCAGCGAACAGCAGGTGAGGACATATCAATGCCGTGCTGACATCATTACTGGAACCTGTGTTACCTTCTCTGAGACCACCATTTTTAATTTTTATTTTATTTTTGTATACTTTTATTCTTCATTCTGAGACATTCAAAGAGCATTAAAGCAAAAAAGCCCTAAGGCATTTGGTTTGCGGAAACTGTCCTGCTAGGCCTTGGCTAATGAATTTGCAACCAGATGTTCATTGTAAGACCTGATCCAAAATGTACTGAAGTCAATGGAAAGTCAATTGGAAGTTCCAGATTACTAGTAAAAAGTTACTACAGTGCCAGTATTAGGGAAAAAAAAAAAAAAGATATAAACAGGATATGGCCATCAGTCATTCAGCTGGGCACTGATCCCAGGGGAAAAGAGTGGAAAAGTAAAGGAACAAACCCAGGATCCCCAATTATTATGTGCCACCAGAGGTATGGTAATTGTTATGCAAGTGGGTAGAGAATGCAGCAAATGGAGGAAAAAAAATGGATTTAGCCTACCTCTTTCTCATTGCAAGCTAACCCAGTCGGTGTGCCCTCTAATTTGCCATTAAAAGCGTGTATACATGGTTACTCTATCACAATGCACACAATGGTAGTGTTTTAGAAGGCAATAACTACATGAGTTAAGGGAGAACAACACAGAATCAGTACTAGTTATCTGTTCCGTAGAAGGAGCCAGAAAGCCTCATAAACAATATTTTGTACATGTATATATAGTACATATTATGTATGAAAGTGCGTATTGAAAGATAACCAGCTTGACCATGACAGGCTTCTGGATTCAGTTCCACTTGACACTGATTTAATAGTTATACTTAACACGTTAAAGAGTCACACTGGGATTAAGTGCCTGAAAAATGAAGCTAAACAAGCTCATCTGTTCCTTAGAGTGACTAACAAACCACTGCAAGGGCTTACACAGTACACAGATCGCTCTGTTTTGAGCTTTTAGCTCTAAAGTTATTGAATAGTATTCCAGAGGTTACAATATTGCTGAAGAATTTTTGGTGAGGTTCTCTAGGCTGAGCTATACGTTCAATTACTCTTAGATCTCTTAGGTGCTCTTCCACCTGAGCAAAATCCAGATTCCTATTTTTCGTATATATATTTGCATCTGTCTGGTTTGCACATACCTCTTAAAAATAACTAAAAAATCCGTCAGTGTCTTTGTAATATAAAGAGGCTGTAGGTTGTTGGACAAAAGATTGATTTTTTAACAGAAGAGAAAAAACAACAAATTGCAGGGTGCCTTAACTGCAGTTTGGTGTAGTCCTTCCTCTTTTCTGCTAGCTTAGGAAAAATATAGAATTAAAACTAACAAATACCCATATGAAATCTGGTGAGAAATGCAGTGGAGTGGAGACATCTAGCTGCCTTCTCTCTACCAACAGCACCTACGAATCAGGAAATCCTGTCTCTACAGATAACTTACAGAAATCCACTTCGTTAGGAGAAAGTTAACAAACCCTTCCATGCTCAAGGGGGAATTTAAATCTGGGATGGAGCCTGGGTTACTACATACTGCCTATATTCCCTCTCGTTCTCTCTGAAGGTTTTCTGAACAAAACTTTATTTCCTTTGATCTCTTAAGTTTGATCCCTTAGGAGAGCTTTTCATTTTTGCAATTTTGGTTACACCATCTTAAAAAAAAAAAAAAAAAAAAAAAGCAGTTTTGGATGTGTGAATTGCCATGAGAAACAAACGTTGAAATTGCCTCCTTGATCTAGAACTGAACAGGACTGAAGTGTACTGGTGGAGATGCTGTGAATAAGCCTGATGGCCATTGTTCAGGCTGCATCCCATCCCTGATTAAAAAGCCTAAAAAACGGGCAGTGCATCTTTACTGCTGCACAATCTCCCTTCCCGCATAACCAGAGTCAGTTGTGATCCGCCTCTACGTGTCCAGAGGTCCAGCAAACATGCAGCCTCCTCAGCCAGTGGAGACACCACACAGCGTGCCAGCCCTGCAGCCCCACGAGGCCAGGCCAAGCAAGATGCATGGTGCCCTGCCCTGCAGAGATATTTTCATGGCTCTGTCAATGAACCAGAGCCTGGTGAATGACTGCATCTACATGGGCAAGTATACATTTAAACACTCTGCTGAGAGGCTGAGGAGACTTGCTGCACAAGTACTTGTGGGCTTCAAAATACTGCATACACTTTCAGTTGTGGATTCCCCTTTCAGCTTCAGCATACGTCTGCACTCAGTGCGCGCAAAATACATGCACGTGCAAGCTCAGGCAGCAGGCAGGCTTTCCACACTCAAATTCTGACTCTACAGATGGCAAACTATCCAAAATCACAGTTGGAGCCCAGCTGTTTTTGTTTTTTTTTTTTTTTTTTTTTTTACCATCACCCAATAAACAAAGACTACATAACTCTGCATCAATACTCTCCCAAAAGACATGAACTGGAAAGCCTTGGACAGGTTTTACGTAAGAAAGTACAGGGATTAAACTAGTAACAACTATCCAATCACAACAAAATAATTCTCGTGGCTGTGGGACAGGTATTCAGATAACGACATGTGTGTAGAATGAAAGAGAAGATTTAAGACAGCAGGACAAAGGAAGGATAATAAAAATACTGGCCCAAGCTCAAACACTAAAGAGTACCAAACATTAAAGCATGTCAAAACTTCAGAGAAATCTTTTTCATTTTCCTTGGGAAAAAGATGATATCAGAAGATAGAAATTCGCAGTGTTATTTTTTAGTAGATGAAGTAGCTTGTGTTCAAAGTCACGAGCCCATAGCCATGTCAGAAACAAGTACCACGCAGAGCTACATCAGGGCCACAGTTCAAACTAAGGAAGACACAAAACCCAGAAGTCACTGAGTTTGCAGTCATGTCCAGCAACATAAGAAGCAAAGTCGCAGGTGTAGGTGCAGGATTAAGTACATTTCCTTAGAGAGCTCCCTTGAGAACAAGTTTGAGGGTGCCCTTGTGACAGCATACCAAGCAAGAAAGATTGTACAGCAGCATCCACCTTCAGATGAAAGACTTCAGTCTCCAGGGATGTCAATTTAGCAGCTGTTCTCTTCCTTCCCTCCTTACGTCAATCTAAGAGTTACAGCAGAGCCAAATGAGATCTACCAGCCTATTTGGTCTTTAATCCAGTGCTTGACCAGTACTTTCTGGCTTGCGCCTCCACTGTGTGATATTTTCAAATGTCTCCCCACATCTGATAGCAGCCTAGGAGTGCTTAGCTTCTAAGGTTGAATGTATTCATTACAATATGAATGAGGCTTGACACTTTTAACCAGGGCCAAATTTATCAAAAAGAAATCATGAGATGAGCTACCGTGAAGGTCGCTATTCTGTGAAGTAAATGCAAGCACAAGGACTAAAGTTTATGCAGAAAATTTGAGCTGAATATCTTCTCCAACTGTTAGAACAACGAGAAATTGAAAGTATATTTTCAGAAAGTCGTGTAGTGAAACACTGTGGAGAAGTTCCTCCATTCTCTATACTAGTGCCAATGTAAACAACTGTGTTAGTTGACAGCGTAAAAGATGCATGAATTAATGATTTTTAAGTTCAAGCCTTACACGTATGGAGCACTGGAATTGCCATAGTTCATGTTGGCAGCCTACCAAAGCTGAGAGAAACTCAACTGACCAGCATAATCCCACATCACCAGAATGAAGTGACGTTGAACCTGGAACAATCTTAACCATTCATTCACTGAAAAGAGGTGTCTAAAACCACTACAGCTTCTCTTCTGACTGGGGCAAGATGTGCTAAAGAAAAAGAAAAAGTTACTTTTGACTTACAAGCACAAACCTGCCTTCCATTTTCCCCCTAAAGGGGAAAAATGTGATTTTCTAGGCAACTCTGATCTAGGCAGTTAAGATATACTTGTCTTGAAGTTGCTACAGGACTTTCCCATGTACAAGTCCAAAGTCTAGTGTGCTGTAAACAAATCTTCATCACCTGACTTGAGCTCTACTTATTCCTGTACCCACTGTATTGGGGTGATAATTAAGAGTAATTAAGATTTATTTAATGTATCATTTATTTAATATATAATTTAATTAAGATTAATGTAGCAGCACTACAATAGGATCGAGGTCCACAGTAATAAAAGAATATTGGTATAGTGTTCTAGCACTGACTGACTCACTGAGCCAAAGCAGACAGATAACTTTGCTTATCGCCTCAAGAATGCCAGTATCAGTGGAGGATACTGCACAAAAGACTCCTGAAAAATTAAGAAAGTTCCCTCACGCTGTACACAGCCTCATACATGGAAAATTTTTAAGTACCTTAAATTTCCAAAGACAGCTTTATTATTTTTATTGCAGTTAACCTCAAAGATGGAGTTACAGCTGAGCGAAATCAGGAAGTATTTTTCTATGTACTAGGCTCGCATTTCTCCTGATCTGGAACACCACAGCAGCAATTCAGATGCTTCAATTAAGAAATTGTTTAAACCCAGTTCTGGAGTAGCTCCAGTTTTCATAAGTCCATACTCAGCTGCATCTTCTAAGGAGGTACTCATCTTGGGATCGTGATAGTAATGGAAAAAGACAGCTACTCATGTGGGACTTACGAACAGCAAGGTAACCTCTTATCATTAATAGAATATATGTTACTTTCTTTAAAGGAAAAAAAAAAATAGTTCTGGTGTTTTACTGAAGTGAATGGATAAAAATACAGTCTTTGTTTGAAAAAAATTGATATTTTTTTTGGAACAGCTAAGGAGAAGACCAACCCTAAACAATCCATACCAGATTTTACTCCATACTCCACTGCTTCTGGAACGGGACATTTTTGGTATTTTGTCAATTCCATGTAGATATCCGGTCAGGATGTATGTATTGAATATGAACCCTCAACTTACTTTCTACAGCAAATACTCTGGTTAGCTTTTTTTACCTGAAGTAAAATATTAAAAGTAACCTGTTATCTGGGCTGCAGTGCAACTCACTCTTCTTTCAAAAGCTGGACATCCACAGTAGATGAACTCGAATATATAAACATTTCTACTTTTGCTAATACAACTGATCTCCAAATTCACGTCAGCCACAAATGATTTTAAATAGCTAATAGATCTTTAGAGTCACTTTTATTTACGCTGCTGGAATAGTCATCTAATGTCCTGATTTATCTACAGTAAAGGAATATGTCCTGAACATAAGAAAATTAATTAAAATGAGGAAATATTTGGAACTGTTCTGGTAAGTTTAGATGAAAGCTGCTTCAGCGGGAATAAGAGGTTGTACCCATAGTACAGAGTGGAATAAGAATTGAAAAGCATCTCAGAAGTATTTGCAACTGACTTAAAACTTAACAGGAGAAAATTAACTTTCATTACTCTAAAAAGTTATTTACTAATTGTTTGAGAAAACACAAACTACTTTCCGTTGCAGATTTATATAGATACCTCATTATGAAGCTGGGAAACACTATGCTACTTCTCAATGCTTTGTTGAAGTTCCTTCCCCACAGGATTCAGGCAGAGGAACAACAGCAACTCTCACATGCTTTCAGTTTCATGGAAACATCCCTATATATCAGAAGGCCAGCAGTCACCGATAAACATCTCCATAGTAGGAGCACATACTTGCATGTCAAGAATGAGAAAATTTTCCACCCATATCACAACACGTAACAAACTTCAGGTTTTCTCACAAAAAAGTTGTGAAAGGAAAACCAGACCATCGTTTCCCACTTCATTTCCACGCTAAACTCTCAGTCTTTCTGTTCCATGGGAACAGCATTGAGCGTCTTCAACACTTTTCTTCAAGGGCCTGTGACCCAACTACATCCTTCCTCATGTGGCACGGCAGTTTGTGACTGCAATGGGAAATCCGGTAAGCCCCTCACAGGTGAACCCTCCGTAAAGAAAGAGAGGAGCCCCTGATTGCATTAAAAAGCAATTAGTGCATAGGAAATCCTTCAGTCAATACTCAAGTAGCTTCTTCCAACACTACCTCTCTGCGTACACATTGTATATGCCCACGTCTAACTTTTACTGTCAGGTTTGCTCAAACAACAGGGTATTAGAACTTGATAATCAAAGTAGAGGGAGTGTCAAAAAGTGGAAATATGCCACTTACTGTATTCTTGTCTCAAAACTTCGTGGTCTGCCACCGTAAAAGGAGGTGAGGGAGCTGGCAGCTAACATAGTCTTTCATTGTGAAAGGACTGACAGGTCTAATCGTCATTTCTGCTTCAGAACTTTTTAAAACGCAGTATGTGAAAACATGCTGACCCTTGGGAAATAAGTGGGGCTGTTAAAAATAAATAGGTTCCAGCTTTTCAGGAAGAACAGATTCACAACAGTGACGTAAAAACACCCAGCAGCCTGTCCCAGCCATTTCCCACGAGACTCTGCTGATTTAGGAAGAAACAGCAGCTCACACAGCTGCCTGGAAATTTAAATGCCAGGATGTTACTTCTTGAATCTCTTATTTTTAAAACTGCTCACCTTTGACACAGTGACAAAATTTGCACAATCCCTTCATATCCTCAGAAACACTCTTTGAAGATTTAATAAAAATAAAGAAATCAACCTATTGGAACGTTGAAATAAACTGAGATACTACTAGCCTTAAGGTTATCTTGTTGAAAAATTTCTCGAGTATTTCTAAAAGTATTACTCATTTCACAGTTTTTCTGTTGGAAGTCATAGTGAGTCCCAAGCACATCTTAAACAGCGTGGCTGTAAAGGACCAGTGGTGTGTCATGGCACGCTGGTGCCCAGGGATGCTGCATGCAGTCAGCTTGAGCCAAGGTAGAGATGTTTCAGCAAGTGCTGAAACAGATTTGTCCATGGTTGGAGTTTCTGATTGGCAGACACTTCTACCAGTTACAGCAGACTGCTTCTCTGATAGCACTGCTGCAGGTTTGACAGTGACAAATAAAGTTTCCTCATCTCAAAGCATATCTCTGCATCTTTAATTCACAGTGCTTTACTTGGGAGCCATGTGGAGACTGAAGGGGTGAAACCATCATTTTAGTTTAATGGAGGAACTATCTTCCTAGCGTTCCACAATCCATGTATTTTCCTGTGTTAACTCATCAGGATTTAATTCCTTCTGTATTTCCACATCTTCCCATCTCTCCCACAGAAAAAAAAAAAAAAAACCTGTTAAATGCTAATCCTAACCAATGTTTTCCATAACACAGAATATGGAAATTTGTGACTGCTTCTAAGAGGAGTGTAGGGATTACATTGCTGGACCAGATTCTTTCACTGTGACTCTAACACGTCTAACCCCACGTCTACACTTTACCAGCAAACTTACTAGCTGATTTGTTCTACTTCTGCTAGGAAAAAATGAACGACACGTTTGCGTTTATTAACAAACTAATGACTCATAGAAAATATAAAGCCATACAAATACGTCCAGAAACTGAAGGAAAACAGTATCTCACATTACCCTTGTTACTTAGATAAGGAATCAGATAAGTAACTTCAGGCATAATTTTGTCATCTTGCTACTTGCCCTGAACAGTATACATCTTTTGCTAGACCATCTGTAGAAACCTATTCCACAGACCAGAACCTTTCACGGAAAGTAGCCTCTGTCCTGGTAGCAACATCTAGTAGGAGTGAGCCTCAACCAATATAACATGAAGGCATATCTAAGTTGCATAACTTTGCCTATAACTTTTACAGCACAGCAGTTACACAGGGAGCTTTTTATACATAAAGTGAGCAGGAAAGGACAGCAATCCATAAGCAAGATCCTGCGATTTTTTTACCCAGAGGAGCTTCCCTTGGCCAATTCTCATCACCTGAAGTCTTCTTTTCATCTCTCTTTATCAGAAAAGAACCATCCATCTCTATCATAAGAAAATTGATATTGTCTGCAACGATTGCAAAGACTTGTGGTCCTAAAGAAAAGAGCAAGAAGCCCTCAGGAGAAATCAGTGATAGCGGGCAGGCCATCAGTCCCACTGTCGGATTCAGTGTGCCCAAGACTGTTTTTGCTCTTTCAGCGTGTAAGAGCTGTTTGCACAGTGAGATGAGTGCTGCTCTGAACATTGCTAAACGCAGTAAAACAGGCTGACAGAGCAAAGCACTGAACAGCAGAAGATATCAGAGAAGCAACACATCCCTGTAACTCTCCTTGCTAAGAAGCGTGCTGGCATGCCAGGATCATTACTCCTCATCAGGTGTCCTTTGTGGCATCAGCCCAGGCTCCTGTAGCATATCCCCAAGGGCAGTGGGTGCAAGAGGCAGCTCCTGCTGTGACCAGTCACCTGTTGACGGACCATCACACAGAATGGATTCTGGGCTGTCTTTGATCTTCCGCCAGCTCCTGATGTTTCCCAAATTGGTGGGAGCTTACTTATCTTTGAAGCTTCATTCCAGGGTCAGAAGAAACTGTGCAGTGAGGCTAAAAGCTATCAAAGTATTGTGGGGATGGATAAACAGACAGTGAGCTCATTCACGTCCAGTTTCCTTAGCAATTCAGGCTAAAAAGGAACATTTTATACATACATGTAACATATATTCATATAATGGGTGGGTAACTGGCAACATTCACAGTATCACAAGAAGTTTGGCCCTCTCTCAAGAAGCCAACAGCCTATTTGAAGTTAGCGGGTGTGTTTTTTCTCTGGTAATGACTTTAACAGCAGTCTTACTTTTACTAGCCACACTGGGCACTAGTCCATCTTACAGACTGAAGCTCTCAGTTCTCCAAGCAGCTCTGCAAACTGAATAAGATTACCCCCTGAACTGAACCAGAGATGTCGCATTCCTTCCTGACATGACCCTGTTGCTGAGGAAAAAAGGGCTGATCTGAATCGGAACAATCTTCCTTGCAAAGACAACAAGACTGCTCACAGTTTGAAAGTGTCCCTTGTTCTGCCCCACTTCAGGTGGAGGCGTTCCAAGTCCACCAGGATGGCCATTAATTGGAGAATTCTACTCCAAGGGGGCTTCTCTGGTACTACATGCCAAAGAAAAAATGTTTTCCAGGCCTTCAACACAGCTGGAGCATTCAGCTTTGAGAAGTCTGGCTTTGATTCACTAAAGGGCGTAAATGTCACAACATCCACTGCTGGGGCCCCTAGCCTTTCAGATAAATTATTGGATCATCAAACCTCCAACTCAGAGGTAGGAGGCAAGTAAGTGGGTCTGGGATTTGTTGCTAAATTGTAACTCAAAAAGAATAGTTTGATGATGAATAATATACCATTTCTTTTCTCAATTTTAAAAAGTTTACTTTTCCTGATTAAACGTATTCCGAACCCAAAGCAAAAATGCTAAACTTCAAATAGAAAATTCAATCCTTTCCAGAATTATTTCTCCTTTCTTCCCCCCCCCCGCATTCAACATGAATTCATTGCTAATTCTCATTGGGTCGATCTGCAAGAACATTAAAAAAATTCCTTCTGTCATAGCAGAAGGATGTTACCAAATCCCTTAAACTAGCGAATAGCTGCTCATCTTAAATAGTTACTCTGGAAATTACTGATACTGGGAACGTTTGTGTGGCAAACCCACATGGGCTGTTATCTGCTTCATCAAACAAGCAAGAAATCAGGGTTCACCATCTGTTACGACCATTTCATCGTCTCTCACATCTCAAATTCAGTGAAGATGCAGAGTTAACACAACTTTTTCAGCTCTAGGCCAGCAGCTGCAACAAACTCCACCGGTTGCAGTGTCACTGGTGTGGCACACAGTCTTCCCGCAACTTTCATGCCCACCTTACCCATTTGTGAAAGTGAGGTGTCACTTTGATATACCATGCTCAACATCATAATTCTTCTCCTATCCTCAGCTCATCTTCCAGCCTTATGCATACCTCTAAATGTAAAACAGCTCTCTGAAGTTTGTCATTTTCTGTTTACATACCAGAGATGATACACCAAACCAGGTACTTCAACAAAACAAATCTTAACACAGTACTCATCAAAGAAAGTACGTATGCAGCAGTTACATAAAACAGCAGTTTCATTTTAGCTTTCCCATACCCAGGTAAATTGGAAACTTCTAAGTTGCCTGCAATATTTTATGTAAAGGTCGCTCAGGAAATGCAAGATCTCTATTGTAGTGCAATTGCACTGTTATTCACCTCAGTTTACCTTCTGTGATATACTGTCAACAAATCTGCCTCCAAAAGAAAGCACCTGCTGGCTCTGTACTAAATTTTATTATTTGCAAACAGAGACTGAAGCCAGGCTCAGATTCTCAGGACATAATAAGCTCTTAGGTACCTGGGTGAAGGCCAGTGGCTGGGTTTTGGGGGTACTGAGGGCTTTTATGCTGGTATAGAAAAATACGTAATAAAAAAGTAGGATATTCTTAATGTAAATCCACCTTTTCCTTTGAATCTGCTAGAAGCAGCAAATAAACTGTCTCTTCTCAGACGTGTTACACAGAATTATCAGTGCCCGTTTGATGTGTAAAATGAAGACATATGTTTATGGTTAAAGAATTGCTCCCTTACATCAGACCTCTTCACTTCAGAAGGAAAGCAAGAGAAAATTCAGTAATTACAAAGTAACTTCTAAACTGAGCGATCTATTTACTTAGACTCCGTTTAGCATTTGCCTCATACCCTGCTGCTTAAATGTTTACATCCCATACAAACCACTCACAGCTTTCAAATGCTTATCTTTTTAAAACCCAAAAGGAAAAAGATGTATGTATACTTAAATTTATTTCAAGGTTAAGCTAGGAATGAATGATTAACAAGAATAAAAGCCTGTTAAACGATACTTCAACATTCAAAAATGAATGCATTTCGTTCTGTGTTCTTTGTATTCAGTCCTTGTAGGCAACCTGGTCATCAGATGAACACATGATAAAGTGAATTCCAGCAGGATACCACAAATCAATCATGTTAATTTTATAGTCTGTACCAGCTTGCGTTGACTATATAAAAAAAAAGTGAAAAACAACAAAGCAGGAAAATACACTTCCAACTGTCTTATGTCTTTATACGCTATATTCTCCCACAACTGAGGACACAGCTCTTCTGATATTACTGAATGATCCACTGATCTAACTTCACACCACTTACAAGGAAAGTGTGTGTCTATGCCATTTTGTAGTTAGCCTCCTTTTAGAATCACTGAAAGTTCCCCACCTTCAGAGAGATAGCTGCTCTGATTCTCCTGCCTATGATCCCAGGTAGATGCACTCATTGCTGCGGTGCTGAACTTACAAATAAGACCTGAAGCACCAACACTGCAAGGATGAGCATTACAGACCACCATGAATTAGAACATTTTCATTAATATAAATAGAGGAGCTCTAAGCTGTGCCTCAAAAAAAAAAAAAAGCGTGCTTTCAGTATACAAACTTTATTCATCTTCCTTGAAGAATATCAGCTATTACAAAAGACGCCTAAGAGCGATTCTCAGGTATTCTTTTAGTTGCAGATAAAGACATTTGAGGTACAGAAAAACTGAATTCAGCCAATTCCCTTCTGCCAAAGGGATTATCATCCTACCATCGTTAAACTGTAATTAATTACTGTAGTGTGGGAGGGCCAGGAAGGATATGGCATCCATCCTCCTATGGCATCCAGCAGGATGGAGTTCTCCCTGAAAGCACACAGAACTGCTGACTTGATTACCATCTTGCCTGGAAGCCTCAGTCCTGGGCCAGGCACCCATCAGCTCGATGTCCTTCCAACATATTGGCAAAGGCTGATAACAGTTTATGAATACTGAAGACATTTAATCCACAAATGGTATACTCTGCTGTTAATCTCTATTAAGGCTGCATAGCTCCTACTGCCATGACAGATATGACGTTTGATTTTGCTTTGTCATCAGCTCAACTTATAATTTATGCTCTGGGCTAGTGCTGCAGTTTGGAGCGAAGGTCTACAGTTTCACAGACTGAGGAGAGCCAGGTCCTCCTGTGCTTTCAGCCACAAACACCACTTCACCTCCAGGTCTTAAAGGCACTCAGGTTGTCAAGAGACCCAATTTCCTATGCTTAGCTACCTGTGTGCATACTTGCACATCCAGATTTGTGTACAAGCAACTCCGTGGCCAAACAGAAAGCTTCCTTGTTTTTAAACATCTCTAGCCAGGTAGCCATTGAGCACAGACTGTGTAGCTTGTTATTTTTGATCTAGACACCTAAGCAGCACTGGAATCCTGCTTCAGATGTCAAAACAACCATTTGGAATCTCACTCCAAGTGTGCCAGAACATGAGTTTATAAGATTCCCACACTTTAGAGATTGTACACAAGTTGGTACCAAAATATGCATAGCATTAGTGCTACTCCTGCTTTCTTTAATGCTGGAAACCTTTTTTTAACTTTAAGAAATTTCTTAGAGGAGAATCCAGAAGGATGGAAGGCTTGCACATCTTAGCACTAAGGATACATCAACAGAACAGTTTTTCCATCAAAAACTCCTGCTTGCTTATAGAACCTCTACCAGATTTCCTTTGGCACTGCAATTACAGTCCCCGAAGTGTATTCCAACATTTTTGTCATCTGATCAGCCCTGCACAATTTACTTGATAGCAGCTGTGTGCACTTTCCTCAAACTTTCCCCTAGTGCATTAATACTTTATTCTTTTTGAAAGCTTTCCAGGGGTTGTGAAAAACGTCTCCTGTTTCTTCCTTGTCCTGCGCTCCTCCCACATCATAACACCAGCTTACACTTTAGCCGAATAAAAACCATTCAAGATACAGAATTGTTTGCTGTGTTTCAAAAGGTGCAACTGTTCAAAACTGGGAAAGAAGGATACCTGCTTCTGCTGTGAGAGACACAAGCTTAGTTTACGCTCTGATACAAACATTCCTTTTAAACTCAGCTTGACTCACTTGGTTCTCATGAAATTACTCCAGAGAAGTACGGGAAGAATAAAACTACATGAAGATATACTGGGAGGAAGCTATTTTATATCAGAAGTGTTCTCCCAGTGTTACCTTCACACATTTTTGAGAATCAATTTGCAAACTTTTTACAAAAAACATACTAAAAGACAGCTATAAAATTCCCTCTAAGCATAAAAGATACAACTGACATTATGCAGAATTTAGTGATGATTACACTGGGAAAAATCAGAGAAGAATGGCAGTGGAATTTGAGCGCATCACCTGTAGATTTATATTCAGTAACCATTTCTCACAGAGGTTGCACAGCTGGTGACTGAGATAATGCAGAAAGAATATCACAAACAGCATGCATCTTGCATGGAGGAGTCAACAGACTGTAATATGGGCTGTTCCTGCCATTGTTGTACATGATGAGTTCTCCAAGTCATGCTGCAGCTTATTAACCAGAGAGGAAGGAGAACAATGGAAAAATTGTTAATTTGTGACCCTCAATCCTTGCACTTTTTAAGCCACTTTCCCCTTGAACAGAGTATCTGAAAGCAATATCCTGGCATGAGTTTAAACAAATTTCAAGTAACACAGGCTAATCTTCTGAGGCCTGTTATGTCTCTGAAAAGTTATTTCTTTCCTTAAGCCCTGCTTCCCTTCTGGAAGTCTGTTAGTCATGAAACGAGCAAGCAGCAGCGTCTGGGGCAGTAAATACAGCCTTCACCCCCATCCCTGTTCTGTTCCCTTTCTCCCCAAAGAATACACCATCAAATTCCACTAATAAAACAGCTCTTATTTTCCTCAGGGATAAAGAGCAATGAACAAGAGAATGGTTAATAATGGTAGTAACTGTCATAGCGAGCAGACCAAAGGCTTTGGCGGTTATTTTCAAGCACTGGAACCAAAAGTTGAACATTCACTGTGGTTTAAGGAATACCATTTGAAACACCATTTTCTCTCTTAAAAAAACATTACACTATCCCTAGCATATGGATCCAGTACTGATCTACATCTGGATTTCTGGTTAACTGGAATTTCCTAAAAACTCTTGTGTGGGTTTTTGGGTTTTTTTGTTTTGTTTTTTAAATGCACCCCCCCCCCCCCCAACTCAAGCTGTCCTTACCCACAGAGCGGGATCTGGTTTCTTTGTGCTCTTTTCTGTTTTAAAACAACATCACCAACAGAAACTTGTCTTATTTTCCTTGCTTTTCCTTTCAGGAAAGCTGGGTCCCGTTAAGCCCTACAGCACAGTGCAGTCAGGTACCCCAGTGGGCAGACACGTGATATCCCTCAATGCACCAAGGCTCCAGTAGCCAACTGCCAAGTGCGTCTGCCCTACCATTTCCAAATTGAAGCAGCAATTTGTATCTCGGATCTAAGACCACAACCCAGCGCAATCCCATTTCCCATTTCATTTTTAGTGCAATTACCAAAAAACGCCCTCTTCAAATTTCAGAAGCAGTTTAAGAGGCAGGAGATGTGCATGGAAGACAACACGGCTTATCTTTTGCTATATGCCTGCATACAGGACACTATGTGCTCTATGTTAATCCAAATGTAAAAAAAAAAAAAAAAAGTTAAGGCTGGCATGGATTTGCCACAATACTGAGGACAATATAAAAAAAAAAATTAACCTTCCCCAGTTTCAACTTATCATAGCCACAGGCTCAGAACCCCTCATTGCTTTCAGTAAGAGATCTCACACAGAAAAGATTATGAAAACCAGTCCTCCAGGAACAGAGAAGACTACTCCCAGTTCCTTCCACCAAGCTGCAATGGCAGCCATGGGACTTTCTGCATGCATGGCTCACCCTCCTATAAAGTTTCATTTTTCCTTTCAGCTCTGATTTCTGGTCTTTCTGTCCTGTTATTTCTTCCACAGACACTTTAGCTTCTCCCATTCCCTTGCAACCTGCTGAGAGCATTGCAGGAAGAATTATAGCCAATTCATTTGCCTGCCTGCCAATTAGAAGGATACTGTGTCAGAGGCAAGTGAGTAAATACCAATAAACAATGACAGCTACCCAGCCCATTTGACCCTCCAACCATTTTCAATGCTTTCTACTTTATTAAAATGAGGTATTAATAGAAAATATGTTTCACAAGTTATGACACTGTAGTACTTTAATCACAGACTTGATTTTCCTAGCCAGAAAAAACAGATTCTATAACGTGTTTTTTAATGCCACATACCGTGAAAGTTTTCTGAGGACATTTTCCTAGTATTTCATTACTAAAATAATCATAACTGTGAGCAGGTATCTTCTTAACTCACTCTGTTCAAGGTTTGGTCACGAATATCTGGGACAAGAACCAGTTCATTTATTTTGCACACGACCAAGCATCAGAAGGTGCCCAGGTCTAGCAATGAGCATCCATGTTCTTTTCTACAGCACGGTAGTTTAGCAGACACATCATGTCAGCAGATGCCTTAGGTGTAAAGAGAGGGAACAAGTCTCTCCTTGAAAGAATCGGCACTTGAAGACCCTGACCTCTTACTGTGCAAAGCACCAGAGAAATCCTGCTTGCCCAGCAACGCTTACTTGAAGGCAGCCCAATAGAGGCACAGAGCGCAACAGCACGTTTCTCAGAGAGGTGTTGGAGCATAAACAGACTACAACTTGGAAAAGGCAAGCAATCAGACATATGGTCCCATGAAAAGATATCCATCTCGTGTCATGCATTGTTGGATATTTTCAATACGAGGCAACAACTTGACATAAGTCAAACTCCAGCAAGTTAAAATTATTACATGAAGGGAGTGTGCTGAATAAGTTGAATGTTTTAGAAACTTAAATGCTGTGATTTTCTTCTGCAATCAAATAACCTTATGCTGCATCTATTTATTTTCTTTTGAAGAAAAAAACAACACTGAAATGATTATTTCCAGCTTACATGCATTTGTACGTCCACCCCCTAAAATGTGGGCAGTTGAATTCCTGAAGAAAATCCAACCACCACTCTAAACTGTGCAACTGAGAATAAAGCAAGAGAAAGATTAGCACCCCAAAGCACAAGCACTAACTCACACTCAGACCAGGGTCTTATAACAAGAGAGTACTTTCGCAGCAATCAAAGTAGGCAGGGTTTAATAAGTCACGGAATAGTTCGAGTTGGAAGAGATCCTTAACAGTCATCCTGTCCAACTCCCCTGCAATGAAAAGGGACATCTACGGCTAAATCAGAACACTCAGAGCCCCATTTAGCCTGACTGACATTGAATGTCACCAGGCACTGCCTCTCTGGGCAACCCACTTTGATGCTTCCTGTCCTGACATGAGTAAGTAACAAGCACAAACCATATCATGATCTGAACAAAGCACAGCACTAAAGAATGCTTCATGAGCTTGCAGCAACTGAAAGATTGCTCTTCTCTGCCAACATTAAACTACAACAGCATCTTGCTGTTCCTTGGCAATAGCTTTTAGATAGAGTTTATCCTGCTATTGCCATTCTTGTGGTAAGCACATACAGATTCCCCTTTAATATTTCTTTTGAAGCAGAATACTAATTCTGAGTGACTACACGCAGAAGATGAAAATTTGCCTATAGAAATCTCAGGCTTGACCCTCTAAAACTTCTCCTTCGAAGACTGTGGCCCTTTCCTGAAAAGCTTGTATTTTGCTGTTGGGCACAGAAAGCCACGCAGCAATTCCACGCCAGCTGGTGGTCAGGAATTGTACCCAGTGCTTTATCCCACACATTAAGAGGGCTAGAATCAGCCCTCCATACTGTCACTATGAAACAGTACATATTGTAGCCACACACCCCAAAAAGCAAGCCCCATCATTAACGAGCAGCTGAGTGAATGATTGCTCTGTTTAGCCTTGTAAAAAGAAGACTCAGAGGGGATCTGATCCACATCTATAAATATCTAAGGTGCAGGAGGCAAAGGGAAGAGGCTGGACTCTTCTCAGCAGTGTGTGGCAAAAGCATGAGGGGAAATGGCCACAAACTGAAACATGGGAAATTCCACACAAAAGTGAGTGGGAACTTCTTTACAGTGCAGGTGATGGAGCACTGGCACAGGCTGCACAGAGAGGTGGTGGAGTCTCCTTCTCTGGAGACGTTCAAGACCTGCCTGCACGCCTACCTGTGCAAGCTGGGCTAGGGAGCTGCTTTGACAGGGGGTTGGACTAGATTTCTGGAGGTCTCTTCCAACCCCTGCAATTCTGTGATTGCTTCATGCTCCAGCCCAGACAGCCCTGCTAGTGAAACTCTTGTGTCAGAAGTAATTCCCTAACAAGGAACAGGTATTCAGTACTTCCTCACAATGAGTAGACAAAAGCATGTAGTTAAACCAGGCCCTCACTAGTAGACTGCCCAAAGGGCTATATTCAATACTACCAGACAGATTCAACATATGTGTGAAAAGTTCCAAACCATGGTTCTCCCTGGAATGCTGACACACACTGCAGAACTTCCATTTCATCCCTATGTACAGAGAAAGGTTTTACAGTCACTCATACTAGGTGAGCCATGACTGCCTCACTGTGGATTAAAGCAACGCTTGCTTGCAGCAGATTGCTACTGTCACTATAATACTAGCGATTTTCTTTTCATCCTCAAAATTGATAATTTGTTCAGTTGAGCCCTCCAAAGTATTTCTGAACATACTGCAACACTATCTGTATTAGCTGACAAATATCTGGCAATAGGCAAAGCTGAGTAATCAGCTGATCTTAGCCAAAATCATAACCACATACCTGAAGCATACCTTGAAGCTTGCATTTCTGATATACGTGGATTTACTCTGAGATTCGTTTTATTTTAAACCAAAATATTCATTACTTATTTTAACTGTGATCGACTACTGTCCATTATGTAAGCATTTACTTTAAGTTATTTTTAACACCAGTTCTTTATTGCTATACCTGAGCTCACATTTCCTTCCTTCGCATTTTCTTATGAATTCCTCTTCCTCAGACATGCAGGTTGGCTAAGCTCCAGCCCCAAACTTCCTGGAAGATTTACTTTAAACAAGTAATACTTTGCATCTGATCAGATGGAAATCAAAAAACCGAATTATTTTTTGCAAGAAAAATGAGGCTGTAGCTCTCAGAGTATGACCTTTGCACATCTTGGGACCCACTAGTTAGCACACGTGGGTCTCTTGGACCTAACTCAACAGCACTGAGTTGTTATTCCAGAGACTCTTATTTCCAGATCTTTTACTGCAACCTCCGTAGCATTCCAGGCTGACTACAGTGAAAAACCAAAGGTGTCTTGTACAGAAGACATTGGTAACTCATAACATACTGAACACTGTATTTTACAATGCACCTGTTTAATCAACTTTCATTTGCTACTCCTATTAATAGAGCTGTCTGAAGTGTGCACTATTCCTTCTGCTATTAACACCTGTTACTTTCTAGCATATGCCTTGGACACAAGTGCTAGTGTTAAACAGCCATTTTTGTGCTCCTCCATTTGTTTTTTGTGAGCTTGTAATTTTTGTTCAATTACAGAGAATCCAAAACAAGCAAGATTTCTGCAGAAATCATTCATAAAATATTATATTTTGAGAATTCCCATTCAAAGTGTCAAAGCCATGGCCAACTTAGAGCCTGCCCATGCTGAAGCCAGGAGTCCCCTCCCACGCTCATCACCTGCACACCTCATTGCATCAAGTCATTCCCCAAGCAGGTAGATAAAAGCTGTCTTTTTTTTTTTTTTTTTAATCAGAGAATTCCTGCCTGGCACCAGTATTGACTTGGGTTTCTCCTCCCTCAATCTGGCCCCACGATCAGCTATTTAGAGTTTAGAAAACACCATTAACTTTCAAGCTAACTTGCTGTACAGCTTCCAAATGCTCATTAAGAGATCCCGTTTCACCAAGAAGTCAGTGGTATATAAACAACAATAACAAAAAAATCTTCAGATGGAAGTGTAATGCTTTTTCAACTCCATAAACAAGGCACTAAAGGCTTAGAAAAAAAGGTCATGGACAGAAGCTCTAGAGTGACGCAGAAAACAGGGCAGAGCAGCATTAGGGATAGTTTCAGCTTAAGCATTCACAGAATATTCGTCCAGAAGCAATTTCTCTCTCCCAGGCTCTTCCCCAGTGCCTGCTGATTTTCATTAACGTGATGTGAGGCTTCAGAGTAGCTCACCCTGTCCTTACCCAGGACAACTCTGAATTGCAACAGTCCCCATGCAAAGTGATGGGATAAATAACCTCATGAGCTGCAGCATCCAGCTCACAGGAAAGCGAGTGACCAGCTTTCCCACAACGTGAACACGACAACAATGGCTTCATTTTGAAAGATCAAGCATTAAGTTCCTTGCAGAGAACAGAGGAGAATAGGCGGCCACTCCTGAGTAACGTATGCAAGGAAAAAAACCCAACAAACAGGTATTTGCTCTGACCTTGGGTTTTGCTTCCATTTACATCAACCTTACTTAAATCTCTGCCCTTTTGTCAACCCGTTCTCTCTGCTTAGAGTCCATTTGACTTTAACACTGCACAAAGGACGGTGAGGAAGACTTTTCACAAAACTTAGGTAGCTTGCTCCCCCCACGAACAGGAGAGTTAAGCAGGCCAGCAGGGATAACCCAAGGGTGCCAGCTGCAGACAGGAGGAGATGCGCTATTGGCCTCTTCCCCAGCAAGCATGTTCTTCTCATCACAGTTCCCTCTCCTCACTTCCAGGATATCTTGGTTTTCCCATTCCCATCCAGCTGAAATTGAGCAGTGAGTTCAAAGCTTTTAGGGTGACACTGCTCAGCAGGATGACAGGCAACCAGGGAAGCCACACCACTGCCGTTTCCTTAGGAAAGGAGTGTGAACATTTGAGAGAGGTTATGCCGAAGGGCCAGAACCGCAGTGTTTCATGTGGGAAGCGGAGGAGGGAGACACATGCTTGAGGTTCATTCTTTGTTCTTTGATCTTGATGCTTAACACACATTTCTTGCAGAAACTCTTGTATTAGTTACGAAAATTCAATTTTTAATTTTGCACCCTCAGTCATACGAGTAGCAGTAAATCCATGAGCAGCACCACTAGCAGAAAGACAATGTTTCTGAAGGCCAAGGTGCTCCAGTCCTGAACAAACGCATGCCTTTCCCACATATGCAAAGCATCTGTGGCTGACACAGCTCCTGGAGGAAGTGTGGGGAGGAAGCTCGAGCACTATGAGCTGAAGCAGCAGAAAGAAGCTATTCTTCACAGGAGAAGGATACACAAATCTTTTCCTGCCCTTAAAAAAATAATAAAAAAAAAAACCCACAGAGGAACAGAACAATGCATATTCACTCCCTGAACTTTAAATCTCACTCCAGAGGCATTTTGACCTGATGGGCCACGCTGAGCTCTGAATGCAAAGCTCTGGGAATTATGACTAAAAGATTTCCAAAGAGCCTCAGTTCCCTCGGTTCCCCTACCCCGATCTTCCAGGGATTAGTGCTCATCTGTCCATCCCCACGCCTACACCACCCCACGGAGACGCCAGGAGCTTCCCGCCAGGGAGCAGCGCGGGCCGCGCCGCTCGGGCCGCCCTCACACGGAACGGCGCTCCGCGGGACGCGCGCCCCCTGGCGGTGCGGCGCCGCGGCCTCATCTCTCGAGGCCGGCTCCCAGAGCTGGGGCTGTCACTTCAGAGAAAGCAGCTGTATTTTCTCTCTGAACAGTAAATCAACCACAAAAATCGGTGTTCGGTTCTGTAATGAAATCTCAGGCTTCCCGAAGGGTTTGCTGCCCAGACAAAATGCTCCCTTGAAAAGACTGAACCAGAAGCAGCTTTTAAATTAACCACATACTTACCCAGCACAAAGCTATAGTCATCAGGCAAGTATTTTGACTGATGTGACCTGTGTTCATTGATGAGCTAACCTTACTCTATAAGTGTTTCCCCTCAAAATAATTTTAGACAGCTTTTACACCGAGTTGTTTCCTATTGCAACCCTCCCCCCCCCTCCCCCCCCCGCCACAATGCAGTTAAAAGCATGCAGTAAAGGAAGACATTCTCAAGTGTCTCTGGTGGCCAAGCCCAGTGTGAGCATATAGAATCATTACTGTTGGGAAAGTTCTCCAAGACCGAGTCCAACAGCCAGGCCACCACTACAACCACATAAACACAGTGCTGTAGCAACATGCTTCTTGAACACATCCAGAGACAGGCTCCCCGGGCAGCCTGTTGCAATGCATTCCCACTCTTGGCGAGAGCAGCTTTTTCTTGCTGCCAGCGGCAGCCCAAGTGCCCGGTTTCCCGTGCAGCGGAGCCGGGCGGGACGGCCGCCAGAGGGAGCGCGCAGCGCGGCCACAGCCCCGCTCCGTGCGCGGGGAGCGCTCCGGCCGCGCCCCTCACGGGGTCCTTAAAACATCTGCCACAGCAACTGGCCCAGCCGGCAGCCCAGCCCCGCCGAGCTTGATAACCGCGTCTCTCGCTGTCATATCTACGCGTTTCTTGGGCACCTCTCCAGGGACCGTGGTACCACCGCTTCCCCGAGCAGACTAACTTCGGCTTAGGGTCACCTTCTCATTCACCGTTTCTGCAATGACTGCCTTAATTTTGTAGACTGCAAGGCAATGGGATAACGTTAACTGGGACAGCATCAACTGAAACCACTAGTAAACGCCCCTTTTTAACTTCTCAGCAGCAGAAGTTCCACAAGAAGGGAAGATTTCCTTAACCTAATAAATTAGCAGCCACAGAAGGCTGTTATCTGTGAACTTGCAAGAAGAGGCAAAATGGGTTAATGTAGCCACGTTTGCTGTCACTGAGCAGTTTAGAAGTACCTATTCACCCTTCTGACAGGCAACTTTTCAGCAGGCTGTTAAACTGCTACCATTTTCAGCAGCCCATGTGTTCACAGAATTCCTGCTGGCATTCTCTCCCCACCAAGCACTCCAAGGTTTTCAGAAAGGACATTACTCACCTACACTGAAAAAATATGCAAGTTGGAAAAGCAGAGAAGAAGTGGCTGCACATCTAGCTGCCAAAGCTCATGTCTGCGCTCTTGTTGGTGCAGGTGATGGACCTGCCTTGCACTCAGTATCCAGTTGCTGGACGTTCCATGTTCACTTATACATACCCCAAGCCAGGGCCAGTCCCACATGTTGTCATTATTTTCATGTTTACATCCACACCATGAAACACCAGCAACCCAATTCAGTTCCCTTCTACACCACATGTAGGTATCACTTATCACTTGCTACAAATAATCTACCCAGATGTGGAAAAAACTCTCTTTAAATGAGAGATGCCAAGTTAGAAAACTCACTTTCTCATGTTCTCCGGCTGAGTCCTTCCTTTCCCTGTCCATACATCCCAGCCCAAGCCTGGATTTCCCCCTTGCCCCACACAAACCCAGCACCCCACCCCTATGAGCATCCCAACAGCTGCTGTACAGCAGCTGGAGCACTAGAGAAGAGCAGCACTGCCTTCTCCACCTGGAGATAAGGCAAACAAATGAGTGCAATCCATTTCTATTTTGAATTGTTTTAATGAGCACACTTGTGTCCACACCAAAGGAAGGGAAAGAAGCCAGAAGTTTCCACTCACCTAACGGAAAGCCTTCATTTAATTTTGTAGAGTCAAAGCAGCTACATGAAGCTGCAAGGGGGAACTTCTGTCTCTTCCCTCCCACCCATCAGATTCAATGTACATCTAAGCAAAGAAGTAACAGATAATGGAAACTCATCTGAGCCATCCCCATATTAGTAAGAAGAGAGCTACCCCAGGTTGCAAGTATTAAAATTCTCACATAGGCCACATGTCTTGGGCACAAGTTCAGGCAGAGAACACAGCAGGGTGCTGGCACAACACTGCTTCTTGTGTATCTAAACAGAGGTTTTCATGTGGGAAGATCTCAGAATGATTAAAGTTTCACTATTACTAATGTTGCATTGAGATGAAGGCTAGCAAAACACATCACAAATGAAGCAGCACACATTCAATACAGCGCCTACAATCCAACTCATCAAGTCAAACCTTTGCAAAAAACAGACAGTAGTCACATAGAACAGCTCGTAGCATCTAAGACAGCATGTAAGGCACTAAATCAAGTCTAAGCTAAGGCAACTTACCAGCCTGTTACAGCATCCCTTAAAGGAATTATCTTCCTCTAGGAGGGGCCCAGTTTTCTCACTCTCAAACAAACTTGCTTTCCTGAAGTCCTACAGAGCTTCCAGGCCTCCACCAGCACACTAGCCAGCCCCTCTGCCCTGGGGTGCCCCCTTCCTCCCCAGTGCTGTGGAAAGGGATCAAACATCAGCCAACCACAACATCAGCTCCTAACTACTCTAACCCTGCCCCCCCCCAGGGAAGGAAAGCATCTCAGCTCTCATGACTCCAGCAGCCCTTTTCTAAACAAGAGAAGCAGGATAAAACACACTCTCGCGAGCTCAGAAATAACAGATGCCTCCAACAAGGCTCACAAAGGTTTTACCCTCCCAGACCACAAGCTTCTTGGAAGAAATGCTCATTACCTCAGAACATCAGTGAGCACCAAGATACCCCTCAAGCAAGTTGACCCCCAAACGAGCTAAGCCCTGGAAGATCCCCAGACACAGCTAGGTGCCCCCCTCAGCAACTCCATCACGGGGGGAAGGAGGATGGCAAGTAGTGGTTCCACCTCAGGAGAACCTTGTGATGGAGACCTGCCCAGCCAACAGTAGATCACATCTTCCCAATACACCCAGTCCCACAGCCCAACCCAGCATTTACCTCACACCTACCTGCAAACTGCAGACTAGCTGTTCATGAGATAAAGGGCCAACACTCAGCTGCTGCCCATACCCAGCTATATCTGCATTTCCTTCTCTCCAAGAACAAATCAGCCTCCCACACCACCACAGCTCCACCTGCCCCTAGAGCCCCATCTGTGCCCACCCAAAGCAGCTTCACCTGCCTGCACCAATTGCCCAACCTTCCCCATGCTCACCTGCACAACGCGCGTCATAGCTGGTACTGAGGAGAAGCTACTTCGCTCTGAGAGCTCAAGGGTTGCTCTGTAGCTGGAGAAGAGGGAAATGTGACAACCTTTGTCGTACATTAGCCTTTACAGAAAAGCCCACAGATTGTATACACTAAGAGAAGAGAGGGAGAACAGGTGTGCTGTTAGAGCAGGATGGAAATAAAGAATATTACAGGGTTCCTTTTTGCAAGTACCTATTAACTTGCTGCTGCTGCTTTCAGGATGGAGGAGGAGATGCAATGGCTAAGAAAGCTAATGGGAGATAAGTCTTGGGAACATTCACCTCTAAAAAGCAAATAGAACTCAGGCAGGTTAGCATACTTGAGGTTGGAGCTTTAACACATTATTTCTCTGCCTGCATTTTTGTACCCCAAAACATTTTCCAGTAGCAAACATTTGTTCCTCAGTTCAGGGCATTTAGCAAGCAGCAGGTGTAGGAGGCATGTTTCCAGAGTTGGCAGTAAAGAGCCATTTGAACAAGGCCACATCTGGCAGCGGCGCAGTTGCATGTGACAAACTCCTTGAGATTCATCATCCGAAGAAATGTCACTATGAAATCTGGTAGAAACAAGACTTAAGGACAGAGGAATTAAGCGAAACTGGTACAGCCTATCAGTTTGTTGCTGCCCAGCTTCAACTGGCCTATTGGCCTATGCCAATGCCTCACCATCTACTGAGTAAAGAGTTTCCTTGTAACAGAAGTGACTGCAGACAGCAGAGCCCTGTTGGCCCGTGGGCAGGCCACAGTGAGCCTTGCCGCCTGAGCCTTCTCTGGGGTTTGGAAATGTGGGGGTGTCTGCGCCACTGCCTTGTTTCCACCAGAAGCTGCTGAGGTGCCCCAGCAGGCATAGTGTAGCTACTGCAGGCCCACGGTGGAGAAAACCTCTCCTGATAAGTCACACCAAATCCATACGGTTCTTGTCCTGGCTGGAGTGCTTGTAGTTTGGATCTGATCAGTGACAAAGAGAATTTGGGATGCCTGGAATGGATGCTGTCCGCAAGAACACCATAAGAGAAAACATACAGTCCTGGAGCAAAAAGGTGGCAAAGCAGGCGTGAAGAGATGTCTGAGTGCTCAGGCTGCTTTGGAGCTGCGTTCTGCTTCCATTCAGTGGCGTGGAAGGTTTGGGTTTCTTTCATGTGAAAGCAAAGGAAAGGAAGCAAACAGCAGCGACAAAAAAGCAGATCGGGTAAGCTCAGCCTGATGTAAATGCTAAGCTGCTTGGAGATGTACAATTCTGCGTTCACAAAAGAACTCTGTGCGTGTGTGGCTGTGCTTCATGCTCAGAAATCTTTAATGGTAATTAGATGATTTTAATGGTAATCTGCTGTCAGCGGTCCAGAATTCTTGTTGGCGCGTTACTGGGGCAAAAATCTGCCTTTACTTTTGAACTGCTTATTGAAAGAGAAAACATCAACAATAAACCCAACAACCTGTGATAATACTTCCACAGGACTTCCAAAAACACCCCCAATCTACATTGCACACTGAAGTGCTCATGCTATGCAATCTGACCTCAAGCCCACATCACGTGCAGCCCTGCATGCCCTGACTCCATCGCCACTGTGGCCCTCAGTCTTCAGCTGGGAACGTTCAACCCACAGTGAGTGTGGGGCCCCATGCTGCAGCTGTGCCCGCACAGAAGTTCATGTGGGCTCAAGGCAGAGATGTCCACTAATGGAAAAGCTTTCAGTAGCTGGAGGAAGAACCCAGACAAAGGCAGAGCCGTGCTTGTGGGTCTTAACCACAGATTCAGGCCTCTGAATCTGCCCAAGGTGTTGCTCGCAGCAGGTGGTTCAAAACGTGCACACATACCCGAGTGTGCCCTGCTTCCTGGAGCTGCCTGTCCTTCCTGAAGGGAAAAGCATCTGGCAGAAGTGTATTTCCAATGGGAGAGAGAACCTCAGAGGTTTTATTTACCCTTTCTTCCCTATCACCTCAGCTGATTCTGCTATACAAATGAGTATCTGTGCCTCTGGGGTCACGTACTCTGAAAGGAGCATTTCCTAAGTCTGTGGGTTTCTTTCCAGAATCATGCAGACAAATTTGTGCATGAGTCACATAATGTAGGTGTTTCTCAACCACATTAGCAAGGCGCTTCTCTTTCTGAAGAAAATCCATCCTTACTGCAAACCAGATCACGAGTGAACCAGCGGTGTTCATGTGCAGCACTGAGTTGCACAAAATCTGCTCCCCACCTAATAATATCCCACCGCAAGAATGGGGAAATCAGTCCTTCCAACTGCACGCAAATATCGTCCAAAGTTCATCAGAAAATTAAATTAGAATGGGAGTTAAAAAGAAAAAAAAAAAAAAAAAAAAGAACATGAGGTAAAAATTAAAAAATATATATATTTTGAAATAAAAAATACACAGTTTTGTGAAATTGCCCATTTTTGTAGAATCATTAAGGTTGGAAAAGACCTCTAAGACCATCAAGTCCAACCACTAGCCCATCGCCACCATGCCTGCTGACATGTTCCCCAGTGCCACATCCACACAGTTCTTGAGCACCTCCAGGAATGGTGACTCCACCTCCTCCCTGGGCAGCCTGTGCCAGTACCTGACGGCTCTTTCAGAGAAGAAATTATTCCTAATATTCAACCTGAACCTCCCGTGGGGCAACTTAAGGCTATTTTCTCTTTTCCTAAACAAGTGGGAACTTATTCCAGCAAAAATTGTCAAACTGAATACTATTACAGTGACCCCCTTTGCCCCCCAGAGCATGCAGACCTTAGGGACTCTCTCACAGGTACATGAGTCACCTCAAATGCTCACCACAGGGATGAGTCTTCTTGCACCTAGAGACTGAGCTCTTTTAGGGTCCAGAGAGGAATGAGAAGCAGTCTAGCTCAGAACGTAGCATTGCGTGTGTCCAGGCACCAGGGAGCTTCTGCTGCCTTAAGTGATGGTCAGCACTGTCACAGAGGTCTCCAAGGCACCAAGTTACGGCAAGAAATAAGTCAGTAGTTCCTCAGCAGGCAGTCCTTATTCGCAAGCGGGTGGGGGATTTAGCACCAGCTAAATCAACGGATGGAGAAACTATTTCTGTCTGCATAGGTGGAAATCATCATTTCTGGATGGTCTCTCCAAGGACCTGTACCATCTCTGCCCTTGTGTTGGGCAGGAGCTGGGGGCTGCCCGCCTCTGAGCACCTCAGTGGGCTGCATGCCAGAGGCAACGTGATGTGACACTGTGCAGGCCTTGTAGGCCCTCCAGGGTGTAAGCTCCAGCTGGCTGAGGTGACACCTGCAACCAACCAACACCCTGTGCAGTCCCACCCCAGCCACCATTCATTCAATCGCAGCTTTACCAAATCCAGGAAGAAATAAAGAGGGGGGAATAAAGAGAGGAGCAGATGAAAAGAACCCAATAAATTTATCTATTAAACTGCCCACTTCCACATTTTTAATTTTTTTTTTTTTTTTTTAAGTTCCCTGTGACTATTAGGGCTCACCGACTGGGTTGTGAAAAACTCTTCGGCCCTTCGCCCAGAGCCAGAAGCTGTGCTGCGCAACCAGAACCATTTGTGAAACCACTCTGGAAGCTGGACACATTGTGGGTTCAGTACGTTTGGTGTGAATGTTTCAGCTTTCCCCTCCGCCCTCAAAAACTGAAAATCAAGGACCAACTTTATTTAAGAATCTTTACTTTTATTTTTTTAACCAATTTAAATTATACCTCCCGAGTACAAGTAAAAAAAAAAAATAATAATAATACAGTGAAATAACACTATCTTCTACAAAATATTCTAAATAATAATGCACTTACATCATTTACACAATTTCCTTTCACAATAAAATAGGAGAGCTTAGATCCATATTTACACTATTGACAGAGAACACGGTTGTGCAGCTATCTGCTGCCGCTGCAGCCTCCTGATGGAGCACCTCTGAGAGACCACATCCTGCAGTTGCGCACAAATCTTTCTGCAGGGTAAGAACCCTGTCACAATCTGTCTGGGTGCAGGGACCTGCCCATAAGGTTCCAAAGAGACTGACATGGTGGCAAATGTTTGCTTCTTCCGCTTAAAGCTGCCACCACAGCTCACGCGCACACAATGAAGAGATATTTAAGGAATTCCCTGACTTACATTTTTATTTCAGAACATTAGGCACTTCATTTTAAAAGTCAGCTACTATGGCTTATATAAAACAAACCACTTTCCTCAGGATATGTATTTGCCAGTCAGTGGGAGAAACAGACAAGTCCAAGGGCACCCTTGGAGCCAACGAGTTAGTCTGTGTCAGAATTTAAAGTCATCATATTAAAGTCATCATACTTATTATCAGTACCGAAGGAAGTGTTTTATCAAGACCAGGACTTCCCAGCAAGTCAAGCAATGTATTTTAAAGCTTAGCATATCTGCACTTCTCCTCCAACTATCAGGGACTAAAGCTCTCAGAATAATTTAACTACTGACACCCATGTTGTTCAGTGTGCCACTGGGTGACGAATCCTACACATCGCTGTCTAAAGAAGTACATTGCAGATCGGCAGATTATTTACATATCTTAACGCGTAGACAACAAAAATGCAACTTAAAAAATAATAAATATAGTTCAACAGAGTATAATATTGAAAAAATATATATTAGAATGATTCACCAGGTACTGAATTCCCTCCTTCTAAGGCCTGAGCAAAAAATGTGTTGTTTTTCAACGAGTTGTAACGGTTTTGAATAGGACTTCACATTAGACACCAGCTGTTTGAAATGAAGACGTTTAGCGAAGCCAACAGGCGTCTGAATGTGGTCACACGGCAAAACTTACCTTGAAAAGGAATCTTTGGGGTAAAACAATTTAGACCAAACAACAATACTGGAATTTATTAGGAGGAAAACAGCTCTTGCAGATTGTCTCAACATTAATTCAGCAGCAAGGAAATAAGCATACAGTTAAGGACACAACGTATCTGTGAGACAAATACGTATTAGTGCACATGATCTTCCAAAAACTTTCATCCTCGGCTACACTTGTGCAGAATTCAGAATGCTTCTACCTAGACAGTTAATAACAGTCTAATATGGCTATTCCTAAGTTTGCCATTAAAAAAGAAGAACAATAAGGAGTAACTTACTCGAAAAAGTTGTCCAGATGCCATACTTCAGGTCCAAATATATCGGAACACTGAGAAATCTGGAATCTAAGTCAAAATCTTAAAAATTACACCTATCAAGCTAGAAAAAATAAAAGATGGAAAGCAGTAAATCTGCTCTCAGAATTGCACGCTCACCAGATTTGTAAACTCTGCATGAAGTTAATGATGGACTGTTCGCTGTCAGAGACACGACTCGGACGCTCTACGCGAAGCAGTGCAGATGCTTTATCTATAATTTCCTTCATGTCTCCTTTCTCTCTTCCTTGAGGATTAAGCATTTACAGTAATTCAGTAGCTAAAACAGTCTGTCCTAAGGTAGAGGCTCTGGGTTTACATGGAAGGCGGGGTGATGGGCGTCCACATGGATGCCAGCCGAGTGTGTGCGGAGGCATCGTACTGGCTGTCAGGAAGGTCGGCGGGCGCCCCGCCGTCGTACAGCGGGGATGTGGAGGTGGTGGCAGTGACAGGATGTGGGAGCGTGGTGTAGTGCACCGGAGAGCCACGCAGGAACTGGGAGCTCAGGCCGTTGGACATCCCGCTTGACTGAGACGCCGGGCTGATGGTGCTGTTACTCACAGACCATAAGTTTGGGTACTGACTGGAGCAGGGAGAGCGACAAATACAACAGGTTATTAGTGACTTCGGGTTCTGTTGGCAGGTGCTCAGTTTACCATGCAGCTCCAGGCCAGCTTCACTTGTCCTTCCACTCCTCGTCAGGACTCTACAGCCTACTCTCCCTCTTCCCCACTCCCTTCAAGATACGCACACAAACACAGAAGTATATATATGCAAACACAGGTATGAATTAAGCAAAAACAAGCTGGTTCAGTGAAACTCCACAGGAACAAGTTCAACACTGTGTAACACTACACAGTATTCGGAGATCCCTAACAGTTTACCAAAGAACAAAAAAGTAGAAGTACTACTCTTAATTTACAGAGGCTTAAACAAAAGAGATGGCAGAAATGCCTTCCTTAAGGTCCCACAGTTCCAGTTCCCCAGATTTAATCTACTGGACAGCTCTTAATTCAGCAACTGAAACTCAGTGGACTTTACAACTTTGCAAGTACATGTCCTTGGGGGTCAGACGTGGAAAGACATGCCAGGAGTATCAGTTTACTTGATTAACACACGGTTCAGGACCAAAACTTCTTTGCAGTGAGAAGTTCTTACTTCTTAGTATTTTATTTTTATTAGTATTAAATTTATTAGTATTGTTTATTAGTATTTTATTCTTACACTAGTTAGTAGTACATACTCCGACTAACAGCTAAGGGCCAACTTGTGCATGGCTCAAAGAAGAACGTTTTCCACAGACTGAGTGGTAGTTATGAGCTGACAAAAAAGATGCCCAAACGTCAACTCTGCGGTTTTATCTCTGAGATTTTATCACCTCAGCTGTATTCCTTTGAAATTTCAAGCTCAGCTCCATGGGACTGAGGTTAACTAAATCATGGAATAGAATCATAGACTCATTTAGGTAGGAAAAAAACTTCAAGATGAAAAAGTTCAACCACAACCTCTGCTAAAGGACTGAAGCTTTAAGGTAACTAAGTACAAAGAGGAGAAAAGATGCCTTTATACAGTCTAATTGACAGTATGATTTGATACTGTGCTGGCTTATCAAACAACACCTAAATAATTAATTCCTACCCCAACCACTTTTTCCTTCTCCACGCTGTAGTTTGCTGCCCCCTTTGTAACAGAACAAGGGCTTGTGGAGATGAATGGGCAAACAGTGACTGGCTAAAATGAGACAGATCCAAAAGAAATTTTTAAACACCACTTTGTTTAAAAGCAAAATGAGATGAAACTTAACATCCTCAATTTCAGTGGACGCCTACGTGATTTTTGATCTATAAACTATTGCTGTCACAACTATCTACCTACATTTCCACAGCATCAAAACTAACTTGGATGTGCCTCCTTTTTCAGCCTTCTCTTACTAGTGCTGCCGAGGGATGGACTCCTACCTGGAGCTGGTAGCCGTGCCAGTGCTGTGGCTCATGGGCAGCATAGCTGTGTGTGTGGGAACTCCCAGAGAGGACCAGTTGTCATGGGACTGAAGCATGGAAAGGCAGGCAGAGGAGTTATCAGCGTAAGCTGCTGAGAAAACAAGCAATCACTTCAACGCACTGGAATCAGAACAAATAATCTTTTCTTCAAACGTAACGGTTCACTTTAAAACCCTCTCCCACTATTGGCTCCCACAAAGAAAAACACACTGGAACACTCCCACAAAGAAAAACAAAGTTATCTACCAGTTGTGTCAAGCTTACAATTTTACCAGCACCGCTGATTGCTTAGCTTATAACTGCAAAATCCTCCTTCTGTGACGGATCTACAGACACACGCGCAAAAAAAGCTGTCTTCAAACCACCTGCTCATTCAGATCACGCTTCCTTACTCAGCCAGTGGAAAAGCTCCTTACCCACACTATCCCAATCTCTCTTCCAAGGCCTCTTCTTTATTGCCATCACCTACACTGGCAGTAGTATTCCAGCAGCCCTGGATAATGCACAGTCTGAATCGCATATCATAGTTCTGAGCTGTGAATGCCACCACAAACTCTGAAGTTAGCCTTAGGCATCATGGACAGTGATTGGACTGAGGCTTAAACCACATAGCGGGTGACCAAAACTGGCCATCCAACACAGCAAAGCCATTGAAAAACTATAAAGGGAACCCTATGCAGCCATGCAGAGCCAGAATGAAGTTGCACTGCTAGCTGGCTGAGGGAAGAAAAAAATAGTTTCTTGCTGAAAATTTGAGAAAGAGGAGGAACACTGAAGTGTTTCGTTCTTTCAATTTATTTCAGGTCATGAAACTTGCCAGTAATGTCCAAATGTGAGGAAAGCCCAAGAAAAGCTTGTTTTCCTCTTTAAAATGACCTACAAAGCTACGCAGTCGTTTGACCAGGCTGCATCTAGAAGGCTACGTTTTAATACACAGTTCAAAATACTAAATACCTTTCTAAATGGAAACCTTCAGCACAGGGAAAAACAGTTACCAAGCCTTTGCCAGAACTGGACATCAATGACTTCATTTCATCATGTTTCTTATAACTATCAAACAAAATCCTCACTTTCAAATTTAAGGTAAGTTTAACCTCGTCAGTCATAGTAATTCAAGCATACACAGCAAAGCTGGTACAACACGGTCTAACAAATTAGTGGCCAACAGTTCTACAAAACTACTACTTCTACTTCATTTTTTCCACTGCAAAGACTGTGGAAACACATACTTAATGTCACTCTTTCTTTGCAATGCCACCCCCGTTCCCTCTGAAAAACTGAACTAGAGAGCAACCGCCGTTTCTGCGGCATCACTTTAGATGCACACTGCTCAGAGCTCACACCACATCTTGACACGGCTGCAAAGTACAACTTACTTGGTGAGTTGTTTCTATGCGTGTAGGGATTGGGGTAGGGGGTAGAACGGTGATTCCTCAGCGGTGAGTACCTTTCACAGCTGTGAGCAGGGGAGAGCGACAGGGGTGCTCCAAACTGAGGGTGAGGATTGGCAGGTGGGCACAGAGCCCCAGTCCCAGGGATAAGCCAACTACCTACTGTGAGAGAGCAAGAGTTACCCACTGTGAGTATGCAGTGCAGCCGGACACTGAAAGAGCAGCACGGTGACAAGGTAAGTAACCGATCTGAAAGGAAAAGCACGGACATGAAAGGAGAACAAGTTGCAATACAAATGAAAAGTGTGGAATTTTACAGCCTTCTCAAATGTTCCTATCAGAAAAATCAGAAAACAGTATAGAGAAAGCCACGCATCAAGTTAAGGATTGCTAAAATTCCCATTTAATTACGACCACAGGAAAGTAGGGAAACACTGAAATGGTTAAAATCTCCCTTAGGTGGGAAGGATGTGCTCAGTAACAGCGTAATTGTCAGTCGTAAATTGCTCTTTTGGGGGTCTCAGTGTATGGTCATGGTCTGAGGTTTCTCAAAATACTAAGATCTCTCACAAACTCAGCCTCTTTGATAAAACAGAGTAACGCTGACTGCAGATTAACTCCTCCTTTTATAGGCTGCAGACAACTCTGGCAATAACACTTCGAAACACAGATCACCGAAACACCACTGCATTTTACGAGAACTTTTTCAGCAAATGCCCCCATGTACAAAAGTACAATTCCAGCAAGTTTCTGCTGTACTTTGAAATAAACGTTGATTTCCATATGTGTATGAATATTGCTGTCCTTGGCTGTCTTTCTGGAAAAGAAGGTCCATGCAAGATCCTGTTAGAGAATGCTTAAGACAAGTGTGCCTTTAGCACTTATCATGACGTTCATACAACTGTAAGACTGCATGAACAGCAAATCCAGAGACTGGCGATGTTATCTCCTTATGGACTGGCATGCCAGCCAGCAAACACTGCTCTCAGAGCTTTGCTTAACAGAAGAACTCAAAGGTACATTCACAATGAAAAATGAAAGGAAACGTACACTGCGAGTATCCAGACTGCTGGTTGTCTCCCACTTCCTCCATCACGTCTTTGTGATCATTTCTATAAAGGAAAATATGCCAAAAGTTAAGGATTTGTTCTCACAGACCTGCATAAGAAATCCATAAACTTTAGAATTGGGTTTAGTTAAGGGCTCTCACCTTTCCTTTGCGTCAAGAAATGCCTTTGCAAATGGATTGTATTTAATTTTTAAAGCTGTGATCTAAAAACAACAACAGATAACTTTATTATCATACAGAAATCAAAGACTTGAATTAGGACTATCCAGTGAAGTCAGCGAAGTCATGGATTTTTTTTTTTGAAGAAATAAGACTAGACCCACTCACACCAATTTAACAGCATCTAATGTCTGAAGGGTTAGCAGCGGGCTAGGAATTGGTCCCACCACCTCAATTCTGCGCGACCAAACTGCCCACATTTACCTATCAGCTAAGGAAACAGTTTAGAAAAAACAGTGTGCCACAGGGTTGGGAAAAAAAGGGTTTGAGTTTCAGGCCAGAGCAGAACAGGCACCAGTAAATCTCCAAAAGATCATCAGTTTGCAGATTGATGACATGCAGACACGCCTTCTGGCTAACATCACGGCCGGTTTCGAGAACGGCGTGGCCAGCTGCTTTGCGACGCAATCGAAAACTGCACATCGGTTTGTCCCAAATAATCTATTAAAACCACTTTGCATGTATGCTGGAACGGGAATCAGAACTTGTGTGCCCGCCGCGCATACCTCCTCGTTCTGGTACGCCGTCACGGCGATGAACTGGGTCTCGGGGAAGGAATGGCTGGTGATCATCCGCTGCGGGCCGCCCACCCGCACGATGTGGATGCGGGGCTCATACTTGTGCAGGGAGTTCAGCATGATCTGCGGCCAAAGGGACACGGCAGGTGAGCGGGCACGGCACGCAGGCCCGGTGCCCGCACAGCCCACTCTGGACCAGACTTGGACCAGGAGATCCCAGCGCCGTTTCCCAGCTTCGCCAGTTCTACGCTCCTGTGAATCTCCACCTGCCCACCCTCGGCCAGAGCCCGGGCTGCTGGTACCTACCTGCCCGCCGCCGTTGAGCTTGTTGGTGAGCTTGACCTTGCTGAAGGAGACGGGTGCCTTCATCCAGTGCGCGCCGAAGTTGGGCGAGTCGGGGTGGATGTAGACGCAGCTGGGCGCCTGCGGCTCCGGCTTGCCGCCCGGCACCCACTCACCATTGACATACTTCCAGCGGTGCCCGTCGGCCGCCACGAAGTCCAGCAGGAAGGAGTACATGGCGTTGGGGTCCAGCCCCGACACGCTCACCTTCAGCACCGGGAACATCCTCCTGCGGGGCGACACGGTGGCGCGAGGGCCCGATCGCGGTCCCCGCTCCCCGTCCCCAGCCCTCCGTCCCGCCGCGCGGCCGCTACCTGCCGTTCTTGGTGACGATCATCTCGTTGGTGAGCTCCTTGAAGCGCAGCCACAGCTCGCCGTCCTCCAGCACCACGCGCAGCTCGCGCTCCGTCGGGTCTCCCTTCTCGCTGCCCGCCTGCAGCTCGCTCTCCACCGCGCTCAGCAGGTGGTCCACGCGGTACGCCGGCGCCTTGCCCGCGCCTTCCGGGGAGCCCATGGCGGCCGCCTCCTCCTCCTCCTCCTCCTCCTCCTCCTCCCCCCGGCCGCCGCCGCCCCCCGCCCGCCCCGAGCGCCGGCGGCGGGGCCCGGCTGCCTCCGCCCGAGCTCGGCGGCCCCTCGCCCGCTGCGTCCGCCCGGGGCCGCCGTTATACCCCGCCATAAACGCCCCGCCCGTGACATCACCGCGCCCGCGGGGAGCCGCCGCCGATTGGCGGAGCGCCGCTTTGATGTGCCCGCCCGGGCCGCCGATTGGCTCCCCGCGGCCATATCACAGCGCGGCCCGCGGGAAGGCGAGGCGGGGGTGGGGGGGGGACGCGCCGCGCCGCGCCGCGCCGCCAATTGCCGCCCGCGGGACGGAGCGCGGCCGTTTGATGCAAATCCCCACATGTTGGCACCTCCATCAAAGCGCCGGGCCCGGCCGCCGCGCCGCTGGAGGAAATGGCCCATCGCGGCCCCGGCTGCGCCCCGCTCCCGCTTGCCCGCGTCCGGCAGCAGCGCCCGACCCCGTGCGGGCGGAGCTCGGCTCGGGGCGGGGCCGAGGATGCTCCCGGGACGGGCGTCCTCGGGGCCGCGGCGGTGCGAGGGAAGGAGGGAGGCGGTTTATTGCCCTCTGGGCGGAGGGCGAGAGGTGACAACGAGCAGGAAATCGTTCGGCGGGCGCTCCTTGAACAACAAGTGGCTTAAACGGGAGCGACGGAGAGGGGGGAAACGGCGCGGAGACAAACCGAGCTACCGCTACCCGTGCCCCGTCCCGACCCGGCGAGGGGCGCGCCCGCGGGGCCGACGGCGGCGGGACCCACCGGAATCGGAGGCGATTCCGTCCCGAAAATGAAGAGGGTGCAAAGCAAAGCCCACCTGCGCGCGTATGTGGCGGAGCCGCCCTTGGAAACGCGACGGCAGCTCTTCCAAAGCGAGCGCTCAGCGCCGGGTGACTCCTACCGTGCGCGCGGCAGCGGAGCCGCCCTCAGTCGGAGACATCCTCCCTCCCCTCGGCTAAAACCTTTAGAACTTGAAATGACTGTGAATAACTTTTCAGGGGTCGCACGTAACGTTTCCCGCGGGGAAAAAAATAAAATAAAGTACAATCAAATTCCCTTCAGCTTGCATTCCCGCTGCCGTCGTTCTAGTCCCTTCTCCTCCTCTCTGATCTTAATTGCACTCCGGTTGCTCTCAGGAGAGAAAACTCACCTCTCCCAGAGCCTTTTCACCGCGAGCTGCGGTGCGTGACAGTTTACAGCCAAAAAAAAAAAAAAAAAAAAAAAAAAACCAAAAAAAACTTCCTCCGGCCGAACAGCTGTAAGGATTGCCCCTTTAGAGCGATCCCTTCCTTCCTTCTCGCAGGGCGAGCGCAGCCCCCGGCTCTCGGAGAGCCCCGGCTGCCCCAGCACGGCTGCCCCTGCCTGCCCGCTGCTCCTCGCTCACGGCTGGAGCGCGAGCACTGCCAGGCGCTGCCGGATTTCATACACAGGGCATTCCCGGCCTTACGAGACCCTTCGAGTCCAACTCCTGGCTCCACGCGTCGGACCTGTCCTCTGCATTCATCAAGAAAGGCGCATCGATCTAAAGTGAACGGATCTCAAGTGATAAGTGTGTAAGAGAGATGGTGATCTTTGGCCTGGAGCCCAGGGAGGGATGTCCTCTTGGAGGAACTGCTATCGACGCACCGATTAGTGGTGGCAATGTCGCTTGCAAGTGAAGCTTCCAAATTTCATTTCATTCTGGCACTTAATCAAGAACAACGCTGAAGTCCGTTCTGTAGGAGCTCTTAATGATAACTTGCCCTTTTGTAACCCCGTCGTTCTAATACACACCTGAAGAGGAAATGACAGTATGTGTTTTTTACCCATTTTAAGTTCATTCAGCACAACAGCGTTGAGCCTCTGGAATAATTGTGCTTCAGGTTCTCTGTTTTTTAAAACGGGTTTTCCGTATTTACGAGCTGATTTTCTCCCAGGGCCGTAATTTTGAAAAGCATTTGCTTTTCAAGCAGGCTGAAGGGAGCACGACGTGTTGGTTTGGGTTTGTTTTGCTGTTACCCTGTAGCACGCGGGAGGGCAGAGCAAAGGCAGAGTGCCGTCCTGCATTTTCCGAAGGTGGCAAAACTCCCGTTGACTCAGTCAGATCTTTGCTTGAGTACTGCTAAGTACCCTCCCCAGCTCAAACGCTCAGATCCTGAGGCTTCCTTCATGAAAGTCAATGATCAAACTTCCAATGACTTCAGCGCCCGCCGCGCTAAACAGCACCAACCGGGGAAAAACAACAAAATAAGCTGAAGCTCACGGGAAAGACCTTAAGGGAGAGCCTGGCTAAAAATGGACGTCATCAGCAAACGCAAGTGCAGATTACTTTCGATCCAAACTCACAATTTTTAGATGGAGTATTCTTTTCGGCATCCTCGTGATGCTGGTTACAACACTAGAGAGGCTTATACCAAGGAGGACTGAGCAGGAGCAGGCAGATGGCACAACTCAGAGCCACCCACCTCCCTTAGTCAAACACTGCTTGAAAAACTGCAGGTAAAGCAGACCACAGGGGCTGCGATGGGGCGTAATGGCAGGGCAAGAGATACTGTTTACTGCTTTATACTGGCTGAATGAATAACTTACATACAAATGAACAAGCAAGCTGGCAACCACAGACGACTGAAAATGCGTTCTGCTTCAGAGCCCACAGGAGTCTGATGGCACAGAGTGCTTGCCTTGTTGTGCACATCCTTGCAGGACTCCCATTGAGAGACCCCTCAGTAAACTTGTTTTCTAAACTCCAGCCCACTCCATAGCTTCCAAAGTGCACTGAAGTGAACGTTTCTTGCTGAGATGTGTCAAGGTAACTAAAAAGTTAATGTTCGTCTTAAATGTAACAGTCCTCAGATTTTCTGACATCATTACTAGTAACCAAAGCAACATAGCTTAATTGATATTCATCTTTGCCCTGAGCACTGTTTCTCTTCATCATAGAATGCAGTGCTAAAATCAAACAGGTTGTATTCCTTTCGCATCGTTTTAATACCAGTAACAGATGTAAGGGCAGGAGGGTAGCCACAGCTGTTCCTCTGCCTCTGGACACTTCATGGAGTGAAGTAACACTTAAGACAAACTAGGCGCTTCTCAGCTTCATAAGAACAAGGCCTACAGAAAAGGGAAAAAAAAAAAAAAAAAAGATACAAGTCTTGCTTCACCAACGAGGACTTTTCCACAGTTGACATATCTATTTGTTTCATTAGCATTCTTAAGAAAGTGAAAATCTTTCAAACGGATTAAGTCACCACTTCCCTGTGCATCTTCTATTAGATGCGTGGCATTTATATTGTGTCCCATCCTTGACAGGTCTGCTAAGAGGAAAATGAATGGTAGAAGGGTCGCAGAGAGCAGAAAAATTGGACTGTGGTGACAATGATTTTAAATTTGAACAAAGTCTAAATAAATAAGCAAGGCAGCATTCACTGCAAAGTGGCAATTGCAGAGAAGAGAGAAACAATTGACACAGCAGCTCCTTCAAGCTCCTGTTGGCATTCCCAGGGAGACAATGGGCAATGCCATCTGCTTCTTGTCAGGCAGAACCAGCCCGGAGAGCAGCTTCAGTGGCACACAGAGCAGACTGTGCTTCTCTGCTTCAGGAAGAAGAGTGTAAAATGTTTCAAAACGCTCAGCCTTTCTGTCTTACACGTAGTCATTAAGCCCAAACAAATAGCAACATTTCCTACAGTTCTCCATTTTGAACTCAGCAAAGGTTAAATGAGTCTTGGCCACTTTTCTTTCTAACTTAAGCTGCCTGATGAAGTGATGTCGGAGAAGATGTTTGACTTGATCTACAGCACAAGAGACTGGGAGCCATTAGCGCCAACTACGAGACAGAACCTCCATCTCACCTGAGCCATCTCTGCTTTGGTGAGCTTCTCTCTTCATAGTGAAAACATTCCATAGCAATTGTCTTTGGTAATATCCTTGATTTCTCCGGAACTATTTGTAATGAAAGTATTAGAGAAGCTAATAATGCATAATAAGAAATAACTACTGTCAAAACAACAATTCATTGTTCTCAGGTAAAGTAATTATGGTCTGGTCCTCTAAAAAGGGTGCATTTTATCTGCTGAACTATTTTTGAACACTTGCACTTATACTAAGCCAATTTCAGCTCCACCTAGTCCCAGCACTCTGCAGGCACTGGCTTGTTTTGCTCTTCCAATTTGTTTTAAAAATAATAAGAATAATAAAAACATTCTGCATAGTAAAAATATGCTTTTTAAGTGACATATTTTGGTCTAGCAGTCTGTACTGTCAGTACCCCATGCAGATACAGCAGAGATGATGAATGAGCAGCAAATGATGAATGTGCTGGGAGCACACTGTGCAATAACCACCAGTGCATGTACGGCAGGAGGCAGTGCTAGGGATGCCTAGGAGACATGACAGACACCCCAACCCCTCTTTGAATTCAGTGCATAGCAGACACTTTCCCAGGGCCAGAAAACATTTCTTGCCCTTGCTTAAGAAGATGTCAGCCTCGACCCAGGATCAGTGGCCGTGTAGTCTGGTGTCCTGTCTGGCAGCTACATAGGAAGATGCGACCCTTCACCCCTGATTATGCAGATTATTTTGCAGTGCCTCCAGCCAGAGGGCATTGCTGTTGTGGTTCTGCTGATCACTTATTTCCCCAAAGCACAAAGACTTACAGTTGTACTTTTTGTAAGCCGATAGAACTTCAAACATTTATCCATGCTGCATCTGACCTTCCTGCTAATCAAAATTGTTCATTTGAATTGAACTGCTCTTGTTCTAGCTCAGATCCATAGATGCTCACTGCGTTTCTGAGTCTTGCAGGCTGCTAGGAAAACGTACAGCTCCTTTGCCTAGAAAATCTGTGCTATATTTTCACCTTAAACACCAGCGGTTAACAGGTTCCAAGCACTGCAGAGGCACAATTTTGAAAACACTGTACACTAGGTTTCCTATTTTCAGCACTGATTCCTACAGACTAATAGCAAATTCTCAGACGAGAACTGCATTGGATCTAACTGGGACAGCCATTTCTTTTTACTCCCTGGACCTGAGGAAGCTTCTTCCCTCTTCCAAGAGCTCTTACATTCTCCTGTGCACACAAGGTGAGTAAAGAAGGTCAATCACATATTTTAAAAGTTAATGACAGAACCACAGGCTACTACACTCAGATCACTAAATGAAAAAAAAAAAAAAACCAAAACCCTAAAATCTGGTGTACACTTCTTTTTATGGTTGGGAATTTAATTGTATAAAATCTTTCAACAGTAGCCTCCTGAGCAAGTACAAACTGGTAATTTTTGATAGTTAGTCAGAGTTGTTCTACACAGCAGTCTAGCACACTCATATCATTGTTCTTGCTGTACGCAACACAGGCCTCCAGGAAAGACAGGATTGAAATTAATCAAGTCCCTGAAATTCTTTCTTTGGTTCTGACTCTTCTTTAAAACCCCTGGTGCTGCCACAGTGTGGTTTTGGCAAAGCATTTCTATTGGGAAGGGGGAGGAAAAGGAAAAGCTGGGGGATGTACCTAAAAATCTCCACCTTTTGGCTGTCTCAAGTACTTGTCTGCCTGGAAGCTCAATATGATGCAATTAATGAACAGCAATCCTCCTCCTTCAGTGCTTCCTTTCCTTTCTTGAGACAGATGTCCTGACAGTATGGCACCTTCTTTAAAGGAACTCAGTTTTATGGAAGCTGATCTCTCAGGGAGGCACAACTAGCTAGGAGCTTTTGGCTGCCCGATGTATTTTCAAACAAAATCACCATGTTTCAACCAAATATCCACAGAGAGTATCAGAGATGGAGACCATTTCTCTACAGGGTCTTGCGAAGGCCTCCTTTTATACAGATCTCCTCCAAATGTCCACAAATGCTGAAATTTCCTTTACTTGTCTTAGGAAACACTCATACAGACAAACATTTCTCACTCACAAAGTATTTTTTTTCTCCCCTCATATGCTACACACATTTTACTCTGTGTAACTTTCATCTTATCCCTCCTAGAGGTATCTTCAAACACGTGCGAAATCTGCTCTCTCTCTCCACGCCGGCACATCTGACCAGGTACACATCACCACCTTCCCCTCATTAATAATCACACGCAAGAACCAAACCAGCTCAGAACTCACCAAACCCAGGTGCCCTAAGTACCCAGATGAGTTACCCATTCAATACTGGAGCTAAGTACACCAAAGACAAAAAGCTTTTGAAAACTGGGATACTTCAGCCCCTTCAGCCTCTGTTTCCTGTCAGGCTCTAGACACAGACCATATCCATACAAAGTATGGATAGCCTCAGCTATACTCACCCAGCTAACTCTGTTAGCCTCTGTCACACCACGCAAAGCAGTTGCAGAAATTAAGTTATTAAATTGGATTCACATGCTTATATTTAACCACAAACGTTTGATTTTTTTTTTTTTAGCTTAAACATTACAAACAAAGATAAAACCAACCAACCAACCAATCAAAAAAAAAAAAAAAAAAAGCAAAAACAAAAAAACAAAAAAACAAAACAAAACAAAAAAACAAAATCAAGAAGATAGAAGAAAACAATGAGATAGATGCCCAGAGCACAGCTCTGCCTTCCAGCAGGAAGTGCCGCCCCAGGAAGCCTTATAAATATTTCTCCCTAGAAGCAGCCTGCTGTCATGAGAAGTAGAGGCACGTCTTCTCCAGGCTTTATGATGCACGCTGCCTTATGAAAGCCATCTGAAGGATGGAAACAGAGTAAAATATTTTTCATGTCACGGTATATAACATTAAAGAAGAAAAAGTTTTAACCTGACTCCTATGAGAACTGCATGTTATCGTCTCTGCTTGGATTGTATATTACTCAGCTCCTATTAATATGAGATTTCCTCCCTTTTGTCTACATATTTCATGAGTGTACAGGCAATTGCAGAACAGAACACTGACTAGCAAGGATGGTTTTTAATCAGCAGAAGTATCTTTGGGTTCTTATAAGGCCCAACTCCACTTGTAAGTTGTATACCAAAAGTCAGTAAGGTTGAACTCATGCAGTACAACAGGTTGTTTCCCTGTCAATGGTTGTGGACATCTACACTGTCTTCCCCTTTTTGACTCCCTTCTAACTCTTTATTCTGTATGTCAATGCACACCAGCAGACAAATTCAAACTTAATCTAAGTTTACACAGTTTAACTGATGGCAGAGTCTAACAAAACTGCAGTTTTCTAAAAGCCAATGGCTTAAGGAAGGATCAGGGGAAAACAGTGTTCCCCAACAGATTTGAAACATCCCCAGGGTGTTTTAAATGGATATATTTGGGATGCCTTGATTGAAAAACCTTGATGCTAAATCCCTACAGTTTCTAACTACTGTTATTTCTACATTTGTGTACCTTCAAAGTAGAAATTCTGTCAGCATAGTCCTTTCCATTTGTGCCTGAAGAGCTTTGTGCATAGTGCTGGAGGAATTCCTTCCTCCTGCTGCAATGAACTTGGGGAAAGCCTCCTTCAAAAGGACAAACCTGAGGAAACCTCAGGAGGAGAAAGACATTTGTCCATTTTGTACCTGTTTTGAAATTAACCTTCTTCATTCTACAAAGCCTCAGCTCTAAGAGATGTTGTTTGGAAAGGGGATTCATTTCATGGGTTGATGGAAGCTGCACTTTTTCATTGAGAACTGACAAAATCTTGCATAGAAAGGCAAGTCAGCAGGAATATGCTCTTCTGGAAAGGGATGCTGACTTAAAACTCTTTAATGTACACCAATCACATTTAACAAGGAATTTTGCTTTTGCAGTAATTCTTCTGCGTTTTCCTACTAAAAAAGATAAAAAAGATCAAGAGAGAAGAAAAAAAGTAACAAAAAGGCACAGAATTATTTTTTGGAAATGCTTTCGCTGAAAAGAATATGAGAGTAGATGGCTCAAGAGTCTTGCATTGTAAACAGCTACTGTCAGGTGTCTGGATTAAGCAATTTTTATTGTCTGCTATAGTTGTGTATGTAATGAAAAAGAAGATTTGTCTGTCTTTGCTTAAGATGGACTTCAGGTTTATACCACCATCATGTGCAGTTGACTTCCAGTTAAACTTTTGAGCCTGAGACTATTGCCCTGGCCAGCTAAAGGACTGCCATGCAGCAGCATGAAATGAGTTCTTTTCCTTCCAGCTGTTCCCTTGACTGGCTTTGATCTCACACATCGTTAGTCTAAGAAAAGAAGCACACAAATATTAAGCACTACACTTCTGCCTAGGCTTCGTTTTCACTGAAGAAGCTCTGCTGAGCATCAGTCAGTTAAACCAAGCAAAATTCTACAGCTTGACACACTGTAATTTTCAGATTTAAATTACAGACTCACTACAATTTTCCATCCAACTGCAAATTGATGTGTATACTATAATTTTTAAAAACAACAAAACAGAAAGAAAAAAAAAACACCACAGGTTTTCAGTAAGTCTTTTTCCTCCTTGCAAATTCACTGGGAATGATGACTACAGTACTTATCACTTCTGAGTCATTTCCACAGGAACACAACTGAAGCAAATCTGACAAATCCAGATGCACTGACATACCGTGCCCTGCTTTGCACTGTGGCATTACCTTTCTTACTTTCCAACCTTGATTTCTAATCATTGGCTTACAGCTGGCAAATATTTGCCTTAACCGGCACGTTTTGGAAGAGTGAAATAACCTGTGAGAGCTTTAAACATCCCATCTTATTTCTTGCCTCTTGGTACTTGCAAGTTGCACTTTTTGTTTCAAGTGATACAGTGCAACAAGTAAAATCTGGAGCAATGAGGTCTGTCATCAGGCAGGGTGTCTTGAGTATGAGGATGACACTATGTAGAAAATGAATATATTCTTGTACAGTTTCATAATATGGTATCAAATTTGTAAGAAGGGTGTGTTTTTTGCTTTGATAGCATCAGAAATTAAATGTAATGATTGCTGCCCTAATAGCGTTTAGCAACCAGGTTTAAAAATCCTACTGAAACCAAAATCATATTATATGTTTCAACTACACATTGAGTGTGTGTACAAATATTTAAGATCATGTGCATATATAGCAATATCTCATATATGCCCACAACACCTCAGTTAACAGAGCTGCCCCGGTCTACATAACAAGCTGCAATACAGTAAATCACCTTCTCATTTTTGTAGAAGTATGATGGTGTTCACTGTGTGCTCAGATTTTCCCAGATGTCCAGCATTCAGGCACACAGCTGTATCTCACCAACAGATGTCAGCTGGGAAGTTAATGCCTGTAGCCATTGTAACACACTGCTGCGACCAGGCAGCACTGCAGGTTCCTTCAGGGAGACAATCCCAATCCCAACCTCTGCCCACAGAAGTGACAGCAACTGAAGCATATCCAACCACAGAAAGGCGCCCTTTTGGTGACTAAGGCAGTTACCTGCCCTAGCTGATCTCCTGAGTACTCAAGGCCCTTCTAATACTGAAAATTCTTGAACTCTTCAGTGCACCTGCTTTGTCTAAACCCTTTGCTTCCCTAGAGTCTTATTTTCTCCCCATTTCAGTGGAAGATCTGTTTTGAGCCTTCCCACACCCTACAGCATCCCTGCAATGTGCTTGTAGGAAGCAAGCAAACTGTAATTATACTTCCCTCTTTTGGGAAGCCCTGTCAAAAAAAAAAAAAAAAAAAGAAAAGAAAAGAAAAAGAAAGGAAGTTAGGTATTCACTAAAAGCTTAGCAAGGAGTGTACTGGTTCCCTTTGGTTATTAAATGTTACCAGAAGCTCTCTATGGAACGCCTGCATCCAGGAATGAGGGAAATAGCAAATTTATGTTCAGAAGTAGTGGGAATGTAAATAAGGTGTCTGCTGGATGGCTGATGAAGGAGTCCTTTCTTGTCAACAGCACTGTGATAGATGATTACTGTATGAAAAGGCCTCAGAATTTCCAGTTATTTAAGCATCTTAGAGGAAGGATGCTAATACTGAAATATCCAAGGTTTGAAGACTGCAATAGTAATGACAAAGCAGTTACTGACTTTAGAGGAAGATAACAACCTACGAGAGTTCTAAGAATTGCAACATTTCAGAAACCAGACTCAAATGCGTAGAGTTTGTTTTCTTTGAGGTGCTTATTAGAGGTTAGGAATGTCTCATATGTTTCGTTTTGGAACATATTTTGAAACAGTGATTTGGTTTCGGTCCAACAAAATCTTACATTTGTGCAGTTGTTTAACATGAAATCAGACCAACAATGACATGAAAGAATAATAATAAAAAAAACCTAACCTATTATTTAGGTCTCCTTGGGAAAGTCTCTCCAAATTTCTGCTGCTCCTTCCCAAGTTCCTAATACCATATTTCTTTCCTAATATTTCAAGACATTTGCTAGATCTGAGGAAAGGGACTCCAGTACTTCTGCAGGAAAGGCTGCCCTACAATTTATTTTCTGTCTTAAATTCAGGAAGGAAACTCCTTCTGGGGAGCAGCCCAAACCAGATATCAGCCAGTGTAAGTGATTTTAGATTGCTCCTTGAGTAAAAATCCTTAAGCTCCTATTGGAGACCTACGAAGCTTTTGGTGTGCATTCACACAGTCCTACTCAAATTCCTCCTTGTCAAAAGTGTGCACTGACTTTGGTTACCAAATAACATGAGATGCAATGTCATGGTCAGAACGTATCTCCCAGATGGTTTCAGGACAACAGAGAAACTGACTATCACTAGAATTTGTTTAATATTGCAAAGTCAGGGAGCTTCGGTCTCCTCACAAAGGAAGGTTTCCTCCTCTTACTCTGCCGTACTGTAAATTGCTTGAGAATTGCTGGGAAGGATGACAGCGTTTTGTCACAGTTGTGATTAAAAGACTGAATCCTTAGGGCCCCTTTATATTGCCTCTCTTGTTGACCTAATTCAAGTAGAATTTCATTGTTTTCAATGCGTGGGAGGAGGATTCAGGTGGAAACACCAGCAAATTTCTGCTCTGTCCCAGAGAGGTATGCAAACAGGCTGCAGAATTGGAGCTTTTAGAGTAACATTTTTAGTACCTACTGGTGTCTGCCAGTTTTTGTAGGCTGCTAAGGAAGCACAAGAATTCTTCTATAAAGTCATTTATGTGCTGCAGAGCAACGCTTGATTCTTTTGATCTCTGATATTGGGGATAATGAATGCGTAGGCACCTTAAGCTTCCTCAGCATTGCCTGGCAACCCAAGTGACCATAGCAGACTGCTGGATGGCATGACTGCTGCTTATCCCATTCATGCTGGGATAAATCACACACTGATTATCTCAACATAAACTAGAAGCAGACTGGAGTTTAAAACTGTTGGAAGATTTTGAGTAGAATAGTGCTTCATTTGCAATCGTAAACATACTCACATAGAATCATAGAATCACCAGGGAATCAATATTAAAGAAAGTGAATAGGTAGGAGAGACACACCACTTTAAATGTTGTTTCTGGTTCCTCAGGTTTCTTTTGGTAGTTATTCCTGCAATCTTAATCTGGCGGCTACAAAAGATTCTCATGATTTTAGTGAGAAATTTGAGCTACTTGTATTATCCTTCCAAAGTTGGGAAAACAATAGATGTGCTTTCTCTCTCCCATCCAAGAGGCTGTACCTCTTTGATGCAGACCACCACCACAGCAGCAGGTCAGTACCACACACCTGAGGCCTCTCTGTACCCTGGCAGCTAGTTCCTTGCTAAAAATTTGTCCACTGATTTGAAAAAGCTCTTATCATTTCTACACAGAAAGGATTTCCGAAAACTCTAAGAGGTACAGCCCAAACTGATTTTTGGTTTAACTACACTTTCTCTCATGGGCAGGCACGTTAGGAAGGAAAGTCTTTCATTTTATACAAAGGGCTGAGGCAACAATTTAGCATAATTGCACGCAAATTGCACAGAGCCTTTCCTGGACTTCTGCATGTCCCTCTGGTATAAAATACATTAGTGTAATGACAACATGGTGATGGTTCCTTTTTTCTCTGCCATTTTGTCTCCTATCAGTGGGAATTCTAATATTCCAAGATTTCCCCACAATAAGGAGAAAAAAAGAGAGCTAGGCTGTGGTCACACAGCTCCAGAAGGCCGTGGGAACCAAGAGCTGGGCCTGCTGGTGAGGGAGGTGGGAAGGCTCTCCCAGGAGGGAGAGGGGCGGTAGTGGGGGAAGGGGTCACAGCGAAGTGGGGGGGAAAGGAGCGGAAAGGAGTGCCACTGCCAGGAGAGGAGGGAGAGCCGAGTAGGAGAAGGGTCTTTGTTCAGTGGAGAGAACAAAGGGCAGGAGAGAAGATGGTAGTGGTGTAGGAAAAATCCAATGTTCATACCCACTCTTGGGGACAAACGTAAACGTGTAGAGGGAATTGATTAGCATACACAAAGAAACATGCTTCTTTGGCCTGGGTTATGTCAATTAAAATTTACTTGTTTTCCTCTGGTGCTTAATTCTCTTAAGACAAAAACAATTATCTCTGAAAACAAAGCTGAAAATCTAGTGTAGCAAGGGCACAGCTATCATAGTGTATTGACTTTGCCATGTTCTAAATGAATGGTTTTTAGCAACTCAGAACTGCTGGTTTCCCTTAGACAGGGCTGATGGCTGCAAAGAAAACTGGCCACAACCACAGCACTCTGAGTTTTCTATGAATCTGAAGCTTAAATTTGTGATGTTTCCTACACCGGCTCTCCCAAGGGACAAGAGATTTATCAGGATGATGATGGCATTAATGTCAAAGCTCTTATGCTGTTTGTAATTCTAGCTGGTTTGTTTTGGGTGAAAAATTCCTGAGGAAAACAAAAGTACCAAATGTTGATGGGAAATAAATGAATAACTTCAGCAGTCAAGAAGACCATATAAAATATAAAAAATATTACTTTTTCTAAATCAACTCAATCCTTTACAGCGGGGTTGAATGCTTTTCTCCTAGCAATATTACCACAGAGCAGTCAGCATTTCAATGTAATCTGCACTACAATGCCCTATGTTAATGCAGACAGATACTTCAAAAACAACACAACATGTTAATGGTCCCTCCCATATAACTCATGGGCCTAACAATTAGTAGCCACTTTTATTAGCAGTTAAGTGCAGAAATATACCATTTTAAAATCTTACAACCTTTGTTCTTGATTTTAGGCGACTTCAACAAAATGTGTCTCTACTAATTCTTTTGAAATCTTGCATGTCTGTTGTAAATAGCATTTTAACCCCCAGCTTGTTGCCTACAAGACAAAGAAGCAAGGCACCTTGTTTTGCTAAAACTGTTGGTTTCTTTTTAAATTTTCTTTTATTTAAAGGATGGCAAACCTTATTTGCAATGTGGATGGGATTTTTTTCCAGCTCCTTAACTGTACTTGAAACACCAAAAATGATAGTTGGAAAATAATCACATTCACACACAGATTAAAATCTGAACATTCAACTACAAAACTGTATTCAGCACAGCACTGTATTGACTAACACTGATGGCTCAAAAAAATGAGCTCTAAAGTAAACACTGCCCATCACTACCAGGCAGATTCCAACTATGAGTTTTCATAATAACCATGCTCTTGCAAAGTGCAACTGACAGTCCCTTTTTTATTTTTATTTTTAAGGTGTTATTGCTTGCATTGCTTTTCAAACTTTTACCATTTTATGGCTGGTTTAAGACACGCTGATCGTGTTCTGTACAGACAAAGCTAGAAAGCAGGCATTTCTAGAAGAACTGAGCTTATTTTCTCGATTCTCTTTTCTTTAATAAAGTTTACATTGCACTTATGTAAACATCCCTGGCCCTATTGGTAAGTGAAGTGTCAAAGCCTTAAAACTTCTGTGTGGTTGCAGTGTGATAAATACGCTCCAAAGACTTATTTAGCAGCACCATTAATAGATGGTTTGTATTGTAATGCCTGCTATATGGCTTTTCATCCAAAAATTTGAAGGGCTGGGAGGAGCAAAAGTTGCTTGCCCTTTTACTTCATTCATGTTTAAATGAGGGGTGTTGGCCAATCTGTCTTTGAGGAACAAGAATACCTGGAAAATTTTGCCTTCCAATTTCCAGTTATGACAGGAAAACAAATTTGACTATCCATTTCGTGTTTTAAAGAGCAAGAAAACCAACATACATGTATATAAAACTTGGAGTGTTTTACCTATATAGTATCTTCTAGGATATACACCTTTACGATCATAAATGATCATAAATGTTTTGGTTTTCTTGGAACTCCTGGCTCTCAGTGAACATTTCTACTTTAAAATACTGCTTGTGATCCATCAGTGAGGAGTCTTGTGTTGTATTTTTTTCTCCACTCACCTTTTTTGATTTAAACTTTCTCTTTGCAGTTCTGTTCTCTCATACTACTGAGTGTCACTTTTGCTATATGGATCTGCAAACTGCTTATTTCTATAACCAGTTATTGAGAGACTCTCAGTCAGCCCACTCATGTGAAGTACAAAGTCTTTCATGAAATGAAACTGAAAATCATTTTCTTCAACGTACCAAGAATATGAATACACTTCTGAATTCAAATATGCTTATTGTATGGTTCCCTTGGAAGCCTAACTTTTTTTTTCATATTCTATTTTGTTGTTTGTACATGCTGGTAGGTGAAAGATCTTACACTGAGAAACATTTGCCTCCAATTAAGCTGTAGCACAAAAATAAAAAAGTATCTCTGAGCCTTAGATCAAATTGAGAAACTCCTGTTTCGTCATACCACTATAAGTGTTCAATTGCAGTAATACTGATGCTTCTGTAAAATTAATCTGCCAATCTGTTGCAGAAGAGGAAGATAAAAGAGCAGGCAAAAATTTTTGTCTTCATACAAGACCAGGATCATCGTTAATACTGAGACTCCCGAGTGTGGTCTATTCCTGATACAACTTTTAGAGAAACTAAGAAAGACAATTTACAGGTTCTACATTCCATTCCAATTTGGAAGGTTTCTTCCTTAGCATAATTAATAACTCTTGATTTAGCTTCCCAAAGTTAAAAAACAAACGGAAGTGTATCATTGTACTGAAGGACTAATCCAGGTGTATTAATAGAACAGTCCTGAACAAGACATACATTATTTTAGTCATACTAGCTTAAAAATACCCTAGTACTTTGCTACTAATTTAAATAGAGAGGAAAATGTAGTATTCACAAAAGTAGAATGTATTTAATTTGAACTGAAAATTTGATACAAAAAAGAATATCTGGTTTTAACTCAAATTGGAGTCCTAATACTTCCATTTTTAAACCAGTTTGAATGTTTTGAGCCAAGTGCAACACCTACCAGGGAGCCAGATTCCACGTAAGGATGGTAGCTTATTGCCATTGGGACTCACTTAGCTGCCCTGCATACCCTGCATTTGTATAGGATGCAAGGAGGTCCCCACTCTGGTAGTACTCCAGAGGTTCCATCATAGGGCACAGCCCAGGAGGCTGTTGAAGGTGGGAGCCCTGCAGCAGCAACAGCCTTTGTCCCACACATTTCTGCTCCCATAAGTCAGAGGGTCACAGTAAGAATGCAAGTTGAACTGACCCAAAGCAATTTGTGTAATTCCAGCAACTAGAAACAGCACAAAGCAGAGTTGAAGACTGTACATGCTGCTGTTGTCAGACCTGAGCTTAAGGCCAAACCCACATCCCTTCTCAGTTGATTAGAAATTGGACAAAGCTTCCCAACTTGGTACAACTGACTAACATCCCTAGGCTTCATGGAACTGAAAATGATGACATAGAATAAATGAGGACAAACACACCAGTGCTGGATACTTCAGAGCTGCCTCTTCAAGAGCTAGTGGCACAGCATTTGTTTCATGTGGAATTAAAGCACTGTATAGCTGGTGCTCTGGACCGCAAGATACATCAAAAACTCCTCTTAAAATGCTTGCTATAAGGTATTAATTTAATTGACCAAATTTAATGTCCAGTGCATGGCACTGTGTTGACAATAATAATAAATATCTAGTTTTGGCTGTAACATTATTATTTCTGTCTCTTCATTTAACTACATCTTTTTGGGAGCACATTACCATGGCTTTTCTCCCTCAGCTGAACTGAACTACTGGTAAAATGTTACTCAAAAACACCTAAACTCACTTATTTAAAAACGAACTGTGAAAACTGTCATTGCAGACATCTCTGTATTCAAAGAAGCTCAACATCATTTTATTTTAACGGTACTAAAGTTGCCACAAAAGACACACATCCCTGGAAGTTAAGGGTGTGCCTTGCTCTGTTTGAAGAAATCTCGCTTCAAGATAACAAAGTTATGGACTTTTTAAATCAGGCATCCTGGTTTGCACAGCAGGTTTTTCTTAACTTCAGAAGCAAACACCAGGATGTGATGTTCTGAATATTCACTTTCAGTATATTTGAAAGCTCGCACCTACTTGTACTTGACTGTGTGATTACTTTAAGAACTTCATTGTTTTGAATCACAGTTACCAAAAGAAAAAAGGTGTTGGAGTCCTTACTCTTCTAATAAATCTGGTTTCTACTTTCAGTCTGCATGACAGCATATAGACATTTTACTCACAAAACTGAATGCAGCATTACCTCAAGCTCTGGACATCTGTTAGCTAACTTGGGCTATCCACCTCCTTTGAGCCTGGGTACTGCTTTTACACTGGAATTTTTGAATGAAGAAGAAAGTACATTTCTGCCAGTTACTATGATGAAATTCTATGATGACTAACTCAGAAATGATTCCTCATGAGTGACAGGGGGTAGATATGTGAGGAGGGTCACCACAGAGGTGCTTGCTTGGCATAACTGTATTTGGACAGCATAAACTTTCCACTGACAATGCCAATCCTCTCCCAGGAACTGCAGGAAACATTTAACAGATAAACTTAAAAATAATATAAAAATAAAAGTAAAATAAATGCTGTCAAAATTAATTACTGTTCCACGTGGATTTGCTTTAACAGAGTAAAGCTCAGAGTTAATATCTACACTAAGTATGCTCTGTCAAAGAAATGATCAGAGGAAACCTGCAAGAGAAGCCTGGGAAATAATATTGTTTAGGTTTTGGTTTTTAATATCCCTAAATTCTGTAAGAATATCCCATAACCTGAGATTATCATCACTCATTGCTTTGCTTGTTTTGATACTTTTCAGTAAAATATTGGCTAAAGGATGGACATATTTATTTATTTCTAATGCTACTGAATGGTGGCACAACCAACCCATCTGAGTTGGCCATGGTTACAACGCAGACAGGACTGAACTCTGTTCTCCTGTTCATAGAAAAATATCTGCAGAACAGGGACTGGCTGAAAACAGATATGGACTCCAACACCTACAGCGTTCTGGCTAGATCCACTACTAATTTAACCAAAAGAAAAAACATTTTGAAGTCTTTAAAAATAAGCCTCCCAGTTAGTTTTAGCTCTCAAGAGAACTAGAGGACACTGAGGGAACAGCCTTGTCTGCCCACAGGCTCCCAGTCAGTGTTTCCAGGTTTCTGCCTCATCAGTCCTGAGATCATCACGTAAATTATACCAAACTGCACAGTGGAATAAAAGAAGTCATTCCTGTGTGCAAACTGCCTGCCTCTGGCACCTACCGCCCACCTGTCTGCTACAGGCTTTCACTATGAAGCATACCGCTTTAGTTAAGACCCACACACACGCTTGCATGTACACACACCACAGTAATACTTAGAAAAGCTGCTTTAGTCATGTTGCCTTGCAAACCCTCCATTGAACAAACAAACAAACTTTAAATCCACCAAACCAAAGTGTAGATGAAAACTAATTACTCAGTTACTAACCAGATCATGGATGCTGTACTCATTTTTAACAGCTGCAAACAGGTTGGTGTGCTCCAGGCACCTGTTTCAAGTAACACCAAGTAAGACAGGAGCAGTCTGTTATTTAATCATCAGAGGTTTTTGAACTTTTTTTGTTCCATCGTTTGGGTACTCACTGATTAACTACTGTGAATGAAACGTATCTAGTAAATAAATTAATCAGCCTAAAAGTTATTTCTATGGAGTTATTTGATCTCTACAATTCTAGAACAACTCGGAGATCAGCTGTGAGCAAAGGCCATAAATGTGAGGCTTTGGAAGGTTTCAGGAACCTCAGTGAAGGATCCATTTATAACACAGAACTAACTGATGCTGGTGACTCATTACACAGCACCATCTATTGTCTTCCACTCGAGTGAGCCTAACGCAACTGGGAGAAGCATATAACAATGTGAGCACAATCCAACCCAGAGCACATGCTTAGTGAGCTGTTCAGCTGTACACTGAGAGCAAATGATTACAGTGCTGCGTGAGATAGCTTTTCTGTTCTGTAAGTAGCACTAGGAAAAAAAAAAAAAAAAGAGCTAAAAAGAACAACAAAGAGGGAAAGTGCTGCTTACCTTTCAGCTGGAACTTCTGTCCTCAGGACTTGTAACGTTGCATTCTGCAAGTAGCATGTCATCACCACTTGTAGCACCTCTGGATTTAGATACAAACAGCACTATTTCTGTGAGTGATTGCATGGGCTTTGACATGAATACTCGTGAGCACTGTGTCTTTGTACGACTGGGATTTAAGGAGAAAATGCTCCCATATCTGCTTACAGAAATATTTGTCCCATCACCTTTAAGTCAAATTAACATGTTCTTTTAAAGGGTGACCAAAAACCTTTCATGCTTGGCTAAATAATTTCACTTTTTGCAGTAACAGAGCATGCCCATTCTTACTAGAAACTTCTGCTTTTTCATAGTTTTATCCTCCAAGCACGTGAACATTTACCAAAACGGGGAGGGTGAAAACTCGTGGGAAATATGGAGTTAAAGCAACCCAGGCCTGCTGCCATGAATAGGAAATAGCTTACCCCTGCAGTCAATTTGCCTAATTGATTAGAAGCCTGATTGCTCCCTTGAAGGGCTAGATCCCCTGAAGGGATATGTATGCACAGAGGCAGCAAACTTTCAAGGCAGCTTCACAGAAAGGAATCTCTAGTGTTGCTGGAGCCTGGGCTGTGAAATCATTTCTCACCGGCCGCTTTGGGAATAGAGCTCACGTCCATCTCCAGCACGTTCCCAGCACGGAACACTTCGTGGACTTGGAGAGAGGGGGCCTGCAGGAGAAACCTAAGTGCTACGTCCAGCACCGAGCCCAGCTGGCACAGAGAGCAGCCGGCATGGGAGGCTCAGCCCCCCCGCGGAGCGGCTCTCCTGCAGAAGAGATGTTATTTTGCCCATTCAAACACATTCCCCCCCCACCTCACCCCACTCCCCATCTGTAAACAGTAAACCGAAGAACACAGATCCCTTCTTTAGTCTCCTCTTTCATTTTTCAGAAGTAAACCAAGAGTTTTGAGCGACAGAAACCGTACGTCTAGGTAAGCTTCCCCAGGGCTCAGACACAACGGAGCGGTTCTGCAGCTCCCTAATCAGCTCAGGAAAGTGACTTGTGAAGCCCAGCGGCAGGAAGCAGTTTATGGTACAGTAACTCAACCCATTGTCTGGGCTTTTTCAGCTCGCCTTCATTACTATTACCATGATAAAGACCAGTGTGGTTTTTTCCGACTTCCGTTTTTGCCCCTTTAAGTCCCTACTTGCTCTTGACTTTTCTGAATTTCACTTTGATACTTTGTCACCTTGGTTGTTCTCCCAGACGGATACCATTACAAGAGTTCAAATAAACCTTTTTTTTTTTTTGGGGGGGGGGAGGTGGTGAGGCTTTTTGTTTTGTTTCGATGGAAGGAGAGAGCGCGTAGGTAATGGTTTTTGTTTATTCACTCAGTGCTGATGTGAAGAAAATCCGATTTTCTTCTTCCCCTCCTCATATCTCCACCACTTGCTGAGATTCCCGGACGGTCCCACAACCGAACACAGTCTGGTCTCTTTAGCTGGTAGGACTTAGTTGCTCTTGCTTGGGCTGCAAGGTGCCAAAAGAATAACAGAAGTATTTCTTTGGCCCCATACGAAAAGTAATCTCTAAATGGACATCGCAAAATTCTTGCTCCTACTTCCCAAGAGTAGAAAATGAATCAGAACTTCCATTACGGTCCACCTGACAGTGGTTTAAATATACCAGTTTTGTTACTGAAAAGAAAAAAAAAAAAAAAAAAGGCAGTCAGCAGTGAGGGCAATACGATCCTCACCCAATCTATAATGCAGAGTAAATGGGAAAATCAAGGTGGAGTTACAACTTATTGACTCTCGTGATGTCCATAAGTCCCTGAAACAAGGGTACATGGGAAAGGTGAGCCCAGCCTCAACAGAAGAATTATTTCCCTCACCTCCATCTTGTTTTTTGTTACTAGACATATCAGTGCATTGCTAGGAAATGGAGCTGTATTTCTACAGGAAGATAGATCTTGTTCCTTTTCATCCTATTACTATTCACCTCCTTTTTTTCCTAGTCTGTCGGTCCTTGTACATCCATACACTTCATCTCTTTAGTAGTATAAGGAGACATAGCTTTGACAAAACTTATTGGTTTATAAGAGAAATATATGAGGAATAGTGTGCAGTGACCTGGAGGACCAAGTAGTGGATATATTTGTTTCATCTATGCCAAGTGGGGAGAGACTACCAGGAAGGTGGGCTTAGAATGTGACATATTGGAAGCATGGTCTGAAGAAGTGGCAGGCTATCCAAAGACAAATGCAAGATAGTGCACATGGGAAAGAATAATCCACAGTATGAATACAGGCTACAAACCAGCTGATTAGATGGTGAATGCTAGAAAAAAAGCTGAGGGGCTATTGAAGATGGCCAGTTTAGCAAACCCAAGCACTGCTGGAGGAACTAGAAATGTAACTCTTGCTTGGAAATCACAAAACATTACCATCCCTTCATAGCTGATTACAGCTTCAGGTATCCAGTGGTGTGTGAGGCATTTCAAGAGGCATATGGAACAGATGAAAGATCTAGAAAATACAATTCCTTAAAATGCGATTAATTAAAAAAATTGGACTGAAGGCAGTACAGTGCTCAACCAATACTGTAAACCTACAGAAATGAAATTCTGATTTATCTACTTAATTATTCCAAGTGAAGAAATGCAAAAAGGAATGGGCTTATGATGCAGGAGGGAGGTCTAGGTTCCAGAATAAGATGCATAATCTAATGTTAATGAGAGGAGTTCCATTCAGCCCACGATTGACAGAGACAGATTGACAGGATTCCCAAAAAGACAAGGATCTGTCAGAAACAAGTAGGTCTTACATATAGCTGCACCAGGCAAGGGAATGGACTAGATCATCCTTTTGGGTACTTTCCAATTCTATGGTTCCAATAACCTAGAAAGCCTAGAAAACTTGCTGTTAATATTTGTAGTTGATATTTCCTGAAACCCTCATCCCTTCAAACACTGTGAAGGCTCTGGCAATATTTTCATGAAAAAGTCAGTCTTACGAACCAAGTTCCCAATTCACCTTCAATCTACAAAAAGCTCTTACGTGCTCATGTTTCTTTATTATGATAGCAGGAAATAATTCTTTTGTGCTTGCAACGTAAAGCGTGCAGTGACTCTTAAACACTAGTTAGAATTTTGCAGTCTATTGGTATACAGAAGTGACTTCTGAAAACATCACGAAATCTGCTTACAGTCACTGACCTGAAACGAACACAACAAAAAGAAACACCAATCCCCCCAGCACTTCTATACTGAGAGAGATGCATAACCTAGAAGGATACATCTATCTTCATGTATGCTTTTCTGTGAATTCAAATATCCAGAGAGTGAAAACAAAGATCAATGAATGACACACATACATTATAATATGTTAAAATATATTTGGTAAAAATGAATCAATATTTAGGCTAATTTACATTAATATTTTTTCTGAAATTGCGTTTCAACTACAGCTTATCAACATGAGTGAAACACTTTTTTTTTTTTTTTTTAATCTCTATGTAGAAACATCACTTGAAAAAGCCTAACAAGAAGAGAAAGACTTCAACAATTTTTTGATTTATGCAAACCGGCTGAGTATAACACAACACACAGTTTGGGGATCCTTCTTTTTTTTTTTTCAGAGTGTTGAAAACACAGGGTGAGAGTGGACCTGATTCAGCTCGTGGCTAAGGCTGAAACACCTCTACTAGATTCTTTAAATTTATATGGCTATGCAACGTGACTTTCTCTTTCTTTTTTCCTTTCAAGCAGAGCACATAGGCAGACTATTGCAGTTACAAATCACAATAAAGTTTTACGTCATTGACACCATCCTTGGACTTTACTGTGAGATCACTCTGCACTTTACAACAGGACAGTAGATCATTTTGTTGCCTTTTTTTTTTCCTACATTTCAGTCTGAAGGATTTTTTTGCAACTCCAGTGTCTTCCCAAATCCATTTTCCTAGGCTTTAGCAATACCCACTGATTGCAGTCAAGAATTGAATGCATTTTCTTCTAATCATTTCATACAACATCTCAGCCTGGTAGATGTCTCATTCTGTTCTGAATTGTTAGAGTGTTATATTTATTATTATCAAAATTACAAGTTAGGATGTATTTTGTGTCTACTTTTTTGGAGACCTATGGCACTTCAAGACATGTTTGGCTTCCTTTTTGTCTTTTGAGTTTCAGTCTTCCATTTGGAGTGCTGACTACACACAAAGTAGAATGCCTTTGCAAGATTTGCAACATAAAGAATGAAAATTATTTTGAATGTTCAGATCTCAACATCTACTGTGAAATATCACTGTTCTTGCACAAGCAAGAACGTGCAAATAGTTCGAATCCTCCATACAAGAAAAAGCTTGTTTTAATGTCAGCACTGATACATCCCCATCTGGGTACATATAGATGGCCTTGTGCTTAAAGCATGTTGTGTAAGGATTTTCTGTCACAGCTAACTGCTGCGCGTTAGGATCCAAATCTAACATCAACTGTTAACATCAAATATAGTTACTCTTGACTGATACTCTTGCAAATCAAGCGCACGTGATTCCTACATAGATGGCAATTCCACTTTCTATCTTCTCTTTCCCCATTTCCCTAAACACATGTTAATGTGCTTAGAAAGTACTAAGAACATGAACTTTTGGCCTCTTAAAGACACAGGAAAGTTTGGTTCCTGGGTGACTGTGGCTTCCTACAGAATCCCTCAGACTAGGTTTTCTACTGTAGTAAAGGAAAACAAAAGCAACTTCCTAGTCATTGAGTTTCCTGGCTATAGAGTGATCAAATTGTAACAGTGCAGCAATGTCATTTTTCATAAAGACACAGACATCCCCAAATGAATTAGCTCTTTTACCTAACGTTTTACCTAATGTGTTAAACTTTGCCCCTTAAAAGATAAAAATAATAAAATAGAAAATAAAGAGAAAAAAAAAAAGGCCAAAATAGCCACATGCAGATGAAACTAAGTTTTTCTTTCTGCAGTGTTTCATCATTTCCAAGGATCGCCCACCACTTCACATTCACGCTGGTGGCCAGTAGCTCAATGTACCTGAGACAGCTAATTAAAAAAGGAAGTGGTCAAAGTCATGCTTTTTTGTAAACTTCAAAGGTGATCCCTCTCCTTCCTCCTCTTTACATTTTACTGTCTGGCTCTCTGCCCATCCTGCAGCTGTTGGCTGCTCCTGTGTTTCGTGGCGTCAAACCTGCCTCCTCACGGTCCATAAAGTTACAGCAGGGACCGCGGTGCGCAGGTGTGGGAAGGACAGAAGTGCAAGATGGGCCCGTTAATGATTTTTCTGGCACCCCATGCTGAGCTGCTGAAAAAAGAGAGTGGCTTGCAGAAGGCAAGTGACTCTTTGTTTGCAAAGGTATTTGAGGTCATATTGCTTCTTCCACAGCAAAGGTGTTGGGTTTTCACTTTACAGGCTGTTCGCAGAAATGATTTGCCTTTTATATGGCTTTTAAAACATGCTTTGAGGCCATATAATTGGATACAGGATTTGTATCGCACCAGTATGAAAACTCTTACTTTTCATTTAACCCCTATCTGATCATTTAACGGTCTTATTAAATAATAAGGAGTTAGCTCTGGTGATCTGAATTTAGCAGAGAAAAACAGGTTCACTTACGTCATGAGCTTTAATTCAAAATTCCTGCACCATTTACATTTTGGGCAATGACTGCTGAGAGCACCAACTGATGAAAAAAGAGTTAAAAAAGGACAAACCACAGCATCATAATTTTCTGCTCCTCTTGAATTAACAGAACAATTTGGTAACTAATAATTAAAACTCTTATCTTAAGAAAATTGGTTAAAAGTCTGCTTTATTTTGAACATTGCCTGAATGGTAAGGCAGCGTATCTGCAGGCTCAGAAAAGAACTTTAAACAACGCCAGCTCAAGATTTATAAAAACATATACCTGAATGTAATGGGCTACAGCCACCCAACTTCAACCAGTGCCTCTAGCTCCCACTAGGAGTGAAAGTCTGAACAGTTGCATTTGGGCTTCAACTCTGTCCCTGAGCCCCCGGTTAAGTGGGGGACTTCCAGCACTTTCTGTAACCCTCGGGTCCTAGATCCTTTAGCATCCTGATCTTTAGGCATCCATTTTTTTAACCCTGGCCTTCTGCATCAGTGTTTTAAAGCCAGGCAGTATTTGGTGCTAAGAATTAATGAGCAGAGAAAGACTGAGGGAAGCAGCTAGTGAGGAGCATATTGAGGGCATGGAAGGCTGAAGAGGAGCTACAAAGGCAGATTAGCACACACTGCACTGTCACCTCTGCTGTTTGCCCAAACAGCATTTATTTACAACAGAAATTTAGCAAAACAGGAATTTAATTGCACATTATTCTGAGCTGGAACCAGGGGCATTATGCCTCTTATACCATGTCAGCATTTGGTTGTTCTATTGAGCAGCAACTGAATCTGTAAAATAGCAGGCCATTGCTTTAGGAAGGGTCAAAGTGAACATCCATCCTACAGCGCACTAATAATCTTCTGCTCTATGTGGGCAGATGCATTTTAACTGCACAGTGTGAGAAACAAAATCTTTCAAACCCAACCAATTTCAATATCCATTGTGCTAAACCCAGAAGAGTGCAAACAGGATTTAAATACTTTGCATTTCTTAATTCCTTCCTTTTCAATCAATTATCACTAAAGAAACACTAAAAAATGTTACAACTCAATAAATCCATGATAATATGGCAATGGCTAAATCTCATGTAAGCTGGCAAATTGATGAGAAAGGCAGGGAGCAGCTGGTGTGAGAAGCAAAACAGGGAGACCCAGAGGTGGTGATCAAAGGGAATGAGAGCTCCCAGGTACAGCAGAAAAAGCTTTGCTGTCCCGGAGAGATGAATGAAGAAATTCTGTAACATTGTAGTCCAGGGTCCTCTGTGCTGGAATTCTCCCAGCACTGTTCAGAAGAGTAGATTTTTTGCTAAGTCACAAGTTTCAATTCAGATAGTTTCATCAGCTTTCTTAAATTCATCTCATTATTCCAAATGGTGAAAAAAGGGGGAAGCAGCCTCTCCCACATAACATTTTTAGTAAATAGAAGGCACTGTGGAAGACTTTAACACTTGCTCCCAACTGAAGCTGAAATGTAAGATACCATCCTAAGATTCTATTTTTATTTCCTGCTCCCAACTAAATTTTGCCACCTGTTCCTGAGAATAGCAACAAGGAGTTGTTCATAGTAGTTCCAGTGTAGCAGCAATTGTTTCTAACATTCTGAAGCTGGCCAAGAAATTGACACAGAAAAGAGTCAATGAAGAGAAACAAAAGACTTAACAAAAGCCTTTGAGGCTGGCTCTCACCAGAGCAGTGGAGTGGACTGTTGGGATGAACACAGCTTTTGAGTACTCTGGATCAGCTCAGGGAATCTGTGGGATCAAGTGCACCCTCAGCAAGTTTGCTGATGACACTGAGCTGTGGGGTGTGGGCAGCACACCAGAGGGACAGTATGCCATCCAGAGGGACCTGGACAGGCTTGAGCAGCAGGCCCAGGTGAACCTCATGAGGTTCAACAAATCAAAAGTAGGGTCTGGCAACTGGGTCCAGGCAGCCCTCACTACCCAAACCAGCAATGGGATGAAAGGATTGAGCACAGCTCTGCAAGAAAAAGACCTGGGGGTACTGGTGGATGGCAAGTTGGACATGAGCCAGCAATGTGCCCTTGCAGCCCAACCATACCCTGGGCTGCATTAAAAGAAACTTGGCCAGCAGGATGAGGGAGATGATCCTGCCCCTCTACTCTGTGCTGGTGAGGTCTCCTATGGATTATTGCATCTACATGTGGAGTCCTCAGTACAGGAGAGACATAGACCTGTTGGACTGCATCCAGAGAAGGGCAACAAAAATGATCCAAGAAATGAAACACCTCTCCTACAAGGACAGGCTGAGAGAGCTGGGACTGCTCAGCCTGGAGAAGGCTGTGAGTTGACCTGATAGCTGCCTTTCAGTATCTAAAGGGAAGCTACAGGAAATAAAGGGACAAATACTTCAGCAGGGCCTGTAGTGAAAGAACCACCAAGAGGAAATGACTCAAGATTTAGGTTGGATATAAGGAAAAAGTTATTTACAGTGAGAGTGTTGAGGCACGGGAAGAGGTTGCCCAGAAATGTGGCTGGTTCTCTATAGCTGGAGACTTTCAAGGCAGGGCTGGATCAGGCCCTGGGCTACCTGATCGAGTTGTGCATGTCCCTGTTCATTGCAAAGGGGTTGGACAAGACAACCTTTAAATGTCCCTTCAAACTCTAAGGATTCAATGATTCCATGATCTGTGCAATGAATGGGCAGCAATATGTAGACAAAAGAGGAAAAGAAAAAAATTGGTGAGGTGACCAAGGCAAAATAAGAGGAATATGTAATAGAGAAGAAAAGCTTTAAGGACCTTTAAAGGTAAGGAAAGATGGGGATCTAGTGAGAGATCCTACCATGACTAAAACAATAAGCCAAGAGACTACTTTCAATTTTATGCTGTGAAGAATGGAAATATCTGTCCCAAGGAAGACCAAATTTCATTGTTTTATCAGTGTGGGACTAAATGCACATTTGAACAATGGTTCAGTACAACAACCAGATAGCATTCAAGCAATGCTCTTCAAGTACCCAGTTACTGGAAGGTAAAATAATGAAAACATGCACCATTTCATCCTCAGCAGCAAGAGACAAGGAAGACAGCCATTTATATATTTTTTTAAACCAATGTATATATCATATTTAGAATTTGCAATATGTATTTTATTGGCACAGAAAGGAAGGATTGGAGGAGGGGGTACAGTACATTCACTCCCTACATGCAGTGCACAAACAAGGCCTTCACAATTCCCAAGTTAGCCTCTTGTTACAGAAGGCTTGGTTACTTCTCTTGCAACTTATATGTACATGAACAAAGCACGATTAAAGCCAAAAACATGTCCTGAAAGACTTGTTAAGATATATATTTTAATTTTAAAAAGACACACCAAACAGGTATCAAAATTAGGTTATTTTTTTTTTCTGTTTTAAAGTGATAGTTACAACAGAACTGCCACTTCAAGGGCTGAAGACTGACAAGTTACAAATATTTTCCTTTTAAGTTCAGATAATATTAACTGAAGGAAATTGGCTCTTGAGAGCTTTGAAGCAAAGTTTAACCAAACCACCCACTGACTTATCAGCTCTGTAACAATGGCTACCAACTGCAACTCCAGTAAGGCCACTGGAAAAAAATGCCAACAAACATGTTGAGTTTTTTTCACACACTCAGCTTAATAACTGCAGAAAAAAATCATATGAAAGGATCCAGCAAAGGTTGAGATTTCACACCTACCTTAGGAAATATTTGCTTAATTACTTTTTGGGTCTGTGTGTGTTTTTCAGTGACAAGGTGGACGCTGGCAGCACACTGATCCCCACATTCTGGCTGAACACTGTGATCAGATGGGAGAAACCAAAGACAGAAGGATGTGCTTACCGAATGGAACAGTCAGCTCATGATGATGTGTTGGTCCCTAGTTGCGCTATCTTTAAACTGCATCTTCGCCTGGCAAAACATAACAAGTAGAACTATGTGAAAGACTACATTTTCCTCCGTTCAGGCAAAAATCCATTTATTTGAAAGAAAAAAAGGAAAAAACATCTGATGACAAAAATTTCAAGCAAAAGTGTGTGTCAACACCTCAAACAATCAACAAACCCTTAGGTGACAGTGATATGTTAAATAAAAACACAATGAATGCAGTCAACATTTTTTCATTTCTTGACAAATTTGGTTGGCATTAACTTCACAGATGAAATACACTTTGATTTTGTAATGGATCCAATTAAAAATTTCTCTATGAAATTCTGATCAGACATCCACTTGACCTCAGCCAGATTCAGAACTGATGTGTCTAGACAAAAAAAGTTTGACTAGAGGAAACCCCAAGCAAACTGATCTAGATTTGAAGCTGACCTTTCTTGGAGCAGAGGTTGGACTAGAAACCTTCATCCGCCCCTTGCAAGCAACTATGGAGGCTCCTTCCAACCAACTTCCAACTCCATTCACAGAGTAACACAGCTGCACAACTACCTAGGTACCCCCTAAGGCATCTCAGATGGAAGTAGGCGACTACACCCTGGTAACTGCTTGCTGTGGTGAGCCTGCCAGCCTTCTGAACAGGCTCTCTGCACAGAATCATGTTTTTCATCAGCCTTGTGCTAGGCCACTTTACTTGTTAGGGCACATCTGCACTACCCAAGATGAAACATAATGTAGATACACAGTTTTCAGGAAAGACATAGGTCATGTCTGCAGGTACCATTGAACATAATGGAGATGAAAAGTGACATGTAAATTCAAGCCCAAAGTTGGAAGAACGTGGTACGTTTCATTGGTTTTGTGTTGAGGTGCTTTTTGTTTGTTTTGCTTTGTTTTTGTTGTATTGTTGGTCTTTTTTTTTTTCACTTTTAAATCAGTGTCACCACTCATCTGGCCTGACCCAAGAAAAATGCTGAAGTGTGGCAGCAGCCCAAGTCTGTTCTGTGACATGAAAGGAAATACAGCACTGTCTCTGAATTTTCCTTTAGGCAGCACAAGTCAGTGTGATGATGAAGAAAAGAAAAAAGCGGGCATTGGAGTCATCTGGGTTGCTTGCTTGAGTGGGTCAGTTTAGCTGCATGCACTGTGATATAGTCCCACTCCTTGCTCGAAAAAAGGAATGCAGGTCTCACCGACACAGCTGGGAACAACACTGAAAAGAGCTGGGGATCATAAAAGTCAAGAAATGCACCAAGGGCTCCTGATGAGTGAGTTCCTGAGAAAAGGGCTGAAGAGATCCTTAGCGAAACAGGAAAGATGGTAACTAAGAGAGGCTAGAGGTTTTCTTTCCCTACAAAGCAGTACAACTGAAAAACAGTTCTGCAAAAGTTATGGAAAAGATTCCAAAAAATCTTGGGCCAGGACCTCTCACTCTCCTATGAGTATCAGGTTAAATGATATGCAGTACCAGATTTTTCAGAATAAAGTCACAGACTCCTAAAGACTCAGAACTTTTCAAACTCTAAGTTTATTAGTTTAGTATGGAAAAGGACCATCTCTTTCTCCCAACTGCTCTAATTAAAGAAACCTATAATCAATCTTGTCCCTGTCTTTCTGACCCTGCAGTACAACACACAGTACCACAGAGAGAGAGAGAGAGTAGCTGCAAACATCCCAGCCACAGAAGGCAGACCAGGCAGAAGGCCAGCTGAGCAAAGAGAGCACAGTGCCAGCCCCCATGGCCCTGTGCCCCAGGTTAGCAATGAGTTGTGCCTTGTGAGCAACAAGGTCTTAGAACTTCTCTCCTGCAGAAGGCCAGCACAGCTTGCACAGAATTTAGGGGAAGGAAGGGCCATCATTTCTAGCAACCTCCATAATTGTGTGTCCTAGAGTTCTCTGTCAGATGCACACTGTCATTCATCACTTCAAATGTGCATGACCGTTTTGATAAAACAAAAGCTAAGGAAATCTCAGTCTCAAAGCAAAGGATGTTAAATCTCAATATCCTAGTCTTCGTTCAAGTCTTGAGAATATGAACTTTGGTTAGTGAAATGGTTAACTAATACATTTTCAAAAAGAAAATTATTAATCACTTGTAACGCAAGCAACGCATTCACTTGTACTCACTATGTACAATGGGAAAACCAAGACATTCAGAGATGGAGTTTACCAGACATCTATTCAGCCCCAATAAAAAGAGAATTCTAAGCACAAAGAGATTTTTTTTTCTTCTTTGCTTCATGCTCCTGCAAATCAATGCAGATCCCCACTTACTGCTTCAGATCTGTTTCATGAGAGATTTTACACCCGTCAGGCAAAGTGTGCCAGCACTGGAGTGAGCAGTGTGATCGGGTGTCAGCTGCGGCACTCTGAGACATCCTTGAGAACTAGCACATCATTAGTGGTACTTTCACAATGGAATGTGTGGGCCTCCAGTCCATATGACAGACAAAACTGAGGATGCTCTTACAGAGAAAGAAGAATAGCATTACAAGAAATAACTTTTAATCATCGTTCCTGTAAGTGTTCCTTTTGCATTTGTTTTTAGCAGTACAACGGAGGTACTCCAAAATTAAACAAAATAAAAAATAAAGAAACAAAAGCAAAAAAATGCCCAAGACATATCTGTTTATTTGAAAAGTGCCCTGAAAGGAAAATGATCAGGGAAGATATTCTGCGATGCAACACAGGGAATTGCAGATATAAGATCTGATTCTCCCATCCCTACACCTTGGGGAGCTGTTGCCACCTCCCTGAATTAGCAGCAGTTTACACCTACTTGCGCTGATATAAATGACAACACAGAGAGCAAGGTGACAGAAAACAGGCCTGCAGTGTATGGCATTGGCCAAACACACCTGCAGCCCTTCTACAGAGCATGAAATCCAACCCTCTGATAGGACTAATAACACTAATAATAATACTGAACTACATACAATATAGGTGACGTATTTTATACACTAGTATAATGAGATTTGGTAGTGACTGATATGTACAAAGCAGTAAAATGCCATCATTCTTGTGTTACATTGCAAAAACATTTTTAAATGAATAAAGGATGTATTCTTTTGCATAGCAGAAGCCAAACCCACTGACCCAGCAGCCACCTGGCTGAAGAAAATGGTCAGAGCTCACACTGGCAAAAGATGTGTCAACGCAAAGCATCACACTCATAATTCCCACAGCAAGTAGCCATCCCAGCTTCAAGAACACATCACAGACCCCTACTAGTTTAAACACGAAACTCCCTGACCACACTGACACGTGACCTTAGAAGTTACTGTTTGTAAATGACATGGGGTGGATAACCCTATATTTTCTAAAAAGAAGTGATGTTGTGATTCAGCTGCTTTGTTGTTGCTTTTTTTGTTTTGTTGTTTTTCCACAGCAAGGCTGCTGAAAGTACCAAGACCTGTGGTGCTCTTGAACCTTCCTTCCATACTCCTTAAAAATGATCTGGCACAGTTTTCCCCTTCTCCACATCTCCATACACACCAGTAACTGCAGCCAGGATGCCAAGATGCTGCCACTGCCGTGAACTCCTCTACTCAAGAAAACGTGTGGTTAACAACTGTAGCTGTTTGTGTTTGGCTTATTTTTCCTGCTTATTAAATATCAGAGATAACTGGAATTACTTAATCTCTTACTTAGTAACTCATAGGGGTCAGTTTTACAGAATTTTCAGATTATTTTCCTGCATTCACCCAGTGTAGAGAAGCCGACTCTTCAACATTGCTGAGTCCTTAAAAGGAAACCCACTCTGAATTCACAATATACCTGTTGCTTTGCACTCAATCCCACATGGATTGTTTTCCATCCATTACACTGTGACATCTTACTCTATATTTTCTTCTTCCCATCCTGCCTTGTCATCTTTTTTCTCCTTAAATGCTCATCTTGGTTTTGGCTCCCCAGTTTTTAAGTTATGTTTATATCTTAAGGTAAAGATAGCCAGTGTATTTTTAATAGGCAAGCTCAACCACCTGTAAGCCTGATCTAAACTGCATGCAACAAGCTGTGGGTGCTTCTGATGTCCAACCATGCTAACACAGCTATCTCTGTACTATACTTCAATTCAGTGCGTACTTGAATTTCTTGTTCCCCTCTAATGATTCTTCATTCTCCTCTGTCTCTTGTCTCCTATCTGTGAGTGTTCTTCAAAGGTTGGTCCCATCTTCTGTATCTTATCCTCAGGAAGCCTCCTCTCTTCACACTGATATAACTATTACCTTCAGGTGAAAGGTTCACAAATCTACATCTCAATTCCAAACCAAACTCCCTCAATTTAGTCCTGTTCACCTAATAACACTTCAGATCTTCCTCCCTGGAAGGGTGGCTATTAGTCTAATGCTAAACTCTGCAGCCCTTATCAACAGCTTGTATTTCTCCTTTCACGTTACTTCCTTTTCTGCTCTGCTCTTAGCAGCATCCTTCTCAGTGCTAAAACTTCAATATTTAATATCTCTTACCTATGAATACTGGAATATTTACTGTCTTTCAGGTCCTCCCCTGATAAAACAAATAAAGACGATAAAACAAATCCAGACAGCATGTATATCCATATCTTGGCCATCTTGACCTACTACAAATATTTCCTACTCCGGTTCTTCACTGCTCCTGTCATTCAGGACCTGTGATGACATGTAGGCATCAAACTCCAAGGACTTGGTGTACTTGAACATAACAAGGTAGTCAGTCCACAGCAAGTCCATTTAAATTAAAGCACAGTAGCAATAACAAAAAAATTGTTGCATATGCTCCATGACTTGCTTCCCTTAATGTTACATTTCCACTTCCTGACCATTATCCCTAAATTGTACGCAAAGAACTGGGCAACAAGCAGCACTTGCAGTGCCATGCCAAGCATGCTGTCAAAGCGTCACTGAAAAAAGCCAACTTGAAGCCACATTGAAATCTCTCCCTCAGATTTGTGTCTAACTCACACTTCTGTTTCTAAGTATTCAGTTTTCACAAACTTTTTTGAAGCCTTGATATGAAAGGGGTGGGAAGCAGAAAGAGGGGCTGTTAATTGAGATACAAACCTCATTTCCCTAGAATAAGAGTGAGACTGAATAAATGATTTACTTACACATTTACACAATTTACTCAAACATATAGATCCTCACATTAATTTTATGCCAATCTTGTATTTCCAGTTGTACACATAAGCAAACAGAAACAGAACATAAGCAAATCTTAATATAGAGTTGCATATCTCTCTCTAACTCTGATAAGCCAGAATACAAAACCAATAAACGTTCTAGGCAAAATCGATATAAAAATTCTCATCAACTCCCAAATTCATTACCAAATACAGATTTCAAAAGAAAAAAAAAAAGAAAAAAAAATCTTTCTGAGCCTAATTCTCCACAGACTTGCACAAGGTGGCTAGCCATGTACCACACTGTATACTACTTATCAGAGTTTGCTCACTATTGCAATTACTTGTACTGCTTACATGACTAGAAATGTATTCCTAAATGCAAAATACTAAGGGAAAAAGAAAAGAAGAAAGAATAGAAAAGCAAATCTGCATACATTTAAATGTTCCCCTTTTGCTTTTCATTCCTTATCCTCAGCCTGAGAACGTTTTTAAAGTGTCACAAACTGGACGCATGAAATGGTCAGCTCATACCAATTTGCCCTTTTAAGACCTTGGCCTTCAGTTTTCAATAGTCCATACAGAATGATTCTTCTAAAAACACCCGGACAGCACATTTGTCTGTCTTCTCATTATTTTTCCAACATTCTAGCCTGAAAAGTTGATTTTTTAAACTTCATTTTTAACTGCAGTGGCCTTTTCCCCTTTTCATACCTAGAAAAATAAAGAAATGAAGGGACAGCCTTTTTTCTCACATATTTGTGAACAATCACTTCTGCTTCAGTCAAGCATATAGAAACAAGCACTGAGCCAAGATATATTTGTCTTGGGTCACGCAAACAGGGCCCATGTGGGCTACCTCCAGGCTGGGGCAGGATGAAAGGCCAACCAGGCCTCCTCACGGTTTGGTGACATCTTAGCTCATCCTCCCTTCGTTTGGAAACAATTACAAAAAGTCACCTGAAAGTGTCTACAAATAACTTCTTTCCAAAAGCTAAGAGAGGATGTTTTACCTCCAACACTTACTTACCCATTTTCTGCTGTTGCTTGCTCTGGTGGGAATCCACACAGATTTCTCTCACACAGAGAAAACACTTTGGACAAACAATTGTTCTGTGATTTCTCTTCTGCTTTGTGTGTGTGCATATATATATATATATATATATATATATAGTTATAGTTATAGTTATAAATTCAACTTTATTTCCACAGAACTTTCTGCCAGATCCATACACTGCAAAAAAGTTAATCTCAGTCTTCTTAAAGGCCTTACCCTGTGCCTACTTTAAGAGTGGACAAAACTAATTTATAGAACTGACATCTACTCAAGCACAAAGCAAGATGGACGCAAACATGGTCTCAAAACTACTTCCAGTGGTAAGGCTTTTATGGCTGTACAAGGAAGCCTTTCTATCAGCCTACAAGAACATATTTAGCAGGCTGTAGCCTGTAAGAAGAAAAAGCGGAGTGAAATTTGCTCGTTAAATCCTTTCACAGCCTGCAGTCAAAAGATATCATTTTGGTACCTTCCAGTCTATGATGGGTCTAATGCAAGAAGATGTTATCTGAGTCAAAGCAAAGCTCTAACAAGACCTGTGCTAAACGTTGCCCACGTGGAACAATGTCAGCTATTTTCCTGTCTTGTAGTAAGTAACAGTGCTTACCGGGAAAGGGAGAAATTATACTGGGGAAAAGATGCACAGTTGTAAGAGATAACTGACTCACTGCCTTCTCCCTCACCTCCAGGCATCCTGTTCTTCCTCACTGGAGACAACGATATTGGATCAGTGTTAGGGTGCTGCATGCCTGCTACTACTCTGTCAAGGGAGCATAACTCTAGTCAAAATTGAAAGTAACTGAGACTGCACCGGTGAGTGGAAGGAAGGAGAAAATTCTTCTATGGGAACACTATTATAACTGCTGATTTTATAACCATCACCTAGATTACTGTGATGAATACACTAGAATCCTGGAAATATGGAAAAAGTTGCTTGAGTGACCATTTACCACAGTGTTTGATTCCAGTTGTCCTGAAGGGAGAGCAAAAGCTGTATCACACAAGAACATCAAATGAGGTAACACGTGAGAACACCTGCTTCATGTCATTCTAGTTTTTAAAAAATTATATCTCCATGAAAAAGAAAGCTGGTTACAATCCTACCACAAAACATCACATACCCACCCCATCCCCCACCCTCCTTTATTTTTCCCCCTTTCATGCCAAATAACCTTATTTGAAAGATAATTCAATTCTGCTTCCTGATCCTTTCCACATCTGAACACTGTCATCAGGAAAAGGAGAAAAAAAAATTAAAAGTTCAACTTCTTTTACTGCAAATAGTAAAATAGCAAACCAGATATACTTCTCCTCAGGTTTCTCATTTACACAACTGCTACTTTACTTCATAGCAGAACTGACAGAACTCACCAGTGCTGACTCCTTCAAAGGTGACCCAACGTTAGAAGTAGTGTACAAACACTTCGTGTATTTAAAAATAAAAATAAAAGTCATCCACTCAAATACACAGGATAAAATTCCATGTATTTGTAGTAATTGGTTACAACTGTCCTTGCCTTTTGAACTGCTTCATTGCATACATTATCATTTGGTAAACAGGCTTTAAATTTGTAAACATATTAAATAGAAAATTCCAGCATGGTACTGTGTACCTAATTTTTTGTATAAATTGCTGTAAATTACAGTGTAAGTCATATGCCTAAGACAGATAAATTCAGGGAGAAAATGACCACTTGTATATCTATAGGCTATTTTTAAAAAATTGGATTTAAGATTAGAACATTTAATCTGGCAGAAAGAAACTGAAGCTCACCAGATTTTTCATTCCTGTAGTAACAGAATTTTATTTTTGTCCCTTGCAACATAAATGAGTTTAGTGTGTCCAACATGTGAAATACCACTGAGACAGAAATGGCTTTCCTAATTTAAAGGAGAGATGGATGGAACCATTGAGTTCATGATCATGCAACCACTTTGACTTCTCTCCAGAGCATGCAGTACTTAGGAAAAGAATGCAAACTGCAAATTAAACCCTCAGTTATCCTCAACAACCTGACAGTCTGGCCCAAGAAATACTGCTAAGTCCAGCAGATTGGGAAAGTGCTGTGTTCATCGCACAGAGGTGTGAAGAAAGTGGCCCGCCCAAGCTCATCTCACAGGGCACAGCTGGTGAACTGTACACAACAAGGGGAAGCAAGTGAGCTCTGGGGGAGGAGGTGAGAAGGGGGTTGAGGTAAAAACGGGAGGTATTTTTGCTTTCCTTCATATTCTACTGATGTTTCAGACAAACAATTTTCATTGACAGCTTATTTGAAAAGTGTCTTCTATCCAAACAGCAGAGTCAATTTACTCAACATTATTAGGAAAGGGAGTGCTATTGAATCCCTTCATGCATTCTTCAGTCCTGTCCTTTAAAAAGACCCCTTCTGTACTTTCAGGCTGCAGCACTTTCACATGGAACACACAGCAATGACAAGCTGGAAGGGAAGGTGTTCTACCAAGAAAGTTGTGGCTAACATCATTAAAGCTCCTTCTAAGCATGTATGCCCTCCATGTCTCCCTCATCATCTATTTACATATCCTCAAACCCTCCTCCTGCCTGAATACCACTTAGTAGTGCATAGAACATCAAAAACTTGCATATCTTCACCAAGGCTCTTTTCTCTATCTCTCTCATTTCCTCCTGACAATAGCCGCAGGTTCCTGCATTTGACGCAGAATTTTTCTAGCCCGAAAACACTGTTTAAATAACTAATATTGTTCTCCTCTAACTTTCTATAGTCCCTTCACAGTATTAGAAACAGTATTATTCCTGTGGTATGAAAGTGGATGGGATTTCAATCCCAAATTAGGGGTAAAACAAATAGATCACCTCATGCCCTCAAAGTAAAAGATAAGAGTGTTGATTCTCATTCTTCACAGTTAGGAAGCTGCACAAACCTGAGGGTCAAATGCAACATGCCAGAGCAGACTGCCTCACAGTATCTGTCTGCACTAGTCTCCTGTACCAAGCACAACTTAGATACCGGGAGAGACTTAATTCCAGCCTGATTAGCACTATTTGAAAGCACAAGTGTTCTGTTAAACAAATTATTGACTTTTTTCCTTTTTTTCCAACTACCCACATCTTTGGCTAAGAGAATCAACGGTTGGCTCCATACTGGTTCTGACCAATAACAGGAAGACAACCTTTTGGAATCACTGTGAAATCAAAGCAAAACCATACCCAGAATTTTCTTGCTAGTTTGCAGAAAGAAAAATGGTTCAACTATAGCAATTATAACCAATTTTCTAACTCTCACAAACCTGGACTTTAAACCAATGCTTTTTAAATTTCTTAATATTACAGTAGTCACAGATTTGTGCAAGACAAGATATTTTGTGATAAGAACAGAATGTAAATGCAGAGTAAACTATGTTCATTATTTTCTGACATCTAGACAACTCTTTAAGTCAAGGGATGCCTTTTGATCATCTTTAATCTTTTCCCTTCATTCGTGGCAATCTCGATTCAACCAGCAAGATTAGATTAGTGAGGTAACTGCAGTTAGTCAGGTACATATTCACAGCATTATGGCAAAGATCGGGATACAAAACCACATAATGTGTAAAAAAAAAAAAAAAAAAAGGGGGGGGGAATGCTTAAGAAAGGAGTAAGATAACATAATAATAATTCAATCTACATATTTCAATGACTTTTAAGAGGATCAAAATGAGTAAGTTATATGAAAATTATCAAAATCAAAAGTCCCGGTATTTCTCATCCTAACCCAACAGAGACTATTGTACTTGAGTAATCACCTCGATACTATAGAAAAGTCAATCATGAACATCAAGTTTTCTTGCTGTCATGCTGCTGCTTTTTTTTTGCTTTGTTTTTAAATCTAACTGAATGTTTAAGCAGTTTATGATCAAACACCCATGATGACCATCTTTTTAGTTTTATATCTTCAAGTTCGCTTTTAAGCTGTGAACTGTGGCAGCCCTGTGTAACCTTCAAAAGTCCTGACAATTCTTTAAAACCCCACAAATAATTAGTTCATTCCACAATCCAATAATCTAAAGAATGAGAGAGAGAATAAAAATTAAAAAACACTTGAATATTTAATAGTCAACAATGCAAGAATGTTCCCTATTCCACCAAAATCTGCTTCCACATTGTCTGATTTGCCTCAAAGGGCATCTCAAACACTGTCTGAAATCCATCCTATTACAGTTACAAGTTGCTTTCAAACACAACTTTGTCACTATCAAAACAATTCAGTTCTCTTCAGTTATACTGTGTTTCCATACATAGAGCTGAACAGAGTGCAAATATCTAAAAGTTATTTGAAAATAAACATGCAGAGTAAGAATTAGTTGCTGAATTGAGATACTGGTATTTTTTTCCTGAGAAATCCACATTGCTTTTTAGGTTTATTGTAATTAAATCTTCCCCTTCACCAGACCAAAATAAAATAAAATAAAGTACAGTGCAGTAGAAATAGATGACTCAAGATTATGGGATTAGGATATTTTCACTGGTTCTAATTCTTTCTTGATTACTAATGAGCATACATGGCTACACACCACAAATTATTCAGTGTCCCAGTTAAAAATGGCAGTTTCACTCCTGCTCCCAGCAGGGAGGTGTTCACACCATTGCTGGCACTAGCAGGCAGTCTTGCTAGGGAGACCACAACAGAGTAAGCAAGGATCTGAAATATCAACCTGGACAGCACGATAGTGATGTTCTGTATGTTTTTTTGTTTCTTAAGCCCCTTTGGAATAGAACAGAAAAAAATATCACTAAACCAAAGATTTGCATCACGTGCAGGAACATGCCTTCAGCATGCAAGGTCCCATCCTTTGCCATCTCTCACAGACTGCCCACACGTATACCACAAAAGCTGAAGTTTATGGGAGAAATTAATATTTTTGGAGAATAGACATTTAAGAAAAGTTTGATTACATCTAAGGTGGGATTTTTTTTTTGTACGTCTTACCATACAAAAGCCTTCTTGCAGTCAAACTCCCCAGGCATCTGTATAACATAAAATTTTTAAACTATATAATACAGACTGTAATCAATTGGATAATTTTCAAAGTTCAAAACCAGCATCCAATGCAATGTAACTTTTGAGGTGTACCAGATAATTACAAGACTAAGGAATAGACTTGAGGTACTTAGCATTGTGAGACAATTTGCAGTGCAGCACTTGATGTCCAGGGATACACTTAAAAGCAAAATAAAGTTTTGGTCAGTATTTTTATTCCTTCCAGTAGCTGGGAAACAAAGCACAAAACAAATGACAAGTAAACACTCAGCCACAGGAAGCCATTAACAACAGTGGGCATCAATTAGGGCTCAGCAGGTATTCTTTACACCGCCTGGTGCTCTAGCTCCTCCTCAAATACTTTGGCATAACACTCACAAACTCAGTCTTAGGAAACAACAGGCTGTTTCATTTACTCAGCAATTTGTAGCCACATATTCCCGCTGATAGGCCCATAAACCTGTTTGTAGTCTTCTTCTGTTTCCCTTCAAGTTTGTGTCATTAGAAACTACAATTACTGTCTGTCCAAAGAGAATACTTTTCAGGAAAGAAAATAAAATTGAGATACTGTGATCTCTTTCTTCTTTGTCTCTCTCCTTTTCAACTTCTTTTTTGGAAGAGAATGCAACACACAATGTCTGGTATCAGGAAAATCACAGAGAAAATACTCCAAGCTCTTTGGTTTTTGCAGCAAGGACATTACATTCTCAAAGCACAACTTGTTGGTAGAACAAGTTAAAAAAAGGATATTATTCTATTGATTAAGCCAAGGCTTTAACTAACTGACGAAGAACTACAAGAAAATATATGCTATTTCAGCCAAAAATATTGCATAAAATACATAGATTGAATTTCCTTGCATCAACAATTAGATATTTTGTATCCACGATCCAAAGAACCTGAATAAAATTTCCAAAACTTTTTGAAGTCGGTCACCAGTTGTGCCTTATGTCATCCCCATGAGCAAAATCACAGAATTTTATTAAAATGAGAAAGAAACTAGATTATTAATTTTGCACCTTAAGATTCTAAAGCAAAATAAATAAATACTCAAAAATCAAACTGGAACCCTGCAAACCACAATTTTTCCATTGGCCATTAGGGAGCCAAAACAAAGTACATTCTTGTCATTGTATCACTTTAAAAAAAAAATAGAAGAAAGACAGAACCCAAACAAGAGAAGTGAGATCTCTTTAGGATGTGTCAGAATATAATGCCCACTACATTAACCTTGTGACTGCCAACAGCTGTGGTGACTTCCCATAGCACTCCTGCACCTTTGCTGCCAGATGAAAATTAACTACATCATCAGCTGAGGCTTGATCACTTCTTGATGGTTTTGACACTATGAGAAAATGAGGAAAGCAGACCATGATCATGCTATCCTTGTCAGGTCAGACTCTGTTACCCCTTCAAAACTTACACCTGTCTATCTGATTTTCCTTCATTTTTAATCATGTTTTTCACCTGTTTCTGCTATTAAGTAAAATAAAATAGCATACATCAGCAGATTAGCAAGTTAGCTTCCCATAACACCATATGTTAACTCCCACTGGCTGTTCACAGAGCTGTACTCAGCTCCCTACCAGCTACCTTACCCAGCACTGATGCTCCTGGCAGCTCTTACTGAAGCCTGCAGCTTGCCAGAGTTGGGTACAGAAAGCTGTTAGAGCATGCTCATTGTCACAGACCTAAACCTACCATGGAATGTAAAAGTGCTATGCAGAGATTGGCAACTCCATGATATGCAAGCTCAAACATCCTTCTTCACAGCTCAGTGGACACAGCTGTGGGAAAAACTCACTCAGTCTTCACAATGAAGACTGCTTTTTCCATCAGAGTTTAGCTCAGATTGGCCTTTCCCATGTACCAAACTGGTGGAAGTTTCACTGATTTCAGTGAGAGACCTCTGTGAGAAGAGAACTACTGCACCTGCATGATTGGATCCTCATACAAAGATATCAGATTTGTCTTATTACTCAAAAAGAAATCTGTCACTAAATAACATCAAATTATACACTTAAGTACTGATCATTTAAGACTGGTAAATAATTTGTGCCCAAAACTCCATCAGAAAGGAGCTAATAAGAAATGTTCCTTTATTTCTATATCTGTGTGCATACATATATCTATAATTAAGCAATCCTTTCAACACTAAGAAAGTATCTTTGAAAACTACAGTTTATACACTGAGATCAAAGGAGGCAGTCCCCATGTCTCCTGTAGCCACCAACAAATCAGGCAGTGGGCCTGTGCCAGTCATCTAGGCTCCTCCTGTAAGGGGTGAGGGAGGTAAGTGCCTCCAGACTGCATTTGCCCCATTGCAGGAGGTGAGTACAGCAGGTGAGATGAATCACCCTGGCATTGCTATCGGCCTTAGCAGGGGGCTCAGGTGGCTGGCTCAGGAGTGGTCCTTACTTTTAGTAGCTAATGTTAAGAGAAAACCTAGACTAAAAGATGAGGAAGAATTACGCAGACTAACTATATATACTTCTACGTACTTTTTAGATACAATTCACATTATATTTGGACTCCTGAAGAAAGTCAGATTTTAAATCAGAGATGATTTTTTAACATCAGCTGTTCTTCAGCAATGGAAGGTTCATGCACCTGTATTAATGCAAACAGTAATAGCTTTTGTTATTGATAATTCTCATTGGAATCTCTGGCACTGCTGAAGCAGGTAGCATTATTTATTTTCCTCCATGCTTGCGAAGTATATGATGGCATTCATACTAATAAATGTAAGTAAATCCATACAAACAAAAGATCTTAGAACAAACCACTACGCAGGACAACTGCCCACAGACTATCTTTAGGTATCTTTGTAAATAGTTTTAAGCCTCTAAAAATACTGATTTTAAGTAGGGAACAATAATTAATGCTTTGACCAGATTCACACCTGACATTGTCGCCAGGCTAGTTGATAAAGTAAACATTTAGTTCCATACCAGTAATGTACATGGTCTTCAGTACCATCTTCTCCTTGCATGGAAAAGACAAAGATGAGAGAATAAGCAAATACGATAAGGTGAGTGAGCACCTGACTGAAAACAGATCTGGATTTAAAAGTCAGAGCCTGATCTCACAGAGCAAGTAAGAGTAGAAAAGAGACTTGCCCTTTGCTCCATTGCTACAGCTAGCTGAAAAGATTCAGATACCAAACACACTGATAGTAATAAGTAACCATCACGGCTGCAACTGAAACACCAGTCTACACACAGCATTTCACAGCACATGTTCCTTTAAATACAGCTATAAGCACATCACACTGATAATTTTACTGAAATTCAAAATGGCTGAGGAGAGGAGCAAAAAGGTTTTGTTTCCTTGTTGGTTCACAGCCACTTCACCTGCTGTGCCCTGGAGCCCAGTGCTGTACTGCAGCACTAGGCAGGCTGCAAAGATGTAAGAGGGCTGTGAAACAAACTGCGAGGCACACCTCAGAGATCAGCAGATCACACTCTACGTTTTCACAGCCTGTATCCTATGTTAGCTCTCAGATAACCAATGCCTAGGTATCTTTGGGCAACGAGCAGAGCAGAGCTTCTGCTCCCCATGACCTATTACATCCATACGTTCATACACCTTGCAACTGCAGGGCTTGGTGCCAGAAAAGCAGTGGACATAAAGCAGCATTAAAGGACTATTTAAACACCTTGCTGCACAGATGACATACCTGACAGAGGTTTTCTTGTAATACCCACTGCAATCAAGCGAGAAATAGATAACAGCCGGAATTCTTCTAGAAGAAAACTCTGCTCTCACTTTTCTCTGCAGTCATTTCTTTCCCTTCCCCCACAACATTCTCCAAAATGTGTTCTTCCAAAGAAAGCTCTTGTGAAAAAAATTTCCATATTACCCTGCTCTTCTCTCTTACAGACTACTTTTTAAAAATGTGTATATATTTACACTTAGTGGCACAACTAGGCCTGCAGTCTGGGGCTTATTTCACTTAATGAAATTCATGTCTTTTAAATAAATACATTAGCATTTATTAAAGCAGTGAAATTAGCAGGTTCTGGGCGCACATATCTGGCCATGCCCACACCAGTGAATAGCACAGCACAGCAGAACCTGCACCTGTGGAGTGAAAGTCAGTGTTAGGACCCAGTACTTCCCTTAGGACTTCTACCTTGGGCTACCTCCAATCCACATCTGTAGGCTAGCTATTGGTGTGCATGATCCCCCATCCACCCATCCCTGAAGTGAGCCACAGAGTGCCAAGAGGGGACAACTGGAGACTCACTACAGAGGAGGTTGTAGGTCTGAACTAAATGTTAATGTAATGAACTTGTGGTGAAGCAAATTTATGGAGTCCTTAATCCACTGACCTAGGATCACTCTCCAGTGTTTCTAATGAACAAAGAAAATCAGTTTGACAGTAGAGAAAATGCAGATGTTGAGTAACTAGGTCTAAAGTCATTCACTACATAAATATAAGTGTTTTAATATGTCTCACAAGCTTCCAGTTAAAAATGGTAGCAATAATTTGAATTTTGTTGGTAGCTATGGTCCCTTACTTCAATGTTTATTCTCACCACGACTGCTTTTTCCTCACATGCAAAACACTCTTGGTACATGTAACCATATTTGCCAGCAAACACAACTGTAATTCATCAGGTTACAGGCCTTTGTGGCAAAAAAAGCTGAACTATCCTACTCACTTGTACAAATGCAGTCTGTTACATAAGTAGATCTTATGCAGAGAAAAAAATGTATGTTCTAAAATTTCATTTCCACACCAATCCTTGTGTACAGCGTGCTGTGGAAAATACTTCAAATGCTCAAGATCTTGGAAGGGTAGAAACCTTAGGCTGGTCTTTCTTTTTACATATTGAAGCCCCACTAACCCCATTCAGGAGATTACAGAAGTTGAAACATTTTTTGTGTGCAGGTCCAGGAGGAGGAAACCTGTGTTTTTCAGTCACCCATACACTTACTTGACATTAACATGCAGTGGGAAACAGCCATGCCGAACCCCTGAGCCATAACCTGCGAGTAACTCCTGTAAAAAGCAGCATTCGCATACTTTTACCAATCTGAATGATAATTTAGTAATTGGATACAGTGACTTCCACACAGGCTTCCAGACACATTGGCACACGGGTGTGGAGAGAGCTCATCTAGAGGCTGCAGCCAGCAGCAGGCCCCAGGCTGCAGGAAACCTTTAACAGAATTTTGTAATATTTTTAAAGAATCCTAAGCATCACATGGGACAGGGCTGAGATTTCACTAGGGTGACACACAACAGCACATGCAGGGACCTATCCTATTCCACCCCCACCTGCAGCTCTCGGCTTGTCTTACACAAATGCTGTGCTGAATATCAGTCCCACTCTGGCTACAATTGCACCTTATGTAGTGCATATTTTACCCCTTTCACAAGCACCGCTACTTCCATCAAAGCCATCTAAGTGAATCTGGAATCACTTTTCAAACTACATGAGAAGTATCTTGTTTTCTGCCTGACAAAACATGCAGTTTCTCCATCTCCATCTCCCCTGTAAACAGACATTACTTAGCCAGCACCAGGCTGTGGTCTTCATGATTTTACAACTACAAAAATATACCCAAGCACCAAGTTGTGATGCTTTAGGAAATCTTTAAGAATCCTTTAGGAAACCCTGTACTACATTTTAAACTTGTGTAAGTATCTTGTTTCAGTTTAATAGTGACATATCAATCCAGCTTAAATCAACTGCTTACTAACGTAAACAAAACATAAGTGAGTTTAAGTTGCAAAAAGTGATAAACACCATTTTTTTCCAGCTGCACTGTCAGTGTTAGACCAGCACAAGTTAAAAGGTAATTTTCCACTTTACGTAAGGCACTGTGTATTCTGAAACAAGTATTATTTTACCTAGACAGGAAAGAAGTCCCAAACGCTTCACTTCCTTAAGATAATTTATACAACTCTAAATTAAAAAAAAAACAAAAAACAAAAAAACAAACAAACAAAAAAACCCTTAAACTTCTTGATTAAAGAATTCTCTCTCAACAGTGACTGTGCTGCTCCAAAAACAATTCAATGCGGTACTACTCTGTTAAATTCGGAGAAAAGCATTTCCTTAGAAGAGGAAATTCTCTTAAGGAAGTTGTTTTAAGATAAATAAAAGTTCAGGATGAAGCCAGCAAAAGGTGTGAAGGATTTCTCTTTGATTTCCCAGCTTGTGTATTTGGGCTCAGACACAGACTACATTTTATGCACATATTAATAGGATGCTAATGAGCCTACAACTCCACTTTAACAGGGATCCGCAGAGACAACCTGATATGTGGCACCAGATATACCAGCCTTCTTAAGCAGAACATTTATTTCCCTTTTGTAGAGGGAAAAAATCAGATTGTGTATTTTTAACTACAAGCACAGACAAAAAAGATCTTGCAAGGTTGGACTACAACTTTTCTTAGGATGCGTCTCAGTTAAAGCAAAAGATCAAGGTGGAAGACTTAGAGTAACTAGGAGATGATTTAGTCTTTACTGGGAGTATTACACACAAAGTCAGTCAGTTGCAAATCTGCTTACAATTACTAGGTCAAGAAAACAATTCTGGTATCAAAAACATGGAGAAAAAAAACTGTCAGCACAAATTTGAATAGTTTGCTGCGTTTCAGGGAAATCTTTGCAAAAGATCCTATATAGTCTTAAACATCAAAGAGATTAAAAAGAGAAAGAAAAAGTAGTAAAGACTCATTTCTACTATGTATATATCCTACTTTATAGCTATTCTTAAAAAAAATAAAAATAAAAAATTTCCCGGGATTGTATTGACATCTTTACTAATTTAGCTACACACTCAACTCTTCTATGTGTTCATGTAACTTTTCACCATTTCAACTCCATTTTTTGTATTTCTAATACTACAAAATAGATTAGAACAAATTACTTCCATAAACAGAAGATTAAAAAATATCTTTTGATCAAAAAATCACACACAAACCAGAATATTTTTAAAATAGTCATTTAAATTTAAAATAAAAATATTGAAAAGTAGCAAGCTTGTTCTTAGCCTCCTGACAAATATTTCTTTTACCAGCATAAAATTTGTTTAAATTATTTTAATAAATTCTTAAAATCACAGTACTTTATGTATAAACATTTTTTTTTTTAATTGAAGAAAAACGTTAGGATGAGTATTTTACAACATTTTGTTTTATTCAGTACATAGTTGTATTTCCAGCCTGGTCAATCGGCCAGGATGCGTGTGGCTAGACAGTATACACAATGTGTACAAGTGCCTTCTCCATGCCTGAAGAGGTTCTCAGCTTTGAATTCATTTTTGTCAGCTAAGGGCTGCAGTGACAATATTTGGTGCATTTGACTACAGCAGCAAACAAACAAACAAACAAACAAGGGCAACTGCCAACTGGCAGCTACTCTTCTTTATCAGGTTGAGGAAAGTGGTGGCTTTTGCATTTTTAATGCAAAAGTCAATTAACAAGTAGAGTTCTGAAATTACAAAGCAATACAGCAATGTGAAAGTTGGCTAACATGGGATTCCTACCCTACCCTTCCATTTCTACATTTCTTTTCTTTATTTAATCTTCTGCTCAAGAGAATGAGAAGAACTGAAGCAAAGTCTCATCCAAAGTTGTCTCATGACTGTGTTGCGAATGATTCACAATCCCCCTGTGCTCATGTAATTGACTTCAAATGATTCTTGTAAAAGTAACGAAGCATATTCTGAAATGACCCACCCAGCACTGCTCCAGAGATGCTGCTCCTCATATAACTGGCTGCAGCCATCGCTGTGCAATGACTTAGACAAAGTCATTAATGTTTAAATCTCACTTGCTCAAACGATGGCTGCACTGGAACTACAGTTTTGAGAAGGCATGCGTTGAGGTCCTGAGCTTCAGGCAACAGGCTGGCTTGCAGAGCAAGGCAGGACCTTGAGCACTGTGCTGTTCTGTGTGACGAGTTACATCCAGATAGGAACACTTATGTAACTCTTGGTACCTCCTGCAAATCTGCTTCTGTTTCTTGCATGTATTAACTGTAACAGTGTAAGCTCAACGGTGGAACGTCTTGACCCTCAGAAAATGGGCACATCGGAAGAAACCAACAGCAACAGACATCTCATGAACCAGGAGAGATGGCAAAAGCATGAGAAAGATGAGAGGCACTACTGCTTCATGTCTTTAGATTTAAATTTATGAGAAGTTACTAGAACAGGAAACTGAAAGTGGAAGTTCACAGCCTTGATACAAATAATCAGTTTCTTGATTTGTATATCTGATCTTACATATACTTCTTATCAAAAATAAAGATTGCTGACACTATTAAGAATGTAGCAAGGCCAGAAGCAAGGAAAAGCGACAAGCAGAATCTAAATTAGGAACATACCTCATTTTGTGCAGCATTTGAAGTTTTTGCTTAACTTGAGCTGTGTAAGTACCAAAGACTGCCCCAAGCTGGGATACTTCCCTTCCTGAGTTCAGGCCAGAATGGCTGTCCAGCTCTGTCACAGGTGTGCAGACAAACACATCCTTTAGAATCACAGCCTAAAATTCAGGCAGAAAACACTCCATTGACCTTTCCAGTCTTTCAAAGATTGTGCATCATGTGTATGTTTTTTTCTACTTACTTTTCTTTGGATTATCCAGGTATATTTGTATGTAATCATAAAAGTATATTATATGTATTTCACCTAAAGTTCTGCAAAAGGACAAATGCTTACTTTTTAAAAAGTGATGTCTGATGCCCATAGACTCAAAAAATAAAATTCAATATGTATGAGAAGATTACAAATATTTGGAAAAATTTGTACTTGAATGTAATTCATTCTTTTTTTTTTTTTTTTTTTTTTTTTTACTTGCCATAATACTATGAAATCAGGAATGTCTAAAAGTTTTGGATGTTTGCATTTACTTCCTTCTAGAAGGTATCTTAAATGCATTTTCCATCACATTATGTGTTGTGCACAGTGCTTCAAAAACTGTAAGAACACCACAGAAAAAAAATATATATCCAAGAAAATCCTGACTTCTACAGGCTCCTCTCGAGCTGCCTTCAGAATAAGCATGAGAAATTCCCAGGGGGCTCTAACATGGAGAGAAACACCTGCTTATCCTCTGCTTTGTTTTATGGAAGTGAGCCTGCACATTCTGTGATGCGAGATCTGACCAGACTGATAGTTCTAGGCAGTGCAGAACAGGTGAATGGGGAGACAGGATGGCTTTGCTGTAGCATTAATCAAAGAACCCCTAGAAGCTGTGAGCAACAGATAAGCCACCTGCATGAAACCATGCTGCTGAGGGAAGGAGTTACATGACAAACATGACAAAGTCCTGACAAGTCAGTTGCAGACGAGAAAGTTATCAATTGAACACTAGTGGTCTGAAGTAGGAATACGGAAAAGGACTTCAGGAGATACACCACCGCTGAGACTAAGCTAAAAAGTAGAATCAAAAACCACATGTGCTTTGTGGCCATGAGATGCGCCCTTTCACAGGTGCACACCTACTTTGCCTGCCAGGTCACAAGTGTGCAAATTGTGCTTTACTGAGATGTCCTGGTTTCAGCTGATAAAGAGCTCATTCTCTTCACAGTGTCTGGCATGATGCCCCATTTTGGCTTTAGGAGAAAAACAACACTGATAATGTACCAATGTTTTAGCTGTTGCTGAGCAGTGCTACAAAGAGCCGAGGATATTCCAGTTCTTCAGCTTCATGTACTTTCCTGCCAGTGAGGGGCTGGGGGAGGGTACAGAACCAGGACAGATGACTTAGACTGGCCAAAGGGCCATGATAAATGATATCATGTAAAAAAAACATGAAACCAAGGGGGTGATGCTGCTCTGGGACAGGCTGGGCATCGGTCAGTGTGTGGTGAACAATTGCTTTGCGCACCACCTGCTTTGTACACAGACTACATATTTGCATATGTATACATATATATATATATATACTATCATATATATCTTATAATTTATAATATATGTAATAATATAATCATTACTGTTATTAGCATTATTACTCTCTTCCAACCTAGTGAATAGTTTTTATCTCACCCTATGTGTCCCACCTTTTTTCCCCCCAATTCTCTTCTGCAACCTACTGCGAAGGCACAGATTGAGTGCTGGGCAGTGTGGTGTTTGGCTTCTCACCAGGTTAAACTATAGGATGAAACTAAAGCTGGTGGAGCCATTGCCTCAGAAACAAGTCCAGGGTCATTTCTAGGACACAAGTACGGCCCTGGGGTCTCCAGGAGTGAAAGCTACCAGCCTAACAGGGTGGGACTCTGCGCGACTCGCCACCACCGAACGCAAAAAACTTCTCCACCTAATGAAGGTCCAGATCACACGGGTTGTAAGCCTTCCGTGTGAAAGCTTTTTTCACAACATTACCCATTAATAAACAGTACTACATTCATGTTCCTTCCCTCCGTCCCTAATTGATTTGCAAGGATTTGTCAGGAATCAGTCAATTCCTCATCTATATTTCTGCATACTGCTTACATAGTTTGTGTACCAGGAAAATGGCACTACTCTTCCAGATCTAAGACACTGGTTCAAGAACCAGTGCACAGCATGACCGATACATTTGGAGCTCATCTATTGCAACTGTGGAAAGGAACTGAATTTTCAGCTTAACAGAAAAATGAGGTAGCAAGGATACGAGTATAATAATATACTACATACTTTTGGTTATCTTGTGATCTGTGAAGGAAGGTGTTTTAGCAGAAATGGATAGCAATTGCTTAGAATCCCATCTCATGTCCGGGTGGGAGTAAGTTTTAAACAGGGAAGATGTAAAGTATGGAATGAAAAGCCCCAATGGAAGAGCTTTAAAATAAACTAAATGTTAGATTAGGTTTTCTTGTTTGTTTGTTCTCATAATGAAGTTGAGGAAAAGAGGAAGAAGAAGAGCATCCCTTTTACCAAACTGAATGTAACAGTAATAAATACAGCAAACCTCAAAATTTAAGACCAGAAATGAAACAAATCCAATTCCTTGACTCAGAACAGGAGTTTGGATGCTATGGTATCCACAGGATTTGTCTTGGTCTGTTCAGCAAGGCTGAAAAAAAAAAAAAAAAAAAAAAAAAAAAAAAAAAAGAGGTTTTAATGGCTTTGGACACCTAGTTAAGCAGCCTGTTTCCCAAAAGTGCTGATGACCCAGGAGCTCCTATTGACTTCAAAGCATAGGATTTGGGAATGTTTGTTGCTTTAAGATTTATGGTCTCTCTACATCCTAACTGAGAGATTCAAGAAATTACAACTGGTAGCTCATCTCCATTAAAATCAGAAAGAAGTGCTAGGCTGATTTGTGGCATCTGCTCCAGAGGCCAACGTGTTCATGCCTTTACAGACCCTGCAGGGGGAATAACTAGCATGAAGAAACGAAGATAGCACAGAGAAAGATTTGCTCAGGGTAAACCAGGCAATTCACTGCAAAATCCAGGAGGTGACAGAAGCAGCAGCAGCAGCAAACAACAGAGAGGAGAATAGAGAGCTGTTTTGTGCCTAGAGGCTACGGCTATATGAACAAAATGTTGCTCAGATTACTGCTCTGACTGTATTTCCATCAGCAAGAGAGCTTAACAAGATTCTGTAAACACAGTATCATCAGCTGGGAAATAACAAATTCAAATCTAAGTAAAATAATACTATGAGGAACAAAATTTTCATGCAAGGTTGTTCCCCACTTCTTAAGGAAAATGTAACACGCTCAATAGTCAACATTTTGTAGGGCTTTCTCCTCTTCTGAGGAAAAAAGTAGTAACTACTAATAGGAGTCCATAAAAGAATGCCAGTGTTAGCAGCCTGAGTGACAGACAGGAAGGAGATCTCCACAATTGGCATTTGGTGAATTGCAAGCTATAAAAGCTGCAGTTTGCCGGGCTGTCTGCAGCCCCTAGTGCAGCAGTTTAATTGTCTGCTACCAGAAGATTTATTTTAAAAGACTGATATCAGAATTTCTTTGTATACCACAGTAGAGCAAGAAAAGGAAACAAAAGCAAACCTCTTAGCAGTTTGCCTTTTTAATAACTGCATGGCAACAAGAAGGGGGGTTTTAGCCTCTCATGTATCTTTGCATCCATCATTGGAAAAAAAGATTTACTTTTATCATAGTTACCTTTCCTTCCGCCTGATTTCTTCTGCTTTTACTGCGCTCAGTGTTAAACTAAGTGATTTTTTTTTTTTTTGTGATTTTAAACCTGTTTAGTTGTTACTGTTATTCATAAAATGCCGACACATGTATGCATCCGTGCTGAAGTCTAACCACAATAATCCAGGCCCTCCGTGCTGATTTGTCCATTTTAGCTGAAATGTAAGACAATTCTTGTGCTGAAAGAAGGACGTGCCTAAAGCAGTCGGTCCAAAGCACTGCAGGCTACAGCTTGCAGCTGTTTGAAAGGAGTCAATCTGCAAAATATTTAGATTAGGACAGAAGCTCTTAAGGCAAAACAGAAGTAAAATGTTCTGGAAAGCAAATCCTTTCTCCTAATTCAAAGTATTTCACAAATCTGATGAGATAGAGGCAGGGAAAATATTTACCCCTTCTTACAGCCCAGAGTCAAACAGATGCAAATCTTCAGAGCTAAAGATATATTTTTAAGGCTAAATATTTAAGCACCAGAAGATGGCAAAAAAAAAAAAAAAAAAAAAAAAAAAAAAACACCTGCTGTTCTTATGACGATGTCCAGTGGTCTGATTCAGAGGAAGATCTTCCTAAGTGCAAACGCCACTGCTCTATTCTGTTGAATGACACCACACACTGATGACACCAGATCTGCCTCCAAACTGCATCTCTTAATCAGATTTCTCAGCCTTTTTGACTATTTAGCTTCTTGTAACAAACAGAGTTCTAGTAGAGTTCCTTAGCTTGAAAAATGCACTAATTTCCAGTAAGATAAATCACAAGGATCCTTCAGCGAACAAGCCGGTCTTACTAAAAGTAACAAAAATCAGCTCCAACCTTCTTGTTATGTCACCCCCTCTCACCAGTATCCTCTTATCTCCCAGCTTCATACCTTTTTGTTTTCTACAGTGTTTGTTTGAGCCTAAAATTGAATAGCTGAATCTGAACTCTGTTTCTGAACTTAGTTACTCAGTAAGTCTCCTCAGCAGGCTCATTTAGCATTGCTCCACATGCAGAGATCCTGACACATTTCAAGGTGATGTTGGGGGGAGGGAAGTCTCTCTCATGCACTGATGTTACTTGTGTGTCAACAAAAGATGAAAAATTATAAATAACCTGGATAGATGAAAGATAAAAGAGAGAGTTGATGGAGCCAGACTTGTTTTGCAAGCTGAAACTGCTTTAAGTTATAAAAGCCCTTTGAAAAGTCATTTCACATACTTGTTCCATTGTGTCTTTAAAAGGGAAGTGAAAGACTGATCTTTGATATATACCTAAGGAATCTATCTGCATTTTATTGCTAAAGGAAACTAGTTAATATAACAAAGATGAGGAGACATACCTTTCTTTCATCATACTGTGATGGACTTCCTAGGAACAGATACATTCTAACACTTCCATTTGATACAAATAACGGTTGACTTAACTCCAAATTGAGATTTTTTGCATGTTCTGGGTACAGATCAAGTGAAAAGAAGCAAAACTACCTCATTCAGAACGATTTACAAAGAACAGAAAACTTACAGATCAGTACTAACTGTCAGAGGTAATTTCTGTAGTGGTGGTAGTCTTATTTGCCTGAGGATAATGGAAAACACCAGCTGGTTTGGTCCACAAACCCTTCATCATCCCTCCCCAGTGTCTCAAAGTCTCTTTTCTCTAAACTCAATTAGAAAGAACTGAGGTGGTTTTCCTTAGTGGTAATATACCGCTAGCTCGTACACACAAGCTGTACATTTTCAAACTCTAGAATATCAGATAAATATTAATATCTATAAATCTGTAATCACCTAATGAATATATAGCAAATAGAATTTTTCACCAAACACTACTGGTAACTACAGCAGCTTCCCAGCAGATGGCAGCATTGGTCTGGATTTGATTCAGTACAGCTAGGGTTCACCTGCCAACCCAGGAAGAATACACCCGCAACAGATCAGAACTCCCCTCCCTTGCTTCAAATTCCAGCACGCCTTGAATCCTACTTTTTTTTTTTTTTAATCTATATGTACATCTCTTTATCAAAGCTTACACTTTGTTTCTCTATACTGCCTGAGTCTCTCTGTGATTGGAATGCTAACTGCCTTAACGTATGTTGCAGATTCAGGAATGCGTGCTGTCTGGCCCCATAGGCTTGTACACATTCAGTTTCATGAGGTGGTCTTGGACTTGCTCTTTACTTACAGTGGGAGGGATTTCGCCCCCCCAAACCTTGCCTAAAGCTTCAGACACATTAGAGGTGTGGGAAGCCTGACTACCAGTGATGACTGAGGCAAAGAACTTGAGTACACTGGCCTTCTCCATTTCTGTTGGAGTCAATTTTACCTTCTCATTTATCAGAGGGGATATGCTCTTCTTGGCCTGTCTTCTACAACCAGTGTACCCATAGAATCTGTTTTTAGAACCATCAAATCACCAAGGTTGGAAAAGATATCTAAGATCATCCAGTCCAATCTTTCCCACTAAACCATGTCCCTCAGCACAATGTCTAAATGTTTCTTATATACCTCCAGAGCTGGTGACTCCACCACATCCCTGGGCAGCTCGTTCCAGTGCCTGACCACCCTCTCAGAGTAGAAGTATTTCCTAACATCTAGCCTGAATCTTCCTGGTGCAACTTGAGGCCATTCTCTCTAGTCCTATTGCTATCCGCATGGGAGAAAAGGCCGATCCTCACCTCACCACAACCTCCTTCCAGGTAGCTCTAGAGAGTGATGATGCCTCCCCTGAGCGTTCTCTTGTCCAGACTAAATAATCCCAGCTCCCTCAGCCTCTCCTCATAAGTCTTCTGTTCCAGACCCCTCAACAGCTTCATTGCCTTTCTCCGAACACCCTCCAGGGCCTCAGTGTCATTCTTGCAGTGAGGGGCCCAAAGCAGAACGTAGTACTCATGGCATAGCCTCACCAGCACTGAGTACAGAGGGACAACTGTCCTTGCTGGCAACACTGCCAGGATGCCATTGGCCTTCTTGGCCACCTGGGCACGCTGCTGGCTCATGTTCAGACCAGCACCTATCATCACCCCTAGGCCTATATCCTCTATGCAGCCTTCCAGCCAGTCTGCCCCAAGCCTGTATAATACTGACTGGGGTTGTTGCGGCCAGAGTGTGGGACCCTGCACTTGGACTTGTCGAACCTAATCTCACTGGCCTCAGCCCAGGATTCAGCCTGTCCAGATCCATCTGTAGGGCCTTCCTTCTCCAAGGCAGATTAACACTTCCAGCCAACTTGGCGCCATCTGCAAACTTACTGAGGGTGCATTCAATGCCTTCATCCAGGTCATCAATGAAGATATCGAACAGTCCAGGCCCCAGTACTAAGCCCTGCGGAACACCACTCATGACCGGTTGCCAGCTGGATTTAACTCTACCACCACTCTCTGGGCCTGGCTATCCAGCCAGTTCCTTACCCAGCAAAAAGTACACCTGTCCAAGCCAGCTTCTCCAAGACAATACTGTGGGAGACAGAATTGTCTTGTTATTTTTCACATCCCTTGAGAAGTTCACTTCCATCTACTACATATCTTTCCTGATCAAAACTCTACAAGTCCAGACAGCATTCCAGGCCATATATCCCTGGTTCAATTGCCTGTACATTTCCTTCCCTCATTTTGATCAGCAGGTCCTTGCTCAGTTATGCTGGTTTGCTGCCTCCTCAGCTTCATCTCTTATGCTGAAGAATGTAAGATGTCTTTTCAACTGTGTACAGTTACAATCTCTGGCACCAGAGAAAAAAATAGGTGTCATGCTACTGCACGTCACTGTTACACAAACATCACAACTCTATTTGATCTAAAGACAAATCTCTTCTAGTTATCAGCAATGCTTGTGCTGGTAGACAGCCCCTGATTTTTCACTGTACCGTCAGAGGAAATGCTAGAGGTAAGCAATAATAAATAAATAATTAAAAAATGAATTAAAGAAACAGGTAAAATCACCACAAGTGGTATCAGAATCAGTTCCCTTATCAGATAAATCAAGGAATTACTCGAGCACTTCAACACAGAAACTCCTTTTGCACCTGGGTACTAAACAGGGAGTTCAGTTTTTGGGCAACTGAGTCATTTCACTGCCAATTGATGAGAAATCACTACATCTAGTAGTGTCAGTTACCTGATAACCTTCTCCAATGGCATTACCTGATCTTATTTAATTGCATCTTCCTCACCTTCCTTGCTAAATGTTTTATTTATTTATTTCTCTTCTTCTGTCATCTTTAATAGCCTCCTCCTGCTTGTTATTCTACACAAAGAGAAATCAGTATCAGAAGAGAGTGGCAATGGATACACGCTGCTCTTTCAGCTATGCTCATCTTTGCCAATATGCAGTTGAGAACTTTGCTGGCGATATGAAGCTGGGAGGAGCAGCTGAAACATCCAAAGGCTGTGTTGCCTTTCAGCGAGACCTGGACAGACAGGGGAGCTGTGCAGAGGGGAACCTGATGAGGTTCTACAAGGGGGAGAGCAGAGGCCTACACCTGGAAAGAAATAACCATACGCATAGCATGGGCTGGGGCTGACCTGCTGCAGAGGAGCTCTGCAGAGAAGGACCTGGCTTCTCAGGCAGACAACAGTGGGCTGTGAGCCAGCACTGTGCCCTTGTGGCCAAGTGGACCAATGGTATACCAGGGTGCATTAAAAAGAGAGTGGCCAGCAGGTTCAGAGGGGTGATTCTCCCCCTCTGCTCTGCCCTGCTGAGGCCACATCTGGAATATCTTGTCCAGTTCTGGGCTCCCCAGTTCAAGATCGACAGGGAACTGCTGGGGAGAGTCCAGCAGAGGGCTGCAAAGATGAAGAGCAGCCTGGAGCATCTCCCTTAAGAGGAAAGGCCGAGAGACCTGGGACTGTTCAGCCTGGAGAAGATGGAGGGGCAGAATCTTATCAATGCTTATAAAAATCTAAAGAGAGCATGCTGTACAGAACAGAACTGTACAGCCCAAATCCTGTAGGCTGCACCAGTAAAACGCAAAGATTTCCTCCTACAGAACATACAAAATCCTGCTGAAGTGCAGGGTCTCTTGAGCCACATTTGATTCAGTAGCTTGTCAGGGTCACCCACACAGTAAGTAGACAGCACAGAACCTGTAGGACACACAAAATAACTGGAGTTCTGGAGGGATATACTGTGTCATTAAAACAGCACTGGTTGCTCACATGTAGGCAAGGCTTGCTGAGGGTTTTGATGCAAGAAACAATCTATGCTAGCTGCCAGAGTACACTTTGTACATTTTGAAAAACCTAGAATTTTTCCGGGATATCTAAGAATCAATGCATTTCTTAGATTAGATGTAAAATTAAAAAACATGAGTTTAAACACAGTGAATGCTAAGATCAGGCTACTATGGAAGAACCACAATACTTGACTGAATGAGGTTTCTGTCTGACTTTCTCTAAGCTCTAGAGAACAGACAGCATCCTAGGCAAACACAAAGTGCAATTTGAGGATAAGATCCCAACAAGCTCTCACTTTTGATGTCTATATTGGAATGGGCTATTTAATGGCAAGAGCACAAAACAAGTCAGCTCTTTTCCAGCACTGACTCAAAGAGCTACATTACTCAAGTACCTCATACAGGAAAACCTGATGCAACTCAGTGAATTCTATCTGTGACGCAGTGAGGCTTTTTGATTTAGTAAAACCACCAAGAGCTAAGCATCCAACTTAGCTGGATACTTTCCAGGGCTCAGCAAACTTCTAAATGTCATTCTAAGAAGCAGACCCCACAGAAAGCAATCCTGGATTCCCAAATCACAAAAGGGACAATGCTTCTGGGGTGCTGCTAGCTCTCCCACCAGTAGTCAAGAGGCGACAGAAACCAGTTAGGAAATAGACACTCACTTGCCCCAAATGCTGTACGAGAGCAAGTCTGAGTACACCTTTACCACATGCAGGAGAAGGAAGTCTGCAGAGAACAGATACTATCTCACAGGAATACCCATCATTACTGAAAATGTTTCTGAGCGATATGGCTTCTTCCTTTGCTCGTTGGTCTCCAAGAGATCTCAAGAATGCTAGTGATTGATTTTGAAAGCCGATTAATATCTGACGTGTATCTAATAAGAAGCAAATGGAACAAGTAAAAAGAGAAGCAACTGGCATGAGAAATGAAACTTTGTTTTGTTTAAAAAACAAAACTAAAGAAAACACCAAGAAAAAAAAAAAAAAACACCATGACTTCCTCCTCCCTCTTGTTTGCAAAATCTGTCTGTTTGGCTAAACACCAAAGTACCGTTCAATACACACATTGCTCACAGTGGGAAGAATACTGCTTGCATTGCAAGTAATCCTTTGCTACCAAGGACACAAGTAAACATGCATAATCCCAGCTGTTCCCACCCTGCAGAAAGGTCTGCAGGCACCCACTGAGCTGAGAAAACCTGAATGCAGCCCTGGTACAGCTCCTTACAGTCCTTCCCTCCCAAGTGCTGGGCAGTAACAGTGCCTGGAGAGGAAGAATGCACCAATGGTACATTATGACACTGGGACCATTTTGTGAGTCAAAGAGGGCTAAAGAGAGAAATGTAAATGCAGTAGTGGTAATTACACCCATGCCCATAGGATTTTTAAATACTACATTTGAAGCGTTCTGAGCTGTAAAGTGAAGCAAACCTTTACAGTCTATCAATACCAGTGAGCTGAATGAGCACCATTTTCACCATGGATTCAGATGAATGTACTCCCACATCAACTTATTGCTGAATGACACAGTGATATCCTGCCACAAAAAGGTAGAACTAATAGATGATGCAGGCAGTTGTGTTCTGCAGAGGCACGGTGATCCTTCTGGGAAACACAGACTTATGATGGAGAAAGGGAGCAATACTAATGATTGAGGTATTTGTTTTATTCTTTTGCACCATACCTCTAAGCGCCTGCCCAGTCTTCTTCATGTTAACTCTATTTCTCTGTTTCCATCTTGCAGTAATTCCTTAATGAAACCTCACTTGCCTCTTGTCACACAGAGGTTTCCAGCAGTACCGTTTTGAGACAGTTCCGTAAGTTTTGTAGGGTTGAGATCATATCTCTGTGACTACACTGGACTGTTGTGAGTTTGTGGCTGCTCACTTACTCCTTGACAACATGGTTCTGAAATTTATTCCTGATTCAACATCAAAGGTGCTCAAAAAATACATAGCACTGTAAACTTACTAAGGATAAACAATTTACCATCCATGAGAAAGCTTTCTGGACCAAGACAGTGTAAGGTTTCTTTCAAGCTTGTGCAACTCAACTCTCCATTGCAACGCTCAAGATTTTGCTTGCAGCACAACTCTTGCTGCAAGTTACCATGACTCCTGCATGCCACTTGAGGGGGAATTCTGTCTCAGAAAAGGTGAGCAACAAACCAACAGGTGCTTCTTGAATGACAAGACAGTAACATGAGTAGTACAAGGCTGAAAACACACACAGGTCCGTTATACTGTCCAGAATCCTGGCCAGTACACCAGGAAAAGCAGAAAAGGCATTCAGAAGATGAATAACCAAACACATGCTAGTAGACCTACTGTTTCTTTATATGATCCAAGTTTTGTTCCAAGAAAACACAATTTCTGAGAAGTCTCTGTAAATTTACTGTTAAAACCAGGTATGAATCTGCCTGATGGCATACAAACATTATTTCTGATCTTTATGAGTTGAATTATTTGCCTGCTGTGCATAAGGTGCTACACCAACTCTACAGAAACCAGCACTGCCTTGTGTCAACACGGCTCCATTCTTCTTTTACGCTCTCCACCTTGTCTAAAGTATTTAAACAAAGCACTGCAGAAAGCACACAATACAGTACTAACCTCAGTACTTCATCATTTTCCCCACACACAAAAAAAAGATCAAACACAGATATTTGTTATGTCAAACCACCTGAATCACGACATATGGAACCAAGGGCCTGAATCTACAGAAGCCAAAGGAGGTACATACTTGAAATGAGGCAACACTCGGCACTGACCCACCTAGTTTTAAAGGCACGCAGCTCACAGACCGGTACTCACGAGTCCAAATCAGACACCAAAATCCACATAAGTAGTGCTTCACAAAGCCTGAGGTATTAGTTCTGGAGATGTGACCTCCCACAGGTACACCGATATTTCTCATGATTAGTCAGTTGAGGGGAAAAAATGGTAAGGAAACAAGGTTTCTCAAATGCACACTCAGATATTTCACTACGAATCCTGATGGAACCATCAAAACACTACTTTGTCATCTCCAACAGCGAAAACTGTCCTAGAAAATGGAAAACTTTCTGTGACAGGCCATTCGCAGTCAATTTGTTTCCTCTTCATGAAGGAAGCATCACACCCCTTTACCTTCCAGGAGGGCAACATAACAACCAGGCTGTTGACTCAATGTTGTATTTTACTTCTCTGAGTCTACTAGATGAGGCAGAGAGGGCATATGAGGCTGTTACGTTTGCCTAAGACAAGGGGATGAACCAGGTAGATGGGAATCCTGCTTTTTATTTGTGTCTAAAAATGTATGATTTCTCTTCTAATTACAACAATCTGTCCAGAAAGAGTATTCCACAAACAAATTTCCCTCTTCCAAATCCTGTTCTCCTACTTCCACGTGAACAGGCAGTTTCCCACGTACAGAAGATTGCGCTCAAAATTGAAAGAGCTGCTTTTGAAACTGGAGCTCCCCCAGTCATAGGCCACAGCAGTTTCACAGAAAAGTATTTACTACTCACAGACAAGCAATAAAAATGCTCCTCAGGCAACTGTTCAAACCGTGAAAAGAGACGGAGTCACACGATCTCTATTTGTTCCCTTCACACACGCAGATTCCTCAGCAGATGAAATGCAAAACGGATCCTATTAGTATGCTCAGGAAGAAAAAGCTCAGGGTTAGCCAGCTTTTTACCAGGCAACATGGTCAACAGCAAGCAGAACATGTCAACATCACCAAACAGAGAGCATAATTAGACAGGGGGTTGGAATTTTCCATTCACTGGTGCAGGGAACCATTGTAAAAACCATCATGGACAGCAAACAAGCTCCGAGGAAGGGAATTGGGCTGCATAAAGATGATCAGATCCTAAACAATAACTGAAGATGAGGTAACTTAGAAAAAGCCTATATGAGTACATAAGCAAGGGCGGGGGATATGAATTACTGAAGACCTAAATTTGTACGCTTGACTTCTCAATTACAGCATGCAAGCATATATAACTTCCTAGGTGACTCTTTTCAAAAAGGAAAAGGTGAATGCTAACCTTTCTCCCAGCTTCTCAAAGAAGCGACCCTACAGGCATTCTTCACTTTACCCCCCATGCAGCTGCCGGCAGGATTGGGACTGCTGGGTGCCAATGCAGAGTGCAGTGAGTGGCCATGGCTCTAGCACCAGATCATTACTTGCTTCCCCATAGAAGCACGGGAGGAACTGGGACAGATCATCTACTTTCAGCTTCGACAGACCTTTGCCAGCACTCTCAGCGCAGTCCCAAGAGCAGCAGGGCCTTAGCTCCTCCTGACTGAGCCTTGTCCCTAGAGCCTGACTCCGAATGACTACCATTTCCCCAGCTGAACGAGGACAGTTTCAGATCTGTTACCTCCAGTTCTGATTGCTTTAATCCAAAGTCGAGCCAAGGGAAGCTGGCAGAGTGCTTCAACTCCTACTGCCATTTCACACTCCTCATCCCAGGTGGCAGCTGGGGCTGCTAATGAAGCACTGCTCCACCCTTCAGCCCTCAGCTGAAGCACTTCAGGCCTCCAGAAAGAATAAACTTTCAAATTAAGCAAAGCCTTAGCATGTGTGTTAAGTATCAGATTTATTTTTAATTTACCATTTTATCAAATATAAATAACTTTTCCTTACAAAAGAAAAAAATAGAAAGGAGGACTACTTGGATACAAATGCAACAAGTTAACTATCAAATCCCTGCTGCAAAGCATGAAAGCATTGCACTGAGTACAACAAAACACACATTTTCTCATTCTTTTTTCCAATTTTGAGTGTAAATGAACATTTTTCGCTGAAATTCTAAGCACGTATATTTTTACCTCATGTGCATACTTATGGGATAGAATTTCATCTGCTCTAGAAGTGGCTTAAATAGTTAAAAAACAGCATCAGGACCCAGGAGACATCACATAGTCCTAAATACAGAAAATTGTTTACCCTCTTGTGCTCCAGTCTAGCACAAGCAGTCAGTGCTGCAGCACAAATGTTTGGCAACAACCACAACCAACTGCCGTGACAGAAATACATCAGACAGAGGAGAGCAAGCTGCTGGTCTCATGTAGGTTTGATGTCAGAATATATTATCTGTGACTGCACTTTGCGACTCAGCACGGCTTTGTGTGGAAGATAAAATGCTCTGATTTACAGCGCTATAAATGTTTGCTAAATGCCTTAATTGCCTTCTCTTCTTTCAAAGTGACACTTTATTATTAGCGTTCAGAACCCGCTATAGAGAGCAGATCATTTTTTCCCAATTCATTATTGACATGTTAAAAATCTGTATTTTACTAATATTCCCTTGAATAAGAATGGTGTCTGCTTTACCTCCGCTTTCAGTGATGAACAGCCACATTCATCTCCTTGTTACTATGGCAATATTATGTAGGAGGAACAGGAACAGAATGATGCTTTCATCCTCTGCCTTTGTACTTGGAATATTCTCTCTTCCCACCTCTTTATTTTCTAACAAAACAGCCACGAGGGGGGGGATGTGAATCATTCAGAGAATCAAAACAAAGGTTATTTTATTAACTTTGTTGTTATGTTAACTGAAGATAAATTTCAAGGCTATGAATGATACATAAACACCCAAGACCTTACGATATGATTTCATAAATAAAGTATTTTCTACACTGGGGTGAAATAAAATGAAGTAGTAGTGGCCCACTCAGCTTCTTAAGCACAGTTGAACCAGGTGGCTGTCAAACAATGCCCAGGCAAAGATGAGAGCATTACTCATACAACTTACTGTTTACCCTGTTTACTACTAGAGCAGGTACTCTAGGAACAGTGTCCAGTGGGGTGAAATCCATCTCTTTATATAACCCCATCTAAAAGGCAATAGAAATAGGCAGTTGTGTGATCTCTAATACCACCTTCTCTGTGTTCACTTTCTTCTAACTAGCAACGGTTTCAGGAAAAAATAAAAAAAATAACAAGCTGGGAATGCACAGGAATACAAACTCTGCAGGCGGTCAGTACAGCATGAGCAAAGCACTCAGTCACGCTGGGTATAATCAGGAGATTTATAGCAAAACACCTCATTTGCATCGACTCAGCCACTAGCAGAAACTCTCCCCAGTTGGACGAGTCAGAGCAAACCCGATGAACAAAGATCTCCAGCTCACACAAGCCAAGTGCATGCTGAATACCGTGGTTCAGAGAGCAGTCGCATTGAGCAGATCAGCCTGCAGAGTGAGAGCTGTGCCACAGCCAGGTGTCAGCCAGAGGGGCACAGCTGTCTGCTGAGCAGTTTTGCAACACCCCCTTCTGCTCTGCTCAAGAGCTGCATTCGTTCACCAGAGGTTAGAGTTCCAGTGGCGGCCTTCATAAAACTCTTTAGAAGAGAACTGCAGATTCCAAGTAATCCACAGATTGCAAGATTTTTAATTCCCACTGGCATAGAAACCAGTTTATTTTGCCATGTCACTGTAGGTAAATGAAAACAAAACAACACCAAACAAACTAACAACAACAAAAAAATAATAACCCATAATCTGGTTAATCTTAACTTTGCTGCAAGGCATTTCCCATGGGAGCAGGGAGAAACACTGTGGAGATGTATGTTTTGTAAGAACACTAGGCCAATAAATAAATAAATATGATAAGAATACCTTAGTCTGTGCAATAAACTTTCACAAACATATCACCAATCTTTCCCACTAAACCATGTCCCTCAGCACAATGTCTAAATGTTTCTTATATACCTCCAGAGCTGGTGACTCCACCACATCCCTGGGAAGCCCATTCCAGTGCCTGACCACTCTCTCAGAGCAGAAGTATTTCCTAACAGCCAGCCTGAACCTCCCCTGGTGCAACTTGAGGCCATTCTCTCTAGTCCTATTGCTATCCGCATGGGAGAAAAGGCCGATCCTCACCTCACCAAAACCTCCTTCCAGGTAGCTCTAGAGAGTGATGATGTCTCCCCTGAGTGTCCTCTTGCCCAGACTAAATAATCCCAGCTCCCGCAGCCACTTCTCATTAAGACTTGTGTTCCAGACCCCTCATCAGCTTCATTGCCCTTCTCTGAACACCCTCCAGAGCCGCAGTGTCGTTCTTGCAGTGAGTGAGCACACGAGCAGCACACGGAATCACGAGCACTTATCGCAGACATCAGCTGCTGCACTGGCACCAGAGGATGGAGCAGCTCGTTGCTCAGCTCTCCTTGCAGCAGTGCTGGAGAAGACTGATAAAACACCAAGTTCAGAGCTTGTTCTTTAAGGCCGACATTTCACTCTTTATAAATGAATTCACAACAATCTAATGTTACTCAAACCCTTTCATTAGTTTTATTGTTTTAAGCACGGATATTTCTTGTTCCATTTCATACAAAGCTCAGCACTGACCAGCAATCAGAAGTGCCAGGACGAGAAAGATTAGGAAACCATTACATCCTCAGTCAAAGTGCTGAAAACTGAACATCTGCTGAGCCTTACTCAACATTTCTCTTAACCGCAGCATAAAACTAACGTAAGGAGTGGAAATCATCCCTAAACATTTCATAGGAGTTGCAGCTGATGATCCTTACAGGAGCCTTCTAGCTCGGGATATTCTAACAGCTCTACGATCCACCTCCAAGCGATAGGTAAGCCCTCATGGAATGGATATCCCAAACCTCACTGTAAAAACACATACCTCCAGTTGTATAAGAACTAAACAGGAAAACTTTAAGCCATTCCAGAACTCTCGAGTCTTCATCATTCCTTGTAAAGAAGGGGAAATTTTGATTTAGCAAATATATATACGTAAATCTTTATCAGTGCTTTCAGTAAAATAAAAAATGTTAACGAAAAACAAAAAGACCTTGTTTCATCATCCATGGGCTCATCTCTCTGCTGTCACTGGGTGCTGCAAGGAAAAAAACGGAGCATTGCACAGGGTGAGATTGTTCCATCAGAGAAACAAGGGATCATCTGCACCTCACCCACCAGCAGCAGAGAGCCCAGCACCGCGTAAAGGAGAAAAGGAGACCCGAGGAGCATGGTTTTGTTGATCGTGAACGACACTGATGTGCTCAGAGGAAGAAAGGAAGCTCTCTAACCCCGAAGCTGTATCGATTACTTTAAACATGCATGGCAGCAGCTGCTCACGGCTCCATCTCAGCCACTAAAAGGGGTCTGAGTGGGGAGTCTCATGCTGAGGCTCCTGCTGACATCTGCTGTGTGCTTGGATGCGCTGAGCTCTGTGCTGCCCCGCTCTGCCTTCCCCCACGTGTCCTCCCCACCCATGCCACGGAGGGGAAGCGGGAATGAGTTGACATGGGACCCGAATGGGATGCACCAGGTACCCTGACACTTCAGAGCGATCTTCTTCTCAAGGAAGACAGTCAATGCTCGAGCAGCCAATCACGCTGCTAACATTTAGTGAAGGAGTACTGCTCCCAGCCCCACCAGTAAGAGTTTGGACACTTTGGTGCCTGAACCCCTCCCCGCACACCGCCGGCACTCGGCAGGAGCATGGAGCAGCCCCACGGCACTCAACGTTTGCCCAGGGGACTCTATATAAGCTCCCACTCCTCACGGACATACGAGAGGGGCGGCTCAGCTCCAGCTCAGCTGCTGTTCTCTGCGCTGCTACCCGAGGGAAGACGCAGCCCAACATCCAGCCGGCATAAATCACGCTTGGCAGGAGATGTGCCATTGTTAGGGCAGAGCCGCTGCTGGAAATCGGTGGCTGCAGCACAACCACGTGCAGACTCGGTGAAAAAGACACCAAGGCGCGTGCGCCTCAGAGCTGGCGCTACAGACAACTCCGCGTTGGCCTCGGTCAAAAGACAATCGCTGCCCGTACGTTGTCACGCCCCGCGCTATTTCCTCAGGGCTTTGAGCGGAGCGGTTTCACACCTGCGTTAGGTGGGTAATATTATCGGTGGCCGTACCGATGTCTTCCATAATTCTTGAAGCTATCATTGCTGAGGCTTAAGAAGGAGTTAAAGGAAGAAGGAAAAAAAAAAAAAAAAAAAAAGGGGGAGGGGGGGGGGGGTTGAATAAAGCCGTGTCGAAACGAAACGCAGCACAGCAGCGATGCAGCCTCGCGTTACGGAGCTCAGCTACCGCTTGCCATTTATGTCTCGTTACTTGGGGGGGGGGGGGAAGGGTCACCGCAGCCGCGCACCGCTCGGTGCGCACGACTCGCAGCTCAACGAAAGCCATCGTTTCCAATTCGCGGCGCTCGAAGTGTTTCATTTCGCTTCGTAAATTGGCTCCATCGGGCCCTCGCACCGAGACGAGGCGGAGGGGCGGCCAACAAAGCGGGCGCCGCGCTCCCAGCCCGGCGCGGGGCGGCGTCGGGGAGCGCAGCACCAGGGATGGACGGAGGCCGTGGCAGCACAGAAATCACGGCGTTTATTCAAATAAATAGAAATGTACAAATATACAAAACCGACGCGCGCGTCTCACGGAGGAGCGGGAAGTCTCAAAAACGGCGGCGTGAGGACGCCGCGCCCCGCGGGAGCCGCCGCCTCCGCCGCCGCTCCTTTGTCCCCGTCCGGCGGCGGGCGCGGCCCCTCCCGTGAGCTCCGGAGACGGCTCAGCGCTGCTCACCGCGCTCCCAGGTGCGGCAGCCCGCCCAGCCGCTCCCCGCGCTCCCGCCCGGCCGCGCTCTCCACGCCGCGCAGCCACTCGGTGCACTTCCGCACCAGCCCCTCGTCCGGAGCCGCGCCCGGCGCCGCCGCCTCCTCCTCTTCGTACTCCTCGTCGTCGTAGCGGTGCCGGTCGTTGAGCAGGGACACCTTCAGCAAGGCGCGCACGTCGCCTCCGGACCGCGCCCCTCGCCGCGCCGCGGCCGCCCCGCCGCCGCTCCCGGGCTGGGCGCGCTGGCGCTCGGTGCTGCGGCGCTGCAGCAGACGCACGGCCTCGGGCGGAAGGCTGAGCGCGAAGCGCGGCTCCCCCGCCGCCCCGCCCGGGCTCTCGCAGGACCGGCCGCCCGCCCCCGGCGCCCCCGGGCGGCCCCGCGGCTGCGGAGCTCCGGGCTGCGGCCGCGCCCCCCGCTCCGCCGGCGGCCGCCGCTGCAGCGAAGTGCAGGGCCAGGAGCCGGAGACGGGGCCGGCCCGCTCCGCCGGCGCCCCTCGCGCCTTCCGAGCCGCTTTCTCGTCCGCCGGCCTCGCCGCCGCTTTCCTCGGGGCCGCCGCCGCCGCCGCCGTCGGCTTCTTGGGCTGCGCCCGGGCGTTGGCGGCGGGGGCCGGCAGGAGGGGCGGCAGGGAGGCGGCGCGGCCGGGGGCCCCCTCCTGCTCGTCGCCGCGGGCCCAGGGCAGCGCCGCGCACCGCCCCGCCGGCGGGCACAGCCCCGCGGCGCGCCGCGGCTGCAGCCCCATGGCCGGAGCCCCACCGGCAGCACGGGCCGGCGGCGGCGCGCGTGTGCGCTCGGCGGCTGCCGCCGGCCGCGGCTCGGCCCTCCGCAGCCCGCCCCCGACCCGCCCTCCGCCCGCCCCGAGGACGGCCCTCCCCTCCCTTCGGGAGCTCGGCGGCCCGCGCCGGTCTCCCGTGCCCGGCGAGCGGTCCGGGACGCAGCGACGCACTCCGGTCCCGCAGCAGGCTCCATCTGTACAACGCGCAGGGAGAGGGAGCCCGCACAGGCGTCGCGTAAAGAGAATGCACTGTCTGAACTTGTGTCATTACAAAGACACGATGTGAAGGAGCAAGAGGTGCCACGGAATGCACTCAGGACGCAGATAAAGAAAACAGATCAAGTTTTCAGGAAAGCAAGAATAACGTAGCAAAATACGGCAGTTATGTGCATAAGACTGTGCGACAGTATGTATTTTTTTACTGTAGTGCACGAACCCATCTTACTTTGGTGATCTAATGCAAGCCATTAAATGATGAAGCGATGTACAGCTTCTCCCCACGTGCTTTCGTGCAGACACTGAGATCTAAGAGGAACACACTGCGAGGCAGCTACTGAGCCACGACCCCAAACACTGCTGCGGCACTTCCCCCCTCTTGTCCTAGCACTGCAGCTCCCACGTCTTCCCATCCTTTCTGTCTTTCATTCACAGAATTTAAAGAAAAACTACAAGTTTGCCTAAGCATCAGTGGGAACCACTTCTGCAAGAGTGACCGCATTTAACACAGTCATAACCTCACCCCCCCCTTACACATCTCACTATTTCACTCAAGCACGACGCCTCTGAGCTGCTCTGCCCACTACAGTACACTCCCCAGTAAGAAAAAAAAAGCGTAGGCACCTTTCAAACTAATTTATTTCACAACTCATTTATTTATACATTATCCACGAGTCTGTTTAGTAAAAAGATTTTATGTTTAGAAGTGTAAAAAAAAAAAAGAGAAACATTTAAAATATAGTTTTAATAAAATCGATGTGCTTTGAACAGAACTTGCACATATTCTCATCAGGCTTTCTCCACGCATCGCAAGTAGAGAAACGTCAGAGCAGCAGTCACCACATCTTCCTAACGCTCACAGAACTCTCTTTGGGAAAGAGCACGAGGGAACAGGACGCAAACAGAACGCAAACCCGATGCACACTGCCCAGCCCCAGCAGCCCACCTGCCCTGGGAACGAGCTGTGCCTCTGCACGCAGGGCAGTTTTAAGATGCTCTTTACAAGGTATTTAAATGTCATTTTTGTGGGGGTTCTTTTGGTTAAAAAGCCCAGAGGTTCCAAGGGAAGCACACGCAGTTCATCCCATGGATTTTGAAAACTGCTTCTAGTAAAAGTTATTTAACCCCCCACAAAGGCCAAAGGGGAGGAAAACACTACACTGTTACTGGGAATAGCAGGAGTGGAAAAGTAAGGCTTTCTTCTGAAGGAAGTTCACAGAGGAGCTGCTTTGAAGTACACAGAGGTCCTTGTTTGCAATCTATTCCAGACAGGACGTGAAGCATTTTATCACAGCATCCCTTTGGAGAGAGAGAGAGAGAGAGAGAGAGAGGAAAAAAAAAAAAAAAAAAAGCCAGGTAAGGTGTTTGTGGTTTCACTTATCAATCATAGTGTCCTGAAAATGGAAAACACTCCAAAAATTTAAGACAAATATCAGTGATCAAATGCAGGCTCAGGATTTCAGCACCCATACACGAGCAGACTTCCTTGCGAAGCTGCAGAAATGCTGTAGGAAGAGATAAGGTAAAAGAGATAGACAGGAATGGCTGGGTTTTTTTCTCCCCACTTTCATTACAGAAAACCTCGTTAAGTGTGGCACGCAGATTCAGAAGCGCCTTACTCACTCGAAAATGCACTGCTGAAATACCACACTGCATCTTACATGAAACGTAACAGAAACAAGCATTCTTTAGTTGGTTTAACTGCACGTGGTTTCCCTGTGTGTTTGACCAGCTGGTGTTCCCACTTCGTACACAAAAGAGAGAAGCGTGCCAAAAAGTAAATGAGTAAATGAAAATCAACACCAAGAACTGCTTTCGCCTGCCCTACAACAATGGAGAAATTCAGAAGCAGAGTTAGTGGCTGAAGTTCAGCTTGCTTGCTTTTACCTCAGGGCTCAGACCCATCAGCTAGCTTTCATTTAAGAGCTGGAAAAGCAACGACAGCACCAAAGCATTTCTAAATTACTAGAGGAATGAAATATTTTTCTGGATGAAAATCAGAATGAAACATCACAGAAAATTACTATGCACTTTATTGTTAAATAGTTGCTTAAATCTTGCATCAAGAGTTCATGTGAATCGTTTTCTAAAAGCTACGAAGAAAAGAAGGATACTGAGTGTCTGCATTCTGAATTTGAGGGCTCTTCCCTCTATAACAAGGATGGAATTCCGCACTCACCTTGCATAAGGAATATATGACAAACTATACCTGGAAAAGAAACAAACAGAAGAAACATGTTACAGAGTTTTCCTGTCTTTTTGAAAGCCCCTCTGCTTTACTTCAGGCCACTGTTAATAAAGGCAATCTGTTCTACTTGTTACAATTACCTACTGAGCAGGAACTCGATGTACTGCCAAGGACTTCCTGGTTGAGTTTGAACTTGATTTCTCATATAGCTTGTTACTTTCCTTGCACATCAACTCAACTCTAAAAACGAGTCTGTAGATTTACCACCACCATCGGATTTGAAAGGAATGGAGACAACTGAGGCCACTTTCTCAAGTTGAAAAGACACAATGCTACTAAAGTACACAACTAACAGTAGCTGCGTAGCTATAAATACAAAGAATAACATGCTGTGGTTATGGCATTCAAACAGCTGGCTCTCTAGCATCTTCTGAGACTTGTTGCTCACAATGCTACAGGCTATGCTTTGTCCTCAGCCCCACGCTGACCGAGTTCTGAGATGCTCAACAAACTGCAAACAGGCAGAACACAGTTTCAGCGAGCAGTCTCCCCTCTGCCTAGAACCAAGCACTCATCTGGGTCCGGCACAACACCACATGGCCCCCATCCTGCACAAATGGTTATTTCTCCTCAGATGAAAGTTCAGGACAGGACGCTAATTGTTCAGGGACATTTCCAACAAGAACTGCAGTAACCTTGGATCTGTGAAGTTTTAGTACCAAGTAATTCACTTGGGACGAGCTTAGGAAAACACGTGATTGAGGCCAACATCTGGGCACATTACAGGGAGCACACACGCACACGGGTTTATAGACGCGTAGGGGTATGAGAGAAGAAATCAAAGTGAATCTTACCAGGTCATTGCCAAGAACTGCAATATGCAGAATATCAGTGCCAAACCTTTTTTGTTCCACTAAGTCAAAATAAAACAAATATTGTAAAAGTTAGTTTATTTCACAACCATGCAGATCCTGAGTACGTGCAATAGACTGGCAGCTAAAAATTTACTTCAGTGATGGCATTTTTTATTTCCTCCTCATAACTCAATTACTTTTTTCCCATTCCAACAACTGGTTCTACTTTCGCTTATCTATCACTTTCTTAGCATAATGCAATGAAAACCTTCTCTAGCTTTGAAAGCACCTAACAGCAATGGTAACACTTCCGCTTCCATTCATACTACACTTCTGCAAATTTGGAGTTCATTTTGGTTACAGAATGTTTTCAAAACACTCTGGACACTCAAAGGCACCTATCTGTTCCATCTCTCCTTCTTTATTTATCTTAATTAGTTTAACGGTCTGAACTTGCTGTTTCTAAAGACCGCAACCTATATTTTGACAGAAATAGGTCAACTATACTTTAAGTTACTTTTCTCAGCTCTTAGTCCAAAGACCTGCAGACAGACTAATGCTCTGGATTGAACATTCTCATCTATATCACATACAGGTGGAAAGATGCATTTGTAGCCAACAGATTTATCACTCCACCCAAATTCAACCACAGATAGGAATGCAAGTATCACATACAAGCTGATCTTCTACAGCTGGACTGAATTTTAAAGCAATCAGTAAATAACTGAGTTATACTGCTCTTCAGGGGAATGAAGTATTCTCACTTACCCAGAAAACAGCACACAGAGTCAGAACTAGAAAAAGCTTGGGGGAGAAGAGACCAAAAAAGAATTAACATTCAAATACACAACAAAGCACACACAGTCCTGCTTCCAGTTTTCCAGTGGATAAACAGTATCTTCAAGAGTTGATGCACGAAAGAAGTAGAGCCACAGGCTGTCACACAGCAACTCTACACTTAACTTCATAAAAATCAGTGCCTTCCAAAGCACAGCATTATGTGCTCTGTGGCCAGAAGCGCTGGGATCCACCTCAGAAGAAAGGAAGGCAGGTATGTGCACCATAACAAACAATCCACTCCTAAATACCCACTCCTAAATACTGTGCTTGGCAAACGCAGCCTCTGCTTCTTCTGCACCCCAGCTTTTCCTCCTCCTTTTTTTTTTATATAGATTTGTAGCCAACAAACAACTTCCAAGCTAGACTTGGTGATCATTGACTCAGCTTGACTACAATCATTCAGTACAAACAATATGTGGATTCAGAAATATCCTCCCTTTCACAGAGCCTCAAAACCTTTTAAGCAAAAGAACATAGGGGGAAAAAGAAGTATATTTACCAGCATTACTAGGGTGGCAATTAATCTTTTGGGCTCAAACATGGTCTTCAGCTGCTTCAGAGGCCCCATCAGGAAACACGTACTAATGGGAGGCGAAAAGAAAGAAACATGATAAGACACATTCAAATAAATCTTTGCAAAAGGCAACAGGTAGTTAACTTTTTCCAACAGACAGATGACTGCAGAGCTATGAAAGGCATTTCAGTGTTTATCAACAGAAACCTGCTAGGATGAAAGGCGAAGCAGCCCATGAACTCACTAGTCCTGGAAAAAGCTCACACATTGAATCACCCTTGGCTATGAAATTCTTTCCACACTCATTACCACACCTAGCAGAGGGTTGTCAATTTGAAGTTGATCTGTTCATCCTAAGAAATGTGATGCAAACCAAGAATTCACAACCATAGGAATAATTATTTGGCTACATATATTCTGAGACGAGCCTCTTCCTTCTCTCTTCTGAAGCTATTCTGTTTTACGGAAAATATTTACCTGGAAAGAGGATCCCTGCAGTTAGGTGGTAGTCTGGATGTTTTACTAGAGAAGAAGACACCTGTGTTTAACTCCCCTTCTAGGTAATATTTATTTATACGAAGTGGAATAATTGGTGAGTTCCTTCCCAAAAGCCCATGTTAAATGAAAAAAAGTAATATTTCTCAATTCAATAGGAATACATATTTTAGATTCTCTTCATTCCAAACTAACTTCTCAGTATTTTTTAATCTTGGCCCTAAAATTAAATTAAGATTTAAGCACTGAAGGACAGCTATCACAGCAAGAACATTTCCGGAAAGGTGAGAGAATCCACAAGGTGCAGGAAGGATGAAAAACAATAAATAAAATCCCAAGGTCTTCCACTCACGTATGTTATTTCTTACACACAACGCGTTCTATAGGAGATCTACTCACCGGCCCAAGGAACAACTGAATAAGTATTATTACTTCCATATCTGCTGATAGATAATACAGTAAAACCAGTCCAGAAAGGACTATTTACTTTGGGTGGCAGCTTAACTTTTTTTTTTTTTTTTAATCCAGAGATGCTAATCAACCTGAAAAAGTTCTGTCAAGCTAGGGTTTCATTTTCGTTTCCTAGTGTACTTAGAGCACGGCTGCCTGCTGTTTACATCAAACAGAACTACTGAACGGGTAGAGGACTTCTTTTTACTTCCTATTTTAGCTACAGTTCAGGTTATTTTCAGCATTTCCCTAAAACAAATACCGGCCTGTAGAAGCCTTCCTCTTAGTTCACAGGGGATTTAGATTTTTATTAATATTCCAATATGAAAACAATGCTGTTTATACACATCAAATCCACGTTATTTTAGATGAATTTCCTAATAGTAATAATTCAGAAATCCTACCTGGCCAACGCAGCAATGTTTCCCAGAGTGTAGAACACTGCAAAAAGTTTGATTCCCTTCGGGAGCCATAACAATGCTGTTCCCTAAAACAAACAAACAAAACCACTATATGTTTGCAATTAGTTAATTTAATTTAATTTGTTAATTATAGACTGTAACATCTCAGATTACAAGCGTTCCATTTAACGCACACGGGCACAACACAGCATTGTCAGTCTTGTAAACAATATTCAGCTTGCTTCCATTGCCACCTACTGGCAAAACAATGTATTGATTTAATGCCTTTTGCAACAATTTTCCCACTAGGCCACATCTTATTACGTTGTCTGTAACATCCATTTATACCTTTTACATTCTCTTTATGACACTTCTGGCTTCATCAAGATGCCCATTACACGTACACAGGACAAAATGCAGCTACCAGGCTGCATATACATGAAGGCCAGATACACGACTGCATGGGATGGCTTCAGAGTTTCTTGGAGGGCCTCCTCAGCACTGCAGCAGAGGTCTGTGAGCTGAGAGAAGGGGCAGCTACCTGCACTCAGCTCCACGTGGCACAACTCAGCCAGGGAGCTGCCTCCAAACTAATCAAGATATACAACCTCCATGAACACACTACTGAAGTCTTGACTCTTTCTTGTTTAGCAGGAGAAGAAACTTCAGCTAAGTCTTAAAGCCTTTGATCTGTGGTTTCGCAGTCTCATCACACCACGCGACACAGAAATAGGCACAAAGATTAAAAGCTAAAAAAAAAAACAAAACAAAACAGCAGCAAAAAGAATGTTAACCTGAGCAGAAATAGATATTAAAGCACAAACCTGGCACACGTGAGCGTATTAGTTAAGTATTTCTTGTGAGGAAAATGGCAGGGAGCACTCAACCAAACAGTTCTAAGACAACCCTAAAGAGAGAGGGTTTCCAACCTGATCTTGAGCTCCTAGGACTAGCCCCAACATGCAGCTGGCAGATTTTGCACCTGCAGGAGAATCCAGGGCATCACTACCATTAAGTGCCACAACATGCTGCTCCATCACAGCTGTTTTTTCCTGTAATTACTAAGTCTCCTCAGTTTTAATTCTTTTTTTTTGTTTGTTTGTTTGCTTTTGAAGTAAATGTAAGAGTATAATAGTTCAGTTGGAAGGGACCTACAGGGATCTAAGTCCCTAACCAGTCTGGGACTACGGAAAACTTAAAGCATATTACACTGTCATCACCTACTGATTGGTAGGTCTGACAAGCTATGCCTGTGGTTTCTTCAGCCTCTAAAAACCTCTCAAGCTTCCCCCTCCTTTTCCCCTTTCATGAAAGAGTACATACAGAAAAATAAAATGGGTATAAATTAAACAGCAAAAACAACTTCTTAGCGCACCAGACACGTCTAAGTAAGAAATAGAGTGTATTCTGTCTGTGTTCATGCCCCTTCCTAAGAAATGTTATTACCCTACAATAAAAACACTCTGCTGTGACTGTAAGAAAGGTGGCCAGAGATACAATTCACAGATCAGCAGCCCCTACGCTCTAGTTACACATTTCACAGTCCATTACATTTATGGATACAAAACTTAGGATTTGGGATCAAGTAAATACAGCCACATACGATGTACGAATATTAATGATGTTCTACTACAGAACATTTAATAAAGTACAGAGAAAAAAAAAAAAAACTTGACTTACAAGAATAGAACACGCAACGCCAATGACAAAGCATATGGCAAACCACTTGACTCGTGTACCAAAGCTGAGTGTTGAGGCATCAAGAACCTTGAGAGGAGAAGAGGAAAACAATGGATATTACAAAAACAGCTTTGAACAGTCTGAAGGACTTTTTTTTTTTTTCCATTACTAGAGAAGTACTTACGTTCAAACAAGATGCTGCATCAGTCCAAAACAATTGTTTTACCTTGTTTAAACACAGAGGCTTGTACATCATTTCCCAGTTTAAAAACTACATTTACACTTTGGAAATACACACAAAAAAAGACAGAACCTATGAAGGAATATACTTGCAAGCAACACGTCTGTTTTCAGAGACCTTCTGTTCCCCAGGTGATTACAACTGAAAATTCTCATGGCTGTACCAAAGAACAGATCTCTTTGTTCAGTGCTGGATCCACCTATGATGATACCGCTCTTTTCTGTTGTTAGATGGAATCCATTGCCCTTATTTAATACAATGATGCTTTGGAAGCATTACAACTCCTCTTTGGTTACTGTTCCTTACAGGGTAAGGAACAGGTGTAGACAGATTAACACACCTTGTCTCATCAGACAGCAAACTTGCTGAAAGGGGTAATTTTGCTCCCTGTTTCCCCAGAGCGATTTCAGCACCTGATGAGCTGAGCTAGTGAACACAGCTTGTGAAGCTGGATGAGAACTAGCACTCTCTTTATTTTCTGACTTAATCCCATGCAAGAGAAATGAGCCAAACCAGCTCAGCAAGATGACAGGAGAGCAGCAAGGCTTCCTCATACCAGGAAAGAGGCAGGACCACAGAGCAGGCAGAACAGCCCCTTTCAGCAGTGCTGATTTGTTAAGGCCAACTCAGCTCACCTGTCCATCCATGCTGCACCAGGTAATGAAAGTTAAGTACACTCTCTATGCTGAACTGGTTTATTAAGCAAACTGTTACTTCAGCTTACATAAGATGACTATAAATCTAACTCTCCTTTTTGTTCAAATGACACAAGCAGACTTGCCTGCTTGTTTCTTTCACCTGTCATCTGTTCTGCAGATATTTTCTATCAGGCGTTCTTAAGAAAACTAACAACAGTTTGGGCTTGCTCAGACCACGACTGAGATGTTTCTCCCACTCTCTAGAATGAGATTGGCTCATTCTCAGAATGAGATCTGGTTACTAATTAGAAGGGTTTCACGCGTGTATGAATAAAGAATCCACACTTAACTGAATCAAAAGGAGGCTCACACATGCTCACTCACGCTGCAACGAATCAGTCCTTGAATGCGTGTCAACAGAGAACAGTTCAAACTACTTTCTACTCATAACCTTATTTAATCAAGTTAAGTACTTTTTGAGGAAGAACACAATACTGAAAATACAGTTTTTACGTTTGCACACCGACTGAACAGACATATTGCTGGAACATGATATAGCTCTCCATTTTGTTTCTTATCTAAGTTCAGTAGTTAAGACAGAACTTCCCAAAGGCCAGAAGACGCAGCTTACCTCATTAGGTCCACCTCTTTATCCTTACGTACGCATTAAAGAAAGACAAAAACAGTAGCTGAAAGATGGCTTAGTATTTGAAACCATTTCTGACAGTCGTATTCCTGAATACTTACAAGGGTGAGAAGGGCAGGAAGAGCTGGCAGCACATAAGCGAAGGTACACAGTCAAAACAGGCAATGCATTTTCAGTCGCATCTATTTATGCAACTAATCACACCTACAGAACAAGCAGGAACGGTTCTTTCCATTCTCGATCAGAAATGAACTACTGAATGTAAGATTAGGACTTAAGAAAAAAAAAATGAAAAAAAAGAAGTCTGACCTAAATGTAGAGGTAATCCTGGATTTCAGACAAAGAGTTGGCATTACTCTCTAAAATACTTGCCTCAGTAGAAGCTGTTACTTAAAAGAGTGGCAAAATAACACTGGTAAAATTTCTGTGCAAATTCTATATCTGGGGAGAAATTCCTGAGAACTGTGAAGTAATGGGGGTAAGGGAGTTCCTGCAAAACATATTCAGTTAGCTGTATTTCTCTTCAGTTTATGTCTAAAAAAACAAACCAAAACAAAACACAACCAGAAATTAACAAACAGAAACTACCATTTTCTACAGCTAAACTTTAACGCAAAACCCTTGGGCAAGAAGCAAAGATTTTTATGCAAAGGTCACTCCAAAAAAAGACTGACATATCAAAGAAACAAACAACAGGAAACCCAAGGTGGAAACGGGAATCTGGAACACAGACTTCCTGAACCATAGGGAGTTGTCTGGCAGCAGCACACAACACAAGCTGCAAACAACAGAAACAGTGTCTCTGGTGACAGATACTCAATATGGACATCCAATACATCACATGAATGATAACTTCCAAGGCTGCCTTTGATCAAAAGCATTTATGGTGGTTTTGCTTATCTGCTTAAGCTCCCTTCATACATCACTGATCTTACAGAAGTCCCACACGTGGGCTAAGAAATATATAAGAAATAAATAATTCTTCTACTGATTTTAAGAAAAAGAAGTTCAAAATCACATCTTTCCTTGCTAAGGAACCTAAAAATACGTAAAGAATGGAGAAAACACAGTTTCAAATGGATGTTTTTGCAAGATTGCATTCTTTAGCTTGTTTGGAAAATTTTATGCACTAACATAGATTTACATCTTTCCTTCTATGTATTTCTATCAAATCCTCACAGTAAAATAAGAAATTTAAATATCTGCCTAATCCTCCCAGCTAGAATCTTGTTGGAACACTTTAAGCAGCTGTCAACTGAAAACCACTAGAAAATTACTGCCTTTTTTTTCTGGTTTCCTGTGTGTCAAAAGCACCTTTTTTACATTATTTTGGTGTTGAAAAACTAAACGGCACAATGCTTCACTGAAATCATTGTTACACTTGTATACTTTCAATTTCTTACATACTTATTTTTAGCAAAATCCTTTTTCTTTCTCAAGAATCACCGATCAAACTGCAGCAGGACAACAGTAGGCTATCTGAAGAGTATAGAAAGCACACAAAGATTTCCCTGAATCACCAAACAATTGTCTCACTATGTACTTCACTCTAACAGGAATTACTGCCGACCTCATGGTTACAGTCCTGCAAAGATCAAGGAGCAGAACACAGGGACATCTATTAACATAAGCCATAAGATCGCTATTACACAACTATCAACTCCTCCTAAGAGAGGGTCATTGTGTTTAAACGAATACACGCCTCAACTCCAGAAAGGCTATCTAAAACACTGAAAGGTTTTACCGACATTTAACAAATGAAATTCTTAGCTCAGTTTCCCCTTTCTGAGGATAACACCTGAAACAGCAGATTATTAAATCCTCAGCCATTTATCTACAGCTTAGAGTCTCGAAACAAACACCACAGCATTAAGTATAAGAGAATTCTCTGCTACTTTTTGTGTCTCATTTGCAACGCGCCTAGGGATGATAGACCGAATAATTTGGATGGGATTGAACTTAATGCTAACAGGAATAAGTGCTCTGACAATCACGAGGTCGGAACTTGAAGGTGAAGCATCCCAAACAGGATCAGCTAGCTCAGGTATGGAAAGGCACAGATGCTGCACTGCTTCAAGAATCACACTGGGTCTCCACAATCCATCCACATCACTGCAGCAGAGGCCAAGCTCATGTGCTTTACAGCCAGCAGCAACTTCTGACAAAAAGAAACACATCAGCACTGAGCTGCTAGAACTAATGTGCCACGGATATCAACTAGACTGCAGCTGTTCTGGTTCAACAGAGCTCAGGCTGAGGCTGCCTTGCTTTCAAGCTTCTTCTGCCACTCTCCTGCACCCTGCAGCACCGGGAACCAGGCTGTCCCATGACGTGAGGTGCTTGGATCTGCAGTCACACCAGCTGAAAGGCAGCCGGCTGCATAAACAGGTAACTGGATCTTTATAAGCCAAGCAGCATTCGGACTGAAGTGAAATCTCATCCGTGAGGGAAATTACTGAGGAGGGGGAGGAAATAAAAGCAGTAAGCGGTACGTCAGGAGGATGGGGCAAAAAAAAAGGAACTTCATCACGCTGTAGAGAAGAACACCTGCCTAGAAAACAGGCTTTTTTCGCCTCCCCAGATTCGCAGCAGAGCCGGTACGCCAAGGACGGGCAGACGCCGTTCGTTCCGAAGCAGGAGATCGAAAACAAACCCAGCGAAGCGCAGAGCACAAACGCAGCCGCGAAGAGCTCCCCGCTGCCGCACTGCGCCACAGCCCGCCCCGAGCAGCGCCGGGCCCCACGGCCCCACGGCCCCACGGCCCCACGGCCCCACGGCCCCACGGCCCCACGGCCCCACGGCCCAGACCCAGCTCAGGCACGGCTCGGCGGGCCCCGGAACCAGGGCAAGGCCTCGGTTCAGCGGCCGCCAAGAGCCTCGCACCGCCGGTGCTGGCGGAGGGGGATGAAGAGGTCTCCGCGAGGCGGTACCTGCGCCGTCAGCCCCTGCTCCTCGTCGTCCTGCCCGCTCAGCACCCGCCGCAGCTTCTCCATGGCGGGGCCGGGACCGCTCGGCGGCCCTACCGGAAGTGGAGGGCTCCGCCTACTGGCAGAGCGGCGGCAGCGCGCACGCGCGCGGCGGGGTGGGTGGTGGTGGCGGTGTTCCCGTCGCTTCTGCGCCTGCTGCGCTGCGTGCTGATTTCGAGCTTGTGTTTGCTCAGCAATGCGGTTTCTCTTCCGCTTCCCTAAGAAGGGGCGGCGGGCAGTGCGTGGGGCGGCGGTGGGAGAGGAGGACGCGATAAGGGCTGTGCGAGCTGCTGCTGCGTGGCAGACACGCGATAAGAGAAGGGCAGAGCCGGTGATCCGACCTTGCAAGGCGCAACTCTTCCCCTCCCTCGCTCCCTCAGAGCTCATGGCAAGGTCCTGTCCCGGATCTCTAAAGCTTCTCCGATGTGCATGGTACCTAGGGGCCTCTCTGCGAGGCTCTTGGATGCTGACTGTGCCTGGGTGCAGAGCAGGAACGGCACAGTGCCATGGACATGAGCAGAGGTCCTTGGTGACCTCCTCATCTGCAGCTGGCCCTGTGATGTCAGTAAGGCAGCTCTGCAGATAAGTGCTTCCTGGCAGGAGTTGCTGTTCCTTCAGCCCCTTGCCACCCACACCCTGGGTAGAAATTACCCACAGTTCTCTTTTATTCTCTTCTTCAGTACACCAAAATGCTGTGGGCTTCTGCTGCTTCTAGAAGCACACGTCAGAGCATAGCAGTGTCTCCCTCACCTCCCCACAGCTGAAATATTTGGGCTCATGTCTAAAATCAAAGCCATGCAAGCATACGTGTACCTCAGAGCCTTCCCGCAGAGCCCCAGCCCTGTGAATACAAGCAGTTGCTCAGCAGATCTCTCAGCTGTCATCTTCAAGGAAGTGGTGCATGGCCAGGGAAAGTCACAGGAGCAGGACCACTGATGTAGTGGGGGGAGAGCTACCACGTGCTTTTCATGGATGTGAAAGGAGCCAGAACCTGCAATGAGTGTTATCCTGAGCGACAACCATGCTGTCTGCCACCTGCTTTGAATTTCCAGCGTGCCTGTGATGTGCTGATGTCTTCCAGAGTATTTTTAGATGCACCACCATCACCATGCCATCAGCCCTTAATCCACTCTGCTCAGGGACGGGAAAGGGCTGTGCAGCAGGGTGCAGAAGCTGTGGGAGACTGGATTGTTGTGGTATAACACATGCAGTTAGCCAAGGCTGAGGCTATGACACACATGGCAACTGCATGTTTGTGTTTTCTGCCTTAGGTCTGCTACATGCCACAGCTCCCCAGTGATGAATGTCACCTCACTGTAGCTGAGACTAATGCCACAAGCCTCATGCACCTCTTCTCCAGCTTGTTCTCATAGCAAGGATGAGTATTTTAATTCAAGTTGGACGTTGAAATGCAAATACCAGGAATTCCTTATGTAGGCAGCGGTGGGGAGCAGGCCAGAGAGGTGTCTCCAGTGGTGTCCTCCCAAAAGTCCTCTGGGCAGTCTGGGGATGGGGATCTGGGGCATGATGACAAAGAGCATGCTCTTCTCTGAACTCTGGTTTATGGCAATCCAGGACTCAAAGGTGTTCAAAAAAGCATTACATCTCAACTGATTAGCTGGCCAAGACCTTCATATTCAAAACACATTGCCGGTACTGCCTCCAAAGTATAGTTGTTGCCATGGGTTTCTGAAATCACAGCTTTTATCTTCAAGGCTTGAACTTTAACTTCCCCTATTAGATTTAAATAGATATAGCCAAAGAGAAAAATTAAAATAAAATAAAATATAAAATAAAATAAAGCCTAAAATTCAGAGCAGTCTTCTGTATTACTGCAATCTATAGACACTGGGCATTTCACAGCCAGCCAGTACTTCTAATCTAAGGCAGCTATTTTAGCAGGGACAGGTAGTGGTGATCCAAAAACAAGAAGCAATGAAGCAAAAGCTAGAAAATGCTTCTACTTTTTTGTGCCTCAGCTCAAGAAACCCACTGCTTCTGTCTGTCACTTCCTGCACTTCTCCCAGAGTCACAGACCCATCTAACAGAGCATGTGCCCAGTGGCTTCATACAGCTTCATGGTAATTGCCTCTGCTGCAACTCCAGCCTTTCCAGATCCAGTCATTGCTTTGTTATTGTCAGACACTGAGCTCATTCAGAGCCCTCTGATGTGGGGAGCTGAGGTCTAGAAAAGCAACTGCAGAAGTAACAACTGTTTCCAAAGTGCTTGGCACAGTAGCCAGGTGTGTTTGTGGTTCTTGTGAGCTACTGGAACACTTTGCAGGGAAACGTAATAGTCTTCATTGGCTCATCACGGCTAATGCACACAAGGACATAATGAACAGCCTTATCCCTGTGAGTTCATCTTTGTCTGTGGCATCATACACTTGGTTCAGGTATCACTGACATTTGGTTAACTGATACAATAGTGGGTACCATGCCAGATCTTTGAGCATCTGAACCTGTTCCTCCTCCTAACAATAACCTGGCTAAGAGCTGATGCTAATGTTTACCAAGTTACCATACAAAAACCATACAGTATTAGGTTACTGATTACTCTGTTGGTTTTGTACTGTGCTCTCAGGTGACCCATAACATAAAGTGCATACAGAAACATTTGTAATTGCTGCCTCATATGACTTCCTCATGAACAAACAGAATAATTGCCATGGGATCTCAGGGACAAAGAGACTTGGTCTTCCTGAAACGTGCAAGAGAGGAATGTCTGACAATCTCTCTTTTCCCTTAACGTTACTACACATTATAATCTAAAGATCCTTCTGTGCTTAAGTCCTGATCTTGGATCCTGGCAGACTATGGAGGAATCGGTTAGAGGAGATTAATATCCCATCCTTACAGGAAACAGCTTTAAGATTTCACATTACCACTTGTCCTCTACAAAGGATGAGCAAGGACACTAGTCCCGTTTACCTCAGTACCGCTCTGAGAAGGCATCTCTTCAGTTAATGCAGCTCCCAGGACAACAAGCATGACATGAGTGTATTTCTACCACCCTATACCTCAACCAACCAAAAGAAATTACAGCATGACTCTGCCTCAGATAACTAATGAGTCAAATTATTTCAAACATTAACTGTTTCAGTTACGCAAATAACATAACCCAGATTTCATGTTAATGAATAGGCTGAAAGTTCTTAGGCTTGTTGCCATAGTTACTTGAAATCTGCTGTTAAAAAGGGAAGGAATGAAGACACATAAGGATAAAAATAGGAAAGGGGCGATACCATGGCCAGAGCTAAGTCATATAACAAGGGGACAGGCAATGAAGGAACAGAGTCTTGGTGATGACACCTAAAAGTGAGCTATCCAGGCAGCCAGTCTTTCTGCACACTGTTTGCTGTTGGGTTGATCCTAAGGACACTGGTTATTTATAAGTGGTTTCCATAGGGGCAAAATGCATGCACTGGATGCTCCTGGATTGCCAGAGAAAGACTGGGTGGAAAGAAGTAGTCTGTCATAATGTGTTTACTAAAGAAACGGTGTCAACTTTCATTCCGCTTTACAAAGATAGGGAAATTTGCAGCAATGTCTTATTCAATCAAAATAAACTTTTTAGCCTCTGTGTAAGATGAAAGTAGAAATACTCAGGTTCTATAGAAGCAGAACTGCAGAGGATTGTTAGCTAGTTTGCATTTTTCTTCCTCAAAAGCACATGGGACCAAAGCATCTCGTGAGATATGGGCTGAAGACATAAAAGTAACTGCGTGGTGTGTGAATCTTTCGTTACCACCACTTTATATTGTGGGGAGCCCGTCCTCTTACCACAAAGAAACAGTTGTACTCATAACAGCTTCGTGATAAGCCAACCTGTCATTATTCACTATCTCATCTTTTTATTCCTGCTGCTCTTTACTCCCTTCACTTTCTTATAACTGGCATGTAAAGCAGCAATGTGTCTGCAGCTGTACCAGTGTAAAATGGGCTTGTCTACACCAGAAACACGCATAATTGAATTAAATTCATCTGATGTTTTACATATTAGACCATGCTACAGTTTATACTGGCATTCACAGAAAAAGCTGAGGGAAAACATTTGGAAGGTTTCTCTGTCCCAACCCAACTCTGCATTTTCTAAACATTTCTACTCCAAAGCCTCTCCCAGCCCAAAGGAGTTAACGTGCCCTTCCTTGTTGCTTTCCCTCAGCCTGTAACCTGACTGAGACCTTTTCATCCCTTTCCCCCCAGTTCTCTATGCTGCTGTCCTTGCTCAGATGTCACCATTGTGCTTTGTACGGAGAACAAAAGATAACCCACAATGCTATAAGGAACTACGTTATATTAGGAAAATCCTTGCAGAACTATACAGGCAGTAGTCTCGCTAAATAACATCTTCTGATTTCACAGCAGGGAAAACTCACTCATATAGAAACCAGAGAAGCAAAATGAAAAAAAAAAAAATGAATCTACAGCACATGGCATTTGTGGGAAACTGAACCAAATTCACTGCAGGTAGCTGTCAGTACCCCAATTAAAGAAATCTTGCAGGTAATTTCTACTCTTCTGGCCACAAAATTATGGTTATCTTTTTTTTTTTTTAATCTTTTTTGTAACTTATTACTGTGCTACCAAATGATCTCCACATTAGAATTAAAAAACCAGCAAGCTTCCAAAGCAAAGATACATAATCTCACATCAGCAGAAGAAATTGCAAGCTATTTTAATGCTATGGTAAACAATTAGTCTCTTCTGGAACAAGAGGGTCAAGAGATGTCAACCTGGGGGGCAGGAGGGCACGACAGAGACTGAGAGCTTCACTGGTGCTGCTGTCCACCCAGTTTCCTAAAGTGCCACATTCCTTAGCAGCAGTCTGGCAGAAGTTACTCAGAAAGGTGATAAATTCCTTCCCGTCTGAACACATGAAACGAGGCAGCAACTGAGGCTGCAGCACGACAGGAAAGGCTGTGCAGTTCCTGGTAATGCTGCCATGAAGTAGGAATGGTACTCAGGGAAGGACTTGGAATCACTGTGGAACAGGTTCCTAACAGAGAAGGTATCCTGCTGCTGAAAAGTTACTGGGATTAAAGCAAGCTGTGAAATTAAAATCAAATAGCTGTTCCAAAATAACAGCATGTAGAGATAATCATATAAATCAAATGCAAGTACTGAGTGCAAGCTTTAGATTACTGTTAATCAGTTAAACTGGAGTAGTCCCACACTTTCATTCAATGGTACCTGAGTGAAAAGAGAGAAGCTTTTATCACCACTAAGATATCCAGGTTTCATAATGTCAAAAACTCCCGTCTCTCTAAAACATTATGTTTATTTTGGGCTCCTGCAAAATACAGTCCTCAAAAATGCTCAAATACCAACATGTCTCAGTATTCCACACTACAGGTACCGGGCATCTGCCATTCACCCTTGTGCAACTCCAGTATAAAAGAATTTAAGCCTTGCCCGAGTGAATGGATATAGAGAGAGATGAAAGGAAAAAGGTAGAAGAAAATGCATGAGAAGATAATGTGCAGGCTGCTACACACTAGGAAAATGAAAGGAGGTACTCTTATTTAATGAAATTGCAGTGATTGGAAGCTAATGAACAGCAATGAAGGTATTAGATGATGGGTAGAAATATGATTAAAAAAACATTGCAAACTTCAACCAAGAGCTAAAACAGCTATCACAGGGGTTGGAAAGGACCTCTAGAAATCATTGAGTCCAACTCCCCTGCCAAAGCAGGCTTCCCAGACCAGGTTGCACAGGTAGGTGTCCAGGCAGAAACTATGACTTACAGATCATAAGTGAGATATTTCCCTCTCCATAAACAAGTTTATACAAACTATTAAGCATTAAGAAAACCAGTTATCCTTGCCTGCATTTACCTCACTACTCTGATCTAGAAGTTTAACACATCTCCTCTGTGATGAAGAAAGGGAGGGATAGGAGATACCTTCTGTGACCATGCAACAGTACTGGCAGGGCAGCTTTACATACTAACTTCTCAAAGCAGCAAGTAGCTCAAGCAAGCTGTCAGTATTTGCTTCACTCATGCAGCAGGGCATGCCCTATTAGACCACCGTATACCAGGTACACTGTTCAGCTATTGTGCTATTAGGAATAACACAGCATTGCCCAGAATTTAAGTCTTTTAACCTACTATAGCTGACAAGTCCCTTCATATTAGCTTCCATTACTGCAGTACAGGTAACCAGAATACATGTTGAATGTTACATAGCCGAGTAAGTAGGACAAATGCAACACTGCTGTAGCTGGAATACTCAGTCAAACCCTCACCTCCTTTCTCCTAAGGAAAAAGGAAGCTTTAGGTAATCAGATCCAACAGATATTTGCCTTGACTCGCTACCTGCAAAGGATAATGCCATTTATTTTCCTGCTCTTTTGCTCCGTGCCATTACAGTAACACTGACTCTCCCTACTAAAATTTCACTTTATCATATTGCGATGCCAGATCCTAAACAGAACTTCTCACAATTTTTGAGATGGTTTATTGCCATTTGGAATATGTTTTATTGTTCAAAACACTGCACCTAAATAAAATCCATCACATACATTCTTTGTCATCTACATTTTTAACAAGTGTCACTTTCAGGCAGGTCATGCATGAAAATCACTCTTCCAATGACACCAAAAAACTAATGAAAGGCACCTTGTGTCCTTCACATCCCAAACTTCAAACAAGTCAAGTTTTTGCCTGAATAAAGATTACATACATCTAGAACAACTCAAGCAGAAGGAAAAAAAATAGAATTTCCTGAAGAACAGTATCAGACTTTGTTGCCTTCATTTATTCAGTACTCTGCTTTTACTTTCCCACCATCTTCATTGAGTAATGTGCAACTTAAAAATTGTTACTGTTATGTCTCTTTACTGAGACAAGGCATGCAGTAAGAGAAGAGGGAAAGTTGGCTGCTTCCAGGCTGCTTGTCTACTCATTTGTTCTTGTAGATTAGCAAGCCACTGCTTAGGTTAAAAAAAAAAAAGACTAGGAATGAATGCACCCAAGTTAAATGGCTTTTAAGAATGTTAACATATAGAATACCACCTACAGTTCTGTTTTACTGACCTCAATTCAGAGTAATTTGAAAACAAGTTTGTGAAGCCATCACAAGCTATTTTACTTTCATAACACAAAATTGTTTTTCATAACAGTGCTGGTTGTTTGAAGGACTATCTCCATTAGAAGGGTAGTTACTAAGGACAAGTAAGGCAACAAAACATTAGAAGCAGTGGTTCCCATTGGTGTATAGTACTTTTTAAAAAGGCAAGATAAAAATCAGAAGTATTATTGATGGGGTCATTCGAAACAGGTGTCTTCGTTTTATCCCCATTGTCTTTGTCACAGCAACTGTAGATGGCAGATCTTCCTCGGTTGTAATTCAGGATGAACATATTCCTTGGCTGAGTTCAAGTTACATATTTAGTTCTTTTTCTCCAACCTGCCAGGAGAAGAACAGATTTGCTTTTGTTGTTTTTTGTTTTCTTTTTTTTCTTAAGAGCAAATACTGAACTTCAACAGTTAGCAAAAATCTGGATGCACAGTAGAACTTTAGGAATGTCCAATATCTAGCTGGTTATTTATTTAAAGACAGATCTTGCAGCAACTTCCCTAAGTCTTCTTTAATTTATAGATCAGGAGGCTTTGTCTCATGGGATGCATTTCTTAAAAGAGAGAAAAGCCACAGCTCTGATTCATCAGGATTATTTGGGGTTATGTCTGTATTACTAGCTATACAATGAGGGTGTGAGACTGACAGTCTGCTCCACAGATGCGTGATATTAGATCTCAGATCTACTCCACACATACAAGAACGATCAGCTTAGTTTCTTTTCATCTTTCAGACATACAATCCCCTCAATCATTTTATGAATCCTTCAATCTCAGGATTTACTGAAATAGACGCATGGAATAAGCAACATAATATATTAAACAAGAATCAGATTCCAGCAGCTGCTGAAAACCTTGTCTGCATACATGATCACAGCTTTTCCCATGTGGATCCCCTCCAAAGCTCACAGGACACGCAAGACATTTCAACCTGTTACAACAAGCTTGTTTTCCCTCATTACTTTTTGTAAGCCTATTAACAAGCCCAGCAGCCATGCAGGGGCTTGCACCACAAGTAAAAGCCAATGAAAGGCCATCCTGTGTGCCATCAGTTTACAGCTCCCCATTGTTAAAGTAGAACTTGCCTGTATTTGATCAGTCGCCCTCCTTGAATAAGTTGTGCAACTTCATTAGTCAAGTGGCATGCAAAGAGAAGCCAGTTCCTTGGCTGCACTTTGTAGGCAAATCTCATGAAAGTCAAGGAGTAACAACACAGTGCTGCAAAACATAACAGACACCAGAGGATTACTTTAAATACTTGCATTTTGTTGAGAAATTTTCACGCTAACAAAATGTGATAATACACTGAATGCTTCTCACTGGAATTTGAATTTTCCAGTTGTGCAACAAACATTCATTTTTCTGGATCCTTAAGGGTCCAGGAAGTGGACAGATGTCAGTTTTACTATGTAAGAAATTGTGGGGCTGGAGCCATCCACAAAAAAAAAAAAACAACAAATACTCTTCATATTACTGTGGTACAATTGAACCATTTTTAGGATATGACCTAAACCACCTCAGCTAGAGATTAAAAGGAGTCCTGTTAATACCAATCAGACATAACAACTAACCTGACAATTTTCTAGGACAGTACTTTAAAGAACTACTTACTTTGCATATAATTGTTCCTGGAAAAGCTCTTCAGGTTCCTTTAAGAGAAGGATGGTCCCAGCCACAAGAAATTATGAGCTTTCAGAAGCATAAAGCTTTCTTATCTGCCTTCCAGGAAGGCAAAAAACTGTTTCAATCTCCCCTCCTGCTATAAGTGCATTTAAATATAGGAAATTACAATCCATCAAGTCATCAGTTTCACAGAATTCAATCTTCAGCTTTCCAATGTGCTTTGAAAGAATGAAAAATAATTTCCTGGGTTTTTTTTCAAACTAAGAGGCTTTTTTCCCCCCCAGGTACAAAACCTAGAAGATGGAACAAATATTTGTACACATACCACCCTAGGCAGACCTGTAAAAACTACCCTAAAAAGGCAGTTCACACAACCAGACGCTAACACTGTCACAAGTTTCAAGCTGCACACACTGAACTATTAATATTCCTGTGACCTTTTAATTGGAGAACTACTAATGAGTTCTGATTATGAAACGGCAGCTCAGTTATTCGAGTTATCAACTGTAGAGTACAAAGACAAAACTGAAAAAAGCAATTTGCTACCCAATATTTATTTTAGGCAAGAACTTAGCAGATCTGATAACGGCTCAAAGAACCATAAATATATTTATTAAAGAAACTGAATTAGACTTACTCAGCTATAGCTCATTACTAGACTACACTGAATTTTTGCACTCAGCATATGGAATTGATTCAAGCTTTTCTGAGTGCAGTAAGCCGACGTCTGACTCCATGTTATCCTGCATTATTTTGTACCCGGATGCCTACATTCCATTTTTTTTTTTTTTTTAAGCAACTGCAGTAACAAAAAAAGCAAAATTGGCAAATACTGATTTGGAGGTGTTTGACAAAAATAACAAATACCAAGAAGATGACTATTTTTAAAGTACTAGGTTCACTCCTGAGCTTCAAGTTCTACAGCAATTAAAGTACAAATTAGTTTTTTTTTTTTTTGTGACAGGAGATAAACAGCAAAGGCAGAATTACTGTGTGCTCTGTTTCTGTCTTAAAAGCCTGAACCTTGCTGAGCTGGGTATCTGCCACCAAAAAAAAATATTTGCAAAACACAGTACCAGTATATTGGAGACAATATTTAAACTGGTCTTTCATCTCTGGGTAGTAGCTTAATAGACTGAATTACTCTAACAAGTGTAGATGATGCTATACATCTCCCTAACCCAGTGGTATTTCGCTTGAGGGAGAAGAATTACTTGGAATTAATTCCTTAGTCTAACTGCAATTATACTAGTATTAAAGTACCTGTTTGGTAAAGTAAATCATCTGTTTTACAATAATACAGAAGAACTTAAAACACACAGGCTCTTAAGCAAAGGCTAATTCATGAAAAAGAAAAAAAAAGGTAAAACAATTGTTACTTATGTATTTAAGAAGGAAAGAAATTCTCACATTATCACATTAAGAGCCATAATAGCCTCCTGGCACTCAGCAACTGCTTGAAAGGAGTTAATCTATCTCTGGTGTTTTCAGCACCCTACAAACCAAGCACTGCTCTTTCCTCACTGTCAGCATTTATATTCAAGTCTCATGCCAATCACACTGCACTGATATCCTTGATGCAAAGAACAGCACTGGGAAAGTTGCATTCTGAACTACTGCATGCAGTAGTAGAGGACACCAAAACAATATTTCAGTCTAGTGACTAAAACTACTATGCACCAGGACTCCGCACACGCAAAAAAAAGTTACTGAAAAGCTCCAAAAAGTACCTTTGCAACTCTTTGGTAACTCAGTGTGAATGGCAACCAAGGTTATATTGCAAAGTTTTAATATCTGTATCTGCTCTGATCATCAGTTAATAAAAATCACTAATACCATGTACATTAAGTGCGGAATCTGTGTTCTACAGTTAGACTGCTGAGATGCTTGACTCAGTACTTACCAAATGTCATTCGGCCACTAATGATTTCTGGAGATTTCTTCATGTCATTAATAGCAGCAATAGGAAGTCCCCAGTTGGCTACTGGCCCCCAAAAGTGCTGTGAAGGAAGGAAAGAAAAAAGCCTTGCAGATACCAATTGAGCTTACTCTTTCCTCTTAACAAATATACTGGAGATATTCTAATATTTGGAATTGTCAGGGAACATTCAAGATCTTGACATTTAAGTTGCAAGAAACAACACTTTGTCAGTCTGAATATCAGCTTGTACCGTTCTAATTAGACTTTGATTAAAAGCCCTATTTGTTTCCTGCAAATTTAGGTTGCAATATTAGTTAACTAAAACCATGTAGAAAAATGGAATGTTATGTTACACACTGTTTTCATAGTTTGACCTTAGTACAACATGCAAAACAGTGTCTACGGACTGTGCATTGGCTCAAATTCAGATTTAAGGGAGCATTTTTTGCACCCCTTGAATACATTTATTTTTGCTGTATTTCTGGTGATAGAAAAATCAACACCTTTAACAGTTAAAGCCTCTCAAGAGAGCAAATGGTGTAACTGAACAGTTGCATGGTTAGGTGGTATTTGTACTTCACAGGTAAGCTTAGTGTAAACAAATGTATCTTTAACTTATGCACAAAGTATTTGTTGCAATAGAATGATATTTACAGTGAAAATGTCAGCAGTTCATAGGATACTTTTTTAATGCTGTGATGAAACTATTTAAAGGACAGCAAGAGGGCCAACAACAGGTATCTAACCAGACCCCCATGATTTGTACAGTAAGACAATCTAAGACAAATGCATCCACACTATCACACCAGGTAACTGGTGAGGCAGTATGCATTTGTGACCTCTACTATCTAATTAAGACTCCTGAAATGACAATTTTGGTTTCAAGAAAGCAGGTCTTCGAGGCTCCAACTCCACCATTTTCCTAACCTGTAAAGCAATTACAACTTCAACAGTATTACTGGTGACTTTTGTTTTGAAAGGCAGCTCAGGTCAACCTAGTGTCTTTACTTAACTGCCCCTACAACACAGATGGGTAGCACAACATATACTGCAGACCACCTCAAGCTCCAGGCAGACAAACTGAAGAACCACCATCAACCTGTGGTGCCATAGCAGTAACTTCTCTCTGCTGACCAGGGAGGTAGGTGTGAAGCCTTTTCATCTGAGATGGTTATCCAGTTTTAAGTGCCTGCAGGCAAGCAACCCTTTGAAGTTTCCACAGACAATAATTAAACTACACCTATGCTGTTTGTCTTCAGTCCACGGAGTTGAGAAGTTTTCCATAACATTGATTATTGCTATTAAGAGCCATCTCAACTTCCAGGTTCAGGAGCAACCTGAAAAGTTAAAGAAAATCCTGCAGATAGAGTTATATGGTGCCATTTATTGCCAAGTAAAACTGGTTAAAAAAAAAAAAAGTCAAGCAAGGTAATTCCAGTTGCTACAATATTACCAGTGTTGTCACCATATAGTAAGAGTGTCTCTAGATAGATTAGACACCCTTAGCAAAGATTATGGGAAAAGATTAAGTCACTTTGAATTTCCTAGAGATTACTGTGAGACAATCTGAAGGAGCTGACATCCAGTCACATAAAGCCCAGATCTGCAAATAAGTATTATTCGCGCACCATTCCTGGAGATCATCAGTATGCTTTTCACGTGCAGGCAGCTTCATTAACAGCACAGAGGCAGAAGAAGATTACAAGTTGCTAAACTCGTGCAAAAAAAAAAAAAAAAGTCCCTTCCCCATTCCTTACCGTGCTGTTGAAGTGGGCCGTCATTGTTCACCATTCAAAAACGCACATGGAAGACAAAAAGAAAATTAGTTTCCTTTGTAATTCATATACGATGTTCACAAGAATTGAAAGACAAGTAGAAGCCAGTAACTTATCTTGACAATAACCTTGGTTAATTTAACTGTCTACTTCCTTCAAGAGCTGTTAGTATGAGAAGTGTTTGCTGCTGAAGTGTCATTTACCGTGCAAGACAAAAAAACCTCATTATAGTCCATGGAAAGTCTTTCCTGCCCTGCAGACTTCAAAGCAGCCAAAATCCCACCCTAGGCTAGTTTAAAAGACGTCAAAAGCCTTCAAGGTTTGTCTAGAGCAAAGCTAAACTGCTACAGCTTCTTCGTAGAAGCTTTGAAGTCAATTAATTCTCCATATACCTAGATTTAAGTAGATCAAACATTGCCAGAGATCTTGCTGTCGCTAAGCTCAGGCCAACTGCGTCTGCGTTAAATATGAGCTTTAACATACATTCAGTGATCTAACACATCACACGCACACAAAGAACATATGGGCTCCATTCAAGCCATCCTGTAGCTACCAGAACTATTACTATTGGCCTACTACTACTATTAGTCACTCTCATTGTAATGATTTCCATGATCACTTAAGTGGCTATAGTAAGTACAGTCAGGTCTACTTCAGGGGTCAAGCTGGATCTTTGTTATGAGCAGCAGTCGGAGTCAAGATATATTGCCAGTACATCCTTGACTAAGCTATCCACTTGTTCTGTTGTTTTCTTATTAACTGTAACAGTAATCAACTGATGTTCACAGGCCATGTGCACATTCTGCCTTTACTTCTGTAAAACGTTAAAGAAAACAAACTTAAGTCTTTTAGCACAAAGATTTTGTGCCAACAGAATCCAACCACCTTTTTTGAGGTGCAAGTTGTTTGCATGCAAGTAAAAGCCTAAAATAGAACCACGCTGCCTGCTGCTAACAGCTCTGGCCAAGGTTTTCAGCCAACCCATGCTCACGTGAAACTGGAACAGCTATTATGCGCCCAGAAGAGGGCAGAGCAAGGTCATGTGGCTCCTCTGATAGAGGTACCCAGTCCCTCAGCTCTGCAGCCAACACAGCTACAACAAATGCTATTAGTATCCTTATTTCAGACACACAGTGCAGCTGTATACATCTACTCCCCAAGATATACCACTCCAAACCCGTAGCTTTCAGGAAACACACTCAATCCCACGACAAAAGAAGCATTTTGTACTAAAATGTCAAACCTCCACATGCCAATCAGTTTGTTTTAAGCTAACACCGTTGCTGCATTCTACAAGAAGGAGGAAATAAGCTGCAGCTAAAGCTCATATTCTTACCGCATTTACTTTAAAACCTCAAGACATAATTAGGGCAAATCTATATTTACATGATTTACAGTCATTCAAATCCCTATTAAACACCACTTCAGAGAAGCCAGAAGTGAAACTGGCAGAACATTTAATTATTTATGACAGTTGTAAAAGCAATTTATCATTCCTTTGTGCAAGATCCAGAAGCTAGCTCATGATGTTACACCATGCTAATGCTAGACATGCCACCTGAGAAAAGCATTATGCGTTTATTACACCAGCTTTCATGGTTTTGAGTTACAAAGCTGAAACTAAAGATACTTATCCTGATGGACCCCTGCAAGGCCTGACCACACCATGCCATAACAGCTCACAACTCACCACATAATCAGTTCCACTGCTTTGGACAATTGGGGTTATTCAACCAAAGGTCAAGCACGAAGGTGTACAACAGGAGTGTTGCAAGCAGGATCTCCAGCCGTTGTTTCTCATAAAAGAATTACACGCTCTAAAGCCTCAGTGTAATTACCAAAGTGATTAGATGCCAATTTCTAAAGCAGACAGCATAGACTCATAACCTTGAGGAAACTCTTGCTCCAGGAGCAGGACAAGAAAGTAATTCTGTGCAAGAGGCAGAGCCATCCAGCCTGGCAAAGCAAGAACTTTCACGAAGAAACATACCGGGATACAGTTCTTAAGTAGACATACTGTGTTTTCTGCTACAGCAGAAGACCACAGTCTTTTACTGACAGTTAGCTAAACTGTGAGCTCTACATGGAGCACAACCAAGAGCCTGTACTGCTTCCCCATTGCAAGAGAAACACTGAAAGGCTATGTGTGCTGGGTGGTTCAACTGGCTTCATGGCACGCCCAATAATAAAAGGACAAAAGACAGAACACATCCCACAAAGCAAGAATCCTACACAGTTTTTTTTTTTTTTAATAACACTCTGTTTGTTTCAAGATCAGAACCAGCTTTTTTTTTTTTTTTTCCCAGCTGCCTTCAAGTCTTTGATAAGGAAAGTGACACTTCAGCAGCTAACCTTGGTGTTAGGGAGCAACCAGTTCTTCCAGAAGCTGGTTGCTTTCCCTTATTATTTCCCTTCTTAAAAAGCAGAACAACGCATTACCATGACACAGACGTTCGAAACGAGTACCAGCACAATATTTAAGCGTTAACACCACAAAGCGCCCACCGAGCTTACAGAACACCCTCAGAACGCGCAGAAGGAGGCCTGCTCCGGCTGCCAGCTCGCCATACATGCACGCTTGCTCTTCCCGCACTCGGCTCACCGCTTCTGCGTTATTCCCCACGCTGCAGGCGCTCTGCTCACCACTGATCTCCCTCCCACGCAGGCCCACCCAACCGGGGCCGCTCCTCACCCCAGCAGGTGTCCTCCCACGGCCTTGCACAACGCACAGCGGCCCAACAGCCGTAGGCGGCACAGCGAGAAGTGCCTAACCCCCTCCACAAAGCCCACAGCCCCCCGCTCGCAGCGCGCCCGCTTCCTCCCTCCTCCCGCGGTTCCCAGCTCCCCGCTCGCCTCAAGGTCAAAGCCGCGGGCAGCCCAGCCCAGCCCACCCCCCCCCCCCCCCACGCGGGTCACCTCATCAGGTAGTCCCGGAACTCCTTGCTGCGCACATAGTCCGCGGCCTTGCGGGCCAGCGCCCCCGCCATGGCGGCCCGGCAACACACGGGCAGCGCCCGCCTCGCGTGCAGCCCACCCCGCGGCCGGCTCCCACCGCGCCGCCGTCCGCTTTACGGCAGCGCCCGCGCCACCGCCCCCTCCGTCAGCGCGGCGCTCCCCGCGCTCATTGGCCGCCGCGGCCACGCCTCCCGCCCGCCGCCAGCCGAGCCGGGAGCGGCGCTCGGGGACGAGGAAGGCGGAGCGCCGGAGAGCGGCGCGGCGGGAGGAGGTGGGTGGGCCACTCTCTCTATTGGACGCGCGGCTCGGCTGCTGGCTTCTCATTGGCTGGAGGGGTGCTTCCCGCCCCCGCCGGGCGGGAACCGCTCCCTGAGGCGGCGGTTGGGGGTGTGGGGGTTGCTCCTTTTTGGAAGGGCCCAGTGCAGCGGGTTTTGGGTTTGCGGTCCCAGAGCGCAGGGTTCGGCCTTCCCCCATCTCGGCCAGCACGCAGGCACTTTCCATTTCCTGCCCTCGCGGTGGTTGCTTGTTTAGACTGACAGATAAACTCTAACCCTGCTGTAATACCCTCTCCATAAAATGTGGGCCGGTCAAACAAATACCCCTAGGTGAACGACTGTTCTTATCTTTGCTCAGTGTACTAGAGATAGTGAAAATGAACATTTATCTGCTCCGTCTGCTTTCCCAAGTGCCTTCACAACTGAGCACAGCCTGGGCCATGCAGGCAGCAAGGGATCCTACAGCAACCCTCTTCTCTTCCTGGAAAAGCAGAGCTTGGCCCCTCTCCACTGCATTACTTGCTTGAAGAACAGCAGCTCTGAGGGAAGATCTGTGGGCAACCTCCCCTTTGTGTCACTGACACGTGATATGAGCGTCCCACGTTTGGCTGCGTGGGAGGAAGAGTTTTAATACCCTTGATATACCTTATTACAAAAAGCCCATGTGTGTTTCTATGGTCTAATTGGGCTCCTTATTTAAAAGCGGAGAAGGGAGTACAAAAGGAATTGCTACTCGAGTTGGTTCGGCTTGTTCCGACCTGGGAAGGGTCTATGGAAATCAGTCCTGTACATGCAAACAAACTCTCACGTGCTGGGATTCCTTGTATCTAGTGTTATGCGGCCTGTTTCAATGAGTAGTTTTCGAGCTACAGTTTCGGCTGAAATCCTTGACTAAGAATACTCGTTGTTTTTTCCTTGATATTGTGTAAGGAGAAGAAAAAATCTTTCATCTGCTCAGCAAGACAGTGCTCTTTAGTCTTCCTTCCAAGAACACGCAAGCCCATTCAGCCCTGACTCACAGGCTGTGCTTTTAAAATCTTTTATTACTTTCCTTACTCCATCTAGACTCTTGTTTACAGCTTTCCAGCATAATTCACAGTGGTTGAGTGAAAGCCTTCCCAGCAGTGCAGAGTCCTCTAATTCTGAGTGTATTCCATTTTGTTTTCAAAACAGTTAATAGAAAAATCATTAACTAGATGCACTCCTGGAAGAAACCAAAACCCATGTGACAAGCTCTACTGGTTGAACAGCACAAGCAGCAAGCAACAGTTTGAAGTGGGCTTCAAACTCTATGTATTCTCTATTCTCTATGTATTTATTGCAGTTTTATTCACATATCATTTTTTTGGTTTCTTGTATCATATAGGACAGTGTCAATAGTCATATTGACTCAACCCCCCCCTGCAAAAACAAACAAAACAAAACAACACTCAAGTTGTCACATTCACAGTTTCCCTGTTATTCACCTAGACCGTTAAATAGAAATTAGATTGATTTTATGCAATCTGTTTGTCACAACTCCACGTTGGATGTACTTTTAAGTTCTTTGTTCCCTGACTGTTCCCTGACTATTTAATAAGTTAATTTGCCAAGCTTTTTGGTTGTTAGTTAGACCATTTAACTTATAATTTACTGACCCTTTCACTTGAGACACTTAGTTTTCTCAAGTGCTCCTGGACCATCCGCTCATGAACTGGACAATGGTCACTGGTAATCTCAAGTCACTTCTGCCAGGGCATGGTGGCTCTTAGAACTAAGTTGCACCAGGCCCTGCCACACATCCAAAACATACTTCAACCCCTTTTTTTTTTCCCTGCTCTGAACAATCACATTACCATTCTTCACTCTTTATTTAGACCTATTGGTGCTATTGTTGTTCTACTTCTGCATTTACTTTTTGAGGACACTTCCTGCATTATTCATTGTCTGCAGTTTTCTTTATTTTAATTTCTAATGCTTTTATCAAACTTCTTTAGTTGTCTTTCTATGCCCCATGATAGTTGAAACTGATTTCATGCTTTGCCATATCTGATTCTGTTTTCTTTAGGTTGTGCAGGCTGACACTGTTTTATTTTCTTCTATTCATATATTCTTTTTCTACTATCGCACATTCCCCCCCCCCTTTTTTTTTTTTTTTTTGAAGTCACAAGGTGCTTGAGAATTTGACAAGATACTTACAGCAGAGGATGGTTCCTATGTTTCTTCCAGTCTGAATAGTATTTGTAGCTCCTTTGCTTTTCTGACAGATAAGTCCCCTGCAATCTTTTTTTCCCTTAGATTATCTTCTCAAAAACTCTACGTGGCATTTTCTGATATTTATTCCTGGAATCCTCATTGACTCTTTTAGCAATACTAGATGAGGGAATTCAAGGGCACCAACTTGCTTTCTCATTTTTATCAGGTAGATTCCTTCCATTCTTCAGTATTTACTCTTTGTGTGATACTCTCCAGTAACAGAGGAAATCAAAAGCTTTCTGTAAATACTGTTTGTACAGCTCATCATCTCTTCCTGCCAACACACATCTGCTGTGGCCTGACCTGCTCCTGAAGCCAGTGGGATGGACTGGAACCTTCAGCGTGGCTTCCACAAATCTGCAGTGCTAGCATACTTAGGGCTGGCATTTTTGCACATATGGACACACATATAGATGTATGAGGTGGAGTAAACCTCAGTCATTTTTCACAGTATCTCAGTTTTTGGCTGTGAGAGAAGGCGTGGTATTGGCTTGATGACTCTGCTTAGCAAATGTCTGATGTGTTTCCCTCAGAAGGGATTTTGCATATCTCAAGTCCTCTGTTCTCTGTTTCTGTGTGCAGCACAGCTGGGGTGAGCCTCCCAGCTGAAAGACGCACATGACCCCATCCTGATCTCCTCATCCCATAACTACTGTTCAGAAATGTGTACTTCCTGATGTCAGCAGATGCAGGTCCAGATGCTGTGTAAGGAGACCTGCCATTTTTCTCCTTTGAGGACAGCTCTTTCTTCCTGTTGGCATGCCATGCATGGCAGAATGTCCTTGTCTGGGAGCAAGGAACATACTACCTGTCTGTCAATGAAACCAGCGAAGAAAGTTGTGTTGCAGACATCACAGAAATGAAGAAGTGGTGTACCAATGTGACTTGGTAGTTATGCTTCTGATGTAAGACATGATATCAATCCTCTAGGATATATCTACTACAATTACTAATGAACACCTGCAGGTAAAAACAATGGTGCTTTTACCCTGCTGTGAAGGGAACTGAAGGAACACACGCATGACATCCTTGTCTGCACGTCAGATGAGAGTACAACACTAAAGCTGCTAAATGTGCTGTGACCTCAGTCTGAGATAGGTATTATTTCCCTGCTATTACAACTCTGTAGGTGCAGAAAAACGGAAAGAAAAGATGAATTACTACCCCAGTCTTCTGTAGTAATGAAATACCTCTTCATTAAGGTGGAAACTAGTCACCTGGTAGCAAGATTAACTTGATCCATTGGCTGTGACATTTAGTTACCCTGCAGTGTCAAATGGAGCCAAGCTAGAACACAGCTTGCTGTGACACCTGCACTCATCTATCTTTGATTACAGATGGGTTATCGCTAGGAGCTGGCATACTGCTTGAGAAGTGTTATTCCACATGGAGCATACAGCACTGACTTCAAGTTGACTGGGTGTGCAGGTTGTAAAAAAAAGAAACCAACACGAACAAGAAGGTCTAACAAAAAGAAGGAAAATGAATGCTCACCCACCTCTAAAGATCTAGCTGCATGGAGAAGGCTTTCCAAAAAGGGAAGATTTACAACAGGAGGTCATTCCTCAGTGGCTGTCAGCCCTTAAATAAGGTCCTCCACGTCACACAGGTGAATTGCCTTCACCTGCACTCCCAGGGCTGACTGGGACTTTCCTTCAGGTGCTCAATCAGTGGTTCAGGCTGTAACTCAGCAGTTGCCATACACTGGACACCTCAAAATGCTGACTTGGGAGACTGCCTTATGTAAATAATGAATACACTCTGTAAGATGCGCGGCCAGCCTGACACAGTGACAGTAATGTCTTAGTGGAAATGGATTTAGTATTAATCTAGGGAAAATTGAAGTAAAATATATAGCGGATGAATCACTTTAGAGGGAGCTCTATCTTATTTGAAAACATTTTAAGATATGCGGATGTATTTTTCTCAGCCCTGAAAAATACAGCGGGTCGCAAGTTGCAGATCTCACAATGAATCTGCAAGCTAATTAGTTTCATTGCAAAACCTGATCAATTTGGATTATTTTTTACAAAGTGAGCATGCTGATATGGGAGTTTTAAGGGACAAGGTTGAGAAGGGAAGAGTAAAATAGATGCCAAATGGATCTGAAAAAGAATTTGGATTGGTGGCACATAAGTATCAGCAATTCAGCAACTATAGTTATTGACTGTCACAACTGAGCAGCCAAAAAACAGCTGGGCAGCAGGAACTGAAGCAAGAGGTGTTACCTATAACAAAGAGAATAGTGTTTTGTCAGCCTGGTTTATAAGCATTTCTGGTAGTTGTTGCAATGATCACCGCCTTTCCATACTTTCCCTGCAGAAAGGCCCAGCTGTAACTGTTACAGTCAAGGCAGGTCTGAACACGTGAAACTTTTATTCCCACTATTCTAAATTGTATTGAGCAAACTCCAGCCTTGTCACGGTCTGTTGGGTAGAAACCCCAACCAAACATCCCGTGCCTTCCCTTAAGTAAGCTTATGGTAAAGCCATTGCTTAAGCCCAATTTCCTCCTGGCAGTTTTTATCCCTGTAAGCCAAGCAGTTGTAGACAAAGGGTGCACCCACACAGGTAACACTCAGTGTGCCTGCTGCAGGCTGAGGGCGGCAGGGCTGCAGGGCAGCCAGAGGATGTGGCTTCTCTGGGATGAGTCCTGAATTAGTCACACACAGTAAAACAGCCATGCAACTGCAGCCAGAATGATTTAAGCCAACTTCATGCTGTATAGTAGTATGCTCTATAGTAGTATTGGCTGTTTTTATCTGCTCTTTCACTGTCCTGAAGACTAAGTTGATGTTAAGTGTTTTAAAGTTTATTTTCCCGGGCTACAGAACATCTCTACAGTTTATTTTTTAACGGTGCTTTAAAGACCATTTTAGGCTCTATTTTTAAACATGAGTGTGTATTGGTAAGGCTGCTTAGAATCAGCCAGGTTTTGCAGTATGGATCCATATCAGGTCCTTGTGAGAAAGATGATTGCCCTGCTGTTTCTAATATCACAGTGCTGCATTGCTGGTCTCCTTCAGGCAATTGCTACTTGTGTTTGAGGAGGAAGCATTGAGGAGTGCTTGTTCAGTCAGGTGCACTCCATACTGTATATTGCAAAATCATGTCAGCTGGGGTAAGAGGACTGCTTTTTGCAACACCACATTGCAAAATTCTCCTCCTTCGCTCAGGCAGGAGAATCTTCTTTTGCAGTTAAATATCTTATAAATGCCATATGTGGTTTCACTGCTCTAATTGTCATCTCCAGTGGAACAGAGCAGGCAGTCTGGCAATACACACTCCCAGAGGGGCTGAACTGGGCTGCAAAGCAGAAACTGGAGTATTCCAGCTGGATTTAAAAATAGATGGTAGAAATAGTTTTCTGAGGAAGGAGAATTGGTGACGTGACATATCGTGAACAGCTTGGCTGAGGTTGTGAGGGAGGTTTCACACCTTGCAAACTGTATGCTGAAACATGAATGTTTCATAAGGAGAACCAGTCGCAGCTTTTCCCTCAAGCTTTCTATGACTACCTAGAAGAGTTTTATCCAATAACAACGTCCCTAAGCTTGCAAGGAGACTGAAATCAAGTGTCTGCTCAATGGCAGAAACTGAAGGGATCAAAGTTCAGATGCGCTGTTAATTAATGACAGTCATTTTAGCTGTATAACCCTCTCCTCAGAAATCACAGGTCACTAGTGAACTGAACAAATATAAATGCAGTAGGACATGATAAAAAAAAAGACAGGTTCCCAATACACTTCACCACTAATAAAGTCACTCCTATTTATATATGCTGTATCTCAGCTCCTCCCATTTGAGGCTGAGGGTTGGCTGGGAGGGTGTTAGTCTTAGCAGATCAGAACAGTTCTGTGCTTCTCACTGCTTCCAGTCCTTCTTCTGCTAAAGAGCAACTCACCTGGAAAGCCTTGAACACTAATATCAGAATCATACAAACATTAAGGTTGGAAAAGACCACTAAGATCATCAAATCCAACTGTCAACTCATCAAAACCATTAAAAAAAACATATAATGCCAACACAACTGCCTGGATGTTTGGAAGTAAATAGTAAGAAAGGTATGACTGCACCTGTCTTTGGTTTGATTACTGTATCCTCAGTGGTGTTAAATCTGCCTCAGGTGGAGCCAATTTTTGGCTCAGTGGGCTGAGGTTTCTCCACTAGCTGGTGACTGGTGAGAGCATGGCGGTTTCAGGGATGCTGCTGACTTACAAGAGAAAGTCAAAGGTTGTCTCTGATTGAATTGGTGATGCTCACCCAGATAGGGGCCCTGAAATCACCTTTGGCCTATTTCTTTAACAGGCTAAAAAAGGGGGGGAGATTGCAGTGGGCTACAGTGGATAAACAAACAGTGGGCATACAAGATGAGTAACTTGAAAGTAAACATACCAAAGTCCTTTCCAAAGCTGCTGGGATCAAAGCGAAATAAACGATAGATCCTGGTGGTCTTCCACAAGGTCACTCGGGACTCAATGACTCAGGAGTCATTTCGGTTTATACAAAGTCCAGCGGAAAAAAAGTCACTGATGCAAATGAGCGTGCTTTTAAACAACAGACGCATACACTCGTGTGCCCAAATGTGCCTAAGCAAGAAGGGAGATGGGTGGCTTGTCGACAGCCAAAGTCTGTGCTGTAGGTCTTTCTTACATCAGAAAACTTAGAAATACTGCGACTGCAAAGAGTCAGAGGTCCTCTTTAAAATGGGTACTGATCTTTCTAATAAACATTAATATTAAGCTGTAAGGCTGCAGTTCAGTTCTCAAGGACTTAAGAGGATACCCTTATTTATTTATTTATTTATTTATTTATTTTACGTGTGAGAGCCTCACATTGTAAACACAAGAGTCCCAAGGCTGTGCACTGACTGACTATGCCCGGAGTGCAGCACAGAGCCTGCTCCATGTGCCAAGCTTTGTCATGTGGGTGATGAGGAGGGGAAGAATTAGCCATGCAGGAGTGTGGAAAATCAACAAAACCCTAACAACGGGAAATCTGGAGCAGAGTGTGCTTTTATCGTGCCAGCAGTCTGTGACTTGGCTCCTTCTTTCTGGCCAGGGTGCCATTCCTGAAGGCTGTGCAGAGGTCAGTTTTTCCTACCTGCACAATGCAGCTGCTACTTTTCTTCAGTAAACTCAGGAGGAGACAGTGTGAACATCATCACTGCACCTTGTGGTTCCAGTGCCAAGGTTGCTGCAGTGCAGGGAGCCCCACCAGCTCCTTCCTCAGGCTGATGTTGGCCAGACCCACATGCCTCACCTCCTGGGAATGTGGCAGAAGCTTCCATCTGTGCAGACTCTTTCAGACTCTTAGGGCTAAAACTGGGGGCTGTCACCCCACAGCAGGGCACCCTGGTGGGATCAGTGCATATTCTGCAACTTCTTGCTTCAGGGATACTGCTCCAGCACTTTGTCACAGTGTTGGAACAGCTCTCAGTGTTTGAGACTGCTTAGAAATGTTAGGATTTAATAGATATGGGGAAATGATAGCATCTACACATCATGGGGCTGTGTGCAGTTGTGCACTGTAACAGCGTGTGTTACAGTGGTGATGGTGGTTTGCCTGAAGAAGCTCCTTCTTGCACTGTCACCGTGTGTTATTATGAACAGCTACATTTGTCATTGGTAACTTACTTCCCTTCCTCACCTTCTATTATTATTATCTTTTTAATACCCAGGATATTACAATTAGGATCTTGCAGCCAATCTATCCATACATCTTGGGGGATGTCTCATGGATGTGCAGAATCTGCATGGAGACCCCCAGTTCATGAGTCATCACTTGGCTCTAGGTATTGCGAATTGAAGGACTGAAGGTTTTGTGATCTATTTTTTTTCGCTCTCTTTAAAACAACATAATTCTAATCGGAGAGTTTGTTCAAGATTTCAGCTTTTTTCACCTCTTTGTAGTGGAAGGTTTCAACCACGCTCATCATCTATTTATTTCAGGCCCTCTGGTGCTTCTCATATGCATTAACCCGGTAACATTCTCTCAGTACTCGGTTTCTGACTCCAGGGGGAGGTGGTGACAGACACTGGGGGTGGCATCCCCACTGTGTCCCACTTGGTTGGGTTGCTCAGGTAATAACGGTGGAGATTCTTACTTGAAGTCCACTGGCATGGCCAGGCCAAATGCTAAGGAAATGCACACCTTCACTTACTCTTGACACTGACTCACATCTGAAGAAGCAGGCAGCCTGAATGAATAAGTAAAGTAAATAACTGATTATTGCAGAGTTTACAGTTAACAGAAAGAGTAAGCGCAGACAACAGCATGATTATCAGAAAGTCTGGGTAAATGCACTGGAAGTCAGTCTTTGCCTGCATGTCTTAACAAGGAGGCTAATGTTAGAATTCAAGCCTGCTTTTTCTGCAGTAGGAAGGTGTGAAGCTTTGTGACCATTGCTGCTTTTACTGGTGGGGGCAGAACCTGAAAGGCAGGAAGAATCAATTAGGCAGGAGCGTGCCAAGCCAGCATAACACTCAGCCTCAGCACAGACTGTGACTCACCAACCTTGTTATAGACTAATTTCCTCAAGGAAGCGTGGAACTGGGCTCAGGCCAGCTTTGGATGTTTATGAAGTATCCAGTAGTGCTACAAATAGCTCTCCTGTCCAATTGAATGAATGGATAGAGATCCCCTTCTACGTTGCATCTGGAAAATGGGTGGACAGCACAGTTAGCAGCCAGTGCACTGCAAAGCAATCTTTGGCCAACCTGAACAGCTGGTCATGGGCAACAATTCTCATCTTCAGTTGTGTTCCGTAGTGTTTGGTGCAAAATCTCTGCTTCTTGTGATTTTCAGACATTAGCTTTTATTGTTACTCTCTGCTATTTACCGTTCTTAGTATCTGATGCCCTCAACCTGCAGTTGTGCTGCCCATGAATGAGATGCTACTCAGATAGGAATGGCTTACTTCCCTTCTTCCCCTTTTTCTTTTTTTAGGTTTTTTTTTTCTTTTTTTTAATACCCAAGATATTACACTTACAGCCTTCTCCTCTGCACAGCTGTGTGTGTCAGACTGGTTGAGCCTGGGTTACTCCTGGCTGTGAATATGTTAAAGGAGGAATTAGAAGGGGAGGAAGAAGTGTGAGGAGAACTTTTTTTTTTTTTTTTTCCTATCAGCCTTCCCATTTGGATGTTCTTGCATATGATAAGGGTTCTCCAGAAAAGCCTCCTTTTTTTAACCACAGGACTATAAGGTGCAGCAGTCATTGCCCTGTCTCCCTTGAGAGGCACCACTGTATGGACCTCTCAGGGGAAAAGCTTGGTTAAGGAAAGGAGGAATTATTTGTGGAAGACACAGAGGCATGAGGAAGAGGATGAAGACATACAGACGTCCTAGTGTTAAGGGGATACAGGGAGTAAAGGAGCAGAAACAGTCAGAGAAAATAAGTGACAGAAATAGGGGGAGGACAGGAGCAGCTGGCAGGAGAACAGAGGCATGCGGCTACCCACAGGCACAGCAAAAATATGCTGAGCCATGTATGCTTGGTGATGCTTGCTTGTACCTGGATCACGTGCAGTTTTTCCATGTCAGGTACCAAATGCAGTTCCTGAGCTGGACTCACCAATTCTGTGATACTGCTGGGGTGGTGGACATCACAGAGGTGTAGAGCATTGTAATGGTGCTAATGCCAGGGAGGCAGACCCAGTTCCTGCCAGGAGGAGAGGCTGGCTTTGCTTTGCTGTCACCGATAAGCTCAGCAAGAAGAGGCTATGCAGGCTGCTTGCCAGTGCTTCTCAGAAGAACCGTGCCACAGGTGTTCTCTAAGAAATCCATACCAGGCAGCTTGTGTAAATGCTCACATTTGTCTGGCAGTGAAACCCCAAATATGCCTGGTGGGTGAACTGTCTGCTGATGGGGGCTTACGGGATTACTTGTTGCTTCCAAATCAGAGTCTTGAGTATTTAGGTTGCACAGAGGTAGCAGCTCCAGGTCTGACTTGGAAAGGTAAAGGTATGCCTTTACCATCACCTCACCCTGGCTTTCAAGCATGGACAGTGCTTGAGGACTGGAAAGGCATCATGCAAAACCAAGCGGGATCCCTTTTTCTCTCTCTCTTCTTTTTTATTTCTTTATAAAGGAAGGAAAGGATAGGCATGCCAAGCCGAAACGACAGAGTACAGACAAGTGAGCACTGAGGCCTCTCCCTGCAGGCAGCCATCGCCCTGCTTCAGCTCAGCCCCAGCCCTCTGGCCAGTCCCAGCACACCGCCAGCCCTCCTGCCTACTCACAGCTTCTTGCAGTCTGTTCGTGTGGCTTCACAACACCGTCAGCCCATGGGAGCAGCAGCTGAGACCTGCAGCATAGCAGCAACACCGGATGCAGCGCACAGAAAAAGAGGAGCAAAGAGCTTGTTTGCAAACAGTTGCGTGTAACAATATAGAAAGTCCAAAGATCGTCATTCTGCTATAAAAATATTACACTTCATAAAACCATGTACTATAAAAAAAATCTGTTCAGAAATGCTGGTAAACATAATAAATATCTGTACACCAGCTGCCCTTCTCATACAGGAAACGCGAAAAGCACGAGCCTCGAAAATCATTGTAAACATGAACATGGAGCCTGTAAACAAAGTGCTAAATCATGGTCCGTGTTTTGTCAGATTCCCCTGGTACTGCCCAGGTACTGCACACCTCGTCACCCAGTGGCCCCACCTCCCACCAGGATCGTGCTCCAGGCTGGCCACAGGTCTCCCCTAAGCTGCTTACAGGTCCTACAACAGCAGGGAGAGGCAAGGTTTGGCTGCAAGGAACAATTGGAAACAATCTTTTAGCAACTGGTTTTCCATTTCTGCACTTCCAAAGGCCTGCTTCCAAATTCCTCTTTCAAAATTCCACTTCATCCAGAGAAGTGTGCCTTTTCTCCATTTGCCTTTTCCCTGTTTTCTCTAAAAAATGATGACCATCGCATCCATTTAGGTGACACAGCGGAACACAAACAGAATCTCCAGCCACACATACCTAGGTGAGGTTGTACAGCCCAACACTGACTGTCATGGTCATAACACAGCACAGGGTGATGCATTTTCCCCATTCTTACATTCTGACCTTCAGGCTGCAGAACGTTCACCCATGGCAGTCAAGCACTCGCATGCATGGTCAGATGCCCGGTTTGCTGTTTGTCCTGCACACACTGTCACCCATGTGCATGCAGGAATGCAAAGTCTAGCCTCCCCAGCCTCACAGATGTGACTAAAATGTGTCTCTGGGAACTAATGGGACTTTATTGTTCTGTACCATTCTCATTCTGCACAGGCTTCCACCCACTGCTCACCTAAATGCTGAGAATTTGGGTTACGCACACATTTATTATCTTTGCTTTCTGAGTAACATTACTCCAGGTTTTGCTTTCAGAACCAGATGATTCCTTGTGCCTGACGTGGGCAGCTGTAGTGGGGCCAGGAGAGGGAGCATACACTTCTATGAGGTTTAGATGGATGCTTCAGATGGACAGATGGAAAAGGGCTTGCACATTTTCCTTTGTTACAAGCTGTACTAAAACATCTTGTTAGCATTACTTCAAACCTTTTTATTTGAATATAAAGAATATCTAACCTGGTTGGCCCAGCTGTGCATCTTTTAGGATTTAGATGCCTGGACCCCCCTTGGCTCTTCCTTAAAGGAGCAGTCCACAGACGTTCTCCAAGGGAATTTTGCTTCTGATTGTTTGCTTTGGCATATTTTACTATAAAATTCCTTAGATACAGCTTCAGCATATCTGAGTGAAGATCATTTTTGCGTGGAAGCTTAGATACCTTCTTTTCTGCTAAAGTAATATGCTTCGCCTTCCATGTTTGTCTGCTGTCCTACAAAATCAGGAAATTGAGCTGTGTTATTTGTAATGGACTAAGGCACTAGGCCATGGTGTGGACTAATAACCTGCAAGATGATAGGCGGGCATTTGGACTGGATCATCTTGTAGGTCTTTTCAACCTTGGCGATTCTATGGTTCTATGTTTTTTTCCTAATTCAAAGAGATTGCTAGGCTTTTAGGAGCTAAACATACGTTCTGTTTCAGTCCAAGTGACTGCATCAGCCAGACCAACTGTGGAAATGGATGAACTGGATTCACTTTGACTGAAGATATTCAAACTATTACACTCTCGGAGGAGCAGCATTCTGTATGCTTGTCCTACAACAATATTCAGATGAAAATAAAAGCTCAAAAAATTAAGTCCTAGTATGTGAAGAAGGGGTCAGACTGTTTCCAGTGACCGTGAAGGGAGACCAAAATGAGCCAATGAAAGATGCCAGGAAATCTCTAGTGGAGACAAAAAGGGTACCTAGTATTTACAGCATTCTTTCTGCCCATGTACAGTGACACATTAAAACACATTTTGCTGAAACAGTTCAGATAACTGGGAGAACAGAAAATCCAGCCCTCTCTCCAGATGCCCTCAGAATCCCTGTGCCACCTTTGCCTTCCTGTGGACAGAAGTCACATCCAGGGACTTTAGCGGAGCATCTCTGCATCAGCCAGGACATCTCTCAGCACTCTGACAGCAGAAATAGTATGAGACTTAATTAACTTCTGATGCGGAGAAAAGTGTAAAAGCAGCAAAAAGCTGATGCTGAGCACAGCTTAGCCAGAGTAGAGAATTAAGCATGTTATTCTCTGCTGCTCTGTAAATGAACACAGCCACACCTGTGCACGTTCCCACACAGCAATTCAAGCCAATTCATCCTCTGTGTGAAGTTTCACAGCATTGTTTATTCTAGAAAAGAGAAGGCCTTCAAGAAGAGCTGCTTTGCAGCGTTCCTTTGTGCACAGCACATAAACCTGGACATTAAATATTGGTTTAAATTATTAAGAATAAATTTAAAAATAGACTAATGCAAACAAACAAAGTTCAGTTAACACTGAAACACAGATAGTTTTAGGAAGCATATTGCTATAGCAAATGCAACTCTTTGTCCCCCTGGACACTGATGCCATGACCAGGTAATATTATATGGTACCACAGTGCACCACTACCCAGCCAGACAATTGCCACCTCTAGCACACAAAGCTCCAAGTTCACGTTTTTCTTTCTTATTTTTCCCCTCCTTCAGAGTAGACAAAAAGCTAATATAGCACATAAGCTTCTCCCACAAAGCATCTGAGGTGACAAAATTCACTCAGAAAACAAAACAAAAGCACTATAAAAAAGAATCCTGGGCAGCTCGTGATCACCATATGCCACAATGGGTAAGAAAAAAGAATTAAAAAAGTAGCTCAGGGAATGAGAAATAAGGTCTGCTTTGCTGAGACCTTCTCAACCAAGTTTTATTTCCCTGAACCTGAAAGATCCAGGCATTAGGGTACAGATTTTTCTTTATATATATATAAATATACACGTATATATTTATATAAATATAAAAGCACAGCATCCTCCTGTTTCTCCTTCTGATTTATTATTATTAAAGCTTGTGACAGAGTTGGCTGGACCCTTCAGAAATGGGCACCCTCCACAGGGAGCAGTGGTGGCGGTGGCCTTGCCTGCGGCTGGCGGCAGCCTCCCTCTGAGCTGAGACCAGACACCTTTGTCACCTCTCGTCCATAGTCTCCTACTCCACTAGTTTACATGAATGCTTTCCCATGGTCCCATGGGACCCAATAGTCCTCTTGGAGGACTATGTTTCTCACAGACTTTCCGCTCTCAGAGGACCATTCTTCCATCAAAGTCAAGCTCCTCGGAGGAGGAGGAGCTCTGGTACACGCTCCTCCTTGAGTGCTGCTGACTTTGTTCCAGAGAGGGCAGGGGCAAAGTGCAAAAGATTTCTTGGAATCAGAAGGTGTTTCCACCACAGACAGCTTGCTCTTCTTCATGCTCTATAGAACTTTCTCTAAGTAAAGTATTATCCACGTTCCTCTGCAGCCTTCAGTCCTCCTGGGGTGAGTGGAGATCAGCAGGCGACCAGCTCCATCGAGACACTTGCGGGAACTGCTGAGAACATTCAAACCCAGCTGCATCTTCATTACAAAAAGTGCTTTTCTTCAGAAACAAAATGAAAAACATGTTCCTGCAGAACACCTTAAAGACTCTCCTAGGGAGGGAAGGATGGAGCATATCTACTTTATTTGGCTTTATCTCAGTAAGGAAACAGAGCTACCAGCAAAATTGGCACATCTTTGTGAAGTTGTTAAGCTCAGGATCCTGGCTGGAATGTAAAAGAAATGATGGAGGAAAGGCAGACAGACTTTGTCTTACGCTGGACTTCTGCTAGTTCCGGTGATTTCATGTGCAAGTTGTCCAAAAATGTTCTACTAACCAAGTAAAGATGAATCTCTCAAATAATAAACTGTGGGTTTCCAAAGAGGCCTTGTGGGGGTACTGCTACAATCTGGTTGAGGTAAGTCTTTTCATGCCCCTTCGCTGAGCCAGATTGGAGGACAATACAGGCTCCAGCCTTGGTGCCTGAGGTGTTCGGTTTAAAGCAAAGTAAGTGGCTGCCATTGCACCCTGTACAATAGAAAAAGAGAAAATGTTGAGCTAAAATTCATTTCTTTGATGCTTCTTCCCTCCTTTTCCCAATCCAATCCCCTGGGTGCAGGCCCAGTTTCCACAAAATGATAACAATGTCTGCTGGCTGGCAGACAGATGAGGTGTGATTCAAAGCAGTGGGCAGCAGTACATAGACAGAGCCCCACCAGTTCATTGTAATGCAGCTGAAAGTTAATGATATCAAGCAGATAACAAGTCAAAAAGTTTTACTGTTAATACAGTGCCATATTAAGTTTGGCCTCTGCAGCAAACTATTTTCTCAATTCCTCTCTCTCTTTCCAAAATATTTACAAAAATCCCAGCTCTTTCTGCGAGAAAGGGATAGTCAGGGGTGGAGGACATACCTTCACCAGGTGAACGTCCTGTCTGCTGAGTTGATTTTGAGACAGATACTCCCTGTTCACTATCCATGGATGTCTCAACACTTGCACTGCCGTGAGACGCTGATGAGGGTCTACATGAAGCATCTTAGACACAATATCCTAGGTTCAAGAGGAAGAAAACAGTACAAGGGGAAAAGCAATTAACAGCAGCACAGGATTTATTAACATCTCCTCAATGACAGAGTCAGCAGCAGCCTGTACAAGTGAGAGGGGCGACATTTTAGAAATGCTTCGTATTTTTTAAATAAAAAGTCTGATCTTTGAAATGTTCAGGTGCAACATTCAATTCTCAACTGATAATCCAATTGAAAGATTATGTGGCAGGTATTCAGCTTACTGAACGTTCATTTTTATGGTGACTACGCAGAGGCGAAAAACTCTGCCTGGAGAGGATGGCATCTGGAGGCAAGTAAGTTACTAGGACTAATTGCAGTTTGGTGGTTGAATATATCATTGTTTTTCCATTTGATACTGCCAGCTGGTAAAACTGAGATCTCTTGGAGCAATAAATAAACTGTTGTGGTTACAACTGCACACTGCCAGCCCATTTAAGGGGATAAGAAAAGATCTCAGGAAGTGTCCACTGACCTTCGCGGTATCTGATACTGAATCCCAGTTTCCTCCTGTAAGTGCGTATTTGCCACTGCCAATCCTGGCCAGAATCTCCTCTGGGGTGTCATCCGGCCCATTCGCAAAAGGAGTGAACCTATGAAAACGAAAAGGAAAAGGTTTAATTTGCGAGTATTTGATTTCTAGCATCTAGTGATAAATACCATAGATTTAAACAGGAATTTTCTTCCAGAATGAACCTCAGACATGGTTGCTTCATTTTCACTCAAAATATGCCGTGCAGTGTTTCCTCATATTAAATTGCTTTGCAGAGGAAAAGACTGATATCTTGCATTTTTTATATTCATTTTCTATTACGTTCTCAGTTATACTGAGTGTGATATTCTTTTGTAAAATGACACAGGCTTTTACTCTTTCTGTACTCATTTTGCCACTGTCTTATTCTCGATAGAGGAACCTTCATAGTGGAAATAAAAGGTAAAAATAATGAAGGAGAAAAAATCATTTCTGAAACAAAAAAGAAAAAAAGAAAAAAAAGTCTTTGTAATCTGTTCTGCAGTCCTTTCTTAATTGTAACAGGCAGGTTTGCTGGACAAAGCAAATGTTTTGCAGTACATGATTGAAAACCTTCAATGATCTAGCCAGTCAGAAATCAGCAGTAACACGTACTCAGCTTTACAAAATGAGTGCCACGTGTACAGGGCCCAGATACTTTTTCTTCACAGGCTGACAAGTGATCAGATTTTGCAACTGAATAAAATATACCAGGCCAAATTTTACACTGCAGCCTTGAACAGCTGTCTAGGTTTAGACGAAGAGGTATCTGGGATTTGTATACCTTCCCTTCCATCTGTCTTTGCTCTCCTGGAAACTTGCCAGTTTGGTTCTTCTGCTGCTCAACAGATGCTTGGGCTTGGCCACAGCTTCCTATCCCCCTGTTTTGTATAAGCACATTCCATTTCTCACACTGTATTTTTTCATTTCCACCAGCATTTCAGATTTCACAGAAGTTCAGCCCAGAAAGACACAGGCTGTTATTCCATTCTGTAGCTATCAAAGGGACTCACTGAGAGATCAGGACTGGCTGAAATTCCAAAGTCTGCCATTCCTGGCATTAACAGGATCCCAGACCTGTGCTCCAGCCCATGGTGTCTGAGCACTCTCTGCTCCTAATGACACTGGGAGAAGAATAACATAATGGGTGCAAATAATACTCAGCTCCTACTGCTCTCCTCTGGTAAGGAAGAACGAGAGCATCCACGACGTGGCACCTCAACTGTATAATTTGCATTTCAGATTCAAATACATTTGGATATATATATATAGTGAAGAAATACATTTTAAAACAAAAGATTTTGAATGTACTCGTTTGCTTTTAGAAGAGACAATGTTAACAGCACTTGTTGCTAAACCACAACAATATATTTGGATAAATATTGGGACTGTGGTTAATATGTTGATTTTATTTAATGACTCTGGTTGTGTATAAGTGCAAATCCATGTTGTTAGACAAGTAGTAACGTTATTTTTCAGACTGGCGACTGCTCCAGAATGCCCCATTATATTTCAGCTAACGTTGAGCGCACCTGTACTCAGGAGTGAAATAGGGCAGGAACTACGGGCACCTCTTCTATAGTTCACAAGGCAAGTGACACAAATAACAAAATGCCAGGACCTGTTTGTTTCTTGCCACAGCTGAATGATCATGAAGCAGACTAAAGAGCTGTGAGTGGTTACCGCAAAGTTTCAAGCTGCACTGAGCTGGGATAAATATGCACATATCATATCCTGCAGTCAGCAAGAGAAACGAAGTTTGGGGGCCTGACAAATTCAGACTGGATTTGAACACGGTGTTTCCCATTTGCTCCAGCACACTTTATTCTCATCCCACTCTGCTTATTTCACTCTTTCTCTCAGTCTTCTTACATCGATACTTAGCCAACCCACTGGTAGGTTTTTTAATCCAAATATCCCCCAAGAAGCTCCTGCTGCCTGTTGCTGTTCTGTTTACCTTGTCTTTTCTGCAGCATATTTTTCAAACAGCATCTGGAAACAATGTGTTTGTTTGTTTGTTTGTTTTAGCCTTTTAAACTGCTCAGATATCTCAATAACAACAACCATAGAAAAGGAACGAAGCTGAAGAGAATACATGTATTACTAGAAACAAATACATCTCCTCTTTGGGTAAGGTGGCCATGATCTGGCATACACTCCAACATTGCTCTCCCACTGCAACACTTCCACACTACTTAAGTGGTTGGTGAACATTTTAGTACTCTAAGACTCAGTGAGCATTTATGGGCCCACGCTATTAAAATCCTAAGTGGTTTGTAAAGTGTCAAGGATATTTATATGTTTTGGAAAAATCTGCTCTAATTCTAGCTCTTGGCATCTGTTTTCTTGTCTCTTACAACTGAGTACATGTCCCAGAATAGGCCAGGCAGTTTACAGTCTCTATCTTAGACTCCTTTATGGCTTAACCACTGCTGAGGTATACCCCCTGGAGGAAAACCACTCATCTTACCCTGCCAACATGGTGTACAACAGGATCCCCAAGCTCCAGATGTCACAGGCTGCATCGTAACCTTGGCGCTTAAGGACCTGTGTGAAGAAATGATGGGTGAAAAAACACAGGTTAATCTGATTCCTTATTTTTTCCCCTCAAGTTTTGTTTGGATCTGATACAGCAACTGGATGCTCTCTAACTCATATTTTATGTTGTATTTGTACAGATACATTGTAACTGCAAAGAAAGCTAAAAGGCTTTTCTTCTGGTTTAAGAAAAGTGGCAGCATTAAATGGCGATTAACAACTAATGTGTGAAAACTCTTCCACATAGCAAATGTCATGGTACTCAGCAGGGATCTGAGAAGATTCAGTATTGGTATGTGATGTACAGTTAGATCAGCAAGGATGTCATTTGGATTTCATCTGTACAAATGTATACCAGAAAAAATGTGTGTTTGAGTCATTGCAGGTCCAAGTAAAAGTAAAGTCAATGACTGATGAACACTGCTGAGATCAGGGGAGGAGCTGTGTTTCTCTTTGGCCCAGAAGGACTCATAAGCAACCTCCAAATCTTCTACTCATTCATAAAAGCAAACTACCATTCTGTTTACTTATCTTCATTTCTGACACACAAGAAGAGTTAAGCCCTCTTCTGGTGGATCAGATGCATTATAGTGGTTTTTTTGCAAAACACATGAAAAAAGAATGTACAAATCCAGCAAGTCTTTCTCTGACCTGGTTATTGTACAGGAGTGATTTCAGCTGTTTGAAGTTTAACACAGAAAACACCAAGCATTGCTAAAAAGAAAAAAAGCAGTTTCAGAAAATGTTGCCTTGACAGATCTTACAAATGATGAGTGGTAAAGCAGCCATCTGCCTGGTGTGCTGCTGGGAGAACATTTGCCAGCTTGAAAAAATATGGAGAAAAAAACACACTCTCTCCTGTTGACAAAGCTGGTAAAAATCCTGCTTCTGCCTTTCTCGCCTGTGCTTCTTGTGTACTCTCTGGCTGTTTTAATTGTTCCTATGGCTTTAGTTCTTGGATTCATTGCTCCTCCACTGTATTAATATTTACGGAAAAAACAATATTTTCTATTTGTCGAGCTCAGTTGCTTCTTGCTTCATATGTGAGACTGAATACTCATTATTTATCCTTTGGTGTAGGCATTCTTGTTGCTTCTTGAGCAGTTACATTTTCACTGTCATCACTGCCTTCCTCAAATAACAATGGACAATAGAGTCAAATACAAATGACAGAAAAATGGGATAGCGATGAAATTTAGAGGTGCAGGCTCTTTAAGCAAGTGTTCACACAGCCCCAGAATGATGGGCAGGTTTTGCAGCATGCCATCATCCAATTTGCAATAACTCTGCAAGACAACAGAGACATTCACTTTGTTCCATTTCCTAGGAAATCTTCGGTGGCAGATACTTCTTATCAGCAGCAACATCACCCCATGGATAACAACAGCAGACAGTGAGAGTTACTGGTGACATTGCTTTTATAAAATGTCTCTAGCAGGCTTTTGCATCTGTTGTTAAAGAAAGAATACGAAGCTGGCAGGAGCAAGTGTTGGAAATTTTGACCAAAATTGGTCTTTGGGGGGGAATCACTGAACAGTAGCTTGTGTTCTAGAAACAAATCTAAGTGAAAGCAAGAAATCTAAGCTTAGTGAAAGAGCTTTGCAAAAGCTTCTGTCCACTAAGAAGGCTCCTGCTTTAAGAGAAGGCTCTGGAGAGAACTCACTGCAGCCTTTCAAGTACTTGAAGGGAGCTCATAAGCAGGAGGGGGACTGATATTTTACACTGTCTGTTTGTGACAGGACAAGGGGGAATGGCTTCAAACTAAGAGACTGGAGATTCAGATTAGATGTTAGGAAGAAATTCTTCACTCAGAGGGTGAGGCACTGTGACAAGTTGCCCAGAGGGACTGTGGGTGGTGTTCAAGGCCAGGTTGGATGGGGCCCTGGGCAGCCTGATCTGGTGGGTGGCCGCCCTGCCCACAGCAGAGGGTTGGAGCTAGACCTTTAAGGTGCCCTCCAACCAAAGCCATTCTGTGATTCTATGTTTCTCTAGTGGATTGATGGAGAACTTATGGTCTAGATCACCTAAAGAATTTGGTGGGATCTAAAATACATTCATGAGCTGGTTTTTAGCTCCACACATGGCAGGGCATTTTGGTGCCAAGAAGCAAGCTTCAGCTGGATTCATTCAGTTCCGATAATGGCTCAGATGCTAAAATCCCTCCCAATTCTATAAATTTTGATTTATTGGACTAACAGTGTTATAAATACAGGCTTTTCTCAGCTGTAACACAAGCAGGGATGTGTATGGGCACAAAAGACAACAATCATTTCTAGTGAAAAAAAAAAGTTCTTCACAGATTTTGGAGGAAATCTGCAGACTTAAGTCCTTTTACTTTATGCAAGGTCTCTGCTGCACTACAGGGGGGGCTCAGTAGACTGTTCACTTGCAGCTCACTCTGCAAATGACATTGCTCGCGCTTGGTGGCAGTGTGCTGCTTTCTTTCTGAGCGCTTTCAACTTTTCCAATATTCTCAACTGAACTACAAATTAAATGTTTCCACAATAAAGCAAGACTAAAGTATGCAAACATGTCATCAGCCCTCTGCCACTATCCTTCTGTGTCATCATTCTGTCTGACTTCCTGCCTTCTTGTTCAGTATCACAGCATGTTGCAGATGCCGCAGAGGGGCTCAGAAATGCAGAAGTTATGTCCAGGCTGGAGGGCAGCATTATATTACAGGTAAAATGTAAAAGCACTGAAAGCTCTGTGTAAGCTCTCTGCCAGTTCCAGTGACATTTCAATTAATCTCAGACATCTCCTGCTTTAGTTGGACTTGTCTTGATCATCACAAGCAACTGGGAGTGTGAGTTCTGCTTTCAGTTCAAACCAGAAGAGGCTAAGCTGTAACAGCACTGGGCTGACAATGTTTGTGATTACAGAAACTGAACAAAACAGTCCACCAGAAAAAAACACCTACACCTATTTTAATCCCATTCTATCCTGGAGAATACCTCAGTGTTCTAAATCTTGCAAACGCAATTAATTTTTGGTTTGGAAATTGATCATCAGTGGGTGCCACAGATCTCCCATTACTCATTTTGATAAATTTCATATAGCTCATTCCAGTATCTAAAATGAAAAAAACATTCAAACAGTGACAAAATAACAACCCAATCTGTCTTGGCAGTGGAGAGCTTTTTACTGAAAAAAAAATCTGCCTTGAATTTATAGTGCCCCTAGCAATAGTCTCAATTTAACAAATCCTCTTTCTGATGCAGAAGGCTGTGATCCTTGTGCCTTCTGGCATCATGGAAGTGGTGTACATGAACTATGTACAGGAAGATCATCCCACTTTTCACTTCTCAATTGCACCCGTGCAGATGAGCAGTGGGTGGAGGACAGTTATGGGGAAGAATAACAGAGAGAGCAACGCCCACTGCTAATGGTTATTTGGCTTGTCTCTGTTTTCACATCTGTGAAAATGGGAAAGCAGCCCTCTCCTCCTTCACACAGGTGTTGTTAGCTCTGGTAGTAATGGGAACCTCAAGGTATTGCAATTCGTCAGAAAAGGGCAGGAAAGTTCTGGGGTATTAGTCACATCAAACAGTCTATTTCTCCATGAGCAGCTCTGCATAGTAAGGTAAGAGAAACAGCATAGAAGCCCAGAGACTTGATGACACCAAGAAATTCACTCCTTGTTTCCAAAATGAGAATAAGGACAGACAGAGAGGCCTGGAATTATTTCTGTGCCATATGTGTTAGTTATAGCTTTGAAACAGGATCCTACCTCAGGGGCAACAAAGTTGGCGGTGTAGCAGGGAGTCATGAGCAGACCATTCTCTGCTCTCAGTTGCTTGGCAAAGCCAAAGTCACAGATCCTGATGGAGTCTGGGTTTCCTGACTCATCCATGTAGAGGATATTGCTTGGCTTCAAATCTCGGTGCACCACCTTAAAGAGAAAGCAGTGAATAACGAGTGAGGAGAGGAGCACACAGGATTGGCTGCCATGTCTGGTTTGTTGTTTGAGTAAGTCAAGAGCTTGTACCCAAGATGTTTCAGTTTTGGAGAAAAGCTGCATAAATAAAGAGGTAAATAAAAGGTAAATAAAGAAAAAAGAAGCTTAAAATCTCTTAAAATAAAAAAGAGCATATTCTGCAACCCTGCTGAAATATGATGGAGGCAGCTGTTCTAAGGGGGGGACAGCCTTCTTGAGGGCAGCCAAAGGGGGCTGCTATACAAAAAGATAGATGACAGGTCCCCCACATAGCCCTAAAGAATTCAGCTGAAAGGTCACAATGATATCCTGTCACTGAAGAAAAGTCAGTAAGGGTCTTCTTGTGACACAGAAGTAGCTCGCATCTGAAGAATGGGGTTATTTTTCACAAAAATCTTCTCTGTAGGCACCCAAGTGCTATTCTGCAACAGGTACTGCATTTTTGTGGTAGGAAAACAGCCCTTACTGATTATACAACTGGAAAACTATCATGAAAACATACAGGTCCAAGCACAAAATATGCTTGCTTCAACCATGAAAGGAAAAAGAATCAAATATTTGACTAGTTATCCAAACTGTTTGTCCTTGAAAAGTGGAAAAGGAGAGGAAGCTTGGATTTCAAAAGTCAGCTCTTCAACAGCATGTCAGGAAACTTTCTCATCAGCTGCTCAAACTGCCACTTCAATTTGGAAGCTGAGCATTTATTTTCTACCTGTCTCAGACAGATTTCTACCTGACTCAGATGTCCTATTGGAAAATCTGATAGAAGGAACTGCAATAATTACCGTGACAAACAGAAAAGAATAAGCAATAAAAAGTTACTATCTCAGAAGGAAACTTGAAAATCAATATGATTTAGGGATGGAAACACCACTTTGACATACTGCTGTCCAGATGCAAAAAGGCTAAAAAGGCTACAACCCTGTTTTACAACTCAAATGCTATTCTAAATGTGGAAAAAGAATGAAACAACTTCATTGAACTCTTTCTTTTTTTTTTTTTTTTTTTGAGGAAAAATATATTTAAGTTTTGGTGAAGGATAATCACAACCACTTGCTTATTCAAAATGTTGGAGTTTAAGGAGGTTGCTGTTGAGAATCTAAAAAGCAATGCTTACCCCCTGGGAGTGCAGGTAGTCCACAGTCCTGGTGATGGTGCACAGCACAGCACTGGCCTCTCGCTCTGAAAAACACTTCTGCTGAAGAATGCGGTCTAGGAGCTCTCCTCCCCGCATCAGCTCCATCACCAGGTACACATATTTCCCATCATCATAGACCTGTAAGAGCAGTATAATAAATATACGTTTTGGACTCAAGCTTCACCTAACTTGGAGAAGGTCGGCCCTTTAATCAGCCTATTGGCTTGACTATAAGATGCTGTAAGAAGAAAATGTCAGCTAATGTGTGGGAAATGTGTTTATTATACTTAACATCAGAAGTGGCACCTTTTTAATGTGACTTCATCATCACTTTTTTCTCATGACCGTAGCAACATGCTGATTTATCCGTGGAGAAACTCAGCTTTCCTGATCTGCTATCGTGTCAGCAGAGTTGATCAAACTGCTAAAAGCAGCACAACTTCACACAGCCTGAAATGTCTCCTGGCTCTCACCCAAGCCTCCTTCCCCATAATGTTCTCTTTCCCGTTCTACAGGGTAACGTTTGCCATTTTAAATATCAATATTTCCTTTTGACTCATGATCAGCTAAATGAACTGTATTATACTGTTGGCCAAGACCTGCTTCCAATGATGTCATGGAGTTTTTATTTGCAATTCCGGTGCATGTATTGGCATGAGATGTAATATGTACTTACTTTCAATGTCAATTGCAATGGGGAAAAGACATTTCTTTGTTTAAATTGGAAGATATCCATTTTCTTGTCATAATCCTTTATCTAGATCGCAATAAATAGACAATGTTACAGTCATCAGTGCTAGATGCATTTAGAAGGGAATGTAATTTTTCTTTTGCAGAATTTTAAGATACTCTAATATTTAGGAATTAGGTGAGACTTTTCTTGGGGTATGCGATCAGAAAATCTGTATAGACTTCTGTAAGGTCTGAACCATAATATGTTACTAGCCAGTAACACAGGCAGAATCTTTAAACTCTTAATCGGTCACAGTGCAGACAATTCTAGATGAGATCTCACTTCTGGAAAGTACTGCAAAACCAGGTGGATTTTGTTGTTCTCCAGCATGGTGCACATTTGATTTTATTCACAGTTGATTAGACAGGACTTGGTGACTGTATAACCTGACTAGTTTTTCCAAATGTTAGTCAATAATTGGCTGTGTTTTTTAACTTGATTTCAATGTGTCTTGTTTTAGCTCCAAGCTTGAAGTAGAGAGTTTTCCAGATGGGAGGTGAGCCTGATCATAAAGTGAAAATCATTTAACATTGTAGTGCTCAGTGAGTACTCACATCTTTAAGAGTAATGATGTTTGGATGCTGTCCATATCGCAAGAGAATCTCTATTTCTTCAGAGGGGTCTCTCTTGCTCTTGTCAATTATCTGAAATAAATGAAGCACTGGGTGGTAAAATACCAGCTGGTAGCATTAAGAACAAAATAAAGTTTAAATTAATATCTAAAATTCTTCTACTAGTCATTATTCTAGTAAAGGCCAGCTCAAACATGTGAAAACGATATTTGAAAAGTCATGGTGGGCAGGTGAAGTCCCTGATGACTGGAAAAAAGACAATGTCATACCCATTTTTAAGAAGAGTAGAAAGGATGATCCAAGAAACTACCAACTTGCACGTGGAAGACAGGGCAGTGAAACAAGATAACTAGCATGGCTTCAGCAAGGGCAAGTTGTGCCTGACCTAGTGGCTGTCTGTGACAGCATAACTGCCTTGATGAACAAGGGAAGAGCCACTGATGTCATCTATCTCTTCAGAAATGTCTTTGACTTGATCGCCCATAACATCCTTCTCTCCAAATTGGAAAGATATGGATTTGTCAGGTGGATCAGTGAGGATCTAGTTGCAAGAGTGAGCCCAAAGAGTAGAAGTCAACGTCTTAATATCTGGATGGAGATCCACGATGAGCGGTGTCCCTCAGGGGTCAGTACTGGGACTGATACTGTTTAACGTCTTAATCAGTGACATCAACAATGGGATTGAATGCACCTTCAAGTTTGTGGATGACAGTGCAGTTGACACGCCTGAAGGGTGGAATGCCATTCAGCGAGACCTAATGGGCTTAAGCAATGGGACCAGGAGAACCTCATGAGGTTCAACAAAGCCAAGTGTAAGATCTTCTAGCTGGGTCATGGCAGCTCCTGCTAGCAGTAAAAGCTAGGGGATGGAAGGACTGAGCACAGCCCTGCCAAAAATTCTCAGTCATTTGCCCAGTCAAGAGCACTGATTAGTGATTCTCTTTTGCAGATGTGATAACTACAAACCAAAAAGTAGCTGTAAAATATCCCAAAGAAGATATCCACACTTTGAAATTCAAATGTAACTTCGCAGAGAGTGGCAAAATATTTGTTCTACTAGGAACTCATTAGGAGCAAAGTATTTTGGTAAGAATTTATTTCTAGAAAACAGCAGTACTGCATTTGAATAACAGGTTTACAGAAGAATAATGGGTGCCTTTTTTCAGAAATTCAGAATTCCATTGTTGGATATGAAGGCTTCCAGCCCTCATGTGATTAACTCTCTGTAAGAATTCAGCACAGGGCACAGATTCAAAGCAATGGTGTTTGAAGGAAAACCTCTTTTGTTAATGGAAATAAATGCCTGTCTGCTTTTGCGTGCATTTTCATTGTTTAATTACGGTGATACACATTTAAGTACATATCTAGAATTTAGTGCATCAGTCATATTAGTGCTTTTGTGCTCCTCGTGATTGGCATGCATTTGCACTGATAATGATGTTGGTGGTTGTTCATGATTGCAGTATGCATCTGAAGCCATATGAGTGATTTGATTGTAACTGAATAGCAGTGTCAAGTTCAAGTACAACAGGGAGCTGATGCAGGGGAGCAGCAATTGTTCACATTTGAATAAATGAAGGTAAAAATTCAACAACAGCACAGTGGAAAAAATCCTACTAGTCTTCTCCTTACAATAACGTTGTTCTTCTAGTTCAGTACAGACATTCTCAAAAAGCCAATGAAATTTCTCATAAATAAAACTACAGTGGCCGAATGCGTCCCTCTCAACCAATAACTAACATATAAAAAGATACCCAGGACCACTCTCTTGGCTGGAGCAAACTAATATGGCTCTTGTCAAATTAATGGAGTTACATAAATGTGTGCTCTTTAAGATCTACCTGCCTCCTACAAACCAGCAGAACAGCAACTATTACTGCTGCTGTGGGAAGCACAGCTACCACCATGGTGCTGCAGCAAGTGATATATTCTGAGTTGATTTTCCTGTGAATGAAGGTATCCAGAGCTGTGGAAAATGTTAAGCAGCTATCAATAATGCAGGAATATAACTATATATATGTATATACATATGTCCTAAAAAAAAATTCCAAACCAAAAATAGTCCTAGCTATTGAAATAAAACTCAAAACAACATAACGTGAAGCAGTCTGCTAATGATTTAGTAGCAACAGCAGCAGATAATATGTAATGCTTCTAATTCCCAGCATGCTTTATAAATATTCATTTCAAAACAGTCCTGCTAAATAGTCAGAACTTTTACTTCAATACGTGCACAAGCTGATATGATCAGAGCCACAGTCAGCACCAAGGAGCACAGGCCTTAGAGGGTCTAAAATTCTTGTGAACACTCTTCCACAGCCTTCCATGTTTGTCCATATGCACATCTATGGACCAGAGCCACGAAAATGAAGCATATATACAGGAACTTTAAAACTGTTCATTAAGTTAGACTTCTTGATTGACAGAGAATGTGAGGGATGCACCACAAAGTGTAGCAGGTGCTGGGCTTTCCCCTGGGAACAAACTAAGGTCTATGCTCACCAGCCGCTCCTGGCTCCCAAGGCTCTGCTCCCACAGGGTGGGGACATGTCCTTTGGTCCCAAACTCCTTTCCAGTGGGCTCTCATCAGCAGAAGACAACCAGAACAGACTCAAACCAGACACTTTGCTTTCCACTTCACTTTCTGCTCTGTTCATGGGTCTTCCCTCTTGCTCCTTCTCTGCAGTTCAGTTTATCCCTCATTTTTAGAGGCTAGATCTATTGTCAGTCCATCCCTGCACACAGAGAGGCTTTGGCTCTGCCCACAGAATCATCCAGGGGAGACTGTGGACCAGACCACAGCATAGGTGGCACTTCAGGCCCATCTGGTGTGGACATGCTCTTCAAATGCAATCTGACACAACATCTCTCAGAGCTACACTTTCAGAACAGACTATTGGCAGGTACTCTGCTCCGATAAGGGACAAAAGCTCTGAGTGGTGTCCTACCTATACACTGGAGGATGAAATGCTAGAAAGAAAAAAAGCATTAAGTGTTATGGGTACAGATACAAACACTGCTGTACTCCTATTGAACTCACAATGTGAGACCAAACATGACTACAGCTTATGTAATAATTTCTGTTCTCGTACATTATTATTATTATTATTATTATTATTATTATTATTATTATTATTATTATTATTATTTTTCCCCTATCTAGTAGCCTTCAAGAACCATTGCTGGATAATGGCAAGTTTGTCTGAATTTTCGATACTCACTGACACTCTAAATCCCTGACTAAAAGCTAAGCTATTTTACTTGTAAAATTTCTTGCGGTGACAAAGGGTATTTTGCAGCCTGGCCACTCTGTGTTTCCCCTGAGATACTGTGCCTTGCATGAAGGCAGCCTCTTCCCTGTTCCTCTCTCCGGTGGCCCGTGAACCTCCTGTAACTCCTTTTGAGCCAGGAACAATTTTCTTTAAAGAAAGTCACTGTGATTTGAACACAACTAAATGTACACACAAGCACCCTCAATTACAGACTTCAGGGAAGGCTTTTCCTGCTTCCAGCCCGGAGGTAGTATGTACTGCTGCTATTTTTCTATTTCACTCTCTAGATGTATGGGGATGAAAATCAACTCGGAAAGACATAATAATGTGTAAATAATTTAACTGAAAATGTAACAGAAGTTCTATTTTACCTTGGAAGAAAAGAGCTATGAAGTAGAGAGGTTTACTCTTGTCCTTCAGAAAAATAAGAAGCTGGTTTTTCTGTATGTATTGGGCACTCAAGGATTGCCTAGAAATACTGTATTAAGTCTGGAGGAAACAATTCCAGAGTAAAATAAGCCCAGGTCACATAGAAGTGTCCTTTGTTCAGCTTGTTCTAAAGGTGATTTTTGTTGTTGTTGTTCTTTGGCTAATGTGTTCTTTGCCTATTTTACTGACTAGTTGAAAGAAAAGTTATATTTTCTCACCTTCTCATCTTCAAAATCCTATTTAACAAGTTTGTCCAGTTTTCACAAGTGCTGTCACAAGTCCTTTGCATGATAAAAAAAACCCACCTGATCCCTCCTTACTAATGGGTATTCAGTGTCTTCAGCCTTGTCAGGTGTACTACTGAATACAAAAGAGTGAGCACTGATAGTTATGTGTGGGTGGGTTCAACCTTGCTGAGAATGGTACAGCAACTATATAGACAGTATGTATTTGCTGGCTGCAGTTTTGTGGAGGTATTTGTGCATCTCTGACTGTGTAGATGAATTTCTTCCTCTGGAGCTACTTATACCATTAGCAGATGTTAGAGTCTTCAACTGTCTGATACCACCCACCAGCTGGGATTTATAGCCTTCATAGTCCTGCCAAAGAAATGGTATGTGTGAGCACTCCCTAATCTGCTTTGGGTAGAATTAGCCCTGTTAATGCAAATTGCCTTTTTAAACAGCTGAAATTAACCTGGATGACCTTGTGTGATGAGGACATCTGTTCCTTACACATAGTTCTCCATCGCTACAGTTGAGACATTGGAAAAAGGCAAGAGGTAGGAGGTGACAATTTAACTGCCTCTGCTGTCCGGAAAATAAATAAACTAAAAGAAAAGGTACAGAGGAAAGCAGCAGAGTGAGAATGAAGACAGAAAAGAAACATGAGATGCAGTGATGGGAACAGCCCTGATACTGGGCCTAGGAGAAAGGATGGGCTCTAGCCAGGGTAAGCTGAAGCGAGGAGCAAGGAAACTGCTTGCTTCTCTTTCAGTCTTCCTGTGCTGGGGAAAAAGGTCTTTATACATCTTTAATGAACAAACAACAGCATTAAAACATTTGCTTGGCTCTCACTTGATTTTTCCCCTCAAGAAATGTGGGACGTAAATATTCTGTCACAACATGTCAATCAAAACAGGCAATCTCCCTCAGTCTCCCTGGGAAAATCAAGCTAAATGTGCCAATATTGGCACTGTGGTTTAAGCCTGTGAATGCCACTACCGTGGGCTCCAAAAAATCAAAAATAAAAAAAATCAATTCTATTTTAATGTATTTATTCCACTGGAAAACTTCCACATGGAGTGGGATCAACCACAATCAACGATAATCAGAAAGCATTAAAAGTACAACCTGCAACACAGGCACAAATTAATAAGAGGTTGTGGGCCTTTGGTGGAAGAGATTTTATGGGTTGTGCTGCATAGGCACAAGGTTTAGCTTTCCTGGATTGCCCTTTTTTGCCCTCAGTCCCAAACGGGACCTGTGTTTGTCTCCTCTTCAGTGCCCCAAGTGACCAGCCCTGGCAGCTGCAAAACTGAGACACCAAGAGTGTGAACTGGGGCAGCTGAGCCACGGGCACAGTCCTAGCCTGCAGAGAGTCCAGCAGCAGAGCCCAGCAGGTTGGGTCAGAGACCTGAGCATTGCAACACCTCGAGCAGCCGCAGCTGGGGTTGCCAGTGCATTTAGGAAGCAGGATGACTGAAAGCATCTTTTGATCAGCACGAGGAACACATGATGACTGTGGACAAAGCAAAGAGGAGAAAGAAGGCTTTGTATGCTTTCTGAAGATGCTTTTTTTTTTCTACTACCTATATTGAAATTTTCTCTACAGCCTGTCTGCTAAGCAAGTATGGGTAATCATATTTAAGAAGAGAATCATATAACAGAGTGATGGAGTGATGGTGTGATGCAGTGCTCCCTGTAGGAATCCCTTTTTTTTTTTTTTTTTTTCTTTTCCAGGGGTGAGGGATGAGCACAGTGTTTCTACACTGTATCTATGTGCTGAATTCCATACCTGAAACTCAGAGCACCACTAGTGAGTGGAACTGACTACAGATGCGATGCTCATCTTTTCTATAGAAAGGTGATATAACAACACAGACGTTTTAAACCGAGTTCTGCAGTTCTGTGGGCTGAAAAATGTACAGGTTTCAATTTCAGTAATATTTTCTTCTAAAAATACATTCACTTCATGCCAAGCATCTGTTTTAATTTGGTCCCTTTTTTGATGTCAAATTACTAAAGTTGGATGAAAATCACTGCAGAAAGGCTAACATTATTTAAAAGGCCATGGTATAATTTTACATTTAACATCTCTCCAAGGAGAGCTGTTCCAAGCCTAATAGTTTCTGAAGGACTATTTGCTGTGCTATTAGTTTTGATTAGCTCCAGAGTTCCACTTCCCTCATCCATGCTTAAATCTTTCAGAAAAATAGTGAAAAGCATACTAAAAGAAACGGGCCTAATTAGCACTGCTTTTCTGCAATAAGTGCTGGCCATTGGATCAAGATGTGTGGGTGAGGCATTAAGCTTTCTGCAGGCAGAGCATGCCCATTGCTGACTTAGCACTCCCAAGCTGTCGACTGTAACTTTAGTACTTATTAATTATGTCCTATACAGTTGCGCACATTTTCTAAGCAACACAAAATTTGTTTCAATGGCACCCGTGAAGCAGGAAACTCATTTTAGGGAGTAGTCTGCCATTTTAGAGGCAGAATGGCTGAAAGCCTCTGCACTGTTTCAGCTTGCTCTGCACAGCCCTAGCACACATCTGTGGATCAGACTGATGAGTTTTCAGTTCGTGAGATGACTCTTGTGCTACTCACACCTTCTCTTACAAAAAGCTTCAGGGGTGAAAACCACTGTATCATATTTGGGTATTACAAAAGAGGAAGATTATTACATCAATACGGAAGACAAATACAAGAAACAGTTTAAATGGCCCCAAAAGAGAAACAGAGCCACAAAGGACCAAATGCTGTCCAAAATGCTTAGATGTTTGGCAAGCAAGCTACAGATGAGAAACATGATATTGCTTAACTGTAGGAAAGCTGCTGCCTGACCCTACGTCTCAGAAAAGAGCCAGTTAGCACTGAAAAAACAGCATCATCTCATATTCTTGAGAAGCTCAGCAATGTCAGGGAGAGAGGCACTGTGAGATTTGTGACCAAATGGGAAGAAGGCTGTAATATCCGTATGTCGGAGGGTCTGTACAGTCACTGTGCATCTCAGAATTGCCCTGAAGCAGAGTTTAAGGGCTGCTCTGCCCACATTTCTATATTTCTGTCTGCCTCCTGTGCTTATTTGTTGAGACTTATACAACACCTTGATCCCATTTAGCCAACTGTCACCATCCAGCAATGGCTCTTGATGCTACAAATAAGTTCACTGCTTGTAAAAGTGCTCAGGGTGCTCCTGGCTCTCTGCCCTGCCCTCCTCTAAGCCCTTCAATCTGCAATCAGTTTTCTCTCTCTAACACATCATGAGGACACTGGCTTGTGCTGTTTGTAAGCACTCTTCTGGAAGATTTCTAGTTGCAGTCTGGGGCCTTTGATGCAGTTCTGCAAAGTGCCATATAAGCACCCCTCTGGAAAATTCCCTGTGTAACAGGGTAACACAGAGATTCATGCCTAAATCACTTCTGAAATCTGTACCTCACACATGATACTCTATATCCTATTGAGTCTGTTGCCACACTACCAGCTTAAGTATCCTTCAGACAGTGAAAATAACCTTCCACTGAAGTGTCTGAATAACAGGATTTCACAAATCCCAGCTTTATAAGCCAAACTTTATAGGAGAACACGATAATTGTTCTCTCTAATTTATCAAGGTAAGAAATAATCTTATAATTCTGACCCAACATTTTGTAAGGCTACAACTCCACTAATATAAGATCCAATTTCTGTCCATGTGAGGCCATCACTTGAAGAGTGTTTTACCAACTGCTCTCATCACCAGTTTTTTTAGCTTCAAGACATTCTGTCTTGTCACGTTGCCTTTAGCAGATGAGTTTTTATCTATCAATTATATTAACTTACAGATATTCACAGATTTTGATCGCATCACACTGTCTGTCTTTAGTCATATATATTTTGTAACTTTCTTGGGTACTCTCTTGCAGCTACTGTGCTCATACTGCTACTTGCTTTTTCAGATTTTCTCTCATTTGTTCACAATTGACCTTAAACCACAAATACCAAAATACCTCTAACTTCACTTTTTCTGGTATTCATGGTCTCCACATTTAGCACTAACCTCCTGACACAGCCATAATATAAGTTACAGGGAAACTGTTGTAGAACCAACTGGAGACTACTGTGGAAACTCCTGCCTTCAGAGAAACATATCTACCTGCACTGACCACCTGAAAACAAGCAAACCAAGACCATGAACATCAGTGGATGGAGAAAATGAAGTTTAAAAAAACACGAAACAACTCTGGTATTGATTGATGCATTTGGTGACTGTCACTGCTACTAGCACATAAGTAGAGGTATATATCAAGTCTAACTACATAGGCCTGCTAAAAACAGCTCTCAGGAGTTACTGACTTCCATTTGTTGATAGTATGTTGACATCACTTCTCCACTGGTACTGCATTTTTATAGCTCTTTAAATTGCACCTTCTCCCCAGTCTGTCCATACCAAAATGCACTGAGATAAATGCGCTTTCAATTGCTTAACGATTACCAGAATTAAAACTGTAGGATTTACTAGGTCTCCAGCATAACCTAACCTGACAAAGACTGCAAAATCTGGCCTAGCTCACAGCTGGGAACATTTGGAGCCAAGTGGTTTGTTATTGCATTACAGAGATAGGAAAAATGTCATGCAATTCACATGTATTCAAGTTCCAAATTCCACTGTAGTATTGCCATCTGCAAAATTGAACTTGTCATTGGGGACTACCTCTGCTGCATGCTTTGCCTCCTCAGGGGAGAGGGAAGTCCTTTTGTCCAGTCACTTCCCCTGGCTCTAAAATCATAGGAGAACTGAAAAATCTGTAAGATTTTAGCAGTTAGATAGTCTTTCAACCCAGAGAAGAAAGCAGTTGCCTTCAAGCTGTTGAATCTGGCCCATGTTCCACCTACCTCTGCAGCATTTGGTACAGATAATTGAAAGGGGGCAGAATAAGCCATAGCAGCAGCAGATTTTACTTTTCTTATTAACTTCCAGTATCCTGGAGGGGAAGAAGTCAATCTAAACAGAGAAATCTTGAGATGCAGTCAGGTCTTTTGCAAACCTCATCTGGCTTCAGTAAGAAACATACTTTAAAATCCAGCTTAAAAACTTCAATATAAGTAGAGATCCAATTTTGAAATCAGTGCAATGGTTTTAAATACAGCAAAAAACTTTCGAAAGACACTAATTGCGTCAGATCTCTGTCAGTTTTTGAAAAATCTGATTCACCCAAAACTTTCACATTTCCTTTATTTTCCAAAAGAGAGCTCTTCTGGAGAATGTGTACAGGCTTCCATCACAGCCTTTTTTCCATCTACAGAAATCCCTCCCATCTGCTATAGAATCAATCTTCTAATAAATTGACTTACTTTCTCTAGATACTAGATAGTGATGCAATTGAAATAGTTTAATCTGATTTTCCTTTCCTTCTGATCTCACTGTTACATTTGTACCTATTTGATGCTTGTAATTCTGATTGACTCTGCCAGTTCTTTTCTTATTAAAAATCATCCTGCTGTAGTCAGGATGGTCAATATTCAAGCAGAAGAATCTGAAACATTAGAAATTCATCTTAAGAGGAACAATCTTCATTTTTTTTTCTCAGCTCTCTTCTGTATACCAGAATTTTATAAAACATTATGAAGAATGAACAATATTTATGTATTTCATAACTTTATACTTACACTTGGGAATGGGAGGGCAAAAAACCTTAGGAGTGAAATTTTAGAAGTGCTTCAGAGTATGTTTGTGCAGTAGAAAATTAAACAAAGATTCGCTAAATGTAAATCTACATGCACTGACCCAGGCTTGTTCTGCGAGTTTCAGGTTAGACTTAGTGCACAGGATATCTGGTATCATGATACTGAAATGCTTGCAGTAGCAGAGACATATTAAGTCTCAATTCTTAAACACTGTATTTAGGAGCCTACATTTACGGCAGGTCTAGAATAGACATAGAGTTTATGATTAACATTTCATTCTTACAAATGACTCACAAGAAAAATCTCTTCTGCAAGTTCAGTGATTGGACTTACAGAAGTATCCTGGTGTCCTAGGTGCAGACAGGTGCCTGGGGGGGATTTTCTGAAGTCCTTCAGTGAGTGATGTGCCTCATCTCACTGACCTGATATGAATTAAATCACAGATCTGTTCAAGTGCTTTTTTCATGTCAGCAAAGAGCGTCTTTACATTGCTAGACCTCTAATTATCTCTATAAGATGGTCCCCAATTAGCAGCAGATGGCCAGCAAAAGGAAAAGGAATGAAATGTTTCTGACAAATACATGCTGCTTCTGGGTTAGGAAAGGTTTTGTTTTTCAGTGAGGATTTTCTGGTAGTAGCTCTGACTCACTCTCAGCACTCTGCTGTCTCAGTATGATACTACACAGCGATAGTAAATAAGGCCTGGTGAGTGGCAGCCTCCATGGAGGGATGATTTACATGATGACATTATGAACTCCTTCCCACAGTGATGCCATCACGTCCTTTCCTTAACTCCTTCATTATTGTCAGTATCCTCTGGGGAGATAGGATGATGCTCTCTGGTGTGTTGGCAGATAGTCTTAACTAGGAACCAGACAAATGAGTAAACTGCCTATCATATGAATGATCACTGTAGATAATTTTTCCTGTGACTATTAAATGTTAGGGACCATGGTGAAAATTATACTTACTGAAAGAAAACAAAAGAATCTAATTACAGTGATTCTTATAGAGAGAATTAAAAGATGCATGTCAAAAGGGACTGATATATAATTAAGATAATGTCAGTTGTAACTCCCATACCATCTGAATACTTGACATGGTTGGCATTTTTTTATCTTTATGAAAGTGAGCTACTGATATAACAAAATGATACAATCTTGATATCAAATAGAGAAAAAAAATTGGAAGGATAATAAAACCAATATATCTGTAGGAATAACTATCAAATAGTGAAGAGTCAACATGCTGCAAAGAAAATACACATAGAAACCCATCAGCTGTCTCTGTGCTATGTTTGACTCACTCCATATTGGAAACACAATAGATGCACAGTGAGTTACCTAAACTGCTAGTCAAAATCAAGACCTACTAGCAAGCAGCAGTGAGAACTGGAGGAGGAAAGTAATAAAAATAAAAAAATAATAAAAACAGAAGGGAGCATAAGCCTTGCAGTTGGGGTGCTAAGCTCTTCTGAGGCATTGGGTTTCTTGATGTGTTGAGTTTGCTCTAGATTCTCATAGGTACTCCAAACCTATGACAGTTAAGAAGGTGTGGGATCCTCTTGGATTCAGGCACTCAGATGTCTTTGAGGATCTTGGTACTTCAGTTGCATGCTGACTGTATTACACTCATAAAGCTGTTACCAATACTTGATATACATAAAATATTAAAATAATTACTTTAATTTAACACACATTTTGTTTACCACAGATGTCAATTATTTCTACAAGACCTATACCTACAGTAACACAACTCCATCTGTTAAAAATTAACAGGTCACTGGAAAACTCTGATTTTTCCATTAATTGAAAATGAAAATCCTATCATGTCCCTGTGTAAGCCCACAGACCTGCTTGTGGGGCTTTGCTTCTAATTATGATATAGCCTGCTATTTCAATCACAGAATCACAGAATTGTAGGGGTTAGAAGGGACCTTTAGAGATCATCGAGTCCAACCCCCCTGCCAAAGCAGCTCCCTAGCCCAGGTTGCACAGGTAGGCTTCCAGGCAGGTCTTGAACATCTCCATAGAAGGAGACTCCACCACCTCTCTGTGCAGCCTGTGCCAGTGCTCCATCACTGCACTGTGAAGAAGTCCCCATGCACATTTGTGTAGAACCTCCTATGCATCAGTTTGTGACCATTTCCCCTCATCCTGAGGGGCTGAGAAGAGTCCAGCCTTGTCCCTTTGCCTCCCACACCCTAGAACAATGACATCAACCAATTGTCAATTATTAATGATTCCCAGGGTTCTGTGGCCACCACTTGGACACACCAAAACTTTCATGGATTTTAATGGATACTGAATTATCATCCATTTTTTAATGGAAAATAAGATTGAATAAATACTTTAATATTACTCTACTGACTATCTGTAGCTCACTTGTCTTATGACTGGCAGTTTGGACCACTTTAAACTCCCACTTTCTTATTTAATTGCAGAGATACAATCTCATTTACAAGCTAAGTTTTTCTACAAACTTTAAAATACAAAAAGTAAACCATCAGTTGTCCAGAATACTTTATTTGGTGAGAGTTTGTCTCTTTTCCCAGGTAACTAGTGATAGGATGAGTGGTAAAGTCCTCAGGCTGTGCCAGGAAAATTAAAGGATCTGGGTCTGTGTCTTTCCAAATTCATTATACTAATTCCTCATTTAATCCAATCTTACCACTTTTTGGTACAAGAACAAAATGACTAAATAATTCTCAAGAATATGAATATTTTAATTACTACTCCTTTCTACCAAAGAAAATTTCAATTTTGGAACTGTTTTGTCTGAGATGTAACAACATGATTGCTTGACACATATATTAACTTTTTTGCCCTCTGTAAAAGCTACATGCTATTAACCAATAGCACTTAAAGGAGGTTTAAACTTAGCCCTCTGAGCTCTTCCAAAACAGTTCTACTGGAGAGCCATTCTTTCTTATAACAGATTCCCTCATACATACTGCCTTGCAGCTTCCTGGCTGCAGTGACATATGGGATTACTTGAATGAATCCGTTCTTCACTGATTTGTTTCTAATATTCAACTAAATACCACTGAATTTACATTTTGAACCTCCACTGAAGCTTGTTATTTGCTCCTTTGCGTAGCATGCTGGTGCTGAACACCAAGGGGAGAAAAAGAAATCTGATGATTTGAAAGTGACCATGTTTTTCACTAACTTCTCTTATTACAGTAAGAACTGTCAGAACTAAACTGAAGAAGAATAAAATGTTATTTTGCAATCATTTGGGATTCAATTTTGCAATCATTTTATGTTATTTTTTTGTTTATGTTGAGTCAATCATAAATGTGATCGTATACTTTGCTAAACATCACATCTAGATTGTGAAAGGAGGAAGGCTGAAATAATTAGCAGAATTTCGATGCAAGACTTCTAAGTTTTTCCACCTGGAAATTTACTTCATTAGATTAAAGCATGAGAAATAACACTTATCATGAAACCTGTCATCTTTTGAAAGTAAAAAAGAACCAAGCAACACCAAAAAGAAATAAACCAACAGTGCAAGACTGATCATACTGGTATCTAGACTAGCAGAAAAGTCTCAACCACATGTCTGGCGTCTAGCAGGAGAACTTCTTACCTTCACTGCAAACTCTGTTTCTGTTGCTTTATGAACACATCTCTTGCACACTGAATATGAACCAATTCCTATGTCCTCCTTGATCTCATATCCATCTGTAAAGTGAATATTGTTTCCATGTAATTGCTATAGAGAAAGACAAAATAAACAAGGCAATCAGGACATGGGTACTTAAATGCAAGGGCTAGCCTAGTCTTCTCAAAGTGCTTGATCTCATCTTCTCCACATAATCCTCTTGTTCTTAGATGGTGTTCTAAGTCCAATTAAAAACAAAAAAACCCTGAAGCTCTTTACCTAAACAAATGTGTCCCAGCTTCTTTTACCACTTTTCAGCCTGTAAGGAGTTTCCCATTTAGAAGTAATGGCAAAAAAGAGCAGTCACTTTCTAAACTATTTATGGAATGCAGACAACCACTTCCTATTAGAAATTCACAGGGAACTGCAGGCCTAAATCTCTTGTCAAACCCACATTTCTTGACTACAGAAACTTACTTCTAATTACTGAAAAGCTAGATAATTTGGGCAGGCAGATTGGTTAGGTGATGATGCCTTCCCAAAGCCCAAATTTGAAATGTTGCTGCAGGCTCCATTCCAGAACTTAAGAAATGACCACCACCTCTAAAAATCCTCTAGGACCTTCTGTCTAAAAATGTGTTCTCACTAGAAAAGCCTAAACAGAACCTTGTTAGACATGTAACCGTGTAAGACATGCACATGTTATATTCAATACATCTTTAGAAGAAAACAAATACATTTCTGGGGGGGTCTAATTATTGGATAACGATTCACTTAGTGGTGCAGAAAAGAGTTTTAATAATGAACTATGAATTGTTAAAATAGGGATGAAAGCTGATACCATAGGCAAGGATTCTTCCCCTTGAGGCATGTGTACCTCTTACTGTGGGTAACAGAAAAGGTTTTTCTTGTGGGAAAATTTGCAGCATCTTTGAGCAGTTCTGTTCCTCTCCTGATTCACTGCTCCTCTGATGTGTTGAGCCATTTGTAGCAATTCATTTCTGGTTTACTCTAGTGTGAAATTACAATTGCTGGAGAGAATGTCACAGGGGAATGTCATCAAGAAACCAAAGGTCTGGCAATTTTCCTTCCCCTGCCAAGCCAGCCTGGGTTATGTGAGTATGACCAGGGTCTTGTGCAATCACAACAGGAACATTGTGGCCTCTCTATACCCAGGAGTTTGGGCTCCATGTGTGTGGGAGCCTACAGAAATAATTCATTAAGCCTCTCAGCCAGTACAGACTGTATCATATAATTCAAGACAAAACTGTTGTGAATAACATCAATCACTAAAAAGCAACCTTTCATTACCTGCCCTGTTATAGTGTTTCAGGTATGCAAAAGTACTTTTTATCTGAGCTGTCATAAGGCGTGATCTCTATTTCCTCTGTAAAGCAGTGGAGAATGTGAATGTAAAGATAAAAGCCTTTGTGAAAAATAATTTCTAATTTTCCATCTCCTACATGCAGTGTAGAAACAGATGAGGGTTGGGTGAATGTGAAATGCTGAGGCAGTTTGAATACAATATGATGTATCTGCCCATCAGGTGCAAAGTTTAACATCAGCATCCATACCTGCACAATTGGGTGAACGGTGATTTTGTGCACATCTTGCTGTGCAGGCTCCTGGACCAAGTTAGAGGCAACAAAGCTGAACCCTCTGAAAAGATGATGAGCATTGGCACTTGGAGGAACACCTGGGGAATCTGTAGAAGGAAGAAAATGACCCCATGAGTGACACAAAGGATCAGAAACTAATAGTACAACACTTGCAATAGACTTAATCACTCCTGTCAGTGAGTTGCAGATTTCGCTGAACTGGTAAACATGTCTGAATCTAATTCACCCCCCTAAGAAAGACTGATCTGCCTTTTGCATCCCTTTCCTCTTGATCTGAACAGTGCAGGGATTCTCTTGGATACAAAGGTGTTAACATGGTAAATTTTCATTCCAATTTGAAACACCATCTGTGCCAGGAGTCTGCATAGGCAGGGACAGGAGAAAGATGGATAGCTCAAGGCAGGGCACCCCTTGGGCTTAGCAGAAGTTCTCCAGGGAGTGGAAAAAAAAATGTAGGATGTTTTATCTGTCCTTTGTGGAACACCTTGACTGCAGAAATTACAAACGCAATGTGATGTGTGGATGAGGAGAATGCAGTGAGAAGCAAGTATAAAAGCACGATACTTCCAAAGTGGTGGTTTGCAGTCTCAAAAGGATCTTTCTGGAACAGCTTTAGGAACTGGGATCTACCCCAGGAAAAGGCTGGCTGACTTGTCCTCCTTTGAACAAACTGGCTGAGGGTGTTGTAAGTAACCTCCCTACACCAAGGGAGTTCGAAGAGCCCTGAATTGTTCTGCCTTTGGAATGAAACAAAAACCTAGTTCTACATTTCTACAAAGTCTCACCTTTGGCTGGAGACAGAATTAAGTACAGCAAGTCTAACCTCACTCTGAAGTATGTGGAAAAGCCTATTCTTTGGTAAAATAAAAAAGGTTATTTGTTTACTTGTGTGTGGATGAGCATGGTATTTATAAATACATGGATGAATCTAATCTTGCATCACTGGGTACTTCTTATGATGGGGTATACACTAGAGTAGTTTTCCAAAAGAGACTAATTAAGGGAAAATAATATTTCATTTGAAAATGGAATGGGAATAATTCAAATCTTGAACACTATTGAACTATAGAAGAGTTGTGATTCAGTTCCAAACCACAAGAGCTAGGCCATCTCTATTTAAAATAACTGTTCCTTCACAATTCACTGCTAATCTCTTTATGAAACACTGTAAAAGAGCAGCTGATCATTTGGTGTTCAGTATTAAATATTCACTACCACTGACTACTATGTCCATTGTACGGACTGGATGTTAAAAAAAAAAAACTTGCGTTAAGTGCCAAACTGTTTAAATCACGTTAAATGTGATAGCTACGAATCCTAAATCCTTTTCCTAGTCTTGATAAATACTAAACCACTACATATGTTTGACCCACTTGCAAACACCATTCTTGTATAATGGCTATCTTTCTAACTGTGAAAGTCATTATGCTTTGTCCTACCTGAGCATCTTAACGTTACAGTATTCATAAAGGTGTCATAAATCTGAAGAAATTTACTTCAGTATGCTTCACTGGGTTAGCAAACATTATTTTATTTGCAGAAGAGGAGATTTAGATACCTGAAGTGCAATTTTATATACATTTTGTCAGCAGTAAAGCCAGCCTAAGATGCCTGTGCTTGTGGAAAACCGCCCATTACTTACAACAGTGCATCTGTGGGCTAAACTCTAAGTTGGATTACCACAATGATCTTGGTTTGATTCTTGTTCAAATCACCACTTACTTCTGCTCCCTGTGAGGCTCCATAGATAGCTGAGTCAACATAAATGAAATGTTGCTGTGGACTTCAGAAATAAGTGGCCAGAAAAACTGACTCAAACTCAGATGAATCCCTGAGAAAAGGTAATGTTAAACTGTGTCTGCAATGATGAACTGTCAGTATTGAAACTGCATCTTCAGAATCCTCAGAGGAGAGCTTAGAAATCTTCAGAAAACTGTTTCAACCTCCTGACTAAAGAAAGCTTTCTGTGAAACAGCAGACTACTGGACTGGCAAGTGTCTGGTTGCAAAGCTTTGACTAAACCTGATTCTAGGCAGGAGAGCTCATATAATAATTAAAGAAACATCTATGGAATACATAATTAATTACTAACTTGTGGAGATAACAAAGTTCTTTGAAGCCTAGAACAGTTAAATTCAGCTAACGTAATAGCAATAAAATAGACAATAATTACTTTGTTTTGCTATAAACAATGCAGACATATTAATGTGAAGATGGTGAAATGTTCCCATCTTAGACATGCAAAACACTCTTTGCTTCCTGTTATGTACCACAGAAGCCAGCAACTCCACAGGTGATCAGACTTTTTGACTCAGTGGAATGGGGAGGGAGATTATGAGTGGACCGAACCACTAAAAACATCCATCACAGTGTGCCATTGCACTAACCTGTGGGGGTCCGAGATGTGAACTCTGGATCAAAATGAAAAGTGTCTTCTGGCCGTCCCACTGCAGGCTTGAAAGGCGGCTTGATTTCTTTTCTGTACAGTTTCTACAAGAAGAATGAAGCACATTCAACAACAAGACAACAAATTCTGCTACTTCAATACTCATATATAGCACATACAGGCCTTGTTTGGAGCGGCCTTTGTTAGCACAGTGACATCCTTGCAGGGCTGAGAAAGATGATGATAAAGCCACAGCACTGGCTCTTGTTTAACTGGCAGGCTTCAAATCTATGCCCTGGCCGTTCTTAGTTATGAGGGCTCAGAATGTAAATGGAATGTTTTGGGTCAAAATCTAGGCCACAAACTGACACAACAGTCCAGCTGGAGCATCTGGAAATTCACTGATCTTTAAAGGCAGGACTGGAACATGCAATGGTAACACTAGGAAACCAGTGAATGGGTGAGTTGAGCATCACAGTAGTGATAACAAGCTCAAAGAACCACTTGGAAGCAGTGACTGCTTCAGCACTTTTTGTTTGTCAAGAACTAGCAATATGTTTGACACCCTGCCAGACGGAGATGAGCAACAGGCCTTGCTGCTTGGAGCTCACAACCAAAACAAGAGATTTGTTCTTTTGGCATTTCTGGTGAAATGGAAGGAGCTCACAGCTGAGGATTAAATGAAATCCATCCAGTCTTCCAGTCCAAAGACAGTAGGAAGAAAGCACCGCAGACGAGTGGGAAATCATGTAAAAAGTTTAAATGCAGATTGAGCAGAGGAACAAAACCAAGGAAAAGTTAAGGAAGAGGGGCAGGCGTGTAACAGGTAACAACATCTGGGTGAGTCTGTGCTGCAGAGTGAGGGGGCTTGTGTGGGACCACCTAAGCAGCAGCCAATATATGTATATACTAATACCCTGCCTTCATTACAAGGGATCTTGTGGCCACTTTACTCATACTTAGCAATGTTTAAGAAATTTATCCACTGTGTTCCTTTACAAGCATTCATATGCACACACACACATTCTGGAAGACAAATAAACTGAGGCTTAGTATATCTGGATCTGACCCAAAGCCTACAGAGATTAAAGGAAAGAGTCCTATTGATTTAAATGGTCTCTGCATCGTCTCTGCTTGAACTGGCTAAACCTGAACACCATGCTGATGACAGCACCAGGAACAGAGCTCCCATTTGACTCACTGCTCCATGTTTCCGTCCCTAAGCTTGCTCCCTTTCTGACGACGCTTTTGTTTTCAGGTTCCAAAGAACTGAATTAGCTGCCACAGACAGTTTCCAATAATCAGCATGTCTCAGCAAAAATATCTTGTTTCTTGCAAATTTTCAAGTCATGATAAGAGCTGGAGAGCAATTTAATGACTGTTTACAATATATATATTTTCAAGTTAACTTTTAAAACAACTTCATAATGAGATGGTTTTCAAAAAATATAATGGAGATTAATATACTCTTGTCCACCTCTTTGCAGAGAGGAAGATTTTTTTTAACTGCAATTTTTGTGGTGAATTAACTTCTCTAATATAAAGCATGTGGTCAAGCATAATATGTATATGCATCAAGATCATTTAAGCTTTATTTTGCATAGATAAATAACAGTTATTGAGGCAGGACATTCTGCAGCATAGTATTAACATTAGTATAAAGCAGATGTTTGTGGCTGAATTATGATTCGTTGGAAAAGTGGAATGGTGAGGCTGGAAATGACTCTGCAGTAATTAATAGCTATTTCACCATAAAAAATTCCTGCTTGCGCAAAACTGCTCCATATCTTCTGAGAGAAAAAGAGATGAATAACTGTCGTGAGCCACAATGGAAAGCTAGTCTTCCAAATAATTAAAAGCCAGTTGTGATCTTAAGCAGGAAATGTCACTCATCAGCTGAAAAGTATCAACCAATTAATTAACATACACATTTTTCTGTCTGCACTGCTCTTTAGAAGAGCACTCAGCACCTACTGCGGGTTTTTCTCTTGCTAGGATTTAACCTTGAGAAAGCTATTTGCTTTCAGCTTTCTTCTATTTGTCTTAATTCACAACTGCAGTCCCTCTACTGCAAAAAGCAATCTGGTCACACACACATGCTTCCTCCTTGAATTAAATGCACTCCTCATCCTGTGAGGTCCAAAAACTGGAAAACACTTTAGAACTGTACATCATTTGGGAACTGCACTCCCTTTTCATTATCATGACCATATTCTGCCCGGCCTCTTGATTCTTCCCGCCATCTGTAGTTTCTTAAGTGCTGTTGGAGCTACTTTTGTGTTTTGAATCCCTAACCCACATCCTCCACTACTGAGGAGGGATTTGAGATTCATCATGAGTCACATGCCACCTTAAGATGTGTAATCACAAATCCGTTTGTTGGGAAGCTACTTGTGTGGGAGAAAGGAACCTCCTGAATGCAAACTGGTTGACACCCTTTTCCACTTCCTTTTCCACTTGCAATTGAGTTTGTTTCTGGTGTTTCTGACTAGATGATTAGTAACAGCAAAAGATCAACATCCTAAAATATTTTTTCCCAGGTTTAGAATCAGGTAGCTAGATCCAATTGTGAGGAACAAGAATGAGCAGAACAGTCATCTGCAAGCATTGCTATCCCACAGTGGCTCCACTGCTCTGAGAGAATCATTAAAACCAAAGCCAATTCATTGAAGCAAATTAAGCCGCAGAGCAGAGTTAAAAGTGAAGGAAGGCTTACTGCAGGCAGAACACATCTTCTTTTAAATGGCCCATATCCTGTCGACACCAATTCACAAGTGACACAAACTGACCTAAGAATCGTGGCCATTGTTTTCTATGAAAACAGAGAGCAAATCTCTCAGAGAATTTGAGATCCTTCTAGTCTTTCCAGGAATATTTCTCATTTTAGGCAAAACATATTAACTGATCATCTCTCATCATGGTCCCAAAATTATTTGAGGCTGGTGGCATATCACTTCCACACTGATCTCTTCCAGTATAAATCAGTGGCAAATGACATAACAAAATAAGTCTGGACTCTTGTATTTGACCATTTTTGTCAGGTTCTGAATGTTGAAAAATTTATCATGAGCCAGCAGTGTGTGCTTGCAGCTCAGAAGGCCAATGGTATCCTGGGCTCCATCAGAAGAGGAGGGGCCAGCAGAGTGAAGGAGGTGACTGTTCCCCTCTACTGTGCCCTTGTGAGGCCCCATCTGGAGTACTGTGTACAAATTTGGGGCCCCCAACACAGGCAGGGTGTGCAGCAGTTGGGGATGGTCCAGAGAAGATCATCAGAAGATGATCCAAGGGCTGGAGCAACTCTCCTATGAAGATAGGCATGAAGGAGCTGGGCTTGTTCAGCCTGGAAAAGAGAAGGCTGCAGGGAGACCTCATTGCAGCTTTTCAGTATTTAATGGGAGTTTATAAACAGGAGGGAAATCAACTTTTTACACACGTAGATAGTGATAGGACAAAGGGGAACGGTTTTAATCTAAAGGAGGGGAGATTTAGATGGGGATCTTTTTATACTGAAAGAGAGGTGAGATGCTGTAACAGGTTGACCAGAGAGTTAGGGATGCCCCAACCCTGGAGGTGTTTAAGGCCAGGTTCAATGGAGCCCTGGGCAGTCCGATCAAGTATTTGATCCAGTAGCTGGCAATCCTGCCTGCGGCAGGCGGTTGGAACCTGATGATCCTTGAGGTCCCTTCCAACCCAAGCCATTCTATGATTCAGTGAATGCTAGTCACTGCAGTGCTGGCTTGGACTCCAAAAAAAACCAGAAAAGAAAATGTCTGTATATGTGCCTGGAAAACATATTAAAAAAAAAAATTAAGAGGAAATGATTTAATTGAGATCTATTTAGTTATTTCCTCAACCAAGCTTCTTTGATAAAAAACTGAATTATTCCTTAGACACCTTTCAGAAACAGAAGGATGCTACCCTCCACTGTGATGCACTTGTAGTGCAAAGATGCATATACCTGTCATAGAAAATCCAATAAACAGACAAAAAGATTAACTGCCTCCTAAAATGTTTGTCCTCTCCTAGTAAAATGTCACAATGCTATTACCTGCAAATGATAGAAAAGCTAGCAGAATTCAGACCTCTAGACCAACTTTTGCTGTTAGTAAAATCTGCCTTAAATAACTCTCAACTCCAGTTCAGTTTGATCTCTGATTAATATTAGAGGAAATAGAATTTGTGTCCTCTTCCTACTCCTTCCCAGCTGTATCTGACAGTTCATTTTCTAGCATGCCATTTGATCCAGTTCTAATTTAGTCTGTCATCTAAACAAAAAACACTGGTTTTGTCTCACTTCTTTGCCTGCAGTCTGCAAAAATGGATTTCATTTTTCATTCTCAATGAAAAGCCAGAAATTCTTTAAGCATGACCTGGAAAGAAGAAATAGTAATACAAATAGCAGGAACTAGGCTGTGCTTTCTATGACCCAATGACTGAAATCATCTGAGAAGAGATGCAAAGGCAGTAACAGATAAAACTTAGAAGGAGCTGGATCTTCCTGTGAATCTCAGGTTTGATCACAAAAGAGAGTCCATTCATTTAACAGAAGATCTATCCAATTTGTGTCACAGAGCCAACAAAAAGCTTTAGAGAAGGAAGACAGATATTTGCAGAAACCATCATTTATCATCCGGGGAAGTGAGGACTTGAAGTTTTGTCACTGGGTGACAACAGCTGTAAAAATAACATTCATACAGAAATTTGCTCATGCTGTAATATAAGTTTTGGCATAAATACTTTATATTAGACTCTCTTCAATTCATTTAGCGCTACCTACACAGCAAATGCTACACCTAGACTGAAGGACAGTGCCCTAGAATATGAGAACAAAGCCAAGATATGGTGGGAAAGGAACAGAGGAAGATGGTTTTCTATAGCCATGCCCATACTTTCCAGGATTACATCTACTGCTTCTGCTGTGCATTGCATGAGCATCTGGAGCATCATAACAGAGCTCCTTACACCATACATGTCATTTCTGCTGTGTTCACTGCCTGCATCTGAACCAGACACTGTGTCTGGTTGTGTCTGTCTAAAGACAGTGAAAGATGGGAAACAAGTGGGAAATGACTGCTCCAACAGGTAAACATTTCACTGATAGAGACAATAACCAATCCTGTATCCAAAACCCAGGGGAACAGCTCTGACAGTAAATGAAGATACGATTTATACATTTCTGCCTGCAATTCTAATGACTTCATCGGCATGATATCTAGACATCACATATAACTTGGAAAGTTATTACTCTCATTTCTGTTTTGAACCTTTTTATAAACTGAGATTAAGCAGATTTGCATTTTTTTTCCCCTGGTTAGTGTGTCACTCCTGTTGTAGGAAAAAGCTTTCTTAAAAATGACCTCTTTTACACAGGGTTTCTAGAAGACAATAAGCCATTGTGACTCTTTGTGATAAAGGGACTTCTGATGTAGGATCATTTTACTACAGCTCCTGAAAGTTTCTACCCTGCCAATTGCAGCAGTCCTGTCTATTACAGTTGCCAAGGTCCCTCAGAAGCTCTCCAGGAGGGACTGCCTGTTGCTCATGGAGGCCTTTACATTACCAAGATAGAAATCAAATTCACAACCTGACTTATCAGTGTTTTTGTTTGTTGATTCTTCTTGCAACAACATGGAGATCAGCGCTAAACACCTATGCCTGATTCATTTTTGCTCTCCATAAATGCTCTGCTACTCTCTATAGAAAACTTGTTAAAAGTTGGATCATCATCCTAACTCCAAGTCTTGGCTTTAGTTCATGACTGGGGTGGCTCATATCACTCTGAAGTGAATATGTTACTGCTGCTGTACCCATGTAATCTCCCAGGATCTCCCTGAGTGACAGTAAAATTAGGATTCGAGGAACTAAATTATAAAGATAATAGCTGACCTGTGCAATGATGATCCATCCATCTGTATCCAAGAGAGTGCAATAAGAACTAATTAGATTGGATTAACATAAGTTTTTACAGCTGTATTTTACAGAAATGTTACAGTCTAAATAAGACATCACAGGGAGATGTCCCTGTCTAGATCCAAGTTATGCTTCTGCGTTTGTAGCCTGGCCATGGTGTATATTTTCCTTGCTTTGAACTTTCTCGAATGATGGAGGACTGTGCAAATTCTTTAAGACAGTCAAGAATGGATCTTTGTCAGGATACAGTGGCTCATTTCTCCATGAGTTAAGGACATGCTCCACTAGCAAAAGGAAAGGAAGGACACCATTACTATTCCAATTTTCCCAACTAAATTAAGAATTACACACCTGTCCGGAAGGTGAAGACCATGAAGATATAAGAGGAACAGAGGCAGTAATAGTATTAATAAAAACCTCTTCCAGATTCTCTGACTACCTTTAAAGTTGATGCTACCTGCAACTTTGTTTTAACAAATGTGAAGCTTTTATATAGCATCTTATGATCAGTAAGAAGCAGAAGATGAAGGAGAATCTAGGCTCCAGAACATATGTAAGAGGACAAAAAAAACAGCAGAGCCACGAAGAAAAGTCTCAAACTCCACTTTCATTGATATCTTGTAACATGCTGATGACTCTTGCCTATTCTTCAGCACGCTGTTCGAAGTAGTTTCATGTGGTTTTCCAAAATAAATTATTCTGCAGGCCATTTAGAGGCCACTTGGGCATCATAAAATGTGCTTTCACAGGGAAATTAGTTTTACTGAAAAGCCCTGTGGCAGTGGTTTGAGGATGGCTGTGTGACAGACATTCATGCTGTTTTACCAGAATTTATTGTAAGAATTGCACCAGTAAGAACTGTGACCTGTTTTAAAGAGACAGAACAATACCACACACAAATCAGACAAAATAAAACAATAAAATACTAGTGGATGTGGAAAACGGAGCTCTGATGTACTGACAGATGTCAAAATCATGAACAAAAAGTGTTTGCCTCCAAGTTTCTTTAAAAATGTCAATTTGAAAAAATACAATACTAAAAAAGTGAGGCTTAATCTGATGCAAGTCTGAACTAAATATTTAGATAAACTCTACTGCTATAGCTTTATGAGCTGTATCTGATAACAATAAAATAAATCCATGTTTACCACTCTATGAATCATATCTGTCTGACATGTCTTATTAGAACTATGTTTGATATTTGATAAAGTGATTGCTGCTCCAATTTTGAATGCTGACGTTAAATTAATGACTCACCTCGATAAAACATCAACCACATGTAAGAGGAGTTACTGTTTCCTGTACTACCTGGATGTTTTGTATATCCAGTAATGTAGAAGCACTTCTCTGAAAATTCTATTTAGTACATTTCTGTATCGCCTATCACAGGACTGTAGAATAGTCAGATTATGCCTGATAGTAACATAGGGCAAAACAGACAAGAAGATGTCAACAAAGCTACTTCAGAAGATTTATGATTTCCCTGGCATGACGTAGCACAACCTGCTGTACGTCAGCTGCTGCCAGTAGTTGTGTTTGGGAAATAGTGAGCCTGCAAATCTTGAACACTCCAGGGTTGTTGACTCCACAACCTCCTTTCAGGTAGCTATAGAGTGATAAGGTTACCCCTGAACCTCCTCTTCTCCAGACTGAACAATCACAGCTCCCTTAGCTGCTCCTCACAAGACACTCCAGACCTCTCACAGCTTCATTGCCCTTCCCTGAACATGCTCCAGGACCTCAGTGTCTCTTGCGGTGCTGAGCCCAGAACAGAACACGGAACTCAAGGTGAGGCCTCATCAGTGCTGAGTATAGAGAATATGAAATATTACAGGAATTCTTTCATTTAAAGCTGGTCATTTCACTCTGACTCAGCTCTCACAGTTGATGCAGATTTGAATGTAGAAATTAGATAAATAGCCTCAGATAGTAATGTGATAAGACAGCCTATCAAACAACACAGAAAAGAAGTCAAACTGAGCAGCTTTCTGTTTCTTTCATATCTAGATGCATAAAAAAAGCACTTATACATATGCAAGAGATAGAGGAACCAACTTAAAAGGCTATAGATCTTCGGTCTTCTATGTTAGAGTTCTCTCAACCTTTCTGATAAACATGGAAGTTGGCCTCCTAAAATTTAGCTAAGAAAAATGAGAAAAATTGAAAGGTTTCTCCACTTACATTCCAGTCTATAGTAATAAAGAAAGGGTGACGTTTAATTTCTTCTACTCCATCGAATCCAGCACCTGACAAAAGAAAGAAAGAATCAAAATATTGTCATGTTTAATAGAGTGCTGCATGGCACATCTCCAATTTTCCTCCCCATTTCTTTTTTTCTGATAAGACCAGAACACTACCTAAAATTTTCTTCTAATACAGAAAACCTGAACTATCATAACTGTATAAACAAATATATGTACAAACAATGGCACTTCATTAAAGTTTTTATTTTTATTTTTATTTAAGTGAGGTTGCTGCCAAGACACCTTTCTTAGGGCTTCAAGTAAGATGTGGGATTTCAGCTGCAGGAGATCACAGGCACCAGCAAGGCCAGGAGAGGTTTACAAATGTCCTGATGCTCCTGCAAGGAGCCTTCAAGGATATGTCTGCCTCCTGCCACCAGCTGTGGTTGCTGATGATTGCCAAATCTTCCCTAATCTTCCCCCACTTCTACAGGTAGGAAAAGCTGCACTACAAGTAAGTTCAGACTCAAACGACCAAAAGGCTCCAAATGATTTGAAATAAGCCAACACTTCAGGTTCACTCTTCAAATATCATATCCAAATTTGCATGGGTATCAAAGTCATCACTCTCAGTGATATCTTTCCTTCACTGATAATAATTTCCTCTTAAGTACACTATTAGATATTTAAGAATATTCCTCTGAGAACAGGTAATGAATCTTAATCTAGAAAGACTGTTATTCTCTTTGGTTTCTTAAACTTAATTGCTTCAATGCCATCACAAAAAAACAAAAAACAAAAAACAAAACAAAAAAACCAACCAATTAACCAACCAACAAAAACAACAACAACAACAACAACAACAACAAACCATCAGGTATTCAGTAATAATTGAACAAGTATCACTGATGACTTAGCAAGCCATTTTTTGGGAGGGTTGATTTGACTTTATTAATAGTACTTTCCTATTTTATATATTTATTTTTTTTAAGTTGGAGAAATAACACCTGGAAACAAAGACTTCACATTACAGTTTTGTAACCAGTTTTTGAAAGGTACCCAGCACTTTACAAGAATGCTGATCAGCCTGGATTCCCAAAAGGACTCAGGATTAATAACCATCTTGCAAAAGGCAGTCAGCACCTCAGAGGACTCTGCTTTTTAAATGCAGTATTTGTACTTCCTGAAGATCAACATTGCAAGCAGGTTTAGAAAGGTCTTGTCAGCTCCAGCTTTTGTAAAATGTGACATCTGCTCTCCTTGTGTACAAGACATTATCAGTGTTTGCCAAAATGCACTGATCAGGAACGGCTTCCTACAGTCTGCTTTATGTTCACCGATGAAAGAATACAAAAAGCAAAGACTTTGTGAACATAACATGCAGGATTATGTCAGGTCTTTTGGATAATAATCCAAAGGGAATACAGGTGTGATTACTTCCCTATCCTGGTAATCCTATAGTATAGACAAACATAAGTGATGCACATGAGGATAAACAATTCTAGCTTGGTATAAAAAATTATGTGCACTGAGGTGACCCTTTCCAAGGAGGAGTCAGGTCTTTGGATTATGATGAGTAGAAAAAAATTCATTATTAAATCAAATCTTAGAGAGATTAAAGAGAACAAAAACTGAATATCATTGCATCATTATATATGTCTGTGGCACACCTGCAATGTGAGCGTGGAACATAGTTGATTCCCTCACCTAGTAAAGGGTATATTTTTTAGAGGTATGACCCATGTCTATAAATATCTAAGGAGTGGGAGGCAAAGGGACAAGGCCAGATTTTTCTCAGTGGTGTGTGGCAGCAGGATGAGGAGAAATGGCCACAAATTGAAACATAGGAAGTACTGCACAAACGTGCATGGGAACTTCTTCACAGTGCAGTGACAGAGCACTGGCACAGGCTGCACAGAGAGGTGGTGAAGTCTCCTTCTCTGGAGATGTTCAAGACCCACCTGGACGCCTACCTGTGCAACCTGGGCTAGGGAGCTGCTTTGGCAGGGGGGTTGGACTCCATGATCTCTGGAGGTCCCTTCCAACCCCTACAGTTCTGTGATTCTGTGACCTTTTCAGGTACAGGATTTAGGTCAGAAATTATGCTAGTAGGAATCAGGTACAGAGCAATCTGGAGGTCTTTCTTCAGGCAGCAGTCAGCTGTGTGATGTGGAATTCCATGAAAAAGAGGACATGCATGCAAAATACTTATATAGATTCAGGAGCAGACCAGAAACATGTGTGAAAAAGAAATCTGAAGAAATCTGCTTCATTGACAGACCATTAGAGGTTCAGGAAACTCCTTGCTTGAGCTTAAAATAGGCAGAGATCAGGAGAGAATTTAGATGAATTTGTATTACACATGTTTATCCTGTTCTTGCTCACCATGAGGCAGTTTATAATTTCTGGGTATTCACCAAGAATATACTAAGACTGTACTAAGAATAGACTAGGACAGTAATAAGGCTTGTTTTATGTCTTCTTTAGCATAGTTTTTCCATGCATAGTCTGTACTAGATACTCCTAGCTGATTCATTCTGATTTCAGCAATTCAACAGAAGGATGAAACCAACAAAGTAACTCTGAAAAGAGTTACATTTAACAACTCTTCAGAGAAGAAATATACATGATAAATGTCTTGAGCTCAGTTGGTGGTGACTGGAAACTTTGTAACGTGCAGTCAATGCTCTTTACTAAATGAGGATGAAACTCAAGTGCCAAACCAGTGTCAAAGGACTAGGATAAATGCTACAGACACTCTTAAGTTACTGGTAGCATTTCCTAGGCTGCGGATAGCTGGCAATATATTCAGTCTTCTCTGCACTTTTTCACTTTTTTCTGTTTTGTAGGCTTATGGACACACCACTGTGTGATGGAAAAGACACACCTTTTTAAGATGACCTATTTGAAAACTACATATTTTTTTTCCCTATAAAAACAGAAATCAGAACCAAGGAGAAAGCCCACTCATAACTACTTGTTTGTGGAGGACTGAAGTGTGCAGTAAGGAATTTAGCTTGCAGTTGACATGGGTATTTGTTTGAAAAATTAGCATTTTCCACTTGAGGCCACCTTGGAGCTCTGGCACAGAAAGAATATGCTGTTGGGAATGTGATGGCTTGTCTCCATCTCTGGCTAGCTTGGTGTATTAAAGAGGTTTAGGATGGTAATAGCCTAAGCCTGCAAAGATTGAAGGACTTCTAACTCATAGCAGCTGATTTTACATTGCATTGTTCTTCCTGCAGTTTTCAATCCCTGATCTTTCCTGCTGTGAGATCTACTGGTATAGCCCACAGCTGCCACTCAGCTCCTGTGCTTTGGCTGCAGGCAGTGGCTTGTGACCCAGTCCCCTTTGAAACAGGAGAGACATGGTCTGAGGTTGTTAGCCTTGGGGGCAGTTCAGAGAGCCCCTGGGGGCCATCCTGGAAATCAAAGGGGGAAGTTACAGTGGAGGTGTTTATGGTAGAGCCTCTCCAGGTCCACATTTGAGGCCATTCATCTACTGTCTACAAATCTACAGTGATACTGTAAAGATATGTGTTTTCATAGAGAAAACAAGACCAGAAGTCCCATCTGGATTGTCTTACTTCATGGAGATAGGCAGTTCTTGGAATAAGGATGAGGACTGAGAAGGCCACTGAATTGTAGCACATGGCGGCACACTCTATGACCACATGCCTACCCTTTCCACTGCATTTCTATTTTTTTTTTTTACTTTTTTTTTTTAACTTTTTTTAACTTTGTAATCAGGTCCAGTTGTGAAGAATGATCCGTGCCATCAAAAGACCGCCTGCAAGTGCTGCCCTACAGTTCCACAAGCATACAAGATGACAAATGATGCTTTCAGATCAAATTGCCAGGTTAAACACATTTTGGAGTTCAAGGATTTATATAAAACTTGCCTTATGTTAATAAGAGGGAACTTAATTATTTAAGATTGTTTTATGCCTGTAATAAAAGTGTCTGCATGCAGTAACAGGAGAATGTTTTATTTGTAATTGTTTTTGATGGTTGAATTATTATGGACGAGGTGAGCCTTGAAATACACTAAAGGGAAGAAGGGAGACAACAGGAAACTTGATTATCTGAATGTTCAAAATGAACAGAAGGAGTTTCCAGAACTCTGATGAAAGAGAAACTTGTGTTTTAAAGCCTGTCCTCTCATATAATTTAAACTTATTGTGACTAAGGAAAAAATAACCACTTATTTGGCCATTCTGCTGAATTTACAATAAGCACATGCTTTTACTTTATACTTTCTTGGCCAAAATTCTCAATTTTGAGGCCTCTGAAACCTTTACACCTCTCACTAACATAAAGAGTTAATGATATATTTACCCACCTGAACAGATCCAGATTTCTGGATATATGAGAATTACTCCATTGCTTAATTACTATAAATGCAATAAACTCATACTTTTATCATACATTTTCCTTTCTAAGATGCTTACACGTTCTTTGCTGATATTACAGATAATCTGCTGTAGCAATATAAAATTATGACAATTCAAAATCAGCAATTTATTGTATTTAATCAGAGTAATACTACCAAAGCTGTGCTATGCAGACTATTTGTACAGTAGAGTATGTAACTTCAGAAAACGACACACAGTGTGTGTAACATGGGATGCCGAAGAATGCAATAATTTCCATTACTTAATACTTTGTTAGAAAGAAATGAGTGTCAGACTTCAAAGCAAAATCAGAGAAACAGGATTACAAACTTCCTTCTTTCCATTCAATTCTAGCATTTTTTCATTCATAATACAGAGTTTGAAATTAAGATTTAAAACAAAATTGTAGAGTTCCTAGTCAATCTTTACTTCTATTTGTTAAAATGTCAAAATCAATCAGCAAAAAGCAAGACAGCAGTCAGAATAGTATGATTTTTGAAGCCCAGCTTCTTTCAGCTTGCCAAAGTCAGCAACTATTTTGGACTGAATACAAACACTGTCCAGATTTGAAACTACCTGAAACAAGGATTAAAAAAAGTGTTTCATCCATAATATAGTTCCCATTTAATTTTAGAATGCTCCATATTTTTCCAAAAATTTTTCAAAACACGACGTCTAACTCCACTTGTCTTCTACTTTAGACTATTATTTCTTTCCCAGAAAAAGCTAAAATCTACAAAGCTGAAGCAGGCCATTTATTTGCTGACTTCTGTCCAGCATTTAGGCCAATCACATAAATATTTCTTCTCCAGATCTGTTCTCATCATCCTTCATTCTGATTCTCAATCAGTTAAAATACAGAGAGCCTTAAGAAGCTTTCTACTGCTACACCTAAATTTTTGAAAAAGAAACTATAAAGCAAAAGCATGTGCCAGTAGATAAAGTATAGAGGCCAAAGAAACGGTCATTCTTTCCTAATACTCCAGTTGGAGAAGATGAAGAAGATACATTTGATGCATAGAAAACTTTATATTTCAATTTTATGAGATTATAAGCTTTAAAAAATAAGTTTCTCCTTCATCAGAATGAGAAAACGGAGCTAGAATTGTCATAGCTCATGTCTAATGCCAAGGAACTTTGTTTATTTAACTGATTAACTTTTTGAAGTAGCCAGAACTTCCCACTGACTTCACTGGAGCACATTTTGGTTGCACAGCAAATTGTCGAAAGCCACAAAGTGAGCAGAGCAGAACAAAACAAGAGACAGAGAAAGGAAAGAAAGCAGAAAGAAACAAGGAAAGTAAGGAAAAGTTTGTATATACTGTATTTAGTGTCTTATCTTCCTGAACCTGGAAATGCCAACACTCTACTCTTGTCTAATGTGAAACAATTGAATCCTGTTGTACTTTCTCCTCTACCAGTCTGCAAGAGCTATTATTAGGTCAAGAGGAAGGACCTATGGGAATATATCACTTCTGTAGGCCATGTGGTATCCCCCAGGAGGAGAGGGGTCGCAGCAGCATGTTAAGGGACAGGCTCCCCACTCCTAGCCAGCCCTGCAGGCCTCAGCACAAAAGTCCTGCAGAAGGGGTTACAAAGGAGAAGGAGACCAGGACAAAGTATAAGATGCATACTTAGAAGTCATTCCACACTGCCCTTTGGTTTTTCCTTTTCCTTTAAAACCAAACTCTTCCCTTACTCATCTAAAACACAACAAAAGAGGAGAAAGGTGTGAGGTAAAAATAGACTTTTTTTTTTTCAAGGAACAAGATATGATTTTTAAATGAAAAAGATGACAACACTATTATCTTGGTATTATTCACTCGATATTTTTCCACATAAAAACTGAAGATTAAATTTTTAATGAAAATTATGTCCCAGGCATGGTCTATGATCTAACCAAGTATAATGCATTTCTTAATAAAATTCTCACATGAAGGTAGAGATGGCATAAGATACAAAATCCAATATATCCCTCTAGTTTATCACAATTGAAATTGAATGACTAACAAAGGGAGAAAATACGTCAGTGAGAAAGGACATAATACGTTTAGGGCAATGAAGAAAACCTACTGTTAAAATGTTCCCAGCAACCAAAAGGAGAGAGCATCAAAACGTATATTAGAATAGGGGAGCTCATGATAAATGTTACTGCCTTTATTTCCCCACTTCAAATTTGCATCTAATCTACTCAGAATAAAACAAACAAACAAACAAACAAATAAAAGGATCCCTGTGATCCCTGTCATACAAGTTCTCTATATTATTATGTGCAGGAGTTGCCTTACACAGTTCATAAATTTCGGTGGTCCACTCTCCTTTTTCCCTGAAAAAATAAAATACAAGCTAATAACATGTTTTGCATTCCAGTGCTTTGACTGTGCTCTTTGCAAGTTTCTCTAGTATTGCTGAAGGCTTCCTGCATTCTAGGAAGGCATGTAAAACGCAAGCATAATGAAGAAGATAACTCTCAGAGAAAATGGTCTGAAAGAAATGATCATCATCTGACAAGGCCGAGCACATGTAACAAATGCACTGATTTAATGCATGCAAGTACCTAATCTGTTGGATGGGTTCCTTTTGAAGAGAGCTCGCAGCAGGCTCTGGGCTTCTATGCTCAAGAACTGTGGCATTCCCAGCTTGGCTCTGAAAGGACACAACACTTGAAAAGAAAATAGATTTTTCAAAAATTTTCTACATCACACTGTGGTTTAAAGAGGGGCATAGCAGCAATCAGGAGAAGCAGGAACATGAACTTGCTGACCAAAGGCACTACTACCTAAACATACCACAGTACAAGCTGAGGGACTGATCTTGCTCTCTTGAAGTTAAAGTATGATTTGACACTGGCAAAACTGGAATAGACCTAATGACTCTCTTAACACTCTTTGCAACCTTAAGAAGTATATTTCCTATGGAATTAATATATATATATATATTAGTTTGTTGGAATAAATCTTGGAATCAAGAGAAATTTAAAGAAATAAAGCATCATGAAAATAATATTAATAAATCAGATTGATTAGAGAGAATAAAATTTTTCCCTCAATGATTCACAGCTACAGAGAAGAAATGTAACACCGATAAAGGATAAGCTTCAATCTCTGAAATAATTGTGCCTGCACTTAACGCTAAATAAGTGGGAAATTCCCTAAGCAAAAGAAGTGAAACCATGAAACAACGGAACATAAGCTGTCCTTCAGAAATCTATTTCCAATTCTCTATGGATAATAACGTTTTGTATTACAGAAACTAATACATATTTCTTTTGTAAGGCCTGCTTGGTAATTCACTTCCTGCTATTCACTCTGAAGGCAATTTTAGAACCACACGCAAGATTTAGCCGTGAATGCTTTACAAAGCTTTGAAAAACTCATTATACACATTATTACTCTCTGCCTTTCATATACCTTGGACCTATAGGCTGCCCTAAGGGTACAGCTAACTCATAGTTAAGGGAATGAAATAGATTCCAGTACTCACTTGAGAATAAGAGCCATCGTCTCCTTTCTGTCTTTTCCCTGGAATGGTAATGATCCTGTCAGCATCTCAAACTGTGAAATAACAAAAAATGGTAAATTGAGTAAGTGTTGAGACAGCCTGAATAGCTTATCACACACCACAACCATTTTATATTTATTTCAAACATAACCGAAAAACCGAGAAGGAACGGCCCAGCAAACAGTAGTGAGGGAAAAAAAGATACAGCAAGCCTAGATTATGCAGAATATCATGGACCAGTATGATTACTTAGTTCAAGGGTCTTAAATTGCTTACACTGATACTTAATGGTAAATTTTGATAAATCTGGGGAGAAGTATCATGTGTGCTGCTACTTCCAGTACTTGTTTTGTGGCCAATATTGGAGACAAGACGGACGCTATTGGCTGAATCGACCTTTAGTTTGAACAGATATAGTTGTTCTTAGGTGTTTGGCATAGATTGTGGTGTGGGGCAAATGGATCCACTGTGCCCTTCTGAGGGAATCTCATTCAGCTGCATCAGGGAACCATCAGACTGGTGTTAGGAAATGGTTCTTCAGCAGAGGGTGGTTGGCCACTGGAACAGGCTCTCCATGGCAGCAGTCATAGCTCCACACTGCCACAGTGCATCTGGACAATATTCTCAGATGTACGGTTTGGATTTTGGGTGGTGCTGTGTGGAGCTACAGAACTTATAGGTGTCTTACAACTCAGGATATACTATAATTCTATGATTCTTTTTATCTGAGTCTTATCAACTTTGCTGATTGCACTACTAAAAGATGCCACTGTAGTACAATCTTGTCTTCTTGATTGACTGCATACTTACACAATCTTGTCTACTACGAATTCAATAGCAGGTCTTTAATGTAGCTCTAGATGCAGTGTTTCACAGAGCTATCAGTGGCAGCTGATGAGTTATGCATCAGCAATTAAAAAGAAACCAAGAACATAATTCAGCCAAGTATAAAGGTGGACAATGTCCATTAAGAGAAAAGAGAACAGTTATCCGCTTGTATCTGCGGATTGATGTATCTGGGCTTTGAATCTCTTTTACTGTAAGTACCCGCTAATTAACACTCATTACTGTAATTTAATACCTCTTACAGCAGGACAGACTCTGCAGCCACTATGTAGTTTTTGTATCTTATTGCACAAAACGCCGGGGAAGATTTAGATTAGATTTGAGGAAAAATTTTTTCTCTGAGAGAGTGGTCAGGCACTGGAATGGCCTGCCTAGGGAGGTGGTTGAGGCACCGTCCCTAGCGCTGTTCAAGAAGCGTTTAGATGAGGTGCTAAGGGATTTGATTTAGTAGCTTGGTGGGTAGGGATGGTGGTGTGAGGATGGTTGGACTAGATGATCTTGTAGGTCCTTTCCAACCTAATGAATCTATGAATCTATGAATCTATGAAAACCTTAACTGCTCTCTCTTATCTGAGATTAAATACAGCTGTGCTGTAAAAAAACTATATGAAGGCATAAGAAAATTCTTCCTATGAGACTGTTAGGCTAGTTTTGTGAGGAGGGCAGATGAGAGGCTTAGAAGCTATATAACTAACTGATTATAATTAATTGAAGGATTTATTTGCATTATGAACAAATTACCTCAAGGTAATTAAATATGAGCCAGAAGCATGGAAAAAATATTGTAAAAATGTGTGTATGACTGAAAAATAGAGATTTGGAAAATGCAAATGTTTTAACTCCTGCTTGGTCTAAGAAAGTCAAGAGAGCAGCTGCCTGGCAAAGGTGTCTGCTAGAAGGAAACGGGATGGAGTAGAACTGTTAAAACTGCCTAAATGACAGAGAAGCTCAAGACATCTTTTCAAAATAACTCTGACCTATAAGAGCCTTTGTTCTGACAAAAATGGTCATATATCCTTGTGATGAGGGGCAGAGAAGATCACTTCCCAGGGCAGTAACAAAAATGGCACATATTATACGAAACCCTCATCATGATTTCTAAAGAGTTACCATTACATTCTGGGCAAATATCTGATATTCACTTATGTTTCCTCATGTCACTTTGTTGTTTTAATAGATCTCATTTAACAGCACTAACAGTGACTGCTGCAGCTCATTTATTTAGACAGAAATGAGTTTGAAGCTGCTGATGTATTTGACAACGGATACATGCTACTGCTTGGTCAATGACTATATGGGAAGACGGCAACCATAGCTCCAACCCACTAGGATATCAGAGTCAGATCTGCAAACGCAGTGTGTCTGCAGGGCCAAGCAACCTCAGGGTAAGAAATTTAGATGCAGTGATGAAGGAGGGAGGGAGGGAGGGAAAAATAGAAGTTGCAGGAGGGAGTAGGGGAAATGATCTGTCCTAGAGGCTGCAGGGAATATTTACTGCACTTCTCCAACAGCTAGCATTTTGTTAACAATTTTACAAGTCTAATGCTGAGACTAATGTGGATGCAGGAGAAATGCACTTAACATCAATATTTAAAGTGAACTGCCATTATAGCATGTTAAATATACCAGAGCATTTGACTTCACTGAACTCTACTGAGCAACAGCTGGAAAAAAGCATTGGTTCCTATAAATGCTGCCCTGATTCTAAAATCTGTTCAAGATTAAAAATGAAACAATGAAACTGAAGAAAAATATGAAAAATGAATATGCTGGATAACAATCTAGTTTCCTGTTTTTCAGTTTTTTGTTTGTTTGTTTGTTTTCAATATCAAGGCCTTGCTAAACCTAAACACGAAAACAGAAGCAAGCATCTGCTGCTAATGTTTCACTTAAATTCAGAGTATTATGGGTCATGGTAGGTTGACTGGGAGCTGAGCCTAGGTGTGAAGAAACTTTACATCATTTTTGGCTATTAAAGTGAAATCCATAGTTTTGCTGGGAAACGCAAAACTTTTCACTCTTCCTGCCTCCCCATCTGTATAAACCATCTGTTGGTTTGCTCCTTGCCTCCCAACAACTCACTTCTCGGGTATTCTGGAGAGCTGCCCTCTTGTAGCCAGTTCTTCAGAAGACTTTGTCTCCTTCCAACTTTGGCTTCCTCTACATACCAATATTCAGCAAGAAAGGCAAATATTCCCTGCTCTACTTCAGCTGCCTGTTAATACAACCACAGAACAACCTTGGTGGGAATGGATACGAGAAGTGATCCTGTTAGGTCACTGGGGAAGAGCAACTACAAGGCAATCCACAGCCTGGGGTAATTGCCAGATGAATATTCCTAGCAGATGGAAGGACAGCAGACTGTGCAAATAATCCAAACCCAAATCTGCCTAAATACTGTGAGCCTAGGACAAAAAGTGAAGTTACAAAAGAGACTTGATATTACTCAGTTCTGGAGAGTAGAGACACTCTTGTTAGAAGCAGCTGGGAGTTGGTCAGTCACTCAGTTCCACTGTCAGTAAAATGCTTTATTTATCATTATTAGCTATATATGAAGCATAATGAATATGATTTCTTCCAAAAGATTTGAATACCTTCACGTGGCAGCTAGCATAAATGTTCAAAATACAGTTCATTAAGAAGGCCATCCCATGTAATGGGAATAAAATATTACGATAAGATTTTGTAAAAGAAGATCTTATTACTTTGATGCATTATATTGATTTTTCCAGTGCCACTGTACATGTTAAAGTGCAAACTACCATAGAATAGAATATGTTGGTTAGCAAGGGGAATATTTTCCTTTCTTGTGCAGATTTCACTACACTGAAGAATAAATACAAATTCATTTCCTTTTATTTGGGACTGTCTATAGAGCCATGTCATCCCTTCCTTCTCTAGTTACAGCCATTCTCTGCTGACATGATGCTCAATGGTGTGAAGCATTTTTTCCCCAAAGTTAAAAGATATACAACTTCTATAATGGCTGTGGCTTTGTAAACCAGTATGATGAACTACAAACCTGCTCCTTTGAGCCACCATTCCAAGAGACTTGCACATGCTCTGTTGCAGGCCAGTTTACCTGGGCATCAGAAATGGTACTAAGAACATCAAGGATCTTGTGGTGCTTCTAAAAAATGTACTTGTCATACATACAAATGTTTAACAAGTTGGGTCAATTGCTCGTGCAGGTCTCTTGATGCAAAATTTTTGTGTAATGTTAGAACAGAGTAACATTCTATCTAAAATGATCAACAGAATAGGTAAGATATAGGAAGGCAAAAAAAAAAAAAAAGAGTCTAGACATAACAGACCACAACTTCCCCAGCACATTTTTAATTGGGTCCAAACAGTCATCATCTCTTATTAAATAACAGGTAGGTACTTGCAGAATGCTTGAGAAGGGTGAATTCAGATGCTACTGAATTCTCGGGAGCTTTTCAGACTGGCACAAAAACAACTGACCTAACAGAAGACACAAGTGATGAGCAGAGCCCAAGACAGCATCAGAAATCCTTGTGTACTTCTAGTGTACAAGAAATCTCCTTTTCTTGCCACAACACAATTAATTGATATAAAAAAGGTTGAACTGATTAAATATATTTTTCTCTAAGGTATCCAGTAGCACTCAAAGGCTTAAAACGTCAGCTTACAATTAAAACAGTTTTACTCTCTTCAAATGGATTCTTATCTTTTCCAGTTCTAACACATAGAATCCCTGGGAGAGGGCATGAAGAAGAGAGAGACTGAGGAAAAAAAAAAAAAGCCTAGCAAAAAACACATTGAAAAGAGCCAAGTTTGTTGGGAGTTGAAAGAAAACCAATCTATGCACCAAATGTGTCAGTGTTTCTTTTTAACTGGAGACAGTGAGAAGGCACAGATAACCTCCAAAATCAAACACACAATAAAAAAATTAAAGGGATGAGGTATATTTATTATAGGAGACATAACCTACTGATTTTTCTGAACAAACATATGTGATTCAAAAGTGCTCAGCATCCACAAATGGATTAATTCCTCTGGAAGATAAGGATGTCCTTTTAAATTCAGGTAATTAATTGCAATCTTTACCTTAGATTAACTGCTGTCAACCAGCTAGATCAGCAATGTAGGCCCTCTCCCCAAATATGCTCACTAGTTTTCACTTTGCTTCCTGTTGTTACTTTTGCTGAAGCCATTTGTTTGCTTAGGGTAAACAAAATTTAAACTCTTTGGTAGGTGGTGCAACATATCGCTGCCTAAAACAGCTCCCATCACACAGGAACTAGAACTACCTGGCAGAGGTTTCACTCTGAGCATGAAGGCAGATCTGCAGCTTTCACACTTCAGGATTGAAACCTCATCTCTGCTATCTGAATAAATTGCAGAGAGGTGCATTGCAACTAAGCTCAAAGGACAGCATTATGCTTGGTGAAGTGATACTGTGAATAACTGTTTCAAAAAACCTGCAGTGCTCACGGAGTTTTAAATACATCAGAATGCCACAAACCAACCTTCCCCTTGATCTTATTTTTGTCTTCCTTGGCAACAAAGAAACCAGAGACTGAAGAGAAGGGCTGGGTGCAGGAGGGAGCACATTAGCACCCAGAAACCTAATTTTAGATGGCTGGCATGAAGGGGGTTGAATCCTACTCTGACAGCCTCTTTTGGCAGTGCATGCCCATGCCAAACACTGCAGCTACCATGAGCAAGGTAAGTAGTCTTTCTCATCATCTGAGAGTAACAATGTAGTCAGACATCTCTCAAAGAGCTCTTCTTGAAAAAAAACGTTTTCCAGAGCTTCACCTCTCATGCAGGAACTTTCTTTTACTTTCTGTGTGTTTCTGGAAGGGTTTATTTCTATCTGCCTTAACATAACACTACCTTTTAGTATGAATAACTCCTTTTTCTCTGTAGTGTTTTTCCTTGTGGCATATTTCTAGATGGTATAGGTAGTTCTTGTACTAATGACCACCTTAAATTAATAATTTGCCCCGCAACACTGAATTAAACACTTCATTAAAAGGCACATGAGAGTGACTGTTTAGAAATTTATCTTGTCTAGACAAAGATGTTTATCTCAAGTAAAATATTAGCAACCTAGTGCAACTGAGTTTTGGTAAATTCATGTTGCAATTTAACAATTTTTCATTGACTTTTATGATTAAAAATAAATGACCATTAATTATCACAAACACTGTTTTCATTCAAACTACCTCCAGATTATCTTGCAGAACTCATAAAAATTAAGCAAAAAAGGAGAAAAATTGTTGCTCTTTTATAGTTAATCCAATGCATAGTCAGGCAAGAAAAAGATGTAAATCTGTGAAGAGCAACTGTTTTGAAACCATTCCAGAAATATCATTTTAAAACTAGATTCAGCATGTGCTTGGAAGAAAGCAAACATTCTAAAGTAGTCACAATCAAGAAAAAGCAAAGTGATACAGAAGAGGAAAGGAGGCTAACTTGAAACAGAACAGTAGCCCTTGAATGACTGTCTCCCAGCAGCTGATTAGACACATGGGATACTGACTGCCAAAAACTACCTGAATCTCATTAGTGGAACAAAAGCGAATGATACTGATGTAAAGAAGGCAGATTAATGGCAAAAGAAACTACTGAGGTACTGTGAAGCACTCAGAGTACCATCAAAAATACATTGGTGTTAAAATACACTTTACAAAAAAAAGCGTACACTTCCAAGTTTCTCTGAGAATGTGCCCCTGACCTCTGAAATTTCCTGTCTTGGGAATAACTCCAAACAAGTTCTGGGTTAGTAACTAGGTACACATTTACTCTGAAATGCTTGCACTCTTATGAGCTTTGTTCCTGTGGAACAGAAATATTTATGGCCCAAAGCAACCAACTGAAACAACGTACTGCTGAAAGAAATGAGATAAAGAAGAAAGAAAGTCTATGGGCAAATGTTGGCTCATATGCTACCAGGGGCAGCTTGTTTCCTATTCTTGATGCAATGAAAATGATCAAGCAATTATCACACATCTACTTTCTTATCAATCCTTAACTACTGAAAATGATATTTGTTCTCTCAGGTGTCTGCTCACTTCCCAGCCACCACTCCAGAAAACAAATGCAACTTCTACATTACCATGAGCACACCAAAAGACCACCAGTCAGCGCTCTGAGTATGTCCTCTGCGGTTCACCACCTCTGGGGCCATATACTCTATTGTCCCACAGAATGAATATGCTCTCTTGTCATGGTCGATGGCTTCTTTACTCAGACCGAAATCTAAATAAATTGAAACAAAAAGACTTGTCAAATTTCTAAAAGTTATTATTAACATTTATGCACTTAAACTGTTCAAATAAAAAATGGTTGGAGAATGAGTAAAAATGACAATGGAGCACCCATCCATCTGTGTGCATATTCTTCGTGCAGGAAGGCCACAGGTACATATGCAGAGAAGCTCTATCTACATGGAATACTTGGGTGCCATTTGTTAATATGTCCTGAATGCACATGTGCTATTTTCTTTATATATCACTGAGATTCTGAATCAAAGCTGAAGAGAATGTGTAAGTCAACTGAAACAGTTCAAGTTTGGCAAAGACAATGCTGGTAAATATTATTTCTCAATATATTATAGAGTTAATAATAATAATCCCAGATAGGAAATGGTGATAACACATCTCATGTGAAGGGATGGTTTTCCACAGTGTCCCCTATATAGCTACACATTCAGAGAATTTAATCTGGAGTAAGCACTCATTCTGGGAACATCCTTTCATCCATTGTAGCACTCAGTCAAGACTGCAAGCTTTGTCAGTCAGAAGAGTGATCTTACCAAGAAAACCCATGTTCTCCAGGTGCCGTGAAGCCTGACAACATGACAAATTGCCAAAAGAAAGAACAACAATACTCAAACTTTGCTGCTTCTTATGCTTTTGTGTGTGTGTGTGTGTGTGTAAATAATGACCAAGTTGCATAGAACATGCTGCCAAGTAAATCAGCTTGTAGGCAATAGGTTTCCTCACATACCATACCTGTTATCTTAATGTGGCCCTCTTCATCAAGAAGAATGCTGTAAAACAAAAAGCAAAGATATGTTCATTAGGTAGTCACAGACTGCAGTTAATAAAAATGAGTAAAACATGTTTAAGACAAATAAAGAGATATATGTGATTCAAATATATGTGATTCAGTTCAACGTGCAAACAAGCCCTCACTGCTTCCATAAAAAAAAAAAATCCCCAAAAGCCTGACTGATCTCAGGCCTGAAGCAATCTCAGCCTGTGGCAGTTGCACAGGGAGTCTCCTCTTTACTTCGTAGTACATTCAGGATGAAGATGTGAGCTGAGCTCAGAAAGAACACGGTGTTCAAAGTGAACACCAACAGAGTATTTGCTTCCAGCAGGGGACAGAGCTATAGGTTTTCTGCTGTTCTCATAATAATAAAGGCAAGCACAAAAATAATGAGAGTTTGGATTCACTGGGCCTAAAATTAACTCCAAAGGTAGATACATTCATGCTGAAGTAATAAAAGTGATTGTAGAGCATAATGACTAGTCACAGCCTAGCTGCATGGATCTCAGCCCCTGCTAATTTATTCTGTCCAGAAGCATAAATGAGAATTCATCCTGGAAACCAAATTCAAGTGTTCTCACGTTTACCACCTGCCAACACTTCTTATTTTCACAAAGGCACTCCAACATTTCTGTAAGAAAATGACAGTAGTTCACAAAAAATAAAATAAAATAAAATAAAACCCACAAAAATAAAAAAGACCAAAAAATACTGCTTTTTTTTTAAAAAAAAAAAAAAAAGAAATAAGAAGGATTGGTGAAACTGAGGAATAATAAGATTTTGTTAAATTTTCTGCCTATTAGCGCTGACACAGTAATGAGAATGGTGTTTCTTCAGTCCTAGTTAGATTTAATGCATTTGTGTTTTCAAAGTGGTCTAACAAGATGTCAGCTATTTTTATACTTTCATTCTCTTGTAGAGTCACTTTAATCCATTTATGCAGGAAGAAAATAAGACAGGAATGAAGCTAACACATTGGGAAAGGTTGTGTGGAACTCTTGTTAAAAGTTGCCTCTGCGCTGAAACATAATTGAAAAGAGGTGATCTTCTGCCACTCATTTGTGTTTGGAACAGGCTGTTATTGTGTAACTCACCAAATAAAGGCCAGCAGCTGAGTCACTACTATACATTCAATAATTAAAGCATTTTCTTCTCAATAAAAGCTTCTTTCCTTCAATTTTTTCTCCCCAGATATTTTGAAGATGCATAAAATATAAGTACTAGAACATAGCAGGCCTGCTTACATGCCTTTTTGGGACCATAATCCTTAAATAAGAGGCCTGTGCTTCAGGAGAGAACTGAATAAAACACCTGCCAGCTTGGAAGGGAGAGAGAATGCCCAAACCCCACAGACCCAGCTCTAAAATAGTGGTTGAGGGAGCACAGCTCACAGAAATCATCCCAGATTTTGTCCCATGCCCATCGAGTCCGGGCAAATAATAATACAATTCATGGGGTGTGGAATTTTCCCCAGAAACATCAATTTTATATTTTATCAACTTCCTATGGAAAATTCATGCTGCTTTTCTATGATGCAATATATGCTTTTCGTATATTTCACCACCATTAGAGGGATGAAGGCAGTGGCCATGCAACTATCAGACTCTCTTGGGCTAAGGGAGCCAGAAGTATACAATAGACTTTCTCATACTAAATGTTTATATGAGCAGCTAAATGAATGGATTTTGCTTTGCTACAGGCACTTATCCTTCATCCCTGAAAGCTTGATCCATAGTTTCCTTCTGCCTCACATTTCCTAAATCCACCCTTATATAGAACCCTTGGCTCCCTTCAGCTTCCTGTCGCCCCTGGCAATATGTGTGGGACAGCTGGGGGTTTCCACATTTGCCATCTGCCAATGCATACAATGCTATGGTTGGGAACTAAAAAATTACTTTTGATGTAAAAAGAAAACAGCATGCTAACTGTGAGAAAAATATAATTGTTGCAGTGAAACAGCTCTGAATGACATTAAGAACCAAAGTAACCACATTACAGCAACTGACAAATATTTTTTCTTTAACTGTAGAAGCAAATTTACTCTCTGTTCATCCTTTCTATCTTCTCTTTTTATCTCTATCACTCTACTGCTGTTTTTTATCCCACACTGTCAAATAGAAATTCTATTGTGACAATTAAATTATGTTAACTATAGTTCACAGGATCTTCTAAACTGAAATAAGCTACTGCTATTTAGGAGAAGAAAAAGAGAACTAAAAGTTGTTAATGTGATCCAGGCTGGAGAAAAATCTTTCTTCTCAATCAGTGTTTCAAAATTATTAAAAAAAAGGAAAAAAAAGAGGAGAAGGAGAATGCCAAACTAAGCTGTAAATCCATTGAGTGAAAATCTTTCATTACCAGATTTTCCCATTTTATGTGTTCAGTTTAAGATCTGACTGTGTTTATAGGATGCTGCTATTGTCAATCTGCTTTGCAACAACGCTTCAAAAAACAACGTTTTAGCCTCAGGATGGTCCAACAGAAATAAATAAATAAATAAATAATAATTAAAAACAAAATAACCTCTTCTAAGTGATCTCAGTTTAAACACATGCCTTCAGATAATAAAATCTGAAAATCTCCATGTTGGAGGCTGGGAAGTTAGCCCAGTAGCAGGGGAATGATATACTCCAGGCTACAGGAGAAGCTCATGGTAGAGCTGGGACTGCAACTAATTCAGCTGTTAGTTGTTTATTTGGTGTGTTATTTTTTCTGCACAGAGATAAAAAGCCTTCAATAGTAGTAGTTGGCACTATTTCTTAGTGTATTTTAGAACCAAGGCCACAGTAGCTCAGCTCTCTCTCATTTCCTTTTTTTTTTTTTTGTAGTTTTGAGAAAACTCTATAAGGCTTCATATTGAACTCCAATATACCATAATCAATGGTTCTGCCAAAGCCATTAAAACCATTTGTTTTGCTTTTAATGTTTTAATTTCTTTTTTCTAGTCAGCTCAGTTTTGCAGGAAATTCAACCCACTCTTCATGTTTTTTCAGAAATGGAAGCCAAAATCTCAGGTTGGAAAGAAAATCTGAAACTTCATGAAGAATATTAAATTTGACTGCAGGCTTTGTTGTGAAAGTACTGAACAGAATGAAAATTCTCTCAAACTGTCCACCTTTTTAACATTTCAGTGAATGCATGATGCCATACTATCTCAAGAAACTGAACGGTCTTATGCTGAAGTCATCTCTGCTGTAGCTTCATCAACACCATGAAGTCCCAGAAAGGGACATCTTGCTTCAGCAGAAGCTGATGACAATTTTCTAGCAAAAGGTGTTGGCCCTTACCAGTTCTCAGATCTTCCCTCTCTGCACAAGGCAGCTATGCTCATGAATGAACTGCTGTGGTTTATAGCATGTTGCATTAAATGCAAGCTGTTGTAAGAGCAGTTATCTGTCCCTTTTAAGGACATCTGAAGGTATCAGAACGTAAGCCTCCTTGTAAGCTGAAGCCTTTAAAGTAGAACTATATCAAGGCGTAACTGGGTACCTGAAGATAGAGCAGGCAAAAATAAATAAAATGCCCATGCATTCTCGGAAGGTAAAGTTACTTCTACTCCATTCATGCTTGTAAACCACAGCACATATTTCATATACTACTTATATACTACTTATAAGTTCCCATTTTTCTAGTTCAGTATAGTCATATTTAACAGCTTGATGATGCAGTACTTAAGCAGAAACAGGCCTCACTGTGTAGATGAAGTCTCACTCATTTCATCAGCTTCAGTGTGACCAAACAGTACCTTGTTCCACCAGGGACCTCAATTAAATCCACCAAGACAACTCAAGGAGAAGAGAGTGGCATCAGCAATTTAGAAGCATCATTATCTCCTTGCTCTGCACAAGACTTTTATCAGCAAAATCAATCGTTTGCCTTTTTTAAAAAATAAGTTCAGCTCACTTTATGACAACTCCCAGAGTATGCATTCTGGCTGCGCTTAAATCTAATTCATAGCTTTGAACTGTTAATATGAATTTTTGTTCAGGGAGTCTTAAAAAATATATTGAACCTGACATTTTAATGTACTGAGGGTTCTTTCAAGTGGTCTGAACAGTCCTTTTTTCTAATAAGCCATCTTTGACATAAACAACTTCAATAAGCTTCATTTAGGATACTTGCAGAGCTGACAGAAGCAATCTCAAATCTATTAGCAGTTACTTTTGGGAACTTCTGGAGGAAGCAAGAGCACTAAGCAATGAAAGAAGGACAAATGCAGTACCTATCTTTTAGCAAAGGAGGAAAAGGACAACTGGGATGTTACGAAGTAATTTATCCCAATTCCTTTGATTTGCAGTTTGATCTGAGTCAATCTGTTTTTAATTAGATTTGTAATGTTTCTTCTGAAGACATGGTACAATTCTGGATGCTATGCTTCAGATGGGATACGGATCAAGAGAAATCAAAGTGGAGGAATGAAAATGACTGAATCCATAGAAAGACTGACTGGTAAGAACATTCTCAGTGACTGGGTTGTTTGGGCTGCAGATGAGAGGACTGAGGGGATGAGGACATGCTCACAATCCCCCCAAGACTGCTGTTGAGAGCTGTGTGCTGCCTGGGGAGTCTGGAAGGACAGGTCAAGGAGCATGGCCTATAACTGCACTGAAGAAACATTATATTAGCTACTGGGGACATCTTAGATTCTAGACACCAACTATACAAATGATAGGACAATGCTGAGAGCCCTGTTGTGGAGGCCATGGGGTCTTCACCAGCTGTTTTAAGAGAAGGTTAGCAACACACCTACAGTGACCTTGATACATTTGACCCTGTCCAGGGGCAAGGGGAAGATGAGATTATCCTGTGATAGTGCTCATTTTCTAGTGTCATTTCATCCAGAAAGCTATCCTTTTCTAGATGTTACTTAAAAATATGGCATTTTCTCCCCTTCAGAATGATTTTTTTCTGCTACCTGTTTTTCTTTTCTAAACTTAAAGTTTGTAATAGCCAGAGGTTGTCATGCTTTGCTGTTCTAGATGTGACTACACATAGGTTTAGCAGTTATAAACCCCTATTCAAAGTTTTTATTTTCTTTTTACTTATACAGATGCCTTGATTTATTCTCAGGTATAAACATCAGTTATACCAGTCTGGGTCATTCCGACACCTGCTCAACAAATGGCAATAATAATGTAATTCAATACTAAGGCATTCAGTGATATCACTGGTATCTATTTAACTGTGCATCAAGGACCATACTTAAATGTCAGGTTGTAAAAATGTACATTTAAAAGCTAGGAAATACCAGAATGAGGGCTGTCACTTTAGTCTGACCTCACTCTATAAAGGTCTTTAGTTACATGGCAATTCCTCCTGTTTTCTTCCAGAGAACTCCTACCACAGGAAGCAGAACAGATAGACAATACTCAGGGATTTTAGCAAAGCTGTAAAGTGAAGGGGTTGTCTGACAGGTCTTAGGACAGATGAAGATGCAGAGAACTAGCTCCCAGCTTGGCATTTTCAATGTGGCAGTGGCAAATCAGTGAGATCTCCATTTCTTATCTGAGCTCTAATTTCCTGATTCACTGATCCCTGAGAAGAGACACTGCAGTTTGTTCTGCAAAAATATTAAGTACTGTCACTTACAACTGGATTCAGAGAGAGATATGCATTGAAATGCAAAGTGGCATGTAATGCTGAGAACCCTGAAGAATCAGGTTGTGCGTATCTCACACACAGTGAATAGTTTTGACATGCATTTAATTTTCTCCTTGGTCTCTAACTTCTCTTAAAGCAAAAAAATCTGGCATGTGCCTGTAGTTGTAGCAGCACCATGACTCACATTTGAATATACAGGCTCATATTTGGATAATTTCTAATAGCTGCTCCATATATTATATGTTAGTATGAAAAACAGTATATCTAAGACCAGAAAGAAAAGTAGAGCATATTAACACTTACTAGAAACAAAGTTTAAAACCAAAAAGCTCTAACTGGAGTTCATAGAATCATATGAGTTGCAAGGGACCCTTAAAGTTCATCGAGACCAACTTCCCTACAATGAACAGGGAGTTATTCTGTAATATGCATATCCATTGATGCTGGATTAATAAAGTGACAAACCTGAGCCCAACGAGTTGCTGGCAGATGATGCAAAAGCACATGGCAGCTGTAGCATAACCACTACCTACCTGTATCTCATATTGCAAAACCAACTGGTATCTTTATTCTGCTGAATGTTTAATTCAGAGTACGACAGGTGGAAATTTTGGCCACGTGAAAGGCTCTCCAGCTCAAAGGACTGAGAGCCCTTGTTAGGTTAATCAATATGAATTCATATTGTCCTATTTCTATCACTACCGTAACAAAATCACAAAACTGAATTTGAAGTTTATATCACAAAGTACTATGCTGTAGATGATTAACCTCTCCTTCAGCTTTTCACCTACAAAATCCAACTTTGTTTACTCTTGGTTTCTTATTTTTTCTGTGTGTGTGACAGAAAGTTGCATATTTTTTAAATTTTGTGTCACAAAAGGAAAAGGCTTGCTCTGCTCTTATATTTTAGAAGTATAAAGAGACAAGCAGACTGCTCTCAGTGGTTACCATTTTAAAAATGTTGTGGCCATTACATTGAGAAGGCTGTAAGTTTGACATACTGCAGCCTGCTTTATTGGAGCTGGCACAGGAGATGCAGGCAAAGAAACAGCCAAGTGGAACAGAATAAGGGCAATATCACATGACTTCAAGCAATAGCTCTGTGAGTGTCATTTAGTCTATTGACATAAAGCAAAGGAAAAAGAGAAAGGAAAAATCTACACAGCACCACATTAACAACAGCAAAGAGCTGTAAATATAAGCTAGAATCATCCAACAGACAACAGTTTGGGTTGTTTATAATAATGTTTTTTAAACGCTGACTATTATCTTTCATGAGCTACCACACACATCAGTTTTCAGAGAGACTCATGTAATTTAAGCAATGGATGTAGTAAAACTGAATGGTGCTAACACATATTTTGTATGAGCTAGAAGGGGAGTTGCTTTGGATCTCATCAAGGGGAAAGCCAGATTAAATAATGCAAACCAAAAACAGTGATACTGAAGGCAACAGAACAGGTCTGAACCCTGCGCTGAGCTCACTCATTAAACTGAGGCTCCATCGTACTGGACCACAGTCACAGTATTTAGCCTCATGCTAAAAAGGATAATAGACCTCAGAGACTGGACTGGTGCTGAATTTATGCCTTAGCCTCATGGTAGAACCAAAAATAAACACAAGTAAAGAGATGGCAGTGCTTCTGTTCCAGACTTTACAGGATCTCCCAGTTATTACCAGCCTGACTACTTCTGTAGTTATCACAGCACCACTGCTTCAGCTGTTGTTTCACTGTGAGCCACCACTTCCCATGCTTCACTGGTGAAAGTATATTGTCCTTCCCTACCTTATCAACTACACAGAGGGGGCAAAATCTACTCCCTATGGTTAAGCTCATGCATAGTCTCTCACAAAAGAAGGAAGGCAGATTTCAATACCTTCTGACTTAACAGCAAGACGAGGAGCAGAAGCAACCTAAAAGCTCATGTATTTATGTTTAAGTTCACTCTTTCTCATTAACTTACTTTTCTGGTTTTAGATCCCTGTAAATAATTCCAAGCCCATGGAGGTGGTCTAAAGCCAAGGCCAGCTCAGCTAAGTAGAACTTGACGTCCTCTTCTGTAAACATCACCTAGAGAGAAAGAAAAGAAGAACATGTCTATTTACTAGACAGAGGTGGGCTGGCTTGCATTAAGCAGACACAGGGAAGGAATTGTCTAACTCAGGAATGCTGGAAGGCCCATCATATCAGGTTCAATTTTCCATAATTTGTCTGAGCTCACATTAACAATTCTTACCAGATTCTCCTTATAAAACAAAATTTGATCTGCCAAGTACTCCTGTTCCTTAAAACACGCTGCTCTCATTCATCTGTTTGATCTGTTTAGATGACATCATGTCACAATAATATAAATAAGGTTCTAACTCCTTAGCCTTTGGAAGTCAATGGCAAAATTCAACATTCAACACTGCAGCCTTTATTATTTTCATGTCTCCTAATTTGCTAAAACCTTTTCATTCAATTCCTGAATTCTCACAGGATAATATGAGGAGCCCTTCTGGGGAAGCATAAAGCTTCTTGTTTTAGAAACCAAAACACATATATTTCCCAAATATGAACAGAATACACAGCATGAAAACACTGAGATTTAAACCCCCATGCATCAAAGCTCCAAGGAATCTGTAGGGGTCACCAGACTCTCACAGGGGAAGATTTCAAGCCTCTGCATAGGAGAGAAAGGGGCTCCCCTACCCCCCGTATAGCACTACTGAAGTCATGAAGTTCTGATTATGGTTTTCCAGGTGGAAATACCTGACACAGTGTGCCAGAAATTTTCAGCACGGTACTACGCAAGCATGTATGGTTTGGGACAGCACTGGAAGAAGTAAAAGAAAGAATCCTGGCACATCCTGGTACACGATAGCTAGAAGAAGTGTCCCCAGTGCAAAGGAGCATCTAAAACAGTGCCTGTGCTCTGGCTGTTGGAGAAGAAATAGCTTCCTCCTGACTAGAGCCAGGTACAGATCCAGTGCAGATGATCAGGGAGCATGACCTCGGACTGAGACTTCACAACCCTTGTACAGATGCCCTGAGCAACAGTGTGCTGGCCAACACACAGGGCTGATGGTGGCTGTTGTATTTCAGTAGCTACTGCCAACACTGGTAAGCTTTAGTTTAGGTGGGAAGAAACTTCTGCAATCAAAGCAAAACACTAAGCTCAAAAAAAAAAAAAAAAAAAAAAAAAAAGCCTAAAAACCTGAGCTCAGATGCCAAGAAAACCCTTTTGTTCCTGGACTGGTACAACTCATATCGTATCCCAGATGATATTTACTTGTCTCTAATTAAAGTTCAATACACACAGCAATAATAATGAAGAATGAGAAGCTGATGTATTGGATATGCAAATGCAAATACTAAGTAATACTGAAGTAAAATGAGTCATCTCAGTACAAATTTACATGTCATATGTAAATGTAAACATCTCCAGTAGAGTTGTTGAGCTTATTTTTGAAATTAAGTCTCTGCTCTTGGAAAGGGGCAACCACAATACTGGAGTGCTCTGAGAAGCTGCAGAAAGCTGAGAGCAAAAATAGAGGATTCTGAGGACAGATGTCATACAATTTAATAAAGAATATCACTGCAAATAATGGAGCAAGGGAACCCAAGCAACAACACTGACTAAAAATTAAATTGGTCCAAACATTAAAAAAAGAATTATTAGATTTAAAAAAAATAACACAGGCATGGGGTGAAATCAAGAAAAGGAGGGAAAGATAGAGCAAGAGAGAGACAAGCTTTGCAAGTACACATGCTGCAGTGTGAAGAATCTGACCGGAAGTCCACTGAAATCCCTATAGTTGAACAAAGTCCACACTTCATAAATTGCAGACAATACAAGTTTCCCCACATCCTGACCTGTTCAAGGGAACATCTCTCCTACAAAGACAGGTTGAGAGAGCTGGGACTGTTCAGCCTGGAGAACAGAAGGCTTCGAGTTGACCTGATAGCAGTCTTTCAGTATCTAAAGGGAGGACTATCAGAACGAAAGGGAATGACTCTTTAATGAAGTCTGTTGTGATAGGACAAGAAAAAATGTTTCAAACTAAAAGATGAGAAATTTAGAATAGATATAAGAAAAAGGTTTTCACAATAAAGGTGGTGAGGTACTGGAAGAAGTTGCTCAGAGGCATGGTGGAAGACTCATCCCTGGAGACACTCAAGGACTAGGTGGCCTTTAAAGGTCCTTTCTAACTCAAACAATGCTATGAGTCTATGATAAACAGCTGCAAACTATAGGTAGATGAGATGAGCTGGAAACACAGAAAAGAGATGTACCAGGACTGACAAGCTAACAGATTTCATTTTTGATAGAATAAAGCAGAGAATGCAGTGTATTGAATTGTGAATGCTTTGGGAAAACCAAAAATGTCAAATGAGTGCAAAATCTGAGCTGTACTTCCACATCCCCTCATTGTGCAGAATGCGTCAAGAGTCATAGATTCATAGATTCATAGATTCATTAGGTTGGAAAGGACCTACAAGATCATCTAGTCCAACCATCCTCACACCACCATCCCTACCCATCAAGCTACTAAATCAAATCCCTTAGCACCTCATCTAAACGCTTCTTGAACAGCGCTAGGGACGGTGCCTCAACCACCTCCCTAGGCAGGCCATTCCAGTGCCTGACCACTCTCAGAGAAAAAATTTTTCCTCAAATCTAATCTAAATCTTCTCCGGCACAACTTGTGGCCAGTCACCTTTTCTCTCTTCTCCTAGGAAATCAGAGAGATTCTATAAAGACAGTGCAGTGTCCCAAATCCTTAATTCATAACCAGCAGCAGGAAGATACTTTTTATTTTCTTGAATCTTTCTCATTCTGTTTAAAATAACAGATTCCATATAGTAAATATATATACTAGTGGCACTGTAATCAACTGATGTCTCCCTGCATTAACAGGCAAGTCTGAAAGAGAACACCTGGGCTTACAGCCCATGGTGGACTCAACAGTCTGCCTGTCAGCCTGCTCCAGAGCAGCCTGCAGCTGCCACTGCCACCAGGACTGGGTTTGTGGGGTGGAAAGAGCAGTTAGAGAACTTCTGCATGAAAGTTCAGTTCTCATAGTCCATCCATAAACAAAGAGAGACTTCTGTCAAGATGATGCTTGAGACATCTTCATCTTATTTCTAAAGATCCTGTGTCAAGTGGATAGTGGCACATTATCCCCACAGTCTAGACAGAGACCAAGGGTAAAAGACATTACACTGGTGACATGAAACCCTGGAACACAGACAACTCTTGTGACCCCAAAGGCCTGGTTCCTTCACAGAGGTGTCAGGACTGCCTCACCAAAGCACTGCTTCTGCCTGCAAGACTTGTAGACAGATGGCTCCAGGAAGCACTGGGAGAGACAGGCAAGTGCTGAATGAACGTCAATATCTTGCAGCTGCCTCTCTCTGCTGGCATTAGTGAGACACAGGTTTGTTTTTTCTAACTGTCCTATTTTTCAGCAGCAGTATCTGCCTACAGGCAGAAGCAGAGGGCAGGGAACTGATCAAGGTAGGGAGGTGAGGAAAGGACAGGCAGGTGACAACCAAACTGCAAACCTAAGGCAGGGCATGGCCTCCAACCTACTCCCAGCAGCAGGTGCAGGAGATGACACTGTCCTGCTAGTGACCAGTGACCTAATCCTCTGCATGCCTTATGCAGGGGTCAACTCCTGAGTGACAGCATCTTTTCCCACTGGCAGCAGTTGTGCTCTTACAGCAGCTCTGTGCTCATGTTCCAGGCAAAATACATTGGAGATGGGCTTCTCAGATTGCCACTCATCACAGTCAAGTTATATTTGGTTAGCAATGAGCCTGGGGGTATTTTGTTGTAATAATGGCAACTAGTTTTCTGTGCTAGTGATGCATACTGTCTAAATGCTTAATTATCTGTGGCATTATTCAAATATCATTAATAAGAACCCACTCAGAGATGCAAAATCATGCAACTCTACAGCATATATAGCCCTTATCTATCTATCTATAGCCTTTATACAAAGCCTGTAAATATACATGGATTATTTTCAAAGCCCTTTGCCATTCCCACCAGCTTCATTGGTTTCTGAAAATCCAGGATAGTCTTTCATTTCCAAAGTTAAAATCTATCAACTTACCTCTTTGGAAAGTCTTGTGAAAAGGTCCCCTCCCCGTAGGAAGTCTAGTATTAGATACAACTTCCCCTCTGTTTGAAACGCTGCATAAAAAAAGGATGGAGACGTTGGAAAGATGAATAAAGACAAAGTCTCCAAAGAATAAATACTGCTGACTGATGGTACATCATTCATGATATTAGTTCTACTGTCATTCTGCAGTTAGAGAACAGAAAAATTAAATTCTCTACAGCTTTAAGCAATCTAGCTTAGACTATGGGGAAAACAGTATCAGACGAGACAACAATATATTACTATAATATTCCATTCCATTCTAAACAGCTATGAATTCATATTGCTTTCCTCTGTACATATACCAGGAGACACTGAGTGACAGGCACAGTGAGGAAGTCCCAGACTTCTGCAAGGCAGAGCCAGCACTGTTCGCAGAGGGCCCTTTACAGTAAGTAGTAATGGGCTCAGGGATCTGCTGAGGCTGAGAGCTACAGCTCCAGCAAGACACTGTACACTTGTACTAAAATTCTCCCTTAACATAAGTGAAGAATTTCCTAGAGATTGCCTTTATGATCTTGTTAGAGACAGAGTATATAGGCAGCAGGTACCTATATATATAACACATTTGGTTACAATTTAAGAACCAATTTAAGAACAAACACAAACTATATTTTATTATAGTTACCATAATGAAGTTTGACTATGAAAGGATGATTCACTTCTGCCAAAATATCTCTCTCCATTTTCGACCGTACCCGATCCCGAACTATAAGAAAAGAACAATAAGAAAAACAACACATTAAGAGGCATCATGGTCCAAGGGATAGAGTACTGCAATGAGCTTCAGGTGATCTAGTTTCTGCTTTCAGTCTCTTAAGGGCTTGTAAAGGACCACTGGCTATGCCATGCCCTGGGAGCCCCTTATTCTGCCTGTCTTTCATCTGCAGAGGGTGAGCTCTTCAGGAGGACACTGCCTCCTTCTCTGTAGAGAGCAGCCTAGCCTCTTCCTTTGTAGAGAACAGCCTGAACCAAAAACACCATAGTGTTACAAGTGAGGATAAAGTGATCATGTTTTGCCAAGGAGAATGTTAATATGAGAGTTAAAACTGCATAAAATCAGTAGTTCTATCTCACTTTAGATTACATCAAACGTACCAGTCTCAGAGCTTGCCAGGCTAACCTTGTGAAAATTAGTATTTTGAGTTGAGCTGATGCTAACACCCTTTATTAGATATTTATTAGATATCTCTAGATAACATTATCTGGAAATTATTAATGAGAACTATAGTAAGCCTCCAACAATACCCCTAAACAATTAGTAATAAAGAAAAAAGTTGATTAAAAATAATGAAAAACAATTCCTATGGGAAAGTGGTGAGAAAAACACTTGTGGCTGAGATGAGTAGAGACTAACAGAAAAAGGAGTTAGGGAGGTGAGCTGGGTTCACACTCACCAAAGTGAAGATTTTGGAGCTAGCACCTTTAACAATGTTCTGATGTTCAGGGGTACTCAAACTCACAGATTGCCGGCTCTTAGACATTAGTTTTTCAGTCAATCACTGTTTTATTAAATCTGGAGTGGAAGTATTAAAATTTTCTTCTCTTCTCTCTGTTACACAATGCCAATATAGTTTGCAGCCAAAAGCACTCATGAGGAATGCTATGTAACTATTTTAGGTGGTAAAGCCTGACATCTTGGTGAGATGCTGTCATCGCCTGCATGTGCTATGGATCTGCTGAGAAGCCAAGCACTCCCAGCACCTTCAGTAATGAACATACCGTAACAAAACCACATACCTTGCTGCTGCACGTTGAGAACCAATGCACAGAAATAGTACCAAAACATCTGATCTGAAAACCTTATATAGGAGTGGAGGAACACTTAGATTTCTTGCTGTTTTGATGCTTTATTTGTGTCAGTAGCAATGTATAATTTATAAGCTACCCAACCTAAGCTACCTTGTAGATAAAATGCAAAACAAAGGGGATTTCAGAATCTTAACTCATTAATTCATGAATTTAATTACGTATCTTACACTCACAAAATGCTTAATGTATGTGAGAGCAGAGCATTCCTCATGCTGCAGATCCAGACCCATGTGATATGCAGCAATGCTCCCAGGCAGGAACTCTTGGTGGACAGGTGAATAAGCGGGATACTTCCTATTAGGTTTGGTTAGATAGCCTCATAAAGTGCCTCTCTGTGCCCTCACATGAAATGTGAGAGCTCACACAGTGATATATGCCATAAAATCCACAGGACATTTTGTACACCAGCTGGGTGGTTTACCACGTGCAGAAGGATAACAGCATCAATCATGCTGCAAGGGCAAAGAACAGCTATTCTGTGCAGTCCAGTATCAGCAATGCATTTGGCATTTGCTTGTCTACTGGGCAGATGTGTGCTGCCAGTGCAGTGTGAAAACTGGCTGGCAGCCAGCAGCATGCCCTCCCTCCACCAGCACTTCAGGCTCTGAACAGCCGTGCCACTGGGTGGTTTGCTGAAGTCCCTTTCCCTGCATCCTGCTTGCTGCTGTGGTGGCCTTCACTACAGGAATTACAGACTGTGGACATGCTGGGCTGCAGTATCCTTCCCCCATATGTTCAGCCTGAACTCATGGGGACATTAAAGCAAAGTCTTTGTCATTGCAGGAGACACCTAAATCTCTAGTCATAGTCTGATGGCCTCTGCTGAACCTGGTCGCCTCCAAAGCTGCTTTAATCACTACCTTCACAGTGTCAGCCAAAAGAGATAATTGGAACCTGTAATTGGGATTACAGCTTGGTATGTGTGTTGGTGACCTGCCCCCTGCATCTTCCAGCATCAAATGCTGCTCGATTTAAATGCTTTGAGGGCAAAAGCCACACAGGCTCAGATATTTTCATTAATTATATTCTCTAGGAAGGCAAATCTACAAGAATTATTATTATTTTTTAATGCATTCTTTTCTTACTGAGTGCCTCTATGTATCTGGTCAATATTTGATTTTAAACTCCAAAGACACTTCTCTAGGATACCTACCTGCTCACGCCAGCATACGATAGGGCACTGACATATGCTGCACATTCATTGCCATCATATTTAAAAACATTCGATGTTTAATATGATATTTAATGATACTTATATTAATATTTAATGGCGTAATGATAAGACATTCTATTCAATAAACATGCAGCACAAGACCTTCTTGCCTTCTCCCTTCTGGTTTATTATTAATTCTGCCATAGCAGGAAAGAAGATTTCTCTTGCTCCATATACACCAAGGAATTCCTCTGCTCTTCATTCTACTTACATTTTTAGGATTGGAGCGTATGGATCTCAATCTCATCAGGAAAAATTTTAAGAAGAGATGGCACTCTGACATAGCATTACCACAATGTGAGGCTCCAGCTCACTCCCACTTCTCTGTCATCTTCCAAGTACAATGGGTAAGAAAATGTCTCTTGGGAGACTTTTTCTAGGATTAAGTGGTCCCAAACTGCCCTGCTGAAGAAGCATCCTGATAGTTGGGTAATTAGATTAATTTGCTCAAGCATGATCTGAATTAGTTCTGGCTGCTTATTCATCCTACTTGATCCTGGCTATGCAGGGAATCCATCTGTACAGAGAGAGAGGGACAGGGTCTGAATAGCTGCTTCACTATCAGGGATGATAAGGACAAAACATTAGCAGTGTATATTTCTATGCAGTGATCAAGAAAACACATCCTTTTTTTTGCATGGTTTCATTTTGGGACCAGTTAGTTTGTATCACAATGAAGTTCTCTGTTCATTTCCAAAGTAACTGAATCTCTGGAAAGGACCCCCAGGCACATGGCTGCTCTCAATCTCGGAGCTTCTGCCCACCCCTTGGTAATGATGGGGATTAGATAAATCAGCTACCCCTCCTGCTTTTAACCACTTGCAGGGGGCTCAGAGCAGCACACAGAGGGGAAGTGCAGGTGGCTTTGGCAGATCCTGCCCGCTTCAGATGTTCACTTTCACAAGTACAATTCCCATTGGAACTGGTGCTAAACTGCTAAACTCTTGCCCTTCCTACCCATGGGTTTTGCGGCTTATCCTTTAATCATACATCAGATGGAAGCAGAGCACACAACCTGGAGCAATAAGCATGTCATAAAGATTGTTTGCATGCTCTTGGGCCAAGTAACCATCCCTGAAATAATCCCTCATGTCACAAGGCAGAAAAGACCAGACTGGTGGGACCTGCAACAGGGAAAGAAGCACCTGCTACCCTGAGATAAAAACAATTTCCATTTCTAGGTATTAACATGATGTGAAAGAGAAGCAGAGACAGCTGTGTACGCATGCACACAAATGCAGCTTATTCTCCTGTCTGTCTAGCTCTGAACATCAAACAAAGCAATTTTACCACGCATTTAACGCTTAAGGAGAAGGTTTCATTTAACATAAGTATTTTATTTCTGAGGCTGTTTCAGTTTCAATAATCATGAAATTATGAAGGGAAAGGGGAAAAAAAGGAAAAAATACATTCAGAGCATCTTCCAAGAGGAAAAAAATTTCCTTCTCAAAAACGAATTTAAAAAAAGAAAATAACACCATAATCTTATTTCCTTCAGTGAAGTTTTTACAGTATCAACTTTGGTTGAGATTTAAATACAGAAAGATAAATTAATTTTCAGTCAATGAATTTCATGTGTCTCACCTGAAGACTAACCAGTGCATCTCTAGCTATAGACACTGTCAAGTAATGATGATCTAGGGATCTTACTCGATGTACATGCAATGACCCTGTATCTGTACAGTAGGCTGTCACGTCAAGCTTATGAGAGCTTTTAATTAGAGAAACCATGGCCTGCAGGAGCTGTAAAAAGGGAGCTTTTAAAAGAGACACTAATTTATTTGGTATGACACTGATTAAAATGTATAGTTAATCCACCATAAGGGAAAAGTATGCCATATTTCTAGTGACAGGGTACCTGAATTGAAGTCACAGCCCCATTAAGTTAAAAACCATTCAGACATCAATTTCAGCGGAGACCGAATATTTCATCTGGGATCTCTTTAGCTAAGGAATAACTACTAAACATTTTTATTCACTATTACTCTTCCAATTGCTGATCAAAGTAACTCTTCATTCTATTAAAATTTTCCTGAAACTACCATCTAAATTTGTGGGCCTGGTAATGCTGACTGCCTCTCTACATGGGCCAGTCTCCCTCCCCTGATTCTGGAGGCAATCCACTCCATGTCACCAAGGTGAGATTAACATTTGAAAGCTTGAAGATTTTTGAAACTAGGAACGTGTTAGGTGCCTAGTGAAACATCCTTATGGCCTTACATCTTTCCTGACAACTTTAGCCAAAGTGTCAGTGAATCCTGTGACCTAGAATACCATAGAGGGACTCCCGTTGCATGTCTGGCACCAGTAAGAGTCGCTTGCAGAAAGATACACAAAGATATACCTGATCAATGAAAAATGTTTCAAAGTTTGCTTGGATGCCTGGCAAAAGCCATCATAAACATTTTACCCATCCCTACCTTTCAAAATGAACTTTTGTTTCACTCCCTGCTCTGGTGAAACAAGTGAGAACCAAGGAAGATAGAGACTACATTAACTTAAACTAATCACCATTTAAAAATATTGTTAGAAGGAGAAATCATTGTGTAAACATTGTATCTAAATTTCATCGTTTACCTTCTCACTTCCCTAAAAGTGAGTAACATGACTTGAATGGAAAAAAGGCAAATGCATAACTCACACTAGGGAACATACAATTCAGCTTCACATTCTCCACTTAGCACTGTAACATGCCAATGACATAGAAAATAAAAAATCAAATATAGTGCAACATTATTTTAAACCTATTTCCGTTTTTTTTTTTTTTTAATCCTGGCTGTGCTAGATTCTAATTACAAATCCACACTGTGTATGTCTGGAGAACAAAGTGCTTGTGTGGTGTCTATTTACATGAGACATGAAGAAATACAGACTTTCCAAAAAAGAGATATGAAGAAATGCAGACTTTCGAAAAAAGAACATAATCAGGTTTCAGTGGTTCTGCTTGGGAATACTATTTAACCTTACTGCATTTCTGTTCCACAAAGTCTTACGCTAAAATCTTCTAAATAGTAGTCTTTCATGTCCTAACTTAGCACAGGATTATTCTAACACAGAATAAAGCAGAAAACTTCTGTGGCCACCTGAATGTAGAAATATACCAGTAGAGGCACAGAGAGATGTTACAAGCATTTTTTATGAGATGTGTATAAATTTACGAAATTTATTTTTCTGGAAGAAAGGTCCCCTGTGCCTCCAAAGACACAGAGATAAGGAAAGAGACTTTACAACCAGAGCTTTACTACTCAGCCCTAGAGCAGCTGCAGCAAAAGAATAAAACAGAATTACAGAGCATGAAGCATGCCTTTGTAGAAAAGCACTCTGAAAAATCAATGTGGACACAGACTGTTTTTAGGAGTCCAGGGTATAGAGGAGGTCATTTTATTCTCCCCATCTTTTTTTTTTTTTCTTTTATATAAAACAAACCCATTTTGCTTTTAAGAGATCAAAGACTTTGCTTCTGTACTTTTTTTTTTTTTTAAATTATAGATATTCCAAACCCATCTGGTTGCTTTCCTGTGCGACATACTGTAGGGACCCTACATTAGCAGGAGGTTGGACTCAATGATCTCCAGAGGTCCCTTCCAGCCCCAATGGTTCTGTGATTCTGTAAAGGAGCTTGAATGCCTTAGTACTGAGAGTAAGAAGGACAGATGTATCTAAATTAATTTCAAACTTTAAATGTTCAGATTCAAATTATGTTATTTATCACCAAAAGTTCACTATTCTCTCCAAACATTTGGAAAAGTTACATAAATTTCGTAACATCCCTCTGAAGTATGTTGCTCATTTTTCGAATACGGAGAATCAAGGAACAGATTGATGAAGTCTAATGCTTCAAAACAAACCAAATGGGGGTATATCAGGAGCAAACATGGATTTCTAGGACGTAGCAGCTCTGCTGAAGACAAATGTAATTAAGTGGTAAATCCCTTGCAGAGTGTCCCTGAAAGCCCAAAATAACAAGCTGTAACATATAAACATGATAAAAGCCACAGAAAATAATTAAGGAAAAGGAAAAACAAGTTGTGCAAGTGCAAGAATCACAGAATTACGGGTGTTGGAAGGGACCTCTAAATACAACTGCATCCAACCCCACTGCCAAAGTAGGCTCCCTACAGCAGGTGAATTGAGAAAGCCTTGTTCCCACAAATATTATGATCTACAGTCCTTCTGCTTCTCCAGCAGCAATGCGAGTTCCCTCCTGCACCTTTCCAAACACCCTGCCTGGGCTTTGTCAACTGCCTTAGGGCATACTGATGTAAGTGGGGCTCAGATCCCCTTCCTTCTGGGACGCAGACTGGAAGATTTCTCCTTAGCAAACACTTCCCACAGACATTGCAGGAGCCTGAGTCTGTTTTAGCTTTATGGTTGAAATTAGCCAGCGGGCTCAACCCCATCATTAGAAGCATACCAACAGACAGATGAGCAGAAGAATCCTATAAGTCTTGTATCCTTATGTAGAGGTGAAATTTTAATTTTTATATATTTTGAAACAGAGCTGGAACAACTGAATATACACAGATGTGAACACATTCTTCCTTCAGCTAAGGTATGTGAGTAGCAGATGTGCAGCAAAATCAAATAAGACAAATCTTACAGGGGAACAACACCAGTGAAGTCAGAATTTCATCCCTTGCAATCACATAAATCACTTCTAAGAAGCACTGTAAAAATGCTCTGAATAAAGGGCTTGATGAAGAATATAGAAAATTATCAGTTGTTAGCATGGAACATCCTCAAAAAAGCCAGAATCTACATATCTGTCCATGACTTCTGGAAAGCACAAAGGTTTCAAAACCTCTGCACAGCTGTACCTCAGCTATCTTTTTTCTGATTTAAGGCATATGTTGCATTTAAACTTATTTACCTTAGTGGACAAGTTATTCTGTAAAACGATCCATGAGATGACGTGTTTCTGTTCTGCTGTAATCTAGCCGTATTTTATATTATATTTCCCTAAGTTGAATCAATGTATAATCACTATTATAATTGTTAGCAACAATTTCACTATTATCTCTCAGAGACAGGTAATAATTATCTGTGCTCTAGCAAGAAGTATAACTTACAAATGAGAAATCAATGAGAGCTGGCCTCAGAATTCAGAGATGCCAGTAAACTCTGCTCATCAGAGGCTCTATAAGTGATAAATATAGTTTCACGATAAAGAAAAGTTGATTAAAACAGTTAGGAGACAGTTGGCCTTTTTGCCACCTTCATACAACAGACATTTAAAACTTGGTACCAACTTACAAGAATCCAACAAGTGTATATAGCCCACAGTCCTACAGTCCCAAGAGGGATGAATATTCTCCATCACAGTTCCCTGGTTTCACAATTTCTCCTGCCAGGCTTTTGCTCCCTCATAGCTATTGCCATGCTGCAGCACAGGTTCTGGACAGTTAGCATGCAGCTACTAAGAAGAGGCAGCACCAGGCTTCGTGTTTTCTGTCCATGGAGCATTCTAGTATTAAATGAGTGTTTGTGTTGGGTTTGCTCTTGTGACGTTGCTAAGTCAACAGAAGCAAGTAAGAAACTGTTCTTCTCATCCTGCTTGAGATGGCAGTGATCCAGACATCCAGGAGCAGGCAGGGTAACTTGCCTTTTAAGCTTGATGCAAAGCATGGTTTAATCAACTGCTAGTGCTCTTTGCTCCTAAAATACACCTGTCTGTGCATTTTACAGGCAGAGCTGAATAGAATTTAGAGATTGCTTTACTCTGTAAGTGTGAAAACTGACTGTGCTTTGGCATTTTCCATAAATATTCTCTGCAGCTTATCATCAAAGGCAAAAGTAAAGTTTTTCTGCTTGAAAAGTACTGGGAATGACCATACGGACAGAGATGAAAATGTAGAAATGTTCCCTTATATGATAATCCTTAGAGAATAAAGATGGTTCCTTGTATTTAGTCTCTAATGTCTTAAAAATCTAGTAATATTGAGAAACCAGAAATTCACTTGCAAAGCCTGGCAGAGCTGAAAGCTGTGATTTAAAGCCCACTGAGTCCCTTCTATTTTGTTATGGGAGCTCCTATATTTTCCTCAATTTCTCAGTATGAAATCTTCTGCTTGGGCAAGCTGGGATAGTAATGGAAAAGAACAACAGTGTTTCATACAATATTAAGTGAGAATTCCTGGAAGGAGAGGAAATGTGGTGTTATCCCTCCATGGAGAAAGCATGTACTGGGATGCTGTAATTTGCCACAAGGTCAGTTCTTCTCATAGACTAAACTAATTCTGGTAAATGCCTGCTGTAGAGCTGCTTGAAACTGGTAATTTGGAACATTTTAAAACATGTTTTTACTGTGGCTTTTGATCTGAAATGGAACAAAAAGCCTAAATTCAGCAAGTTTTGCCAAAACTTTATTGCAAAAAATTGGTTTTGGTGCATCAAAGTACTGTTTTGCTAAGGGTTTTTAATTTCAATTTTGACCTATTATTTCTTAAACACTAGTTATGACATACAACTTGGTATAAAATCATTTTTAAGAGAAATATAACCAAACAAGAACATTCTGCCTGCGCTGAAATGCTTACTGTCAGTGATTTTTCAAATGCAGTTTCACCTAATGGTCTTTCTCTGTCGATAAACAGTCTATCAGAAAAGGAACAACGAGTCTTCTATTTGTCAATTGCAATGTACATTCAGAGTAAGACAGAATTTTAAATTGGAAGAGTTAGAGTGCACTACAGAAAAAATAAGTTCATCAAAACCACCAGAAGTTTTTAAACAAACCCCACCCCAACCCCAGGTCTTCCAATTGTGGAGTAGCAACACAAAAATAATAAATGTTTTTGTGGCTACCCTAACCTGAATGTCATTTGCTAGCTTAGCCCTGTTAGGGCTAAGGTAAGGCTGTGGCTTGCCAGTGACACAAGTATCTTGGGAAGGGAGATTTGCATGGGTTTGTCACAGAGCACGAGGCAAATGTTAACACTCAACCTGAGTTAAGCAGCCGTCTTGCTCACAGACATGCTAAGCTGTCTTTCCATTCTAAACACTTGCTCCATTAGGTTGCTTTCACTCAGTAAACACAGAGTCAGATTTCCTTGGGCTAAGGAAATATTTTGGATGAGCATGTCAGTTACTAAATTCCAAATATTTTGATTTGTGAAGTGAGTAGCTGGTGTGTCTAAGACATCACTGAGGGAAATGGAATAGTAGCTTATCAACTAAACACAAGGACTCTTGTTCCTTTTAAGAGATCTGAGGGCTTGGCTTCTATTTGTAAACCATGCAAGACAAACCATGCAACCAGCCCACTGAGCTACCTCTGCACATCACTACAGGGAATTTAGGCTATAGATATTTCAGGAAAATTTCAGCATTTAATGTCAACATCCAGTCAAACCAAACGTTCACTGTGCCCAGGCCTCAACACGCTATGCAGACACGCTTTTTGTAACTGAGCTGCTATGTTTGCCTTGGAAATGATCAGCTCAATGACGGCTGTCTGTCACTGCAAAAGCTCCCAGCCCAAGCAGCAAGTGGAGTGTGAAGTCAAAGCATGGTCAAGTCCTAAATGAGAGCATAAAGCAAAGCCACGTGCTGTGTTGTTAATGAGTCACTGCCAGGAAAATTTGTCCACAAAAACAGCAAGGAAAAAAAGGCCAATGGAACCTCTTTTTCCTGCAAGGTGAGACAATGAACTGTTCAAACAACTGCAAATCGTTTTTCAGCCTGAACTTTACTACTGAATAGGGAGAACAGTGGAAGATATGATTAATTTTAGAGTTTCTGGGTGAAATAATGGTCCTAAAACAGTCAGTAGTAAAACTGTCATTGACTTTAATAGGAACTCACTATCTACATCTCCATCCTTGTATACAGTTCTGAAAATATCTGTGACTGTTTAAACTCCAAAAGAATACCTAACAGAAGAAGAAATCTTCCTCTTACCTATGTCACTGGGTAATTGCCAAGAGATAAACATAAACCTTAATAAGCAGTGACTAAAGGGGGACAGGAAAAGAGCAGATAAATACCTAAAGGATGTAAACACGATGGATAGAGAAGAATTATTTATCAAAATGCAAGGAAAGATTGGAATATAAACAGAAGGGGCATATAAATATGGGCTGTAGTTGCTGTGTAGGCAAACCTTAACAGAACCAACCACTGGAAGCAGAGAGTCGTGATTGCAGCCTCATCTCTTCACCCATTTTTTAAAACAGAACTGGGAACAAAAGTAATGATTTAGTAAGATACTAGCCTCCTCTGATAGCAGCAGAAACAGGCTGCATCTTGGACTGTGTGATGCTTTGTTGCAGGGACTCCATCTGAATAAAGGTCCTTTAAAAAAAATAGACATAATAACATACACAAGCATTTGGGTGACTGACTGAAACAAAGCAGTCATTTACGTTAGGATTAATTCCTACAAAATTATGTCGTAATGTTTCAGCAAAGCATAAGAAAAATAAGGAACTGAAAAGTCACATGGGAGTGGTTTGAGTGGAGCAACCCTTTTCTTCCACAGCCCCAAGGAGAAAGAAGCTGGAGGGCAATGTTACTGCCTGCTTCCTGAAGGTGCAGAGAATACTAAAACCTGTCTCATTCCCACCACAATGTTCAGCCATTGAATAATGACATCTAGAGTCCAACTGAAGGCCAAGAAATGGATGAAGGGATTGGAGTATCTCTCCAATGAGGACAGGCAGAGAGATCTGGGACTGTTCAGCCTGGAGAAGAAGAGTCTCAGGAAAGAGCTCATAAGTGTCTAAATATCTGCAGAAAAGCTGCAAATAGGACAGAGCCAGGCTCTTTCCAGTGGTGCCCAGTGCAAGGACAAAAGGCAAAGTGCACAAACTAGAACAAAGGAGGTTCTGTCCAAATGCCAAGCAGCAATTCTGTGCTGTGCAGGTGATGGAGCACTGGTGCAGATTGCTCAGGGAGGCTGTGGGATCTTGGAGATCTTCTGAAGTTGGCTCAGCACAGACCCAGGGACCCTGTTTCCCTGCTCTAGGTGTCCTTGCTGCACAAGGATTGGAACAAATGCACACAGAGGGCTTTGTCAAGCCTCAACCATTCTGTTATTTCCTGATATGAATATCAAAATGTGCTCCTTCTGAGCATGAAAGCAGCTCAACAGTGATGATGACAATTGCCCACTAACCATGTCACAGCGTAGAAATAGTCTGAAAGATGACCACAACACAGTGCAATTATCTGTGTAATTCAGGCTTCACCTAAATTTACAAAAATAATACACCACTGATGAGAAAACATCATTTAAATTACTGTGACATGGAAACCTTTCAGGTGTGTAATAGACAGTCACATGCAAATAGAAAATGCTATAGACAAAATAGAAAGGGGAGGTTGTCACTCTCACTGATTGCTGGCCTCTCTCTGAACATCATAGAAACCTCCAAATTGGAGCAAATGCCTCAGGCATGAGGAAACCATAACTGACATGTACAACCCACATGAAGGATATAAAACCACAAACAATAATTTCACTTCCGTTGAAACAAATCCCAGATGGTAGTCTCCTATACAGTGCCATCTCCCTTTTATAGAATCAACTGAGTGCTAGCACACCTCCAGCAGTAGGTGTGAACAGCACGCCTGGCCAGTTGCTCTGTGAAGGTTTGCACACATCAAAACCGCAGTGAGAAGAATGACTGCCAGCCCAAATAATCCCTACTTCCTGTGGCCATTCTGGTTTTAAATGTCATCAAATGGCATTGCTGACCTCTTTTAATCTGTCCTCATCCATGAAAATAGTAAAATTTTTCTTTTTATTATGGGAACCTGTAAAAGCAGTGGGATGCAGCTCCCAAAGGGTGGCTATGAATTTGGTTTCCAGCCAGCTATAAAAGTACTGCAGTTGCAGGCAGCTGAAATTGGTTAAATGGCAATTACACTGGATGTTCCAATTGGTCCAACCTATTCCGTGAACTGAACAAACAACAAATGTTTTTCATAAAGATAATGGCTTTGTACCACAGCCAAAGATTTCAGAGTCCATCAGCGATCTTAAAAAATCCCAGGGATATTTAGCCATTGTATTTCCAATTTAGTTTTCCACTACAGCTGTAATTTTATGTAGAAGTACAGTTGATTCATAGTTCTGATTATTTCAAATAGTCATTACATTATACAAAAGAGACATTGCCTAGCAATTTCTTATTTGGGATTCTTTAGACATTAAATTGCATAATGCCACAGATTACATTTAAGTAGGGAGGAGTGTTAATAACATCACCATTAGTATCTGACTACTACTTTTCATAAGGACATCAAGCACAGTGAAGAGGAGGCTGACACTATTAGGTTAATGTTTCAGGTATGGAGGTCGAGAAGAGGAGCAGCGATAATAGTTGGCTGACGTTTGTGAAGCAAGTTGGTAGCAGAGACACAAGCAGAACCAGAATCTTGAAACTCCTGAAGTACCAGCTCCTACACTGAACACAGACTGCCATGAAAGAACAGACTACATGACACCAATTGAAAGAGATGACAACTGAAAGCATCTAAGCCTGAAGTAGCCAAATTCCTACAGAATATTCCTACAGAATAGAGGTACCCACAGGAGACAGTGCAAGATTAAAAATGGTTCCCAATAGTCCCTTCACATGCTGCTAAGCTGACTCAATAGGTCACCAACAATAGCTTCTCTTTTCAGCACTGGGTTTCTTGAAAATAGAAGAACAAGTAAGCAGGAAGCCTAAAGGCCTCCTTAAAGGCAGTGCAAGATAAATGAGAAGAAAAATCAATGTAAAAACAATAAATAAGCCTCAACACTAAACCAAAAGAAAACCAGTAAAACAGATTTAAAGGTTCCTGATTGGCCAGGCAGAAGGGCAAATGAAGAGGGCAGCAGATAAGGTAAAACATTGATCAACGCTACTAAACGCAGACTGGCCTAAGTAAGTCCTGTCCATAAATGCTATGCTTAATTCTGAAGAACACAGAAGAGACAAGGGGAATGGAGGTTGACAGCTGTGGGCAACCTTAAGAAACTGGAAACATAGTACAACAATGCAGGGAGCAGTCATACGATGAGCAAATCCTTCTATCCAAGGACCAGATTTTCCTAGGAACCTGCTCTGAATGGAATTCTCCATAAGAGCAAACTTCCAACATATAAACAATATGACTGCTGTGGAATTATTGAGGCAGTATGTTTTCACATGTTTCATTTAAAAGACAGTATTTTCAACAACATCTGTTAGGCAGGGGACTACTACTTCTTCTGACCTGACTTCTTCTGTTCAGCCTATGCTTTAGGATCATGAAAGACAGGAGATGCTTTTCAGAGTCCCACACCAGCAGATATGCCTGGCACAGATCAGGGGAAGGACATGATTAGGATTCCACAGCAAACCCAGCAAGTCCCTGCAGTTGTCCTGGGGATCAGCCTGTGCTTGGTGTCACCTAGGTAGAGCTTTTTGCACAGGCAGCAGCACCCACCTCACCGTAGATTCCTTCATTAAGCTGGAGTTCCACGTCACTCTTGTAGACCTCCTTGAATTAAAGCAAACTATGCTTTCCCTTCTGAGTTTCCCAGCTATTGCAGGTGAGATGTATGAGAGCTGAGTAATCCTTTGAACTTCCCAGTACTTTCCTAGTAGAAGTGGGTTTTCTACAGGTAAAGTGGAATTGCATTACATTTATTAAGCAGGATACACATTTAACTCATGGCTTCAAGACAGCTGTCAAAGTAGTCTCTCAGTTCCTGAAGCCACAATAAAAGCAACTGACAGCAATCTGCTACTTGATGGTAGAAAATATCAAACGCTGTCTTTTCTGTACAGTGACGAATGATTTGGGATTAACAGCAATTGCAAATAGCTGCCATTAGATATACAGGGCAATGAATATGACAAAAAGAACGATTCAAGGGAAACCAAGCAGTAATGAAATCCCATTGATTAGGTCTGTTACGGGGACTTTGATGAATGAGTTTGAGTCTGAAAGCTATTTACTGATGGCACCTATGGGAGCTGCAGTTTAAAGTGGATGCACTGATAGTTACTCAGTGTCAAGAACGGCAATACCAAATGAAATTTTAAAGAGTTACATGGTGAACTGACTGAAAATTACAAGGTGATTTTGAAAAACCAGTTTTTACTATCAATAATGAAAAAAGTATGATAGACTACTGATTCCTGAGAAAAGGGTCATCATTCCTTTCCTGGCTGGAATAGCCTGCAAGAACTGCTGTTCTTTTTAAAAGTCATTTTTTTTTCTATATATTCTCTCTATATAGAAATATATATATTTTTTTTCTATATACATTTTTTCTATATTTCACTGACAAAACAGTGTGACTCAACAAGTGTTAAGAACAAACTCATATAATTTGATCACAGGTGAAGCATATACCCCCTTTCTACCAAAGAAATCAACAGACTTATCAGCATCCTCTTTTTCTGATTAGAAACCCCTTTGTATGCTCCAGAGAATCATCATATGAATACCTGAATATGCAAAACTTTCAGCTGCTGCTAAGAGGGCCTATGGAGCTACTCAAGGATTAGAAGCCAAGGCTACAGGTAAGCTAATTTAGCAAAAAAGAAAAAGGATGGAATAATTTAAGACAGCTCTGTGCTACATCTAGTAAAAAGCACAAACATATATACACTTGGGGTCTTCATCTGGAAGTCTGAAACTTTAGCTTAAAGTTTAAACCTAAGTCTACATTAGCATGAAGTGGTGTAACTGCGGCAATTTGTGAAAATTAGCAGTGGGTTTCATTTCCTTAGGAGAGAATCCAGCTTGTATGCTCCTAGACTTCTATGCCCAGAAAACCAGGGGACAGGGAATGGGAATAATTGAAAAGAATGCTTCAAAAGCACAGTATAATCAAAAGCACCAGTGCTGTCAGCTTCTAGAACTCCTACCACTGTTTCTGTTGTACCACTGAACTTCTCATGGAGAGGGCTGGGGTGTTCTTGTGAGTCTTGTGCTGCTGCTAGGGCTTTGGAGAGAGCAAAACTGGGTGAACTTGGCCAGCAAGACACTAAGCTTGAAATTGTGGTTCCAAATGAACACACAAATATGCAGGGGACTATATTTCCATTCTACTATAATAGAAGAGTTTGCTTGAACAAATCTGGGGACAGGAGGGAACTGGGCAATATTGCTGCATTTATGTATAAAGTGCATGACAATTGTGGAAGACTGTGGTCTTACGTGAAAGATGTAGAAAATGATAGGGAAACTGATCATAATTTTCAGTAGTTGTTAGGTGAAGGCTGGCTTACTCTGTCCTCTTTTGGACAATGGAAACAACTTCCTATCTTACAACCCCAGGAGCACTTTTAGCACTAGGACCTCTCATAGAGCCTGACAGCCAAAATTTTCATGAAGGAAATTCTGTATTTCCTTTGGCTGTTGGAAAAAGCTCCATCAGTAATAATGTATTGTTGTTGTTTTTTTTTTTTTAAGTAAAAATCAGTGACAGCCAAACTTTCACTTGGAAAGCAGAAAACATTTTAAATATACAGTGTTTATTTTCTGGACATCTTAAAGGTGAGAAATTTTGCCCAATAGCAGGATCTTCATCATGTACTTAGCATTGTGAAGAGACTGTAATTTAATGAGGACTTTATACAATGAGAATTCCATAGGGCTTGAACAGAAACAGATAATAAAATCTTCAAGTGATGCATCCTCTGTTTATTTTTATAGGCAAAAGCATTCCCTTCTCATCCAAACACTGTACAGAATCACCATAGAATATTGAGTATTTAAGCCAGAAGCTACAATCTCAATGAATGCACATTAATGCACCTAGTAAAACCCATGAATATAAACTTCTGTCAACACCTAGTATATTCAGCCTAAGATGCCCTATAATATTTGCTAACATGGCAAGGTTGGCCAGTTCTTTCTCCTTATAAGAACACATTGTTCTCCACAGCCTCTTGAAACGATGTAAGTGTGCTCCTTGAAATGCACTGTACCTTCTCCTCCCTCAGAAGGCAAGCCCTAGGTAAGGAAAATCAGGTAAAGGAGAATCAGAGTCAAGAAGCTGTATGTAGGAAGCAGCATGCACTGTGGCTGTTCCTGAGAACGCTGAGCATGTAGCCTTTCCTCAGACAGCAAAGGAAGGGGACTTATGCTTGAATCTGTACTCAAAGGAAACTGAATGTTTGGTCAAGACTCCACAATGAAGTGTATAGAAGAGGATAATAAGAGGTCAAGGAAGATATTAAAAACTTTGAAGAACACTTTAATATTATAAACCAAAATCTAAAGGTCAGAGCAAGAAAAGTAGCAGGGCCTCTCACCCCATCATAGAAACCAGATTGAGTAGGACAAGACACCACGAAAACGTAAACACCAAAAGTCTAAGTTTAACTCAGGTAAAGTCTCTTTGTGAGTCCTGCTTCATGAGGTCAGTTTGTCCTTAGATTTTTCTTTTGTTTAATTTTTTGTTCCTTTCAAACCAGAAGGAAAACATTACAGTTTGATGTCTTAGATATCAACACCAGAAGTATTACAGGGAAATTCAATCACGTAAAGCAGAAAACTGAAGAAGCCACTTCAGCTGACATCCAAAAAGGGAAGCCACTACTACAGTTTTCCAACAGTTTGGATGGAAATCACAGTCCAGCTGGTGACATCTCTGTTAACTGTTAAATTTAGTGTACAATTAGTATAAATTATCTAACATCCCCAAGAACATGAGGAAAGCTCTCTGTGAGCCAGCAGAGCTGCACTCAGAGCTTACTGCATCTATAAACATCACTTGCAGTCAGCACAACTATAAACTCATAAGTCTATTGGCTTACTCTGAGGGGATCATAAACTGCAAAGCACTTCAGAGCTTTTGACAAAACAGATTATCTTTTCTAAACCCCGTGAGCAGAAAAAGGTAGAATATCTGAATTCTCAGTGTCAAACAGCTTCCAGTGCTGAGATTCACACAGACAACAAGATGGGCAGATGCAGACTACTTCCTCGTAACCCAGCACATAACTTTTGTGAGGTCATACCTCATCACTATAATATTTATGAAGTTTAGAAGTGTCATATCAGTAAACTCCATTTTCATGCCACTTTTTGTAAGATTGCATATCTCCTGGAAAGATGCGTCTTCAGGTTTCTGGCTCTGGAGGTAGTCCTTACATTCTAGCCCAGAAGACTGTGGGGGACTTACGAATACTTCACATGTGTTTAGTGAGGCTTACATTGTGAACGGTATAAGCAGCTCTTGCTCATGAAATCCTGAAGCACCTTCAGTAAGCTGATGGAGTCTGAGAGAGTGTTAGGGAAATACTGAGTGAATTCAAATAATTTGCCTGCCCTTTTCCTCTGTCCCAGCTTTGATGATGAAAACAAGGCACACACCGAAAAATCAGTCCCTGTTATGTCCCTGTTTCCTCAGTCTCCCATTGCATGCAGATCAGGTGTCAAGACGCTTGACTTGGTGAGGCAATGGCACAGAGAAGCTGTGGATGCTGCACTCCTGGACGCTTTCAAGATCTGGTCAGATGGGATCCTGGGCAGCACAGTCTGGTGGGTGGCAACCCTGCTGATGTCAGGGGTTCAGAATCAGATGGTCTTTAAGGTCCCTTCCAACCTAAGCCATTTTACAATTCTGTGATAAAATCAATTTCATTATCTTGTTGTTTTTGTTGTTGTTGTTGTTGTTGTTTAATTTAAAAATCTCATCTTCAAGAAAAAAAATAGTAATGAAGACAGAAAAGCAGCACTTTAAGATGGAATTCACAAGCTTTGGCAAAAGGAAACAAGGTATGAAGGAGACAAAATTGTGTGTGATGTTCTCATTTGCAACCAACATGAATAGTGGCTTTCTCTTTCAAACATCCATGTTCCTATTTGTATTTATTCAGATATGTTTTACATTAAGCATAAAATTTAATATGGTAAAGATTAATTCCATTTCCATAAATGTTTGCATCTACAGCACGTGCCTTTGCAAAGCTTTACAATCTAAACTGGAATACTTTAGATTTTAATTCTGCTTTCATAGCAGGAATCATTCTACTATTAGGCAGATTTTTTCAAACTTGGCTCTACAGATGCAACTGATCTACAAAGACTCGTTCATACCAAACAACTTATCTGAGCTCCAAACACTTGGAGAGTGCAGCTGATGGTTGCGGTACTCTTCTTATACTAGCCTTCACTGTTGGAGAATCTGGGGTCATGTTACCTACAAGGGACTACCTTGGCAGGAGGCAGTAGATACTCTGGAGGAAGCACCATTTTCCACTTCTGCTGCTACTTATACATTCTCAGCTGGTCACTGCCAAAGTCTCACTCCTGGGCTGGCAAACACTTTGGCAGAACCCTCCATGGCTGTTCTTCAGTGTAAAGCTATTTTAACCCTTCCCTCTTGAAGGTATTTAACTTCTTCACATTCCTATTTACGTGACTTTTAATACTTCAGGCTTCTCTTTCTTTCTCTTTTTTTCCCCCTTTCTTCTCCATTTTATGTGTTGCAAATTTTGCTTAGCAAAAGAAAAGAACTGCTAAGATATTTGTGGCAGTGTGACCATGTTAATAGCACTGGCTCCTAGAGCTTTGAATTTTTCACTCCACATTATACTGTGCAGTACAGATGAGGAAGGAAAATCATGCAGAAATTAGTCTCATAGCATGTCTTTTGTCAGTAAACACCGAATGCAGTGCTAACAAGTACTTATGACTTTACTCCCATTACTTGACATTGTAATGAACAGTTCACATTGAACTGACTCCCAGCCCTTCGGAGTGTAGGTAGGCAGCAGCAATTCAGCACTCTCACTTTAAAGATGAAATTAAGCTGTCAGAAATATTCTCTCTGTGCCAGAAATTACAAGGAAGCTCACTGACAGCAATCTTCATTTTTTGCTCTTCTCACTTGCCCTGTGCCAACAGGATTTTACCTTTGTTTTTGCACCTCAAGTTAAATAGCTGTTGAATTTATCTTATTTGCAGAAATTATTATGGACAAATTAGTTCCTACCAATGTGCTAGTTATCTTGAGATCACCGAGAAACACAGAGTTATCAGTCAGAGAGGTAAACAGTCTGAAAGGGAGAGAAAGGCAATACAGAAAAGATCACAAAGCAGCCTCAACTTTTGGACCTTGTCACCCACACCTGAGAAAATAAATATTATACCAGTGGAGGAGAAAGGCAGCAGCTCTGTGCTATAAAGAACAAACTGTAGACACAGAAAGTTTCTAGAGGTGCCTGTCATTCTTGGTGTAACAGTTTAAACTTTGAATAGTTTAAAATCACCATCTATGTTTTGTGATATCCTGAAAATCTGTCACTACATAGACTGATTTTTTTTTTCCAGTGGAGTCTAAGATTACAGATGCAGCTATCATACATTAAGTAACAATAATGTGTTTGAGGACATAGAAGAAGCTCTCTCCCAACCAAAAGCTGATTCTGCTAAACACAACTCACATCTACACAGGAAACAGAGAGACTATCCAATTTACACCTTAGGTGAAAAGTTATGAATTCTCAATAGAAACAGTAAGAAATCCCTGCTATGCATTTACATCAGAGGGGACCTGCAGTCCATTCTCAGCTGCCATACTCTGCAGGAGACAGCTTTCACCAGAGAGGAAACTTCAGCTCAATTAGGGCAATCAGTAGTTCTCTAATAGTTGAGACATCGGAGATTCCCTCTATTACACATATTTAATACACGAGCTTAAACTTTTACCTATTATGAGTTATGTCCAGTACTATTTAAGTGACTACATGGCGCTTTTTGCCAGAATAAAATCTCCTATCTACATTCTAATAACAAATATCAGAACACAGGCATCACTTCAAATTCATATTATTTGTAAAGGCTTTGGCAGGAGAAAGAACCTTGGAAGCTCCTGGCTTGCCACTTTCGTGTATCAGCTAGTACTCAGAAAAGATTCTGTGTCTGTCTGCCATCACCCGCTGAAACATTTCCTTGCAATTACCATTAGCTTCATTCTTCTTCCAGTTCCCCAAACCAATACATGCTAAAGCAATTTGGATTCTTAAGTCATCAGAACTACTTCAAAAGTAGCTCTTTTCGCTTGAGGATAAACATGTAAGCACTCTTCTCCATTGTGCAAACACTGACTGTCTCAGAGCAAGTGAAAGAGCAGCTGTGAACAAAATAAACCCAGAACAAAATGTACAAGCTTTTGGGGGTTGAAAATAGAGTACAGTACTAGGTCAGGGAAACAGGAGGAAGTATGGATCTTTCTAACTCTCTGGAGGAACAAACAATAAGAACTTCAGTTGAGATGAAACTTACCATACTTACTATTCAGTCCTACCTACCACTCCCATTACTAGAACATCTCTTTTGGTCATAGTAAGGTTGTAGCAGCCAAAGAGCTGAGAAGAGGATGACCACCTTCAGTAATCAGTCGTTTGGCCCCAGACAAGTGGAGGCCACATGCTGACTGGTCATGAGTTAGGAAACAACAAGATCTGATCAACCTCAGAATCCATCACACTTGAAAATAATTTTCCATGAATATTCAGGCACGTAGTGAGAAGCACCAGCTGGAAGGCCTTCCTGCCCAATAAGAGTAATGCTCTACTTCAGCAAAAAAGTATTTGCTTTAGTTTACTTCAGCAGCAGAGAGATACTGCCATTCTGATACAACTTCATACATGCCCAGTTGAAGTTTTTTAAGTAACACTAAGAAAACGAAGAAAGAAAGCAGGTAGGAAGCACTACTGCTCTGTTCTCACGCTCTTACAGCACAGGTAACATATTCTGTGTACCTTTTTTCTAGAACATTCACTACAGTGATAAATATATATTTTTACTCCTATATACCGTAAGACAGCAGTACTGCAAAAATAACAAAAGTAAATGTTGAAGTAACACAGAAATGCAGCTAGTGTCCAAATCCTTACCTTTCAGAGTTGCTTTCTTAAGTACCTTCATGGCATAAAGCTGGCCTGCATCAGATCCTTTGATCTTTCTCACTAGAAATACCTGCAGAAAGCAGACAGCTTGTGTAAACGGGGATCAAGCTTTTTGTTACAAGCCTTGCAGCATTTAATAGGTAAACATATACTAAAATTCAAGATTTCCAATGAAAACTCTTAGCTGAAAGTACTTCATATATTTCACCTGCTATTTGTTGAGCTAGTTCTGGAAAGCTTCCGTTTTAAGCCTTTACTTCCTGACAAAGAAAATATGTTCAGTATTATTAATAGCCCTTTGAGATTCAGTTAAAGATGGGTGAGTAGTCATTACTGATGGGTGCACATTTCTGCATATTCTGAACAGATTTATATGAAAAGAGTAATATCTTGCTTGTGCTTAGGAATACATGATTTCTTAAAATTATTTTCAGCAATTAAATTAAGGAGGGAAAAAAGGTGTAATTTCTGTCATCGATCATGAAAGATAAAGAACGCAAAAAGTTTTTGCAGCTGAAAATTTGCTCAGGCATACTTAACAAACTTACATACTCTGACAGTTTAAATTTTTAATTGAAATAAAATACTACTGTAGATAAAATTTTGATTTTTTTATTTGTTCAACTCCATGGAACTATTACTTCTTATCTAACTCTGAGTAAGTTTGAGCACTAGGATAACAGAAAAGGAATCAGTACTTTCAGTTCAGTCTTTATAGGATATTTAGTATTTTAATATTTTAAAATAAATTAATATTTTAGTTGGTTCCCAGGACACACACTGTCTGCAGGGGTCAGAAACAAAACACCAGGGGCTCAACTGTTATTTCAGCACCTTTGCTGCTGGACAGAAGCTGGAAGTAAATCCAAATCCAAATCCAAAACAAACAAACAAACAAAACAAAACAAAACAAACAAAAAACCACATACATAACATGTACATATAAATATGTGAATTGAAGTCTAAATGAAATGATTTTACTATAGAATGTCTACTTGGACTGCAAAAATCTGTGGCAACTACTTGAATTCATCATTTACTTGGGAGCCATGCAGCTTTGCAAACTGCCTCCATCTGAAACATGAAAAGTCAGAAAAAGGAGGAAGTCTGTTTTTAGCACATTATTTTCAAGTTGTAAGATATTTCCTTATTAAAAAAAAAATCTGTAAAAAGATTAGTTTTCTTAAGCACTCTCTGAGAAAAGGTTTGTGGGGAGAGAGAACTTTTAACAGCCATCTAGAGAAGCTGAAGGAAAAAAAAAGTCATTTCTCTCTGAACACCTTAACCAGCACTCTTACATCTGTACAACATCACAGCTACAACACTTCTGCTACATGATCTGATCCATTTTTGGTGAGGCTTTCATTCTCAAGATGTTTCCTGTGCATGCGATATACGCACAGTTCTACAGCTGAGCTGCCCTAACTAGCTGAGATTGGGCACATGTTGCTGGTTCTTGTCTCCTGTTTCTCAGTTTGAAGAATGCGCAAGTACCTCCGGTATTCACAACTGCAGAAACAAATATGAAATCTGAATGCAACTGGAACACATAAAATTTTCTGAAGTGTTTTTCACTAACATTCATAATAAATTAAGCTCAGCTGCTCCAATATTAACAGGAAGTTAATTCATTTAGAAGTTCAGATAGAAAGAGAAATGTTGGGATATTTTTCCATCTATTCCAAGTCAAATGGTTAATTTTTGCATTACTTTGTAATGGGAAGAAAAAGCCGCAAAGTAATTTTGCCCAAACAATAGATTTTTACCATTACTATTATTGGTCAAAAATGGATATGGATTTTCTTTTTTTTTTTTTTTAAGAAAAAAAAGAAAGAAAGAAAACAATGCTAAATCTAAAATCTTCAGATTATGATTTTAAGGTATATTCTGCATACAACAACACAGTATGCTGCATCTCCAGAAATATTAGGTTGCGGTACTAGAAACACCCTCTATCCCCCATGTTATCTGCAAAACTAGTATCCTAATTGCTGTAATTATCCTAATAATCAATTTATGTTTCTAGTCTCTACTCAGCTGTTCTCTGTAGCATGGGATAGGGCATTTGGTCTGCATTCCCTCCAAAACAGATGATTCAAGAACACCGTGTGCTGTTTCAGAGGATACTGAAAGTACCAAACCAAAAAGGAAAAAGAACAAATGAAAATGCATTGCATTGCAAAATAGTGTTTGCCTCCCAACTATTCTTAAAGGTATAGTCTCAGTAGTTCTCAAAACTATGAAATGGATCTGGAATACTTACTGGACTCTTTATATTAAAAATAATAACTTATCAGAATAGCATGGGCATGTTCCTGAGCAGAATTTCAATTTTCCAGTTTGACATGCATGAAAATATCTCAGGTTATGAGTAAGCAAATATACTGATAGAACTAGTAAAATCTCCTTATCTGAAATAATGAGTACAACATCCAAATTCCAGTCCAGAAACCTAAGCAAGTGCTGTGACTTTCAAAAGTAGTGAATGCACTCCTTCTGAAACCAGATGCATTTTCTTTAATTCTGAAGGAAATGATTTAGGCCCTAGGCGAACAACCTGAAAAACAGCTTTGCATCCCCAGAGACTTAGGGATTTGAGACATTAGCTGAAATACTGAGATGATGAAAATTTACATATATGGAGAGTGCGTAAAAATTTCTGACCAGACTTTGCTGCTTTTTGCTGTTTTTTATTGACCAGTTTTATATAAGATACTAAAGTGACTTAAAATCACATAACTCCAGATAGGTGTAATGTTCGTACTCACATTCTGATCCTGCAGCGAATCGAGTGGAATGTGTCATAGAAATCTGATCTCATTTTAGGAAGTGGTAACAGAGACTAGACATTTCAGTTACACAGTGCCTGAAGCTAGAATGCTGAATTTGACAGTTAATAATGAAATATGTCGGTACAATCTAAGGTACTCAAAACCCAAACATCATTACAGAGCTTTCAAGCAATTCTCTAGATCAAAACTTGGTAGAGAATGCCAATTCTTCTGATATTTCTCAGGGATCTTCTAGCAATCTACGTTACCAGTATAATTTTGGAATACTCAGAAAGCCATTAAATACACCCAAAATAGGTGGCTTTTTTTTTTTTTCACGAATAAAACTGAAGACCCCAATTCATTGTCGTGGTTCTCAGCTTTTAATAGGTACTTCAGAAGACTTTAGGTATGAACCAGTTCTTCCATCACTGAAATACTTATAAAATAGACTAAAATTCAAAAAGCATTGAAAATGATAAGGATTTCCATGTTTGGTGTAAGTTAGGCTCACCTTTTTATAGGTTTCAAAGTCTTTTTTAGTCATACTATGGAAAGAATTTAATGATTAAATGAATCTCCCTTCTTTTTCTCCCTCTTTCCTTCCTATTCTCATTTGCAAATGTTGAAGAATTGCTTTTGGGACTGAGAAAAGCCTTGGATTTAAGATAAAAATGCTGCTTCTCAATAGCTTGTGGTCATACAAGTAGGCAATTTTTTCAGTATAAATGTTTTACATATTTAGTATGCACACATATACACTCACATAAGCATTCGGCAATGAAACATTTAAGGAAACACAGTTTGATTATAGGCACCAAAACTGAAAATGGAAGACATTGTAATGAAAATTAAGTGCTTAGTATCTAGGACTAAGCAAGCAGCATTTCTTACAAAATCAGTGTGAGGTTAACTAGCAGGATGAAAGACGGAGACTCTGAAATATGCTTGGGATCACATCTGTCCTCAGCAGAAATTGAGAAGCAAACTTCTTTTGAGCTTTTCAGTGTTCCTACAATTAAGCAGCAGCATCACACTTACTTAACTAGTGGATAGATCAGAAAGAGGGAAAAGAGTGTGGCTCACTAATACTTACTTCTGTTCCTTAGACTAGGTCCAGAGCCATAATCATTATTTTCTACACTGTTCTACATACAGGATTTCAGCAAAAGACAGACAGATTTTTAAAATGAAGGCAGAAGAGGCTTGGTTTTGCTTATCTGCCTTTACAATACAATGTGTATGGGCAGTGTTACCAGCGCAAATGAACTCAGAGAAAGAACACAACATTTTTAATGTTGCTTTAAGTGATTAGATGTCATTAAAAATTACCTTTCCATATGAACCTTGCCCTAATACTTTCAGCAGCTCAAATTGAGAAGGATCTGCTTTTTCAAAACCTTCCTTCACATGGTGACTGATGTCTATTTCCTTCACAATACCTTCTTCCTGCAAAGAAAACAACAAAAAAACAAAATTGTCAAGTTAGAACCATTGTCCTAAGGAAACATACTGTTAATTAAAATCTCATCTTGTGTGATGCTATAATCACGTATGAAATTTTGAAAATAGAAGCAAATGTTTGTTCAAATATTTCATGTGCCTGTTACCAGCAGGACAGGGTAATGGGTTGGATATCAGGACGTCCTCCTGTTTATCAGTCTGAAGATTACATCTAAATAAAGTTATAGCAAACAGAAACAGAAATATAACACAGAGCTGAATGCCCAGACCTTGCTAACATAGTGTCATGCTCCCAGATCAGCACTACAGAGGCTCCAGCACACTTTCCATGTACTTTTTCATTCTTGCTCAAAGCAACAATTTAAATCCATCTTAAAAAGTAAAGCCTCATGCAACAATTTCTATAAGCAGACCATAAAGAAAAGGCATTGTTAGAAGAACACCTTCCAATTCACCTTGAAGAATGGAAAATCAGTACCAGCAGCCTTCTAAACAGAAAATATAGACTTAGATGTGAAAGTGAGATAGCAGGAGGAAGAATGGAAAACACAAGAGACAACTGTACAAGAACATTTCTCTCTTCAGCTGAAACAAGAGATATTTGATTTAGTTGTTTGTATAATGTTATTATGGTATGTTCTTCTAAAAAGAGTGACTGGGTTATAGGAGAGCCAGAGGGATTACAGTGAGTTTGCAGCAACCCAGAATGTCATTGAGCTGAAGAGAAACCTGAAAGAAATATCTTCTCTTCAAGGACATAGTGGTTAGGAAAGATATTATTTACACACCTTCTTATTTCTGAAGTGCTCTGTACACCTACATGCGAGGGTGCTTTCCTATTAAAACTAGTTGTTCTGATTTCTCAACAACTAAAATGTGGATTTTTATGATATATTTTTTTTGTTCCATTTCCCAGACTGAGGGGAATTGCTCATTTAGGAATAGGTTTGAATATTTATGCATCTACTAAAACTAAACTTTTAAACATTACTTTTGGTTTGAATTTTGCTGTAATTCTCATTTTTCTTTCCTCAAGAAGATACATTGATATATAACATATGTGTAAAGTTTTTCTCTCTTAAAGTACACATAGCAAAAATAGAAATAATAACCTAAAATGAAAATGCATTCACATAAATATTTGGCCAAAACATATTTATTTACTAAACAAAATAAACATGTCTAATCTCTCAAGATGAATTTTCTCAAAAAAAATTGCTGTCACCTTCTACCAGCTATAATAACTCATCTGATGTATAGCTAGCATTACCCTAATTGTTCTGTGTGCTGCAGCTTCATCCCTCTCCTTTCCTCCCTTCCTCTTTACACTCATGTGCTTTGGAACAAAGACTATATCCTCGGTTTGGAAAGCTTCCTTTACTTTGTGTATGCTTCCAGAATCATGGAAAACAATCATCATCTGACAGCAACTAGATTTTCTGATCCTAATTTCTCCAGTTGAAGTGATTTGCATAAGAGGAAATGCTTGAAACCAACAACCAGTTTTCACAGAGAGATTTAAAGCTTTTCCAAAAGTAAATAACTGTCAAGAGTCTCTTGTTTTTCTGGCTTTAATTACTGCAGAGAACAGAGCATCTTTCTGATTTTCAAAAAATATACATCTCATTTTTCTTCTATATGAAAGAAACAATGGTAAACTACAATAAATTCACAAAAACACTGTTTCTTATAAAACTGCCTACATGGTGCAATAGAAGTCATCATCAAGCCCTGAAAGGTTGATGACGGGATGTGCATTTTTGCATAAACTGCCTGCAGTTGAGACTCTTGCACACTGTTAAGAATATTATTTTGAGATAAGCCTGTTCTACTAATTCTACAGCTTTGGTAAAGTATCTGCGCCATGTGGATCACCAGCCATTGTACTCACAAAGACTAAGAATTATTCCCTACATAATCAAGCTCCTGCCGATATTCATCACCCTTTACTCTGTACACCAGACCACATATGCTTGGGAGTTTGCTCTCCACTGACCATAAACCGAATCTGAGAGGTTTGGCTTCCACAGGCCAGCACCTGTGTGTGCATATCTCTTGAGAACTATCAAATAATGAAATTATTGAATGATTTTTTTTTCTCAAGTCAAAGCAGCTCAAGCACACTCAGTCACCATTTCAGGATTTTGCCCATCCCTATTTGCACAGAAACTCAGTGCAGCAAGGACCACCCTTCAGAACCAGATTAAGTACAAGATGGACACAAAAATTATAATATATTTGGGGTGCAATACTCTGGAAAAAAAAAAAAAAAAAGACAAACCTCAGTTTTATGTACACCATCTTCCTCAGATTTACTTCCACTTTGATCTAACATCTCAGTCTCAAAAACTGTGATTGAGATCTACTACCTGAAGAAAACGCCAAATCTGTTTATTTCTGTGAGGCCTCATTTCACCTTGAACCATGCAGTCATTTCAGCTATGTTTGCAGGTTTAAATGATCAGTGAGGTTCAATTTATTCATTAAGATTAGTCATCAAAGCCACAGGTCTACAACCATAAGCATATTTCCTATTGTGTTATTAAATTTAATATAACTTCTTTTGTTCAATGTGTTTAGTTACAGGAATATCTTGGGAGCATTAAGATGATGAATTCAAGCATTCCCAGACAACAGCATAATTATTTCATAACTTACAATAAGAATATTTAATTAAATCTCCAAAAACATACATATTTCAAAAAGAATAGGACCAAATACAAGGCTGAGTAGTGTTTTATCAGAGAAGCACTGATTTTAAAGAGGGGAAAAAGGCTGTTAGAATATGATCCCCATAGAATCATACAAATGTTGGTTAGAAGGGACTTCTGGAGGTCATCTGGCACAACACTCCTGCTCAGACTACTGCTGACACTTGATCAGGTTGGTTGGTTTTTGTCCACTCTAGTTCTCAGTACCTCAAACAATGAGGCTTTAGCCACTTCCTATGAAAGATTATTCTTCTTCAATTTGCCTGGCGCAGAAATGCCCACAGTCATGTCAAGCTGCCTGCTCCAGGGGCTCTAAGGAGGAAGCAGGATGTTTATCTAGGAAGGCAGGATTTCCTGTGGTCTCCTCACTAGGAAGGGGCAACAAAGCAGCATTGAAGAAAAACGTGCCAAACTGCTCCTTTGTCCACCAATCACCACTACAATGGCAATGCCTGTGAGCTGCCAGGGGACAGCTGGTATTTTAGTTGGTAAGACAAATCCCCACCTCCCACTGGAGCAAAAAAAGCAAAGCTTCCAGTACTGAGACTGAACATGGACACAATCCCTTTAAGGAAATATACTGCCATGAGTTGTGTTTCTGGATCTCTGACACTGGGATGAGGTATTTTAGGTTCAGCCACTTAAAAGACTCCAGCAGTGAAACAGCCAAGGCTGAAAACTATCAATTTTCCCACAACATCTGAAGATGCTGAACACCTTTACCAACACTCAGAATCAATGGAGCAACTACACTACCACACTCTTTGCATTTGCATTAAGTGACTATCAACAGTGGGCACTTCTATTTTCATTGAAGCATCAGCATGAAGCTTGTCTTGCTAGACCTGCTCAGGAACTACATAGAGGGAAAGAATGAAAGTGAAATGGAAATATGCACAAATGAAGCACTGGTCTTAGAAATGCTCTTGACTCCACATGGCATTCAAACATACTGCATAAAGAATCACATCAGTCTGAAGCAGCGGAAGGGAATATCATCTCAAAGAAATCATAACTGGAGAATTCACATAGGCAAGCATAATCCTAAGAACCAGGATCCAAGGTGTGAAGATATCTGAAGGTACCCTAACTAGTTCAATAGTGCTTAGCTCACTTTTGATCTGCTCAGTTGCTTTCCATAACATAAGCAGCAGTAAGAAAATTGACACTGATATTTGTCTAGAGCTATCTAAGTAGTTTGGCTAAGGCTTTTTTTGTTCTTGCCTAGAAACCAATGCTGTGAGTAAAGATTACTGAAGAATTCCAGGGTTATCAGTGCCAGGCCATGCATTTCCTTGCACTCATTCAACATCCTTGTGGCTTATTTTGCTGCACGAATTTTGGAAAGATTTCTGCTTGTTTGTTTTACCCTCCTAGAAAAGCAAATATTAATTTTATGTTTCCATTTTAATATTCTTACCTACTTGGATTTTCCTCTATAATTCCTAAGATAGAATGTGGGATAATTTTTCTCAGGTACTGATGATCAGAATGAGAACAGAAATAACAGAGCACAAGTGTTGTGGGCAGATTTCCAGCTGTTTTTGTTCTGAGTTGGATTTTTCAATTGCTTGGTCCAGCAAGCATAACTTATCTGCATTACGAATTTGTATTACAACAACTCAACTACAGACAAATGCTGAATTTCTCTGCACAATGAAGAAACTATTTCAGTGAAGAGAATTTCACTCTGGAAAAAAAGTGAACAATCCACATGTCAATCTCCAAAGTGGTTTTGATCAGTGAGTCAAAAATGAATGTTCCACAGTTTGGTCTTGCAACAGCTGTGCACAGCAGCCCAGGCTCTTGCTCCCTGCTGACTTGTCCCGACACTGCATTAGCAGAAATGCTTGACTTGATGAGGTTTAATCTTTTGTAAACTTCTGTAAATATTTACGCTTGCACAAAAAGCATCATCCTGTGACAAAAGGGAGACAGCTTCAAGGAAACACATAGCTGAGCAGTACAGATGATGGGAGAAAGGGCAGTGAACTGTAATACATGATGGAGGAAGAAAGGAGAGTGATTGTCTGTACTAATTAACACAAGACAGACCAATTCGGGGCTAGTTTCCATTATTCACTTAAGTAGTCACCTGCACCCCAAATTGGTAAAATTTTGGACAAACAAGTAACTCAGGATTTGAATGCAAATGTCTTTTTTATCTCCTTCCCTTTGAGACATAGGAGAATAGAGTCTCTGCCCCTGCCCCGTGACTGCAGATGGCTGAGACACATCTGCTTTGGTATTTCCCGGAGGCAACAGGGGTAGAGCAGAAGGCCAGCTGCTCCCTCTAACTCTGATCTCAGCTCACTTTCAAGATTTCCTCACGCAGATTTTAGAGAAAGATGCAGTAGTGCCCAGTTGCTGCTGGGAAGCAGACACAGAGAACTCTTCTAACTGACAGAATAGTAATGACTCACTGTTGCATGTATGAGAAGGATCAGGAAGAGCAGGCGTACAGACTTGAGAATGGGATACAAAAAGTCATGTGGAAGCACAAGACATCTAGGAGAGTAGCTCTTTCCAACCATACAGCCTCTTCTTGTCTGCCCCAGAGCCTTTCAGCAACCCTCCCCCAGGTCTCTGAAGGAGAAAAGTTAAGGTCATCTTCAAACTCAGAGACCGTCTTTGTTGCACACAATGCATTTCAATCACATACAATACCTTTCCTTGCCAAGATTTCCTGAAATAGTGTGAAATATATGGAGATGGTACCACTCCAGAACCAGCTATTAAGCAACAGATAATTTTATGCAACTGTATCACATAGAAGTTAAGATATTGTGCTAATGGAAGATGATTGTTGGTTTTCAGTTTGTAGGACACAGTTTTGGTCTTTATTCCTTTATCTCCCCACTTGCACAGGATCAAAACTTCCACACAGCTGCGGTTGCAAAAAAGGTCAATCTTCATCATTCAATAAAAATATGTAGAACTCTGACATGTAGATTTTCCAGTCTTCAGATCTGATGGGCTTGTGTGCTTCAGGGTCTGATGTCAATGAAGAAGGGAATTAAACATTGCAAGAGGAAATAATGGTAATCCTAAAGAGAAGTTATCTCTTCCAGAGAACCATTACTAGTCTGTAGCATATGCTCAAGATACAGACTTTATTTTCTTACCTGCCTTACCATTTGGTAAAACCAAATCACAATTATCAAACATCCAAGTGTCATAGGCAACACAACACTCCAAAATAACATGGTTGATTAGGGAATCAAATTTAAACCCTGAAATGGGAATAGTTAGGACAGGATATGACTGACAATAATAATTCCAGCTTTTCACCACTGTTTCAGAAGTTCTACTCTGGTTCACGCCATAGGAGAGTAATTTATGTCAACATATAATAGGCTATTCAAATGCCTAGCACAGGAAATGAAATGTTGGCCTGTGTTCAGCTCTTTAAGTACAAGTATCCACATTAAGAGAAAAGAATAAAGTATAGGAGTATTTTCATTAGCCTCCTCCCAAGCCTGTGGAGTAGTTTTTAAATTTAAAACAAAAATTAAAAAGAAAAAAAATCTTCTTTTTAAAAGGTTTGTGATCCACGTTCTGGTTTCTGTGGTGGACTGGGCAGATGTAAACAACAACACTGTAAATGGGTCTCTGTTTCACACTCTACTGTCAAATTAACATTTTCATTAGGAATAATGAATTGGTAATCACTGAGCCCTTAGAGAAGTATGTTGAACTCCCTAAATTCACTGCAAGTTGTGGCAGGTTTGTGTTTTATCTTCAAGGATAAAACCACCTATCTGCCTTCTCAAAAGTCATCTGGAGTTAAATAGTGCACAGCAGTTCTCAGAGAAGCTGGGATTCCTCTCACAGACATTTCAAAATTTGAATAGTCATCTTTCAAGCGGAATTTCACCATGCAGGTCAAAACCTAAAAAATCTTAGGACATGTCTGTGGACTGCAACTGAATTTACAGTCTGTTAAATTCAATACACATTCATCTGAAGAGGATGCCTAGCATGCTAAAGATCCTCTTAGCACCTCTCCAATTCTATACTAAATATTCTATTTTATTTTCTTTTTCTTTCTTTCTCTCCCTAATACATGTCTTGACTTTCGAGGTAAGGCTGAAATAAAACTAAAAGTGAAAAAAGGCTTTCAGAAGAATCACAGAGATCGAAGCCAGCAGCTACAATGCGTTGCATAAATTGGTGAATTTAATTGTCTGGAAGTCTGAGTATATTGGAGACTTGGCTTCTGTGCTACGAAGAAGTTGTCATGTCATGTCTCCAACGACATGACAACCCATTGCTACTGGAGATCAGCGTCTGAACTACGAGCTAAGTTGGAATCCTGGTGTTGACTAGCTCTTGGTTTCTACAAAGACATCTTTGTTTTTATTTCCTATCTCTTTTCTATCACCCTTCTTCCCTTCCCCATCTCCCTGAGCAACTGGAATTTTTAATAAGCTAATAAGGCTAACATTTGACCTGTTGTGTTGGGTATACATATATCAAAAGAACCTCCTCTCCCTCCTATAAATTGGAGCAAGATAGTATCTTTGATTAATCATTTAGGGTTGGATGTAACAAAATAAATGCAAGTGTTTATGGTATGGGAGACAACTGGAACTAATCATTCACAGTCATTGGACAGAAACACTCACTTCACCATAAACAGACATCAGATAAAGTCACTTCCTTAAAGTGCATGTTTCTCTCTGATGATATAAAAATAGGGGTTCCTGAAGTTGGGTGAGATAAACTGCCATCTAAACTAAATCGAAAAATACTTGAGTACTACTTCATTCAGCTTTTAAATAGCATGACAAGAAACAGGTTTGCAAACAATTGACCTGGAATTTTTAACAGAACTACTACTGAAATAAAATACTTTTCAAAATAAATTAGATAATTGAAACTTTTAGGCACTGAAAAATACTCTAAGGTGCTGAGAGTAATCCAGGCATCAGAATTTTGCAGCTTTGGTAAATTAGACATTATATCCACTTTCTCCATAACATGAAACAATAAGACCAGATGTGTTTTTTGTTTTGTTTTGTTTTGTTTTTTAACCTCTTGAGAATACTGTGAGAATTAGCACAGAGAAAAATGTGAAATAATCACACTGGAATTGGACAGACAAACCATCTAAAATTATCCATAAATACGTGATATTGGGTGGACTGTAACCAGATTCTCCTGTAGCTCAGATTGAGACATCTTGAGCTTGAAGACTTGGACTGTTTATCCAGTGACTAGAAATATTCACACACTCAGTTCTTGATTAGGACAAATATATACATCACCAAAAAAAAAGTGAAGATGCACAAGAAAAATCACTTTCAGCTTCAAAGAGCAGATATATAAGAAGTAAAGGAGGACACTAATTTTCAAAACAACTTCCAGCTCTTGACTCAAATAATTAACTAGCATAACAGTAATTTTTATGTTGCTTTTGATGCAACCCACAGAGATTTATGTGGAGTAGGGAGTAGAAGGCACTAATAAAAATACTAGTGATGCAAGGGGTACAAAAAAGCAGAAGAGAAGCAGAACCATCTGGTCACAAAACATACAAACAGTTGGCCAGCCTTACTCATGCAGCAGCACTCTACAAATACTCAAAAGCATTTGTGAACTTTAACAGAAACAGTCTCAAAATTAGTCACACCAGTAAAGGACAAAGAACTCATCTATCCTGCTCTGAGTTACAATTAATAGAAGCAACAAAATTTTCACCAACATCCTATTAGGCGTGGTTTACATCTGCACCTTTCGCCTTACATCTCAGAAGAGTTTTAAGGTCCACTACCAATTGTGTTACAGGCAAAAGAAGAGAACTTGTTCATTCACCAATGAACAAACAATAGTTAAGCATGGTTCCAGTGCCTAAATAAAACTACTGTTACTCCTAAAAGACAAGTATTGTTATTTCCTTAGGGTGATGGGTTTGTAACATGAAGTAGAATTACAGACGCTATGTGGAATAGTAAGGGACAGCACACATCAAGGCAGTTTTAAAAAATACTTTATACAGAAGAAGCTGGAACATCAAAAGCTTTTCAATTTTTTATCCTCTATTATAGCTCAGGTTCTCCTGCCAGGTCAGTAACATGCCCTGCATGCTCTGATCGGAATGACCTGTAAACTCTTTGTGAGCAGCTTGGGTTGCTTCTGTGAAGATGCCCCAGGGGTGCCACCACCTTCCTCCACTGCAGCCCTCTTTCCAGAGCTGCCTGGCATCTGCTGCAGTACACCAGCTCTTGCAGGAATCCCTAATGACTGTCCTAATGTGATGGCAACCTGCTGTTCATGCATTTGTGTTACAGGGTGTGGATAGCCCCATATGCATCTGTACCTCAGCTCTAAAATGCAGGCAATGCCATTTTCCTTTTCATAGTATTACTGGAGTAAAAGAACATTAATTAGGAAGAATATTACTTAAGAATATTGTCAACAGTTTACCGGGCTGGATCGGCCCGGTTCCGTGACGATTGGTGTGGGGGACCCGCAGACCCACGCCCCAGGAAAGGGGAAGGGGGAAAGGGAAAAGGAAAAAGGGAGATGGGCCTAGAAACAAAACAGCGGCAACGATCTGAGGAGGAAAGCTAATTTACTAAATAAGATATCAGAAAGCAAAATAACACAATATAATACAATATAATTGGAATTGAAGCTAATAAATCAAATAAAATTAGCAAGAGAGAGTGTCCGATAAACCGAAGGCCTTACGCTAATGCTGAAGGCGATACGGCAGCGAGCACCCACTGCTGAGTCGATCCCGAGGGAAAGAGAGTGTCCCGTGACTGCAGAGAGTTTTTATCTTTTCCCTCTGAGCGGAAAATACGTAAAAATGCAAAGCATCGCAAAGTCCTCTGGGGAATGTAGTTCTCCTCTTCTGAGACAGGTATACCCGGAAATATCAATGATCTATGGAGTATTAACTCTTTAACTCTTAATGCACTACATGTTGTTATGATGTGGAATACCAATACCAAAAATCATAAAACTATGACAATATTAACATTATTAGGAAAGAACCTTAAATGCTCCAGTACTGTGGTACCAAGCTCACAGAAGCAGGAAAACAGGCAAAAAGTCTTTCTGTTCTGGGTACTATTCAAGAAACAGCTAGTTACCATCTCCAGTTCAGTTACTGCTATACTCAGCTTCTTAACAGACTAGAAAAGAAATTCCTGATGTTGTACTAATGCATTCAGTGTGAAATAAAAACTCCAGCTGCACTAGAAAGATAAACTACTTAAGCAAACCATATTTGTAACCATTTCCTCACTGTTTCCAAGTGATTCAAAGAAAACACTGCTAACCGTAGCAGTGTAAATGGTATTACTGCGTAGCTGATAGAAAATATGGCAAAAAGCGCTGGTACATTTGTATGGTGATTTAAAAGAAGTGAATAATCTCTACTACACATATTCAAAGGCAACATATCAGATTTAGTTTTAAACTGGGGCGGAATGGACAAAAGTCTGAATGAAAAGCTAATCACGTTACTAGCATTGGATTAGTCAGTTTGGGAAAAATACCATTCTGTCATTTTAAAATCACTTGTAGGCTTCATAGTAGTCTTTCTGAGAGGCAAAGAAGCCTGCTGGCACATTTTTGATTGTCCAATAATTACATTAAGCATCAGCAAAGGATTCAGCTAGCTCACACCACAAACTGAAATACTGTTGCTATTAGGTCAGGAAAAAATATGTTGTAATGAGGTTTATTATCTCAGTGGCATTTAACAGGCACAGTCTTTACAGAGAAACAGACTGATTCAAGACCATTAAGAAGTAAAGGCAAATGCAAAGTAGTTTCAGTGCTACTGTTCACAGCTCACAGTTCCAGTGAAGACACCACAAGCTCTATAGGGTGATGAAGTTGAATTACGCAGAGTGAAAATGGTGTTGGAAAAAGGGAAATTCAACAGGAAAAACATTACAAGACTTAGCAACAACATAAACACAAAGGAGTAACCACCAAGAGGAAAAGAGTTATCCCAAAGGATAACAATGACAAGACAAAAGAAACTAGTTTGTTCCTATGTCAGCAGAGAAGGCAACTGAGTGGAGATTGATAGAAATTTGTTTTCGCTTTGAAAACTACGGCAACTGTAATACAAAGCAACCTGAAAATCAAGGCAAGACATAGAGGGCTTTTTCCAGAGCAGGAATGAGCTGTGGTACAGTTAACATAATGACAAAAAAAAAAAACCAAAAACCTAACAGTATGTGGCACTACAGAAAGAGGAAGAAGCAGCTGAGGAAGGAAAGCAGGGTTTGTTGAGCGGAGAGGCCACAAGGCCCTTTGAAAGACAGCCCCTTGGGACCAGGTTAACTGTGCCTGAGAACAGGATAGTTTCCATGGGTCAGGAGAAAGAGCAAGTATATTGTTCTCCTCTGTTCTGGTTTCAGCTGGGACAAAGCTTTCATACCCCCTTCAAAGTGTCCAAAAAGATGCTATGTTTTGGCTTCAGAAGAAAAAACAGTCACAACACACTGATATTTCAGTTGTTGCTGAGCAGTGACTGCACAAAGTCAAGGGCATTACAACTTCTTGTACTGTCCTACTAGTGAGGGGCCTGGAGGAGACAGAACCAAAAAAGATGACTTAAACTCACCAAAGGGATATTTCATACCATATGACATTATGCAAAAAAAACCACCAAAGAACTGCGGGGAGTTGTCTGCTGCCCAGGGACTGGTTGGGCATTGGTTGGTGCATGGTGGGCAGTTATTTTGTGCATCACTGGCTCTGTAAATATATATTATATTAACGTCATCATTATTATTATTCTCCTTCTCTCTTCCTTTCCTGTCTTAGTGAATAGTTTTTATCTCAACTCAAGAGTTCTACTTCATGTTTTTTTTCTGCTGATTCTCTCCCCATCCCACTGAGAAGCTGAAGTGAGAGAATAACTGTGTAGTGCTGAGTTACCTGCCATGTTAAACCACAATCCCCCCCTTCTGCTGCCAGTTTTTGTTTCCTGTTTCCAGGAACATGGGCACAACTGGCACCCCAAGCTGTGGATGGTGGGGGTAGGCCTCATCACCAGCATAGGCGACCTGTCATGACTGGCAGGGTGACATCACTTCATGCAAAAGCTGCCCTGTGCAAGTGTGCTTGGAAGGGAAAGGAGATTTGATGGCTGATAAAGCCACCAGCCATGCCTGATACAGGAGTTTCAGCACATGAGGCTCTGCAGAGAGGCACCCTGGCTGCACCTAGACTACAACCATCCAGCTCCAGCACAGGCTTTGAGGGAAGGAAAATACTGGGAGTCTCTTTCAAGCAGTAGCTTCATCCTAGGTGACTCCTGAACCATCCACCTGGGTGAAGGAGAGCGCAAGCATACACACACATCTTGCAGTGATCCTCGTGAGAGCTGACTTTCCCAATGGGGATGCTGCTGGAAACAGCTCTTCTACACCCAGAACTGGTCCCCAAAAAAATGACACAGTGCATCTGACAGTACCTCATCTCATGCTGGGCTCCATGTTTAGAGACTAACATTTAACAAAGGATTCTAGAATTGCAACTTACATTTTAAATGTACTTTCAGCTGCGTACTTCCATTAAGTCAGCGGGTGAAACCTGGGTCATTGCTTGCAGGAGTTTATCTTCCAGTACCCAAGAACTATTACCACACACAAGTATCTCTCTAAACAGATATTCAGCAGCCTACTGGAAATTTCACCCAGGGAAAGGCCCAATATATTCTGCAGTCTCATGAAATGCTAAGATTCTCTAGTATATTTCAAAGATTTATAAGGTGGATCTCTAAGGAGTGGATTGCTTAGCGATCATCACAGGTCCTCGTGGTACGAAGACAAAACCTGTTTACTGTGCGTGATATACAGTGCTAAACAAAAGCATATATTCTGTATATATGCCACACTGAAAATATTAGATGAGAACAAACAATGTGGAAAATCCATCTGAACGCAAAGAAACACCTTTGCCACACTATTTGGGAGACTCTTGTTTCAGAAAGGTCAAACTGTTGCATCAGTCTTGGTCTTCTGCAGTGGTTTCCAAAATCCAATGTACTTTTCCACAACAAAAGTGCATGGGGGAAGTTTAGTGATTCTCAATTTATCATGAAAGCCTCATGGTTGCAAAAACTTTTCAATACCAAATTCCTAAGTACAGACAAAAAATATTTAATTGTAATTACTATTTATAAAACAACAATATATGCAAGAATAGAAAGAATAGAAAAGAGCTATTATATAAATATGCTCAGACATAGAAATGGATCAACAGCTCAGCCAAGGCTGATCAGGAGTCTGGAAGGACTTCCAGGGTTCATACATCAAAAAATGTTTGTACCTGAGCTAGCTGTCTAAACTTCTGTGCAGCTGCCAGAGAATTGCGTACTTCTAGACTTTGATAAAAGGCAGATAAAAGTAGGGCTGTAAACAGCGTTTCATCTTTCTGGCCTCATGTGTACCTGTAACAACCTATGGCGATGTCTTTCTGCAGGGAGTCTGCTATCCAGCCCAGCAATGCCAGGATCTGCCACCGCAAGTCAGAGAAATCACGGCATATTGGTGTTCTTCGTGGGCTTGAAACTGAAAGCTAAATCACCATGCTGCATCAGATATCAGGCCAAACTTTCCAACTGGGGGAAGCTTCACAATGAATATCAGAAATGCAGGCTTCTTCAGTCTCTTCATTCAAAATACACATTTTTCTTCAGCACAATCCTGACAGTATTTCGTCCTTTGACTGAGATCAGTCAGGAGTCTGCTAAGACAATGTAATGCTGAGTCCAATAGCAGTACTTGTGCCTGCAGACAGTGAGACGTGACTTTCATCTGCCCTGCAGGTTTCTTATTCTGCTGCAGCCATATACAGGGACATTTACATCATGTGCTCTTGGTTCTTGTCTTCAGCTACTTCACAAAAGCTCTACTGAAAGTGAAGGTTCATAGTGACAGGAGCAGGCAGTGGAAAGGAGCTCTTTTGTTTAATCCATTTCTGTGTATAATCTGCCAGTGTTTTAAAGCACTGAGTATATCAGTTCTAGAGTAAATTCACTGCTCTAGCCCCCATTCTGCAAGTACCTTTTCTGTGTATAAGCAAACACAAAGATCAATCTGAGATTAAAATTTCCTACTAAGATCCAAAAGGCTTTATTGAAAATAACAGTTGCAAGCAGAAAACACAGACCCCTGATCTGCTCAGGCCTGACAGCCTACACATGTGGGACAGAATCCTTCTGGCCCACTGAGGATATCTAACCCCAAAGAAGAAGCAAATTCTGCAATCCTATTTGCAGCACAGTACTGAGTTAATGGACATGGCAGAGAGAGAAGAGCAACCCATGCCTACTTTCCTTGCAAGTAGATGGATTTTCTCATAAGCTATTATAAAGCTACACCTAAAGAAAGAATAGAGCACAGATTCATTTTCTTTGAGATATCAGCATATTGCAATTTCGTGACCTCTCCTATGAGTGAATCCTCACCCAGACAAGGGAATTAAAGGCTGCAATACGGTACAGTATGCAAGGTTATTCCTGTGCTCAGGGCAGACACAAAGCTTCCTGGGATCTTTAGAAAAAGCTAACCTTCTATTCAGAGACAACAGAAGGAGCACAGTCTACAGGCATTCTTCCTATTCCACTTTTAACTTACATTTCATAGAAAGCTGTTTTAAAGTTAAGCTACTGAAGGAAAAAATGCTTTCAGACGTTCTCTATGGTGAAAAATATTAACACTGATAGTAAAAAATCAGGCAGTTCCATCAGGCTGGGATGTCAGAAAAAGCCTCAGTAAAACTGGAAGACAAAATTCTGAAGAAGAGACAGATGCAACCTTTATTTTTTGCCAGAGAGACAACTGGAAGCCCACTTGTACTCAGCAACCCTGCAGGATATGCAGGGCACAAGCAACCTGTGCTTATAGATAAGGCAGTATTAGACTGCTCTCTGAATCCTAGACAATACCATCTGCAGTGGAGTACAGCCTTTATACTGGGTCTTATTTTATAATCCCAGTCAGCCTACCATATCTGCAGCACTTGCTACTACATCAATGTTTCATAAGTAATAGCATAAAGACAACTGAAGGGTAAGTGAAGTAATTCAATCAGTAACAAGAGAAACCTGGAATTAATATGGATCAAAGGAAAACTAGACTATACAATCAGAAGATGACAAGTAGAGACCAAAGAGGAAAGCTGTCACTGTACAGAAGTTTTACCTCAAATAAGTGTTTAATCAAACACATAAGTCCAGTGCTCATTCTCCACTTGTCCTGTCATAGACGTCGAAAAATGTCAGTTTTTCCTAGAAGCCATAGTAGCTAAAAAATCTGTTATTTAAGCCAGTACTTAAAGGAAAAAAATATCTTTAATGTAAAATGCTGTAAAAAAACGATTACCAATTTGCCACAAATGTTGTATTGTTTGTATTCCTAGAGTTATTTACATTTAAAAGACTGTTCTTTTTTATTACGGACTACACAGCAGCGGTCTACTGTGCCTAACTGGAGTTTCAGTTTGCTTTGTTAAATCATAGAATCATAAAATATCCTGAGTTGAAAGGGACCCACAAGGATCATCAAGCCCAATTTTCAGTTTTCTCAAAACACATTATTTTCGGACTGTATTTTTTTCTTTCTGATTGGTTTTAAATGTTCAAAATGTTTCTTTATCCAAAAACAAATAGACAAAATACAAAAAACAACTTGTGAGGATTCACATCAATGTCATCAGTAAGAAATAGGATCTTGCACACCTGCAATATTTGAATTAATTATATGAAATATTAAATAAATCTAAGTGACATATAATAGTACTGCATAAGTAGTCTTCATTTGAAAGTAAGAATGAAGGGAAGTAAAAATTCACATCAGATTCTAATTTCTATAACTGCTCTTATGTCAACAAGCAGGAACTCTTTGTTTTAAGGACATCGAAAGTTAATTAGGTGCTTTTGTAACTAAAATTCCTGGAACCACAGACAGCGGAACAATCCAAGCCATTTTTATCACAGTGAATGGTACTGAAGATAGAGGCATCCTTTAGTTCATGGGCTATAAGCTGATCCAGAATTATATTTATCAGGTATGGTAAGGACTACAGAAAATACACAACATTGTTTCCAATTATTAACAAGAAAAATATGTATTATTTGTATATACATATATATTACACATGAAGCAAAATAAAAAAAAAAAGACTGTAAAAAATGAAAAATGATTTAAATAAGGAGTTCACCATGTACTAAACAGTGCCTATCAGCTAAGTTAGAGTACTGAACATCACTTCCTAGGTAGTCGCCCATGAAAGGCATGCAATCCCTTGCCATTTTTTCTTCACTAGCAAACAAGCAAACCAGATCCCTCCTATCTGACCTGTAAATTCCCTCTCTTCATTTTTACCAACACTAATCTGCTAATTATGAGAAACTAGAAACATATGCAGCAAATATAAATTATCTAATGGATGAAGCCAGAAGTAGTAATCTTCATCACAGCATGAAAAAGTCAGGTTAGCCATTGGAGCAACCCTACCAAGGCAAAGGCAGAGAACTACCAGAATGGATACCACCTGAACAACATTTAAACAAATCTTATCTTTCTTGCTCTCAACTGCCTCTTTTGTGTTTTATCCTGACATTATACTCATCTTCATCTTTTCCAACAGCCTATAGTGTGTGTATATAGCTATAAATATAAAAAATACTATTAATAAATGATGGCCATAACAAGATTTTATATATATATATATATATATATATATATATATATATAGCAGATATTCAAGGTCCACCTTATGAATAGAGGGCCTAGATCTAAAAAATCTTCACTCCATTAATAGGCATCATTCTTATTTATGCTTTTAGCTCCTCTAGCAGCAATATAAGTAGATGTTTGAGAATAAACTGCACTTTTAATAGTTTTTCAGGAGTAGGCCCTACATAGAGGCAGCTACAGATGGCGAACACAAGATGCACATTGACTGAAAACAACTCTCGTTTTCCATGGTGGCAGAATGCCAGCTAGTTGGAATCTGTTGATGATGGTACAAGAAGAGGAGGAACTGTCATGCATATGTGCCAAATGTGCTCATTTAAAAAGTGAATTGGGCATCACCGTCTGTTGCAACTAATCAACAAAATGAGATAAATGGGGCAACAAATTACGCCCCTTTTAATCAGCTAGCACTGTCATCTCGTTTGTAAACAAGGAGAGTTTCTAAATTTGTTTTTGCTATGTATAAAGCAGTAAAAGAAGATAGAAACATCTTGTTAACAAATTACTTGCTCAATTCTGTGATCATCAAAGGACTTTCTACAGACTAGAGATCAAGATAAATAGTATCACTCCATGAAAGAAATTCAAGGATGAAGAGTACTTTCATTGCTTCAGTCTTTGAAACTTATTCCAAAAAAAAGAAGAAATAAGTAGATCCTGCTTGTGGAAAAACAAAAATGAGATTTATGACAGATAATAATATATTGATGAAGGCAAAAAAGTTTGAAGAATTAAGCTTTTATTTTACTTGCTGCTTGACTGTATCAGTACAAACTAGCAAACAGATATACTGTATTGCTTCGCATCTTTCTGTAAAAGGGAGTAGAAAGAATATGCTAGAATTGCACAAGTTTATCTCTCTTCAGTGTGCAAGTCTTCTCTGAAAAAGGTAAAAGCCACTGGCTACAGAAGAAGGCACCTGGGCCATATATTCCTGATGTGAATGTCTATGGGGGGGGGACTTCTTGAGGCTGCTAACATATCATCACAACCAGAAGAGCTCCAGCACCTCAGCCACTTAGATTTTAGCACTTCTCTGAGTAAAAGAACTCAGTTCAAAACATAATGCTTCACAAAGAGCAATAGTAAATAAATCTAATTAAAAAAGTAATACCTGAATGTTTCAAAGAAACTTTTCCTGTAGTGATTTAGGTATAAACACAAAACCCATTACATACACTCACAAAAAAAAAAAAAAAAGAAAAAAAAAAAAACTAGCCCCAACAAATATGTAGAAAATTACTAAAAACGTCCAGGTTTTCATCCATATTTGAAAGCTTTTTACACAGAATGCCAACAGATGCTTCATGCTTTGCAAAAATCTTTCCATTACACACAGCTGTACCAAATCCAGTAATTCAAATTCTAATTCAGCTGAAAACTAAATGAGAAACTGCATGGTTCACCTGGTTTAGTAAAGTCTTAAAATCTTTAGTAATCCAGTTAAATGGGGTTTGCCAAACAAAACTACTTCACTACAGAAGGTCAATACATACACTTTGCTTGCAAACACATAAGGTAAATTGCTGGGATAGCAGCACAGCACTGTTAGTACTGCAGCATCCTTTTATTTTTGCTATCCTTCTCTGTGAAATTAAATTTTCTTCAGAGTTTCCACTGCCACTGCAAAACACTTAAACAATTCAAATACAGGATTTACTTTGCTGACCACTAATGCCAAAGGCCTCCCCAAACCACTTACTCTGAAAGAAGATGAGTGCTGCAATTTGTAGCTGCATCTATAAAGCAATGAAAAATTGATGGTTTTTTTTTTGAGTGCCACAGAAATGATCGCTTCGTACATTTCTTTCCTGAGGGAATACATTGCTATAATTTCCCACTGGAGAGTTTTTGCATTACTGTATTGCTAAACTAACTGCAAAGCTTGCCTAATTTGGGTCATCAAAACCCTTTGGTAAGTCATTTTGTTAAAAACAAGCAAACAGATTTTAATTTCTACACAAATTAACTTTTTTTGATTATCTGTAAGTTTCTATAAAATACTATGCAGCATTCTTCAAAAAGTTAAAACTTAAAGCTGTAACTTCTACTTTATTTTGCCCATAAAAATTAGAAAAGATTAATCTATATTTCATTCTTCCGTACTGTTATTATCAACAACAGTACAGGCACTGTGGATATAACTCATTTCAGTATGTCAAAGTAACAGAAACATTACTGTAGCCTCAGACAACCTGAAAGACAGGTAAGTACTCTCAGATACTGCAAGGTTAAGCTGCTTGCATATGACCACACAATGAAAGTGAGAAGACTGAGGATAAAACCCAAATTTTGTCATTCCCTAGCCCTATCACAAGCAGACATAATCGGTAAGTCTTAATTTAGAGGTCTGTGCAATTCGTATTTCCAAATCTCCAGAGTTTGTAACAGCAGGTATTAATGTTTTACTTCAAGTTCAAAAGTGCAAAGTATCCTAAAAGCTGTTTTCAGTATAATGGAAATGAGATGGCCCATCTCAAAACACCATACTGTTAAGAGCATGTTAATGCTTATAGAGCTGGACTGGAATGTTAAGTACTCAGCTTTCTGGTTTGATTACTCATGTCATCAGAGCCAGCAATCTCAGGTTCTGTTCAGCTTGTCCAGGGCTGCCTTGGACATATCCAGGCAGCACCTCCTTATGTAGTGCAGACATAACCCTGATGCTCTCCTCCCAGAGGCAGCTCCCTTGAAACACTGCAGTGAGAAGTCAGACTCTTGAGATCTTGCATATCTGCAGTGTACCCTCACAAAGCATGCAGATATGTTCCCAGTGTAACGGAGCATATCTACCCTCACTCAAACTATATTCCAGTTTACAAAAGATCAAACACCAGCCATTACAGGATTCAAGTGAATTCTAGTTCCAATAATAAAACAACACAATGCCCAAACGAATTTAAATAAATGCCAAATCCTCTCTCTCTCTCTCTCTCTCTCTTTTTATTTTTTTTACCAGAGGTCCTAAAAGGACCACATATGTGGAGAGCCAAGGTGAGCTACAGGTTCCAGCCTCTGAAAAACTTGCATCATCACCATCATTTGCAGCCAACACAGAAGCACAGAGAACACGCACTTCAGATCAACATACAGGTGGACTACCCCTTCTATATCCAGAATCTATCATTGGTACTCACCCAGTCCCAAAGTCTAGCATTGCAGAAAGTTTTGCACGTACAAAATTCAGTTTCAGAAATTATTTCTGGCTTCTCTGTCTTCACTGTGCATTCGCCTCTCCTGCTAGCTCGCTGTCCCTTCCTCATCTTTTTAGTGAAACTTTTCATCTGACTGGTCTTTGAAATCTTATTGGTCCTAGCTATTTTGTAGGTTAAGCAACATCTGTTTGGATCATTAGAAGAGATTAACGAGTCAGAGAACAGTCATTACCTGCAGACACACCGAAAATAGCCATCTCCACAGATCCAACAGACAGCAACATCAATGACAGTAATCCTCCAGGTAGACGCTATTTGCCCAGAAACTGTTTTTAATCTTCTAAGTGCCACCCACACTAAAATAGTTTCTCTATTTCAAAATATGTCAACTCCAGTATTTCAGGAAACAAACAGTGAAACTGGTGCTTGCCATGTCATTAAGCGTGGATTCGTTAATGCTTCTAATGATTATCCAATTCTAGAGTAAGCAACTAAGTATGAGGAAAAGAAAAAGCACTTAGTCAATACCAGGTTCTCACAATCATCTGACCATGAACAACTTTTTGTGGGCACTTACACATACAGTGTCATAGATGATCTGAGTGATTTTTTCCAAATTTAATGATACTTTAACGTGTAATCATATAGCTGTCTAATAGCAGATCCAGATCTAGGCACTTATTTGTTCAGGTTATGTAGGTAATAAAAATAAAGATAGCTGCAACATAAGAAGACTTAAATATTTTAAACATATATAAATACAAAACTACAGCAAGCATTTTGTTTTGCTTTGTTATTTTTCAATCAAGCATATGCTGAGAACAGTTTTTAAGCTGGGGCTTTACAACAAATCTTTAAAAGAGTCTGCAAAAAAAATCCTTGTTTAAAAAAATCCTATTTTAGTTTGAAGTTGCTTAAGAAAAAAAAGATTCTGCTTTTGAGAACATTCATAGACAAAAATTGAAACATTATACACAGAAAGCTGTTCATTGCATGGAAGTTGGACTAGATGGCCTTTAAGGGACCCTTCCAACTCAAACAATTCTATGGTTCTATATAATTTTCAAAAAATTTGAGGATGAGTTTTTAAAATTAAAGCAAATTTTGCAAAGCTGTAATCATTGAAAGGCCTAGGTTGGAAGGGGCATTGAAGATCACCAAGCTTCAAAGACTCTGCCAACCAGAGGGCTGCAACCCACCAGATCAGGCTGCTCATGGCCACATCTAACCTGGCCTTGAACACATCCATAAATGGTACAACTTCTTGTTTCAGAAAACAAGTCCAGTTAAGTAAAATAACTCTATATGGAAGATAATATTGGCCATGTAGCTGTAACTACAATGTGGTAATACAGCAGATGTACCAGAGTAACAGCCAGAGATGTAGGTAAGGATGAGATGGAAAACACACACCTGCTGGGACTGTTGTTGACTCAAACAGCATTTTCACACCATCTCTCCTTACTTGAGAGACACAGGATAGAAAATTTTGCTTCCAAATCAGAACAACAATCCTGGACCTGAACCTGTGAGCATGTTGCAGAGTCAAAGCCCACCCAGCACTGTCCAAAGCAGCCATGTGGGCAGCAGGATGGCTGTGGGGCACTGTGAAGCCCTGCACTGCTCCCTCCGCATGGTCACACACAAAACCCATTTCTGAGCCATTAGATCACTCCTGGGAAGTGGCAAACTCTGCTAGCACATCACACAGGTTTTTTACAAAAACCTAAGCAGCTCTTAAGAGCATGCGCATACAATGGAGGCCGCAAGGCAGTAGCATAAGGAATATGACAAAGAGTGACTTGAAAAAAAAGAACTGTCTTATATAAACCAGTGCCCTAAAACCCCTTTGTAAACACAGCTAAGGCACTCTCTCTCCTCGCCTGAGGTAAGCACTACAAAAAGGACGCAATTAAGGTTACATAATGCCTCCTGTTCAGCCCAAAATAAACTAACTCTTGAGGCTTTTTAAAATGGGACATGCAGAATGAAGGGTCTGAAGGGCAAGGTGTATGGGGAATGGCTGAGGTCCCTGGGTTTCCCCTGCTATCTGTGACAGTGACAGGGCCTGAGGGAACACCATGGAGCTGTATTAGGGGATGGTCAGGTGGCGGTTAGGGACAGGTTCTGCACCAGAGGGTGATGGGCATGGAGCAGACTGCCCAGGGCAGTGCCAGAGTTCAAGGAATGTTTCAGACATGGGTGTCTGAATTTTGCATGGTTCTGTGTGGAGCCAGGAATTGGACTCAATGATCGCTGTGAGGCCCTTCCAGCTCAAGATATTCTATGGATCTGTGAATGTCAAAGCTTGCACTTTGACAGCAGGGTGAGCCAAACAGAGTCAGTGTAACCCCTTGAGCTCCATGTGGTATTTGAAGTGAGCTGGGCCATGTGGGATGTCAGTAGGGGCTGCCTTACACTAGGAATCCTAAGAAGAGCCTCCACCCACTGCCCCACCTGCTTATTCTTGTTTAATTTTGCTGAGAACCTTGTGGCCCAGTCTAGCTTAGCAAATGCTATTGCCTTTTAGCAGGTGATGTTCCACAGCAGCAACCAAACCTCCCCTCTGCTGCAGGCTGCCATGAAGAAAGCTGTGCCATCTCCTCTCCCCTGAGTATGGATAACTCAAATTCCTGATAATTAAGATGTCAAAGCACTGCAAAGCTCCAAAACTTATGCAAGGCCAGCACCAAGCACACCTGTGGCACCTTCCCCAGTTTTTCATGCCCAAGCAGTCAACCTGCAGTTCAAATCCTCCTAAGAAAATGGAAAAGATAGGAAATGTTGGTTTGGGGTGAAATCTAGCACAATATCAGTTTTTATACAGTAGAGTTCGTGAAGTATTAATGTTTTTCTTATTTTTTCCTATGAGTAATGTGTAGAAAACAAGATACAAGCAGACAGCATGCCATAGCTATCTAAAGAATATTACTTTTTTTAACCTATCACTACTGATACAATTATAATAGCTCATAAGGCTGTTGTATTTTGCTTTCAACTGCTGTAGTGAATGACTAAATAGCACATCCATCTTTACTACTAGTAGAATTAAATATTTTAGTAACTTTTCAGAAAGAAAGAATTTAAATAATACTCAAATGCCTGTTTTATATAAGCTTTCTGTATAGGGAACTGATTTTAAGACCAAAAGAAAAAAAAAAGCTAATTAAAAAACTTCTACCAAGTTTCAAAATCTCTCTGCAGCTACTTCAGAAGATTGCTCATAAATTCAATAAAGCCCTAAAGATTACTCATGTCTAGAAGTGCTATCATCAAGGGCAAAGCAACTTTCTTTTTTCTTCTAACAGAGAAAATGGACTTTTATTACACTGCTAATCACACCTACACTTTGAGTACACATCAGTATTGGAAGTTGAAAGCTATGAGCAATTTTTTTCCTCATATTTGGAAGAAGATAATACTTTTACATGACTCCTTCAGAATATAGAGGCAGGTCTACAATTTTCCTAAGGATATCTATTAGATCAATATAATGTGCCCCTAGGACCTTGTAACGTATCTTTTATTTAAAACTACACCAAATCTCATGTATATGTTGAATAAGAATTTCTAATCGCAACTGAAATCTCTGAAATGGAATCTGATGTATCAAATCTACAATATTTGGGGATTATTCTTATGTATCACTATCATTGCTAATAGGCAATGAATAATTCATTGATGAAAATTTCCTCTGCACATTCCAGAAATACATTAAAGAAATTAGAATATCCTGATAGCATAAGGATAAAAATGCAAGCAACGTGCTAGCATTTGAACCTGTGATTCTCATCAAAGAAGAAAATCAGTAGGAAAAGAATTTCTTGGTGTTTTCTTTCTTTTTTTTTTTTTAATTGTGTTTCTTTCTTTGTGGCTTTTTGTGTATTGCTACAGCCAGAATTACTAGAGGAATATCAAATATTCAAATATCCCCAAAGTTTTTCCTTGATATTTACTACAGAAATTCCATAAAGCTGAGTGACTTTCAAAAGTTTCCAAGACTAAAAGTCTCCAAGTTCTTCTGCAAGTCCTGCGGCCCTTAATTGCATCAGACATAGACTTATCATTTGAGAAAGCCACTGATGAGAACCAGTGATGCAGAGAGTGCAAATGAAAACATTTCTTTCCTTGTTCTTCACCATTTTTTATGTACCTGTCAAGGTCACTGGCTTGGGCTATCTTCTGTTCTCTGTGGAGTGCCAGGGTAGTGGCTTTACATGTAATAAGCAATAAATATGCTGGAAAATTCCACTCAAATTGATGTAACAAATGGCTATTAGTCTTCTATGTTGGTGTAATTCTTCTGTCCCTAGGCAAAATCCTGCCCAAAAAGAACAGAGAAAAGAGAAGGTCTCCATGGACAGCCAGAGAGGCTGGAGAACTTTCTTATTTCCATCAAACTTCCCAGGCTACTCGCTGTTGTTTGGCCAGGCCCAGATTATAGAAATGGGACCCTTTATTGCACTGAACGATTGCTCAGGAGTTCACTGGGAGCTGATAATCTGCCTATCATGACCAATCTAAAACTGTAATACTGTCACACACATTTTAAAAATAGGCTGTGTATCACACCATATACATTGATTAGCCCCTGGAAACACTCCAACAGACATTATTCTGGAAGTCAATCTAGAATAAATATGACCTGATTGTATTCAGAACAAGTCAAATGAAGCCTTGTTATTAGACATCTAGCTTTTTCTTTTTTTTCTAACCCAAATTGCACATATTTAAATGATGTATTACTGTCTACATATTAATATCACAGCCTCCTGGCACTTATGAATCATTAAACAGAATTATAATGTGGCTTATTTCACATGTGTGCACTGATATTTAGAAAAGTTCAGTTTCCATTCTCTGAGTACCGGAATGCCTTTCAAAATCCTGAAGTTGTATCACCAGTGTATGCACTGAACTAACCCCAGCCATCCATCTGTGATGTACCAGAAATGCTGTCAGGCTGTAATAAACTACATACTGCAAAAAGTTCGAGCATAAATAAACGCATTGCTGAAAACCCCATGATAAAGGAGATCTGCAGCCCTGCTGCTAAAAAAAACTCAGTCTGCAACCCTTGTAAATGCAACCCTCACGTCTGTCTGCACAGCCACCACAGCAGACAGCACCTGACTGGAGTAGGGCCACAGAAAACAGAAGCAGTCACCTTTGGAACAAAGTTTCAGATCATTCACTGCTTGAAAAAGACAGTCAACATTTGATTTCCATATAAAAACAAATGATTGCTAATTAGTGTGTAAATTAGCTGCTTCTCAAAGTTGACTGCTGACGCTCTCTACTGCTACAAGCTGAAGAAGTCAGGTTCTTCTGTTCAATATTTGAACACAGACCCTGTTTCCAGAAGTTGAGCGAACAGCTTTCATTTTCAGCATTCTGTCTCGATGCCTCTTTACTGAAATGAACTATTGACGTGTGAGATATTTCTTGTGCAAATAAAACTGCATTTTACACCTGCTTCATTAATGCTGCTCATGAGCAAAGATGAAATGTCAGGGAAAGTAAAGCAGATGCTCTCTGAAAGAGGAAGGCTCTGTCTCTGTAATTGATAAGTTATAACAAATTATTATTAGACATAAATTGTACAGATTGTGAAACTAGTAGCATAAAGCACCATCTCCTTGTGGCAACTTAGGATCAAAGACTTGTTCTCAACTCCTTCCCAGCTCAGACTCAGTGGAAAACCCAGCTCTTTGGCATCCCTAAAGGTCATCTGAAGTGCTGACATCATGCTGAGAAAGTGGCATGGCTCTGTCACAGCTCTGCCTTGACTTCCCTTTTACCCTGAGAGAGTGGCAGAGATCAGGGTGTCATCTATTTTATGCACTCGATGCAGGCAGCAGTACCTCACTCCTGGGAGAGTAGGAGGATGTTGCTGTGATGTGAGAAACCATAATGCAGCTGTGTTGGCAGATACAGCTCCATCATCTCTGCATGCCACATTACAGCTCAAAACCCTTTCAAAATGTCTTGTAGGTAATGCTGGAATCAGTTCTCCTCTGCACAAGCTGTACTCTGACAAAGCAAGCAGCAGTCAGAAGCAAATAGCGTACGCTGTTTCCTGAGCACTGTTTTTAGCACAAGCAAGAGTGGCACCAGCAGAAGAGTAATATCCACTTTCCATCACACATTCTGTCTCCTCTCATCTATAAAAGGAGGGGAAAAGAAGTGGATATTCTGTAGAAGAGACCACCGTGGAGTTTGAGATGACCCTAACAAGGGAGTTTTTCAACGAGGATTTCCCACATGCTTTCCTTATTTGCTGTGTATTATGCTGTATCAAGCAAAGAAACTGGCTGGAGTATCCAGTCCATTTAAAACGTCAGTAAATTAAAAATGGATCATGCCACTTTTTTCTGCTTCTTCCTCCCCCTGTCCCCCCACACACTGTGAATATATTTTAGAAGAAAAGAATACACCTACTACTGAAGCAGATTCTAAGTACTTCACAGATTATGCATATGAGGAAGGAATAATAATGCAACATTTCAACACATTTGCCACACTCCATGCCTATAGATAAAAAAAAGGAGCAGTACAAACACTTGGACAAGAGGTGACTATCCCCTGTGAGACAGGGAGAAAATTGCAGCAATGGCTGAGACCTACTGTCAATAATTAATGACATCTATTCAGGTGGTGATGTATGTGTGGATCCTGAAGGATCTCAAACTGGTGTTTGAAAGCCGTATCCCAAGGAAAATCCAAACTGGTTAACAAAGCAATCTGAACAATTTGTGATGTATTTTCCCTCTCTAGTTCCTCTCACTATGCAATTCAAATCCATATAGCATATAATTAATTCAAGGATGGCTATAATATCTCACTTGCTAAATTACTATACATTTGCCTAATTAGCAATTACAAGCCACTGTTGCCACAGACATTTGCTGAGTAATGCTTCTGTTTCACTCCAGGATGGCACACAACGACAGAAAGTAGCACCACCAAAAAATGCTGTAGGTGGATGCTTAATGAGCACTGCAGGTATATCAGACAGATGCTCACAACCTCGAAGTAATCAATGCTTTACATTACAGTGCAGTGATTATCAATATAATACATGAGAAATTCATCAAAGCAAAGTGGGGAGATGTCACTAAAATTCACTAACGATGCAGCCTTGGGAAAAGCAAACAAAGCCCAAACCAAACTGACTGCTGCTTGAAATACCTTGTGGGGGCACTGCACTTCTGGTCCGTGATCCACCCCCTTCCCTCCCTGCCTGTCTCCTGGCAAAAACAAAGACAGGCTAAATATCACACTTCAAAATAAGGTTTTGGGGAGGTTTTATTACCCTGTGATTTAGGAAACAAGCAATGATAGGATCAGGTAAAAGCACATAATGAAATTAAGTCTCATTAAATATTCCTCTTGTGCTTCAAAGGCACTTAACTCTTTTAAAGGTGTGAATGAAAATGGTACATACACCTACAGACACAACACACATGCAGAAGAAAACTCACACTGTGGAAACCACACCACTTGTCACAGAGTCTCATCAAATGAGATAACTTTGTTCTTCAATACATGGATTTTAAGTTCTGCTGAGACCTGGCAATATCGCAGCCTTCTCTGCCAGAACCTATCTCCCATCATAAGTGGATTTCAGTCTCAGAGGTATCACAGAGAAGGTATCATTTAAATAAAAATTGTTACAGGAATTAATGGGAACTCAAGGTCAGAGTAATCTATTATAGCAGTTCCATCTCTATAACTGTTTTGTGTTTTTTCCTTCGTGAAGGATACAACTAATATTTTGATCAGCAAAATTCTTAAACTTCCACTTAAATATACAATGTGTGTAGTTTAGTTTAATTTCTGTTTGATATTCTGTATTACAAAATCCTTATCTATAATAATAAATTGATCCTCTAATGGACACTATTTATGCTGGTACTGTGAAGATGATTGATAAAATAATTCATTAGCAATGAGTTCTTAAGCGTTCAGTGCCTCCCAGGTCAAACTTAGCTAGAGACTGACCCTAATCCTAAATCAGATTTTCTAGCTACTCTGACAGCAAGGAAGATCTACAGATGGCAGGAACAGAACAATACTAAATAGAAACATTCAATTTTCCAAACAATTTAAAAATAAATTTCTCCTACAGACTTATGACAGATTTATAAATCTTCTGTTGGGCAGAAGAAATACAAAATTAGATAAAACAAAAAGCTGCATGGGATGGAATATTTCTGGAAGTACACCCTTCCCACCGAAACCAGCTCAGAGGCCAGAGAGGGCTGCAGTCTATCACAGAGATGATGGTGAGGGCACTGCCGTAGGCGAGGTGACTTTTTCTCATAAATTCGGCTTTCTCTTACCCAGTTTCAGTTTCTCAACAAATCCACTTCATTCAATGTCATTTTTGATGGAACGGCTTTTTTTTTTTTTTTTCTTTCTGGAGGACCCAAGTATAAATGAAAAAATCAACATCTACTAAAATGTTTTCTATTTTGTAATTAATGTTATTCCAGTGTTTCCTTCATGTCACCCTGAAAATGTGAAAAGGTCTTGTAGCTGAAATATTTTTTATATATATACTCAGTATGGATCCCCTCAAACTTTAACAGCAGCAAGTGCAGGTGAGGACCCACTGTCTGAACCACAGCACTTCTGTGCAGTAACATTTTACTCATTAGCGTCTTGTTCTTAACATCGTTCTTCACAACCTCATACATAATTTACATGACAAAGAAGTACAGCATAAAAAAAAAAAATCACCTCTCATCCTAAGATGAACACGCTCCTGTGGATTATATAACAATACCTTAGACCCATGCAGTTGTTTTCTTTTCAGAGCTGTGTTTACAAGCAGCAGTCTTTGGATTTATCAATGCCATTATTTTCATAGAAGTTTACTTCAGTCTATACGTATTCCATATTTCATTTTTATACAGGTAACATAATAATTTGCTTTCATCTAGATTAGAAGTTCTGCTACCAAAGCTTTCTATAGTGACAAGGAAATAGTCCAGACATCAGTGCTACAGTCAGCAGGTATCACAAGAAGATGTAGCCATGCTGTAGAGGCAGAGTCCAAAGAGTTCCCCAGAACCTCTCTCCACCAAACTCTAAGGCATCAGTTACAGTCCAACAGAGCAATAATGCTAAGTCCCTCTGGCAAGAGACCAAAAGCCGAAGTCACTTTAAGTAATGCCTTTTTCCTTAATATCCACCCTGTCATACACCTATCCCACAACCCACAACCTTCATACTGGGAAGCTTTCTGATTCATTACTCAGACTGCCTCCGTGTCCGAAACCATACAGCATGGAAAACTGATGGAAGAGCTGTGTTTAGTGAACCTCATCACACTGAGGTGCCACTGAGTATAACATCTTCAGTTACAGAAAGCATTTTCAGCATATTTGTGCAGATGGGTGGCAAAGCTCTGGCAACATAAAACGGTCATCAGAATTAATAACCAGAAAAATGTTCAATCCAATTTCACACAATGACCATTTATAGTAATGGGAAGCATATAGAAAACATACAACTATTACTTCTGCGCTTGCAAATGTGCTAAGTTAGCAGCTTCTCAGATTAGAATAGTAATTCATACTGCATTAGAATTAAAATCCTTTCAGCTATAAAAATGAGGCAAAAACACATCTCTCATTAAGAACTCACTCTTCACTTAGGAAATTCTGTCTCCATTGCGAGGAGAGAATGGCTTCTATGAATGGCTTTCCAGTTTCCCTGCCTCAAGGGCTGGAAACTCAGATCACCAAAAATACTCTCAGTACTACATATGTAAGTATGCACAGTCAAAGCTATAATGATTTAGTGAGCCTAGCAGCCTGGCACTAGAAAATGAGTGCCAAGCGCTGGGAAAGAAACTTACTTGGCCTCTGTTGGAAAAACAGGAACTACTTGCAATAGCACAGTATTATTATTATTATTATTTTAAGCATACCTAGGGCACTCTCCGGTAAAACCAGCTAAGTGGTAAAGCCCAGAAAATTAAGTCATTTATAATGATATTCTGAAAAGGCAAATGCTTCTGTTCCAGTGCTGAACAACTACTACTCTCATTACCAGTGTGAAGAATTGCTAGGCAAAATTGGCTTACAGGATCCTTTTCTCAAAAGAAAAGCCTTTCATTCAGGAGGACTGTGCGCCTCTTATTGTCTCCCAGGGGTGGATATGCCCACAGGAAGGGCAGGCTAAGACAAAAACAGAGGAGTTCCAGCTGCAAAGATATAAAATGCATCCATGGAGGTGAGAGTCTATGAGAGACTAAGACAAGCAACCAGCAGAATCAGCAGACTAGGAGCAGACATTTTGTTAGGAGGACTGGCTGCTAGTAACTGGTAGTAACTCCAGTTAAAAGGTCCCTGTACACAGCAGCAATATAGAGATAAACTAATCCTGGGATGGCTATAGAGCCTTGAGAATTGAACCACCTATTCCAGGATAACAACTGGCCCACTAGATGAGGTAGACAACAATCAGGAAGTTGAAACCTCTGGGTCTTCTGCCTTGTGTCTTGTATGATTTTGGCAGGTGCATGTGGTAGTGGGGCTTTTTATATCCTCACAGCAGGAGACAAGAGCTTTCTTTTGAAAGGGAAGCCCAGAACAGAAGTAGCCTCATCTGAGCATAACTGCATCCAGTACTTGGTTCTGCAGCTCCATCTGGGCCAAGAGTACACACAGGACTACTTTACATCTCTGCAGAACTGTCCTCATTGTGTTTTGGTTTTGTGAAGGGCTGATGCAATGGGTTCTGTGACTTTGAGGCTGACGGCCAGAAGTGAGGAAATTTTTCTTACAGAAGTCCTAACAGGTGATTTTGACACCACTATCATGCCCATATCAACACAGCCTTCAGCATTACCCTGTAACAAATATAACATAGCTGAGCTCAAGAGTATATAAAGTAGTTGCTGGCCTTGAGTTTTTAAGGAGAATCTATGGGCTTGCAGATCTCTACCCATAATACACAGTAGCACTAGTAATGATCAATAGCAAGTGTCTGCACAAAAACACGTGAGCTTGGATTGATTGTTGAGTTGTTGATTGATTACCCAACTCTGCAAACTGACACCTTACTTCAAGAGAACCTCCAATCAGGTGCTTTTGAAAACATTAACCAGAGGGTATCAACCAACATAAGCTAAATTACAACTAGGGCTATCATATAATGGAAAAAGATTTAAAGGACAAAAGCACATTCCTCAGGCATCAGTTAAATGAAAAAGAAAGGGAAAAAACCTTTAGTAACATGCTTTTCAATGCATGCAAGGAAAAGTAATTCATCCTGAAACTTTAGCAGCTTGTGTTAAACTGAAGCAGTCACAGCTGACCTTCCTCAGTCACTCTGATGAGTCTTTATTAGTTGTCCTCATTACATAAAGACAATCAATCAGAAACTGGAGAACAGTGGCCTTATTAGGGTTCATAAAAACTGAATGCAAATCCTCTATGCCATTCAGCCAGGGACAAGCTATTCCCAGAGCTACAGACACAGCGTCTGCGCCAAAGTCAACATACTTTTTCCTTTTTTTTTCAAGACTTGAGTTAGCTGATTGCCTAAGGAAGGAAAACAGCCAGAAAGCTACTCACATTCTCCTGTTCCCTGTGACTCCTTCAAACTCTTTTTCATGCATTCTTTAGCATGAAGCAGGAAAGGTATTCATACAAGCAGCTGATGTAAATTGTTTGGATTACTGTGTTACTCTGATGTACGTGCTCTATACCAATGTATTTGGCTAATTTCCACGAGTGCCATTTCAGAAAGTCCTTATTACTGATACAGATTGTTAGGGAGGGGCACTGAGTAAAAACTACTCCACTGCCTGTCCTCCTGAAGCACCTCCTGTATGACAGGCCAAGCTGGATCACAGCACTGATTTCTAATGCAGAACATCACTGTCACGCAGGGATTGAAACAAACTGATACCTACAATTTTCAAGGCAGATACACAGCAGGGAAACAGTTATCAAGGAAGAAATGAGATCCTGGGTGCTTAAGTCATAAAGGTCTGCTACAGGTCACCAGAACTGCAGTTTCTCAATATATCTTCAGAAGAAGAAACATGAAGGCTTGTTCAAAATAGTAATGAGCTGCTGTATATCACATTCAGAACTCCAGATGCCAGCTAGAAAATTTGATAGCTGATATTCAGGGATCCTATTTGGTATACATGAAAAGCAGCTGTTCCTAATACTTAGTTAACCTGACACCATCAAGCTTAATTTCACTCACTGCTGGGTCAACTACCATTTCTTTCTCCCCTCACAACCTCACATATCTCCATCTCTAAACAAAAGCCTTGTGGCCCCCAGACCAAATGGCTTTCATCAAACTTTAAGTTACTTTGGTATCATCCTCTTGTTGCTTTCTTCAGTATCTGAATATAAACCAATGGCACCCTGCACTCCCTTTAATTGATTTTTTTTCCCCTAGCCATAATTTAAATGTGAAAGTAGCTTTCAGAGGCTAAACCACTACAAACAAAAATTTTTCAGTGGTTAACAAAACAAAAAAAAATCCCTATACCATTCTTCTGTTAAGCTGATCTTCACCTGAAAGGCACTGACAAAGAAAAGACTGTTAGGCAATTTTGTTTGCCTTTGATGTACAGAGCAACCAAGACCCTTTTAATAGATAATTCTGAAAACCTTCTAAGCAATTCCCATACCGCACACACAAAAAAATACCCAAACTACATCTGTTAGTTTCCAAATCCTCCTTCACAACGACAGACAAATATACTTGTACATTGGTATTCTTACCTCTTCAGGGTAATCATGGAGCAAGTCCAGTCAGTTGACAAAACATGAATCTTGTTTTGATTTCCAAATGAGTATATACACTGTCTGACAATAAATATATAGACAGAGATAGACAGAGTCTCTTGACTTTCAAACTGCCATTGAACCAATAGCCCTGGTTCCCTGACTGTCAAATAATGGTAGTCAAGAGCCTTCTGTAGCTTGGGTGGTATGGACAAAACTGCTATCTCTGCTTCAGTAAACAAGCCATACTCTGTGGCATTTAAGAAACAGAATTGAAGTAAAGTACCACATTTCACAGTAAGAAGAAGGTCATCTTGACCTTAAAGACACTGGCAGTTATGAGTGCTTGTTTCAGCTTTCATAGAAGATGAATGTTGCTGACCTAATAAAGTCTATCTAGATTGTCTGTTATGAAGACAAAACCTCATTATCAAGTGGTCATATTGAGATCATAAATTCTGGACCTCCTAGAGTTAACTTGGTTCCAGGCCTCTTCCCTTGGACTGGGAAATTATGCCTCATACAATGTTATCAAGCAACTTTCATTTGCACACTGTAGCTGCAAATGCAATATTAATGTAAAGCAAATAAACCACATATGTATATAGTATCCAGGGACATGTTTCCACAGAGTTAAAGAAAAGACAGTGACACTATCCAGACATAACTTAGTCAAATCCTCTTCAAGGATACGTCATACTTCCTGCACCATGCACTTGGAAGTAAAGGATAGCAAGGTCTTGTCAGCAAGCCAGTTTGAGTTAGTAACATGAGTTTCGCATGTTCACAAACACATTTGGCAAGCCAATCCTTAGAATGACCCAGTATTTCAATGGTAAAAATCTACAGTGTTTCACTTTGTGAAGTAGCAGCTCCATCCTTTAAGCAAAAATTTTTCACAGAGGTGTCATGCATGTTCACAGTCTCATGCATTACTTAGCTTCCCACCCCCTCATGAGTGTGGGGAGGTGGGGAAATAGGAAGCAATATTTTGTGCAGCACAGTTCTTCTAGTCAAATAAATACAAAACACATGACTACATGGAGATGCTGCTTCTACTGTCAGATCTATATTTAAACATGTGCCGAAATAAGGGATCTAGAGTCTGTTTCAACCACTTGCTATTTTTACTTTCTAGGAGCACTCAAACTCATACACAAGAAATAGATGCAATTACATACCACTGTATTACAACGCACCTCTTTGAACTGGTCCTTAACACATTTTCTTACTGCACCAGCACTATTCTCATGAGATGCACAAATCAGATTGAAACATCACAGTTCAGATAATACACAAACACATTCTCATAGTCTCTTCAAGAGGTGCTACGGACAGTGTAAATCAGGGCACAGTTGAAGCTTTGAATTTCATGACTGGCATAGTTCAACTGTTTTTAAACAGCATCTTCTATATCTACTGTTATGTTTAAGATACTCATAATTTCTCAAAATATGGCCAGGTGGAAATGTGCAGCTGGAAAGGCAAAGGTTAAATAATTAAATAATTGAAATACCTGCTTTGGATTTTTGCTGCATGAAAGATATTCAGAACACTGTACATTCTTTAGCAAAAATAATATTGGTTGGAAAAAGAAACAGACATTATAGCACATACTTAAAATACAGCCTTGCACTTCTGTTCGAATGAGATTTTTTCGACAGATTTTACATCTGAGAGAGTGGAAAGAATGGCAGTTTTAAGATCTGATATATTTTAAGACTTTTGGTCTTAAAGACTGTAGCTGTTTTAATTCAAACTTGGAAAGATAGCCTTTGAAAGATGTTTCAGAGCAGGAGTAGAACTATTTAAAGTAAAAATAGATTAAGCTTTTATACTTGAAGACAAACAAAAAAGCCAATATTTCATTCACGTTTGCATACAACATAGTTTTCTCTAAGCTATATGAGCAGCTGGCTATCTGCTTAACTGCCCTCATTTATCTGACCCTAATTTCTAATCTGGATTTTTCTTCTCCATAAAGATTTAACAAAAGCAAAACAAATAAACAAACAAACAAAAACAAAAACAACAACAACAACAACAAAAAACACCCTGAAAATACTTCCAAGCAAAGTCAGACCATGAAAATAAAGTGTAATTTATACACACTGATAGAAATATGTTATATTATGTGCTTTAAAACTTCCAAAATTTGAATAGTGCTTGAGCCTACGGTGATTTTTTACCCATGACTTCCCTGCCCCTACCTCTAGCTGAATGATAATAGCTTTTGTCCATTCTGATTTGAACAATTGGGCATTAATTGCATCTGCTAAAGGGACACAAAATCAGAAGGAATGTAATTTGGATGGGTTTTGGACAATACTTTGGCTGCAAGGATAACTGCATTCTCTGATCACATCTGATCTGCAAGTCAGACTTTGCGCCTCCAGAGAGAAAAATCAGATTCCTCACGTCCTTGGCAGCTTCCTGTCTCTTCTGTATCCACCTGGGTCATCAGCTCTTTCCTTTAAGAGACTGTGATCAGGACAGAAAGGAGTGAAGAGAGGGCTTCCCTGAAATTGAACTTTTTTTCATCTTATCAGCAGAAATACAAACTGACAAGCAGCTTATACATATACCTCTGTCATTCTGAAATGGAAGGCTGAAAAGAATCTAAATAGGTGACTGATCACCTGAAGAATTTGAAGTCGTTACTGAAGTCATGTGTGCTGAGTTGCATGATCTAAGTTAGAATCTAAACAGGCATTTTTTACTAAAAGGTTGTGCTCCAAATACCTTTTCAAGAAAAGAAGAGAGATCAGAAAATGAGGCTGGACAAGCAGATCGAGATGAATTATGTTTTTGGAAACTGACAGTCTTAAAAGCTCTTGATAGATACAGGGAAAGAACGGTGGACTGTCATAGAATTTTTGTCATGTTTCCCATTTTGTACATTCTTTCCAAGCTCTATCTGAATGCACAATAAACTACAGGCTCAGTTCCCTTCATGGGTGAGCTCCTCTCCAGCAGTGAAAGGACAGGTGTCCTGGCAATGACATGCACAAAGAAGCATCTGGAGCTGTAACCCTCCTCAGGAAGGCTGGACCATTCAGGCTGCCTTACTACATGGCTAATTTCACTGACCTGCATTCTCCTGCAGTCCTCCCCAGCTGCCTACCAAAAATGGGGGAAAAATAATTCTGCATCCTCTGTTCTGTCATTAGTTGAAGAAACGCTATCTAAAAAGAGTAAAGGGTGGTGGGTAAGCACTAGTATTAAGAAGATACCGCAAGGGATACTTTATTTGCTAGCACACACCAGGACAGCAAGTTTTCTCTGTTTTTGTCTTCCTTTGCCCACTATGTCAGCAGAAGTAATTCACTGGATAGCTGATCAGGGGAGTACTTTTTCAGTTGCTACTGGAAATAGTTTTCATTCCTGCAACTTGCTTCTTGTCTTTTGTTGGCTTCCTTTTCCACTCCTACTGCTTCTGCCTTCCTCCCAAGTTCATTAGATTACAGTGGAATTTGGACATGTTTTTCCATAATATTTTGACAAAGACAAACCAGAAATGAGCTCAAGTCCTCTTTCTTTTTTCTGGCCTCACGTTCTTCCTCCAGATCAGCTGATACTAGAAGTAAATATTGATTCATTTGCTTGGCACTCTCCTGTTGGTTAAATATTTCAATTTTATTTTTTAATAAATACTGACCCAGGCTTTTTTTTTTCCTATATTTATTTTATCTAGGTGACAGAATTTTACTGCTCCTTGCAGTTAGCCATAGATCTGTTCTCCTCTGCAAATGGATTTGTTTACTTGCATCTTTCCTCAACCCAGCCCCACATTGCCATTTTCACCCTGCAGTCCTGTAAGAAAAAGTGTAGGCAATGCATTGTCTTTTCTGAATTACCAAATGAACTATTTTAAGAACGATGAGTCACAGAAGACACACTGGGGGGAAAAATAAAAATTAAAAATCAGATACAAAGTAGAACAGTTTATATAAATAAAATGGCTAAGATTTTCAACAGTGAGCTAATTTTTGTGGCTCCACTGTAAGTTCTAGGCAACTTGGCTATTTACTGCAACTCATGCTTTTACTGTTTCAAACCTGTTGGCTTCCATTATCTTTCAGATCACTGGAAAATGTTCTCCAGAAAAATAAACCACACTATTTATTTCCTCTACTAAAATTCTAGCAACTCAATATTAAATGCGATTTTTTAAAATTTGCCTGCCCATCAACACACAAATGAAATTTTGAGAGCATTTTACACGTACATATTAGATTCACACTACTAGAACGGATGAATCCCCACAATCAGTTATAATGTAAAGGATTAAGCTACATTAGTTTTCCTCAGTTTAATGAAAAATGATGAAAAACTGATAGGTTTATTTAAAAATATACCTGTTAATATCTTTCATCCAAAGATATCATTCATCTACTTTCATGGAAAGAAGGAAGTTAATGGAATTATCTACTTCATACAACTTTATCTGCAAATCAAGTCCAGATGTAGAACAGGATAAACTGAGCCTTTGCTCCCAGGCATTAGATCTTGGCCAGGCATTGCTTACTACCAAGAAGTCCCTTCTGAGGGACACAAAAGCCAACTTCTGAGGTGCCTCCTCTGTGGGCCTCATTCTCATGGTCTCATACAAAATATTATTAAAGTTTATCAGTTGAATTTAGGCAACCCATCTCAGACTGCTTTGCTTTGCATGTAGCCTGTAGTTAATGACTCTTTTACTGTTTTACCTACAAGCTCTGTGAAAGATCTTTTTTGCTTGCTTTTACTATGTGAATGGTAATTGTGAAATTTACCTAAGCAAGATTTAAAGTAAGCCTTCACTGAGCACACTCTTGAAATTTTCACAGCTTGGCTGTGTGGCCACGTAGCATTGTGGTGTTACATTTCCAACTCATGAAATATTCTGAGATACTATATAAGAAGGTCAGCTAAAAGTTCACATAAAACCTCAGCCAACCATCCAATGCTCCAGCCAAATGTTGCTCATGTAATAAAAATGCTCTGAAACTTTTGCACTTCTGAGATGGTATAATCCTTTCAAATTAATTTTTTTTGAGGTGAGGTTCTGTTGGATTCCCAGTCAGTCAATTATTAGAGTTAATCCCATGTTCCATTAAACTAGAGAAGACAACTTATCTGCATGAAGTTTCTTGTTCACCTATAATGTTTGCAGATTTTGAGTGCTTTTGATATCAATGTCTGACAGTGCATGCTCTACATTGTTCTTATCTGAACTGCATATGAATTCTGACTTTGCTTTGACCAAAACTTATTCTATTGAATAATTTTGTTATCTGCACTACTTAGTTAGAACTGTGCAATGCTAATTTCTCTTTTCTGGTTTCCTAGCTATGGGCAGGTTTTTTGAGAAGCTAAAAAGAAAAGATGAGAACATGCTTTAATTTATAAAGTGAATTGACAAAAGGCTGCAATTTAAAAGAACCTCCTTCCTTTACAGATAGAAAACAAAGCACCATTCATGTCAACATTTATGCACACAATTAAATATAAGCATGCCTACTCATTGCTGCATCTAAATAAGTATCTGCAGGATATGGGCTCGATTCCCATTTTCCTTTCAATTCACTCATATTTCCAGTCCATACTTTGGAAGAAAAATAAATACTCCAATCATTCACAGCACATTATACTTCCAAATCACTCTATGAATGATTACATGACAATTAGGAACTTAAGTACCTTGCATAGCATGGAGCTAAACAGAGGTTCTAGCTTAGGACCTGAAAAGCCTGAACCACATTATTGCAAGCACTTTGCCAGAAACAGAAATCTGGTCTCTACACACGATTAATGATTCCATGTGTAGCCCTGTGCCAATGATTTATAGTGTTCTTGACACAGGCTAGTATATGAATGTGGCAACTCACTGTGTTTGCTTCTATATATGCCTGAAAATACTTATTACAGTCCAGCAAAAAGATTACTAACTCCCAACTCCTCATGCATAGCTTTAAGAGTAAAAAATGTAACATCAGCATCCTCATTGCAACAACAGCAACAACAACCACCCTTGGATTTAATAAAAGTTATATTCAGATGCACTCTCAATATTTCACCAGAAGTTTTTCTCTCCCACTGAAGAAAACAATGTTATCTTTCACGTATTATTTAGCTTTTCTCTGGAACACCATATATGTTTCTTAGTGTCCTTTAAAAACAAAAAAAAAAAATGAAAAAATGTACTATTTACATAAAAGGCTCTCTTTGTTGTCACTGGGACAACTGTATACATCTTAAATCTACTACACATGGAATTTATATTCTCCTTTACCTGTTCAGGAGTGTTACAACAGGTACAGTGTTGAAACATATCATCCATTGAGAACGACACTAACAACAGCAAGAGTGGGCCATACTCACAGCAGTAATTCATGTCCCTCCATCCTGTCAGAGCAGGTCAGATCCTTACCACTGGACAGTCTCAACATTACATGGGTCTTATCCTTTTCCCATACATCAGGCTGGCTTTCTCAGAATCATGTGGCTATGACACTTTGCATCATTACATTTTGTGTATATTGTTTATCCAAGTTAATTCTCCAGCCTTACTGGAGAACGCAAGCAGTCAACAAATCAAACAGTGGAAAACAGTATAATAGGACACTGTTGCATAAAAGAAAATGTTGGATGCAGCCCTGAAGCAGAACTTTAAAATAGGAATTTGATAAACAGAAATAAAATACGCTGGTATATTCTGAGAGCCAGAACCATTTAGCATGTATCACAGGAGTTGGAAGGAACCTCTGGAGATCATAAGGGTCCAAACTCCTGCTAAAGCAGGTTCCCAAGGAAAGATCACAGACAAAAGTGTCCAGATGGGTTTTGAACACCTCTAGAGAGACAACAACCTCTCCAAACAGCATGCTTCAGTACTTCATCCCTCTCACAGGAAAGTTCTTCCTCATGTTTGTATGGAATTTTCTGTGTTCCATATTTTTCCATTGCCCTTGTTTTCTCACTGCACACCACTGAAAAGAACTTGGCTTTATTCACTTGGCTCCCATTTTTTAGATATTTACAAGCACTGGTAAGATTCCCCCCCTCAATCTTCTCTTCTCCAGGCTGAGCAGTCCTAGGTCTCTCGGCAATTCTCCATTAAATCTCCAGGCCCCTCATCATCTTTGTGGTGGCCCTCCACTGGACTCTCTCCAGATGTTCTCTGTATTTCTTGGACGGAGGAGCCCAGATCTGAACACAGGACTCCCTGGCCTCACCAGGGCAGAGTGGAGAGTATCACCTCTCTGAACCTGCTAGTCATGCTCTTTTTAAAGCACCCCAGGATACCACTGGCCTTCCTGGCCACACTGCTGGCTCACGGCCAACTTGTTGTTTGCCAGAAAAGAACAGGTTCTTCTCTACAGAGCTCCTCTCCAGCAGGTCATCCGTTAACCTGCACTGCTGCACGCAGTTATTCCTCCCTAGGTGAAGGACTCTGCATTTGGCATTGCTGAACCTCATAAGGTTCCCCTTTGCCTATCTATCCAGCCTGTCCAGGTCTTGCTGAATGGCAGCACAGCCTTCTGGTATGTCAGCCACTCCTCCCAGCTTTGTATCATCAGCAAATTTGCTGAGGGTGCACTTTATCCTTTCATCGAGGTCAGAAATGAAGATATTGAACAAGACCAGTCCCAGTACAGACCCCTGGAGTTCACTGCTAGTTACATGCCTCCAACTAGAATGCAATGCTGATCCCAACCTTCCGAACTCTGCCCATCGGTCAGTTCTCAGTCAACGTCACTGTTCGCTCATCTTTCCTGCTCTTCCTAAGCTTACCTACAAGGTTGCTATGGGAGACAGTGTCAAAAGCCTTGCTGCAGTCAAGGTATACAACATCCACTGCTCTCCCTTCACCTCCCCGTCTGGTTATGACATCATAGAAGGCTACCAGTTTGATCGAGCAAGATTTCCTCTTGATGAATCCATGCTGACCACTCCTGAGAACATTCTTTTCTTCCACTTTCATGGAAGAAAAATCTCATGAGCAGTGGATGGGTGAGGTAGAGCTCAGTAATACTGAAAAAAAGAATCCTTAGTTTCTACACACTCTAAGTAAGCTGCTAAAAATCACTACTGAAAACATTTAAAAAAAAAAATTAAGTAAATACAATGAGTCAGATTCTGTCATCAGTTCCAATGGAACACCTCCCATTAATAATTCTTGCCTATGGAACAGACTGGTAAAGTTACACTTTTCCCATGATCTTTTACTATTTTTCAGTACCACTAAGCAGATAAAGAATTCCAGTGATGTAAGAGGAAATTGAAGGCACTTTTCTTTCAGTTTTATGCTCAGTAGTTCAAAGCTGGCTTTTGTTGCTTCATCTTGCTATTCTTGCCCACATGAAAGGCTTGTACTTCCACTTCTTTTCCTTTTCTATCTTCCCTTCTTTCTTTGTTTATAGAAGGATAATTTGCCTCCTAATGCTGAAGATAAAAATCTTATTCATCATCTATTTTCAATCTTGATCATTTCATTTAAGAACCACTAACAAAAGTTGAAAAAAAAAATCAAAATTTTGCATTTTGGCTACCATTGCCCCATAATTGTGAGTGATTGCTGCCAGCACTGCTGTCAGCACAGTGCAAACCTTCAAAGGCTTTATTTCATTTGCAAGCCCAGATAGCAGATACAAAGAACAAAAGTGTTATGACAGAGTTAACCGTCAGCCTACAGTACACCATCAAAAGGGGACTGTTAATGAGCTACTCTCTGTTCTGGACCCTCTGAAATAAAAATGCAAAACCTTTGAGCTCTCAGGAAGGTTTTAAGAAAAAAAAAAAAAAAGATGAAATATAGAAAACAAAATGCCCAGATTTTCTGCAGGCAGCTGCCTGTAGGTGTGAAGTGTTCTGTTTGTAGTTTTCACACAGCTTATCACAAGCAGCTGTTTTTTCATCAGACCATGGCGAGGGGGATGGGAACAACATGCGAGAAGGGAAACACAAGACACTGAAATATTGAGAAAACGACTCTGAAAGTTTTTATGCTTGCAAGAGTCTTTTTCCTGCAGCACCTGCAGACTCTTTGTGAGCTTCAAAACAAAACCCACCTTTCAGAATAAAGAACAAGTGGCATTTACAGGAAAATAAGACTGAAACCTGAAGAGGTAAAGGCTACAAAATTGACTGGCGAGACATTCACTTAAATGTAGCAAGGTTACAGTTCTTAGAAGCAAACTAGGTCATACAAATTACTTTTATGCTCTTGATTCCTCATAAATGCAAATGGAAAGGCTACTACCATAAGCCATATCCTCTTACAATGATCAGCAGAAATACTACTGGGAATAAAAATTGAATTACTATCTTGTCTTATTTCTATTAAATCTAATGTGCACTGGTAAAGAAGCAAAGGGATTCTTGATTCTTCTGCTCATAAACAAAAAGTCTTGTTGGTTTCCTAAGCTGTAAAACCCGTCAGTTATTTTTTCCCAATCTAAATTCCTACAAGAATTGAAGGAAACTCTAACTGCTGATTAGGCTTGGGTAAACCTCTAGGAACAGCTATGTGAGCTAAAGCAACTTGTAGCAGCTGAACAGCTTCTTTTCCCTGTGCTGGGTACTCAGTTCTATTAAAAAAAAAAAATGGATCTTTTACTCATCACTGCCAGAAATTTGGGACAGCTCAAGTTGCAGTTCCACCTCACTGCTCTAGCTGGCATGGATCTTTGGTGTCCTTCATGTGTCAGACATTTTCCAAAGCAGAGATAAGGCAAATGACTTAAAAACATTTCTTCTTCTAAACTGCGTATGAGAATAGCTCCTGTACAAGTAACCTATTAACTTGCATGAACTTCAGCAGGTAAGACACAAGCTGTGTCCAGTTTTTGCTTGCTTATGGTATTCTTTTTCAGTTAGCATGCAAGGTGACAATAAGATTCAGCATGCCACTTTGGGTTTATGCAAGTTGATTTACGCATTTTTCTAGATCTGCTGTGTCCTGGCTCCACTGAAGTTGACACTTCTGTGCATCCAGTACCTGCACATACAGCAACTGCTACTCAGAGGTGACTTTTTTTTCCCCTTTCTCCTAACAGCCAGATGGCAACTACAGCTGTAAAGGGTGTTACAAAGGTGGGAGTAAAAGAATATACCAAGAAAGAGATGAAGAACTGAAAGAAGACTGCAAGAAAATGAATCTTCTGTACTTGCAAACATTGTAATTGCTACATTTCTACCCTCGCCTTCAAAGAAGAGGCAGCAATGCCTAAAGGTTACTCCTTTTAAGATCCTTGACTGCTCTGCAGACTGCTGACCTTTTCAGATTTCCCAAGTGATACATTAAAGTGCGTCATTCTGTCACAACAGTTCTGAACGGTGCAACTACTCACATGTCTATTAGAGCCAACATGCTGGAAGGCAGTTGGATGAGATATGTCATTGCAAAAAATCAATAAAAATGCTTGCAGTTCTTCAGAAAAGGACAAGAGAAGAAGCATAAAAAGGAAAAAAATGTGATGTTATCGATGAAAAGACTAGAAGTTTACATCTGCTAAACAAATCCCTGCATTGAACTATTTGTGATAATTGCATCTGAAGAAAAATATGTTTCTAGTGAGAAGAGTAAGTACAGGCTTGCAGATAGTAGCTGGCCATTTCAGAACTCGGGTATTCCTAAATACAGAGTTAATGTTTTGAACTCAAAATCTGATTTCTAGTACTTGCAGCTGCACTTAAAGATGTAAGTGGGGCATCTACAAAAGGAACCTATCAATTGGAATTACTGTCAATGAAATTGCCATTGTTTTCATTGCAATTTTTGCAACTTCATCTCGGAATTGGTTACTTTTTCCTAAGGTGGAAGACATGAAGAAGTCCATGACTTGCGTTCCTTCCTTGTGAGCACCTAAGGGAACTCCATCACTGAGTGTCAATGGAAAGTCTACAGCGAAACACATGAGAATTGGAGAGGAAGTACTCTGGAGTGAAAAGCCTGAGCTGTAAAAGAAGTTGCCAGAGGGCATGAAGTCAAGGGGAAGAACACCATCTCTAAGTCACACTATAAGGTTTTCAGAGTTTGTACCTGTTCCCCTCCCTGAGGATAGCAGAAGAGTAGGAGGGTCTAGGCACACTTCACCATAAAAACATAATTCACCACCCAAGCCCTTAGATGGACATTTGACATGTGCAGCAGGAATTGCCTTGAATAACTAGAAAAGGAAGAAATAAAGAATACTAGGATCCAACATCAAGACATAAATCCCTTCTGTCAATCTCTTTTTTTACTTGCTTCCACATTTCAATCTCATTTACATTAAAATTGTTGTTTTACTGCCAAAATAAATTCTTCAGCTCTTGTTTTCTACCATCTTGCCAGAAAAAACAGCTCAGGAGGTTTAAGACCAGCCTGTGTGCCTCCTGGAATCTCACTGATCATTGATCAAGGGGAAGTTTCCTGCCACCTACAGTCCTTCAGTTGTGTGGCAAGCCATCCATTTGGCAGAGCCAGGGCTAGGAGTAGGCTTTGGGGCCTAGATACATACAGGTAGATACACTATTTCTTCAACCTTGTAACATCAGCTGATTTGTGAGTGGAACTGATGTGGGGAGAGTACTGGCTTGCAGTTGCTTGTGTTCCTGCAACAGCTCCTCAAATATTTTTGCTCCTCCCTGACTGTGCCTTACTGGCAGTTATGGCTAGTGACTGATGGATGATAAAAAGCTTGCATTTCCATTGGCAGCCTCCTTGGGTTAACACTATGTCTCTTTGCAATATGGAAGACCATATGGAAATGGTTTCCCAATGGGAATGGACAAGCACAAGGGACCACACAAGTTAGTGGGGGAAAGAAACAAATCAGAGATAGTGGTCTGAGGTCAGCAAAAAAAAACTGGGAATAGCAGGTGGTGGTAAGAAGTAAGAACTACAGGATATGGCAGACCAACAGTCCTATTGCTTCTGAGTGCCAACAAGCATTACATAAGAGGAAGCTTATTCATTTCACTGAAGAAGTCAAAATTTTTGCAGAGTCAATCACAACTGAAGTACACAGTACTATATTATTCATAAGCATTGAGGTCTTTGCCTGGACTTGTCTAGCAATTATGATTTGTATGACAAATACAGTGGTAACATTCACATTTTTTTCCTAATACACAATAGTTTATATTGTTAACAATAAGCATTTAAATAGCACTACAAGGTTATTCATTATTTTTTGTAGGAAAATGTTTTCCCTATCTGCCACCCACTCACCAAAAAGAATACAGTTCAGACGACATATTTCAACACAGGTTATATCAAACTCTACAATAAGATGTGAAAACAAGCTGTTTTGCCTTTTTCATTCATTGCTTAATATTTATTGCACTTGGTCCATGGTCACATTTCAACACCTTTGCTGCTTTTCCTGGAACCCTTCCAACAGGTGTAGTGGGAACTGGACTTCAGCTCCCATATGTCAGCCAGAAGAGATACCCCTGCACGCCCCTTAATAACAGCCTGTCACAAAACACTCATGGACCATGATGGTGGGAAAAGGTCAAAGACCCCAGCTGCAGCCTACAAGGGTAAGTGAAGATGACTACATCTGGAAAGTGACCAAATAAAAAAAACTGTCCGACTACAACTTTCCTTATTTTCCACTTCGTGGACAAATAAAAAGGCAAAGGATCTCCTGACACTGTGGCATAAAGGATGTGATTCATAACCAGACTCAGTGCATGGAGCAAAAAGGCAACAAGAGGAATTAGCATAAATTAATTCCAGAGAGACTGGTACAGGAAATGTATTTCAGAAGGCAGAACCTCACTCTGCCTTAGAGAACAGATACTCATTTCTACCTTGCTTTATAAGATGAACAAGGACCAGCTCACTTATTGCTAATTTTTTTCATACCTATTAGGACCTACCAGCTTTTAATTAGCCATTGTAACTGGAAACAGTCATATTTGTTCCAAGTACAACATAAAATTCCATAACTTTCTACGTGCTGTAGTCTGTTCAGCAACTCTTCAGGTTTGCAAGATGAACTGTATATAGATTACTATGGAAATTTTAAACAAACTACACTACTCCTCAAGGGGAAAGTATACTACTGTATCTCAACTATTCTCTGAAAACAAAATGAGGAAGAAATTACTTTCTAATCTCAGGAGAGATTTCTTTACTAAGCTAAATGAACTGAAACTAGTTTTGCCTCCTGCTGCTGCTAGCTTAGTGGTAATAAATAGTTTGGGGGTAGCACTCTCCCCCCTGAAGTTGCATCCTAGTCTCATTGTTTAGATATCTATAGACTGGAGGTTATTTTTACTACATCCTGTCAACAGCGAAGAGACAAAACTATCAGGAAGAGGATGCATTAGGCTTTTACATTAACTGTTGGTAAAACTAGGATCCAACAGCCAAATATTCACTTGTACACACAAGCATGCTTTGTTTTACTCTTTGACTTCTCCACGTTAATGCTTAGCTCAGGTGACATGACTCTGCAGAGAATCATAGCTCATTAAAAGCACTTGGGAAAGTTTCCTGGTTTTTCACATTCTAGTCTAGAAGAACACAGCCCATGGTGCTTGCAGCAGCAAGCTCACACGTCAGTCCCTGAAACCTGGGCAGCCCAGTGAGAAACTGCCATGGAACATATAATTCCAATAGAAAATTCATCTCCTCTATATACCTCACGTTCAGAAAGTAACTTATTCCTCCAAGTTGTGTTTTGGAATGTTATTCAGTACAGAGATTGAATTTACTATCACATGCTTATTGACTTGTAACCAACTGGAAACACACATGCACTGTAAGCTAGGACTAGGAGCATGAATGCATTTGTAGGTTGCTACTGCTATTCTATACAGTTTACACAAACAGAAAGTTCCTTTTGGATGGAAACTCAATCTAGAAGGTCATCACATCAGTCCAGGAACTCAAGTCTTCAGAATGAAGTTCTGCTGTAGCTAAACCTTAAGCTTTATCTTTCATTACACTCTAAAGTATTGCTTTTATGTTCCACATAAAATGGAGACTTGTCTCAGCAAGTAGCATTAGCTTACATCCAGAAAATGTATGTTACAATTTTAAATTCAAGACCTAAATACTATATCAAAGGCCTTTCTTAACCATACCATCAACTTAAGTGATATTGCAACACATTTTAAAGTAAATGGAACTAGTTTGGAAAGGAATAGCATTACTTTTTAGAGATATTGCAGTAATTTTAGTAAATGATACCATTACTGAAGAGTTAAATACAGGATTTTTTTTATTTATTTTATTTTTTGCACATCTTTGATGTTTTGTAGCAATAGAGTCGCAGAAATGTTTCTCTCGCTATTCCCATATTCTCTATACAGATTAACACAGCAGTTTTGGAGAAATTGCTTGGGTCATGTATTCATAATAGCTAATGACCTTAACAAATGCACATTTAAGCCTCTGGGCCCATTTCATATAACAAAATAAACACAGAATGTCTGACAGTTATATACATACATATATATATACACACAAACACACACATCATAGAAACATGTATACTCACTTATTCTCATTTCTAAGCTTAGGGAAACACAAGGTATGTGAATTGTGTAAAAAAGTGAAGTGCAAGTGATATTTTAAGATTTATTTTTTTTTCCCAAATCAGAATAATAAAAGCTTGATCTGGAAAAAAAACATATGGATAACAACCTAGTAACATCATGTTGGTTCTGTTTTCTACATCACTGTTTTAGCCCAATGACAATGCAGTTTATGTTGTAAAGGGAAGATTTTTTTCTTTTCGTAAAGCACTTAAAATCTTAAATGGCAGACTGCCAGCGATGCTCTGCTGAGAGCTACAAAACAGCAAAATTAACTTGGAAAAGACAGTACTGAAAATGAGACATGAAGTTTGCTGTCTGATGTCACTGGTGTTTTAGGCTTGGTCTTGGTTTTGCTGTCCTAGGTTTGTCATTTGTGACTGCTAAAAAAGAAATGATGCCTGGTACACAGATGTAACTTGGACCAGCCCCAGCCCTTCTATTGGTTTTGCTTCCCCCTCTCAGGGAGATGTTTTAATGCATTACTCTGTAACACCACTGGTGCAAGCTGTGTGCGTGTTCATTGCTGGACTTTCCTAGCACAGCTATGCAAAAAAAAAAAAAAAAAGATGATCTGTGAAGTAGCTATCAGTGTTGTAGGATTTCCTACCAAAACCTAGAAACACCAAAAAGTATTAGCTTTCCTCAGCATAAACTCTGTATCTACAACAATAATTACCAGTTGTGATTCACCACACTGCACCTTGGGGAGAACAGAGGTGGAGACCAAGATGTGCAAAATATAAAACCAGCTGGCAGAACAGCTGCTGAAACTGTCAGAACAGGGTTATGGTGGTGTTCTTGTTTTGTTTTTCTCTACACATCCAGAGCCCTGTATGCTTCTGACAAGTTTCTTAGCCTTTTATGATATTTTGTTTACTCTGACCCTCTCCACTCTCTTGTTTCTCTGCCTTTTTCTTCACTGGGCCTCCTTTCCTCCTACCACCTTCTTCTCTTCTCCTTTCTCCTCTCATTTTGGATTTATTCCTGAACAAGCTTTCCTCCCTTCCAGCATAACCACAGCAACACAAGCAGCACTACATCTCTGACAGTCTGAGTTGTTCTGAACTTCCTCCCTCTGCTGCAGCCCCTCACACTCCTAACCCCATCCTGTCAACCACACGTATGACATATAAAGTCCTCAGGGCATTTTTCTTTTCTCCAGTCAATGCAGTAGCACAACAACATCCTGTTCTTACTTAACCACTGGGTACCAACAGAAAGCAGTCCCAGTCAATGCATAGACTCCTCAATTGAACTGAAAGCTCACCACTTCTCTTACACCTCTGGTGTGGCAAAATGTCCTAAAAAGCCTCTTCTTGAGAGTCATGCCACAGTCCAAGGGAGTCTGCCTAGGTTGGCCGATGACCCCCAGCAGGGGACAGGTATTAGTGTCTATGAAATGAGTTATCTGGAGCACAGGTAAGGTAGGGGAGATGAATATGCATACACACACGTGTGAATTTGTGCATATACCTGTGTGTATCCAGGGACTGCAGCAAGAAGACTGATAGCATCAGAAGCCGGACCAGGTAAAAGCACAGGAGGACAGTGGAAAACCTGCAGCATTGTACATGTACGTTAGGTACAGAAACTGCAGAGTAAAGCTGACTGCTCATTTGAATTGCAATCTCACATAAACATATAATATTTAAAGTCACATAAGATATTACATGCTTTTAAGAATATGAGCTGATGTGTAGAACTCCAAAAATGTGAGTTTGCAATGCACAACAATAAGCTTAATTTGGCTTACAGAGATCATAAACTAGTCTACAGACTCTTGACCACTTACATTCTTGTTAACCCTTAGTTACTCTCCTAAAATAGATCAGGCACATGTAATGAGCAGTACTGTTGAAAATATTCATCATCACAACAAGCACTAATTCATATGTCCAAATTCTATCTCAGATAGTTTCACATACTGAAAAAAAAAAGTTCACTGACAAACTGGAGACTGCAGCAGCCCTGAAATGTAAAAGACCAGCAGTATATTCACACTATATTATTGATAATTTTACAAATGTTTTAATCCTTCAACTGGACTAAGAACAAGCATGTGCTGAACTTCATTGACTCACATACAGGACTGGAGACTGGCTTGCATTACTCACTGCAAGACATGTTATTTTAATTATACAGTGGTAGTGGCTAGATCCACTAAATCTCTTAAGTGTGTACATTATGATCATTTTCCGAAAACCTGAAGCTTGAGGTACACTGGTAAAATAGTGAAGCACAAAGACCCCTGCTTTAATCCTGCAAAGACTTGTGTATATGAGATGCAGGCTCATCCAAGACGATGCAACATTCTATAATCAAATGAGTAACAGACTTATAGCAATATACTATTTATAAAAAAATAAACAGCAAAACAATATTCTAAATGAGTTTGTAATTAAAAAAAAATCATTTCCCATTCTAATTTCCCATTTTAGAATAATGTAAATGGTTTCTCATAATAAAATATCATTATCCATGTGCTTTCTTGATTTCCAGAAAACTATACTTTTTCCAGATTCTCTACTTTTCTCTTATTTTTCTCCTGTTTGCTCAAGCAAGAGTAAAACTTGCCTCAGATGAACATACGTCTCATTTTAAGGATAAAAGACAGGACGAACAATATTTCTAAACATTAAATGGGATGTGGCAAATTTTTACACTATCAGTGTATTTTTTCCCAAATGTGTTTCTAAAGAAATAATAGGAGTAATTGCAGACAAGCAGAGAAGAGAAAGCAAAGCAATGTAAACACAAACAAACAAACAAAAATAATTCTGCAATGTAAAAAACCTTAAGCAGTCATCATGATTTCAAGAAGAGGTCGTCAACAACCAGAAGTTTAACCTGTGCAGATCACAGAATCCTGGAATGGTTTGGGTTGGAAGGGACCTTTAAGATGATCTAGTTCCAATCCCCCTGCTATAGGGAAGAGAATGACAGCCTACACTTGTGCAGATGCCACCTGGGTGCAGAAAGAATGACCAGAAGGTTTTGAATTCAACCCTAATTTGCCCAGATCCCTGAGAATCCTTCCATGAATGACTAAAGGCTCCAGCCATCAGAATCACTCACAACAGAATCACCATGCACGCTGTCCAAGAGCTACGGAGTTTGGTAACCTAACTGCAGATGTCCTGGTGTGTGTGTGCAAGTGCATGGCCATGCTCAATGCATGCTGTCCTGCTTGAGTGAGAAATGTGATGGGGGGGCTGCAAATGAGAAATGGAGGTGAAGGGCTCCCCTTCACTTCCTGTTGCTGTCAGAATTATCATGGACTGCTAAAGGTCAGTCCTTCTGTTAATACAAGAGAAGAGAATTAAAATGAAAATTGTAAGAGGACAAAGCAGGAGGATGTTTGAAGCAGTATCACACTAAACGTCTCATGGTTTGCCATTCCATCAGATGCTTCTATTCTGTTTAATAAGAACATTCAGCTTCCCGCCACAAATGTAGACTGCTAGCAGGAGCAAGCTGCAGCACCCCAGGGCATTCTGCTGACCAGCTTGTGACCAATAGGGCAGATACTTGCAAGTAAATAATGATCCAACTTTGTTTTAGTCTCTGTTCTCTGATCATGATAACTCATCTTATTACAGGCTGCCGCAGGGAACAGAGTGATGTTCTGTCCACTTCCTTTCTCTTGTGAACCAGTTGCACCGTGGGTAAATCTCATTTTTTTCATCTCTGTTGTTCATTCTCAAGTCTCTTTCTCTCCAGATTTCCTCTAGGCCCTACACCATCTGTCTAAGCACTTCTTTCTGTGCACACTGTTACATTCTATTCCTTTTTCTGTGATCTATATTTAGTTGTTTTCCTGTTTACACATCCCTCCAGAGAGCGATATTGTTGAATGTGACTACTCAGGAAGAGAAACAATGTGGTTAGAGCGCATATCCTTTCAGAAGAGTAATTGGGATGAGAAGCCATACAGGATTGGGTAGGATATAAAACTTTTCCCTGTGATTAATCAGAAAGAGAGATCTGAATATAAATCCATAAAAACCATTAGAGTAACCTGATCAAAGCCAAAGAACACCTAAGCACAGCAAGGAAACATATGCAGACTTTTTATTTTCTGACACCATGTATTCTTTTTTTTTTTTTTCCAATAGTAACAGAAAACACTTTGGTTTTGGAAACCTGACAATATCTGTCCTTTTGCTTAAACTACCACAAATCCTGAATGTGAATCCTGAGTGTATGCACAATGAAAAATTTGGAAAGAGGAACTCAAAGCCTTCCGGGGAATTTGGTGTTGGTTGGTAGACACTTGAAACACAGCACTTCAGCAGAGGAGTAGTAAGCAGAAAGCTGTTCCTCAAGAAGTTTACAAGAGTGGCAAATGAGAAAGCTGGTTGCCACACGTTAGGAATTAGGAGCAACAAGAACACCTACGCCCACCATAGTGGGCCAATAAAGATCTGCAGCTTGGTGTGCATGCAGTGGAGAGACTCTATCTGATCTGAGTGACATTTTGTCATGGTTTTATGACTTTTTGGTATTGGTATTCCACATCATAACAACATGTAGTGCATTAAGAGTTAAAGAGTTAATACTCCAACTCCATAGATCATTGATATTTTCCAGGTATACCTGTCTCAGAAGAGAATAACTATATTCCCCAGAAGACTTTGCGATGCTTTGCATTTTTACATGTTTTCCGCTTAGAGGGAAAAGACAAAAACTCTCTGCGGTCACAGGACACTCTCTTTCCTTCGGGATCGACTCAGTAGTGGGTGCTCGCTGCCGTATCGCCTTCAGCGTTAGCGTAAGGCCTTCGGTTTATCGGACACTCTCTCTTGCTCATTTTCTTTGATTTATTAGCTTCAATTCCAATTATATTGTATTATATTGTGTTATTTTGCTTTCTGATATCTTATTTACTAAATTAGCTTTCCTCCTCAGATCGTTGCCGCTGTTTTGTTTCTAGGCCCATCTCCCTTTTCCCTTTTCCCTTTCCCCCTTCCCCTTTCCTGGGGCGTGGGTCTGTGGGTCCCCCACACCAATCGTCACGGAACCAGGCCGATCCAGCCCAGTAAACCGTTGACACATTTGCACAGCAAACACACAGAACATTCCTCATATTCAAGTTCCTTCCAGTAATTATTAGCTGATAAACACATGGTGTAGAGACAGCTTGGTTACGAAATACAACAGATACTGACACTGAGAAAGCTTGATAGCAGAGTGTTATTTATCCCTGAGAAATTGAGAGCTTCACTGGCAAACATATAAATCCATGATTTAGATCAAAAGAAGAATCACTATTTCTGTTTCACAATTTTTTCCATTACAGTCATGGAAAAAGTCTTAATTATCATACACCACCAGTAACTTTCCTAGTCTATATGCCAATAAATGCATTGGTAGCATTAGCAGCTAAGGGTGAACACTGGGTAATGATCACTGTTGTATCACTCTGATACAACTTCTTATAAAAGCAGAAGCTCAAGGAATTGTAAAAACATCATAGAACTTCTAAAAACTCCACAAGAATATTCCAATAGGGATTTCACATGACATTTTGCTAGGTGACAAGGTACTAGTAGATGGCGAATAATGCTGGTTAGAAAACAGCTGTGTAATGGTGATAACATCACCCAGTAGTTAGGACTGAAGTACAAATGAGGCTCTCCTTCTCAATGACTAACAGATATATCCTGAACAAAGGGGTTCTACTTTGCTATGACACCAGAAGAGATGACAACAGGAATGGCTGCAGATAGGAAATTATGGCAACAGAAGGATCACAGAAATTTCTGGGAAAATGCATTTGCATAATGACGTGCTCTTCTGAGTTTGTTTGCTTCAGTTAGCAGCAGGAATAGTTGTTTATATGATATTTAAACACGTGGAGGGAAGTCCCTTAGCGTACAGGATGAGCTTCAGCTGGTCTTTATTCCTACAAGATACAGTAGAACAGAAGATGCATCTGAAGCAGCCATCAAAAAGGTGATTTCATCAGCAGCAATTTTTAGGGTCCGGAAGAGCCTCTTAAAGACAAAAAGGGAAAAGCCTACACCTGTGGGGACAAGAGATGATCTAGAAATATAGCTGGAATATGAGAACAAAAAGGAAGGAACAAGGTCAGAAATTGTTCAGTCATGCCCTGAAAATTACTTTAAGAGGAGTGCTGATCCCAAAAGAGAGAAACATTTTTAAAAATAAGTTATACAGCACTATTTTTGAGGAGATATTTCCATGAATTAAAAATAGAAGTGAAATTCACAGTAATTTTCAATCTGAAAGGAATGTCAGCAGCAAAAACCTGAGCTGTTAATCTGTTTGGTGTCAAGCAGAACTAAACAAACCTCCGCTCTGAGTCAGTAAGAGGTTGTGTATGGTATTATGAGATCAAACTCTAATCCTCTTAGTAGCATTTTCCACAGAAAAACTGCACTGCTATATGAATTCACCTTGTTATATGCATAATTCATATAAACTTCTACACACATGCACACAAAATACAGCTGTAATTACAAGGTATTCCTTATATATATTATAATGATTCTTGCTCAAAAATTGTCCTAAAAAGGAGTAAAAGTAGCTCTAAGGACTATGTGGTTACAAACTCCTTATTAAAAATTACAGAATAGTGTCTGACAACAAGATGTGCCAGTTGGCTAGCGTAAAACCTTTGTTGAACAAGCCTACATGAGTCTCTGTGTCTCCTGTATGCGTAAAGGTCTCATCTGTAATTCAGAGGGAAAGTGTGAGGAAGCTGTACAGAACAGGTCAGCTTTAATTCCAAGTTGTGGGATATAGTTTTACAATCAGAGCTTGACTGAAAAATGTAGAAATTCTACAGTGTAACCATTCAGAAATTTTGCCTTGCTCTTGACACATCCTGAAACTACCAGAAAATGTCAAAATTCTCTATATTGACCCACTTGACCATTCAGCATGCAAATATGAGACATCAAATATCTATGCAACCTGGTAGTATATAGATATAGCCTGTCCAACAGAAGTTCAAAATATTACATTGTAATTATTACTGCAAAGTCAGAACAAGTGAAAAACAATATTTTTCCCAGGCTTGCTTGCTCCAGAGATTCCTGCCTGAGGACATCCATCACACAGTCCAAAGTCTCTTGTGCTAGACAGTCTAAATATCCACTTTTATCCAGATAAATGAATTATTCATGTCATCATCAGCTAGCAAGACAGGATGTTTCAAGCAAGCACCCGTGTTCAATTATAATTCTGTAATAAGTATTCTTAAAGCTAGTGAGCTAATGTATTATTTTGTTGTCCCTAATATATTCTTACTTTATCAGCCTATGCTTCTATTTACAACTATAGAATTGTTATAACAACTCTATTGATAAATCAGTCATTTGACATTAAGTTCTGTAAATTCTTTTCTCCGTACATTATAATAAGATGCTTCTTTCCTTTCACCTCCTTGCACCACACAGTAAGTGGCTTCAAACAAGCAACCTTAATACTTCAGTACAAAGATGATCCCTGGATTCCAGAGAGAAATGACCAGCATCACACCATACTGCACACTGCTTATCTCAGAATATCTCAATAACCTTGACAAAATACTGCTACTCATTACTTCTTCTCCCTCAACAATTAGATTAAAGTGGGAATTGCTAAAATGAAAAAGCCTGCTTACTTTGTATTATAGGAGAACATTACTAAAAGGCCACACTACTACAATAAATAATTTTATGATGTATTTTAAAGCCCAAATATTTATAGAGATAAATAAGACTAATCCACTTGTTTCTGCAGCAAATCCAAACACACTCCTCACAGAGAATCTTAACTTGCTTCCCGGACTCGAAGAGTAGAAACTATTTGTAAACACAGTAACGAGGAAGCCCAGTTTCTTATAACATTCTTCTTCCCCTCTCCTGCCATCTTCCCTTCTGCTTGGCTTCTTTAGTGGCTGAACAGTATACTTCCGCTCTTACACCTCTTACTCTTTCATTTCATGGAACTAGCAGGAGCTACTTGTCTAGTTTCCTATTTTCATGAATCTTATATGAATATTGTGTCCTTCATAACACTATTTTTCCAGCTACATCTGTTAAATGTTACAATGGTTAGAAAGCAAATGTACAATAGGGTGGAAAGGACAAAAAAAATTGTATAAAGTTTCTTTTCTTTACATCACTTGGCTAAAAATGGATCTAAATCAACAATTCAGATTTCCAGTCATTTCCTGTGCTCACACACAGGCAATTCCCTTCAGATAACCTACAGACAGCATACAGACAGATCACTGTTTCAAAAATGTAGATGAGAAACAAGTATCAGACATTTCAGTTTTCATACAGCAGAATTGGTTTCTTTTTGCGTACCAGGAATTTCAGCAGCTCTAAATCCACTTACTTGCACTGTACTTAATGAAAAAAGATAAAAACTTTACATGAATACAGACTTACTGCACACAAACATCAAAGGGCCCACCACCTACAATATTACTCTTCCTTTCTCCTTTGCCTTGAAGAATATTCAGTTTAGAAGGTAAGAACAAAACACTAGATGTAATTAGGCAACAGAAATACGCTGAGAAGAAGGGAGATTATAGATTTAACAATCTCAAGATAGAAGCCATATGTAGAGAACATAATGATTTCAGATGTGGGTGTGTTAAAATCTCTAACATACAACTCTATCAGAATTAGCTCACCAGGTTCCCAGTCTCGGTCAGCGGATGGCTCCCCACTGCACATTTGGCTATGAAGATACCAGCTTTGTGCTAGCACTGAAGTTGGTAATAATTTAGGACCCACTTAAAAGTCCAATGCCATAAGGCAATATTTATTAGCACAGTTTTTGCAGGCAGCCTGATGTCACCAGCTAGTATGTACATCAGAGTTTAAGAGTATTTACAACAATGGTAGGCTGCCCATGCATTCTGTTACACCTCTGGTGTTGTTAAGAAGAAATTAATACTGCTGTATCAGCACCACCACCACTCTGGTAACACATTAAGTATCACAACAAAAGTAATACAAGCTTTCTTCCTATTTAGATCTGATTCCAAGAAAAACAAGCAAACAAAACCAATAATTTGAATTTTCTTTTCATTTTGCTTTGAATTGTGTGGGAGCGCACTGCGAAAGTCTTAGGCAAATTTAAAAGTAGTAGCCCTTAGTCACCAGGACACTGTACTATAAATAGAAGCTTGTGTTGTTTTGTTTTTCTGTTGTGTTTTATTTTTAATCAGAATTACTTTCAGTAATGCAGTCTACCTCAGAATCTGTAATGAAATTCCCAAGATGAACAACAAGCTTATGCCTTCCACTTGAGACGGATGATGATGACTGTGCAGAAACCACGCAAAGCCATCAGGCTCTGTGTGAATTCATGCATCTGAAATGACAATCAACCAAAGCCAGCAGCTGATTTTCACTTTGAGGTTTCTCATTCAAAGTTCAAAAGAAAATCTAGAGGGTGAATACCAGAGGAAGAAAAGGTCAGCATTAAAAGCAAAATGGTAACATGGATAGCTACTGTAGATGCCATAGTGAAAAATGCTTTAAAAACAAAATATGGTGCTGTAAAAATTGTACTCTATAGAGATAAAATGCCAGACAAGTGTTTGTGCTCAGATGGAAACTGAGTTAAGTCATGAAACCCTCACCAATCCATTCAGAGCCTGTGCTGTAAGCGGGCTCACCAGGAGCTTCGGCTATGGAAAGTCAGAATGTAGAGCCATTTGAAGAGAAATAGGTCATGATTACACGTATGAGAGGGACATTTGAGATATGTAATAAGCACTGTATTTGGGATTTGCTTTGGAGCTGTCTGGACATTGTCCAGACTCAGCTCAGTGTGTCCTCTGATTCAGCATTTCCCAGCACAAAGCTTTGTTTTCACTGCTGATTCTTGAGTTACCTCAAAAAATGAGAAGTAAAAAGAGAGTGGAAAGCACCAAAACAGAGTCAGTGCAAGAAAAAACAAAAATATGCAATTCCCTTTGTCTGATTCTAAAGCATAAATTCAAAAAGCTGAATCAGATGAATGACTGGAAGAAGGGAAAAAACAGAATGGATGCCTTACAAAGGAAACATTTGAGAAGGCAAAATGAGATTTTCAGCAATACCAGGAGCCCACAATTTAGGGTATGTATTCCGTATGCAGGACTCCAGATCCCCATAGTCCAGTCATGGGAGTCTACACATCAGTGCACAGCACATCCAAATTTTCAATCTTTTATTACAATAGGGAAGCAAAGGCTCAAGACAAGGGGAAAGAATCATATAACAGGAAGGGAAAACAACTTCATTTCTCCTCCTCGGTAACTGGAAAAGAGAAACTAAAGTCAATATGCCTCCCTGAAGAGATGACACAAAGACCCAGGCAGTGACAACTTTCTAGTCACCTGGACAATAAAGGAGTGCTTGCAGACTATAGTAGTACTCCATGGAGTACTACACTATTCCTCTTTCTGTCTCAGTCTCACAAAGGTCACTGTAGCAAAAGAATTTAAAAATCAAGGGAAAAAGGGCAAGCTTTCTCTTGGCTGTGGCATGTACAGCATCTTAAATGCTTAGCACGCCCAGAGTTCCCTGGAGATGGATTGCAACCACCAATAATTCTGTATGTAGAAAACAATAGGAAGAAATGGATATACTAAAGAAGAAGCAGAGGAAAAAGCTGAACAGATAAGTAAAGACCAAGTGCTAAAGAGAGGAATCAAAAGAATGACCTATTTTCTATAAATAAAGCTCTTCAAAAAGCTGTTTTTGAAATGTACAAGATTGTCTGTATTAGAAAAGATTACATTTTTAATCCACCCATTCTAACATACATTATGAGAGAGATGGAGATATTAAATCCAAAACTTAAGACCTTCCTTATAACCCATGGAAAACTTTCCATGAAAAGTAAGCTGTCCAAGAACAACTCCTGCCATAGCATTACAAATATCTGCCTGATATAGCATTTCTGTAAATCAAAGTATAAATCAAATGATCGTTACGGCTTCTTTTATAAGCCTGTTACAGAATGAGAAAACAGTTAAGTCGAACAGGGGAAGAATAGGTAGCTGGCATCATTTGTGTGATTTTTCTATGTATATTTACACCCTTTAATGGAATATCAATTGCCTACATTAAACAGACCTGTGAAATTTATCCTGATATTTTGAGAGAATATTTTCAAAAAGTCAATCAAAATAAAATGGACACCTTTCAGCTGACTATGGGCAGCGTGTGTTTTCGATGGAAGCCACAGTCCTTGATACTGTTAATGGTGCTCAACCTAAGGACCCATATGGCACTTCCTATCTGGGAAAAAAAAATAAAAAATAAGCTTGTTTACAAGATTACAACACACCTGTTGTTGAGAGCCCTGTTAGAAACCCATTTTGCACTATCAGGTGATAAATACCATTCAATACCATTATTTATAATGGTATTTTTGTTTCAGAATGTGGTCATTCATAGAAAAGTGGATACAGTCTGAATTTTTCTGTGGCATCAGTGGCACTGACAGCAGTAAGAAAAAAAAGAAAACCTCTGGATGCTGCTATAATTGCACTGGCAGAACTAAAGGAAGTAGATAAGTAAATACTATCTCCATATACTGTGCAGACATAAGTTCCGCTGCCCATCATCCTCATTAGCACTGCTGTTCAGTATAGTATGATACAACAGAAATCTTTTTTAATTTAAATTTGCAGGACAGTGAATTATATTACCTCAAACTGACAGACATCATAAACCCAGACAACTTTGCAACAAGGCAGAGACTGAAAGGCATTATCCGATACATGCTTCCACTGGGACTTTCCCAACTGTATATAACACAGTACTTTTTGTATGTGGATTGGCACTGATTCCATCTACTTATTGTCCAAGTCTAAACATGGAGTTCCACCTTTGGAAGCAGGTTTTCAATGAAAATTTTCAGAATGAAGAAATGATAGCTAAGATTAACAAACATAATTTCTTCTCCTCTTGTGACTATTTCACTGGTTACCATATTCAAAGGACCTCACCTGGGTATGTGAATCTGGAAAATAAGGACAGACGCATCATCTTCAGAGAAGCACGGGGTCTTTCAAATTAAGGCTTTGAAAAATATTGGCTGGAAAATGCCAAATTTTCAAATTATTTTGTACTTTGTGAAAATCGCACATATTTTGAAAATGTTTTGGTTTAGGTACCTTGATAGTACTACTTTAACACAATGTGAAGGAGTTCATTTCAAAGGAAAGAACAGTGATTTTACTTGCCAGGGAAAAGCTTCAAAAACATTATTTAAAACAAAACATTATTTAAAACAAAACAAACAAACAAAAAAAAAACACTTCTGGAACATGTACTATTTAACACCTGCATACATTTAGTAGTCAAAAATCCAAGATCATTTATATGAAGTGGTCTTGAACTGTGTTATAGAAATGATGTAATATAAAGTCTTGCTTTTGGATCACAGTTTAGTTAGAAGTACAATGCATAATCATATTGCATTAAAGTAGATATTGTACAGTTTGGCAGGTTTTAAGATATCTAGACAGATGACTTTAACATGTACACAATCACAACATTCACTTGCTGTCCCAGGCATTTTCTGGTCACAGAATGAGACTGCCTTGTGCAGGAAAGGCAGGCATGGAGACATGCTGATACAGCAGTTAGAGGAAGTTAGTTTGAGTCAGAGGTCTGCCAGGTGACAGACCTTGTCCATGAGTTGCTCTCAGTGTGGAAGTGGAGAAGAGTAAGTTGAATTGCTTCAGGATTTTCTTTGTTACTCACTAGTCAAAAAAAAACAGAAATTCCCACTAAAGGAAAAAAACTCCCTGCCTGAGAAAAAAAAAAACAGTTGTCCAGGCCTTTTACATATTTTTCAGCGAATTTACTTGTATAATCATATGTATCTTATAGGGGCTTTCTTTCATGTCTTCCATCAGTTATTGTCAGTTTGGATATAAATTATGAAGTGTGTTGAGTCTCTTAGCTGACTGCCAATGCGGTTATTTCTCTATCCAAGTGTTGAAATGAAGTACCAGCTTCTAGGATGATCAGGCTCGACAAATGCCAAGAACACATCTCTTTTTTTGCCAGAGCATTATCACCCCCCAAAAAATTCAATCTTACAGCACATTCTGCAATGTACAGTTCCCACCATGACCACCTTGTTCGTTCATTCTAACAGTGCACACAGAAGCCTGCGCTGCATGGGCAGCTGAAAGAATTACTGAGCTCCTTCTGTCACAAAAGGAAAGATTATTTTTGTTTCTACACTGATAATGAAAAAAGAAAAAATAAACAAACAAAGAAGCTAGGGATATGATAAAGCTTTGAGTCTAGACAACATCTTTGTGCTCATTTGTATCTGGAGATGTCTAAGACTCTGTTTTGCTGACAGTGATAGAAAAGACTTGCGAATTCAGCACATAATAGATCTATTTCGTAGCTTTTAAGATCAGTCTTTAATATTTCTTTGGAAAATAAATATAATTTACTATAATTTCTGTTATTTTAAAATAAATTTCCACACAAACCTTTAAAAATGTCTCATTTTTGCTTTTATAGATAACCATCTATATACCAGTTTTCTACTTGTTGAGTTCTACCAAAATTTTAAAACCAAATGCACAACATAAAATTCTATGTTCTGAATACTCAAGACACATCTTCCACAGCCTTATGTGAAACTTGAAAAAAATCCCTCTTCTGTTGCATACCATTGCTCACAATTCCCCACCATGCGTTATTCCTATCACAACAACAGTTGGCACACAGCTCTCCTGGCACACGTGTCTTTAAGGATGCTTCACACTGCAGAGCTGAGCTGAGCGTTCATCACAAGAAAGTACCACAAACTCACCTGAAGGTTAGTACTCCTGAAGGCAAACAGGACTGGGCAGCCTGTACTGTGTAGCAGTAGGTAAAGGAGGATTTTACAGAAAAAAACTCATTTGTTTCCCCTCCCTTATATGGCTCTCAGCTTACTCAGAACAACACTTGAACAGAGCCTTTTACTGCCTTGCACAGTCACACATAGGTCTGAATTTGGCCCTGTAGTAACAAAATAAAACACACATATAACAAATGGGCTTTATATGAGCTTAACACAGTTGGGCTTTACGAGTTATTTGTTGCTTAGCCAATTATCACTCTTACTACTTATAATCTGAAAACATGGTAGTAGCCCATATCTACCCTTCTTGCACTGAAAACTACTACACCATGCTTGATAACATTATCTCAATCTGAGAAAGACTTCCTCATTGGAAAAAATCTGTCTTCTGTGCTTTCGATTCTTTGCAGTTCATGGGACTTCTGGTTTTCAGCTATAGGAGAGCTCAAGGCTCTCCTGTATCCTACACTGAAAGCAACTCTGTCAAAATACTGATGCTGGCAGTATTTTCAGACAATTTATGCAAACTAAAAACAGGCTGTTCACAAGCCTACATCACCTACTTCTACAGACAGAATACCAGTCCTATGGCGAAGAAGGAAGGAGGGTTAAGGGCAGTAAAAAAAACACTCTCTGGTTAAATTATTGGCAGCCACAAGACTGCTGTCCCAGTGGATCACCATACCAGTGGGTCACATTCTACCAAGCCTCACCATGCGGTCTGCCAGGAGTTGGGGCCCTTTCATGCCTAACTCTGACCCCACATTACATCACAGTTCTCACACAGCAGATACTTTCTTAAGCTAGATAAATTTTAACATCCCAGGTACAGAAACAGTAGGAACTCTGAAATACATACTAGTTCACAAAACAGTGGTGAAGAGCTCAGACTTTATTCTAGCATTAGATGAGATGCTAGCAGGAATTCTTTTTTACTCAGAGGGTGGTGAGGCACATGCACAGGCTGCTCAGAGAGGTTGTGGATGCTTCATCTCTGGAGACATTCAAGGCCAGGCTGGATAGGGTGACAAGGCCACGGGCAACCTGATCTGGTGGGCTTTGCCCACAGCAGGAGGTTGGAACTAGGTAGTCTTTAAGGTCTGTTCCAGCTGAAGACATCCTATAATTTCATTGATTACAAGTGCTGACACACTGCGAGATGCAAAGAGAGAGATTTCACAGATAACCTCCCTCGCACTGATCCCTTCAGTTTTCCAAGGTCATGCCATTCCATGGAATTACCATGCATGCTCCTAGTGAGGGAACTTGCATTCCAAACCACCAGCCTGGGAAGTGCTTCCCTTTACGTGAATGATAGCTGGCTGCAAAGACCCAGAATACATGTGCTGTTAGCTTCCATACGCATCCTCAGACAAGGAGTTAGAAGATGGATTCAGTGTTTCAGTCCTTTTCCATTTCCTGTAACTTGGTTCTTCAGGAAGCAAAAACATAGCAGGTAAGAGCTGATGGCATCAGACACACTTCTGAGTGCAGTACTGACTTCTGCTTCCCTAAAGTACTTTGAGCCATTCCTTAACAGCAAATACTTATATAGAATCATTACAAAGTGGGGTCTACAAGTCTTGATAAGTGAACAAAAAGAACTGGCTAACAAATATTTAGATTAGTAGTAGTTCTACATGAGTAACTGGTAAATAAACATAAGGGTTTTTTTGTACAGAATTCTAGTTCACTTGAGAAACATTTCCGGCTCCCTGCAAGGACACAAATGAAAAGAGCACACACAAAACGAATCTTCTTCTAAGACTAGCAGGAAAAAGGATGATTCAATTGCAACTGATAATAAAAATAAGCACAGGAGAATTCAGTTCTCTGAAACTGACTTTTTGTGCTACAGGGTCAGGCAGGCCATAATGTTGTGAGGTAAAATCTAAAATAAAATTACATGTTTTCCACTTGCATAAAATCAAGTTACTCCAAATTACTGCTAGGCAGGGGCTCAGCTACCCACTACTTCCAACTGGTTTAGCGTGTTCAGCTCTTGTCCTCCTGAACATCCATACCCACATGCTCCCTGCATTACCTGCCACAAGGACACAGTGGAGAGGCACTGGCCTCTACTTTTCATTCATTTTATCATGTGTTCATGGTCAGAACCCAACATGTGCTCACCATTCTGATGTTACCTCCGGTCACATAAGACATGCAAGCATACAGTTTATCAGCTGATTGGACAGGACCCATCCCACAATCAAATGTAGACATCTTGTGTTACGTAAGGGAATCAGACCCCTGTACTGTGCCCAAACAGACATGGATCTCGGCTGTGTGAATAGAGCCTTTATTCAATCATACCACATACTGGAATCACTGAGACATCAGAGGCCATGGACAGGGTTCATCAGTTCTGGACTGCACGCCAAATAGAGTCAAATCAAGACATCTTGCAGAATCTTAGATGGTGGAAATAGAGCAAAAAGTAACAATTTGAATTGGTCTTCAACAAGATAGGGTCCTTTGAAATAAAGAGGCCATTTGGTGAAGGTCTTCCTTTCCTTTGTGTGCAAACAATGCTGCTTAGACCGGCACAAGGTCATAAGCATGAAAGTCACTGAACCATAGAATTACCAAGGTTGGAAAAGACCTCCAAGATCAACCAGTCCAACCATCCACCCACCACCATTATTTCCCACTCAAATATGCCCCTTAGTACAACATCTAAATGTTTCCATCCAGGGATGGTGAATCCACAACCACCCTGGGCAGCCCATTCCAGTGCCTGATCACTCTTATTGAGAAGAAATTTTTCCTAACATCCAACCTGAATCTCCCCTGGAACAACTTGAGGCCATTCCCTCTGGTCCACTCACTAGTACTGTGAGAGAAGAGGTCAACCTCCTCTTCACCACAACCTCCTTTCAGGGAGTTGTAGAGAGCAATGAGGTCTCCCCTGAGTCTTCTCTGCTCCAGACTGAACAATCCCAGTTCCCTCAGCTGCTCCTCATAAGACTCGTGCTCCAGACACATAACTAGTTTCATTGCCCTTTCTAGACAGGCTCCAGGGCCTTGATGTCTTTCTTATAGTAAGGGGGCAAGTCAACTTTCAGGAAGGAGGAAAAAACATTCTTTCCTATCCTACTGCAAAGACTGAGAAAGGAGACCTCAAAAGAACTTAAATGCATAAAAATTCTGCTGCAAAGTAAAAAACCACAATCTGTTTCTCAGTTGCAATGAGCAGGACAAGATGACACAGGCTTAAATTGCCGTAAGTAAAACCTGCGATAAACATTAGAAAAGCCCTCAAATACTAAGGATAACATTGTATAACCTGCTTCTTAGGGATGCTATGTGGCATCTACCATGGGAAATCTTTAAGAAGCAATCAGACAAATGTGTTTGGTAGAATAGTTTAGATAGAGCAAATGCTGTCTGAAGAGGAGAGAAGGTTCAGAATGAGGCTTTTTAGATCTCTCCCAGCCCTATTTTTCCTATGATCTTTCTGACGATGTATCTGCTTAATTTTCCTTTTTTATAGCTCAGCTTTGTTGAAACTTGGTGGAAAGAGCACATAGCAGGCCTGATGTACAACATACTGTTTATTTGGGACAAAGTTAGAGGTATTTGGGAAATGGAAGAGCCATTTCTTCATTACATGTAAATGTGGATACCTATGAGCACTCTCTTACCACCAAACCCAATGTAAGCAGGTAGACTTCTATTAAAGAATTTGAACAATCACCACTTACCATCATTCCCTTCTTACAAACATGCAGCACAGGAAACAGAGGCCTAACTGTCTGCAATGACACAGCAAGTCATAAAAAGAAATCTGAAAGTTTGACTTCCTGATTCCTCAAGCGACCTATTTGATGGACTACATGCTCTCATACCCCTGCCTTACTCTCCCTCCCACTAGTTAGGCAACGCAAGATTACAAGAATTGCAGCATTTCCTCATAAAAGTCTTGCCTGCAGCTGGGGGAAGTCAGACTACAATAGTACTGATAACTTCTGTAGCAAGGACACATATCACAAAGATTGTAATTACCAAGAAAAAAAAGCCCTAAAGCCACTCAGGACTTGCACTTTGCAGAGTTCATCTTGGGCTGCTAACTCCCATCTTTGTTCTTTAGCTTGCCTCTTTTTAACATTTGACTGAAAGATGGTTATCTATAAAAGCAAAAAAGAGAAGGAAGAATAGAAGAGTCACTACTGATAAAGAACCGTATTGCTGGACAAGCACAGAAGAGTTCACAAGTGCTTTCAAGTAAAGCATTGTTCCAGCCCAATGTGCAAATGGAGCTGTCTAGTTCAGCATTTACACTTTTCTAAAGCTGCTGGAACTTAAACCACTGGGAAATCAGCATTCAAAGGAAAGATAAGAACTGAAAATCTGTCATAACAGTATTATAAATCCAGTGCCAGTCCTTCTGTACTACTCCTTACCTGACTTCATAATCTTGCATCAACTCCCTAGATAACAGCTTTTGAACCCAAGAAGGACCACATTCCAGTCACTCACTGGAGGCCTCACCCCTCACAGGTAGCTATACTAACAGACATCAGGGTCCAAATTAATATGAATTAATTTGGAAAAGCTCTGGTGGGCCCTAAGCCCCATACATGCACCAAGTATAATCTAGATTCACCGTTACCAGTAAGACTAAACAATAATTAAAAGCACTAAAGAGTAAGAATAAAGATTTAAAAACACACAGCAGTGCAAGAGAGAAAAAAAAGTATCTCCAAAACGCGTCAATGCTTAATTAGGCATTTCCTTGAAAATAATAATAATAAAGTTATAATAAAATAAAAAAGCAAGAAAGGCTTCTGCATTGCTGGAATAAATATAATCAAATTCTCTGCATGCATAGGTCTTTTCTGGCTTATTCAAATGGCATAGTTAACTTTTGATTTATAAATAAAGGGGTATTGCTCATTGCTTTAAAGATGCATTCCACTGGGTTCAAAGTCTTTAGCAGAGCCACACTGTGTGTACTTTCTCCTGATGGTTTCACATTCATGTTCATCAACACTCAGCAAGTACCATAAACAAACCCTTCTCTTGGATGCACTCATGCAGTTCCCATTGACTTCACTGGATTTTCAGCTGACTTCAATATGAACTCTGTGTGCATGCAGAAGGGTAGAACTCCGCTCTGTGCATTTAATAAAATTACATCACTAGAAGTGTTATAAATGAGGGCCAACGTGGACCATACTGAAAAACAGCAAAGTGAAATCTGAAAGCATAGCCAAATAAGTTCAAATTTCAGCCAAGCTTTCCGAGAACAATCAAAATAGCACACATTTTAGGCAAGGCAAAAATCCTCACAATATCTTCTTCACCAGGGTGTACTCTGCCTCCTTTATCAGGACTGTGTGAAACTTAGAAATCTATTCAGGGCAATGATCTTGTCTCAGATACAACAATTATATTGGTATATGAAATGATTAAGGAAAGGTCAAGCTACAAGCTGTGATTTGCCAAGTCATTTTTTCCTTGCATATTCCTATTCTGTTAAGTTATTAAGCTTAATGCAAGTGGATTTAAAGCAAAATACAGTAGAAAAATTAACCAATCCTATGATTTTAACAACTGGTATTATTTTGAGCCTACCCTTACAGTGGTATTCTTAAAATTTCAGCTACTTGAATCCAGGAGTATTTCTCCTAAAGCCTTCAGCCCTTTCCCTCAACTTTCTAAAAGAACACCGAAAGAAAAGAAAATCCTCCACAACTTAGAAACAGCATTCCTGTTCCAAATTTCAAATGTCATCTAGGAACACATAACTTCTGCTTGGTATATTAGCTAAGATACACTAAGCAAAGCAATGCTACATGTATTCTCTCCGCATTTCTTCCCTTTATTTTACTCATTCCATGATGCAATTACGTGCACCTTTTTATTGCCTCTTTAAAAATACCTACCTATTAGAAGGAAGAATATTCTGACTTCTGAAAATCTTCCTACCAATAGGCTTATGTGCACTTTCTGTTTGGCTTTAAAGCACGGATTAGCCCACAGCTGCAAATTTAAATGCAGAAGTACTCAGGGATAGCAATCACAGAGGGGACTTGATGTTCATGTTTTGTTTTTCCCCGCTAAGCAGGAATGTCTCTGATAATTTTCACACTTAAAATAGCAAAACAGATTTCATGCATCGTTTTTATTTCCTGGATGGAACAACCCCTATTCTCTATTGCTTTATAATGCTGAGTTACTTTGCATAAAGTTGATTATTACTGCCAAGTGGATGTAATTCTCTGAACTTACATGTGCAACAGGATACATATCAGGATGCTTCTTGGAGCAACTTACTTAAAAATTATTTACGATTACAAAATAAATTTGGTGAAAGACAACCCACCTAAGGAAAAACACCAGCAGAGATACTGAATTACTGAACACCAATTATTCAGCAAGCTAAATAATAAGTGCAGAGAAAGCTGTTTCTCTTCAACTATGGCACTGTCAAATGATGAGCTATGAGATCTGGTAGGGCTCCGCTGTCTTGAAATCCCCTCCCTTCCCAGCATCACACCCTGACACTGGCAGCCTCTGAAGACACTTGTCTGTCACAGGAGAGAGCTCCATGCAGCTCAGCAACTCCAGATCTACTTTCTGTTTGCTCTGGTGGAACATGAGCCTGGTGCATTTATAGTGTGTTACATGGAATTTCTTTGCCAGCCTAAGCCTTGCAATTTGGGGTTCACAATCTCTTTCCTCAGTCACTTTGGGGCTGGTGGAAGGAGGCAGCTTGAACAACTGATGGCAACTTTCTTTTGTTAGTTTATTTTAAATATATAGCACGACTTCTCAATGAATGAAACAAAATCAGGTACTTCTTACCCAACTGCTTTTCAAGGAAACTGATTTTAAAGAGTTAAGGATAAAAGACCAGCCCCAAACTCCTTTTTTTTTTTTTTTTTCTGTCCTGTTTAAGCAATGATACATGAAGAACTTCACGTCTAGACAATTACCTATCACTTTAAATAGGACACTAAGGGAGTAACATTTTAAAATGTATTCGCACAGCATGAGACTAATCCTCCTCCTGGGAATACCGGTGCAAATCAGAGTGACTCCTTGGAGGTCAGCTGAAGTACACCAGCGTAAAATAAATGCGTGCCAGAGGAGAATCAGGCCCCATCCACCTTTATTTTAATGCAGAGGTTGCAGATCATCTGCAATGATAAAGTGAACAACATAAATAAAACCGACATTTATTCGATTGATCTCACTTCCTGCCGACTGTTCGCATCTCCAAATATAGGGCTGAAGAACAATGGTTCAAGGAAGGGAGGCAGAAATCCTGCTTCTCCCCCATTCACACACTCCTATCTGCCAATAACTCGGACCTGAACTGCTTTTTATCTCCTGATACTGCCGAACCATTTTAGGTTTAATTTGACGTTGCTCCACTGCTCCTGAAGAACATAACTTCTTGCAGTAAAATAAATAACAATAAGAAAAAATACTGGGATACGGAGAAGATGAATGCAAGAATCTTGTGTAAGCACCAGAATCTGTGAAAAAAAAATAAGCGAGAAAATCTCTATCTTGCATACGATATGCAAGGCGCTAGCAAATTGATTAATTATTTGAAAATCTAGCACTGAGAAGGAATGATATGCTTGCAGAGGAGGAAGATGAATATCTGAGGCTATTGCAAGTCATGGTGCCGTCTGTGCTAATTTAAGTGAATCTGGAAGTATTTCCTACAACTTCATGGTGTCCTGAATCAGCTCCCTCCCCCTGTGCCAGGCTGACAAAAAGATCCTTAGCAACACACTAAATATATTATGCAACGCATTGAACGTTCCCAAGGAAAAGCCCTGAATTACACTGAAACAAAGGATGTCAGGTGTGAGCATCAGCAGCTCCAGGGAAAGACCACCTCTAACTATTTACCATGTCAGCGAACGCAGGCGTTCTCTCACATCTCTGTCAGCAGCACGAAACATTACCTGCTGCACAGAACAAAGTTAACACGAATTTTACCTCAAATCTACTTAGGCTCGAGCTCTTCGACCGAGACTTCTTGCGGAGATACACGGAAAAGAACCGCCGCACCGTGAACTTCTTCATGTTCATGTCCATTGCCCCGTCCGAGCTCCGGTGCGGAGCACGGCGGAGCTGCAGCGCTGGAGAAAGCTAGCGCATCCCGATAGCCCCGATGGATATCCACAGGCAGGAGATGCCCGGTGTGCCTGCCCCTGCTCATCCAGCCCGGCGGGCAATGGGCGAGGAGTGCGCGGCTCGGCGCCCACCGGCGTGGTGCTCCGTCTGCCTTCCCACTGTTTACATTTCGGTGCTGCAAGCCCAACTCTCTCCCCACTCCCTCTCGCCCTCGCCTTAGGTCCTACTACACCCAATCAGGCTTTGCTGATGCTGCATGCATAATCAGCTCCAGCAGATGACAGCTCCGAGTCCCCGGCGTAGCAGGTTTGAGATAAATATTAGATGTGTCTATGGTTTTGCGCTCCCCTCCTCTCAGCCAGACTCTTTCGATTTCCTGGTTTCCGAATCACATGGGGAACAGGCACATGCTACACTTCTGTTTTTAGCCCGGAATTTCAATGCCGCTATAATTACTGAGGGCTCCAGTGGTCAGATGTGAGAGGAGACGAGCTCCCGCACCAGAGCCTCTCCCGGGAGAGGGCTGAGGACGCCATGAACCCGCAGTCAGAGCAGGAGGGTCTCAGCCTCCTCTCACTCTGGGGACTTGCACAGAGGCGCTTCCCCCCACTCTGAAATTGAAAAGCTTATAATGACCCACCAGCTTAGATTACCCACCAGGCTACATTAAAACACCTAATGCTGGCACAGCTCCGAAAATAGAAAGCACACTGTAAATGGTAAGTATTACTATTCTTATTGTACTCCAGCAGACAGCTACAGCCCTTCTCAGAGGTTAAATATGTGCATCTATTTGCAGGCTGCAGCTCTGAGCTGCTCCCTATACTGGAAGCATGCAGACTTACAGCTACCCGCATCTCCCCCCCAGCCATTATATATGCATTTTTCAGCTTTTATTCAGAAACTAATGAATCTGAGTATGATCCAGAGACCAAAGAGCTATCTCTGCCTGCTGTGCACAGCTCCGGCTCCTCATCCTTGGCAGCCTTTCCTTTCTGACTAGCAAGAAGCACCCAGACATGCCTTTCTCCCATAGCCCCATATGGAAATTGAATGGCTCTGATGACTTATTAATGACTCAGATAAATAAGCCCAGACAGACCTGACACCACTACAGCCTGAGAAAACTCTGAGGTTAAATGACAATACTACTTCAGTCAATATGCTCTAAGTAGGGTTGGATTTTGCTTTGTGTGTCTGGGCTCCGCTGTGAACCATGCTGGCTGGCTGTGCCTGTCACTACCTGCTTTGTTCACAGACTGTCCCTCTCTTTTGTTTAAATTTCACTGTCATCTATGTACCTGGAAAAGCAAAAAAAAAAAAAAAAAAAATAGAAACAGGTAAACGAGTGGTTTAGCATTTATGGTTTCCTCAAAAAGGAGGTCAGGTTTGAATGGTTACCTTCAGCAAGCAATTTTCTGTGGCCTCTGACTTCTCTGTGCCCTGGTTGCTGCTGTCTCCCCAACCTAAGATAACTGCAACAAAGAACATGTAGCAGAGTGGCAATCAGCTTTGTCCCTTTCTCTTTTTGATGCCTCCTTCCAACTGCTTCATTTATTCTCTGTTTTGGCAACAGGAACGTATTTTCCAGTGCTGCTGCTGGGGTGCAGCCCCAGTATGAGCTGAGCCAAGCCAAGAAACCCTTTGTCGTGACAGCTGTATCAGCTTCTGGCTAAACAGAGTGAAGGCAGCTGGTCCAGCAGAAACTAAGCTGCTTTCTGGTACCCCCAAACCCTTTTCACAAGCAGTAAGCAAGTAAAAAGCAATTATGTTGGTAAAGCTGCATCAGCACCAAAATTATTTGCTGATGTGGTTTATGTAGCAGAGTTCTATGCCCGCTCATGTGGAGACCTAATTGTGTCAGCAGCACCAAGTGGTGTGAGGCCCTGAGGTGCTCACCTGGCCCCCTCCTGGGCCCTCATCAGGACTTCTGTCTGTGCCCTGCCCTCTGCCTGCAGAAGGGACATCTTCACTTAGCCTTGCTTTCACACTGGCACAGGCTTTTCAGAGCCACACATTCTCATGCTGGTAAGACATTCCAGCTTTAAAAAGCAACTGGGCAAGATCAGAGTAGCTCGCTGCCCCTCAGATTCACAACAGAGTCACACTGGGACATTGGTATCATGCAGAGAAAATCATTCCCCAGCTCCAAACAGACAGAGCTGCCCTATGTAATAGCAAGCAGCAGCAGATAAGAGATTGATAATTCCTAAGCTAGTAAGTTTATTGCAGCCTTCACATTCCTTGTTGCAGAGTACTTTAACATACACACTGTCACCATTAGATGTATCCAAACATCTAGGATTACGCAGGCATATTTTTTTACTTCAAAATTTGGTTCTTTACCACAAAAAAATAAAATTGGTAAAGATTAACTGTTAGTATATAGTTAGCAAGTAAAAGCTGTTGCGTGATGCTAAAGGTTATACTGCAACACATACAGTATGACCAGGCTGGGGGGAAAGTCTCCTCACATCCCTGCCAAGACACAGGTGCAGGCCTGGAAGTAGCCATCATCTGCCTGCTTTCTCACTTCCCTTCTAACCGGTTATTAAATACAGAAGGACAAATAATCATCAATGCCAGGGCATTGGTCTTCACCTATGGGACAAGAGAGCAGTAGAGGAACTGCTGAGTGCATCTTCTAGCTGCAAACAGCGCAAGAAACTAAGTTGCAAAAATTTACTGAAGAAAGAGTGCAAATAGAGAAATCAAACAGAATACATGAGCACGTAAACTAAACAAAACAACAGATTTGAAAAGCAAATTCTCCTCCTGTTGCATTCACATAGTATGCTTCCAGGACGTGGAATACAGCTTTGCTTCAGAACAAAAAATATAAGGAGGTTAAAAAAAAAGCTAATGGATATTAATGCATCCATTTTTCCCAATGGTTCTAACAGAAGAAGTGTGAGTCAAAAAACCATTTAGATTAAACTAGAATGTTCATCAATATATTTATAAACATACAATTGCCAGATCAACCAGCAACTTAAGAAATCCATTGCACTTAGAAATTTACGGCCATAAATTATTATCAGCTCTCCCATGAACAATTTTAACTGCTGAAGAACTGCTCAAAAAACAAAGTTACTGAAAATATCTGTTTAAGAAAGAATAAACTGTAAAACTGTTAGAGAAGCTAGGGCATATAATGTGGTGGTATCAAGCAGTAATACTCTGGATTCTGAATTATATTTCTTAAAAATATTATTGACTTTGTTGTAGCACAAAATAAATAAATACAAGACCATGGCAGCTCCCAGTGACCACAATACCAAAATAAAGTCTACTTCAATTGGAAAAGGGATTTAAAAAAACCAAGCAAACAAAAGAAATCCAAGCCCAGAATTCAAGGCAAACTCTCAAAGAGAAACCACTCAAAATTGGATATTGCACAGCACAGGTTCCAAATTTTAAAAGCTAAATAGAATTACCAATAATATCCCATGAAAACTAAAGGACAATAATAGCAATGGTAACTAACTAAAGGATACGGACCTGGGAAATTCACAGCAGAGCAACCTGCACTGAACCAAAGCAATAGGATGCCAACAGCCAATTCTGCATGAATCAAGTCTGAAAGAAACATGAGCTAACTGTTTATCTGAAAAAAAGCACAAACAGAAGACATCTACCAAAAATGGTGGCCTGTACCGTAAAATTGATGGAAGAAATTCTGTACTGCGATACATACGGTACTTCAGATCCTATGACAGAAATGGACTTTCTAACTTCTATTTGAATCAAATATTTATGAGCAAAACCAGAATGACTCTGCTGCTTGAGCAAATTAAGAGATCACTGTAAAAGTAAAAGCATACAAACTGATACTACGCTCATTGCATATGCAATAATACTAGCTATCCTTCCTTAGTAAGTACATAATAAAAACAGAGAAGACCCCAGAGAAGCAAAAAAACATCAGGGACACAGACACTACAGACAGAATAAATAAGAAAACAGCTTGCAGAGACAGAGAGAATGAGAGTGACACAATAGAGACACGAGAGACAATGCTATAGAAAAGGTGAATTACATAGTATTGTTTGTGCTGTCTTTAAAGAAAATCAGGACGAAGAAGAGACATTCCCAAGAGACACCGATGAGCAAAATGAGGAACAAAACCTTCCCTAGGTGATTAGATGGTACATGTCTCTCAGTTATTGCTATTTCCTGATCTTCAATGCTGAGCAAATTTCCATACGGTTTTTGTTTTCTCAGTGACAAAGTGAGGCGGCTGTTTTTCTTACTGATGTGTCCTTAAAAAAAAACAAAACAAAACAAAAAAAACAAAACAAAACAAAAAAACATACAAACAGAGCATGATAGACAAGAAATGCTGGGGGTTGGATCTCATTAGATCAGTATACCAATTTGTATCCCAGCCATTCCAGCTGCTGAATCTAGTTGAATATTTTGTCCAGTGCACTGTCTCACTTACTTGAATGGAGTGTTGTCTCAGCAACATGGATGCGCTGCTTAGCCAGCAAAGTGAAATGCAGTTTGCCAACTTATACATGCTTCTCATAAGCGATGATAAGCAAATGACCAGTAGTGATGTCTGGATGAGGACGCAAGAGAATTTTCTAGTAGAGGTACAGGTCCTTTTAGCCATTTTTCAAATTACAATCACTGTTCAAAAGAAAGAAAGCGAAGTAGTGCATGATGTTTACCTGTGTCCAATGAATGGGAAGGAAGCAGGTAAGATCAGATGCCTGGCCACAGTCTTTGCACCACACAGACATGTGACTTGTTCTTATTTGTGCACAGGGAACTGAGATTGCTACAGCAATAATAGCTTCATGGAAAAAAAAAAAACAAGATTTGATAGAGTTTTCACCACATGACAGACATTTTAACTCTCACAAAAGCATCTAGTGTTAGTACTTGCTTTAACATCAGATCAGCAAGTGTTACAAGTGCTGCATTGACTGTTTCCTTACGTGTTTTGCTACATATAGACTCAAAATTATGTGCAACAGCATCTCGGGCCATACACATGCCAGTTTCCTGTGGTCTGTTTCAAGGATGGAGATCAGGTCATCTAGCAATTTGCATTGAAAATAGGTCAGAAAGGTGACAGCTTCAATTACTTTTTTTATTTTTATTGATGTCAGAATTTTACTCTATTGGCTGTTATCTGTCTCACTTGGTGTCCAATCTCATTTATGTTGTACAAGCTCCTACTCCAGTGCAGTTGAAGGAGATTGCTAAAGATACAATTCTGCTTTCTTACCTTTGGATAATAAGCAGAAAAGCATACTCCTATAATGGACTAGATGTTTATAGAAAGAAAGATGCTACTTGGTAACTGAAGTATGAACAATTGTACCACATGAATATTTATGAATATCTACTTTTAGTGAACGTTATACAACACAAAATTGGATGGCAGAATTTCATTATGCACAGCATATGTTTACTATTTATTCAGACTAGCCATGAACAATTCTACAAAGGAGTACATTCATTAGAAATCTACTGATAGGCAAATTTGCCTTGATAGATTCTTGAAAATATTACACAAATAACAGGAGAAAGTATACGGAATGTTTACTGGAATCCCCATTTTTACATTTAATAGCCATCAAAAGACCAAACTGACAATGCACTAAAAGCAAGAAAAAAACAGCAACTGTTTGCCCTTGAAATCCTGAAAGAGAGAATGCAGAAGGCTTAGGAGCTTACACTCAAGAAAGTGTAAATGTTAGGTAGAACTTTTCCCTTCTATTAGATGATGAAACTACACGCTAAGGTAGAAAAACAAATGAGGTAGATAAAAAGCATCAGGTTCAGCTGGCTGACCTGAATTTATATCCTTCCATATCTCAGACTGCTTTGTATAACCTTGAAAAAAAACCTTGCTATCTCTGGCTATGTCTAGCTATAGTCCATGTACAAAACCCAGTCTCATTTTGATTCTCTAAGAGGATGAGTGTGTGAATTGCATTGGTTTACTTTTATTATTTCCAACTGGCATGTCATATCTCTCATGAAGATAATCTATGATCTTTTAACCAGAAAGGAGCTAGTCTGCTTTCTGGTCAGGTTCTTGATTTGGACAAATGAGTGTGCAGACTCAGATTCTGAAGTGTGTGAAACAGCACTACCACTTAGGCACATCTCCACTCCAAATCTCCTTTTATAAAATGGCGATAGAATACTCTGCCAGTTCACAAGAGCTGTTTCAGACAAAACACAGTGACCACTATTACTTCATCGCAGCCAAAATATCAGTTCAAGCTGAGCTAGCTTTTCTTACAAAAACATATCAACTATGAGTAATTTCAAAAAAGAATAAACCAATGACACATGCAAATTTACCTTGGTAGGCATTATAGATAGTGGGACAAGCAACGTGACAGGTGTTTTCAAAATGTGACACCTAATCCTTACCAAAAGTCAAGATCAAGTCTGCGTGAATATCCCATGTTAGATACCACAAGAGTGAGATTTGTTCCATAATCCATAGTCCTAAAATCTTGAGCCTTGACTTTCTTCTTGTTGGACTTCTTTTATCACTCATCTAAACTTACTATAATAGCAGTTCTTAAATCCAGATTACAGGAGGAACAGAGCAGAGGAAAAAAAGAGGTCTGAAGTGCTGTGATACACTCCCTCATTTTTTTTATCCAATACAGTTAAAAAAGTGTGAAACTGAACAAAATCATGCAAATTGTAAATCATTTCAACTTTCAGAAAAGTTTGTTAGGTTCCATCTGACGTTCACAAAACCATATACTGATTTCTTAATTCACCTTGTACAGTATAGCCCAATGTCACTAACAAACTAAAACAAGCATTTAACTCAGCTTCCATCTACTTTATATGGTAAAGTTAAAACATCAATATCAGGATTTTGTAGCACCAAAAGCAGAGAAGGACGTGAGAAGAGGACTAGGAAAACAACTACGTTAGCATCTACTCTAAGAATTAATGACATCTGATGAAGCAATAAAACCTGAATTTTTCGAACTACTTTGAAATGATCCACATGCTCTGCGCTATATATGCATAATCTCACAGCAGTGCACAACAGTAGTGGCATATTCTTTAATGACTCATTTGGAATCAAAGTAAAATATCCTCCATCTGATAGCTGACCAAACAGTCAAGGATGAACAAGAAGACATACCCTTATCACAAGGACAGTGTGGGTCCAGAAACAGGCATTGTAGTTCACTGAAAACATCTTAGATAAAGACAAGAAAGACAGGCTATATGGATGTCTTCTACTCTGGGTTAGCAATGATTGCTATTATGATAGTGGAGGCTGGCACAATTTGAACACATTCGATATATATGTTAGATGATCTTTTCCTGCAGCCTTATGTGAATTCAGCTACATAAAGCATCTTCTTCTCTTAACAGTTGTGCCACATCTCTCATCTAAGCCAGCAGGTAGCAGGAAGAGCATGCTCTTTTTGCATAACTGCTCCTGCCCACACTGGAGATGAGCCTGCTTAACTGATGCTTCAACAAATCTGGAAGAAATGTCAACATCTTGTATATGTCTTCCTACTCATCAGACTGTGTGGAAATTGTTGAAAGGATATATGCAGAATATGAAACATCCAAATGTGTGATTAATCTAATGATAACCTAATGGGCAAAGAAATGGCAACTTATTAAATTGCCTAAAGCTTTGGACACATCTCAGTGAATTTAGTATGTCCTTTCAAATCCTGAAATAAACCTATAATTCAATGAGGTATGGACAGAAAGAAACAAAACTATAACACAAACACATATGAAAGAAGGATCTATTTTCCATATGTGCAGTGATGAATTGGCAGTTTGTTTTGTCTGTTTTTCCTCAAGTGGAGATAAAAATGTGCAATCAATCCTACCATCATGTAAGCCATACCATTTAAAACAAGTTCAACTGTTTATTCATAGCCTCAGATACACTGATTAAAATCCTGCAGAACTGACAGTGTTCTCCTTATTAACCTACGTGGTACAATGAATACTTGTGGCCAAGATGTCTTAAAAATCTTTCCAAGTGCACCAGTTTACCTCAATACAACATGCCACTGTGTATTCAAACAATATGGAACATGCTTTAAAATAAGTCTTAAATTCATTGCTTCACCAGTAAACTGATCATGTTTAAATTTTCTTTGAAGCAATGAAAAATCCTATAGTAGCCACCTTTCTCAGAAGACTGAGCTTAACATTAGTATCACATCTCAAAACCATAAGGCACGCCACACATTCATTGAAATGTGATACTTCAATCCTATTACTGGGATCTATCTCTGCTATTCTCTGCAGATTCAATCCTACAAAGTAGTGTGGGTCAGAATGTCCACCCATTAGGAGGCTGTTTGATTTTTACTCTCAGAAAAGAATTATCTCTCTCAGATACAGAAGTAAACATTGCAATTGCTACACAGACATGTAGCCGCTGTGGAGGGAGGGAGAACCTGGTTACAAGGGCAGCTCGCTGCTGGTGGACTGACAAGGAAGCTGCAAGGCAACAAGTCAGCTCTTCCCAAGGCAGAACATAGGATGCTTCCTACCTGAAGGCGGTGCTTCATGAGTGTGACAACCTATGTTGTTTGGGTTTCAGGCAGCAGATGCTGCTCCTGAAGAGTGGGGTGAACTAGGAGCAGAGGTGGCTTGGCACAGGCCATGTCCTGACCCACACACATCATCCTTGGAGTCTGAACACAGGAGGCAGAATTGAGGCTGTAACAGAGCCAAGGGCAGCCCCAGACATGGGATAGCAATGTTAGGAATTCCTTCACCAAAAAAAGGAATAAATCTATTATGAAAATCCAAAATAATATAGAAACTAGGTAACCCTTGAAAGCACAGTGAATAACTGTTAGGGCTGGCAAAACGTGGTCAACCTAGGCATGTTATTGAGCTGGGGGAGAATAGCTGCTCTCATTCTCTTGAGGGGGATCTAGGCCTACAGACTGTTGCCAATGCTACATTATTTGTTAGAAAATACTTCTTTCACCACCTGTCTGACTATTGTGGTGCCCTTAATAAAAAGCAGATTAGTATATGTCACCTCTTTTTTTTAATTTAACATTTGTTTTAAAAATGGTGTCCATGAAACATTCAAACATTTTTTAATCTCATGTAGGCCAACACACCCAATTCACTTTACTGTTTATCTTCTAAATGCAGTTTCTTCTCTAGCACTGATTGTAGTGCAAGAATTTTTAAGACAACATCCACAGAAGGTGCAAATAAATTTCAGTTAAACATCTCAGGGTCTCAAAACTGCTTGACTTATTGTGATATTACTATGGTCTTAACATTTGCAATACCTTCTTTTCCTTCTTTCGTAACTTTATCCTCTGCTCATCTCCTCTCTCCCTTCTTATTCCTCAGATCTTTTCTTCAGATGCATAGCTCATTTCTTCTTACCTTCAATCACATTGTCTTAAGTCAAATAAACTGAAATAATAAAAATTAAACTTGATCTTAAAGGGAGAAGAATTGATTTCAGCTACTTGATTTTTGAGGACTGCCTTATTGCATATCTCTGGAAATCAGTAGGTCCAAATATAAAAGAAGAAATATGAGGGACAAGACAAAGGAATAGAGAATTCAGGGAAATACACATACTATGTAATAACATCTAGACAAGAAGAAAAAAATCCTTTATGCAACACAGTTGACTTATGCAGTATTATTCCATGTCTTCTATTACACCTTATCTTAACATCTATTGGTTTACAAACTCACAGAAATACGTGAGAAACATCATATTTCATTGAAGAAATACAACTGGTTTTCCTAGTCCAGTTAACCTGTTGCAAGATGGGTGCAGATATAAGAGATACTGGAAAATTGGAAGTGAAATGAATTCTTCATGGGAAGAAGGAATGAAGTTAAAACCGCCTGATTCTCATAACTCTACTAATCGAGTTTGGAGGCTGCACAGAATTCTGTTGCATTTTAGACAAAGATCTTTGCTTTTAACAGTGATATCACTAGTCCTGGCATAAGACCATTACTCGTGGTCTCACCCTCCAGGCTACAATTTCCTTCTTCCTCTCTATTGGTTCAATTACTCTCACAGCCACAGAAGGAACCAAACTGAAGAAGAGGTCCAAGTTCAAACTCAGCCAAAACCCACTCCAGAACTTTGATCTGGTTCATTTCCCTGTTCTTTTCACTGAGTGGCTGTACAAATGTTAGTGCCAACTCAATATTTGTTCCTATGGTGGAGGCAGGAAGATGCCCTTGTGAGTGACTCCTCCTCCTTTCGTTGGAATGAATTGTGCCAACGTTAGCTCCCAGCTTCCAAGATATGGAAGCAGCATACATGGCATAGAAGAACTGGAGTCACTGAGTAGCTAACCTTTAGGTGACAATGAAAGTTAAAAGAATAGCTCTGGCATACATACAACATTTTAAAATACCCTAAAGTATTTCTCTTTTATAAAAGCAGAAGTGAATTGGCTAAAACTGTACAAGATCTGAAATAATGAAATGCCATTGTATGTTTTAAAAAGTCAAATCTACAAAAGATTCTCAGCCTGTTTGAAAGAAAAAAGATTCCTAAGAGTGAGAAAGACTAATCTAGAGCTATACTGCAAAAATTCAGAAGGTTATGTGTCTGTTTAATTGACTCAGAGGTGCTAATACTAATACTTTTCTTGTGAGGCTTTTCCACATTCTACTACATCTGTATAACTGCACACAGAAACACACACCTCTCACAAATCTCTGCATGCAACTGTAACATTTATTGCAGTATATGGAGAACCTGAGTACATTAGGTGCTACAGTTATGAGATGTTAGTGATTTTACCTTTAATATTGCTTGTTCTACATCTTTTCTTCAGAGACTCTGCTACCGAAAATACAGAACACAATGAGACTCCTAGGGTCAGAGCACTTTAGATTTGCTTGGGTTTGCACCTATGCCATTCAAGCATAATGCAAAGTCAGTCAGGGCCTAAGATTGTATATTTATTCTAATTACTCCCTCTCATATTCTATGTATTTATTCGGTTGCACATAAGCACAATAGTGGAGCAAGCCAGCTGGTTCTCCTAACGAGGAAAGTTGGAGGCAGAACAGGTGTGGAGTTACACAAGCAGACCTCATCTCTACAGGCAAGGTGAACGTTGCCCTTAAAGACAAGGCTTATGGAAACAGAATGACCTGAGCTCTACGGTTCAGTTGTGTTTGACACACGTCTTAGTGAATTTGATAACCAATATTAAACGGAAGGTGGATATAAACACAAGCAGTCATTCAACGTATAATTCCTCGAACTATCATAAACTTGGTTTAACGTCATCATTAATTCATCATGCAGTTTATTTAAATTCCCAGTGCTTGCTGCTCCCCTTGGAAGCAGTCTAAAAACTCACCTTCCTATAATAGTTCAAATCCTTGCTATAGTGCCTAGTGCAAATCCACTATAATCAATTTTATGTCCTTTGTTCTTATGTTGGCATCCTTCTTTAACTTACATATTTCCTTTTCTACCTATAAGCAGATGATATTTTTCACATCCTCTCTCAATCTTGACATGTGCTACTGGGACTACTGATCATAACAGCATTACTTTTTCAATGCTTGTAGAAAACTGTTGCATCAAACAGACAAAGCAATTGCCTTTGAACCAGAATTTATTTTTGGTAACCTTTATGCATTTTTGATAAGCAATAAACTTGTGGAAGTACACACTGCATAATTTAAGGTAGTTTTAAGGTTACATCAAACTGTGTATATATATATATATATGTATATACATATACATATATATATATATATACACACACACACATACATTTCCTTTTTCTCTTGCCTGTAATCAGGATTGAGTAACTTCTCTTTCACTGACGTAATGAAGACATACTGAATGTCTTACAATCATTGGCTTGTTGCAAGACTGTTCTTTGCTTAAATGTAGATGCTCTAGCCTTTGACATTGCTTTTACTGGTGTCTGAAACCTAGCGTATTTCCTGATGATGTTTGGGCTGAAAATGAACAGTGAGTCTAAAGATGATACAGATAGATTAAATAGAAAATCTATCCAGCTTTGGTTCCCAGATATTTCAGGGGATCTGCAGATCCTTCTGGGGGAGTATGGAGACCATGCCTTTATTTTCCAATGGCAACTTTGCTTTTTGAAGTTCTTAGGCAGGCAAAAACCACAAACAGCTTCTCCAGAATGCTAAAAATAATTGAGATAATATAAAGACAATAGATTTTAGCCTAGAGGGTTGCATAAAATAGCCTGTCACTGTTCAGACAGCTCTGTAATAGAGCACCTTGTTAATTAGAGATGATTCACAAATGACTTGCAATAGATTCTGGTAGTTCTGAATAGCAATGATATTTTCATACTGAGCTCTTATCAACTTAGGAGTAATGAAGTTTTAGCTTTAATTAAAAAGCCTGTAAAGTCCAAGGAACACCAAAGAATATAGAATGATCGTGCCTTGTAATAACTTTCCATATTTAGAACTCTGCACTTCATAGTTTTGCTTCTGCAATATTCCCCACCAGAGGAAATCTAAATATCTGTGTAACAACTGTCAATGAAAAAACAATGCTACTGCTACTTTATATGGAGAAACAGGCAACGATGGGGAAAATGGTTTGCTCAAGTCCTCAGCCAGTGTGTGAAAGAAAACTATCCATCCGAAATGCAGACTCATCCCCTTTCAACTGCATGCCTCATGACATAACGTTATCTGCTTCCTGTGATGGTCACCCACTGCTTTGGGTCAAGGTCTGATTTTAATTGTAATACCTCTTTCAGTAGGAAAGTTCCCACTCTGTCACATTTCCTCTTCCTTTATCTTGACTTTTTCTGGCACAATTACTTGTGCTAGGAAGACCACAGTGGACTTGTCCAAGGAGCTAATCCTACAGAATGGAACCTTATACAAGCAAACTTTCTAATGGTTTAGCCCCCTGAAGTCAAACCCAAGGAACTGGATGATCTTTGAGACCTCAGCAATGAGAGATAATGAGAACAGGAGAGCTTGGCACAAGATAGGTTTAACTACAATGCCAAATGGGAAATTAAGTTGGCATTACCTGACACTGACACCGTACCTTGAGCTACCTTTGACTTTATGCTATGCGTATCCTTATGCAACCCTACAGCAGACATGTCAGGTGTCCCCTACTTCTGCCTGAGATTTCCCATGGTAAATGTGTATGCATGCCTCTGTAGACTGTGCATATAAGGAAGCTCAGACATGCTACTTTCTGGGGCTGACCTGCCCTTATGCAGTGCTGAAATCCAGAACAAGGCACATATTTTCACATGTACATTAGAATAAATAGCAAGCTCTTCTATCCGTTCTATCACCTGTAGCCTAGGAGACTTCTGAAATGTTTTTGAAACCCAGGGTTGCCAGGCTTCAAAACTCATGAAGCGTCACTAATGACTGCATTCAAGACACTTGATAAGAAGTTGTTTATTTACTAATTGATACAGGTAATTGATGTTATGCTTCCTCCTCTTTTTGAAGAGAAAGGAGGTAGCATGACCTGAACATGACAGTGGCATCATTTCTGAAAGTTCACTACCACAAAATTCACTAAGATCTCTTGCCAATAAATAGATTTGCAGAATTCAATATTTTTAGCCGCAAAGAAACCAGTAATGCTATTGCAAAATGTGAAAATAAAACAATCAACCTGTCTCCCTCTCCACATCCAGTAGCTAAAAGCAAGCCTGTTCACTTCTCCTTATATGAGTATAGCAAGCACATACAACCATGCTTGCATTTAATTTAATAAAGGGAAATTGTGCAAGCAAATTATTGCCTTTTATTTATTTTCTGTTTGGTTGGTATTTTGTTTATTGGAAAAGGATTACTCATCCCCAGAAAAAGTACCTGCATAATTAAGTATTCTCAGGATCACAACCTTTTTTCACAGTCAGCTCTTCAGAGAAAATGCATGTTCTCTCTATCAATATTAAGCATATATTAAATGCTTGACTAACACAAAAAAACAACAGTTCAAAAATCAATAGTGACTGCATCTCAATTTGAAGAAATAAACCATCTTGCAAAGTACAGAAAGGAGCTAAATAAAAGCATGGTAGAAAAGCACAAACAAAGAAATCAGAATCTTTCATTATTTCAAATATAGAGAACAAGTAGCAGAGTATTAAATAACAAAATGGTCCAAAAATTTGCTTTTCATATCTGACTTCATTGTACATCTAATAATATAACATTAAACATAACAGCATAAACTTATCTTTTTTTCCTCATTCACTGTCATGGTTGTTGCCAGTAGACTAACTGAGTTTCACCCAATCTCAAATTAAAGAAACTCTATTTTTAATTAAAATTTAGAGCTAAATTAGAATAATTCAGAGAAGTCTACAATAAAGAAAGCATCGCTGTCTGACTGCAAATTATATCCAACTTTCATCAAGAAACCATTTAAGGGCACCAGAACCTCAAATAAACAGCACAACCATCACCATATTTTTTCATTTATCAAGGAAAATTGATTTTATACTTTCAACTGAAGTCTTTCCTTTTTTATTCAGTGAAAATTCTCTAGTGGCAAATAAACACCCCAAGCTCCACAAATCACTGTCCTTATGCTCTGTGCTTTATAAAGCCGTTTCTCAGCAGGTGTTTCCCCAATTAAATTTCCAATAGGAAATGCAACCAACAATTGAGTTTCATTACAAATCTTCCTCCAACAGCACTTAATTTGCTTCAGTGGCAGTAAGCTTGGGTGTTAGGAAATAAGTACTAGTAAGTATCCTTACATTGTAAGCTCACAAAGCTCTTTACCAAAGTAGATTTGAAGTTTCAAATTGTTACTTTTTCTCCACAGATGTCTTTATGGAACAAAAAAATAAAAATAAAAATAAAAGAATGAAGGATAACAACTCAACCATAAGCAGCTCCTTACACATAAATACTTTCATTATCCAATATGGTACCTAGGATTTTCTACAGCACTATTTTAGTCATCTTATCTGTTTTTTTCAGGGCATATCAGAGACACTGTAATACAAAAAAAACATACTAGATAAATTATTTTTGAAGGATTTTTTTTCCTGCCTCTTCACCACATGACTACTTCTTCACACAGCACATACCTGCACCTGATCTCCATCCCACAGTCCTCATTTAAGAACCCTGAGCAGCATACTAGCTTACAGACCGGTCTCTCGTCACCCCAGTGCACAGCTTGCGATGGTCCTTAGGGAAGTCCCAGGGAAATGCAGGTTTTGAACACTGAACATTCAAGAAGGTTGAGGATCAAAGGCCTTTGTTTTGCTTATTTCAAGCTATGCATAGCAACACTTTCCTCTGGAGAAAGACGTTGAATTGTAACATTTAATTTTAAAGCTTATTTTGATTAACATTTTAAAATTCCAAGAAAGCCCACCATAGTTTTATTCATATCAACACTTCCATAGTCTTTTCCATATATAGGCAGGATTCTGCTCACCAACTTTGTAATGAGTCTTCCCACAGCAGCCATAAAAAAAATCAGACAACATGACACACATCTACAACAACTCATTACTTTCCATGCATCTAAACACAAATGTTCATAAGCTTTCTCATCACCTCCTTTTCCCTGTGCATAATTGTATTTTTCTAAAGGGAAATTTGGATTTCAGTTGAGCTTTCATTCTGTATTATATCATTATTGTCTACAGAGAAATATCAGGCTTTTCTAAGTATCCTCTATATTAAAGACCCCTCCTTTAATGGGAATTCCTGCCCAGTGACACAGACATAGCAGTCTCAGTGAGCAGTCACATGTGATCCAAAAGCAACAGCTGGATATGTAAAGAAGACATGTCCAACTTAAACAATACCGAGGAAGGAGAGAGTGTGAGGGAATCCAGAGTAAAGAAATGATACTCTTAATTTCAGCCTAGGTAACTAGTAAGCACATAATTAAAGGCAGATTTACTCATTCAAATGTAGGTGCTTTGGGTATTTGTTCGTTTAACACACCTGGCTGAAAAAGTTAATTACCCCAGCACACTCCCACATTTACTACTTTGGCAATATTGTTATGTGTTAACATACCATCACCATTTTTTCCAGTGATAAATCCTGAAGTGCTGCTGCTGCTTCTTTCATTTTTCACTAACGCTAATTGTCACCATAAAGAAATCTGAGTCCTACTGATATCTGTGGGGCAAAACTATGCAAAAGCTGAGTTATCTCTGTGTTCTGCACTAAAAGGATACTTCCAATCAAGTGTAGTTATGTTAAATAGGTGACTTACTTAGTGAGCAGTCCTCTCAGAAATAAATTGTCAAGAGGAGTGAAGGGCCATTCAGCTGAGCATGAATCAGCACACCATTAAGTGGAGCAGCCATATTTCTCATTTTGGTTCTGAATCATCAGTGCCTTTATACTCATCTAACGTTATTGTAACTACACGGAAAGTCATGCGCAATACAGCTCCTTCCCCTGCAGTCTAAAATGGCCTGTTACATCCAGTTAAAGCAATGGGACTTCTGTCAGGTTTTCATTGTTCTCACATTACATAAGGCTTCCAGTTAAAAGCAATGCTCTAATTTGATAGCAACAGCAATCTCTTCTAAAAATTCCTGCTCCTGGAATGACAGCTCCTGTTTGGAGCCCTTCTCCCTGTCCCAGAGACAAACATTAGACTTGTTCTTCACCTATGACCCCAGGGAAAGGCATTAACACACCCTCAGCTCAGAAACAGGGCAGCGGCTTGCAGCATTTCTCAGAGAATCTGCTCATACTGCAGAAACACTTTTCTGGGCCTTGTTCCCTAGAGGATGCAGAAGTAGAAGAGGTGCAGGGAATATATGTTTGTGCGTAATAATCCGGCAAGCAGTTAGCACAGCCCTGTGCAAAGGATCTAGAATTCTGGTTCTAAACACTTCTGTAAAATAATCACAGAAAGCAAATAGCATATAAATTCTCCCTCCAGGACTTATGTGATCATCAATAAAGTAATTATAAGCAATTCAACTCTGCTCAAATATTTACCAGTCTCATTTGTTTAGGCTGCTAATCCCAACTAGGATTAGCACACATTCAGAAGGTCAAATTGACTTCTCAGAGCTACAGCTTTTCAAGAGCTATGCAGCAGCTCAGGCAACTGGACTACCTGCTGGAGAGGCATTCAGGAGGGTACATTTTCTATTAACCACCAATAGCACATAGTAGGTTTTTGTCCATTTGTTAATTTCCATCATTGAATTTATTCTTATACCTTGCTTCAGGAATCTGGGGGTGGGAGGGAGGCAGGATAATACAGAAGAATAGGAAGGGGTTGTAGAGAGAAGATGACTTAACTGAAAGGACACATAGCTTTGAGGCTATTCTGGCTCAAGTTTGTGTCAGGACATCCTACTGCAGCACGAAACTTCTAATTTAAATTTTAATTAGAAGAAAAAGATTGAAACAAAGTGATGACTGCAAATACATTTACATGTGGTATTAGAATATAATACTTTACCCTATCTGTTTTGGGTATAAAGCCTCCAATGATTTTTCTGGTGAGATTAACAGATATAAATTTCCTTCCTACATAATGACAAAGATGACCTAATAACTCTTCTGAAAGACAGCAAGATGTTCCAAATTAATCTTTGCAGGACTGAGTCCTGTAATGCTGTAACTTACATCTGATTCTCTAGAACAGTATGCAAATGACATAGCAGAATTACTTACATGTCACCTGATGCTACTATGGAGACATTCAGAATCAACACAGAGTTAGTACTCAGTTCCCTATCATCAGATCACATAGATTTATGTACTTCTCTGCTTGCAGACTGAGATGATCCTGAACTACATTATTCCCCTTGCACTTCAATTTCATGCAGAAGAAATTCATACTAAAGGCAATGAGCTGTATAATGTTCAGGGAAGCTGGCCTGTAAATTATTGTATAGTACTCACTTTCCACGCCCATTACAGAGTGCTTTTTTAGCACTTCCTGAATTTAGAGCCTTTTCTACTCAAAACTGCTTTACAAGTAATGGCCATGTTGTTTTCAAGGCAGGATAATAGATGACATCATCTACAGCCAAGCAAATTTACATTCCCATCCAAAGTGTCTCCTCATTAAAATAACACGGGATAGAATGTTATAATTAATAGAAACATTATCATTTAACTACAACCCTCCTTGGCTTGGCCTATTAGCAGAAAGAAGCCTAGAAGTAGATAAAACTGCGTTGCATCAATTTGCAGCACCTCTGTATCACCAGGAGGAAGGAAAGGGGCCACTGCACAAACAGCCATTGTCCCAGCACTTACACAAATGAAGAGGTTTCTTTTTCCTGTTTTGATTGTCAGAAATGAATACTGATCTGAATTTATAATACTCAATAAGTTTTCCTTTTCCTATGTTAATAATTTCTGCAGCTGAGACAGAACATTTGGTTTTGTGTAGGGCCAGGAAAGACTGAACAGCTTAGCAGCCATCTGTGCCTTTGCAAATACCATATACCCCCTTTATCCCTGATACTTTCACATGTATGCATGTGAACACAAACTATTTTTCATTACAACAACTGGTTAATATCAAACGCAATGAGTTATAATTTTGAAAGGAATATGTCTTCAAAAATTTCTTAATTTAATACCTTCCCTAATTATTCTGAAATCCAATGGTGGATTCTCTGAGGAGCAAGAAAGACTGCATAATGCGCTTCTCCAAAATTGCATCCTATCACAGAAAAGAGAAGCATAAAAAAATCCAGAGCCAAAACATACATTACTGATTAATTGCAGATATTTAGAAAAGACATATCTGGCCACTACAGATCAACAGATGCAAATCTAAAGCAGGTATGCTATAAAGGCTGCATTTTGATTTTGAACACAAAAGTGGGGAAATATCTCCTATTCAGCTGAGGAATCCTAGTAAAGACTGAAAGCATTATCAAAATCCCTACCACTAAACAATAGCTGGCACTTTGTCCAGTATCTATCCAAGTAAAAGCAATATAAAGGAAATAGAACTTATTTTGCACTTTACATACTACTATTACTAGGTTTTAATCAAAGCAGTAAGTTATCATTACTCTTCCATTATAATGAAACCTCTTAAAACAAGAAAATCAAGTAATAAAGTTTTGTTATAAACTGTGTAAAGAATGCATAATAATTCATTATCTTCATTTTAAATAACGTATTCACAATTGGTGCTAATAACAGCTGTTAATAACCTACTTTGTATTCAAACAGGCTCACAGGCGAAACAATACCAAAGAAAGAAATAGAATAATTCTTTAATCAACCATACGACAATTAATTAGACTGAGGTCAGACACTGAGCTTTGTGCTAATGCAAAGCACAGAAAGCTTTGGCCTCACCAAGGCCTTTGGCACAAGGTTCCTCGTGACTTGCAAACAAGAGTTGGGTGAGTGATGTCTGCACGTCTGACACTCATCAGCATGGGAAATAAAATATGCTAACTTGAAATTTATCAATTGCACTTCAACTCGTTTGTGCTCATTTAGATCTGGTCAACTAATGAGAGGCACTGCAATTTAGATATTTTGACAGAAAAATGAGGAAATGAAGCGGTGAATTAAACTGTAAGGGGGAACAGTGCAGAGACACTGAATGAGACGGACGGTGTCGCCTAAAACAGAAGTGCTGGTTACAGGTGCAAACTGCCCAAATGCCAGCGCTGGTTGGAGCTATCCCACTTGTGACCTGTTGGGGATAACAGCAACAACCCTCCCCACAAAGCTGGAAGTAGGGCTGAAACTGCAGAAATAGGTTCAGTTTGCATTTTTTCTCTTTAAGAGAACTTAAGGAGGATAGTACCCTTCTAATTTTAATACATCAAAGTTTATACTAGAAAGAAGCTTATATTCCCAAATTCATCTGGTCAGCCAACATATACATGACCCAATAACTAGTACATGAAATCTCCAGAAGACTGAAGTCCAGACTGTATGTATTACATATCTGGCAGAACTCCAGGAATATTCTACGTGACAGAGATGTTGGGCTCCTTGGGAGTCCACAGTCTCACTCTAGATAAGCCTACCCACAGCATGTAATTGGTCTCAGGGAAGCAGTGCTTTTGCCAGTACTTATTTGGGTCACTTCTTGCTGTAAGGGTTCCAACTCTGTTAGCAAATGCCACACAGGATCACCTGGCTGTCACTGTGGCTATGCTGTCAGTATACGTTGCACTGGGAACATTTTCAATCTATATGGAGCAGGTCAAGGACAAAGTGTAAAAAGCAAGAGTGGACTATGTAATAAGTAGCCAAGACCTATATTAAAATGTAGTGTGCATATTACAAGAGAGAAAGATGTGGTCAGGATCTATATTAAATTATTTTCAGCTGGTCAAAATGCAGTAAGTATGACGCTAACAATCAGCATTTGATATCTTAAATTTAAACTCCGAGTCACAGTCAAATCAGCACTGCTCCAAAGCAAGAAGAAATTCTAGGACAGGCTGCAATTTGAGAATTAAGGCCTGTCCATCCCCTATTGTATCTAATAGAAAGAAAATAATAGCTTGAACCAAAATTTGCCTCAAGGACTCCAATATCTTCTTTAAAGAAATCAAACAGCAAAGGAAATAACTCTTAAGTCCTGTTAAGTACATACTGGAAATGCATTTCAAAGTCATCTATCTCAAGAGTTTAAATTACCTTCCATTTTGAGCATTATGGCATGAATTGACTTCTCTGTGCATTTACATTACTGGCAGTGAGTCAAATTAAAAAATACAAAGATTCAGACTAGAGAGCTCAGGTTACAAATGACAATGTGCACTGCAATCAAAACTAAGATTTGCTGCTTGGGAAGCAGAGGAATAATTTTCTATCTGGGTCATGTAGTGGCTGACAACAATCACCTTATCCATAGCTACTAGCAAACGCCTGCACAGCATGCATTAGGAAAGGCAATAATGGAGGCAGTGGAACTGGCTGAGCCAATGCATTACAATTGACTTTAGGAATCCCAGAACATTTTATGGACCTTAAAAGTAAATAGAGTATGTTGTGCTTGCATTGTGAAAATAGACCCCACTCTTTGCCAGGTACTTTATTCAAGAAACTGAAAACGAGGATCACAGCACAAATGCAGTAAACGTTACTAGATATGCATTATTTATGAAAGCATCAGCATTTAGAGAAGAATTAAGCCCTATGTCTAAAAATGTGGTTCTCAAGAGTTAAACTGACTTCAACAAGAGCACTTTTAACATTTTAGTCACTGGAGAGTAAATATTTTTTCAGAATGATAAAGATTGATGAAATAACTTCTCAAACACTGTCTTTGCAGCAATGCAAAGTAGATCTTGCATATCTAGTAATCTGAATGTACGTCAGGCTGAAACCTTCACACATTTCACTATCATCTCTCTAGTTTCGTGTTTGTACATCAGGACATGCTCATAAACCAGGGTCCAGTCTCTAGACCAGGTAGCTACAGCAAATGACATTTTCCAATCCACATATACATCACCACTGAGGACAGCTGTAATTAGGACAGAAGTGCCCTCTACAAAGCTGGCTGGTGCTAGCAGACATTCCTGTACACAGAACTCCATTCAAATAGCAGGAAGCAGACAGTGTTTTCTTATTGACTTTCTAAAGTCATTAAGAAAACTTTTCTTTAAGCTCTGTCTGCAAAAATGCCCAGACAAAAACTACAAGGTGCTGCACATTGAGCAGTGCTCCCTTTCAAGAACAATACTGAAAGAATTATAGGAATAATTCTATGTTTCTGTAAGAATACAATAGTGAGGCCTTCTCCTGCCCGTCTGCCTTTCCAAATAGCTGCTCTTTCCTGCTCATCTTAGTTACCTGCTTCAAGCAGAGGCTTTAGCACAGGCAAACCTGCAATGACACCAGGAATCAAGTACACTTGATTACATCAGCTGTTACCCAATCAGGACAGGAGGAGCAGGGGTCTACGTCAACCTTTGCAGATTAACAAACATGCATCCTATAAAAATATTTGCAAGAAATGACACTGCTTGATGCACACCATTTTGCTGTGAAAATGGGAAACAAAAGAGTGCAATAAGAGCACAATTGCATGACTCAAGCTGCTGATATGTTTGAATATTTATACAGCTTAGTGGACTTCTTGAAAAATAAAGTTGATGAGTCCCACTGAGTAGCTTAAGACAGAAATCTAATGCATCTCTATTTTCCTTCAAAATGCAGTGTTCTTCTAAGCAAGTATTCATTATTCTGTTAACTTAAGCCACCAACAAGATAAGGCAACCTGACAGTTTAATTAGATTTTTATAGTTTAAGAATAAACCAGCAAATTATTTGCACTTTTACTTGAGCATTTGCTACTACCAGCTCTTCCCTTTGTCAGGTTAGAAAAGGAAATGATTAGAGAAAGGAGAGAAAAAAGCCAAGCACTTTCAGGCCACCCTTCAGAGCCAGACTGGTGGCAGAGACATTGGGAGGTGGCCTGGACAAGCAGATGGTCCTCTCCCAGCACAGCCCGCATGAAAAGTCTTCCATCTGCTCACACACTCAGCACACAGTAAGTCAGGAATTACACGGCTTTCATTATAAACAACATTTGTAATACTCTTTGAAAAATATTTATTTGATTCTGTGTTAACATTGATGAACTCAAGCTGGATAGCCCCAGAAGCACTTGGGTGGGGCTGAAAGGATTAGCAGGAGTAGCAGATTGTGATAGCTGTGACTGCTCACCACAGGCAGCAAAGAATTTCATCTGTTAACAACACAAAAATGTTCTGTTGCTCCTGTTTGCCTTAAATAATAATAATAATAATAATAATAAATGCTGGATACCTAGACACACAGGCACAGATTTGCTTGGTGTAGATCCAATGCACATTTGTATTTTTTTTTTCCAAGAAAAAGAAGTTTCTGCAGTTAGAATCCTATCACTCTTTACATTGTGTTATCTCCTGATTGTTTCCAAACTTTCTCAAAAGCCAAACCACTAATGAAGTTTTGCACAAGATGGCCACACGAATAACTAGCAGTCTCTGGAACAGGTTTGACATGGGAAGACTGTAGTGCAATTTCTTCTTTCAAATATTATTATTACTCTGTGCTTGCGCTAACAGTTGTTCAAAAAAGTTATCCAAGTCCCAGTAAGTGGTAGTACTCAGCTCAGTGCATATTTTGCAAGATAATGGTGATGCATGTCAGTGCTCCAAGCTTCCACATGCCTATCCATCCTCTACTTGCATTTAAGCACCAAAACTGCCACAGCATTTGGCACAGTGCACCTGTCACCAGAGAAATGCACAGTACAGACCTTCCTTCTTGGCCATTGGAGCTCTAGGCTGCTTGGCCAGAAGCAAGAGGTAGCACACAGAACTAAGTGAAACACAAGCAGCTTGTTTTTGTTTACTTATAGAGAGAGCCAAGAAATAGCTAAAAGATAAATTAATGAAAATGTATGAAAATAAGGAAAAACTAATCGGGATGGTGATAAGGGAGTGTTATAAGAGGGTCATATACATCATAACTAGAGGCAACAGGATAAAATTATCAGGAAATATTTAGGCTGCATTCTAAAACATTGTTTTGGACAGCAGGACTTTGGAAAAATCTTATAAAATGATGCTAGCAGCACAAGCTTAGAATATTTTATAGCAAACTGCCCCTTACTGAATCATTCAAACATCTAGAAAAATTCTGCTTTGACAAAGACACAAACTACTGAAATAAAAGGCATCATTCATTTCCAGTTGCTATGCAATTATTTTTCAGGCTGGGGCAGCACTTAACATTGATGAAAATCTATTAAGTAATCATTGCTATTTCCTGATCAATCTTAGTTACGCTGTTTCCAAAATGGTATCTTAAGTGAGTCTAAGTCTGCATCTCAGAGTCAATATATCTATTTATGAGTGGGAGTATTTGATCGTCTCTTTTCCTGTATTTAGTTTTCTCATTCCACTGTTCCCACAGTATTCAGGAAGGAGAAAACTAGGAATATGCTGGGGAAGTCATCCCCCATGTATAAGTACTGTTGGCAAGTTGAAAACTTTTTGTGAAGTCTATAAACATATTTCATAATACTTGACCTTATGAAGATACTCATTAAGTTACAGCTCGATACAAAGAACAGTCCAGCTTTTCCAATACATAAATTTCTCCTGTCCTGCCTTAGAACCTGCGATACATGATACATGGAAGTAAATGAAATATTTGCTACGAGGGGAAAAAGAAACTAAAATATGCTCAGTGGCGGTAAAAAGTCACCCGAGGAAGAGCCCTGAAACAGCAGTGGTCCTCCCTATTGGGGGGGTGCCCATTGCCACGAGATCAGCAGAGCTGACTTAACAAAGGCCCTGCAGACAGCTCAGGATTTCAGCCAAGCATGTGAAGCGCAGTCCTAAGTTCATATTAAACTGCATCTTTTGCCAAACCAAACTCCACTGTAAGTACTACTTTACACAGTGAATTATCAGTATTATCAGAAAAAGAAGGTGGGGGGACAAGGGACAAAGAATCAGGCTTGCAGAAACCTAAAGCCCACAAAACTCTCTTTTTAAAAATCCTCAGACAGGCTGACTTTCCATTATGGAAAGGGAGAAATTATCCACAAAAGAAAAAAAAAAAAAAGTGAATGCAGTGACCTGAAACATTTTTGCAGCTAATGGTCTTGTTAGCACCAAGTGATGCCTCAGTATTAATAATGGAGGGAAATAAATATTTTTCTCCCAGAGAAAAAATGAACAGGTGGGATAGTAGATATCATTAGATCATAGAATGGCTTGGATTGGAAGGGACTCCAAGAAACATCAGTTTCCAGCCCTTTTGTTACAGGCAGGATTTCTAGCCACTAAATCAAGTACTAGATCAGATTGCCTAGGGCCCCATTCAGTCTGGCCTTAAACATCTACAGAGGTGGAGCACCCACAGGCAATCTGTGCAAAAAATCAATATCCATGAACTGGTATCATGCAGATTTGTATACTTGTCCATACTTCAAGAAATAAGAAATAATGTGGCATTTCAGATTGTAACTGACTCTTACTGTGGACAAAGCTGATGGATTATTGTGACATAATTATTTGTCTTCCTGCGGAAGCTGAGGAGCTCAGCTTACACCCAATCCAGTATATACGTTTCTTTCCTTTCTGCCTTCAAATTTCCCACAGAGTAAGTACAACAGAGTTTAGTATGGGTGAGCAAAATTGAAGACAGTGTAAGTGATGGAAACTATGAAGAAAGTTCTGATGCATGACAAGCACGGGGTTACGGATGATAAAACTTCCAGGAGCTACTGACAAACATTGAAACACAGTGCAAAGCTTGAGGAAGCAACAGCATTGTTCTCAGATTACATGGCCAATTCAGAATGGAAGTTAGTTTCTGACGTAAACTGTGCTAACAGATGGTTTATTTCAAGAGCCTAGTGATAAAATTGTATGGATATCCTAACATTCATACAACCTCAAATGAGTCAGGTTAGGTGATTCCTTCTAACACAAAATTACCAAAAACTGGAATTTAGAATTAAAGCATAACCATTTCAAGTAAGTTTGTATGCAATGTACAAATTCTCTTGAACTTTAGCTGTAGGTGTTAGGCTGCTTTTGAACAATCAATTCATGGCTAACAAAGTCATACCTAAAAAAAAAAATCAAGTGTTTTTTGAATGAGTAAAATCTTTCCAGCTGCATTGTTCTTTTCCTTAGCCTCAGGGGATGTGTCTGAAAGAGAGCATCAGCCAGAATAGATGGCAGCCAACAGGTTCCTTGAGTCATACATCTTTGCTCATACTCAGGTCAGGAGGAGCGCCTTGGGGCAGTGACTGCAAACTACCAGCAAGACATGTAAAATATACACAGAAGGTACCACCCTTCATATGAAATGAAACATCCATTTCATATAAATTAACCTGCACAAAATAATGGGAACAACTGCCTTAGTCTTCGGTTCTATGCAGTCAGTAGGCTGCAAAGGAAACCAGTCTCCAGGGCGAACCAAATTATCCCAGTTTTACATTCAGTAAATCAGATGAGCTAAAGTTCGGCACTGATGTTCTCAGGGCCTGTAGGAGGAGGCCTGAAGAAAAAGCTCCAAAGCTCACAATATCAGCACAATACTGGCACAAGATGCTGAAGCCTGGAGCTTACATTGACAGTGACTTACTCAAATGCATCTCATCAGTACCGTAGTGGATGACCTCAAGTGCCACATAGCACAGGAGATTCTTATTTATTCTCTCTGTCTGTCAGACATTGGATTCTTACTGTGTACCTTCTGTGCTTTTTTCTCTAGATCATGAAATCATGCTGACTGCAAGGACTCATGTATTTACTCAGTATCAAATTTTGTAGCAATAAAAGCTTTGTTACTGTTAATGCCTGGTATTTTAAGTGAATATGAAATATTCACAAGTGATCGATCCACCCTATCTAGATTTCTAAGGGCATCTTTTGAGAGAGAGTAACTGCATGCATCTGAAGAGCTCCAGGTGTGCAGAGGCAAATAACTCAAAGGTCTTTGTGGAAGAGTGAAATGCAGTATGCCCCCAAGGGACCAATATCAGCTGCCAAAACTTTATAAAATAAAATGAAATCAAACTTTACCCCTTGTATACACCATGAAAGCAAGAGGTCCAGACCACCAGCATCTAAGGAACGTGAATGGATAAACAAAAGACCAGGACAAATGACAGAAGTCATTCATGCCAGTAGCACAGGAAAGCTAAGTAAAGAAATATAATAGCTTTGGATACCCCTCTGGGCAGGAGCAGGAGAGCAAAATCCCTCCCTCTGTAAAAAATGAGGTTTAAAACCACCTGATGAAACTGAACATGTACAAGTCTATAGGGCTCAGTGATATGCATCCCAGGGTCCTGAAGGAACTGTCTGATGTAGTTGTCAGGATACAGGACCCAGGAGTCCATCTCGGAACTGGCATTCTTCAATATATTTATCAATGACCTAGAGGGAGGAGCTGAGTGCACTCTCAGCAAGTTTGGTGATAACATTAAGCTGAGTTGTGCAGTTGATGCAGTTGAAGGAACAATACCATCCAAAAGGATCTGGAGATGAGTCAAAATTGAGCCCAGAGGAACTTGATGAGATTCAACAAGGCCAAGTGCAAGGTGTTGCACTCAGGTCTTGGCAATCCCAGGTATGTGTGCAGACAGAACTTAACAAGAGCAGCCCTGTTTAAAGGGACTTTTGGGTGGATGAAAAGCTTGATGTGAGCACACAGTGTGCACTTGAAGCCCAGAAATCCAACTGGATCTTGAGCTACAATGAAAGTGAGGTGTCCAGAAAAGAGGTGAAATTTAGATTAGATATTAGGCTTTGAATAAAGCAAATTGCAGACTTGCCTTGATGAACATTACCAGGTAGGAAGCAGATCCACATTAGAAGACAAATTCAGACAAATTAAAAGCTTACTGAAGAACAAATGGCACTAAATTTGGAAGCAAGGGCCTTTCTTATTCTTTCAATTGCAAAAACTAAAACTAAAGCAAACATATGACTTTCTGACAACTAGTTGATTTCCAGTTTTCCAATTAGCAAAAATCTCTGTAGAAACTAGTCTTCTTCTCAGGGCCAGGAAGAGTCCTGAAGAGAAGGATGAGAGTAGAATAATATTAAAAAAAAAAATAATTAAACTTTGGGTAATTCTTTTACTCTCTTGCATATAAGACATTCTGAGAAAGAAAAAAAAAAGACTACAATGGCTATCTTATAATCTTGAATTTTAGTATTAAAATGTTGTGATGTTTGTCCTTTGCTCTATCGTCTTGATTTTAACCTGAAGGTATGTCCATATTTTCCATTCTATAGTAGTAACTGAGCTAATAATAGTGACACACAGAAGCGTATTACTTCCCTGAAGGTTTCAATACGCACTCTGTGTCAAGAGAGAAAATAGAGTAATGGATTGCCACACAATTCAAAATGAAGGTAATTTTAGGTAATATAAGACAACAACTGAACAGAATAGAAGGTAGAATGGTTTGAAATGCAACAGGCAGAATGCAGTCAGCTACTGAAATAAAAGTTAGGAAAAAAAAAGTATTACATCACAGAGAGGTTATAAAGTGTTTACAGCTTTGAGATTAGTTGCAGATGAGTAAGATGGAGAAAGGTTTCCAGGGAAAAAACTCTGTGAACTTTCCACATAAAGTAAATATTTTGGGCATGGTTATGTTCTACCTCCTGCAAATCAGGAGAAACTCCACCACAGACAACCTTGTAAAACTTCTGCTAGAAGGCCCACTATGAGCAGAGACTCATGATCATGACCACGCTAGACAATGATGATTATCTGTGATCAAATCACATTTTTACAGCACTTAAATGCTATAAGATAGCAGGTGTTTTCGGGGAAGTGCTGCAGAATACCAAATTTGTGGCTTTGATCATTTTGAGCTGATTTTCAGTGTTAACATTAACTGGATGCAGACAATTGCTTCAGGTATTAACTGTCAGAAGGAATATCCCATTAGCATCTAGAGAGAGCAGCATGGACAGCTGTGCAGCAGATCATGTGCTCCAAGACAAGACTTTCAGTAGCAGGTACAGTATGTGCCAAAAACTTGACTACATATCACAGAACTATGGAAAATTTCACAGGCTGGAATGAGTGAACTAGGAAAACATTCCTTTCCCTTCTTGACCTGTAAACCCTGTTGTTTTTCTCTTTTACTAGGCTTCCAAGCTAGGTTATGCTTCAAATATGTTAAAATTTGCACAGTGGAATTAAAAAAAAAAAAAAAAAAAAAGGGAAACAGTTGCTATAGATTAACTCTGAACAACACAGAATAGACAGATTTACTACTTCAACGATCCTCTACACTGAAGGGCATCATTTTAGAGATGTAAGACTGCCTAAAAAGTGATAACGTCAACTTATGCGATGAAGCACTGATGGCAAACGTTCACTGAGCAGAACAAAGAACAGAAGGCACTATGCTTCTGCCTCAGCTACAACTTACTCACAGTCAGGGTGATTTACCTCTTTTTTTTTTTTTTTTTGTCTGAATTTTTTATCAGAAAACATCCACATTTTGCCTCCTGATATATCCTCTGAAATGTCTTGTGTTTAAACAAGCTTTTGGTACAGCCACAACAGGATTCCTATCTGAAGCCCTGGTAATCTGTTCTGTGATACCATGCAATACAACTCCCCAGAGAGAGTATAGATCAAGAAGCTGACCAAGAGCCTTGGAGAGGTTCGATTATAGCAATGGATCCTGACACTGGAAACAAGGGATCTATCAGCCTTCAGAAAGCAGAGCTCATAACATGGATCTAAGAAAGGCTCTCAGAAGATTTATTCTGTACCCCCTTGTTATTGCATTAGGAGAGTTGTCAGCTAACTGCTGCTCCAAGCAGTGATATTACAGGCTTCTATTACAGCCCCCCTCACCTGTCCCCTCCTCAGGTGGAAAAGTTCTCAATTATTTAGTTATTCCTCATACAGAAGCTCTTCCATGCATTTGATTACAAAGTTCTTTCCTTTGTATTGTCCTCTCTTCCATAATGTCCTTTTCTGAAACGCAGGAGGAGCAGAGATGCATGCATGGGTTCAACACAAAAATCTACCACGGTATGATGCTCATTTTGATTCCTGCTTCCCTCTAGTAATTTGTTTTATTTTACATGGACACTGAGAACTATGCTAACTGCCTTCCACAACTGTCCATAAATACTCCAGTCTTTTTTTTTTTTCTTTTTCTTTTTCTTTTTCCTTTTTTTTTTTTTTTTTTTGAGTAGTAACAGTTAAATTAAGATCAATCACTACATACATGAACTGGGATTACTTCTACCCACAATCCCACTGCCAATGCCACTGCGGGTGAAATGTGCGTCACAGTGGTGGCACACCCTCTAAACATAAACAAATAAGTCCTAACTTAGGCAAAGCTTGGGCCTAATGAGGAAGCATGTACAAAGGGAAAAAGTCACTACATTTTCCAGTGAACAAGTAACCGTGTTCAGTTTTCCTATTTTAATCTCTGGTAATTGAGGAGAAGGAGTGTTGGTTGGCTGGTGGGTTGAAGTGACAGCATTTTACCAATTTCCAAAACAGGCTTCCTTCTGAAATAGCTAAGCATCCTTGCACTAACCTCAATAGGTACTGGAACATAAGAATGCTCTGGACTTGATCAGTCACCAAAATGGGGATATCTATCTTTGCAAAGGAACTGGATACTGGACATCAGAGAGGTGCAGAAATCAGTCACCTTAAGGTGATATAAGCCTCTGAAAGCGCTGGGTATGTTGCCAGGAAAAACAGAGAACTGATTTTTAACTTGTTTTTCATGACATTTAAAAGCTACAATATGAACACAACCTGACACAATCATTTCAACTAATATTCAGTTGTATGGGATGAAAAAAGTATTTCTAGTATGCCACTAAAGAAAGAGATGTCTGTTTCCTAATACTCAACAGTAGAATATGTGAGGAATTCATATTATAAAGTACTTGAGGTGTGCTGACCTGTCATCAACACATGGAGCTTAATACTTCCCTCACGTGCACTGTTTTTTATCCTAGGCAGCATAGCTCACTGAGTATGGTAGCATTAGAATTATTTTCAGAAATACACTGTTCTGACGTACATATATAGCGTTTTCCTATCAGCAGAAAGGATTATTAAATGGTTGAATGGTCCTGTCTGCCCTTAATACTTACGAGTCTTTGAAAAGTATCATTCTACCTAATTATTACATAGAGATAATAACCAAAAGTTTGTCTGACACTTCCAAATAGCTCTCACTGAAATCCATCTGCTGATACACCTACACAGCACTCTTATTAGAGAGCACCCAACACGAGATACATACTGTGATGTACAAAGAATATTGATGTTACTTATGAAAAAGAAACTGCTTGCATGCCAGGAGCCATTAGCACAATATTCCACACAATAAGTTCATTCCCAGATATTCCTTTCTTTCGGAATAAAACTTGCCTTGGTAGTTTGCCTACCCCAACAATAATGAATGCACAAAGAAATACATGCTCTGCTAGCTCACGCAAGCTCTCATTTAGAGCAACATTTTTCCAGTCTGTATCAGATCTTGGAGAACAGACCTTGAAAACAGCACATATATTCACGGGTAGAGTTTTGCCAAGCACTTCTGTTGCCAGTTGAAAGTATTGGAAAAATAAACAAACAAACAAGAAAACGAGTAACAACAAAAACCCCATGGTTTTTAATCTTTAGATAATGAAGCTACAGATCACCAAATGAGAAGAAATAAACCAGAAAATAAATCTACACTGAAAAACATTAAGTTCCTCTGGGAACAAAAAATAAAGGAAAGCTGTGACTTTCACGTCAGATCAACAAAAGATGCAGCAGAACACATGTACCTGAAGATCTGTAAAAACTTCAAGAATGGAAAAACTAGTCTGCAATCTCATGCATCTTTTGAAAGGGAAATCATAAATTAGACCAAAAGGAAGTTATATACAAGAATTCTAAGAATAAACTGTCATGGCTATATGACTTCTGCGGTACAAAAATATCCTCAGTATTACTGATGAGCAGGGTAATTAATGTACAGTTCAACAAAAAATTAATGAAGAAATGTAAATCAGAGCTACAAATGATGCAAACACTAAACTATATATCTCTTCTGCCCTGCCTGATTCCTACACAGGTTTTTTGAACATATATGGCAGTTCCTACCTTTATTTTAATTTTTATTATATCTACCCAAACTTTCACAGCAATAACTTCTGTCTGAAACGAGAATCATAGTATTATAAAATGTTGACAGTGAAAGCTCTCTAACATTTTAGGGTTTTTTTTTATTATTATTATTATTTCACCTTGCTCTTTTTATAGCCATAACTTGTCCTCCTCAAGATCCAGCATCCTTTTTTCCTCCTTTGCTGTCTTAGGTATGCATGTTACTTGCAGTCTGCCCATCTCAAGATGACAGAGCTGGTACCTCAAAGGTGGTATAGAGATTTCAAGTCCAAGCTGCTTTAAAATTTGTCATTCAGTTTTCACAAAGAAAGCCTCAAGTTTGACCCCTATTTTCTACTTGCAAGAAGATAGAAATTTTTGAAAGGAATTTTTGAAATTCATCAGCAAAAGTATGCAAACACAAAACCAAAGAATGCAACAATAATTTTTATATGAATAAATTGAAAATTAAAGATAAGAACCTCAAAAATATTTCCAAGTAATGATCAATAACTAAAAGCCCAGAAACTTATAAAGCACTTTTCAACTTGAAGACATGAGTATCTTACAATAACAGCAATTATTCTGCAGAAAAGGCACCAGTGAAAGTATAGGTGAAAAGTAGGAACACTTTTCCAAACAGAATTAAAGGGAAAAAACAGCCTTCTGATGGTATTTTGGTAGCAGTAGGAAAAATAAATATTTAAAAAGTAAATAAAAAAAAGAAAGCAAAGACTGGATGATAAGAAGCTAGGAGAAAAACAAGGGACAAAAGCCCATTGACATTGGCTGATAGGCCAGAATGAGTTGAAAAAGGATCAGAGTATACACTTTGACACATGGCATCTGGAAACTGAAAGCATGAGCAAAAAAGAGAGAGCTTTTCTATCTGTATATCTATATAGAGCAACTAAGCAGCTAATAGATTTCTTGAAAACAGTATCAAAGGCCCTGTCAATCTAAGCATAAGGATTCTTAGTAAAGAGCAAATTTTAACATGTCTACATTTTGTTGAACAGATAAGTCTAAAAGATGGACAAGATGTCATGATAAACATCTTCTGACAGTTCAACAGTCATTTAAAAGGTTCAAAGCGTCAGAAACAACAAAGGTGAATAAATAAAAGTGAGAGAGCCTTCTTTAAATAAGTGACAAATAGTCCCTTATTCACTTATAATGCATTAAAAGAGGTTACAGACTGTTTAGAAGACATTGATGCAATCAAAAAAGGGACTCAGAATGAGCATTTCAGATGATGGTAGCATTGTTGTCTTCACATATAGTCAAAAAGAATTATTCTCAGTGTGAGGGAAAAAATGAAGTGCAATTTTTTTCTGCAGCATGTCAAGAAACAAATAGGTTTCCAGTGCATAAAGCACCAAACAAGTTTAAAACCCTCATTGTCAACTGGTTGATCATTTTATAGAGCTAATGTGATGTGACAAGAACATTTCATGAAAAAAAATTGAGATTTCTGAAAAGCTTTTCAAAGCAGTCATGCTGTAAAATAGTCCAGTGGTTTGTAATAGTACCTGAAATAAGAATGTAGAATATTCCTGTTATTGTTAACATTAGCCATGATTGAAGTGCAACAAAATCATCTACTGTGAGCAAACTAAGAAGCTATGTGTAAGAAAGATTGAGTTAGAAAGTTACAGCACAATGGGATTACTTTCATTTCATTTTACAAATGAAAGAAACAGACAAGTTACTAGAAGACAAGGCAAACATATTGGGTCACCTTATTGGTAGAGAAGGCAAAAAATAAAAAGAGGTTATTAAATATTTCACATGAATCCAAGAATAGAGTGTTCTTCAATAGCTCTACCTACAACCCAGACAGTGAGACTGAATGCACCCTATCAAGTTTGTCGATGACTCTAAACTGAGGGTGCAGTTGAAAAAACAGAAGGAAGGGATGCCATCCAGAGGGACCTGAACATGCTTGAGAAGTGGGCCCACAAGAAACTTGGCTTGGCCAAGTGCAAGGTGTAGAAGGTGGGCTGGAGCAGTCCCAGAAATGCATACAAAGCAGCCCTGCAGAGAAGAACTTGGTTGTTCAGATCTGTCAGCTACATGCAAACAGCATGCCACTACAGGTGACCAAATTCGGTTCTGTTCTGCTTAAAACTCTGTAAGGGGTTAATAACATTTGGAGTACTTGGATGGAATTTCTCCATTCATTCTGTGAAGCAGATACGATTGAGGTATTGGGCAGCAGAATCCACACAAGTGTGCCTTGCCAGTATTCCTCACAGCCCAGCCCCGGTGCACAGAAAACATCTGGCAGGGGACAGCTCATTCCACAGTCATCTGGGACCAGGCTGACAAGAGCACCAGCAGGCAACGAGAATCACGCATCGTGCAAGGAGGAAGGTTGTCATATCCTATGAACAGCAGACAGGCTGCAATGTTTCCTAGTTATCTGAGTTCTGTTTTCCCAGAGGAACTGCTGCTAAGTAGGCAGAATCTATTATAAACAAGTGTTAAGGCTTTTCCATAAATCCAGTGTCAGGAGAAATAAAGATGTATAAACAATTGCAGTAATCAGATCATAAATATAAGCCAGTGCAAATATTGTGTTTCCCCCATCTGCTTTCCCTATCAACAACAGGAGTGACTTTTGTTAGACATTGTGATAAATCATAATATTAATGAATGTATGATTCCAGGAGTCAATAATATACTTGTAGATGCATTTTGTCTTCCTTAAGTTCTTAATTTTCTTGTATAGTTATCTTTTACAAGAAAAAAACTTTTTTTTCCACTACTAAAAATTTTAAGGATCAATTTTTATCTTTATTCAAATAAACTGCAAACCAACTTAAAAATTCTAGACAAGCTCTCTCTAAAGCAGCCCACAATCTGAGAGTCACAGCCTCACTGAGATGCCGTAAATCAAATCCCAGCTCAGTCTAAGTCACAGCAGGATCTTCTATAACCTAGGTGAGAGGGTGCACTAAAGACCCTTCTCTTAGATATTCTCAGTTGAGCTGCTCTCAATTATTCTACTGGAGTAACCTCATCTTGTATAACTAATTACACATCCACAGGGCTAACAAGGCTGTTCTTCTAAGCCCACTGGTTATGGGACTTATCCTAAGTTGTGAAAGATCCAGATTCAATTAGTGTTTTAATTAATTACATAAAGCAGAACTATTTTCACTAGAGAGACTGAAATTGTAACACCCCAAATTGCCTCAAGGTTAAGACATTCATATAGGACATTGGTAACAACTTCAAGCTCTCAACCTGAACTACATTCATAGAACTTAAATGCGTGACATTGCATGCACGCTCTGCTAAGGAAAGTGCTCCCAAGTTGATAACTTTTGATTTGGAAGAACTGCCCCAGACATAGATATTAACTACAATAATAGATGTGTATATACATATATATAAATATATATATACGTACACACACACTTGCATATACACACATAGGTTTGTAGGTTTGAGCAGTAACATTAACTTATTTTACAGTGTGGAATAAAGAGGAAGAAAAATACTTTAAAGGAAACAATAGAAACAACAAATATTGCACTAGAAAGCCTGTTAATTCTTTCAGGCAGACAGGTCTCGTCTCTAGTGGATATTTTGCAGTTCCCAATACCTACTCCACAATGCCAGTAGTCTCAAAAGACATAACAGAATTACATCTCTCCCAATTACTGAGCCATAGGAGTTTTCATCCATGCTTTCCCCCCCGTCTCTCTTTTTAACCAATATATAATATACTACAAGGATTAAATGCATAAATAACCAAATATGTGCTCTATAGCACATATTTTGTAGTATGCACGGAAGCTTACAGTTAAGAGACAGTGCTGAAATTTCAGAGATGGCAGTTATTTCTAACTATGCCTCTCAGAAACTCAGTGCTTATTACATTTTTAAAATGTATGTTAATTACACGCGCATAACATTTTATTTTAGGAATGTTTCTTTTAAAATCTTTCCCTTCTCCCCCCCTTTTTTTCCTCCCTTTTCCTTCCCCCCAGTTTCTATGTCTAAACATGCTGTAGAAAAGTAGAAGTTTGTAATTGTATATTAAATTGACAGCATGACTATTTGACTAGTATGCTGTTGTAGGGTAAGTCTAGCATTGAATCATGTTCTAGTTTGAATGGAATATGCTAAAAACCAAATCAGGGCTTAGATCACATGGGACACGAAGACCATTCTTCCTATAAAACGTTGCAATAAAAGTTTGGAATGCTTCTTCAGAATCTTGGTTTCTCAATAAATGGGTGTATCTATATAAATAAATATCGTAAATTAATATGCAAGCATACATTAAGTATAAATATTGGCTGATACACGAACACTACAGGGCATACCAGCCTATTAAACTATGCAGTTAAACACAGCTTTTCTGCGCACATATTTACTTACATGCATGCATGCACATAAGGTTGTTTAGAGTACCCCTGTCTTTCAATCTATGACCACCTTATTTCCACCTTACAGGTAAAAGAACTGGACAGTCTTTTAGCCTAGAAGTATTCAGAATGTGAAACAGATACAATTTGCTCTTAACAGTTTGAAAATTTCCCCTAGGAAAATAGAGATCAAGAAGTCTGTATTATATCATATTGATAATCTTCTGAAGAATAATGTTTCATGTTTTATATGAAGATTTCTGATGGTCTGAGATGTTCTAGGGATAAATGCCACCATCGAAGCTTTGGAATCTCCTCAGAGGACAGGAACTGCTTTTGGCAATTACTTGAGTAATTTCTCAGAGAGGAATTATTCTGGAAACCTTGAGTTCCACAAAAACTACACAACAATTCCATTCTAAACCTTCCTACAAATTTACCACTCAAAAGAATGTGTATCTGCCTCCGTTCCTAAGGAATCTATAAATGGAAGTGGTACTGGTGCTCATGACTCACACACGTTGGCAGCACTGTGTGGGCAGTTGAGCACAGCACGTTCCCACCCCAAGACTGATCTACCTGGCTGGAACCTGTTTTCACTTATCTTCCCAATAAATTTAATATTTGCATCCTGTTTCTTAACAAAATGTAGACATAAAAGCAATAGAAATAAACATGGATTTGATTTGGAATGATTATCGATATCTTATCTTTACTAAAGCTCTGTAAACTTAATCACAGAATCATAATCATAGAATGGCCTGGGTTGAAAAAGGACCTCAAAGATCATGGAGTTTCAACCCCCCCTGCCATGGGCAGAGTTGCCAACCATTAGACCAGGCTTCTCAGAGCCACATCTAACCTTGCCTTGAATGCCTCCAGCAATGAGGTATCCACAGCTTCTCTGGGCAGATTGTGCATTGCAACCCTCAGAGTGAAAAACTTCCTCCTAATATCTAACTTAATCTTCCTTGGCTTAGGACAAGGGGAAATGGTTTTAAACTATCGCTATCCACCCATGTAAACAGCCATTCCCCCTACTGTTTATTCGATCCCAAGTACTGCTAGGCCACAATGAGGTCTTCCCAGAGCCTTCTCTTCTCCAAGCTAAACAAGCCCAGTTCCCTCAACCTTTCCTCATAGGAGAGGTGCTCCAGCCCTCTGATCTTTCTAGTGGTTCTCCTCTGGACCCGTTCCAAGAGCTCTGCATGTTTCTCGTGCTTTCCTTAATAATAAGGAATGTTTCCTTGACTCTGAGTCCATGAAGTGTCAGGAGGTATCTGGTGTGGTTATGACTTTGCTGGCACAGATAGCCAACTCATTCATTCAGAAACTGCTTTTCTGATCCTTTTGGCAGCTCAACCTTGCTATTGCTCTAATGTTTTTCTAAAATTATTTTAATAAATAAAATCTTTATATCATATAATATTACGCTGTGTTTTGATGTTGCTGTTTGCGTTTTATGTTTGGTGTCTTTTTCTCCACTTGCTTTTTCTTATATCTAACAAGCAACTTTGTCAAGTTTTTCTGTCATCCACTACCTGCATTTCCCAGACAAGACAGACTCACAGAATCCTTTAGAAGGAAAAAATCTGTTTTGAATTGTTTTTTTATCTATAATGTCCATTTATTGTTATTGGTCTGAGAAGTTCCTCATTCCCTGGTCAGAGCTGTAAGTGTTCATAGTTATTTTAGAGTAAAAAAAATCCAAACTAAAAAAATCCATTATTTGTCTTCCTGTAAGTAATGAAACTGTGGTAAGCAGTTCTCATTCTTTCTTCCTTCCAAGTAGTCACAAGCTAATCCCCACTTCTGCCACTGCTCCTCTGCTGTCATATGCATTCTGTCATTTTCAACCATACCACCCCAGCAACCCTGTGATTGCTCCAGCGTCTTCCTGAAGCACCTCAAGGCAAGCATAAGCACCAGTAGAACCTTTGCAAAGACTCTGAGGGAAGCTCAGGGTAACAGGTTGTGGAGATCTGAGAGAAGAAAACCTCAGTTTGTCTGTAAAAACATCCACTCCCTGGCATGCTAGTGCAGACTAATGGGTGAGTAAGGAATGATTTGAGTCTGACATTTGAACAAAATGAGCAGACACTAACCACTTTGGAGAGTTTGAATCAGGGTGGGTGATCAATGGCATCACCATGCTGGGTTCATTTATTTTGGCTAAAGAATTGCAACATGCTCGAAAAAGCAATTTAGTCTAGTCAAAATTCACTAAATGAATAAAGATCAATTGACAAATTGATAAGACCACACCAAAATGCAAGGAATAAGTCTCAGCAGAAAAGAGAAAAAAAACTTAAAATGAACAGTGAAAAGAACACAAACCCAGAGCGTATGATCGAAGATTGCTGAGATGTGATACCAAAATACGTAAAAAAAACTTGCTCTCTTGCAGAAACAACTTTGGCTAGGTCCGGTTCCAGACCTGGAGCCTCTTGTAGTGATGATTTTCCATTCTTCCTTTTCTGTACAGAGGAGATCACAGGGTAAATTTTGGTACTAATTAAGAAACCAGGTATGGGAATCTTTCACACTTTCCAATGATATTCCCTTCCACTTTTTTCTCTCACCCGTTCCTCTCCATTGCAATTTCAGTCAGTGAAGAAACTGAAGCACAGGAAATTCTAGATGATGTGAAAGCCACCACCGTTCCAGCCCTGGTAAAATTCTTATCCAGATACATACAAACAAGTTGTTAACGCAGTCAAATTCTACTAGGAATACAAATAAGGACAGTGAAACAAAGGAAGAAAAACCCTAAAGAAGTGGTAACAAGTACAAGAAAAATCACTTTTCACCAGTCACAGGAAATTGAAAAAGAGAGGATCTATGGTTTAATTGAGAAGATAGAGCTCTCAGGCATACGGGTCTCCAGAGAAATCTGAGACATCCTATTGAATGAATCTCCAACTGTTCCAGGAAAGTAAGATGATATTCATTTCCAATTGTGAAGATCAAGACCCATCTTCAACCCAGGGGAGCAACGCTGGTGAAATGAAAGTTCACTGTGAGCAAAAGACAGCACCAAATCTAGGAGCCTGTGTGCTCCATCCACATTTATGGAACAGCAACGTCTGCTGTAGGGATGCTTTGACTGTCAAAATAAGTGGTGGACACAGAAAAGCTGGTGAGGTGTAGACTCAGTGGTGTACTTGGAACACAGTGCCGGAAGGACTGTCAAAGCAAGTTGCCCTGCTGCTCACCCTAGCCCTTCTAGCTATCCTGTATCATCTTCATAGGAACAGTTGCTAAATGATACTCCCTCATGTTCTTTTCTGCTTTCTTTTTGAATCCGTGGAAAGGCTGGATGAAGAAATAAGTAATAAATGCTTGTGCCAAAAAGTAAGAACAACCGGTAAGTAGCTTCTTTTGGTACTGATAGAAGAAAAATATGTCCTAGGTAAACACAAGAGTTCCAAGTAGTCTGAAACTCCTCTTTCTTTCCACCAGTAAATTGCAAAATGGTCGGATATACACTGACAGCAGAAATTTGCCTTCGCTGTCATGCGCACCAGCTCCAAGGCTCTCATGTCCTTTGTTATACTGAAGTCTTTCAGTGAGAGGTTGAATGGGAACAGATAGAGTGAGGGGAAAGGAAGGCAAGATATCTTTTTTAGACCTAGTCTGAACTGTGATAAAGCCTTGTATAGAACAACAATATTTGCCTCAAGAAAGCAGTTTATTCAGCTGCTCAGGAAAGAGGCTTGAATATTCTGATAAAGGATTTTCCTTATTACACCAGTGATTCAGAAGCAATGTATTCTATCCAGACACTGAATGTCTAAAAACACTCTATTCTTAAGAGTACATGCTTCTTTCTAGCATTTCTCCACAACTGACAATCAAAAATAAATACCTAGGAGGAAGCCTCTTCCAGTTCCACAGATAAGTCTGAGGAAAAACAGGCTGTTCCTTTTGATAGGACCCCAGTTTATTTTTCAGAAAACCAAAGTTCAACCTTCTGTTCTACTACTGCCTCACTTGGAAACTGTCACTGAGGCATGCCATGTGGACAAATCCAAGAAGTTTACATCCTTCCTCCTGCTGATCCCAGCAAAACAAATCACTGTAAAGTCTTTGTAAATCAAGAAAAAGGGATCTGCAATTCTAATGACTTGTCAAAGGGATCACTGCAAACAGCTCCTACTCCCACACCAAGAATTAAATCATTTGATCTTGAGGAAAACCCCTTGCCACTTACACTTCCAGTTGCATCTAGCAAGTTTCTAGTATGAGACAACAATAATACTTTACCAGTACCACTACTTATTTTCTAGGTACAGGCTTACCTGAATTTGAGTGACAAGATCTCAGATCAAGTGGTAGCTGCTCAGATCCTTTACCACACACACTTACATGGTGCAACAGACCAGGAAAATCCAAGGTTTTAATTTAGCTGCAAGGGCCACTGCAGCTTTTGTATATGTTATAGATTTAACTCAGCCAGTAGAATCTATAGATATGTGCATCCCCACATTTAAATCTGAAAAAGCGTACGAAGCATGAGGTCTGCTATGATCTGAGACAAAATATATACATATAGTAGATATTGCAAAAAGCATAGTATAACCATGCAATCGATATACGCTTCATCATCATGTTAAAAGCTTAGTACTGCGTAACACACCAATCACTCACCAGACTCATACAAGTAAAAAAAATGCTATTGAAGAGGGCCCAAAAGTGTCTCCTCTTTGCTGTGTATTACATAAGTCGACATGTGTGATTCATGACTCATCAGTGCCATACCCCCGCATTGTTAAAAATAGATTTTTTTCTTAAATACAATTCCTACATTAGTCTAATATATTTCTCAGACAGAATATACAGAGAAAACCGTTAGGGAAAAAAATAAAAAGCACTGAATGAAATATGGTGTATGTTGAAGTACCAATAACCAGTTCTGGTACTGTTACAGGCAGGGATATGGCATTATCTAATATTAAGCATGCTGCTTCCTTTACTTGACCATATTTTCAGCTACTTCTAACTTCAGCAGAGGCTAGCAAATGAAATGTTCCTCCAAATGGTCACATTTTCACTGCAGAATTATTGTAGGGAAGTTTCAGCTAAAAAAGTGCAACTCATTTCTGAGAAATTCTCCAAAATCCCTTCATTTTCCCTATCTATACCATAGTTTCCCCATCTTCAAGCTGCAAAAGAACCCACGTTTATCACATGGCATCATTTTTGCTACTGGATGAAATCTGGGTATATAATCAACTGTACAACATGGGCATTCTACTAATACAGTCTGTATGAAAGGAAGGAAATTGCCAAGACAGCCTTCAGAGCAGGTAACAATGATGTGTAGTAAGTTCAATCCTTAAAAATGGGGCACTCCTGGAAATAAATGGGTATGTAACTGTGTAATTATATGTAGTTTCAAGCCACCTAGTCACAGGTACTCAGAATCACAAGCTGGCCATCTTACTCTATTATCCCTAAACCTTCATAAAGTTTGGTAACTTTCAACAATAAAATGACTTTCTCATAGTGACTTTTTATTTTTTAATTGTAAAGATTTTTGCCAAGAAACTGGATTTTGTGGATTTGTTTTCTTCCTTGCAAATTATGTTTTTTATTGTATTTTCATTTCTTGAGTTCATTTGAAACCTCTGCACAGAATCAACTTCACATTTTAAAAGCACAGGGTATAGGAAGGGTTCCATAGGAAAATTACTCAATAGCAACAAAACTCTGGTCTTACTCTCTTTTCCTGAACTTCTCTCAACAACCAGCAAACAGCCCATTCTCCCTGACAAGAAAGACCTGCTAAACATTCACCCAAAAAAATGAAATTATCTAGATGCATTGCACTGGCTGTAGCTCAGGTAAAGCACACAAATTCTGTCTGTCTCTGTGGCTGGACAGCTGAAAAAGCACTGAGACACTATGAGCTTCCTCACCACAGCTGTTGCTCACTTTGTGAGAATCAACTTCATCTTAAGTTGATGCAATTAACACCTTTATGAGGAATCAAATAAACTGTGTTGAAAAATAGAAAGCATTTTTACTGTGAATCTTTAGTTGAGGATCCTCTGAATTAATACCTAGAACAGCAGATGCCAGTTTGATTTAATAATTATGGTTCCCAGATCATAAAAACCAGAAAAAAATCCATCATTTGTTTTGACTAAATATACTGAGCATGCATGAGGCTGAGATGACACATGTAATTCCATAAGGATACAATGAAGCTTAAGCATGGCTTTTAAGGCTCTTTTGCCTTCAGAGAAATCACATAAAGCATAATTATCATTGGGAATAATACTAATATACAGAAGAACAGAACAAAAAGCAGAAGACAAAAACACCACACTTAAAATACAGGTTCTATTACAGCTCAGGTTCCTTTTAAAAGGAAGTACAGATGTGTGTGACAAATATCAGATCTGTGGGAGTTTGTTTTACATTACTTTTACTAGAAAGACTAAAATAAATTAAGACTTGCAGACCATTTTCATCCTGAGTGCAAGTCTTCCAATCTCAGTTAAATATTCCCACTCTACCATGCTAGCCTTCCTAGGCAGTGGGGAAAACACCAATGGTTTCATTCTGATCTCTCCAAAACAGCATTTATTTTACATTAAGTTACACTTGTGTGTACACTAGGATTTATTTTTTCTCTCCATCTGGGCAAAATCAGAATCAGTCCCTAAGTTTTTGCCATCTGGTCAGAGACATCCCCAATTAGTCAGCTATTGCTTGCTGAAGAATTGAAATAAATGCAGTGGAAAGCTACCAGCACACTAATATGTGAACTGGAACAGACTGCAATTTGAAAACCAAACTGAAACAAAAGATAACTAATGAGGCATTGTTATCCACATCTTACAAAGCTTTGTCTCACCAGGTACTTGAGTACTCAATACAGTAATTGACTCAAAAGCTTAATCTCCTTTAGATGTCCAAGCTGAGAAACAGTTGTTTTTTTCCCCTAATGTAAGGTGCACCGTTTTGCAATGCAGCTTGCATAATCACATCAATGAAATCACCAAACAATGTGAAGTCCTCTCTCAAACCCACAAGATTATCTTACTTCCACGCTTTCAGTTTATTAATTTACTTGACAATATATTGGTAAATTTCAATTATGTCTATACAATTATAAACTCCTGTATTTTCTCATACATAGGTTGCTCTGAAAGTAATGCGTCCAGTTTATTCCCATGGAAACTACAACAGAAACAAAGAACACTATAACACTATTTGATAAAGTTCTCAACAGAACTGTGACCACCATATCAGACCCCACAGTGTTCACCTCACAGCCCATCACATTCTCTCCATTGCTCATAAATGACTAAATACAGTTGAGATTACAAGGTCTCTTCTCTCTTCTAACTAGCAATAGGAGCAGAGGGAATGGCTTCAAGCTGTATCAGGGGAAATTCAGACCCGATGCTGGGAAATACTTCTCCAAAAGAGTGTCAGGCACTGGAATGGGCTGCCCAGGGAGGTGGTGGAGTCATTGATCCTGGAGATATTCAAGGAATGTTTAGACATTGCTTTGAGGAATGTGGTTTAGTGAGAACTATTGGTGATAGGTGGACAGTTGGACTGAATGATCTTGTAGGTATTTTCCAACCTTGGTTATTCTATGATTCTAATGAGATGTTACTGTAAAATAATTATAAATGTATGCTATTATGATTATTTTACTTACATCCTTGTCTCTCCCTAAACCTAGGAATTTACTATTGCAGTTTTCAGGCTTTAAAAACACATTTTGCTTTGCAATGCTCTGACATCAGATTTCTACTGTAAAGCACAAGAGTCAAACAAAGCTACGTTGTTACTAAGGGAAGGAATTCCTTTAGGCCATTACACCAAGCCCCAATTTTAGTAAAGCAACAGTAGCTTCTACTTTTCTAAATTAACAGATATTCTAACTAAGTCATTAACAATATCAAGTTGGTTTTATTATTCAGACTTATGACAGAATATATTGCAGAATGTAGTTCAGTGTCCTTTCCCAAAAATCTCTGCCACTTTTCAAGCTTTAAGAAAATGTTAAATGTAAAATAGCACAAGTTTCACCAGAGTTAGATAAACCTACATTTAAAAGTAGATGCTGGATAACAGATGACCAGCTAGATGCCTTCTCCTGAAGAATTTTTCCTGTCATAATGAAAAATATTAACTACATTTTATTTTTATACTTTGAAACCCTCTCAGGCTCTGTTAACAAATTTAACAGTCCTCCCTCAAACACCTTTACTGGGCTGCTCAGATGACTAAGCTTTGCTCATAAAATATTTCATTCTGTGATTTCTCCACTCACTCTTCTGCTTGAAAACAGAGTTACTAACCTGTCCTGATAACAATTGTTTGAGATATCCTTCCCAAGATACTCAAGTGATTTCTGGTGTAAGGTACAATTGTGCTAGTCTTCCTGTTGTAAAAATGATATACTATACTGATCCCCCTCCTCATCATCATTATTACAGGTAAGGATTTACTGGGCAGGGTTGTGTCCTCTCCCATTAGCACTCGACCAAGCTAAAGAGCAAGATAGTAGCAATTTGCCCAGACTGCTTCTCCTTGCCATCATCTGCATTCAGCTGGTTGCAGCACCTATCTTGGCATTCTACATTTGTTATGCACTATGTTTTGTGAAAATACCTCAAAGGGATGAGGAACAGATGTATCTAAGATACCAGCAAAATCCTACTGAAAGAAACAAGTTATTCCCCTGAAGGAAATGAAAACCTTTATGGATTATAAAAGAAATATTTTTTTTAAAGTCTTGTATTCTGCCATCAAATTCATGTCTGTCACAAACAGCACCAGGTACACTGTCAGAACTAAAAAGAAAATACTGAATGTAAGAAACCACAACCACATAGTTACACTGTAATTTATTTCCTTGAGAGAAACTGTCTACCCCATGCCCATCTTGAAAATAAACAAATACCTATAGCACTTTTCTTGGGAGATGCCTGCATGGGTCTATAGGCACTACTGTCATCACAGTATTTAGCTTAATTTGATCTATGCTTTCCTTCCTGATCTTTCTTTGGAAAACTGAGGCTGCACCTCTTTCCTTTTCTACATGGTAGAACAGAGATTCATACAGTCACACTCGGTAAACATTATTCAAATGACAATATCGTGAGATCTCATAAATCCTTAACAAACACATTTAAAACCTACAATGTCAAAAATAAACGTATTTGACAAGTGAAAGAAAAAGAAGATCCTCTGCATCTTCCTCTTGAATTTCCTTTAATCAGTTACAAACTGGTATCTTCAGTTTGCAAAGTATCACCTCATCTCAACAAAAGCACGAATGAGGGCACTAACTTAATTCTGTAGGACTGCATATGCAAAAGGACCCAAGTGACAGAGCTGGCTATGAAATGATCATCTGAACGGGGGAAGGAATGCTCCCAGCCATCTAATCACAGTTAAAGAAAAAATAAAAATAAAAAGAGAAGGGGAACAAAAAAAGAAACACCTTTGTTCTTTTTCTGTGGCTCAGCGTACAGAAGCTACTTATGCTCTCTTTGCTCTATCTTCATGTTCCGAAGAGCAGAATAGACATTTTCAAAATCTATATGGAGTGCTACAGGTAGTAGCTACAGGTATCACTGCATTTCTCACTCTGTTCTCCAAGTGTTTACATGAATTCACTGATGCTTAAGTAAATCTGTACACATAAGCCATTCAGAAATTCTTGGGTGACTACAGTCAAGAAAACGTAATAGGAATATACTGTGAGAACTCTCTTCACTTCCCTTAGTAAAGAACTGCCTTTATTTATAAATATAAGGATAAATCCACAATCAAGCCTGACAGCACACCAACCTCTGCAATCAGAAACTCACAAGTGAGCATGGTGAAAGAATCAGAGCAATGCAGGCTTACTGGGCCCCTTGCACATTCCTGTGATGCTCACAATCATATCCCCAAGAGCTGAGGACCATAACATAGAGGGGAAAAGTGACAGCCAGCACAAAGATGCAATGGGATGAACACCTGGGCACCTGAATCAACAGCTTGGGTGCCTGCTGCATAGCAGAAGCCACGCTGGCACTTTGCTCACGTAGGTGGCTGGCTTCAAGTTTTTATGCATCTCAAAGCATGCTCCTCCTCTCAGTTTTTGCTAGAAGAATCTGATACAGAAACCAAACCACTTCCTAAGTATAACCACACAATTACCTGCATATGTCCATCCTTGCCCTTGAGCAAAACTAACAAAACTTCTGCTCTCAGTCACACAAATGCAAATCTGAAATGAAAGAAAGGCTTTCTGTAAGGTCATGATTCACACTGGTGTGAATGAAAGCAAAATCTCACATTTTGTTAAGACAAAGATCCATGAGCCACAGTGGATCTCTGCACTGGTGCCAAATGCCAGATTTCTCTTTTTCTCATGTATTCAAGTAAAATAGCTATAAATCTTTTTGTGCTTGGTGCTTTGACAAAATCATACCTTAAGTTAAAGCTAGAGTTCTACACCTTGAGAGGCCCCAAGCTCTTCTAAATCCCCTCTCTTTGTTACAAAATAGTAGGTTTATTTCAAATATTTTTAAGGAAAGAATGAAGAAAAAGAAGATACACAAGTATCATCCAACTGCCCTTGTCTGTGCAGAATAGATGCAGCTCTGAATAGCACAGAAATGTCACCAAGAACCAAATCTCCTAAGGTTTTACAAACCACCTGGTGCTAGAGAACGACTGAACTCTGATGTTCTCTTCCCATGTAAATTGATATAAATAATGCAACTCCAGCATGTCTCTCATCTCAGCAATAACACTAGAGGGAATGGCTTTAATTTGCACCAGGGGAAGTTCAGACAAGATGTTAGGAAAAAACTATTTTCCAAAAAAGTGATCAGGCACTGGAATGGAATGCCCACGGAGGTGGTGGAGTCACCATCCCTGGAGGTGTTCAAGAAACATTTAGACACGCAGAGAGACATGGTTTAGTGGGAAAATATTTGTGGCAGGTAGACATTTGGACTAGATAATCCTGGAGGTCTTTCCAACCTTGCTGATTCTATGATTTTAACTCCTGGCAGGATGTTTTATACATGCTGATGAACCTCTCCCAGAGCCATAGCAGAAGGGAAGACACCAGCTCATGCTTTAAGAAGGTTCAGCTCCCTTCCTGTGAACAACCTGCTGTGCAGTGCTGGGAGAACACTAATTGTCTGTGCATGACTTGCGTGTAAAAGAAGAGCGACATGCTCCTCCTGAGATCTAAAGGGGAAGAAGGGTATACTGCTGCTCAAGTGTCAGGGGACAGAAGCGTGTAAAACAAAACAAATACATATAGCTCAATACCATGAACATCATAGCCAATAAGACAACATTTTATGAAATAATTTACTTTCTCAATAACAATGTTTTGGAAGTGTTTGGAGAGGAAGAGGGAAACACTTCAAAATAGCTATCAAAATGTTTACTTCTAGCTAAAACTATTCCCTTAATTTTGTATTAATTTATTAATATCTTTTGATAAATTTGAAACTTATCACAAGTTCACAGCTAGAAACCTTACCGTGAATTAGCAATCCCTTCCTCCTTCCTCCCCTGATATCACATCTGAGATACCTTCCTCAGAGTACATAAATGTATCTCTTACTTGGCAGGCTCACATATATACTTTTTGGCAGTAAGCTGCTTCTTGCAAAGACCGTGAAAGTGAAGGAGTCAAAATTAAGCTCATTACAATCTTAAATTGTGTCAGAGTTATGATTTGCTCCACAAATTACCAAATTTAAAATGCATGCAAATATGTCTTACTAGAGAATTGCAAATAATTTTTCATGGATCACAGGATCTCCAGGGAGCATTTCTCTACACATCTTGAGTTCAGTGATATCACTCATGCAACACTGAGTACTAAATACTCTGTACAATCCCTATTTTGGCAATGGCTTTATACAGCACATTCTACCTAAACTCCCCTGTGTAATGAGTGGTAGATAAATAGCAGCTGTTGTATAAATCATCCAAAAAGAAAGAAATTACCTAACTTTTGAAAATTGTGCCAAGTCAGCACCAACAGGTAGCAGAAACAGCCTCTCTAAGCTTAAAATGTCACAAAAAGCAGAGCATGCAGACAAGTTCCCCATGCACATTCGCTTTCATAAGTTCTCAGAGACATCAGAAAGAATTACACAGATCTTTAGCAGTGGTTTACTGAAAAAGAGTAGGACATAAACTGCAGTTAGTTTTCTGTGATATGTGGTCAGGAGCTGTGCTTAGAAATCATTACAATGTGCATGGCACAGACAGTACATCTCATCAGCATCCATCAGTGGCAACACAAGACAAACAGCCTGCATGTGGAAGTGATACACTGCTAGGCAGCATAAGCCTGTTCCCCAGAGTTTGTTAGACTACTCAAATTCATAACACACAGCACTAGCAAATTCTACAAGGGCAGCTAACAAGCCTCCTCTGCATGTAAAGGACAGACAGGTGAAGCCCTTTCCACAGACATGTATCTTACACTGGGACAGCATATTTCCTGTAGCTTTTATTAAAATGTTGCCTCACTGCCTCTGCACCCCACAGTTTTTGCACATCACCCCCCAGCTCCTTGCTGTGCCTCTCAAGCCTGGTGGGCTCAGCCTCATCATCCCACAGCTGCTCTTTCCCTGCCCAGACCTCGCTGTGTCATCCACAACCCCAGAAACACTTCTTAACTTTGTCTGCAAGAAAACAGCCCTGAAAACGTGTGTTCTGATGAGTCAGCATTTTTACGGAAATCAGCCAGTATAGAGGGTTGGTTGTTGTTGCTGGTTGTCAAAAAGTAGGAGTCAGAAATTTGATAAATAATTCAATTCCTGTAGAAATTGTTGTTCTAAAATTGAACAATACACGTCAACTCTTTTAAGCACAGTGAGTCATACCTTTTGTCATCATCCACATATCAATTTTATTTAGAATTTTTGCCTCATATGATTTTTTTCCCTTTCATTCACTACCTCATAGTTGGCTCTGTGCAATGAAATAATCAACACATCACTGCTCAGTAGCGTTCAAAGAATAAAAATCAACCTTCTCTGATCAGTTATTGTTAGTACCTAATATACAGCAGCCTTTCTCCTAAGATCTCACAGAACTATAAAAACACTGCCTAAAATATTTCAGTGCCTTTCTGAAGTGGATATGCATGTTCTCATACACAAGCTGAAGCAAACAGCCCAAATCCATACGTAAAGTGTCAGGTGGGTAGAGGACTCCGTAGGCAACAAACAGGACAAATAGTCACTGCTCTATGGGAAAGCAGCACAACTCAGTGGAAGGAAATCTGGAAACTCATTCTCTCTCTCTCTTCTGTCACTGCTATGCCACGTGAATGCTACCTCTGCAAGTGGGGCTGATACAGACATGGAATCCTCTGACTGGAGAAGTGTTAAAGAAAGTACAAAACAGCAGCTAAAGAATCTTAGAAAATACATTTTCTCGTTTCAATAAACTTAACAGTATGAGGTCTTTAGGAATGTGTGATAGCTAGAGGAAAACACTGGATCCTAGGGAGTGCTTCTACCTGAGCTGTGGAGGGCACTTGAAAAAAAAGAGCAGAAACCAGAGGCCAACACTTACATAATTACAGTAAGGAAAAACAAACAAACAAACCTTATTGAGAAAGAATTATCAGAAAGAAACACATCACTGAGAAATGTATCTGGAAAGCCTGGCTGCAACATGCATATTCCTGTAAGTACAAACTGCAGGTGCCACGAGGACAAGGGATAACCAGTTGGGATATACAGCACAAGAGTTTGCTACAGGCTTACACTCTCTGAAGTAGGAAGAAGCAGAATAACTTTGAGAAAAGGTGCCAGATATCAGAACATGCTAAGTCACAGGTAACACTATTCAAGATCTTGCAGAGTCACCATCACTAGTGACAGATGGGGCATCTGACAGAATGCTGTGGCTTTTCTGCTCTTTACCAGTGACATTTGCACTGCTCCTGGATCTTTATATGGTTTTCAGAGACATTCAGTGGTCAAACACTATATTGCAACTTAATATTAAAAAGTCTGGAAAACTATTAGTCTGCTATCTCTTAACATAGAGAAAAGTGCAAAGTATATTTTCTCTGATAAGACAAACAAGGGACTGAGAAAGTTCTTCCTCTGGTTTCATACATGAGATCTTATTTATCAGTACACTGAAGTTAGCAAAAAAATAGAGTAAACATCAACTCTCCCACAAGGAAAGACACACTTCTGTTGAACTGTTGAAAAAATACGGATTTGTTATCAATAGCTTTAGAACAATGTAGATTGCCAGCAGTATCTAGGAGTCTCCAGTCTTACAGCAGCAGTCTGCTGTGCCAGAAATATCATTATCATCACAGCTTCTTGATTTGTAAGGATGCCACTTTATGTTACTGAGGAGATCAGAAAGGGAGGTGATTGTTGTGAAATTATCCCTTTCTAACATCCAGCTCCTACTGATACAAAACCTCCCACCTTGCAATTAAACACCATGAGGTTAGAATGGACTCATGAGTAACAAGGTTACAATCTATTAGGATTTCTCACCCACTTGTAGGAATTCCAGCATTAAGAGCCTGTTTGAACTATGGCACACCTTAAGTGTACCTGTGGAGGAATAGTCAAAGGGTGCATTGTGCTAATTGACTGAATTCCAGAATTCACATTTTCAACAAATTTCTTGCTCAAAACCACAGTGGGAGGATTACCTGCAACTTGTTTGATCCCTTCCCTGCACTGAGTTGATGAGGGTTCAGTAGCAGCTCCAGGCTGCAGCTCTTCTGGGTGCCCACAGAGGATGCAGCAGGACTGGGCAGCAGCACACCCAGCCCACTCATAAAGTGATGGGCCATCGGAAGCCCAGAGAGCCCTGAGGCAACAAAACAGCTGAGCACAGAAGTGTGAGAAGCAGAAGCACGGCCCCTGGAAACTGTGGGGCTTGCTCAAAATTAAGGAGGTCTTTTGGACTGATTAATGCTGACCTTTTTATTTGCCTTACAGCTCTACGCCCTGTGTTGCAACTGAATAACACTTTCAAGGCTTCTTCAAAACAAGCAGCTAGACATTTTGCCTTAAAGAGATAAAATAAAGCATCATTTCTAATGATCAGCACACTTCTAGCAGCTGAGATTTTAGAGATAATGCTGGAAAACACGACAATGAACAATGAATTCTGAGCCAAACAGCTAAATCCCTCAGCTTCTGAATCAAAAATGTAAATCTTATTTCCTTCAGCTTGTCTAGAAGAGAATGGTGTGAGTTCCAGCTGCAACGATGGTTCCAGCACAAATAAACAAACATCATTTAATACCAGCACTGTTAAACGCTTACCAGGCAAAAACACCACTTCAATAAAATGAACATAACCCATACCCTGTCATGCAAGATTCACGAACAGAAGGAAAATGAGAGAGAGGGAGACAAAATATAGCAATCCACATAGCAGAAGGTAGACACGAAGTGGTCTTATGGGAGATTTCCAACATTTAGATAAGCCCACCAGGAATTGCGCTGCCTTCACTGTACCTGTCTATGAGAATGTTGTTGAGCATTACATGATGACTGAACAAGTGACACAAGTCTATTGACTACTGCATTTTGAAGAGTTGCAATGCTGCAGGTGTTTAAGCTAAGAAAGAGCAGATGGTTTTTAACATTCAACAATACAAAACAAACACTGGTAAATCATATGCATGATTTCTATTTTTTCCTGTGTGTACATACAACAGCCTTATTCAACATGGAAGACAGTTCTATCTACATATAAAAGTAAAGGCCAATTTATTAACAGAGACCTCCAGAGCAGTGCAGCTAGGAACAAGAGTGCAGTTCCACATCAGAGCTGCATCGAGTACAGTGCTGTCTGGGGTACAATGAGCAGGCATGCTTCCCATCCCGAGTCACATGGTGCTTCCATGCAGCAGGCTCCAGCATCCACCTGCCACCACACTTCATCATTTCAGGAAGATAAACTGGAAGACTGCTTTTAATTTTGTAAAGCTTTTTCCTGGGTCAACAGCCAGATTTAATCCATACAGATGTCCTGGAAGCTACTAAAGCTTGTGGAATAAAAGCACTAAGAAGTTAAGGCAGGCATCTGACCAGGGCTGTGAGGAATAAGACTGCTCTCAACTCTCTGGTGGCTACTCAATAGACATTCCTAAGGAAGTCTGATATGCAAATGACAAAATCTCTTTGAACTCACAAGAATACATTAGACACCTCCTGAAATTCCTCATGGGTCCCTTCCAACCTAGGATATTCTATGATCCTATCCTCACTAAGGTAGTCATAGCCCCAAGCTGCCAGAGTTCAAGAAGCATCTGAACAATGCTTTCAGATTTTTGGGTGGTCCTGTGTGGAGCCAGCAGCTGGACTCAATGACCCTAGTGGGTCCCTCTCAACTCAGGATGTTCTGTGATTCTATGAAATGGTCTCCTTGCTGTTCAGGCTCTTAAAATAGAGGATCAAACAGCTTCCTGTAGGGAATTGAGACTTCCTTTTGGCTGTAACTGTATCTTCATCCTCTTATTCTTACTGCTGCTACAGCGTGATCCAGAAAAAATGAAAGTTTAAAAAAAAAATGAGAAACAGAGTTTCTCTATTATTTGAAATTATAAACAATTCCATTTGCTTTCTTCTTTCATTTCATTGGATAACAATCAGAGGAAGAATAAGGCCACAACTGTATTTTCCATAACAGTAGTATAGTTTAATCAGTATTTGAAAGGCAATTAGACACTCTGCAGGTGGCTAGTGGGTAAGCACCCAGATGTTAACGGTAAAAATTGTGATCCTTCTGGAAATGAGACAGCTTAGTGGAACATTTGCTCTGAAGAAGAAGCATTGGGCCACAAGGAGGTCCTAGTCACAGGGATTCAGGGAGCTGCAACTGAGTCATCTGCGTGAGTGGTGGTGGATTCAAGAGGCGCACTGTGACAGCAGTGGGCTCAAACCTGCACTGACAGATCTGGTGATGCAGAACAGTGAGACTATAAATTAACTTTTGGAGAAGTCAGTGCCTCTAAAATCAACTACAGAGAGGACCTAATTAAGTCAGAATAAGATTTGAAGGTGAAATGCGATAAATTAAATAACATGCATAGTAGCAGGAAAATGAAGGTGCAACTAATCCCTTTAAAGGCTGTAAATTCAATCTAGACTTCTTTCACAAGAAATGCACTCTAGTTCAACCAAAAATTTTCAGATCTTGTGCAGGAATTGCTCAGGGACACTCTAGAGCCCCAGGCAGGCAGCCTAACTTCCTTTCATTAATAAAACTTATGAACCATTCTCCGCTCATTTCAGTTGCTTCAAGCACAGAATGTACACCTAAGGCTGTAATCAGTGTATTTAAACATCTACAGCATGATGCTATTAGTTTCAGGTGTTATTTTTACACAAAATTCTTGTAGGATCACCTTTCAAATCTGCTTTGAGTTTTCAGAACTGCACCTCTTCCTATTTCACTAGCAGACTTCCCTGGTGCATTTTCCTACAAGACACTAATCAGCACCAGATATCTGCCCAGCACGTGTGGGCACAGGATTTGGGAACTCTCAGTGATCTCACCCTATCCTTCATGCCATCACCTGCTCAAGTTGCAGAGATTCCCACTCTTAGTGTGTGTAGCCACTCAACTGTCAATACTTGAATAGCAATGCCAGTCAGCTGCACATGATCTTGATCCTGCAGAAGCTGACTTTTTTTTAATTCTTAGGGACCCAAACAGATCAGGCAACTGTTATCATACTTCACTGTAGTTTTCATGATCTGGCAGAAGGAGGAGTCAGTCCAATTTAGTATAGCAGAAAACAACAGTGGAGCTCTGATATTCTCCTTCTACCTTTCTCCTACCAAAGGGTGCATGGAAGCTGCAGAACTGCCCCTTGCGAGGGCAGTAGGTGAGGGACACAAATCTAGAGAAAAAGGTGCTCTTTTGAAAGCAATTTCAGACAATTTTTCACAAATGCAGATAATAGTTTGTTCACCATTTGTAATCCAGCATACAGGTAAAAGTGAGTGTCTACTGTATAGAGAGCTGATAAATGACTTTAAGTTAATCTCACCCCATTCTTTACATGACCTCCATCCGGAACAAACAAGATAAGCACCAGTTGCTATCCAACCCAGCAGCATTCCTGCTCTGGGTCCCACCAAGCAAGGAAGACAGCAGCTCTTAGACACTGCAGTCTCAGGAGGGTAGAGCAATGCCTGCCTACAGGGAGGTGGGTGTAGGAGCTAATCATGCCTGCAGAGGTCTTATGGCTACAGGGATGCCCCCAGACTTGCCAGTAGTGCCTCAACTGCTTCAGTGGGTGCATAGAGTACACAGCCATGGGGCAAAACCTGTTCCTACCACCAAGCATGGGTCTTGACTTGACATTCTAGGTTAGATATTAGGAAGAAATTCTTTACCCAGAGGGCGGTGAGGCACTGGCACAGGCTGCCCTGAGAAGCTGTGGATGCCCCATTCCTGAAAGCATTCAAGGCCAGGTTGGATAGGGCCCAGGGCAACCTGAACTGGTAGGTGGCAGCCCTGCCCACAGCAAGGGGTTGGAACTAGGTGGGCTTTAGTGTCCCTTACAACCTAAGCCTTTCTATGGTCTTCGGATCTTAAACATAAACCTCATAATCTGTACCTAGAAGTAAAAAATTTCCTAGTCCTTGGCACCACCCACTTGTTAACTAACCTAAATGCCATTCGAAAAACTAGTGTACAAAAACCTACACATTAGTATTTAATCTCTGGCATGAATTCCTTTGAGAAAACAGTACTTTGGCACACTCTTGGTAATTTTAGTAAAACATATCATGTGATTTTTGTTCAGTGAAGTGAGAGCATGATTTTTACTCTCAAATGTCATGTGAGATTACAGTAGTAATAGAGTAGAAATGTTTTGTTTTCTGAGGAAAACTATACACATAAGCTGATCGATTGCTTGACCTCACCTTGTCCAGGTGATGATGCAAAACAAAACATCTACAAGTAAAAACCCTGAAATAGAATAACGTATTGACCAAGACCATGCATTTACAATGGACAAGAACAGTTGATGAAAGCTAACCTTCTTCCTTCTTTGCTTGCTAGCCTGAAGCAGAAATGCATTTTAAAATAGCTTACCTGAGATAACATATCAATTGACATATGGCATAAATGTCAAATACTTCTGATTCAAGCTTGCAAATACTGCCAGTCTCTATACACAGACCAGTACTAGTTTGAAAGAGAACTATTGCTGAGCAAACAACAGGCTTACCAGAGCAGCAAGAAGGGATTTTTAGTTGTCTTACAGTGGATAATGCTAAAATGGAATCTATAATGGATACAATCTAGCCACAGCTAACAGCACAAAAGCTTGCCCTCCTCAAAGGATGAAAGCTGCAGACAATAGCTATGGTTTCAAACACAGATGTTGCAGCAAAAATAATACCAACATTTTATATATATGTATGTATATATATATATATATATACACACACACACACACACACATATCTGTGTGTGTATCTACATTCAGAGGATGTAGTTATTTCTTTTGTGGGTGCATTTCTATCAGAATAGAAGAAACCTGATGCTACTTTGAATCAGAATGGAGCCACATCAAATTGAGGAATCATAACAAGAAGAAAAAAAAAAGGAACATTTCTGCCCTTCAGAAATAAAATATTCAGGGTAGAGTCATAGATCTGAAACACCAGATCACTACAGCACATATTAAAAAGATACAGTGCCTAGCAGCAATAAAATAAAAATTGCAACAGCAGCAACCATAAAGAAAAGTTATCCAAAAAGTCTCCTTCAGTTCTGCCTTACTCAGGCTTATACATAAACTATTCCAGTTAGTTAAGATAGTCTCACATTGTTATAAAATACAAATGAGACAAGAGCAAGAGGATGTCCTGAGCCAGACCACGGTTTGCCTCAGATACGCTTACAAACTATTCTTGGGGAAACAGAAAGAACATATAAAGATTTTCTTCCCCCTCTTACCCAGCCTCCTTCATCTTCCTAGCCACTATAGAACCTTTCTGCTTCTAATAACAAGTGGTTAATCAATTGTCTGAATCAGCCACAAGTGTAGGATACATATATTTACAAGCAGTATGATTAAAATTAACTCAGCATCACTACAGCAGATGTATGCAAAAATGCAAAGGAAAGCACGGCAATAATGGCAAGATAGCAAAGTGTTCGACTCCAGCAAGTGAGGACAAGCTCAAATGCAGCAGCCATGGACACAGAAACAAAAGGAAAAAAAAAATTCTTCTTACCCTTGGAAACACTCAGATAGGTGATGATCTCCAGCAAGATACTCTGGCCTCCACTGCCAATCATTAAACGAAATCCGGGAAGGGATGAAACCTGACTGTGAAACCTGACTGTTGCAGTCACTCAGGTGCACTGCATGCACCTGAGCTCCCCTGGGTTGGCCCTGCTTTCCTACCAGGTGCTCAGTCACTGTTTCAAGTCTTAGCATTTCCACTACAGTAGACATTCTTGATTACATTTAGAGTCTTTCAGGTCATCCCATCTTGTAAATCATATACACACATCCTAGTGGACAAGTCACTGAAATCTGGAATGTGTAAACCCCAGGTATCAGTGTTGATCTCAAAATTTAAAAGCTTGTGAAGAGGGAGCCTGCAAAGAACCCAAATGAGACTCAGTAAACAGTGCTTAAGTGCTGTCAATAAGATCACAAACTTTACTGGGTGTTTGAAAATTTCTGTGTCTATAGCTTTGAAAATCTCCCATTCATGATATACCATTTGTCACAATCTGTTTGTAGTGCTACTGCTACACACAGATTTTAATCACTTAAAACACATCACCAAGAGGAAAATACATTTAGAAATTCAATGCTGTCACACCGACATTTCATCAGTTTCAGATAAAACTTGATAGTGAGAAAATATGCTACACCAAAATAAACAATATTTTTATCATTTTTTAAGAAAAAGATGCCTCATTATATTCCTGTAGTTTTATTATGAAAATTTCCTCTTAAAGTCTCATTTGGGCCAAGGAAATTGGTGTCAAGCGAGATAGTTATTTTCCATATCAGTAGTAGAGTACAAGCTGAGAGTCATTTATAAGCAGATTGTAAAATTTGCTTATTCCATTTTGGAGCAGCTCTTCTGATCTGGCAAATACGAACATTTAAAAATAAAGAAACAAAACTAACAAACAAACAAAAAAAAAAAAGACAAAAAGTCCACAAATGCTCTTACAAAGTAACTGTGACTTCCAAAGGGGATCAAGTTTCTGAGGAGAAAAGAGGGTATTTAAACAAAGCCTGACTGGCCACATGCACTGCTCTCTCTCATTACCAAGTTGCATCTTCCACTTGTTAATGAAGGAAAGACATAATTCAGTTATGGCATTATATACACTTTTTTTAAAACAACTCTTACACAAAATCATTCTGGAATGACATCATTTGCTGATTAAGACAATTAAAAAACATAGAATAAAAATCATTACACATTGTTTCCTTTTCAAAGCCTGCACAAAAAGAATACATGAAAATTAGTTCAAATCAGTTAATCCATCAACAAAGGAATTAATGTTGTTTCAGCACTTCTCCATAAAGAACTTTTAACTCAGTCAAAAGCTTATTCTCTTGGCAGATAAGTGATTATGACCTGATATGATACATGTCTTGATACAGAAACTTTCAAAGGAATGAGGCAGAACAGAAATTCATAATTTATATTTTGGCCATTCATACATATTTGAGAACTTAGGAAGAAGTATCAGGCTGAAGTGTATAAAGTCAAAGAATAAATTATAGCAGAAAAAGTCTCTGCATACAGGTGGTTCCTTCCCCTTCCCAAAAATATTCTTAATACAGCCATAAGCATGACTTGAAAACATGTTAGAAAAAGGGCTCTCAGGTAATTGATGGACTCTACTGCATATTTACAATAAGCATATGGTCCTTGGTTATTATGCTTGTGTGTTTCAGTAGCACTAACATTAGAAGTAAGAAATATTTACCTTTCCCTTCAATCTCTCTGTTGTTGGGACTCCAAACCAATATCTCTTTTCACCTGAAATACCTGTGCTTGCCAAACGCTATATTTCTTAGTGTTTTCTTGGCACTCTGCTAGCCTAAAACTTTTCAAAGAGAAAGTTCCCCAGGGAAAAATTTGTTTTTCAAAATAAGTAAAGAAGAAAAGCCACTGCTTTCCTGTAGATGTGTTCTAAATAAGCAGGAACATAAAAGTGGAAGCTCCACTGTGAACAGTGACAGAGATTGATGAACTCTTGGAAGAAGAGCACAGGAAACAAACGGCTGTCAATCTCTCCACAGCAAAACAACATGCTGCAAAGCACTTGTCACTTACAGAGGAAGAGTATAGCAGTTCCACAAGAACTTCATCTGTAGATGAAGACATCCAGGATAGAGAGAAAGGGAGAATGGTGTAAAGCTCTCAGCTGGAACTCAATCCTATAAAACTAACAAGAGAAATGCTTTTTTAATCACCTAGCAGGGCTCAGCTTTACTACAGGAGGTGAGATCAAGTCCATGGGGCTTGGAAATAGAATTCAGAAGTCTACAAAATTTCTTCATAAATAAATAAAAATATTAATAACTCAATAAAGAGCATATCCATGGAGAACAATATTTTCTTTTATGAAAAAGAAATGAAATAGAAATGATGTTGAACTGCAAATTCTCAGCAGCAAGTTGAGGATTTCTTAAAGGATTTAGTGTTCGGCACTAAAATTAAGTCATGGCTAAAGCTTGCCTACAGCTAGCAAATAAAGATTCATTTTTAATCACTGGTCAGTAAGAGATCTATGTCAGTAGAACAAGCTATTTACTTGATAATATAGCAAGTTACCTAAACGGTGTTATGACGACAAATTAAATAAGAGATAAGATTTTACCATGCCAGGAGAGCCTATGTCAACACTATTTTAGTTTGATTTTATGCATCAAAGCATATATTACTTCTTTGAACATAATAATTTCCCATCCCCCCCACATTACACTGTACACTGGCTGGTTACTAACTCAGTTTAGAGAACTCCAGATCTGCACAATTGTATTACATGTTATTTTCCATAAATAACATCTTCTACACAAATCTCATAGCACACTTCAATCAAGTTTTATTCATTGTACATTATCTATCTGGTGGCCTAGGTCCCCAGCTGCAATACGTCAGTGTCAACTTTTTGATTTAAGTAAGCTGAAGATGGCCTGTACATGAACACTTTCACTCCAGCTGCTGCACTGAAGTGGAAAACTTTAGAGCATTCAGCTATCTCCTGAACTACTTAGGTCAGGTAACTGAAAAACGCTGTATCAAAATGAATTGAGTCAATTTGCATCATTACGCACATGGACAATGCAGAAATCAATCTATATGCATCATCTTGTACAATAAAAATGAGGAGCTGAAAAAGGAGATCAAAGTATGCAGTTTATGAGGGTACAGGTGTTTCTGCCCAAGTTTTCCAGTAGAAAACAGAAACAAGTATTTAATTGCCAAGAAAAGCAGGATCCACTAATTACGCTATTGCGTTTACGCCCTGAGATTAAAACACACCAATTATCTGCCCCTGCGGATGTGACTAGTGTTTTATTTAAGAGCAGTAATGGGATTATGAAACAGAGCCTCACATCATCCATGCTAATGAATGTTGGTTGGATCACCTAGTGATTTTGGTGAATATATATCATATTTCTTCAGAGTGCCTTACTTTCATTTGGGATGGAATTGTTTTCTTCAGAGCATCTGGTATGATTGTATGTTTTGGTTCTAGAAGAAAAAGCAGTGTTGATAACACACCAGCTGCTGCTAAGCAGTGCTATACTGAGCCAAGGCCATTCTCATTGAAGGGCCCAAGGAGCTGGGAGGGAACAGAATTAGGACAGATGACTTGAAATGGCCAAATGATGTCATGTGGATGGAGTTTTGAAGGGGGTGGAAGTTCATCTCTCTCTTCTGCTGCTCAGGGGACTAGCTAGGGGGTGGTGAGAAACTGCTTATGCATCATTTGTTGTATATGTTCTTCTATATATGCATATAATCATAACTGTAAGTATATATGTATGTATATAATGTGCATGTATATATGTGTACATACATTGTGTGTATATATATATATGTATATATGTCATAGCTATTCTCCTTTTCCTTTACTCTTTTTGTAAATGGTTTTATTTCAGCCAATGAGTTCTACTCCCCTCCCCACCTTTCCCCAGTTCTCTTCTCCATCCCATTGGGAAAGACTGGGGAGAAAGCAAATGTCTGTGTGGTTCTCAGCAACCTGATGGGTTAAACCACAACAGAAAGCTAGGAAGTAGTCTCTTCACCAGCTATACTTGTTTCGATCCCTAAAGAGAATGCAAGTGTCTGATCCTTTGGATCACTACAAAACCACTGATTTCCTTTGATAATTATCTTGAACCACGTAAAGAAGGAAATCCAAAGATTCAAGCACTACACAATCTGAAGGCAATTTCTTTCACATAGTGATTTAGCTATACAAAACCTTTACTATCAGTTGGAGGAAATGTCCAGAAATATTAACTAGATAGTTCTTTAACTCCTGTGTCCAACATTAACCCTGAAACTAAGAGCTGTTAATAGAGCAATAACTACAAGACGATTTTGCATGGCTACCCTTTCAAAAAAGCTAGCATAAATTATGTCATCTTGCACTTATTTTATCTGCTACCCATAATAGCTGATTCAATTCCTGGAAGTTTACTCAGCAAATATTTAATACCATCAGTTATCCATTAAATACATAAAACCATTACTTAACCTTTAACACCAGCTCAGCAATATGCTTGAAATACTTGTCATCAGCTCTGTTCATTAACACTTCAAACCCGTCTCAACATTGTCTCTATACATCACAACCCCAAGGTCAGAGGGGTTAATAACGTATGGTTAAAAATGCTGATAATACACAATTAAGAGTGAAGAAAAGCTTACCAATGGAGAACAGTGGAGTGAGCTAATACTCTAATAAATAAACTGAAGTAGATGGTGGGAGATTCACAGAAATGAACAAATACTGTTAAGGGCATAAGACACGTGTTTTTGCAGACATGTGGGATAAGTAGGTATAGAAGTAATCTTTCAAGTAGGTTGTAAGAGTTGTAACCACACATTTTGAGACATTTTACTTCTCCTACTATATCAGCTGCTCTTATGTAGAAAATGGATTCCTAAATGGACTTCTAAATTCAAAAGAGCTGGCCATTACAGTATCTCTGTGGGCACTGGAACTGTTGTTTTAGCATCCAATTTTTAAAGACATCCCTCTTGCCCCCAAGTTATGGTGTTAAATTATGCAAAGAATTCACTGTGGCCATTCCCATGAGATTTATGAGACTTACCCATTAAAAAAGCAGAACTTCAAAGCTAAGTACTTCTTACTATGTCTCCCACACCATCACTTGCTTCTAATCTTTTTCTTTTTGCACTTTGCCATACAACAACAGGTACCCCCAAAGAAATTAAACTTGTGTTTTGTGAACAAGAAAAAAAAATGGGTTGTCTCATAAGGAAATGGAGTTTTGAGAGCAACCATTAACTGAAATAACTGACACATATTTATATGTGCATCTATTCTTCAGTTTGAAATAATAAAATAATACAGGCTTAAAAGCTTTTCTGTATTTGATGTGCAGGCCTGTACAAGTTGGTGGGTTGAGACTGGCTTGGATCAAAACAACTTTAAATACTTCCACATACTGAAAATGGCAACAGTGATCAGTTAATAGAATAAGTATCCTAAATCACTAGTTCCACATTAAAGAAAGGCAAACAAAAACTTTTAGACTGCAAGAAATATAGAAAAACTTTTGTGCGATTCTTCCCCACCACATTCCTTTTCATGTTTGATTTAGACTCCTGACAAGTTTAATAAGCAGAGTGGTTAATACCATCGGCTATTATCAGTACAATTTCAATTTTTTTGCAACAATGGTTTCGAGAAAAACTCCTTTTATCAGGTGGTTCAGCAACCTGCAAGAGCCACTGCAAGTCATTCATGTATTTTTTTAATTGCTGCTCTTTTTTTTTCTGAGAAAAACATCTTCTTAAAATTATATTTTATTAAGAACTCATTACCTCCAAAAGATTCTACTGAACTATATTTAAACATAATTATATATTTAATCTAGTATAACTATATAAAACCAAATGAGATCCAAAATGAAACAACACGAGCATCAGTTAAAGTGAAAATACTGACTAATGTAAAATAAATATAAATAAGTAAAATTTTCAGGATTTCCCATTATCACTTGTTGGGACTGTTGGGAACAACGATGCATTTATTTGTTTTAATATTAGTTGTGCTTCCCCCTCAGCCTCCAAACTTACAACCCCCAAACCAGCTAAACCATTCATGTCAGCTCGTGTTGTTGATGAAGCAGTCAGGTGGATTTAACATCACACCATCTGTCTGTCTGAACAAGTTGCAGCCATAAAGCTGCTAAAGCTTAGAGGAGCTATTTGCACAGAAATCAGGGCCGCAAAGAGTAAATAAAAGCTTATAAGCTAAACAGTAAATAAAGCTGGTTTTCCTGGTGAAGTGCGTGATTTCACCTGTAAGGATACTTTCTCCAAGATAATCCTCCCTCATTTTGTGCCACAGCTTCAAGATAACACTGAAGTGCATATCCATCTTTTACAAAAACAGAAATTGCTTTATGTTAGATGTATAGTTCAGTAAAGGAAGAACAAAAAGTTCATGTAACAGGAAAGACCAATTCCTATAGTCTCGACTGAAGTCTTTTAACTTCTCATTCAATCTTTTAATTTCCAGCTGAGAATCTGGAATTTTTCACTTGCTTGTCTTGAGACATGTTTCTAAGTGGTGGGGGAAATAAAAATGGAAGAGAATGAGATGAGACCACAGTAGGACAAATTATCTTTTAAGGAGATAAAGCATTATTAATCTTTGATTTCCTATAGTTTTGGTAAAGAATATTAGGATTGAAGTAAACAGCCCAGCAAACTACTCATGAAGAGTATAAAAAGGTGTTAATTTGCTTCTCCCTAGCAAGTCAGAAATCTTCTTGTTTTTTTTTCTATTCTTGACCAAATACGACCTAGATAATTTGTCTTTGGAAGATTTGGAAAGGTACATTTGTATTTTTCACAGTATCCAGTGTAACAGTTTCTTGATAAAACCTAGGGAAGAGGATGTTAATAAAGACGGCACTTAGAAGTTTCATACTTTTCTCATACTCTGGTATGCGTAAAGAAAGTAGAAAATGACACGCACTACTGTTTCTGAAAGCTACCAATGGAGTTCAAGCAATCTACAAGGCTAAATACTGCGCTTATGGCTACACTCCACATATCAGTTTTGGTGCTGCTTCAAAGGATTATCTACAATCACATAGATTAGTGGGGTTTTAAAAGGAATTAAGGGATTTGATATGTTCTTGTACTCATCATTCTGTTCAATTCGTTTAATGTGAAACATTATCCCATTGCTGACCTCCACTGTCTATAGCTATGGGTCACTTTCAGTTTAAATTCAAGTCATTTCACAAAAGTTATAAAATCTCTAGATGCTCTCCTATTCATCATGAAAGGTGAAAACTAGAAGATTCTTCAAATAATGCAAACAGGCAGAATCGGTTATTAGGCAATACTTGTTACTATATTACAGTTTACATAAAATAAACTCCATGCTGCCAAACTTAGGTGTACAAAAAATTATGCCAGCCTCAATAATAGCACCTTGAATACTGTAAACTTTTTCCCAAGCTCTTTTTCCACATCTATGACATTGCTCAATTTTGAGTTACATGACACAGTGGGTTTCCCCCCCTCCCCACCACAAGCTTTTCTCCAAAAACGTAAGAGGAAAATTAAAAAAGTCACTCATCTGTAAATACTGATTCTCAAATCGGCTTTTGTAGGATTCCAGACTAAACTTCTTAATTAAAATACAAGCATACAGATCCTTCCACAGTGACGCAGGTTGGGAGGGCAAGTAAAGAAATATCAAGCAGAAGCTTCAACTTTCCCTCTCCTCCATTTGTGTTCTGCCTGGGCCTCCGCCTCTGAGAAAAGAGAGCTCACTATCACAGGGCTACCAGAATGGCAATTACTAGAGTCATCTCCTTCCAAGCAGCTTAGAAATGCTCCCTCCTACCTTCCTTTTCCCACTGACATGTCTTCTCGCACTAACTCTTAGGGTCTGCCTTGTTCTCACTATTCTCCTACTTTTCTTTGAATTAAGTTGATTTCTTTAAACTCTAGTTATTTCTGCAGGAGACATTGCTACCCAGAGAACCAGAGAGTGGAGGTTCCTCCCTCATGTTCCCTTGACATACACATGCAAGAGTCAGTTTGCTTTGAGGTCTGCTTCCCCAGCTACATTAGGTCCCTGCACCCCATACTGCCATAGAAACCCTTGCCAAAACCAGATATACAACATGCTTTACTCAGCAGGTTGTTTTTGCATCCTGCCCCCCTAACTGGTAGTCCATGAAATAATAGCTAATTCTTGTTAGAGGACTGGTGAAACAGAGAGGTGTTACTCAATTCAAGAAACAGCTCCCCAGACTGTTTCTCAAAATGGTTTAAAAATGGAAAATAAGTTTTTAGAAAGGCCTTTCTTTCAAACTGAGTACAGAGCTTTAATACGTGTTTGTTCCCTTTTCCTTAGTACCCCTTATCCTACACTGTCACATCTTCCACTGCAACAAGACAAAAATTAGATTCTAAGCTTTTTAAGACTTGACAAGCACCAGCTGCACCTTGTACTAAGAAGTAATAAAAGCCATTGCTTAACATTTTTTCAATGGACTACTCACAAGCACTGAGATGTAAACTGGTCTAGAGTAACTGCAATACTTGACCACTAGCTCCATCAAAAGATGCTCAGCATTAAGAAGACAATGGCAGCAAACACTCAGTTCAGAAGCTAGAGAAAAATCATAGGTTTGTTAGCCAGGATTTACTCAAGTGGGCAACAAGAACAGCTGCATAACCCTTCTAGAAGTGTCTTTCAATCAAGATTGCTTTCTGCACTTAAATTTCTCTTTTTCATTACAGTCAGATGATAGGTTGAAGAGTTCAGATGCAACGTTTAAGAGAATAAGGTTATTTAAAATGCCCTTTTGATGCAGAATTTGTAGTGCATAAATATTAAGCATGGAGGGCAATAAAGGCACATTCTGTTCCATCATCAAACCGAAAGGCAAAAGATCGAAACAAAGAAAACAGCTTTCTAACATTTACCACCATTCTTTTCTGCATTTTCCCTTTTTACCACCAAGTCTCTTGCTATAGCATCCTCAGCTATCTTACACAGGTTTTATGAAATTTGAAAAATATTGCAGTTCATTATTATCCTAAAATCTGAAGTAATTATACAGTATATTTTGTCAAAATCTGAGACAGTAGAAAACCTTTGGACCTCAGGGAAAATTGAAGTTGTAGAGACAGAATTTTATTTTTTTTTCCCCTTTTCCTCTCCCCATTCCTGTTACTGCTGTCCAGTATTTCCGTCATCTATGAAGGGTAAATCATTTTCATAACTGGATATTGTCCCCTAACTCCCCCAAGCTGTTAGATCTCCCAATAGATAAGCATATCTGCAGTTCTGTACTGGAAGGTGATTCAGACAAATCAGTACTGGAAGTTTGATTCCCAGCATTCAATTCTTCTAGCTCACAATACTTCTTATGAAAGCATGCATAAATAGGTGCAAGATCACGGCAATCCACAGCTCTTCAAACTGAAATGTACATTAGCTTTTCTAATGCTTTTATAAATGGCTCATTTTTCCCCTGCACAGCCATGCACCTTCTATCATCTTCTGTTGAAGAAAATCTGCTATTCTTTGAAGCAGAATAAAGAGACAGGTTTTTTTAGATATTTCTAGTCAGTTTTCATTTACAATACCAGCTAGGTTTGTACTAAGGTTACTTTCCTCCCCATCAGACTCAAGAGTGAGATGCAGCAGATGCCCTCCCACATGAAATAGTTCATTGAGAAACCTAAGAGATCTCTCTGTTATTCAGAGTTTAACAATCATCCAGTTAAGGCCACCAGAGATATTCCACCCCCCCCCCCCGAGATTAAATTTAAATCTAAATTAATTTTCCTTTTTATTAAAAAGATTAAGCAGAAGCTAGTATGCCTGTACCAATTGCCTTAGTCATTTAAATCTACATAAATGCACCTTTATTTTCTAGATTAACAGATGGCTTGTATCTGAGTAAGTAGATAAGGCTTTCTTTTACTCTTTACATGAGGGGTAAATTTTTTATTATCTAGCAAGGCAGGACAGGAAAAGGAGAATAAAAGGAGATATCATTAACATCCTGCTGAAAAACAAAAAACAAAACAGATTATTTCCTTTCTGCATCAACCTTCCAAGGAAATTGGCTCTAAGATGTTTGTATTGTATATCTAGAAACTACATCAAATGAATAGTATCCTATAAGAGCTCCATTTTGAAAACCTACATTCACTTCTTCCCAGTTTTGGGGTTTCAATAGGAAGAAAAAATAAAACAAATTTCCTAATCAAATGGCTACTGCTACAGTTCAATTCTCCAAAAGCAGAGCTAAGGAATATCTGAATTCTAAAAGCTCCAAGAAAAAAGAAAAAAAAGAAATAAAAAACAAAAAAAATGATACTGAAGAACAAAGGAAACCAAACCACACAGTTCAAGCTCAAAACCACGTGCTGCATTTCTATGATAAAATCTCAAAATGCCTATTTGATTTTGGTACTGTAATGCAGAAAAGCGCTGGCAATTAATTTTAAGACTTTTTCTCAGTAGAAAACTGTTAAGATTTCCCTTCCCTTCAATACTAATAATTGCGTTTAAAGATAGAAAAACACCCTTAAACACAACAAAAATAGAAGATTCATTTGTAACCTTCTGTCCCCTACTCCTAATCTGCACGGTAGACCACAGACTTTTCAATGATTTTGGTAAGCTTGAGCTGATATCTACATGAAACGGGCTTAAACTGCCTGGTCTGGGAATGATCTGCATTGCAAATCCTATCTTAATATCACCAGGAATTCAGAGAAAGGGCATTAGAGCTAATAAAAAGTCACGTTTCCATAAAGCATATTCTGCTTTTATATCCAACAATACCCAGCCTTGCTCCTCTCAGGCTATTCATCTCCTGAGAAGAAGTTCTTAGAGACAAAGGAGTGGAACAAAGACGGCTACTCTTTAAGAATGCCTTTCTGAGAACACAAGTGTTCTCTGTCCCTCAGAATAAGAAATCAAGCAGGGGAGGAAGGAAACAGGCATAGCTTGGTGAGGACACGCTGGTCAGATTTAGGGAAAAGAAGGGATTGTACCAGCTGTGGGAACAAGCATGTGTCACCTGGGGAGAATACAGGGATGCTACCTGGACTTGCAGAGGGGATTAAGAAAGCCAAGATGCAGATGGAACTAAACTTGGCAAGAGATGTTAAAAACAGGAACGGATCCTATAGGTACACACTGGCCAGAAGAAGCAGGCCAAAGAGAGCATACCTCCTCTGCTAATTGAGAAAGGAGAACTGGATTAAATAGAAGTGGAGAAGGCTGAGGTATCTGAAGTATTAAATAAGTTTTGTTTTGTTTTTTTTTGCCTCAGTCTTCACTGGCAGACAAGATTCTCATATTTCTCACATCTTTGAAGCTTGCATCCCTGAGCCTCTAGGTGGGAACCCCCCTCCCACTGAAAGAGGGGAGCAAGTTCAAGACCATCTCATGAAACTGAATGTATACCAGCCTACAGGGCCAGATTATATGCATCCCCGCGTCCTAAAGAAGCTGGTTAATGTGGTTGCTGAGTTACTCCCTATCACGTTTGAAAAGTTGTGGCTGTTGGGCATAGTTCCCATGGACTGCAAAATAGAAGAAAATATTCCCATTTACAAGAAAGGGAGGAAGGAGGACCAGGGGAACCAGGGAAGCCAGTGATCCTTATCTCCGTGCCTGGGAAGATCATGAAACACATTCTTCTGGAAGACAAATTAAAGCAGGAAGGATGAGTGGGTGATCTAAGACAATCACCCAGCATGGTTTTACCTGATCAATCTGGGGGCCTTCTATGATGAAGTGACAGCATTAGTGGACAAAGCGAAGGCAATAGAAGCCATCTACCTGGACTTGTGCAAGGCCTTTGACAGGGTCCCACACCACATCCATATCTTTAAACTCAGAGATGGAGATTTGAGGAGTGGACTATTCAGTGGATGAGTAACTGGTTAAAAGGCCACAGGCAGAGGGTTGTGGTAAATGGCACTGTGTCCAGGTGGAGGCTGGTGATGAGTGGTGCCCCTCAAGGTGGTGTCTTGGGGACAGTACCCTTTTAACACCTTCATCAACAACAGGCTAGAATGCATCCTCAGCAAGTTTACGAATGAGACCAAGCTGAGTGGTACAGTTCACACATTAGAATAAAGGGATGCCATCCTGAGAGATCTCAGTAAACTTGAAAGGTGGGCCTGTGTGAACCTAATGAGGATCAACATAGCAAAGTGCAAAATTTTACACATGGATCAGAGTAATCTCAGACTGGGAGAGGAACTTCTTGAGAGTAGCCCTGCAGAGAAGGACATGGGGTCCTGGTGGATGAAAAATTGACACAAGCTAGCAGAGTACTCTTGCAGCTCAGAAGGCTAAGAGTATCCTGAGCTCCACCAGAAGAGGGGTGGCCAGAAGGAACAAGGAGGTTCTCTACTCTACCCTTGTGAGGGCAAATCTAGTGTGCATTAAAAAGAGCACAGCCAGCAGGTCAAGGGAGGTGATCCTCCCCCTCTACTCTGCCCTGGTGAGGCCTCACCTGGAGTACTGTTTCCAGTTCTGGGCTCCCCAGTACAAAAAAGACAGGGATCTCCTGGAAAGAGTCCAGTTACAAAGACAATAAAGATCATGGAACACCTCCCTTAAGAGGAAAGGCTGAGAGTCCTGGGTCTGTTCAGCCTTGAGAAAAGACGACTCAGAGGGGATCTGATCCATGTCTATAAATATCTAAGGTGCAGGAGGCAAAGGGACAAGGCTGGACTATTCTCTGCAATATGTGGTGATAAGATGAGGGGAAACGGGCACAAACTGAAGCATAGGAAGAGCTGCACAAATGTGCATGGGAACTTCTTCACAGTGCAGCGACGGAGCACTGGCACAGGCTGCACAGAGAGGTGGTGGAATCTCCTTTTCTGAAGATGTTCAAGACCCACCTGGATGCCTACATGTGCAACCTGGGCTAGGGAGCTGCTTTGGCAGGGGGTTGGACTTGATGTTCTCTAGAGGCCCCTTCAAACCCCTACAACTCTTTGGTATGGGGTACCACATCCAGGCCTAGGGCCCCCAGTACAGGAAAGATGTGGAGCTGTTGGTGAGCGTCCAAAAGAGAACCACAATGGTCAGAAGGCTGGAGCACCTCCCCTGTGAAGACAGGCTGAGGAGGATGGGCTTGTTCAGCCTGGAGAAGAAAAGGCTGCAAGGAAGACTCACTGGAGCCTTACTATATTTAGAAGGGGATTATAAACAGGAAGGGAATCAACTCATTACGAGGGTAGACAATGATAGGACTAGAGGGAATGGTTTTAAGCTCAAGGAGGGAAGATTTAGATTGGATGTCAGGGGGGAAGTCCTTTGCAGAACAGTGAGGTGCTAGAACAGGTTGCCCACAAAGGTTGTGGGTGCTTCGCCCTTGTAGATGTTCAAGACCAGGTTGGATGGGGCCCTGGGCAACCCGATCTAGTACCAGACATGGTGGTTGGTAGCTCTGCCTTTGGCAGGGGACTTGGAACTTGATGTTCCTTGGGGTCCCTTCCAACCTAAGCCATTCTATGATCTCACAAAGACCTCCTCAAGACTACTGCTTGCATGCAGGCCTAATAACAAACCCATTTTTTCAATAGAGTATTGCTAGAGCCACATCTTATCCATCTTACATCTCTGAAGATATCTTTAGTTTTAGAAATACGCAGTCAGAGCTACACAGTACATTTGTAGCAAGTACTAAATCTTCACTTATATACTATGTTACAAGTGTATGGTGAGTAATGATGTCTGGTGTGTTTGATGGAAGATTATTCTGCTGGTACAAGAAATCAGTCAGAGATGAAATACAGACATGCCCACAGGACAGCTTAAAATGAAGATGTGTCTTAGAGTTATTTTTTTTCCTGGTTAAATTAGGCAGTGTTGAGCTGAGGCTAATACTAGTATTAGGTAGGTGAAGGTATCTTTTTGCCTATACAGCTAAAGTCTGTATTTGTTATTACTATTCTCAAGGAAACACAGGATACGTAATTATATTTCCTCTAAGACTCTCGCAATTTTGTAACCTGCATCAAACTTTAAATAGATGAGAGGAAGAAATGATTAAAGCTGCATGATACCTGGAAATGCACAAGAAACTACTTTCTTCAAATGACTCATGCTTTCATCTATATTGTAACAACGATGCTCATTGAGAATAGATTCATGCCAAGCTCACAGTTTTTACTTCTTGAGAGTTTCAAAACAGAAAGCTCATGTGTTTCTGCCTTTTAAAAATAATTGCTAAAGGTCAGCACTGGCTGCTGAAAGGGAGATCATGCCTCAGTCTAGAAAGCAACAAAAGCTGGCACACGTCAGTATTAATGCTGGACTTGTATAGCAAGCAAATAATGCAGTTACATGTGAATTGCAAGACCAGGAAGATCATATGGGTTATATCTACTGCGCAGATATTTCAGGCCCATTCTCAAGGGAACACAGATAAAGAAATGGAAGACCACCTGAATTCAATTGAAAAGTCAGTGTCATCAATGACCTACCGTACTGGTAGAACAGGGAAAAAATATGAACTTGACCAGAATAGCATTCGAGCTATTGGAGCATTCTAACCACAGGAGGAATGTCTTGTGTCTGCAGCAGAAGATGCACAGCATGCACATTCTGCTGTTAGCGACAGTTCTGAATTCTGGATACAGAGAGAAAAAGGGGGAAATCACTTGAAAAGAAGCCAAGAATGAAGGGATCACGCTTGAGGACATGGACAACTTCAGGACTTAGCAAAGAGGATAAAGTCATTTAGGTGAAAAAAAGGAGTTCCATTTTCCGAATAGCATCATTTGGATGTAATGGAAGAAAATAGTGCAATAAACTCAGCAGTGAAATTACTGTTCTCAGTCAAAAGTGTTTCCTTGGGGGAAAATATGAGAAAACAGTAGTTTTACAGAATTTCTTAGATTTGACAAGGGTCACACAGCTGATCACAGAGTATGTCTGTGTAATTCAGCTAACCTGGGCACTCATTTCTGAAAGTCAGAATGGCTCTGTTAGTTGAAGGGCTTCTAACACTTCAGCGTTCACTGCAGCGCACAGAGTACATGGATGTAGTTCAAATCCAGAAGTATTTTTCAAGTGCCAGAGGAGCGCCAATGGCAAGCATCAAGACTTCCCTGCTGGCAAAAATAGAAGGATACTGAGAGTGGGACCTTTCATGAGCTGAAGGGATGAATCACACGATCTCTGTAGACACTCTGCAGTGTCAAGCAATGCATTAATAAAGAAGGGAGGAGAGAAACCTGTAATGCAATTTTTGCCCACATATTTGTTGTATCAGCAGTGCATCACCAAGATCCAAGCATCTCTGTAGGCCCTCCCACACCACTAAGGTCACGCATTTCTTGTGGGCCTTGCCCAGAACTATCGTCACAGTAGTGCGTGGCTTCATCTACTTTGTACTCTCCTGTGTGGCAAGAAGTATCACACCCAGGGGGGAAGAATCTGAAGAGAACAGTTCATGTCATATTTATACACATTTATAAAAGTCAAAGGCTAGCACATATATCTATACTTGCATATATATGCAAACACATCCAATACACAGTTCATTGGCTTCCTTTTATCTCATTTACAGCAGTATCTCATATCTTCCTCTTCACCTACCAATCCTTTAAACAAGATAAATTATAAAACACCAATTATTTGCCATCATTAGCCTAAGTTCAACTAGCATGATTTTAGAGGTGTGTCAAAATACTCTCCATTTCTTTCTTCACTCTCTGCTAGTGCTGATTCTCACCTTGGAGCCGTGAACAGACACCAGCCCATCACCTTGCTCCTATAATAGGAGCCACTGATGCACAATCATTAGCCACAGCACATGCATGAGCCTCAGGAGACATACCAAAAGATCCTCTGTCTTCAGCCAGAGAATGAAAAAGGGCTGTTTAGCATGACCATGTCCAGCACAGCACCTCCTCCAGTGTTGCTGATACAGTGATGGTGAGTCATGGGTGGGGGAAAATGCCTTCATCCTGTCTCATGGGGCTAGGGAGAATGTGGTACTGTCTCACACTTGATTAACAGTTTATTGAAGCATCTAGACAGAATTAAAATTCATATAAGCAACTTCATAAAAGGACAAGAGGTACATCTAAGGAAGTTGCTTTCCATTAGTATAGAAAATATGGGAAGAAAACCATATTTCTGCTAGCATAAAACCATGACTCAGCTCCACTCAGCCTCTGGACCCAAGAAAGTACAGTTGTTATTTAACCTCCTTAATTCATACAAGAAATTCAGGGATTTTTCACATTATGTATAAATAAATACATTATATACAAATCCATTGCACATAGCCACTGCTATTCCATCCAAAACTCTCATTAAGAGCACCTTGACAGTTTAAAAGCAACCTATTTTTTTGTCGCTTCAAATAAAGGTATAACTAAGTGCTTGGCCCATATTTATTCCTTAACCTTGATATGATTGCCATATCATGCATGGCAAATAAAACACTGAGAACTCCACTCAGGTTGCACTGACTCGGATTCATCACATAGAATAAATTGTCAGTTGGGCTTAGTCTTCATTACCATGATATCCACAATCCAGTTACACAACCCTTGCATAACAGCATTTGTCCCAGTGACTGCAGCAGAAGCACCAACATGGTGGTGGTGTGTATTGTAGACATTTTTCCATTTGCATTCACGGGATTTGGCACAGCATTACTTAAGATACACTCAAGTTGGAAAAAAAAAAAAGCAGGAACATCGGTCTCGAACAGCTCAGTTTTATTCTCCTCCAGCATGATGGTTGGCACATCATCACCACAAGCACCACCTTCTGTGGAATCTGCTGACAAATCCCCATCACAGAATTATGCTTCAGCGGCTCCTGTTCTGTCAGATCAGGTCTATTTAGACTGAAGTCTTCCACATCAGAAGCCTGCCTTAGGCTCAATTCTTTTGCAAACTCACAAGCATGACTGATTCAGCTATTTTAGACAGCAAGGTGAGAAGGAAAGTACACACCTTGCCTAGTTCAGAAACAAACCCTTCCCCAATTCCCCTGGACTAGAACACCCCTTTACAACTCTGACACCAGAGCAGAGGACAGGAGCTCCTCTTGAGTGGAGGTAGAACAGAATACAACCCTGAAAGATTAATTCATAGTAGTTGTTGTTTTTTGTTGTTGTCTTTTTTTAATAATCAGGGGATTTACATGCAAAAGTGCTTGATAATATTCAACCTTAACATTGCTTTTACATTGATACAATTTTCAGTTGTAATATGCAAAAACTGAGCAGTGTTTTTACATAATGGAATTCAGCATTAACACACAGCTCAATTACAGCCATTGTTAAACTCACATTTTTGTTGCTTTGCTATTAAAAGCTTTTGCTTTGACTCATTTGTGAACAGACTATTTCATCCTATGTAGACAGATAGAACTAAATATGTACAGAGGCTACAGAAAAACCACCTTAGCAAGTATATTTTTTCTTATATCTCATGAAATTTAGGAGGCTTGTACACTTAGAAAGCTTACAGTCTTTCCAAGTGGACTACTAACAAAACAAACAGCTGCATCCTCTACCAGCCACAGCACAGGAGCCAAAACTTCACACAGTCCTAGTTCTTGTCTGTCTATGGGACATTCCCAGTGTCACACTTGCTGAACACATCTCTTTTTAAATGTGCAGAAAGGAATATAAGAGCGAGAGGCCTGAGCTGCTCCTACTTGCAGCTTTTCCTTTTAAATCCAGCCAGGAACATGTCCAGTTGCTTCCAATTTTTGTTTCCTCAGAAAACAGCTGCTTTAAGGGTTCTTTGGACAATTTCTCTGTATGGCATCACTTGCTCCAGTGAGCATGCTTAGTCATTACTAGTTCCGAATTTTGGAGGATCTGAAGGATTGTAAATAATTGCATACTACTATAAGTATAATTTTCAGCAAACTTTCTTACAAAGACATCTATGAACTTACAGTCAAATGCTATGTTTTTGAAAGATTACACTCATTTCCTATCACCGATTTACAACTGGAAGGTAATGCAGCATTGGGGCCAACTCTTGGCATAGACAAAGCAGGTGATTCCCAGAGAAGCAGACTGCTATATGTAGCAAATCAGTCATTTTTTCTTATCTTGCCTATGCCAGAGCCCTGCAAAGAGCCAACTGGATGCTGCTGCAAATCACTGAGAAAGGAACTGCCCACATCCCCAGCAACACAAGCTGCCTTACAGGAGACAGCACCTGACAAAGAAAACTATTAGACGTGTGAAACATATTGCTTTATATTAAAATTAACACCAAAAGGGCTATAAAGATTACAAATACTTTGCCCATGAGTATGACTCACATACACACGAAGGTAAAGGTCTAAAAGATCTGTTCTCTCTCAAATTCCTTTGGAGCTGCACAACGTTTCATTCTTTTCTCTATTTTCTCTCAGTGACTCAGTCATACACTCCTTTGGGACAGAAACTTCTGCTGGCAGTGACTGAGAAAAGGCAGAAATATTTCACACAAACTATAAGAGTAATATCCTGCTAACACCACAGTCATTACCAATTTTTCACAACACTGAAAAAATAGTAAATAAGCCATTTTAATGCTATAAACATGCATTTGAATACATACAAATGTGAACTTGCAGCACCAGATCACTATCAAAAGAGGGCATCATTTGAAGTTATGATTTGTTGTGCTTAAATGCTTTTCTCTAATTAGCAGAGATTACATCTTGCTGTAAAATAGTAGAATTCTAAATTGCCCATTTTTAATAACATCTCTTTTTCTGCTAACATACTGTGCAAATCAGTGTTTTCCACTCACTTTTTATTTTCCTACTGATACACTGAGATCATTAAATGTACAGGTACCAACCACATTGTGCTTGCAATCAAAGTTGCAGCTATTTAGAACAAAGAAATAAACAAAAGAAACAGACAACACATTTGATGTCCAACAAAATAGCATTCAGAATTCCTGTTGGCTACATTCTCATATGCTGCATACGACACTGGATTTGTGAGGGTAGAATGATTATCACGTAGGCAGCGTAACAGGTGGACTGTAGTACAATCACAATCACAAAAACAAGAAAGAAGCCACAGGTCCTTTTCCAAACTTCCCTCAAAAATATACGGCCGTGATAATGGCTATGTAAATAAAGAAAGCAATTATCAGCTGAACTCCGCATCAAACCAGAGAACTTAAATTTGAAACACATCTGTTTAAAAACAAACAAACAAAAAAAAACAACGAAAAAAGCCAAGATCATAGGTGAAAAGTATTCATTAATTCTTTCCAGACAATGCTTAAAATGTATTTTACCTAATTAATCTTCCGATAATTTGAGATTACTCCCCATTCCCTAAAGTAAACCAGAGGGAGAAAACAAAACTTTCAGTAATAGCTCTGGTCTAATCAAGCGATCTGGGATCACATGGCCTGCTGATTTCTCTGTCTCACAGCCCAAGACCAGAATGAGTCAAGTTTCTGTCTTAATACGCTGACGCACCCACCTGATTCTGATGTGTGCAAACATAGCCAGTAGCAGGAGAGAGTGCTACGTGCTTTGTGGTGCCTCCCTTTCTCAATGCTTAGAAAAAGGTCCCTACAAACTGGGTGAGAATACAACTTTTAAAAGGCTTAGGATATTCTCACCAATTCTGTTTCAGGCATCACCACAAATCAAAACATTTTGTTGAAAATTCCCCACCCACCTCCTGAAAAAATAATGTGAACTCATCACAGGTAAGTATATAAATTCTCAGCATCCCCGTTGTATGGTACCATATAGATATCTTCCCACAGCAGAACACATTGCCGCAAGACCCCTTAGATTATCAGTGCCCTACTGCTATTTGCATGTTGAACTATGCTTATTTCCTTTTCAGCTTCACACACCTTCATTTTAGCACATCGAACACCTGGCTCAGCAACAACATGTGATCTCCAGCATCTACATTAAGTTCAAATTTAGCAGTTTGAGAGAATCAATCATTCTCTTACATTTCTACCAATGTTAATTGACTGGGGACTTCCAGTCCAGTATGCAAGGATATAGTAGGTGTCAACCGTTACAGTTATATCACAGTTATATGATGACCTTTAGATCAGGAAATGCTGGCAGTAAGAAACATTCTCTAGAAAAAGTGAGAATTATCAGGTACTGTAAGAAATCCCAAAACGATAGTTCAATTGCATGCCCATGATGTCAGTGTTTAGATGCTAGAAATCAACTCCAAAATAGATGATCAGCTGTGATACTTATATCTTTCAAAGTGCCTAAATCAGTGAGCTACGTGACAGACCCTAATTACCACAAGAATGTGACCATTGTCTTTGTTCATACCCCACTGAAATTGTATTTAGTTAGAACACAGTCATATATTGATGTTATCAAGAGGAAAAGTATCAGTATGAAATCCTGTACTTTTGAAGTTATATTTGTGGTGAAAGTATGGAAGCCCAGTTCCCTATAATTGAAATCCCCATACTAAAACTGAGATAACCCTACCGCATAAACAGGCTGTTAGAGGTTTATCGGAAATGCAAACTGTGCAGACAAGCAGTGAAGAGGATATGGGCTGGAAGGAACACAATGAAGTAAATATATTATAATAACTACGTGATAGTGCTTATATGTAGCCATAACAGGATCAAGAAATAAAATGCTATTTTTAGACTGTCTGTCACTACAGCACTCAGTACCCAGCTAGGTATAGTACCAAATAGCAAAGCATGATCTAGAAGTGGTTCCAAACTCAAGCCCAAATAGCTTTGAGTATAGTACTATCTGACAGCATAACATGCTTACTGAGTTAGAAGGGTACATTTGAAAACACTGTAAAACATACAACAAATTTAAAAAATATACAGACATCTGCTTTCAGTATCTCCCCCTGCAACCCAAAACAATACACACCAGTCAGTGAACAGCATTTTTCTTGCACTGCAAACAAAACTCGGAGCACTAAAATTCAACCTATCAGGTTCAGAACATAAGGTGTCAAAAAACAAGGTTACAAGGCAGCACAGCATGGTAGGGTGGCACAACCTTTAAGCCAGCCTGTGTAGTGTGCTGTCCAACTATGGTTCTGATCATTCCCATCCTGTCCCAAGACACACACCAAGAATACACTGCAACAAGAGGACAGCTTCAGGCATCCCAGGGCAAAGGAGGCACTAAGCTGAGCAAACAAAAACAAGGCAATTATCAAACTTCATCACCAACCTAATTAAGGCAGGCAAAACAACAAGCCAAAAATAATTTAAAAATATAAAGAAAGAAAAAAGTGTTTTTACCTTTCTAAGGAAAAACTTCTGTAGTTTCTTATGAGGCAGCTTTATCATTTTTTTTTCAGCATTCAGGAGCACGGCACAGGTCAGATGCTGCAAGACCTTGAGCCATTCTGCAGTGTTCTGATACCTTCCCGCTTCTCTATTAACTCTGCAGCCAGCTTAGCTCATCACGTCACCAGCCCAGACCAGCAGCAGATTAAAGGGAAGTGCTAGACTGGATCCAATCTTTGACTCAACTCAGGAGCTGCATGTGGATCCCTAGCTTCAGCAGGAGCCTGTGTTGGCAGGACAGGGAGAATAGAAACAGGTTTGAGGGCTGCCTCTTTTCCTGGAAAATCTGCAAACTTACAAAAGATGCTTACCCAGTGGCAAAGATATACAGGGAAAAAAAAATGAAAGAGGTGTTCAGGAGCTCAGTGCCTGGCTGCTCCTTTCAAACCCTGTGCTGGAGAGGAAAGGAGCTCAGCATTCAAGACTGCAAAGCCTACCCTGTGCTGCCTGCTGCGCACGCTTTGCCACAGCACACCTGTCAGTTGTACAGGTTACTGTGACTCATCCAGCACAGGGAAGCCTGCCATTTGTAGGCTTTGCAGCCCTCAGAGACTTGCTTGCTCTGAATGGTTTTTAGAAAACCTGCACAAAGTAAACAAAGACTACATGCGAAGGTATTGTATTCAGATGTACACAGAGGTATTTATAGATTGCCCAGATGCTGAGGTTGATTCAGTGCCGCAGGAATCAGAGATCATGGGCATCACTGCCTCCCCCTTTGGGACCCTGCTAGCAGATTTTGCCTATGAATGTGGAACAGCACACCGACAATGATGCACTGGCTTGGTCAGAGGTGTTCCAAGATGTAGGATGCTATAGGACAGCCTGAACTAAAACAAAGTGACCACTCTCCATTATCCCAATGGGATAATCCCTGCATTTAAGAACTGAGCAGACGATGAAGCAGCTAGTCGAATCGGAGTTTAATATGACTCTTTCTATCCAGCCTGAATAAGCTACTTCCCCAATCAGTATTATTCCCTCTGAGGTACTCTGCAGGAAAAGCTCTCATCAAGTAATGGCATTAAAATCTAAGACCCTCCAGCAAGAACCTCCTGTCCTGAGCATCACAGAGCACTATAAGCCTTTTGTAGCCAACAAGTGCAGAAGCACTTGCTGTGACACAACATTTCCACTTCTCATGACCACAGACATGAGGCTGCACACCCAGAGTAACCACTGAGATAAACCAACACATGAACATAAGCAATCGATTTGGGGAGAGCGTTATTTAGAAAATACAGTGGCTATCAGTGCCCAGCTTAATGCTGGAGAATCACACGGGTGAGCTTTTAGGAGCACCCAGTAATGAGAGCAGTTCCTTGAAGAGACTGGGCCCAGGGAAAGAATTCAGGTCCTCTGAAAAAAAAATGTTTCTCGTGCTGACAGTACAGGAATGTGAGCAGTGAAGCAGAGACTATTTCTCTGGAGTGTTAATTTTCTCTTAATAAAAAGAAAATAAATTGATAAAGCCACACTGTAGAGTGAAGACATAACCCAGCATTACATTTTTAGTTATTTGGGTTTGTCTGAATATATCCCAAATTCTCACATGGTTACTAAGGTAGACAACTGCTTTTTGCTCAGTGTGACACTCAGACCTTGCACATACATTTTCAGCTTATTCACAATCATTTCAACCAAACGCATAACTGAATAAACAAACAAGCAAGCACACACATGGGGTTTGGAGAATGTTTAACTTCTACACATGCAGGCACTACATGCCATTTTGAATCTATGTGCTTTTTTATGTTATGGAAGCTTGGTATATGCAGTATAAATTAAAATATTTATTTAACAGCTGCTTCATTCAAAAATGAAAGCTTACCTCATCTTTCTAATGTAAAGAGGGTGAGAAATATCTTTTGATAAAGCTCTTTGTTGTTAATGAATAAACACAGCTCCTGTCAGGTCTACTCTCACCTAATCCTAGCTCTCATCAGGAAGATGGCAATTTGAGCCCTAAGAGCAGCCAGATAGACATAAGCAACATTCACAAGACTGAGGAAGTTGTAAGGAATGTCTCATATTCCCAGCTAAATACAGCATTTAATATAAAGAACAAATAAAGCCCAGATTTTACTGTAAGCATACATAGTGTTTCTTACACTGAAGTCAATGGCAAAGAGGTAGGTGTGTTTTGCAGATACTACTTTCTGTTCCTATTTTTAAAGTTATCCTTCTAAATTCCTTCATAAGTCAAAGTCAAAAAGACAAAATATCTTCCTTAACTCAGAGGTACAAAGCAAGTCTGACTAAAGAACAGATTGGGTAAATAAGCATGAAAGCTATTTTTTTCAACCAATTATTCTAACTACACATCAGTGCCTGCACCTGCTTGTCATGCGCTTTAACCTAACCTTATTTTGATTCATAAATTCACAATGCACCAGGAGAACTGGTTATTAGGGCTCATACCTTCCCTGGCTAGCTCATCCCTCACAAAAGCAAAAATAGACATCAGATTGTATCATGCAGTATTTGTGGTTAGAAATAGGTAGTACATCAGATATGGCCACACACTGCCATTGTGTTCACTTTGCTTACAGTGCTATTTACCTGCAAACCCAAAACAATGAAAATGGAGCTTTCACTGTATTTTTCCCCTCAATAATTTGAGGGGAAATGAACACAAAGAAGTTGAATTACTTATTGTATTATGGAAAAATTATTTCTTATTCACAAAACAACTGCCTAGCATGAGTCTGTTCAAGACAATGATTGGAGCAAGAGAGAAGCCAACGTAACTCTTTTTTCAGGCTACTGTTTTGAAATAGGCACAGAAAAATGCAGACTGCCTGTGTTTGATGCAGAAAACAGCATTGGAGAAACTTTTTTCACCATTCATTTCTCAGAAAGATATGGAAGCACAAGACAGATACATCCTTTCCTTTTCCTTCCTTCATCCCAACACACTGACTCCAGAGCCACCTTGAGGGAGGAATGAGGAAGCAGAACTGGGGACACCACCTGCATTCTGAGCAATGCAACATAACCTGTAGCAAATTAGGAGCTAACCTTGAACAACAGAAGCCCCTCTCCTCTCCCAGAATAATAATATAATAATAATTATAATATAATAATGCTAGATAATGCTAGATCCACAGTGGTTTGGGGAGGAAGTGCTGACTACAGACACTGGCAAGTGAGTTTTCCCTCTTTTTCTAACCTGTGAGCATCACTGCCCAGCACATTCTGCAGAAGCCTTCAAAAACAGCTCTTGGGTAACCAAATCCCCTTCCCCACACACCTCCTCAAACAGCCTGCATGCAGGCAGGTGCCCAGTGGTCTGATGTTAAGAAACACAGCCCTCGGTGCAATGAAAGAAATGAGGAATCTTGCTTCTCCATGCAACCCACTTAGCTTCCCTGATTCCAAGAATTACCCTTTGAGATACTCTCCATTAATAAATGGCTTCATGACCTTTATAACTAAGAGAGTTGATTTTGCAATTAATAAATGCAGAAGATAAAGAAGCATGGCTATATTACAGTTAGAGGACTACTCAGTGTACTGCACAGAGAAATGAAAATAATTTCTTATACAGAAGAAGTCTTTTATTCCTTGAAACATGCTACGCCCAAAAGGTTAAGGAATCTTGTGACCAAGGTTTTAAGGGATTGAACCAATGTTCTTCCTTCCCTAAAATAAAAATAAATATTAAAAACAAGCCTCAGAAACACAAGGTTAAGCAACCACCTTTCCATAGGCGTAGTGATCCTGACCTCAGACATAAGGCTTGACAGCAGTGTTTTCAGATTGAAGTTTAAACACAAATCGCATGGTTGTCCAGAAGGTATGGTACAAGGAAAATAAAGAAAAAAGGAACCCTTCAAAAAGGTTTTATGCAAATCAATACAAAAAAAGAAAATATGTAAATACCCAGGAGTAACTGATCATACAGTTCTGTCTGCAAACTGGAATTACAGAGGGTTGCTATGCTTTGGGGTGTTTTTTCATGTCTTTCATGTGTGGTTGACACAGAACATGTAAAGATAAACCTGGAATATACCACATCACCAAATTACTGTTAGCTATAAACTCTAACATTTCCAACAGCTATAAAAAGACAGATTTTGAAGCTCTTTAAACTTCTGACATATACTGTAGGCAGAATAGATCCAAATGAATTATCTGGGTGCTTAAAATGGCATGGGAATAGTTTAGCTTTTATATCATATACTTTCCATACTACAATAATTACTGTGAGGATGAATTTGCACAGTGGATAATTCCTTATCACCATGAGCCAGGAAAGCCTATTGCCAGAAGCAAATGCTTTATTATATTCAGACTTTCATCCCAGTGTATAGTTAAAGAGCATTTAGGATGTTCTAACAAGCCTTTACTTCTTGTTCATCCTTTTGGGCAGTCTAGTTATTCTATGATTAGGGATGATACAAATGCAGATTTTTCAGAGTTATTGTAGCAGTTTCTTCTATTCATGACCTCTATGCCTTGTTCATAGCTACAGAGCATTTAGAAACAGTTTCTAATTAATTGACACATAGAGTCAACCACAGAATCAGAGAAGAAGCAAGAGAGCCCATAACTGAAAACATTCCACATATTACCTTTAGGAAAAATTCATTCTTAGTTCTGTTCTTCTCATTTATTAGCATCCATCCAAATCTACCTATAATTCAGTGTTATTATGTGATTCTTGCACATCTCAAATATCTGTATAGAAAATGAATGTTTGCTTCTTAAATTAGTTGATCTCCACTGATCAACACACAAAAGAAAAAAAAAAATTGTTTCCCTCCCCCATCTCTTCGTGTGAACTTCTCTTTATTCTCACATATGCACCAGCTATTTCATCTCAACAATCATATCCCACTACGTATTTCTAAGGCAAAATATCAGGAAATGCAAAATATCAGGAAAATAAGACAGGATTTCAAACAAGGAAAAGCCAGCACACTGGCACAGCTCTGCTGTCACAGCTTATTCCCTTCCTTCTGCCCCCAGTTCCTACCATGATTTGCACAAACAGAAAACAAGAAGCAGTGGGGAATACAACTATTTATTAAACCAGGATTTTGCACCACATTTACCTTTCAAAATTTTTGAACTTACCCAATACCTGCAACTACAGAGCTAATGGGAGAAAACAGTCCATATGTGGACTATGGCCTTATATAAGATATTCCCTTCCCTTCCCTCCCCAGATATATTTTGCAAAATTAGGAGTGGATTTGACAACAGGATTTTGAAATCAATATTGATGAAGAGCAAGCGTATGTTATGTTTGGACAGAAAGAACAGGAGAACCATCTGTACACCACGTAGTCAGCCAAGCTGGGGGATGATTAACTTGCAAGACGATTAGAAAGAGCTGTCATAGTTTTGACTCTGAAGTGTTTATGCTGAGGTCACTGAACTTAAGCAAAAGCAAAAAATAAACCTGTACTGGCTCAGTGCAAAACTGTACCATGCTTTAGATGAAATAATCATACAACAACAGTGCAGCCAAAGGGTTAAAGAAGGAAAAATTGTATATATCTTAATAAATACTGATGCCAGAACTAGAGGATGTATGAGTAATGGGTAAGAAAACTCTCACTTTGGAGTCCCGTGCATCTTAGAGGTTTAGTAAATCGCCCAGAGTTGCTCCATTCATAGACCTAAAAGATCAAATGGATATGAAGAATACTTAGACCTGTTTGGGGTTGAAAAATAGGAATTATTGCAGATTTTTTTTTTTTTTTTAAGTGTTGGAAGAAACAACCATGGTCACTTACTATAACAATTCCTGCCTAATATAACCCATGTACTTTCATCTGCTTGCATCTACATGAAGCCAAAAAACATCGGGCTTAGCTATTTTCTGGAAAGTATTTTTTTTTTATTTTTTTTTTTTTTAATTTTTTTAGAAAAGCTTTCAGCCTGACTTAAAAAACTTCAAGAAATGGACAAACTGTAACACCCCACATGTGGTTTGTCCCATTGATTACTCACCTACACTCCTAGAAATCAGGCTGCGGTCTCTAGCTTTCCTGGTTGCTCTCTGCTTTTGGGATTGGAGAAAAGGTACTTGAGCTGCCCAGCCCAGCTCCTTGCATCAAGCATTTGGCTGGCAGCATTTCCCCAACTACAGGCCAATGTGGTTCACTGAATTGCATGCAGCACTTTTACAGATGATGCTGTCACCATAGAAAATGTTTAAATTGGTATTCAAGAAACCAACCAAACAAAAAGACTGAGGAGCGATTCAGGTTCTCCCAGTGCTGATTAGTTCTTAGCTGATAAAAATATTTGCATTTCTTTCCAAACAAAGACAGACCTCTACTGTCGGACAAAGTTATTGCAAGCTCAAGAATTACACTCAGTTACCCAAAACAATTTCATGGAAACATTCAAGTTGGAAGGTACTCCTAAAGGTCATCTAGTCCAACTCCCCCCGCAGTGAACAGGGACACCTATGGCTCAGTCAGATCTCCCAGAGCACTGTTTAGCCTTGACCATGAACATCTCCAAGGATGGGGCACTCACCATCTCCGTGGGCAACTTGAACAAATTACTCTAGCTATTGGTTACAGGACTGCAACTCAAGGAACTCTCTGCAGAGTAGGAGTACAGTACAGACAGCCAGATAGAGGTTTCCTAGTACGAGAAGATAAGCTAAGGCATCCCTCTCTTCCAGCACATTTCTTCCCAAGAGACAATCGGATAGAAACAAATGCACTTTGAGCATCACAGTGAGCTGCTCCTTGTACTGTTACTGTTGCCGCACAAGATACAGAGCTGTGGATCTGAGCCTAGACCTGCCAAGCTCAGAAGGTAGAAGAGCAGAAAGCTTTTTGAAAAAATTAGGAAAGCAGTAAAACGAACACATTTACCTTGAATATCAAATAGCTCATAATGGCTATGCTTCAGACTAGCCCAAACTGAGCTCTGTGACACCACAACAGATCTGTGCTGCTCAGAAAGACACAGCAACCCAAACAACACTCAAACTGGCAAGTTTCAGTGAATCACTGTACCGAGCTTCTTGGTGCCAGTCTCTCACACCTCCAAGTTACCACGGCCTGCAGCACTGCTGCATCTCTGCAGCTGCTTCCAACACACTAAAGAGGTTACTTATCTATTTGGTTAGGAAATAACTAGTATTTCTCACACACCACGCATTCAGATGGCAGATTAGGATTGAAAAAGAAGCACAGAAAGGATCTTTCTGTAGCTTTCATTCCAGAAAAGAAAGAGGAGGCAAGAGGCTAAAATCCTCATCCTCCAAATAATTCAGGTTTAGGTGACCTTTAGAAGTCACTCAGACCAACATCCTGCTTCAAGCAGAAACCACTCTCAGGTTAGACCAGTCTCAGACTGCATCCAGAAGCTGGATGATTACAGGTTAGGAGGGGCAGGATTTGGTAGAATTTAGAGGGGAACTACTTTGCTTGTTTGTTTTTAAACTTGGGTGAAACACAGTTATGCAGAGAATTATGATAGAGTCTTACCACAACAAATCACTTGAGTGACAATACCTACCTGTCTGAGAAGTACTCAGCATTATTTCCTACACTTAACTCAGTGCAATTTATAAGGCTACAAGTACACAAGATGTGTATCACACGATATAACTTTATGCATTAATTTTACAAAGCCTATTTGGAGGCTCTGCTGAAATCCATTCAATAGTTTATCTTCGAGATAGTTGCCATACTGAAGCAGCACCCTGCTTTGGTGATTTGTTGGAGCTCCCCAAGACCTGCTCAGTGAGCTCTAACCAAAAGGCACACTACTGCATTACTATTAGTAGCAGGCATCATACCAATACCTAAAGAATGATACTGATATAACAAAGGCAGTGCCATCCATAGAAAAATTTGGGAGAATGGAAATCTCTATTATATGGTATGGAAATATGTCCTCCATCACCTTAACTCACCCACCCAGGGCAGGAAGTCCCCACAGGTAAGAAGGGAACATACATTCCAAAACATCAGACTCCTGAGGCTGCACCATTCACTACAACAAGCTTTCAGAAAACAAGCAAGCCTCATATGTGAGATGCCTGACGTTTGAATCTCAAACATCAAAAGCTTTTGTCATCTTATAGGTTAAGTTTCTATAGGAAATTCAGAGGCCGGCTGCTCAGCAGCACTTAAGTTGCACTAGATGTCACTATTGCCTGCAGGATAGTGTGACTGAGGCTAGCAGAGCACAAACTGCAGGACTGGTATTCAGAGTGTGTGAATCAAGTCCATGTTTGCATAGCACTCAGTAAAAAAAAAAATTAAAAACAAGCCTGTTTTTTATTCACATAGGCACATGCCTCAAAATAACATTCAGCATCTTTAAGATACATTCTCCCTCAAAGCTAATCTCATTTTCCAGCCAGATAAAAACAAGTTGCAAAACCAAGTGGCCGTGCAACTGCATAAGAGTGCAATTTGGTTTCTGTAGGAAAACAAAGAAGCTGACAGACTTCCATTCTTTTTATTTGGGGAGCACAAAGACTCCCCGAAGTAAAGGTAGGTAAACTGCCATGCAAGAAGCAGAACAGATCAACGGCCATCATCCCTCAGACTCAGGTCATCCCCTTCCCCTTTTTGGACAGGGACAGAAGCAGACCAGCTTGCTAGGTCAAATGGCATGTACCAGAGTGTGTTCTGCTAATTTCTTCCCTTGGTTGGACACCATTCTGGGCCTCTCATCTCTGTTCAGCTGCTAAATCCCCCAAAAATTTGAGAACAGGAATTTGTCTGAAAGCGCTGCCCCTCTTTCAGATCTGACTGAAGGTGGCTATAGATTCTGAAAATTACTGTTGAGGATGAACCAGTAGTGCAATTATGAGTTGTCTTCCTAGGAACAGCCTAAAGATTTATCAAGTAAAAACCAATTACTTATAATAAATTAAACTCGTAATCTATCATGCGTGACATCCTTCAGCATCAGACAGCTGCATAATTGCTTGCTTACAGACAGCGCCATCTCCAAGTACAAGTGTTTTCAGTGCAAGTCTCATTCAAAGACATTTTTTGTCCCCATGGTAACAGACTGCAGGTATGGCCACGCTGCAATTGGAAGACAGGCCTGCTGATCATTCACTAGTTTCACCCTAGCTAATACAAAACAATACAACACAGCCACAGCAGCATGGCTTATGTTTTTGAAGCACCCAGCGCACGTTCTTTAGCCACAGCTCATATTGACATTCCTGAGCTGCTCCTGGTGCCAAACCTGCTGTCCCCTGGCTGCACTGAGACCACACGAGCTACAGAGCAGTGCCTGCTAAGTGATGGGTATTACACTCACTGAAATTAAGTCAGCATTCGGTGTTTCAAACTATGATATATTAAGACAACTTGGAAAGACATGCCCTGGTCCTGCCACTCAGTCACCTAAAATATTTAGGAATAATACAGACACAGGACAGGTGAGACAACTTCTAGCATACCACAGACAGAGGTACCCAAGAGGCTGTTTGGTTCAATTGCCTTTTCACCTAGGGATGTCTTTAGCTTCCATGTTATACATACAAGAATACTCACCTGTTTGAGTACAAACATCTGAATCCTCTCATCAGGCTTATTAAAGTCAAAGATCTGAATTAAAACTGCCCCATTTAAAGTGAAAGTCAAATCTACCCATCACAATGCTGTCATAACCCTGTGAAATGTTATGGTGTATCACAGCACTCTATGATGAAAGTGGCTTTAAATGCAGCATCTCTAATGAGGACACAAACATACATGTCCTGTGCTGCTTTTATGTTCTTCTGCCTCAAATCTACTCTTCAAATTAGTCAGAAGACAAGAGAAAAAGGAAAAACAGATGCCTTAAAACACCATTGTATACAGCTGGTACCTACCACATTAAGGTCACTAAATGTCTACGCTAATTTGGACAGGCAAAGCAGTGCCTCTTGCAGCAGAGAGCACTCAGCCCCCTGACAGACAAGAACCAGAGGAGAGAGCCATGACCTTCTCAGGTCCTCACACAGAGAATGTGGCTGATCCTGGCCTCCCACATTTTCCTCAAGAATTCACACAGAAATCTCTTTTGCTTCTACTTTAACAAATTTACTCCACTGTTTATTTTGCCATATATTAAATCAAAATTTATCAGAAACAAGGAGAAACAAAGTTATTTGTTCCTGTCTTGAAGATCTTTCTGTTACAATAATTCCGCATACCCATAATACAGTGTTCAGCCAAAGACTGCGTAAGTCAGCGACTCAGACCCCAGCGCACTCCGCAGTCCGAATACCAGAAAAGCTTAAGCTGGTTTTGCTTGCTTTCATTTTTCTTCTCCATCCTGCCAAACAGCCCATAAGCAAGGAGATTCACACTGCAAATGGAACAGGAAGCATCCAGGCACCTGTATCCTCTAATGTAGCAAAGCAAACAGGATTTGCAAGGGCTCACCGTCCTCCAGAAAGCCTTTAATTACTGCAAACACCCTAATCTGGTTTTAGTTTTACTCTTCAAAGCAACACAAGCCACTGTATCCAGACAGCCAGGGAAAACAGAGTTTACACTGCTTCTCCTGCAGTCAGCATTTCTCTTGTGCAGTGCTTAGGGCATCATTAAATGCTACCCTGAGCTGTCAGCAAAGAGTACAGTTTCTTGAAAAGAAATTCTCCCAACTGTTCACTTGTGGAGCACATCTATGTTAGTTAAGGGAGAATGAAAAAAGCAGGAAAGGTAAGCCAGGGAAAGCAAGGTTTGAATGGCCCATTCCTCTCACAGTGCCAGGGACTGATCTTGCTACAGCTGTACTGCTGAAGCACCATGCCACCATTCCTCTGCTCAGGTTGGCTTGCAACCATTTGCTCTGCACATATTTCCTGCTGGTCAGCTTGACTTCAGAAGACAGACACGCCATTACTTACAGCAGCAAAGCCGAGAGCCAAGACCTTAACAAAAACAAGGATTACTATACCAGGAATAAATTATCAAGGCTCAGTAGATTGACACAGGGCAAAAGCTCTCTCCCTTGATATGATCAGCAAAAAAAAAAAAAAGTTATCTTGGCTAATCCAGAAGTATCTTGACTTCATAACTATCAGAAAGAAAGCTCAAGTGTTCATTGATACAGCTGTTCAGAGCACCAGGTGCTAACATGCTTGTTGCCCACAAGTATGCTTGCAATGCACCCTTACACACTGACAAGATACCAGTCTCAACACCACATAGTATTTGCCTTTGAAGGTAAACAAAACACATCAACATGTAAGAATTGCCACACCTCACATCAGCTTGTAAGAATTGCCATCATCCCAGCACCCAATTGGAAGACTGATCAAGCTACCAATTTAGAAACATAGCAAGTGCCGTTCATGGCTCTACATATTCCTAAAAATGAGCTCTGCACTAAAGATAAAACAATTGACAGGCAAGATAAGAATGCCAATACCACAGAATCATAGAATTCTTAGAGCTGGGAGGAAGATTTAAAGGTCATCTAGTCCAACCCTCCTGCAACGAACAGATAGATCAGATCGCCCAGGGCCTGATCCAGCCTCTCCTTGAAAGTCTTCAAGGATGGGATATCTATCCATCACACCTCTGGACAGTCGGTGCCAGTGCCTCACCAACCTCACTATGAAAGATTTTTTCCTTATATCTAATCCAAATCTCCCCCCTTAAAGTTTGAAAACACTTCCCCTTGTTCAATTACAAGGGACGCAACAAAAGAGTCTGCCCCACTTCTTCCAGCTAGCCTTTTCCATACCTTTACTATGATCAGAACTCAGTGTACAACTACTTAACTGGCATCTAAACTACCAGTGGGGGGGAAAAAAAAACAAAAACTCTCAGATGCCTACAGCACCTTGTCAGATAAAAAAAAAAAAATTCAATTTCCATTTTTTCTAAAGAGCCTTGGTCAAATTGTCTCATTACCTCCCAGAGTGGAGGCAGCAAATTAGACTGCTTTAAGACACCTGTTAGGAAAAAAAAAATACTTGTAGAACCTGATAAAAATCTGTTAGAACAAGATTTCCTAATTTCCAACTGCTCTACTCAGTCACAGTGGTGAATCATCAGCCAGTTGAACAGGTGTCCTATATGGAAACTGAAGTCACATCTCCTTTTCAGTTCAAGTGTTCCAGCTAGTTTTCTATTCTCCATCATAGCTAGAGCTTAAAAATACTCCAATTTTTAATACTACATTTGCAGAAGTATTTAATGCAGAGCTGAAGTGATATGGAAGTGGAAGTGAAGATTCCAGGAACCACAACGCTAGACAGACTTCCAGTTGATTTCTACAAGGATTCCAATTTCTGTGTTTAGAAGGCAAGTAGTTATCAAATTAATTCCCAATCCATGGAAGCAGCACAGCTCCAGGAAAGATGGCTCAATTCTCCCTGGTTTCTCCAGCAATAGGATTGTGTCAGCTTCAACTAGACAGTAAAGCCTCTGGAAGGTTCAAATCCTATGATGAGCACAAAGGAAACAAAAGCATACATTTTTCATTTGCAAACTGAGTATATTAGTCCTGGGCATTTATTTATTATTGAATAATCTCTTCATTCAAGTACTTCAAGATAGACTACTCAGAGACAGCATGTAGACACAGTCCACCCTCCATAAGCCAATTATTTATTCAAAGCTGGCTCTGAGGACCCAAAAAGGTGTACAAGTCTGCCAGTGACACACAGCATGACAAGCTATATTTCAGGAAAATGACTCAGTAAGTTCAAAATTTTTTACACATTTAATTAAGCCTTACACTAACTCCTGTTGGCAAGCACAAGCATGAATCATGGAAGCTAGATCACAGGAGCAGCTCAGAGCAACGCAATAGCTTAAATACTTACTCCCAGAGCTGAATAATTACTTACTCCAGCAGGAATACAAAAGGAAGCCTTCTGCTTCATGGGCAAGTATAATGCAGATAGGAGGAAGGTGGGGGGGTAGGGGTAACTAAAACAAAAAACACCACCACCACCACACTACAGGAACAACAAATCAATTAATAACCCTAAGCACAGATGCTCCACTACCAATACTCATGGGAGCATTGGCATTAGCCCCTCTTCCAGCCTTCAGTACGTCACCAGCTGAAGTTGCAACACTCATCCACTGCTCTCACTCTCACTTTAGAGACTCCTACAAAACTGCATCCAAGGAAGAACGTCACATTTAGTCCAAGGAAGAGATGCTGGTAATATCACAGGCATGAAGTTGTGTATTTTTATTGTTCATGACATTACATTTACTCAGTATTACCATAGCTATTGTTCTTTGTGTCCCCCTTCCTTATACTTTAAGACATAGCAGTATCTTGAGCTTCTTCACTTAATAAGGAGATGCCTTAAGAAGCAACACTGAACTGCACTGCCAGCAGAAGTAGTCAGGTTCACACAGCGTGATTCTGGTGCTAAAATAAATAAGTATCTGTATTTGTCTGTTGTTCACTGGTTACCCATCCCCAGTTCTTGTTATACTTGGCAGAACAAAGGACACTAAGAAGAGACCTTTTAGAACTGAAAAACAATAAAGAAAACACAGAACACGTGTCTAGTTTAGAAGGATATCCATGAGAGCTATAAATCACTTAACATACATATATATGCTTATATATATGAATTGAATTAAAAAGTAGATATACACACACACCACTACATTGCAGCATGGAAACAGAAGTATTGTCATCCTTGCTCTCTTCCAACATGGAGTTTTATAAGTAAATTGCAATAAAGTAATCAGTTATCCTATACTACCAGTTCTACTTGGGTACTATCTACCACCCTTGTGCTCATCTGCTGTGACCAGCTCTCCCAGTCCAAACAGAACCCACAAGTCCAAGAGCATTACAAGAGCAACAAGATGCAGACTTCCACTTGATTCTAGCACTCGTTCTCAAGTTACAAGTTCGACACAGCAAAGCAATGCTAACACCTTGCTAGTCAGAGCTAAGGACAGCACTGAACATTCCCTGCATTATTCCCATTTCTTTTCTATTATGCTTGCAAATAGAATCACTATCACAACAAAATGTTCATAACAGTGAGATGGAAATGCCAGAAAGGCTACAGAATCATTGTGTTATTCCTCCCAGTACAACAATAAATAAATAAAGGTGGTTGGGAAAGAGGCAGACAGCTCTGCATACTTTGCCCTGTCTATTAAGCCTTACATTAACAAGATTTCTCATGCACTCTCACTCATGCCAGGGAAAAACAAGGTGCATTGCCACTAGCACTGACCGGAGTCAACCCAACTTCACAGGCTCTTGCCTTCTTTCAGTCTTCCAGAACACCAGCTCAGAAATTCAACGTTCTCCTCATTCTAAGGGGCTTCCAAGAATGATTTGAAAGGAGATTCATTTCATCCTTTTTCATCTAAAATCACACTGAATCACTCTTCGCATGGATTTCCTATTCAACTGGTTGTAGAACATGAGGCAGCTGTCAAGACTGTGGCTGTAGTATGTCAAACAGGGCACCCCACAACTTTAACAGAGGATGAAACACAGCCTACAGGCACACTGCAGGATGGGGAAATTACCAGGAGCACTTTTCCTACACAAGCCTGAAACAATTTTCTGGTGACCGTGCTCAGAGAGGGCATGCTGACCTAACTAAGGCACTACCTGATTTTTTTAATCCTTTTGTACCAGCATCTTTTGTAGGAAGGGTGATTCACAACCTTCTTTCCTTACAAAGAAATAAAGGAAATTGTGTAAAAAAAAAAAAACTGCTGTCACATTCTTGTATGTAAGAGGTCCCTTAAAAGTTTCTATCATAATAAAGATTTATTCATTTTGTAGAAGAAACACAGGGGATAAATGAATGCATATGCAGGAATAGCAGGAAGCAATCTGGTCACATTAAATAAAGCACACTCTTGAAAATGAGATTATCAGCTTTCTTAGCAGTAACATATTCCTTATTGTTCTCTTAATTGTATTTTCTTCCTCATGAAATACTATTGAACATTAAAGTGCAGTAGGACCTGATGATCTTGAAGGCCTTTCCCAATGTGAGTGATTCTATGATTCTACGATTTCCTTCTTACTGCAGTTGTAAACGAGACTAAAAAGAAGTAAAAAGAATAAAGCTTTATGTTGGCAAGTGTTGAAAGATCCCATCAATTGCAGATCACTAGAACTGAGATCCGCGCTCACTGCGGCAGGGAAAAGACCAGGTCTTTTCAGGTTTTCAAACACTAATAAATTCACTTTACCACTAAGGGCACCACAGATAACAGAAGACAACAACAAAAGGAGTAGAGAGTACTTTAGTCATCCATCATACATGCAATTGCTCATTAGTACACAGAACATCCCCCTTCCCTCTGCCTTTTTTTTTTCCTTTTCAGTTTGGCGACAGAAAGAAGAATCCTAGACAAAACTGAAAGAACCCAGTAATCAATCTGCTAATTACTGACTTCACGCAAACAGCAATTAAATGGGAATAAAGCAGCTATAAGACAGACAAAAATAGTGATCAGGGAATCTAAGACAGGTCTAAACACTGTAGGAATCTGTATTTTACTAAACTTCTGTACATCCAGAGAAAATGTACTTATATGAAGTTAAAATCTAAGTAAGGCTTAGTAATTATCAAAATCTCATTTGACCACACAGAATCACAGGGGTTGAAAGGGACCTCAAGAGATCATTGACTCCAACCCCCACTACCAAAGCAGGTCCCCTACCATGGGTCATGCAGGTAGGCATCCAGATAGATCTTGAATACCTCCATCTGAGAAGGCTTCACTACCCTTCACAACCTCTCAGAGCAACTTGTGCCAGTGCTCCAACACCCTTACCAAAAAGAAGTTCTTCTGCATGGAACTTCCTATGTTCAGATGTCCCGCCCATTACTCTTTCTCCTATTGCTACACACCACTGAGTTTGCAATTTAGCTATGAAAGAAATACTGTACAGAACCTAAGTACCCATGACTCCTTTTCCAGTTAACAGGAAAACTAGGCAGCTTCTTGATAAAATATATTAATAAAACACATTGCACCCCAACTACCTGGAACAGAAGCTTAATTCTTGGCACCTACAATAACAACACGATAATCCCACCACTATCTTTGGAATAAAGCAGTCAGATGAAAACTTTTTCTTCCAGAGCAGCAGCGTTTGTTCTACTTCCTTCATTTTCGCCACTGCAATTTTACTTTGGGAAAAATAACTCATAAACCTTGGAAGCAGCTAAAATAATACGCAAGCTGGGAATTAAAGAAAAGAAAATTCAGCAAAAGAAAAGAGAACTCAGTGAAAGAACTGTTATTTTGATGTGAAACACTATGTTCTTATGAGAGAATGAACTGCAGTCAACAAGGAAATCAGAGGAGAAAATTGACTTTTTCAGTTCATTATAACAAAAGACAATAATGGGCTTTTTCATTCTAGAGCTGCAGTTATCTATGTGTAAAACTGGTGCACTTTTCCCACTCCTCCTCCTCCACTTAAAATAGGAGTGAAGAAAAAAACTCCAAAACCACTGCTCTCTAGGAGCACCACAGTCATCACAGAAAGAATTTATCCTCAACTCCAGTGGCTGCCAAGTGACTCATTCCTCCCAATGACACCATTAGTTAATAGGTAGCACAGTCTCTTGGGCACCAATTGCCATTATAGAACAAGTTCATTTGCATGAGGAACAGTTTTCTCACAGACAAACTTTCTTTCTTAGAATAATAACCCCGTCCAAAAACAAGCATCCTAATTCTGTTAAATCCTTTACAACTTGCATATATTTTATGAGGAACTCTTCCCCCTTATTCAGTATAACGTTTACTCAGTATTGACTACTATGATCCAAAGCTTTGGACTGCTCATTGCTACATACTGAATGACTGCATCAGACCAGGTTGTGTTTGTGTCTACTTAAGAAGAAAGGAGAAAAAAAGGAAAAAAAAATGAGAGTGGGGAAGGTAATATAACAACACACACCATTTCCCTGAACTGTGCTAGTTGCACCATCCTACTGCATTGATACTCCTCGGAGTACCAAGAACAGAGGCAAGATCCCTGTCAGCAGAGTCCTGATTCAATAAAGCACAGGATAGACCCTGGACAACACACACGAGTTATGCTTCAGCAGGAGGTATTTTATTTATTCACTCTGTGAAAAAAATACTGTGATCTGAACCAAAAAAAAAAAAAAGAAATCCACAACATACATTTAGTCCTCATATTAGGGTGAACAGCCAATACTATGTTTATTGAAACACTTCCAATTAACTCAAAATGCTGAGATTGCTTTTCCTGAAGAAGACAATGCTTGAAGGAGAGAGGATCTTACCAAGGTGTATAAACGTGTGACAAGAAGAGAAGCCAGATTCTTCTGTTTGCTCTCTCCAGTTCTATTGCTCACATAAGAAATATGTTCACAATATCAGCAGAAAGTTATGTGCATCTTTGAAAACCTCAGGCCAGCAGTAGACAGTAAGCTCAGGTCTTACCATTCTCACTTTCACCATGCAGCTTTCCTTGTGAAAAATCTAGAGAATTCACTGAGCTCTACTTCTGGTAGGCTGACACAACTTGCATTGCATCTCTCCTCTACTTTCCCGGAGCCGCTTCTTTGAGTCTTCAGTTAGAGCTGCAAAACCCTTTGGAAGGGTGAAACAACTCAAAGCAAAGGAATGCTAAAATCTAGCTTCCAAGTGCAAGTTTCAAAACCCTATGAGATATACTACACATGCTCGCTGTTTCAGAAGGATGCAGCAATGGACACTGCTGCCAACTGCAACTTCAGGGAAGAATTTAGATAGGATATAAATGCTTAGCTTGGACCTAGACCAAACCACAAAGCACAACACCCTTATTTAAGTACACATTTGTGCTTGTAAAAATGTGTGGTCGAGATTATACTCTATTAAAAACAATAATAAAAAAGACAAGCTTGTCAAAAAGAATCGCCTTATGGAAAAATAGGATCCCACAAGTCTAAGCAAGCTAGTTAGAACCTCTCTCTCAAGGAAATCCCCATCAGCTAATGTGCTTGCCTTTGTGGCAGGGCCAGTGGGGTCCACGGCTATGGGAGGGTCTGCTTGATGAGAGCAACCCTAAGTAGTCTAGGTACACCACACCTGAGTGCTGACACATTGCTTGAGGGGTTGAGATGTGCCTCAGAAACACGTGCTGTAGGCAACAAACCTGTTAATCAGTTATGCTATCCAAGCTGTTTAAAAAATTTGTCCATCAAGACAAGATCAGACAACTGAAAACTAGGAAGTGAAGTTTCTATAATGTATTTGCCACCTGTTCCATTTGCCTGTACTATACACTTGGTAAGAGAAAAAGCAGGAGGACAGCATAGCCCAAAGCAAGTTTCTAACAAGAACATCCTCTAAGCAAATGTTATCCATTGCATATCCTGATTTTAATTCACCCCTTAACTCATGATTTAACATTTCATGGAAAAACTGATTTTGGTATTGAGCACAAAAGCCGTCAGTAGGAAAAGTCACCTCAGTAGAAAACAGATCCCTTCAAGATCCCCTGCAGTAAGATTTATGCTCTACAGAAATTATCAGGCTTGCAGCCTCAGCCAGACAATGTCTGAAATGACATGACAACAGCAGAGTAAGGGCAAAGAAACCCAACCATTTTCCTTAATGATATTCTCTGTAGAACACTGAGGAAAATCAATTGAATGGTGAGGAAACTTTGACATTTGACAGATATTTCACTGCTGAGGATTTGTTAGTGGCCACTGTGTGTGCGTTTTCTAGTACATAATTACAAGTCTCTGTCAGATGAAACTGCATCACTCCCATTAGAAGTACAGGCACTGCAACTGCTTTTCTGCAGCAGGAGCAGATATGCAGGAGCTAAACATAATTACAGATACTAAATAGACAATGGTAGTACTTAAAGCAAAAACCACATTAGAAAATGAGAGAACATCTGGCTTGGATTTTTAAGTAATCATTACCTGTATCTTTTTTTTTTTTGCCAAAGTTAAAACTAAAGAATCATAAGATGCATCCTTAATAAAAATGAAGTAGGTTTAAATTGTTTTAGGGAATGAAGCAAAAATATCCTCCTGAAACCCAAGAACCCACTAAGCACAACCTTAATTTTCAGCAATATTTGAAGAAGATAATGTGATGAGGACTGTTACCTGTACTTGACTTCAGCCCAAGGCTTTTTGAAGAATAATTTGTTGCTGTCTTTAAAAATTGAAAGGAGGAAAAGTTTACATTATGAAGTTGTATCTATTTCATAGAGATCAAAAACCAAGACTCTGCCTCCCTTTCAATCATTAGGAGTTTAAGATACTCCTATAGCATAGCAAAAAGTAACAACAGCCACCATACCCTTCACCAAAATCCAAATATCACAAAGCTTAATATCAAGCTGGGAAGCTTCATGTGTTTAAAGGAGGCAATTTAGACAAACACCTTTGCAACCTCCCTTCAGTCCTGAGATTTTCAGTCTAATTCACTTTATGAAATGAGGAAATACATAGTGATCTTTGACCAATCCTTTGCTTACCGTCTCACACCAGCAGCATCACCATCTGCTGACACCTCTGGTCAACAGCAACCATTAATACAGACAAGTTTTGCCCTTGGCTGATCAGAAGAGTCAATGCTTGTTTTGTTCTCAACAGTTTTGCAGCTCCCTATCACCTTCCATTGCTTCTATTTGGCATATGAGCTCTGAGGCAAGGACAATATTTCTCTACAACTCTTTTTAGAAAAACAGTACAATGCCACAATACTAATAATAAAACTTGCATGAAATGATTATATTAGTTGTGCCCTCAATGAAGAGCCATCCCAGTGGATGTACAGGAATCGAAGTTTAATAACAAGTAAAGCTAATTAGTCAGGCATAATTCATGACACAGAAGCAGTGTTATGATAGCGGTTAACTCCTCCTGAGGCCAGTGCACAATCTTCCCCTTAGGAAAGGCACTGGCCTGGAGAAACCGTTATTCTTCTGCTGCCTTTCCCAGAAAAAAAGACACATAAAATATTTTTCCCTAGCTTCCAGTTGGTCAACTATTTTTTCTTTAAATAGAAATAGAAAAAACAACCACATCATACTTGTATCTTCAAGGCTAGAAACATATGGAGAAAAGTCTCCTCAGACATTTTATTTCTATAAGGGCAAAAGAGTAAAATATAATCATTTCTTAGTGTGTGAAACACAGATACACAGACTTGCCTCTTTCACAGGTTCTTCATCCAGGGTAGCATCTTCCACCACAGGCTAGGGAACAGAGATGGGAAGAGAAAGGAAAAAAAACAAATCATGTAAGTACACATTCTTAGGAAAGATAAAGCTCTAAACCAGATTTTAGTGAAAAGTAGTCAGTTACATCACTCTCAATTTACACTACCACTACAGGCACATTCACCTCTTCATGTTTAGTGTAGGTAATGTAAGCTTTGAATCCAAGAGTATCTCTTCTTCTCATAGATATGTGTAGGTTACTCCAAAAATAATGTCTTTTATTTTATTTTTCCATGGAAACCACAATAGATACAAAGAGCTCAATGACACTATTTGAAAGAGCAAATTCTCATTATGTTTTTCAACATAATCACCACCATTAGCTACGCATTTTTGCCAATAATGAACAAGAGCCTGCATGCCACACTCACCAAAATCTGCCCCAGCAGAGGTGACCCACTGTCACTCACTAGTGAGATGCACCACCCACCACCTCGCTGAAATGATATACACTGTTCGGTTCCATAAATGTTCTGCAAGTGTTAATGAATGTCAGTGGGTGCTGTTTTATCTGCATGGAGGAATTCAACAACACACTTTCGCTTCCTGTACACTTCCATGTCAGACACCATTTTGTCAGACTTCCCCTCTGCTGCCATCACCACATGGCAATAACACGGTTACGTGTTATATGTTATATATATATATATATATATATATATAAAATATATATATATATATTTTTTATTATTTTATATTTTTATTATTATATATATATATATATAAAATATATATATATATTTTTTTATATATATATATATAATATATAACATATTATATATGTTATATGTATTATATGTTGAATATCTGAATATTGGTTCAGCCTCTACCTACGTACCACCTCTGACAACATGGGCCAGCATAATAAAATATGATTACTCTCAGAGCTGCTCTCATATGAGCTATGATAAAGCCATACATTATTTTTGCTGAGTATGTATGTGATTTATTTAGTAGTTCAAAACTTAACACATATGTATATTTTACTTTAAGCACACAGAAAAAAAGCAAGAGCACACTGGCACTAAAATGGCCGATGAACTGCTGAGACTGGGCTAGCCACAGAAATGATGAAAAAAGGAATAGATAATGAAAGAAGATTATTCATGAATAAGCTAAACTTGCAGCCCAGAACAGTAACTCTTGAGAAGAGAGAACATATGTACACTTAAAGTTATATTTTCTAAACACAACTTCCAAATCAATACCTTTTAGTGTGTGCTCAGCTCTAGTCTAAGTTGACAGAAGGAAGCTGAAAGCTTAAGCAAGCATCCCATCTTCCAAAAGAAATATATTCCCAAGGCTGTAACTTACCCTCCATTCATCAATAACTCTGCCTAAGCACAAAGGAAATCCAGAGCCAGTAAATAGCCCATGTTATTGCTCACTTATCAGGAAGTTAATGACCTCCTGAGCCAACAGATGAATGCAGCAGGATTTTATCCTATTCTTCCTTTGCACAATCATAAAACAGAATATGTCCTCAATGCACACTTCCTTATGACGAGATCAATTTACTATAAATGCTATCATTAATATCTGCAAGTCATTCACCTGAGTCATGCACAAGCTCTCTTAAAACACGTCTATTTTAAAAGGCTTTTTGGCAGTGAGGGAGAGGAGGAGAAGCAGACCCATACTGCTTAAGAGAGAGGAGCTGTCTCCCTCCTTGTCGACTAACTGTGAAAAGCTTACACAAAAAAGAACAACTTGCAGACAGCCATGAAAACACATTATCCCACACAGCCTCAGAGTCCATGACAGCTCCCAAGACGCAGTTCAGCCGCAAGTGTTCAGGCTGCAACAGCCCATTATGGAGCCAATGGCATCACTGATGGAAAAGATGAATGCTCTTCATGGGCAAGAGCCCACGGGATTCCAAATTAATTTGGTGTAGCTTAACCAGATTTGATCAAACGGTAATACAGGAATTCTATCCACAGCACAACTTAAAGGGTTGTAAGACCTCCTACTTAATGTGTTTAAATGGTAACAATGAAACAAGGAGAATAAGTGGTGCTTTATCTGTTGTTCTTATCTGAGCTGTAGAACATTATATCCACAATTTCCTGATCTTTTCGTAAGTGAATTCTTATCAAGAGTGATTATTTCACATAGTTCATAACTACGGTACTCCTTAGAGCAAGAAATGATCAAAAACAAGCAAACACCAAAACCATCCATATGATTAACTATCTGTGTAAAGGGTCAGCTCCATTGGTAAGGAGACCCACACAATTTTAGTGGAAGAAGGGCCTCCTCTCCCCCAACAAAGGAAGAAAATGAGGACATTGTCATTTCAGGCAGCAGTCATTGGGCCTTAGAGAAGAGCTGAGAGCTTCACCTATGATCAGAGGATGCTTTTCCCCAGGGGCTGATGCAGAGAAACACATTCTAACAACGACTGAGTGTATCCCATCCGGGGCAAAAAGACAGACACCAGGTACACAATGCTGAACAGAGAGGTGAATACTATGGTCAAAGGAGCAGCAGATTTGGTTAGAAGCAGCATTCCTACAATGAGCTGTAGTAAAACGGTTCACAGTGATTATAGTGATAGAAGTCTCCTCAAGGTGACCGAGCAAGGTGCCAGCTAACTACTTGAAATCGGGAGCAATGTGCAGGCGCTCAGACCCAGCCCGCGTTAGCACAGGGCTTCTTACACGGAACTGAATGACACATCGCAAACCGACTCCGAACTAGTTACAAACATCAGGGCTCCAGCACGAGCAGCAGCAGGATAACAGCGCGTGGTAGAATCGCTCCTGCTGTGCTTCTCGGGTACTCAAGCCCACGCTTTGAAGAAAACCTTTCCCAGAGTTCTGGGGCTCCTCCTCTGATGCGTTCAGCTTTCGCACAGCCTGTCCCTTCGAGCTGCGCCGCTCTCCGCATCCCCGCCAAAGTCTATCTCAGAACTACCGCCGCAGAACGCAGGAAGCCTTTAAGCGTAAACGAAACCCAGCGGCACATAGCAAACGCAGCCTCCGCACGAGCGCTACTCCTCTGTTTACATCACCTGCTGAAACAGCCAACCGAAAACACACCGTTTTTCCTTGAACTACTAGGCAGCCCCAGAAATACTCTTCCAGAGCCCGCGGTGCCCGCCGCACCACGCAAAGGGGATGCCCTTCTTCGACGCGGGTCACAAAACGCAGGTGGCGAAGCCGCTGCAGTCCCGGCAGCCGGTGCGTGGGGCACAGCAGCAGGCGGCATTCCCCGCCCCACGGCACCGGCCGAGCTCCCACCCGCCCCGGCGCTCTGCCCTCGCACCTCCGGGCGCGGGGCAACACGTGCGGAGCCCTCGGGCCGCTCACCTCCGTCTCCATGGGCTCCACCTCGATCCCTTTCCATAGCTCCAGCAGGTGGGCGATCGGCATGCTGCCGGGCGACGCCTCGCAGGGAGGAGAAACGAAACAAAACCAAACCAAACAAAAAAAAAAAAAAAAAAAAATCAGAACGCGGCGACGGCCGAAAGCAGCTGAGGCACCGGAGCGGGACCCAGCGCGGGACCCCTCCGCCCGCTCGGCAAGATGGCTCCGCGCCGCACAGCCCAGAGCTGCGGGAGGAGCGAGGCTGCTCCGCTCCCGCGCCGCGGCCAAAGTTGCGGCCGAGGCTGCGCTGCGGCGCTGCTATAGCAACGGCAGCGCCGGGGCTGCGCGGTCCCGCCGTGCCCTCCCCCGGCGGCACCGCGGGGCACGAGGGGCGATGCCGTCCCGCCCGTGGTTCGGAGCGCGGGGATGTAGCGCACCTAACGGCGGGGGAGCCGGAGTTGACAGAGTTGGGTATTGCTCCGGTCTGATAGCAAGTGATGATTTACTCCCTCGCTGCGCTGCCCGTGGTGGAGCTTGCTCTCTCCCCCAGTCCTGACTGCTTGGCCCAGCTCTGCTACCCCAGGCACCAGGAGCTTGCCAGCCTCAGGGACCGGGGCTTGCGAGGGTACGATTTGGATTTCAGTCAAACTGAGGCTAACTTAGGTACATCACCTCCTTCTGACAACTTTATCATCACACTCCCAAAGGCATTACTAGTAAACAAGTCAATCTCAAAGAACCATCTCAGAACAAACAGTCAACATGTGAAGTGCTCAAATAGCCACAGATTACTTCCACGGCAGCAGCGATGAACTTACTTAGAGCAAACTTCAGTGACCGACAAACACCATACAGGGCAATAGCGAAGCAACAACAGCATTTTTTGCTCGGCCCCGACCCACCTCCCTCCAGCTCTACTCAGCAGCAAGAAGCTGCTCTGAGAACCCCAGCACCACTCGAGGCTATAGGGGACAGGCAACAGCTCTGAGCGCAGAAGATGCATCACCTGGGACCACAAACAGAGCTGCGCATTCAGGCAGCACTGCTTGAGCTGTCTTCTAATTCTCTAGAAGAATACGAAATCAAGTACAATCCACTAAGCTTTAAAACACAAAGCACGGACACCACAAGCTGAGAGCAACAGCAAAGCCACTCTGGAATCAAGAGAACAGGATGGCCATCATCACGTCTGCATCCAGGTTCTGCACCAGGTGTATACAGATCTAACATGTTAACCTCTCTTACAGAGGACTGGTGTAACTCTTGAGGCATGCAGTTCAATGTTTGAATATTTAAGCTATTACTAAATTTGGTTATAATTAGTTTATTTTAATGAAAATAAACAATATTCATTTATATGAGATAGAAACGAAGAGGAAACTGAATGATGCCTTGTTGCTAACACACTTATGTTTCAAGTGTAATGCACGTACTCCAGAGTAGTCACTGAACTCTTACAGCACTGAAAGATAAATTAGACCTCAATCACCCCGCCTAAAAAGAAAAAAAGAATTTTTCAGCCTCTGCTATGGGGAAAAAAAAAAAAAAAAGTGTCTCTCTCTCATTTATCTGTCTTGCTGCATTTTGTCACCACAGTAGTCTCACTGAAGTCTACAGAATATTCTTGGAGTTTTGCAAGAACAGGGTCACCTTCACTGTTGAGGTTACCATTTTTCCTTCTTAATGAAGAGAGCATTGAGCTAGAACCCTTCATCCATAGGGAAAAGGACTTTGACATGTCCACAGGCTTAAAATTCCCAAGTATTTGGCAAATGAAGATCTCCAATATTTGATGTAGTCAAGAATTTGAAACAAAGGTTAATCATGGCATGCTAAAAATAATCATGCTATTGCAGAATGATGAGAGGCATCTAACTGACAGCCAAGACTGACATTATTCTGTATTAATGGAACAGCAAAAAAAAAAAAAAAACAGCAAAAAAAAACCAAAAAAAAAAAAAAACAAAAAAAAAAAAAAAAACATTCTCCCTTTCCCAGGTCCCTGTGATCCGCTTACAGAGATACTGTGTAGAAAAGGGACTGAGCTCCAAAGAATTGGGAAACTTCCCCTTCCAAAAATGTCACAGTACGGATGGGATTAATAAGTGGGTGGCACGTGTGTACAAGCACAGTTTATCTCCAAGGACACCCAAATCTGGTCAGTTCAAGAAGTCATGACAAGCAAGAGATAAAGGCTTTTAAAATGTTTTTTTCCCCAAGGAAACATTAGTTAACCACAGTCACAGCTTAGTAGCAGAAGTAATGATTGAAAATATGATAAGTGGGTCAAGAATCAGACAAATATTAGTTTAACTTGCTTCAAGGGTACTAAAGCATTTGATCTCCTGCGCAACAAAGTACTGAACTACTTAGCTGATGGTTTGTAATCCGTTCTTACCCATCTCCTGAGTACTGACTCACAGTTGCTGCCAGATGCAGAGTAGAGGATACAGTGTTACAGCGACTTTTGCACTAACAGAGGGGGGCATAGATGCAGAAGGAGATTTCTGAAGCCGGTTGTTCATAAACTATATTAACATACTGGACACAAATACTTCACAACTCCAGTGCTTTGTGAAAGAGGCAAGTACTATTTACCATTTTGTACACAGAAGAGAAAAAAAGGGAGAGACATACAAGGTCTGCTCTGAAAGTAATGCCTCCTATTTCATTATGTTGGCCCATAACCCCAAAGGTGGATGTTAGTGGCTGTAGGGTGAATAACTCAAAAGAACAGTATCCACAAAAAATAATGAGGAGGTTGGTATATTTTACTTGGCTTATCTGGACAGTAAACAGACAACCGGTAAATAAAGAAAGTAAACAGACAACCAGTAAATAAAGAAAGGCTTACCTTTTGCAGATGGTCAAGGCTCGCCAGTAACTCCACAGGGGAGGGATCTCCAACAAGAGATCCTTCCCTAGTCGTGGTCAGCCCTTAAATGGGGTCTGGGAGAGGTGGAGCCAGACTCCACTCCTCATCACACAGGTGAATTGCCTTCACCTGTGCTCCTGCAGCTGACTCAGTGCTCACCTCAGGTGATCAGTTCAGGCTGCAATTCAACAGTTCCCATACAGTGGTTGACAGATAGTGTTTTGTAGCTGAGAATGTTCACTGTCTGCTGTAATTCCCATGCAAAATTGGAAACTTTACTTTCAGAGCAACCTACGTACTTCATGTTAGTAGCTTAACACACTTGCAAGCTCATGTAATTACACATGTGCAACTCATCTTGACTCACAGCTTGAGTTCTCTAACCTGGCTAAAAAGGCCACGTTAGTACAGAGCATGGCTGAAACACATATTGATGAAGTATCAGAAGATTGAAAATCTTCCCTTACTTGAGGGCATTCCCAGGGTCCCCCTCTGCACTTAAATACCTCTTCCTGCTGCCCCAGCATAACTGTCATCAGTTAAAAAGGCAGGCAACACTGACATTAGCAGCCTTCATCCAAACTCTGAACCAGATGGGTGACCAAGTGAACCCTCCTTTGCTGCACACAGCCTTCTACATCAGGGTGAATATCACCCAGTCTGCTCAGCCACACCAGCAGAACTTCAGCTCCATTAGCAGTGCATCTCAGGTGCACGACAGCTACAGCAATTAATTTCTTAGAGGATGGACTGCTACAAGCTCCAGCATTCAATAAAGGTCAGTTCTATGAAATGTTAATCTTGTTGTACCAGGAGGAGTTAGCCAGCAAAAAGACAGATTGCTAGGGACAAAGAACAGTGGTCCCCTGTCACTTTCAGATGCCTCACTGGAGATTCTGCAGCTATTTGAGCACACTGCCCACCTCATGCCATTTGAGGCAGCTCATCTACATGCTCAACACACAATGCTCATCTACAAGAACCCCAATGATTTATCATTACACTAACCTCTAGAACAACCAGACTACAGTGAAATGCATGCTCATACTCTCCCAAATGATGTCCAAGACTTAGAAAGGAACCATGTTGCTGATGCAATACTTCTGAGATTGCTTTGGTTCATGATCCTGAGGCACAAATCCAGACTTTCTTTGGTCCTTTCCAGTGTTTTCTGCTGCACACTGCAGCCAAAAAATGGGAACACGTGAGGCAGGAAAACCTTCACGCTGCAGCAAATACACACACACAGATTTCAATCAGGAAAACAAATTCTAGCTCACTTATTCTGTAGAATATTTGTACCTATGGGTTATGTAAACACAGGTACAGATTTGGGTGCCACACAGAAAGACTAAGGCACACTTAAACAATACTTCGAAATACATCATTAGACAGTTATCACTAGGTGTGAACTGGAGAAATAGAGGACTGAGGGAGAAACATCAGTGAAGGTCACGCTGCAGCCAACCCACAGTGCAGAAGTGAATGTGTATGCAGCCCATGGACAAGCAGAAGCATAACAACAAGTGCAGGTGTTCAAGCACATCCAAATCATTGCAGTAGGCTGGCACTGCACAGTACCCAGCATGAATGCATCCATCAAGAGCCTCTTCAGTTCACCATGGCACAAGTGTAAAAAAACACCACAGCATTGTATTAGTCGCAGTTTAATAGAATTATTAAGACTGGAAAGCACCACTAAGATCGTAGAGTCCAACCACCAACCCATCCCCACTAACCTTATCCCTCAGTGCCACATCTACATGTCTCTTGAACGCCTCCAGGAACAGTGTTTCAACCACTTCCTTGGGCAGCCTGTGCCAGTGCCTCATCACTCATTTGGAAAATATACCTTTCCTAATATTCAACCACAGTTTGTCATTATGCTATGGATTGGTAAGTGGAAAAACAGACTGTGCACAACCAGTTCCTTATAAGCCATGCAACTCACCCCTGTTCACCTCCAACTAAGCCTGTATTAGATGGACAAAATTCTCAGTGCCAAAATGCTAGAAGTTACTGAAAATAGCACAGTTTAAGAACCACATAGGAGCCACGCATCACCACAATGGAGTAAAATCTCAGTTGCCTGTGCCTTTTTGTTTTCATGCCAAAGTCATCAAAATCCAGTCATGCTGACTGAAAGCAGGCAAACAAACAAAATCCCCCACGCTACTGCTTTTTCCCCAAGAGCAGATGTTGAAACGCTTTAAGCTCATTACTAAAACAAGATGACTGCATTTCCTCAGCAAAGGCTGTCTCTGTTCATGCTTCACCATTAACCACTTCATGTTCAGTGTCAGTGGATATTCACCATCGCTTGCACAGAACACAGTGAGAAGTACAAAGCAATGTTTACACATAGCTAAGCAAGAACAGGGGAAATGATGCTTACTCCAACACAAGGGGTGGAGCAACCAGCACATATAGGGGCTAGTGCTAATAATATAATCTACTATTTAATTGTGAATTAGATGCTCAATCACTCCTGTGAAGAACAAAAACTGGCAGCGGAAAAATAGGGCATTCAGCATCAAAGAAGTGTGCATCTGTTGCCTGCAAATCTCAGAGCTGAACATTTGCAAATTAAAATCATGTTCACTGTGTCTCCTGAAATACGAAATGCTGAATGTTAGAGAGTAGCTCTGCTTAATTGCTGACCTTTGCAATGGCTTGGCTTGCCCATCTGTACTTAATGAGAAGGTCTAGACTGAACAGCAAAATCAATGCTGAGGGAGCAGCAGTGGTAATCAAGCTCTATCCCCATGCAGAATGGGGATGTAGGAGCTGTAAAGTGTCATTACCACAGGTCCAGCCAGGGCCACTTTCAGCTGCACCATCTTCTCTTGCAGTGCTACCTCAGAGCTGAGCTGCCAACCACAGCACATTTAACATCATATTAAACACAGACAGTAGCAGATGAGGACTCCTGTGGAAAAGATGCTGACCATTGGAAGCTTTCAGTCAAGCGATCTCTCAAACAGCAAGCCCTCACACAAACTTCTGATATACCCCACTGAAACTGTACCCACCATGAAAAACACCAGTTCAACAAGTTCATAGAATCCTTAGAGTTGGAAGAGACCTTTAAAGGTCATCTAGTCCAACTCCCCTCCCCTACAATAAACAAGGATACCTACAGCTAGGTTGCTCAGAGCCCCCATCTAGCCTGACCTTGAGTATCGCCAAGGATGGGGCACCCACCACCTTTCTGGGCAGTCCAGTGCCTCACCATCCTTATTGTAAAAAGCTTTTTCCTTATATCTAACCTAAATCTCTCTGTCCAGTCACAACAAGCCCCAGCTAAAAAAAAAAAAAAAAAAAAAAAGTCTTTTTTCTTACAGCCCCCCCTTTAAACACTGTCAGGCCACTATCAGGTCTTCCCTAAGCCTTCTCTTCTCCAGAATGAACAGCCCCAGCTCATTCAGCCTGAGTTCAACACAAATTAACTGCAGACAATGCTTTCCTGCTGTAAAAGCCTACAGTTCTGTGACTTCATGTTTTCAGGCTGTGAGCACATAAGGAGCAATTTCACCTCAAATATATTGCACAACTCCTTGAGGAACAGCTCAAAGTGCAGCAGGGCAGAGCCTCAAGGGATATGCTGCTGTGTGCAGCATTTGGCTGAGCAAAGGGTCTCCTGCTTTTGGCAAGAGTAGGACAGCTGACATTAGCAGCTCAAGCCAGGTTGGAGCATGCCATCTCAGCAACTTCAGCAATTTGAGCATTTGCTGCAGTGAAAATGAGGAGCTGGAAAGGGAAGAGAAGGAGACTCACTCTGCCCTCCACCTGAGGTCAGAAAACTGGTTTGGAGCCTCCCTTAGGAACAAGCTTCCACCTGCTGAACTCTACTGGAAGTAGCGGGAATGGCTTTGCCACATCAGTCAGGTCACACAGGAAGGAAGCAGAGATCAATTTGAGGCAGAAACACCAACTGAATTATAAGGAGACAAGTCTGTATCCCATCGCTGTGGTAGAAGATCAGCTGAACTAAGCTCAGAGTGCGGGCATGTGCCCAGCTTCTGTGCACGCTGAGGGAACTGAGCCCAAGAGGTAAATTCAGGTCTTGGTTAACATTCACTGGCAGAGCAGGCTGCCATTGCACAGCTCACTGTTTGTATCAGCCACTACATTCAGAAATACAAGCAAATCAAAATGCTTCTCTTGTACTCCATTGTATATTGAGATTTTGCCCATTTCAGATACAGAGCCATAGAGAGTAAAATTATTTTGAGGACAAAATGCTCAGGAACTAACATTTTCCATAAAAACTTTTGGAATTCCGAGGAAAAAAAGAAGGGAAAAAAAAAAAAAAAAGAAAACCAGCCAACTCACTACCCTCCTGGAATCAGCATCTAAAGGCTTGCACTACAGAAAGAAGACTAAGTAGCCTAGGAGATACTGTGAGAGCAGAGAAAGTGAGGTTGCCTAGATATACATGTAATCAAGTATCTGGAGAGCGCAAGCAACATCCAATGTCAAAGTCATCAAGGGTAATCTTTACATAACAGAAGACAAACAACAGAAATCCAGTGATTTATGCAGTGACTGTGACACAGGCATTTTAGGTGCATGAGGATAAGAGTCTCAGCTCACTTCTGGGCACATTTGCATTCAGAATCTGCTGAAAGATGGCAAAATAGACGGGCACAACATAAGAAGATAAAATTATAACCATAGATTAAGGTGCTCCTAAAAGGATATTCAATTTCAAACAATGTGAGGGAAAACAGCAAAGCACCAGGCAAAGAGTGTCACGCACGTTGCTGAGTGACATTAAATAGACCACACTAAATTCACCAGCTGCCCACTACCCCATCAGCACACCTATTCAAGCAGACAAAGAAGCTGTTTCAACATTTAACAGAAGCATAAGCTTTTTCAGCAGCTATGAAGTAGTGAAAAAACAGTCAAACTATTAGTACAGAGCCCACTAGCATTTGCTCAGGATGCAGCAGCTCACAGAGGTAAGGAGCAGGGCATTGGAGGGGTTTGCTCCCAAGCTGCTTCCAACACACACCAGCTGCTCTGCTCTCAGGTGGCAAATCATGTGTTCGCCCACACAGAAGAATAAATGCAGCACTGATGGGATCCGCTGTGGCTGGCTTGGCTGCACAAGTTTCTCTCTAAGGGATCTATCTACAGGCAGAACACTGACGGTCTGTCCAAAGCAAACATCACCAGGCCACTGCTATTACAATGCTTTTACCCTAACAAGAATCATTAGTTTAGTGGGAGAACACTGACTCTCAGTCAAATAGAAGCAATGAGGAATAAGAAAACATTCAAACAAAATGTAGAGGAAATCAAGAGCTCCTAGCCCCAGAAAGAACACACATTGTGATTTTGGCCCCTTCCACCAGTTCACACTTCTATGTTTTTAATGATCACCTTAGCTTGAAAAGAAGAAAGCATCTGATGGAATTACAGTACTTAATGTCTCTTCTATTAATTTTCATGAATACTGCAGGTGACAAGCATCTCATTCTGGGAGGGGAAAAAGAAAACAACCAGCTACTCAGAACAGCTATTTTTAAGTGAATTTCTTCAGTGTTTTGAAGTTTAAATATGCAAAACAGAAATGACAGATTTTTTTTCTCTTAAGTTGTGTCATGCTGTGTATTTTGATTACATTTCCTTGTGAAAACCAGTTATTTTCTAGAGAAAGCATGAGATTACTGAGTTACAGCTTTGAATATCTAAACTCAAGAAACAAAATATATTATGGGTGATGACTGATGGATTTTAGAGTGCAGTCCAACATTTATTTGTCACCTACACAAGTTCATGGACAATCACCCTGACCAATGCAGTGACACAGAAGCGACAGTAGGAGGAGAATACAAGGACAGTGAGCTGTAGGTTGGAGCTTCATCCTGCCACAGCAAAAGAGGGAAAGGGGAACCAGACTAGACAGCACAGCCAAGCACTGTTCAAACATCACTCATGCTTCAGCTTTCTAAAAAAAAATGAAAAAAGGCCAATCAAGCAGCTCAGTGGGCAAGTCAGAACCACACTGCTCAAGGGATGAAATCATTTGTTATTTACACCACTCATTAACAAGCAGTATTCACTGCAATACAGCTGAGTCCTTCCAAAATAGACATTACAGGTCATGCTTCTTCCCATAGCAAAGCAAACACGAAAATATATGTGTCCAAACCCTAAGTCCTTCCTATTGTTAGGACAGGAGCACACAAAACCAGTCAGACCACACAAGCTACTTTCCATCCTCACAGTGTAACAAAAGGAATAAACAAGCCTAAAGCACATACCTTCCTGTCCCTTGATACTATCTTCTCCCACCTCAGAGAAAGCAAAGAAAAAGGTCTGCTTGAAGAAAGTTCTCACTTATACACTTGGCAGACAGCCCACCACCACCAATTATAAAGGAGACCACAAGCAGAGGAGCACAACCTACGCTAATTTACAGCTCCTTTTTGGTGCAGTGAGGGCTACCTGGGTGCAGATCAGTCGTCCTCCAGGTCTTCACCTGCTACTGAACTCTAGGGGGGAGGAAAATACTATGGCTTCAGTGGTGGAAGTATTTTCTACCTCTTCATGGGCTGGAGTTTTCTAGGATCAGTCTGTGGAAATGGATGGAGCAATTGCCTTCTCCTGGCATCACCTGTGTAGTGCAGGCACATATAGAAGTCTCATGCCTGACCTGTGGGGATGTCAGTGAAGATACACACTAGATTATTGCTATTTTGGTTCACATGAGTGTAAAATTCTATTAACAGCAACTTACGGTGGTGTTAGTTCTGTTAGTAATGGTAATTATTGAAAGAAAAGGATGTAGTAGAAAAAATCCCAGCTAGTAAAACAATCTGAAAATCTGAGTTACTGATCTCTTGGGCTTTCTTTCATCATCTGCCATCTTGTTACCTAAGGAGGTTGAAAAGTGCTGGCAGAATTTACAAGTTTGTTCCAAAGTTCATCTGGCTTTTTAACTCTCAATAAAATCTATTGTAGAATTTTATATTTGGCTTATGCTTGATGTCTCCTCCTGCATTAGGACTTCTATCTGATTTCTGCTTCACGAACTATTATGTGTTACTAGTTAGCTTTTGCATTTCTTGAAATTTTTGAAGCATAATTTCTTAAGCAATACATAAAAAAGAAAACCAGATGAAGGTGCTATAAGAGTACCCATTTACATGTATTAGGAAAATAAACAGAGTTGTTCTGCAAGTTATTATTGTAAATAACTTTCAAAGCAATCTTCAAGAAAATTACACAGTCAACCAAACAAACCTGACCAAAAAGAAACAAGAATGAGACCACAAGGATTTAAGACTGACTTGTAGCAATTCCATAGCAGTACAAAACCAAGGGAACATGGGGCTACAGCAATCAGAGCCAAACCAAAGGTCTAAGCTCTTACTGTACAAATGAGGGACAATTTTCTTTGCCAGAAGTGGAATTTCACAAGAGGAGTCGTGCTTCTAGGTTTCAAAACAAATCTCACTTCTCCTCATTAAAGTCATTGAAACATACACAGAGTGCATTGCAGACTCTGAGCTGGTCTTAACCACCAGCTCTGCAATTTACTTGTCAAGGCTAAGTATCGTTGTATAGACCAAAGTAAATACAGAAAGAATAAAAACAGAAAGTTTGCATTTGGCTGGCTTGCACAGACCACAGACTTCTGATCAATTCAAGCCTCAAACAATTAGTAAAAATCTTTCACAGCATTTCCATCTATCTTCCCTAAGCAGATAGAAGAACAAAGGATATATTCCCTTCCCCCTTTTTCTCAGCTTTATTTAACACATCTACACTCACATTCCTTCTCTACCAGGTCTAGCATTTTCCCCTTGTGAGCTTCATTGCCCCCAGGTGGTTCATCAGGGTTTAATTAACTCCTACACCAAATGACTGTCTTCAGCTGATTTTTGAGGCTGAAGTTGGGAACTGACCCTACGTGTCAGCTAGGCTGGACTGCCTGTAAGAATGCCATTAGTACAGACTTCAACTTTTATAGGGCTGACAGGAGTCCTGTGCATCTCACAGAAAGAAATCCACATTTAATTGACTCCTGTTCTGCTCTAGCAGAACTGACTCCTCTGCACGCAGCCCTTGACCCAATGAGTTCCTACTTCACAACTCTTTAAGCTCACAAGGTTGAACTGGCATTATTAAGGGACACCAAATGAACCCATTTTCACCTTCTGGTTCCCAGGTGGCTTTCAGCTGTGTGTTATCTGATCCCTCCTGTAACAAGCTGATGTTCCCAAAGCTGTGGAGACTATTGCTGTGATTTTTTTCAATAGATTAATTCAATTTCTGCTATCTTCCCAAATAAATGACGTTTCCAGGTTTCCTGGGGGAAGGTGACAAATTCAGTGAAGGGGAACCTGGTTTTAAATTATTTTCAGTGCAGTCACACCCCCTGTAAGAAAATAATTAAAAAGAAAAAAGTAAAAAAGCATTGGAAGACAAAAAAGTAACCTTTAGCCTATAATAAAATAATTATGAAAGAATGTGAGTCTCTGGATTACCTATTATTGCAAGCACAGTGGTTACTCTCGGCACTTTTTTACCCATACATCATTTTTTTGTATAAAAATATCTTCTAGGATGCAAATAAAAAGAAGTGCATTGCAGTACTTACTTATCCTCTTCAGACACACAGATCTGCTGTAAGTTCCTTGCCCTGGACATACCTTAATACACACATCTTAAGCCAAAAAGGAAACTAACAGAAGGACTCCTAATTCCCAAGTTGGTTAGCCCCTGAACTGAAACAAAATGCCATCCTGCACGGGAATTCTTAGTATTTTTGTTGCTTTTTTACATATTGTATCTTCACATCCACCTGTACAGAACAGTTTCCATTTTTCCAAGTCTTCTTAAACTTCTATTCATTAACTGAAGTGTTTTCCCACCTTTATGCATAACAGGTATCACCCTGTCTCATAGATCCATAGACTGTGACAGATCAAATCTGTCCTGATTTCAATGTTTATTTTTCCCAAATAGCCTTCAGGCAGCAATATCACTAAGCACGTATATGTAGTAAAAGTAATATTAATTACTGACAGTATCAATTAATTAGTATTAATTAATCAGTGTGGATCTTATTTACACTGGTCTGGCAAAAAAGCCTTAAAACCCTGTAAGACCATGGAGTCAGAGCATACTGTAACTAGAAGGTTATAAAACTAGGTTAACTTCAGAGATGAGCAAGAATTCCAGTCACGTAAGGAAGGAACCTTAAATTCACTGTTCAGCCTCAAACAAGTGAATTTGCTGTGAGATCAGTGTCGATGTTCTGCGATCTTGGGCAAGTTCTGCACAAACACAAACTTTCCTAGGATTTTCCTAGTAGTGCAAAGGTGCAGCGCAGGAAAATGATGCTTAGAGATCCTCAAAATATTTGAAATGTAATGTCCACTCAGCCATGGGCATATATGTAAGAGTTTTATTAGGCTGCTCAAGAGAAAATGTAGCCTTGAACTACAAATGCATATTGCTATGAAGATCTTTTCTGGTAATTAACTTTTTGGCTTTAAAAGAATGAAGTGCTATTAGCACAATGAGAATCTCATGCTTTGTTTCCCTTCAGTTGCACTGTGTGTTGTTCTGTGACAGCCATTGAAAAGGTGGGAAGCTTTGTATGCTTGCTAAGATAATCACTAGCTCTCATGGATAACCTCCTAAATGTGATGACCTTGTGATGAATACAAGTGGCCATAGGGGTCACCTGTATGGGTCTCGACCATCTGAGTGAGTTTCAATTCTCGCATTCAAGATCGGAGAAAAAAACAACAAAGCTCTAGCAAGCTGGACTTGCGCAGTCAGCAAAGAACTGCAGCTTTGCAGCTGAACACAACTGATTCAGTTAACAACTTCAGACCACGTGCCAGCATCTCATGTACTTCCATTAAGAGAGCTATGGCATCACGCTGCTAGTTTGTGCTAGCAACTAGTATCTCCTACATAAATAATCTCTAGTCTATAAACGTAGGAGCAAACAATATCAGAGGAATGAGAATTACTTTGCAGATGGCATAAACCTTATTATACCGGGAACATTCTGTTCTGCTATAACTGCGTAATATAACCGAGGGTGTGATCCAGCCCTTTTCCAGACAAGGGCACCACCAGTTTTTCAGAAACTGGTGTTGTCTCATTTCCTCAGAACTCCTTAAAAAGTATTCCACTCAGTGTTCTGTTTTTCTAACTTTGATGAGTAGAGATGGTAGCTTGGGATATGGAGGGAAGGAAATTTGGCAAAGAATGGAAATTAAAAGGAATGCAATGTTACCTATAGTCATTAGATGTCTGGAAGCTACTTTACCCTGGATATCTTTCTGTCTCTTCTCCTCCTACTCCCTCCTTTATGATTGTTATTTTGACAACGTCAAATGTGAATGTTATTTTGCAGTGGTTTCCACAACAATTCTGCTGCGCTTAATACTGAAATATATATTCTTAGGCACGTTGTTCAGCAAAGATGATACATCTCTAATTTGTTGTCATCCGATTTTAGCACCATAATGATTGCTGACCCCTGTGTCATCTATTGTGAATAGTCATATTTGCTTCAGCTACTTTGTCAGTGTGCGTAATTTCAGCTTTTAAACCGTCCTTCAAACTTAGCCTTATCTTTCAACTTGCTCTTTTCCAAATTTTCTGATGAAAATCTTTCCATTGCCTAAATGTCATGAGTAAAATCTGACTTAAATGTTCCAGAAATAATTATACACCTATGACTTCTACAGATCACCAGTAATAAGTCCTATCTTTTCATTCAGCTTAGTTAACTGGGGTTTGGAAAATATTAATTTCTCATGTCAGGATGTTCTGACTTGAGCAATAACTGATACAGTTTCCACTAAAACATCACCAGCTTTGCCATAAAGAATGATAAAGCCTCATATTGTTTTCTTTGTGGAACAGAGCAGCTAATTTAGGTTGGGCTGAGCCTACTGCTTGAGCTGGAGTTTACTTCACAAAATAAGCATATTGCTATGACAAAGTTCTTCCATGTGCTTAATCCTTTCTGAATTCAGTAGATCAAATGAGACCTTGTTCATCTGCTACCCATTTTCAAATCTCTGATACTCAAAGACCTAACAGTGAAATATCCAACAGGAAGAACAAGAAGCTGCAGCCTCAGGTTTTGGGAGATTCTGATAGAATATCTTATTCTTCTCGCAAAGAAGGAAAGCTTTTCACCCCCGCATGTTCCAAATCCAATTAAACGGAAATTTGCAGTGGTATCTGCCATGGAGCAGCACAGGAAAGCTCTCTTAGGCTCCACGTTCTCAGCTGATGGTTACACCACCAAAACTCATTGTTGGGCTGACTGCATAGTGCAGATTTCCAGCAGCTCCAAACATAGTTTCCAAGGGCAGCAAAAATGCATCTCCATGTAGGCAACACACATTACTTGGGTGAAATGAAATCTGTCTCAGAAGATTTCTAAAATCAATGTTAACTTGCATTAACATGATCAATTAGCACACTTTGAACTCAGACATAGAACATTTTGCTTTCAAATTCTGTTTGTTCCTGTAGTCCTTTTATTTGTAAAGCGGCACCTGTAGGCACAAAATATTATTGATTATAATTGATTTATCTGTTACACAAACAAACCTTCTTCCAAATCTCTTGCAATAGCTTATAACAGAACAGAGTAACTAAGGCTGCAGTGTAGTTTTGCCTAATATGTGCAGCACCACATAAGGGTCAGGTCATGGCTGTTTTCACTTCTCAGTGTGAGTTGCAACAAGTTTCTTAGTTCTTCAGTTTCTTCCCCTCTGTTGTACAAAACAGAGTAAGAAGGCTATCAGATACTCAGCAGAAGCTCAGATCACATGAACAAGTAGGTTTTCTCTGCAAACTTTTCTGCTCTCTTACTTAAATGCAACATCCTGTTGTCTTGGAGTAGCAGCATCTTGAGTATTGTGTTCAGTTTTGGGCCTGTCACTATGTTGAGGCCCTGGAGTGTGTTCAGAGAAGGGCAGTGAAGCTGGCGAGAGGTCTGGAGCACAGACCTTATGAGGAACAGCTGAGAGAACTGAGATTGTTTAGTCCAGAGAATAGGAGACTCAAGGGAGACCATATTGCTCTCCCCAACTACTTAGAAGGAGGTTGTAGTGAGCTGGGGGTCAGACTCTTCTGCCACATAACTAGTGATAGGACTAGAGGGAATAGCCTCAAGTTGCACCAGGATGTTCAGGATGGATATTAGGAAAAAATTATTTTCTGAAAGAGTGGCCAGGCACTGGAACACAGTGTCCAGAGAGGTGGTGGAGTCACCATCCCTGGAGGAGTTCAAGTAATGTTTAGACATGGTACTAAGGGATATAGTTTAGTGGGAAATATTGGTGGTAGGTGGATGGCTGGACTAGATGATTTTGGAGGTCTTTTCCAAGCCTGGTTATTCAATGATTCTATGATCTCTTAATGAAGACAAAGCTGAGTGTGAGACTCTAGGAGATGGCCATGACAGCTTTATCTTCACAAAAGTTGGCACAAAACACAACCTTGGCATAAATACAAAGAATACCAAATAATCTGGAAGAGAAGCATGCCATTACTGCAAACGGGAAGTTAAAATGGGAGCTTTACTGAAAGTCATTTGGAATACATAGGTTATTTATTAATTAGCAGAGCCTGACTGATTCTTTTAAACAATAACAGAACCATCTTTAATCAATAGGATCCCTGAATGCTGTATCTGAAGCCCACAGCTGCTGCTGTGCTGCAGAGAATTTCAGGGGAAAAGTGCTCAGCGAGTTTCTGGAAAGCAGAATCTGTCTATGGCTTTCTTTCTCTAAATCTAGTCATGATGCTACTTCATATTTCACTCAGAAATTATTGGCTAAGTGGAAATAATTTTATTCCAGTTTCTAAATTACAATGTATTAGCATTGCTCTAATATTTGAAATTGGCTCTTAGGAGCCTTATCACAGCTCATGCAACCTCATAAAAAATAATAAAAAGTAGGTTAAATATAGTAAAAAACTTACAGAGATGGATGGAATTGAAATCATAACAAACTGGAATCATAAATATTGGAATGTGTGTGTCTAACTAAATGTACTTTGCATTCCCCATGTCATTGATCTTTATTTTACTGTCCAACTCCCAGCATTTTTCAAATTGAGCAAACGTGATCAGCTAAGCACATCAAATGTTCCTTTCTCTTTCCTGGCCAGTGTACTGGAAGTCACTGGCTGCTGATTCAGTTCCTATTGCATTATGTAGAGTGAAGCTTTCTTTCATTCTCGTTATTACAAGAGCAAAAGCTTAAAATAGACTGCGAAGAAATAGTCAATGGAAGATACATAGCCACACTCACCACTTAATTTCACACTGACGTATGATGACATCATACAGTCAGATTACCATAAAACATCAGGACTGGAAGAGATCTCATTAGAAGTTCTTTATGAAGAAGGCAGTACTTTCACAGCATAACAAAGAAGAAGCTTTTTATTTCAAAATATCTGGTAAAATTCTCTTTTGAGAAACTGCGATAAATACCCACAATTTTTGTTCATGTTATTCTTCTCTGATTGACTCTAATGAGTCTCCATTTGTCTTGTAAACTGAATACTTAATCACTGTGTTCGGAATGACATCAAGTTATTACTGAGTTCAGTACATTTAAAATGAAAAGCTATTAAGTGGCTGATTTGCAATCCTGTGGGGACTTCAGAATCTGTATTAAATAATATATCATTTATATTTCAGGATCACAGAATTGGTACCATCTGGCTCTCTGCAGCTTATAAAGCAAGCTGCCTCATTAAAGTTTCCAGCACTGACCACTGGTAGTCTCCAGTGGTTTAGTCAGAGAGACAAAATACTGCTGTTGCTTGTACCAGGGTTTTGATGCCACTGCAGAGGTCAGACACTCAGATTCCCTCCAGAAGTCAAGGCATTCTTAAACTTCAGACTTCAATGATATGTCCAGACCTGTGGGTGATGAAATGCCCCTCTGCACACAGTGAATGCATGGAAGCCTGCCTTCACTTCCATGGGACTTAGAACTGCCACCAGATTTCAAGCTGCATTCTGCTTTCACAGGAACAGCAGCAGAGCTGAGTAAGAAAACAGATGAAATTTCCCTGTGCTCCCATCTGCCCAGGCAGACCACACATACTGTGCCATATTTCTGTTTAAGTAATTACAGAGCTCCTAGGCTGTTAACTGAGGTGGTAAACAACCATTTTTGCCATCCTTGAAGTTGTTTTTTTTTCTTAGACATGGTCAGATACTTGTGTGACAGCAAACCCATTAATCAAATAAAAATGTCAAAAAACAGGTGCCAAAAGGATAGGTGTGGAGCCACCGAATGGTTTGTGTTCATAATCTAGTGTCAGTCCGCAGTCTTTAATAACAAATAAAGGATTAGAAGTTAACCATTAGTTTGCCAACCTTCCTCAGGTTCCTCAGTGATACCTGAAGCCAGAATCTCTCAAAAAACAAAAGGGGAGAGGAGGAGCAAGGAAAGGGGAATGGAGGGAGAGGAGAAGGAAAATATTTTGCATTCATTTTGTCCATGAGAACTGACACCTTCTGCTTCTCTGCTGCAATATCTGTGTCTTTATGAAAGATTTGGCTGTTCTGCAAGATCAGAGAGCATGGTTGGTCCTTCCCTGAGGATAATGAAGGGAATCTAAGAGTCTAGAGATGAGAGGGTTGTTTGTGCCCTGGAGCTATTTTACTATGGCAATCGTGCATCAGACCTCAGGAGTGACAGTCACAGGCTGCTCACTGAGGGCCCTGCAAATTGAACAAATGAAATCTCTTAAGATATGCAGGGTCTGGAGGATACTTGGGGCAGGGCCAGCTGTGTCCTTCCACAGTCAGCCAGAACATCTGCATGCCCGGGAGATGAGTGTTGTTCGTGCTTCAACTGTCAGATCACCAGCCTCCTTCAAAAACACATTCCTCAGGCACTTGGTAAATACCTGAGAGTCACTGCACTGTTTTCACAGAATTGTAGGGGTTGGAAGGGACCTCTAGAGATCATCCAGTCCAACCCCCCTGCCAAAGCAGCTCCCTAGCCCAAGTTGCACAGGTAGGTGTCCAGGTGGGTCTTGAATGTCTCCAGAGAAGGAGACTCCACCACCTCCCTGTGCAGCCTGTGCCAGTGCTCCGTCACTGCACTGTGAAGAAGTTCCCACACACATTTGTGCAGAACTTCTTATACTTCAGTTTGTGGCCATTTCCCCTCATCCTATCATCACACACTGCAGAGAATAGTCCAGCCTCATCCCTTTGCCTTCTGTACCTTAGATAATTATAGACATGGATCAGATCCCCTCTGAGTCTTTTTGTTTTTCCAAGGCTGAACAGACCCAGGACTCTCAGCCTTTCCTCCTAAGGGGTGTGTTCCAGGCTCTTTATCACCTTTGTTTTGAACACATGTAGTAGCTGGCACTGCAAATTGATAGCAAAAGAAGTCTGGACAGACATCTTCATGGACGTAGCTTAACCTATGCAACAAGTGAGGTGGATCTGTGGAAGGATGACGGGGTGGAATGAGAGCACTCATGATGGGTCAGCTCTTCCTAACCCAGGAAGCACCGTGCCTCTGCCAGAGCACACACAGCTTCCTCAGCTGCAGCAGGGCCTGGAGGAGGGGAGGCCTCTCCCCACCACTAACAATGGTGAGTTCTGCTCAGCAGTGCTGCACAGAAGTAATCTCACGGTGGGTACCCACTAGAATGCATCAGGCTTGTTTATGGAGGTGGTAATTATTACATGGTAACCACTGTGCTTGTAGTCCTTGGCCTTCTCTTCCCTGATTTGCATGTAAAGCACAGGTTCCTAATGAACACAACAACTGTGTGAGTTACAGAAAATTGGGAGGTGAATAATCTGCCCTTCCCCTGCATCCGGCCTCACTGAGTCTGTACACTAAAACTTGTCATCTCCAAAGCACAAATAACTGCAATCCCTTCAAAAAAGCCTTATTTATGTATATCAAGTCAGGGTGACATAACACAATTGTGTGTAGCAAGGAATCCTTACCTGACGGGAGGAAAGGCATGAGGTGAGTCTTGCCAAGGAAGCTGTCTGAGTAGCAAGGCAGTCAGAATTCAGGATAAATACACTGTTCCTTATCACTGATTGCTCCATTACTGGGAAAGAGACTATCAAAGTCCTGACATTTTCCTCTGCATCATCAGTGCCATTATCAGGCAGCAATAACCACGTTAGCGGCGCCGCTAACCTTCTGCGGCCTTTGCTTAATGGTGATCAGAGCCAGATCCAAGCAGAGCACAACCGCCTGAAGCGCACCCACACCGGAGCTGAGTGTTCGAAAACAAAAGGACATCTTTCTGAAAAGCTCCTGTCTCCACTGCCAGAGCCAGCAAACTGCTTTGCTGCTGTAGACATCTGAACTGTCCACATTTGTAGGCCCCGCACTCCTGCTGCTGTGGTGTGTGTGTGGGGGGGTCTTCCTCATCTGTTCTGACAGGTGGCAGGCGTGGCAGGAGTCTGTGCTGCAGCAACACGGGGGAGAGGAGGTGTCCGTGGAAAGTGGACAGCCTGTGCTCTGACCTACACACCAAGGAATACCTACGCACTGTGCCGAAGAGCAGACGGATAAATGGTACGAGCAAGCTGAGTCCCTTCGTGGAGCTGACTATGTTTTAAAGCACTGGAACTTCACAAACAACCCCCCTGCTGAGATTTAGTTAATTTATTTAATGATGCAGAAAAGAATAAAGCTCTTGTCTTCCCTAGGATGTGTTCAGTTTTCAAGGCTGACGGATTTTATTTTGCTTAAAGAGATGTGCACCACTATTCACAATGGAAAGCAATTTTTGAGGTTCCCAATATACCTTTGTTTACCTCTTGTATTTAAACTGTATTAATAAAACTCTTAAAATTGTGTACATCTTGATGAAAAGCAATTACCAAAGTTGGTAATTCACAGAAACACAGAACTGTAGGAGTTGGAAGGGACTTCGAGAGATCATCAAGTCCAACCCCCTGCCAAAGCAGCTCCCTGTAAGAGACTATTATTATTATTAGACTATTTGTTATTATATTCTTGCCTCAAAGTTTGCTGATGAACATGTCCAAGCTAGTCCTGGACAAGGTTGTGAAATCCTTTGTCCAAGGGACAAGCAGATGGGCACGTCCTGGGGCAACGAAAGAGAGATAAGCTGCAGCTCAATGGCCGCTGAACACTCTTTTGTGTGGTACTCATCTCCGTGTGGGAGATAGTCATCTCAGGAGACGCTTGCCTGGCACACTAGTACGGGATTTGTCACGTAGACTGGAGGAATCTGGAAGATAAATAGAGGGATCCTGCAGCCACGAAGTAGAGAGGCCTTCTCTTAGGAGAGACCTCACGAGCTGATCACTGTTTGCTGCTGCCCCTCTCGGGGTTGACTCCCTCGCTGCTTCTTCGCTGCTTCTCTGGTGCTGGCTGATGCTGTTCCTGTGCTGACCCAGTGCCGCTTCTCCGGACAACTGCTTGCTGCTCAAGGCTGCCCGTCGCTGCTGCTGTTCTCCCCGCTTCTGCCACCCCTGCTCTTCTGCCTTGGACCATCCGAGCCGCTTCCAACCGGACCTCCCCTAGGATCCTGGCTGGTGATTTTCCTTGCTTGTACAAACCCTTGCTTCTTTCCTTTCTTTCCTATCGCTCGCCTTCCCTTCCCCATCACCCTTAACAGTGTCCGCCTTCCCCTTCCCCATGTCCCCGGTTAATATTGGTAGTAAACTGGTCGGACCAACATTTGGACTGCTGTTTCTTAATCTCACGCTGGGTATACACATAATCTTAAGAACCTCGTCTCCCTCCTTTATATTGAAGCGTGACACTCTGTAGACCAGGTTGCACTTGGCTACTCATCAGCTATGAGTCATTGCTAGGGATAGTCCCAAGGGCTAGACATGATCTTTGGTCAAAATTGGCGCTGACATTCATTCATCTGCTCCTTTGGTTGTCCTTAGAGAATCCCTTGTGTATATCAGTGAAATTTCACAGTGCTGTGGCATTTCTCTGCATAAAAATCAGCCAACTGTTTTTCAAATGCCTTTGCACCTTCCTAGAAATTATGCCAGGTAGGATTATAAAAAACAAGTCATAGTAGTTGTATACACTGCTAACATATTACTCATAGCAAACTGAAATAGTAAATGCACCAGATACAGGCCTGGGCATCCTGTCCTGGAGCAGGGGTTGAACCAGATGTCCCCAGTGGGCCCCTTCCAGCCTCAGCCATGTTAAAGTGCTGTATGTGATTTATTTTTAGCTCACCATGTCTTAGCCTTCATCAATCTATTTCTTACTCAGTAGCAGGATTCTGTTCAGTGTGCTGCTGGCTTTGCAGCCTCTCCTTCCCCTCTCCCATTTCAGATGGTAGTTTCTCCTCTAAGTTTTATAACCTGGCAGCTCCCTTACTTTGCTTGCATTTGAACAGAAGGCTGGAAAGTACATGGAAGCTAACTGTCTACTCTGCAGAGGTCGATAGTTTTGACTCTACCTGCTGACTATTTTGCAGGAATCAGCTTTAACACTGAGCACCACACTGTGAAGGCTTTGCCTGTGCTACTTCCTTCTGAAGCTGGTATTTGCAGCTGTCAGCTTTGCTTAAAATAATGCGTATTTGAACTGTGGAGATTTTGTTCCTAATATATTTTGTCTCCCTAGGCATTATTTGGAGAAGTAAAAGAAAACACAATTTATACTGCAATTAGAAAAAAAATCGGGCTATTGATTCAAGCTCCCACTAAGTAAACGCCTGTATAAGAATCAGCAACACTACCACTGCTTCTGTTTGAGCTTTCCTTGCAGCTGTGGAGAGGAACAAGGAATTAAAATAACCAGCAAACCCAGCAATCAGACATTTGACAGCAACACTGTGAGATGTATATATATGCACCATTATGGATATCTTCTTTTTCATGCTGCCCTTGCTTCCAAGATGATGACATTCAGACATTTTGAGAAGCCAGTTGTTCTAGTTGAGAATTGTGTACATAATCAAACCGTGGACTGAAAACCACTGAGCAAGATAGTCTGATGATAACCTTCACTTCCCTAACTAATTATCAGCTTAGGAAGAGAACAGTGGCACGTCCCTGCTGTGAACTTTGAAAGGAAAATAAGAATATATGACTTCACCAAAGAATTCCCCCCGCAAATAATGACCATCTAAAAATAAATAAAAAAAAATATTTTTTTTTCAATAAAAGCTGAGTCAAGTTTATTTCAAAACCTTTTGATAGAAATTACAACTTAATGTTCATTCCTATTGGCTTTTATTTGACATAGCCTGCCCAAAACCTATGCTCCAACGAACTGTTACCTAAACAAATTGAAGAAAGACTTTAGAACTGTAGAGGCCACTGGTTGATTCTTTTCAGACAAACACATTTTCACAAGAAACCTTTATCTTCTTTAGGCAAAGACGATTTTTGCAAATAGAAGGAAAAATAGTAGTGATGTCAAAAAGATTCCATAGAAACCAAGTACACTCTAGTCTTAAAGCATTTATCCCCTTGCTTTTTCTTGAGTATAAGATGGCAGAAACAGAGGAATGAAGAACTGGGATACTTCTGTTTGTGTTCATGTTTCTGGCATGAAGACATTACATTTCTTGGTTTTGAGACCTTCCACCTGCCTAAGTTGCATGAAGACAGGAAAACTTTTTGCAAGCAACTGACTGACTTTTCTGTAGTGAAGTGGCAAGAATCTAATCTAAAACATACACGAGCATCCTACATACAGCTTCTACTGTGAATGTGGGCAAGCACAGTATCTGTGAAGCACACTCTCCAATGGACATACCTCTGGCCAAACCTAGACTAGGTGGTCCTACTGGAGGGGCATGACAGCACAACTTCCCTCAATTTCTCCTTTCCCATTGCTGTGCAGAGTGATTTTACTAGGGTAACCACCATAACTCCAGCAAGGGGACTGGTGTGGTGAAAAACAGATAGGAGCTGGACAGTACAACTTGGAGAACAAAGTTACTGTCACAAGAGTCATAGAAACACAGTTAGGTTAGAAAAGATCTTCAAGAACATCAAATCCAACCATCAACCTGACCTAGAAAGTCATATCACTAAGCCACATCCTTTAATGCTTTAGTGCTATTTACTTACAACATTCTGTACTGGACCTAGTGGTGTTTCTGGAACGAAGTGTAAAGAACAGACAGTCACCACAGTACTCACATGTAGTAATTCTGCTACTATTTGTTACCGTGGATATTTAAAATATGAACATCATAAAGCATGAACATCACCTGACAATGTTATTCATTACTGACTGCACTCAGCAGTACACAATGATAGCTTCACAAACAGGAGCTAAGCAGAGCAATCCCAGCCTTCCAGTGTTTACACCACAGTACTGTCCTAATCTCATTCTGTACCCTCATGCATGAGATGAGTACCATGACACGCAGCAGTGTCAGTAACACAAGAGTAAAGCTCTGCACAGTCTGCCCATGGAACGATGGGAAACTTGGTATTGCTGAAACAGAAGTGGAAGAAAGTCACTGAAAAAACACCTACTGCAGATTTAATACAATCACACACACCTTGAAACTAGTTTACCCACAAATACTAACATATTTAAAACAGCAGTACATTTATACCTCTATACAGCAAGTACCACAGGTTGGTACTCTGCCCTTTCCCTACAGAATTTGGCACTTCTGATGTCTAAGTTCAATTCTGAGTATTCCCAGTAAGACAATAATGGTGGAGGGAGAAAGAACAACTTTGTTTACTCTTAGAAGAGTACTGGAATGCAGATACAATAAAATGCCACAGCCATTCTTATGTATTAAAATGAAATAAATAAGTTCAAATTTCTACAGAGAGGACTTGAGTGCACTGCCCCTCCCCCCCAAAAAATACATCAAACTACAGCACTCTGGAATAGCAAGTAACAGACTGAAATGAGAGATACAGGGGCAAGCAAAATAAAGTAAATATGAATAGTTACTAAACCTGAAAGCTGTAATAAATTTGTTCTTTACATTGCTTCTAGTATTTTTGCCTTAATACACTTTTCTAACAGATGGTTCTTGGAGCGTAATTGTCCTACAAAGACAATTGGAGACACACAGTGCTATAGTGATGCAGAGGATCTCATTTAAACTATTTGGAAGTACACATCTTTGTGGCTTGTCATTAATTCTCGTGGGATTTAAAAAAAAAAAAACAAAACATTGCACATTTGTACTTTCCACTGAAATTCTTGCCATATTTACTGCTTACCTCTGTATGTTTCTCAGAACAATGTTATTATATGGCAATCTTATATTTAAACAAAAGTTCAGGCATATACTGCTGTGGAAATGCTAACTGTTCAAATTTCATAAAGAATAACTTGTTTCTAAAGTCAATATTATTTTCCTATAATAGCAGACAAAATAAGTCACTCTTCATGATAGTATAAGTCACTGTAACAAAATCAATCTAAGAACAGGTGAGGCTGCAAATACAATCTTGGGCTTCTTTTGGCAGAGATGCCAATAAGTAGTTAATAAAAGGCTGTGTCATTTCGGGGCACCTGTGATCTCTGTGTGAGGAAAGGTTTAATGCTACAGAACACGTTGCCTTTGTTCAGTGATTCTGGAGAACATATTTACACAAAGCATCCAGACAGTTCTCAAGTTCTTCCATTTTACAATATTTTCTCCAATAAATTGTCATCTCATCTTAAGTTGATAAGCACCTTTTTAAAACAAAGAATGACTTAGCTACCCTGAGTCACTGCCAAAAAAACATGTGGCCGAAGTGGCAGATTTAACTGCAAATGAAAGAAGTCACAGCTAGTTTGAACACTGATTCAAATTAAAAATAAGCCAATAAGTACAGACAGAGCTGTGAATGTGATTCTCATCAGTATCAACCAACAATTCAGGACTTCAGCCTACATAGCTGGTATTACAATGCAAATTATTCTCTTTTAATGGCCAAAGCAGCTTGCTTTTTTTTTTTTCTTTTCCAGCAGAAAATCACCTCAGAATACCTGATACAGGCAGGGTTTTGTAATATCTCTAAGTCAAAATTGCTTTCCAAACTATAATTTTAAGGGATTTTTGTTGTCGTCATTGTTAATTTATTTTGTTGAACAACTTTTTCAACTTCTTGAGGCTTCACTTGTGATCTTGGACTTGTGAAGGATAATAGACCGGGAGAGTGTCATTGCAGACAGATAACTCCTCAGTTACAAGCTGCAGGTTGTTGTGCATTCGGCTGGATTCACCGTGTGGTTCTGTGCAGTTTCTCAGCACCAATTCTTTGGTGAAGCAGAACTCAATCTGACCAAGCGTTTGTGCTTTTTCACCCTAGAAACATAAGGGATGAGATCAAATTGCTACAGGGAAGAAAATAAACCATTTTTTCAAACACACTGCCTTACCTATTGAATACAGCAGTGCTTGCTTGTACAACTGCCTTTGGAAAAATGTGAAGGAGACAAATACTAGAAGCATCCACTCCAAACAACTTACAGAACATACTTGTCCATAAGGAGCAAGTAGGCAAGGAAACACATTCCAGCACTTCAATTCACTAACAGTTTGGGGAATGTGCCGAAGTAGTAAGTCTTATTAAGAAATGTTGTGGCAGAATATCTTACATTTAGCAAATTAGTCCAATACACAGAAGCTGTTCATCTTAGTGATGAGTTCTGGTTGAACTGAGAATATTAAAGAATATATATAAAAGAATATTAAATGTCTTATCTGAAAGGCACCTTTCATCAACTCTTTTACAGAAGGATGGGAACTGAAGCAAAGAAAGCTCTCCAAAAAAAGAGAAAAAAAACTTGGTCTTATAATACTTTTTACTGAAAGGAATACAGAAGTAGGGTTCCAGAATTAGTGGAAACTTCACTTCTGGACTGCAGAACAGGCTAGAAAACATTGGGCATAAAGAAAGAATTCTTCCATGTAGGAATGGTGACTATTAGCAAATTGCAGAGAATGCACAGACATAATATAAAGCATATGTGGAAAAAAGAACTGTTCTGAAACCCTTAAGAATGCACAAAAGTGTCTGTGTCCCTTTGAAAAGACATATCCAACTCATATTCCTTTGTTGCTTGGAGTAACATAAAAATACATTAAAAAATAATTTTAACCTCAAATTCTTTTTCACGTGAAGCAACTTCTGAGTATAAGAATCTCAGAGCACTACTAAAGCAAACGAGCTGACAACGTGAGAGCTATGGAACTCCATCAGACACTGTATCTTGGGAAGTTTTCATAAAACTGCAGCCTGTGTATGGGCCATAACTCTGCCAAGTGTGGTAAATGACTTTTATCAAGCTAAGATAATAAGAAATCTCCAGAGATCTAGAGCTATCTTGTAGGGATTTTTTTTTTATTTTTATTTTTTGCTGTTGCTGCTTTTTGTGGCTTTTCTGGTGGGGACTGTTCATGTTTGTTTGTTTTTTTAAAGCAGAGTCACCTTTCAGGAAACAAAGTGACAAGTCTGCAGCCTACCCACACATTGTTCAGAATGCTATTTTGATCCTTCAAAAGCATTGTTAGTTCAGATAAAGAAAACAAGTACTTCATGCTACAGCAAAGCCTATGTACTACATTCTCTACTGTACTGTGATTCACAGTACAATCCTTGGCAAGGAAAAACACAAAGAAATTGAAATCCTAGACCACAATGGCTCAAAAGGAAAGACTACAGTCATTTTGAACCACAGTGGCCATGAAATCACCTTTGTACCTCTTCAGATAGGAGTTTTTGAGAACAAGCTTAGAGACAAGCCTTTAAACTGCTTTATTTCTGAATGCTTCTGTACAGCAAATAACTTCAAACAGAACACAAGCCATTCATAGTGGAGTAAAGACTGCTTCTGACGATCAGTATCCTTGCCAAGGGCAATACATGAACTGGCTCCTTTCAGCTCTTTCTTACTGGTTCTAGCAATTTGCTATATGGCAATTAAGCTTTAGCAACAGCAGTATAAAGTACTCAGATACAGTTTACCTCAGGCCCAATGAGCCGAGCATTCAGAAAGAGTTGCCTTTTCAAATTTTAAGGCAAATAGGGCTTAAAAACCCAGAACTCCCACTTTCTGGGTACCTACACTAAGAACAAAGCGATGGCATAAAGAACAGACACTTCCCTCCATTAACAGTATTTCTGTGTTAAGAAATGGCTCTATCAACAGTAATCTAAGCTGAATTCAGTGGTGCTGGTATTCAGGTAATTTTCTTGAGAGCTCAATTCTAAGAACTGAGCAATACCTGACCTCCAAGGAGCTGCACACACAAGGAACACTCCACACTTTTACAATGCTGCAGATTTTTCACTATTTTTCCTTTTGTAAAAATGTTTTGATCAAATGTGTTTGTTTAAAAGTGATTATTCTGTGGGCTTTTTGTTTATTGTGTGTGTGTATTTGGTTGTATTTTTTATCTGTTTATTTATTTTGTTACCTCTTCTGGAGGAAGACATTGGATCTTTGGTGTAATGCCATAAAATTTTGTAAGCACTTCCTTTATAGCAGCCATCTGAAAAAATAAAGAGCTTGTAAAAATTAGTAAGTCACCAACATATCTTCCAACAGATCTGACATGTGTAAGTTTGCCAAAAGTTTAAGATAAAGCACAACTTTAAATTAAACACATGCAATCAAAAAAAAAAAAAAAAAAAAAGGATCACTTCCTCTCTAGAAATTACTTGACTTTTGCTGAGAGTAGTATATGTGTGAGATGCTGTTTTTATAAAAGACTGTTTCTCACCTGGTAGTACGTACTGCTTGGCTTTATCCCAGCTTTTAGGAGAAAACTGAAAGAAAGACAAAACGCTTTCACGGTTCTTTTATGGAAATGTAACTTCACAATTATTAGGTAAATTAATAATGTTAGTGAGGACTTAAAATAAGGTTGAGCAAGGGAAAATTGACTTCCATCCTTTGTGGGGCCAACAGAAAGTGTCCTTTTCTTAAAAGCAACTTCCCACTTAACTCAGCGGGGTCAGCAAGAACCCCTGTTCTACCTCACTCTGAGGAGCTGGGAGAGGAACAAATCTTCAGAAACAAGAAAAGGACTACACTACTGTCACAGAAACACAGAATTGTAGGGGTTGGAAGGGACCTCTAATGATCATCTAGTCCAGCCTCCCTGCCAAGGTTGCACACCAGGTGCAACATTTCTAAACATCACCTTGTAAGTATGTTCTTTAATAGAACAATTGTTCACTTAAGAGAAACAAGGTAGCTCTCAACAACCTTTGGCTTATACACCCTCTCCTTTAGATTCAGTCCTGATGGAAGTTCACACTTTCAGCTGCTCACAAAACTCAGGTCCCAACAGGTGCTGAGCCTTAGAATACCATCTACTCTGATTCTTCAGTAATATGTGGGAATTTTCAACATCTCTTAGGATTTAGTGCATGAGACTAATAATGCTCAACCCTTCCAAGGCCAAGTTCTGCACTGGGGAGATCTAATCCAAATGTCTAAGGGTCTACTTGTTTACAGAAACATGATGTTCTGTCATCATACTACAGGAGCCTGTATGATATCCTCTTTATATTAAGATCTCTTTAGGAAACTTGTCATCATTCTAACGCTACTTTTTCTCATAAAAGTATAAATGAAGTACAATGAGAACATTAGCAATAATTTTTCAGCTAAGACTGATTATGCTGGTGCTTCGTTCCCCCTCCCCAGCCCCCAGTGAAGAGTACACTATTGACTTCAAAATGTTTCAGTCATCATACATTTTCACCACACAGAGATTTAGAGCCACACAACTGGTCACTGTGCCATCTGTAAAATGTTCTAGTCACACGGCTACTTTTGGGAGCTGATTTATCAGATACCATTAATTTTAACACTACATACAACACGCACTGTGTCTAGAAAAACATGAGTAAGTTTTACAAGACACCTGCAAAAACATGAGTGGGATGGAAAAAAGATATTTCCTTTGTGCATATGCAAAGAAAATAAGACTATTAAACAGATTGCTTGGTCAAGACACTCATACAATGTGAACTAGATTTTTGTTTTTTTAATACATATACATTTCTAGATACAGAAGGAGAATTCTTCTCCTCTCTCAGATGGAGTCTTTCTACACAAAGAGACATTTTGTGGTCAACAAACATGAGTTATTTGTTTTCCCACTCATAATATGATTGACCAGGGAAGGACTCTGGACTTTTGATAGTCACTTGTAGCCATAATATGTTCATACAGTGCTTGGACAAGTTCCAACACTTCTGTCAAGCTACTGTATTTGCCATTGCCAGTGCCTTGGAACCATTAGGTGGAATCAGTCCCTAGGACAAAGCAGGATGTCAGACGGTAGTAGCTACTGAAAGGAAAGCTGAGAGCTGTACACACCAACTCAGCACTATCCTTCTGGACAACCTTCCTCGCTGTTAGCTCTCAGAATCTTCTCAGGATGTTCTGCACAATTTTGCCTGCAGCTTGCCCCTTCCTCTGAGCACAAAAATTGTTTACAGTTGAGTGTTTAGGTCTCGGTACAGCTCAGAGTTCTGAGGCTTTTGACATCTGGTTTAGAAGTTTACAAGTCCCACATGTTTTGGTAGCGAGAGACAGCTGATAAAGCTTTTCAAGGTTGAACAGCTTGCATTAAAAGCTCACTATGAGGCTGCCTTTCCAGACTGAAGCGACCAGAGACACATTTCTCAAAACAGAAAACCCCTCTTCTGTATTCCAGTACTAAATATTATTTATGCCATGAGACTTTTAGGCTCATTTCTTAAGTTAGGGTTTTAAACTAATAGAAACTGTTTGAAGAGCAGATCTCAGAGTTCATTAACATACCCGTTAAGATCAACACGCTGGTAGAGTTCCAGGGTTTTACTAAAATATTTCTTCTGAGAATCTAGGATCGGAAGCGTGGCTGCACAAGTGCCGTGTTTCTCCCACTCATGTTTCCTATAGGAGGAAACCAAAATTCAAGTTTTAAGAAAACATTATTTATGGCAACATCTATTTATTTCTTTTAGTAGAAGCATTTTCCAAGAGCATTTGAACCTGTAAGGACAGTGAGAGAAAAGCTAAAGCCCCTCATTGTGGTTTGCAGCATCGGGCTAAGGAAAAATTCTTCTGGACATTTCATTTTTGCAGCACAGCCATGTGAAAAAAACAATGCAATGCAAATATAGCTAATTCTGACCATCCAGCACAGGCATATCAAATTTCACCCTCAGCTCTTCCACCTAAACACAAGCTGGCACAGTTAGGAAATAAAGAAGTTGCAGGAAACAAGGAATCACAGAATCACAGAACTGTAGGGGTTGGAAGGGACCTCCAGAGATCATGGAGTCCAGTCCCCTGCCAAAGCAGCTCCCTAGCCCATGTTGCACAGGTAGGCGTCCAGGTGGTCTTGAATGTCTCCAGAGAAGGAGACTCCACCACCTCAGGTGCCTTCAGTCTATAACAACAAGAATCTCAGTTTTACTTTCAGTCTCATTTCTGTTATATTGGTTTTTTTTTACTAGAAGCATTTAAAAAAATGAATAAACTATTTAGACTGAATTAAGATGTACAACGAGATCTTACTGGCCTTCAACTAGTTTAAAACTTACATTTATAAAATCTGCAATTAGAATTGCCAATGTGTGCTTGTCACCTTAGTGAGAGGGAGTGAATTACTCTGTCAATCAAAGTACTGGTTACACTGTTCTAACCTAACTTTTCTATTACTTTTATGCTAGCGATGTTTCCAGGTACTGAGGTAAGTACTGTTTGCTAGCCTTGAACTGAAACAAAAAAGACTTTGATTGTATCCATTCATACCTGCTGCACACCAAAGTATCTCTGTTAGTAAAACAAGGACTGGTATGCACTTCCTTTCAGAACAGGACAGGGCACGGGAAGGATTAGATTTAGGACACATTTTTCTTATTCTCTGAACAGTTTAACTTGGCTTAAACTTGTGATACTACCGAAAGAGGCAGTCATACTCTCCCCAGCGCAGCACAAGGAGAAGAGTACATAGAAAGTGAGATCATTTTTTTGGGGGGAGAGTTTTGATGTTCAGAGTGCTGTAAGATACTTCTAAGACCATTTTAAGACTCGGAGGACAAGGAACTTCTGTGGAGCAAGAAAATTAAAAGAAATTCCCACTCCCTTCAAAGCTCTGCCCTAGTGACACAGGGAGGAAGTAGTCCAAAGGAAAGCCCCAGAGGTAATCACAGTTGAGAAAGCTGGAGGCAGCAGCATTTAAAGCTACATGCTCTATATTTTATCTGATGTTATTTTCACAGTAGATCTGGCAGAAACAAATCTTATCAAATTGCTGGTGGTTTTAGTTTAATAATGCACTCAAACAGAGGCCTGTGCAAGCTCAAACATCCATACTGATCTTCAGTCCAAGCACCCCATGGTACTGAAGCAAAGAGGAACAAGAGAAAGAAAATATACTTAGTAACATTGTGAGGAGAGATCAAAGTTTCCTTCTCCCTTCCCATATGCCAAACAGGTTGATCTCTAAACAAATTCCTGGTTGATCTGTCTTGCAACTAGGCAAGTAAAGAAGACAATGTGAAAGCTGCTCCTGCAGCTAGTTTTGACATCCCTACAGCACAACCACTGTGCAAGATTTAGATGTGTCAGCTGCAGCTGTTTCTCTTCTCTGAGGAAAAAGGGAACAAACATACTCTCTCTCCCCCTCTCTCTCTTACTTTTGCTAAGGTTTGCTTGAAAACCTTTGCTATACCTCCCTCTTCAGCAGGTGCATTTTGAAGATGCTACACTAAGAAAAGTGAGAGGGGAGGGGGGGTAAAAAATCAATGTGTCAAGACACTTTTAGTGGCTTCCTTGATGCTGCTCCTGATGCATAACACCTTCCCTGAAAGACAACTAACTCAGATTGACTTTTTTTTTTTTTTGTAAAATAATATCTAATGCTGTTTTTTAGTTTTGTTTGTACTCACCAGAATTGGGTGCGATTCAGAGACGAATGAATCACATCAGGCCAATACTGTCTCATGTCTGCCATGAGATCCTACAGAATAACACAGTTAACTCATTAATAAACTTACCTGTGGAGTCGAAACGCTATTTCTAACAAAACTGACATAAATTGATATTTTTTCTAAAACTGAAGCCTTATCCTTCAGCATCACTAAGAAACATTCAACTGCAGAAAAAGAAAAGAGGTCCTTTCTCCCAGTTATACTGGAAACGCTGTTGGAGGTGGTAACAGGCAGATGCAAATATCTGAATATCTGAACTTATTAGTACAAGCCAGTTTTTTTTTTCAACTGTCCCTGAAGACATTGTTCAATCAGAGTTTTTCACCATTGTAGTATCAAGTTTTCCATTCCCACTTAGAACATGGCTGGAAGTGGCAGCCTAGGAGGCTGCTGAGTCTTCCTCCTTAGAGGTATAACAAAGCTGCCTAGACATGGGCCTGGGCAACCTGCACTAGGTGTCTCTGTTTGAGCAAGGTGGAGCTGGACTTCATGCTCTCTGGAGATCCCTTCTAACCTGTTCTGTAACTCAGATGTGGATATTTTTAATAAATTAGTACATTAAAAAACAAAAACAACAACAACAACAACAACAAAAAACAACCACACAACAACAACAAAAAACTATGACCTTACTGTAACCTCTTTTTCACAGATACTGGTTACCACAGGAGATCCAGTGCCTATCTTCTCTAGATGTTTTCTTGCTACAGAGGAAGTGGCTTAACAAGTTAAACCACATGCCCACAAAACCAAGTACAAACAGCTGCTACTGATCACAAGCACTGTGACTTCAAGCAGTACCAGAAGCACTTAAATCAACTTTTGGAGTCTTTAAAAACAGCAACACACCTCTCAGCAAATTAGAATCACATAGATATATTTTAAGCCACACATTTTGCACACAGGAAGCATGAAAGCAAAAACACTGAGCTGTCTGAATGACACTTCTTTTGTTATTTGTTTATTTTAAAATACCTTAATCTCCGTGACGTTGAAATGCCATGTTCTGTTACATTCTTCACCTTTGTCAGGCCTAGAGAAGCAAAAGCCAATTAAAAAAAGGAGTCTCCCTCCTTTAATAATAGCAAATATATCAGTCTCAATTTTAAATATGCAAGATTACAGCTACAAATTTCATTTTAAAATACAAATCATCCATCAGCATTTACAATGTTTTATAAGTAAAAATTCAGTACACTAATTACAGCTAGAACATTTCCCATGTAGAGGCTATTAATTAAGCCTTATAATTCATCACACTATGTAATAAATATACAGAGGGAGCACTCATATTGGAATTGTCTTGTTAGAATTGTGCACACTATGCCACTGATAACACCGAGCTCGCCAACCACTTCACCAAGTGACAATTCTGCAAGTATTACCAGACACTCACTGGAAATCTATATGTAATGCTGCTCATCCTTCTAACACAAAGCTTACCAATAACCCATCCTGAATTTCTGCATGTATTTGCCATGAAAACATTCTAATTGCTGCCACGCACACCAATGCCATGTAGTTGATTCCTCTGAAGCAAATCAGTGTTTCCTGGTCTTCTGCAATATTTGTGCTCAGTAAAGATATTTACATGCTGTCATGAGTCACTAACTAAACCCGTGAAGAAGAAAAGAAGAAGAAGAAGAAAGAGGGGAAGCCATTACTTCCCTTTCTCTTTGAGAGCATTGGTGATTTTATAAAGACACATAAAGCAAAATATTCACATGAAAATGAAATTTCAGTAGCTCAGTGACTCACAGGATACACAGGAATGCACGCGAGTTTTATAACAGAACAGACTTTGAATTTCCAATAAAAGAAAGGCTTTTTTGAAGCAATCAAAACAGACAGAATAGGCACTGAAAAAGCCCTAAACACTTTGGTATGGCATTTTTTTCTTTCCAGATTGAAATAAAAACACTCTACATCCATACCACAATCCATGAATTGTCCAGTAGTCTGGAGGGTCATGACAATCATTAGCACTCATCTGTAGAAAACAAAATAACAGAATATTTGTTGTATGTGTCCAAAGATAATGGCTTAGAGCAAAAAGCAAAGCAATTTGGCTGGTGGCCCAAAGCACTAGAGAGATGAGAGAGCTTCTGCTTGCCCAAATCCAGGTACCTGAAGCTGTCAGAGATGGTGTCACTAAGCTGTGGTCAACAGGCATTACAGTTTTGAAACAGATCAAGAGAACACCAGGGGTATCCCAAACAGGCAGTGTGAACAGAAGACAAAGGACAGATCCTGAGCTAACAGGAAGTATCCTGATCCATGCTAAATGAATGGAGGTAATCCTACATTTATTCTGTATTGTAGGCGGTGTTTTTCATTATTTTTCTCATCACCAGATCCTTCCAAGAGGTGCACAAACATCAAAATAAAAAATATAAACACATGCTGTAATATTGGACAAGGACACAACCACCTTTAGATGTCCAGGAGTAGCCTTGTTAGTACATTAAAAAGGGAAAAATAGAAAGAGTAGATAAAAGAAGAAAGTACTTACTTCAAGTAAAATGATTAGAATGTATTCTTAAACTATTTTGAGACAAGGGAAGAGGGAGAAGAGTGAAGACAACATACATTCCTACCAAGGTTTCCAGTCAAGACTTGTGCTAATACAGGAGAAACAGTCTTCACATTAACTGTTGTTCAGAACAGAATACATACTCCTGAGCAAACAAACCAAATTTCTATGTTCATACATCACAGAATAATATGACTGCATTTTCCTTGCTTAGTAATTAAGCCTCTCTCCAGTAAGCAATTTTCTCCACTAAATAAGAAGCTCCTCAGACTGTCTTGTCCCAAAATATTATCTTTTCAGCTCTGTGTTGCCCATCCTGCCCTAATTATGCCACAAATGCCCTTCATGAAATGCAGGAGCAAGAGTGGAGTATAGAGAAATGCAGAGGGAGACCTGTACTCTCACTAATTGCCTTCTGCATGCTGCAAGCTGGCAGCAGCAAAACTGTAGGCTGTGCAGGACTTTCTTACAAACACACACTCAAAACATAAATGGTATTTTTCCAACTTCCTTTTAAATCAATATTGCAAAATGAAAAAATGCCAGCACGTTTATAGTAAAAAAAGATCACAGCAGGGTTTAGTACCGATTTCTTCATCATTTTTTCCTTTTTAACCAAAGCAGGAACTAAACACTTGCATCACATTTTCTCTATTTCACAAGGGAAAAAAACACAAAAGTTATTCTCTTTTTACAATCTCTGAGATGCAAAAGCTGCAATCATAACATTTATTTTCGTAAGTTCTTGAATTAAAGATCTATCCAACTCCATCAAAAGGGAGGGCAAGCCCCTTTGCTTGCCCACTTGACCATGCCCACTACATTTTTGAAAAGGTCCTTCAGGACTTCAGATACCTGAAATACTTTTTCACACACACTCATATACAAAACAGGTAGGAATTAAGATGCAGGTCAACCACACACATATCAGGAACATATCATGTAGCGAAGCCCTCAGTCTATAATCAAGTTACAAAAGATGCATAAACCCATAAATGCTAGCACAACATTGCACAACATACTGTATCCAAGCTGTTTTTAACTTAAACAATATAATGTGCTTGCAGTTTGCTTCATCCAGCTATTGTTTTTCCTTCTGACATACACTGAAGATGCAGAATTATCTATCTACCTATCTACCTATCTACCTATCCAAAACTGAATTTGGGAACTCCTCTAAAGTTAATATACAAGCTGAACAGAAAGAAAGCAGTTACAGGAACGGTGTTGGAATCCCCCTTCTTCCCATGACTCAGGGAGGTGAAACTGGGCAAAATGTTGTTTCATATGATTTTAACTTCAGTTTTCTGATTCTCCTCAAAAATGAGCAAACAGAAAATCCACTAGCCATTTATTGGTCACACCTAAACACATCTGAGTTTTCACGTTGGTATCTCCCCTACGCATTTTTCATAAGTCACGATTTTTTCAAAGTGAGTGTTGCTGTTACTGCTTTATGCGTAGCTCCAGACACAGGAATGAGAAATAAAGAAGTACACGGAGCATTAAAAAATCCTTAAATTTGCAATAAATAAAACTAATTGTGCCAGAAGTGGAATATCTTTGGCCTCAGAGACATGTGCCCAAGATTGAGGTTTCTGCATTATCCACTGGGCATTCAATCCCTGCGTCAGTAAATCTGATCACATCTTCCATTTTAGAGTATGGCATATTTTTTAACTCTGCTATATCAAAAGAGGCTTTCTATATTTCCCACAGAAGAAAAGTGTTCTACTTACAAAGTGGTAATAGGTATTTAATAGAAAAAGCTGCATAAAACTGTATCTCTAAGCTATGTTCCTGAAATACAGATACTGGAAGATAAAGTTTATATTTTTGTTTCCACCCTCCGAATACAGAATTGCTCAAAAACACCTGCCATAACAGCTTTTTAACAGTGCACTCTTTTTCCAGATTGAATCTGTATTTTATAAACTTAAAAAAAAAAAAATGGACCCAACATTTCAAAGATAAAGCTCAACATGGAAGAGACAGTTCAAGTACTAATCTGCAGTCTTCAGGCAGACAGAGCATGCAAGTCTGCTTACACTGACTGGTAAAAATCCAGGGTTAAGCTGAGGACTAACAAAACATGACCAAACATGTAACAAGCAATTAATTCTCTGTGTACAATATGTTCCACATTAGCTATTACATTTGAAGTGCACACACCACAATCCCATCCTGTTCTGTGGCACCTCGGAGTACAGGGAAAGCTATAAAAGTTACACCAAGATCAGTTAATACCTTTACTCAAATGCAAGTGTGCAAGCAAGATTAAATACACAATGGGCTTTATTAATTCTCTTTTCAAATATTTATTTTTAAGTCTCCCTTTGTCCAGATAAAAGAGAAAGAAACAGATCTCACCTTGCATACAGTCACTGGCCAATGGTGAGCAAGATACAGCTTTTTCCAGGTGTGAGGATGGCTATCACTGTAGAAAGAAAAGCAAAACTTTATTTCTCAAGTATTTTAAGAACACTACCTCCAGCTAGCAGCACAATGCTAGCGATGTACAGAATTCAGAGCTTCTATTGCAATATTTAAGAACTCCAAACACTGTAGGACCAAACAGTAACAAATCACATAGAAACAACATATTTAGAAACCCCACTGTTAAACACATCTGCACCCTAGCTCCATATGCTTCCCATCCATTAAGATATGGAGATACATACAGCTCTGCTTCACATTTAGGAAAGTACCTACTGGCAAGCTTTTACAACAACACCTAAAGAAAGACACTTGCTTAGGACATTATTAATCTTTTAATTCTGCTTGATGAGTACATTAGCTGGAAAGAAAGCATACAACTTTCTCAGAACTGTTAAGTACTCCTCTGAAAAACAGACTACGGATAAGCACAAACAATGCAGCAGTAAGAGATGTAATTTCATCCACCAAGTGTCACCATACTTGAATTCTAAATTTTATTTTGTCTGAAAATCAATCATGAATAAAGAAAAGTAACATAAAACAAGCATTTATCATTTTATGGACAAAGACTGAGTTCTTAAATGCCTAATTACATAATTTTATAACATTTTAAACGTTAACAAGTTGTGACACAGTATTATTGCTACCTAGGGAAGAACAATAGAAGGAATACCCTATATTTCATAAAAAACACTTGTGTTTCAAAGCCTCTTGAAATAAGAGATATGTAATACAGAGGGACATAAGTACTCAGTAATACAGAGGAACGTAAGTACCATCTTAACCTTATGTGGACAGCTGTATCTCCTTTGCTTATGCATGCTAAGGGTGGTATAGAAAAAGTTCTTCATGAAAGCTATTTCTCAGCTTGAAGCAGAGATATTCTCATGTGACATCACTTGCTGGTTTTTTCTCTGTTTTTGCTATTTCATAATGGCTATGGTTTCTCTTACACATTCACATACATGTGTGGTCCTACGTAACTTATACAAATAGCTCCGAAACAAATCAGACATAGCCACAATGAAAGCCATTAATACTTCTAGCTGGTCTTTACTACTGCTGTGGAAACTTGAATAAAACAAATTTGTAAGACTGTAGAGCACTTTATTTCCTTGCTCAAAAACAAACAAGCAAACAAACAAAATCCTTGCTTAGAAAAATAAACACAATCTTTCACCCATATTTGAAATAACTGAACTTCTGAGGTGACAAACACACAAAAAACAGCTCTCATAAAACACTTTTTGGCTACGGACAGATAAGAAAAATGATTTACATTATATAAGAAGCAACTGTTAGGTGTTGTGTTTTAAATCACAGTTTACCTGTGAGGGAATTTATCTGAAGCACACCAACAACACAATGCCATAGAAAAACAACTCAAAATCCAATAGTGCAGCTTGGAAGGCTTCATCTTGCTAATCAAATAGCTGTTTAAAAAAAAAAAAAAAAAAAGAAAGAAAGGTGTTAAAAGAAGAAATTTGTTACTTTTCCAATGTTGTACACTGCAAGTGTAGAAACACAGAAAAACATAAGTAGGTCAGGAACAGTACACAACATGAAGTCTACACTACAGATTTATAACCATGAGTAAGATTAGGGTCTCTTTCAAGGCTATGCTAGACTTTCCAGGTTGTATGATAGTTTCCATATACTGATATTTGTATTTTTTAGCTTGTACACAGTCCAAACAGAGCCACTCTCTGATCAACACGCCTGTGCTTTCTTCAGAAGCGTGTAGTCAACGCACATGCTCAGGGTAATTCGTTAAAGAAACTGAAGCTAACATCAGACATTCATGTTGGATTGGCCGAGGCTGACATTAGAAAGCCATAGGAAGTGAATTATGATGTCTAGGGATGCAATTCCCTCTAAATGAAGATTGGCTACTAAACTGAAGTTAAAGAAAATTACTGCTTAAAAACAATTTTTTTTGCCTGTTCTTGCTATAAACCCACAATAGCCTTTACAAAAAATATACAGCTGCCTGGTTTACTTACTGCCATGTGAACCTTAAAAATCAGGGAGAAAATAAACAACTTTCACCAACAGGTCACTTTCAATTGGCACAGATCAAAAATGCAAATGCCCCCTGTACAGGCACTTCTTAGGTGTCAGAAATAGAAGCAGAAGTATTTTCATGCAATTTTTAACACTTCGTTGAACCTCCTTTCCAACTTCCTCATTTCCACAGCTCTACAAATCGCAGTAAAAGAAGATCCTCTTTGTGCAGTCTACAACCCCCATCCGTGCTCTCTCACAATACAAGTGATACCGCTTTTTCCATGAAGGCTTTTAAATTAATCCTCTCTTATAATGCTCATTCCATAAAGACATTCAATTTGGCTACAACTGACTTCAGGAAATTCGAATCCACAGGTCGTTATAAGCAAGAGGGCACTTCTTCATTGTTATTCAGTGGCTCTGGACTACCTTATAAGCCCAGTACCTGCAAATCTGAAAACACCTACTGTTATGTTCAGCCCACAACCAAGCAAGCAAAACTTCATCTATCTGCAAGACAGTTAGCCAAGTTAAAACATTGAGATACAAGAATTCTTCACATAAGATTCAGCTTCGCCTTCAGAAACACCTTCTGTCAGTCAACAGCAAGTGCTACAATGTCACATGCTGTCATCAGAAAGGCTACACTGTGGAAAAGAACATCCTTAAGTAGAACTAAAAGAAATAAACTAGTAAGCGTTATGGCATTTCTTTCCCAAACTGATATGACTTAAGATGACAGGCACAAAGAAGTAGAATTTTTACAGCTACTAAGCTGCAAAAAAAACTGTAAAGGTCAGTTGAATCCTACATGTGATCAAGTAATGACCATAGAGAGGGCTTCAAAAGTGCTGTCATAAGATCAACAGCTCTGGTTTCTTCTGCACACTGCTCTGTTCCCCTGAAACTGGAACATAGGGACAACAGGAACAGCCCCTATATATTTAGATTAAAAACATACTTTTTTTTTTTTTCACTGATAAGCAATATATAACCTGAGGTTTTTATCTGGAAGACTGTAGCAGAAACTGGGAAGAAAACAATGCAGCTACGATGACACTATTGTGACAGATTGATTTACTCCAGTTCATCTTTCATCAGTCTGTTAAATTGAGAGTGGGAGGTGAAAAGTGTGTCAGTCTCACAAGAAAAGCACCCAAAGCATGCAGCCATCCAAACTACAACTGTATTAACAACTGAGATTTGCATTTTAATGAAAGTTTGCTTCTGGATTATTAATTCCACATGTAAAATAAAAGATTGATAAATCTTATTCTAACTATATACTCCTATTGGAGGGAACAGAGATTTTGTATTATGAAAGTTAGTTACAAAAATTCATAATATTCTAAAAGACCATAATTAAGGTAACCTACAACTTCAGAACGAAACATGCTCAGACACATAAAGTCACTATTTGAAACTTCTACTGACACATTTTCCCTGTAGATAAAATTACAACAAATAAGAATAGCTTCAGGATGATTTCTTGTTTACTGGACACCAACACCGAGTGCATGTTAATAACTGAGTCAGGATGAGCCCACTTTCAGTGTACATCCTCCAACACCAATAACAAAATCAGCTGATCAGAGTTATCATGGGCTGGGGAAAATTTGGTTTTGTAATTGTAGTGGAAATGCTGAGCCTGAGCTTGAAACTGACTGAGCACCTGGTAGGAAGGCAGGGCCAATCCAGAGGAGCTCAGGTGTATGCAATCCAGAAGGTGTGGAGCCAGAATCACTTCTTCCTAGACCTCATTTAAGGGCTGGCAGTGGAAGTAGAGGCATTTCTTGGGTGATCCCTATGTGCCTGTGGCTTTCTGAAGGTAAGAAGCTTCTTTCTCTTACTGTTGTGCCCGTGGTTGTTGTGTTTGAGTATCTCCTCACTTGCTGCAGCCTGGGACCTTTCTGCTCTACTCTATTGTGTGAGAAAGCAGTGGTAATGAGAAGATGGTTGGACTAGATGATCTTATAGGTAGTTTCCAACCTTACGATTCTATGAAATCTTCAGCACAGTTATTGTTGTTTAAGTTCTAATACAGCACGCTGCAGGCACTGCAGTCACGCTTCTTTTGGATGCCAGCTGCTAGTTACCTTTATTCTAGTACTTTAGTTTCTTTTTTGGCTTCCTAACAATTAGCGCTTTCTAACAATTAGCTCATCTAATAAAGCACACCTAAAAACTTCCTAGTTCATACTCCGTCAGCCATACAGATTCAGAGAAGGGGCTGCAGAAATCACTAAGGTGTTTGTGGGTAGACTTGCACTGCTATCAGTACAGCTTATACGCAATTCAGCACAGGCAGCAGAGGCTGCAGAGCAGGGCGCTTAGAAGCATGCTGAAAGGAGCATTCAGCTTCGGTGCGCGTCAAACAAGGGAATGCACGCTAGTCTGCTGCAGCGGGTCGGATAGCTTTGTTACAAAGCTGGCAGTCAGAAGCACTTATTTCATTTCCAGCAATGCTCCTGGCTTCTCCCCAGCGCTCTCCCGGCTAACCATTTCTTCACGTGCGACGCTCAACCCCTATCACAGGGCTCCTTCGCGTGCCTGTTCCGAGCCCTCACAGACTCCAGCCTTGCGCGAGTCACCCAGCGAAGCGGACAGGAAAAATCCCACGCGGGACACCTCGGGCCGGCCCTCCTCCCGCGACGCGCCGAGCACGCACGGCTCCGCTGCCCGCCCTTACCTGCCGCTCCTCCGGGGCCGCCTGAGCCTCGCTGGGCCCGCAGGAGGCCGGGGCATGGCGCAGCGCCGGGCCCGCCTACCCAGCGCCCTCGCACTTCCGCCCGGCTGGGCTCCGGGCGCTGGGCTGGGCGGCGGGGAGGGGCGGTCGGGCGCCCGCTGAGGCTTCTCCGCGTTAACCTGCAAGCGGCCGAGTGAGGGGAGCGCTGACGCGAGGCTTTGCGTGTGCTTCTTCAAAGTAACGAGGGGAGTTCGTGTTTGGAACCAACAGGCGGCTTCCGAAGAAGGGAGAACGCGAGGTAGCGTCGCTGACAGGACCTAGCTCTCGTGTTTTCTCAGCGCTGTGACAAACTGCAAAGCAGAGTCCAGCAGCTGCCTCTCTGCTGAGGCACAAATGCCAAGCGGTATTATTAATGACTGTCGTGTGCTTCTGAACGACGGGGGACGTACTGCAACTGCACTCGAGAAATATGTGGGCAGATCTACTTCCACAGGTGGAGCAGCGTTTGTTTGGAACAAATTAATTATGCTCTTGGTGACTGAACACAGATTTTAAAGTTAGATTATTATTCATGGTAATGCGTTCTAGTCATGTTTACACGTTTATGCAGTAAGAAGGAGGATGAGGCGAAACTAATCTTTGCCCTTTCTATGGAAATATGAAAATGTCACAGTGAGCAGAACGAGTGATCCATCTGCTGTTGTTTTCGGAAACAACAGCCCAGTTTATCCAAAGGTTTGAGAAATTTTGTTGAAACTTAAAAAATATTGGAGTTCTCCAGAGCCTTGCATTCGTCACAGCTTTGCTGAGGTCATTACCCCTCCATCTGGTGCAGAAATCACTGCTTGTGAGGAGTCAACAAGCACAGATATGGAGTTATTCTCCCCTCCGCAAACATGAACTTTGTGGAGAGGGGTTGGAGAGAGCGGTCAGTACTGCCTGCATGGCACAGTGTGCAGAATGCTGTGCTGCACCATTTTGTTTTTGAGGCATGATTCAGATTTCTCTGAGGCTGCTACTGGTGTTTTGTGACAACTTAGCCCAAAGGTGATTTTTCCCATTAAAGTAGATTTAAAGAGACGTTCAAAGCTCATTTAAGATTACGTAGGCTCATAAAAAACTTGGACAATGAAGTTGTGCTTTTATGTCCTTAGGTCATTATGAAGTAGCGCATATTAATGGAAGCTGTTGTTAAAAGGAATGTTTTTGATAAATACAAGAGAGGCAGTCATTAGGGACCTACTTCGGCTAACATCGCTAAGACTTTCTGTTTAGCTGTGTACTGAAAACAAGAACATCCCCTGAGAACCTACTTTTGGAGACACGGGGGTCCACCAGTGCTGGTTACTCCTTAAGTACTCACTCTTAGGAGATTAGAAGCAGCCACTTCCAAGATGCCAGAATTCAAGCAAGTGGAGCAGAAGGATGGCTTGCCTCAGCAGGGATCCTCTTCTAGAGCTTAGGTGGAAAAATAAAAGTCGATGGCCACAGGGAGCAAGATTGGGCAGTATGGGAGGAAGCCATGCAACGTGGGGCAGCTGCTGGGCTCAGCTCACAGAACAACCTCTGCAGCCTCTCTGCTCCTAAAACCTTGCAAGCACAATATGAGAGCAGATTGAGAAAACACTCATGTTGTGACTGATTTGAACTGACCTATCAAATGAATACTTTTAAATTAACATGGAACTAGTAAGCTGAGCTTGCAATTACCAAAGTGACAGCTGTTCAAAGCTTTAGTTTTAAAACATAAGAAAGGATATGCAGTTCTTTAAGGTAATGCAAAGTATACATTTAATTTCATTTTATCCTTTAGCAATTCCTGGTATATAATTTTGTGTGTTATGATGATTGCTCACCCAGTTGTTCAGCTGTTTATTTAGAAAGCTTTTATACCAACAGTTTGTCCTCTTTGCTACTAATTCTTCCCATTCATTCTATTTGAAGTACGAGGGAAAATGGAAGTGGTTGTAAACTGGAAGAAGGTAGATGTAGACTAGATGATCAGAAGGAGCTCTTTACTGTGAGGGTGGTGAGACACTGGAACAGGTTGCCCAGCGAGGCTGTGGATGCTCCCTCCCTGGAAGCATTCAAGGCCGGGCTGGATAGGGCTGTGAGCAACCTGGTCTAGAGGGAGATGTCCATGCCTATAGCAGGGGGTTGGAGCACCATAAAGTGATCTAGTATCTTTGTGATCTTACCAAGATCAAAGTGATCATATATCTTTGACACAACAAAGATATAGGTGGTAGTATGAGAGGGAGAAAATCTGTGAGGTTCCAGAAAACTTTCCTAAAGCCAGTGCAAGTAAGTGAACAGACCTTTAACTAGAGGCTGTGCTGGTCAGCTTGGAAAGATAAGTAGTATTTATCAACTATACAGCTGACATAAAACACGTTCCCTCTGGAGCACAGGCAAAAACTATTTTTTATTACTATAACAGGGCCCAAATCTATTCCTGTAGCAGAGCTTCCATGTGCTGGCCATTTTACAAGGTTCATGTGTGTATGGGAACTGTTGCATCACGGCCTGAACCACTGATTGATCACCTGAGGTGAGCACTGAGTCAGCTGCAGGAGCACAGGTGAAGGCAATGTACCTGTGTGACTGGAAGGGGTGGAGTCTGACTCCACCTCTCCCAGACCCCATTTAAGGGCTGACCACCAGTGGGGAAGGATCTCTTGTTGGAGATCTCTCCTGTGTGGAGTTCTAGGTGAGCATCAACCTTTAGTGACAGGTGAGTCCTTCCTATTTTATTGGGTGCCTTTTATACCATCTGGATAATCCATCCAAAAATATACTGTCCGTCTTCATTGCATTGTGTGAGTACTATTAATTCTGGGTATTCACTCTACAATATGGCTGACAGAAAATCTTCATATTTAGTTATTTTTGTTTCGATTAGCTATTCTATCTATTAGTTTTGACTCTTGTTATTTTGGTCTCTATTTTTCCCTGCCCACTGCTAGGCAGAAACCCATGTGCCACCCTAGATTCTTAGGGTACTAATCTCTGCGACTACTCAGTATTTCTAGTATCAATCTAGATGTCTTCATTGTTTCACTGAACAAAGGAAACTTTATTATCCCTTTTGGCAAATCAGTGTTACCACGTGGGGCAGAGGCTCAGGACAGCATGGCTTTTTTTGACCACAGCAATGTGGGTTATCAAAATTAACAACTAACTCTGTTTTATAAGCGTTTTTAAAAATGGTACTTTTTCATTAAGACTGAAGCCTGGTCATTCATCATTCATTCAAGTTTGTCTGACGCTGAAGCTTCTAGCTTCTTCTGCTATTTAAGTCAAATGTCTGTTTTTATTACCAGAATAGAACCATACAAAATACCTTGATGTTTTCATATTTGATTCTGGATTTCTAAAAAGTGTAACTTCTGTCTTAAAAATAAGTAAATAAGTTTGAGAGCTTGTCAGAAGGTACCCATGATACTTAGCAGAGAATTAAATAGCGTATTTTTGCCAACATATTAGTATGAGTAATTCAGTATGGTGTACTGTTTCTGTAAGCAGGTTTCTCCAAGACATTTAAAGATGGAAGTGCTCTTAAGCATAGTTAGTGCTGTATACGCTTCATTGTTTATTTCTAGTTGTTTTTGTTTGTTTGCTTTGTTTTGGTTTTAGGAAATGAGAACCATTTAAAAAAAAGTGTTGTGATCTTAAGAAGTTCTCAAATCTTCCCCATTTTATGTGAAAACTATATTTTTAAATCTTGTATTTCACAACAGCAGTCAGTAACACATAACCAGGAAAACTCAGTAATTTGGAAGAAAAAATAGTTTATACAGGTCACTCCAAAAGTAATGCCTCCTATTTATTTCTAGGGAAACTATAACAGATGAAAAGAACCCAATAACACTGTTTTATAAGGCAAATTCTCAGCTACAAAACACTGTTTTTTCAAAGTACTCACCACCATTCATTAGCTAATTTGCGTGGATGAGCTGGTCGAGATGCTTTTCATTTCATGGTGTGACAGCTGTGCAGAACCCTCTGGAATGCAGCATGCCTCTCATATCACTGCTGCCACTGCTGAAATACACCACTAATTGCCTCACCGTGTGCGCATCCTCTGTTTGGTCTCCATAAATAAATGTTCAGCAAAGCATCAAGAAGTGTCAGTGGGTGCCATTTTTTTTTCTGCACGGAGGAATTCCGTTCCACAGCTTTGCTCCATGTGCACTTCCATGTCAGACACCGTTTTGTCAGATTGCCCCTCTGCTGCCATCTGCTGTGTGACAGCACGGTGTAATGGAACTTGGTGGGAATATTCAGGTTCCTCTCATCCACCTCTGATATCATGGGCCGCCACGATGAAGGCATTACTTTCAGAGAGCACCTTTCTTCAGTTAGATTTGCTTTGTGCTTTCACACAGCATGTGATGCAGTCAGATGAAGATTTTCGCTTTTGTCTCTTTTCGCGTTATTTCTCACAAATGTAATGATCCTGAGCACCTTTTAGCGCCTTTCTTTGAGATCTGGAGTTCTAACAGAGGAGTGAAATGGTAGATGTGATAGCTGCTACCGTGTTTCTCTAGTTAGTCTCGTTTCTGATGGGGCTTTTGAGAAGTTGGAAGTGAGCTACAACTGTCTGTTTAAAAAAAAAAATCAAAACGCAGTGCTGTGGATTTACTTTCACTAAGTATTTTTTTACGGGATGGCTGCAGAATTAGTGCCACCTGCTGCACGTCCGTCGCCATTGGATCGGCTTCCCACAGCATCTCGCTTGACCCGCGGGGCGTGCTTCCATCGCCTGGGTAGTCGTAGCTTCCGAAGTTCTTAATGAGAATTTGGAGATCTTTTAAGGAAAATTATGAAGGATTCCGCAGCTGCGTTTTCCCCGCTGCCACAGCGGGGTCAGCTCCTGAGAACGGGCGTGAGGGAGCTGAGGGCACGGCCGGACAGCAGCTGCAGCGGGAGGGACGGCTCGCCTTCCTTCACGGCCCGCCCTCGGCGGAAGGGACGCTTTGAACTTCCCGCTCCCGGTGGCGAATCTGCCGGGCCCGTGCCGCCGCTAGCGCCGTTTGGGCGGTTGTCAGGGAGAAACAAGATGGCGGCGGCGGAGGAGGACACGGAGCTGCGGGACCTGCTGGTGCAGACGCTGGAGAGCAGCGGGGTGCTCAATAAAATCAAGGTGCGTGCGGGAGGCCTTTCCTCGGCGCGCGTAGGGAGCGCTGCTGGTCCCGGCGGCCGCCGCCGTTACAGCGTGGTCGGCTGGCTGCGTCCCCTCCAGCCAGCAGAGGCCCGCGCCTTCTGTCGCGGCCTGGCGGCGGTGCCCGCCTTCCCAGCGCTGCCCCCCGTTCGCTCGGGCCGGAGCTGTGGCCGAGGAGCCGTGTCCAGCGCCCGCTTCTCGCTGTGGAGCCGGTGCGCCGTCGCTGTGGGCCCGGCCGGCGGGCTGCTCGGCAGGGAGACGGAGCCGGGCTCCCCGCGCTGCTTTTCTGCTGAGGCTTGTTAGGGTAGTATGGTTAGGTCACGGTTGGACTCGATGATCTTTGAGTCTTTTCCAACCTGACCGATTCTGTGGTCCAAGCTGGAGTCTTCGAGGCTCGCTGTTTAAACACTGCTGCGTGGCGGGAGGCTGGCTGAACCGGAGAAGGGTTTGGGGATGCCGTCTGCCTGCTAATGCTGTGTTAAAAAACGCTGAGTGTTGCAATGGAGTGTAATCAGTTTCCAAGCCTTTAGCCTGGACTTGTATCAGCAGGAGTATGAAAGTGGGTTCTGTGGATTCACACTCAAGGCATACAGTAATAACCATTGAGTACAGCAAAGAGCCAGACATATCAAAGCATGAGAACTTCTGAACTTCCTTGTAAGCTCGAGGAGAAAAGAAGCTTGGATTTCAAATCAAGGGTGGTGGAATTTGTCTTCAGAATAATACTTTGAGCGTTTCAGCAAGTGGGTGGTTGTTATTGGAATTCCAGGAATATATGAACAGCTGAAATAGTTGATGGAGTCTTTGTGTGTGTGCTTAGAAGCTGGTATTTGGATACCCTTGATACTTTTCAACAAAACATCGTTATTACGGATGTATTTCTCACAGAATCACAGAACTGTAGGTGTTGGAAGGGATCTCTGGAGATCATGGAGTCCAGCCCCCTGCCAAAGCAGCTCCCTAGCCCAGGTTGCACGGGTAGGCATCCAGGTGGGTCTTGAATGTCTCCAGAGAAGGAGACTCCACGACCTCTCTGGGCAGCCTGTGCCAGTGCTCTGTTGCCCTCACTTTGAAATGCTTTTGCATTTCAAATGCATAATCCTAATTTAAATTCCGTCAGGAGATGAAGTGTTCAAGCTCATACAACTTTGTTTTGAGTAGGGGAACTTACTTCTAGCTAGGTATCAGAGTTGGCCTTCTGGTCCACCTGTTAACCTGTTCCGTAGTTTCAATCAATACAAGTATAGGGATAGTAAAATTATAATAACTAAAAGAGGGAAAAAAAGCACAGGCGTGTTAGGACACTAAAGCTCACTTGCTTGCTATGACCTAACTCCTACCTTGTGCAGTATGCAAGCTTTTGAACTACTGTTAACAGTTTTGAGGTTTTTTGTCTTTTTTTTTTTTTTTTTGTAGTCTTCATTACTGTATAGTGCTGTAAGTGTGCAGTATCTAACGCGGTGTATGTTATTCTTGAACTAATGAACAACTTACAGAGACAGGAGCTTTCAGATACTGGGAGTTACTGTTTTTGATGGTATACTTATGATTAGTGCTGCATGGTCTAGTTCACAAGTATTTTGTTTTTCTTGGTTGTAAACCTTAATTGGTGTACTGGGTTGTTAGCTATGAGTTGATTGATAATGTTAATGACTTACGGAAGTTGTTGTATGTGACAAAAGAATTTGTGATGAATGAATGTCCTTAAGTGGTTAGCTTTTGGTTTGGGTTATACTATGCAATAAATAATTACAATAAAACTGTAAAAAACAAAACCATTGTATTTTGTTAAACAAAATTAAGCATAGTTGTGTTCTGTAGTGTTATCTACTGTCTATCTGTCAGTATTTTTTATTATGTTGTTTGAAAACGAGCACTGGCCATTTTTCAAGATGGGTGAGGTTAGGAAGGCTGTGTTTGAGAATTACTGGAGCAGCTATGGTAAAGAGAAAATTACATTATCAAAATATAGCCAAATTAGTGTGGGGAACATGCTACAGGTAAAGACGACTCTGGAAGAATTAAAGTACTAGCTGAATTATTTCAGTGGATAAAATGTATCAGGCTGTCAGAGAATACTTTTGGGAGCTAGTAGTGATTGAGTAATTTTTAGCAAGAAAGTTAGTATTTATTTTCTCATGCTGTCTAATTTTGTAGTGGATTACAGTTGACAAACCTCTAATTTTCACTTAACTTTGGGGTATGGTAATAAGGTGTAAATGATTTGTCTGCAAGAGAAAATTAGTTACTTGTATGACAACTGAAAAATATGTTCAAGACTTGTCTGTTTGTCTTAAGCTTTGGGCATTGGGGTATTGGGGTATTTAATGAAGTCGTATTGTGGAAACTGGGAAATAGGCAAATGTATTTGCCACTTAGAGTTGAAAATCCCCTGTCCCTTCTCTAAGTGCAGTATCTGTGTATATTTGTAATATATATATGGGAGTTACTAAGGATTGGAATGAAACTGATGAATATAACTGCTTCCTAGTGAGTTCTGTAAACATCAAATTCATTGTATTTGCGCTTTAGTAAAGATGATAACAGATGCTATATGTGTGAGACATGCTGTACAAATACAGATGGTCATCTGTCTTGAAGAGCAGGTGGTCGTTCTCATAGAGAAGCTGCTATAAAACCATAAAGTGGTTTGGGTTGGAAAGGACCTTTGAAGATTGTCTAGACCAACACCCCAGCTGTGAGTAGGGACATCTTTTGTTGGATTGTAATGCAAGGAAGAAGAACCACTTCCATTGCATTGCTTTGTTGTTTTGTTTGATTCGTATCTCTTAATTTCTTTCTGTTAAAAAAAAAATCGGAAATCTTAAAAATTAAAATGCCGGAAATCTTACAGCATCCTTGGAACTTGCTGTTTCTATCAATCTGAGGAAGAAAAACATTACAAATGTCACGTGACCAGCAATGCTCTGGCCAGCTGATGCTGTTCTTGCTAGTTTGATTCAAACCCTGCGTGGCTGTGGTGCTGGCTGATAGTGTGTTGTGAGATAAGGTAAAAATACTATTTTTTTTAAAAATGATGTGATAACTGCTCATGTGTAGGTTGATGAAACTGTCATATTTGTGTTCCCGTCTTCCATTTGTTTTGGTGCATAAAGCTCTAAAATATTTTTGTATGAGCTGTCATGATCGATTTGCTGCTCGCTGCAGTGTAGTCGCCCTGTTTTGTCCCTTTCAAGAAATTCGTATTAGAAAATCAACTCATTTGCTCAAATCGAGGGGAAACATTAATTTTTCTTATCCGTCATCTCTTTCTTATTTCTAAATTAACTGGAAGATGATCATTTATAATGACTTAAGATGAAGTGAAGTTCAATCTTTAAATGTTGGTACGGTCCTCCTAATGTTGTGGACGTATCCTACCTTCAGGAATATGAGTGAAGATCTGCATGTCACGTATGCAGTCAGCACGTGATAAATGTAGCTGCAAGCATTTAAAATTTATGGCTGTTAAGTATTTATTGCTTCCTCTGTGGTATGGGTTCTCCATCTTTATTTCTCCAGCATTCTTCATTGCTGGCACTGCTAGCAAGTCTAATGACTTAGCCAGTGCAGGCTGCTGCGGTGAGGTGTTTAAGGTATCTGCTTAAATGGATGAAGAATGAGGGTGAAAATTACCAGTTCTGCTTAGGGATGGTAACTTTACAGGTGGGGAGTGATAGGAGGGAGGTAATGAACTGCAGTCTCCAGTTTGGCACCAGCTTTGGATACAGACTGATGCAGGCTCTTGGCATGGTGTGTATAGCTCTTAAGCCTGGGGGAATCACTAGTGCTTACACAGTTTGATGCTGTGCTTCTTCTACAGAGTCAGGTGAGTTAGGAAGCAACAAGGTTAGGCATTGTTGCTAAACTTTGTGTTTTACAAGAGGTACAGTATACTTGAACATCTGTAGAGTTATTTCACAGTAGTGGAAGAGCTGGCACTGTTTGTCTGAAAGACTCATTAATGGAATTCTCAATTGCAGCGCATTCTTTTGCCATACCAAATCTCATGCTTTAATCTATTCACAGCCTGAAATATATAGGAAATGCATCATGTTCTTGTGAGTGCATTATTAACTATTTTGATTGCATTTCTGCAGAAGGAGAGTTTTGTATCTTCATCTGTCTCTGTGCAGATCTCTGAAGTCAGCATCTCCCTTGATAGTTGCAGAACTTGCCTATCCCTTGGCAAGGCCTCATCAAGTTGTTGATCAAAAGCAGAATGGCTAGGAAGACTCTCACAAATAGTGCCACTCGTCTCTCTGTTCTACTGTGCCCTCATTTATATGTGCAGATGTGTGGGAGCTGTTGAATCATGGCCTGAATCACTGATTGATCACCTGAGGTGAGCACTGAGTCAGCTGCAGGAGCACAGGTGAAGGCAATGTACCTGTGATGTGATGAGAAGGGGTGGAGTCTGGCTCCACCTCTCCCAGACCCCATTTAAAGGCTGACCAGCACTGGGGAAGGATCTCTTGTTGGAGATCCCTCCCCTGTGGAGTTATTGGCAAGCCTCGACCATCTGCAAAAGGTGAGTCTCTCTTTATTTACTAGTGTCTGTTTACTGTCCAGATAAGCCAAGCAAAATATACCATCCTCCTCATTATTTTCTGTGGATACTGTTCTTTTGGGTTATTCACTCTACTATAGGGTGTATCAGGTTACAGTTGTCACCTTTTTGATTGCTGTTCCCCAGTTTGAGGTCAGTGTCATGAAGCTGTTGGTTGCTCATCTAAAAATTGACCACAGGAGTAGAAGGCATGTGCAAAATTTGATGGGGGAAAAAAAAACAATTGTAGGGATACTTTCAGGGGGTGTTGGGACATCAGAGTGTGTGCAGGTGGATGGTATAATTATGCAAGGGAGAGAGCAGTGTGCAAGGAATAGGCGATATTCCCAGTTTGAGCTTACTGTCTCTTATAAGCAAGTGACTTTTGGTTGCTCTATCCTTACGTGATTTTGAAGCATAGAAATAAATAGGAAATTTGTACTAGTCCTAGTGTAATAAGCTCTCTTGTTTAAGTACTGGACAAGTGTATTCTATTTCATATAGTGAAGTAATACTTTCAAGACATGCTGCATACCTGCATGCTGGGATCCACAAGTGGGAGGTATCTAGAAGCATCAAGTGGATGTTGTCAGTCTGGGATGCAAGGGAGACCTGTGGCACCTCTCAGTCCTGGACAATGTACTGCAGCCTTTCCATCCAGTGTTTGTGTGTGAGCTGCTGTGGGTGGCTTTTATGAGTGCACTAGTTCAGATTAATTGTTGAGATAGTTGTTTGCTATCTTACTGTTGTTCAGAGAGTGCTCCCAAATCAGATGAATGTTTTGGACAAGCCACCTAAAGATGTGTTTGTGTATGTGGGGAGCTCATGAGATATTAAGAACTGTCTTCTTTCTGAGAACTGCACCTTGGGAGATGTTTTCCTGTACAGTCCTTCAGTTACATGTGAAAGATTCATTGTTTATAACAGGATAAACTTAGGTAGGCTCTGAAGAGGGGTACAATCCAGTGCAGGAAGGACATTTTCCTGGGCTTCTGCTTTTACGTTGCAACAGCAATCAATAAGAGTCAATGTCTGTCGAGTTGTAAGTGTCTGGTAGGAAAAGGGGACATCAACTTTGATTTTGAAATGGCGACCCATGTATTTCCCAATGGCTTACAGGTAGCAATTGTTATGTACAGTGTCAGCTTTACTGACTTTAGCAAAGTTCAGTGAAATTTAACTGCTTTGTCATTGATATGAGCTTTTGCCTACTAAAACTCTGTAGAGATGCCTACTAAAACCTGGTGTACGCAGGATGGAAAAGAAGCCTATGGCTTTAGTGGAGTCTGGGGTGATAGATTTGCATGTTCACTGTACTTGTCAAGGTCCGATTTACAGTTCATAATCCTGGTGCAGCTTAAAGCATAACCTGTTTTATTGAAGGCTTCCAAAGGATAAGGGTGAGGAAGTTCCATTTTGTTCTGCTTTACTGCTACTGTGAATGAATTGTTTCTTGGGCAACAATGGAAATATAGTAGGGCAACATACTAACAATGCCTGGGAAAGAATGACACTGTCTTTACATAGAGAAGAAGAGGAAGAAAAACACATCAGTCTGGATTTTAAGTTACTGTGTTGATTGTAGAGGACTGGAGCTGGGAAACAATCATAAAATAAATCAGAAAAGAAATGACAGTTGTTCTACTGCTCTAAAATTCTATAGCTGTCCAGACTTGGGAAGGACTGATGTAGCAGTTACTTTCAGACAGCTTTTGTTCTATTGGCTTGTGACCCAGATGCTTAAAGAACACAGTTATCCCTATCCACATATAGCAGAGGAGACCTTGTACTTTCAGCATTTCTCATAAAGGTTTGGGAAGCGTGCTGGCTTGTTATTCTTCATGTCTGCTTCTGGAAGTGTGCTTGGCTTTTGTGGCCACACAGTGGAAGAGATGCTAATATACGTGAGGAAATCCAGCTGCTCTTCAGATTGTTCTTAATTTTGGTTATACAGATTGAACAACTTTTTCTTCTGTGCTCTTGAGGAAAATGGCATGCAGAGTAGCAGTGTCTTTTATAGTCGCCTGGTTGCTAGACACAGTTTATCTACTGGCCACTTCAAAATGTCTGATTAAGTGCTAATTACGGCAGGAAACTTTGTCAGACGTAAGCATGTTGTTCATTTAGTATGTTCAAATGACTGGAGACGTGCTTTCCTTTCCTTGAGAAGTTCTGTTGCTCTGTGTGATCTGACAAGGAGTCGTAGGAATTTGTGTAACTTAAACTTTGAAGAAAGTATAATGCTAATCTGTTTGTCTGTGTTTCCTGGAAGAATTGTAAAGTAAGGGTAAGTGTTTCAAAGCTTCCCCAAAAGGTTGGGTTTCTGACTCCCAAGGGAAACTAATAGGAGGAGATCTACTTTAGAGTCTACTTGAGGGTGAAGCATCGTGGATGTCTTGTATCAAATCCCTCCTGCCCCATTGCTTCCCTGAAAGCTTTCTCACCCTCAAGTCACGTTGCTTGTAATTCTCTATGTCTTGATTGTGTTGATGTAGTTTACAATCAATGCCAAGTTGCTTGAGTAGAAACAAACAGATATTAAGATACTTTCTGGCTCTTAGCGTTCTATTTGCATTGGTAAAATAGTGCTTGTAGAAATGCCATTTCTTTTGTTTTTTATTTGGCAGGCAGAGTTGCGAGCAGCTGTTTTTTTGGCATTAGAAGAGCAGGAGAAAGTAGAGGTAAGAAAATTAAGTGTTTCAGTTTTGACTTACTGACAGTTCATGTATAATTAAAAATAATAACTTGAATGCTTTGTTTGTGAAGTACAACAAGAACATTACGTAGCACTGCAGAAGAGCATAAAAAAAAGAGACTCCGTATGCCAGAAACATGACTTAAGATTACTGAAGAAGAAATAAGGGAAGAGTGATATAGTGCTATTTCTCATGGCAAGTTTCAACATAATGTGGAGTACCCCCCAAAACCTCTCCCAGACCATCTGTAGAGCAGTAGGGCTGAAGAGGGAGACTTGCTATGATTCAGCTCAGCTCACTCCTTTTCAAGAGGTTTAAAATTATCGTGGCATTTTCATTTTGCACTCCAGAGACACTGAAAGCATATTCATGCTTATCTCTATTCTGAATTCCTAAATGTTAGGAAAGTTGGTTTTGTTTGGTTGTTTTAAATATTGGTGAGGGGCTTTCGCGTGTATGTTAAGTATCACTGGTTGTACCTGGCACCTCTATCAGACCCTTTCCTTAAATTTAGTTGGGTTCCTATCCAGGCTGTTTTTATATATTAAGAATGGCATTTGGAGTTCCACTTGAAAAATTCCTAAACAATTTTGCCTTATCTAAACACAGCAAATTGATTTCTTTCTGCTTAAAAGTCACGGTTGAAGACAAATCTATCAACACAAAAGAACACTTTGATAGTATCTTGAAAGGTCCTGTAATAATAATAAAAAGCCCTGCTTTCTGAACTGCTAATCAGCATCCTTTGTCTAGATGATTTCTGAACAAATATATATATATTTTTTTTAAGTGTGATCTTAGTGTTCTTTAAACTTGACATTACATTAAAGGAGCAACTTGGGAAGTTGATTAACTTACCTTTCTAATTAAAAATAGTACACTGATTTTTTTAATTATTTGATAATGTCAATGTAGTTCTTCTAGATCTTTAGCTTTTATAATAGAAATACTGAGAAAACGGCTTTACAGCTTTTACTTACAAGTAGTAGAATCTATACAAAAGTAGAGTCTGGAGAAGTGAGTTACATGTAACACACACTACATAGAAGAGCAACCACCCCAACACCAATTTGCTGTGGTTTTTACTATGTTTTTTTTTTTTAACTTAATTAACAACAGCCTTGTGCTATTAACGTTTGTTTTTTGCATTTCTGACAGAACAAAGCACCTCTGGTAAATGAAAGCTTGAAAAATTTTTTGAGTACGAAAGATGGTAAGTTCTGATTACCACATCTCACAAAATTAAAAAGAAAAACAACAGTAAATAGAGGATTGAGTCTTTCATAACGTAAGTTTGCTTTTATTCCTGTCAAATAAATGTAATTGCTACTACTGGCTTTGGAATAGAGTACAATCTAGAAGTTTTTACAGTTAGTGTTGCTGAAGTTTTATTTTTAACTGAGGTAGCTAGTACATTTAAGGTAATATTTCACAATGAGTTTTGATTAACTCAGTAAAACCATTGTAGGCAATTATCAACGAAAACTGATTTGTAGAGGTACTGTAGTGAACAGAAATGAGAAAAATGCCAAAGTCGTGTTTTTAAAATGACAGAACAGGTGAAAGCAAACTGGAAACAAACAGAAACCTGATCTTTAACTTGAGTTTTGGAAGACATTCCTTGTTTTTGTTTTTGGTTTTTTTTCCCCTGCCTTATTGCTTACTTTAAATAATTTAGTTAAAATGGCTGTGTTAGAAATTATGGAATTGGATATGATGCGAACTTGGAGCTAATTAGTTCCAGGATGGTAGTTTGAATGCCTAAATTATATCTGTAGAAGTTCAGTTCATTCAGTGTAGTTGTTCATCTTGAAGTCATGTATGTATTATAAATTTCAAGTAACGCTTGTCTATTTCTACTTTTTTAATGGTTTTTTTGTTTTTTTTTTAATTTTATTCTTACGATCTAGGTCGTTTGGTGGCAGGTCTTGTTGCAGAATTTCTACGGTTTTTCAACCTTGATTTTACATTGGCCGTTTTTCAGCCTGAGTCGAGCACAGTAAGATATAGTGTTTTTGCTTATGCGTTGTGCTGATCCTTTGGAGGGTGTGCCAATGAATACAGAAGCTCTAGTAAATTTATTTAAGCCAGTTGCTTATGTTTATTTGAATTTTTAAGAAATATTTAGCATGTAAAAGGTAGATGCTGCCTTAAAGGCAGCTTTCCCAGGAAAACGTGCCTATACAAATGATTATTCCCTTTCAAAAGTCAATATTTGAAGTGTTAAATTTAAATTTAATAATTCTTGTGAAACCATGGGAGAACATATATGAGAGAATGCTTCTACAGTCTTACCATGACACATTGTTAACTTTGTATTCGTGTGTGAAAGTTAAAATCATGTAGCTGTCTAGTCTGGGGGGCATTTCAGAGAAACAAAGGACTTTGTCATCAAAGTAATGGTTTTTAGGCTTTTGATACTGGGTTAGCTTTTCTGTCAAACCAATTTCTTTGTCTTTTTATGGTGTAAAAATTTTCATAATAAATTTTGGGATTGAAACAGTTCCATTTAACTGATGAATTTCTCTTTACGTTTCATAGTTTTTATTCTTAATATCTCTTTGCCTAGTTAATTTGTCATTAAAACAAAAAACAAACAAACAAAAAACCCAGTTTATTCTTATTTGAATAGTGACTTTATTTTTCTTCACTTGTATTAGGTACTGATTTTACTGTTTTGGCAAAAATGACCAGAGGAATACTTTGAGCATAGATTAGAAAACACAAAACTGGGCCTATTCAAACAACATTCTGCTGGTTCTCAGAAGCCCATGTTTCTTTTTAGGGGCTTAATCGTGCTAAATCACATACACTGTTTTTCTTTATCAGATATCCTTGCCTGCATTTATTGCACTAGGAGACATCTGTACCAAGATTCAGATTTATACTACTGAACAGAAACAGTCATGAGTTCTCCTAAGCTGCCAATTGTTCTTGGAGGAGTGCTTTATTTGCAGCACAGTGGCATCTCTTGCTCTTAGAAACACTACCTTTTTCCAGTAAAAGCCTCTTTGTCTACTGTAGGGCACATGTGGGACTTGGCTGAAGGTTAAGAGGCTGACCAAGATTGCTATGAATTATGCTGAAACATTTTACCCTGTTTTAGTCCCTCTGAGCAGTGTATCTTTTTATCCTTCATGTTTTGGTGTGCTTGGCTAGTGTTCTTGTGTTTAAAACATCTTTGGTGATCAGTGATTAAATTCAGATGTAGATCAGAAGTAAATGATGTCGTAACTGTTATGACTTTATTCTGCATGCAACAGGAAGTCTTCAGTAATCACTGGTATGTCAGGTTATTGCTCTATTAAATAAGACAAAAGAGCTTTAGGATTTTTTTTATTATTATTATTTTTTTTAAATGCATACTGTTTCCTGACAGTTACTTCTGTGTTGTCATTTCTTTTTTTGATTTTTTTTCTTTTTTCCCTTGCAGCTGAATGGCTTGGATGATCGAGAGAACTTAGCTCGAGATTTGGGAATTACAGAGGGAGAAGGGACAGTGGGTGGTCCCCTGTTGTTGGACGTTGTTAGGAAATGTCAGCAGAAAAAGGTATCAGGCAATGGAGAAGTAAGTACGGTTAATTTAATTTCTTTCTTCGTAATCCTTTGTTTCAGTGTTGAGAAACGAACTGAAAAACACTTGACTAATGTAGCATTAAATTGTTTCAAGCCTTCACTATAAAGTTAGTATAACAGGAAAAGCTTTCAGCATACTTTATCAGAAAATAGTACTGAAAGATAATGACTAAGTTGCTTTTCTTGCTGCCCTGTAACTTCTGTTCTGCGACAGTGTACTAGCATAGGGTGAACCCACAAAAATGATGCACAACACTGTACCAATTTTTTCTGATTTCTAGTATGATTAGTTAATATCTTTAACAGTTATCTGTTTTATCTTTGTACTTCTAGATTTTTCAGGTCTTGGTAAGATTAGAACTGGCTTTGTTAAACGTTCATAGCTGTTCCTAAAACGTATTTTAAAAAGCTAAATGTATGAAAGTTTTGAAATACCTGAAGGCAATGAGAATGCTATTTTAATGGAGTAGATTGTAGTTAGTTAAATTAATGAAATCCAATCAATAGCATTTGTCTGTTGTGATTGTGGTTTGAAAGAAAACCCTCTGCACCCGGGATGCAATTGGTCCATCTACCAATTCAGAAGTGGTTGTCAGAGTCTTAATACAGCAGCATAGTGTCACAGCTTGCATACACTGTGAGCAGGAACAGCAGTCTTGTTTCTGTTGGGTGGTATTATGATGTGGTTCAGTGTATTTCTAGTAAGTATTTGTGTGGAACATTTTAGGTTGCTCCAGCTTTAAGTGACGACCTATGCTCTGTGTCAAAATCGTCTGATGGAAGGTCGAGTACACACTCCGTACCGAGTAAGGTAAGGTGGTTTGCATGTCATGAAAATGTATTCAGGAGAAGGAAAAGAGTGTCCTCCTGTGGTCCAGCGGCATCTACTGAAGTAATCAGTAGTTTTCTTTCGTTTGTCTGTATTATTACTATTTTATCTCTATGTTCAGATACCAGGTTATAAAGGATTTTGTAAGTGGAAGAAGTGTTTGGATTAAGAGTCTGAGCAGGTAAAATGCCTACTCAGAGAATATGCTACCCTGTGTTTTATGCCTTCCTTTATAGGAAGAAAGAGTATAGAACCTTTTGAGTTGCAGGAGACCCTTAAAGGTCATATAGTCCAGCTCCCCTGCAATGAACAGGGACATTACAGCTAGGTCAGGTTGCTCAGAGCCTGGTCCAGCCTGACCTCGAGTGTCTCCAGGAATGGGACCTCTGCCCACCTCTCTGGGCAAACTTTTCCAGTGCCTCACCACCCTTACTGTAAAGTAACTTCTTCCTTATATCCCATCTAAATCTCCCTTCTTTCAGTTTGAAACCGTTTCCCCTTGTCCTATCACAGCAGACCTTGCTAAAAAGTCTGTATTTTTCTTACTTAGATCCCCCCTCCCACTTTTAGGTACTGACTATCTGTTCTCCCCAAAGCCTTCTGTTCTCCAGGCTGAACAGCCCCAGCTCTCTCAGCCTGCAGGGGAGACGTTCCATCCCTTAGATCATTTTCGTGGCCCTACGCTGTATGCTAACAAACTGTTTCTGAGCAGCAAAAAGAGGTGGCCAGGCTTCTTACTGAGTAGACTCTGTTCTTTAGTACTTCACTGTCCTTTTTATATTCTGAGAACATGTGGCTTTTCTGTGGTAAGTCCTGTACCTGTGTGACTGTGTACGTAACAGCACATACTCAGAATGTCTATGAAGTGCTCTGGGGCTACTTGTCTACTTCTTGGTCAGCTGGCTGATTGCTGCTTGGGATTGATAAGGGGTACAGCTGTCTTTTCCTTGGGGCCTGTTGCTTTCTCTTCTATCTCTTCCTGTTAACACGGAATTTGTACTAACTAACATCTTGCAGACCCTTATTTTTCAGCAATGGTATTACTGAACTCCTACTTCAGTCTTAGGTTAATACTAGATTAGCCAAGAGGTACTATTGAAGATGATGTTACAAGCCATAATATTCCACACTGCCTTGCATATACCACCTTTCACCTTCAAGTCTAAATTAAATTTGTGCGGGTATGTGTGCACACATGTCTCGAGGCTGATCTGACCTGATGTGTACAATGAGTTTTATTCGTTTCTTCGTCCTTGACAGAGATTTTTGCAATGCAGTTGTTAACTTGTGCCTATTTAGCAGTGGTTGCAGCTAACCAATCTCCTACTCATTAGGTAGGAGAGATCAAGACCACAGCTTTTGGCAGCAGCAAGAGTGGCATTCAAGTGCAAGTGTGAATCCACACTGACTTACCTTATTAACAGCATTAGGCTTGCAGCCCGAGGTACACACGTTACATATGGTAAAACAAAACGAAAACATCCCGCAAAACCACTTTTGGTCAGTGCAACCTATATGATGCTTATCTGGGATAAACAATGCTATTGGTTTTGCTTTGAGATTGTTGCTGTTGTTGGTGTGTAGAGTTTGTAAAGTAAATAGGTCTTCTCATTGCTTTCATTTTAATGTGGGGGAAAATAAACTGTAGTACTCCCACTATGCAGCGAGATGTTAATGTTTAAAAATAAAAACCAAAACCCATTTGGTTGAACCAGGTTAATATCTACATAAATGTAAATATTGATCACTGGGCCACACGTTTTGTAAAGACGGGAGCTGATCTTTACTGCCTGACTGTGCTATGTATAGAGCAGTCCTTAAAAGCATGAGTATTTATAGGACTGAGCCATGAGCGTGATTCCAAGACTGAAAGTTACCTGTTCTTAGGTACCTTGCTTGTATCATTTTTGTCTTTACACTTTTTCCTCTCTGAATGCTGATTATCTGTGGTCACGTTCCGCTTCCCACTTGGGCCCTGGTGCTGCTTCACAGCAACGTGCCATTTGGTGTTGTTTCCAGCTTGGTTTAGAGAAGCTGCTAAGTAAGCATGTCTGTCACTGAAAACTGAGAGCCAGTATGTGAACCTCTGTGGCTTGTTATGTTCCAAGCCATTTCGACTATGCACTTCACATTTATAGTCTGTGAGTGAAATTACAACGTAGGGCAAGCTTTTTTTTTTTCACGAAATTGGAAATATTTTTGAAGCTGCATTAAAGTTATTATTTTTTAAGATGGTGTCATGTAAATGAGTTTAAACTGGTTTATTTTGAAGGTGACTAATTCAGAAGAAGTTGTTTAGAGAGGAGTTGCAAAACAACACTAATAAAAAAAATCATGACGTGCTTTTAAAATATATTCAGAGCTAGAACTTAAGTAGCATGTATGTAAATTTCTTCATTTGATGATCATCATCATTCAGAAAGGAATGCTCTTGTAATAGAGTTCATCTGGATATAAAACTGTGCAAAGGATAGAACAAACTTCTTTAACAAACAGTAACAATAAGGAACATTTTCTAAAATGATTAAAAACAATTCTTTTCTGTTGTATAATTTCTGATGAGTCCAGAGAAGTACCTCTAAAGCTTTTTAAAACATTGTAGTGTTTGGTTAATATTATGGTAAGTGTATAATACTGCTCACAGTGTTTTAAGAAATAAAAGCAGTTTATATGGGCTTTCTTGAAGGGGAATGACCTTTTCTTTCAGAGAGGTGTGTTTTCTTTGTCTTTAAAGGTTACTGAAGCTACTCAGAGTGATACGAGCGTCTCGTCAGGGGAAGCAAGCAAAAGAAGCATTCATTTTCTGCCTAATGAAACAAAACTAGATCCTCAGTTGCAAAACAAAGACTTAAATACCAAAGAAAAAAGTGATCCAGGTGTGGATGAAGATGATATCGAGGGAGATTCTTTTTTTGATGATCCTATACCCAAACCAGAAAGAACTTACGGCTGGTAAGTGGCGTGGAGAGGCAGGTTTCTGTTGTGCTGCACCCACTTTGTACATGCAACTGTTCCGAACTGTTTTGTTTCTGAAATGCTCATCTCTGATCTCTTGAACGTAGCAGAGAGGAAAGTCGCTCTAAGGTGCCTCAGTTGTGCTTTATAATGTCCCCGAACTTATTTCTTCGGTGGAATGAACGCGTGTGTTACAGGCACCAGCGTACCTTGTTGCGACAGAGCCGCAGTCGTGACCAACATTAAAATAATTGAAAAATGAGAAGGATGGTGCTTTAGGTATCTGTGCAACTTTGTAAGGAATACAAAATCTCTGGTAACTGTTAACTGTAAGCATAAGGAACGCTTTCTTATCACTGAGGTTTTCCTCTTTCACACCACAAAACTGTGCAGTTTTCAACAAGTTGTTTTTTCTGTGGCCAGATCTGATCACTGGTTCTTGCTTCAGATCGTATTTTTCAGTGATTGAATTGTGCAGTAGTTTTGGTACAAAAACGTCCACCTTATCTTTGTGTATTCTTCTCAGAGTTGTGGTTGTTTTGGAGCTTTGTTAAACTGTCTGTTGAGACAAGCTGGAACATCATTTCATGGCGTTCTTTTGCTGTGCTTGATTTTGGAGAATTGTTCTAGCTCAATAGAAGTTACCAAAAGAGGTTGCAGAAGCATTTGTGAGTCATTTTAGCTGTAGTTTGCCTCGTGTTAACTTTAACCCTGACTATATGAATAGTGGGCAGAACAGCATGAACTTTTTTTGTATGAGTGGTACAGTAGGTGCCTTACCCTCGGAACAGTATCATTCTGATACAACACAAAGCAGTAATGCTAGTTAAGCAAGATTTCTTTCTAATAAGGTAATTAACTCTTAGAAAAAGTTGCATGATGGCCTAGATACAATGCATGATTCAGATTATTTTGTTCTGTGCTAATAGAAATATAATCAGAATAATGTACAAGTTGGGTGCTATCAAATGTGAAAGTCGTGATCTCTTATTTTAATAATAGATTCTTTATTCTTTATTTGCAATTTTTTTTGTTTGGTTTTGCAATTTGAACGTGATATTTCAAATATATGAGCATAATGAGTAGTAGCCAGGTGAGCTTTATCTGGTGGTGGTGAGATTTATTTTGCTATAATTGAGAAGTTTCCCTTCTGTGGGCTGAGTGCTCCTGGGAATTAGTAGTTTCAGCAGACCTAATCTTTTAATTGTAAACACAGCTAAGGTGGCTTAAATCCTGACTCGTGTCTGAATGTATCTGATAATCTTTCTTCTTCAGACTTTGTTTACACGTGTATGATAAATGACCCTTTGTTAAAAATGGTGATGCTAAAGGAGGTGTGGGAGTTCTGGTAGTGAGAAAAGGCCAGCCTTTGCGTGGATGAGAAAGTGGCCTTGGTGAATGTCTTGCTTGGCACTTGTGCTAGCTAGCTACTCGTCTTAGTTTGCAGCCTGGGTAGTCTTGCTGCCCACATGGCTGTTCCAAATTTATGGAAACTGAATAAATAACAAGAAAATAAAAAGTCACTTAGATGCATTTTATAGTTCTGCGGAATGCTTCTTTGGTTTCTTTTAGGAAAAGTGATTCCAATAAAGCAGGAGGTCTAGCATCCCTTTCTGATGGGCCACCTCTGAAAAGTGGCTTAAGTTCTCTGATGGGTGCACCGTCACTAAAGGAGCCCGATGGTAAGTTACTGCATGTCTTTGATCTGATGAATGTAGGAGGTATTTCTTATAACGTAACGAATACTCTGAATATTCGGGTATGTTATAGGTTGTCTGTATGTGACTCTGGTCTGTTTGCTCATTTCTGAGTGGTAGCATATGGAGGTTTTTTGCCAGATTGTCACTCATTGGCACATCTTGTAGTTTGGAGCATGAAATACTCACCTACTTCAATTTCTGTGTAAAGCAGTTTACAAGAGTGTAAATTCCTACTGCTCACTTTCAGCTTAGTCCTTTTTATAGAATTAATGCAAACATTATTTTTAGGGAGACTTGAAAAGGCTCTCGAATGCTGGGACATCCTCTGTTGTTGTTGCTCATGTGTTTAAACGTCAGCACAGTTCAGACCTGAAAGTTGAATGTAATACTACCACGATGTATTGTACAATTACATAAAATTGCTATTAAATAATGGTTGCTCTAGATTGTCGAAGTGGGATCTGTAGTCACAAGCCAAATTTCTGTTATGGTTTGGTTTTCCTGCAGATTCGAATAAAAATTCTGTTTTGAAAGACCTGCGGTTGGTGAATGCAAAACTGGGATCTTTAGAATTAGGTAAGTAACAGCCAAGCATGATTAAGCTTTGACATTTTTAGCTCAGAGCTCTGGCCCAGCCTCCGAGGGGAACCTGAGAAAATACACATATTGAACAAGGATCTTCTGGTGTTTTGTTGGAAACCACTGTGAGACCCTCTGAGTTAGGAGTGAGATCGGATCAGAGGGAATACAGGGAGGTGAAAACTTTTGAGTTTTGTATACAGATCAGTATTTTATGCATGCAGCAAATATTTGACTTATTCCACATACAGTTCTCTAGTATCAGATGATGTATTTTGTTGTCTAGGTTCCTAAGAAATTGAATGCTTTTTTTTTTTTTAAATAACCAGATAAGTTTTGCTTCTTCATTTGCATTTCCTGAAAAATAAAGTTCTTTTTATTAATACCTTTTAAAAATTGTTTAGGAAATGGAGATGATGATGAGTATGCTGATGACTTCAACAGGTAAGAGAGATGATATTGCAGTAGTGTAGTATTTCGTATGTTATAAGAATATCTATTGTCATACATAAATTAATTCTCATTCCAGCTGGTCACGATTGCTGGACCGTGTGGACTTACCCTTTGAACTCTGCTAAACTTCAGTTTGTTAATAAGAAGTATTTTGAAGGGGGAAAGAAAAAATAAAGCAAAATGCATTGCTTTTGTGTCTGTCTTAATGAGTTCTTTAAAAGCCTGCTGCTAACTATTAAAGTACTCTAAGTTGCTCATTAACTGAAGATTTTCTTTTCCTAAACCATGCACTTAGGGATGTTTTAACACTTAATTAGCACTACTATGCAACTATTCCATTTAAAAAAAAAAGGGTCATGTAGTCAGTAATAAATATTTAAGAGCTTTTTTCTAGATACCTTTTATGCTAGATACCAATATTGTAAACTGTAGGACTGATACATAAGTTAGTATTTATCATGGCTCCTTCCTGTTTAATCTGCTATGAAGGTAAATGTAGTGCCTGGGCATTTGAAGTTCTATTTCTCTTTGTTCTTAGTACTAGCCATCGCTCAGAGAAAAGTGACATCAGTATTGGTGAAGAAATAGATGACATTTCTGTGGAAACAGAAGACTTGAATGCCAGTGATAAAGTATGACTCTTTTCAATTTGTTCTTTACATTTTTAACTGCCTGTAAAGGGATGTGCTGTTCTCATAGGTTCCTAAGTTATTTCTTAGTCGTGTTATTTGTTATGTTCTGTATTCTTACACCTAACATTCCTGTCAAGTTAGCTACTGTACTGAATTAACCAAAAAAGTAATGGTTTAGTAGCACAATTCACTCTGTTTCTAATCACGTAAAATAGATCTGCAAATAAAATAGGTTTTGGTTTAGCATCCGGCATAAGGATGCCATATCCTTTATTTCAAGATCTTATCTCAGCACCTCCCAAATGAGCTCAAGTCCCAGTGAAAGGACCTGATGCGAAGGATTTTATGAAATAACTTTTTTTTTTCTATGCTTTCTGAATTTGTGATTTCATGTATTTTCTAGCTTGAAGACATCACACAAGACCATACCATTTCTCAGTTTAGTGATGTTGCCGATTATCTGGAAGATGTGGCATAGAGTTGGACAGCAGAAGTGTTTCATTGTGCTGGACTCCAAGACTACTGTGGACTGTTGAATTTAGACAATCACGTTTGCTGGAACGTCCGCTCCCTATTTGTGCCTTGTTTAAAAAGACTGTAGGTGGAGAGGGCTTCTTTACAAGACCTAAATTAAATGATGTGTGCCCATTTGAGTCTGATGTTGGAATTACTTTTTTAATTTGGTTCAGCCAAACTTTTTACAGCAGGAGTTGGATTTTGCGAGCAGAATGTCCATTGCTGGCAGTGGGCGTCACAAAAAGCAGTCTACAAGAAAACATCTGCACTGAGGCATGTGGCTTTATAATGGACTTGCACTGTTATGGTAACAGTTTGAAACGTTTTTAGAGACAACCAAAGCAAGAACCTTCAGAGGTAGTGCTTCAACTTCTGCTGCTTTTTAACAGTTCTGTCCAGTCAGCGTGTCGTACGTATTCATGGTAAACGTAGCCACAATACCTGAGCACTCCAGACTTACTTGAAACTACTGTTTTTCAGACTTTAAAAAGATGTATCAAGTTGAGCAGTTCTAAATTTAGCTAAGTTTAGGAGCTAAATTTAGTACTAATCTTCACCCTGAATATTCTTGTTTAAATGTTTGTCAGACCATTGATGTTAAGACCTAAGCTGTTTTTATGTATGATAATTGCGTTAATGTTATTGGTTGTTAATCATGAAAATCGATTATGTAAAGATCCACAAATCATTAAATTTTTTTTATTTTATTTTTTTTTAAAGTTTTTAACAGTGTGGTAATGGTTTGTGGAGCTGTTATTGTGGAGGGCTCTTCCTTTCCTGTAAGCTCACTTCCGTTCTTGAAAATCCCTGCGCAAAAAAAGAGCGCCAAGAAGCGAAACCACTATCGGTCTGTTTTTCAGAATCTGATTGCTGGAGAGAAACTAATTCAAATATTTAAAACGCCATACTGGAGACACTGTCAATGCTAAGTTCTAGCTGGGAGCAGATTTCAATATATTCATTATGTTCTTGCAAAATAAGGTCAGTAATGGAAACAGTGACAGTTCCTGAATGATGCCGTTGTTCATGGCGCTGCTGTAATATTTAGGTTCATCGACATTTATAGTACTGAGACAAGACTTCAAAATGTGCACTTTCTGAACCTCGTATTTGGGAAATATATATGTACATGAATTTAAATAACTTAATTCCTTTTTTTTTTTTTTTAAAGCTTTGTAGTTTTCTTTTTCCAGGAAAACTGTTGGTCTCTCCTCAGGGGCCACCTCAGAAGTAGCTTGCTAAACTAAAGCCATTGGTTAAGCAAATAAAGCTGCTACTAGCATTGGATGCTGACTTTGACCTTTCTTGCACTGGGGCCAGCAGGCATGGAGCAGTGCTGGGAAGTTAGGCTTTTGTAGTATGTAAATAATCAGAAGGGGGAAAAGTTGTGCCTTTTGTTTATGTGTGCCCCAAAATAAGCCAGCAAAAAGCACCAAAATACATAGTCACCTTTAACTTCTGGCTTTGTGCCACGTTGTAGCAGCTTAACACCGGAGAATTATTATTTTTTTTTTACCCTGAAAATCAATGTGCCATAGACTTCAGATAACAACGATGTTGCAACAAATAACGTACCACGTGTAAAAGTGACTTGAACTATGGAGGAATCTGCATCTCAAGGTACTACGTGTCAGAAAGCTGTTTCTGAACGGAAGCTTTTTATAGAGAGCAATAAAGGTGTCCGAAGGATGTAAAATTCAGCTTGAACACCTGGGAACAATTGATTGCTGCCGTTCATTTTTAAGGTGTGTGGAATAACGTAGAGATGGCGCCATTTGCATTTTTACGTGTCTTAGTGAGAACATGGCTTTGTTACCTGCTAACTGTAGGGTATCTTGCAATTTGTCTTACCGAAAGAAGCTGGAACTTTATCACATCATTTCTAATGGCATACGGAGATGTGGCCTTTAACTGATTAGGTACTTTAAATGTTAACGTGATTTTTGTTAACAGCAAAGTGTTTTCTCTTTCCTTGGGGTTGACTGGAGACCTCACACTTTGATTCTCATTTAAGGAAATGCCAAAAAGCGGTAAGTCTTCCGTGAGGTTTCACTGAATTGCGTGTAATAATCGCAAAATAAAGCTATTGTGCTGGCTGGATGGTATTGTTGAGATTTATTGAATAAAATCTTAACGTTTAGGAAGTTTGGGAAGCCCTGTGGGTTTGGGGGATGTTATTAAAGAATGTTTGTTCATTTGTTTTCCTCTCCAGAATCAGTTTTGTCTGCAGTTGAGAGAGAGAGAGAGAGAGAGAGAGAGAGAGAGTGTGTGTGTGTGTGTGTGCGCTTAAGTTTCTTTTCAGCCCTGCGTATCCTGTGATTTCTCATATCGATTCATAAAGTCAGAGTTTTTGGGTATCGGTTTGAGTTGTCAGATATATTATGATTCAGAAGAGAGGGGAAAAAGAATACTTCTTTTAGTGGCAAAAGTTTGTCTTGTTTACCATTGTTAGTTTAATTGAGGTCCTTAAAGAGGACTGGCAAGTTTAGCTCTTGAATGCTTGTTGTGTTGCACATTTTAAACCACCTTGCTTGGTATTCTGCATTTGACTCCTCCCTTAAGGACCTTACACAGTCGTGTACTCAGCCTCATCTGCATGTTAAAATTAACAACTAGAGTTCCTGTCTGCGGTGTTGCTTTTATTTTTTTCCCAGACAGCTTTACAAACAGGGAAGGAATTGTCTGAGAAAGCCTCCTAAAGTTGGTCTGTGCAGTTTGGCACCGATAGTTTTGTTCAGAAATGTGCACTGTGAAACCCGGCAACGCTCGAATTTGTGCAACAAATCCTGGGATTTCTGTGAGTGAAATAACTGGGGACTGAGCTGTAGCTGCCAGTCCCGTTGGTACGAGTATGACTGTGGTGATGGTGACGGATGGTTTAAAAAAAAACAAAACGCCCCGTACCTGTCCCAGTTCTTTGTTGTGAAGTTGCTGTGCTCCACTTCACTTTTTGGGTTTTATTTTACTCTTTTTTTTTTTTTTTTAAGCAAATGGGAAACCACAGCACATCTTAAATATTTCATCATAAGTGACTGTTTCCCCAACTGTAGTTAAAAAAAAAAAAAACATTCTCAGCTGTAGGATTTTTTTGACAATGTACTTATGCAGATTATTTATCATCGAAGCTTTCAGAGAACTTAGGGCACTTCTGTAGATGACAGGTGAACTGGATGCTGGTGATCATTTGTTATTGCTGATGTGTGCATTTTAGCACAGTAATTGAAGAAACTGAAAAAATGCTTTATACGAAACCAAGCCTCCTTTCCAGGAAATAATGTATTCTTGGATAGATGGATTTGGTTATAGATAAGAGCTAACTTTAACTTCTGTTTTCAGTGTTGTCTAGGCTGCAGGAATTGAACCTCTGCAAGATGACTGAAGAGTTTACTGTTCATTTCAGAAATGGCAGGTGTTTGGTAGGTCTTTTTTGATATTGTTTCCATTGTAAGCTAAGGTCGAAAAGGAGTAAAATCATAAGGGGTGCAGTTTTGGTAGATTTGTGATTTCATTCATCCTGAAGCAAAGTCTCTATGGACTAGATGTAATCAAATATTACATAACAGAAATTGCTGCATGACTGTACTGATCTCACTCGGCTGCACAATGTCATTAACTCAGACTGAACCTCTGAGAGAACTGCAGCGAGCACTGAAAGTGTCAGTTCCTCTGTACATCATGAACAGCACAAAATTAATTAAATAAAAAATGGGAAACGTGCCCCATGACCTCGTGCATACGGTTCCTGATGTGGGGACTGGAACGGTGTTACAAGCTGACACAGTCGTGATTTGTAAATGTGGAAAAATACATAAGCCATCCTCATATGTACAAAATACCACTTTGAATATATCAATGCCTGTTACTGTTCACCTTTCAGGGAAAAATGTGGTAACTAAGTGTGGGAAGAGGATGGAGCTTTGCTCTTCTGCATGAAACTGTCTGGGGAACAATAGACCATAACAAAGCTGAACAGAAAAGCTTACTTTGGGGAGCGCTTGCTTTGTGCAGTGAGCACAGTGTTTGCTTTTAGTGTTGCTTCAGTCAGTGTGTTATTTGATCTAGGGGAGCAGAAGTTTCTCAAAAAGCCTTTCAAAGCCCTGTAAGCAAACAGCGGGAGAAAAAGTGCAGACCTCATCATGCTCGCGAGCTGAAGGAAGCACAGCAGCGAACTGAAAGACAGTAAAAGTTGTTGAGCGATGAGCAGGAAATCTAATGGGGACACAGCAGGTGTGCATCAGGTTTCAGTGCTTTAGGCTCAGGCTCCCTGCTGGGCCTGGCATGCATGAGGTGGGAGAAGTACAGCTCACATAGTGAGGCTTGGAAGCTGCCTGCTGAGCGGTGTGGAGGAGAGCACGCTTCTCTTCATCTTCCTGATTTGACACCGTGACTGACATGAGGGTTGCTGGAAGAAAATAAGATTCGCTCAGTGATGAGTAATGACTTTGCTGACAGGACTCCTAATGCACGGATAAGATGTTAAACTAGGTCTGCTGGGCACGGACACCAAAGCCTGCAGGCGTGTGGGAGTTCAGGAGTGCAGAAATCCTCCACCATGAGAAACCGGAGTGACTTGGCCTCAACTGAGACTCCTGTCCGTGAACAGAAGTGCAAAAATAAGACCAGTCTGTAATCAACAGGAGCAGCCTGCAGTCACAAAGCTGTGGCCTCACAGAATGACAGGAGTGTGGTGGGATAGCTTGCACTACTGGCATGGTGTGGTGGCTGGACACAAGCTTGACAGCCAGGTGGGAAAGAGAAATGAGGGGGTCCATGTGGATGTGCAGAGAATAAATGGAACACAAAACGTGACAGATCTGCCAAGAGCTTACCATAAGGAAGGGACAAAGGGGAGCCCCAGAAAATGGATGTTGTGGTGGGTTCCTGCAACAGCCCACCTGATGGAGGGAAAGAATAAAAAGAGTTTGGAAGCCTTCCTTAATTGTTTTAAGGAAGTGACCCAATTGCATGCTGTGGTTTTCATAGGGGTTTTTAACCACCCCAGATACGAAGGAAGAGCAACATAGCAAGTCACAAACAAGCCCAAAGATAAATGGAGAGTGTGAAGGACAATTCTTACTTCAGTGCTGGACAGGATTCTCTGGGATTGTGTGCATTGCAAGGGGTTACTCTAAATCTACTGGATTTCTGTGAGACAGCAGCAGAAGGAAGGCAAAAGAAAATGTGGGCCTGCTGCTGAATGGAGTGATGGGTGACAGTGATGAAGGGCAGGAAGAAAAGAATTAAGAATGTTGTTTCTTCTTCATTGTCTCCTGAGAAGGTCTGTTCTCAGGCTTCTTTGAAAGTTGGTAGTAATTAAGGGATGTTTGTGATGATCATAAAAAGGAAGGTGAGAAAGAGCAGTTTTACAGAGCAGTCAGTCTCACCTTATTCCCCGGGAAGTTTGATGAAAGTCCTCATGGACTTTCTAAATACATAACAATAAGGTGACCTAGGGCAGCCAGCAGGGGTTTGTGAAGGGCAAACTGCACCTGATTGATGTGATCACCTCTGTTAGGCAATTGCTTTGGGACACAACAGTGGATGTCGTTTGCTTTGGCTTTAGCTGAAGTCTCTGATAGCATCTATGCATGTGGAGAGAAGGACTACAGAGGGTGCAAAGAAACCACCTGAATATGTTTCAGAGTGATGTGGTAATGGATTGAAATCCAGCTGCACACGCTAACTGTGGGGAAAGGCCATCATTAGACATAAAGTAATTGATGTCAACTCAACATGAGGTTTTTAACCTCATGGATTCATTAAAGTTGGAAAAGACCTCTGAGATCACGCAGTCCAACCATCAACCCATCACCAACATGCCACTAAGCTGTGTCCCTCAGTGCCGTATTTACTTTTTTGAGTGGCTTCACCACCTCTCTGAAAGTGCAGCCCGTTCCAATGCATTACTGCTCTTCTGAAGAAGAAATGTTTCCTAATACCCAACCTGAACCAGCCTGGTGCAATGGAAGGCCATTCCCTCTCACCCTATTGCTATTACCTGGGAGAAGAGGCTGCCCCCCACCCCGCCCCACCTTGTCATATCTTCCTTTCAGGGAGTTGTAGAGAGCAATAGGGTCTCCCCTGAGCCTCCTCTTCTCCATGCTGAGCAATCCCAGTTCCTTCTTTATTTCTCATAAGATCTGTCCTTGAGAGGATTTCAGAAAACGTGAACTTCAATGGATTGCACTCTGTGTAGGCAACTGCAGCTTACTCTTATTCTTGGATCTGTCTGTTTTTAAAAACGAGTCATAAAGTTCCTAAAAATTGTTTTTCAGTTTCTTAGTGACTTTGTGTTGGTTGGTTTAGTGTGTGTGTGTTTTTCTTTCAACTGTTCTAAGGCTGTAGGGAAACCACAACAGGTACAAAGTACTAAAATCAGGTCATCTGCACAGTTCCCCTGTAGCAGTATCTATCACATGCCCCTCTCAGCTAGAAGAGGTGCTTCAGCTTTTTTTCTTAGTTTTTTGGTCGTTGATTTTGCTCTGAAGTAGAAAAACTTCCACCTTTTGCTTACAACGTTGCTATTTTGGGCAACAAGAGTCCTTTAGGGCATGCTGCAAGATGCATGACTGGGAAAGGTACGGTGTGCAGTGGAGCTGTGCTTCCAGTTGCACTGCTGGCTTAGGTGGTTGTGGAAGAAGCACTTCAAACTGACGTTCCTGTTAGGTTTTAGACAGGTAGTTCTGGTGTTTGGTGTTAGGTTATGTGATCAAAGGACACTGTCCCCAGCAAGGCAGCAGGGCAGGAGCTGGCTGTGAGTTCAGGCTGGGCAAACCTGGTGAGAAAAAGCACTTTTCTGGTGCCAGGAGGCTCGAAGGGTATCCTTTTCATGGATATTTTCTCTAGGTTGTGGTTTTACTAAGCGTGGCCTAATTGTGCCACTCGGGAAAAAAAAAAAATTAGCTGCATTCGGGCCATACATCTCATCCAACTGGAGAAGCCAGTGTAGAATGATCTAGTGTGATGTTACCACTCAGTAGCTGTTCTGCACACAGGATCCCGGAGTAAAATACATGCGGAAATGAATGCCAGGTAGAATTTTGAAACAACTCAAGCTGATCAGGTTTATACAAAGGAAGATAAATTAAGCGCGTAGCCATGAGCTGAGAACAAGGAACAGTGGAGCTGAGAAGGCAGGGGGTGGTAGCAGAGAGCAGCGTGTGAGGCTGCTGCAGTGCTGCCAGCCAGCACAGGAGTGACATGGCCTGGTGCAGGAAGCTCTCTCTGCACTGCCAAAGCTGTGCTCCCTTCCGTGACGGTGTGACCATGTTGAGAATTTAGCAGATTATGAGTCTTGTAGAGTGGTGAGGAGCAGTCACAGGGATTAACTTGAATCAAAAAAATTAATAAATCTGAAAAAATATCCGCAGCGTCTTGGAGACTGCCTGTGAGGAGCAGTTTTGAAGTAGAAAGTCAGAATCCCTTCTGTAAAAAAGCATAATAAATTAGGAGGTATGCTTTGGTTTCAGCTCTGGTGTAACATCGTGATAGTTGTGGAAGAAAACTACATTTGTTGGGAGAAGATGAAAATCTGCGTGCCTGCCTGCAGCTGCTGACAGGCTGTATGGTCTCATAGCTCTGGTCGGTTGTTTTTTGTGGAGCCCTACATGTTCGTGGGTTGGTGGCTCACAAAGTGAGCCCTTTGCCGTGCTCACTTCTTTGCAATGCCAACCATGCACAGTGTTGCGCTGACTGCAGAATGCCCCATGTCTGGGGGCAGCCACACAGATGTCACTGTCTCCGCTCTCCTCGTTCTCCCGGGCGAGCAGAACTGCAGAGGGCCTCTTCCTGTGCTGCAGCACCTTCGCTGCTGCAGCCAGCAGTGACAGCTCGCCTGCTTTCGCTCTAACCCCACAGAGCAGCTGAGATTTGGAGCACGCCTGAGAGAGGAGCTGCTTGTCTCTGTGTCTGCCTTTACTTCCTTTGCTTACAAATTGCACCGCTGCTTCCATTTGGATTTAGGGCCGAGTGAAAGTTAGAAAGCGTGGCAGAGTGCTGTGATTCAACGCTTCAGCACCTCGCCGTGACCATTGCAGCTCCTTCCCAGCATGGGCTTGGAACTGTAGGGCTACGTCTCTGCAGTACAGCTGCAGACCTGAAAGAAAAATGGGGTCACAAATATAGGCCAATTACCCATGCATCACGGAACAGGAAATCTTGCAGATCTGTCTATTTTGTTTGCTTATCTCCCAGTGTGGTTTGCTCTTGTGGCCTTTGAATAATAATAATAATAATAATAATAATAAAAATAATAAAAGGATGCATCCTGACTCGTGCTGTTGTGTAACATCTGTTACTGGTCACCAAGGATCTGCTAGCCCTGGGAAGCAAACTGAATGCCATCCTACTGCGCGGTCCTTTGCAGTAATAGCATCTATGCATTTTGTTTTCACTACTGCGATTTTGCTCAGGTCTACTGGTTTTCTTCATGCAGTTATTTGGAATGGTCCTTAGTGAACTAAGATTGTTATTTTAATGAGATATTTCCTGCTCAAAGCTGTGGAAGTGTAGAGGAGTCTCACACCGTGGTGAATTTGCCAAGGTTTTGGGTGAGCCAGAAGTTTTGTCACTGGAGATATAGAGCATCAGTGTGAAGAGCTGTGGGGACTGTCCCCACCTTGTCCTTCTACTGAAAACCAGGTTGCATTAATCCCGAGGCCTGTCAGAGTGGGAACTCAACCATGATAACCACACCATAGGTAGCCACAAGACAGTGGCTTAAAAAGTCCCTTGACTGATTGTTTCGAGCTCCTTCCCCTTGTGTATGGTCCATTTCCTCCTTGGTTTCCTTTCTAATTTTACTTGCCTGTTTTCTTGTATTTATTCCTCTGTTTCCCATTGGATCTCTATCCGTCTCTCGCCGTCCCCACGTCAACCCCGTTCCTCTGTTTTTAAAGGTCTGATTTTGGGGTCCCAGCCCAGAGCAGAAAAGCCAGCCGATATCTGCTGGCTCGCAGTCACTATGTAGCTCCTGGGGAGTTAAACAGGGAGGCCTGCACTCCTGGTGGCGTGTTTAAGGTGTTGTGGGGAGGGAGGAGATGCAGGAGTCAGCCGGAGTGAGGAGTTTAGCTTTCAAGAGGGGCTGCGACGTGGATCTGGATGCCCTGAGGATGTGCTTACAAACCCTAGTCCTTCAGACTCTAGTCTGAAGTTCAAAGTATTTGAGTGGGAGGGAGACAGAAGAAATGTACTCTGAGAGAGCAGGCTGACAAGTGTCCTGGGAAGGAGCTCCTGCCAACAAGAGCTTCAAAGCTGTGACATGATTATGTTGTGAGATAGCAAAATAGGAAGAAGTGAGGGCCTTGGATGCTAAGTTCTCTAACACAGGTTGAAAACGGTTCTGATCTTCCATCAAAGACAACAGAATGAGAAGATGAAAGATGTTAAACGTAGGATGTTATCACCTCAGATGTAACAAGATAACGTTGGAGGCAGTGAGCAATCTCTGGTTTTAAGACTATTAAAAGAAACAAATCTGATCATTGCCTTTCTCTATCATTAGAAACACAAGATTTTAAGTTCATTAAAAGACATATGAAGCCCTCTCCAAAACAAGGCACCCTTAGTACAGACTTAGAGCAAACTGCACTCTCACAAAGCTTCTTCTCTAACACACAAAGAAGGGAGCGTTTAAGAATAAGATCTTGTGCTGCCCTCAGTGAGGAGGCATCTTCTACAGTAGGAGCTCAAAATAACTTTTAACCACACATCTCCTGTTGCTTGTACAGATCTTTCAATCTAACGCTTTGCCTTGCCTTTTGCAGTCTTTTTTTGCACTCAGCTATGATGGAGAATGAAAATTAGTGAATACGAAAGTTACTTCATAAGAAGACCTGCAGGGAGAGCTGCAGAAATGCAAACTTTTCTACACACGTTTTGCTGCAAGACTCCCACTGTCTCTCCATTTATCCCACAGTGCTTCATCTGTGCTTAATCAATGTCCTCTGTAGTCCAACAAAAACGGAATAAGAGCTATCAGCAAGCCAGCAAGGCATCAGATGTCATGGAATAGAAGCACTTTACCAGATGTCAGTTCCTCAGCATCCAGGATAGCTCTGAAATCCTTTGCTCTTTTGTATCAACTCAGCTCCTCATGTGCTAAATGAGGCTGAATCTACTTCACATGCCCGAAGGCTTCTCTTCAGCTCTTGGCACGGCCCCCATTCACTCAGCAGATGCACTATCACATAGTACTGTCCTGCCCTGCGAAGTGTTTACCTGAGTAATGAAACATTACAGCTGATGAGGTAACAGCAAGGAGAAAAATTACTATTGCAGTACCATAACATAACCAGAATTTGTTTTTTGAGTAACTAACCCTGCCTTCGGTTCCACTTCTGTAAAGTCAGGGGAACTTTACAGAAGTGAAGTCTGGGGTGTAGTTCATTATCAGACAAAAGCATCTGAGTGACACAGGACGCGGGTCTGGTAGTTACGGTGTCGCTTCTTTCACAGTTACTCTTCATTAACACCATTAATTAGGGCGCTGCAGTTCGTGCTCTTTCATCATACTTGTTTGGATTAAGCTTTTTTTAAGCGTTATCACTTCAGGACATCCAGGTACCTTCTGGCTGAGCTCAGCTCAGCAGGCAGCAGGCCACTCTTTCTCTGGCACAGCTGAGATGTGATGCTTATCACATAAAACTACTGGGGGAAATGGCAGCAAAAATAGCAGCTTCTCTCTGTTGGATGAGAAGAAGGGGACTCCTAAAGCACAGTCTCCTCTGCTCTCCATGTGCCAGCCACAGGTGCGGTGGGCACACACTCCATGTTCCACTCTGCCTGGAAGAAGCCATTGTCCTTCCAGAACCAAGCCAGTGTTAAAATCGCTTCCTCCTTGTCCCTCTTTCTAGCAGGAAGCAGACAGCCAAGACTTTTCATGAGGCCACAGGGATCGGCCACAGGGAACAGCTGCAGGTCAGCGCGAGGGCATCCTGCCTAGTGCCTAGGTGGTGATTCCTGGGATAGCACTAAAGCTTCAGGGTAGTGAGAGCCCTCTGGAGATGTAAAAATGTCGATGTCTTCCAACACTGGTTAACAACTGGGAGGAAGCTGCAGTGAAGCAGGAAGTGGTTAATATTGGCACACTTTCCCAATTCTCAGTGATAGTGGGAGCTACCTGTTGCCACCTGTCTCAGTCTTGTTCTCATAGACACCCTTGTCTTTTCTCTTCCATGCATAAAAACATGTCTGTGCTGTGCACACACTTCTATGAAGATACTGAGTAAGGTGTCTGCATGTCATAAGCAGTCTATTTCAGAGCAAGACAAGTGGATGGTTTAAGGTTGTTCTGCATCTGGTAGCTGAGCTATCTGATACACTTACGCACTGGAGAAAGTAGATATTCTCAGAGACCAGTTAAAAATTCTTGGACTTACTGCAGACTGAGAAGTTTCCTTGTCAAACACAACAGCTGTAACCAACTTTCAGGGTTGGTTTTTTTCCTGAATCAACGCCAGAATGTCGACACAACCAAATTTGTGTCTTTCTGCTACCGGTGCCACCTGGCAGTAGTTACAGAAGCATATCTGGAGTAATCATTGTCCACTCTTCACTCTCCAGTCTGTTGCTCTATGACAGCATTTCAGTGGCTTTAGCTGTGCTGGTTCTCCAGCATATCTGCCCACAGTGTTATCAGGTTCACCTGACCGAGCTTGGGCTAGATTAGATTTTATGGAAACAAACACGTTGTCTCACAGGAATGAGGTGTAAGGACATGCTTGCATTTTCTTAGCAGCGCAGAATTAACCAGCAGCACTTGACAATTCACTGCTCCTTTGAGAAAACAGTCAGTGATGTGCCTCCTGCTGCTTGTTTGGATTCTTTTTGTTTTTCCCTCTGCCAAATTATGTAATCACAGTGGAAACATCAGTTTTATCAGAGCACTAACTACCAGCAACTAAGTGCATGCATAAGGACCTGGAGATTCAATGGTAACAGCAGTTGCCCACTCTTGGAAGGGAACAAAAGGTGAACTATCATACCTTCTGTTCATTGCATAGAGAGCTGAATATCCAATACACTTAAAGCTTATTATAAAGAGAGTGATTTAGACTGTGCTTGATTATTTCACCAATCCACATCTGATCATGGAGAGGACCTGTGTTCTGGGCACAACCTCCCACCCTCAGAAGTATCTCAGTAGCAGCTGATTAGGAGCAGCAATGCCTGCTGTGTGGATGATCTGGGAGGAGACTTTCCTCCTTACAGAGAGAGAAACTAATTGCATAATTAGGTACGTGAGCACCTTTTAAACTCTAGCTTTTAGCTCTTACTAAGGCTGTGAAGGCTACAGCTGTGGAAACAGAGGTGACTGGGGCATTCCATGGTGTGGGTCTCCTGTAAATACAGTCATACAAAGAACATACTCTAAAAAGAAATCAGGTCAATGAATTCAACATACTCAGGTTGAAATGTCAAGGCTTGGGAGTATAGTGTGATGACATGCTTTGAGAAACTACTTTAGTAGTCATTTCAATGAGACCTGAAACAGAGAACGTGTGAGTGAGCGAGCAAGCAAAAAAACCTTACCGCAAAGGGTATCATCTGCCTACAGCATCAAAAACATAGAAATTATGTCAACGACTGCACATTTAACTCTACTTCTCTCTTCGCGTGGTGCTTGCAGCATTTCTGATATGGGAACTCACGTGTTCTCCGCAGTTTAATGTAAATTAGTCATACGTTCAGCAGAACATCTTTAGGGCACCATTTACTTCAAAGGACAGCAGTTATTTGGAAATATTTTACAATATTTTGTCTTCTTTGTAGCAATACATTTCACTCAAAATAAGTCAGATCCATTTTAAGAAGGATCTGCTTTTAAGGCTTTCAGCCTTGATGCTGTCATAAGATTGGTGTCATAATGACACATTTTGTAAGTGTTGTTAGGTTCATGTGTTGAAGAGTGTTGTAATAACTGCCTCCGATACATACATCTCCAGCAGGGAGACATGTATGTAGCCTGCTGCCCCCTCCATGACCTCAGGAAAGACATTTGCAATTAATACAGCTGAGAAAACCTCTGGGTGATGCACAGCTGTATGCAAAGGTGGTAGAGAGTAAGGGGTTGGGACTGGTGCTACTCTCTTCTTTGGAATTTTCCAGTCATTTGGAATTTTCCACTTAATACTTTCTCATAGGCAGAGAAGGTAGGTAATTCGGATTATGAACTCCTGACATTTTCAGTCAGTTGTCCCTTAGTGGTGGAAGGACTGTATCATTCCTTTCACACTGAATAGCTTCCTTACTTCCATAAGACCTTATGATCCCCAATCCTTTTCCAGTCTAGGCTTTCACAAGACCTTAGGCTATGGAATGACATTAATCATTGCCTACTTTCTCTGCTCTAAGAAGAAACATAATCTGACAAGTAACCTCAGCCTACAGAAGAAAATAAAAGAATGAGCAACAATAGATTAACTCACCCGTATGATATTTCTTTTGGGGTTTTTTTAGTGGTTTTTTTTTTTTTTTTTCTGAACTGACATATTATATACCCAGACTTCCATCAAAAAAAAAAAAAACCACAATTTTTAAAATTTATTTGCTTAAAACTTGGATTTACATCAATGCAATCTTCAGAAAATAGATTGCTTTAACAAGCTTTTCTGAATCCAGTGATTATCAGCAGGAGGGCATGCTCACAGCTCCTTGTACTTCTTTCTAGCCTGGCACAGTTAGGAGGTCAGCTGTAGTAAGAAGCAAGGCTGCCATGAAGCAGCCTGAGTATGACTGTGCTCCTCCTTCAGAAAATAACAGTCTCGACATAAGAAATCACCTCTGTTTCTTTACCATTTTCACAGGAACCACAAACTGTTTCCCATCTTTTTATTTATTTATTTTTTAGTCTCTGTTTTCAAGATAGCACGTACGCTGATAGAAGAAAACAGATAGACTGTGAGGTTTTACAAATTCAGTCACATACATATCGGGCTAGGGGTGAGACCTAAGTGCTGTGTAGCCCTTTAACTTCCCAGGTGCTCTGTACCCATCGTTACCCATTTAATCTCATATTCAATCTTTTGACTAAACCTGGCAGAAGGCATCAGCAAGTCTCTATCTTCTCTGTCTGGTTTGGTTTGACAGATGCCCAAGTAAGTAAAACCTTGATGGGTGCCTGTACTGGGATATTAGGTTGGACCTCGGCAACTCATAGTATACAAGAAGACATGAGTAGGTGAATGGAATCAGGTGGGACTGAAGCCAAAAATATCAAGAAAAAAGATGAGGGGGGAAGGAGGTGAGTGGTACTACAAGGTGTAATGCTGGAGAGAAATGATGGATGGAAACAAGAGATGGAAATAAGAGAAGAATAAAAAAGCCAGACAACAAAAGAGGGAGAAATTGAGAAAACAACAACAACAAAAAAGACTAAATATAGGAGTACCTAATACAGAAAAACATCAGAGGAAGCAAATATCCAGAGGTGAACAGATAGAGGAAATTTTAAAGAAAATGACGAGATAACATGTTGACAACATGTAATGATAACTTAAACAAACAAACAAAAACACCAGGTAATAAAAGCAACCTGAATGTAAAAATACAGTTTACATTTTGTGGTCTGACAGAATGTTTGAGAGACCAGAACCTCAGCTGGTGGCTAGGTTTTTGAATCAGACTAAATTGATCTAAGTTTAACTGAACGAACATGAAAGCAGGAATGAATGGGGTGTGATGCTTCTCTTCTAGAATTAAAAAAAAAACATCCATTCCAGAAGTAACACATGGATTCTGAAATAACACATACAATGTTTTCCTTATCTTTCAATATTTTCCTTCCTTAATTAGTGGTGGCAGAAAACTAACATGTGGTGAGATTTGAGAAACCCCAGTAACTGTATTAGCTAAACGAGAGTAGATTTCCTTTCAGAGCTCTAACATACAATCAAAAGCCAACTAGATGATGTGAAGGTCTCATTTGCATACCAGGCAGATTTTCAAATAGATGTCTTAAGAAGAAAAAACCCTTTCCATTTGCCACAGTGTGAAGGCGAAGCACAAGGTGTCTGCAAGAAAGGCTGTCTGAGCTTTGTAACTGGGTCAAAAGAAAATGCGCTAAGGAGGTAAGTTGCGCTCGCTGTCTTGTAGCAATTTTGGCATTAACCTAAATGGATTTAATTCCTCACTTTCTGAAAGACTGTTATTCTTGCTAGATATTCAATGTATTGCAGATAAAAAGCATGAGATACACTGAATTAAAAAGCTATTGGAACTGGAAAAAAATCAGACATAGTTTTTGTACTGAATAATCTAAAATTTATCTTTTAATGAAACATTTTGTTACGCTGAGTCGCATTCTGTGAAATACAACTGATAGTTTTCAGTTGCTTCCCAGTTGTAAACTGTCAGTATTCCAAATGCAGGCTGTTGTCTGAAAGAGATGCTGGAAGCTATTACTAGTGGTTGTGCTTCTTTGAATAGGGAGTGCAATCATCATGGACTTGGTTGGTGATATGAAGTCGCATACAGTTTTGTCATGTCGATAGAATTTCTACTTCCATTGCTTGTTATTTGCTTCTTACATGGCTGCCTTTGGCTAGATTTGTCTTTGAACAAAGAAGTTTGTGTTGTGAGTCTCAGATCCGTCTCATCAGTCACAGAAATAATAGAAAGAAGCACTTAAAGTCCCACAGAGGAACGGGCTGCCTGCAAATCCCTTTAGCAACACAGAATGTGCTCCTACTCTGAATGTGATGTTTTTAAATGGACCGGGAGCCACGTTTCAAAATGTCTAACAGTGAGCAGGAATCAGCAGTTCATTTCAAACAGTATTTAGGCAGAAAATGAGTTATCTGTATGCAAGGTCTAGGCTGTCACATACAGCTTTGTTACTGCAGAAGTGTAAGCACTTCAGCTTATCAAAAGAAAATGTGCTATTTCTCACAGCACTTGATGGAAAGGAGAATTAGAAATGAAACTCACATTTTTCTTTCCAAGAAAGGCCAGAAAATACCTTAGGAACCTCATATGAAACGCAAATCAAGTTGATTTGTTATTGTGATTAAGGATGTCTCGAAAGAGTCGCAGGGTCTGGGCGGCTTGCCAATGCAATTGGTATGCACCTTTCACCTCATCACTGCTCGTACATCCTCTCTGCTCACACCTCTGCCTCCGTCCCTTAGCACTGACCCACAGCTCAACTCTACTTGCTGAGCGCTGTAGGCCAATGAAAACATAGGTGTCCTTCTGCAACTGCTGTGAGTAGCTCCAGAGCAAGCTGGGACACGTGGCCAGGCATGGCGGCTGACAAGAATACAGGGACAGACCAAAGATCCACTCAGGGCCATGTCTTCTGAAGATGGCTAGATCCAAGCACCTGGGGCAGAATGTGTCTTCCTCGTGGCACTCATCCTGAGATATCCTTGCAGCTTTCAAGAATCTGTCCCTACCCATGCCTTTGAGCTGGGGGCTTCCCACAAGCTGTTAGGAATAACAACCTCTGCAGACCTAGATCTGCATTTGCCTAATTGCTCTTTGAACTCTTGTGTGTGTTTTTCCTCTGTAACACCCAGAAGCAAAAAATCTCTCAATGTGTGATGACATTGTATTTTACATAATAATACCTGCTAGCTTCACAGGCAGCTCTATGGGTTTTTTTTGTTTGTTTTTGTTTGTTTGTTTGCTTTTCTTTTCTGTGATTCAGTAAATCATTTTGCATTCAAAGCATTCCAAAACTCGTGGTTTTATAGAACTGTCATGTCTAGGAATTCTTTTCCAGACTGCCTTCTCCATCTTTCCTCAGCTAGTTGTCCCATGCACCTGATGATGTAGATGCAGCAGACTGTAGAGCGTCAGTCCTGCCTCCTGGGCAGGAATGAGCAGAACTATGTTGTAGTGGTGGGAGCGCAGCAGATTTTTACAGAAGCATTACCATAACTTCTGCTTTGTCACTTCTTGCTTTTCTCATCATTCTTAATAAAAAATTCTCTATTTTATGGTCAGTTCTATGGAGATAGAGGTCAGGTAGAACAGCCTCCTGGCTGCTTAGGACATTATAATTTAATACCAATGCGTTCGAAAAGAGACTGAAGGTCATAGGCAACTAGAGAAGAATCAGAGATCTCTAAAAAAAGAATCAAAGATCTCTAAAAGAAGTCCCAGGTATCCAGTGAGCAACGGAATCACCTGTGGTAGTCTGACTCCAGCCCATCCAGTCACCACAGATTAACAAGTCTTTTGAGCACTGCTGCAACTCAGTGCTCTAACTGCAGCTGTTACATGGCTTATCAATGGAAGTCTGTAATGGAAATGATTTTAACAGTCTGCTACAAATTTCTCTTCTGTCTTTAAATCATCTTCTCTGCATTGAAACTCATACATCTCTTCTAAGTGTTGAACTTTTCTAAATCATATTTCAACAGCTCTTTACTTTAGATTAGTTAATTAAGATTTAATCTTAACCTGTCATCTGAGATGACAGACAGCACTTTGTTCCTAACAGCAATAAGAAGTACACATTAATTTTATATTCAGTCCACTGAAGTTAGTTGCGTCACAGTCCAGATTGATTTCACAATTTTTTGCTCTATTTGCACAAAAGGGCAAGGATATTTTTTTCTGTAGTAATGATCAAAACATCCATGGGTATGTCAACATGCACGTTAATATATAGGAAAAATGATATCTCCATTTCAGGGTTTTTAAGTATCAATGTGTTATGCTAGTGATTCATGCAAATATGGTGGGATTTTATTATAGCGGAGCCCAAGGGCTTGGATCCAATGAAAACATACATTCAAGAAAAAGCACTATGCCTGCTTAATTGATCATGAGTGATGGTGTCTTACTTCTAAATCCATCCAGTCACATCTTCATTTCATTTCCTGGTTATGGTTTGTGGAATGCAGTAGCACACTTAAGCTGCTAGGGATCTAATTGCATTGTGGTGTGCTCTGTTTTGAAAGAAAATAGGAGCAAGACATCTATCATCCTGTATTTAGGCCCTATTAATTTAAGGACAACTTAAAAGGCTGCTTGTATTAATTCTATCTGGTGCCTTTAATGAGGTAACAAGGCTCAACTGAACGCTCACAGAAACAATTTCTAAAATAAGAAGAAAGAATATACTTTTAAGACTTTTCTAATGCAAATTCCCTACTAATCTAAATTGCCATCAAGAGCTAAAGCCTGGAAAGGCATGTACGTATATTTTAAAAATTAATGAATCATAAAATGAAGTCTTTACATTCCAGATTTCAATTAACTTTAACAACAGGCGTAAACAGATCAAAGAGTCACAGAATAATTTTGATTGGAAAGGACCATTAAAGATCATCTAAACACTTTATTTTTAATGATTCTAATGCTAGCTCAGTTTCTTGAAAATAGAATTATTATATAGGTAGTCTCACTCAATTATTCAGTGACTTCTGTCTGCCTTGCACGTCACCAGCACAGACAAGGTTAAATAATTTCCTTTACATGAAAAAAAAAGCAGTTTATTGCTTGTCAGGAGGAAGTGGTGATAATTTCAATTTAACTCTGTACCTTTGACTACTGCTGTTATTCCTTGTTTTTTAAATTGAAGTGTACTTCTATTGAGGCTGATTGTAAACGTGCTTGATCCAGCCACGAGAGAATGTAATGGAGCTGTACAGTAACATCTGATTCACAGACCATTTTCAAATCTGGTAAGTACTAAAATAGATAATATAAAATGTATGTATGCATGAGGAATACATTAAAAGACATCAAGTAGCAGGAGGGTGCTTGTAATGGTAGGTAATGCTTGATTAATACTTTCTGATTTCCTCCAAGTGCTGAGAATAATTTTCCCTACAGAAGTCCATCGTTTTCCTGAGGTCCTTCTTCAGCCACTGTCTTGTAATTCTAGATAACCTATTTGTACTTTAGACTGTAGTTTAGTCTTATTTTTGAGTACTCACATATTGCTTTTATAGCTAAAGGCAATGCTAGCATAGACAGGGGGGGAAATAGAAGTCTTATATGACATGCAACGTCAGAAGTCTGTTTGCGTGCATGTGTGTAGATGTGCCCATATGTAGTAGAAAAACAGTATTAGAGCACACCCAACCATGCTCACTCCCATATATATGGAGGGCTTTTTTTGGAAATTCCCTAATATATTAATGCAAAGTAAAGCTGCCTATTGAAGGACTATTGGAGAGATTTAAATCGGGAAGTTTCTAGTTCTGACTCAGCTTTCTTTGCAGGCAGTGCACCTTCGTAACAACTTTGGTGAATTCTGTTTCGAATTCTCAAAAGGAAACAAACTCAAGAGATTTAAATCAGGTTCTGAATCTGATCTCTGCTATTCTGGTTTCAGTTTGAGTCTTTGTCTACCCTCTTGTACCAGCCAGCCTCAGGAGGCTTTTGCTGGTCCTTCTGTGCAGAAACGCATGGCTGGTGGTGCCCTTGTGAATTTCTATATCCTTAAGGAGAGAGCATGTGGCCCTCTGTGCTTACAGACTTCAGGAAACACTTGTACCCCCTTCCTTCACACTTTTTTTTTTTCCCTCTACACTTTACCTTCAGTAATTGCTTTTATATCCAATGAAGGTATGTCTTCCTATTTATTGATTATCTATTCAACAGTAAAATAGCAGTTTCCAGAATAATAAGTTAGACAGGTAACCCTTCAGGAGAGGCAGTTTCCACTGGGTAAGGGAGACACCATGAATGGGCGTGTGGCTAGCTGGTGCTGAGGAGGGGGAAAGAACAGCTTCAGACTAGGGTAAGCTCAGTGAAGACAGACCAGGTCCCACAGCCCTAGGTGTACTGTGTGACTTCACAGCTTGCCTTATACACCTCTGTGCTTCTGAGAGACACTTCAAGTTATTAAAGCTTGCTTCAGCTCCCCCACGGCTTCTAAAAATCAGTTCTGAAAAGCTCACAGAGGAAACTGGAGTGGTGGTCAAAGATTTCTTTAAAGGGCAGGAAAGCCAGAGAAGCTTCAGACATGCTTCGGATGTTCTTTTACCCATTCGAAGACCCCAAACATGAACCAGACTCCCTACTTGAGTCACGTGGAAACTGATCCTTGTTATGCCTTTGGAGAGTGAAGAGGGTCCTGTCCTTTCCCTCTCCCAGCTTCCTTGTTACATCTGGGCTCTCTCTGCCCCACTTTCACAGATTATCTGTCTCTCCCTTTTTCAAAACTGGGGTAATTCCTAAACAATAAGTATTTGTTAATCTGGACTTAATATTGACCCATGTGCTCTTCCCAATTAGCAGAACAACTAACAAAAAGTAGAGAAACTCTGAATGGAATCAACATTCATTCCCCTTGCAAACAAGAAAAGAAACCAGATCTCATGCAGGGTAATGCTGGGGATCAAAATCTCCTGCCTGGGGAAGCTTTGTGCTTGTGGCCACAAGTGGCTTTTTCCCACCAATGGCATGTTCCCCATTTTATCCATCTAAAGTCGAAACTTGAGACCCTGTGGTCTGATTTGCAGAAGTCAGAGCCTCACTGCAATCGCAGTCAATGTATTTGATTCTTTACGTAACTGAAATCGTGCACAGTGATAAGCACTCTTAAAAGTGATGTTGGGGGAAGAAACAGGCATGTCAAAGTGAACACCTGGAGTCAGTACTTACTGTAAAGACTCTGTGCTTGAGTTTCTTCTCAGTAAAAGGGTGTTAACAATACATCTACATCACACACATACAGAGAAAAGAGGTTAAAATGGTGCAGAATGTTATGGAGTGTGGTAAGATGCTAAATTCTGCTGCTTACTCTTCCATATCTACCTCAGTACGCTGATTTAAACTGTCATACTGCATTTTTGAAAGTGAAATTTAATTTATTCAAAATTCCTGAGGAGGGAAGTCAGTGTGAACTAAAGGACACGTGCTCTCATCCAATGCTTAGAAGCTCTGAGGATATATGATGGTGTTCTTAATGATATTGATACAAACCACCCACGTTCCATGGCTGTATGCTGTACTGCAGAGATGTGTGTTTTATTGATATACTGTGTCCTGTTGATACAGCTGATGTGATCTGGTTCTTTATGAAACTCAAAACCCATTTCCAAACGTTTTCCGCTTCTTCACATTTTTTGTGCTGTTTTCCCAATCCAACTTCTTTTCTTCCTTTCCAGAAATCTTCAGAGAGCATTTTGAAACTATTTTCCACATTAATTTCCTTCTCAGAAGTGCACTAACAAAATGAATACTGTAAGTACTCAAATGACAAACCATATATAGAAGGGATTAACACCTATGAGTTGACTGTTGATCTTTATTTGTTTGGGTTTTTTTACAGACAGATTCCTATACCACGGAATATCCATTTTATGCAGACTACGCTTCTCAAATTGTAACACTCTGTTCCAAAAGGGAAGTCAGGAGCTTCACAAAAGTGTTTCTGCCAGTTGCATACTCACTAATTTGTGTCATCGGCCTGGTTGGTAACATCTTTGTAGTGATGACCTTTGCGTTATATGAACGAGCCAAATCCATGACAGATGTGTACCTCTTCAACATGGCTATAGCGGACATACTGTTTGTGCTGACCCTCCCGCTGTGGGCAGTGAATTATGCTGCTGACAAATGGATTTTTGGTAATTTCATTTGCAAAATGGCCAGAGGTATCTATACAATCAACTTCAGCTGTGGCATGCTGCTTTTGGCCTTTATCAGTGTGGACCGGTACATCGCAATTGTACAGGCAACAAAGTCATTTAAACTCAGGGCAAGAACACTTGCATACAGCAAACTGATTTGTTTGGCGGTGTGGGCATCAGCTATTCTAATCTCCAGTTCCTCTTTCCTATACAGTGAAAGTTATACCTTCTCCATGAATGAAACCAAAGAGATTTGTGATCACAAATTTGACAAAACGTCTGACAGCATTGTGCTGAAATCACTGCTGCTGTGTCTACAAGTGGGATTTGGATTTTTTGTCCCTTTCATATTCATGATTATTTGCTATGCTTTCATTGTTAAGTCCTTACAACAAGCCCAGAATTCCAAAAGAAACAAAGCAATCAATGTGATTGTACTAATTGTAGCTGTTTTCTTAGTTTGCCAGGTACCCTATAATACTGTTCTTCTTGTGGCAGTTACAAATATGGGCAAGACAGAGAAATCTTGTGACGCTGATAATGTAATGTCCTATGCAAAATATACCACTGAGACCATAGCATTTTTACACTGTTGCTTGAACCCTGTACTCTACGCATTTATTGGAGTGAAGTTTAGAAGTTATTTTGTGAAGATAATGAAGGACCTTTGGTGCATGAGGTACAAGAAATACAATAAACGTAGTTCAAGGACAAACTCCGACATTTATCATTCAAGGCAGACCAGTGAAGTTCTGACTGACAATGCATCTTCTTTTACTATATAATACAATCTTAACGGCATTATTACTGAAGGACTCTGTTCACCAAGCAACACAAACCAGTCTCACTGTATCTGTTGTAGACAGTCTTCTGGGGCTTCTCTGTACCTCAAAGGGAGATCCCATGACTCACAATTCCTTTCAGGAAAATGATTAAAATGAAAGAATAACACTGCCCTGTGGAAAACTGAAATCTTATTTACCTCTTTTAGCATTCATCCTCTTGTGAAGTGCGCTCCCTTAGAATTCTCAGAAAAGTGAAGTTTACAGAGGAACTCTCCTTGTTTCTAAGAAAAATACTGTGTCTTGTCTGTCCTACATCACTGAAATATCTCAAAAGTAATGAGGAAATGAATCAGGCCATGTCCAGGCTCATTCTACCTACATTTACACTGTTACTATTAAGTATTTATACCTGGAAGTCTTATTCAAGTGTAGGTCTGCTCTTCTCTTCTGTGGTAGACACGGCACTTTATGGATAATACTAACCTAAATGGATAGCATTTTGAGCAAAGCATGGCAAAGAAAGCTAATGGAGAAATGAAGAAACAGGCTTCAGGAATAGCTGGAATAGCTGGGCTTAGATGTCGGACCTCATAAATCTTTGCCTGGTTCTACAGTTCACCTGCTCATCAAGAATTGCAGAAGCTTGTACCAAGGTGGAGACTGGTCAAAGCCAACAAAGATATGCCTATAAAAGACAGTGTTTAAAAAAAAATATTAAAATCTGACAACAAACAGAACAAATAAAAAGAAGAAAACTGCAAAATAAAGAGCAATGGAGCAGGCTCCTCAGAGCAGTGTTCATGGCACGGCGCCTGCCAGAGTTCAAGAAGTGTTCAGACAATGGTCTCAGAAGTATAGTTTCATTTTTTTGGAATAGTCTTGCACAGAGCCAGGAGTTGGACTCAATGATCCTTGTGGATCCCTTCCAACTTGGAATATGCTACAATTCTATAATTGATAAATGTGCAGAAAGGTTTTCTGACATCTCATTAGTTCTTTTCTGAATGACAGGAGATCTTTATTTGAGATATTCTTTGTTTGGCACTGGATTGTGGTTCTTCAGTCTTTTGAAGCTGATCACATTGTGAACATTTCTTTGTGGCTGTCATGGTTTTATGATTTGTTGTTGTTCTTTGAGTTGTATCTTTTTAGCTGAGATTGAAGCTCCCACTTTTTAGGAGCCACCAAACTGAACAGAAATGCCAATAGTCGAATGCCAGCTCTTTTTCTCATAACTAGATTGGTTGTAGAACTTTTATTTCTTCGCATTTTGCTACCACTCACAGTTTCCATAGGAAGGGATGTACGTATGACTTCATTCAGCCAGAATTTTTGACTGAGCATTTGATTCTAAATATAGGGATATTTCTAATAAATGCTGATAATTTAAAGCAGACAGGACTTTCCAGTAGACTTTCAGTGCAATTTCTGTTCATGGAGAGAATTTCACCACCTTGTAATAGTATGTGGAGTGGCAAGGTAGGCAAGAGAAGGAGCTGATGCGTATCAAAGAGCTGGATATAGATAACAATGAAAGCCCCACTGCTTTGTGACTGCAGTGTGCGGAAGCTCCCACCACTTTTCTGCAGTTCTTCTGCAAAGAGGGCTAACTGTTTTACTGTTATGTGAAATATTCCATACCTATGGCAGGAGTAAATTAATGCAATATGCAGCTGGATGTTTGTATTGGATTTTTTTATGCTCATGGCTGATGAGACAGAGGATTTTGGGTCGGTAACCGCATCTTCCAGAGCAATGCAAAGGGCCAAGTTCTATAGCACTGGAACCAAAAAAAGGCTTGAGGAACAGTGTTGATAAGGTACGATGTGAAACGAGTATTGCTTGTGCTGGTGTAATACATCCTTGTTTACAGTGCACAGTGATGTTCTTAAATGTCAGTTCCTAGTGTTATAAAGATGAGCCTTCTTATCATCACTGAATAGTAACTTAGCCAAGAATATGATTCAAAATTATGTAAAAGCATATGTGTGCATTTGCTGTATATAGCATTGATGATTTTCTGTGTGACAATTCAACAAATAAAAAATGTAATAAAGATAAAACCCTCAAATCTAAGTTTCTGGCAACATATGTAACCTTGAAAATTCTTTTATTCAGTGCAAAATCTCTCATACCTGAAGTCTTAGCATCTTTCTTTCCTTCACAGTCACTCTCTGCCCTTGATCTATGTGATGTCTCTTCCACAGAGCACCATCCTCCCTGAACTGATCCTGTGTGGGCTTCCCACAAGCTGCAGCTCTCCAGGCACTGCTCCAACATGGCTCCATATCATGAAGCTCACCCTTCAGACACTGCTCCACACAGGTCCCCGCAGGCAGCAGCTCCCCTTGCCCTCCTGCCCCACCATGGGCTGCTCCCCACTGGCTGCAGCTCTGGCCTGGGGTGCTCCTGTGGGGGATCACCATGGGCTGTGGCTAGAAGTGTTACTAAGGGAAGGAGAACATGGTGTGTGCATGAAATTAAAATTGTGTTCGTGTTATTGATTGTGCTAATATAAAGACCTTGCCAAAAGCCCCCGTCTGAGGACACCACTTAAAGGACAGCAGAAATCTCAATCACCATGAATGGTCTTCCTGGAGAAAAAGGGGTGAAAGAGTTGGGAAGAGCTTGCAAGAGGCTGCTGAGAAGTAGAAATGCAGCTCCAACCAGTGCAGTGCTGGCTTCATATCCTTACAGATTTGTCTTGAACTTTGTAGGAAGCTACAGAACGGAATTTTGGATCGTAAAACAGTTAATATACACATTTTACCTTCTTAAATTTGTTTTGTGAAATATTCTCTCAGATAGAAGAGTGAGACCAGTTCAGAGTGAAATGACTGTAAGGGCAGATCCCATTTGCTAGATGTTGGGCAGCAGGAGGCTGCTGATCAGCAGACTCAAAGAGTTCAGGAGATAGGTCCACTTTGCCCAATGTGAAATAAAGGTGTAACTTCTCAGTATAGACAGTCAAAAGCTAGATTTATTTTCTGGCACATATCTTAAAAACTGAACTAACTAATTAATTAGCTTTTCATAAAAGTGTCAGTTTTCATGATATTCAAATTTCATGCACTGTCTTTTCTATTTATAAATTCATTTCATTGGAAGAGAAATCACTATAAGCGAACGGACTTGCAAAAGAGTCATACTGGACAAAGGACGTGGAAACCATTTGGGCCTTGCTAGTAGGAAGCACAGGCAGAGGAAGGGAAACAACAGTTACATGCAAAGAGAGCTTGATGATGAGTAGAAAAATTGGAAAAATGGGACAGAACAGTCTAGAGACGAACATGACGAACATTTATTTGATAGTAGGTTATTGGTAATGATTAAGTACATAATGGATATAAGTGATTTTATTATTTAGACAAAACTTTACTTTTAATCCCTGTAAGGAAATTTTGTTGACTAGAACTGGAAACACTTGAGGAGCTATTGAGCTTGCTGACAAAAGTACCATGAAGATGGTATCTGAATCTTTGAGAATTTGTACTGAATTTGAAAAACAGTTTTTGATTCAATGAAAATGATGAAGTTTTCAAAATGTCAAAACAGTGTATCTCATGAAGCGTCTCAAATATCTTTACCTATCTGGTTAGTTTTCAAACACTGTAATAAAAAAGAAGGAAATGATTTCACAAAACCACTGAAAGAGTCTCATAATCTCTTTTTTCAAACTGTTGCTGAGCAACCAGAGTATCCTCACCATTACCCACCTATGATTTAGGAACTCATATCCTCATGAAGAGAGCCCGTGCAAAGTACAGATTGCCTTCCTTGCCCCACTCCCCACTCCCCTCCTTACTCCCCATAAAAATAAAATCTGTATAGAGGATGCTTCACCCTTCAAGAGTACTGCACAAATATCTCTAATTCTGTTCTTGGCAGTATAGTTGTAGGTCCTTCAGGCCAAAGGGGAATTAAATAACATCTCCTTTTGTGTGTGAATGACATAACCTGGTGGTAAAGATATGACCACTAGGCAAGGAGTTCTCAGGCAGCTTTAAACACAACCAAGTTCCCTTTATAACTAGTTCCTTAATACAAATTCTCCATATTTGGTTAAATGTACTCCATTATCTAACCTGAGCTGAAAAGTGTCTAGAATTTTATACAGTCATGAAAACAAGATTTATTCATTTCAAAATGATTTCAGTAACAAAAGTTCTTTCTGATCCAGTCACAATCCCTTCCCAACCAAACTGATAGATCCATTATTTGTACAGTATTTTAGTTGAAAACCATGGTTGGGTTTCTTTGGATTGCCTGCATTACAAAACTCAATCATGTATCACGATGCACCTTTCATATTTTTAATGACATTATCATCTTCCATTTATCTGCCACATAACACATCACTGTTGATGTATCTTATTCTAAGTAGTGGACAGACTTCAAGATTAGTGTGAAGTGCTGTAGGCTGCTCCCCAGAAGATTAGATATTTTTTGTTCCTGTAAAACTTGCTGCGTATTTTATTTGCAAAGCAGAATAACACCAGACTGAACTGTCAGAAGAATGAATTATGATATAAAAATTCCATGTTTTGCAGATAAAAAACACATTTTATGAATGCTAAAGCCTGCAAATTTGGTCAGTGACTTTTGAAGCATAGGTTTAATATGGACTGCCTAGAATTATTTCAAATAAGGTATACCTAGCTGCAAGCGCAAACAAATCTTTGAGAAATGACACTGTATTATGTGTTATAAAGGGATATATTTAATATCTTTGCAGTGAAAACTGTGTATAACTTAGATAATTCTGTGGATAATGCAACACAGGTCATGGCACACGTTCACTCTGCTTTGAGGGAAGGGCTGTACTAGATGACCTTCAGTGGCATCAACAAAGTTAGCCAACTACTTGTGAGTCTACTGAGGAGACTGAAACGAGCAGTTTGCATAGCTGTCTGCTGGTTGCAAAACTGTGTAATATGGAGAACACCAGCCAATTCTGCATTAATTGAGCAGATCCTTTTGGGGATTGAGCTTGTTTTTTTTGATGACTAGTGTTGTTTATATTTTCAATTTGCAAATTTGATTTAATCATGCAGTACAGTCCCACAAAGAGGAAAATAACAGCGTGTAGTGCCACATGTTCTACATTTTTCTTTTCTGAAATCTCTCCCTCTGGCTTCCCAGTAGATTGCATTACAGGAGAATACTGAAGGACAATTTCAGTTTCTGCATTTCAGAGTCAGGCAGTCAAAGCAATTTGTACTACTCACTAAGTGTGAAAATACTCCGGAGATTTAAGTGAATCTGGATGAATTCAACACAGAATAGATAGAATGAAATAATTGTCAGACAATATAAAAAGTTGTGTTTGCTGGTCTATTGTATACTATGTGGTCTTTGATAAGGTAATGGTAATTTACTGAAGAATGCCGTGAATTAAGGACATTTAAGTGTTGGGTTTTTTAAATGTATTTCACTTTTATTAAAAATACATAGATTTGTGTAAAAATTACTTCCAAGTATTGCATCATTATAGAATTGTTCACAGCAGTTTTATGTAGTTTTTATTCATCTATTAAGGAGAAAGGGAGGAAAGAGGAAAATAAAGGCAAATAAAGAGTCAAATCTGGACTGACACAAAACCAACAGCTCTTTAAAGAATCCTGCGTGGATGTCTCTACCTTTGAAAACCTGAGAAAAATAAGTATTTATTATTAAGACCAAAATAATGATAATAAAAAAAAGCAACAGATAATTAGGAAATCTTCACTCTAGTTTCTCTGTTGACTTTTACCCCACGGAAGAATATTTGGAAATGCAGTTACCAGAAATGAATGTTTCTTCAAATCTTCCTCCTACAGCTTCCTACAGCTAACACACCCAAGACATAAGCAAACTATTGGGTACTCCATGAAGCCTGATAAAGTCCTGAATATCTCCATTAGGTAACTGGAGCATAAAAGAATCTTGTTAGACATGGGCTAGTTCATATCTTTCCTGCCTCAGGATAGGAGCCCATGTATTCAAGTGGACTGATAGGATAAAGAAAAACTGCCCATGACAGTGCAGGATATGGAATCTGACAGCTGCAAACATACCAGAGAACGCTATTAGCATATGTTCGTATACATATATATTTTTTCCAGAGATCTTAATATTCCACAGAACTAGGCACTGAAAAAATATATGGGAAAAATGCTAAAAGAATCAGGTGTTACATGAGGTCACATCAACTGAACCAAACTCATATTTACAGAAATCTCTTTATAGAGAGTTTTATGCTCCCAATTTTCCAGGTAGTGGCTGCCACTGTGAGAGGCATTCTTTCTGGGTAGTGGAGTATATACACAAGAATACTGAACTAAGGGAACTTGCAGCCAGATTTTAAAAAATCCTTATTTAATGAAGAACTGAAGGCCCAGCTTTCAAAATAAAGCTGCTCATGGACGTCTGTCTTGGAAAGGAAGCATGGTTTATTTGTAACTGGAAAGTCAGTTTTGCTGGTGTCAGCCACATCCACACTAGTGCTCTCACATCTGTTACAGCCTGTGTAGCTCTATTGTCAAAATATCCCTGCCGTGGATTTGGATCAAGGTGCAGTGATGATCCCAGTTAGAGAAAATTTCATGTTGTGAGTCAATTAAGACATCTCTGTACTATCACCTAGTTCAGAAACAGAGAAAAGCTCCATTTTAAAAACTGTCTGTAAATCACTGGTACTACCTCTTTGACCCAAGTTTGGAGTCTTGAGTTTATCTGAAAACTGTTTGGTCACTTCATCAGAGTTCAGTAAACTGTAAGATAAACCAAAGTACAACTGTTCAACAAAGTTGAAATTTCACATTTAATATCTGTTGTGAGAAACTGATCATATCTTGAGAATGCCTTACAATTAGTTTAGGAACCATGTGTATATTTTAAGTGTAAAAGAATTTTCATCATTATATTTTTAAAAAAATCACTGACTGCCTCAGAACTGTGTGGGTTTTTTTTTGTTTGTTTGTTTGGTTTTTTTGGTTTTGTTTTTTTCTCATTCAGAATAGTGCAAGGTTTCCCTCCAGTGGCTGAAAACCATGCAAATTATGTGAAAGCATCTAGTGTCTAGTTTCATAGTTAAGTAAGAGATGCCCAGGAGTGTCAGCTCTTATATAGATGTTCTTGCCTTTTAGATCTAACATAGGTTTCTTAGCAAACTAAATGAACAGAGAAATATGTTCAGAGCACAATGCAGTTCCGCATTTACACAGTTCACTCTTTTTTCCAAAAGCCATGTACATTTTCATTGTCGTGGGCTTGTGTTATCCTAATGTAGTGGAGAATATGGTCCCATTTCTAACAGTGCACATTACCAATTAGCTGAAATTTCTCTCTCAGGGTCTATTCTCCAGTTAATAAAATTCTTCTGTTTTATAGAAGATTTCTGTGTTTGCAGGCAATTAAACTCTGGCCCTTCTTTTACTCTGTAGACTGCTTTTCTTATGAGGCACAGCAGCAGATAATACAAGGGACAAAGAATCACACATACCCACTTCAGAATTTCAGGTTTGTTGCTGGGAGCAATTTGGTGACCAAAATCAGCAATGGGCAGCCTACAGTGGCTGACATCCTGGTTTCCATAAGGAGATCCTCATGGAGATCTTATTCACATTCAACATTATCTACAGACAAGATTCCGCAGACACCTTTCTTACTTCATAAAATCCTTTGCGCCCTCCCGCATGCTCATTGTTTGTAATCAGACAGAGTCGAGGAACAGGGCTGGGCTGTCTGTGCTGCTGCAGTTTGCCTAAGTGCTGCGCACTGTCTGCCTGTTTGACTGACCACATGTGCACCCTGTACATATGTACATGTGGTGAATATGTGCTCAGCCTTGCTACTGCCTGGGGATAAAGCCACAAGAGCCTTGCTTGTAATTCAGATTCAGTATATCCTGAGCACTGGGTAAGTTCAGCACTTCAGTGATGAACATTTTCAGCTCAACATTTTATATGCTGTGCTGCTTAAAATGTAATGATCATCACTGATTTATTCTCACTGTCCTGTTTATCCATATGCATCATGTCTATGGCTGTTTCTCTACTTCTGTTAACAGAGTTTAAAAAAAAAAGAAAGAAAAATTTCAAATAATAACTTCTAAGAACAGAGCTCTCACAGGGCTGTCAGTCTGGTCCTGTGGCTTCATTTGAGGTATTCAGGCCTGGGTGCTTGCGGTTTCCTAATTCTACGTTTGGGCTCCCCAGTAAAAGTGTGAGGGTTTTCAGTTAGATTCCAGTTTGCTTTCAGGAGAATCGGATAAAAATAGAGATTCCCCACAAACAATTAACCAGCCACTCATCAGCCTATAGCGTACTTCCCTTGTGTGCTCCTGCTGGCTGCCAGGGCAACCTGTGCCAGCCTCACAAGGAGCAGCTGTTGACTACTTTGGCCGCATTTGCTGAAAAATGACTTTGTTGCCTGGAGAAGAGGGAGGCTCCCGGTGGCTTTGTTTGAGCAGTGCCTCCAGAAGACCTACTGCAATCAGGACTGTGAACAAGAGTTACTGTTTGCCCACTGGCTTAATACCCAGCAATTGACAACAAGGAGAAAGCAAACAATGGAAGTGTTCCCGGTAGAGCAAGTTTTAGTCTTGTGTTTCTTATCTTAAGTCAGCTACTAGCCTAGGCAATGCTAACTTCTATAAACAAATTTCTTACCAGTGAAACCTCACGCATTAGAATATACCTCTCCACACACCTTCTGAGATTACAATATAACGATGAAAATCAACTATGATGGACAGTTACCAGAATTTGCTGGGTTAAAATCTGATATTGTCAAGTCAATCAGAGACCTCTTAAACCGTGCCCAGGTTTGAAAATCTTTTCTTAGCTAATGCATCAGAGAGGCTTCCTCAAGTCTTCACAATTCTTTTAACTGCTCTCAGTGGTTGTGGTGCAAGAAGCAAGGTATGAGATTGGAGAGACTCTTGGAAAGCATGGCTTGTTTTCTGAGCCTGTCTTTTATAGATGTCAGCTTATATTTGATCACTTATGTTTTTTGAGAAAACACAACTGGGACCATGGAACTTCCACACCTAGATACAAAATGTCAGTAAGCCAGGGCACTAACTGCCTTAGTATTGTTCCTCACTAATGAGAGTCATCTTCTTCCTGGCAGCTGCTAACTGCTCAGCGTTTGAACTCTGTATCTGAGTAGCATGACTACACCTGTGTTTCCTTTATCTTTCTTTTTTTTTTCTTTTTTTTTCATTCCTCTTTAAGATTCATTCCGTATGGCTCTCATTTTAGTTCCCAGGCAGTCTAGACTTAGTCGTTTTACATTTGTAGATTTCTAAAATGTTTCCAGTGGAACTGTAGATTACTCTAAAGGGAGTTAAAGCCTGCAAACACTGTGTTTCCTAGCTACACACAAACTTGGTACGCTGTGTGTACATCTTGCATAAACCACTTACATTAAAGTAGGAGACAGTAAAGAAGACATCAAATTATTTTCTTGAGAATGAAGACCTTGAAGAGTCCACATTTCTTAAAGACTGAAAGTTTTGAATTTTGAATGCTCCCATCGCAGACAAGAAGTTTACTAGCTTCAGCTGCTGAAGAACACACCCCTACCCCAGTCTTTTAAGGTAAGCAGCAAGTACTTATCCCATATTCCTCTGTTCTCATTCATATCAGTCTCATGAAATGGGATACAAGCTGTAGTAGTTTTGTCTTTTGGGGATCAACATTCTTATGAGCTGCTTTAAGATTCATTTACTATGTTTTTAAAATATTGTTTTTATTGTAATTAGAATCTTACATGTGTTCTGTTTTTGTCTGAGGCCTCAGAATTAAATAGTGAGAAGGCAACAACACTTCTGACCCATTTTAGCTGATAGAAATATTGTGATTATGTATAGTTTTTTATATTGCCTGTATCCTGTGTTTTATGTGTGTGGTGTGTGGTGTGTGTATGTAACAGTTTCTGAAGTCAGAAGGTGCTCTGCATTCAGCTTGGGCTAAAAAAACAATTACTTAGATAAAATAAAATAAGAAACAATAGGCTATGGGACTTGCCGTGTCATTTTGACGTGTTTGTGGTGGTTTTTACTGCACACCCCTAACACTGATTTCAGAAAGAGGGGCATGGAAGCAGAAGCTTTTAAGGAAAAAGACCATACGTTAGAGCAGACTGTAAATGTATCATCTTCCAACAAAATAATTCAACAAAATAATTCTTTATCCTCAGCTTTGGTTGACAGCACAAGTGACTCCTCCGGTAAGCAATGCCGACTTTTCTACAGTTCAGGAGCCAGCAGTATGATGGTCAACAATAATGACTCAGTAGAAGACTTGGGCCATGACCAAGATTTTCTGCATGCAAGGCAATTATGTTTTTGGCCAGCTCTGATTTGCTTCCTCAGAAGCTGGCTTGCAGTGTAACCCAGACTGGAATTAACGATGCGGGTGACACCCTAAAAACATTAATTTCTCCTCTGCTTCCTGCCTCAGAGCCTGGAACGAGCCAGAGTGCTCCCACCAACAAAAACATGGAACAGGTTCGTTTGCTGTAAATAAATACTGAATTTATAGTTGTATATTTCTGATGTTCTCTGACCCTCTTCAGGAAGAAAGGGCTGCTAATACCTATCTCCATCTGTAGATTGTACTGTCTGGCATTGGGAAGCAGATCATAACTCTGTGTCTAATTATGCTGCTTTAATGGATCCATGCAATTAAGTGCATTTCCTATGAGACATTTGATCACCTTTCCTGTTCTTCCCTTTGTTGGATTGTTACTTCTATCTCTCTCAATTTAGAAAAAAAGTTTGGATACTGTTAACCTCACATGTACTGAATGTGGGATGTATCCATAGTTGTATTTCTCTTTCCATAAGTTCTCTCCTTATCCTCCATCTATTTTTTAAAAATCTTTTTTTCTTTCTCTGACTCTTTCTCTGAGTTCTTACAGAGAGATGAACAGTAGTAACCAAATTGTAACTCTTCCAATGAATGTTCTATGTCTTTCTTTGGAGACAATAAACAATATAATGCCTTAGCTGCATACTTTAAAGGATCCCTTCCAGTACGTTTGACTTATTTAGGCTATGTCTATGCTGTCAGTCCTCCATCATTTATCTACTAAAGTTTAATCATAATTTTAACCTTTTTTTTTTTTTTAATGATATCGAAATCAGAACTACTTGTGCTAACCAGTTTGCATCATATGTCTTCTGTGAGCATACTTCATCTCAGGGCTTCTTCTCTTGTTACTGTTTGCATCACAGCTGTACAAAAGACAGAAGCTGGGGGAACTTTCTTGTTCTTCAAACATAGACCAGGAGATCTGCAGTTGGGCTGTGTCAAGGCAGTAGCTTCTTGCTAATCTAAACTCCCTGCATTTGAGGTCTGCAGTCTGTGGTATTGAGGCTGCCCTGGTACCCAGTTCCCTATTTCACTTATAAAGAAGATGCTTATAAAATCAGTCAGGAATCCTCATCAGCTTCTCTCTAGGCTAGCTATCAGTCTAATGAATTATTTTGTACTCTGTCTATAGGGACAGGAAGCTTGCTATTCTTTGGTTGCTGTAAAAAAAAGTAAAAATAAATAAAAAGCTGCAGCTAAGATAACTTCTTTTGAGTCAAGAAGCTTGCTATTTTTTTTCCAGGATGACATTATATTTAATGACCAGAATGCATTCTGATGTAATCTCAATTGCCAACAGTTGGGCATTGTTTGTTCCCTGGTAGCCTCTGGCATTTGACTATGTGAAGTACTGGAATAGTTCTTAAAGACTCTGGAAAATAAAAAGTGAATTTTTGACTTACTTTGTTATATAGTGCTTATCAAGTGATACCAGATGAAACAGTTAGAGTTTAAATTATTCCTCCAGGCAAAGTCTTGGGAAACTCTAGGCATAGCAACAAGATTAGGGTGACTTTACACTGTAAGTTCTGTAGAAGATCTGGCACTTTAGAATTAAAAAATAATGTAGAAAAAAAGGCCCATATTTAGCACATGTTGGTGTCTAAGCAAAAGTACAATCAACATGTAAAATCAATACAGGCAGAGGTACTGTTTTAGATTCACACAACCTGAGCACTGCAATTTTTGCTGACAATTCCCAAATTTTATGGGGAATTTTGTGTCCAATGCCTCTGAAATTCAGGCCTCAGAGACCAAATTAACATTTCACAAACCTCTCAATTAACAAAATTGTTCATGTTTTTAGTGTATTTTTAACAGACGCAGTGGAAAACTTGAAAGTAAGTTCAACATTTGGTTTGATTTTCATATATGTTTTGATATTTTCTCTAATTTATGGGTTTCTATCATTTTTGTTGTAATCTTGAGAAAAATTCATAACATTTTCTTGCCACTGTTTTTTTTTACTATTATTTTTATGTACACTTCATAACATTTTATGTTGCCATAATCTTCTATTATTCTTGCACCTGTTCAGCCATCCATATTTGTGAAAGAAGAAAGAGGTTGGTCTTAAACTTGCTCTAATTTCTCAATTCCCATCATTAAAAAAAATGCCATTAGATAGTAAAGGATAGAAAATAAAAATAGGAGAGAATGATGTTGGGATCAGAGTAATTTTTCTTTCTCTGTGTGAAAAGTTATTGCAATTGAGAGAATTTTGAAGCTTCTTTTCATCAACAGTTCTAGTAGATTCCTTTATCAAATTGTTCAAGCAGCTGCTGAATGTTGTTACCTGGTCATGTTTTAAAGATTTATGGTGAAATTTGACCTGACAGATACCAATTGTCTTGATGCTATTCAGCTTACTGGTGTGCCACACGGAAACTTCCCTCTCATTTATGCTTTCATTCTATGTGGAGGAAATCCTGGCACATAGACTAGAATAAAATGCTGGCTGATGTGAGGCTGAGCAGCAAAACCTGCTAAGGCACATGCTGCCTGCACTGTGCCAGTATTCCTTCTGAGTTGCGAGATGGCAAAAGTTTTTAAATGCTAATGTCAACATTAAATATAACACACACTTTAAGAAATCCCTAAACTCTAGGCCTTTCTGATTGAAAAGGATTCAGAAACGTAGTTTGATGCTGTCTCTTCACGATATTTTCAGATCACAGGGCAGAAGGATGGAGCGCTGAGGCTGCAGATGGAACAGCTGCAGAAGCTGGTGGCTGAGCAGCAGAAAATCATTGCGCTTTATAACCCAGGTACTTGGGGAATCCCTCGTGCTGCTGCAGCACCCTTGTCTGCTGATACTTGTAGTCCAGCAGTGGAATGAGGGAGTTCCTTAAAGAAAGAGGATGCCTCACGGTTGTTTTTGGTTGTTTTCGGTAGCTTGGGGCTCTTCCTCTGGCAGTCAGGCTAAAACTTTTATTTCTCCACATAGACCCACGCACAATCTGCAAACCCCAGAAAATGTCTCTCTCAATTTTTTACATTAAATAACTGGGAGATGTATGAGGAGGAGTCTTTTATGTTTAATAACTGACCTTCTGTACAGACTTCTTTTGAAGTACAGATTTCAGACTTCTGCTCCTCCTACCCCTTCCTCCACTGCCCTTGGTGTCTGCAGGGCCTTTTCTCTCACATTTCTCACTCCTCTTTCCCAGCTGCTGTTGCACAACAGTTTTTCCCTTTCATAAATCTGCTCTCCATGAGCACACCCAGCATCACTCATGGCTCAGCTCTGTCAGCACTGAGTTCCTTCAGAACTGCTCTGATCTGACACAGGGCAGTCATGGGCTCTGCCACAAAACCTTGCTTTTAAGACTGATACAGGATTCTTTATTTGAAGCAGTGATGCTGGGTCTCTGGTCCCTTTGCAGAAGTGTTTATATCTTTTCCACTTCTAATAAAATGCATAGCCACTTATTCAGAACAAAAAAGGAAAATATTCCCTCTTTTACAATAAGGACTGCCCCGGAGATGCTCTGCAATACTTAACTTACCTGTTTGTATACTTAAGAAGGTATAGGGGAAATTCATGTTTTACTTGCTCAAGAGTACTTTGTAAATCCTCCGTAACTCAACACCTCTGTGGCATTTGGTAATTTGGGTTATGACTGATGTTCAGCAAGCACATTTTACAATTAAAGTACATAAGAAAAGCACAGTTTCATTACTTCACTCTGACCATGTAAATCACCAGGGAGCATGAAAGCAACAGGGTTGTAAAGCAATACCAGCTTAGCAGAGATTTCCAGTTCAGTGCAAAGCAGTTGTCCTAACTTTCTCTGATTTTTCTTTTCTGGTAATTATTTGTAGGCCTTTCTGTTTCTTCTGGGTTACCTTCCCATCTAGTAGCCACAATGTCACCCCTTCCATGCTTTCCTGCTACTTCAACTCCTGCACAGTTGCCACCAGAAAATTCTTCACAAGTTGAGAGCCCAGAATGCTTAGGGACCCCTCCTTCAGCAGTGCACTCTGCCCTGCAAAGCAGCTCACCACCACTGGTGCCAGATGAGATCGGTTCAGAAATCTCAGGAGAGCACCTGCAGCTGTCAGATTCAGGTAGGTGAAAAGCACTGGAAACTTGTATGCTCAGGGGAAGAAGCATAAAATGTAGGATATGGATATAACAGAGAGCTGAGAAAAGAGCGTGTGAGAAACTAAGGCTTGAAGGTACAGAGGCCTCAGTACATCAGTTTAACACCTGACTGGAAGCTCGTCAGTGCATTTGGCTTTGAAATGTTATCCAGCTGATCGTGTGCTTGAGGATGGGGCTGAACAGAGCCTTGCTGACTGTTGTGATGAGGGTAGATTTTTAATTCTGGAAACATAAACAGGAGTGCACCAACAGCTCATCTAATGTCTCCAATTCTTATTTAAAGGGATAAGCACAGAGCCATTGCTTCAGAGTACGGAGAGCCCCACAAAACAGCTTTCCAGAAAAGATGCTCAAGAAGAAAGCAGAACAAAAATCAAAGGTGAATTATACAGTTGCCTGGACACTTTTGCTCTTGTCTTGTACTGGGAAGATAGGTGCAAACTGCAGTGCTGGGGTGCTTTTCTTGCTATGGCATTCCTGTTGCTGCTTTTCTTGACAATGAATAGATAGATAGACCATCTAAAATACTGGATAAAGCAGAGTCTCACAGATGAGACCATAAGGAGGATGTGTGGGTTCTGTATCCCTTGCCTGGTACCAACTTGCTGTGCTGTGCCACCTCCAGTTCTCGTACTACATCATAGACTCATAGTATCAGTGAGGTCAAAAAAGACCAGTAGGATCACCTAATCCAACCACCAACCCATCACCACCACCATGTCCACTAACCACGTCCCTCAGTGTCATGTCTGCCTTTCTCTAGAAAACCTCCAGTGATGGTGACTCCACCAATATAGAAATAATGCTTCTTTATCTGTCATCAGATGGAAGATTTTTGCTATGTGACTGAAAAAGCTGAGGGAAGAACATTAAGTTTTTGTATCACCAATGTCAGTGCTCTACGGGAAATCACTTCCATTAAGTCACTGAAAAGAATGGGTTTTGATGTTACCCCCTATACTTCCTCAACTAGATTGAGTCATGAGTCCTGACAGGGCACTGCTAAGTTTTGTGTTGCAAGACAGTGTGTTGCCAAGGCCTTCGTGAGCGCTGGGTGCGTCAGTGTCAAAAAGAAAGCTGTGTGGTTTTTGGCAGCGACAACAGCATCTGCCGTGAATAAGCCATTAAAGGCATTTTCCTGAAGTTGGCAAACCAACATGAGCTAGAGAAAGTCTCCATTAGCTGACATTTAGTGAAACTATTAAATGAAGTGAAAGCCTTCTTGTAAGGAACGTAGGCAGCAAACATAAAAAGAAAGATGGAAAAATGTGCACATTTCTGTTAAATAGAATAGAAAATGCACAATTAGAAGATCTCTTGCCTATAAATACTGTTATTTAAAATGTTTTAAAGTACTGACTTGTGGGTCATATGGTCTACAGATACAGAATTTCAGTACTGACTAGTGATGTGTCTCCACTGTAATAATCCACAGTGAACAAAGTAACAGTACATTACAAGTTTCTTGAGGCAAGGAGTACAAGTCACCATTTATTATTTCAGTATTCCCAGATGTTAGATTTGAGGATTAGCAGGTGTGTGGCTTTTTGTCCAATTTAGTTTAAAAATATTCTATGAAGCATTTTCCAAAAGGAATACTTGCATTAGTTTTCACTGACATTTTTCCTGCTGCTTAGATAACAGTAAATTAAAAGAAAGAACTTTCCCTGAAACTTTTTCTGCAGTTGAAGAAGAACAGACAGAACAAATGAAGGAGATTCCTCCATCTCCCTTCAGCACAAAGCTAAAGATGAAGACTGGAAACATAGGAAACAGGTAAGAAATGAGTTTAGTCAGTCAGTCAGTCAAACTACAAAGTTTTAGTAGTTAACAGAGTTTTTGTTGATTGTATACATACTGTATGTGTTATACTTGCAAGACAAAAGCTCTTTCCCTTTCTTGAGAGTGGAAGGCCTGTTTGGGCAAAGACTGCTCTATGAACAGGCAGTTGATCTACTTTGTATAATAGGATTCTATTTTAAAAGATTTTCTTGCCTTACCTGAAGCTGTGCAACTTTCTTTGTTCAGAAAGCAGCTAAAATTTGAGTCAGTTTTTCTGGTAAAAGTACCTGAAATATTTTTACTTTTGACTATTTTCTATTTTTAAACAGAAACTGATACTAGCCAAAAAGTTCTTAAAAGCAAACAAAATTCATGTTTACTCTTAACAGGATAAAGTGAGTCTTAGGTGTCCAGTAATACTGTACCTTTTATTAACATGTTTCACATTGAAAAAGAAGAGAATATTTCAATTCTAATCCCAATAACAACTCCGTGAGAATTACTGCCTAAAAGTTAGTTGGAGAACAATACAAATAAGTAATTTTTTCCTTGCGTAGGTCAATCACAGCAGGAATTGATATTAGACAGAAGACTTCTGAAGAATTAATTGAACAGCTTCAGACAGACACTCAGTCGATAGAAGAACAGGAGCAAAAGCAACAGGTACTGACTGTGCCATTGATGCATTCACTTTGCTTTTGAAGAGTTCTCTCGGACTTGGAGATTGTATGGACACTATTTTGGCTTACTGCAAAACAGCACATTTTTCTACTGTTCTTTCTTTTCCACCACACCTTCCCCCAACAAAAAGAAAAGAAAAAAAAAAAAAAGAAAGAAGGAAGGAAAAAAGAAAATTACCCCATCCTCACATATCTCCTTTTGTCAAGTCCTCCTTTTGTCTTCTACTCTATAGTGGTTTAAACTAGGTGATCTTTGAGGTCCCTTCCAACCCAAACCATTCTGTGATTCTCTGACACCTCAAACACTAGCTAAGAGGGATCTCACAAGTTGCCTTGTCATTGTTCTCTGTGTTAATGGTTGGAAGTTGAGAAGACACTTTTTGCTCTTTGTGCTAAATCTGACAGTAGTTAATGACCAGAGTTTCAGATCAGCTCAGAACTGGGTAACTGTTCTGTTAGAGCCTAGTTAGTGCTTTTAACAGCCTTAATAACAAATACAACAGGGATTTCTTCAGTGGGAACATTTGGGTGCCAGGCTCTGCATTATTTTAGGCTTGTTGAATTAGAAGGAAGATGAACATTTTACCACTCAATAATTCTGTCTCTTTGGGAAAAATATCATTTTAAACTGACGCATTTATATATTTCTGCCACATTGTACAAAACAAGCTGCCTTTAAAAACAAATACGAAAATTCTCTCATCTTTGACCATTCAAAGACTTAGCACTAAGTGCCTGAAGTGTCTGACTCTACTTAGAATTTAATGGAGGTGTCGCACAATGACTGATTTTAAAAGTTCTCCTACCTTCCCTGGAGTCAGCAGACTGTCATTCATGTGCTCAGTTATCCATAGCCAGTTACTTTAAGACTTCTGTTGTCTCAGCTTATTCCACTAACATAAATGTTTTCCTTTCTGATGAATAAGTCTCAGATTATGATTGTCATTATTTTTGCTTTGTTTTTCAGAGCAAGGCAAAAGTAACACCATGGAAGACTTTTCTGAAGAGAAAAGAAGGTACTGTAAGGGTCAGAAAAACTAAACAGAAGCCTTTAAAAGAAGTGAGTGAGCATTCCAGAAGTGATGTGGAGCACTGGAGTCTTTTCTCCCAGTCTGGACAAATGGATGTAGGGAAACTGCAGCCAAGGGAATGCCCTTGTGTTAATCTGCAGGTCAGCAACTCCATGCATATGGGTACACATGGAATAAAAGCAAACTGTGCTTTAGCTGAGAAGGAAATTAAGGCTCAGACTGACAGTGAAGTGAAAGTACAAGAGCAAAGTGCAGAGGAAGAAATAGTGGTTAGGAGAGATGAAGATGCTTTTGGCTCACCTCAGGTAAAGTGGACTGAAATATTGAGCTCATGTCCTGAAACAGCAACAGAAATGAGCCTACAGTTAGGTGGGGAAAGTGAAACTAATCACAGGGATCCTCTAGAGCAAGCTGACAGAACTGATGGAAGACTTAAGGAGGGTACCCTACAAATAGACCTAGATAAAGCGAATCACTTTCTGCAGGATGAGCTCACAGAGGAAGAAAAAAGCCCTTTGGAATTCCTGCAAAAGCATTCTATGCTTCAGGATCTAGATTCAGAGCACATCAGGAAAGCAGAGTGGAGTGTGGTCCCTGAATTCATACAGGGCCAGAAACATGTTCAGGTATGCCCACAAGAGCTTGTTTCAGGGAGCCAGAGCCAAGAGAGCAAAAGACAAATCCACGCTGGTTTTAAGAAGGTCAATGATAAGATCATAAAAATTACTTGTAACTCACTTGAGGCTGTGGAGCAAGGAAAATCATCCTTGGTTTTGCAGAAGAAGTGGCAAAGGAACGGGACAGCTGCCGTGACATGGCAAGTTGCATCTTCATCTTGTGAGTCGAGCTGCTTATCCTCCGACTGTGATGATGACCCCAAATCTCTTCACACTCAGTATCCCACCCAGCATGGGCCTCAGGGAGCAGATCATTCTGACAGACATTTGGATCTCTCTGAAAACGATTATGCTAGTGATGAGCCCACTGAAACTGAACACATGTCCATGAAAAAGTACCTTCACTCCTCCTCAAGGAAACAAGATGTTCAAGCACTCTCAAGACAACAAAGTCTCTCTTTCAGCACAAGTAGCAATGATTCTAGCACTGGAGCTGTCGGGCAGGAAGAGAGCAAGGCTCACTCTTCTCTTCAGCATTCTGTATTTCATCTCAAAAAGTCCAAAAGGAGAGAGAATGAGCCTGAATCAAAGCCCAGGCATGTTAAAAGCCTTGATCTACCATCTTCAACAGTGGCTTTTGGGATTAAAGGAACCCCTGCAGTGAAGCAACCATGGAATAAAATGTCTACAAGTGTGCTAGGTAAGAGCTACCTGAGTTTTTGTTTCCATTTCTTTTCGATATGGAAAGTAAATTTCTCATAGTTTATGACTGATTCTGTCTATGCTCCCTAGGTATATGCTTGCCTCTGTTGGTATTTCTCAGTCCTAAACTGTTAAAAACAGAAGAAGGGAGAGGAGTACCTTCAAGTCCCTAGTTATGCTTGACTCTCTGTCAGTGGCCATTTTTCCTGATAGTGTTTTTTAGGGTCAGTCAAAACCTGTTGTTGTTCCTGCAGCAGTCACTGGGGCAGATATACTTACTCCTGACAGTCACAGGTTACTGAACTGTTCCAAAAAGAGAACTCAAGGCTTCAGTAAAAGCTACATTCAAAATAAGGTTGAATTATCACTTGACAACCATGTTCACGATAGGGAATAAAGCTGCTGACACTGATATATCCCCCAAATCCATTTCAGTTATCATGACCTGCAGGGCTTGGACTGCACTATTAAGAACTATGTTGGAGTCTGAATACTTGCGTAATTATTCTCTGATAAGTTAATTCACTTTGACAGATTCAGCAGTAAAGCTTATTGCAGTCATGCAGCGAGCGCTAACATAGATATCTTTGTAGAAGAAACCCAGAACATCCTTTCCAGAGGATTAGAATCTCGTGTGTATCGTGGAGGAACCCTTTCACGGACAAGAGCACAAGAAGAACAGGACAAAGCAATGCATTTTCTCAGGTAAATCTATATACACAAGAAAGATATTTGAGTGTGTAGTGGGGCCAGTACTTCTGTTAGGAACCTGAAAAGCTGGTTGCTAAATCCATATTTACTAGCTAACTTTGTTTGAAGGGCATTTATGTTGTCTCTGAGAACTGAAACACTTATTTGGATGTGTAGATAACTGAAAAGGCTGACTCTGAAAACTGTGGTACAGTTTAGGTCTTAAAGCTGAGTAATGCCAAATGCTTTGTGTAAGGTGCTGAATGTCTTCAGATTACAGTGAAATCTGTTAAGAATCAGGATGATTTGTGTTATGGGATTAGGCATCTGATGGAGTAAAAGTTCCCCTGTCACATCCACATCAGGGTATCCTGCATTTCCAGTTATCAAAAGTGCATACCATGCAACAATCCCAATGGCACTATTCAGAAATATCTATCTTCTGAAGTAGCAGAAGTGCCTTCACAACCGTAACTAAATACAGGTAATACAAATGCCTGCAATAAAAATCTAACAAGCTTACAGTCAAATCAAATATATACATTTTTTAAGGTGAGGAAACCTGTCAGAAATTGCTGGATACCATCTACCATAAACACAGGAGAGATAGAGGAAGGATTTTTCCCCTTTTCTCTTTTCTGGTTCTTAACTAGTGCCAAGAAAAATAAAAATCGGTAAATTATTCTAATAGATAATGCAGACTAAGAACTTATTCTTCTCATCTGCTTGTCCATTTCTCTTGATTTCAGAGACCACAGGGTTAGCACCAAATGGTATTTTCTGACTTACATTTGATAGTTTAATTTCTTCTTACAGGTATCTTTCAGCAAAATGCTTTCAGTGTCCTAGAATGGATAACTTCATTAAAGATCTTTCTAGTATGTCATCTTGCAAACAGCTTGGGTGATCTCCAGCTGGCTGTGATAGTTGCTTCAGATGTGAGCGTCTGTGGGATTTCGTAGTTAATAAAGCTACTGATGAAATTAGGTGCTGCTTTTCCCTTTACTAGTGTAAATTTTGGCTATAGAGTGATGCACTGGTGCAGAATTACTGCAGTGCAGGATTTTCTGCCAGCTGACTGTACTGCATCACAGATAACATAGCTTTCATTTTTATTTAAAATCAGTGAAGATTTTCAAAAGAGCTCTCACTACATTTATTCATGTCTTTAGACATAGTAACACCCTTATATGTCCACACAGATATTTATCTAAATATACATGCCTAATGTAATGTGTGCATCTTTTCATTTAATTTTTCTAATTTATGAGTTAAAACTAATTGTGAAAGGCAGCTTGTCCTCCCTGGCTGTGTTGCCCTGTGCTGATTTATGAAGTCTGCTTTGTTACTTTCAAACAAATAAGGAGCACAGGGTGGCAGCTGCATCCAAAGTGCATTATTTAGGCCATGTTAGTTACTTAACACTCTTTGAAAGCAACGAAAAACCTTTTGAGAGCAATATGACATGCCTGGACCTGCCTAATCTATCAATTCTTCTGTTTCCTAGTGCTTTGTTTTTGGACCTTTGCAGGCACAAATAACATAGACAAGAAAGTAAAAACAGTTGGAGTGTGGCTGGCGGTGACTATCTAGTGCCTGAGGGAGCCTGGAACACACAGCCTGTGGCTGTGGAGCTGTTGCTGGCTTTTACTATCTGTCAGAGGGTTCAGTGGTGGTCTTTTTTTCTTGGGAAAGCCTTGCAGCATGTATATTTTTTGCCTCACAGCCAGCCTGCTGCTGTGTGCCTCAGGCAGAGGTATGTGTGGCATTCCTGCAAGGATCTGAGTTGACACAAAGTACTCAGCTTGTCTAATATTTTACATCTCCGTACCTAGCTTACAGTTTGTAGCTGGGGTGTGAACAGACTGAGACTCCAAAGAAGTAGCGTGTGTGCTCCAGGTGTCTTTGATTATTACTTTTTTTTTTTTTTTCCAGGCCAGGGGCTGTTTTCTAGCCTTGAGTCAAAGAGGCACAGCACAACGTTTCCATGCAGCTAACCTGTCTTAGAGACTGAGGAGCTGCAACAGAGCTGCCTGCCAGGCACAATCCCTGTCCTGTACTGACCTCCAGACCTTGCCCAGCATTGCCTTGTGCATCACGGGTTGGAGACCTGTGGTCATGCTAGCAATATGGCCCTGTGAAGGACTGTATGCTTGGGTTGATGCTCCAGCTCTGATAAGTTTACTTGTACAGGTGCAACTCTTGAGCAGCTCTGAAGAGGTTGATATCAGCTGAGATTTTGGAGGAAGCAGTTAGCTGGCTTCTGTTTTGCAGAAACTTAAGAGAGTACTCGACGGTGGAAGATGTTCTAAGTAGATCTTCCATCTTGGTTTTGCTGTAGTACATTGTATTTAAGAGCAACTGGAATGGATTTGGAGAATCAGCAAGCTACACATAATTAAACAGAGGCTGTATACATTAATTTAACCAGATTAATGCAAGAAGAATTAATACTTAAATTGAACACTGATGAATTTTTTTTTGCACGTGTTTAATGAGAATATTAAACTGGTTTATTAAAATGAGAAAACGGACAAAAAATTAAGTAATTGTAAAGAGCAGCAGGATATGGGGAACTCATTTGCCTCTTACTGTTATTGTGAGCTTTCATATTTTGCTGTCGAAGTGCTAAACTCCAGTATGGAAAGGAAAATATGAGGTCAAGGCTAACTACTGCAGCTATCAAGTAATAGTGATAGCCAGATGGTGGCTATAAGTCATGAAGTGAACTGAAGCAAGAAACTAGAAAATAATTTCATATCAAATTAAAATCGAACTAGGCAGCTGGATCCTGGTCATACCGGTATGCTCTACAACTTTTGCAGAACTTTTAAGCACACATCCTGACCACTCATGACTTGATACATTGTGTATGAAGGCAAAACACCTTTTCAGTGATGGCCTCTCTTACTTGTCTCCTGTAATTTGCTTACACATAAGTAATACACTCAACCCCTTTCATGCAGGTCCATGGCTGTTCTCGTTTTTGGGAGTGATCAAGCAGCTGGAAGTACGGCTCAGTTTTCCCATACAAAGCAATTGCATTTGAAAGTCTCTAAGCTGACAGTCTTTAGGTTGTCAGAAAATTTCAATTATAAGTCCTTCCATCAGCCTGCTAGAATAAATTTTGCAGCTGATCTTGTACAAATGCTCGAAGTGACGCGTCAGGTCTCCAATCTCAGTTTTGAGAAGTGCTCATCACTTATGGCTACTCTCAGCAGTGTTAGTATATCTGGGACATGCCCAAGCCCCCCCAAAATTCATGCCCAGGAAAGGCACATCTAGAGACAGTCCTTTGTTATAGTCTTCATGCCAGCCTCATATTTTTTGTTTACCTTCTGAGCAGAACAAGAATGGATCACCTCAAGACTGTCAGGAGCCAGGAGCTGACTCATCCATTGGAATATGACACAGAACAAACTGACACACTACAGAAGGAAAAGGCTATGCACAGCAAGTTCAAAGGAACAGCTAGAATCACTGGAGAACCTGTGAAATTGGAAGAAATACAAGTAAGCTGTAAAATAAATATGCTGTTCTCTTCAATGAACACTCTTGTGTTCAGGCATCAAATGTTAGTACCAGAGTCCTATTTGTCATAGATGCTACTTCTTGAAGGTGGTTGCGTGTACAGTGAAGATTTTAGTGTTAACAAACATTGCTTTGTTTTGTGTTGTTATTTCAGTGGCTGCTATTTTGCACTGACATCCATGAGTGGGGAGTTTGTTCACTTTTTCTTTTCCGTTTAACTGTCTTGACCTTTGAGAAGACTTTTCAATCCCCTGGTGTTTGTAATTACCATCCAACTGATCACACTACATAAAGATCCAATGAACTACCATTTTTTTGCCACTAAAACATACCATGTGTCCTTTTAATGGTGTTTCTTTGCATGATTAGTTTGCATCTCCTGACTTTCTTTTAGAAATATTTTTGATATTACTTCCAATGTGTTGTCATTATATTGCAGAAGTTCAAGCATGACAGAAGACTCAGTGGTTCCTTCTGTGTGTGTACAGTTGACATGCCTAGTCCAGTGTAGGCAATGATACACTTACTTATTATTTTTTTTTCTGACAGATATTAAAGCAGCAGATTAAGGGGCTTCAGGAGGAATTCAGGAGAAATGAATCCTCCTGGCATGCCGCCTACAGCAAGCTAAGAGATCAGGTTGAGAAGCTGACTAGGCAGAACATGGAGCTTCGAGATGAGCTCAGAGATTCAGAATACAAGAGGATGAAAGCAGAAAGAAAAACAGGAGCTGCAAGTATCATGGACAGAAAATCAGAGACACCGGTACTGGAAGAATTTGTGCTAAATACTGCCTGAATAATTTAGGCTTAGATTTTCTTTTGCCTGAATACTGTCACTACATTCCTGCCATGCTCAGACTAAAGGGGGGAAATAGAGGGTCTATATTAAGCCATGTTTAAATATATTCTTTGAGTGGTCCTCTTCCATTTATCATTAGTTATCCAGTAGATGAGTACCTCTACAAGGGGCTTTAACCAGCCTGTGCCTGACGCATACACTGAGGCAGATGGTGCCTGTCTCCCTCCACTAATTAGGGAGGCAGTCCAGGTAACAGATTAGCTTTAGCTTAATTAAGCCAATTAAAGTCTCCTGAAATTAACTCTGGTCTTTGTGTATGTCACTGACCTTTCTAATAAAAGAGCTCTTTGGACAGATGCCGGCTATTTTCTGACAATAAATATAGTGGGACCTTTACACAAACCTCATTTCAGTTCTTATTTAGTATAGCAAAATTTCAGGGAAGAAGACGCTGTCAGTGCCCTCCTTTACAAAAGCTCAAATTGGACTCCTGAATGGGAGTTACACTAGGATGGAGCAGGAGAGGCAGTCAGATTGGAAAACCACAGAATCACAGAATTGTAAGGGTTGGAAGGGACCTCTAGAGATGATCGAGTCCAATCCCCCTGCCAAAGCAGCTCTCTAGTCCAGGTTGCACAGGTAGGCTTCCAAAAATGTGACTGGTTAGTATAAATGTGCCTGATAAACTCCTGAAATCCAAGAGGTTTAATCATAGTTGTCTTCCTTATTAATGTCCAATCCATTTAATTTAATTGCAGGTTTACTTGTTACTTTACTAGGTAACTGTGTAAACTCATCAAACGGAGATAAAGGAAGGGAGAATCCATTATTCCCTTCTTACACAGGAGACAAGTTTTGGGGAAATTAAATGATTCAGATTAGAAATCAAAAGACAAGAGGTCTGGTTTGAGTGGGTCATTTCATCTTCCTATGTATTCAAGGGAGAAAAAATGTATCCCTTTAAAGAGGTATTTGTTTCATCCTATGTGAACTGAGATGACTCGAATAATTATCTTTCAGATGGTGCAGTCTTGTGAGATGAATTTTATTTTTCCACAGAGATCCTACACCTAGGAGAAAAACAAATCAAGCCCTTCAGTCCTAGGTATATCCCTAATGTGCAAGTCTGATTTCTAGTAATGCTTCTTAAAAAGAAGTCAGAAACACCAATTAACCTGTCCCTTGCTTTGGGGAGTGAAGAAGTTTTGGTCTCTCTTTTTATTTGATTTCAATGTGTTTTCTTTAATACTAGTAAGATCCATTTAAAAATGTTTTTTCATGTTACGTTTCAGTTATAGAACTTCATTCACTGAGCCAAGCTGGTCCTGGTGTTTTCACAGTGACAAACACCCTATGTTGGTAGTTCTGTAGGAAGGAAAGTCTGAAGTTACCTACTGCTCAAGCGTAGCAGGGCAGTGGCCATCACTGCACTTAGATTACTTCATTTTTGTTAAAACAGAAAACCTCATGGCTTAGAGAATTGCTTGATTCTACTAGCTCTGACTTGAACTTAAAATTATGTAAGTGTAACATATTCTCCATTAGGTTGCAGAAGCTATCCTGCGAGAGACAGCACCTTCGTCCGCACAAGAAGAGAGATCATGGAGAGAGAAGCACAAGAGCCGCATCACCTCTCACGCAGGGCCAAAGGCAGCTCTGCAGAAACACTGCTTCAGAGATATTAATAGTGAAGTAAGCAAAGTATGTGCTCCTACTGCCTTTTGCCTGATCAGTGGCTTTTTACAAGCTGTGGCTAGTTAACTCAGTATGCCATGTGAAAGGCTTTTTTCTCTCTAATATCTCTATAATAGCTCTTCCACAGAAACTTTACAACATTGTCAAACACATCTCATCATTTACAATATATAGATACCTAAATATCTCATTGTGCAGTTTTTGTTTTGCTTTCTTTTGCTTCATAGTTCTTGTTTCTTTTAATGAGCATACTAATTACTACAAATCCTCCTTATTCTTTTTGTTAACATTCAGCTGAAATTTGCACTTTGTGCAAATGAACAGTCTCTCTGAAATTCCTTGTATCTGTTGGAAATTAATCTTCTGCTTCCACTGTGTAGAGCAAAAATGAGCTCAGTTTGTTTTCCTCCTGTGGCGTGCAGCCATGCACAAAAAAAAACCAACAAACAGAAAAACAGGTTTCAGCAACAGTTCTGAGAAGGGGGATATTGAGGACAGCAGACTTCTGGGCTTGTCCTTATCTGGGCTTTCATCATCCAACCAGTGTTGGTTCCAGTCCAACTGGAATCTGGCACAAGCATGAGCTAGACTGGTGGGCACACTGCCCAGATGTCCTGGGTGAACTCTAAAATGTCTGACAGAAACATGTGTTCTTTATCTGATCTGATGGCAGAGGAAGGCCTTGCAGCGAATAGAGGGGCTGCTGATTGTTTGAATCTAGAACTGAGGGCTCAGGGAAAAGGAACATGAAACAGAAGCACAAAATCAGTGTTGTAGTGATAGATGTGAAAATGGTGACTCGCTTGTGTTTCTTTGAGTTGCCTTAGTAGCAGCTGAAAGCTTTCAACGATTCTGTGACTCTGAATTTGTGATATAAAGCAAACTCTCATGCTGTTTTTCTGTCCAGAATTGAGATACTGTGCATGGGAGAAATCAAAGTGAAGGGACCATCTTGAGCACATGTCACAGAGACATGTGGTAAGCTTTATAAGATATTTTACATAAAGACTGCTAGGAATGGTGAGTTTCTTCAGCTGCAAACAAGAAGGTAAAACACCTAATATATGATTTATTTCTGTCAAAGCCAATAGAATTTGAGGATATATACAGAAATGACTGGGGAGCAAATCGAGTAATGATTGGTACAGGTTAAAGAATCAAGAGAACATGATTTTACAAAAAAACAAAACCAAACAAACAAACAAACAAAAAAAAAACTTGAGAAAGAGATACGTCGCTTGCTCTACCTCTATGAAAATGGTGTATTCTGCTGGCCTACAATTCATTTATTAACAATGAATCCTGTTTGTACTATAGCATGATCTAGTTGGTGAAGAAATGGCCGCTTCAAGCTGTGAGGCAAGATAAGCATCTATTTTAACTGCATATAATTAATTATTCTTTCAGAATACGACTTGAAATAAGTACAGATTGGCCCAAATAGTTAATAATTTAAGCTGTCTCCAATCAAGCTGATTTCTGAATGCATTAGAAACAGGGAGGAAACAAGCTGCCAGTTTCCTGACAGACATGCAGTTACAGATAAATGGTTCTGATTACTGATTACCATTCATTTGCACAAGGGAGAGTTCTACTGGATGATGGTGATCTCAGAACTAACTGGGCAGAATAAGCAGTCCATTCAGTGAGTACATGCTGAACCAGCCTCATTCCACTCTGTGGTTCCTGGTGCTGTACACGGGAGGGGCTGGAAGCATGCATCCAGAGAGACTCCAGTAATTTGGGTTGAGATTAGCTTGAGTTGCTGTGAAACTGCACCCGTTTTCTTGAGTTCTCTTCAATCACTTAGTTTCTGTCTATATTTTTAGTAATCCAACTATAGCTCTTTCCTTCTCTCTGTCTGCAATTTCTGAATTCTTTTACTTCATGAAAAATAAAGATCTTTAGTACTGATCATTTTTCTTGAGCTGAATGCCCAATCATATTTTGTCAGTGCATACTCACCTACAGATAAAAATGCACAGTTAAAATATTGTGTTCAAGAAATGTTTAGATGCTGTACTAAGGGGTATGGTTTAGTAGGGAAATACTGGTGGTAGGTGAATGGTTGAACTGGATGATCTTGGAGGACTTTTCCAACCTTGGTGACTCTATGATTCCATGAAAATGATTGTATTTGGATAATGTTGGCATATTCCCAGAGTCTGCCTTCAAAAAAATCTCTGAATTTAAAATAAAAATAGTATTTCTTTAGCAATGATTTCTATTCATTTCTGTATCTTTTAGTATCCTTGTCTGAAAGAGCTAATCAATAGCTTATCTCCTGCTTGGAGTTGCTTTATACTTAGAGAAAAAGATTTAGCTTTTGAAAATTCTACCACCTCCTGGTGTTCAAACTTTTTCCTTATTGGCTCTGTTTTTGTAAGCGTGATTTATTAATATAAAGATGGTGAGATCTTCTACAACAAAAATCATTTAAACTTTATGAATTCAACACAGAAAATTTTAGTCATTATGGAAAATTGGCCCCAGTGACTGTTCTTATAAAGGGAATTGACTGATCTTTTGTATTTGCAGTTTGTTAGTGCCTCATCTCTTGAGCAACAAGTCATGGGCTTGGGCAAATTAAGCTGATGGCTAATGTGTTTGTTTTTTTCCTGTGATCTGCTTACTCTTGCCTTCCGAAGCAGCCACTGTCCAGTGGATGAGACATTTCAAGTATAAAAAAGGTGGACATCTGGCAAGTAAAAATGAACTCCCACACAAAGTACTCTTCTGGATTGGCTCAGTTGTGAATTCCCAGGGAATAATACTTAGCCTATGGTTGGAAAAGTGGATAGACTGAAGGTTAGGAGCCTAAGAGCAGCTGTTGGCTTTGTACTGTGTACTTTGAATTACCCTGTGTTCCACGGAGGACTGGGGGAAGTGAACTAAGAGTCCAAAGAGGGAATCGCATATAAAACATGTATATATATATATATACACACTCATACACAATGTACATCTTCCAGAAGTTTTGAAAATATAATGAGCCACCTGCTGTAGAAGGATTTTAATGCTATGTTTATATCAACTTAATGCAAATGTATTTAAATCTTTTAGGCAATAAAAAGCTCTGTGCAAAAGGCTGATTCCTTGAGACTGGTAACAAAGGAATGTCAAGAAAAGAAACCATCTTACTGCTCCCTTGGCAGAAGCACAACACCAACTGAAAGGACAACACCTCACCAGGGGAGAGTGACACCTTTTGAATCAGAAAAAGTAAGTCGGTGACAAGGTCTGTTTAAACTACACGTATTTTCTCATTATGATATAGTTCAGAATTAAGATTGGGGTCGTGTTTCTTACAGAGCTGCTGCTTGGTCTTCCTGGCCTGATACTGTACTGTATTTTTGCCAGAAATCATCTTTGAGACTGTTCATACACTGGAATATTTCACAGAACTGTAGGGGCTGGAAGGGACCTCTGGAGATCATCTAGTCCAACCCCTCCTAAAGCAGGTATCCCAGAGCAGGCCACACAGACAGGTGTTCAGTCTGGTTTTGAATATCTCCAAAGAAAGAGGCTCTACAGCCCCTCAGGGTAGCCTGTTCCAGTGCACTGTAACCCCCCAAGTAAAGAATTTTTGCCCTCAGAATAAATTAATGACTGCGATATCACACCATGCCTCATTGTCTTGGCAACTCAACAAGGACCAAGAGCAAGAGCCGCAGCTAAAATTCCTGGGAGAAGGAGAGATAAAGCCCTATCTGTCACTTCTTCTCTTTCACCAGTCTCTTTCTTCAAAACAGTCATAATCAAGATAAAACACATGCACCATATCAGTGAACAGTTCTTGTGCATAGACATTCCCAGGAAGGGGGAACACGTTCCATCCCTATCACTGATTACTCCCATGTTACAGCAAGGCACTACTGTATGTCACAACCTCTCCGTATTGCTTCAGGTTGTACATCAACCCTCTCCTACTGGGAGAAGAACAGATGAGAGGAAAACACATGGAGCTGGCTCACATCTGAGTGTTTATAAGGGGCACAAGTCATGTTCATATGAAAAAGGTAAGATTTGTGGGAATTTTCTGCTTTAGAGTCATCTGCATGATTGATCCACCATTGTCAGTATAAGAAGCAGTGTGCTGAACGCATCTGAAAGCTAGCGTCTTTAAAAATAATCTTCTGTGCTCAGTGCAGAAATGTGACTGTATCCTCTTTTATTTTGCTTTTTCTTATAGGCACACCTTCACCCATTTCAGTTATCTCAGAAGATGCGCTCCTCTCAAATAAGTACAGCAATAACACTTACAGCTCTGCACTCTGCAGTAACAGCGAGGAAACACAGGTATTTCACTAAGAAAATCTATAAAATAATTCACTGCTTGTGACCTCAGTTTTCACATACAGCATGCTAACTCCCATATTTTAATGGCTTAGAAGTAACAAAGTACATTTCTTTATCAAAATATTCCTGCATGACCATTGGATGTTATTAAATTTATGTTGCTAGTTGGTATTTTAATCTTGGTTCAGGAACCGATTCTTAATCTTAAAAAGACAGCAAAAATGTTAAAACCTCAGAATACAGTGGCTTTTGCTATGACCCAAAGGAGAAGTGCCACAACTGCATATGAGAACGAAGTACTTACAGGTAATTCTCCTGCTCTTCTGGATGCTGAAGCAAAGGTTTGAGCAACTTATGGTTCTGGCTCTTATGTGATCAGCAACTGTCTTTTCCATGGGTGAACAGAAGTGAAACACGCTAAGAAAATCTTCCATTCCCACTTGCTTCCCAGCCACTTTAAAACTCACAGCCTTTAATCTGAGACTGATGCTGCCAAAAGGACACAGCTTCTGTTTCCTAATGAAATTGCAAATGTTTTTTTATTATGGAATGGGAGGGACTATTGTATCTGCAAGATCTGTACCTTTCTCCAGAACAAAGCTGAAGTACACATGATGAAATGTTATTTTTTTTTGCTACTGTTCAGGTCCCAGTGCTTGCTTCAGAGCCCCCCAGTACCTGGGCTTTCCATCTGTTGCTGGGCATTGCTTGCGTGCTCTGGAGGCACAACTATATGCAGTTTTACCAGAATGCACTCATTCCCTGATATTCCTTTGGTAGCTGAAGTCAATTGGAATTAATGCAGTTATGACCAAAGTATCAAAATTCACTATAAATCCAAGACAATATCAGAAAGAAGGGCAACTTTCCTCTTTGTGTGTAAATGTAAACACGTTTTTTTGAAGAGTTGATGAAAATTTGTTAAAAGATTTCTACAGCCTTTCTGTCTGTATGATTCTGACTGATATTTTCATAGATACAGCCTCCAAAATCAATATTATCTAGAAGGTCAATGTTACATGAAGAAAGAAGGAAAAATGAGGACATGGTGCAGGAAAAAATAGAGCATCGTGATGGAAAGGTGAGATAAATTAGGGTGCTTGAAGAGATCACCAACAGGGCTGCAACAGAGAGAAATCACACCTTCAAGTAGCCATAGAGAATTATGTCTCAAATGAAGAGTCCTTTCCTTAATGAAGAGCTCAAGTGTAAAGTTCACATTGTGAATAGCAGGAGCTATATATAGCTGATGGGATGGAAATCAAGTAAGCTATTTTTCTTATCTCCTATTGTGAGTTGTCTTTTGTCTTTCAACAAGTTCTGTTTGTTCCAGCTGCCTTTTTTTTTTTTTATGAGCTAGGAGGAATGAGGTACAGTTACTTCAAGACAAGAGTGTGCTAGCTGGGTAGTAATGATATTCAGTAGTGCAAGATTTGAGACCATTCCTTTCTTTCCTTGAAAGTAAGTCTAATGGCAGTGAGCTGTGCCAGCTGGACATCACCTGTAGGAGAAGTCTTTCATTACACAGAGTTGGCTTCACCTGTAGTAGCTGAATTGAGTCCAGTGCAGCCAACTCAGTTTGCTCAAACCTCATCTGTTAAACTCCCAAGTGACTTCCCTAGTGCTCTCAGCTGAGGCTTGTTCTGCAGACTGTAGCATGCTTCTTATATTACACTGCTCCAAGAAGGCTTATTTAGTTAAAATATTTCCTTGATGCTGACTGAGTGTAATCTTTGTCCAATCACAGCAGTCAATTCTGGATAAACCTTTTGGCTATATGAAGTTAAGATAGTGAAGTAAGACACAGGTTCCTGAGCCTATTCAGTTCAGAACTTCTCCTGTCAATACATGTGTTGTTTAATGCTACTTTCCAGTAAGCAGACATGGAGAAGGCTTTGCGATATAACATTGTTCAGAGGATAATGGTTTGTTGTACCTGATTCCTTATAGCTAGTGCTGAGATTGGTAGAAACTTCCACACAGTCTCATAGAAGTAGAAAATACATTATTCACTGTTTTGATGCTTGGAAGAAAAATTATTGTGAAAAAGTCCTTTTTACCACGGTATTTGATTTATAAAACTTAGTGTTGGACTAGTCTTGAACTCGAGAGTGGCCAAAAGGGAGACTGAGTCATTAATACTTACATAAACTAACTGGAACTTTTTCTAACAATGCCTTTTGTAGTAAGTGTATACAAGAACATCTGTCTATTACTAACTAGTAATGTTTAAACTAAATCATTTCTAAAACTATCTTGCCCTTGGTATTCACCTCCTTCCCCTGAGAATATTTATTCCTTTTCACCTTGCTAGGATGTATGTTCTTTTCGTGGAGAGCCTATGACAACATTGGAACTATATGGAAAAGCTATAGCACACCTTATGGTTGTCTTCTTTTTTAGAATTTCACCGAATGAATTAAATTATGGGGTTTTATATATGCTATACATAACTAGCTGCTATAGTCATTCTGGAAAACTGTTTATTAAGGGCTGTATTTGGAAGGAGGTCTTCTTAGACAAACATATTGTTTGTAGGACAGCACACTGATGATATTATTGCCACATGTTAAGAAGTCTTGATCAATTTTGTAAGGAATCTTTGCTTGCAGACATTTAACTCTGTAGTATTCATTGTCCATTCAGGCTTATGTTACTTGGAAAAAAATAGTTGTTAACATGTCAACTTTCTGTGAATACATCATTTTTGTTTGCATAATCCAGAACCTAGGCCTCCTGGGCAACTGATATGGAATGAGAACCAGCATATACGAAATCACTCTAAACAGTAACTGAGGTCAGCCAATGAACAGCCTGTATTGCTTCATTACTGACACAGGGCCATGTGTCTTATCTTGGTTAATAGAAGAGAAGGTGGTGGGGTGGGAATTTGAGCCAAGTACTTGAAAAGCAATCATTTTTGCTAGAAGATAATGTCAGACTTTTTTTTCTCTTTTATGTATAAATGAGGAAAAAAAAAAACCCCATACACGTGCTGTCGAGATAGCTTTGAAATATAAAGGCATTGAGTGGGTACTCTGAGTGACTTCAATTTTATTGGAGTGCTACTCTGAGTGACTTCAATTTCATTGGAGTGCAGCGTTACATCCTTTGCCTTCATTCACATTAGGTGCTCTGTGTTTTTGAAGGTTGAAGATGTTCTTATTGATGGACGTAGAATCATCACTTTCCGCAATGGTACTAAAAAAGAGATCAGTGCTGATAAAAAGATGACAACAATTAGCTTTTACAATGGAGATGTAAAGAAGATCATGCCAGATCAGAGAGTGGTATGTAGCACTTGTTTTCTTTAAGGAAAATTATATGGCTAAGTCATCCGTCAAACAAGTTCCTACTGTTTATTTGTGTAAGAGAAATGCTAAGTCATGGCTTGAAATAGTGATTGAGCAGCTGGTAGGAAAGCAGGGCCAGCACAGTGGAGTTCAGGTGCAGGCAATGTACCTGAGCAAGCAGAAGGGGTGGAGCCAGGATCCATCCCTTCCCAGACTTTATTTAAGGTTTGGCAGCGGGAGCAAGGACATCTTGCTGCAGATTTCTGTGTACTTGAGGCTTTCCAAGGGTAAGCAGATTTTTTTTTCCTTTGTTTCTGTGTCTATAGTTGCTGCATTTGAGCTTGTCCTCAACTGCTGCAGTCTAAGACTTCGTTACTGTGCTGTCATTACTGTGCTTTCCATGGCACAATAGTGTTACATCTTGAAATATTATTTCTGGAAGAAATTGATGAAGGCTCTTATTCCTCCTGCTCAGGGAGGCTTTTCCATCTATAAGGACAAGAATGGAAAGAAGTGAAGGTAACAGTCAGAGAAGGAACAGGCTGGGATTGGGCCAAGGAGATCAAAGGAAATTGAAAGAAGGCAAAATGTAGGGGAAGCCATCTGAAAGAGAGACTGCTTTTTATATGTTTTAGAGTAGGTTGCACGAGAGTTCTTCCCTCTTGGCATTAGGTAATTATGTTTAATAAGAACACGAGCTAATGTGGAGATAAGTAATGTCTTAGCAAGAATGTGAACATCTTAAATTAATAATGCATGAATATGATCCCATCCACGGGGAGGTGGGAGGCTCGCTCTTATGTGCATTGTTCTGCTCTATGCTCTGGAAAGTAGCAGCATCTAGAGAAAGCCAGGAGAAGGAGTTGTGAATGAAAGAATTTAAATGCAAACATATCAACTTATACGGATGGCAGATACAGAAAATGGCCTTGAAATGACTTCTTAAAGTTGACTTATTTTTAACCACATTGCTATGGTAGAATCTTCTTATGCAAATGTTATGACCATGCTACAGACAGTTCACTCTCCTTCCAGGTTTACTATTATGCAGATGCACAGACAACTCACACTGCTTATCCAGAGGGCCTAGAGGTGCTGCAGTTCCCTAATAATCAGATAGGTATGCAAGAACTCATGAACGTGAACTGTATGTGAGGAAGTGTCTTTATTATGAAAATGGTGTCTGAGCCTAACTCTAGCAGATCTGGGGGTTTTTTCTTCCAATTTGCTTTGTCGTTGCTTTTCGTTTCTGGTATGATCTATCACCTTACTGCTCATTTTCCTCATAAAAAGAAAGATAATAAAAGAGTATAGATGCATCCCTTCTGTAGTTTCACTATTTTATTTGATTCTTTAAATTCTCTAGCAGTAGACAATAGAGGATAGAATTTCCATGCTCACTTCAATGTCTAAAATCTCATCTAGCTCTGTGTACAGCTATGAGAAAAGATTTAGAAAGTGTCTTTGGAATTCTGTTTTTCACAGAAAAACATTATCCTGATGGCACCCAAGAAATCGTGTTCCCAGATCGCACGGTAAAATGCCTCTATAGTGATGGACTCGAGGAAACTTTTTTCCCAGATGGTACAATAGTAAAAGTAGAAAAGTAAGTCTCCTTTTAGAGACAAGGACTGGCACTGGGCACAAGGTTTCTAATATATAAACCTGTGGTTTGATTCTGCATGACTGGGAAACTTCCATATGAAGAAAGGGATCTGGGAAAGAACAAGTGTTTTGCTAGAACAGGGAACTGCAAACTGTTTGCTTCTGCTTTGATTCACAAGTGACCATATGTTACTGGCAAAGTAACCGTGGAATGTTTCTCATTTAGTTACTTTATGGTCACTCTCTATATCTGGCCAGGGCAACAATGTAACTTGAAAGTAAGAAGGAGGCCAGTCGTCTGCATTAACAATATAGGACTCAGAGAGGATTCTTAGGTTCTATTTTTAAGTTTTTGACTCATTTTCTGTTTTTGCCAAGACATTTCAAATACTTTGTTTCTATTTCATATAAAATGAGGACAAATAATGATACAGGAATTACTTACACATGCCTTTCTTGTGCATAGGGAACACTGTTGTAAAAGAGATTTTTCTGTTAGCAAAATGCCTTGAGATCCCTGTATGTAGAATTCATGTAAAATGCAGTTCCTACCATCTATTAACTATTATGTATAGAAGTACCTTTGTATTGAAATTGGATTGTGATAACTGATCCCTAATACTACTGGATGCAAATTCTGTGATGAATCATATAGCCTGTGGAAGTTTCTACTTTCATTGTGCTGTCTTAGGCAGCTAGGTGTGATAGGTTAATAACATACAGTGCTTTACAGCCCATTCACTCGTGGCTATTGTTTTCAGGAATGGCGATAAACTAGTGGTGTTTAGTAATGGCCAGAAGGACTTTCACACTGCACAGTTCAGAAGGAGAGAGTACCCAGATGGAACTGTAAAGACTGTGTACTGCAATGGCAGGCGAGAAATCAAGTACTTGTCTGGACGGGTTCGAATCAAAGATGAAGAGGGTAATATTATTCTAGATAAGAAGTGATTCCTTCCCTCAGCAGCTGCACTGTAAGTGGCTCAACAAATTTTCTCTGTAGGATTTAATCTCTCCCCCCTGCTGGATATGTATGTCAGTTTAAAAAATTCTTTCCTGATGTCTTGAATGCTTTTCCGTTGTTGTTAATTATTAAGATTAGAACGTGCATCAGTGAAAACCACTACTTTTAATGAAATAAATTAAGGATAATATTCCTAATGACTGTGTTCTGTACAACTATGAATCATCATCACACACCACAAAGGAAAAAAAAAATATCTTAACAGGTGGAGACTAGCCTACATTTGTGTCCTGAAGTTACGGAGGGAGAAGAGGAATTAGAAGGTGCTAAAGTACCTTTTACCTTTCAGAAGTGGCTGAGAGCTGGGGCTCTTAAACCTGGAGAAGGCTCAGTCTTATCAATGTATATAAATAGCTGATGGGAGTGTATATGGACTCTTCTGAGCAGTGCCCACTGACAAGGCAGGAGGCAAAAGGCATACACTGAAACACGTGAAGTGATATTATTATAATCTGAGTATAATGTCTAGTGTATTTGAAGACAAAGTGTGATGTTTATTCCTTTCTGGTCATTGTTGCAGAAAAAAATGCCGCTTCTTCCATCATTCTTTTCTCATACCTCCTTTGTGTTGCTTTGTTTTTGAATTAACCTCTCCCACTACTACTGCCTTTATACTTCCAGTAGTATAAAAACATTTCTGGTCAGTTAATCTCTACAGCTTTAAGGCTTTTTGGATTGCACTTAATACCTAGGGGGATTAATCATTTACCAGAAACTGCTTTCAGCTCCCTTCCCAGTGGACTGGCTGTCCATCATCTGTCTTGAATTCTTCCAAAGCACTGAAGCATTTCCCCTGTATAAGTTATCTTGCTACCTCCCCAGTGACTGCGAAGACCAATTATTTGCTTGTGCCCTTCAAATTCCTGTAGCAATGAGCATGCATTCATAGAATGTTGCTTTGGCCTTTTCTCACACCTACATGCAAAATAATTGCAAGGGAATGGAATTTCTCTCTCTTCTCTTTACTTTCCAGTGGGCCAGGCTGCCAACGCGTTACCATTCAAATTGTAGATCATCTTCAGAAGAAATAGATTGAACTGAGTAGAAAATGTTGTTAATATTGACCATATTCATGGTGTAGTTTATGAGTTTAATTATGATGTTCTAAGTATCCAGGTAGTTTGATGTCAGATGGTGTGGTAAAAACATTGTACTGCTTTTCCTTGGCTTCATTATAACAAAGGAACATTTTAAAACCTATGCTTTTCACTACTGATGCATAAAATATATTGAATGTGTTTTGTGAAACAAAAGTCCAATCAAAAGAAATCTAAGAGATCATTCTTTTCCATGTGTTTCACTAAGAATTCCTGCTCAGTGTGGCCTCATTCTGACTAAAACAAATCTATGGATGTGTTTGTTTTTTTGATTGGCCATTGTAAAAACAGTGAATGTGACTCAGTTTGGTTAGAAAAACTGATGTTTCTAAGGCACAGGAGATTTCATTCTCAGGAGTTTTGACAAGGAGTGCCTGCTCTCCAGCTGTTATGCTTATATCCTCTTTGTTTCAATAGTGAAATTCAGATTTGCCTTAAATTGTTGATTGCCATTCATTTATCTGTGTATATAATCCTTTAAGTTCAATAAGGAATTATTTTGTCTGTAGGCTGCTTCCTTCATTGAGCACTCTTGACTCTACTTGCAGAAACCTTCTTGTTCTGGAATAAAAGGCATGCAGTCCTGAACAGACGTAAGTGATACGTGTAGTCTCCTAGGTCTCTGAAACTATGTGAACACAGACATGTAAGTGTGAAAACACCTTGCTAATGTATGTGTTCTCCTTGCCAGTTCCTGCTTACAAGGAGCCTGATACACAAGTACACCTTGATTCTACTTTCTGCTGCCTGACAAATCAATGGGGAAATTTCCATTTGTGAAATCAAATGGTGAGATAACAAAGGGTACTTAGGTCAACTGGTGTCTGACCTCTACTCATACTAGTACATGTTTTTCAAGCGATATTTTATAGCACGATAGCAAAGGGATTACTGAAGAAAGGGGTGCTATTTCAGTCTCCTTTTCTAAGGAAAGGAAAAGTATGTAACTGATGAGCTTTGTCAGGTAAGGAGCCCTTCTCAGACCAATTATGACAAGTTGGACTGTTTTTCACAGGCTAATACTCACACCTTGTCTCCTTTATCTTCCACTTGCTTTAGGTAATCAGAAGCTGCTTGCTCTACCAGCTATCATGCAGGAACACTAATAATCCAAATTTTGTAATGCGTATTTGCCTTAGTTGTAGCAATACACTTGCCTACTCTGAAGAGACAGCTTACTATGACTTTTGTTCTGTGGTATGCAGTGATTGTGTTTTTTATGAACCCTCTGGGGAGGTGGGGACACAGCTGGGGAAGCTTGTTTCCCTCCACAGGTCTTCCGGCACTAGAAGAAGCATGTTACAGCCAGTATTTGGCCTCAGTTTTGAGACAAATGTAGAATATGATGTGGGTGACTTCTCAGCAATAACTTCAGTTTTAGACAGCTGGGGGCAGCAAAGGTGTGCAAGAGAAGAGTAGCAACCTTACAATCTCAGATGCCTCAGTTCAGTGTTATTAACCTTCCGTGCCTACCTGATCAGTGGAGAAGTCATACTGAAAGCAAAACAAAGCTGCCTAATTGCTGCACTCCTCAGGTTGCTAACGCAGAGTCTGTGAGACAGAGGTTTGATTTGCTCTTCAGAACGTAATATTTGTAGCTTCTATCCTGTTCTCCCATATCAGATTTCTTTCTCACCTTGGGAAGCCTTCTTTATCAAGAGCTTATGGGGGGGGGGCGGGGGGGGGGGGGGAAGGTGAAAACACTGTAACAGGGCATGCCAGTACATATTTAAAACTCATTTTCTGTTAAGAATTTCTGCAGAATCCTACAGGTCATAAAATGAAAGCTGTTTCATACAGTGTAAAATCAACCTGAGGAAAGTGATGTCAGGAAGCTCACTGGATTGTTCAAAGATGTTATTGTTTGTGTGACTCATCACCTGCATCTTTATGGACTTGAGGGCATGTTGGATGTCTCTTTGGTGTAAACTGACCACCTTTTTCAAATCATAAAGCCAGGAAGAGAAGCAAAGATTTCTGAGATAAATAATAAATTAAGACAGGTATTTCTGAGGATGTTTTGAGAAATCCAATTCTCCATTTTTATTTTGAGATTATTTTTAAGAGTTATTCAGTGCTTTCACTTTCAAAAATAATCTCTCGTGGTAATTGCTACGTTACAATTTTTATATAAGTTATGCTTTGAAATATTTCTCTTTCTAATACAAATTCAGTATATCCACTTCCTAAAGATGTCGTACAGGCATTATGAGTGACTTAACATCCTGCAGTAATACGTATCATGAAGTTAAACGGTCTGTGCCTTTCTTTGTCTTGTGCTATTGTTTGCTCATTAATTTGTTTATTTCCTTTATGATGCTCTTTACATTTAGGTTATCCTTGGAAGCTTGAAGTGCTGCTTCATTGAAAGGAAAAATAAGAACAAAACTTCCTACCTGGTGGACAGGCATCTGGCCTTTATCAGAGAGGAAATAGGGGCGTGTGCTTAACTTGTAGTTGCAGACTTCAGGTGAAGGTGACCACCGACTGAGCTGGGCAGAAATGAATGGAGAATGCACAGCTGGAAGTTTGTTTTTAGCTTCAGTTTTTGCTTGGGAGGATGCTTTAGGCATGTTCATCTTTTCCCGCAGCTGGGAAGTCAGTGTTTCCCTTGGATGTGCTCTGGGAGTTTTCTTGGTCAGAGTAGACACCTTATGAATTGAACTTCTTGCAAACTGCAGGGCAGGTTGTGTTGGCGAAGCAGAAATACGTGTAGATACTTTTCGACAAGAAAGTAAGCCAGGAGCCTTCTCTGGGGCACTTGGACTAGTTCTTCTCCAGGACACCTGTCTTCTCACAGCTTTTGACCCAGGCATTTTATTCTGCCTGTGAGTGTCAATCTGCTTGTAGTTAAGCAGTTCAACAACATCATGAAGAAGCTTTCTCTTCACAGCGTCATCAATGGAGCAGTCTAAACACAAGGCTGGATTGTAGTTCACTTCTAAAAGCCACGGCTTGAACTCGTCATCAACCAGGATGTCAAAGCCAAAGAGCTCAAAGCAGTTGGAAGCCTCTGGTAAGGGGGTTACAGCAAGCAGGGTGAGAATCACGATGTTATTTATCTTTTGCCACAGTAGCACATCATTGACCCCAAAAATTCGAAGGTAAGAGCGGAATTTGCTGAATGTCCACTTGCACCCACAGCCAATCCCTTCTTTATATGTTCTATATGAAGCTCCATGTTTGTTTATGCTGGTGTTTGTTAGGTGGGCATAGACATTGTCTAGAGAACTGAGGTCAAACTTTTCAGTGGCAAACCTCACCAGTCCCTCTTCATACATGTAAATGGTGAGGGGGCAAAAACTGGTGACACACACATAGAGGCGAAGATCCAGTTTATACCCTGAAATGAGTAGGGGGTTGCTAATGTACTTCTGCACAATGACTGCACGGTGATATACTAAGTCTTTGATGTCTTGGAAAATGAGTATGCCCCTTCCACGGGAGAGATGCACAGGTTTGCATATCCAGTAGCTAGATCTTCGACCTACTGACTGTCTCTCCTTGCTGTATTCTGCTATGAATTTGATGTAATCATTAGGCATGATGAACGCCACTGGACTAAATTCATACAGTGCTGATCGATATGCTCCTTTCATACGTTTCAGATGCCTTGCTAAATAGTCTTTTCTGGTGATCCTGACCGCTTCCGGGTAGTGGTTAAGTCTCTGCCATGGTTTAATGCTGTGGTGGTCTGTCATAGGAAAAGGTGAGTTCCGCCAGTACAAGTTCCAGTCTGTGTCATCTTGCTCCTTTTGGTCAAATTCAGCCCAACCACGTTCCAGTAAAACCTCACGAACTATTGCAGGGGTGTTTACATGGAGGCGGAACACCAAAGGCTTCAAGGTTTCTCTGGCATCATCACCTGTCATCGTTTCCACCTTAGTAGCTGAAAGAAAACAGAATTGCCAGGAAGGAAACAATGATTCAGGCTGTGTTAAATCGTCAGCCTTGTTGTATTCTTAATGTTTGTCACTCTCAACATGTTCTTGAACTGTATCACTCCTGTGTTTCTACTGCCCAGGAACGAGAAGCCAAAGGCTTGTTTAAGCTGAAAGGTATATTAGAAGGGCACCAATTCCAGATAGTTGTTAAGATACAGCTTTTCAGCAATCGGTGCTTTGTGCTACGTCTTCAGTTTTGTTGTATTTGCTCTTTCTTTGAGGTAGCCTACTACAATAGCAGTCCTAAAACTTCTGTAATTCGTGAATATTTACTGAATTACAATTTCCTGAAATGGGAAGCTTTTTTTCCACAGAAGAAAAGTAATGTAAGTTTTGTCAGTCACAGAACAGATTAAGGCTATTTCATCCACATGTGAAAAACAACTCAAATTATTGCATGACATAAAACGTGCTTCACTTTTCACCGACATCTGGTGGTCCTCTTGTAGGATGCACCTGTGTCTTGGCTGACCAATACATTTTGCTGCTGCTAGCAGGCTCAACTACGGACTGTAGCTGAATTCTCCCTAGTGAGAGCTTTCCTTGGGTAAGGGTTTGTTGGAAACAGGAAAGGAACAGCGTAGGTGCTGCAGTGCAGTAGTGATGTAATAGGACTTAAATAACTAACACCACAAAGGTGAAAGTAGTCCTGCTGTGTCTCTAATAGGTAGTGCTTCTGAGGAAGCTGAGGGTTTTCTGTTGAGTGTGTGCAACTAGCTTGGTGGCATGGTGATCCCAGGAAATGTTTGTTGTCTTTGTATCTGCTTTCTTTCCCGGGAGTTTTTTCCTGCTTGATTGTTAAACAGCAGTATGTCACATAGATATGTATATGCAAATCAAAGCAAGCTTTACAGTAGCTGGTTCACAATCTTAGGCAAAGATTATTAAATTAAGAAAAACATTTGTAACTGAGAATAGCCATGCTAGGCATTTGGATGAGCCAGCTTGGGATTGCAGTTTTGTGTTTTCTGCGCTGCTAGGCATTCCTACTAGCTGTATCTCAGTGAAAGGCACTGTTGCATGAGAAACTAGAGCAAGGTAAACTGTGCAATCATAATCTCTGGTAGGTAATCATAAATCAGGCTGCTTGTTGCGTCTGAAGAATGAAGCTGCCTTTCATGGTTTTCCATACCAGGCTGCGTTAATGGCACATCTTTCATACCACTAGTGCTCAGAGAGCAGCTTACAGGAAATTGCTTCACCAAGCCTGAATATCACAATCATGAGCTTCAGATTTCCAGGTAATTAAATGCAAAGAAAACAAAACATTTTAACTAACAGAACTGTTACTTGCTTTTTAAAGAAGTCCAACTGCAAATAAGCAGAAGCTGTTACAGTAATGGTACAAAAGTAACGGTGATTTTAATGAGTGAATTTTACTCCTCTATGCAGATGTGTACCTGCATGAATTCCCACCTCATCATTTTGTACAGTTCTGCCTGCATTCCCCTAGCTCTCCATTTTTGGCCCAACCTTTATTAACCTGAAAATCCACCCACGTGTTTGCAGACATTCATCCACAAAGTGGAAATGGCTGCAGCTGCCTGTGAGCTCGCTGGCATCTGACACCCACCTATGGTTGCAGACATTCCCCTTGGAACGAGGCCTGTGGTTGTGACCTCACTTTTCCAGTGGAGCTGAGCAGGGCTCTGGAGAACTAGGCAGTCCCGACCTTTGCCAAGGCTCTGGCTCTGCCTTGGCTGCTACCAGAGGTTGGTACATCACAGTTGCTTGTCTTTATGCCTGTGGGAGGCAGATTTTGTAGAAATATGATCCTTAGTGGTTAGGCATTGAAACTTTTTGCTTGCAGCGTCGGAGTGGACTGTCTCTGTGTGACTAAACTCAGCAGACTGGTAGGTGTTTTGTTCTAGAGTTAAACTGTCAGGGCCACAGACCATAGTGTGGGTCTGAGAGTTGCCTGCCTTGGGATTCTGTTTCAAAAGCAGCCTTCGTAATCGTTCTTTTAGGTCTTATTTCTGTCCAGCAAGCAGCCACGTATTGCAAGGCCAGAAAGGAAGCCCGCCAATCCAGCTTCATCCCATCTACACTGCTTAGCTATGTGCAGCAGGTGTGGGCTTAAGCACAGCTACCTGCAGCAAGAGCACGCTCCCTGACTCGCAGCACAGGGGCAAGGCTGAGCAGGCGCACGCTGTGTCTGACTGAGCAGAAGCGCTGAGGGCCGGCAGGGCCCCCTGCGCTGCACGCCTTCCCGGGCCCGCCGCCCCGCACGTACCTCTGCCGCCTTCAGCCCCTCCAGGGCCGCTCCCGCCGCAGGCGCTCGAGTGGGCGGGAAGCGGCGCGGCCGGCTGCTGGAGCCAGCGGCCGTTGCTTGGCGATGTGGAAGGGCGGGCGGGCGGCCCCACCGCCGTGTCTGAGGCACGTCCTGCCGCACCCCCCCCGGGCTTTCATCCCGTTACGGTGGAAGCTATTAACCCATCTGTATTAATTACGTGAAGTTGGCTGCCTTAGCACCGTCTGGAGCCTCTAACGCACGGGCTGCCCGCCACCTGTTTGCTGCCTGATAGTGCAGATAGTTTGCCTGGTGCAAACTATAGGCACAGCCAGCTTCTAGCAGAATGCTGCTCACAGCGAGTGTTTCAAAAAGGCAGGATCAGAGCAAGCCCAGTCTTTATAAACGTGGTTCCACGATTGTAGATCACTGGAGCCATTGTATTGTATTCCCTGTAATCAGGTGAGCAACTCCAGTGGCTGCCATCTTCTGATGTTGCACGTGGTTTTTTCAGCTTTGGGATGTAAACTTGTGGTACCAGGTCTGACCCACAAATACAAGAATGTTAGGGTTTTAAGAGTCCAGTATACACTTGCTAAGACTTTATTAATAAAGTTAAAAAAGGGGCATTTCATTATATGGAAGTCTGAAGTCAGATAATCTTCCTTTATAAGGCTGAAATGTCAAAAGAAATTTGTGCTCCTAAGACATTTGTATTATTTTAGCCTCAAGATCTGTTTCTTTACCTTCTATCTGGAGACAGTACACACTGGAAAACCTGTGGGGACCTGCGTATAGGAGATGGCCTTGATTACTGTGACCCTGATGGGTTAGATATGTGTTTCCTCAGTGTGAGGTCCCACATTTTTCTTTTCTGTAGCAGCAGGTATCCCAGGGGCTCTCTTAGCTTCCAGGTACTCAACCACTCCATATGTCACCATAGACAACGTAAGTACAGCCAGTAAGATGTACAGCTTGATGTAGACTCGCAGTGTGGTGCTGTAACCAAAGGCAATGACAAATCCACATGATTCCCAGAGACGGTAATTTGCAAAGGCAGCCTCTGTGTGTTTCTCAAATAAAACACCATAAAGACCTGAAAACAAGGAGACAAGGCTTGTGAAGGTTACATTTGGAGCTGTGTATTTTCTGCAACAGGGAGAAATAAGCCACGTCAGGGAAAATAAACCCTCCCTTTTAAATGACGTAAGAAAGTAAGTACAAAACCTATTGTAGAACGTTTTTTCACTCATATGAATTGTAGTAAGTTAAATAACAGAGCAAAAATGACCAAAGAAACCAAATAACATGGAAAAAGGGAAAGAAAATGAGCGGAAGAAAGTATGTATGCTGTCAAAGTGAAGTGATAGGAAGATTTTTTTTTTTATTAATTATTGGCCAGAAAGGGGGAAGGTTTTTAGGCAAGTCCTTACACGCTTTCATATTCACTGGAAAGCTCCTGCTGAGTTTGGACAGCTGCACACTCTTATCTGGGATTCAGGCAGGGATTTCTGCCTCCAAATCCTACTGTGGGAGAACCCAGGGAAGGGCAGAGAGCTCACTTCTCTCTGGGTGCTGAGCTAGTATCTGTGCTGATAAAGGAATCATGTGAGAAATGTGACAAACCTTGACTTTTCTCATTCATTTCAGTATCTAGCAACTGAAGTTGCTAGATAAGCAAGTATCTGTAAGTATCTAGCTTATATTTCACATAAGCATATTCAGCCAAAAGACAAAGAGTACAAAGTTCTCTAAAATTCTGAGTCTTTGTCACTAACGCTGCTGAGCTGTGGAAGGGCACCCTGGGCTGGCCGAGTGCATGCACTGCTAAGCCTGAATTCTTGTTGGCAGCCATAGGGCTTTACTTTCATAGAAATCATCTGTCTTACACTGCCTGCTTTCTCGCTCCTGCAGCCTCTTCCCCTTCCTCTGGTGCTGGTAGGCAATGATACGAAAGAGTACTGCTGAAAGTTATTTTTTTGTCCAGCTTTATAAACTTTCCAGACTGGTTTACATCCTTTCTAAAGGCATGTGTCATAGTGGAGAGAGCTCTATTTTACTGCAGACTGCTGCAGATTTGTGCGTGCAGTTGTTGTCCCTGAAGTGCATTTATTGCCAGGAAGGTGATAACAGCAACCGTGCTCTGTTTAGATAAGAGAGGGAAGTACACACTCTGAAATGAAGCAGCTTTCAACTGAAAATAGAGTGCACACATACACAAGCGTGTTAGGAAACTAAAAAGATGAAATGATTCATCCATTGTTTGCCTCTATACCTCTAGGGGGAGCTCTAGCATTAACTATGTACAACAAGCCAAAGTAAACCAATTCTGATTACCGTAAAATGCCTGAAGTGTGGGACACAATGATATTGTATTTATTCAGTGGTTAGTCTGCTGAAATGGAAAAGGCATTCATGGGAGGTTGCCTGAAGAGGCACCACAGACCTTAGTCCCTAATGCTATTTTAGAGGTCTTAGTCCCACCTCGTAGCCTCTGGAGTCAGGAATTTCTCATACAAGTTAATGCTGCTTTCCCTCTGCAAAAGTGATGAAGAGGAGAAGAGATTCTGTCCCAAACAGGCATTTCAAACTGCTGATCTTGTTCTGGGATGCAGCATTATAGAGCAATGTCACTGCATAATTTCCTATCATCACTGTGACAACGCAAATTCTGCACATTTTGTTACTGGGAGCTGCAGAATAACAGTAAAAGGTGATAAAAAAGGATACTGTGCAAACATAAGGAACTTATGCCTGTTTTTTTTTTTCCCAGTTATCAACAAATCTGAAGTTTTTATAAGTATCCATCAGGAGCCTGGGACTGTGGGTGACCCGTGACAGTACTGTAGCAGTGGTCAGACTCGTCACAGCACTGCAGAGCTTACTAGCTACACAAGTTGTGCACTATGTGGGCATTAGGAACTGCACTATCTTTCATCCTCCATCTCTGAAGCCCACTGTACCTACCCCTTTCTTCTAATGAGGGCATCAGGTGCCCCTTCCTCAGGTACGCAGGAACCACACTGAGATGTCCTCAGGGAAGTCAAGTATCAGAGGACAAGGACTGTGGGAAGATCCTTCATCATAGCAGGAAACATAAGATTCTGAAGGATGATTTTCGAGAGTGTTGGGAAGGAGAGAGGTGGACATCCAGGGAGACAGCTGGCAGGAGAAGCAGGACATGAATTACCAGCTTTAATTCAGAGAGTGCAAATTATCACTGATGCTCTCTCCCTTTGTAAACCAGAATAATGAGAGCACTGACTTACAATTGTACCAAAAGCACAAGGCTGTGGGTTGAGATGAGAGAAGCTGAGAGTCTGTTGCTTGACATACGTAACAGTTCTGCTCTAAGTGATATGACCTGGAACTGCTGGAAGGACAGACTGTTCTGACTGGTCACTTCCTTATTTGTGGAGGAGACTCCAGGAGTGCTGGAAAGGAGCTGCTTTAAGTGCCAGGCAAAGGACTGTGGTGATTTCCCTCCACTCTCTAGGGGAAACATACTGATTTATACAGTGAGCAAAATCATTGAATCACGTACTGAAGCAACCAGAGGGATGAGAAAAAGGGAGGCCCAGATGCACAGGCAGACGTGAGCCCAAGTGAGCTAGTTCTGTCACCTACGTATTCCTACAGGATCTGCCAAACTTGAATTTGAGATGGAGTAAACAATATCAGTGAAATAAGAAACAAAGTACAAGAGCAAGTGGGAGAGCATTTAACAGTATCTTGTGGACGCAGGCTATGGCACTGATTTAAAAAGACTCTGACTGACAGTCTTCAGCAGACTGTATGTATTTCAAGTCATCAGAGTCTATGGCTTTTTCTTGCCCTCTCCATCATTGTAATCTGTCTTCAGCCTCTAGAAGAGCACTTCCTCTACATTCCATAAAAGGTAAGTATAAGAGAACCCTTTCAGAAGTTTCTATCAGCCTGTTATCTGTACTGTGCATAATACTGGGTTTAATAATTTCATTGTATCACAAAGCAGATAATCATAAAAGATTATTAGGACATCTGTAGTGCCTCAGACAAGAAGTCCAAACATAGCCTTGCAGCAATGAACTCATAAGGTGAGAGTGTAAGAAATAAGGCAAGTATGGAATCACCTTTCCACTGCTGAGTCTGACAGTCAAAGGCACAGGATCTTTCTGAGTTCTAAATTTCCTCTGTACCACCAGGCTTAGTAACCCCCCAAGAACATTTCCCCCTGAAATAATGTAATGCCAACTTAAGACCATTTACGTTTTTGGGCTCTTGTAAATCCTTTGGCAACAAACACCACAATTTGATTTTGTATTTTCCAAAAAAAGCATTTCCTTCATTTTCTAAGAAACCTGCTGCAGGATTGTGCTATTTGGCGCCACTTGTTCTGTTATTGAGAGAAATAGTGAATATGTCATTTTCTAATCACCTTTCCTGTATTATTCATGATCTCGGTGACTGCTTTCCTTACTTACCACTTGTCCAGGCTGAAGCGTTCTAGTTCATTGTTCTTCCTTCACATGGGAGTCTCTCATGACTCTGCTCCTTTTTGTTGCCTTTTAGTACCTTATCACATTTGATTATGATTTTTAAATGGAGTAAACAAAAATGCATGAATAGTAGATTTATGTGGCTGCATAATGTTACTCTCTGTGTTTTTTTCCCTCTTTTTTTTTTTCTAATAACTACTAAAAGCCAATTTTCTGCCTCTTTTGTTACTCAGATTTGGGTTGATTTTTTCAGTATTCTTTTTTTTTTTTAAAGACAATATTACGTTTAGTTTATTCTGAATCTTCTAATTTTTCTGTGAAGTACACTCTTCCAGAATATTTATTCTGAATACCTGTTATTGTCTTTTGCATCTCTCTTCATCTTGGAAAAAAAATATTTAATAATTATTCTCCTTTCTCATTCCCAACTTCTTATTTATTCTAGTCTCTAAAAAGCTAATATATGTCTTTTAGTCACTGCCTTAAACTCATTGTAATTATTATTCACGTCCAGATTGCTTATAAATATAATCATGCAGATTTTTGTATCTCAGGAGAATTCATTTCATTGTCACCAAGACTTACCATTAGTTTGTGTCTGCCAAATGGCATCCGATAAGCCCCAAAGAGCAGGGAATATGAAAAACACGACAAGCTGGTTAGAATGAGGCTTCCACAGCAGTAGTGCTATTATGCAGGCAGTGTTGGTAACTGTGGCTGTCAGTTTAGAAAAAAAAAAAAAACAAGAGAAATACAAATGCTATTATATGCAGGAGAGATCATGGTAGATGCATTTTAAAATTCTTCCCCCAACTAAAGCACAAGGCAATCCGAAAATCTTTCTGGTTCATTGAGATCTGTGCTAACTGAGTTGATATTGCATGAAACACAAGACAATGCAATCCTTTAACAGTCTTATGTTAATAATTCTGAGCAGTGTCCTAAACTGAAGGATCCTGGGAGCTGATGTGGCTGTTATCCTAGGGGACCAGAACTGCCACACAGCAGAAGGGGCTGCTGAAAGCCTCACAATCCAAATGCGAGGCATGTGGCAGGGGAGAGAAAGCACTGTTCTGCTCTGATTAAGTAGTCCTAGATTTCCTTTCAGGGCTAAGGAAGACAATTAAGAATGTCCTGAGGTTCTGCTGCCTTCTTAAGAGTAGCATGTAAATGGGTAACTGATTAGTCCCTGTCACTGGTGTAGCTTTGAAGTCTGAGTACAAAGACTAGGAAACACACCTGAGAGGTTCAGAGGCCTTGCATTACTAATGCTGTTTTTTGTTTTTTATGGTGGTTTTTTTTTTTTTTTTTAACATCTAAAATGAGTTCTACACTGACACATATAGAAGAATCACAGATGATTCAGTGATGATACTGTAATGAACTCTAAATTTCTCCTTTCTTGCTCAGGTTTAAAAACTCCTGTGGAGGAAATTCATCTAGTGATGCACATTAATTACATTAATTCAGTCAGTGATGTTTCTGATAACACAGAATAATATAGGCCTGTGTGATGAAAGCGAGGTATCAATATGCCTTGGTATGGATACTTCAGTGGATCCTGGGACAGAAATGAAATATTTCTTGGTGTTTTTCTGTCCCCGTTGCTCTGCTGCTGCTTAGAATTTGTTTTCTGGTGAGGGAGAACTAGAGTTACTAGGTTCTCAGTTGGTTTTGTATCATAAAAGGTGTGGCAATGGAGAAATCGTTTGCAGGTTCAGTGTAGACCTCTCAGCATCTGCAGTCTGTATTGTAGGATCATTTATCACCCATTGCACTGTAACTATAAAGCTTCAAAGCTGTGGGACATTTTTTGAGTAGATGGTGTCCTCAAAAGCAGGGTGAGCTACACTACCAGTAGAGTGACATAAGACAGTGAGTTGAGCACAGTGGTTATCTGTGCTGCCTCCATATCGTTAGTTAAGTTTGCCTCCACATTGCTTTTCATTGCTAGCTGACAGGGAGCTCTCACTTTGTCCTGCGTGCAAAGGGGCTGAGCACTGGATTTGATGTATTATGAGGTGAGCAGTCCTTCGAGTGACCTTTGCATACCTAGTGCAAATAGAAGTTTTCTACCCGTGAACTGAGAGATCTTTCCAAAGAGCAGAGAACAGAGGGAATTCACAGCTGAAAAGCAGATCATCACGTAGCCGACATAATGAATCCCCAGAGCACAAGTCACGTAAGTCTGCAAGAGAGGAGACAGTGGTGACACACTGGCTTTAGTGAAAATACGCAGCTATGGTTCAAGGGTCTTATCATGAGTATTTAGTAAACAGCCAACACAGACAAGGTCAAAGGAGCACAGCTACAGAATTTGCTGACAAGTCTCTGAGTTCTGACACTGTTGGACTTGAGCAGTAATATTTCTAACCCATTTCCCAGTCAGACTGGTGCCATGCAAGCAGCAGTAACAAGGAGGGGAAGAAACTGGAGCACTGCTAACCTTGCAAATAAAACTCCTGGCAGTGACACTAGGAGTTTTCTGCCCTTGCCATCTTATACCTAGATCTGAAATATGATAATTGGTGCTATGGTCGTTACCGAGCAGCTCCCAGGAAGCAAAGAGGACCTCACCTATAAGAGCATACAGCCAGCCAATGGACATGGCCCTGGAGTGCCCCTCTCACTCCATTCAAACACAGCAGCAGGTGCACACTTCTGTCTGCCTATATGCTACTCTTGAAAACTTGAGTGTCAAATAATCAGCTCAGGAACTTTGCTCCCTTTCTTTGGAAACTTTCTCAACAAATATGTGGAGAACACACCTGCAGTGTGTCCAGGTTCGTAGAGTGAAGGAGGAGGAGCAATGGTGGTTTTGATCATTTTAATGTGAAGGCTTTCAGCCAGCAATGTTGAGGGATTGCCCTCTTAGCGTAAAGGTTCTCACAATAAAATATGTGGTATGTGTGCTGACTTGCGCTTATAAAAACTCTAGGGAAACCAGAAGGAAGGAAGACAGAAAAGCTTTGCGGACTTCTGGCTTTTCTCCCACTATGTTATTTACAACAATGTGAAGAGTTTGAATCTGTAGCTCTCTGCTGTGGCCTCTATGATGAGTTAAGCTCTCCAATGTGTTGGGTTTTTTTTTAGGCTCTTCCAAGGGACATATTTACCACTGGCTTATCCCATTGGAAGATGTCACTCAGAGTTCATTCAAGTAGAGGTAAGCAGTTATTTAGCTAACCACAAATCACCACTGAAAACATCTTCATTTAACAAGTAAATATAGATCAGATGCAATTAGTAGGACACAAAGGCACAAAGCACAGTTAGACAGAAATAAATGTTCATTGTCATCCACACCTTTGTGTAGTCACCAGCAAGAAATCCCTGTTCAAACCCACTGTACATTGTCAGAGGGATTAGAAGACACTGTCTTTTATCTTTAAGATGCTGGAAGGTTGCTAGGAACGTAGACCAAAAGGATGGTGTCTTTTGGATTTCTTTCTCAGTCTCTGCTTGGTCAGATTTGATCTGGTCCAGAAATATAATAATCAGCAACACAGCTAGCACACCACTAGCTGCAAAAACAAAACAAAAAGTTCATGAAAAAAAAAAATGAAGAATGCTGGAAGAAGGATGGGAAATTGCTTGTTACTGTTATTGTTCTGACTTAGTGCTTAGCTCTGCATGGGATGTTTTGGCAGATGAATCTGATTCCGCTTCAGAGTAAAGGCCATTTCTGTGTAAACAGGGAGGCCTCATCTACGCTCACATCTCCTTCATACAGCTGTACACCCTGCAAATCCTTTCTGCCTAGCTGTGACTTGCCTGTTGTGACAGCCGCTGGGCCAGCTGCACGGCCACAGAGGGTGATGGCTCACCCTTCCAGGGCAAGGCAGGGGTCACGGGGACAGGGAGCTGGCCAGAGAGTGCTCCCTCTGGGTCTATCAAAAGGCTTTAAATCAACACAAGAGAGGAGTATTCACTTCCAGTGCCAAGGCACTCATGGCTGGGGGTGGATCTTCCTTCCAATATATGGAAAGAAAAATACAGTGCTAGAACTGCTGTCTTGGATCCCAGTATAATTAGCCTTTTTTTTTTGGTGTGTGTGTGTTGTTATTTTGTTTAAATCAGCTCTGAGCAGTGCTTTGAGTACAGAATAAGTGCTATTTTAAAGATGATGGTGAACAACTGTGCTCTTGAAAAAGATGTGTTACGGCTTTGAACCTCCAATTTCTTATCAGAAGCAGATATAAAAGAATATATAAGGTAGTTAGTAAAAATGATCATGTATGCATTAGTCTACAGGCATTGCTTGTGGAGTGATTCACGACGATTTTGTTCATGTTATCAAGAGCATATCTGTGGCTCGTAATACCCATGAAGACAAAAATTGGCCACCAGTTTCTGACAGATAAAAGGCATGTCTGTGTTTCCTGTCTTACTGATGTAGATTCTATTCTACTGATGTAGAATAGAAACCCATCCATGGAAACAAGTGGAGTTACTGAGCACCTCTTCTCATCCATATGGCCTGTTTGATGTGCTCCTATGCATTTATCCTCTTTTCTGTGAACTTCTAATGGCCAAATACAATAGCAGATTTACAGAAAACCACTACATTTCGTAATCATTTATTATTTCTCACCTATGTTTCCTAGAATGAAATTGTATGGTTGGACTAGGTGACCTTGTAGGTCCTTTCCAACCTAATGAATCTATGAATCTATGAATCTATGTATTCTCCACTGTAACTGGACTTTAAAATTATAGCGGCATATATTCTGCCATGTGTTCGTTGGTCTGTATGGGCTGATGGCAAGACTTAGGAGAACAGGGCATTTGCATTTGCAGGACAAATATTCTAACAAATATGTTAAATGAATCAAGAGTGATTACAGGAGACAAGTAACTGCATGGCTTAATAGTGATCGGTATGGACATAAAAAGAAACATATGCAAAATGAGCAAGAGGCTTATCTATTATTGGCTCCACCTCAGCAGGCAAAACGTGTACTCAGCAACCAAGCAGGGGAGACCTTTAAAAATTGTCTGTAAGTGAAATATTTAGTTATTTTGTTTCCCTTGAGGTAGGAAAAGACATATCTTTTATTAAAAGCTTAAAAGAAAAATGAAACCCTACTGACACAAGGTCAGTAGACAGCATGGCTGCATTCATTTTGCATGAGCAAGCCCTAAGGGACTGCTGTATATGTTAGTCATCACATTTACATTTAAACTTGAGAGCCAAACCTGCCTTTAACAAAAAGGCATCAGCTCCAGCTCCCTCTGGAATGGAAATGGGGTAATACTGTTTGTTTCCTCACCTCGGAGGAGTGGAGGTTTGCACAGTAGGGAGGGTTTGCTGTGGAGGACTTGCCTGGTAAGTGTTGGGTCTGGCTGGATTGCATACTCTCCACTTTACTGTACGACTAATTCTGTGCACCTGTCTCAGCACTGAGAGTGTATCTGTGTGCAAAGACTGCTAAGACATTTTAACAGAGGTAAGGCCACATTCTGCCTTGCCATAATATTTCTCCTTTACTTAAAGATGAACCTGTTTTGAGCCGGATGCAATTTGACCTTTCTTCATTGCTACAAAATGTTGCTGATTGAGTTTTTACATATCTGTTTTTGTCACTGCAGTTTTTGATGCCATCAATCTTCTCTGTCTTTGATTTCTTTCTAGCCTTATGCAAGGAAGGTCGATAGTAGCCGTAGTTGCTAAATGAGAGATGTGCCCATTCACCTACTGCTGCTTTTTATCTCTGATTTTCTCACAAAGGCATTATAATTTAAGCATCACAGCTGAGAATTGACTGAAGTTGTAAAATCTCAGCAGGGATCCAAAAACCTCCCCCGAATGTCTGCATGTCCTAGGAGCTGTGGTTCATGTCCACTTCTAATTACAGTACAGTTCTCACTCTAAAATATGGTACAGAAGTAGAACACTCCTGTCTGTTCTGATTGGCATCTGCAGGTGGCTGGCAAGTTCAGATAGAATCATAGAATCACTAAGACTGGAAGAGACTACAAAGGTCATCTAGTCCAATCACTGACACTAAAAATGGTGGATTTAAAACTCTCTTTTGCATAATTGGATGAGCTCGTATATTCCTCAAATAAGCAAAATAAGCATACTTTCAATTCCACTCTGAATCAGCTTTAATCTAGGTGAGGAGTCTTGCTCCTTTAGACAAAAATCATGTGGCACTGGGATGCAGCATCTGAAACTTTTTAGGAAGGAGTCGTTTACAACTCTCACTGTCTTATTTCCTTCTAGAGAACTGGGTTTCACAAATGGTAAATTTCCCATCGGTGCTATTCATTAATGACTGTGTGGATTACTTACCAGTGTAGACCCCTAGCAGAGTGTAGACCAAGGACTCAGAGGGTTCTGCCAAGGCAGTGGTGTTAGCAGTATTGCTTATGCAATCATATGCTCCACAGCATGCCAGGTTTTCTTCTGAGATTTCCACTAATTCAGTAAGAACCAAAAAGAAAAGAAAGGCAAGACAGAAACGAGACGAGATGAATGCAGGCTATATACAAGGATGTAACGAAGAGCAAATCCAGCACTGAGTGCCTAGTCATGGTTTCAGATCCTTCTCATCAGAGTTGTTAACTTCATATTCCAAGCTTAACACACACACAAAATTGGTTTAATGGAAACAGTTGCTTTAGACAGAATACAGGATTGATGGTTACGTGGAGGCATAGACTACAGCCAGAATCTTATGTCTGTCTCTAATCTCAGTTTGCATTATTTGAAGTTCCACTGTTTATCTGTACCTTCTAATCATAATACACTGCAATAAAGGTCTTTCAGTTTACAGCAGTGCTGAACTGTTCTTACAGCAGAGCACATTGTCCCTTTCCAGGTAGTTTCTGCATATGTTATAGGAATTCAAATTATGATTACTCATTAACGCTGTCTTCCAAGAAACTGGCTTTTCCTGGCTTTATTAATTTATTACTGGCTTTATTACATTTTGAGAGCATATTTAAAACCAAAACAGTGTGGCAGGGTTTGGAGTAAGACCTTTGCTTTGTTTAATCCCTTCAGCCCCATGCTGGGCTTGTGCCAAAGCTGCACACACACATGTTTCTACACACCCTGCATGTCCCCATGACACTGTGCCCACTTCCTTTAGGACCCTATTTGTAAAGGCAAAACACTGACCCAAAGTGTGTGTGTGTGAATAAGCTTTGCAGTGAGAAAGAATGATTAAAGAAACACAGTTATTTCAATATTTTTGTTGCAGAATTGTTCATTGGTCCAAGCATAGTGAAGAGCAATACAATGTACCTTGACTGGTTCCTTAAACAAGACTTAGCCTGTAATTTTTCAGCTGGGTTACACATTTTCAGTTGAGTAACAACATTTAGCATGCTTTTCCCCATTGCTTCCAATCAACACTGCTGCAGTGTGATGTAGCTGTTCACTTACTTTCAGAAACAACCTTAGGTTCAATGTAGATGAAAACATAAAAAAAGATAATTAGCTTATTATGCTCAGTGGCTATTGCTACAGCGTTTGGATGAGCAGACCCTCAGTCAAGTTACCACGTACAAATTGTGGCTCACCCTTGTAAAGCACAGAATTGTGTAAAACAAGAATTTTTTTTTAATATATTCATGTATAATCTGGAGATGAAGATGCACACACAGTTAGTGGCATGATAGCTGCAAGGCAGGGTTTGCTTTGTTCTGGCAATGAGTATGCGACATTGATGAACAAGAAAGGCTAACTCTTTTAATTTACATTGATTTCTGTCTCTTGTTATGGTATTCCATCATGGAGCAGCTTGCCTTGCTGTTTCTGGATTCAGTGATGCAGGCAGTACGTTAATGCTGTATACTAATACTGTATCTTTCTTACTGCCCTGTGAAATTTTAAGCACATTTTAAGGGAATAGTACAGGTAGTAGTTACCTTTGCTACACTGTCAGAGGAGAGACAAGGATCTGAGGGCCTGGAGACCCTCACCCCCAGCCAGAAGTTCCCTTCTGCTGACAAAGCATAGCTGGGAAGCATGGCTTGTAGCATGGCTGCTTGTCCCTGAGACATACATGGCCTTTGGCTTTGAAAGCTGGTCATTGCACACCTCCCAGGAGAGCAGCCTTTCCTGAAATCCCATGTAATTGATCAAAAATAAGTAAAAGTTAGAGTTTCTTTGGAGTTCAAGGAACACCCCCAGATGTAAAAGTGTGGGAGATTTACAAGATGGCCAGTATTTTAATCTTTTTCTTAACATCACTTAACATGATGCGTAGTGTAAGGCAAGGGAGAGTAAAATGTTTAGCAGACCCCACAGCTGCACCAAATCATTTGCCCTGCAAATGAAATCAGAGCAGCTGGGCCCTCCTGAGACGTCATGTGGCTCAGTAATCAGGTCAGCAGGGCTCTGCTGCAAGTGATAAAGTCTTTTAGCATTCTGCTTTGATGGTGTTTAGGTTTAGAAGATGCCTGATTCTCCATAATTATCACAACCATCTTGCCATAAACCTAAGGATTCAAAGATTAAAACCTGATGCCAATTCTCTGATGCTTGGGTTTAACTTAACATCAATTTGAATACCCTACAGAGAACGTACAATGTGACAACCCAGGAAAAGAGTTAGCTCCTTGCTATTCAAAGAAGCAGGGTGTGTGGAAAGCTCCTTCCATGTCCATCCTGCTCTGAATTTGACAGTACAGTGAATGCCTGGGAGACTGTAATAAAAATAATACACAGTAGTGCTCTGAATCTCTAAGGTGGTGTCCAAGTATTTATTTATCTTCACAACTGCCTGTTTAAAGCTTATGTCAATTACAAGCATGGGAAATGAGGGCAGTGCTGTTGAGTGATTTCTTCAAACTACATAAACATCTGCTGTCTGAGCCTGAAATGTGCTGAAGTAGTCCTGGCGTGCAGATTCCTGCCAACAACTATTTCTATTTCTTCTTGTCAGTTCTGGAAAGCCCTAATTTTTGGTAAGCACCAGCACCAGCTTGACTAACCATGAGTGTTTAACAGCAAACTAATTCAGTACTACAGGCTTTGTGAAAAGGTTGCTCCAGTGCTTTGCCTTTTATTTTAATCCACTTTAAGTCAGATCTGGAAGACTGACACTGTCAGAAGCTTATCTGTGATTCAGAGGCATGAGAGGAATTCAATAGACATCTATTTTTGAGCTAGATGTCTGAACTGTCTTTACTGTTGATGAAGTGTTGATAGAAAATAGACATTTCCGGAGCAATTTAGCAGATCTGCTTCAGATGAACTAATTCAGATCTGAAGTGCTTGTTTTCACTGATTATGATGGGAATTGAGGGTCACTAGCTCAAGCACAGAAATCTACTCTTCAGTCATCTAAAACTAGCTCGTATATATAGCAGAAGTGCCAAGTTTAAAAATATATTTTACCTTTGTTGGAAGATTGGCTAAGTATCAGGGATGAAATAAGATTTCCCCAGATTCCAGAGGACTGAAATATCAAAAAGAAGACCCCAAAGTATTGGTTGATAATGTCTTTCCCAATTTTTCCTGCTTTCTCAGCATATGAATTGCCAGCAATGGTGAGGTAAGTGCATTTGGCAGACCAGAGTGGTGCTCCTCCTAAGCCCAGGATCACAGAGGTAGGAATTAGTGTGTACCTGCCAAAGAACACTTTATTTAGCAGAATTATCATCCATTAGCGTAATAATCATTTGCCCAAAGATCCAGGAGCAAAAAAATAGACATCAAAGAAATAGATTTATCCTGTGTATGATTCAGCAAATCTATTATGTGAAATCAAGAAGGGGCCAACCTTACAAATCTTAGGATCTGAAAGCACTCCCAGCTGTGTCTAGGAGCTAGGTCTAGGCTAGCTGGCTCTGTGCCCACGTGCTGGATCCCCTTGTAATTGAGAATTACATTGCACCTGCCCCTCAGAAGAAGGATCACAACAACTTAACGCTACTGTAGAGTTGCATCCACTGTTACTGCAGAGCAGAAGTAAATTGTTCACCCATTCTAAAAGGGCAAGGTAGGAACTCTCTTTTCTCTGGCAGACTTCTCTTCAATCCTTTCAAAAACACATCAATTACTTATTTGGAATTTAAAAGAAACTTCTGATTTTGCTTTTTTTTTTCTCAAAGGGAAATCTCTGCAGCACAGAGGAGCTAGAGAAGCAGCTTCTGGTGTGGGGATGAATGTATTCATTCTGGCTTCTTGCATCTTTTTACTTCTGCTCTACCGGTTACTGGATTTATTTATCCCTCTTCCTTTAGATAATGCCTTTTGCACCTAATGTTCAAACCCACAAAATGTGGGTAGCGTGGGAGGTTGAAACAAAAGAGAACTCCACCCTCACTGTTGTCTAGCCTGGATGCAGTAGAGTGGGTTCAAGCATTTAAATTGGATACTAGTACCAGCTAGCATAGAAGTTCCCCAGGGAGAAGGCGATGTAGCAGCACATGGAGCCTGCAATGGTCCACTTGCAGCCCAGCTTCTTGATGAGAATTGGAGGGAGAAACATGGATGAGATGATAAGAGCTGCATAGAGAACGCTTAGGGAAGCAACGCCCAGACCTTCCTCAGAGTTGAGACTGCTCTGCAGAGACAAAAGCAATGGTTGAGACAGATTTTACCACGTGTGTATGCCACAGTGATGTACAGAGGGTGGCTTTGGGCAGAAACAGGGAGGTAGAAGCTGGGCCTGGGTGTTATCAAGTCCTTTCCCCAGATTACTCTGTGAGTTTGTTGTTTTCTCAGTGATAACCCCTTTTAGACGATATAGTACTGAACCAGCTGAGGATTACTCAGGTACAGAACTTAGGTAAATCTAATTGTAGATTATTTAATGTAATTCAATTTTGTCATTCAAAGGAAGCTGAATGAAGGATAATCTTGTTTTGGTTTTGTCCAAAGCAAGAATATCCTTAGTGCTGTGTTGCAAGGGCAGACGTGGCAGCAGTGAAAAATTCTTTAAACTGTGGGTCTGATGTAGTCTAAATTCATCATCCATCAGGACAGTGAGGTGAGGAAGGAATTTTCTTTGTTGAACAGCATCAAAGTATTTGGGGACTGGAACAATTGTTAAAGAGAGCTTCTAATCACAGAATTCAAATGTCTGGTTCTGTTAGCTACAGCCTCCAAAAATGTGGAGCCAGGCTTTCAAAATCATATGATTTACTTAATTGTTAAGAGTTTCTCTGGGGGTGGATGAGAGAAACATTAAAATAAATATTGTTTGCCAAGCAATATTTATTTCACACAACCTTTTGGTTGTGTCACAGGAAGTCCTCTTTAGCCACCAAAATAAAATGGAGAGAGAACAGGTTCGCTTTCTAGGAACACTGCTCTCTGTTTCAGGACAGGAGACACTGATGTTGCAGTGCTTAACCTGAACATGTGTGGTTTCAGATGCTGGTGCTGAGGTTTATCATTGCCACTCTCGTTAGTCTTCACAATTCATAACACTTCAGTTTTTAGGTCTTCCCTGAGCTTGGAATTCAACAGCGTTAGCAAACAGAAACTGATCTGAGAAGGGAGAAGAGGTGAATGTGCAGAGATAGGAGGGACCTTCTCTGAGTTGAGTTTAGCCCCTTGTGACTGCAGATAACTATCACATTTGAAAAACAAAACAAAAAAATCCTTAATAATAATGTTTAATTCCACCTTTAAAGTAATCATGCTCCTGCACTGGTTGGAAAATTAAGCCAACTGTCTTCTAGTTAATAAGCTTCTCCTTGTCTTTAGCTGTCCTGAAGTATTTGTAGAAAGCAACAGCATCCCCTCAGTCTTTTTTAGCTGCTATGTTAAGCAAGCCAGCTCTGATGTATGGTATGTTGTGTTCAAGTCGCTCTTAAATCCTATCTCTGCACTGTGTTTAAAGATGTTAATTTCAGTATAAGCTGTGGTCTGCCTTTCATATAGAATAGGTTATTTCTATTACTATTTGTATCATAAAGCCAGGAGTTATAGTATTATTTCGTGCTTACGTTATTTGATGAGTTAGGAATATATTTTTATTATTTAATATTGCTGTATTATAATAATGATAATGGAATTATAGCAATTAAGAAGTATTCAAAACCCGAAAGCTTTTCCATAAAATTAATTTGTTTGCAGAGAAATATCTCAGAAAAACTTAGTTTTCATTCAAACAGCTTTTGCAGGGCTAAAGTACACCGATGCAAGTAACTGACGAAGAAGTACTAGAAAATTCTGTTTAGTATATACTATGGACCTGGGTGAAGGATACTAATCCATGCCATGTCAGTGTCTTAAACTATCTCATAAATATATCTAGATCTATGTAATAAGTATCTATCTATCTATAAATCCCTTCTTCACAGAAGAAGGGAATTCACACTACCCCTTGGGCAGATGCATTTCCGGGCCAGCTCTCTGCCAGCTACTTGAAGATGCTCCACTTACCTGTAGACTCTGCAGCCCTCCATAAGCAGTGAAGAGAAGTAAAAATCCAAAAGAGATGACCAGTACATTTTTAAGATTCCTTTCCATGTTGATTCAAATAAGACAAAGGTCTCCCAGTGCACAGAGTTGATACAACTATTCCAGGGGATGCTTTGAGATTGAGAAAAAAAGCTTATGTTTTGTTTGGAAAGATCACTTTTTGCTGTGCTTGTAGAAGAAAGAGTTGTTAATTATTTGAAGACTGTCCAATGAACTTTACTTTTTCTGATACTAAAACTCCTTATGGAGTTGTTACTCATTCACCTGTTTTGACTGAGGCAATAAAGTGTGCTCCCGAGGGAAATCTATCAAGTTTTATTAGATTTGACTTTGATACTCAGGTATATAAGTCATTTGCAGTACTTTGAGTTTAGTATTGCAGTCATGCATAACAGGGTTTTCCACTATCAGTAGCATAGAAGAAAAAAACTGCGCTGAAATGCCTGTCTAGCATAAAGATAACACTAATCCATAAAGGGCAAAGAGTAAAAGATCATATTGGAATCTATGCTCGGCCTATTGCTTAACTAAGGTTACAAAAGATTTCAGGGAAAAGGAATAGTTTTTAATCAAGTCTCATCTGTGTACAGCAGCTCTCTCTATCTGTGCAGTGTATCATAGCTACTGGCTGCCAGGCAAATGGGAATTTCTTCATCCGCACGGGGAAACCCATGGCTTTGACATTTCAAATTTACCAAGTCATACTTATGAAAATCATTTTTCTCTATCAATTCAGAAGTCAAAAAGAAAATCTAGCTAATAAATGAAAAAGCAACTTCCTTTCTCTGGCCCCTGGAAAATAGCAGCCTTTGTAGGACATATTTAATCTTCCAAATGCTGCCTGCCTTGAGGGGCAAAAAGGTCACCCATTTTCTCTTCTTCTCTCTGTTTTCTGTTTGTCAGTGATACAGTAGCCACCCTGTGAGTCCTGAGACACAATATGGATATTCCACTCCCAAGCACCAAGTTCTCCTGCTCCTAAGCCAGGAAGGGTGAGCGGATCACCTTTAAATGATGCTTCCTGAAGCTTTGGTAGGGGTTGGATTTTAGCCCAGGAGCAAATTGGGACTCGTAATCCAAGACCCATGATGTACCATGAGCCTGCTTGACTGATGGTGATCTGTAGGGTGTTCATTGCGTTTGGGAAGAATGCAAGTTGAAGCTTGGTCTAAATCCCACTAGATGGCACAATTTTGCTTCCCAGATGGGGAAGCACGAGGGTGAGGGGTGGAAGATGTAGATCATTAATTCATTTAATACGTTAAAGAGGTCACAGCTAGTTTCTGCTTTGGAGAAAATTCCAGTGTATGCCTTTTCATTTTCCCCTTTTGTCTTATAATCTCCTGAAATGAAACAATGCAGAAAACATAATCTTTTAATTCTCTTTTGTTAATGGTACTTCCACATTTCAGGTCTAGATAGTGAAATACTGGCTTTTTATTTTAGACGGCCATACTCAGCATGTAAAATACAACTCCTGTTTTGTAGTGTCTGTAATCTTCTACAAGGCTTATAAACCAAACTGGTGCTACTTTGGCCTCCTGATTTCACATTTTTTTTAGGTTTATAGACCCTTAACATCATCTAGTTCAGATCTCTGCATAATATATTTGTACCTGGTGAGAACATGCTTTTTTTCCTTTTTTGGACCCCTTAGAATTAGTCTACAAAATTCTAGGGGACTGAGGTCACAGGTTGAAAAATACTGAAAAAGTAAATGAGAAAATAGAAGAAGAGTACTTCTCCTAAGCTAAAGTATAATTTTGACCCATTCTTGCAGATGCAGGAACTGGGGATAGTGCAAAGCATATTCAGTTCTAAAAGCCTTTATTTTCAGTGCTCTATCTTGGCATTAGCAATAATGACAACTCAGCTTTAAAAATAAAAAGAGAAAGAAAAACAAACATTAACTTGACATTATTTTTAAAATGCAGTGTTAGGTAGGATATCTGATCAGCACTTCTGTTCCGGGGGAATTCTGAACTCTGAGTTCTGTCACGTCCTCTTAGCAGCACAATGTTAGAAAGCATATGGGGGATGGTGAGTTTGAGTTTTCTTTTTTTTTTTTTTTTTTTTTTTTTTTTTTTTTGCCTCTTAGTGATCAAAGACATTTATGCCTGTTCCATCTCCCTTGCCTTATGCTTTGGGTTATCCAGCTGCCTGCTGCTGAGCCTCTCCCTAGGAATGTGCAAGGTTTCTACTGAGGAATCTGATAAGGGTGAGGAGCTCTTCCTTTGGTACCAGGCAGCAGTGTCTCTAGCAGGCCTGCTGTGCATCACCCTTGACACCTCTTTCATTCTTTATGTCCATCCAACAGAGAGTAAGTGAGCCTTAGGAGTTGTGCACAGGCTTAGCTTTTGCATCGAAGACTGCAGTCACCAAATTGAAATATCTCATGGGCTGCAACCACAACCGTAGGCAATAGAGCAGGCTAGTTAAATTCATGACTCTGTCCCTTAACCATCGTGTTTATTCTCCTGTCTTCACTTCCTGAATGTAAATGAGGGCACACTTTGTTTAAAAGATTGTAGCACTGGAGGCTAATCTCTCATGTTTTTTAATTTCAAAATTATCTATCGTTTCCCTATTTAGTCTTTGCTGGTTAGATTTATTGTTTAAGCAATTATTTTAATGGCAGCAACCCGAAGCCCAGAATACTCACTGTGGTTTTCTTTGTCTTGAGAGGCTGTTAATTGATTAGTTTCTTGTCCCTTGAGCCTACCTGTAGAAAGGATGAGTCTTTTTATATGCAGCCTGGACAATGGTTTGGCCACCCACGCAGCGTGGGCAAGTGTTGCAAGAGCTGCTTGCAGCTGCCATAAAGTGACACTGGTCTCTAAGGAGCTGCAGAGGACAAGTGCTTGCCCTTGGATACCTCCAAGGGTGAGGAGAGTGGAGGCAGACTGCATATTTCCACCTGGAGAAATGAATTCAGTTCCTGGCTCTTTTCCACAGTGAAGGCGCTGCAGATGCCCTAGATGGAAGCACTAGGACAGAGCCTATTGTCCTGAGCTGTAGCATTACAGAAAAGCCCTTGGTATATTGACTTGTGCTAGTGCCCTTAAAGGTGGCAAAGCCAGCCGATTGCATGGACATACTGGGCAAGTTACAGAAGACTACCCGGTTAACACTCTAACCAGCTGGTCAGACCCATGCTACTGCTATTTAATCCAGTCTGTTTGACACAAGAGCCATGAGCTCTCTTACAAGAGACTTTTGGGAGCATTCAGGATCCTCAGACTAAGCTACCATCATCCCGAACACTCACCTTATGAGCAGAAGACACTTCTCATGGGCTGTAGCAGTGAGTGTCCTGAGGACAGAAATTACTCCTCCAAAGAGTGGGGTACCTGTAAACCATATTGTTGAAGCATGGGGCAACCTTAAGTGATCCAAATAGGAAAAATCTTTCACAGTTTACAGGTGCCACAGGAGAGCATGGCTGATAAGTCTAACTACAGCAGCCAGTCTTTTTTTTTCCCAAAGTCCTGCTCCCACAGGGAAATGAGCCTGTCCTGAAATGTCTGTTGTGTTCCCACCCACCAGGCCAATGTCTGAATTCTCCAGTCAGAAGAAAAGGGGCTAATTAAAATTCAGGGCTGCTTGGTCCAAGCTGGCTGCACAGTATTTCCTTTCTTGCTGTGAAAGTTAGGCTATATCACTCTGTTCTTCCCCTTCTCCTTCACCTGCTTTGGTGTCCTGCTGATTTTGGAGCTGAGGTTCATGACTCATGAAGCCAAGACACTCCTGACAAGGGGCCTTGAGTTTAGCTGTTTATCTTGATGAAAGTTAGGTTTGCTCTTAGTATTTTTGAGTCTGTGACAGTACCACGAGGGTAAGTGCTGCTTGGAAGCTGAAAGAACTGAGATATAATAACCCATGATTGGTGTCCTTGGAAAAAAAAGGCTGTTAAATGCTGAGAGAGTCAGAGCTCAGAGATGAGAACTGTAATACTCAGCTGAGCAAATTAAGAAGTAAAAGGTGGAGGTTGGTCTGGAGAGGGTTGCCAGTTAGTTAACTCTTTTTGCCCACAAAATGAGGAAAAAAAATAATGATTTTTGTGGTGCCAAAGGTCTCAGTAGTACGAGATGCTCCTGCTCCTCTAAATGTTCAGTCATGTCTTCCTTCTCCAGCTTACACGTCCAGATGTACTGCATTTTCCTCCCTTCTTTTGAGATACTGCTCCTTTTCTATCATACAATATATTGTCCTTTTATCCGAGGACCCTCCTATGTGTGTGGCTGCATAGGCATAGGATGCCTCTTCTGCCTGCATCCTACCTGATGACATCCTCTGCCTTTCTCTGGAGGCACCAAACTGATCTCAATTTTCCCTTCTGTCTTCCTTTACTACTTTGCTGTTCCCTAGCCTTAATCTCTGCTTCTCCCTCCCTGCCTCACCTCCTTTCTGCTTCTTCTGCATCTTTGGGGAGTCACCTGAAAACTGCGGTTTGTGTCCCACCTCCCCAATTTTAGCTCTGTGGACTTTCAGGTCCATCTCCATCAATGCTGTTCTTAATATCTCACTAGGACCTTGTCCAGTTCTACAACCTATCTCTCAAGGAAGAGGAGGAGAGATGCCTTGTCTTGTGCACTATAAGTCAGTTAATGGTAGAAGGTGTGAAGGAATGGGGAGCAAACGAAAAAATTGCAGGGGGTGCAAGCCATAGACTTGAATGCAGTTGCAACGTTTTATCTGTAGGACCTTGCTGGAGACTTTTCTCATAGGACATTTGTCTGTTCTGCTGAATCCAGCTGCCAAAATAACCAGTATTGTCTCTGTAGTAAAGGCAGGAGTCAGACGGGGTTAGGATGACGTGACACCCGGCCAGGATCACCCATACATTTTTATAAGCGTGGAGAAACAGCTTCTTCAACATTGTTTGACTTCTTATAGATGTTACTGTCCTCCTGGGATTTTCATCTCTCTTAGCTGGGGTATTCAACGCATGAAGCATTGTCTATGAAGGTGTTCAGTAACCCTGATTCTAGCCTAGAGAGAGACTCAAGCATTCTGAAGCTGATCTTCCTGCCCTTTTTAGCAACCCCATTTCTCCACAGAGAGGTTGTCCTGCTCTCAGTCTCATATATAAACATTCTCACCTATGGTTCCTTTTACTTTCTTAATTCTGTTTCCCAAGCACTGTTGAGATATGTGTGCCTTACCCTTCATTTTGGATGTTTCAGAATAGCTGGGATAAACTTGTTTCTAATCCTAAACCAGCGTCTGTCTCCGTGAGGTTTAGCACCCTGCTAAGATAAACATGCCACTGTTGAGATCTGAGCTTTTCTAATGAAAGGGTAGGGAGGCGGATCCTGCATGCGAACAATAGACTTTTGTATGGCAACGGCTCTGGAGTCTTAAGAGCCTTTTACTGGAAACTGCTAGACTGCACATTAGCTGTTCACAAGAGCATGCATCAGAAATTCCTTGTACACACCCATGAGGTGGTATGGGACTCTCGTCAGCAGTCCAGACCTTTTGCCAGGTATGAACTTCTGGCTTTCCTTTTTGGTTCACATGGCTGCTCTTGTTATTACTATCACATTAGTAAAGTTAATTAGTGCCCAGCAAAATGTGCTCTGTAATGCTCAGCCAGGAAGACTCTGCTTCTGAAAAGCTACCATAAAGACTTGTGACCAATTCATCTCCTTGCTGAAATAAAAGATGAAGGGGAGTGGGGCTTGATCCTAGAGAGCTGGTTTGCCTCGAGACGTACCTATGTAGGTGCCCTGAAATGTGGAGGTTCTGACTCTCCAGCCCCTTCTGCTTTCCATGTGACCATGGTCTGAATCCTTGGCTGGAGGTCCCTAAGAAGAGCACGTGCCATCTGTTTACCACCTACTTGCCATCAATGTAAGTGCGTTTGGCAGATGAAAGCAGTGGTATCATGACTCCTTTCCTTTGCATGCTGGCTGCTGCTCATCTGTGCTTTATCCCACTGGATACAGTATGACCACAAATGGGGGCAGGAGTTGCAAAGCTGCAGAAGTGCGGGTGTGGTGCTTGAGGGAAAAGCATAACAAGGGGGCAGATCTGTACCAGCTGATGTTTAATTTGGTATCAGAGAAAGGAGTTAGAATAGACAAAAAATCAAATTTATTAAAATAATTCAAAAATAGGTGACTTTGTTGTTTTTTTTCACTCAGTAAATTATGATGACGAAACCTCTTCCTTATCCCCACAGATATTACCAAGAGCGTGAGGCAGGTGACTATTTGGCCTTTTCTGTGGCACAGAAGAGAAAGAAAGCTCCATGATTTTTCCCCTAGGGTGACAGAGGGTCTCTCCTCGGCCTCAGCCAGAGAGCCCTCCCCTATTCCATCACTGGTAAATTATGCAGCAATCCAGGACAGCTGTTTACCAGCAGTCCCTGACCCTTTTCTTCCCATCTGCCTTCTTCCACACATGTTCCTCTAATTGCAGTCTTACTAGTCTGCAGCTACTTGTGTTCAATCAAATCAAATTACCTTTTCAAATGCCTTCCGATACATTCAAATTATGAAGCTATGATAGACCTCTCTGGAAACAGGTACTGGAATCCAGCTGGAAACATCTTGATAGTCATTCTTCTGAACAAGCTCCACGCCTCCTGTGTCCTTATGGAAATCAGCAAGCCTTCTGTGTCTGTCTAGTCTTGCTTCTGTCTTCCCAGAAATAGCTCCAGTAGAGCAATGTGGATTGCAGAGCTCCTATGCTATGCTTGCTTGAAAACTCCCCTTCATTTTGTCAGCTACTAATGCATGCCTTGAACTAAGAAGCAAACTATTTATTTAGGATGACAAGGAGCGTAGAACTCCACCTCTTGCTTATCCTCTGATATGAGTAGTTACTATTTCACTTGCATATTCATGAACTGTTAATATTTCACTGAAGTTCTCCCACCTCCAGAGAATTTCAGACAGTGCTCATCAGGGTCACTGCCCAAATCTCGAAAGCCGTTCAGTAACGGAAGGATGATGGGAACTAGCAGTTGCTCCCTGTATGATGTGATGCTTGCTTAATGGGAGCCTGAAGGTGAAAAGTGTCAGTCTGTTACTACCGGTTCCTTAATCAATACCATTCAAACACTTATTGTATACAGATAGTTTCAGCCTGGATTGTATCTCTTGTAAACCTTCTTGTTTGTTTTTTTAATTATTTTATTATTATTATTTATTTTTATTTATTTATTTATTTCTGAAGAAGAATCACTTGGTCTGTTCCAGGACCCTCAGCAGCTGGCTGGAAGTCTTTTATGACACCTTCAGTCTTCTATATGCCTGTGGCTGGGTGCTCTTGGCTCTCCCCTATGATACAGTTAAAGCTTGAGGATGTCAGTCTAAGAAGAAGGTTAAAGACTTCCGAGCATTGTAGGACAACTCAGGAGAATAGCATAGGAAAAACTGTCAGAGCAGCAGGCAGGAATCTAGAAGCAATATCTAATTTCTAACAGGCCATTTGTTTCAGTAAACTCTGTGAGAAAAGATATCTCTGTTCTGTTTGCTAGACTAAGGCCAACAAGCAGACCAGAGTGGATTAAATAAGTTTGTGGCTACTTTCAGAATACAGTTCAATACAGTTGAGATGTCAGAAATTATAAAAATGATGCTAAATGTTTATTCCTCCCTTCTAGTTCTCTGGAGGTATGGTAGCTTGAATTATTTATCACTAAACACTGAATTAATTAAGTTGTATCTGAAACGTCCTCTTCCAGAGATTGCTTTTTAAGTGTTTTTCTTAGTCCAGTAGAGAGAAATACAGCATACACTACAGAAAACCTCAGTGCCTTTTTGTTGTGAGATATCTTCTCTGCAAGCTGGGAGAAGAAAATTAGGGAGTAAAGCTACATCACATGGAGAAGGAGTGCCATAGAGTTTACTATAAGGCAACTGGGGACTAGCATACAAACTGGTGACCTGTTTTTCTGATTACCAGACCCTTAAACAGTCAAACTCTTCACAACTTCCTTTAATGATCAGAGGTAGGAGACAGACGCACACAGCTCTGTCTCTTAAAGGAAGAGAGCATGCATGAAGAGACTTTCAATAAACATATGAAATCCATGCTAAAAAAAAAAGCTACAATTAATGTTAATTTATTTTGAATTTTGGCACAAATGATTCTAGCTTTGTGCTTAAATATGCCCAGTTCCCTCTGACCTATCTTGTCTTTTTCACTGGCCCTTGGGTACCTACTGCAAAATACAAGGTAGGACTGCAGCCATCTTGGAAACTGCAGCTGTTTCCTATATGTTTGACTGAAGGCCATGGGCTTTTCTCTCCCCCAGTACTGTCTAAACTGACTAAACACTACTGTTAATGCAAGCTGAGCCCTTCTGATATGAGCCTGCAGAGTGCACCAGATAAAGCAGCACCGGGCTTCCTCATTCCCCTAGGAAGGTTAAACATCCCAGCTAGACTGTCTCTGGGTATCATTCTGCTGACATTAAAAGTGTTGGGGCATTAAGAATTGGAACCCACAACCTTCAAGGTGAGGTAATTTTAGATAAATGTCTTACATAATGGCTTCTTAGGCCTTGTAGAGGGCTCCATTGTTTACCTGATATCTCAAAGGTGGGGCAAAGGGTTGAAGCTCTTGCAGGCCTTTTACATTGTTTACATAGGACAGCACTGGAAGGGTCAGGAAACTCCTGTGTTTATTGCACAAGTGTTGTACTAAATTGCTGAGCAAGCTGCCAGGGGGAACACTGTGGAGATGGGATCTCACTGCTGAAATCTCTATGTGGATGTATGTGATGTGGCTAGCAGAGTTTTGTGCGTTTAGAGAGCAGGGAACTGGTGGCACTGGATTTGTCACATAGCAGTATTTGCTTTTCCCTAGAGTGGTTTAGAGATGAGATTTCTCTAGGACTGTTTAAACTCATGTATAACTTAAAGGTATGTAAACTGCAAAGTATCCTGTCAGTGAAACTAGACACTGAGAAAATACCTGTTTACAGACAAAACATGTTTACCACAGAAATCTCAGGGTTGTGTAAGTGCTAAGAACAGCGGCTGGATGGGTAAATGGGGGCAAAGAGAAAGAACGATAGAAAAGACATCTGCAGCTCTCTTGAGTTGAGCCTGTGTTGAGTTTGATACTCTCTTATACCATGGCCAAGCTTTGTCCGCAGAAGATTCTCACATCACAGAGAGGAATGGTAAAAAAGTCACCAGGACTTCAGTAAGGATCTAGTTTGCTGTATCTATCGAGTTGAACCAGGGCTGTAATGACATGATATGGTACGAAATGGTGCAGGCTGTAACCTAGCTGTTTGCCACATAATAATTCCTCTGCAGAGACGAAAACTGAACTAGGGAGAGTCATTTATTTTTTGTCCCTTGCATTACTGGAGAACCACTAGAGAGCCTTAACAGTAGGGGATGAAAGCATCCAGGGCTTGGTTTTGCAATGAGTGGAGCTTAAGCCTGTGTTTTGGGTTGCAAACATTCTTCTATGCTATATGTGTCAAAATCCTGATATGGTCTTCTAATTAATCATATTTTAAATCTTCACTATCTACTGAAGTTCTGAGTGTATATGCAGATTTCCAGTGGAGATCAGCTTTTGCTAAGATAGAGTTTGTTGGCAGCAAGCATAGTAACTTAAACCTCCAAGAAACAGATCCAATATTGTAGTCTAAATAGCTTGCTGAAATTGCAATTCAAAATGGGTAGAAGTCTTTTTGTTTCAAAATTTAAAGAGAAGCACATCTCTCCTAAAGATTTAATCTGTGAAGCGTGTCAAAGGTTTTTTGACATTTGAAATTATAGCACCCATCCCGTACTGAAGAGAGGCTGTCAGTTTGTAGCTTTGTGTTTTTTTCCCCTGCAAATGTAATTTTTTCAAGCCTTCAGTCTTTCAGCAGAGTATCGCTGTTTGTGGAACTACCTGGATTTGGTAAATGAGAATCAATGAATGAACCAAACCAAATGAACTACAAAACAGAGATTTGTAATTGAGAGCCTGCTGAAAATGTTTGTATATCTGAGGGAAGCAAAAATCAAACTGCATTATATTGTATGTTTTCTGCAGGTCTGAAAGAACTTGATCTTTCTGAATAAAAGTCCCAGAATCACATACAATTTAGTTGTAAGGGACCACTGGATGTCACCTGCTCCAATATCATACTCTAAGCACTGCTGCCAACAGTAAGAGGTCAGATCAGCTCTGAATCTGTTTAGATTAGGTCTTGAAAAACTTCCAAACTTGGACACTGCACAGCTTTCCTAGTAATTTATTCCTGTGCTGTTGAAGATTTTAAACTATAATTAATTAAAAGCCCATATCAGGACCTTGGCTTGTAAAAGAATGCTTGCAACGTTACCCTCCCAGTAGGGAAATATTTTCCTTTGCGTAATTCGAAGGAAATCATTTGTGGTTTCTACTTACCAGTTTTCAGCTTTCAATTCTATGTTAATATTCTTCTCTTAGGAGAAAAATAGTCCTACCTGCACAAACTTCAAAGGAACAGGGGAAATGTCAGACATTAGGCACCTCAGCTACTCGACCCAATTAATCAGCTAGGCTCCTTAAATGCCCTCTCTGTTACTGGAGATACTGGCATTTTCAGATGGAGATTCGGAGGGACCGCAGCTATTTCATCGTGGTAGATTTGCCTATGAAATCAGATGGACTTCAGATGTTTTCTGTTCATTGTGTGCAATAGGTTAGAGTGCTGATGAAACATGAGCTTAATGCCTGATAAGAGGACTGGAAAAATGTAACTTAGGTTGAAGGTTCCTATACCAAGCACCACTGCAGCGTTCAGTTCCACTGAGATAATGCTGGGCAGTGGGAGTTTCTTCTGAATAGTTCTGCAGATGAATCTTTTCCCAGCAATGCACAAATGGCCAGTGTGTTTAGCTGCTAGATGTTTATGAAGAGGGCATGTCATTTTACAGACTTCTTAGGTACCGTCCATAACTTTACGCAATATGAAGTATAGTGGCTTCACAGAGAAAGGAATAGCTCATCTACCGAATCCTTTTTAAAATTAATGACAACTAGATGGAAATATAAGCCCTTGTCAGTCGTGCAAATTTAGGCCTACGGTCACAAATCTTGCCTTAGTCTTCATTTTTAGTTTATACTTTGGATCTTATAGGTGATGGGTTGGTGCAAACCATTGAGGTTGAATAGCTTGTTATTTGGAGGACTGAGAATTTGGTTCTAGATATAGAAGTGGGATATTTGTTATGGCAGAAACCTGTCAGTTTTTTCCAATACATTTGCCACTAGGCCTTTTTCTTTAGGGAAGCATTCTGATGCTCCAAATGCTATTGGATCTTAAAAACTGCCTTTAAGAATACAGAATTGCTTTTTAATTTCCTTCTCAGGTTTGATGCACTTCTGTCTGCTTGAACAACGATTTCCATCAGATCAGTTCTCAGGTATTGAACTTATTTGACCTTTTGCCTCAGTTAGTTTCTTGGACTTGCTCAGTGTACTAATCTTCCTCAGCGATTCTACCACATCTATTCAAAGGCTGAGATTCTCACCTATGACATGGCCAATATTTCTTTTATTCTGCTTATCATACCATCTTCCTCCTCCAGCCTGAGTCGTGAGTTGATAAAGATGAATCTAAACAGAGCAGATACAGGTGACCTGTCAACTTGAACTTGGAAACCTGTTCCTCCAGCGTAGGTTGCTGTTTAACTAAGCCTGACCAGGTGAATTATCAAGGGGTGTTCTGTCTCTGACTTTCTACTTCTCTCTAAGAACATTTTGTGAAAACCTGTATAATATCATGAGGCATACAGAATGCCAAACTAAGCTCTTCTCCAAAGACTCCCCTTAAAAGTGTTTCAGCAGTGGCCTCATGAAAACGGAAACCATACATCATGTTAAATGTTGCAAAGTCAGAGTGAAGATCCATATGGCTCAAAGCAGCTTCAAAAGGATGTGAGTGGGTTAACATGTAGGCAGTGTGTCGTGGCATTTTGTATTTGTAGGCATTTACTACTTTTAGCAACTAATGCAGTAAAAACCTTTATAAACTGGACTGAGCCAATCAAATGGTCTAATTTTGATCTTAGATAAGCTATGAGTTTAAAAACCGAGGCTGGAATCTGATGATGTGGTAGCATGAAATACTGCTTTGTTTGTATGTGGCTGATAGAATTACACTGTGTTTAGAAAAGAAGCAGTCAAATAGCACATTGGGATTCTGTTGCTCCCAAAGGGTGAGAACGTGAGTGCCAAGGAAAAAAGTTGAAAGAGAGAAAGAAATGTAGCATGTGTCTATGAGATTTCCTCTAGTTCATCCATCTATCCCATGGATCATCTGTACCTAGGTCATTTCTTAAGTGTTTGCCCAACTTGTTACTAAGGACATCAAAAGAAAGAGGTGGTGCAGGCCTCCCTTGACAATCTGTTTCAGATCTTTTATAATGTTCTTTGAATACTTGTCATTCTTGATTCTGTGGGAACCAATTGCTGAGGCTTCATGAGTGCCAAGCAGAACAGACAGACAGATAACTTTGTATAACCTCAGATGATACCCCTGTCTATAAAGCCTTGGAAAGCTCTTGTAAAATCATCTTCAGTTCTAATTCTACTTTTTACTGGTCTCTTCCAATATCAGATCTTCCGCAGACATTACCACCTCCTTCTGTATTCCAGTCTCCAGAACTTGAATGAAATCAGTAGCCTGTTACCCATTACAGGAAAAAAATTACTGATGTGCCACAACTTTTTTTCTTTACAAATCTGTTCTGACTGTTCCGTATTTCCATTTTACCTTCCACAAGTATTTTGTAACCCATACATTTTATTTTTCCTGATCTGCAGTTTCTAAATAACTCTTCTATATTTGAAAGGATGGAAACAGGCAAATCTGAGGACAGCTAATGAAATGCATAGGTGGAAAGAGCTGGCTTAGTAAAACAAAACTACCTGAAATAAAAGATGTTACATCACTTAATGTTATATTATGTTATATTAAGTTATAACATCACTTAATAGATCTGTATATTGGAACATGAAAAGAAGTACTAACAGCACTTCTTGTCATGAGATAGCAGTGCTGGAATTAGAAATACAGAAGTTATTGCTCTTCCTTTTGTTGCCCATAAACACAACTTCATCCAGAAAAAAAAAAAAAAAGTATTTAATTTTTGTTTATTTATGCATAATTTATCTCTTCTCATCAGAAAAACAAAATTTAAGAAAACTCTCACTAAATCCTCTATAGGCTCATCTTAATGTGCAGTCCTACAAAAGCAATCTGGTCATCACTGAAAACATACTCAGGCTCCCTGTGATGCAGGGATAGGAAACATGAGAAAACATGTAACGCGTGTCTCTTTTCCTCCGTAGCATATGGTAGCTATCCACATGTCCTTCGTTTTCTGCACCTTGCTGTCTTTCAAGTGTCACCATTCCAGGAGTAGCCTGGAAATAGACATCTTCCAGGAGAGCTGCTGGAAGTTGCAGCACTCAGTTTGAGGAATTCTTCTCCAGCAAGAGGGGGACTATACAGCTGCATCATGAATTTCCAAGCACTGAAGACCCAGGCTGGAGGAAACTTAACATGGCCCAAGTCTTGAAGCTGGACAGTAATGGTGTGGTACAGCATAATTCTGTTCTCACTTAGACATTGAGGACACAGGACATATTTGGAATGGGAATGAAAATAATGCTGTCTCAAATATATCCTTATGCAAATGCTCTATCTATAGAAAGAGCGAAAGACAAAAGATATTCGTATCTATCGCTCTGAGCAGTCTTGCCTGCCTAGGCAGCTTTGGATTTTACTGATTCATGGGAAATTCACCACTGGAACAAGGTGAACATATTTGTCTGCTGCCTCCAAATGGAAAACTTCAACACTCAAGGGAGTGTTTAATGTCCAGTACTAAAGAAAATAATTTATTGAATGGCTTCTATTTTTCCCTGGTTACCTATGAAACAAAGGGTCACTTTTCCATAAATAATCACACTCATCCATATTCAAGGTCTATTTTATCCAAATTTTCTAGTCAAGCAGACACTTAGGATTACTTTATAGGCAAATAAAATACAAATCATATTTTCATTGCACATGTAAATATACTAATATATATCTATATTAAAATATATATATGTGTTTCCCAGAGAAGCTGTGGATGCCCCATCCCTGGAGTCATTGAAGACAGGGCTGGATGGGGCTCTGAGCAGGCTGAACTGGTGGGTGGCAGCTCTGCTCATGGCAGAGGGTGTTGGATCTGGATGGTCTTTAAGGTTCCCTTCAAGATAAACCATTCCATGAAAGCCTTCTGGGGATTACGTACTGCAATAATTCTCTAATGTTTACTCAGATACCCCAGTGTGAATTGTTACTAATTACCTAGAAAGTCCATGTGTACAGACCTGCATGGCATATTTGAAGCACTGGAATGTGGTAGGTCCTATGAATTTGAATTAAGTGGGCTGAGCATCACTGAACATGCAATCATAGGTGGCACTTCCTCCCAGTTCCTCTTAAAAGCTAATTGATGGGAAGCTCTGTGGTTAACTGAGGAGTTCCAACTGCCTAAGTGCAGGCATTCTTGTTAGAGTGAAATCTTAGAGATTCCAGTACGTTCGTAATAAGAGAAGAAAAATCTAATGTTTTAGTCTCAAACATCATATCTGTATTAACATACACTGACATACCTTCACTAAAGTCAGTGCTCTCGACCCATTCAAAATAGCTGAGTATTACTGCGTGTATGGAGTTATTCTGTATTTTTTGTGTTGTTTTGTTGTTTATTGTCCTGCCTGTTTTGGCACCCACTGGAAGCTGAAGTACCCTATTGCAACTGTGTGGATTGCATATAAAGATAGGCAACTCTTCCCTGCTTGCAGAACATGAGAGAAATAGACATGAATCCCTGAAGAAATAAGAGGGAATTCCAGCTGTTTCTGGCAGCCACTCCTACAGATTTGTATTAGGTACATCTTGAGTACAGTTCCTCTGAGGAAATAGATGCTATGGGAAGCATTCTCTAACCTCTCATTGCTAAATATAGGTGTGATCTACTAATTACAGCCATCCAGAAAGTGACACTATTTAAAGCAACGTAAGACACTCCTGCTCTGGAAGGCACTGTGTAGAATCAGACACTGTCATGGTTTACATAGACTGTGCTCAGTTATCAATAAACCTCATTGTCCATTGCATGGCATTAAGGTTTTAAAGGTCCCTGGCATGCTTTTAAGACTCGATTATTTGCACTTACATGAGAGCTTCTTCTCTTTCACTTTGTTTGACTACTTCAGATTTAAGTGCTGAGCTATCATATATTTTAGTGTTGGGAACTGGAATTATTCTTTCCTAAAGAACTTAACATGCTTAATTAGAATAGTACTGATGTCATCATAGGCAAAAAAAAAACCACAGACCCCTCTTTTGGAGACATCATAGGCAATCCCAGATAACCATACTGAAGAAAGAGGCAAGACTGGGGGTTGAGGGAGGAGAGTCTGCTAGGCAGGAAGACACAGGACTGAACTCAGTAACACAGGATTTCCAGTTTAGTCCCTTGTCCTGAGTAGGCTTTCAGTAAAAGGCCTGTTTCTTGATAACTTTCTCAGAGGTTTATTATGCAATATGCATTCTGGTGGTTGTTTCGGGTGAAAACCAAATACTTAGGTTCAGTGTATGCTGTTCACAGGGGAGTGCACGTTCATGCAGAAGAATTCTGTTCTAGCAACAGATGAGCTGAAGGAGAGGCTGTACTGCCTTCAGCCCCAGGCTGTTTGAAATGATTTTTCAGTGTCCTCTTCCATTTCTTGTGCTCGTGTAATCACAGACCGCCCCACTATTTATAAATATTTCATATTATAGCAAGAATAGTTGCTACAACCGATACCAACATCACTTTGTCTTCAAGATTTCAAGAATCAAAACTGTAAGTTGTTGTTTGCCCCCTGGTTGTACAGATACAAGCGTCTCTTTTTATAGTTAGTAGGACGACAGCTAACCGTCATTTTTTAAATGAGAGCTGATGTCCTTGTACGAAATTCTAGAAACTGAGACTTTGTGAAAATGCCAAATAGCATAAAAGCTAGAGAGAGATCAGCCTCCGTCAACTGAGCGTTTCTTTTTCCAGATTAAAAAAAAGTATATGGAACAAACCAACTTTTCCAGAAAGAGTTCTGGTGGCATGGTTGTTTTTATAACCCACCCTCCCCTGCAGTGGGTAAGGAGCAGTAACAAGAAGGTGCAGTGTGAGAGAAAAACTGGCTTCTTGTGGGAGCAGAGACCTGGAAGGGCAGTAGGGCCAGAAGGCACTTCAGTATTCCTGGGGGTACCTAGGTCTGACTCTGCCTGGACAGACAGAAGAGAAGAGGCTGTCCTTAAAGATGAATAAGGAAAACCTGTCCCCTGAAAGAAGCAGCAGGAAGCAAAGAAGTTTTAAGAACCGCCTATGATATTAAATACTTATTTTAGCAAAGGAGTCGTGGCTACCATCAGTGCAGCCTGGGAGCAAACATTTTTGCTTGAGAACAGCCAGGCCAGGCTGATGTTCTACAGCTCTAAAAGTAGCTCCAAACCACCTCCCCCCCCTCCACATCCCCCCAGATCTGGACATCACATTCCAGTTACCAGAAATCAGCCTGACACTCCTGACCATGTCCAAGCAATTAAAAAAGCTGAACACAAAGTTATGTGGTCAATTAGTCAAACATAACATCGCAAGACTTCTCGACCTTTCAAAACTGGAATGAATTATGCAAAGCAGGAAAGTGAAGGAATGAAGCAGAACAAGTAATTCAGAAACCCCGTGAGTTTAATCTGCCAATTCCTTGTACCTTCAGCCTCATTTCTGATCTCCTAGCAGAGCAATTTGTGAGTGTCAGCAGATTTCCAGAAGTGAGAGCAGAATCCTGCATGACCTGCTCCATCACTTCTGCTTTTGTGAATTGGAAGAATGGCATTTTATCCCCTTTTCGTTCTGAGAAATGTGTGTCCCTGTGTATCTCTGACAGGTGCCTGCTCCAGCTGTGTTATTAAATGAATGATCACTGAACAACTGATACACCAAAGGACATAAGCGCAACTGTATCAGGTCAGGCCAAGGGTCCCTCTGCCCCAGTGTTTAGTTTCTGACTGTGTCATGGGTACAGACATGGGAAGAAATAAGGTTGAGGCAAGAGAATGCAATGCACCTGTAGTGTACGTTTTCAATATGTAGTAGTTTTCAGGTTAGTTCCCTGAATCTGGTGGGATGGTGTGGCTCTTTGGTAGCCCTCAGCTGATCTCCTTTTCAAGCACTGTTGCCTGTCCGGTGAGCTGTCTGACTGCATGTTTGTAGCTGTTTGTCCTTATTAATATTTTTTGTTTTAATACATAGCAAGTGTATCTAGCAGAATTGGTGATGGGTTTCTCTACCATCAGCATTTCAGGGTATTAGTGCTGAAAAGCAAAATGCAGTCCAATTACTGCTACATTGCCTCTGTGAAGGGTTCTGCTGTGTAGACAGCTTATATGTATTTCACCCAAAGGGCTATTTCTTCATTTAGGCTTTTCTTCTACCTACATCAGTCCACGGGGAAATGAGATAAAAATTGCTGCCCTTTTGCTTCCCAGAAGGATTTTGCAACCTGTTTGCAAAGGTGTCAGTGACTATACTGAGAGTCTGGACGGGAAACTGAGATGCTAACCAACTCCCAAACACCACCCTAAAGAGTAAATCTTTACATTATCAGCCAAAGTGGGTGTAATCTGCTACCTTAGCTGGCTATTCAAGTAGATTGTATTGCAGCAAATAGTGCCTTTTTGGACACTGCTTTACATGGTAAGCAGTCTTCTTAAAATCTGGGGAAGAAACAGCCACTTTAAGTCAATTTCCTTGCAGTGTCACTGGTTATGGATAGCTGTCTACTCAGTTCCCCTTCTGCCAGTAGGGGAATACATACAAACATCACCAGTCCTGAGTTTTACAGTAATATTTTGCTATCACTATGTGCACACACATATATGTATACATATACATATAAATATCTCTGTGTAAAATGTGTAATGTATGGATGTTTATATTCGTATATGTGTGTCCTGTTGTCTGTGGTAGTACTGCTGCAGCGGTATATGGGGTGCTGGGTTTCCCCAGCTCACACCATTGCCTGCATTTTGTGGAGGGAGAGGTTTTGCTGACAGTTTCACAGCGCTGGAGGGGAACGGAGGGCAGAAATCCTCAAGCCTTTTGTTCCTGCTACATAAATTGCCTGATTTGCCTTTCATGAAAAGGAAGATGAGGAGTAAAGCCGTGCTCATTTACGCCCAGTACAAAGACTGCCACCCGGTGCCCTTTGAGGGCAGTAGGAGTCTTTCCAAGTGAACCAAAATAGCAAGTTTTTTCAGTACTGCTAGTGCAGCCAACAGAGCTATGAGGAACAAAGAACAAAGGACACCGTGCATTTTTTGAATAATGTGGGAGGATCTATGCTGAGGTGCACTCAATCCCTGTGCTTGTCTGGAAGCACACTTACTGATGCTCCTCAAGTCTGGGGATTTTCTGCAGCACAGTAATCCCCACTGGCAGACCAAGGTTAGAACTCAGCAGAGAGTGCTCGGTGTTACGGGCAGTGATGTGAAAGACACTGGGATCAGCTACTGTGAGGAAACCTCTTCCTTCACAGTAACAGTGTTTCAGCTCTTCTCTGAATTCCCCAATCTCAGGAAACTTGGCTGTAATGTTTACAGTGCTGGAAGTTCACATTTGCACTTCTTCCAGGGAAAAATAAAGCATTCAATAGTAATGCGAAAACTGGAGATGGATTTTTATTGAAAACAAACAAACCAGGCCTGGGCAATAATTTGGGAATATTAGAGATGCTTAAATCGGCACCTACCTTAAGGGAGCACAGTGAATATTAGATGAGAACACAGTGTGAAAACTTGCATCTAAATGTAGATGTGAACATGCGCAGAATAGTTATGGAGTCATAGAAAGGCCTGGGTTGTAATGGACCTCAAAGATTATCTAGTTTCAACCCCCCTGCCATGGGCGGAATTGCCAACCACCAGACCATGCTGCCCAGAGCCACATCCAGCCTTGTACTGAATGCTTTCAGGGATGGGACATCCACAATCTCTCTGGGCAACCTGTTCCAGTGCATCACCACCCTCTGAGGGCAAAACTTCCTCCTAACATCAACCTGAATTTCCCCTTCTTAGTTCAAAACCATTCCCCCTTACCCTATCACTATCAATCCATGTAAACAGTATTCCCCCTTCTGTTTATACTCCCCCTCAGCAGAATGGCAGGACTTTGTGACTTGAATTTTTTTCTGCAATAAATCAATTTTATTTATGTAATGCACTACTCAGGCACTCAGTGGAAGGGACAGTAGCAGCATGCCCTGGGGACTGGCCTCTTTTAGTTGTCTGGAAAAAAATTATTCTTGCTTACACATCCGTTAAGCCAACAGCTCCACCTTAAGCATGTCAAAGCTCAGTAGTCCGGGATCTTCCGTGTACTTACTGACCGTATGTTTGCTGTGGTGGTTCATTGGTGACCCTGCACCTTTTGGTCCGAGGAGAGGTGTGTACAAGTGGAGGATTCCAACACTGAGGTCACCGTCATTACTGGAAAGCATCCAAACTCTCTGGACCTGCTGCCGTTCACACGCTGCACTGACATTTTGCAGCTCCTAATATTTTGCTGCCCTGGGCAACCGCCTATTATGCTTTTTTGTTGCAAAGCCAAATCTTCCATGGAAACACTTCCAGCCCACCAGCAACTGTGCTTTCATTAGGTCATCACAGAGATGTTAAAACATGGATTGCAGATGCACGCACTGATATGTGAAACATGGAACAAGTGCTGCATTGCTCTGAGATTTGTCTGCCATCAGTCTTGTTTATGCCAGAGAAATCTGGCTTAAATTCCTCTACATCACTTGAGAGTTTGTTTATGCAACAGCAGGTAGATTCATGTACCTGAACCCTGAGTTTAATAATTGATCTCTTTCACATTGAACAGCACTACATGCTGCATAACACAGCACGGTGGCCACCCCAGGCAGTCAGCAGCTGCCCAGAGTTTTGGGGTGAGTGTACTGCTTGAACTGCTGCCCTCGGGATGCTGGAAACAGGGAGTGAAGTGCACGAGCTGTCACCGCGCGGCTGGCAGGGACACAGCAGCATTGTTTCATTGGCCGAAGTCACGGTCATGAGCAGTAAGGGAAGGATGACAAAGGCTTGTCCCACTCCTTTGTCACACAGCATGTAGCCCTTTAAAGCAATCATCTGCGACCTCAGTGACTCAACAAGAGGGACAGCAGCAGAAGGGAAAGGAAATGCCAGAGCATGACACAATTGTTTTCCAAGCAAGCAGGTTTTTGGTGCAGAGCCAGGTGCTCGTACCTGGGCTCTCATGTACATTGGTGAAGCTGCTACTCAGGGTTAGGAGGTTTATGTGATGCCTGTGTTGTGAACTCTTCTCATGCAAACTGAGATAGTCTGTGTTCCTGTGAGAAGGGGTCTGGTGTTCTACTGGTGTGCAGTATGAAAGAGGAATCTGGTATAATTAATCTCTCAGCCTATTGTTGCTTTCTTGCGGATCTAAAGTTTGCTACTTCTAAGGCCTTGTTGACTGTATTCAATATCTCTTCCTGTTTAACTTTGTTATTCCTGCCTCTTGCCTTTTCATTACTATTTCTTTTTTAGGGCCAGTCTTTTCATTTCCCCCTTGAACTAGAGTTTGCCTGAAGTGTGGATGAGTCACAGATAACGTATTTCCTTTTTTCTGAAGCACATTTACATTTTTGAGCAATTACAGCTGACAGCGATCAGCTATACATTCTAAAATATCCTTTTCAGGGAGGAAAAAGGAGGAACAGTGATGCTGAAATCAGCTTGAAAGGTAAATGTCTGAAAGAGAAAGAGAGAGAAATAAGAGACAGAGAGTCTTAGAAGGGCAGCCGGACGTAGGCACTTACTGTGCAGTATTTGATGGCAGTGCTTCAACTGATAATGTTCCTGTAATCAGAGCCACTCTGTCATACCTGTCAGCAGCCATCAGGCAAATCACAGACAGCTCTAAATACAAATATCTGAAGCAAAAAGCATAAATAACCGGAAAACCTATTCATTGCCTCTGCTTCTAGCCTGGCATTTTCTGAAGAGTGGGAAGGTTGGTTCATAATGGGATGTAAAAGGTGCTCCCAAACCCTGCATTGCCCCCACCATACAGCTTCAGCTCCATGTTGTGGCTCTCACCCTAAGGACTACAGTGTTTATAATTAAATATTATAATTGAAGTAATTATAATAACAACAATAGTTGATTATGCTAAATAATAGTTAAAAGGCCTTTCATTTTTTGTCTTAGAGGTCAAGTGAAAATGGAGCTTTCCATTTTGTTTTGTGTCCCAGGCTGTTTCCCAGGCCTTATGACTTTGTTTCTGACGTTTCTGTGGGCTTTTTTTTTTTTCTTGTAGACATAGAGCAGCAGCAAGTATTCCCTTCATAAAGAAATCTGCTACTGAGGCTACTGAGGGCTGAAGCTTATGGGGTAACTGTAGCCTCTGTCTTTTTATCCTCAAATTGTAAGGCTGTGTGGAACTTGATAACAGAAGTCCCCTCAGTACCAGAGTTAAAGTCAGGCTTGTCATATGCAGTCTTCAACACAACAGGCTAATTCCAGCTGACTCTTTCCACATATCAGAGCACCTTATATAAAGAGCCCATCAAGCACTCATTTGTAATAGAGAGTATTTGTGTAACGATCACCGGTGCCGCACGGCAGTCAGCTGGAGCCCAAGAAAGGGTCATCTTGACCTTCAGATGTGACTGGAAGATCATATTGCAGTCTGGCTGCACTCAACAAGTTATTCCAGCAAATCTTCTGTAACTTCAGCACAAGGCAGGCGCCATAGCTGCTCTTTTGAAGAAGCATATGTGGGAAGAAGTCTGCTCTAAGCATCTGCCTGGGGGACCCTTCTCAGCACAGCTGAAGAGTGTAATTAGGGAGCTGACATCCCCGTAACCATCCTGCTTCCTGGTGTATTGCATCATCTCACCTAATGGTAAACAGTGTTGTCAATTGTTCTGTTTCCAAGGAGTGGATGGGACTCACAGGACAGGAGAGTGCCAACACTCAGTTGCTTTATTGCAGAGGCTGGTCTGCTTGGTGGGGGACTTTCTGGAAAGGTCAACACGTCAGCAGAAAGTGAGATGCTCATCACCCATAAAATGACCCTCAGGTACTTGCTTACTTGTCTGAAAATCTGTGGGTAGATCTCAGAATATTTAGAGAAAAAATGTGACAGAATTGTAAACTGAGTGTTTACTGAGCATTTTTTTCTTGGTACAGCTGAAGTCTCATTTCCTAAATCTGTGTTGGATGAGACATTTCACTCCAATTGTTGATCTGTTCCTCACTTCCTTGCGTACTGTCACCCCCTATCAGATGAGTCCTAGGCAAAGCCTGGCATTTGTGAGAAACAAGGCCCATAGTTGCATCAAGTGTGAGGCTGGAGAGAGTCTTTGAAGCACAGTATAGACTGCATAAATTGGAGATCTTTAAGTGTGCTCTGGTTATATGTCTTGGGAGAGGACATTCAAAGCCCAGACAAATGCCAAATGCCTGGTGAAAACACTGAGTAAGAGAGAAAGCCTAGAGCTGCAGGGATGGGAGTCTGCGAAGGAGTTGCCTAAGGGTGGTGTAAGCTGCAGAAATTCTCATTTTAAGCCTTTTTTCTGTGGTTCTTAGGTGGGGTCTTGAGCTGAGGCTCTGATAAAGTCACTGTTGAGGGCTAGGGTTAGTCTTGGATAAGAGACTAGAGCTGTCCATAGCCTGAATTTGCCAGGTGGATGCAAAGGAATGCTGTGACCTAGATTAAGAAACAGTAATAATAACAATAAAACTCTTCAGAGAGTGCTGTTCCCTCAGGTCCTGGATGGATCTTGATCCAATGCCATGATGCAGCATTCAGGTGCTACAGCAGTTCTACAGCAGTTCTAATAGAAAAAAATGGTCTGCAGAAAATCTCCTTACGCTCTTGTTCAAGTTGACTTGTTCCCTATAGACATGTTACCAGAAGTATGATTTAAGCAAAGTGGGGATCAAAAAGGGCGTAGAGAGCAGAATGAAGGACAAAACAAAGTGGACTGTGAGGGAAACTGCAGATGAGCCATAAAAAAATTCTATTCATGGGTGAATTTGTTACTTTGTTGAGTAGGCTGAATTTCTGCTGACAGTTGGGCCAGGATGTAGAAAGGTGAATATATACTCATATTTTAAAACTAATCTGCTACTAATGCTCACAAATCCTACTTGGTGCAGAGTAGACTTTGGATAAGTGAGATTTTTTCCATAGCAGATAGCAGTGGGCTTCAGAGAATAAAGAGAAATAATCAAATAGCGAAAGACCATCTTAGCATCTAAGCTTTGTTTGTGGATAAGGATGAGATACTCAGGGAGAGATGAGAGGAAGATGTCAGACTTGACAAGAAGCAGGAGGCTTGAGAGATCTGGTCCTGGAAGGACTAGTCAATAGTTGATGGGTGGATCTTTGCTGAAACTAGGGGGAATGTCTTTCCTACCTAGACTTCCTTCAAAGATGATGGTTGCAATGTAGGTGCTGTCAATACCAAGCTCTGAGAAGACTTACAAAGGGAAGAACACTTAGTAGATACACATCTGCTTGTTGGATTTTATATCGGTGTACAGGGAAATGAGTAAACAGATGACGGCCAAAGAGGGCTGGAATCAGCAGACAGAGCTGTGTGTCAACCCTGTTGTGATAGAGTATACATTGTTCATACATTTTCTTAAGACACTGCTGAGATCCTTCAATCTCCCAGTAATCTTATTCCTTTATCATATACAGTCCCAGAACTTGGACCATCATCTGAGCATCATCTGTGAAGTCTGCCTGGCCTCAGACATCTTGCACGGGCATTTGATCCAGTGTCGGTGCTTACCACAGAGGGAAAAAAAATTGGTGCTTTGAACTCAGCTCTAGCTGCTGCTGTTAGTATTTGGCAGAAGGCTTACCTTAATAAATACCTAATGATAGCTTCACTCCTGTTGTGATCATTCCCTGACAGTATTTGAAATGTTGCTTGGTTTGCTAAAGGGTAATTTGTTTACACAGCTATCCAGCTTATTGCCAGTATTTTATTTAACATGGGTAAATGTGTCAGCTATGGCAGGGCTAATGAAAAATAACAGAAAAATACCTTAGAAACTGAATAGAAGTTCCAGCAAGGTATATTCTTTGCAATGGTACTCGGCACTAAACACTGTGAGGAAGGGTGACTGTAGTCTGTCCCAGTGAGTCCCACCTTCTAAGTGCCATTTATAAGAGTGCTTAAGTCCAGAGCTGCCTGAGGAACAAGGGGACTCCCTCTGCTGAGCTTGTCGTTTCTTGGGTGCTGCTGAGAGCAATCATTTCTGTTGTTTTTTTCACTTCCCAATAGCTTGACCATTCCAGCAGTTTTGCAGAAAATCTTAAGATTATCTTAGAAGCAGTGGCTGTGGTACAGGCATTAAAGATCAACTCAGGGCTTTCAGACTTCAAAGAGCCAGATGTCTGGGTGCTTCTCTGATCATGTATTATCCAACTCCACCTCTCCTCCCAGTCTCTGTGTTATGACAGCTCTTCTTCAGACGAAAGCTTAAGGAGTCTGACCACTGAACTCACTGCTATAAAAACTATTCTAGAGTCAACAGTAACAGAAGCACAAGTTTTTCAGTCAGCTTTTCAGCCAGCTCTGTCTGTACTTTTGTTCAAGGTGGATTTTGGTAACATGATAGCAGCAACTGTCTTCTCTATCCTCCTCCTTGTCAGTGCTGGAGATACAGTGATAGGAAGTTTGAAGAACATAAATTGAAAGAAGGCAAAGGCAGTAAGTTTTTTAGCTCCTGGGAGTTAAAACAAGAGTATCAACTGCCAGTTGATACTGTTGTCATGCTGACTTAAGTTGATATAAATCACTGGGGTTACAGATGGGGCAAATGTTATTAGACAAGAAATAGGCTTAGGACTCTCATGTTCACTGCCTGTGTTGTCTCACCTGCTTTGCCATAATGCTATGAATACCAATTAAGTGCTGGAATGTGAAAGAGAGTACTACTCTCAGATATGTGGAGATGCAGCAAAGGTGAACTTCAATTAAAAAAAAAAAAATCATCAAAATTGGTGTACCTTGGTGAAATATTTTGACTTTGACTTTATTAGCACTCCTATGGAATGGCTTTAACTGAAAATCTCCCCATTCGTTTGGAATCTTTGTCTTTAAGATGCCTGATTACATTGTGCATTTCTCGTTTTGAACTTAGATATCCTGATACTCTAAAGGTTTAACACTCCAGATTAAAAGACTTTTTGAACTTCCTGCTCTGCAGAGATTCTATTCTTTCCTTTCAAGTGAAAATTTAAGGCACTGATTAACAAATATACATCTGAAATTGGGAGATCTCCCTACAGACTGCAGAGGTTGGTTTACACAGGAAACGTTGTTTCCAGTAATTGAATATGGCGATATAATTTGTAGCTGCACAGCCACAAGTTTGCACAAATCAGATATAATGCTCCTGATTAATTAGACTTTCTGTTTATCACAACACCACAATCTTTAGGCAAAAGATGATAGTTCCTGTTTTATTTTCAGCCTTCCATGAGGCAAAAGGCTTCTGAGAACTGCTTGGCTTCTCACATCACTGCCAGTCAGATGAGCTGCCCATCATGCTGCAGGATTTGTCATGGCTTGCGCTGCACTGTATGCCCCACTGCTGAATCATCCTGCATGTGATCCTGGGGTACCTGCAGCATGTGCATATGTATACATATGAGCATTTACATAGACACCTGCATTACAAGGATTCAGTGCTGTTCTAGTCTTGAAAAACAAACAAACAAAATTTATTTATGTATTTATTTATTCATATGAAGTAGGAAAGCAACTCCTTGATTATGAGAGTGGTCCTTTTTGCACATGATTCCAGGACTTATTTATTTTCCTCCAGCATTTAATGCCCCTGAAAAAAATAATCCCTGTCCAAAATCATGTTGCTTGTTCTGAAACAAGTGTAGCTATCTCCAGTGCAGCTCACTACTCAGACAGTGGTCAGGACAGGAAAATGTGATCTGTTGTGTTCCTACTGAGTAACTCCATCCGTATGTCACTGGCCCCATGTCAAGGCCATTGATGAATTTGTCAAGCTATTAGTCATATGGGTTCCGGAGAAAGGAATTGTGCAGTGTGTAGCACTTGGAGCACATCACCTTTCCACTGCTTTCACAGGATTTTGGATTAGGCCCATCCAGTTGCCTTAAGTTTCTGGCCCTTACCTGTTGCTTTCAGTGGATGCTGTGCTGTGGCCTGGGGCTGGCTGCTCTGGAGAAGCACCAGTTTCCCCTTGAGTACTGTAGCACCCAACATGTAGCTGCTCAGCTGCAATACAAAGGATGAAAAGGTGAAATGAATGGGTGCACTCAGCAGACTAGTGTTAATGTGCACATACTGCTTTTGAGTTTATTCCAGCAAAAGAATTTGTGCAGAGGAAGTGGCAGAAACACTGCCCTGTGGAAACTGGACCCCAGGCAGGAACAAGGCTTCTTCAGAGCCAGCTGCAGTATGGGAGCAGAGGCCTGCCCTAACCACACCCCAGTATGATAGAGGTTCCTTCTTAGCATGCATGCAACAGCCTTAACATGGGGCTGCACTCTCTGCAGAGCAGAGGGCTGGTGGTTGAAGTTGTTAGCTTAGAGATCATAGCTCTTCAGCAAAAAGTTCCGCAGCTGCCCTGCAAACTCTGAGCAATGCCTTCTGCTCCCTACTCTTCTACAGAGGACAAGAGGGAGAAGCATGGAGCAGCAGCACAACAATCAGCCAAGCCTGCTCATTCCCATCATACCATCTCCTTCTGGGCCACTGCAGTCAGGATGTTCTCCAGACAACCCTTTATGGTTATAAGTAATCTGGGAGCAAAACCAGTACTGGGATCGTATTAACTCTTTTTTTTTTCTTTCCTAATAAGGAAAAATTAAAATAACAACTGGGGTTTTATTTTTCAGTCGCTGAGAAAGAATTGAGACCAGTGACTAACTGCGGTATCAGTCAGTGCTTTAACACATTCAAACTCAAAAATGAACCTTTGTCTTAGAGGAAACCAAGGCGCTTTGTGCACCAGATGGATGATGCTCACCTGCTGCTCCAAACTCACTAGTGTTGAAGCACTCTGCTGCGTTTTCTACAAATTGCTTGTTCTGGCTTTTCAACATCCCTAATTTAGATTTTTTCATGACGATATTACTATGTGTCCTTTCCTAGATGCTGTCCCTGGGGACTTACGGGATTCTGCTCAGTTCAGACCAGTCCAGCCGTGATCCACCTGTGGGCTCAGGAGGACTGAGAGCAGGCTGAACACAGGTCTCTTCTCTAGGATGGTGTATGCACCACTTAATAATGAAAGATGTCAGAAGTGAAGGAAAATACTGTTACAGCAGCCTCCACTCACTCTCACAGAGAGCTTACCAGGCAACAGAAGTGTGTGGAATGTTCAGCAAGGGGTTTCTGCAAGGGTGATCACAGCTCCACTGTACTGCGTGATATAGGAGAGATGGATGTGCATTAAGCATGGCACTTGGGTAATGCAGATGGGTAACTGTGTTAAGGAGCTGTATTTCCATTGGCACTCGTAAGTCATTGTGTACAGAGTGTATAGCCATTCCTCTTTAGCTAACACATGGCTTGGCTTGTGAGCCAAAAGGCTGTGGTGGAAAGGGAGAAATTTGCAGACATCTTTTGGTGTCCTCTCTACCTAGCAGTTTTAATATATTTATCTCTGTACTAACAGAGTACAGAATTTCCAGTCTATGAATCCTTGTGTCTCAGAAGGAATGGTTATGTTTTACAACTAACCTTGCCCCGGCTGGCTGAAATATGAGCACACAGCATTTAGACCAATAATACTGTAGAAGTTGTAGTGTTTTCCTTAGACTCCTGGGTATCAGTTAGCTGCAAAGCTGCCAAAGGACATTCCACAGTCAGAGGAAATTGAGTGTAGGTGGGCAGCCCAGAGCCCAAGTGCATGCTTTATAAGCTCTCAGTTGTTGTACTCACAGGGGTGAGTCACGCAATAATCATCCTATTATCAAAATCACTGTTGGGTGTGTTGAATTTTTTTTTTTTTAACTCAAATTTCAAGTAAGAGTTGCCAATGTTTTCCAGAGATTTAGATTCTGAAAACAGGAGAAAATGTAGCAAATCAAGTTGGCTGACACATTTATGTGTGTGCAAATACTACTTCTTTAGTTGTGAACTGTTTTCTATTTTTTACTTGCCAAAAAATATTTTAATATATTTTTGTATAAGCAGAGGCTGAGGGCCTCTGACAAAAAGAAGGGGTCTTGGATGTGGCGAGCAGACATTAGACTGCATCAGACTGGTCTTCCATTCTGGAGAATGAATGGCTTTCTAACTGGAAAGGTTTACCAGCTGGGCAAGGAGGCAGTCACCTGCAGGATGCATATGTAAATACTTGTGTTATGAGCATGCAAAACATTTTGCTCCCAAGGTTTACCTCAATCTGGTGTAAGATAGAAATTGTTGTTTTTTTATTATTCCTCAGTTGAGCTCTTAAAACAGTGAGTCTTTTCTAAAAGGCCTCCTAGATTGGGGTGCTGTTTGTGATGAACTCCTGATGCCTTTTTGCCAAGTGACTCTCTTATGACAGCTGCCTCCTCTCTGTGCTGCCCTGCATACCCACATGTTTCTGTGGGGTTGGCTGGCACCAAAGTCAGTGGGCCTGGGAAGAACCCTTCTGAGACTGGGAAGGAGCTTCGAGGGCCTTCAGTATCCCCTTCTGCCCAATGCTTGTGCCAATCCTTTTCCAGTGCCAGCTATCCACACTGCACACAAGAAGACCTCATCCTCTTCAGTGAACAATCCCAAGGCAAGTTTTCTGCCTAGTGATCCTCAAGGCTTCTTCTATTTCCCTTGGGTTTGTCTTCTGTGTTATTTCAGCAGGGGAAGGGTGGAGCAGTGCCTTGGTTAGGGCTGTCTGCCTGCTGCTTTCCTCTCTTGTGACGGAAAAATGTTAACTTGGTCTCTGAGGCCACCAGGGTCTTGCCCAGCCCATTGCAAGCATGAGTCAGGGGCCAGCACCGGCTATCATATCTCCAGCTGGGAGGAAATAGCTTGTAGTCAGAAAGACAGAAATAGAGGTATAAAAGGAGTATCATCAATGACTGTTCTCTCTTTTCACTTGGTTACTTCTTAGATTATCCTGTTTTAAAAGCCATTAATATCCTGACAGCTTCAGTGAGGAGAAACTTGTTTCATTTAAATGACATTAGGAATTCATTCTCTACTTAGTAGCTATTCTTCCTGTTCTCCGCTTTGTCCTTCAAAGATATCCTGGCAGATGAAACCTCTTTACTCATATTGCCTTGGTCTCCACATAGTCCTGCTGCTGCTTCTTTTCTTCTGCAGAAGAGCAGAAGGGCTGTGTAAATGGTACAGAGACCTGATGCAAGCCAGAAATCCCTAACCACCCACACACCCTTCTTTTGTAGACGTGTTGACCCAGAGGTGTGAGGGAGTCATTCAGCAACATTACTGCTGGAGCTAAGGGTCTTGCAAACAATACTAGCACTGAGGAATCGGAATCTGAAAGCTTTCTTCTTGTTTTTATAAAGATAAAAATAATTTTTGATGAGAGTCATGCAATTCTTGTTAAGGAAGCAATCTCTGTCCTTGTATTATGCACTACATATCAGGGTCCCTTAAGGGCTACCAATATTGGCTCAACGACCTCAAATCCATATCTGGGTGCCTTCTAAGCTTGTTTCCCCATTGTTTCCTTCTAGTGCTCAGGGGACATATCAGCAGGCAGGAACTATTTTCAGAACATAACGCCCTGTGTTTCTGTGACTCAGCCTCCTTTCCTCCTGTGGAAGCTGAAGTGCACCAGGTGCTGCATGGCACAGGTGTCCTCTGGATGCTGGCTTTGGCATCAAGGATCTCCCAGCCCCCATATGCTCACAGAGCATTTCCTGACATTGTGCATGAGAGCACAATGTTTGTTTCATCTTTTTTTTTTTTTTTTAATGGAAAACACCTTCCCACTCTGCTATTGGAAAGCATGTTATTCAAGGATGCATTTCAGCTGTTCAGCAGCCTGTGTATAATCTAGCCTTTGTACCAAAATGCTTAAAATACTGTTTTGTGAATAAGCTAGCACCCAGTCCATACTACTGAAGCCAATAAAAGCCTTTTCATCAACATTAATGGGAGTTTGATCTTCTGGTATGCTGCTGCACATCCAGGATTCCTGCTGATTTTCAGTAGGGCAAAATGGCACAAATTCCCTCCAGAGTAGGGCAGAAGTATACACCTAACTCCTGCTGAAATGCCCCACGATGAAACACATGATAGGATTTGAAGCTCTTGAACTTAGACTTGTTTCATTTCAGGCTTTGATATGAAAAGTACCACAGATGTGCAGCTCAGTACTGTAAAAGCAGGAAGATAAATGTAATTGTTGTATTTTGCCAGGTTCAAAACACAAATGTAGCCCCTGATCATGAAATGATGTGTACTGACACAGCACAGCAAGCAATGTGGAATGCAAAGCAAGCTTTGCAATGAAGAGCAGAGATGTTATTAAGGAGCCATGCTCCGGTCTCTATCTTCCATGAAGTGACTTGTGAAAATAGAGATTTTAAAAATTTTGAAAGACTCTTTGCCTGTGTCCCTTTAAAGAAATGCATTTAGATTTTTTTTCCCTCTCATATGTTAATTGTGGGCTCCTTCTGCTGTTACTGCTGAGCATGTTCACCCTCCTCCAGCTGAAGCTTATCTATTAGTTCAGCTTGCCCTAGAGATCACGCAGTGCAGCTGAATCCCAGTTTCTGCCACTTTTGTGGCAGCACTCATTAGGCAAGGTGAATGATGTTGTCTCTGTGCGTAGAAGAACACGATGTCGGTGCTGTCTCATTTTCAGTTTGTATCTCATTACAGACGTCCAGTTTCTGTGGTCACTGAGTTTTCCCTTGTTGCTTGTTAGCTTTTCTCACAGTGTTATCTCCTCATCTTTCAAGGACACAAGAGTCACCCTGCAGAGCAAAGGATCTTAGAAATTAGATTGTTTTGCTGAGGGAAAGGCACACACATAGTTTAGCACTTAATGAACAGACTCCAAAGAGTTTTGTTTAAATTAGCACTTGGAGGCCAATGGGATATGGAGAAAGATAAAATATCAGTGGCAAATGAAAATTTATAAAATAAGGACAACAGGATACTGTGCTGTGAACATAGAATTAAAACACTTAGGTTTTCTTGTAGTTCAGTTCCAATTTATGAAACGAGGATACTTTTTGGAGAGCTGTTGTTGATTGTTGTTGTGATAGAGCTGAGATGAGGTCTGGCTGTTCCCATCTCATGTAGCAGAGGTGGGGCCATGCCTAGTGGAAGAGATACTTTTCACAAGGTGTGGAGGAGGCACTACAGCATCCCTACACTCACACACCAAGCACCTGACATCTAGGATTAGGTGTGTTATTCTTCCCTCTCACTATGATACCCTTAGTCTTCCTGTCAATGGCCTCTTAGAATCAGAGACATAGAATAATTTGTGCTGTAAGGGACCTTTAAGATCACATAGTTCCAACCCCCTGTTATAGCCAGTGACACCTCCCTCTAGACCAGGTTGCTCAAAGCCTCATCCAGCCTGCCTTTCCAGGGGAAGGGCATGACACTCCCTTTAAAAAATGTTGATAATTCCTTCCCATGCCATCCCCTGCCTGCACACAGCTCTTCAGCTCCTACATAGTTCAGTTTCTAGAAGCCGTGCTGCCTAGCATCAAGTTGTGTTTTCAGACACGAGGATGATCTTTTCTATATCAAATTTCCCAACTTCCTTCTGCATCGAGGCAGTTGTAGCTCTTCTTATACTCTCTAGTAGTTGTTGTCTTTCAGGCAGCTTCTCTTGAGCTCAAACAGGCTACAGCAGTTCTGAACTTAGCAACTGGCAGCATCTGAAGAGACAGTATTCACACAAAGGCAGAATCCTTTAGTTTAACAGGGCCATAAGGAGTAGATGGACGAGTTTTCTCACCAGTATGAAATGATCCTACTTAGATAACCACAAACATCTTGAAGAGCATCCTCATCAATCTTTGCACATCCGTTCTGTGTTGTGTTGTGGAGTTACAGCAAGTCATCATTGCCAAGAGTAGTGTTACATTCATATTGCAAGACAACTGCTGTGGAAAGAAATGAGGAAATCTGTTCAGAATGCCTTTTCTATTGGCTGGGGAGAAAGGAAAGAAGCAAGGGAGAAACCCCTGTGCAAATAATGACATATGCTGTTCTACTGGTTATTATAATAGAGATAGTGCCTACTGTAATGTATGTATGATAAAAAAAATAGAAGTTCTAAATCATTTTTCAAGTTTAATTGAATATAATAGAGTTAGGGTTGTTTATTTTTGTTTGTTTTCTTTATAAAGGGTTTTTTGTCTCTTGGGTTTGAATCTTCCCCCAACATGCTGTACAAAACCGTTGTATCTCATGCCTTTAAGGAGAAGGGTCATTGATTCTACATTTTGGGTTGGATTTCTTTATGTTCACTCCATTCTTCTCACTGTACTTCCATCTGTGTTTCTTGGTCCACTGAAGCAGATGCACTGCAAATAGAGAACATGCTCCCATTTCTCCTTTTGTTTCTTCCTGACTGGACTGAAGCTGAGAGCTGTTTAAATGACTGTGGGTTTTGATTTCCCACTGCTCTTGTCAGGGTGAATTTTTACTAGAAAAACAGCCAAGCTGTGCATATTTGGTCTCCCACTGTAAGTCCTGTTGAGATAAAGAAAAGGGGTTACTTCAGCAATTAAAATTGGAAGACATCTCGAAAATAAGTAACATCTCCATGGCTCCCAGCCCCAGAGGCTCCATCTGGACTCTCCCAGCTGGGCAATAGTGGAGATTTGGCACTAATTCAAGAGGCAAGACTGCTACTTACATGTGTGTGCCTAGGTTTCCATTTTTGCCCCATCCCCCCATGCCCACAAGCCATCCCAGTATCTATGTCCATGCAGTTTTACCACTGGCTTGCTGCTGATGAAAGATGGCCACCAGCTCCATCAGCTCTGTATAATTCCCTAATAAAATGTCTGCTGGTATTGGCAAGAAAGCCCGTAAGGAGTATATCTTCTGGAAAGACAACAATTAAAAGAGATGGTTGGGGTAACTGTGCTTGATTGAAAGGAGATATACTTTTTCTAGCAGAAAAATAAGCACTTAAAAATGTTTGGCCAGCCGAGGACAATTATCTGACCGGTGATGTTTCTGACCGGTGATGTGCAAGTACAGAGGGCAGTTAATCCATTTTAAACTGCTCCTACAGTCAGGAGAGCAACACGACCAGGCTAGTGTGCTTTGGGTGCAGATGGAAAGACTTCTTTGAAATCTGAACTAGGCTTGCTGTGCACAACCATTCTTTTCCTCATTATGACTTCCCACCATACACGCTCAGTAACAAGGCTCCTCTCCCATCTTGCAAACTCTGCAGAAGTAATCTGGGTCTGGGCTCAGATAAAGGAATCATCCTCTCCCTCTCAAGGTGCTGCCAGTAACAGGAAATCTACTTTAAAGGTTTATAGTTGATAATGCTGTGTTGTTGGAGGAGCTCCCACCTACTGACTGCTGTCCCAGCAGCACTGACCCTGACTGGAATAGCTGGTTCTTATGTCAAAGGCAACAATGCAGGTGTGTCTGAAATGCACACAGGATACAAGAGCAGAGAAAACAAAGCCATGCCTCTGGTCCTTTCTCCCACTGCTGTGTTTTAAACACTAAGTCACAAAATCTTTTTTTTCTTTTCCTGGTTGCACTAGGATGATGAGAGAACAGTAAGGTGGTATGTGAGTATACATAAAGAGCAGTTTTCTAAATAAATTTGGGAGCCTCCAGAGCCAGACCATCCTAGGATTTCCCAGCATCATGAATCAAAACACCCATTTAGATCATCTCAAACTTGTTTGCAGAAAATGCTCCCAACTTGCTTATGTGTTGCAAAAGAGGGAGGAGGAAGAAGAGCTGAGGCACTGACACACTTCCCTGCCACCCCCTTCCCCGTAACTGTGAAGATCTGTATTCAGATGCTCATTTGTAGCAGCACAACAGAGAAAGGAGCCTCCCGGTTTTGTCTGGTTTAATGGGAATTGCAAAACCACTCAAGCACTGCCATAGGGTACCAAATGCAAGCATTACCTCATCACCACGTAGTTTTATTGGCTGGAGATAACTGAAGGTGGGGAATTATTGCCTACCCGCATGGCGAGAGCCGAATTTTCTCATTATCTCTTTCTCTTCCTTTCAAACCAGCTGACCCTTTTAATGGATGTCATCTATAGGGACAGCCCCCCTTTGTGGATGCATCTTATAGAACCTGGGAGGGACGGCGCAATGCAATCAGAAAGAGATTATATGGGATCAGTAGAAACAATTTAAAAATAAAAAAATCTTTAAGCACAATAAATGATTGTGTGTTCAGTATGGCAATTTCAACCATCCTTTTAAAACTGCTATTAAATCCCACAGAACAGCTCTAAACCTGATGTGATCATTGTAATGTATATGATTTCTTGATTTTTATTTTGCTAAGTCTCCATAGGCTTCCTGAGGCCAAATCGTGTCATTTTAATTCAGGACCACCCTCTGTCACAGGCTTTCAGAAAAGTCATCAGTGATTGCAGTGGGTATGAAAAGCCTGATGATTACAGCATTGCTTACCTCTTGTGAGGACCTTGTTTCTCACAGCTGCGGAGAGTGTATTGCCCTGGTGGAAGGCACCATGAAAGTAGATTTTCATATCTAAGGCAAATCTCAGAATACTGTCTGGGGGAGAAAGTTGTCTCTGCTTTTACAAAGAAAGCAACAGCAGTGTAATTCACCTGCTACTGTACTGCCTGGACAGAAGTGGCAGAACTGAGACTGGAAGAGTAGTGCAAACCCTCCTGCCACTGGCCTTGCTTTTCTCTTAGGTCTTACTTCTGTGGAGTTCCTTTTGGCAGAGAAGTAATTCAATGTAAATTAAGGGAGGTTCTCAAGGGTCACCTTGTGGTGAATAATACGACCAGGTGCAGCCCCAGTGCCAAGACCCTCTTCGGCATCTGTGTCATTCAAAGCTGTGTGCCATGTGTGCTGCAAGTGGCCTTTAATCCTGATTTCCTTTATGGCAGTTATTAATAGGGGACTGAATTCTCTCCTTTTTTCATCTGTCTGATGTCGTTTCCTTTGTTTCCTGTTAGGAGCAGCACAAGGATATAGAGAACAGACAAAGTGCATTATCCTGGTAATTAACTATCTCAGCAATATAGTGGCACCACAGCAGTAGTAATGCTGTGTAACAATTTGCATAGATTAGTTTTCATGTCCCGGGACAGCGATTTCTGTAGTATTTAAGGGGAAAATTAGGAGAAAAAAAAAAATGAGGAAGAGGGTTGGAGTGAGGTAAATACATGATTTTTGTTCAAAATAGGGTTTGAAAATGAGAATGAGTGCAGCCCTAGAAGCACTTAAGAGTCTTGTTATCGTGACTACAATTATTCTTGAAGCATTTAGAGGACAATGTTTGGTTTGAGGAGATATTAGGCACCTTTAGGACCCATTCATCTCAACCAGAACTGTGTGTGCAGGATATCTCAGCTGCACGCACCAGAGTGGCTCTGCATGTGCAGTATTTGTGATGCTGCTTGGGCACTGCCACCTACATTGCTGCCTGGCTTGCAGAGCTCCATTCCTGAAATGCAAAGAGCTCCGAGCAGAAGAGCCCTGAGACGTATTGCTGTGCCAGAGGATCGTGTAGTGGCTGCGTATCTGCTTTGGCAGTCACATTTCATTCCTGTTGTCACTTAGTCCTGTTCTTCTCTGGTCAGAGCCCCCTTCTCTGTGATGCCATGCTGCATCCCAGACATCTTTGACCTCAAATTGAAGCAATCAGAGTCGACGCAGAAGTTCATGGTCTGGCACCAAGGAAGCAGGAGACCCTGTACTGGTTTCTGGGTGGGAACCTGCAAGCTCTGTGTTACTTTTACATTCTTTCCACCTTCATCTCCATGTGGCCTAGCAGCATGTGGTCCTTAAATTCTCTTCCTTTTCTTTTCAATTATTTAGTCTGTGACTCTGGGAGAAGTGCTTACTATCTCTGTGCCTGAATTTTCCCACCATAACTCAGGTGTATTAATTAAACAGCTTCCTCAGAGGGGAGTTGTAAGGTTTAATGAATTCATGCTTGCAAAGTAATTTAAGATTTCAGATGAAAACTGCTAGAGAAGTGCAAAGTGCATTATAATTAAAACAGAGAGGATACAAAATAATAATTATTATTTTGAAGCACTTGATCAAAATAAGAGGGGAATATTTATGTTCGAATTTGCTAATAAAAACATCCATCACTGCATTACAAAGTGCATGTTTTTTAGTTAAATAGTGTTAGTTAGTACTCTGCTAGTTATTATTCCACTTAATATTTCCATTTCCATTGTATTTGCACAGAAAGAAAAATGTATTAAAGTGATTTTCTCCAGATTTGTATAAGATGGAAACATCGTTGTGACAAAAATATCAGCCTACAATGCCTATGCCCTCCTCCACAACTGGGAGGCTGCAGCTCTCTAGGCTGGAGGGGATCTCCAGTGAGGTTAGTGCAGGCATTCAGCTTGAGAAGAGATGTGGGAACTGAGCTGTCTTGCAGACAGGGACAAGTCCTCAGGCAACTGAAATGGTCATTTGGGTTCTCCAAAGGAAAGGCTGTGCTATGTTTAAGATGGCTTAGTGACAGGACAATTTACACGTGCCTTGTCTTCAGAGGTCATCAATGAACTAGGGGACAAGAGATCAGAGACAATTTTGACTGTTAGGGAATTTTGGCTGTTTGGAATTCCTAGGCACAACTTTGAAACTTGATTTTCACATAGGTAAAAAATATCTCTGTTGTTTTTCTAGTTTTCTTGGAGCTGTACTTACCACTTCTGAGATGATGTAGGTATGACTACTACATAGGAATCTGGGCATTTCTCCTGGAGTGCAGAAATCTCAGAAGCCACCTGTTCTGCACAGTGCAAGCCTGAAGGGCCCTTGGGATACCATCAGGACACTGACACATCAACCTCTGAGCTGTGAGACCTTTCTTGCCTCAGCTTCTTGTTTTGCAGCTGAACAGCAAAATCAGCACTGGTCCTGGGACATCAAACAGCCTCATATCTATAAACGGACTCCTGGTTCATAAACTCCCAGAAAAGCAGATCATACAGAGTGGCCGGTTCAGGGAGGAGAGTGTGTGCTATGTAGCACTTTACATCTTTGAACGTGATTTGATTGAGTATACATTTTAGGAACTTGATGGGAAATGACAAAAGAAGGGATAGTCTGTCTCCATTGAAAAGACAAAAGGGGAAATGTGGGAAGTATTCCAGTTCTCTGCCACAAAAATACCTTTATGTATTAGTCATCTGAATCACTGCAACATGCTCTGGCAGTTCTGATGCTAAATCTGTGATTGAAATACTGAGGAAAGATGGGTGTCAAATAGCCTTTCTATTAATGAGTGACACCTCAAATATATTCTTTGAAATAACCCTTTTTATTTTACATAAGTTGGGGTCCAACTGTTTACAAATCAAAAATCTGAGCTCACAAGTGTTTGGGGGAGCTTGCAGATGGTGGCTGCAATTCTAGGGTGGTGATACTCAACCATAGTGTTGTGAAAGCAAATGTGTGGGTGCTTTCGCTCAAAGCAACTTCGCAGAAATAAGAAGTTTCCTTAGTGCTGTGGGAAGATGTGACCCAGCAGTGAATCTGGGACTGCATTGCATGAAGTATTTCATTTCTTCAACCAATTGGTCTGCCCCTATTCTTATGTAGCAGTCGTACCCATACTATCTCAGAAGTGACCAAGTACAGCCCCAAGAAAATAAAATGAATTCTTAGGAGAACATTAGAGATGAAATCTTTTTACTCACGTGAGAGCCAAGTTTCAAAGCTGTGTCTAGGAATTCCAAATAAGAAGTAATTTTCCTGTTCCTAGTTAGGAAGGTTAAGATACTCAGTACTCAGATTTCTTCTCTCTCTTTAATATTTATTTTTGTATGGGCAGATACTGAAAAAAGAAATGTATGTGTGACAACTGAGTAGTGATGTTCACTTGAACTTCTGAAAGTATACTGCTAAGATGAGAATATGTTTCTTCCTCCATTTTTGCAAATATGAGAAGGATAAAGCCAGGACAGATACACTGCAGTTGTTTAATGAGAGTGATGGAAGAGGTAGAAATAGGATCCCCATGTTCTTTGTGTCCAAGGGTGTCTCAAACTCAGTAGAGCAGGCGAAGGTTGACAAAAGAACTGGAGACAACATTGTAATTGTGGAGTCTAGGCTTGTTTTTTGTACTAAGTATTGGAAGCACCTTATGGTGCCAAAGGAAGGAAATTTGGAAAGAACACCAGAGTGTTAGAGCACTATGAGCAGCAGTGATCATAAATACCTCTGCAGTGCAAGGAACAGCTGGTGCTTATATCTGTCAAAATTATCAGAGGGCTTATTGTACACTGCTTTCAATTTTTATATTTATTTCAAGTGAATTATATTTAAATATGTTTAATGTGGGTAACTATAAGTGTTAAAAAAGGACCGTGAATCCTTGTTTTCAATTCCTCCAACTTAAAGGCCACAAAATTCATCCAGATATCTGTGTACTGACTTCTGCTTGGCTAATGCAAGTTTGATCCTGGTTTGAGGATGACAAATGAGGATGAGTCACCATTGCTTTTGGTAGTTTACTCCATGAGTTTATCTCTCTTGCTGTAGGGGATGGGAATAAGCCCAGTAAGAGGAAGGAGAGGAAATAATGTTTATTCATATCTTTGAAATGGTGTAAATTCAGCATTTGGCTATTCTGTCTACAGGTTATCTAGTTGCTTTTTTTTTTTTTTTTTAATCTGGAAAAGCATTTTGTGACTTTATCTTGTCTTCCTTGTTCTTATCAGTCTGAACTCCTTTGTTCTCCCACTGTAGCACTTTTCTCTGGCCATGAAAAATGTTTTTCTCTCCTTTCTGCCTATCGTTCAAGTTTAAGTATCTTTTCCACAACTTAGATAACAGATTTGTCTATGGTATTCCAGGATTGGTCTTGCCAGACTCACATACACTGATTAAAATTGTTCATCTGCTCACTCCTCCTCTGTTTAAATATTTTTATCTTCTTATAGTGACAAGAACCATGAAAATCAAAGTAAAAAGTCTTTTTTTTTTTTCTACTTCCAAGTACAGCTAATTGTTTGGACATGCTTGATGTGGAATTCTCAAAGTAGAAAGTGAAAATATACTTGACATAGAAATATGCTTGATAGGTAAGGGAAACAAGGAGCCCCAAAATTGCTACCTGTTCCAAAATAGATCTGAGAATAGCCCATTTTTTCTCTCTCTCAACCTATTCCTAGGTTGGCCATTTACTGGGCGAATTCATTCTCAACAATTTCCTGTTAAGGGAGATCTGAGTAGAGTCTGAATAAGACTCAGTGTGCTCCTACTGCAGGGTACCAGACAGCTCCATGCTTTCTGTGCCTGTATCTCTACTGGGATTTAGACTTAGATGCACATTACGACTGGTTGTTCCTGTAATCCAGTCTTTCATCTTTCCACTGATCAGTGAATAACATGGGTGGATTTATTCACTTGGAGGAGATGTTGAGCCATGAATGTATCTGTATCGCTAATCTTACAGTGATTTCACATACAAATTATTACTTTAACACACTGACAGTGACGTACTATTTTTCTGAGTGTGAATAACTAAAGATTCCTGTTCAAGTTTAGAAACAGTGCCCACAAGCAGATGTTCAGAGACAAATTTCCAGAAGTTGGATTTCCACAGTCTAAAATGAGACCAGCCAAATTGATATAGGTCAGCCAAAATTCCAGTAGACATTTTGGAGAACCCTTGAGGTCCTAGTGATTTCTCAGAAATGCATGAAGAGAAGGATTTCAGTTACGAATGGTTACATTTTTAACAGACCAGTGGATTTTCTGTAGTAGGCCTATGGTTTATCCCTGTTCTCTCTGCAATCAATGCAAAAGACCCTGACGAAAAACAGAATGGGCATCCTTTTAATTACCTATGTATCAACATATGCATATTTTTAAATGGTTGTCAAGATTGAGCAAAACAACGTTCCGATAGGTCAAACTGATCACAGAGTTCTAACCATTTTTTCTTGACTCCAGTTCCTCTGAATCTTCACCGACTCTCTAGGTCTTATTTCTCTACAGCATGAGAAAGAGGTCTGTGAGACAAACAGCCTATTATTTATTACAGTCTAGTGGGAGTGATGGCAGCTGTTGATGGTAGTTTTTCATTTACAGTTAAGTAAAGCCCATAAATGTCGTAATGCACTGTGCAATGGCAGATGGTGAGTTACAGCAAGAGATTCTACCTCAGCCAGTTGTCCACACTCATCTCCACTTTGAAATACCATCTAAATAGAAAAGAGATCTAAAGAGGACTACCTGTTTAGCTGGATTACTCCTTCATAACTTTTACTTGCCTGGAAATGCAATCCACATACAAACAGTTAGGATGAAACAAACTACTTGCCACAAAAAGGAGGTAAAAGATATTCCATCCCACTGACAGTTTGGCTCTTATCTACAGCATAGTTTCTAGCCTGTCATTACCCTTTTCCTCTGCAAAATTGAGTTGATACCCAGGCCTGGAATAAAGCACTTGCCTATGCAGATGCTTGAAATTGTAGAGCTTTCTTTTCCAAAATCAATAGTGTAGGCTCTTTCCACGCTGTTCTTCGTGCCCCACTTTTCTCACAAAATGTTGCTCACATTCCAATCAAGATATCTCTATGTCAGATTATGTCATAGGCAAAAAGATGACCACATGGAGCAAAGAAAAGCCTAAGCCTGACGATTTCACGTGGAATAATGGAAAAGGAAAAAGCAATGTTTGATTCTTGAATTTCAGCAATATTGGTGTCTTTGAAAATTTATCTTTTTCTACCAGCATTCTACAAGGTCTACGGTTATTGGAAGAAAGTTCTTGCTGCTATGAGCAACTGCACTTTTATAAATACTGTCAAAATGGTCATAGTACAGGATCTTGAGGGATGCTGTAAATGGTTTCCCAGGCATTTCATGGTGTATTACATACCTAATGACAGTAATGCCCTTCTAGCATTGTCATTTTTATATTGAAGAGAAAAGAATATGTAATGGTTGGCCCGCTATTATAAACATGGAAGTTGTTCCCAATTCTGCTAGTAGTCCCTACTGTATTCTGACTCAGGAGCTGTTGAAAACACTGCATATATAAACACTCCTTGCCAGTAAATGGGTTATTAGGTGCCTAGAGCATCAGTGTGGTTTCTGTATGTCATTGCTATTACACAGTAAGAATGATGCAGCACCATATTTCCAAGTCGATGCACAAAATTCATGAGTCATTGCTGTGCTCTGAAGGGAGGGACAGGCACTTTTGTTGTTGCTGTTGTTGTTTATCTGCACTGCATTGCTTGGAAAATTAAACCAAAACAATACAAAAAATAAAATCTAAGTCTCTAAGTAGATACGGTGATGTCCATATGAAAAATGAAGTTAGTGCTGAAAAGTACATTACATTACTGTACTTTAATCCTAGTGCTCCCACAGTGGTTGATAATAGCAGGTGCATTTTGTATGTTCTGGCTGCTTTGTCACTGCTGTTTGTATTCCATTTATAGAGAAATTGCTATAATCAGCAATCCACCAAAAAGGCATTGCATAGGCTCTCTGCCAGGAAAACAAAGGCGCTGGCTGAAGGATGGATCAACCCTCTCCTCTGCCTCCACATCTTGACTGTTGGCTGACCAACACAAGATGACCAAAGACTCTTAATGTGGATACACCAGGAACTTGTCACTGCAAAGGAAGCAGATGTGAAGATGCAGCACCCTCATAATTTTGGCCTACATTCTGTTAGTCCTCTTGAGGAAACTGGTAGGAGAGCTGAAAAGAGTGCAGAAGTGTCCCCTTTTCATTCGGAACCAAACATCTCACCTATTGCCTGATTGCAGATGGTGAAAGAAAGAACTCTATTAGGTTAGCAGCAGCTCAGCTGCAAGTAACTGCTAAAGGAAAAGCGTGCAGAGGCCTGAAAGTTAGAAGAGACGTATTTGGAACCCTTCCACTCTGGATGATGAAGATGGACTTATTGCAGTGCTTTCTATGACAATTAAATGTGAACTGTTTACTTTCTGAGTTTATGAAAAGATGATTTTCTGTGGTTGTTAGGAAAACCCCTGTATCAAAATTGCAAAATTTCGATGATGACATTTCTAAGATTAGATCATGAAAATAAATTAGCATCTTCTTATAAGGGAACCTGTGAAAGACCTTCTGGATACAGATTGAACCTATCTGCATGCAGTTGTGGTTCTGTTATATACAGGTCTTCAGTATCTGAGAAAAACATGCAGACAAACCCTTATGTTCACATGACACTGTGGCCTGTTACAAAGTGAAGGGACGTGTCCAGCGTCATGGAAAGTTTATTATTGCTCCCAGCTGATGAAATTCTCTTTCTCAACACCAACCTTGATATACTTATTTTCACAAAAAGAACGTAAAATGTGTTTATTTATTGTTTCTACCAGAAAATTCAAACAGAGAATACAGAAGAGTTTTCCATGGTGGAGACTGCAGTGAATGTTTTTCCTCCCAAGTGGCCGCAGCAGTGCTGTGATCAGAACAGAACCTGCTTTTTGCATGTAATTACCAACCAAACATCCACCATCTCAAATCCAGGGGGACCTCACACAGATGCTTAACACACCTCTTTAGGGGCTGCCTGTGCTGCACGCACAAATGGTTACAAGCCACTGTCCTCAAACGCCAGCAGATCTGTGGTGTGGCTGTGAAGAAAGGATTATGCTCCTTTTCCTTCCAAGCAGCTCATGGCCTCCTTCCTCAGGCAACTACTCTCTTAGATTGTAAGAGGCACCAGGCACAGCAGCCCTTCCCTTGCCCACTCCCTGCGTGAAGCCAGCAGGCACCACAGCCTCTGAGGTGTAGGTGCCCATCCACAGCCTGGCGGGGTTTGCTGAGCCCACCCGGGCCCACTGCAGGACCTGCCATTCCACTGAGCCCCGGCACAGTTCCTTTTCAAGAGCTTTTGATTTGTTTTGGGGGGGGATGGTGGGGGAGGGGGAGCGTCTTTGTTTTTTTTTCTCATCTGGGGACTTCCAGCGTGTCGTTTTCTTCTGTCATCTTAAGTCTCCAATTAGGGGCAAATATGATATTGCTTTATGTAAATATTAAAGACAATCGCAAAGCTTTGGTTAAAGCCAACTTTGTTTCTTCTCTCCTTCCCTCCCTCACTCTTCCCGATTTAGTCAGGGACACAATAAACTTAATCAGCTGCCCCAAATTATGCATGCATTAGCCCGTGAGATTCAGCAGGACTGGGCTTCTCAAGGACAAAGAAATATACTGAGCTCCAGCATCTCACTTTGTTTTCTCCAGCCATCTTTTGTGGTGTGTCATGGGAAAAATTCTAATGAGGCTCTCTCGGCTACTGCAGAAATTCCTGTCAGACACAAGCGCTGGCTCCTTCTGCTCTTTATTTCTCAGATACAAGTTTTCTGTTATCCTGTCCTTCTGTGAGGAAGGAAAGCCACGCTGCCAAAACATGTGCACTGGGATAGACCGGACTGGCACTGGCTGATTACAACATATTTGGTGATCACAACAAATACAGTTTCACATTTCTGGAATGAATTTTCATCCCTTCTCACAAAACATTAAGTATGCCAAAGAATGCATATTAGTTTGCCTCTGCAGAATAGTTTCTCCACATGTACTTTCACTGTACTGGATTTGATTGTACTTGTTGCGTAGAACGTTTGTTGTTTGTATGTTTGTTTCTATTTTAAATATCCACTATAAAGCAAAATATGCGACATAAAGTGTTCTAGGAAAATTTCTGGCTCAGTGGAGATTCAGAAGTATTTGCTAATTCTTCCTTCCTGTATCTCTTCCAGCAAGCAAAACTCCAATTTGCTCAAATTAGCAAAGTGTCAGGAGGGAGATACCCACAGCCCTCCAGACTGATCTCCAGGAGGGGAGGTGCTGGCTGATCTCTCTCTTTTTCATTACGCTTGCACGTCACCCGGCACAGCCATCATTTTGAGCGTGTGCTGAGTGATGGTGGCAGGGAGCTGCTTCAACCAAATGGTTGTGGGTGTTCTTGTTTGCTCACTGACTGAATAATAGCTTGCTGCTGTTTGCACTAGGGAAAGAAACGCTGGAAACGCAGCCTTCTGGAAATATTTGTGCTTATTTATGTCAGTGTGGCAGTCTCTTTTTAAGAAGACAAACTGAAAATAGGAATTTCTCCTAGTCTCTGGCTGGCTTGCTTGCCAGAGTGCCAAGCATAGCTGAATAACGCAGAGGCTCAGTGTGTGCCCTGTCTGGGAGAGGACCAAGAGGAAATGAGGTTGCAGGCTGAAAACATGACGTCATCCCGTCTACCCAACCAGCGTCCTTGCTTAATTTTTTGCAGTTCAATTTCAGGTATTTATGGATCAAAACAGAAGGAGTTTACCATGATAGGAATGAAATCTATACAACTTAACACCTTTTCTGAGACACTATCTACCATTTATTGATAAAATACAGTAACTTTGTATTCTGCTCCTGTGAGCCGTCTGCCCGTGGACAAGGCCAGGAGCAATACTGTTCCACTGTGAGGCTGAGAACCACCCAAGAGCAGGTCTCTGGCAAGGGTGAGCTCAAGGCAGAGTGAGGAAAAACCTCTCTCTGCAATCTAGGTGAATCAGCTCATGTCAGCCAATGTGAATTCAGGGGGAAAGCTGAGAATTTCTGATCCTATCATCATTGTGTCATACTTAGGATTTGTTTTCACTGCAGGAAAGTGTTAGTTTTACTGCAGATTAACTCACTTGTTTTGCCAAGATCAGTTAGGTGTCTAGTATATCCTACCTGCTGGGGACACAATGCTTACTTTATTTACCTATATATTATAGACATTTTAACTGGTGAAGATGTGACTAATTATTTCCTAATCCCTAAGCTTTTTTTAATTACCAATTAAATAAATTAATTAAATAAATACATAGCAAATTTATTATTTTGGCTGCAGTATAGTGAATTTTTAAGCCTCAAATTTCTAAGCCAATAAAATCTCAGTTAATTTGGATAAACCTCCTGTTTGTTTCTATAGTTATACCAAGGTCTGTTATACTTCTCAGCAGAAAATTTTGGCCACTGGGAACAAGTAGGGAAATAAATTTACAGTCAGAAGATATATTATGTGTTGAGCTCTTAAAATGAATGAGAGACTAAGCTGATTTTCAAACAACTGGTCAGTAGGACATTTTATATTCATTTACATGATAAATGACTTTTTGCCTCTTAAGCCCAGAACAAGTAAGAGCACAACAGCAACTAAGTCTTTTGACAATCTCATAGCTAGGTTTTAAGGTTCTGCCATTCAGCATTTACATTTAATCTTCTATTTCAGAGGAAATACACCCTTTGGTCTAGCAGGCTGGTTTTTTTGTTTTGTTTTGTTTTGGTTTTTTTTAATGAAGCAATCATCAGAATTCCATTGTAAAGAAGAGAATCTTACTCACTAATAAAATCGCAGTTTTGCCTTTTATATCTTGGCAATGCCTGCTTGCCTGTTGTGTAATGTATTAAACTCTTATTTGTTTGGGGTTTTAATGCTCAGCTCTCACTAGCAGGACTAATGCAATGAAGACCCAAAGGATTTGACTTTGTTGTGATAAGCTGAAGTCTCCACCAAATGCATTTTCTGAATCTCTAGACAAAAGTTATTGCAATATCTTTAGTGTAGTTGTGTTAGAGAGGCTAATTAAAATAATGATAGGAAATTGCCCAGTGTAGCACTACACAATTAAGGGATGCAAGTCTTCTGCATGCTACAAAATGGATTACCTGTTGAGTAGGTCTTTGCTATCCCAGGTGAAGCGAATAAGGAAGCAGCTGCCTCATAAGGAAAATCAGAAGCCATAGCCAGTGTCAAGGCAGACAGGTGTTCAGAGCACACAGAGCTAAAGGGAAGGATAAAACTATTGTTATGTGCATATGAAAGAAAAAGGGAGAAAGAACTGGTGTGTGACGGCTGGATTACTCAAACCACTGTAGAGGAAAGACAAAGAAAATGTAGAAAAAAAGCAGGGTAGATGCCAGGCCTGCTCTTTGCTTTGTCATGCAGAGTGTCACTGAAGATGAAGTGCCAGTTACAAGCCCAATAAGGCCTGTAGGCAATTAATGCTAACTTCGATAAATGGCTTATAAAATGTGGTAGCAGTCATAAAACATTGTAATTTGCAGAAGAGCCTTCCACAGTGGAAGGAATGAGCAAGCAGAAGGAAAATAAAAGAGGCATAGCACTGTTGTTACTGTGATCACAGGGGTTAGGCTAGTTGGTGGGGTTGGAGGAGAGAAAAGATAAAGTGTTGAGGCATTCAAGTAGATCTTGTTAGGCTGTTATGAAACTAGGGCCAAATGCCTGTTTTATCATGAAATCACTTGACCTTGCTGAAACACAGTGGTGAGAAAATTAAGTAACATTAGAGGCATCATCAGGTAGATGAGAAATTGTTTTGCTTTTAAGATTTCATAACCAAAAAAAAAAAAAAAGCAGTAAAAAGCAGGAAACATTAAGTGCATGTATGGTAGAATTCCTGGAGTATGATTTCTGCTATGGAAAACAAACAGAAAAAATATACAGAAGAAAAGGACAAAGGAATGTGAAGAAAAGAATTTTGCTTCAGAAAAGAAAGAAATGCATGTTGGAGACTATATCAGTGGAAGAAGTGAACTGGCCAGAAGCCAGGTAAGGCAGTTTGAATGAAAGGATCATTTCTGTTGAACTCTTCACCTTTCTCCTTGTGCCACAAACTCTTTTTTTCCCTTCTCTATTTGTTTACTTGCCAGTGATGTAAGTAATATAACTAAAATTAAGAGGCCTCTGCACATCATATCCTGGGTATGACTTGCTTATTTTTTATTTCTATGGCCTGTATACAAATAAGTGGACTGTGATCCGCCTTCAGGTGGGCTTATGAGAGGTTCAATGGTGTTCAGATTTGAAAGAGCATTCCTGGATCACAGCAGGTGAAGATCAAGTTTTCTAGGGGAAAGTAAACAATACGAACAATCAAATATGTTTATATTTTATGTTTTGTAATACAGAACTTGTGTAAGGAAGGTTTGAAATGTGCCTGTAGGAAAGAAAGAACTAAGCACTGATATTAGCTGTCTTGGCACATTGATAACTACTCCTGTTAGGGTACTACAACTATGAACTTTGCAGAACTGTATCTGTCCATATTCAGACACTTTAATTATTGGTAAATTTTTTATGTTTCTGGCTCACATGTACAGTAAATCTATGCTGAGTAAATTAACTGAACAGTTGGCTCATCAATATTTACATAAGAGGCCTTTATAAATAACCCATCAGATTTCCACGCACGTTTGCCCCAAGAGCTTGTCTTTGGAAACACTTGATGGAAGGAATTTTGTACACTGCTTGGAAGAAAAATCACCAAACAACCTTTATTGATGTTAATGTCTGTAAAATCTGCCTTCAGAATTACTTCATTGCGTCACTGCTGTGCTGTATTGTTTTCAATTGTTCTTTGACTATTTGGGACATATGAAAACTTCCCTGGGCTGGAATGTTGTCACCAAAAATGGAGAAAATTGACTTTTGTTATCACAGAATATCCCCCAAATGAATACGTGAGTTGCTCATCTCTGTGGAGAATAATTAACGTGTTGAATTTATTCCATGGCTTTATGTAAGTTGTGAAGGAGATCTTTTCCAAGGGATTTGCAGATGACTGTGATCTGTGAATCTCTCTCTATTTTTCTGAACAGGAATCATTTATCCCAGGCTAGAATGCTTCATCTAGAAGAAAAGATGCATAGAGTAGCACAGGTGTAAATCTGAAATGGTTGATTTGAAGGCAGTGTGCTACCTCTTCCCAAACCTTGCTTCTTGGAGTCTTTTCAGGGATGCTGAAATTAAACTTTCTTTGTGTACTTGCCTATGAGATGTACCATCCTTGCCTCTGTCCCAGGGCTGAAACTCATCTGATAATTCTTGATGACTGCAGTAGCACCTCCTGCTGTGTGCAAAGCTGATCAACCTTGTCTGCCCTTCCTGTTGATTTCTATTTGCAGCCTGCTTAGGAATTCAAATAATTACTGTTAGGTAAGAGGAAATGGGGAAGAGAGGGGAACAAAGAGAAGAACTTCCCAGGAGAAGTTCTGACCCAAAGAGACTCATCTCACTGGACTCTACTGATGGGAGTGCAGGGGAAGGGGGTGGGGGGGGGTGGGGGGAAGGATTTTTATGAGTACTCTGAAGGCCAAACTTTAGGCATTGAGGAGATTGCCCCAAGGGAGGCCTTTGGAAGGACACCGTGTCTGGTGGAGCCAGAGTAACCTGACAAAATGCTTGTCTCAGCCCACCAAACTTTCACATCGATGGTGCTTTGAGTTGTTTTATTTAAGCATCACAGCAATAAGGTCCTTTAAAGAGTGATTAAAATTCACAGGGAGCAACCTAAAGAGGAAAGAAACACGCTGTCTTAGTGTTTGCAAGATGTTCCTCCTGTTGCATTGCGGTGGCTCACAGAGTGGAGGATGTCACAGGAGTGTCATGTGAAGATACAGGAAGTGTCTTGTGGTGTGGGAGAGAGAGGAACTGAGTCTTCTGACAGGAAGGATCCTCATAAAAGGGTGAGCTTCCTAGTGATTTATCTGAAGTAGGTTTTTGATGAGGGGAGAGTAACGATAATTTTGACGTTTTAAGGAAATCATCTTGCCCCTGGTAGCATTTTTCTGCCAATAGAGCCACTTCTCAGTGCAGATATCATAAACAATAAAGAAAGTTGACATGTTCCATGCTGTGTGTCTTGCTGAGGACTTATCCCTTCAGAGGAAAGGATCATATGCAGCCAGTGTGCTATGTGGCAAATTAGACTTGGTATCACAGACAAAAACAAACTTTCAGTTGAAGTAGCTTTGATCACTGCTGATTGCTATGATGTTAAATGTTGCTTGCCCTATATTGGGAACAGCCAACCTTCCAGAGCCTGACAAACAAGAAAAGAAAATGTGTAAAGTCAGAGAATCACACGTTTATAAACAACTTGATTTAGCCTCTGGCAGGTATTTTTAGCATGAAGATTAATACATGTTATACAGCATCAAACATATCTGATTTACTCTTTCACCAAATTAATTAATGTCTGAATGAGTTTTTTAGTACATGACATTTATTTCTCTTAGTCACAGCTGTAGCTTTTTACTGAAAATATGAAAACAGTAATTACAACATTTTGCAGGCAGTTCTGGCCACAGTGAATGTAGCTCTACCAGCAAAGAGACCAGATCAGGGCTCCTCTGGCCCTAAGAACACGTGGAACAACTTACAGCCATGTAGGTAGGCTTTTCTCCCCAAACTGAGCAGCCTCATCAGTATTACCTATTGTGAAAAATCCCTGGCTCATGCTACACCGTTTGGGACTGTGAGCACAGGCCAAGAGTGTGCCAATAAACCTACTGACAGTGAAATAGCACAGACACTAACACGCCAGTGAATCAGATCTGAGCTTTGGACTATTTCCATTGTACAATTGTAGACATCTTGGAGGGTGGCTTCTGTTCTGCCATGCACTCACAAGCATTTTGCAAAATGTAGCACCTTCCTGTGGTGCATCCATGGTAAATAAAAGGGCCCTCTAAGAGGTTACACTCTTTTGGCTAGCAGGAGAACAGAGCAGTTTCCTCCTCCAGGGGTGGTGTGGTTTGAGTGGTTCTACTCAGCCACAGCTGGAGGAATGTCTTGGCTGGTCCCTCCAGCCAAGAAAACCTGGGATGCAATCAAGCGCTTTGTGGTCTGATCTGACTGCACATCCCTCCTGCCACTAAGTCGTGTGGCCCTTTCCTGTCTCTGCCGAGAAGTTCCCACCCCCTGGACAGGGCCAGGTGCCCTCCATTCTCTGCTTGTACGGAGCAGCAACTGGCAGCCTCAGCTGTCTTACAGATCTCATTTTCATCTTTTGAGAGGTCCAGCAGCTCCCTGGTGCTTTAGATGCTTCAGATCACTTTCCTCGCGTTCTTTAGAAACGTTTCAGTAAGGCCTAAGGAGCAGCTCAGAGTTTTCTTTGGGATTGATAGGGATTTTATACGGCACCATGCACTTCAGGCTTGAGGAGGATTAACTTTTAACTCTAACCACGCCCTCTGCACAAGGTGAGCCTGGGTAGCGTTGCAGCGGCAGCCGTCCTCCAGCTTTTTGGAGCAGTAGCACCCTAGGGGCTGAAGGATGAGTTTAGCAACAACTGGAAAACAAACTCATGTTATAGGAACTGCTCTGTGGCTTAGTGCCACTGAAGGAGATGTGATTTAGAGGACTGTTAGAGCAGGTACAGAGCAGGTTCTCTGCCAGTTTGAATCTGCATCTCCCTAATGGGTTGGGAAGAAAAGGGACTTATGCTTTTGATCAAGTTAATGAACTCTCATACTGTGCTGTCTGAAGCAGACAAGGGGATGTGGATACAGACTTGTGTCTGTCTTTTCCATGTGCTGTACAAATATCGCAGCACACTGTATGAGAAACATGCAATTCTGATACCAATATACAGTATTTGTCATTTCATTTATTTTCAGCAGACTATTCATAGTAAATCAAATATCAATTTAATATAAATGGGAAGGCTGGCACCCACACTCCTTTATAGCACAGCACATGCATGCCTTCAGTCAGCTTGATTACTGCAATGGTAGTGTTGTAGCTTGAAAGAAAGCCTTCACCAGTGTTTTGAAAGTGGAAAATCCTGTATAACCTTGGTTATTGCTGAGTTATTTAGAGTTCACAGTAGACTTAAATTCAGTGGAAAAACAAAAACCTTCTAGTTGTCCACTAAGACTTGATGGTTTGATAGCAAAAAACATGCCTGGCAATAAAAACAGGGAAGTGAGAAATTCCAGTTAAAGAGCTTAGGCCTGATGACTGTGCCTTTTTAATTTTTCCAAGAAACAAAAGCCCACGTCCTTGTTGGAAGACATCAGTGCATCTTGCTCAGAGCTGACTATGCCTGCTATGAGAGACCCTGACAAAATTATTGAATGAAACCTTGTGCAGTGTATGCTTCTTGTAAACTTTTCCTGATCTGCTGATGGATCTCCCTTTTGTGCTAAGCTGCTGCTCCATGCAGCTATTGAAAATGCCACTGACACAAATGGTACCTTCAAGCTGAAGGGACAAAAGGCAGCTAGAGAACTAGTGGGAGGAGAAAATGAAGAAGAGGAGAGGAAATGAAATACAAGATCTCCTCAGAAGAACTTTAAGTTTTCAGTTCTTTCATAGGAAGCAGATCGGTAAAGATTGTCATGGTTTTGGATCGTTTTAATTCTGAAGGAAGATGTAATACTGGAAAGTGTTAAGTTTCACTGTAGAATGAATTCTTCTTCCTTGGATGTTCTAGTCATGTTTAGCGCTTGGAGGAAAAGGTTTAACTTGTAAATGATTTGTAAATCTGGTCATTCTCTTTCAGGTCAAGGAGTCCAGAAATGATGGTGGCGCGTTCTGGAAGATATTTGTTTTTGTTGCACTTGAATCTTACTCATGAGTTCTATTTAAGCTATTAAACTTTCAAATTGTTCCTTCTTTTGAGAGCAAAAATGGTTATAGTGGGGAAAAAAAAAAGCATCTTCTAAGGGAGGAAGACAGAAGTCTAAGAATAAATACAGAATGGGCAGAAGTGAAACTGCACGCAGCAAGGAAGAGAACAGAATGGTTTTACAGGAAGATTTGCCCTATCCTTAGAGGATAGCTCAGAGTGACACCTAGACCAGAGCAGGAGGGAGCATAAGGATGCTGTGTTATTCTAGTCTGAGCCTTGGTAACTATAGTATTGCCTGAAGTTCAGTGAAATTGTATTAGATACCTTTGCAAGGGCTGTGCATTATGAATTTCCACTCAGTGTTTAGGCTTTGAAGAGGTAATGGTTTCTCTGTCTCATAGAGCTTGGCTGCTCATCTCTATCCTGCACATCCATTCCTTGTATGCCAGCAGAACTGCTTCTGTGTCCAGATGGAGAGCAGATCCACGTGAAGACAAACACAGGGAGAAAAAGTTTTCAGCCAGTTCCATTTTCTGCTCTCTCTGGCTGAGCTAGCTTGTGATGACTAAGATGGTCATCATGCATGTAGTGTGATTATACAGTTATGCACCTAGAAGGGAGCCTGCTGGTGAGGACGTGTGCTGCTGGGCTGTGCAAGTAGCAGAGGTGGTGGGCAGACAGCTGGAGGTGGCATTGTCTCAGACTTCTATGCCGAGATTTGCCACAGGATGTTTTAAGGAGCCCTGATGTACAGGGTATGCTTAAGACTCAACCACAGAAACATCAGATAAATGTGAAGAATACAAAGGTAACAAGTGGAAAGGTGTTATCAGGGTCTAATATGCACATGAGGTGTTTTTTGAGTCACAACTTTATTCTTTGAGGTTTCTCGGAAGAACTATCTTTTTCCTCTCTTCCCCATCTCTGGGGCTGATGCTGTTTTTATTTGCTATTATAAATTATGCAATTTTTTTTTTCCTATTCAGGCAGAATACAGTCCTTTTCCCTAGAACAAGTGTGGTTTTCTCCTTGCTAGATGAGTGGTTATTTCAGCTAATATGAGATATACTTCATGGGGTTTGCTCTCCTTTAAAATTTGTTGGTCTGAGATTGGTTTGTTATTCACATATAATATAAGCTGACAGGAGCCATGATACAGGAAGCATGATTACACAGAATAATTCGTATTTTTTTTCTTCTAGGCAAATAGATGCAGTTGGAAAGTATCTCTGTTTTCAAGGATGGCTGTCTTTGTTCAGTCCATAGCAAGAATGAGCTGTTGGATTTTTAGGATGGCTAGAGTGCAGGCAGCTGCTTTGGACATTTCTAGACTCAAGACTCAAGATATACGTTTTTGTTCCGCTGAATATATTAAGAATAATATAAAAGGGGTGAGCCACAAGCTAGAAATAGGAAAACATTACTTAGATGAATGAGCAAAAAAAAAAAAAACAACAAAAAAAAAAAAAAAAAAAAACCAAAACCAGGATGCTGGCTTTAAACCCTGTCTTTGTGGTCTCCTTTTCTTTCTCACTCTGAAACCAAGGATAAAAATATCTGTATTCTCAGAAGGGATTAGGAGAATCTAATACTTTAAAAGCTTATTAAAAATGAGTCTAGACAAACAAAACAAAAACAAAACAATAAGCAATCATATAAACAAACAAAACTTAGAAAAAACTAGCCAAGAACCAGAAAAAGAAATTAAAATTTTCAGACAGAAAAATAGTCAGATTCAACGCGATCAAAGCTAGATAATAAAACATATTACATGATGATGGTAGTTTCTGTTTTGCTTTAGTTTGATGTTTTTGGGGATAGAGAACGTTTTAAAATGAAGTCTTTGTGCCTGTTTTCCCTAGTTTCAACATGTTCCTGCTTTCCAATTAGAAATGGCTCTTTGTTCAGATTTTTACCTAATCTTAATTTTGCTGAGAGGTAAAATTAATAACTTTTTTTTTTTTTGCCAAACCAATCATCATTTTATAACTCCATCTGAAATAATTAAATGGGAGTATGTCTTTTCCTACAGAGCTTACATGCTCAGAATCTTTCTACCCTTCTGTAGAGCTGTTCTTGCATCAGCAGAAAAATGTCTTGTTACAGCACAGGAAAACCCTCCCAGCAGTGACAGTTCATGTCACGTGCATTAGGAGATGCCAGAACTTGGAAGCTGCATCCAGTATAAAGGCAATCACTGTTCATGGAAATTAAGTGTGGATTTCCTGTATCAGTGCAGTGCATTTATTTGCAGTCTAACTTGTAAACTATCCAGTGCCATAATAATTATTTTTGTCTACTCTGTTATCTTCTCATTGATGCTAAGTAAAAAGCAATAAGTATCTGAACTCTTACTCTCAATAAACAGGGATGATGAGTTTTCCATCTCAGCTTTGTGAATGCTCATTCCCTTCTGAGCTTCAGATTTTCATGCTTATTGCCGAAAAGGTTATCGGTGGAGTGATTTTTAAACGTTCTTGTTTGGCATATCTCACTTTTCTTTTGAATGGCATCTTTGCTTATTTCTCTTAGCTAGATTCAGTTTTGTATGAGTCTCCTGGAGCTGAAGTACCCTCATGTGTTTGGGTGGACTGTTTGGGCCCTCTTGGGTTTTTCATGGGTTGAAGCAATGGTGTTGATCCCCATGCCTCTTTAATAACATTTGGGACTGGGGAGGAAGACACAGTTATATAGTGTGTGCATCACCCTGGGTAGTCAGTCCTGAAAAGCACTGAGAACACTTGGAAATGTTCCTCAGGGCAGAAAGAGCAAGGTGGGAGAGGGAGCAGGAAGGTTGGACTCAGTAGACAACTTCAAAGACAATTTGTGTGTCTGAATGGCTGTTACTGCTGCTGTGAGTTGCCTTCCTATCACTGTGCAACATGCACACCTGGGCTGCTGCTCTTCTTGATTTCCTTCTGCAGAGGTTTTTGCACAGAAAGAGGCCATAGGAAAGCTGTCTGAAAGACACTGTGAAAGGAGAATTGGCTAATGGACTTCTAAAAAGGAAGTTCCAGTTTTAACCTGAGATGGCAACAGAGGTATCATATCAGGAAGGCTTACATGTCAGCTGTATTATGCCACTTATCCCAGTCTCTTATCTGGGTTCATATAATTTTTACTGTGGATCCAAGACAACGTGAAGATAATTGTGTGTGATAATATCCTCAACTAAGGGTAAGGATCAAATGAAGGTTCAGAAACTACTTAGCAATGAGTTTCTGACACTTCATTGGGAGTGAAACATGGGTGGAACAGGCGAGGGCTGAGCATATTATCATTTCTGGCATTATGTTAGTTGCATTGCTGATACTCTGCAAACTGCTGACAGAGAAGGTGTGGCTTGTAGCCGGACTCTGCCCTTGTTGATGCCAGAGGGGAAAGTCTAGTTCCCACCTCTTTAAATGCCTTGCTGAGTGAAGGGGATCATGAGCAAATGGCTGGAAATATAAGCCAAAGTGACTTGTAATAGATAAGGGGAGAGATTCTTCGTTAGACGAGAGCTGGAAATCAATAAGATAATCAAAAGCATGGGTGAAAGAGGAGGAAGAAAATCACTGCTATGCAGGGGAATTGTCCTTTGGGTGCCCAGGTACTATAGTGGGGCTCATCCATAACGCCACATTCACAATGTTGCCCCAGAGTTACAGCGATTCCTATTTTACTGGGTTCACTCTTGCATGCAGAGCAGCATGGCCAGCTACGACATCTGCTAAGCACAAGCTCTAGAGGTTCATGCCCAAGCTAAGAGTTTGCTAGGGCATTTCAAATGCTGCTAATCAGCTATGTGGTACTCAAGTCTACACCCTGAAAATCAGCCATTGTGTACTTGCAGGGTGGTGAAGCCTCTACAGAACACCATGTGAGCTAAAGAGAGATTTTACTGCGTCTTGTCAATCACTCAGTGAATCAGAAGGCAGTTTTGCTTTCCCTACTCCCCAGCCATATATTGGCATAATTTTATTTCAGCTAATGCTGCCTGATTTTGTTACCATGCTGAGTAACTGAAATACTAACGTTTCTGGGCACTGGAGAAAGTAACAAAAGTTCCTTTTGTAGAAAATGTGCTGTTCAGTTACAAGTCAGAGAAACTGGGATTTGAACTTTTGGTTTCCAAGTCCCATTGTTCTCCACAAGTTGGATCAAAGAGAAAATCTTAGCGTGTTCAGTGGTAGCCTGGCCCAGACCTTCTTTGCAGCGATCTGCAGATAGAAATGGGACTTTAGAGTTGGGGAAGTTTTTTTTGTGGGCAGTCTGCCTGATGGGGCTGAAGAGCTGTCAAGACTGTGGTGAGAAAGGCAGGCATTACGTGCAAATTTCAGGCAGAACAAGAAGTACGACTCAGCTGCTTGTGGCCACAGGCATGAGACATGAGGTAGAGAGAGCTAAGGTGCTCTGTGGAGGGGCCTATCCATGGGAGTCTGAACTGCCCACACTAAGGCAAAGGGGGAGGTGAGTGACTCATGCTCCTAAGAAATTTTGAGGAATTTTGACTTGGACTAAACCCAAATGCCTTGTACTTTGGTCTGTTTGGATTCCAACCTGGATCTGAGTTAAGCAGCTCAAGCCTTTTCTAACAAAGGGATCTATTTTACATACCATATCAAATCACGTTCACCTGATTTAGTGTCTAAGAAAATGTTTTTATGGAGTTAGTTTTATGAGCTGATGTTTATGGATATTGTCTTATAAAATATACATACAGTAATGTCCTATAGGGTGTTAAAATTTAGCTCTACAGGCACTCTAATGATGTCAAAGATCAGATGTGTCTCTAGCTCTGCTGAACACAGAAGTGAAACCTCTTTACAGTGGAGAAAAGAGGAAAGTGTTTTGGCACAAAGGTTTTACAGAGATGATCTGAGACCATCTGTAAAGTGACAGGTGATAGCCCCATGAGTGAAAATAGCGTTTAATCTCCCTCTCTCCTTAAAAAGCAGAATTACCTGCTTTGAAACACATGCATGCATTCTGAGAAACAATGTGCCCTTTGCCAGCAAGATAAGAATCAATTCAAGTTGTCAGATGACAAGGTGATCCTTTTGCATTCCTTTTCAGTTTAAATTCATAGCTGGTGTTTAAAGCCAGCTATGTTTTTCTCTCTCTGAAAGTAACTCTTTGAAATGTAAGATTAAGAAGGCTGGCACCATTCATCCAGCTAATTGTGTACTGATTTGGTATAATGCAACAGGATTATGGTGTTAGAAAGAGAAGAGAAAGTCCAGAAACAAGGTAAGATTCATCCTGGATATATATTCTTTTATTTTTATTTCAAGATGTGAGAAAGCTGAGTCACGGACTCAACTGTTTCATTTTGCAACCTGAACAAATCAATACTGTGTCCACATAGTAGGCCCTAAATATCCCTTATTCAACACCTAGATGTGCCATTTATGAGAGGAATGAGTATAAAAGGTAGTGATCTGGGTACTTTTCAGCAGCCTCAAAAGGAGTTCCTGTGCAATATGGAAAGCACTGCAGAATGAGGCTTGGGGATATTAAAGTACTTTGTCACACAGCAGTCACTGATATACTGGGAATAGAATCATCAACAGCAAACACCATTTTCTAGCTACTAAGAGTGATCCTTTAACATCTTCCCATCTTGACAAAGATGAAGAGAAGGGAAGAGCACAAGGCTGCATGTGTGATCTAGGGAGGCTATGGAGAATCTGGCTTTCTACCGACTGTTTACACAGTCTGATAGTGACAGGACAAGGGGGAATAGCTTTAAACTAAAAGAGCTGATATTTAGGTTAGATATTAGGAAGAAGGTTTTTTGTCTGTTTTTCACTCAGAGGGTGGTGAGGCACTGGCACAGGCTGCCCAGAGAAGCTGTGGTTGCCTCCATCTCTGGAGACATTCAAGACCAGTTTGGGTGGGGCCCTGGGCAGCCTGAGCTGGTAGGTGAGGGTGCCGCCCATGGCAGGGGTTTGAAGCTAGATGATCTTCAAGGTCCCCTCCAACCTAAGCTAACCTACAATTTGTAGCTACACTGAGACGTAGAAGCAGCAAGAGGGTGATAAATAGGCTATTAACAATAGGGTTATTAATTTGACAGGGGCTGAAATGGTCACAACTGACTCAAATGTTCACATTATATCTGAGAATCTGAGAAGGCTTGATGGCAGAGATCTCCTTTACGCAGGGATGAAGCAAGAGCTTTAACACAGAAAGCTGAATCCTAATACCTGAATTTTGATTATTTTGTGGGTTTGTTTTAATTATTCACACCCTTCCTCTTGAAAACCACTGCCCACATACATATGTTGAAACGGAACACCTATTTGTGATGATTTTCCTCTCCAGCAACCATTTATCAACTTAGCTTGAATTACAGAATTTGAAAGCAGCTGACTGTGGGGCTGTAAGAGTAAGTACTACAGTACACACTGTGCCAAAAAATAACTGGAAGAAAAATCCCACTCTAAGCCTTTGCTGAATAGTGCTAGAGAACAAGAGCTGTTGCCTGCAAAGTGCAACTGGTGTTTGAGGTGTTACATGAAGTAACTGAGAGGTCAGCATGCACTTCTAGTTGTGGTACAGGTACTACATTTTCCTTTCCTTGACCTTCCCTGCATTTCAAGTCTGACTTAATCCCTCCCTCAAGAGATTTATGTAGCAGCGTAATTACTTAATTTATGCCCACCCACAAGTGACCACAGGGGAAGCACGCAAGGAAAACTTTGTTGCTTTCACTGGGAAGTAGGAGAAGAGATTATTTTTGATGAGAGAATGAGAGAAAGACATGTATTTTTTTTCTATACTGATCTTGATGCAGGTCTTATTTCAATAAGCCAAGTGAGTTTGGGTATGTATAGATAATAGCAGAAACCAGAAACTTTGTAAACTTCACAAATAGGCTTCCCTGCACGAAAGAAAAAGGGTTTGTCTCATATTTTCAAAGCCTGATATTTGTCATTTGAAATTCGTCTTGCTTGCAGTTTACAGCAGCTACAGACATAAATAAAGTTTTCCCCTAAAAATCTCTTGTAGCTAAAGTCAAACCCACAGACTTTGTATTATATCCTTTATTTTTCTTTGTACTGGTCTGCAGAATCTTCCAAAGGGTGTCTTTTGAAAACATATTTTTTCCCCTGAAACTTGTCAGAATGAAACCTTCTTTCTACTAGCTGTAAAAGTCAAGACAGCACTTACTAGTATAGTTATGGCACTGCTCATCTAATAGATCGCTGAGTAAGTGAAATAATGCTCTGAAATACTGGGCATTTTGTATTTTACAAAAAAAGTGCATTAGTTACTACTTATTATATTTCCTGTCTGTTTCTTTTATGTTAATAATAGCAGCCTTATAGAAGTTGTTTACAGATGCTACTTTCTTTTTTTCTGTCACTCTTGCTCAGGCATCACTAATTGAAAAGCAACTGCAACCTAAAAAAAAAAAACACAGTCATTTGCAATGACATTGGGACATACAGAGAATTTAAAAATGTGTAATTATTGGTGATTACTGCATTAAAAAAAAAAATACAACCCTACAGGAAAAACAAAACAAAAAAAGCAACACTGAAACAGAGAGTCACTTACCTTTTCAAGTTTCACAACAAAGGTGTCCTTGACAAATGCATGGAAGGTAACTACCTTAGCATAGCAAGATCTAAGTTGCTTGAAACAAGAGCTGCTGCACTGCACTGCAGGCATTTGAGATAGGGTGGGGGAAATAGTCTTTAGGACCACTTCCATGGTCAAGTTTTCCCTGTAGTCCCCAATAGAACTTAAAATCTTAAAAAAAGTGGGAGCGCACCCAGAAAGCTCCGTTAGCCCAATAACCACTCCTGACCACTGTTCCCTAGCTGGAGTAGCCTTTTGGAGTTGCTCTAGCAGGAAATGATGCCACAGGGACAGAGAGCCACTGTGAGGTTTAATTTGTGACCATAGGTCTTCATGGAGATATGGTTGGCCTGCAGGTAATTTCCTAAAGAAAGATCGTGTTTGTGAAGACATATTTCATGTGTCAGGTAGCTGTCCCAGAGATGGTGGAGCAGGCAGACACAGAATGGGGAAGAGCAGAAAGAAAGAAGGATAAACTGTGCTCCACTGGAGGGAAGCTGGGAAAGGATGTCTTGGGTAACCCTCCTCCATGGGGCCAGGAATGGGATTGATAAACTCCACAGTTTTTCTACTAGGCAAACCAGCCAGATTATTCTTCTCTATATCCATACATATTTTATTTTGCGACTTGCCAGGGAACAGATGAAAATCACAAACAATGAGAAGTGTACCAGAGATTTCTCAGTCCATCCCCGTTTGCTTCCCTTCTTGCAACTGTTGCATGTTCTTGTTTTATTTTAGAATAAGGTTTATAGAGTTGGCTCAAGACTGCAATTAGCAGAGCACAGCACAAAAACTGTCCCAGAGGGCCTCCAAAGGCCAATGCTGCATCCAGGAAAGTGCCAAGAAGCCTTGGAACAATGGCCATCAGCAGCTGCAGTGGATTTCCACAGCCTCAATACTTCTCTGCAGATGAAGAGAAGTTGAAAAAGAAGTAATTATTACAGTGACCTTCTAGCTCAGATGTCATGGAATCCTATTTTTATTTACAAGGGGTCAATTTCTGTAAGGATTTAATTGGAAGAGACTGTGATGCTGTGGAACATAAATTAAGCCACAGAATGTATAACTCATCTAATTTCCAAAGGTTTTATTGCTGGTCCCTTAGGCCCTGAGCACACCCCAGTCTGTGTTTGGGATAAGAAATACCTGATTTCTCTTGTCTCTCATCAGATTAGACTAGAACAGCCAGTACTTCATGGATGGCCGTTCCTCAGAAAAGTCTGTGTGTGGTCTCTGCTTCAGCTCAGCAAAAATACTCAAATATTCTCAGGCAAAAATATACAAGGTTATCTGAGTTCTAGGCTCATATCCTCCTATCTTCTTAAGGCAGATCTCTTCTATCTTGTTATGCAGTTGTGTGTTGCCTATCTATATATACTCCATAACACCTTGGAGATAATTACTTATTACTCCCAGAGTGGAGAAGTGATTTCCAGTTTTCCTCTCAAGCTATGCCATGGGGTACTTCTCAAAGTGCCTTTCCAAGGCTGCCAGCTTTTTCTGTGGACCTGTTATCAGCATGAAAGTTGTGCTGCTGTGCAGGGCACAAGTCTTTCCTTGCCCTGAGTGGAATATCTCAGGCACAATCCCTCTACGGTCTGCAGCAGCATTTCTTGCAGAGCTCTTGCATACCACCAGCACGACCTATGCCATCCCATAATTGTTTTCTGCCTGGGCTTGCCTTCTTGCTCTTTCGTCCCAGCTCTTAGCTCACTGATGTTGATCAGCCAATTACATGTTCAACAAAGCTACCCAGCACTCATTTGTCTTCATGATCCTATAGGCAGTCCTCTTGCTTGTAAAAATCACTAACTGGTATGAAATTACTTTTGAGACAGCCTGTAAACATATCCTCAGAATTGACTCGTGAGGGGTGATTCTGCTTCTGCACGGACTAATGAATGTGCATACTGAGACAAATGTGTTTTATCATATCAGGCTTTACACTGCTTCCTCTGGGATAAATTTCACTGAAGCAGTAGGATTTTTGCAACATCTGAACTGACTCAGGTACTGAAAGATAGATTTATGCACCCTCTGGTTTTATGAATGTGGTGTGCAATCAGTAGTCAGTGGAGTTCAAAATAAACTCTTTAAACAATTTTGCACTTTTAACAACAGAAATGTAAGTTAAGTTCTGACAAATGTTGAAACAAAATTCTTTAAATGGCATGAATTTAGAAAGGAAAAAATTAGGTGCTTTGTAGCTGATCGATCACTCCTGTAAACTTACTTCATCTCTTCTTTCCAAACAAGCCTACAGATGTATTCAAGGACTGTAGGTCATAATCACAGAACCATAGAATGGCCTGGGTTGAAAAGAACCTCAAAGATCAACTCCCCTGCCATGGGCAGAGTTGCCAATCACTAGACCAGGCTGCCCTGAGCCACATTCAGCCTTGCCCTGAATGCCTCCACGGATGGGGCATCCACAAATGATCTGGACAACCTGTCCCAGTGTGTCAAACCCACTGAGTATAAAATTTCTTTCTAACATCTCATCTAAATCTTCCCTGTCTTAGGTTAAAACCATTCCTCCTCATCACCATAGACCCATGTAAACAGTCATTCTTCCTCCTGTTTATACACTCCCTTCAAGTACTGGAAGGCAAGAATGAGGTCTTCCCAGAGCCTTCTCTTCTCCAAACTAAACAAGCCCAGTTCCCTCAACCTTTCTTCATAGGTGAGGTGTTTCAGCCCTCTGATCATTTTAGTGTTGCACCTCTGGACCCGTTCCAAGAGCTCTGAGTCTTGTGTTGGGGCCCCCAGGCCTGGAGGCAGTACTCCAGATGGGGCCTCACAAGAGCTGAGTAGAGGGGGACAGTCACCTCCCTCTCCCTACTGGCCACCCCTTTTTTTAATGCAGCCCTGGATATGGTTGGCCCTCTGAGCTGCAAGCGTGCGCTGCTGACTCATGTCCAGCTTCTCGTCCACCGGGACCCCCAAGTCCTTCTCCTTGGTGCTGCTCTCCAGGAGTTCTTCCCCAACTCTGTATAAATACCTGGATTGCCCCAGCCCAAGTGCAACACCTTGCACTTGGCCTTGTTGAACCTCATTAGGTTTACAGGAGCTCACTTCTCCATCCTGTCCAGGTCCTCCTGGATGGCTTCCCTTCTCTCCGATGTATCAGCTGCACTAATGGTATTATTTTTATACTGATCACAGATAGCTGACTATTACCTAACTTAAAATACAATGTAATCATCTTGTGCAGTTATTTCTAGATTTCTTGAACATGTTCTTTTGTCAGCCTCTGGATGATGGAAATTCTTGAGCCCAACTGATTTGCCATTCAGAAAGTGCAGACTCCGAGACAGATTACCACTTAAGCCACAGCCACCTAAATTACATGAAAGTATAATTAATGACTAGCCTTAATACCCTTTGTACTGTCAGGGAAATGAAGAGTTAACCTTTCTGGAATTAAAGCAGCCAAATTCCACTCTGTTTTTCCTGGACAGTTGAAGTACATGGTAGGTAAATTTCTGAAACTGATAACAAAACTGAGTCCAAGACCTGAGTAATCTCTGACTAACCTGAAAGCAGCAGTAAGTTATCAATATCTGAAGGTATATTTTACTTCTTGTGCTGTGGGTCATGGGCTGGTCAAGCACGGTAAGTACAGAAAGCAGTTGTCCCTTGTCCTGACTGACAGCTCCTCGTGTTTCTGAGAGGCAATATCTCTCTCTTGGTTTCTACATCTCACCTGACCTTCACAGTGGGACAGAAACATAAATGTTGGGCACACACCCAAGGGAGATTCCAGCCTCCAGCACACGTGAAGGATTGATGTCAGCCCTTCCTGTGCTGTTTCATCAGAAGGATGGAGCTAACGTATGCTTCAGAAACAGCACATTTTATAACCTCCAGAGTAGATACTGCTCGATTACAGTGTTCTCAGGCACTTGCACCAAATTCTGCTCTCATTTACACACCTGCTCCTCTGATATTAATGGTGCTCCTACTGTATTCTCAGAAGTTTGCCTTTCATCTGCCTATTGCTATTTTATCAGTACTTAGAGCAGGCAAAACATAACTTGTTTAAGACCTTTTTAAGGCATCTTCATCCCTCTGTCTCCACCCTTTGTGAAGAAGCTTTTTTCTTCCTTAATTACTGCTCTTGAATATTCCATGGCTTACACTTATGTGCCATGAAGAGACACATCCACATCCTGTAGAGTTTTAATGGGTGTAGCTATTCTTTCTGTAGATTTCCACACCCAGACAGAGCACATCAAAAAATGCAAAGGCCTCTTTGCTTATGTTCAATCTATTTCTACAACCATATGCAAGATAAAAGATCCTTGGCTACAACTATTCAAGATCTTCAGACAGTCCAACCACTTCTTCCACACAGATGTACTTTTCATCTTGCTCCTGAAAACACGCCTTCATCGGGGCTGAAATTCTGGTCTTTTAAGAGCCAGTTAAGCACTTTGCCACTGACTTCAGCAGAAGCCAGATCTCTGCCCAGATGTTCCTCCTTTGCTTTAACATCTTCCTGCACTCCTGGGCTTCTAGTACCACTCTGTTCCCTCCCCTGTCATACACTTCACTCCTTTTTTCTTCCCGATTGACAAATAACTATTTCTGGCAAGCATCGGAAGCAGCAGAGGATGCATGCTAATATCCATGCCAGATGAGATTTCCATACAAGTGGGTCAGTGTCACAACTAGTGCAAGCATTCAGGGGAATACTCTGCCCTCATTCATTACAACAATCAGGCTCTCAAAATCCCTCACATAAAATAGCTGGCAAAAGCATCCTGTTATCTCTCTCATTTGACTGTTAGCTGGTACAGGCTACTCTACTCATGTACTCTCTGCTCTGGATACATTCATGTGAAGATTTCAAGTTAGTTCTCCAATTGCTTTTTCTGCTAGGTCTGATCTAATTGCTATCAGGACGAATAGCTGACTCTTCAAGTGCTAAAGGAAAGACCCAATAAATACTTTTGAATTTTAAAATCTTGTTAGGAAAGATCCTTTTTCTTTTCCAGAATATCTGCCAGGCTTCTAAAACTTATACAAATAATTGGTCAGTGTGGGAGATAACTTAGATTGTAATACTGATGTACTAAAATTTGTTCACTGCACACACTATGACATCACTTTGATAGATACAGCTTAGCAAACATTAGATTTACAATGAAGTTTTTTGCCGGATTGGTCTGCAGAGTTAAATTCTTCAACAGTTCTCAGAACTCTCCTGAATCATTCTCTTCCAGATAGATCTCATCTGCCTCCCTTTCCAATTCTGAGAACCTCCCACACACAGTCCTTTTCTCTAGCTATCTATCTTTGCCTCCTTTGACATTTGGATCTTAGACTTTGCTTTCATTTTTCCTGAAAGTTTTGGCTTGATTGCTGCTTGAAAGACAGAGATTGAAAAAAAAAAAATCTCAGGAAATTGTCCTAGAAAATCTATTAGTAGACTTTCAGACAACCTAACCTCATCATTAATCCAGGCCCCAATGATGCAGAAGCAGGAATGATTTTCAAGGACTAACAACTCCTGATCAACATCATGAATGCTCCTTCTCAAAAGATAAGGAATAACAGAGGTGGCTATTTTTTAGCACGCTCCTTAGCATGTATAATTCTTCTAAACTGGTGATCTAAATACTTTGTCTGCTGACTCTGGTTCATTCTCTGTTCCTTGCTCTGCCAGGGCTAATGATGTCATATAAGACAAAGCACGGAGTAAGATTTCTGTTTGCATTCCCAGTTTGTTTCTCTTTCCTGTGTCAGTATGGCAAGTCCATCTATTTATTTTGATACAGAGAGCTATTACAGTGATTCTGGGAGCTCCTAGTTGGATCACCTTATTGTCTCCCTGGGCACCAGCTATAACTACATTTCAGGTGATTAGGGAGTGTAACGGGAATCATTAAGCACACTACTCTTGGAAGTTAATTTCTATACCTGGCAGAGCTTTGGAATGTTTCGATTTAGGAGGCACAATCTGTTCTGCACCTCTGGCAGGAGTTAGTAATAAATCTGTAAGGAACACCCCTGGACCCATTGCACATAAAAATCTCTGACCATTTGACATATACGAAGGCACAATGGTGATGTGATGACCTCAAGTTGAGAACAAATGTGATGAAATCAGGGACGTACAACTTAAAGGGAAGATAACAGTTTTCAATACATAAGCAAGAAAGGATCCCTTACAGAGTGATTAATGTGGCATCCCATTAGCTTTAAGTACTGCAGAACATCTGGCATATTTCCCCCTTGACTGCAAATTTCTGAGCACTAGTGTTATGTCATCTTACAGTATTCATTTTCTCCCCTACTCTATAAGTCATCTCAGCAATTGTTGTTCATATGAAAGTAATTATATAAATGCACTTGATTAAATTAGCTTTCATCTAGCACAGGTTTTCTATATAGGCATTTATCTTCCAAAAATAACTCAGAGGAACTAATGTGTTAGGCTTGTGCCATATCACTGAGAGTAGAGTCCTTCAGCACTGCTAAGCTGGTATGTTTCGGCACACCTAGAACCCAAATGTCATGTCGGAGAGGGTCCAGGACTCTTTTCACACAGAGACCCAAGGAAACTTTGTCCATAGAGGTGACCAACTTACTGAAATTTAATAGAATTCTGGAAGCTGCCATTGCTTGTTGAAGTTTCGTTTTTATTTATTACCCTTAGAGGTTTCATCTTAAAAGTCAGTCAGAGAATGAAAAAGACCAGGCTTCATGGCACAGTGACCTTGGACTCTCTCTCCTATTGCCACATCTTGGGTGCTTTAACACTGAGCAGATTGGATCCGAGTGTAAGAGGATAAACTCAGAGTGATTAGGGATTTGTCCCGTGACTTTGGTGCTGTTGGATCCTCTTGAATGTATTAAATACCCTCGTGAATTATGGACATAACTGTGTGTGCCAGCACATATTTTTGAAATTTTAATTTTTTTGGTGTCTCACAGTTGATAAAAAAAAAACAAAAAAAACAGCAACCTGGAGGAGGGAAGCAACATGAATGAGACTCTTTACGACCTTCCCCGGCTCCTGCCCTTGAGGCCCTGAGCAGAACTTTACCTAATGGCAGCCACCCTGGTGTCAGGGGTGGTTCCCAGTCCTCACAGCCTTCTTCTGACCACTCAACATCCAGCATGTGAGAGTTTAGATTCAAGCAACTTGCCAGGGATATAGAGGTGTGTGTGTGTGTGTGTTTGGGGGGGGGGACGGGCAATGAGCACATCAAACCTGTGTTACATTATCACCCTCACTCATGCGCATACTAAAACAAAGGACAGGGAGGCAGGAAAGTGAGGAAGTGAGAAAGGAGCTACCCATCCCATGGAGCCACTTGCTGGCCTTGGTGCTGTGGTGCAACCAGAAAGGCAGGAAATCCATCACAAGTAGTGGCAGCCCATCTGAGGTCTCTCCTCTGTGCCCTACCTGGTCCTGTTCTGTGTCTAAACTCCTCATCTATAAGGCGGGGAGAGTGGCACTGTGCCATCTCCCAGCTGCAGTGTGAGGCTATATGCATCTTGATGCATTAGAGTGTATGCATCTCAAACCTGTCATATGCTCTGGGTTCTTGTTAACTATATTCATTCATGCACACTCAGCCAGACTGACTCATGGATCCTTTCTTTTCATTTTCCTTCAGTTGGAGTCAATGGAAATACCCTGGTTTATGTCAGCTGTGTATCATAATACTCCAATTAACAGATGCAACTTTTGGAATCCCTTAAAAATAAGTAGGCTCTGTAAAATTTTTTTTTTTTTCTTTTCTTAACTGAACAGGTTCTTGGCTCCAGAGGCAGAAGTGTCCTCCAGTTCTTGAGAGGAATTTTCATATTTTGTAAGTTATTTTATATAAATCAAAAGCAGCTATCAACAGTGTAATTAAGCCCTCTTCAATTAGGGGTGATAGAGATTGATGATGAATTACATGCTTGGAGCCCTCAATTAATGTTATAATCCCTAGGTCCTCCTCCAGAGCAGGGCACTCACACCCAACACAGATATAGAACCAGCATCCCAAAGACTCACCAGAAATCCCTGCTAATAGTGTACAAGATTAATAGCAGGGAGCAAATATCAAAAGAGGTTTGGTTTGAACAATCACGCACAAGTTTCGCCACTTATCTGAGATGTATCCAAATGGCTGGAGCCTAAAAACCTTGTATGAACAGGCTTTATAAGATCACTTGTCCCAGATTTTTGGTTTAGTTGGTTAAAGGGATAAAAATTGGAAGTATTTACAAACTGGGAAAGGCCCCAGTGGGGAGATGGGGAATATGAGGTGCCTGCCTCATGTTTGCCCGTTTATTATTTATTTCACTTACTCTGCACTGTATCTTCTGCATGCAAACCCCGTCTATTAAAGTACATTTTAAGGCTGCAAAGTCACACACTCATACTAGGAAATGCCCTAATATGAGAAAACCATGTGTGCAGCTCCAGCTCATCCCATTTGAAGGCCACATTCTGTGGGAGCCCCCCCCCCATAGCCCAGTCCCACACAGCTGGTGTTGCACTCACCCTGTCACAGTCCCTGGAAAGGACAGATGGTTCCCACTTTGGAAGAAGCTGTGCCACACGGTGCTGTCTTGGCATGGCTCAGTGTGCAGTACCGTGCCTTATTTACTGCGCTGTTTGTTTCTTCATGAGCCTTGCTGAGGGCTTATAAGCAGAGAGGGAGTTGTTTCACAGGCATCTAGAAATACCCTCTCACAATAACTGCTATGAGTGAAAGGCAGTTTAGTCCCTTTTTACACTTGGGGAATACGAGGCAAAATGAGGTTAAAGCGAAGGCACTTTTCCCCTACAATTGCAGCTTTCAGTGTTCAGCACTTCTGCCAGTCACACTGAAGGATTTTGAGGCAGAAATCAGAAAATGGAGAGCAAACAGTAACTAACCACGTTGGAGCAAGGATTTTTTGGGCAGAAGGGAGATTGCATACTCCACTTTTCTCTGTGGACAATTAACTTTTTAGAACAGGAGCATTATTCAGTAAATTTGCATCAATTCTGCTGTGCTGTTGCTTTTGAATGCAAAAATCACTTTGTTGCTATTTTTATTATCTTAAAGGGCTGTTTTTTTACATTTCATTGAAATACTGTTTTAAATTAACTTAACGTACGGTCAACATTAAGTTTAAATTGAAACTTTTCATTAGTTGCTATTTCTGTTGGTGACCGTGGGTGAAAAGCCTGTTTTAGGGGACTAGTTCAGTATCTCACAAAGTCGTGAGACCTGGGAGAGCTGGCATTCTCCACAGCAACCATCAGCTGCCTTCTTGTTTTCTTCCCAGTCTTCTCTCTCACTGGGAACATATTTTCCAGCTTTCTCAGCCAGTGTGGGCACTCAGGTGGTATCTATTTGAGGAGATGAGCACTCTACTTGCTTAGTCAGGACCCTGCTCATCTGGATCAGGGTGGGTGAATTCCCCTAAAACTTGCTGTTGTCTTCTGCTGGCCTTCTCTGAAGCTTTGTTTCCTTGAAACCCAGTGCAGATGAGGAGCAGGGCAATCTCTCCCAGATCCCTCAGTGGCTGAGGCATGTTTCAGAAGCAGACTCAGATACCTTCGTTCAAGTGCAGCTTTTGTGTCCCCTAAATTAACCAGGGGAAAATTACCTTATCCTTCAGGTCAAAAAATGTTATTTTAGCTCAAGCCTAAGAATCAGCGCCTGTGCCCCGTTTCTATGCCAGTGTGCTGATCATAGCATTTGACTAACCTGAGACTCTCCCTGCACAAAACAGGGCTTTCAAGCTCTGAAATCAGTTCAGGTGTGCTGGGCAGAGCTTTGCTAGTCTCTACAGCTGAGGGCAATTTTGTTTTCAAGACTCTGCCTCAGTACCAGTATTTCATGCACTGAACGATAAGACTAGGAAATAAACATGGGAGAGAAAGGGCAAGTTGCCAGAATGAGGCATTTTCATAAAAAGCTGAATTTTATATGTCTTTGCAGCAGTCCTTTGTTCCCAAACTAGCAGACTTCCAGGAGAAAGATGGTTACTCTCCCTTTGGCAAACCTCCCTTCTCCTCTCCTCCCCAGTCCCCCTGCAGAGGCCCCAGCTCTGTTACAATAGGTGAAGTATGTTGGCACTTACAGCAGGACATTAATATTTGAAAACCAAGAAAAAAAGCAGACTTTGTTCCTGGGAATCAGTACTGCTGGCAATGTGCACGCTCATTGAAGGCAGCTGCAAAACAAACCCCATTCCTGGTAGCTGTTGCTACTATGAGAATGTGAAAGCTCCTCATCCACCACAGACAAGAGCTGGTACTGAAAGACTTGTGCTAAAAACCAGCATGTGCTCATTGTACCAGCATTAGCAAAACTGCCTGCACAGGCCGTTCCTAAATATAGCCTAGTCTTTTTCAGGACGAACTCTGATTCACTATGTGAACTTAAAGCACCATGGTTAAAAATGAAAATGAATCAAGACAGTACGCCACTCTTTTATATGAAAGATGATACGTGTGTTCCTGTTTCATACAGAGGAGTTCTCTGAGTCAGGATGCTCTGTGGCTGGGTGAAGGTGCAGTGAGCCCCAGCAGCACTGAGCTATGTCATAGCAGAGCTGGAGGCACAGGGCACTCCCACCCTGGGGTCACTGTGTAGTCTGACGGGCAGCTCTCCTGCATTAACTTGCCCCAGGGAGTTTAAACAGGATAGGAGCCAGGACAGGAAAAAATGCAGAGGCTGAAACCGTTGCTATCCTGAAGGCCACCAGAGCACAACATAATACTGTGCAGTTTCTAAGTACTGCAACTTTAAGAGAAGAATCAGCAATATAAAATATGTTTCCATACACAAGGAATTAAATATTGTCTTTTCTTGATGCATATAAAGAGGATACAAAGCGTGGCAATACAGGACCATTTTATGCAAGATAATTTATACTCGGGACTCAAGATATAACTATGCTTTTTCTTCCCCGTATGATTTTGAGCTGGGTCATTTCACTGCAAGCAATTGCACAGATCTGCAAGCAGAGAAGGCAGGGGTGAGGGAAGCAGAAAAGTGAGCACACATTGATAATGCTGGTGATGTTCCCGTTAACGTCCATCACTGCCACTCTCCAGCTTGGTGCAGCCGTATGTCTGGTGGGATGAGTGATAGCCCAGTGCCATGCAGCATGCAGCCAGAAACTGTCCTCCGAAAAGCAGTGAGGCACACTCACTGCATCTGAAGGAAATTAATGGCAAATTGACAGCAGACGGGCAGTATTGAAGCAGCAACCGGAACAGCTGTTACTGGTGTTCTCCTGTTTGAATCCTCTCTGTCATCCTGCCTAAGCCATGCAGAGGCTGCCAACACATCCTGCACACGCAGAAAAATTGACCGCCTATGTTTTCTTTTTTTGCTGGCTTATTTGTTGTGGGTTCTTTGTCTCGAGCCATTGCCTGGTTGTTTTGAAGCTTGCTTTGATTAAGCTGAATGTTGGCTTTAATATCAGCCTTCCCACTCATATCCTCTCTTTGGTATTCTCATTTTAGGGGATGGTAAAAGCTATACATAATCCTTTGCCACAACAGTTTAATTTTGCTCCCTGCTTTGTTCCATGCTTCTGGAGCAATACTGAAGTGGGGAGAGAAGCCTCAGCAGAGCCCTGCCAAACCTTTCTGTCCCTCACCCCATGGCAATACACTGCCTGGGGCAGGATACAGGTGTCTAATCCTAGCAGTAGAGCCTCACTTAATGATCCAGGGAAAAGGAAAAGAAAAAAAAAAAATTGGTACGAGCAGATTAATAGGTTTAATGAGTTACACAGGGACAATGCATTATCAGGAGAGAAGAGGGAAGGGGCAGTTCCAGCCATCCACCCACATGTTCCTTCGTGCTTTCTCTGCCCAGGGAATTGTGTGGTTGTGCAGAAATCGCTTTCACGAGTTCAATGTGTTCACTGGGCTGAAAAGAATCACCCTCCTCACCACTTTCCTCAAAAGAGCAGGACTGGTGCTTTTCTCTCACGCTCAGTCTTGGTAAGTCCAAAATTACTTCACATAATGCAATTGAGCTCTGGGGAAACCTATTTCCCTACAGCAGTTCGACACCGACAATCACATCATCATAGGTATTGATTCAGGAGTGAAGCTGACTACAGAGATCTAATCACTGAAGTGCAATGGATAAGATGATGTACAATAGACATAAAATATCAGTGACATAACGTACAATAGCTGCTTTAGTGGCAGAGCACTGGTTCTCACATCCCACTGAAAGCTTACATGTCATACAGAAGGCTTCATGACAGAGATTAGGGGAAGTTTTATGGAGAGCTGGAAGTGGATTTCGTTTCCCTGTAATGCAGTGTTGTGATTCTGGAGGTTAGCCTAGTTGTCTAAGGTCTACATAGTGATTCTAATAACATAAAAATCATTCTATTGCATTTTTGTTTATTGTGTGGGTTATGATGTTACTAGAGAGCCCACATCTGGGACAGGCTTTACTGCCTTAGGCTGTACTGCAACGAGTGATGAATGAGCATCCTTGCTCTCAGAATATTTATATCAAAAAATGATGCTGTATTTTCAATTTATATTTCATGACAGTGTATTGATATATTACTTTCCATCTGAAAGGCTCTGTAAGCACTTCTCATTACATGCTGTAGTTACAGTGCAAAGTAGGAGAGTGCAAGTGTTGAATATTTACAGTACAATACAACGTCAAAGAGATTTTAGCCCAAGATAGGTGAGTAAATGTTTCACTTAGGGTGAGTGTCCATACAATCCAAACAAGAGAAGATTGTTTAATGTCTTGCTTATAAGATTCATAGGTAAAAAGCTACACAGTTTCTGACTTCATCCTACAAATATGGAGATAATCCTACTTGTGTTTGAACATTAGCTGTTGCACTCATGTGTCCAGTTGCCCAGCACAGGCGAGGAGAATCCCATTCATTTCCCTTGCCACTGTCTGACTATATTACCTCTCTGCCAGTACTGTTGAAGTTAAACAGCATCTCAGTATTGCATGTCCAAATCCCTGCTCAGTGGTTTACATAACTGTGCTTGCAAAAATTGGCTTAAAATGCTTTGTAAGCTGAACCTTTCAAGATCTATTACGTAGTTCTCTGGTAATGTGCTGTATTACACCAAAACAGCTCTTCTTGCAGTAGAAGCTGTCAGGTTTTTGCTATTCTTATTCCCTTTGTCTTGAAAACTGGGATGGAAAAAAATAAACAAACAGTCATTGAAGGTTTCGCATACAACTGGTATGAAAAAAACAGCACTGCTGATACCAATGGTATAATTTTCTCAGTTGAGAAGGAAGCATAGATACTGAGCTTAAATGCATTTCAGCTGGATGGATTGTTTCGTCAGTAGTAATGTTGCCCATTGAATCTTCAATATTGGTTGCAAAGGTCTTTAGCAGAAGATGAGTGAGGCTTTAATGGTATATTTCTTTCATTGTGGAGCAGGAAAAGAAATGTGGTTTTGTTGTCTCCCTGATATTACTGGATGGCAAACTGGTAGAGTTTAGTCTCACGGCTCCAGTGGAGCTAGTGTGAGGCATTCCACTTAGGCCATAAGCACCTGATGCTTACGATGAATGTGAAGATACGTGGCAGTGTGCTTAAGATTTGCACAGCTCTGCTCCTTTCCATCTCCTCCCCATGTTCTCTGCTGATCACAGCATTTTCCCCAGCAGGAGTTCTAATAATGTTGACCTCATCCAGAGGCAAAATGTTAATAAAAGGTCCCTGAATTAGCAATTGCAAAGGATATGTGTGGTAAGCCTGTGTGTCACTGACCTGGTATTTACTATGTTTGCATATGGATTAAATGTCAGTTAAATTTCTAAGGGGTTAGAAGAGGAAAAACATCTCTCCTTCTCCTGCCACCTTAAGCAGATGTGTGTGGGATGGATTTCTCTGAGCTTCCCAAAGAATCAGAAAATTTAATATCAACACAGGAGCTCCATGGGGGTGAGCATATGTTACATTCTAGGTGAGCAACTGACCCTTGACCATGAAAACCTCACAGAGATCAGAAAGTTTCTGTTTGGTTGACTCACAGCTCTAGAATGGAAATAAGGTGTCTGAATTACAACAGTTTTACAGCCTATGAGTAACATTGCATTCTCAAATATCCATAGAATCTTGCTTTGTGTACATTTGTCTTAACTTCCGTGGATATGCAATCAAGGTTCACCACAAGGGAAAAATGAAAGTATCAGAATGTCAGATGCCTCATGCAGCTTTTTAAAGTAATGATTATATTTACTGCCCCTTAGTTTTCCAATTTCCTTATTAACTGTCAAAACTATGTAGTGCTGTATATGATGAGACAAAGGACAGCTGGTTTCCAAAGAGTTTGAAGGGATAAAGGTGAAGGTAGAAAAAACAAGGTGAAAAGACCAGAAGGTCCAGTAGGTGTACTTAGTCAAAATGTAGTTTTCTTGCTTCTGTGCCTTCCCTTTGTGCACTGAACATATTCTGTTGTGACTAAGGTGTGCTTTTGAGTAACTTGGTGTTGCTGTGATGGCCTTCAGCAAAAGTAAAGCATGAGGAGGAGATGGAAGTCAAGGGTTCTGTGTGCAGAGCTACTAAACAAGTGGAGACATATTTCCCTGTTGTATTGGATAAAGACGAAATTCATGAAGAAAGAGGTCCAATGACATGCTTGTAAGGCGGGACAGGAGGGTTTGATAAAGCTTGACAGTGCAAGACAGATAACCTCACTTCTTTTCGTCCCCAGCCTTTCCTTTTCTCTTTCTTGCCTTGTACTGTGGTATTTCTCTTCCTTATTTTGTTGCTTCACAAATGTTAACATGCAGCTCACCATTCCTATTTGCCATATGTATCAACTTTTTGTTCATACCTGAGCAAATGCATGACCCCAGGAGTGCATTTTCATCACTGGGATTTTGGAAACATAATGGTCTTGTATGCTCCATCCCTGGAAGTATTCAAAGCCAGGTTGGATAGGGCTTTGAGTAACTACTAGCAGAAGGTATCCCTTCCTGAGGAAGAGGCATTGCAACTAGGTGGTCTTCTAACCCACACCATTTTATGATGCTGTGGCCACATGTCATCTGGGCTCCAGCTGACCTCAACTCTCTATTCTAACACGAGACCAAGTGGAATTCAGTGCATATTGTTGAGAAATGTCTTACCTCTTCCACAGCAAATCTTAAAATCTGCCTTTCTCTTCCTCAGTTACCAGCCCCAATTTTGTAGTTTCTAATAGGGGACCAGCCTCTTTTCTTGACATCCTGGTGGAGCTCCAGGTTCATAGCCTCTCCCTGTTTCACATAGGTTTTGCTGATTACAGACAAAACTTGTGCTTGGGTCTAAATTAAACCAGGTGGTACGCTACTCACTACCCTGGCTAAGAATGTCCAGACATACTTTATGAGGAAAGTGTCAGAAACTGTGAATTTCTGTAACAATAAACACTGGAGTCAGTGAGCTGGCCAAATATATGAAACAGTTCACCAAAACAAATCCCCACAAGTAAAAAGAATCACATTATTTGAAGTAGTAGCATATTATAAGATTCTAAATACCAGTATTGCAGGTACTATTTTTTTTTCTCAAAAATATCCATTAGAGCATATGAGCTTGTCTCTGTTCTTACAGTGGTGTAGTTCAAACAAAGTGTATTATTATACCAGCAGCCACATCCCATTTTCATTGCAGATTGTGACTAGAAGGGCCAAAAGGATATCAGTCGCTAGTGTTTTCCACACAAAAGATAGGTCTACATGTTCTTCTAACCAAGCCTGCCCTCTATAAACTAACAGTTTAGTCCTCATCTCATTCCACAGGCCTTCATCCCCTGTTCCTTACAAAAAAACTTGAGCTAAGCTTTTCCTCCTTTGAAGGAGTAATTAGCGCTCAACAGGGAGAAAGTCCATCCTGTAAGACACTGTTGGTTGGGTTTTTTTTTATTATTCTTCAGCAGGTACAGCTGTTTTTCAGCCTGATCGAAATGCTGCAAATGGCCCTACACTTAAGCATTAGAAAACTTCCTCAGCAGGAGGTAAGGCAGCCAAGATCTTGACTGCTAGCTATATAAAACCCCCTTAAATCCTTTTGCCTGACTCTGCTTAATTGTTTTGGGGTTCTTTGCATTTGCCTTTGTTGCTATGTAATTTACAGTTAACATAGCTTCCAAGTTAGCCTCTTTGCCCAGCACCAAGGAAATGCCTGCTGGGAGAAGCTCCAGGGATGCTCCCACTTCACAAGCAGTCCACTACGGTTTTCAGTGAACTGCGTCTGTCAAAGACAGTTTGGAATCTAAAGAGATTTGGTTGCTATCTTTTTAGATGGTAGCTGATTTTTTAGAATGTTTTTAGACAACTGGCTTGAATTTAGTCCACAGAGAGTGTGAGTAAAAATCACTGCCATTTGTAGGGCTTCTCAGTGGCCTGTGAGGTTGTAGGATCTTGCCCCGCTGCTGATAGATACTCATGGTTTTAAAGCTGCTGCTGTCATTTCCACCCTTTGCTGATAAATTCAGCAGAAAGGCCAATGCTGAGTGGATGTTGGGGCCAAACTGACTCCCGTGTGTCATCATGGTAGATGGATGTTGCTAAAGTGCCAGGGTCCCTCTTACACACTTTTGATGCTTAAGCTACATACTGGGTAAATGGAGGACAGCTGACTTCATTTCCCATGAGACTTTATTTCTTTCAGATTTTCCTAACTGAAACTTGAAATACCAGATTAGATGAGAGCAATTACCGTGTATGCCCACACAGACAAGCAAACATGCACACACACATCTGTATAGAGCTGACCATATAGTATACTGCCATATAATTATTGCCTCTCAACAGAGGAAAAATAGCTTGTGAAATTGAAGTTGGTACCCGTGATTGTATGGTAGGATCTTTGTCACTGATCTCCTATGGCATTTTGAGCCCCTTGTATCCTTTTCTCTTTGCCTTTTTCTATCAACAAAATGGAATAGGCCTGCGTAGCAACTCGGAAGTGCTTTTGAAGATAAAAGCAATAGATACCAGATGTAATATTTGTTTTTTCACTTTCTAAAAGATGAAGTGGAAGGTTTTCAGAAATAAGCATTTTTATTGCTCCTCCAAAAGTTGTCTGGCTCCCGATCCTTTTTCTGAAAATTATACTGTTAAACTAGTGCCCTTGGAGTGGCTACTCGTATGGTGATAGGGAACTGTTAGGTTAACAAGGAGGAGGAGGGCTGTTCATTTTCAGTTTAGTTCAGAATCCTTCCTTTTTTTTTCCCAATGTCTACATGAACTATGAGTCTATTTAATCTTGCCCCAACTCTTCCTCTAGTAATTCAAGAAGGAGGTGGTATCTGCTGGACTTTAAATACCAGTACTGCCTAGGGAGATGTTGGAGTCACCATTCCGGAGGTCTTCAAGAAAAGGGTAAATGTGGCACTGAGTGATGTGATCTAGATGAGTCACAGGAATAGGCTGATGGTTAGACTTGGTGATCTTAGTGATCTTTCCAAACTTTATGATTCCATGATTCTATGTTTAGTGTGCAGCTTACAGATGGAGGCACTGTGCTCCTTTATCCTCCTAAATGTTCCTGTCCCTGGTTTGTCCATGTACTCCTCATATTCAACATTTTGTTTTACACGTAAAAAAAAAACAATGTCTCGAAAACCCCAAACATCCAAGATTTCTTCTTGTTTTCCACTGTCCCTCACAATCCTAGATCTTTTTGCTTTTAATGTTGTATGAAGTAAAAGAAGATTTGTGTTTCATACTATGCAGGCTTAGATTTCTAGGGGCAAGGGCTGTCCCTTCTTGTGTAGGCAACAAAGCAAATAAGAGAAATACCAGCAATGAGAGAGAGCTATGCTCTGAATGCCAAACCTGATGCAAACCTGTAGTGAATGAGTGCTGAGCAGACCTGCAAGGAGAGGAAGCTCATGGTCAGTCTGCAAATCTCTTCCTGTCTGGAGAAGTACCCACTCCAAAATGACCAGTCAAGAGGAGATGAACTAGAAAAGATAACAGGAGGCCCTCCTGCCTTCTGGCCAAGTACATTGCTTAGGCTGATGTGTCCATACTCCTTTTTCAATTCACTTTTTAATTAAGATTCAACAGGAATTGAAGGATATAAGAAAAATATCCTGATTTTTGCGAGTCTGTCCAGGAATACAGCTATCTTTCTACTCCTGCCCCTTCAATTGCAAAGGAGAAGATCGTGCCTTACATTGTGTAAGCAATGTGTGTGTCCTTCCAGGACAGGTATCGAGAAAGATTTCCATTTGGTGCTCATTGATGGCATTTAGGCCATTCTAGAACTTTCCATGCATAGGCCTATTTGTACTCTCTTTGCCTGATCCAAATGAGAGTGAGATCCATTCATCTCTACAATTACTGTAGCTCTGTCAATGCTGCAACTCGATAAATTGCCATACTTTGTCTTCATGTCTTATTCTCCAAGAGTAGTAAAACTGTATGAAATACTTATATGACACTCTTCGAGGAGTCCATAGCTTCGGTGTATTTTGCCTAGCAAAAATAGATGGCTATCATGATGGACTCCAAGGTAGAGTTTTATGCAGACAGATGGGAAAGGCAAAATTCGCTGTCAACATGTCATTAGAAGCGAAAAAAGCCAAGAATGTGAATTCAGTTATAAAAAGTCTGTGTGCAGAATGGAGCTGGCTTTTGTGTGCCCCGTGTAGTCAGGACACCTGTAAAAATTTTTAAATCCAGTGAATTACAGGAGAAGATTAAAAACTCAGTTGTTATTGGTCTGTTTCCACAGGGAAAGACTTGAGAACCGTAGATAGGATAATAGGATGCTTTCTCACACGTGAAAGCAAAGAGTGATTTCTAAAATATCATACGCTGTTATGTACTAGTTGATTCTCTGGACTGTTAAAGTTGGTAGCACAGCCAATGAAATTACAAACTCTGACACTGTCAGCACTTAGCTTACTCTGAGACATCCAACTCTCTGATTAGACCACTCCACACTGCATTTTGTTAATTATCTTTCATTTCTCTCCCTCTGCGTTGCAAGCAGACAACTGAAAAATTACAGGAATGAGGAGAGTGCACAGTTTTATGACCTATTATTGTTAGCTGCGTCCTGAAATGTTCTTCCCTTCCTTTATATGTGAAAACCATTCACTGAAAAGAATTACAAACTGAAGCATTAGAAGGTTAGAGCTTATCTATTTGGACTCCAGTTTTCATTTTTTATAAAAACTGAAGTGGCTGATAATAACCTTATGGACCATCTCAGTGCCACAATAGTAAAAGGTCCAGTAACTGGACTTTGTGGCTTGCTGAGTGAATTCCCCATGTGCCACATTTCCAGATGTGATGCCCCTGTGCATTTAATATTAGCACACTGTGACTGAAGTTCCAGACAGAGAAAGGCATGTACTGTCTTTTATGAAGGAAAACTGGGAAGATTAGGAGGACAAGAAACTTCTCCATGAGCGAACACACCAAGTGCATGCCTGGTACCCCTGGACTCTTGGTGGACAGAATTTTACCAATCCTATCTCCCCCTTGAAAGGACCTGATATGTCTGAACATGCTCCCATACAACAGCTGCCACTCTTAGAAGTGTAGAATCATAGAATTACTCAGATTGGAGAAGACCTTCAAGATCATTTAGTCCAACTGCAGCCTAACCATACTACTCTAACTCTAACAACCTGCTGCTAAATCATGTCCCTAAGTACCACATAGAATCATAGAATTTCTCAGGTTGGAAAAGACCACCCTTCATGGAGCAAGAGGTGTTGGGCTGTACTCCTGTGTGAGTTCCTCCTGGGCAAGTGCTTTGCATCTAGAGGCTATATCTATAGGTAACCCTTGGGAAAGAAGTCCTCACATTCCTATCATGTGCAATGATCACTGCAGAAAACCAGCACAGACCCTGCTCAAAGAAGGTAGCATCCCCAGACCAGTCATGCTCACAGTGAAGATGAACTAACAGCCACTTTGAAAAAGAAGCTAGTGCAGCACTGATATACTCTGCTATTTTGCCATGGATAACAGCCTTCTTGTAAATAAAGATCAAGCCATATGAAAGTAATAGGAAATCTAAGTGAGGAAGGTAAAGGACTTCTGCTGTAGTCATTGGAAATGGCAAAACACATCTTTGTTTGCAGGCTGGAGATGTCAGAGAAAAGCTCTGTGACCTGGGAACTGAATCAAATGTCACTGGGCTTCCACATGCAGTGAGGCAAGCCAGTGAAAACAGTCTTTGCTGAAAATGTCTCTTCATGTAATTGAATACATTTTCTCTAACCTCTTTTCATGGCAAATCAGCATTGGCATAGAAACCAGCAAGCATATTAATAAATCAAAAAAGCTTACCAGATTGTGTCTGTAAATATAAATTTACCTTGTCTGATAGGATTAGATGAGTGAAGAGCAAATATTCCAAAACATGAAGTGCTGAATTAGATTAATTTTTAAATGTCTCTCTTTATATGCTCATTCTAAAAATGACTTCTCCTATACTCTCCTTGCACTAGAAAAGGTGAGAGGTCAAGTCTGTGGTGTAAACTGCATTGCTGTGTTCATTTTGTTGGCGTTATGTGGCATGATTAGCAGTGTGGATCCAAGTTCGTATATCCATAACACAACAAATAAAATCAAATTCAAAAGTTCAGAATGCTTTGCAGTGAAGTATGAGTGTGTTGCATAAGCTGAACTCCTTTAGCTGTAATATCAAGCATCACAAATATGAGCAGACCAAAAAAATCTCCCTGGAAGTGTTTAAAAAAAATGCACTGTATTCTGGAAACCAGTTTCTAATTCTAGGTAGATGCCAGCCTAGAGCTGCCAGCCCGACTCTGGCACTGAGTTTGCAGTTATGTGTTTAGATGGTAGCATTGCTTTAACATATACCTACAGAAATATTGTCTTAGTGCTGTTAGTGTGAAGGGATTACTTGAATGTGGACCCAACTCAGTCTTGCCTTGAACTGTACTTAATTTAGGCCCATCTTTGGGTATTCTTCACAACCTAACACAGGGGAGAAATAAAGCTGTGAACAGACAGTGCTTCTGCACTCCTGACTAGCGCTGAGCAGCAGTAGTGGTGATCCATCCCCTACAGGGACCTTGGGCCCTGCCAGGCCTCCAGGCTGAGGAAATGCATCCCTATCTCCCTGCTGCGAGTGGCAGGAAATGCTGGTGGCATTTTGTGTTCTGCGGTTGTAGAAAACTGTTTTCAAAAGAGCAGGGAATTGGTCTGGCATGTTTTCCGGACCTGCTTGAGAGCAGGCCCAGAGTGAGGCCTGCTATGTTAGGAGAGCCTCATTACCTTGTGGGGAGTGCCAAGAAAGCAAATTCCTGTGAAGGAATCTAGTGAGAAAATGCAGCTAGCAATTTCCAAGTAGCTGTGAAAGTGAAGCAAAGAAAAAACAAATGGCAGTGTGTGCACAGTTAGATACTGCCGAAAGCATCTGCCTGCCCGAACTGATGCACCATGTTGTGCCCCAACACATAGCACTGTGCGTTCCTTAATTAGAAGCATGTTTTTATTAACCCCACCTCAAAAGAGAATGTGTGGGTTTAAATTACAATGCGGGAATAGGTTCATGAACTCAGGCAGGTCTTACAAAAAGGCCACGGGGTTAACAAAACTCCATGGGGCTCAACCATCTCTTGTACAAACACTAGCTAATTGACAGTGGCATTTTTCTCCCACTTCTTATCCCACTTGCAGAACAAGACTGTCTGGGCTTGGAGCAAGATACCTCCCTCTGTCAGCTCAGCTGCTCTGGGCAGACATCACCACATCCACCAACCAACCTCAGGGGCTGGCAGCGCTCGGGAGGTAATATCCTAGGGAAAGACACTAAGGAGAAACTAAGATCATGAAAATCTGTCTCCTTTAGGGTGGTTAGAATATGCTTTTGGTATGTAAAAGTCACGTAAGCCCACCATCAACTAGCTAGGGGCAGTTTTACAAAGGAGTGGGGTATGGATGCTGTTCTGGCATCATTTGAATCTGAAACAGCCACCAAAACTTTCTTTCACCATCGATTGCCCTTTAGCCCTACTGAGAGACCTGAAGAGCTTCACTGCCTCCTCACAGCATGCTCCCTGTTTTTTATCTATGAGCTCACTATCAGTGAAAAAAGACAGGAGGTAAGCCCACACACTCATTTAGAACCACTTGGGCATTTGGTCTCCAAGATAACACCAGACCTCATTAAGCTCACACTCAGAGCAAGTATTTTCCTTCAGCCCACTTGTCGGTTTTAGGATGGCAGGAGTGCATCATTCACGTTTCTGGGTAATCCCAGGGAGATAATGTGCTGGAGCAGGGGTGGCAGGGGATTTGCAACTATACACCACCAAGCTCGCTGCTCTTTGAAGAGTGGGCTGGTATGCTGCAATGTTTAAAAACAAGAAACACATCCCTGCAACCAGCAACAGCCTCTGACACTGTCAGGCTCCCAAACCAGATGGCTTTTGCATTTCCACAGCCACAGATTTGCAAACTCTGTGTCCCTGGTTTTCCTCAACATGACTCAAGCTGAAAAGGATAATGTGCACTTGGTCCACTTGGCTAAACTTTTAACAAACTTTCTCTTCATGATGGCACCCAGATCCAGCTGACTTTTTCAGGAAATGTATTCACAAATTTTATTCAACACTGTCTGCTGTGTTGGAAATGCAGATTTTCTCCCATTCTTTACAGGCAAGCTGCTTAAGAGTCTAGTAACTTTAGACAAATATAAACGCCATTTGGCCTTTACTGATTCATTGATTTGAGTAAAAAGTATCATTCAGAAAAAAATGAGCGCTTTCTTCTCTTGGGATTTTCCTTTTCTTTCCCCAAAAGTCTTTTTAAAGACCATTGAAGTGAAATGCAGAATCATGTCTTTGCAGAAGAAACCGTGGGGTTGAAATGCTATAACATAGCTCATGCAGAATGATGTAAGCTGCCCAGGGTGCACATATTTCAAGGAAAGCCTGACCCACACAATTTCCCCCCAGATTACATTTGAAAAATTGGACCTCCTGAAAGTACTCTGCCTGAGTCACGCACATGGTAAGTCCAAATATGCTGCTTGCTCTTTGCTTAAAAAAATGGCAAGTCAATGAATTCTTGATTCTCAGCCTGTATTTTCCCTTTTTTTTCCTCCTGCATGCCTAATTGAGGTCACAAGCACCACAATAAATATTTCTAAATCAGGATTCTGTGCCTGTAAAAGATCTGTAGGCTGTTATACGCTTCATTGAAGGAACATGTAGACAAGCTTGTAATTTTTCTTCTTATTCTTCTACCTCATTTAGAAAACACATATCTAAACTATTATATTTATAATTACTTAGTCCCTCTGGTTTAGCAAGATAGCAGAGCACCTGACTAGTATTAGCATTATTCAAAATCAATAGGTCTCATGGGCCTAAGCCCTCTGCTAATCAGCGCATCAATAGTCACTTCCAGTGACTATGCTGGTCTTCTCACAAAATCTTTCTGTTTAGTCCTGGGCTTTTCCTTCCTCCAGGAAGCAAACACCGGGAATGCCAGCAGAAGCCACAGAAAAGGCAGCATCTCTTTCTGGGGACCTGAGGCTTTCACTAACACATGTTAAAATCACAGTATTTCTTCATCTTGAAAACTTATAAATAATCCAGTATTGTTTTAGGTTGCTATAGCATTATTTCCCCTTATTTATCTCCCAGTCATTATGAGTGCTTTATTTTTCCCCAGATAAATTAATATGATGAAATAGGAATGGTAACTTAAATACCAGAATGCATTGTCCTGGACAGACAGAAGGAAAAATATGACTGGTAAGCCAGCAAGCAAGCTGTGTCTATAATGCCATAAACTGGAAAAACATGAGTAATAACATGAACTTGCTTTGGTAAAATCATTTGGAGAAAAAACAGCTGAAAAGGCTTTGTGGCATAGTCTTCCACACCTGCATGAGATCTTTATGCTGTGAGTTGGAAGATGGATAGAAATCTCTGCACTGTTCAAGTGAGAGCTATTATCTGCTCACAACATCATTAGTGTTATCTTTCTGGCTACAAACTGCAGAACAGATCATTTTAAGTCTGGTTATTCCTAGTTATTATTATGAGTGATAGTCAAAAACTTTCATCACCAAAAAACATAATCGGGAGAAAATGATGACATTTTATACTTAGTTTCAATAACTAGTGAAGGTGTTAGAGAAGAGCTTCTCTTAGAAAATAACTATGGAGCAATTACCCACAATGTACAAAATAAATGGGAGAAAAGAAAAAGAAAAATATAGAGGGGTTTTTTTTTTCAGTGCAAATACTGAGAAATATATTGGAACAAGTAAGCAAAGCCAAGTGGAGTGGACAACTTAATGTTCTTTTGTTGTTTCCTTTAACTGAGACTTCAAAACCCAAAACCTAAAAAATGTGCAGTCTCAGCAAAGGGAAAAATTTACTAGGAAAAAAGTCTGAACTAGTGACTTCTTAGAAGAGTGCATTAGGAACTGGAGATGACAGTGCTAGGAAAAGAAAAATAGATGTAAGCTGTTCCTTTCTCACTTTACTGTATTCCCATTGAAGTGGACTGCTGTGATCTGTGACCTGACATTTTCACTAATGATATTAGTTCAAAATCCATTGGTACAAACCAGAGTTGTATCAGACAGCCCCTCTGCTGCCATCTGTAACATAGCAACAACATGTAACAGAATATTGGAGGGAAGGTTCAACCTCTACTGCCATACCACCAACATCCACCTCTGACACTGTGGGCCAACATAGTAAAACAGGAGGCATTACTTTCAGAGCATCCCTTGTGTAACGGAGGATCCAGACATCACACAGAGAGAAGTAGCTGCCTTTCAGGGTAAGATGAACAAAAGGGACTGAAATTCAGTTGCATAAAATACTGGAGATAACAAGGATTTTTATGCTGATACAGAGGTTCACTAGTTGGGAATGACAACAGGAAAAACTAATATGATATAGAATTAAAAAGTTAAACTTCATCTTATGTGCCTTCAACTAAGCTATTTCCGATAGAGCAAGGAAAATATGGTCTCCTACAGAGATGCTTATCTTTCTTCTCTGTAAGATGTGGGAAGAGCCTTATATGGAAAACCTGCAGTATCTGGAAAGCAGGCTGGAGGGCCAAGCAGAAGCATATTCAGGAAAGGGTTACTGGGATGAGCAGGAAATGAGAGTCCTACTTCACAAAAAGAGAACTAGAAGAACCTTGCTTGTTTGCTTTACTAAATTAAGCCAAAGAGTGATATGATTGCTTTCCATAGGCAAGTAAACAGAAGGGAAAAGAGCTGGGAGATGAACAATATTGGCAAGAACAAATGTGTATAAATTATCCATGAATAAATTGAGAAGAAAAAAATTGGAAGATTTCTATTCATCAAAAGAGTGATGTTCTGCATCTATCTTCTGGCAGGAATAATTAGAGCAACAAATCTCAGCAGCTTTAAATGCTGTGAATGGGATCGTATTGCTGGTAGCCCTGTCCTTCTCTAGCTGGATGTTCAAACTTCTGCTCAGGTAGCAGAGATGCTCTTGGGGTATTTTCAAAGCTTTACTGTAGGTAGGGAACCAAATATGAAGGAGCACTAAGGTGAAAATTAAACTCAAGCCTGTTTACTTGTGTTGGGTATTACTCCCTTGCAAAAAAAAATTACTGATTCACTCACATGCATTTATTTCTTACCCCGTTTTGTTCACTGTGAGCAATCTTTGCTGTGGAAACAGGGGATATAGCAGATTGACAGTCCTGCTCCATCACAACTGCCCTTTGGTAGGAAGCGGGCGGTATAAACCATGTTGCATGCTCTTCAAGCTCAAACCTCAAGCAGAGCTTCTGACTGTGCACCATCAAGGCCATTTGTGATAAGCTATTACATCCTTCTTACCTCCAGACACTGGTGTTGTCTGCAGGAAGGTTATCTGTGCTGTTGCCCAACCATTTGTGTCTGTTGTTCCAGGGCACGCTGGCTCCACTGAACACTTTTACCTGGGCACTTTCTGCTGACTCTCCCAGACACTGACTTCCTCCAGGGCCACAGCCCTGGGAGCTTCAGGACTGCCGTGAACAAACCAGCCTGAGAAAATGGGGAGCATGCATGAGGCTCCGTGAGGAGCAAACACATCTTCGGCAACACAGGGAGAGGTACCTCCCTGTGGAGAAAGCTGTGCTGAGGGATGAGCATTTCTCCCCAGCAGAAATCAGTGTGAAAAGTAGATAACCCCTTTCCTCACCAGCATTTTTTTTTTCTTTTTCCTTTAATGAAATGAAACCAAATGGTTTATTCTTTTATAGTCATTGGATAGGAGAGAAAAAAGACAGCTTGAGCCAAATTATGATTTTATCTAAAAAAACCCTTGGCATTTTCTATAATGAAGAAGCCTTCCAATCCTTAAAGGAAGTTGTAAACAGGAGGGAAATCAACTTTTTACACAGGTAGCTAGGGGCAGGGGAAAGGGGGACAGATTTAAACCAAAAATGTAGATTTAGATTAAATGTCAGGGGGAAATTTTTCACTTAGAGGGTGGTGAGGTGCTGACACAGGCTGCCCAGAGAAGCTGTGGATGTCCCATCCCTGGAGGTTCTCAAGGCAAGGCTGACTGGGCCCTGGGCAGCCTGAGCTGGTGGGTGAGATACTACTCTACTCTGGTAGAGGTTCTACATGAAAAAGCAAGTGGAGCAATATGGCAGGATTAGGCAGAAAGAGCACCTGAACCTAATTCTCCCAGTTTGTAGTGTTGGGCACAAATCTCCTGTGTTCCACCTGAGCACTTTGAGCTCTGGGCACAGGTACAGGAGTGTGTTTCTCATTTTTGTACAGTTATACTCTGCAAAGCTGTTCAGTAGAAATCAGAAAAAGAAGCTTGAGTGATTTGGTTGGCCACAGCAGTGGGAACAACTGGGCTCTGGTCCTTGCACCAATTAGTGCTTCTCCACATACATAAATAACGTATTTTCACCAGAAGATATTGAAAATATCTTTTTTGTTTGATCCCTGTATAGCCCGGCTGCAAGGGCTCTTGTCTGAAACATGGGGACTGGGAAGACCACATTCGGTTTCTGTTTCCCTTTAGGCAGAAAATGGGCTGTGGTCTCCTCTTCCCTTGCAGAGTCTGTTGACGTCCACACTGCCAGAGGAAAGCCACCCTTGCCCACCCCACCCTTGTCTGGGTGTTTACAGCCCTAGGACTTTGCTGTAAAATTGAAGCCATTCCTTCCTGAAGCACCAAAGTAAGCCAGTTTACATCTCTGCCTCTTCTCCATTCTGATCCAAATCATTAGATGCAAATTGAATTCACAGCAATTTTCAATCTCTCCTCTCACTGGTTTGAGGGATTTTATTTGAGTACAAGAATACACTTATTGTGAGCTTTTGCCTGACTCTAGCTCAGGGCTTCAGGGAAAAGGAATCCCATCCCATGCATGCCTGCCCTTGTTGCAAGCTGGGGCACCCTTTCTCCTCTGCTCCACCTCACGCAGGCTGGCTGCATTTGCTTGCACAGAGCCTTTTGTTAGTTATCTTGGCTGTGGATCTGGAGCTGATGTTCTTTTCTTTCCATCTCAAAAGCGTTTATGCAAAGACAGCACTTTGCTGACAAATTAACAGGGAAAAATAGCATTATTTAAGGGCAAACCCCTCAAACTTTTGTCATGGTGCTCTATAAATACAACACAACAGTATACGGTGTCTGCTCAGATCAAATGTTTGCAATGAAAGGATGTCTGCGAATCTATTTAAAGGGGATTAAGATTTTAGCTGGCTAGATTCTGGGTCATTGGTTTAACATCTATATTATTCTGTACTGTAGTATCTGTCTGCTAGACAGATTGCTTTAACATCTATCCTACGGCATACTGTGCTAATTATGTTTTCCCTTCTCTGAGAGGAATTTTCAGAACTGTGCGTGCAAAATGCTGTCCACGTGGCCGCACTGATGATGGCACTTTGTTAGCTGTCTGCTTCTCCCCTCTTGTGCCCCACAGCCGCCGTGTGACAGCCACGCGTCCGTGGGCTCTTCTCTGTGAAGTCCTTCTGGGCATGTCCCTTTAACGAGGCAAGCTTCTTCTTGCAATGCCAAACTGTCAGGGGATGCAGTCACAGCCAGCAGCAGCAGCACTGTAGGCTGTTGTTAAATCAGAATGAGCACAAATAGGCCTAGAACCAGTCTGATAATTTTAGTTTTGTTTTAAGGGCCACCGGGAAAATTAAGAGGGGTAAGAATGGTGTAAAGAAGGGGACCGTTTTTCGTCAGAACAGTTCAATCAACCACATATTTTTTGACCTGGAATTATTTGTTTTGCATGTTGGGATTGTTTATCTCCTTGCTTTCTCCTCTCGACTGTGGGCTGATTTATAGGAGTAAAACAGAAAAGAATTCCGGAAGCTCAGCACAGAGAGCATCAGACTGGAAACATTCAGCCAATAGAGGCTGCTCTCCTTTCTGGAGATGTAGGGGCAAATCTTCATTTGTCAGATGCAAACTGGATTTCCTGCACTGGGCTCCTGACTTCACACACAGACTCACAAAAGCCTCATTTTCCAACAAATTTACTTCTAACTGGAATCATCCCAGCTCTTCCTTTTCTGCTTCTGCCCCAGTGAGATTTGCCCAGTGGAAAGGCATAGCCTGTTGTCCTCAAAGCACAGTGGCAGCAGACCTGTAACGACAGGAGTGTGATAAATAGAGAATAATGTGTCCTGCTAGACAGAATAATGAGATTACATACGAGCTGCCATATCATATCAATTAAACCCTTGGCCCTTTTAGTCCAGCAAATCCATGCTGCCGCAGCAATTGGTACTTTGGGGAGAAGGAGGAGAACGGGACTGACACATCCTGCCGAAAATAACCCTGGCTCTCCCAGAACTGCCAGCTCAGGCAGCAGGCAAGGCTCCCAGGTGCACCGTGGCTCAGAGCACTGCCAGCTGTGAGGCTCTCACCCTTAAATGAGAGAGGTGGGGTGGGGTACCCCCAGCTAGCTGCCTTGCAGGTTGCAGAGTTGCAGGAGCAATATGTGCCAGTGGTCTGTTTTCTGCCCGACTCCCCTGGCGCTGCTGATGGCAGTGTTAGTTCGTCCCAGGTGGCAGCCAGCAGCATCCTGAGCACTCTCTCTGACAACTGAAGTGCACACATCATGGGCTCGCCTGGCCCACCTTCCTCTGTGATACAGCTCTTTCCAGTAGAAATTGTAGCATCTCCCTTGGGCAAACGTGGCATTTGAAGAGACAACAGGCAGAGCAAAGTACTCAGCAGAAAATGTCTCAGTCCTTCAGTCTGCTGCACCATAGTATGGGGCCACTGTATACTCAGAAGTGTGTTCTTGTAGAGCATCTGTCGGTTTAATTAGATGTATTTTAGTTAAGCAATGCTTTTCAGACTGTTTTCATGAACTAACCGTGTACGTTCTCTGAGAAAGGACTTAAATAAGGCCAACTAGATTTTATTTATTTATTTTAAGCTGGGCAATAAGAACTTCTGAAAGATGAGGAATAATTGTTTTCCACCTAATCTGTGTTGGGTGAGCATGGCTGAACTGCACTCGGTGTTCCCAGGCCTTACCCTAGGAACAAGACGGGCTGTAAATCCTTCCTGCTCTTTCCCCAGCTGCTTTCAGCACGTCTCTTGCCTTGAAAGGTTGAACAGATTGTTCCAAAAGCATAAAAGCAAAGAAATGGCTGGTTGCCTATCCATTTCAGTTTTACACTTGAACTTACTGACACCTAAGAAGATACAACATCCAAGTGATTCTTTCTCTGGGATTCGAGGGCTCTTGGTGCCTCTTTTCTATGTGAGCCCACTGGTGATTCTAGGGGAAGATGCTGCACCAAACCTCTCTGCAAAAATGAGACATACCTGCTGTCAGATCCCCATCAGCTGGAGGGCCTGAGAAGAAGAGGGCGACAGAAAAAAAAACAACTGTTGTACAACAGAGCCTGTCTAAACCTCCAGGAAACATAGTGGAGTGTCTGTGAACATTTTGAATGAGACCTCCCCTGTGTCATGCCCAGTCTCCCTGCGCTGTCGTGTGCCATTCATTCCCTGTGCTTTTTCCATAGTGTGGGTACCTGGGACTGGCTTCTCTGCTGTTATCATCAGTGCATTGGCCACCAAGGTCTGCTTCTGGCCCACTTCTTAGGGCAGAAGAGGGTGTGGAGCAGTGGGAGGAAGAAGAGCAGAAAGCAGAGAGTGGGGAGCGTGCAGAGAATTAAGCAGCCAAGAAAGAGTTGAGGTGTAAACCATTTGGAAGTGACCTGCAGCAAAGGGCAAGAGAAAAAAAAGATAAAGAGAATCAGAGAGAAATCTGAGAGGAGACTGAAGATGAAAAGATCAGGTCTCCTGAAGGCAGGCAAGCATTCTGGTCATGTACGGCACCATTTCTCAGGTGAACTGGCTGGTGCCAGGGACAAAGCTCTCACTCCCACTGCAAGGTGTAAGGTGGCAAAGGTTACAGCTACACAGCAAAGGTGCATGGAAGTCACTGGTTTCTAAGCCAAGGTTTTTTGCTACCTGAAATGGCAGTATCACTCTCAAAATCATTATTTTCTGGATGTTCTTTTTTTTTTTAACAGTTTTTACAAGCTTTTTAATGCCAACAGCAGTTAACAGTAAAACAAAATAAAAGTTAAATTGATGTTTTAGGCTAGAGGTCTGTATAGAGTCTGTGTAAATAAAGATGGTCTGTATCCTGCAGAGGCAGATCTGGTGAGTGATGGTCATTGGATTTGAGCTCCTGAGCTGGTGTGGCATCAAGGAGAGGAGCTGCAGGAAAGGAGCTAGATGATGTTCTCCTTTGGCAATCAGAAGGGATCTGTAAAATTTGAGCCCTCAGTGAGAGTGGAAATGAAGGGCTGAGTCACACTCATGCGTGGGGCATTCATTGAAGCCTTTATGCACCTTGCAGCAGCCACTGATGAACCTTTAAAAGGCAAAAATACAGTAGAGATTGGTAAGAGATAACAAAATCATCTGAAAAAACACATTAAAAAAATGTTCAGGAATGGGGGGAAGGAGAGGCCTTCTGTTCTTTCAGAACTGCACATCAATTCAGAGATGCCTATGAAATTCTAGAAATGCCAGTAGCTTGGGGGAATGAAGAGGGGCTATTCACTCCTGTCCAGAGGCAAGACTAGCTTAATGGCATTCCCAAAACACCCATGGTGGGATTGGAGAGCTAACTTTGAGGACCCTCTAAAGGCAGAGGCTTCTTCTGATGTCCTTCCACAGCTGTGCCAGTCTGAGCTGGCTCTGCATTCCCCGCTGTTGTAAAAAATCCAGCATTTCCTTTGCTTCATCTTTTTGACAGATCTGTGTGTTAGACTGAGGGTGCTCCTGCCATTGTAGGGAACCAGAGCTGGCAGCCCCGGCGGCACACAGCTGGCACCCAGAGCCCATGAACGCAGGGAAGGAAGCCTGCAGAGCCCCCTGACAGCCCCACTTTGCTCAGGGGGAGGTTTTCTCCCTGTGGAGTCTGAGACAGGCAGCGTTTTAAATGATGTTTAATAATGGCACTGAGGCCATCGTGGTGAATTCTTGCCTTGCTGCAATGAAGGAGATGTGAAATCCTACTATATTTAGGGGGAAAATTCTACATCAGCTGAGCTTCTTGGTGAGCCTGTTCTAAATGATTGGCTGAGCTGTGAGTAGAATGAGCAGTGACATTACAAAAGTGATGTGACGGCTGTGTGCTATCTGTCCCCACCTGACCTCCTTCATATCTCTCTGAGAAGTACTAAAACTCGGGAATTGTATCTCGGCCTTCAGCAAAGTGCCACACGAATGAAACTGAGCAGGATCCTACCTCTGCCCTGGGTCCCTGGGTCCTGTGATACTGTCACCTCCTCTCTTCTGGGACAGCTCTCACTGCTTTGGTTAGCTGTTCAGGCTGGATGCTACTCAACACCAGGCATGGCTGGTGAAGTGCCTCCTTCATTGGAGACCTTCAAAAGCCACGCAGACATGGTGCCAGGCAACCTGCAGTTGGTGACCCTGCTTGCAGTTTACACTGGGATGGGATAACAATATATTGTGACTTTTTTCTATTTGATAGTTCTAGAGTTCCTTTTTTTTTTTTTTTTTCCCAAACATTTCAGTAGCAAACAGTTTACATTAAAATCCTAGCTTCTAACACTGTGATTTGCCTATCAGACATCTTATACAATATGTGGATTTATACTCTCCTGCTACACTTGCCTTTTGGAGTACTTGGGTTTTTAATATCATTAGTCTAATATTTATGCAAATTTTATGATCTGAATAAAAACTAATTATGGTGAGGCACTCACCTCATAACTCAGCGTGCCGTTCCTTCGAGGCATTCCACACGCTATCATTTGGCTTGAGGAAAGCTATAAACATGGTGGGATGCAGCACAGCTGTTAACAGAATATGAATGAAGCTGACCTTTGCTCTCAGGTAAGAGATGTTTAATGAACAGCCTCCCACTGTTAAAGCCTTTTGATGTACTGGGGAAAGTATGCTATGGAGTCCACACTTCTGTCGTGCTTAGAAACTGACTTCAAATCATGCTGGATGGAAATTAGGTTTGCACTTGTTTTGTCTGTTCCTCACCATTCCTTCTCCTCTCTGTGCCTCTACTACCTGCTCCTGCACCCATCTTCTTCTCAGCCCTAGAAGCCAGCTTACCCTTCTGCCTGGCTGGTGACTCCATACCATGTAGTGCTGCCTTTGGGATGGAAAGAGACTGCCATGCTGCCTGTGCGGGGCTTTTCTCCAGATTTTGTTGTGGCTTCGATAGAATAAGGGGGAGCCAGTAATTGCCTTTTGGCCTGGAGGTAGAAGGCCTCTGAAATTACCCTGAAAGGCCTTGAATCAGTAAATAGCAATTACAGTAGCTCTCTCAGAGGGAAAGGGTGACGTCATGGTGATTTTGAACAAATAAAACCACTTGAAAATGATAAGAGCCTAGGCAATTTTACACTGTCATCTTTTCAGATTTGACTATTTGTATTCCGTGTTTCAGCTCATTAGGGCTGCTTCACAGGCAGCTGTCTGCAGAGCTTTGCCTGCCCTTGTACACCATCACTTATCAATTCATCTGCGCCTAGCTGCTCAGTCACAGCTTTGCCCTCCCCATCTCAGGCCACCCTGGCCCCCCACAGACACCTAGTTGAAGTTTCCTATGGGCAGTCACATTCCTCTTTCCTAAACCACCTTCCCGTCCACACTGACATAGCCCAGTTGGTCACCTTCTCATATCTGTCTTCAAAAAGGGACACATCAGCGTGGGACTCCTGGGCCATTCGTTTCTCCATCACTGTATTGCTAGCCTTTGACTGCTGCTACTAAGTTTCCTGATTGCTTATAGATTATAAAATTGCATGGGATTGCTGTGACTATCTGGTCTGACCTCTGGTACAATTTAAGCCACAGGTCTTTTCTGAATTATTTCCTGCTGTCTTTTCTGAAAAAAAAAAAAAAAATAAGACATACATTAAAAAATGCCAGCCCTTCTCTCGTTCGTTCTGATGATGGAGCAGCCATCACAAGTTTTAGCAGTTTGTTGCTCCATTTACTGCTTATTATTAAAAATACATTTCTTTACTTCTAGTCTGAATTTGTCAGCATCAACTTCCAGCTGTTAGATCCAGTTGCATCTTTATCTGAAGAGTCCTCCTTCACATTTCTGTTCCTCAAATAGATTCTATGATTAATTCATCTCTTAAACTTTGTTCTGTTAAAATTAACCGTCTGGGTTCCTGAGCTTTCCTGCAGTGTTTTCTAGTCTCTGGCTTTTCCTGAAGTACCCTTAACTGATTCAGGTCATGCTTGCACGGATTACACCATGGAAGGGTACCATAATATCACTGCCCAGCACTGATTATCATTCTATGTATTGAAAGATGATGCTTACCATTCTGTACCACTTCAGCCACTTGAAAAAGGTGCTCCCCTCTGCAGGGAATATACGCTGCAATATAGGAGTGTGATCCAGCAGCCACAGAGAAAGAAAACTTCTTATCTTTGCCCTTGTAAGTTGTAAATCACTTTGAGGACGTGAGATACATATCAATGCTATATCCTATTTCCCTGGTTGTTTCCATGTTATTAACCTAAACCACAGATGATAAGGTTTTTGATGCCTGACATGGGCTCTTTCTCCCTAGACACAGGATTTTACAGATGGTAATAATTCAGCATGTACTTTCCCTTTACGTCCAGCTTACAAATCCAATCTCACCAGGCTGCCAGTCTTTTTAGCGTATCATAAACCTAGTCAGGTATTGTTTTACAGCTCCTTTCAGATCTGTGGCAAATATTTGGCATAACGTATGCACAAAAACTAAGTTTCATGGAACAACTACAAAACTTATTTGTAGAAAATGTATTTGTAGATGATTTCCCAGCTACAATTTTGTTTCCAGATCTCCGAGCTAGTTTCTAGCATCTCTAACATCTACAAATATGGTTTTGTGTCATTCTAGTTCATTATTTATAACAGGAAGTGGTACCAACAGGTGTTCTATCAGAAGACACTTATTTCAAACTTATTCTTTATCAGTCAAGTTTGGGATTTAACTGATTTTTAAATGAAAATATCACATTCTTTTCATTTTATTTTGTCAACCTTGTGCGAGTCTGTACAAATTGTATCTTTCTTTGATTCTTTAAGAAATGAAATTCTCTGTCACCTGTATGCTTATTCTGCAAGGGATCAGTTCACTTGCACGGGGCTGGTATCATGGGATCGTCTCATTTTCCTCTTTTAATATTTCCGTCTTACTGGCTTTCTGCCAGTGCCCTGGAACTTCCCCGGTGTTTCAAGATGCATAGAAAATCAACATTACTGATGCAGAGCACCATTCATCAGCTCTTCTGAAACTGTTGATTGCAAGCTTTCCGGATTGTAGAAATCTAGAGAGAGTAGCTGCTCATTAGCATCGCCTTTGGCTTCTTTTGGAAAAGAAGGAATTCTGTACAGCTTTGAAAGTCGGTGTGTGCTCTGCCTTGACCCCACATAAAGAGCAAATACTTCGATTGACCACTTCTGCCTTTTTTTGGATTCCTTCTGGTGATGGCCAAGGGAAGTGGGAAAGATTCCTTAAAATCTCTTCCTGGTTGTCATTGCTGACCTCTTTCTGAAGAGGCCCATTCACACATCTGCAAGAATGTATGTGGCTAAAAACGTGCATGTATGCCCTCACCTAATACAGTCCTGACAGGGCTCATAGCCATCATTCCAGTGACTCAGCGCAGCTAAAGGCTGCTCAGCTTTGCTTTAATATTCAGATCATTCTAATTTGGATCAAGATGCCTACACTGGTTTTCATGCACCAATTCGTTATTCGTAATGAGCTATTTGTAGTGAATCAAAAAGGTAGAGCATGAATAGCACTTTTTTATTCTAAAAGGATTTTTTTTTGTCGCTCTTTTTTTTCTCGGAAGCTACCCTGCTGACCTGTCACTGAACCTTCATTCATCTATACCGTATGTTCTGCATGTGCATACTGTAAAATGGTGGCAAGTGTTAAATATTCATATTTTTCTCCAAAGCTGTCTGAAAAGGCTTTGCTTAAATCTTTGCTCCGCTTAAAGTTTGCACTCACAATGAGAAGGGAAGCTAGGATAAATACAGCATGCATCACCACTGCCGCCCTCAAATACTAACAGTGTTACATTCATAGAAGGCAAAAAAATACAACTCTGTCTTTTAAGTGGTTTCAGAATCATTCTGAAGTATTGCAGCATATGCTCCTGTTAGGAGCAGTGTAAGTCACAGAACAGTCTTTGCTTATGGAAGGTTCATGTATGAACCCAATGGCCATTTGAATTATATTCCATTTAGCAGAGCCAATGAAGGTGCAAAGAGAGCTGCTAAATATCTTTACAGTAAGAGAGCTTTGCTCCACTGGGCGTTTAAATTAGTAGCATCCACACTCTCACACCACTCATAGTGACATGTATGGTTAATGGGAGCTGTGGATAATGGATTTAATGAACCACTACTTCAAGTGAGAGAGGCTGTTTGGCTGCTTAATAGCCATCACACGTTTGTAATACTAGACCTGTGAGCTCTAAGGTGTTTCTGCTCTGTGAAGAGTAGTAGGAATCGGCAATATAGAGACACTATTTTAGAAAAGAATAAGAAAAAGCCTGATTCTTTCATATGAGTGAAGAATTTTTTTTCCAGTTTTTCAAAGATGATATTTGTGATAAGATATGAAGCAGAACAGGAAATTTCACCAGCTGAGATACGGTGGCAAAAGAGCAGATTGAATGGAAAACCTGTGCAGCCTGACATGTAGCTCTAATGACAGCCTGGAGACTAAGAAGCATGGCAGGAGCACGTGTCTGCACACCTATACTCCATTAACATTTTATTTTTTATTATACTTTTATGCTGGAATTGTCCACAGAATCCCCAGCTGCAACCAGTCCTACGCTACATGCACACAGACACCATTGGAGAGAATATAATGTCAGGGAGAGGAGGAGCTGGAGAGGAGAGGAGCTGGAGAGGATAAGGAGAGGAGACAGAGAGGAGAGGAGAGGAGAGGCGAGGCCTTACTACAAAGCTGAGGAGATCTCATTGTCCCCTCCTCCCCAGGAAGAACCAGCAGTTACACTGATCAGATAGTGCTCAGTGCTGAGTGGCAGTGAATGAAACAGAACATTACTAGGCAGTTGGGAGTGCAAGAGTTACTTGGAGAAAGATCTATCTCAGGATACATAGAGAAAATCTGACTGAACAGAATTTTTTCCTTGTTATTTAAGCAGCGTCCAGCACAATGAGTCTCCCTGATGTGATTTTGTGTTGTGTGACAATGTAAATGTTTACCACTGCTGCTGATCATCATAACTATGCCCAATGTAATTTACAACAATTGAAAGTGCACAGCTGCCAGACCATGAAATGGTCTGAGCTTTACAGTGTCTGGAGTGCTTGTGGTGTTTATGGCAATGTGAAGTGATGTGCTTCAGTGGCTTTTTGAAACTGTAGGAACTTGCTCACTCTGTACTGAGGGGCAGTGGCCTGAGATAAGAAAATAAATCTAAATTCAACAGAAAGGTGTCTTTCAGAGAGCAAAAGCTCGGGCTAGGAGTCCTGCAGTTTGCTGAGGCTTCCTATGGAGGCTGTGTTGTGGATCTGTATGTATAGAAAGCTTACACAGTGTGGCAATGAAGAAAATGGAGGCATACAGCTTACAGACCTGGACATGGAGCAGGGCACATGACTGGGCAGAGCTCATCTCTGCCATGGAAATCGAATTAGTGTGGATGTCCCAGAGATAGAAGCAGGCAGGAGCACTTCTGGTTGCACAATCTTTGAGGGCTAGAGCTAGAGGCATAAGATCATGGAGGTATCTAATGATGTAGAAATGCTCTCCAAACATCCTGGCTCTCCCCCTGCAGGCAAGCAGTTCCGGTCTGATTTTCCACTGAGAATTTATGAGGGTGTCATTTTCTCATATAGATAACTAATCTCAAGTACTCAATCACCAACTGATGTGCTGATTTCTAGATACTCGTGTCTGAAAATGTTGGCCTTTGGGCCTCATGTTCTCACAAAGAGTGAAATTTCTTCTATCATGCAATTGTGACTTTAAATATTTGCAAACATCCTCAGCGTTTGAAAATCTTCATTTTGCAATACTGAAAAACTTGCAAGGTCTGTGAATACCTCAGAGCTTGAAGAGCAGAGACGGTTATATTATTATTTAAAATGTTGAAGTACACGGGGCTACGCAGACTCCTACACCTACAGCCTGGTTCAGAAGCTCTGTATCCCAGACTTGCTGCAAATTAAATGTGAATGGCTAGGAACTTGAGTGGGTTAAGGCATCACGTAGTGCTGCTGTGGAGTTCCCTGCTATTTATCAGTGCCTCCCACTGTGAGGTTGGAATAGGCAGCCTGAATGTCACATACACTGTGTTTGTAATGCTGCTTCAAGGTCACGTCCATGTGCAGATGCTCTAGACAGAGTGGCTGATCAGTACAGATGTGGTTGTTGCAAGGCACTAAATAGATTGGAGATGATTATTTTGTAAGCCAAGAACACTGCTGCGGACAGTCTATCACTGGCAACCGTCCAGCCACCAACAGCTGGCAATTAACACTCACACAGAGATGCCCAAACTTTGTCCAGCCAAAGGCTCCAGTGGCCATTTGCCAGTGCTTTAGGGCTGTACCTCTTTTACATAAAATGGAGCAGACTGAGGCGGATTTAATCTTTCTTATGGAGCCATGGCCCACAAAGGCTATTGCTTCTGGCATGCTTTGCTGTACCCTGATCAAACCATTGCCCTATTGTGGAATTCAATGGGCCACATTTAGCCTCAGGGTTGTATTCTGGTTTTCCACGAATTATGTTAACTGCTGACAATGTACACAAAGCCTTTCATTCCAAGTGTGGAAACGCAGCAGTTAATCACATCCCTTTGTACATGAAGAGAAGAGACTTTGCCAAGATATAATACATGTTCTGATGATATAATTTAACAGTAACTACTAACAGACTGCTAGTCATTTGCGCTGAGCATTATGCATGAGGGAAAGTTTCTGACCTGAAAATGTGCAGACTCATAAGACAAGGAAAGAGATATCAGACCCACGTAACGCTTTCTGAAGTAGAAGGCTGAGGAAGAGAAGATCCCAGTCAGCATGAAGGACAGATGGCAGCTTTAGGCCACATCACAGGGAGAAGGAAAGAGACACTCTTGGACTACTTCCACTCCCACTTCTGCAGCTGTCTCCCCATTGCAAATGCACTCTGCAGCAGTGAAGTAAAAAGGGCGAATCTGTGCAACCTGGTTCTGATCACTTGGCTTAGCAGTCTGTCTCCAAGAAGATATGTCTTTTTACCAGAAGGGCAAAGAAATCATTGGGTCTACATCATCTCAGATTTTGATCTCTTAATTCTGGTGAAGTTAGCAGAGACCCAGGGACCGTTCTCTCCCTGCTCTGGCATAGCTCTGGGCATAAACTGGCACCTGGGTGCTCGGAGTTGCAGAACTATGTGCCATGTGTTACCACTTGAGAAAAAGGGACCAAACCCTCTGCTCTTTAAACTTTGCTTCACAAAGTCATGCTCTGGGGCCTCTGGCTTCATGCGAAGTCAAAAATCCTGTGCTCTGTGAACTAGCCCAGCATGACCAGGAGAAATGGTGACTATCCACCTGCTGTCCCGTGTCCTGGAGCAGCCAGGAGCTTGGTGGTGGCTGGGTTAGATTCACCCTCTTACACTGGAGAATCAGTTGAACGACAGCTCCCATTAACGGTGTGCGTGCTGTAACACTTTTCCCCTGTGTGAAGTGAGATGTGGGCACTCTGCCTCAGCCATATTTTTACAGAAAAGACTGGCACTCCTCCTCTTTCCCCCAGCTGTCCTGTTGGAAGAGATGCTTAACTATCTTACACAAATGAGAATTACAGGCTGTGAATCTTGGTCTGGAAGACTGTCTTGTCTGCAGCATGAAAATAGATGACAGATCTCCTCAGGGTACAATTTAAGAAACAGTCATTTCTTTGGTGTTTCCTATTGGCTATACACCTGGCCACCATGCAGGATGCTCTGGCTGCACTCCGGCTCTGGCCAGGGACCTACTTCCAGAGGGCTACAGGATCCACTCAGGGAAGGAGGTTTGTGGGGTTTCAGAATCTGGCACTGTGCTTAGAGGTATGCCCAGTCTCGTAGTTATGATGTCCAGGGCAAGCTCAGTGTTCAGGCATTCACATCTGGCTTCTGTTTAGTTTCCAGTGGGCACTGATAGTGCCATCATCTAACTGTATTTCTGCATACAGGCACTGCACCAGTGTTTTCCTTTTCCCTTTGCTGTGCTGAAATACACGCTGACACCATATTCAGTCTAAATAAATGTAGGTTAGTGCATAAAGGGACAGAGCACAATCTAAATCCCGTGTGCACAAAAATTGACTCCGCTATTTTTACCTTTCAAGAGTGAGACCTCAAGGATAGAAGAGAGAGTGCTCCTGAAATGTCAGCTCAGTATTCAGAGAGGTCAAGAAAGCAAATAGAGCATAAGGAACTAAGATGAAAGGAAAGAGATAAGAAATCATGATCCTTTATTACTTCCACATATACATCCATTGACATTTTTTTAAACTGTCTGCAGATCTGATGGTCCTATCAGGCTCTAAACCATGACAGAACAGAGAAGACTGCAGTAATGGGAACTGAGATGACCCAACACATAGAAGACATTAAGTATAAGAGAACTGTTAGCCTACAAGGATAGCTTCAGGGGAATTTTACAGAAGCCAGCAAAACAATCAGAACCACAGAAGAGGTAAATGGGTGATGTTGTTCCTTGCCTCTTGCAATACAAGAGCTCTGGAACGTCAGGTAGAATCACCCAGTGGTAGCTCAGGTCACATGAATGGATCATCTGTTATACTCATCACTTCACGATGTCCTTGACAAGCAAACTTTCATACCAAATTGAAAAAAAAAAAAAAAAAATAATAATAATAATAAAAGAGGCAACCTCATGACAGGTGAAGCTATTTTAGATTACTAGTTGCAAGGAAACTATTTGTCAGTCATAAGCCATGAAAGTGCATGTCACTGGAGATGAAGAAAAAAAAAAAGGCTCTAATTCTGTATAACTGCTCTGTTCTTGCATTCTTTCTGTGAGCATCCCTAAAGTTCGTGACACTAACATAAAAGGACATGTATTTGAGTCAAATTTATTACAGGTTTCTAAGTATCTTTAGCCTTTCTTGAAAAGGCTTTGAAGGAAAAAAAGGACCAGCCCAGACAGCTGCTTGCTTCTCTTCCTGCATAAGAAAAGATTACTCTCTTCAGACACTTTCACCTTGGCTCAAATGAGTTAGCCTTGTGCATTGTACTCTAAGGTGGATATTTCACTAAATGCATCTCTGTAGAATCATTTCACATGACTTACTTCCTTACTTGCAGCCTTGCAACAGTGAAACATTTACATTCATCTTTCAAAGGATCCCACATAAGCTTACCAACACCAGATCCCCCTGACTCCTGAGAGGCAGGGTAGTAGGACAGGGAGACCAACTGTGACAGGGCGTGAAGTCCTCACACAAGTTCACATACAAAGTCTGTAGCAAAACAGGGAGCTCTAGAAATCCTGGCAGCAAGGGCTCTGCTCTGAATGCCAGCCCTGCCTCTTCCCCATAGCTTCATCCAGCCCACAGATCTTTGGCCCCTCTGTTTAAAAGCAGACAGAGTATGTTTTAGTGCCAAACGGGAACACGTGTAAGCACACCTTAAAACAGTCACTGCCTCAGACAGGTCCTTGCTCCAAAACCAGCATGGCTTCCTCCGTGCATTTGTAGGCCTTCACTTTCATCCTTGTATGAGGAGCAAACACTGACAGGAACAGACCTAGGCCCACCCTCCCTCGCAGGAGCTGGAGAGCTTACACCCCGCAGTACAGCTGTACGCACTCAAGCCTAACTTTCCTACTCTCAACAGGATGCCCAGATTGCCTCTGCAGTAGGAAGAGGCCTGGGTATTTGGTGACCACAGCTGATTTGACTTTCTGAGATAAGGAACAAGTACATGCAGACAGGTAGAAGGAGGTATTTCTCTCTTGTGTATTGGTGTGTTGGTGGAAGGAGAAAGAATATTTGAATGAATTATTCACCTTCCCTCTGGAATGGACTGAGGAGTGGAGGAAGGCTTCCTGCTGAACAGGTTGAAAGGCATGCTGTTTTTCAGAAGGACCGAGCCAACTTTCTGCTGATCTCAAGTAATTCTATGCTGGGACTTGTGTTAAAAGGGTGGTGGTAAAATGTGGGTGTAGAAAGCTGGTGGTTAGCTGTGCAGATACATTAAAGAATAATACCAATTAGACGATGATGTGGAGAGGGAAGAAAGGGTGAATAAAAATACCTGCAGTAATTATTTCATTGATAGCAGGATGAAAAAAATGTATTGCCTTATTCTGATGGATGGCCAAACCTCCCATTCTCCTCCTAGAAAAATAGTTTTGTTCAGTGTGTAGTGGAGGTCCCCAGGGGACAGCAGTCCAACCCATGCTGTGCTTTGCACCAGCACAAGATGAGGGTAGTGGTGGTTGTTCTGCAGGTGGGATGGTTTCCATAGGGGATGTGGCAGACTAGGAAAGCTGAATTCCTGGAGCAGAGACAGCTTGTGCTTGCACAGTCTCTCATGCTGTGCTGTCACAGTGATCTTCCTGAAGAGGTGAAATCCCAAGCAGGGCCCCAGCTTCAAGTGACTTCAGTAGGCAGTGAACCAGCCCTGCACCAGCTCACAACCAAGGCACACATCCAATTGCCCATCAGTAGTGAGAAGGAGGAACTGTCTCAGACACAGAGCATCTCAATAGGCTGTGTCCCAGCTGGCAGGCTAGGTGCCACTTTCCACCAAACACATAGTACATCACTTCTGTAATGAGAGGCAACAGCTTCTGTAGGATTTTCCTGTGTGCACCAACAGGAAGGCACTAATTAATAGAAGACAAACATTGTCTCATGGCAAGGCAGCTGCTACCTTCAGCCCAACCAAGAGTGAGACATTGTTAGTATTTCCTCAAAGTTATGGGCAATAATTTCCACAGCTCTCAGAAAAATTAGTGCACTCAGCAGGAGTAACCCTTGTCCAGATCTCATAGGGATGGGTAACGATGAATTCACTGCTTGTTCAGGAGCACTGGTTGCCTAGGGATCAGCAACCACAACCTGACTGCACTCACTGTGGGCAGATGAAATATAGTTGCAGTTAGGTTCTTCAGAAAGATCTCATTTTCCAAAGTTAAAGGAAATTGCTGGTGAAATTAAGTATGGTATAAAGAGAGAAACAAGAGATGCTTAAGACAACTAATTAGCTGGCCAGAATGCCACAGTTTCAGTGCCCTCGAGAGATGGGATCTTTGGTTCCTGAACCATCGTTGCTCATCTACAAAGTTAATGCAATTAGAAATTACAAAGCAATATATCACAAGTGGAAAACAGGTAATGAGGGATGTAAACAACGAGCTGTTTAAAGCACCTTGCTGGGAATTATATGAAGAATCAGAAGTATATTAGAAACAGGCACAAGTGTAGACTAGATTTAGGCCACTTGCTAGATAGGGATGGTATAATTGATAGTGATAGCGTGGCAAAAAAAAAATGCAATAAAAAATCTGAAGGGAAAAAAAGAACAGATAACATGCATATTACATGAAGCTGAGTCATATAACAGAATTGTCAGATGTTGTGTCAACATTTTTTGACAGATGTGGTATTAATACTTCAGAGAACATTACAAAAGAGAGTTGCAGAATGGATTTGGAGTCTTAGTTACAAGGGCTATTTGATTATAGAATATTTTCTCCTTTCTCGGGCATTTGAATTGTCTTTATTTTGGCAGGGAACAGTAAAACAAAAACCAATGTCTGGAAGCTGAGTCCAAAGTGTATATTTTTAGCAGCAAGAGTAATTAACCATCAAGAGAAGCAGTGAAAACCATTGCCCTTCTGGAAGGCATGTTTTGGCCCCAGCCGAGTTTACAGACCAGTGCCTGGGCAATCTCATGCAATTTGATGTGAATAAAAATTATTTTGAGGCTGGTGGGCTAAGGAAGACTGGCAGCTTCCAGGAAAGTAACACGGAGGGTACTAGATGGAGCATACTGTAGACACTGAGAGGGGAAATTGTTCTCTTAAGGAGGAGAAAAAAACAAAACAAACAAACAAACAAAACTATGCAATTTAGTCAAATATAAAATTGAGTGGGAATCTGACTAGGGACAGATCAGTATCACAGCTTACCTTGTGCACCCTGAACCTCAGTGTTTCCATTAAAGGTTAGGCAATACCGATACCTTTTTGGGTGTTCCCAGCTGATTGTATCCAGATCTTAAAAATTTGGGCTTGGTTGATACCTAACTTCATTCAGTACAAAATGTATGCATCCTCCCACTGCTAAAACAACTAGTCATTAAAAGCATTTCCTTCTTCTTGATGAGGAAAGAGGGCGCAGATGAACTCTGGCCTTTAAATACTTATTATCTCCGACAACAACTATATGTATTTATGTGTATTGAATAGGTGCTTATTATGCTTACCATGGCTTATTCGGAAATGAGCTTCTTATGCCCCAGGTCTGTGACTGCTGATGGTGGTCCTACTCATGAGATGGGTGGTGACATGACCCCCTTGCAGAGCAACTCTGCACTGGTTATGCACTCTACCTGCACAGGCCATAGGCTACGATTTTATAAGAGCCACAGAAAAGTTAGCAAACAAATGCATCATCTATTTGTAGTTTAGGGGAAGAAGTGAAGAAAGAGTCTGATCTGGATGACTTTGATGTTACTCGGAGCATTTCTAGTCAATTAAATTGGAAGTGGATAAGACACAAGAACAGCGAATGCAAAATAAGAAGTCCTCAGCTGAATGAAAAGAGAAACCTGATAAGGCAGAGGGTGAAGCATATTAAGTACTCTGCGGTATGAGAAAATAGACTGCTGGCTAGCCAAAGAGAGCATGTGAAAAATTTGTTTTGTAATAGTACTTAGTCATTTTATATCAAAGCATATTTTCAAGTGAAAGGAGCATTATGTAGCAATATGCAAATATACATAAAATAAAGTGCCTGGCACTGATGGTTATGTTTTTAAAATGGGAATCCAGATGATACATCTCAGAAATGACCCAAGAGCAGGACCAGTGCTTGCAGTCTTCAGAGTAGGATCCCATGTAGCTGGGATCATAGCCACAGAAGTGCAAAAGCATGCCATCAGAGACTGTGCAGAATGGCATTATAACTTCTCTACTATTGCTATAATGGCATTATAACTTCTCCCTTCAGTGCTTACGGAAGGCAGATAAAAACCCATCATTGGTTTTGCATGCTTACAAAGACAGGTTTCTATTCAGGGTATTATTTGTTATAGCCACTAGCTCTGATTTCTGAAGTAGAAAATGTTTAGTATGCTGACATTGAAAGTGCTGCACAGATGACAGCACAGAAGTGGATCAGAATACTGCACAGATTCACAATGCAAAATATCAGCACGCTTTGCAATGTTTTGCTCTTTTGACTTTAACTCATGAGGGCTCTGCAAACCTACGTGGTCCAGTAAATATAAAGAACTTTTTATGCCCCTACTTTACAGATGTGATATTGACTCCTAGCAAAAGCAAGATCATATGTACAGGAAATAATAATTTGATGTTAAGTTGCAGTCTTTTATTCTAACTGCTGTATCATGACCTCTACCTGTGGGTGCAATATGGTTGCTTGATACAATCAATGGTCCAGTGATTAGGAAGACATACAATGTACTGGAAAATGGCCATACTTTCTCTGAAGAGGTTTTTATCAAAGGAGTTACTGAATTTAATTCACATCATCTGAAATGACTCTGAACACAGCCAAAAAACTGAGTCCCCAGATGCCTTCATCTGCAGAGCTTCAGCAGTTAATCTCATCATTCCTTTCAGGCTGAGTTATGTCCATACAAGGACGTCAGCGCTTGGCTTGTGATAAGGTGCACTGAGGAAGCAAGAAGAGTTGCAGTTATTGGCTGATAATCGGACTCTTGACAATATATAACTGTAGCGTGGACAAATGAAATATATTCTATGAGAATGGGCTACTGTCCAAGACTTCATGAAAATGCTTTTGAAGTGCTAGTAGATCTGCTCTATAAGATACCTAAAGCCTGTGCAAAGAATGCTAACCCATTCTGACATGCAGGAAAAAAAAAAAGAAACTTAACGCTCGGAATATTTTATGAACTTGAGAGGAAAAACTAGTTTTTGCTAATGTTTTTCCCTAGATACTAGAGTAGTCCATGCTGCCTCCATATTATTCCTCAAATGTTCAGTCTCGACAGCTTCCCAGCACAGAATCTGTCATTGTTGCTAAATCCAACATCCACTTTGTCATGTGGAGCCCCACCTAAAGGGGCTCGCTGAGGTGTAGTGATGAATAATATTATTTCAAGGGATGTGAGGCATATAATATACACCTTTTTTTTCTTTTTGTCAATGTGATCATAGCTTGCATACATCCTGACAAGTATTAAGAATGGTTCACGTTTAAACAAGTCATGTCAGACCCCTGAAAAGAGTATGTAATTGCATATTCTTTGTGAAGCTAAGCCCATAGGGAACCAGAGATCACGGAGGCAACAAGCTGCATGAAATCATGCATTTTAGTTCAGGAAGGAGGATGCGTTTCCATGAGGACCAGTGATCCCATTCAAGAGCGCAAAGATTTTATTTCTTCTATCCCCTTCCAAATTAAATCAGTAAATTTGAATTCAGGTTGAATCAGATTGTTAATACATTCAGACATCTGCTTTTTCAGGAATTGAACCACTGTTAGTGAAAAGTGGAGTTTCATGCATAGAGAGAAAGATTTTGTTTCATAAAAAGGAACAGAACAATGAGAAATGACACCAAATATTGCAATTATTCCATGTTACCTGTGTTTACAAAAATGTAGGGGATCTGTAATACAGTCAGAAGTATGAGGCTTCTTTCTCCAGCTGGAATAAATTGAGCAACATACAGCCTCTTCTGTATCTGTTACACTGCTATAGCTTCATTGTCTGCAGCAATTATTCCTGATTGACCTCTAAGTGAATTAGAAACGTGTGCTGCACATCTTAGCTGTATGTGAATTACTGCATTGTGCTGAGCAACAAAGTTGGAAGGCCTTCTTTTTGCATCCTGTGGACCTTTTTGTTGTTCATGGAATGGCTTTAGTCCATGGCCTGAATTTCTAAAATCCCATATGTGCTGTCATATCAGTTGTTGTAGCATGTAATGAGCTCTACTTCATATCTGAGACATCTCAGCTTATTTTGTAAAGAAGCGTATAAATAGATCGTTCTTATTTTTTTTAAGCTTGTTTGACTTTCTGAATGTATTCAACCCCTGTAAATATATGAAAGTGGTCACCATGGACAGGTAGTCACAACCCCACAGCTTTGAATATCACTTTCGGTGATTTCTGAGACACATGTAGCTTTTTTGCTATGAAACTGAATCATTCACAGTTGGACAACTGCATACCCATAAGCGGTGTGTTTCTGTGTCTATGCTAAAAAGACAGTGCCTGGGACAGGGATATGGAAATCCTACAAGTGGGAGCCATGTTACAAATTTGATTTCCAGTGCCAGTGGATCTGAAAGAGGAGCCCTAGTGAGGGGCTGTGATATGAGAGACATCAAGACAAGAATTGGCATCTGTCCTACCACAGGTGCAGCACCAGGTGGTGCCAGGCTCCTCTGCCATCCCCACCACTGCCTCCACCACTCCTTGCAAGAGGCCTGGCAAGGATTGGGGGAAACACTGTGTGGAAATTGGAGTTACAGTGCTCCTCTAAGCAATTTTGGGTGGCCTTGCTGCCATGGATCTCTCAGGTTCAATCTTCCATTGCTTCATTTACTGACGTTCTGCTCAGCTGTTAGATTTCTTGGCCAAAACCTGAGTTTCACTTCTATCTGAAGTATCTTCTGTATTTCTCTTCTTAGTGAAGTGAAAGATGTGTTATCTTTCCATTTTCATTCAGAATCACAGAATTACAGGAGTTGGAAGGGATCTCAAGAGATCATTGAGTCCAACCCCCCTACTAAAGCAGGTTCCCTACAATAGGAAGAGAGGTAGGTGTTCAGAGGGGTCTTGAGTTTCTCCATAGAAGGAGACTCCACAACATCTCTGGGCAATCTGTATCAGAGCTCCGTCACCCTTACTGTAAAGACATTCTTCTGCATGTCAGTAATTGACAGGTGATAGATTGTTTGAGTCCTTAGGGTGTCTAAAACCTTTGTTGTAAAGAACACAAATATATTACACTTAAATGAGATCACTTAAAATTAGCAAAAAATGATTGGAAGAAATATATGCTAACAACAAAATAAAACCTAGCCTGTAGATTTTTTTTTCTATTTAAAAAAACCCATAAATTAGCCAAAAAATGCTGTATGTATTGTGAATTTGGGACAAAAAGTCATTATCTTTTTAAATAGAGAATTGGAAAAAAGAAGCGGATGCATTTCCTTTTGGTATCATCTCACCATCATCTCGCAAAGAGGGTTTTGTACTTCGTGCCTGGAGGTGTCACTGGAATCAGTGGCACTACCTGGGGAGAAGCTGAGGTGTTTTAAAAATGGTATTGATACATATTTTGATATGACCAATTTATTAAAGGGAAAATAAATGTTGAAAGTGGAATGCTGAGAGGTTTTGTTCTAATGAAGTTTTCACTTCTGGGAGAATCATTTAAGGTATTTACTTCTTTAAGATTTTGTGATAGGGAATTCAATCCAGAGAAAAGTGCTAAGCAGCTTTGGCTTCCAGATCAAGTTTCAGTCTGTGTGATGTAATCTCCAAAGATCTTTGTCTGAATAATAGGCCCAAACACACTGCAAAACCCAAACTGAAGTATATTCAAAGCTGACAGTTACTGCTAGATTACAGCCACGGGCTTGTCACATTGAACATGAAATCTGACCCCACCATACTCAAAATTCATCCCAAGTTCTCCTGACACTGCTTGATGATTTTCTGCCTGGCAACGGAATTTATTACAAGGGGATTTCTTGAAGTATGAGTAGCAGTTCTAAGCCATCTCAATAACAGTAATTATTTCAGTGTTTCCTGGCTACTAGATAGAACCCAGACCATTGGAACTGTGCAAAAAAAAAAAAAAAAAATCAGTAATTTTCTGCCAGCTCAGCATGAAAATGTTTTGGATCTCTCACAGAAAGGAGCTTTGTGTAAAATATGTTTAAGATTCAATGAAACACTTTGTTCAGCCCAAAACAAAATGTTTTATTTTATGAGGAGGAGTTTTTATTCTTTCTAAATGAATGTGAGTCTGTCCTATTTAGAAAACCTTGCTTCAAAAGATGACAGAATAACTTTCCTTTCTTTCCCAAGTGGGAAAGAGAAGGTAGGTGTTGTGTGTGGAATTTCAGTAAATTTCCGTTCATTTGTAAATAGTTTTATTTGTTTGTTTGTTTGTCTGTGATTTGTTTATTTTTTTAATACAGTTCCTCCTGAGTTGTTTCATCCAGTTCTGCTTGGAGTCAGTACTAGTTGTAAGCATCTACCAGTCTGCCCACTGCAAACAAGCCCTGTGGAGGGTGGGCCTGAGAGATAAGCCTGGGTTATCAGTGGTGTTCATGCTGCAGATGTGCTGGAGGATGTGCTGCTAATTGCATGACTAATGATGCTTTCCTGAGGTTTGGGTTGAAACCGGTAGGTCTGAAGTGTTTCTGGCATGAGAAAAGTGAGCTCTCCTAGAGCTTCCTCACATCTGTCTCACAGATTTTTCTACGGAGGCTAATAGGGGAATAGGTATCTAAGAAATGAAGGACAACTTCAATCTTTGTTATTTTTGTTTTGCTTACAATGGACAAGACATTATTTCACGCTAAAAATCTGGCCATGAGGAGCACTCTGTGTCAAGGTCAGCAGTAAAAAACATGATATTTCTCTGTCGTTCTTTAAGCAGATAGCTAGTTGTTAGCAAATTGATTTAGCAAGGCATCTTCCTCATGGCAGAACTGCAGAAGCTATGGATCTGCCCTCCTTTCAAGTTGAGGGGGCTCCTGAAGCTAATTCAGATGAAGCAGGTGCATATTGATGGGGACTGAGGACACACAGTCATGGAACACAACTCTTGGGGAGAGGATGGCTGGAGGCAGATGAGCAGGAACTGGCTCAGAGCTGGTGAGCAAGTTCCCACCGAACCTACACAATGTAGAAACATTCTCTCTCAGATCCCCACCAAGAAAGATTAGCTCTCAGATCCTCACCAAGACTTTCAGTCCCCCTCACTGCACTGAGATGACCTCTGCTTTGCAGTTGACCTAAAGCAGTTTCAGCTTTGTTTTCTGATTTTGCCAACTGTGTCTTAACAAAATCACTTGAGTCTAAAAGTAATACTAGTGCTAGGAAGAACAAAATAAAATACTCACAAAGGTTTATAGTAAACAACATTTCTACTACTTTTTCAAATGATTCATTAAGCACAGTTTCTGTATCTTTTTAAGTATCCTGGAAGTCCCTGAGATTGAAAGAGAATACTGAAAAGCAATTCTACTTGAATCTATTCTTGTCTTTCTCTAATAGCTTATGGATCTTCCTGTTACCATAAACAGTCTTTGAAGGGAAACTATGTGGGATTTTAATGGCTTTTTGAATTCGTGTGGGTGTCATTTGCTTTGATGTACGCCAAACACATAACATGAGTATGGATAGAGGAAACAATCAATGTGTTTTAAGGTGAGTGGTAAGTGCTGTGTTTAGGAATACACCTAGCTGGGGAATATTGCATCCTAAAGACAGCAGTAGCATTGAGTTACCACTCTTTTGTGTCTAAGTGGAATTCTCTTTATTGCGTCTTAGTGGACATAGTAAAAATGCATTATGATTTCATAAGTAAGATATTTTTGCCCATTGGTGACAAGATTCTTATTACCACAACCTTAAAAGGAGCACCTGGGGACAGTGACTGAACTCAAATCTAACAATGACATAGATTTTCAAAAGCTTTTTGACACAAAATAAGCCTTTTTTGAAGTTATCTGTCTAAGGGACAGAAAAGATGTAGCAAAATGTTTTACTGTTGCAATATTAGAGATAAAACTGAGTTGCAACACACCTGGGAGAAGGCACAATCGTATTAGGAATAATTCTCGAAGAATATTCTGTGAGGAGATAATTAGGTTAAGGCTTCTCCTTTAAACTGCTGACTGGCCATGAGGGAATTCAGCTCCCTTCTGCAGCCTGTACCATTGCAGGACAGCACTAGTGTTCACAGCTTTACCCAGCACAGCTGAACCCACCAGCACCACTGCACCACAGAGCAGGATAGCGGTGCTGGGGAACACAGGGCACAGCCCAGAGGTGAGCACCAAGCATCCCACCAGCTCTCCTACCAGTGACACTACATCCTCTTCTTGCAGCTTAGGTCCATCCATGTGTGTTCACACTCCTGCATGCAGTGTGCCTGTTACTTAAACCTTGGATTATTGTTTCATTCATATCACAGTTGTGGATCAAGGCTTTGCAGAAGAGCAGCGCAAAACCAGCTGGTGCTCAAAATCTACAGAGAGCTAGATGTTTCAGCTCCCCGACACAGAAGGTGAAAGTGTGGGAAAAGCACTGTCTTGCTAAAGTTACTATTTTTGTTGAAACATATCCTCCCCTATTAAGTTCCTGAGTATCAGGAACATCCAGACCCCATGGATGACAGACTCAGTATTTTCAAAGTAACCTGCAGCAGTTTTGTCTTCTTCAGGGAGTTGAAAGCAACTGGATCCGGGAATGTGTGTCTGGAGTAGGGCAAACAGAACAAGTGGGAGTGAGAGACAGATTACAGGTCTTAACTGAATGTGCAGAGCCAGGCCAGGCTTTAAAGGTGCATGCAAGTAGCCACAGAGAAAGCAACTGCCATAGACGCAAACAAAAATTTTCAAGTCATTGCTGTGATTACTTTCTAAATACAAAAATGTAGCAAATGGAGAAACCTATGCAGACCAATACACAGAAGTGAAAAATGCCAGCTCAGGTCAAATCACTGAGCCAAAGAAGGGATTTGCTACCCGTGTTGGGAAGGAAATGCACCTTACTGCTTGAGGATAAAAATCAAGATGTGTTTTCTATGTGATCCTTCTGGTTGTAATGGGTGTACTCAGAAAAGCAACATCTATAATTAGTCTGGGGCTAGCTACATTGGCACCCTGGTTCTTTTTGACTAGCAAAATATTTGAATACTTAATTTTCATAAACCATTACTAAAAGAATAAAAGAACTCTGATCCTTTTAGACAGTAAAAAAAGTAGTATTTTGACCTATTTTGTGCAGTTGGCTCAGCTGTTACTGTGTCCACGGAGGATGGAAAGATGTTGTTAACTGGGAGAATTAACTAACTGAATTTGGGCTGTGATTTATGACTTCTGACATGGCCCTAAACAAAACTGACATGGCATACAACCAAGCTGAACTGATTGATCCATTAGTAACCCAGAACTCTTGACCCAGGGAAGGGTTGATTACATGAGGAAGAGACTGAGAGGTGGCCAGCAATTACAATAGCAGCTGACATCCCTTCCAGAGGATTCTGAAGTGAAGGTGGTCATTTTTACTGGATGCTTTTGTCATGCAGGTAGCACTCAGTATGTCCTCCTCCTGTTTAGCTATTATAGATGCTGTGAGGTCCCTGCTGTATCATGTATTCTCACTAGGCTCAGCACTGCCTGCTTGAATTGCAGCCTCTGAAATGATTACTGCTTCGTGCTCACAGCTGGAGCTGAGAATTCAGTATTGCCAGGAAAAAAAAAAAAAAAAAAAACAGTTCTGCATTCCATTTCCATATTTCTTTTAACATCCCTTGTGAGTACACCATTCGCAGTTTGATCATGCCACAGTGCAACTGGATCAAGGGGAAGCGAGGAGTGAAGAGCAGCCTCATGATGATCGGTGATGGGCAGGGACCCTTACAGGAGGGAAGTGCCCTGCTTACTGTGTCCTGTGACAGCTGTGCTGGAGCTGAGCTCAGGGCAGGCAGGACGCCTTTCCACACACCTGATGGCTCTGCACGTGTGGGGCACTGCTCACTGGAGCACTGCGGGAGGGCCACGGGGCGAGGCAGGCACGACGAGGCCTGTTCTCCTGCCATATGACAACATTTCATCGCACACGTCCAAACCTGCGTGTCCCCTGACATCCAATTTCCACTTGAAGACAGCAGAAGACCTGTGAAGAGGCATAAGAAAAGAAACAAAAGAATAAGCATCGGCTGCCATGTTGAAGAGAAGAATATTGTGGTGCCATGGGGAGTCGCCCAGCTCAGGGCTGGCTGTGCCCAGAGGTTCTCTACTTGAGGCATTAGCGGAGGTTGGAGCCTCAGAGAAGCGGTGTCTCGGAGATGAACAGGTTTGCACTAGCTGCAGCTATGGTACTTAACATTTCAACAGCTCTGGAGAAGCCCTGACAAAGCTCCTGCAGATTAACTGCTCTGCTGCAGGTGTCTGCTGCCACTGACCTGCAAGCAGCATCCATCCTGGGTGCCAGCTGCTGTATGGAAGTGCAGGTTTGTGAGACAGCTCAGTGCTGGATGGAGTCAGAATGAACTAGTGCTGTGGCCCACAGTTTAATGAGGAATCAGGTGGCATTTGTTAGAGGCTGAACTTTCCAGCCCTTCTTCTAGACAGGCCACGAGGACTGTGATTTCACCTCTTCCTTCTTCCCTTTCTGTGTTCCCCTCCTGTTGGCATCCAGCAGCCCATGAGCCATGCATTGAGATAAGGGAGAAGGAGGAGATGAGCTGTGGCCTGTGCGGTGACTTTGTACCCCACAGCACTGCTCCTGCTTTAACACCTTGAGCCTGAGCTCAAGAAACTGTGGGAAAGAGAAATGAACCCCATTTGTTGTGCTTCTACCCCCAGTAAGAATGATGTGTGGAGGAAACAGTTGTGCTGTGGCAAGTGGTTTCCCAAGCCACATCAAGCAGGGCTGCTCATCACACTTATACTCCCCATCCTCTGGCTTGCATGAGGGAGGAGAAAATGATTTTGATTGGGCAGAGATTATACAATTGCAGAAAATCATGCAGGACAGTGCTGCAGCTAGTGATGCTATGCTGAATGAATGAGGTGCATTGAGCATGGAAGTGTTCTGCACTCATCTGCTCTTCTCACAATACAGCTTATTACGATTGTTGATGTTCTTTTTGTTTCTAGACTGTTTAGGAGCCCTGATCATGGTCTGGCATTGGTCTGTGTATGATACCAACCCAGAATAAAGACAGTCCCAACACAAAGTTCACCAAAAACTGAGACACGAGCAGCCAGTTTCAGACATGGCTGCATGGCCTCTCTGGCAGCACTTTTCATTGTTGAAGGCAGACATCAAGCTCCCCTTTAGGAGCTATGAAGGAGCATAATTTGATACAGGTGCCCAAGTGAGCAGCAGCATGCTTGGCTGAAAGCTATCCACATTAGAGCCAATGGCAGGCATCTGGAATCAGTGGGCAAGTGATTCCATCTTGTGTGGACATTTCATTTTGCATCAGCCATGGTGCTCTGTTTTTCCATAGTGAAAACTAATTTGCTCAAATGTTTTTGCACATTTTTCTTCTGCTAGAATGATTACCTCATGCGTGCCAGCCGCAGGAGGACCTGTACCTCTTGCTCTGCAACAGCTGGGACTGCTCACAGCATCGGGTGCCAGATGGAATCCTGCATTGCCAACCACTGTGCTGCTGCAACAGGCGATAGACCCAGGGGGGAGAGAGTCTCCTCTTTTTCAAGGTGCACATGGGCTAGTTTATTCTTATGGTAGAATGCGTGCAAATAGAAGAAACCTGAAAATGGTTCTTCCAGCTGTTCTTGTTCAGTCTGGGATACAGCATTCCCTCCATGTGTTCTGTATTTAAACTCTGGATGAGGTAGATACGATCACACCAACCAACAGGGTGCAGCTACCTCACCATACCCTTCACCAATGGATTCAAGAGGGGAACACAAACTACGTCTTACTTAAAACAATAAAACTCTGTAATAATGCAGATTAATCTGATCCTTTTTTATTCATAAATGTGTTTAATTTGCAGTGCTGTAGAATGTTTTCTAAGTTAAGATTTGTGTTCTTGCCTGAAGCTTCTCCTCCATCCGCCCAGTGTAAGTCCTTTCCCAAGAAAGGCTGCCCGTTTTGCAGACTGATCACTCCTTGCCTCATGAGGATAAACAAGGAGCACAACATTGACTGCATCCCTTCTCATGCAGCTAGTCTAAGCTAAAAGCTTGACCTGCTTATTATTTTGGGGGCAATTTGTTCTTTTTCCCAGAGAAAAAATAATTTATGATCTGACTGGTCTGAGCACTAAATCCAAGAAACAAAGATCCAGACATAGATTCCTATTAAAGACCTAGTATCCATCCTGATTGGCTGATGGGGTGTTCTGAAACTCCATTAATCACCTTGCTGGCAGTGAGCAAATTGGAATCTCTATGTTCTGTCACTGACTTCCCATTGCACCGAGTGAGTTAAATAGAAAGCACGCATTACTGGCATCAGCGATTTCAAAAGTGGGTGTTTCTGTGGATGTAAATGGTGCTTAATAATGTTCCACCTTTGACTGAAACTAGGGCACGCCCTGCCATGAGGTTCTCATCATCTAATTAAACTTACTCAATCTGAACCTGGTGCTATCATGCAATGCGGGCTGGGTCTCCCTGCAGATTAACTCTTCAGCTAGCTCGGCAGAAAGCCCATACTCCAGGAAAGCAGTGGCGGCTGGCAAGGCCACACTCCTGAGCCCCATGGGCTACTATGCTACCACCCATGGCTGCCACCCTCTCACCCTTACCTCTCTGCTTTCACCCCCCAAGCAATTAGTTTGAAGAAATGGGAAGTGGTCACTTACAGGAGCTCAGTGTTTCCCTGCACAAATAAATAACACTTTTTGGGGACTGTTTCTGGGTGCTGGGGCAGAGCGGTGTTGCCCACACAGCTTTCTCAGTCCCCAGAGCAGGTGGATCTCTTCTGTCTCACCAGTCAGAGCCATCACAGCCAGTTCCTGCCCTGCCCCTGCTTTATTTCATGATCTGGACACATCCAACACTGCCAGATGTGGCCATGCTTTCTGCTGGCCCCATTACCCACACAGCCCTGCTGCAGCAATGCCTCGTGCACTCTGCTCCAAGTTGCATCCCATTTGCTTCCATCCTCTTCCCTCTCACATTCACAGCTGTCTGCAGAACTCTGCTCTTCCTCTGCCCTTCAACAGAGATCTCCTGTGTCTGGGCCTGAGGTGTCTGAGGGTGCTCCTGGACACATATGAAATAAGGCAGAGTATGACAGGCTTTGCCCTCTTTCCTATTCTCTAAAGAGGTGAAGATTTGGGGAAACAGGACCATGGCTGAAGAGCTGTCCCTCTTGGATGCTTGCAGCTTTAGCCAGACAATCACCATAATAATGCTTTGTAATTACATCTTGCATCTTTCAACTGTACATTTCTGCTGAAGTTATGAATGTTTAATTAAACAAACCTCACAAATTGCTTTGGGGTCAGGTTGGCACTCAGATCATATCAGTTTTCATGAAGTGTTTGGAGAGCTGCAGGGACACAATCATTGGGAAAACCTTCCCTGTGGAGTGGTGCAGGAGTCATCCATCCCACTGAAGTCAATGCAGTTTGATCCATGCTCATCCCACCTGCTCTGTGGAGCCTGAAATGGTGCAGCTGTACATCCCAGTGCACAGAGACCAGTCTTCCCACTATCAAAGGGCACTGAAGCCAGCTTGGCTACATGGTCCTGCAAAACCAATGAGCCCAAGTGAAGTTTCTTCTGTCCTGGTGTCTCCGTTGGCAGAGCTTGGTGCAAGGCTCTCCACTGTGGCAGCTTCTCCCCCTCCAGAACTTAGCTGTTTATGGTGCTCTCTCCCTTGTATTAGGGGCCAAACTCTCCTTCCTTCATGAAGTATCTCAGCTGACACCCAGCATGCACTCAATGCAGTCTGGCTTGTCAGGATTCCCAAACGCACCATGGATTACATTACCACACTGGGGATCTGCCCAGTGCTGTGCCTCTGAGGCTCCTTGAAGTGTGTTGGCCAAATGTATTGACAAAGGTGTCTGTCCTGCAGGATTAAGTTCTCTCTTCTAAATTCCAAACCATGCTTTGGCCTTTCTCTCCTTTTGTCATGCAATTATTTGTAGCATATTTCTAGCTCTTACAACAAAGGACTGTCACTGCTGTCACTTCTGTGTCTTCTTTGTTTTTAAACACTGAGTGAAAAAAGAACTCTCACTATCCTCATTCCCACTGCCCAGGAAGGCACCGCTCCTTCTCCCAAGGAAGCCCCAGTGCTTAGCATGCACTGCCTGACACAGGCACAAAGGGGGCATCTGACAGCAGGTTGATATCAGGCCTTATTTGTACTCTCTGGAGATAGAAACGTCCTTTGTTGGTTGGTTTTGTGGAGCTTTTTTTGGTTTATTTTCCCTGGAAGTACACATACATTACAAGAATTGAGAGTCAATGTCAAATATTTGTTGGCACTTTTAATTTGAATGAACTAATGAGTCCACTTTGCCATCTGTGCTGTAGCATGCAGCAAGCAAAGAAGCTGATTACATGGATCACCAGCGTGTGAAGGACTCACAGGAGATGGCAGAGCTCCTTCCCTTTCTAGGCACCTACAGAACTCCATTCTTGTTCACTACAGGTGTGCCTGGGCTTATATTTAACTCAGGAGCCTCCCACACCCAATTCAGTAGCAGCCCAGCTGCAGCAGAAAGGCACCAGACCAAAGGAGGCACTTTTATTGCCAGCTGATGAAAACTCAGCTTTGATGCCTCTTGACCCCTAGCTATGAGCTGCCAATTGTGATGCCTGGAGAACCTTGCTGCAGAGAAACTAAGAGCTTGTAGGGAAAAAACATATTTACACAGGTAAATACACAGTGAAATAGGTGCAGAGGAATGAAGAAGAAATTGTAGCGTGCAGAAATCACAGGCAGCTGTGCCAAAGAAGGCATTAACTGTATGCTTAGGTGGATACTGAACAAGAGAGACAAAATCTTTATTCTCAAAACTGAAGATTTTTGATAGGGAACACGTGTAGGTTGGCAGCCGATTAGGAAAGGAACCCTACCTAACAAAACTAAGAGATGAGCTTTAGGGGAGGTCTCAGGGCATTAGCAAGTGGGAATTTCTACACCAATGGCATTGCTGCAGGACCAGTGTGAGCCCAATAGTCTTCTTTCTTCCTATCTCACTATCAATACAAATTTGTTTTGGTCTATCTGGGAAGTTTAGCAATTTTAATTCCAAATAGTCAACAACTATAAAGGAAATCAGTATTGGTATTGATATTAAAACATTCTGAATGATATGAGATTATATTATCCTGTACGAGGCAACACATTTATCCACTAGCAATTTGTGATAGGCCAATCTTGCTGAATACTGCTGGAAGAAATAACAGGGCTTAATTCTTTACCCTCTTGTCTCCAATCTGTTTTGGTTGCCTTATTTCCTACAGCACAACTAAAGCTGAAGGGGAAAAATACTGCTGATATGTTTATTCTGGTTTTGCTAAACTACGGTTTATATTGACATAAAACTTTTACAGCCATCTTTAATTATCTTTATTAAACAAGTATCTCAACAGGCTTAATCTGCCTCACGTATTTAATATTTTGTATTAAATACACTGAAGGCTGCTGCATTGGTTAAGATTAAATCATGCTCCTACGCAGCAGCAGAAAACATTTCCTTCCCAGAGTTGAAACCATGGGAGAAGTCAGAACTGGAATTCAGAGAGCCAGACGATCTCACTGAGCAGTCCACAAGTGTCTGAGCTCTCTGCTGGGACACAGCAATGTCATAGGCTCCATCCTGGGACACAGCAATCTGCAGTAGCTGTGCAACTTTCCTGAGCAGCAGGAGGCCTTGCTGAGGCTGGCTGCCTGCAGCACGTGCATCAGGTGCATGGCTCTGGTAGGCAAGTTTTGTGTACAGGGTCTCCTAGGCTCCCAGGGCCTCCTGCAATGCCCATGTCCCAGTTTTTACTGCTGCAGTGACGGCTTTGAGATCTACTACCACACCCAGTGCTTTGCTCTCTTTTAAATCTACCTTTGTACACACATTTCTTGTATAAACACACAGTAACAATCAAGCCCAAGAAACACAGCAGAAAGTGTCTGTACTGGCATTTTGCTCTCTGTTGTGACAATGTGTTAAAATGGCATTTCAGAGTTTAGACACACTGAACAAGGGCTGGCCTTTTAATCATGAGAGTTGTGCCTGTTCCTTTCTTTTTCAGTATAAGCACGCGCCCATGATGAATCAAAGTAAAACCCACCCAACATGCACCGTGCTTGGTGTCTTTTCAGATATTCCTTTGCCAGAGCATTTGTCGCATGTGTGTTAGATAGCAATGAAGGGCAGTGAGGGCATCTTCTGGACTGAATGGTTCATGCTGAGGATCCAGCAGTCACAATGGACATCCTGTGTCCGTCTGGAGTCCCTCAGTACAAATAACTGGGCTCTAAGTTTCACTCAGCCACTTCATGGGGCTAGTCTAGACCTGTGTTGAGTGGGCTTCGGAGGGCTTCATTTGCATCTCTTTGTATGACTGTCACATGCACTCTTAACGCCTCTTTATCACCAGAACATGGGGTAGATTGTATGGATTCCCTACGTTTCTGTTACCATGATTACAACTACTAATGAAGCATTTGAAATTGAATCTGCTTCGTCTTAACTCTACTCCTATAAATGTTAATCATACTTCAAAGTTTAATAATGAGCATCTGTAGCCTTAATAAAATGTACTGTACCCTAATTATGAATGTCTAAATCACTCATTCTGAGTTGTCCAGATCTCTGCGTTTAAGTGGACATTCTCAAAGGCATACTGCTGCTTATCAATGCAACCACACACGGTCATACATACTTCTTGGTTTGCTCTCACAATACCGGGGGACAAAATGAACTCTGAGCCATGGAGCTGTTTTTCCAGTGCAAACAGAGTGGAAACACAGATGAAATCATCTCTCACCTCCAGGTCGCTGGTGTGATTCCTTCAGAAAACAGAGTTTTCAGTCAGACACTAGGAGCTTAAGAAACCCCATGATCTCAGCACAGCTGCTAATGGAAAGCAAATCTAGCACTAATTCATGTCACTTTTGGCAGCCACAGCAGAAAGGCCATACTCTCAAATCAGCATGGGGGCTGCATGGCCCTCTTAGCCCAGAGGTGGCTGCACAGTGAGCAGTGCATTATCCTGGCAGGGCGGAGATTGGAAAAACTTGTAAGGCAACCTTTTGGATTATCCCTGTCCCTGGGTTAAAAAGACGTCACTTTACATCTCAGTTTGTAGGCTCCCATTTACAGGAAAGAATAAAAAATATAGGAAAAAGTGGCCAAAAGAGCCACCTGGAGAATTTTATTGCACATATAAGAGCAAATCTAATTCTGAAACGAGAGCCTGAACCTTCTGGAGATAGATTTGAAACTTATTTGTTGCATTCAGCTATGTTCAGGGAGAATTACTAGTGAATTAAGAAGGAAGTGAGCCTCAGAAAAGGCTAGGGACTTAGAAAAGTCTTCAGAATGTGGACCCCACAGCAGCCAAGTTTGCTTTCCAGTTTCATTGAGATGCTGCCTGAGGCATCATCTCTTCTTTGTTCTCTTGAAGTGCAAAAAATACTCCATCAGACAAATCCATCCAGACTCATTTGCTTGAAAATCAGGGCATAAATCAAATGACCATCTCTCTGCTTATCAGTGCTGTGCAGAAAGGGAGATTGGATGTTTATGCTGCTCACAGAAGTGTAAAGATGTAAAGCTACTAATTCATAATGACAAAGCAGGCATCAGGAGCATGAATTTGCATTTCCAGCCTTTCCAAAAAGACATCTGCACAAGGTATAGGTGGCCAGCAGCTTTTTTCAATTGGCTGAACAGAAAGGTGAAATCAAATATGACATCTTTGCCTGACATGGGAGGGAAGGTAAGGGGTAGAGACATGCATTATTCAGTAGTAGGTTGATTTTTTTGCCATGCTCAGGCACAGGCATCTTAAGGTAAAGCTGATAAAATGGAGGGCACTGAGACAAGGAAGAAAAGAACCTGCGAAAAACAGAACAGCTGAATTTACAGTTAGGGAAGGTGTTAGGATGAGAGTGAAGGTCTGTAATAACTCCAGTGACAATTTTTTGAGTGCCAGACTGAGGAAGGATTGATCTTCTACAGGTGTGCAACACAAGCCACCAAATAGCTTTAGTTTTGTGACTTAAGTCTGTGACTTAGTTAGGATTCTTTTTTCTTTTTCCCAGCAGACTGTTTCCACAGAATCACAGAATCAGAATCGCAGGGGTTGGAAGGGAGATCATTAAGTCCATCCCCCTGATAAAGCAGGTATCTAGAACAGATCGCACAGGTAGGCGTCCAGAAGGGGCTTGACTGTCTCCATTGAAGGAGAATCCAGAGCCTCTCCGGGCAGCCTGTTCCAATGCTCCATCACCCTTACCTTAATTAAGTTCTTCCCCATGTTTATATGGAACTTCATATATTAAAGTTTTTAGGCCATTACTCCTTGTCCTATCGCTATGCAACACTGAGCAGAGCCACCTTCTTTTAGATGTTCATAAACATTTATCAGATCCCCCCTTAGTCTTCTCTTCCCCAGATTGAACAGACCCAGGTTACTAAGCCTCTCTTCATAGTGCTCCAGGCCCTTGATCATCTTTGTGGCCCTCCGTTGGACTCCTTCTAGGAGATCCCTGTCTTTTTGGAACTGGAGAGCCCAGAACTGGACACAGTGGTCTAAATGTGGCCTCTCAAGGGCAGAATTGAGGAGGTGGATCACCTCCCTCAACCTGCTGGTCATGCTTTTTCTAATGCACCCCATTAAACCTGTGGAAGTTAAATATTTTAATATTTTTCCTTCTGTTAAATATGGTAGGAAGTGGCGAGTTGTTTCAAAAATCCGTAGTGACACATATAAACAAAACAAGGCACAATCTAATCTTTATTTACAAAGGATATAAGGGTAAAATACCTTCAGTATGTGAGAATGAAAATTTTAAGTTCTGAAGATCTTTGCTTTTTCAGTTGGGACATAGCACTTCAGACATCTTGGCCATGCCTTGAGCCACGCCAGCTTTTTGGTTGCTTCATTCCTTGGCTCAGCACAGACAAGGCAGGAGTTCCTATCATGTGGCTGAAAATGTGTAACTGAGTTTATGTAGGCTTCATGCCATAAAGGAAGGTGTTTCACATTTAAAAGAGGGAGAGACGTTGTCTCTGTGTGATGCTAGGAAAGTGAAGGGGTTGCTTAATGGCTAACCTGTTTGATCAATGTGAGTTGTACCATAAGCACATTGTTTGGGGAACTCCTGTGGAGGGTATGCTGCATACACCTTTGAAAAGACCAGGCTTTAATGTGGCTTAAGTCTTCTGTGTGAAGGATGGTTTGGTATTCATGTGTGAGCCTGTAATGAATGTACAATCTGATGCTGGCCTTGTTGAAGGCCAGTTCAGAAGAAGAACTTTTGTTAAGGTGAATGGCCATGTAATTACTTCCTGAAGAAAAGTGCTTGTGTAGGTGGTGGGGAGGGTGGAGGTGATGATCTCAAGTAGGGCAAGTAAATGGCAGCTCTACTCTGTTGTCCAATCCAACCTGCTTGCAATTAAGTCAAGGAAGTGATTGAGTTGATTCCATGAAGCTGCTGAGTGGTTAGAGACAGTACGATATAGTAAGTAGTTGGTCTTCATATGTGGTGGTACTTCAGTACTGGGAAGACCCTGCAGCTGCAGAAAGATTCAGAGGTGGTAGGATGAGGAGAAGAGCATGAATTCTCAGGCAACTAATTTAGCTGGGCTTGTGTGGTTTTGCTGCATGCAACAGGTACTCAGAGTTCATTGACTCAGCTGAGAGAAGTACATGGAAAATATAGGGCACAAGGACTACAGGATTGTTCTGAGCTGCTTCCCTCAGCAAACTTCCTCCCTCTAGCTGTTCCAGCCCAATACCACTTTTCCCTTCATTCTTTGTTCCCTCTACTCCGTCTAAATCACTTTAAAGCAACATTCACGACCTGCTAGGATGAAGAGAAGCTATTCATGTAGCCATCCAAGTCAGGGACTGTACTTGAGAATTACTGTACTAAGAATTACCTTATGCAATACTGTTTTTCTGCACCATCATTGTGCTTGCGTTTTGCTCATCTCCTTTGATGTCACTTTCTGCTGGGCCTGGGTGCTCCTTGCTCCCTGGTGGGAAATCCTTTAAATGCTATAACACAGGCAATCTGCAAACTGGCTCTTGAAAACGAGGAGGGAGGGAAACCTACACTAGGGACCCTGCTTTAGCAGGGGGTTGGAATAGATGGTCTCCAGAGATCCTTTCCAACCCCTACAATTCCGTGCTTCTGTGAAACTCATGCAGAGAGAAAAAAAAAAAAAAAAAGAGGTAATATAGAGTCTTTACTAGAGACTTTTCTCAGTGATAGTAGAAGACATGAATCTGAGTGTGTGGTCTTTTTTTAGCAGTTCAGGAGAAGCTGAAGTGAATCCAGTGCCGCTGCATGCTCTGGTGCTGGCTCTCATATGAATCACCTGATCAGCCTTTATAAAAGCCTTTGCCTTCTGTAGACATCCCTCCGTAGGGCCTCACTATAGGAACAGCATGGTCTTTCCTCAAACAAGCAAAGTTTCAGCCTTAAATCTCACATAGGTATGTGGACACATATTGTGCTTTCTGCCAGGGAAACACATTCCTGGCCTCTGGCACCCAGGGGTGCCGAAGAGCCGACGGGCTGAGTCAACCCATGAGATATTCAGCTAGAAAGACCAGCCGGGCCCACCACATTTGATAAAGTGTGCAGGATTCCTGCCTGTCAAAGCAGTATTTCTTTTGGACTGCTTTCTTTGCTGCCAGTCTGGGAAAAGTGCTAAAGAAATAGGCCTCAAGAAGAGTCCAGCTCACACTAGGCCTGGCAGCTCTGATAACCGTGCTCAGCCACACACAGAAGCCTGTCTCTGCTTGTAGTGCATTTGTTTCCATTGAAGCCACAAGAGAGTAAACTCTCCGCCACGTTTGCTGGCTGATGTTTGATAGGCACCTTGTGCTGAAGGAAATGTCCGTCTGATGTGTAAAGGCGTTGATAAGTGATGGGACTGAGAAAGCTAGAAGGCATTCTGAGGAAACCCCGCGTTTATGACTCTTGATGGGATTGGACTTGCGAGGCAATAGAGTATGGTGGTGTTACCACATCTTCTGGCAGTGCACTGGAATGGAAAACTTCTGTCTGATGCAGGGTGGAGTGCATGACTGGGAACGGCAGGGAAGGGAAGTTTTATCTGCACCATGCACTGCTGCTCTGGAGCCACAAGCAGCAGAACCACCATGGGCAATGCTGCACCCACACTACCGAGGTCTGTGGGGCAGGAAGCCCTTACCTGGCTGCACTGCTCCCAAAATCCAGGTTGCCTTCTTCTCCCATCTCTTTGCAGTCATTGCAGTGATGCTCTGGACAAGGTAAAATCAAGAACAGTCATTCAGTTTGAGCATCCTACGAAGTTTCAGCTTATCACAATGAAATCAAAAGATGGTGCAGTGTTCACCTGTCCATCCTCCTATTTCTAGTGACAACAGCTCTTTTAAAACATGCATGAAGTTTCATCCTGCTGGCTATATTAGCCCCTTCTCTACCTCCCACCCCTCTAGGTTTTAAATAGGCCCATGTCTGAGATTATTCTATGTGAATACCCATGCACCCTGGCAGCTTGCTAACAAGTGAAAGGCTGTAGCATCCCACAGTATATTGGTGTTTGGAGAGGGGTGGAAGCGTGGCTAGCAAAATAAGTAAAAATTTAATCTTCACCAGCAAAATATTTTTGGAGTCTGTAGGATGATGGAAAAGCAAGAGGAGGCTCTGCTTCGTATGGTGCCTGTGTAAGGTGCTTAGTACTCCCTAACGTTGTAAGACTCTAGCATTCAATATGTGTGTTTGTCCAAAAATCAATTAGAAATAAAACTGGGGGAAAAGAATAATTAAGGAACTCAAATTCAAATAAATTACTTTCTGGGATTTCCAGAATCCTCAGCTCTGCTTGAGAGAATATGCAGGGAATATATCTCTGCTTGTCTTGTCTCTACCTAGGTATCTGCACTTGCTATGTAAATTACAGGATGAATGGAGGTTTGGCTACACTAACGTTGGGTTTTTATGTAAACAGAGCAGACTGCCTTTCAGTGACAATATCCACAAGTAGAAGATGACAGCTTTAATACACTTAGTTTTCTTTTTTCCTGAAGTACTGAGAATATATACCAGAGGAAATAGAAAAGCTGAGCTTTCCTTTGTCCTGCATATATAATTGCTGGGTATAGCGACATAATGAAAGGTCCAGAACAGGACTTTAAAAGGACTGGAAACTTCAAATGCCACTTAGACTGAACCACAAAACGCTGAAAACTCTGCACAATCTCAGCAGAACAGTATGTTTCTGGCTCTTCTGGAGGAAACATCCTGACGTGTCTGAGAGCAAATCCTGGAAACTCCTTTGTGCTTAACAAACAGGTCTGTTCACAACATGCCATCCTGCTTGTTCAGAGGGTGCTGGAGATAGGGAGTGGTAAATACCTAAGTATAACACATCTGGCATTCACAGGGTCTGGTGCTGCAGCTTTTCTCCTTTGCTCAAGCTCCCAGGCAAGGGATGAGCTGCAGTCCATCCCTGTGCATCAGGGTCCACTTCTGAGGGATTCCCAGATGCACCATGCAAGCTGTCTGGAAGCCTGTGCTGATGGACTTCTCTGTTCTTGACATTGCTGCCAGTCTTGCACCCAGGGTCCAGGGAAGTCACAGCTGCATGGCTGAAGCAGTCATAACATAGTAGAATCATGGAACAGTTTGGGTTGGAAGAGTCCTTTACAATGATCTAGTTCTAACCCTACTGCTGTAGGCAGGACACCTCCCACTAGACCAGGTTGCTCAAAGCCCCATCCAACCTGGTCTTGAAGGCTGCAAGCACACATTGCTGATTCACGCTGAATCTTTCCTGAATTGACGTAGTGGGAATGGTGGTGATGGATTGATGCTTGGACTAGATGATTTTACATGTCTTTTACAACCCTAATAATTCTATGATTACAGGACTCTCTTCTGATAAATACCAAACTAGCAGCTATTTCTGATTTCTAAAGGATACCAGTGGCCTGATGCTTTCAAAGCTGTCTCGCACCAGACTGGCTTGGTAGCAACTCTGAAATTTGCAAGTGCTCTGTCCTGAAAATATAAGGCTGTGCCTTTCACCTGCCTTCTGCTTTTCCACAGGCTTTTGTCTGAGCTTACACACAGAGCTGGATCTGCTCTCTCTAGTACTACACCTCCTATCACTCATGCCATCCGAAACTCAAACAAGGAAGGCTCACCTTGTTTCCTGCATTTACTGCTTTGTAGAGCACTGCTGCAGTTGTAGTTATATAGTTTCAGGGGTGAACCATGCCTGAAGATGCCCAGCTTTCTGGACTGTGGGCTTGTGTTGGGCTGGGCATATCTCGTATGGTTGAGTATACCATGTTAGACTGATCTTCCCTCCCTGTTTGTTGCAGTCTATTGTTTTTGAGGAGTGGAGAAGGAGATTGGCAGATGTCCTCCAGGTTGAAAGAAAGAAGAGCTTAAAATGGAGTCACAGAGCAAGAAGTCGCTTTATGTGTACTGTGTTTGTAATCTCCAGGTAATCCCATCACTGCCTACACAAAAACAGCAGGCTGATGTCTCCTCTTACTACAGCAGAGGTGTGGGAGCTGCAGCATCAACTGTCACAGCAGAATTATCTTGTGGTTTTTCTGAGACCACAAGCTCTTCTGTGCTCCCTCTGGTTGTTTCTGGGGCCTGAATAATGAGCCCCAGTACAGCCTCAGGTGAAGGGAGAAGATGGAGGATGGGGAACAACATGATGAGAAAAGCAAAGATCAAAACCAGCTCTGAAACTTGCCCCCTGCTGCAAAGAGAAGACCAATTATCCAGCTGAGCAGGGCATGTCCTCGGGATGCAGGAGAAGAGGTCACAACAGCTCACAGCTGGAGCCTGAGTCATCTTAGAAGCAAGTCCTTCATCTGTTAGTTGCATTATCTGTAAATGAGGTATCTCACATGAGGCTTGTACAACACGCCTGAGTCTGTGGTAATCAGCTTGGGGCATATCTCCTGCCACATTTAAAGACTAATTTTAACAATAATGTGACTCATTAAAGCAGCTGGCATATTCTGTGATTTGTAGGACATGTTTGCTGCCATACAGTCATAATATATTTATCAGAAGGAAACATACTGCTTGTATATCTTCTCTTATACACTAAAGTACTCCTCCTGACACATAGTGCCAATCACGAATACATCAAAATTTTGAGTGAATATTTTCTCTGCAGCTCATAAAGGAGCTGAGACATAAAGCATCATCTGTGGAGGCTGCTGAAACAACTGCTCGAGGAGAGCTCCTGCAGCAATGTTCCTTCAGGGTTTTTCCTTGGACTTCAAACTGGAGGAAGAAGAGTTGAACGCTTTGCGTATGTGCTCCTGACATATTCTGAAGTCAAACCCTTTCTCATAGAGCTGTTTGAAGACCAGCTTTTAATCTTTAGAAGAAACTTTATAAAAATAATAATGTCTTTTCACTAAATGTATTAGAGGTAGAAAGTATTATTATGATGCTATATACTCATAGAGATTTAATTGAAGAGTTTAACTGCAGAGGCTGTAAAACAATTGAAATTATACTTGACCTCCTCTTTTGAATAATACTTTTAAACAGATTAATAAGACAGGTAATACTTAAATTCTCTGTGCCTTTCCTCAGGGTTTCTTCAATACATTTAATGGGTAGCATCATAGCCAGACTGGCAGGTATAGGGAATCCTAGTAATTATGTCCTTTATATTCTTTGTGTTTCTGTCCAACTGAGTATCTCTAGGATCAAAGTAAACATGATAAAAACTATCTGTATACAGCCATCTCTGGATTGAAGTGCAGAAAAATTAACCTGAAAAAAAAAAAACAATAAAGAATAAGTGGTTTTCCATGTAAACCAGAGCTAGGCAGAGTCCCAGTAAACTCTTACTGGTAAAATCCTATGTGTGTCTGCTTACAGGTTACTTACTCAGTTGCACTTGTAGAAATTGATGTGGTCTCACAACTTAAGAATTAATAACAGGCTAACCAGAGAGGCATGTTAACTTAGTCTAGATGCTAATCTGAACTTCAGTTGAACCTGCTTGCTCAAGTAATCTACTCAGCAATCTCTAGGAGAAGACATTTTTTCATGTGGAGCCAACCTAACAAAAATGTAAGCTAACCTCTAACTGACATGGTTATGAAGAAGTTTTCCCTATGGGCAATTTGTGTGGGCACATGATGAGGAGCAAGCAGACACCTAAGCTGCTTTATTATGGGAGCTCCTTCTTCAGTCTCCTGTGTCATGAGCTGGACACTTTCCTGGCAGAGAACAAATTACACTGATAACGGAGGTACTGGGTGGCCCAGGTCAATAAGTACCGCATCTGCACTGTCCCTTCCTTCCCTGCTGGTCACAGTGCTCTCCTCAAGCAGCAGGTAAGAGCCAGAAAGAATTTCTAGGGTTTGCCCAGTGTGGTGCAGGAAATGTGGGCACTGCCAGTATTGAACCAGACTGCCAACCCATGTCTCCCTTGGGTGCATTATTCCTTTGCCATGTAAGTAACAAGCCATGTACTTGCTGCGTAGTCCTGCAGGTCACAGGTGAAACCCCCAGTAAGACTCACAAGGCAGGGTAACATCTGCTTGACTTACGAGGAATTTTCACAGACTGTATGACAGATACTACCCTTCCTCAGTGTTAAGGGAGATGAAGCAACTTACTGACACATTCTTGGAATAGTTGTGATGAATTTTGAAAAAAAAAAAAAGTTTAAAAAATATTAGACAAGCTTTTTCTCTAGGTTTGGTGGAGGGGTTGTGATTATTTTTACTCTAAGTTGTGTTTCTAAGAATAATCCCTTACTCTGTCATCCTCTGCAAGAAGGGAAGCAATATACTGACTTCAGAGGCTTGAAAGTTACCTGTTTATTTTGAAATAAATGTTTATCTGTGCTATTCCTGGTGGAGTATCAGCTTTCCTTTTCCACCCTTGCCACTTAATGTAGGAGGGTCATGCACTTTTGTCCCAGTTAACTCAAGTCCTGCAACCATGTAGATGCATGACGTTTTATTTCATAGCTTTTTAGGTTAGACCAGCCTGTGACTGTTTCTGTAAATACACAGTTGACTAAAAGCCACTTGTCTTCCCATACAGTAGGCAAGCAAGGGAATGGGAGTCATTCACTTGTTTGCCCAGTATTTCTTGTGAAGTCATCATTGCGTTTCTCCAGACATCTATACCCTAGGCCAAACATTGCCTGGTTTCTGACTTGCAGAATCCAAGCAAGATGAGCACCGTATGGGCAGGGAGTGAGTCTTTCCTCATTCCTGTGGCACAGAGCCACAGCACAGGCTTTTGGATATACCAGAAAAAAGATGGGAACCAGCTTTGTCCCATAACCTGCCACAGGCTTTGGAGAGCTAGCTCTGGTTGCATGGAAACCCTTGGGTTCACTGTCACCTTCCTCTAGTGGAAGCAGCAGTGTTGACATTCCCGAGTGTCACTTCACTGTGTGCTCAATGTGAGGGGTGTCTCCATGAAATAAAGGCACACTGTGGTCCCAGCAAGCAGCCTGTGGGCTGCATGGCCAGTTACAGACCCTTGCACTCTGCAGCATCTGGCTTCACTGGTATCTTCTTGTATCCTCTGCCTGAGAGGGCTCTAACAAAACTATGGATAGAACTTGTGCAAATACATATACTTTAAAGGTATGTGCTTGAGCAGAGAGCAAACAGGCAGAGAAGGCTGAACTACTTAAACTCAACTTGGTGACTTGTAAATTTTTCTCGCCTTGTGAAGAATCAGGATCAGTCTCAGTGTGTCTTTCTTCCTTAACTTTTTCTGCCTGAGGCTTTTTCCCTGCTCTGGCAACTCACTGCTGAGCCCTATGCACTTTCCAAGCAGCCAGTGAGCATTTCCCGAGCACGACGGTGTTTCTGCTTCTGCCCTGCTTCTGTGCGTGCTTTTGGCACCTCAGTACATAAACTGCACTCACGCTCTCCTGTCTGCTGGGAGAACAAATGTAAGGTGCTCTCCGGGCTCTGCACAAGTGAGGGGCTGTGCCACAGTCACACTGTATAAGAGCCAGGGAAGAAACACTTCACTGTTCTGGCGGGAGCACAAGAGCTCAGAAGTGTGCTCTGCTTCTGCAGGGGATGAAGTGGAAAGCTCTGCAGATATCTTCCCTTGCCAGGATGAGACAGAAGCCTGCTGGCTGTCTGGGGCATTAGCTGGGGAAGCAGGAGATGCATGTGCATGCCCTATGCTTACATGATTCAGTTCAGGATGGAGCTTGGCTTTCCCACATCTAAGGCAAGTGTCCTAAACACTGCACCTCTTCTGACATGGCCAGATTTTGTTTTGACCTTCTTTTGTCTTTGTCAACATGGCCTCATTGGTGTTCTCTTGCTTTGATGCCTTCTGTGAAACAAACCTTACTGAATTTCCTGCTTGGGGCTTTTTACTGTCTCAGATTTGCACCAGATACATTTGTCTAGGTAAACAGTTTAATCTCATCACCAACATGGTTGGTGGTGTTACCTAGAGCACTGGTATTTGCAGCCTCTTAACAGCATTTTGCACTGGTTTAGACTGCCACACCAAGAAGTTTCAATCATTAGATCTTCCCCTCAGCTGGTGATGGCCAGAAGGGTCGCTCTCTTCATCCATTGTTGCTTTCAACATATCACACTGCACAAAGACTAGGACAAGGACACTCAGGTGACATTCAAGCAATTTAATTTTATATCTCTAATCTTTGCAATAGGCTTCCATAGCCACCCCTGCTGCTCAGCACACCAGAGTATGCTCTTGTCTAGCCCACAAGAAATGGGGATCAGTGGTCCCATGGTCTGTCACCTACCTTACCTTTGTTCTGTGCCTGCAACTCTCTTAAATAGAAGGCAGTAAGAAATAGTTTCTTCAACAGCTTTCCTGAAAACTATTACCCAGAGCAGTTAGTGTTTGTGCTAGCTTTAGCTGAATTGCCTGCAATAGCCCTCCCACCATCTAAATTTAGACTTCAAAATGGGGCTAGAGAGTGTTTGGTGGCCTAATGAATAGCTAGCTAGGCTTTCTACAGGATTCTCTCTTTGAAAAGTAAATTGTGGGTGAGCAGTAATAGGGCACCTCAAATACTCATTCAGCCTCAAATGTGTTCAGCTTTAATCTGGTTTAAATTGGCCTTGACTATTTTGTTGCTCTGGTCTATTTGTCTCTTAGGTCTTTTTAATATAGTGAAAGGTAACAAAGTATTTTGTTGTGAGGTGATTTTTAGAGTAAACTTCTATAATGAACGCTAGTCATTCTGATAGATTATAGTATTATGTAAGAATGATCATATGAATTATCTGGCAAGGAAAAATATATTTCTTCATCTTCTTCCCAACTTAAATTCTAATTCATGACTGCCACAGAAATTTCATTACAACAATATAGATCTAGAAACAGAAAAGGGAGGCATGTATTAATATATACAGTAAGATTTATTTATTTCCCTGATGACTGTGGGAATACATTTAAGCACAGAATGGTAGTCAGAGGTGTATACGGGAAGAAATGCAACTCTTTCCTCTGCAGAAATTCAACAGCCAAAAGCAAAATGAAAGAGAATAGACCCAGCAGCTGCTCATATTCAGTTTCTTCATTCCTGACGTGCTCTACAGTAAGCTTCCAAAGAAATGTGGGCTTGGATTTCTGTGAAATTTATCTTGCTAAGATTATGCAGGAGGTTGGAAGGAAAGGAAGTTTGAAAATCAGAGTTTGCCCACAAAATAACTCTCCTTCCTCTGCACTGCACACCACGCAGCAACATGAGATATCAGTGGCAGAAGGTCATGCAGATAATTGCAATAATATTATCTGCTGTGCCTCAGGAACTTGGCTCCTCTCAGAGCAAGAGTGATACATTTGAACTTGTCAAAATTCCATTCAAGGAAAACTCCAACATTTCTAAATCTGGATGAAGGGCAGTAAACTCCAGAGTTTCTCATAGAAAGTAAGCTCTGGAATTTCAGTTCTTCCAACATGAAATAAATGTTTCTCCCGGACTGAATTTTGTATATTGTACATTTTTTATTCTAAAACTCGAACAACCACTTGTGCCCAGTTCCTGCATGCCTGGGATCTTGAAACTCTGAAACCTCTGACGTGAGCTAGCTCTGCAAGTTTACAGGCTCCCTAAATTGCAGCTGTTAGCCTGACAATCCTGAGTCAGACACTTCTGTGGTGGGGTCACCAGGAAAACAGGTACCTGGAAGCACGACTTCTCCATCAGCCTACCCTATGAACCAGGCAGCCTATCTGAGCTTGGTTCTGTTAACGGGACTTCCACAAAAATGAGCAACTATTACAAAACCATCTTAGTTCTCATTAGTCAGATTGGAAAATTCCAGACCAGGTGTTGTTTAGAACTTTCTATGACATCTGCTCAGTCCATCAGGTTCAGGTTCAATTCACGTGAGCAGAACTTATATGTCTTTTGGGTTCTTGATGTTGTTCCTAGCAGATTTTGTTTCTTTCATGAATTAGATTTTATTTCACACATTCTACTATGCTAGAAATGTGGTCTAACAGCCCAACTCACTTCTTTTTAGCAGGCTTTGGTTGCCATTGTCTAGGTAGCAATGATGGAACCCAAAACGATGGTTCTTTGTACCCACATTCACAGCCCTGAGTATCTGCAGATTCCTGGGGTCTGTCCTGCATTGTTCCTGCTGTGTCACTTTGGAAAGTTTAATTTGCAGTCTGTGGCACAACTTGTAAGGCATCATGAACCTGGGGGTGAAAGTTCGTGCTTGACTCAAGCCTTCCTGAAGACATTCCCTGTTAGTAACAGCTAGTGGTTCTGACCCCCCAGTCAAAGACAGACAACACAGTACCAGAAGACTTGGTCTTCTGGATGCCTCTGGCTATAGGAACTTGTTTGCTTTAGCTAAGCCAAAAAGTCATACAGGTCTATCCAACCTTGGTGGATTAGCAACTGTGGCATAGTTTGCAACGAAGTATATTTGGTTTGAATTAAAGACCTTTATTTAATTAAATGTGGATGTTTCCTAGTCTAGGCCTATGTAGTGAAACTAATGTTGTGGAGGTTTGTCTATTAGTTTGAGGAAGATAAACTGTGTACCTATTCCCAGACAAACGAATTCTTGTTTTCACTGGTAAAGAGACTGATAAACATATTTATCATCAAAACATGAAGCTGGGAATGCAGAGATGTTCTTTTCTGGGATACAGCTTCTCCTGTTTGGCATTATCTGAAAAAATGAGACTTGGGATGCATGAGAGATGGGTAATGTGGCTATTTCAGTTGGGTGTTGGAGAGGCTCAAGACCAACAATGCCTTAGAATAGGTGAAGTACGAATGTCAGTACCACTGACAATTCTGCTTGATCCAGAAAGTCAGCTATTCTTCTCCATTTATTTTCAAGGTCTATACAAAGCTCTGTCCAACACTGCAGCTGCTCCAAAGCACCATGCCTTTTTGTGTCCTTCTTGAAATGCCATTTAACAGGAGAATATTATTTGTGCTAAATAACTTCTGTTTCCTAAATCAACTGGTAAGGTACCACCACAGAAGAAAAATGACACAGTGCTTCTTGGACTAGAGTCCAACTACTTCTTTTGAGATGCTCAATCAATTCAAATGCTGAAACTGCAGTGGAAAACATCTCTAAATTCTTTGTGTGACACTGAATCATAATTTCATAAATGAATCCTGCTAACAGTCATTTTTCCAATTTAAAGATCAGAATCAAATGTTGCACTTGATAGTGATATTTGAAAGATGGGATCCACAGAAGCAGATATTTTTGACATATTCAACAAATAGGTGAGAAATGTGTTCTAGATGCATACGAACACAGAGGGTCCTTTTCTCATAAAAAAAGCTTTCCTGTTTAAAGGTGGCATGGTGACATGTAATGTAGTGTTAAATTGACTGCCTCAGAAAGAGGAAGGGAAAAAATGATGTTTCATCTCTTCCAGCTGAGAGACCATGGCATGAGTAATATAAATTGCAGCTTCCCCTCAGAACTCTTTTACAAATGCAAGGGTGCTGTCCAGCCTCATGGTGCAGAGAGGTGGTTCTGGGCCTCATGGCACCAGGGGTGGCATTGACTTAGCCACTGCCCCCCTTGCTTCAACAGAAGATGAAGCACTTTTGTTGCCTCTTCGCAGAGCCTACGAGCGGTTCAGCACTAGGCAGGTCTCCGTAAGACCCACCTGCACCTGCCCTGTCAAGACCAAATCCCCAGGGGCACTCACACTCTCCTCCTGGTCACTGCAGCTTTGCACGCTCAGCCCTCACCCTCTCTCTCAACAAAAGGCAGTATTTACCCCTACTGCTCCCATCTGGCCATCAGCAATTAATCTCCGTGCACTGAACTGCAGAGCATTGTGTGATAACTCTTTATGTTAATCCCATGTGTCAGCGAGCCACTTAAAGGCTTCCTTGGATAGATTCCCTGTTTCTCTTCTGAATAAAACCTAGGTTTTCCAGCGATGCATTTTAAAAAGCAACCAATTTCAACTTTCGTATTTAAACCTTAGTTGCTTCTGTGCCTGTATCCCTGTGTTCTTACCTTATTGCATATTTAGAATAATAAAATCAGGGGGGTCTGACTACACGTTTGAATTCACAAGCTTCCCTTCCTCTTTTAAATGCAAATCTTTAGGGCAGAGGCACTGAGGAATTAAACACATTTACACTATTCTAAGCCATTCTGTAATCAGCAGAACCAGCAAAGCTTTGTTTTGTCCTCTCTCTTCCCAGCTGCTGATCCTTATGATTCTTTTAGGAACACCTTTCAGATCATTACTGCCTTCAGTAGTGTTTAAAATCATCCAGTAGGCTGAAATGTTGTTGGTGATGGGATAGATGATAGAAAGGCAGAAAGAAAGAGAGGCAGTGAAATCAATTATGCATCCTTTTCTCCTGGAATCAAGCTGGAAACCCTCTCACTAGGTGCAAATTCAGTCCCGTTACATTAACCAACCTGGACTAAGCTCCTGTTCCCCCTTTTTTTCCCTACTTAACGGGATTGTAGCAGGGATAAAGGCAGTTTATGAGACAGCGTGTTGTGAGTGTCAGAGAGAGACAAGATGTGTAAACCAGTACGGTCTGAAATACGGCTGTGTTCTTCTGGCACTGATGAAGAGAGCTTGAAAAGCTCGTTGCTGCTCTTGGCACGCTTCCCAAGCAGGCAATACCTCAGGCTCCTGCTGAGTCACAGCAGGTGAGGAGAGCATGGAGGTGCTGACCCACCTTGTAAGCACACATTCCGGATTTAAGGAAGGAGGGGAGGGAAGGGTCCCTGAATACAGAGGATAGCTTATACTCCATCCCTGAAGCCAGTCTCTCCAGGCTGGAGATGCGTGGCCCAAGGGGGAAGTAGCTTGAGGTGCCACTGACTTTGTTGTCCTACAGCCACTGGGGTCTGCTGCAGGTCCTTCTTAACTCTAAGCACACAGTCCCTTGGATGTGCTCAGGTTGGGCTTCAACAGCTCTTATTTGACTAAGTAGTGCTGAGGATCTGGAGTGAAACGCACACAGCACCTCTCCTAGGGCTAAAACTCTCCAGAGGCCTACACCAAGTGATGGATGCCACTTCACTGGATTGCAGTGGCTGCGGTCACAGCTGACTGTGATTTTCTTTGCTTCCTAGGTAGCTGAAGCCTGTACCCCTTGGGTTCACATCTGTATGAAAAAAAGAAAAGAAATAGAGGAAGCTGATGAATCTAATCTCTTTGCTTTCAAAAACTCAAGTTGCTACAATTCAAGTTAAAACAAATTGGGAGCTTTTGAATGCCAAAATGACAGCTCAATTAATTCTCCTTTTCTTTCAACTAGATTAGCTAGGACGTATTCTATCTGCAGTGACAAATGTTTTCTAGTGCCCCAGACTTGCTATTTTTCTTCTTTTTAACTGAATGTAATATTTCTCTGGAGTAGTGTTATCTGAGTGTAGCTCAGCAGTGCAGCACTTCATTTCACTTGCTTCAGCTAGCCAATGGCAGAAAGACACAGTTAAAGATCTCTGTGAAACTATCTCTGTATTTTTGTTTTTAAATTAGAGTTTTCTCCTTAGGGCTATTGCAACACTGATATTCCACAGACAGAGCTGCATGCAAGACTATGAAAAACAGAAATTTAAGGAGGAGCTATGGGCTGAATAATATGCTCCAAATATACTCAATAATGTCATGAGGATAGCGTGTTTCTGACCTAAAATGAGGAGTGGGTTTTCCAAAACCACTAAGCTCCTAACTAAAAGGTGAACTCCAGACAAAATTAAACTAATGAGGCTCTGAGCAATCCTGCAATCAGCCAGCAGCGTTAACTCATGCTGCTTTTAGTCTTATGTCAGGCTTCTCTGCCAACTGTTCACCTGTGACTGTGCTAATCAGAAAAGCACAGAGCCTGCAAATGAAAGAGCAGCATCCTTGTTATCAGTGTCTAGTGCAGCAGATCTGGTTTGTCCACTATGCATGGTTCTAGGTCTGCTTTTCCAGCCTTTCTCCCTGCTTCATTCCTCCTGCTTCTCAGCCTTAATGCAAAAGCAATAACGGCCCATTACTTAATGCATGCTTACTTAGGATATCATCCCTCCCAACTAAAACACCACTTCCCTGGCTTTGTTTTTAAACCAGCACTAAATGAGAGAACACAGGGACTGGTTAACCCCAGGGAGAGGCTGCATGCCCAGCAGGGTCACACAGAGCTTAGTGGCTCCCCAGCCATCCTGGCTGAGAGGCATCAAAGATCGAGAGTCCACTGGCACAAGCTGGGGTCCTTCTGCTCCCTGGAGTAGGGAGAAGACACTGCTTGAAGGCTTTGACAGCTCACAAGGCTCAGCTGCCTGCAACAGCAGATGGGGAAAGAAGCTGAAAGAGAAGCTTGCTTGGGGCCACTGAATCACAAGGTGCAAGCAGGCTTCATGAAGCACTATGCTCCCTCTGAGATTTTTCATGTTAAATGAAGGTTGATAAAGCCAAGGTGGAAGACAAAGGGATCTGAGAACACTTATCCATGCCTCCATGAGCATGTCTGAAAGTTTGGTTAAGCACAGGTTTGAGTCCAGTTCTGGCTGAGACTCTTCCCACCCCTTTGTGGATTGGCACTGGTGCCAACTCAGGTCCTTCCAGCAGGAACATCCAGAGATGAGGCTCAACCTGCTGTCTCCTAGGCCCTGAAAACCCATCTATCCTAAGCCAATTTTTGTGTCTCTATGTCGAATGGCTATGGTGCTGTGCACTTTGTTGTGACAGCAGTGCTCATTTCTGCCCATGGGGCAGCAGTGCCCAAAGGGTGGATGAAGACCATTGGTGCTCTGCTTCATTGTGCTGAGGTCTGGGATTGAGCCATGTGACAAGGATGGGCATAGGCATTGACTAGTTAGGTCTGACGGTCGTTAATGAAAGCCATGGATATGGTGATGGCCTGAAAAGAGGGATTTTGATTGGTTGGTTGGTTGGTTGGTAGGGCTTTCGTTGATATTTTCTTCCTTCCTTTTTTTTATTTTTTTTGGCAATCACCAAGACATCTCAGCCCATGTTTTTAGGGGACCTACATAATTCCTTTGTGGGTTTCTTGATGTGCGCCATTTATAAACACTACAGACCATCCATCATCTGATTTATGAAAGAAAACCAACATCAGATGTTCTGGGGATTCTAAATGCTATCTAGTTTTCTGGCTTTGGAGGCACTGATTCTGGCATAAGGAATTTATATATTGAATGAAAACTCCAAGAGGTCAGCAAAAAGCCATGAATCTATGCATATCAATTAATGGCAATTAAATCGTACTTGTAATGATGTTGAGTATTGCAGGATCTTCCAGTCAACAGCTAGAGGAGTGTGTTGAAAGGAAGAGTCCTGTGATGGGAAGATATATGGAAATCTGACTTTCAAAAGCATGAAAATGTTTTTCTACTGAGGACTGACCTTCCAGGCTTGCTTTTTCCCCCAGTTAATGATTTTATTGTTTTTATGGAGCAGATTTCAGAGGAGTCTGTCACTCTCTCATTGAGAAAGCAAGAAGATTTATGCTGAGCTTATTACTAGTGGCATGTTTTCATTACAGAACACTAAGATAGTAATTCTGTATGCTTACACAAAATGTTTAGTGCACACATTAAGCTAGATGTGCTCTTTTCCGTTTGCATAGCAGCCTAAAAGGCATAACAGTATGATGCACTTGTTTATTTGGCATTGAAGCTCAGATTCAGTGCTTAAGTATTTACTGAACTGGGGGGCTGTGCTGTGATTTAATGGTTCAAATAAGAGTCTAGTTAGTGATCAGAACTGCTGTATCTGTAGCCCAGAAGATTTTCAAACAAGTGGAAAATAGTTCATTTTCAATGTGGAAAGCTTAGTGAGGTCTGTATTATAATTATCACTCCGTTCACATGTCAGGTAATTTTGAGAACTGACAATGTGAAGGTTATAGAGTTAACTGTACCATTTTTAGTGTGGATTTTACTGTTGTAGACATAAACTACTTCAGAAAACATAATTCTCCCACTAATCAACTGTTTCTTAACATTTTTTACCTCCATGTTATTAGAAGATGCATTCCTCACTTTTAAAATCTCATTTACTGCAAAAAGTGGATAAGGAACCTGTGTTATTTCATTCCAAAACTCACTAACATATCTGAGCTGATGTGAATTTGGCAATGTTTGGACTGTATTGCTCTACTTACGAATAACACAGCTACTATTTGGACTCAAGAAATATAGCTGTTTAAGCACCCAGAAAACATTCAGCTGTTGATGTCTTCTATTTTTATAACCTGCTAGATTAAGATGTGATGTGACATGATTCATAATGTTGAGTTTGTATCTAAAAAACAACCTGGCATTGGGAAGATCTCAGTTTTAAGAAAATGAGTTCATTTAGTGTTATGAGAAGCAGTGCATAACAGGCAAAGCAGACACTTGCTGTGCATCGGCTTTGTATTTAAACACCAAGGTTACTGAAATCCCCCCACCTGAAGGCTCAGCTCTGTTCCCTTTGCCCTAGGTATGCAGTGGTAAAGGACAGTACTGACTGTAATAAATTCAAATTAAAAAAGGTTGGACAAGTCATCCTTCTACCCTTTCTCTTTTAGATTGGCTTCCCTGAAGGATCAGTAGAAAATTCAGCAACCAAGGACTACAGAAATGTGAGTATGTAAAAAACAGTACTGTTTCAACCCAGTGACCCCAGCAGGATCAGACTGATTTAGCAGAAAGAAAATATTAGGAGTTTTGGCAACAGCTAAGGTTTCTTTTTTCACTGCGTCAGTTGTATTGCGAACAACTGTTGACATCTGCTTCCCCGAGGAAGGTACTTCAGGACATAATGGAGGTGCCTCTTCCAGCTTTGAGGCCTATGGTTTAGATAGGGCTTAACTGTTCTTCCAGGTGCTTCAGACAGGCATGCTTCCTTTTTTAAACAAAGTTGGTGTAACTCTAATATCTTGGTTGTATATTTTTCCCTTGCTTACCTTGAGGCTGATTTCTATGTCACTATAAATCCTTCTGTGACTAACGCTCAAAAGTGAACGCTAGATGCAGAGAACTACCCACATAGAGACTTTCTGTTTTTTTTTTTTTTTTTTAAGCCTAGGCATTCCTTGTAAAGGCTGTAGAACACTTTCAGACCTGTCAGACATTACCTGATAGCTATCTGCAGCCTGCCAGCTGTACTCATTCCGGCTACACTCACATCGTACAACGGCTTTGTGTCTGCAGAGGACTGTTTGGACACATTCTTCTGCCTGGCCACACTGGTGTGATCCTTGGGGGTCCTGATGGACAAAATTCTGCCAGCAGTGTGCTCTTGTAACCTGGGCCAACAGTATCCTGGGCTGCAACACAAAAAAGGTGGCCAGCAGGGAAAGGGACATGATTGTCCCCCTCTGCTCTGCCCTCGTGAGGCCCCAGCTGGAGTACTCTGCCCAGGCCTAGGGTCCCCAATGCAAAAAAGATGTGGAACTGTTGGAATGGGTCCAGAAGAGAGCCATGAAGATGATCTTAGTGCTGGAGCACCTCTACTACGAAGAAAGGTTGAGGGAGTTGGAATTGTTTAGTTTGGAGAAGAGAAGGCTCCAGGGAGACCTTGTTGCAGTATTCCAATACTTAAAATGAGCTTACAGGCAGGAGGGGGACCAACTTTCTACGCAGGTAGATAGTGACAGGACAAGGGCAAATGGATTTAAACTGAAAGAGAATATTTAGGTTAGATGCTAGGAAGAAATTCTTCACTTAGCAGATGGTGAGGCTCAGGAATAGATTGTCCAGAGAGGTTGTGGATGGCCCATCCCTGGAGGTGTTCAAGGCCAGCCTAGATGGGATTCTGGGCAGCTTGATCTAGTGGGTGGCAACCCTGCCCACAGAAGGGAAGTTGGAATTGATGATCTAAAAGGTCCCTTCCAACCCAAGCCATTCTATGATTCTGTGACCCTCAACACTCCCATCTAGCCCTATTATTTTTTTTTTCTGTTGGTGGGTCTGAAACTTAAAGGCGTGTTTGCCTATTGCCTTTAGCAGCAATAGGGCTGCTGGGAAAATACTTGGGATTCCGAAAGAGTTCTTCTCTACTTGACCCTGCTCTTCATGGGAAGGGAGGAGAGGTGCAACTTGTTCTGCAGGACCTTCCCACTCAGCTGTCAGGAGATGCCTGCCAGCATCTGGATGAGATCAGGGCAGAATGATTTAGATGACATTACTGAATTGACAGTGAGTGTTCTTACTTCCCCACCACCTCCTTCTTTTGTGTATGAAGAGTGACATTCAGCATTCTGGTTCCCAAGGCAAACAGCTTTACTTATAGCACAGAGAGGCTGTTGCAGGACAGACTTTCAGTCTCCTGCCCCACAGCTTCACCTGCCCCCTATGCCTCAGGTCACTAGCTTATGATGTCAGATGGCACCCAAGGAATACACTTGCTCTGATTATCCTATGAAGATAGGCTGAAGGAACTGGGCATGTTCAGCCTGGAAAATAGAAAGCTGCAGGAAAGCAGCCTTCCAATATTTAAAGGGAGTTTATAAACATGAGGAAAATCAACTTTTTACATGGGTAGACAGTGATGGGACAAGGGGAAATGGTTCTAAACTAAAGGGGAGATTTAGATTAGTTGTCTGGGGGAAGTTTTTTACAGAGAGTGGTGACGTTCTGGAACAGGTTGTCCAGAGAGACCGTGGATGACCCAACGCTGGAGGTGTTTAAGGCCAGGTTGGATGGGGTCCTGGGCAATATGATCAAGTGCTTGATCCAGTGGCTGGCAAATCTGCCTGTGGCAGGGGGGCTGGAACTTGATGATCACTTAAGTCCCTTCCAACCCAAGCCTCTCTATGATTCTATGGTTTTATGAAACTAAAGGAGGATGTCAGGATGCCATCTGTGCCTGGAGCTCAGCTTCCTCACTGCTCCAGAGCCCAGACCACAGCAACATGGACTTTCTCCTGGATTCAAAAACTGACTTATGGTTTCTCAGTGCCTTCAGCTCCCTCAGCTGCTGAGGATATTGTGTATATTGTGTAGCGTATAGGGCTCTTACTTTAATGCAGTGTCATTACTGGGTTAAATATTTATTTTTGTGATTAGCTTTTTCACCCATTCACAAGCTTTTTATTACTGAATTCCCCATATAGTTTTTTAATTCAGTTTGTTTTTACCTTCCAGTTAGAGGGGAAATAACAGAAAGGTTAAATCTGTGTTATGTCACTATATTCAGGCATTTGCAGCTGGGATTAAGGCATGGACAGTGATATGGGGCACAAAAGATGAGCTGGGAGAGTGTGGTAGGTATTTAGGAGCATTTTATCACCTTTGTGCCAGTGGAAGAGAAGCCACTTCCATGTGGCTTCCCCTTAAGGACAGCCGATGTACCCAACAGTGCCCGCACAGGAAAATCTTTGGGATTCCACAAGGGATATTTGACCCCTGTCCAGCCAGCCCCAATGGCTAGTCTCTGCTTGGAGTATTGGCACTGCATGTTGACAGATGAACAAATGATCGGAGTGAAAATCTGCAGGTTCAGGCTAGATTGTCCCAGTGAAATCTTCACCTGGCATTGCCAGTAGACATGAACATGAGTCCAAAGAGCTGCTGGCTGGCCAGCAGTTTGTTCGGAGCTTGGCTTCTCTGTGCAGACTGTCAACAGTATACAATCAGGCCTTTGTTAGATGGCTGGATTTGGACTCCATCTTAGGCCAGACTAGTAATGCCAACTTAACTTTCATAGACTGTTGATGCCAGAAAAGTCTTGAGTCAGAAACTGATAGTCAAGAGGAAGAATTTGTCTTTTTGTCGAGATTCTTCATGTGAAAACCAAAACCAAACCAAACCAAATCAAAACAAAACAAAACAAAAAAACAGACAAACAGCTTTATTAGTCTTGTTTTTATTACATGAAACTTTTCCCAGCATTGGCAAAGGGCTGATGGGCAGCAGATAGACCAAGGGCAATTGGCCCTCAAGGGTAAGCTAGAGGACACAGGATGACCATTGTCACAATAAATGGAGTCTGCCACAGGGAAGTAGTCGTATGGTCAGTGGCAACTGCTCAATGAGGTGAGGATCGTTTTTAGACTGGTTCTGCTGGGATCTTGTTTTCTTTGCACTGGTGATTCACCAGAAAGCAATTGCAATGAGGCTGATAATGAGGCCAACAGGTGCTGATAGGAGCGGAGGAACTATTACGTTGATGGCTGAGGAGATTTTCTGAAATTATTTGTTTAAACAGGAATGGGCAGCATTCACGTGGGTATGCTTCATTTCATGTCAATAAGGATTGACATGAATTCCTCCCCTGTCATACAAGGAACTCCTATTATTAACTCCTATTATTTCTTCCCTAAGAAATTCCAACCCAGTAAGTTGCTTTAAGTAGATATGGATCACGTGATATCAGATCCATTTTAAAGGAATTGGTCTGTACCAGAAGAGTGTCAGTCCAAATCTGGCTTTAAACACGAACCATTCTGTTTTCCTGGTTGTACCATCAGAGTCCAGATTCATGTTGGTTCTTCCTTAGTATCCTTAGTATTCTTCTTCAGTATTTTTATTCTTATGAATTCAGAACAACTGAAATTTCAAAATGCTCTATAACTTAATTCTATTTTTATACAGGCATACAATGTTTGAATAATGAATTTGAAAGAAAGGTTCTTAAAATTATGATTAACTCCAGTTTCTCAAATATTGTCCTAAGTCTTCCCCTAAGGAATACAGAAAAATATTCCAACTCTGCATGATGAAAAAGCTTTAATGCAAAGAGCTCTCCACAGGACTGTTTTCATTTTGCAGTGTATTTTAAACATATGGACAGGGCAGACTGTTAATTATTTCTTCTCCTTTTGGCTCAGTTCCATGTACAACTCAGCAAAAGCAAAGCTCTAGAAACTATTCAATGGACAATAAATGGCTCTCCGTTTGCTGAGTGAGAAATAAAAATGATGGAAGGGTGTTGTGACTAGCTCTTGAGGCACTTATTGGCCAACAAAAAAAGTATCCTTGCCCTTTCTTCCCCTGGCTGCTGTATCCTGACATGACCAGAAGGTTATGTGTGGCTTCTGAGGGACACATGCAGGAAGATCTAGTCTCAAGAGCCAAAGACATTGCAGGCCAAGGCTGTATGCAGTGCCCTTTGCTATATGCTGGTGGCTCTGCAGTGAATGGGTGGCAATGACAAACAATGATATCTGTAATGGAAGGGTTGTATCTAAATACACCACAGGTGAACTCCTCTGGGCCTGCAGTTGCCCTTGCCTGTGGGTCAGTGGCTTCCCACAGAAGAGCAGAGCTTGTGCCGGTCTCTCACAGCTTGCCCTCCCTTGCAACCACTTGAACACCCTCTTCTCCCAGCAGTGCATGCCATGTGGTACAGCTGGCTGGTGCTTATCTTTTTCTCTGGGAACCAGCTAATGTATCTACACTCCATCTTCATCAAGTCCTAACATTCAATGAATACTTAATTACTCCAATGCTTGCTCTGTAAGAACACTTTTATTCTGTTGCAAACATTTTTCAAACATAATGGGGATGAGGCCCCTGCGTTCTGTCATTTGTAGTCTGCACATGTAGCTACAGCCTGAAAGAAAAAAGAATGAACAGAAATGAAGTATTAGCGTGATAGTTTTAGATGGCATAGAGGAAAACATGTTTTTTTGGTTTGTTTGTTTGTTTTGTGCTTCTTACTAGAATTGAAATGCATGGATAAAGAGGGGAGATGCACAGATTTCATTACTAATTGTCTATTTTTCACTATTACAACTGCTTTGAAATCTGAACATACCTCATATCCAGTAACAGATTCAGCTGCACAACAGCCCTGTAACATTAAACCTGGAGGACAGCCCTGGCCAGGATAGTAGGCTTTGTTTTGCACTCGAAGAAATACAGGGACAATTAAGTCTAACTTAACTGTCCAAATTTGCTGCATTCCTGGGGTGGTGATAAGTGTGAGTTACAGCACTTAGACCTCCATCTCAGATACCTTCCTTCTCTCACTTGTGTTCCAAGAGAGAAAGAGGTGGTAGCCATATCAGCTTCAAATCTTCCAGGAGAAGATTGGGCTCCAAAAATATTCCTATTCTCCACGGGTTTCCTTGCCAAGAAGTTAAATGCAACCTTGCATTAAGCAGATGGAGGCTTCTTCCTGTCCTCCCTTCAGTTGCTCTAGTCATATTTTTTTTCTGCACAAAGTCCTCGCTGATCTGCCTGTACCTGGAACTGCAGGTAGGATTCAGAGGACAAGCCCAGCAAGGCAGGATCATGTTTGAGAGCTGTGATCTCCTCAGACCCTTTGTGCCACTCCATACTGCACTGTGCCTGGTGAACGGGCATGATGACCCCCTGGGAGCAAAAAGCTGTGCCACAAGACAGTCCCAAACTTGCCAAGAGGGAAAGGGCAACATTGCTGGAGTGCTGCCTGGGGCCATTTCCTGATGCAACTTACTGACGGCTGACGGAACGGCATGAGAAAGAAAGTGAAAAAAAAGTATTCAACAATGCAAAGGGCTCAGTCCTGCAGCTGTGTCCAGAGGTCTTCTGCCTCACATCTCAGCAGCGCCCTGTCCACCTCAATATGATGGATGTACAGCTCAGACATACATGTAAATGCACACTCTTTGCATGCCTGACTAGCTTTTTTCAATGCTTTCCATGTTTTAAAGAAAGGTTAATATGTTCATTCTGTTTTGTGTCTGAGTCAGACATAACTGCTGAACACACAGAAGGATGGCTTCATTCAGTCCTCTGAGATGTGCTCACTGGGATGTTCCCCTGCCACTAGGCAGAACAAGCAGGTTGCTTCTAACCATGGTGATTCACCAGCTTTCCCTTTAGAAATGAATCCCCTCAGAGAGCATACAGGGTATTTCCCAGCTGGGATCATGATGACGTTGGTAGGATTTAGTGAATGTATTCATCCTGTCTCCTGTTCCTCTTCCTGCAGGATTTCAATGCAAATGAGTAGGGATTAGGCCTGTGACCCCCTTCCCTTCCATGGCAGGACTGACTGCAAGGCAACTGTGCCCTCCCTGCTCCAGAGGAACGTCCACACACCACAAAGCATGGGTCAGCATGGCAAAGCTTGGCGTGGCACAGAACAGCATGACTGGGATGCTCACTGGAGGTGGATGCAGATGGGGAAGAACTTGCAGCATCATGCCCTCAATCATTACAGCCAGGCAGGCTGCTGTTTGCAGGCCAGTTTTGCACTGTGCTTTAGCTTCTCACCCCTTGTGAGATCTCAAAAGGAAATGAAAATGCAAAGCTGGGGCACTGGCAAGTGAAGCTGGCAGCAATGCAGTCTGCAGTGCCATCCTGCCCCCAGCCTCCCTCTGCCTAAGTGTCATTCTAACATAGTCTATGTTCGATTTTTGTGTTTATTTTCCCCCAGTTTTCCACCCTGAGGCAAAATTCAGCTCTGACACCGGCACACTGCTTTGCTTTCCCCCAGCCCAGAGCTCCCAGTTGCTGACAGGGTGCAGCAGCCTCTCTGGAATGGCTGTCACAATCCCACCACAGGACAAGCAGGATGCCTTCCAGATATGTAGTACGAGATACTTGGAACAGCTACAAAAATGTGGAAATGCAAGACGGTGTGCATATTAGATTGGAATACTGATTAGATCCAGAAATAAAGGGCTAGGGTAGCCAAATTAGTTGGGAAGCCAGCATTTTGTGTCATTTATTATTCTTTGGCTGGCTTGAATTGGAAGAGGAACTGACTGAATGCTTAAGTGACACGTTGTCACATACCAGTACTGTTTGTGTCAGTGGTTTTGGCAGAGGACTTGCACAGAGCAGGGAGCAGGCATGCCTGGCTGTGGGAGCTGGACTGCAAGAGGCACTGGGAGGTTGGGGACCGAGGTTGGTGGTGACAACCCACATATGGAGGCACCCTGAGCCACCAGCCAGGAGGGACCTCTGCCCTTGAAGGGCTCTGAGCACCAAACACTAGCTGCTAATATAGCCTTGCATCAGGGAAAGTGGTCAAGGCCTGTGGAGGAACCTCTCCATGGAAAGACTTCTCTGCTAGAAAAGTGGGATGTGTCAAGTTAAGCCTGAAAGTTTGCTCGGGGTTGATCTCTCCCTGGGCTCTGCCCTCTCCTGCACAGCTCGGCCACTTGCCGGGTATTTCTGGATGTTATCATTTAACCACCTCTCTGCCAGCTTCTGCTGAGTCCACCAGAGGACAGGCTGGCATGTTAGTCAGCATTATCACCTGCTGGAAGCCGGGGGTCAGAGGGATTTTGCTATTTTTATCCTGAGTTTCTTGCTCTGCAGACAGCTTTCTCACCTCTCATGAAGTGTCACTGGATGAGGACCAGTGTCACTGTGTCACAGGGTGATCTCAGCGTGTCAGCCCCAAGGTCTTGGGAAAGTCCTGACTAGAGAAAAGGATGACTGCACGCAGCGGGGCCTGGTCTGCGGTGCTGCCAACAGCCTCTTGTTTATTTTTTAATTTCTTGCCTCTGAAAAGAGAAAGATGCTTGTGAACAGCAAAAGCAAGCCATTCACTGATTAAAGAAGGAGAAGGTCATGCCATCTGTATAATGTGATCTGGGATGTAATCATTTATGTGACCTTAACCTGAGTAGTTTCTGTCCTCCATAAGACTCAATCTCCAGTTTGCTGGAAGTAAATCCATCGAAGTCCAGCCAAATAAACTGGTGGTTTGATGTGTTCTGAGGTACATGTACTAAGGCATGCCTGTGAGGCCAGTGTTCCAGCCTGTATTTCATGAGACACTTGTCGTTAAACAACACCTTTACTTCAGGAAGTGTCAGATATCAGGCCCCAGCACTGCAAACATAAAAATGGTCACACTCCAGTCATGGCTGCAGGGAGGCCCATGGAGCCTGTCAAAGCACAGTCCTGAGCACGGTTGTTAGACCAAGGCAGTTAAATGATATCACTAGCAAGCCATTCCACTGACTTTGTCTTCTCCAGTTGAGAGCAGTGGCTGCTGGACACAGCTAGCTGGAGGAGACACTTGAGTAAAGGGGCATGGTGGCAGAGAAAGAAAGAAGCAGAGCCCTTGCTGTGCATGAAGGTGAGAAACAGACTCCGCAACGTCTTCTAGGGTCACTGTAAAAACACACAATGTTTGACATTTTACTCGGATCCAGTTGACCCTACCAATACAGTTCTGAGGCAAGTGGGATGCATGGATGTATCCTCTTTGTATTCCTTTTACTGGCAGCTGGACCAGTTTAGAACATGAATTTCAGACTCTGTAATCATATCTACATCTTTCATTCCAGCAGAATGCTGACAGATTAAGGGATGTGATAAAGACTCTTTTGTCATAATAGAAAAGGGCTTGTATGGGTTTTGCAATGAAGATATGATAAAGCTCTAAGAGGGCTGTACAATTTTATGCTAATCCCTGGGAAGCAGATCAATATCAAGGCAAAAGGCATAATGTTTTTACAAAAGGAGAGATCAGCACAGATGTACTCAGATGAGAGGCAAGGCCAGAATCAAGTTGCCAGGTGATGTTTGTCGTACAAATCAAATAAGAAAAGATTTCCTCTTGCAGGCATGGTAATCTTGTTTTTGTTCTTCAGGAATCATAAATGTTAAAACTGGAACGAGCCTATCTGAACTGGTTAGTACATCAGGTCTCTGAATTCTTTATTGCTCTGTGTTGATGCACGGCAATTTATATTACCTGGAGACCACTCATGTACACTTATGGACATCATTAAAAAATTAAATAACATTTAATCATGCGCCTCATGCAGAATTCATCACAGACAGCAGATATTTCAAACAAGAGCAGGTTTTCCCCTGCTGTACATCAGTACAGAGCAGTAGGATAAAAATTAAAAGACGAAAAAGTATGAATATCTAATTTGGAGTGAGCATAGTAATCAAAAATGATGGTTCCTTGACTAAAAACAATTGAATTTTGCAGACATGCCTGGAATCTGTTATATATTTGTGTCTTTGAGAAACATATTGACTGAATTACCTCCTAGTCGCAGCTCATAAATTAAGTACATTTCTGATCTATTTCACAGGAAAAAAAGGGGGTGCAGAAAGGGAGCCTACAGATAGGACCTGGTTCTGTGAAGGCATTCCACGCACTGAGTGATTGCGTATCCTCATTTGATGAGAACAATGGGAAGAACAATAGGAGTAGAGTTCAATATTAGTCTTGAGACAACTGATTAATTCCACAGACACTACAGATTATTTTCTTGTAGCCCTGGGCAATCTCTATCCTTCCTTCCAAGATGTACTCACTGGCCCATCTGTGCCCCATTCTCCACTGGGCTGAAGTTGACGATGGAGAGGAGCATGGGGGGGAGAGCTGGCTGTCAGCCCTTGCACCTCAACCAAACAGAGATGAGGGGAACTGCAATGCAGTGGGGTAGGGAGGAGGATGGCAGTGAGCAGGTTGGGTGGGCAGGGTGAGAGACTCTGGGAGTGGGGCTTTGGGCCCAAGGGAGGAGAGCTGCAGCAAGTTCTGCCCTGGGGACACAGCAGGGCTGTGTACTCCCTGTCTGTCAGGGATTCCCACATCAGATATGCTCACTTGACGAGCCAAAAGGCATCTCTTAAAATCTCCCCCGACTGCCACAGCCCTGCAAACCCCAAAGGTTGCTGAATACACACGCAGCAGGTAGTGCAGCTATCTCCATCACTGTCAAGGCTGAGACATGTCCTTAGTGCTGCTTTCCCAAGCTCGCCCTTCAGAGACAAGTTAGCTGCAAGTGGGCTGGGTGCTGCTCCTTTTGTTCCCAAACAAACACTTCATAGATCCCGCCAGATACACATCTGCACACACAATTACAGATCCGTCACCAGCAACTTAATTTGAGGAGAGCAGCACAGGTGTGAGAGGAGCACTTGTAGCCTGCACAATATTTTTTTATGAGCTTCAGCAAACACAGTGCTCCATATTGCATGGGAGCAACTGAGCCAAGACTAAAATGTCCCCCCCCACCATACAAGCTGTTTCAGGAGAGTTAAGTACTTTGAATTTGGGGATCCATAATTCTGGGTTTATGCGAGCACATTCTCTTTTCAGCCTACAACTTTTATTCAAATGGTGGGGGGGGGGGAGGGAAATAGGAATTTGGCCTTTTTCCAGATTTTGCAGATGTCAGATAAATTTTCTCTCATCAGACGGCTTCGCAATGACTCCAAAGTCATTATACACACATGTACACACACGTGGACTCTTACAGTGACCATGCTCAAGGCAGACTCTCTGTGCCCGTGCTGCCCTGTTTACCTGTTTCTCAGTAAGTCACACGCATTGCAGACACTGATTTACTGCACTTACCTGTACAGCACACATTGCAAGTTCAGTTTGTCTTGGACTCCACAGGGTTAATATATCCTGGTGCGAGCTAAGCCTTGTAGGTCTGAGGAATCTAATTGACTCTGCACACGTGTTTTGTACCGTTAATTCCACTGTGGTTTCTCTACCTGGAGAAATAGGGGCCATCGGTGAATAACCCGACTAAATTGTAGGCATGACTGGCATTCCGCACATTCTGCCCGATGCAGCCCCAATGTAGCTGGGGGCAGGAGGAGGCGGCTGTGCCATCCCTCAGCCTCTGCTGGCTCACGTAGTCCAGCACCGCGGGGGATTCCTGGTAAAATCGGCAATTGATGTTGCCAGTTATCACAGAGCACTCATTTCCTGAGATCTGTGAAGTGAAGACAGTCACTGCTAATAAACGGAATGTTTACTTAATTTCCTCCACCCTTTCAGTTGAAAAGATAAAAGCAAAACAAACAGCGCTAAGTGTATTATGATGGGGTTAGCTAATTGAACTCTTTGGCAATTTCAGAGGTGGGAGAACATCACCGCATATTTGCGCAACTGCATGAGGCAGCAGAAGGAAAGCTACGTACGTGGAGTTTAGTTAGCTTCCATTGTCAGTAAGAAGCGTGTTGGTAATTCCTCGCAACTTTGGGATTTTGGATGTCATCTTCCAAGCTCATTCTTCTTTCCAGATAAGTCTTTTTCTGATGCCACCAGTGCACATTTGAGTGGGCCTTTTCCTCTCAAAGTCCTTGAGCAGCTGCTGCATTCACAAGGAAAAGAGTGGAGATGGCTTGTTCCTACTGCTCAGTAGTGGCTATGCCAAACCAGCCCCTGCTATGGTAACTGCTCCAGTACCCTAAAGTGATCCCTATGGTGACCCTAAGGTTTGCCCTGCCAAATCGTTGGCATGACTAGGGCTTCCAAATCCAAACCACACCAACCAACCTCACAAAAACCCCACATCTCCAGATAAAAGTAAAATGTGCGTTGCACATTCCTTGTCCTAGGAGCAAAGAAAGATGTTTAATGAAGTTCTTGCAATGTTATCTCCCAGACCTTCCTTACTCCTACAAATATCCATATTCAGCTTTTAGAAGGGGAGTGTAATTTCCCCAGCGAGTGATGGTTGAGCAAAACTGAGATAGTTATGAGGCATGTTGCCATTTTAACTATAAAGGCTACTGTGGTAGAAGCTATAAGTTGAATTTACAACAGAAACAAACAAACAAACAAACAAACAAACAAAAACCTTGTACAGGCAGGAGATGATAAATTCCAGTACTTGACAATGACATATTTTTACAGTAGGGATAATTCAGCATTCCCCTCCAATGAAGCTGCATTCAAAATCCAAGCCATTGCTTGATCTAATCTCTGAAAGCAGCCACTATTTGCATCACAGGCTGTAACGAAAATGTGGATGTGAACAGCACTGGAGAACCTGAATGACAGGGTTAACCCCAAGATTTCTAGTAGTCTGATGTCTTTGCTGGACTTCCTTTTTCTCAGAGGACAGAGCATATTTCTGCTCTCGGGAAACTAAGTCATATCTCCTATGAACTGATCACATTTGCCCTGTGACCAGATGATAAAATTGCAGACAGCAAACCTCCTTCAGGTGTCTTCAGAGAAGCCATCAATGTAAGTCTGAGCTCGGGGGTTTGGGCAGTCCTTCCAGGCCTTGCCCTTCCTCAAAACCAAAGGGAAACATGAAGCCAGCCTTGTGCCTGCCCACGTGAGGGACACAGAGGTGACTAGTGGTAAGGGATTTGCCCTTGCTTGGCCACAGGTACCCAGATTTCAGGCACGGGACAGAGCTGCTCTGCTCCTTGAACACCTGATACAAACTGGGACCAGGCTTTGAGTTTCTAAGGAGCAGCTGTGGATGCCCCATCCCTGAAGGATGGGCAGGTTGGACGGGGCCCTGGGCAGCCTGATCTAGTGGGTGGCAGAGGCACTGGAACTAGCTGATCGTCAGGGTCCCTTCCAACAAATGCCATTCTATGATTCTATGAAGGAACAGTTTTCCTTAGATCTGAGCTTAACCATTCTCTCACCATTCTTGAGCTGCTTAGCAGCCTGAGAATTACCATGACCTTGTTGATCTAACTCTGTCAACTCTGTTTTGGAAAAACAACAATAATAGCTGGGTTTCAGAACCACTGTTCCCATAAGCATACAGCCTGCTTTTGTCCTTCGCACAGGGTGTATAGGTCACAAGTTGTATTATTATTGTTATTTCTAAATCAGCTCTTCTAGGTGTGTCTCCTGCCTTTTATAAATGGGAGTGTTATGTCTTGCAGCTGAGCAGCTATCCAGATATTAGGGTTTGGGTTTTTTTTTTTTTTTTTCCCTGTTTTCTCATGCCTATGGCATCTCCTTCAGAGCACAAGGCTCAGCCAGAGAAAATGAACCCATCCCTGCTTGCTCACACTGCAAAGGATCCAGTGGGCTTGAAGCTAGTCCAAAAATGGTAAATATAGAATGAATATCTCGGAAATTGATAAAACTGGGACCAAGGAGCAGAAATTTAGCTGATAATATAGAGGATAGAAGAGGCTCAGCCTTCTTTTGAGCCCCTAAGATACTGGACTATTACTCTGGGGCTTCTCTTCGACATGGGCAGGATTCCCCATGAGAAGAGCCCTTCCTGCTGCCTTCTGGGCAGGCTGCGGCTCTCAGGCCGGGAAGGCAGAGGCAGTTTCCCAGCACTCCTTGTGACTGCCTGCTGTCATCCTCTGGGTGCCCAGGGACTGGCTCGGCAAGTTCGTCAGCTCCTACTGCCTGCCAGAGGATACTGGTTAATTGCTGTTGGATTGCTGAGCGATGAGCATGTTAGATAGCAGGAATATTAAGCATTGTTCCACTACCACCCCCAAACCAGTATACCAGATACTTCCTCTCAAAGTACAGTTTCTTCCCAATTCTAATGAATGTATCTGTTTTAAACCTCATACGCTGTTATAGTGTAGTGTTTAATCAGTGGGGATGAATGGTCAGTGCTAAACTTGATAGCTCAAGTACAAGTTATCACATAGTGGAATCCGGTCACTACCCAGAAAAAAAGGATGATGTAAGCAATTTTTTTGAATTTTCAGTCTAGTCAGATGCAACGATGATTTTTCCAAGACTTTCAGCCAATTTCCTTGATGTTTTTCCCGCAATGCATTAAGACTCCTGTTATGCAAAAAAAAAAACAACAAAACATAAACACATGCACAATACCAGTAACAATTCACAGCTAATTGTGTTAACGATAAGATTAATACCTTACTGAAAAAGGGCCTGAGTGGCCAAGAAGCAGTGATGTTCAGTGGACTCAGTAGCAGCACACTACTCCAGACTGCTGGTGAAATCCCAGCCACTGAAATGCACTGTTTCCAAGCCAATCTGCAGGAGGAAATTCAGGAGGATGTTCTCTCAGAGGGTGATGAGGCACTGGCACAGCTGTCCAACGAAGCTGTGGGTGCCCCATTCCTGGAGGTGTTCAAGGCCATGTTGGATGGATCCTTAGGCAGCCTGAGGTGGGGGTGACAGCCCTGCCCATGGGAGAACTAGACGATCATTAAGGTCCCTTCCAACCCAAGTCATTCTGTGATTCTGATTCTACTAGCCTGGGACGGGCTGCTCAGGGCCATCAGATCCACGTCTCCAGTCACTCTGCCACCCTGCAGCATCCAGGACAGCAAGCACCAGCAGTGATCCCGAGTGCCAGACCCACACCACCGATATCCAGGTGAGGGTCATGCTATGTGGGGCAGAAGAGGCTGCACTACTGCACAGTGCCTGCGTTGCCACAGCGGTCGCACCCATGCCCAACAGCTGGGAGGAGTGTTTTGGCAGCAGAATCTGCCACTATCTGTTGTCTTTGAAATTGCTGGCAAGGTGATGAAGGGAGCGTTATGAGCTCAGATAAAATACATAGGTGGCCAAGTCCAGCTTCTTTGATTAGACCATAGCCTCTGTCAAGCACATCCTTGCAGCACAGCTAGTCAAGACTGGAAAGCCATCTTTTCACTTGGGAAACCTTAGGAACATCTGGGCCTTGGTCCACTACTAGGTTTTGCCAGCAGTGTGGGAAACCCACAGCAATAACTGCTGCAGCTCTGTGAGCTGGAGCCCCGTGGCACTTTCCTGAGGGGAAAGTACATCTGCTGATGTTTCTTATTTCATTATGAGCCACACAAGAGGACTTCTTTGCTACATGTCCCTAGGTTAGACTGTAAAAAAAAAAACGAGCACTCACCTTTCATAGACAAAAATGGCTCCATGAGATATTCTAATCTCAGTGTAGGTCTCCTGGATTATTATCACTTATAATTAGTTTTCTAACTGCTGTGACACGCACCAATTTTTCATCTGTAAGAATACTGGAGAGTTGCAAGAATCAGGAGGGTTTGCCAAGACATCTGCATCAAGGTTTCCAGTGTAGACAAGGAATATGTCTCCTACCTGGGAGGTTTGCTGTGTTTCAGCCAAACATGTTTTATCTGCCAGGGTTATGGCAGCATTAGGAGTTCTGTTTCAGCATGGGCTTTAACTCTTTTTTTTTAATAATAACATATATTTTGAACATTAATGTATTTTTCACTGTGAGATGGTGACTAATTAATGGAGAAGCAGCACTTTGAATTCACTCCTGTCAGTGTTTTTCCTGTTTAATGGCTTGTCTCACTTTGTACTCATCAGAGCACCTTGAAGCCTGGAGCAGCTTGGTGCTTCCTGTGTCCCAACACCAGAACAGCAGTTATGTTGAGCATTTTGTACCAGCGAGCCTAACAGCTGAGGTGTACATCACGCTGAACCAGCTGAATTTAAATACCATGATTAACAAGCTGATGTCTAAATGCTGTCACTTACCAAATAGCCCACTAGCCTAGAGAAAAGCTCGCTGGGCTGCAAACAGAGAGCAGCAGAGTCAGAGCTGCTTTAATTCCTCCACTTGCATCATGGGCTTACGCCACATACCGCACCCAGACGAAAGCTTCAGAAGAGCTGTGCTCATTAGTACAGACCTTGGAAGAACAGTTTGTTTTATTGCCTAAGATGGAAATTAAACTAACATTAGTTACCTTTTTTTCTGTTAGTTTAATTAGCAGCCCACCTCCTTGTAACGCAAGATGTGCTTTTCTCCCTCTGCTGCTCCCTAAAGGCAGTGGTAACGTCCCACCTACACGGTTCTGCTGTTTCTAGTTTGAGCCTGGACCTGGCGAGGTATCTTTACAGGTTTCTAATGGCATATGCATACAACTTGGCACTTTTTTAATCAGACTTAGGCAGAAAAGCAGTCTTCTCTTTTTAAGGGCAGAGTAAATTCTCCAAGGCATTTTAATGTCAAGGCAGGTCAGCCAGACTAATATTAGCTCTAATTACCACTCTGACTCTTCTTATCTTCCTTACCTGCAGCCCCTTTCTTGCCTGAGACAGAATGAATAATAAAGTGCTTCCTATCTCATCACATCAGCTTGCTGAGCAGCACAAGGAGGCACGCTCAGCAGCAGCCACAATACATGGGTTTGGAGTGCGGAGTCTGACCCAGGTATTGTTCAATGAACGTGTGATTCAACATTCTTTACTACCAGCCCTGTATCCACCAGGCCATCTGGCAGTACGGATTAATACAGGTCAGAAGTGAGCCCACAGGAACATTTCTATCCTATTTTTAACTGTGTGCTTTGGGGAATCTGTGCCAATTTGCACCACAGTCGTGACCTGTCTGTCCTGGTGTAACAGCTCCCCTCTCTTTTTGATGGCCTTTGCATGGCTGAGTAACATTGTCCCAGCTACACTGAGGAGACCTTCAGAGGTGGCACCTCCAAGGATCAGTCTACCAGTTTTAAGGCCAGCTCACGTTTCCATTGATCTCCTGCAAAAGCTCTTTGGGAGAAGTTCAGCATTATGTCCACCAAGGTATTTCCAAATCATGCCAAGCAGAAAGGTGAATCTACACCTTTCTGCATCCCTACACCTGGCAGAGCTGGTTCACACAGATCCTGATGATTAACCTAAATTTCCTGGCTGTTAAGGAAAAGAACCACCTGAAATATTAAGGAAAGAGTCATCCACCTCTCCCTGCTACTCAGTGCTTCTCTGCTTTAGGGTGAAAATTGGACAAGCAAAACAGCTTTAGAGCTGCTTTATGCTATCCATATACATTGCCTGCGGTGGGATGAGCACAAGTGGGCAATGTGACAGGCCTTGCTCATGTGAGCGCCTCCACGATTGGGACCACTGAGCACAGCCAGATGACTAACCCTTGCCTTTCTCTGTTTGTGACAGCCAAGTGTGTGGACAAAACTCTCGGCTCAGCTGAGGCTGGTAGCTATGCTTGGGTCCATCAGGATTCATTTAAGACAGGTGGAAGGTGATTTCATTCTCTGCAGATGTAGACAGAGCAGTGGAGCCATGCTGTCGGTATTGTGCATGCATGAGTTCAGGCACAGCCATGACTGAAAACTGAAGCATGTTGGCAGCAGACAAGGATAAGTTTGATCTCAGTTTCGGTCTGGTGAACGTGCAAACAGAAGAGAGCCAAACCTGCTTACAGACCAGCACAGCAATATCCAGAGATTGTGACCTTGGGGTGTAGGTCAGAACAGACTGTGGGAGGTCCTGTCAAAGGCCTACAGACAATAAGAACTTCAGATCTGCTGGGAAAATATTATCTGCCATTAGCACAACTGAATCAGCAGATAAATAATTGATAAATAATGTCCCGTGGCTCTCAGGTTTTTGGCACAGTGTGTGGCACCCAAAGTTTCACTTCTGGACTCATGGAGCCACGGTCCATGGGAATTCAAAGTAACTGATTTTGGCTCTTTGCACGTAGGTAAACTTCTGTTTAACAAGAAGAAACATAAGCAAAATGTAGTCATAAAATTGTGAAGTAGATGATTAATTTAAACACTTAGAGGATTTAATACTAATAGGGAAACTTAGGAAAGGCTGGGAGAAAAAAGAGTTTCTACAGCTGATTAGTAGGAAGAAACAAGTGCCTTCTCACCATCCTATTTATTTTGGGTATGGTTCAGAAATAATTCATCAGCTCATGTATTTAAATGTCAGGAAAAGGCTTCACATCATTCCTCCCACCTCATAACCAGGAAGATGGACAAGGAGGGGAGGTGCTAGTAGGATTTGCAGGTTTGGCCCTGAGCTGCCCCTGTACAGTGTCACCATTGTGCTGATTACTGAAGGCTGAATCACTGATAAGTGAACGGCCCCTGCCAAGAATTGAAAACGTTTTGCTGCTGTGAGAACAAAAGTATGTAACAAAAGTTAATTTCCAACTCTTTGGGTAATGGCATGCCTTGAAAGGGGAGGGCGGCTTAAGAAGTGATTTTTCTTCCATGGATTTTCTACTGAGGGCTATTAAATGCAAACACACCTCATCTTTCTCACAGAATCCCTGCGCCAGAAATCGCTGGAAGCTGGAAAATTGTTCCAGGGAAATACCACTGCGTGCAGGCCCTTCTCTTTCACTCTCCCTGGGCACCTGGACTCCTGTCCAAGGCAATGTGCTGGGCTGTAGCCCTTGGTTTGATCCAGTGTGTTGCTTTTCTTACCTTCCTGAAGCAAGGAAATCCAATATATTTCAATTTGAAGCCTTTTTCGTTACCTTTATCCTATTAAAGGGCGGGGGTCCCATTTATTGCCTCTGAAACGACAGAGACATTTTGCACTTCAGCCTTGCAGGTAGCCCAAAGTGTGGCAGAAATCAGGAACGTTTGTGCTTGGCATTGTTACTGAATTTCACTTTGATTTTCAGCCATGTATTTTTGAATATTCTTCCCTGACTTGATTATCCTAGAAAAATCTCGGGGAACTGTATTGTAATTGCTATTCACCTTTTGTTGAACATCACCTTCTGTTTCATTCCTCTCCCTAACCCATAGGCACAAAAGTTGGAGGCAGGCTTCTGCCACGAGGCTGCAACCCTCCCAGCTACAAAAAGCATCAGGAAATCAGCGGGCACATCTGCCCACTGCAGTTTTAAATAAAACTGAAGGACTAGATGTGTGCCCTTCTAAAAATAAAAGGAAATCAGGCTATCTATTTGGTATTGAATAACAGCTAGGCATCCTCCTGAAAAACAAGTGTTCAGAAGTCTATTATTATTCCATGTGGATGTCTGAATCAACAAAACCACTTAACTTTCAAGCTAGTAAAACAGAGGTAGGAAAAAATTCCCAAAAAAAAAAAAACCAAACCAAAACAGAAAGGGAGGAGAGGGTCAGTTTCCCAACATCTAGCTAGGCTAGCCTGCATTGCTAATCACCTGAGAAAATTCATTCAGAGTAAAGGGCTGGTATTTGTATTCTTGGGGTGCCAGGGATTGGCAATCTTATTCTACAAACATCAAATGAGCTTTTGTTGGATATATATATATATACACCTTTCTTCATAGTTTTCTCCAAAGTAGCTTCAATGTAGTTTCATTATCACTCAACATGTAGATAATCCTTGCTGTGCCCACCTTAGGATGTGTAATCTGGAAAGATGTTAGCAACGCCAAGACCTTGTGATCATCTCTGTTCACTCTGACAGCTGTTAAAGGTATCTTAGCACAGATAACAACAAAAAAAGCATCCCAGGGATCAAATCATAAGCAAGAGGTAATACACCAGGAACCTATTTGGGTTCTAATATCTGGAAATGAGACACCCTGGAGCTAACTGGCTCTCTGTAAAACGCTGCAGCATGGTTGGTTCTGCCTGGCGTTCTCTCTTGGTCACACCTTGTGGTGGGGTGTGCCTGTTGGGAGTTTTACTGGAAACAACTTTATTTTTGGAGAAAGTGTAGGAGAGAAAATTGGCCTAAAAACTACCAAGCAACTTCTGCTGCTCTAGAGCTTTTCAGTCATTTATCCCAAAGCAAGCAATAAAGCAGCTGCTGGAAGCAAACAACAAAACAGATCAATGAAATTAGTTATAGTCACCTTCTTTTGCAGATTGTTTTCTCCTCGCTTCTTCCATATCCAGCTGAGAATTAACTCAGAAATCCTTGAATTTGTTCTAGACAAGCTTCCCACAACTACATAACAAATATTTTTCAGAAGAAATTTTTCTTTCAGTGACCAGCTCAAGCATACCATAATGTCCCCTGCAAATGCCTTTCATCTTTCAATGCAAAGCTTGGTTCTGAAGTCAATTTTACGTGTGTGCATATGTGTGTATCTATCTATATATGTACAAATTCCAAAAAGATTTTCAGAACTTTTGGTCTGCATAAAGCATTTCACCACCAGCACATTTCGCAGCATGGTCATGCCTTCTGGTCCTGCCAAGCTTGTGTTTCTTCAGGGAGGGCAGGGAATAAGATAGCTAAGAAATGTCGACTGTCCCCAGGGGCTGGCTCCCAGCCATAATTCATGCAGTTTGCTGCAAGCAGAGATGTGAGTAACACTTCCCATCTTGGCTCCACCCCAGAGACTAATGACTTTCAGTTTTCATTCTGTTCTGACCTGTGTTTCAGGCACTGGGAGAGCTGAAGAAGTTTTCATTTAACTAGTTCCCAGTTCATCTGATGGTTTTGGAAAACAGTGTCTTCACACATTTTTTTTTTTTTTTTCCTGAGGTGGCTAGACCAAACTCAGGACACAACCCAGAATTCTGGTCATGTCAAATCCTTTCTTAGAACATAGAAAAGAGTCCTTAGAGTTTGAAGGGACCTTTAAAGGTCATCTAATCCAACTCCCCTGCAATGAACAGGGGCACCTACAGCTAGATCAGGTTGCCCTGGGCCTTGAAATTCCCCAGGGACAGTGCATCCACCACATCTACAGGCAACCTGTTCCAGCGCCTCACCACCCTCACTGTAAAAGACTTTTCCCTTATATCTAACCTAAGAGCATAGATTTTATGTGATAATTTAAGAATTTTCAAAGTCAGTACATTGAGGAAAAGTAGATGACCCTTCTATATCCAGTACAATTACATGTGTATATACACATGTACATACATATATGTTCATGAAATATATGTATGTAAAAACCTAAGATGAACAATAAGTAGGGCAGTGTACAAGAAACTGCAAAAAATCCCAACTTTCAGATCAGACACATTATGTAAATGCAGCTCAGTTTGCATAGAAATCCATAGCAGAGTGCAATTAAAAACTATGTTTGTTTCCCATCTCTTATAAGAGACCTTTGTTTGTGAAAGTGGTTTAAAAAGTACTATTTCGCTGGGCAGACCTTAATGTTTATGTATTTGTTATTCATAAAGCAGTATTGACCAAAAAATAATAATAAAAATAAAAGACACAAAAGGTTGAGTATGTTCTGAAGAAAAAGTTGAACAAAATTCTGTGGTCAAACAAAATTGTCAGTGCGGGCTTCTCCTTTGTTCCCAAAATAAGCAAGGTGTCAGTTAAATTCCAGTTCACACAAGGTCATAATGATGCCTCCTTCCACAAATTACACTGCAGTTTTAAAGGAGGAAAAATAATCCAAGCCCTCCTCTTGGCTGTGCTGGCGGTAATAACACAGCGCTGCGGATGATGGTCATTCAGAAGACAGATAATCAAAATCGGTAAGCAGGTTTTCACTGGCTCAGTGTGAGTCAGAGTTCATAGCACAGAGTCAAATGGAGGATTATGTGGAGACCCAAGGAAAATAACCAGCTCGCTGGTCTGAACTTGATCCTTGAAGCTTGGATAATTTAGTGCTATAAAAAAAGTAGGTTGCTTTGTTTTCTCACCCAGACTTTGAATCTGTTGCAAGCTTTGTTCTATCATCATTAACTTCAGATTCAAAAATCAGTATTTCAGTTTGAGAGATCTCATATCCCATGAGGCCCCATTTGCTTTATCCTTTTGTATGAGCAGTCTCTGCAGCAAACTGCTGGCAAAATATTATTAAACTGATTGTGGAAAGTATGCAATATGCAAATAGGTGCAGGTGAGAATGCCTTGATAACTGCTTAGCATAGTAAAGACCCTTCCAAAAATTTCAGTTCAATATTACAAGTACAGTAGTCTTGATTTTCCTGGCAATTATCCACTCATTCAATTTTTCTTTTCTCTCTTCTAATATTCTTATAAGTAAAGAAGTTTTTTTCTATCAGACTCACAGTGAGTGGATGAGATCCATAAAATATACATACCATTCACAAAAGTGCCAGGCTTTACTCTTACTGAAAAATGTAGTAGTGATGAGTAATAGAAGTCCTCCCTTTGTGGAGGTGGAGAACAGCTCGTAACATTCCAGGCTTTTTTTTTTTCAGTACTGCTCCTGCATTTTAAGAGATCACATTTATTCTTGCTTGCTTTTCAGTTTTGACTGAAGCCAACAGACACAGGCAAGAATTCAAACCTGCATAAATCTCATTCTGCATTGCAAGCTTTGTGTAGGTCTTCAGCTTCTCACTGAGATATGGGAGCTTGACCTGAATAAGAATTCAGTCTTCTAAGTAGTCAGTGTCACCATAGCTGCTTTGCACGTGTTCATTGCATTTTATTTACTAGATCCTTTTTATTGTTTGTTTGTTTTTTGATACTATTAGTCATATAGTGTTGGCACAAAAGAAATCCTGAAATGATCTTACCATTTGGAAGTTCTTAATGCTACAGTGCCGCCCCATTACTTTATCGCTCGTTTCTTCACCATCTCTTTCAGTTTTTTCTGAACCATCAGCTGCTCCACTCCCCCTTGCCATGGAATCAGCATCTCTGAAGTCTCTGCATCCCTGGCAAGCAGGTTTCCATGTCCATTAGCCAGGCTGTAGCTGAACACGAATCCTTTTCATGTCCTGAGAGTGCTGGGGTGGATGACACTCTGACATTTGACCTGCAGTGCATCCCTTCCAGCTGCACCCACCCAAGTTTCAGCATCCACAAACTGTGCATCTGAAGGTTTTAGGCAATTGCTGCAGCCCAAATCTCACCCATTTGACAGATTCCTTAAGGACACACTAGATGTAAGCCAAGAAGCACAGATGAAGCAAGGATATTAAGAGTATTAAGAAGAAAGCAGAGTGAAATGCATAACCTGTCAGTGTGGCCACTCTTGGCTCTCGCCCTTCCTTAGCTCAACTCAGGCGAAGCCTCTTCATTTTATTTGCGTGACGGTGAAAAGTGCTCCTGTGCCAAGGGTCAGCACAATGCCTGTAGATCATTTCAGACCTTGGACTGGCCTTCTGGGCAGGGGTGAATTTTGCTCAGCCAACATCTTTATTATCTTGAAGTAATTTCCCACCTCTTGTGTTCGGTGCCATATGGAAAAATACCTCCGCTGAAGGAGAAAAAAAGAAAAAAGAAAAAGCCACAAAATAACTCCCTGTTTATTTGAAAGGTCTAGACGGGAATGGAATTTTCCTTTTCCCTAAAATTATCCAGATGATACATGTAGCATTGTAATTTTGATCTCTGTCTGTTAAGGACATACTCCTGCTCCCGCCAGCCTCTGTGCCTAACGCTCCCTCGACTGCAATGAAAGAAAAGCCCTCGAGTCAGAGAGAGCGAGACCTCTGTGGAAAGAAAAGCAATTAGAAGAAAATTCTAGCTTCATATTTCTGGTGATAAAAGAGAACAACTCAGATAAAAATGAATCAAGGAAACATGAAAGTATGTGGTCTCCAGGCAGAGTTTATGGTGAAGGAATATGTTGTTTCTTTAATGTTCCCTTTCTTAAATGTTAGACTAAGAAATCATGGTTTGATTCAGTTATAATTCAGCTGGTTCACATAAAATCTGATGCATTTAAAAGCTAGTTTCATAAACATGTCATTCACTGATGCTGAATGGAGGAATTGCAGAGTCTACCAAACACCTTCAAGTAGGTCATCTTTTAGGGATTAGTCTAAGTTGCTATCTGTTGACATTTCACATGTGACATCATAAGCTCCTTAAAATGAACGAAATTCCGTTCTTTCTTTTTCTGTTCTTTTTTCTTTCGTTTATTTATTTATTTTTGGCAAAGGGCAAGTGATAGCTAAAATGCTGTATAGCAGAAAGATTTGCTAAATTGGCCACTGATACGAGCTGCCTCCTGTTTTGGTTTCCTACTTCCGCGGAGCCTGTTTGCCACTAAATGCTTCTTGTGTTTTGTTTTGTTTTCTGGAAACTGGATCTTTTCTCTCAAACTGGAACTCAAAACACGATAGGAATGAGCAGAATACTCTTGAAATCCTAATCTGTCATCTTCCAATTTATGACGTGTTGCTCTATTATTTGTCAGAAGTTGTCCAGTAAGGAATATGGATGTGAGATTGATCCTGCAACTTTCAGTATCAGTCCTACTACTGATTTCATGTGTGACCTTGAGCAAGCCACCTGTGCTGGGTGCTCACAGGTGCTCATATCTGGACTCATCCTCTAGGCACCATATTTCCTGTTTAAATGACCCCTGAAGTGTTCTGTGCCTTGGTGCTCCTGTCTGCACATTGGATGTTAAGGCAGAGGAGCAAGGTCAGTGCAGCGGTCATGGGTATGGTGTCGTCCACATGCAGAATAGACTCAGGACATTATAGCAAGCAGATGTTTACTTTCCAGTTTGTAGTTTGTTATCAGCCAACATGATTCTCTGAGCAGGATGTTGTAGTGGGGCAGCATGGAGGGACTGCAGCTTGTCCTTCCTTTCCTGTTCACCCTGCACAGTAAATGCAGTCTCTGGTGTTCAGGGCAGCAAGAAACACACATCTGCACTTCAACCTGACATGGCTCCCTGTGACTAGTCAGGGGAAAACAGGATTAAACAAATCACTGGATTATCATGAATGAGACTAATAACTGAGCACAGTAAATTAAAATGAGAGATACTACACAATAATGTTTATTTTTACTGTGATGAAGCAGCAGCATTTTACTGCATGTTCTGAATACTTAAGAGCCATTGCATTGGCCATCTTGAATGTACTTGAGGAAAACATCCTCGTGAAAAAGTTCTCTTTTAAACCTTCACTGGCGAAAAAAAGAGCTAGTATGAATAAGAGTATGCCAAGTATGCTATTTATAAATGTCATTTATTTATACATCCTTTGTATATTTGTGTATTCATTGAGACCTTAATTTCTCAAGAAGCTTATCTCTGTATACTATTTACTTGTCTGGAGAGACTTCCCCTTTTGGACCAGTAAACTAAACATATAATTGTTTAGAAACTCTGTGAACTTGCCAAAATATGAACTCATGCGCATGGAAGGGGCAGGAGTTCAGATTTCAATCTGGCCACTGAGGGCGGCACGTGCTGTCCTAAGCCCCGTTAGTCAAGTTGTTCATCTGAGTTGCTCTCCAGAGGCTGTTTTATTGGGAGAGAAAAAGGGTCTGACTGCCAAGAAGGAGAATACTGTCTGCTGAGATGTATCAAGGCTTTAATAGGGAAAACAGAGTATTCCTTTTTTATTTTTTTATTTTTTTTATTTTTTTATTTTTCCTCCCCCTGTTTTGAGGGCCTCTGGAAGAGAATGCAGTCTGAGAAGTGGTGAGTCCCTGCGGGGCCAAACTTTCCCCCTCTGGGTTATCCTCTGCTGGCCTTACAACTCACTGTGCTGGACCACTGGCTGCCCCTTTTAATTGTCTATCTTCGACATGGTTAACGATCTCCTAATTCCTGGGTCCTTTCCTTGTCTTCTGTCCTGCTGTCCCCCATGTCTGGCAGACCAATGCAGCCTTTTTCCACATCCATCCTTCATGCAGTCCCTTTAGCAGCAGGTGATTTGTTAAACCAGAGCTTCTGGTTTTCCTCCATCCCTGGCAGCAACATGGTACATCCTATAGGCATGCAGCAAGGCAGCCCTTGCTAATGCTTTGCCTCAATCCCCTCCTTTCTTACTGAGGTCTCCCAGCATCAAAAAGCTTGGGAACACATCCTCAACCTGCCCATGTCTCGCAGGGGATGAAATATTTCAGTCTCCCCACATGTCTGGGCTCTTGCTGTTTCACTGCGAAAGAAGAGAAAAAAAAGTGCCCAACACAAAACATTCTTTGACTTCAAGAGAAGAAAAGAGTATATTTAAATGATGGGCTAGATACAATTCGATAATTACCATAATACTTATTGTAATAAGATTGTCTACATTTCTGAAGTGTGTTTAGTTCAGATGAAGTTAGAACAAGTGCAATTATAGCTGGGTCTCCTTACCTGATTTGCCAAAGGAAATCTTCAGCATGGCACCCAGCACCTGGGTCTTCACTCTTGAGGGTGCCTAGAGAATGAAGGGAACAATTTTTCACTGAGGAGGAAGAAGAGAAGCAGAAGGAGAAACTGAAGTCCTTGTCCTAGACTTGCACTACCCATGCTAATTTTCTGTGACATGCCCTCAAAATAGGCACTCACCAGACACCTGTAGCTAAATCTCAGTCTGTTTAACTGATACCAGAGGTGGAGACCACTTTTTCTCCCAGGATTTCTCTCTTAGTATGGTGAATCTGGTGAGTCTTGGCTCCGCCATCTATCATGGGCCCCATGTCCCTTCAAATGCACTTACTCTTGTGGCACAGTGGCAAATACAATGTGGCAATGTCAGGTAAAACTTTCACCATCCCAACTGGCTCATGGCTACCAGCAGCTATGTGGTGTCAAGATTTCTGTTTCGATCAAGTTTCTGCCTGTAAAATGCCAAAGTGTGTGGCTGACTTGGAGTCAGCCAGAGCAGGCAGTGAAGCAGAAACTGTGATGCTTGTGAGCTGGGGTCTGGAGAAGCTGTTCAACAGCAGCTCTATTTTTTTTTTTTTTTTTTTAAGTTCACAGATAACAATACAAAGCATTACAGCACCTTAGAGCCTGACAGTGTAGCTTCTTTTCCATAGACAATCCTGCACTCAGACAGTATTTCTCAGCATTTCCAAAGTCAGCAAACTAAACAAAAGCTGTTCTGTGAGCATGCGGAAGATGCAAGGGAGCCATGCAATGTGAACAGCACATAAGAAAAGCTAAAGCTTTCCGCCACTCACCCCATCATCTGAATAAGCTAGAGCAGTTCACTGCAAGGAAACCACACTGTGAGGAGATCACTGCAGCTCCCTTCTGCAGGACACAGCTCATCAGGTTGAATTTTCTTCTTGTTTCTTGGATAATTACCACAAGAAGCACACACCTCTGTCACAGCTCAGTCATGGTGTGCATGAAGGCTGGCAGGCTGGCAAACTGTATACAACAAAAAGGGCTGGCTGGGGGAGGACAGTATGGCACATGATGCTAGGGTGCCATTGCCATGTTCTTTGAAATGCCTTTCTGACACATTTTGGGAGGTAGTGCAGCAGACACGTATGGCACCTAGCACACTTCTGGTAGCGTGGCAGGAATCCAGAGGAGTTAAGAACTACAGCTAAAGTGGGAGAGGCTGCCATTGCTTGTCTCAAAGACTTGAGTTAGGAGCTCAGGTCAAACCCTCTGGGTAAAATCTGTGACTAAAAAGAATCTCTGCAGGTGATTTCGTAATCCTTATATTAACAATGGGCTATGTTTCATCTTGAACAACAGATATTTCTTCTCGGACTAATTACGTCTTTCTCATGTGTCACAAGTGAATCTTAGATCCAAACCCAGAAGGAGTCCTGCAGAATGAATGGCAACACTTATAGGGAAGCAGTAGGGGGATGATTTGATAGCGCTTTCTTGGCCGGTGTCAGTTCCGTTGATTTCATGTGAAATAGCTGAACACTGCTGCTCACAAGAGTAGCAAAAAAGGTAGTTTCTATTCCCTGAAAAGATACCGGGATGGTTGTGGAGGGGAGTCTAAGTTGGAGCCACAACCCAACCATTTGTCAGAGCTACCAGTCTGCCACAGAGCACTCCAGCCTCTCCCCTGACAATATCTTCTGAAAGCAGACAACTTTATGGGCACCTCTATCTTCCTCTTCAAGGTGTGGCATGAATTCAAAGAGCATCTGAAATCTGATATGGGATTCCTACTCCGGCTTTGACAACCAGCCTGCTTTTACACCTCTTTGATATACACAAGTGCCCTGTCAGCACACTTCCTCTCCTTCCGCATCCCTTGGCTTCCAAACACCTGCAGGCCTGTGGCCTTCCAAGCAGCATCCTACGAAGATGCCAGTCCATGTGTTATCTGCCTGATATTAGTATTATTCCCCATCTTCCGGTTCTGCATTGCTGTTGATTGATTCTGTGCTGGCTGGCTGACTTTAACAGCTTGTTCGCTGTCTTTAATTGACTGCAAGTTCATCATGCATTGCCCAGTGTCCTAAGCTACTAGCAGGTTGCTATTAATTGCCATTTGCTTATTTCACATCGCTATTTATTAGCATCTTCCAGATCTTAACTCCAACTCATGCACTCCTGTGTATCTTAGAAGGAGCTCTATTGCTCTTCAATCTAAACCTTCAAAAACAGTCTGTGTTTTGAAATTATCACAGTGCAGACAATCCTTTACTGGAGCACAGATAGCAAGGTGAGAAAAAACGATGATCTGGAATCAAAGGCAGGGAAGCGCTTTGAGATGTGTTGATAAGAAGTGCGATATAGATGCTGCATTAGAAGGATTGGCAGATTTCTATCTAAGCTGTTCCTCCTCCTGGATGTATTCCTCTCTCAGTGTGAGCGTTTCCTCATCCTCACAGTCCCTGTGGCTGTGATGGAGCATTCCTAGACCACGTTTTGACCAGCGGTACACAGATGTGGTTGACTTCCTATTCATATGTCCTTCTCTGAAGCCAGCAAGGTCTAGGTGGTGGTTCCTGACTTGAGCAGACGCCACGCAGTGTCAGTAAGACAGGTTCAAGCACATTTGACAGTTGTCTTACAGTAGGCAGTCAGATGAAGTAGGTGCCGTGCCAGCTACCCGCTATGAAACAGTTGCACACAGGAAGATGTGACACAGTTGGTTTTGATGGTTTCCCCTGTGGTTTTCACTTCCCTTTCTGGTGAAAGTGGTGCAACTGTGATTTCTCTCATTTCTGCCCTTTTCAGAATTTGTGCAAGTATCCCGTCTGTGTTTCCTTTTATATCAGCATCTTCATTTTCCTGTCAATTCTGAAGCAAATCCAGTTGCTGAACGGATTAAGGCTAAAATGAAACATTCCTCTCAATCGGCATTTTACACATAAAATCATGGAGTTACAGAGCAGTTGAGGATAGAAGAGAACTCTGGGAACCTTCTGTTTCACCCCTCCTGCCCAAAGCAGCTAACATATGGGGACAAAAAGTAGGAGTGTGCTCTGCCTGTCACTTCAGTGAAATGCATGCAATGATCTCAGTAAAATGCTAACACATTTCCAGTGGATCTAATGAACAGTCCTCGCTTAGATATTTTGGAATGCAGATGGTACTTGGAATTCATAAAACAAGCCAGAAGCCCATTCCTTGTCTTCATCCCAGAGATTAGCAATAAAGATATACAATCAAATGAATGCTCATATACTCACTCAAAATTACAAGTTATTGATACAATAGCACGCCTGTGCTAAAATACTGAGCGATTTTTGTAAACAGAGCGCAGTGAGTTACTTGTGTGCTCACGATTCTTCAGCTGCATGAAGAATTCTCTCTTTTCATAGCTTCCCAAACAGCCTATTTATTATACACATAGGAGATGCACACACGCTGTCAACTTTTTGACAGGAGTAGTGACATTTTCTAAAGAATATGCAAAGGCAGCTGCATCCCGTGTTTCTCTGTTGGAATACCTGGCAGAAGCACGCTGACATCGGGGACTGCCCTGTTCAGGATGTGCTCTGTTTGCATCCTACTTTGAGTCACTTACCTTTTCCGTGCTCTCTCTCACAATCAAGTCCTTATGCTTAACATGCAGGGAAGCAGACATTGCAACAGCCCATTTTTAGGCACCTGAACTCTCTGTTGGATGCTGGACAGTGGAAAGCAAATCCTTACTAATTTTGGTTTTCCCAAGACATCCCATTGTGAATGGCAGCAGCAGAGGGACAGTTTCACGAGCAACTTGGGCAGTGGCATGAAGAACAGGACAGCAGGGGCAGTGAAGAAGAGACTCTGTGAGGCACATTGTGCTAAGCAGTTAAGCTAAACTTATCTATCTCTGCTGGTCCCCAATGATTCCAGTGCCACATCAGAGGACACACAGATGGGCAGCTGAGATGTTAGCTTCAACCACTTGTGGTGCTGGCATATCCTTTCTGTCTTCAGCTCAGGTTCAGTTTCACTCTGTTCCCAAGTGCTCTGTGCTAAACAAAACCAATTTATAGCTTAATGTAGAACATTTTAAATGGGAGCGTTTTAAGTTAGAGCTTTTTGTTGTCCTTGATCAGCTTTAAAACAATAACTAAACTCAACCAACACAATTCAGTAGGTGTTTAGGACAGAAGAAACAGGATGGTGATCAGGAAGGAGCATTAAGGAAGTGTGGCCAGGTGTTTAGGTCCAGATGACAACCTCATAGGCCCTGAGTGTTGCAAGCAATGAAATTCAGTATCTTCTTAAATCATGAATTCAAAAACTTAAATGAAATTTAAAAATAAATTACTTTTAAAATCCAACTGCTACTTATTTGGAATTAATTTCAACTGTCATACCAAAGTCAGATGAGTCTCAATATTATGTGGGAATTTAGTCAAATGACTTCAAAAATAATCAGCTCGTCTGCATTTTCAAAGAATCTAAGAGGAGAGGTGTCCTTTGTTTAGAAAGTGCAACTGTGGAATTTTACCAAAGTGCCAAATTGTGATTGAAAATGTTAACTGTATTTGTTCTGTTATAGAACTGCCATCCAACAATTTCATTGTTTCAGGAATGATTATTAAGGCTTTCTTCTTAGAATTCTGTTCTTATATGGGTGAGCACTTAATCAGACAGCCTGCTATTGAAAATCTTATTGGCAACCTTGAAAATCTATTTGTCACCTTTCCCTGCCTCTATCCTCAGCAATGTTTATTGATTTGATAGGCTTGAAAACTATATTTACCTTTACTATTTAGGACTGTAGATAATAACTTGGTCCTTGTCAGACTTCTAAGCACAGAATATAGTCCCTAAAACAATCTTACAGAGCAATGTTTGCACAGTAAAGCCTTGTCCAGACTCACTCCACATATGTTTATGTGCTCATATACATGCATTCATGTTGCGGGTACCTCAGATTAAGGAATATAAAAAGAACGAGTCATTTTGCAGCACAGAAGAATAGAAAAGAAAAAAATAAATAAAAAAGAATAAATTTCTGAAGATAACTGGAGTCTGAAAACTCTGCAGCTCCTTAGGGCCTCTGGATCCTAACACCAAGTAAGACCTAGGATTGCAGCCAACAAACCAGATGGGGATCTGCTGGACATCACATCTCTTGAAGAGACTTTTGTTCAGTTCAAGATGACTAGTCACATGCTGCTGGGGTGTGCTTTTTAGTGCTGTGACTTCTCTCTGCCCAAGGTGGATGGTCGCAGAGATTTTCCATATATTTTTTTAGGGCTGGCTTTTCTTCTTCTCCCGAGCATCTCTTCAAAATCTGTGGACAAATCTGGTACAAGACCTATCTCAAAGTTAGGCAAATTATCATAAGCTTTTAGCCTTATTCCCTAACCAACATCAACCTCTAAGTATCCTACTCAGAAAAGTACTTAAATATAGTTTGTGTTTTGCTTCCCACAGTGCCTCCCTACTCCAAATTTATACAAAATCCATAGAAAGAAGACCATTTTTGTGGAAACTGGCATAGTCTTATCTGGATGAATGGTCTTGAGATAACATTGTGTCACCAATTTAGAGAAAGTTCAGCATAAAAATAGAAACCTCTACTTTAAAAGAAACCATTATAAACGTTAGTTACTAAGCATTTGCTGATCGGCACTATTTTGCATGGCTATTCTAAAAGATAAATTTCATTATGGTGAGTCTCTTCTCAGAAACAGCTGATACACAGTATTTTCCTAGCACACAAATGGGCTCCAAGTCAAGTTGTTTGTCAACTGGAAATTTCATCTTGCAAAGGAAAAGCTGTTTTAAAGTCAATCAGGAGTGAAATTCATGTAAAGCAGTAAACGGTATATCAAGTTTGCATTTCTTAAATTGCTCTACCCCTGCAGGAAATCTGGGTTTTACAGATCCCTATTGTTGATGACCAGGAATTGCTGCCATATGTAGTGAATACTGCCAAGAACTACAATCCAGAGATGATTTCAAAGCTGTAATCCCAGCATTTTGGTGGAAGCATTCCCTTGCAATCACTTAGAAACCTGCTTCTTTATCTTTCTACATACTTTACCCTGTTTCTCTTTTCTGCACAAATTCTCATCCTTCTGTCCCTCTCTTTTAATTTTCTATTCTGTACATTCATGTTTCTTCTTTCTCTGATCTTTTCCAATTTCAGTAACCCTTCCCACTTTGCTTCACATGAGAAGGCCTGAGGAGGGTATATTTGATACTCAGAGATCTGGTACCCCAGGGCCTGTGTCCATAGCCACAACAGAGGGAAGTTTGGGCTGGTGGACCACTGCTGGAGCTGGTCATCATAGCTATGTGAGCTGCCACAGCTGTCTGCGTTCCCCAAACCATCTGGTTTGTTGCCATAACAATACAGAGGGAACATGAGTATCGTACAGGGATCCACCTTGACCTCCAGTTGCAGTGGCACTGTGAGAGGCATTCATAAGGAATGAGCAGACTTAGGGTCATTCAGTTGCATCCACTTATATTAATCTCACGACAAACGCTGGAGAGTGAAATGTGTATTCATGCATTTCAGTTACACAGCTACATACATCTCAGCTATAGCTAGATGTCAAAATTCTTACATTCTCATGTTTTTGCACTGGCTTGGCACTATATTTCTATCACCACAAAAGAGCCTTTAAAAACTTACCAGAACTCTAGCTAGTGTAAATCTACATAGCTGCACTGAAATGTTTTGCCTTGACTTTGATGTGAATATATTTCAGACCAGAATGACGTAAGCTAAACTTGCATCTGAATGCAAAAACATCATAAAACAACTAATGTATTTCTATACCAAAGTAAGCTTAGGTGAAAGCAAACCAATGAATCTGTTTTCCATGGGACTGCCAATTTTTTGCTGTAGTTATTTAAGAGATGCGAGTGACATATGAAATTTGCCATGGGAATCAAACATACAACTGTTTAAATTGTTGCTCTCTTGCTGAAGATGTTTTCCAGTTCTCATCCGCACAACTAAGGATTTGCTTACCTGATTGCTAGAATCAGTGTACTATGCATGGGTAAAGTAATAATTTTTATTGTATTTAGTAACAAAATAGACTGATTTTTTTCCATTTGAAAGGACAGGTCAATTTGTATTGAATCTGCATGGTTTCTCTTTAAAGCCCTTTGAAGAGAACACATGTTTTTTTTTTTTTTTTGTAGGGAACCATAAAGTAGATTTAAGCTGATATTACCACTATGCAGAAGGCAAATTGCCAGCACTGCTGACATCTGTGAGTAGAGAATCTGAGTAACCCTCAGAACTCCCTCAGAGTCCTGCAATATATTCCTTCTGGCATGCCTTGGCTGCTAGCTCCTCTTCCAGACATCCTTCAGCACATATCCATCAGACACAGCCCAAACTTTCAGGATCTCACCTCTGCCTGGTGCCTAAATAGGAGCTTGAACAAAGCTTGTGCTAGGCTTTTACTGAGTTAAGTCACAACAGAGTGGTGGAGTCCTGTCTGTAAGTGGATGATCCAAGAATGGTGCAAATGGAGACGCTGCTATTCAGATCCAAGCTCTTCCTTGTCGACCTCCTGCTCTAACAGATCCATCTATAGTGAGACTTTTCACCTTTTAGTAGTATGCCTCAGAAACAGATTGTGAGTGTGGAGGTCCTCATGCACAGTGCTTTTAAGGAGAATCTGGCAGCAGACAGGCAGGTGGCATGCAAAGCCTGGTGCTGCTCCTGGGTACAGAAAATGTACTTGCACCTTCCCACCCCTCCACCCGCTCTACAGTTCCTCAGACACGGAGAGACATTTGGAGCAGCACTTGCCTGAGCCTCTGAACAGATCTAGGGTACATGACAGGGCTTCAGCTAGGGTGGCAACCACAGGTTCTGCCCAGTGACAGCTCAGAATAGCTGCGTTTACAAATACCTCTTAGAAATCAGTGCCAAAAGTAGCGTGACAGGTACCTACCGGAGGTGCAGTGGTGAGTAGGTAGGGAGGAGAATGAGGAGCCAGAAGCCTGCCTTCTCTTCCTGCTTCATTGATTCACTCCATTTCTGCGTCCTCCTCTGTACAATGGGAGTCCCTATGTCCACTCCCAGTTATGATTAATTTTCATACCCTAATTTTCATATGCAACTATTAGTTTTATTCATGATTTTGAAAAGCTTTGCCAAGGAGAAAGTTAGACTGAAATAATGGTCTGACTTCTTCCCCAGCTCAGGAGAGACTCGGCAGTCAGTGGATACTGCGTCTTCCCATGCGGCAGGCTTATACCTCACTCGTTGAGGTATTGTAGTGTCAAAAAATGAGGCAAACTCACCGGTTTGGCATGTCAGAGAAGAGAAGCATTCCCACAAAGGAACTTGTCTGCCCAACTTGGATATTCAAATTTTGTCAGACAGGATCTCCCTCCAAGGTAGAGGAGTTTCCTTCTGTCTTGTCTTAGGAGCAATGCAGGCATTTTGTTTAGGAAAATTGCTTCATTAGGGACTCAAGCATAGGAATAAAGCAGGTGCCAAAGCTTGGTAGATTAGAACACCTCCATGAAAACACCAAGTGACTGAGGACAGATCACAGCATGATGTAAGCCCTTAGCACAAATAGTTATGTTCTCTCCCTTTTCTGACTTCATGTCTGTGTTTCCTGGGTTGATGCATCAGAACCCCAAGCTGAAGTGTCCTCTATAAGGGCCCTCTGTCTCTCTTTCAACAGAGAAACCACATTGAGTGCAGCTTGTCTGTGCTAAAGGCAACCTTGGCAAACATCTCCTGATCAGCTGGAGAAATCCTTAAACAACCAAATTACAGTCTGACTTCACATAATTGTTGTTCGTCAGAAAAGATATGTAAGCACATGCGTGACTTAGCATGAACTGCGTTACTTTTTTACTTAGGTGGAACTTAACAATAATGTAAATTCTCTCTAGAATGAGAAAAATGAAAGGGCAAGGAAAGGAGAAGAAAAGGGAAAAAAAGAGAAAGAGAAGGAGAAGGAAGGAGCAGAGAAAGATAGGGGAAAGCAAGACTGGAAAGATGGAAAAAGAGTGGGAAGAGAGACTTGTAAAACTGGCAGCCTTTTTTTGTTCCGCTTTTGTTCCTTTTCTGTATCTATCACACGTTCAGTGCTGCTTTCGTTTTATCACTGTTCAATAACCGTACCAAATCCCTTTGCAAAAAGTCTTGAACCACAGATGAACTTCAATTTTGCTCTTGTCATAGTCAATAGCAAATCCGTTTACATCAGTGACTAAGGATCTTGGCTTTGCTTGGAAAACTTCAAATCAGCAGCAAGAAGGTCATCTTGGCATGTTAGCCTGGGCTCTTTGCTGCTTAATTCATTTTGGGTTTGGTATAATTTTGTTTATCAAACACTGATGTGAAACTTGGAATAACCCTTTTCAGTCTCCTGTGCAGCTGATCTGGAGGATGTTGAATAGGTAGTACAGCCAGGCTGGCAGCTACCGTCTCCTTAAGATGCTACTTGAGGAAAAGAAAGAAATTAGAAAGGAATAAGAGTTGAACTTTTTTTTTTTTTTTTTTCTCTGCTTTGTCTAATGGAGCCCTCTGAGCTCATTTGCCTATGACAGTCCTGAACTATTATTTTCTTTAGATCTGTTTCAATGTATCACTCTTGCTGAAGGGATGAGGCCTATAACACTGGTATGTCTGGGGACAAATGCAAATACATAGGAGTTTGAAAGATCTTGTAAATATTTTTGAAAGTGTGTTTTAATATCACTGGATATCTTTTACCTTTCCTGAAGTGTATGTAAACTAATATGTTCTGAGGCTGAAATCACAAATCTGGCCAGTGAGCAAAGATATGTACTGCAGGAAATAGTAACAGTGACAGTATTCTCTGACCTTCAGTAGTGCTTGCACTGTGTTTAACAAGAACATATGATCCTTGACAAGTGCAGAGTTATCATATATGTATACAGCCTCTATAGTCATTACAAGCAATTTATGATCCACTGAAGAACACCACCACTACTCTCATAAGGATGCTTTAGCATTTTCCCTAAAGCAATCTATCAGATTAATAGGACTGAGCTTTATATCATCCTTAATGTGGCATCACTTCTTGGCCTAAAAAACATGACACGGAAAAAAAGTAGTATTAAATAGACATGTTTATTTCTGCATAGAGAGATACGTGTTCAGAAGCTCCACTGAACTTCCAGACTTCAAAAAGCCCCATTTTAAGGAACTAAATTAGCTGTACTACTGCAGATAGAATTAAAATAGTTCCTCCTTAAGCTATTTTGCATTTGTTATCAAGATGCATGGCTAGAAAGAATACTACTGTGTGCATGAGAGGATGTTTCCTTAGTTATGCACTTTTTAATAAATCCAGAAATGCTGTGTACTCTGAGTTGAAACAATGCAGCACAGCACAGTGATTTGGGAGGAGCCTGGTAGAAGCTGTGGGGCTGGGCCTGTGCAGATCTCATCTCTGTACCAGGAGGGCCGAGAAAGAGAAATCAGCATTTTGCTGGTTGCTAGAATCCCCTTTAGAGAAGTCAAGATAAGCTTGCAAGTGCAGTAAAGTGCCTTGGTACCTGTTTCTAAGCCAGAAAAACCATGATACATTGAATGAAGGAGTTATCTGTTTAGCTAGCTAAAACAAAGAAGATAAAGTGGTATCTGCCAAAAACAGCAGGTAAGCTATGAGTGTATTAAAAAGGAGAAAATACAAAATTCCAAAGGGTATAGTGAATGAAACAGCAAAAAGCGTGACAAGAGCTAGTGCCTGGAAGGTGAAGTTGAACACATGCAACATGACAAACATTTAGCAGCAGGGGTGATGAACCATCAGGATGACCCCTGCAAGGCCCCTTATCCTTGGCCTCATCACCTGCAGTTCAAGCCTTTTTGAAAGATGAGATTTCGTCAAGTGCAGGTCCCTGAATTAATTCAAAGAACAGCTGAATCCTATGGTTTCTATTGGACAAGCCAGAGGAGATCTGCTGTACATTTTGCCTCACGGTCTGTTGTTGTATTAATGAGTCTTTCCATCACTCCCTCCAGACAAGAGTCACCACTCATGTCTGGAGTGGGGCATTTTCTGTACTGTCTCCATAGCAGATGATATTTCTTTTGACAACTGTCAGTTGAAAGATATAATGGGAAGGAACTGTAATCTCACCATGCTACATTACCTTGTGATGGTAAATCTGATAGTCAGATTAGTGTCAGTAACGGCAAAGAAATCCGGAGCTGGGTGGACATTTCAAAGCACTCTACACAAGCAGAGCTGCCTGGGCCTTGGGAAGCCCACCCTAGCTTTAAGGTGCTGCTGGTGATGTCACTGGAGGCCCAGAAAGCAGACTTCTTGACTCTGAATTGTATTTAGTAACACTTGCTCGCACAAAAAGGCTGTAACAAATGGCATAAAGTGTGTGCAGGTGGGACCAGGGTGGCTGATGGCCATCGTATGTCAGGAGCAGGGCCTAGAAAGTATAATACAAGAGCCAGGGACATACTGGAAACAGTCCAAGGAAGGGCCACCAAGATGATAAAAGGACTGGAGCACCTATTCTATGAGGAGAGGGAGCTGATACTTTTCGGTCTGGAGAAGAGGAGGCTCTGGGGGGGGATCACATCAGTGTGTATAAATATGAGGCAAGGTATGCACAAGAGGACAGAGCCATGGGCACAAACTGGAACACAGGTGGTTCTGTCTAAACATCAGGAAACACTTCTGCACTGGTGCAGGCTGCCCACAGAGGCTGTGGAGTCTCCTTTCTTGGACCTTCAGAAGCTGCCTGGACATGGTCCTGGGCACCCTGCTCTGGGTGTCCCTGCCTTGAGTGAAGTTGGACCCAGTGGTCCCAGAGGCCCCTTCCAACCTCAGCCACTCTGTGCTCTTATGATTCAGTGAGCAGAGAGGGCCTGCAGTCTCACAGCATCTCCCAGTGTGGGAACAACACCCACCAACTCCAGGACTGTGTCACACAGAGTAGTTAATATCCACCCACTGCGATCACTTCAGATAGGGTGAAGTTTTTTTGCACAGCCTTCCTATTTAATATTCTCATATTCAGAGAAGTGCTGCTGGGAGACGGAGGACACATTTTCTTGCCTCGTGGTCTACATTTGTAAGTGAGGACTTAAAGGTGCCTTTGACGGCTGGGAGTTTACAGCATTTTGGAAAACAGGTCACTAATCTAGGCGCCTATTTCTGTACATATGTTTCTAACTTTAGTCAGAAAGAGGGAAAGTGGTGATCCTCCTGTTTTGAAATGTAGAAGCAATATGATTCAGGAGATCCTTTGCCCAGAGAGCTGTCCTTCTCCATAATCTTTGTCTTAATGACTTTTAATTCTTACCTTCTCATTTGTTTGACCTGCAGTGCTGGATCTGGATAATCTTCTGTAGTTACATGCCTTGGAAACAGTACTTTGTTCAAGACAAATCTACTTCCAAACTGTTTATGGTTTGTTTGTTTGTTTGTTTTCTGTTTGGCAACTGCTAAGTGCTCTTCTACAATGTGAGAGCAACAGTCTGTAAGCAAGAATTTTACATTTAGAAGAACGGCATACAGGAACGTTAATGTAAGAGGTGCTGACCCTGAAGGTACCTACAAGGTAGTGCATACCATGTTTGAGATTTGCTTAACTAGATTCCACAGTGCTTGTTGAGTAACAATAAGGAAGAACACATATTTCTTAAATTACCTGTGAGGCTGTATATTGTGCATGACAGGTTAATTAACAGGTTCTAGCTGCCATTGTGTCAGCCTTCCTGTACTGCCAGAAGATGGTCTGATTTTTCCATTCACTGTTGTTGTACTAAATTGCACTCCTGGGAGAAAATGATCCAGCCAAGGATACAAAATGCCAATGATTACTGTACCAGGACCTGGTAGTCACACTTGCTTGCCAGTAGGTTTTAATATTTATCATGTGATGATGGCCTGAGTGTTCCAAGTGGTGCTGAATGCTGCACGTGCACGCAGTGAGTAGAGAGTCCCTGCGTCAAAGCAACACACGTATTGCAGCACGGTAAGGAGGAAAGACAACCATGACCAGACTGAAAGTGGAAAGGTATGAAAAACAAGGCTTCTGATTAGAGCAACAAGCAGAGGTTGCAGAATGCAAGGTACCTTACCATAGGCTAGTAGGTCACCAGCTTTGTGACCAGTGAGTTTAGAAGGAAGCACCTCTGTGATTTTGGCTTGGTCCCTTCCCACAATCAAGGAGTGGCACAGGATGAAAGGTGAGGGTGTTAGAGGAAAAAATGCACAGACTCCTATTAAAGGTTGGTCTCACAGAGAAGAGTCAAGGCTCAGTTATTTCAAAGTGTAATTAACCAGTATTCCTGTGCTGGCAGATGTGGTGCTAAGAGCAGACACCCATGCTAGGAGGTGAGGCAACAGAGAATTTCATTTGGACAAATTTAGCCAACTAAAAAGGACGTGCTTTCAAATGTAGCCCAAGTATCTCTATGTCATGTTCTGCAATGTAAAATAAGCTTTCTAATGTGCTTCCCCCCATCCCCCAGCTATTCCCTTCTACACCCAGTTGGGCTGGACTGAGCTGTGACCTCTGGAAAGTGAAGAGCGAGTGCTACATTGAGCTGAATGCAGTGGGTTTAATACAGATGGAGGGACTCTTTGTATAAGTGTGATGACCGTATAATGTCTGATACGAAATGGCATCACTGGTTAAACCAAGGTGTGGGCTTTGAAATGAAGCCCATGGCACAGTCAAAACACTGAAGATTTGAAGAAGCTGAGGACTGGTGGCACTGTTCTCAAGGAAAGACTGACCTCAGATCTTTGCAGCCATCTGGAGAAGGCTCCAGGGGGACCTTATAGTGGCCTTCCAGTACCTGAAGGAGGTCTACAGAAAAGCTGGGGAGGGACTTTTAAAAGGGAAGGTTGTAACAGCACGAGGAAAAATATATTTAAATTGGAAGAGGGTAGATTTATGCTAGATATTAGGAAGAAATTATTTACTGTGAGGGCAGCTAGACACTGGAACAGGTTGCCCAGAGAGGCTGTAGAAGCCCTATCCCTGGAAGCATTCAAGGCCAGACTGGATGGGGCTTTGAGCAACCTGGTCTAGAGGGAGGTGTCCCTGCCTATAGCAGGGGGTTGGAACCAGATGATCTTAAAGGTCCCTTCCAATCCAAACCACTCTATGATTCTATGATCTAAAAGTTAGCATAAGGACATGAATAATAAGAAGCTGGTTAACCCTGTCACAAGGCAGCAATCTGAATCCTTCCGGAAATGTCTGCTGCACCCCACTACCCTTAGAGGGCGTCTACACTAACACTCATTTTTTTTATTTTTACACTAACACTCATTTTTTTTATTTTTAAACAATTCAGTTTAGATAAAAGAATTCTCACTGCAGGTTTCTACAGAGGACTTTCCAGATGCTTTCTGTTGCTTTTTACTCTCACACACAAGCCTGTTTCCATTCTATGCTTGTTCTGGGCAAAGACCTTGAGACTGAGAGAGCATTACTAAGGAAAACTTGCTGAGAGAAGACTGTTGTGTTGTTGGTGTTTTTTTTTTGTTGTTGTTTTTTTTTTTTTGCTGTGCAGGCATTTTCTTTTTACAGGCTTACACCAAAGTTTTCACTTATAAGATTCCGAAAGCATTTTCTTTTCAGCCTAAAGATCTCTACGTACAGGACTTACGCATGTTCTAAAATTGAAAATAATAGCAATTCGTTAGAGCAAATAATTCATTATCCACTACGTTCTTAGCTCAATAAGGTATTTTTAAGTGAAAATCCATTCAGTACTTTTAGATTAGTTCCAAAAAATTTAATAAATACAAAAAGCCCATGACCCTGTGCATGCTAACTCAAGCTGTCTCCAAATGAAAATTTCTGAACAAAAAATTAGATTTGGCCAAATGACTTCTGTTCCTGAAATGTCTGAGTTGTAAACGTGAGTTGTAAACATTGTGTGAATGTAAAAACATATACATTTTAATATTCTATTCAGTGTAAGCTTTGAATGGGGGTGTTTTTTAAGTCAAGTAATTACAGGGTGGAGAGAATAGGTGGCCAGTGGTGGTGGGTTAATTATAAGACCAAACACCCACTACATCTTGCTCAAAGAGCCTTGCAACGATTATACATTGTTGTAACTAATAGCCTAGTTTGGGCCATTGATTGGAGAGCTACCCTCAATTTAAAAGAAACGTGCAACTTCTTCCTAAGTGTCTTCACCATTTATATAAATAATGCTGTATATCACAGGGAGCTTTGCTTCTGCAAATAGGATTTATTTACATGATTAATTTATGTGATCCACTTGATAACTGCACATAGACTTTTTTTCTTTCTTTCTTTCCCTGCTTACGGTCAGACAGTTTGTGGTCTTCTTTCAGGACACAGCAGTTCAGGAGAAAATACTTCAGAATAGTCATGTTTTATTAAAACAAACAAACAAAAAACCCCACAAAACCACCACCAACAAAAAACCTTGCAGAAAGCCTTTGTTGTATCTACATATTCTCTAAACGTTAAGCGATTGCATTTCAAATTATATGAGACAAGGTCAGGAGAGATCATCTCCTAATCTAATGTGCATATCACCCACTAAATTTCTCCTAATCACTTCTGTGAGAACATCACTCCCTACATAAGAAGCATTTCCCAGGAAAGCGTTCAGTACCAACCTGAAGGTACCAGGAGGCTTCCAGTACCGGACAACACTGACTGCAAACACCTCACGGGGACTCAGTCCTCTTTGAGAGAGACAGTCTCGCGTGTGCTTCTCATTTTCAGGACTGGTTCAACTGAAGACAGACAGACATCCTGCTGAAATCAGTGTGAATATTCACATGCTCCAAGGCAGTCAAACTCTTGTCCATCTTGTTGAACATGGATCCAAGAGAATGCTTCAATAAAGACAGGCCTGAACCTAGTCCCCACTCTGAGCCTACATGCACAGGTAGGCCTGAAAGCAAAGAATACTATGGAACCTACATGGGTCTTAAGCGAATTAGTGTTCACTGCTAAATTACTTGGAAAGGTCTTGTTTATAATAAAAATTAAGCACCCTCCTCTTCAAGGAATTGTTTCAGCAGTTTTTTGTTATTCATCCACATATAAAGCAAAGGATAAATTTATCAAGGTAAGTGATTAGCTGCCATTTATACTGTCCAGTGCTTTCCTTCCCCTGAAAATAGAGCAAGGATAATTGAACTGAAAACCTAAAGACTTCCAAAAAAACCAATTATATAACCCGCCGCACTTGCTCTGTTTTCCCCTCTACTCCCCTCCCCTTACTTAATTTTTTTTTAAAGAGGCCAAGGTTATGAAAATCTTACATTCATACAGTAAGAAAAATGGGATCTAAATGCAACTATATTTCACGCAGCACAAATTTGCCCACGTAGCCCTTATGTACTATGTTTGTTTACCAATTAGGCTGTGGAATTGATATTTTGGTGCACACAGTGTGTGCAATTCATGCAGGTGAGATAATGGCGCAACAAAAAATTCTTCCCTCCCTGACTCATGTCTGTTTGTACCGGCCATAGCTGCAATCCTTATTCAGGCTCATTTATTTACCTCAGTGGGTGTGCCATCCACGTAAGGACTGCAGTTTGATGACCCAGGTTTGCAATGTTCCTGCTGCTCTGCTGTAAGCTTTTGCATTATGTTATGCAAAATTACAGCTCTATACTTCTGCTCTAGAAACACGTGCACACTCAGGAAGCCATGGCAAAGGTTACCTTACCAATTTACATCTTATCTGCAAATGTATAACTTCCAATAACGTGCTGATTTATGTGGTGTGGCACTGTATTTCGGATGCACGCTGCCTCAGAAAATTAATGCTGCACTCTGGCAAACATATGGGCAGTTGGCTGGCGGCCACCAGAGCACAACCCTACCTTCATGCAAACCTTCCCTATGCAAGAGAACCTTGGGCATCCATTGCACGAATTGCACTGGGTCAGGAGCAGAAATATAGGGATCCTGTACACACTCCTGTTACTTACAACCACCAGATCCCCCAGGGATAGATGCACATCGATATGATTAATGAACAAAGTTGCACAGTCACAGTCCCCTTGCAGCAGGCAGCCACACGGGCACTGTGATTCCTGATATCTCAGAGAATGGACAGGATTGCAGAAGCCTATTCATATTTCTGTGCTTCTTCTGTATAGACCCCTTTTCCAATTGTTGCTGCTATCACCTGTGACAAACTGTAGTTTGAGAGCTCTATGGTAAGAGGCATTTATTTTATTTGTTCTGTGAAATACATATTATGCTTTGAGGGCTGAACTAATAATCACAGTAATGGCTTATGGTAGCTTAGGTGCCTTAAGCACCTTAGAAGACAACAGAAGAGTTACACTGTTCAGTAATGAAAGAAGCGACAAAACATTTTTTCCCAATCGCTTGCAAATGGAGCAGTTTTTGCCTTCCGTTCTGCTTCTCCCACACTATTTCTTATCAAACAAATGATTATTTATAGAGTTAAATCTAATCCGGTGGGACTACCTTCAGGAAAGCTGGGCAGGGCTGGAAACTCCTCAAAGAGGATTTTGATTTTGTCTTCTCACTACATAAATGATAAAAATCTCAGAAAGAATACACAAGACAAATTTCATCTAATGGTTTCAAGCAACTCCATGCAATACTTAAAAACTGAAGTTGCCTCGAAGATAGCTCAAACACACAAACTGTTTACATTATATTTGTATAATGCTTTCCATTCTTAAGTAGCTCTAAATGTTTTTGGTTTTTTTTCACAACTGTTCACAAGAAGCACGTCACTTGCTGGGCTTTACAGCAGCTGTTCTACTTCCTTTTGCAATACCCCTATGAAAAGTATAGAGATTGAAAGTGAAGCAGCACGCATTTCCCACAGTAAACTAGCTGGCACACAGTGATGGCATGCTGCAGCTCTCTGCACACTAATTTTTTCCAAGAAGGCGAGGGCTTACGCTTCGCTGCCAGCAGCAGGATCTCCATACACGTACTGTCCCACTGGTTCTCTCAGACAGCTCATTTCATGGCTAGGTTATGATTTTTCTTAAACCCCAATCTTGCACTAAAGCTGTCGCAGTTCGACTGTGAATGGCAACAACCTGTTTGGCAGGACAAGTGGGCCTCGTTTCTTTTAACACTGTTTCCGCACTGTCCAGATCAGATCAGCAGAGGGGCTGCTCCTGCTGCTTGATCATTAAGTAGCATTCCCAGCACTCCTGTCACTACTGAAATGTTTTGTAGTGACGTGAGATATCTGGGAACTGACATCAAAATGCTATCAGTGTGCTCCGCCTCTGCTCAGTCTGAAGGATTTGTGTGTACCCAGAACAGTCTTGATATGGTCTAGAAATGCTGACTAGCTGCAGTGAAAATAGAAATAAATAATTCACAGCTGATTATACACATCACATGGGTACAGCACAGTGATAAGTTTATTCCTGGCGCTTCTCAGCATTTGAAAACCCAGGCACGCCACTGCTGCTAATTGTACTACTCCAAGCAGCCAGTTTTCCCAGTGCAACCACATCTTTTCCCCAGGAAAAACAATTCTACCTGTGTAGCAAGTAATAGCAAAACGGTGATCTATGCACAGCCTATACCCGGAAGTCTCCTTCCTAATCCCAAAGTAATGCAGCCACTGTAGCTCATCCTTTGCCACCAATACCCGGACACAGCCAAGCATCCACATCCACACACTGCTCTGCAAATGTTATCTGCCAAGGGAGCACGAAGCTCTCTGCCTGAGCTGCAGACTGTCACATCGCAGATTTTATTCTGCTCCTTGATCTTTGTGGGCACTGCCAGAATACCCAAACTAACTGGAGGTGGAGAAAAAGCCATTCGGTGCAATTTCGTTTCTTTGGCATAAAGAATCACGGCTTTTCGTTCCTGTTAAAAGAAATAAAGGCTATATTTAGGATTATGACATTACAAGGACTTGGAGTGCCCTCCCCACCACCCCCAATTCTCCCAGTGCTCTCAGGAGGCCTTTGAACATCTCCCAGGGTTCAGGACCTGAGGAACAGGATCCCCTGCGTCCTCGGAACTCTAACACGGCACACTTATGGATATAGGGCAGAAGTATAGCTGACCTTCACCGTAAAACCAGAGCTGCCGGTGCTTGCACAGGAGCTGTGCTGCTGGATAAAAACAATAATGTAATTGCCTAATGGAGACAAGGCCTCTGAGGACTCCCTTCTGCAAACAACCCAGCCTTTCGCGGCTCCAGCAAAACCCACTCGGCTCACTTCTCTCGGCAAAGAGGAGCGTGAAATACTGCGCTGGGAACACTGAAAAGAAACAGCGTTCCCCCTCCCCCCCCCCCCCCCGTTTTTTTTAACCACCTGGAGAAACCACACCAAACCAAGGCGCGCCCTCGAGGACCACTCCTCGCACCCAGGGGACGTCCCAACCGCAGCCGACGACGGACTGCAGAGCATCACTTACGTCGGCAGGGCAGAAAACGAAGCCGAGCCCCCATAGCCACAGTGCCCACTGGAATCCCGTACTGCAAGCGATGCCCCCGACACGTCTTGCGAGAAACCGCAAGGAAATTATCCACCTACAAAAGCACCGAAACACGTCCGATGCTTTATCTCACGCTGGGGAGGTCGATGTCAGCACATTCTTCGCAGACAGCTCCTTCCCCGCAGCGCCCCGAAGGCCCCGCACGGCACCGCGCGCTCCGGGCCGCGTGGCTGAGCGGGAGGGAAGGGCGGCTTCGCCAAAGCGCTGGAAAACAGGAAAATACACCGCGCCCCGGCGGAGCTTTGTTTGCTGCCCGGGGCCCGCGGTCCGTCCAGCCGCCACCGCACCTGGCCGCGCCCCGGGGACGCCGGCGGAGATGAGGGGACGAGGGGACGAGGGGGGGGGCGGGGGGGGGCGCGCCGCCATCCGCCGGGCGCGGGGAGGTGACGGCCGCAGGAGCGCGCGTGCACCGCGGGAGGGCGGGCGGGAGCGCGGCCGGGCGGGGGCGCGCACGGGACGGTGTGCGAGGGGAGGGCGATAGTGGGGCGGAGAAAGGCGGCGGCGGCGGCTTCGCTGAGCTCGGGGCAGGCTGAGGGGACGGGCGCCGCCGAGCCAGGAGACACCGCGGCGGCTGCCGGCGCGGGGCATCCTTTTCCTCCTGCTCCCCGCCCCCCGCCCTTCCCTCTTTTTCTTTCTCTCCTCCGTTCGCCGTCCGCCGGGGCCGAGCGCGAGCGGAGCGGCGATCTCGGGGCGTTTCCGCGGCGCCGACACCGAGAGGAGCGCCGGCCCCTCCCCAGCGGGCCGCCCCGCGCCCGGGGCTCGGCGGACAGGGCCCGGCCGCGGCCCCGGCTCCGGCTCGGCTCCCGGCGGCGGGCTCGGCGAGGATGTCGGGCGGCGGCAGCCGGGAGGAGGAGCGGCGTAAACTCGCCGACATCATCAACCACTGGAACGCGAACCGGCTGGACCTGTTCGAGATCAGCGCCCCCACCGAGGTGAGCGACCCCGGCGCGGCCGCACGGAGGTGGGGCACGGCGCACGGCGCACGGCGCACGGCGCAGGCCGCGGCCCCCGCTCCGCCACCGCGTGGCCGCCGGGCACGGAGCCGGTGCGCGGCCCGCGACCGGGGACAGGTTGCGGCGGGGGGAGATAGAGACAGACGGAGAAAGAAAGAAAGAAAGAAAGGGCCGGGGCCCCGCGCTGGGCTCCGCTTTGTGTGCGCGCCTGGCAGCGCCCGGCTTTGTGCGGCACAAAGCAACCTGCCGGCCGCGGGCGGGAGCCGGGGCTGCGCTGCCGGGGCGTGACGGGCTGCGCCCGGCCGGGAGTGCGCAGCAGGAGCGGGTTCCTGGTGCCGAGTTCACATGTTGTACCGGAAAAACACAGCGGGCAGTTTCTTCCTAACGAAATGGGTGTTGCTCGCGGCTGGGAGGCTGCGTTTACTTTTCAAAAAAAAAAAATAATAATAATAAAAAAGAAGGCCACACCCTGCCCCTGCCCCTGGTCGCGCTGCCCGGGGCCGTGCCTCGGTTCCACCCGTAGGCCCGGGGAGAGCGGGAGGAAATTCACGCTTGCTCTTGGCCTGGCCCTGCTCCTGGCTGATCATTAACTGAGGGCTCGGGGAGCCGCGCTGGCCTGCTCCGGGGTAGTCCTGGCTGTGCTGGCTGCTGGCGTGGCCGCGAGAAGTCCCGAGTACCGTTCTCAGGTTTTCCCGTTGCGCTTTGGGTATTTTCGGTGCTGCTTGTTGCAGGCTGCCGAGCTGCTGAGGTCTGTGTGCTGTTTGGACACCTTGCGGTATCTATTGTAATGCTAGCTGCTTGCGTTGCGTAGGTCTCACCCATATCCCCACCGGCTGACAGTCAGTTGCTTCGAAACCGGGCTGATGCTGGCATAAAGGATCTCTCGTGACCGTGTTGGAGAGCACGGCGCCCTGGGACTGCAGGGCGACTGCTGTCTCATGAGTGCATCTGTCCATTCCCCATGCGTTCTAACCCCAGCCCCTTTTCCGTGTGTCTGGGGGACGTTGGACTCCTGCTGTGTTGCAATAACTGGTTTAACAACTCTTACTGTTTTTTGAGTCCGCCTCATGTGTTTGTCATACTGAGCTAGGCTTTGCACAAAGCTTCCTTATGGCTGCTATAGAAAGAAACATCGATTTCACTTGCATTAGCTCTGTGCTTCTGTCGTTCTATGGTCTTTGAGCCATGGAACATGTTCAGCACTATCAGCAGTGAGATTTATTTCAGTTGAACTGCTGATGGTAAAAAAGAAGTGTGTGAATATCTCTGAACATCTAATGGTGTTTGGTAAGACTGCAGCTGTGTCTGCAGCTAGCTGATGATGGGTGAAGTGCGTTTTCCTTCCAGACGATCGCAAACACAAAAGCTCACGTTCTTCCTAGGGCAGCGGGTATGGCCCCAAGCTGCTGGAGTTCAAGAAGTGTTTGGGCAGTGCTCTCAGACTCAGGGTTTGGATTTGGTTGATGCTGTGTGGAGCCAAGGGTTGTTCTCAGTGATCCTTGGGGGTGCCTTGCAGCGTGGGATATTCTGTGGTTACCCCGAGCTGATTCGAATGGAGCAGTATTTTAAACTCCGGCGGCGGTGTGATTGTTGTGTGTGCTATTCATCAGCACGAATGAGGGGCCTTTGCCAGACTGTTTGAGCCCCAGCAGTCCCCCATTGTTTCCGCACTGCTCCTAGGTCAGCAGGAACGTTAGGAACGCTGTGCTCGCTGTAGAGGCTGCGCCGAGTGCAGCACACCTGCAGGTGCAGTAAGGTGGATATCTGGCTTTTGCTAGGGGGTCAGGTGGGATTGCTGTAAGCAGTCGAGATGTGGTTGGCTGGCTGCATTAGTGTTGCAGCGAGCACGTGCTAGTGCTGTGAGCTGTCACCCAATGCTCCTGTTGTGTATATCGTGTTTGGGGTTTTGAGAGCTGCTACCTCGCAGTGACTCTCCAGGCATTGTTTCCGTGTAAACAGTCTGCTTAAGTGACTCATCTTCTCATCTTCTGTGTGTCCTACGTAGCAAGAGTAGGCATTTCCAGGGGAATGAAATACTTGTTTAATAGTAGAGTTTAATATATGTATTTAAAGAAGGGGAAAGGAAAAAAAAAAAAGAAAATAAATCAGTGGAAAATGATAAAAGCTGTGGCAGTATGGTACCTTTCACTGTCAGTATCTAAACCCTGCGTGACCCACTGATGCTCCTCAGCATTAGCTTGGAAGGTCCCGTTCCCTGGTGTGCAGTTGCTCCCAGTCCGTTGGGTCCTTAACTGCTTCAGTGTGAAGTGCCCTGTGTGCTTTGGCTTTGAATGTACAGAGTGGGATTTTGAGATGAGTTTAAATGCGTGGTTATTTTTCAGGGAAGTGCTTCATGAAATGAATCAGTTGGAGTTCCTGTTAATATTTCAGTGTCCTCAGGGATTAGGTATCCACTTGTCTGTGCGCCTGTCTTGAGCGCTGGGCGCAAGTTGTTTCTGAGAGCACATTGCCTGTGAGATGGAGAGAAAGCAGCAGCTTTGGGTAGGGCGTAGCATTGAGTGCTATTCCTAATTTTCTCCTGTTATGTGATGTGAGTAGCTACATCATTCAGTGCTGCTTTTCCTTAGCAAGATGGGGAGCGGGTCAGCTTCTGTTCTGTGCTCACAGTGAAGTATTTTTCTCTGTGTGTTCCATGAGAGGAAGACTGGGGACTTCTTGGCAGTGAGGATTTCCCATCTTTACCTGCTGATGCTGTCACCGAAGTCGTGTGTGGAGAGCAAGATGATGATTTTAACATTGCTTCTGCTATTTTGAGACATCTGATAACAGTTTGCATTCTGTTTGCTCTGGATAAATTGGTTAAGAGCAGTTATTTGGCTTCAGGGGCTTGTAATGAGCAAAATAACAATTCTGTTTCTCAGGTTTTAGCAGCTAATGCAAGTTACCCCCAGTGCTGTCAGGAGCAGTGCTGGCTGTGGATCCTTCCTTGAGAGCCGTGTAGCACCGAGGGCAGTCTGAACTTGATTCACGTAAGTGTCGCTGTCTCTGCCTTAAGTGATGAGACAGCCACGCGCTTTAGAGAAGTCCAAGAAAGATAGAGCAGGTTTTTGGGAAACGTGGGCTGAATCGTGGTTTGGTTTGTAAATAAATCATCGATCAAATTGAAAACAAAACAGAATGTTTTTGCTTTTCTTTAAATGTTTTTCTTTTTTTTTTCCTGTTCAGCTTTCCCTTTTCTCCCAGTATTACCAAGGTTTTGAATACTTTTAATATCTGACATACTTCTCCCTTACCCCTTTTTTTCCTCTTACTTTTTTTTCCTTTAGTTGTGAATGGAAAACCAGTAAGAAGCCTCCAGACTTTTTACAGTAGGAAATAAATTGAGGTTTTGACCTTGTTTTAAGTCTTAGGTGATTATGGTAACCAGAGTTCTCAAACAGGAGAAACTTTGCTAATAACAAGTGCATTGTATTGAAGCTTGTAGATTAAAAACAAACAAACAGAAAAACAGATGTGAATAAGTGCAAATTCTCCTTTCTTCTTACTTTTTTTTCCCCCCTTTATTATATAAAATAATATTATATAAAGTCCTAGGAGTCTGTGGAGGGTTTGGGAAAAAAGTAAGACAAGCAATAGCATTGTGGAATGATGCATTTATTGCTGTCAGATAAAATAAATATCAATCCTCCTGAAAGCATTTAATGTGTGGTTTAAGATGCCGTAGGTGAACTAGGCATTATAATTATTGTTGATCTTGATGGCAACGTATGGCTTCATCTCTAATGTATGCTTTGATAACTGTATGTGGGAGGAATGGAAGAGCTTTTGTTCCGAGCAGGATTTATGGATTAGGAATGAGAGCAGCATTTAAATTTTACTTTTTTTGAGAAAAGCCCCACCTGTTCTTAGAAGTGGCTTTGTTTGGGAATTGTCCAAGGCCTTAGAGGTTGTTATCAGAAATACCATTCTGTTGCAGTTTTGCTTTTTATTGGAGATTGCTTTTCTGAACTAGCAAACTAAAGTAGAGGTTCGATTTAAAAGAAAAAAAAAAATCAGAGAAATAAAATGCTTTGTACTGAGAATAACTACTGAGAGAGTATTTAACTTTTAGGTGGCCGTGGCTTAATACGAAGTGAGCCCCTGAAGGGGGCAGGGCCAACTACAACCCTTCCATGTGAGCGTGTTTCTGAAGCGGTTGGTGTGTTCGTACGTGTTTGTTTTGCCATTTTTCTATACTGCTGTCCCTTGTATTCTGGTTCTCTGTATTTATTTGACCAAGTCAGTGTATATATTAAGTTATTTTTGCAGGCTTTAAACACGAATAAGCTATTTGTCAGTGGTTTACAGGCTGGTTCGGCCTGGTTCTGTGATGATTGGGGCAGAGGGACTCACACCCCAGGAAAGGGGAAGGGGAAAAGGGAGGTGGACCTAAAAACAAAACAGTGGCAGTGATCTGAGGAGGAAAGCTAATTTACTAAATAAGATATCAGAATGCAAAGCAACACAATATAATACAGTACAGTTGGAAATGAAGCTAATAAATCAAATAAAATGGAAGTGCGTCCAAAAACTGAAGGCCTTATGCTAACAACGCTGAAGGTGAGATGGCTAGTGAGCATCCTTTAGGGGGTGTTGCACAGTGCAGTGGATAACCAGGCTTTTTAAAGTTGATTCAATTTTTGCATTTCTTCTTTGGGTTTGGATCTGATTCTGATTCATGAAGTGTTGCAAATAATTGTCACAGAGATGTCTGTTATATGCTGTGAGTTTGTGATCTTTTCAAGGCAATTGTAGAAGCTGGTTCCTTAAATCCAATGAAAGCAATTTGAATTAGAAATCTTTTAAGTGTTGAGACCCCTGCAGATTCCTGTCTGCGTGGTCGCTCACCCATTTGCCTTGAAAGGTTGCCACTGTGACTGGAAGGGCTCATCCTTTAAGACTGGGACTACCAATGACTGCCTATTGCATTATGGACAGTATTGTCTGTAATAGTGGAAGTGCAAGCCTGAAGCTTGGCAATTGTATTAAAGGAAAAAGTGCTTGTGCTTTCTCCATGCTTTGGTCTCCACAAATTTTATCTCAATTCTGCAGATTATATGGATATCTAGAAGCTGATAAATAGATATTAAGATACTATCTTTTGAAGTGTGCCAAACCTTTGATAAGTAAAATAAATTCTTTGTTACAGACTGATAATACCCAGGCAGTCTGGCAAAGTCTATTGGAAACCTGCACTTCTTGGTGAGCACCTAACACTGAAGAGGCACAGTTAAAGAGAGGTTAAAACTCCAAAGCATTGGTTATAGGTTAGCAGTTTCTAATCGCAACTTAGTGAGTGTTGACTTCTGCACTGGAATGTCTGGAGAAAGGAAGTCATGAGCACAGGACTGCTCATTTGCATTAAAAGGGCTATTTGGAGGCCAGTTCTACTTTAACTGGAATAGTCTGCCTTTACAAATGAAATATAATTGCTGCTATCTGGAGAGTGATAGCAAATTTGAATTAAGGTCTTGATCGCAATCTACGGGCAGCATAATAGAAGAGAAATGTCTTCGTGCTAGGAGGAGGCTTTGTGCTATGCCTTCAGTATTCCTTAAGCTGTTTCTTAACCTAGTGGCTAATTAGGTTCACACAACTGAGACATACTGGCTTTGAAAATTCCCTCCCATTGTGTGTATCTGTTGCCTGACTAAAATGCCATTGGCAAGCATTATTTTTCAGTTGAAAAAAGCCTAGACCTCCGAAATGTTACGGATTTACTTTGTTAGCACGAATGTGCCCATTCTGATTTTTAATATATATATGTATTTCAGAAACGTTAAAATAAATGGAACACACTTCAGTGATGTTAGTGGATAAACTTGCTTTGTAACTAATAAAATGTTGCCTTTGTCCGTAAGAAATATTCACCTAAATGGGATAAAGAGAACTAAAATGTAGCTGGAAGGTTTTACCACGAACACCAGCTCATTTCAACTTATAAGGTTATAGATCTGGAAAAAGCACTCTGAATTTATCTTTGTGTCAACATTTGAAAAGCTGCTTTGTTACCAATACAGGGAAATAGGTTGTGGCTATCCATAATGGAGGGCATTGCATTAAAGAATAACTTCTGGCTTTGGCCAGTGCTTCTGATGAAGGTGGAATTGAAAATCACAGTGTGAAGAGATACACTGATAAACTTCAGTTATGATAAACTTAAGTGAAGTCAAATATAGCAGATGTTCCAGACAAGTAACTGGAGTACTTGATCTCTCAGAATGTAGAACTTTGTGCTTACAGAAGCCTCTTCTGAGGTATGTTTGACTGAAGTACTGCTTACATAATTTTGGATTTTTGGTGATCTTTAGCTGGGGAAAAATATTTTTGTGTAGAATGTCTTTTGAGTGATGTTTATCACAGTGACTAGAGACTGATGAGATTTTTTACTCAAGTCTGTTTATTTCTGCTGTTAGAATTGTTGCACTAATTCTGAAGATATTTTTCTCTTGCAAAACATTGCCATTAAATCATTGCCATTATCCAAATACAAATACTAACATTTTAGGAGGATACTTTTGTAACTGGCTGTAAAACGTCAACGTATGACTGATTTCAGTAACTGATAAATAGAATAATAGAATGGCCTAGGTTGAAAAGGACCTGGAAGATCATCAGTTTCAAGCCCACTGCTCTAGGTAAGGCTGCCAACAACTAGAGCAGGCTGCCCAGAGCAGTATCCAGCCTTATCTTGAATGTCTCCAGGGATGGGGCATCCACGACCTGTTCCAGTGCATCATCTCCCTCATTCTGATAATATATTTTTTGAAGTAGTTGAGATGAAGACAAGTGAGCAACACATCTTGTTGTTATGTGTAACTAACTCAGAGTTAAGAACAGCAAAATAACCAACCAGTGTGTGGTTTCTGCTGTGTAGTTTTGTACACTGAGACTTGAACGTGCTTTTTGCTGGAAATTTCTTCAGGGGTCTGAAAAATAAAGCACCATACCATTATCAATTTCTCTTGCTAAATTAAATAAAAATTCATTAAAAATGAAAATGTTCAAAGACCATTGCTTTTTTTTTTCTTTTTTAAAATTGTCAGTTTTCCTTTGTCTCTTATCTCTCTCCATGTTCATTTTCTTCTCTCTTTAAATGTAAACTTTCCTGATTTGCATCAAGATGCTCTTTTTACTATCTGCCAAACAAACCAGTGGTCTCTGTAAAGGAGGAGTTCTTATCTCATCCAAGTTGTTCCTTATCTGGACTTTTTTTTTTTTTTTTTTTTTTGTAGACTGAAGAGATTTTTGTCCCTTAATCTTTAATTGTGGATAAAAAAAAAAAAGCGCTTTTTTTGTTGTTGTTGTGGCTGTGCCTGTCCAGAAATTCAGAAATCCATGGCAAAAACAGAAGGCAGTTGAGATAAAACTCTATTAATGAGAAAAATAGTTCAAATGTATCAGAAGCTCTCAAGCTGCCTTTGTGGAACATACTGTGCCTTGTGAACTTCTGTGTAATGAACAAATTTATGTGTACATAACATAATTTTTTGCAGTGTGAGGGTAATTTTTCTGTGTGATTGGTTGCCCTCAGTCATCAAACTGCAACTGCCTTTTCTTGTTGATTAGTTTGGTTCTTTACGTGAGCTAAAAGATCTACTTTGATGTTAAGTCCAGTGTCATTTGCTTCTTTCAGTACGCACTGAGATTGCTGGCTCCTAATTATTCTAGATTTCTATTCTTTCTTTGTTAGGGTTGTGTAACTTGGTAAAACTGTTTCATGTAGTACTTAGGAATTATGATTGTCTATGTCTGTTCCAGGTTTTAGCCTCAAGGTTCTCAAATTTAAAATGTTTGATCAGTATTGTTGTGTGATATTTCTTTAACTTCAGTAGAGCTGCTTTCTTTCCTTTTGTGCTCACCTGTAAGCTGGTCCATGAGCTCAGCTCCTCTTCAGATCATCTTCTAGCCTAGATATTCTTACCAGGGACCTGTACCTCTGAGATCACCTCCATCTCTTTCCCCTTACAGAGATGCCATTCTGTCTATCCTGCTTTCTAGTTTTCTCTCCACACTGACAAGGACAAAATTCTTCGCTTATGGTGTGTCTGGAACAGCTTTGGTATAGATTAATTACTTTTTGAAATGAATTTGGAGTTGGTTCCGAGAGGCTTGGAAAAGTCTTATGACCAGGGACGTCATCTAGAAGGCCAATGTGCTATGTTGATTGTAAATGCAAGTGTGACATTAGGGAATGTAAATAACACTCCAGTACATGTTATTCTTACTGAGTTTTGAATCTCTACATATAAATGGAAAGTATCCAGTGATAGAATATATGATTATCCTTATGAAGGCTGCATATAGTCAAAGAATTATAGAATGGCATGGGTTGGAAGGGACCCCAAGGATCACCATCCTCCAGGTCTGGTACTAGACCAGGTTGCCCAGGCCTCCATCCAGCCTGGTCTTGAACACCTCCAAGGATGGAGCATCCACAGCCTCTGTGGGCAGCCTGTTCCAGCACCTCACCACTCTCTCTTCCCCCTGACATCCCATCTAAACCTTCCCTCCTTGAGTTTAAACATTCCCCCTTTCCCTATCACTGTCTACCCTTGTAGAAAGTTGATTGCCTTTGTTTATATAATCCCCTTTTAAATACTGAAAGGCTGCAAAAAGGTGTCCTCCCAGCCTTTTCTTCTCCAGGCTGAAAAAACCCAGCTACCTCAGCCTGTCTTTGTAGAGGCCTGGAGCACCTTCTCTAAAACTTGCATCTTGTGTAAGTTTGCACTCCCCTGTTCCAGGTGTATATTTGGGAACAGAAATTACAGATCAACTTTGCAAGTATGCAGGTGTTGGTTGTGTTTTTTTGTTTGTTTGTTTGTTTTTAAATGGAATGTTTTAAGAGTACTTGTCAGTGGATTTCTAATTTTACCCATGTATTTCAAGGGTAGCAGATACGCTAGACTTCAAAAATAGTGGAAAGTTACTGTAGTGTTTCTTTTCAGGGAAGTTAGAAAGCAGTTTGTTTTGGAATGTAGTTAGAAATTGAGTGCACGTTTGAATGCATTATTCTTGTTCACATACTAGGTAAATATTTTATAATGGGTTTTGTGAAATACAGCGTCAGTTGCTATGCAGTGCTGGCAGACTCAAAAATGATGGTGTATGTTAATGGATTCAAGGCTGGATTGTTTGTTTTGATCATTGTTTTTGTTGCAGTCTTTTGTAACTAGAACTGAGGAATATGGAAGGTCATGCAATACCTTACTACCTGGTACAGGATGTACAGTTTCATGGTGAACTGTCGAAGACTTGCCCTCAGTGTGTTACGTCTGAAGGCAGGGCTTAATTTCTGGACTACTCTGTATTGAAAGCACCTTTGTAACAGAGATAAAACTGAAGGAATGAGTTGTCTGTTGCACAAATAAATACTGTTGCCAAAGTGTGCTGCCCTCAGCAGTAACTAGAAACTACAGTTTCAATGCCTATGTTTTTTGAGTGCCCTATTGGCTGTTTAGCAATAGCTCTTCTTTGCCTGCCTTGTCTGTCAGTCCACCTTGCAGGCAGAGGCGCAACTTTATTGGAGTGTCATGGTTTTCCATATATAATCATTGTATCACTCACAAAAGCTGGTGGAAGATCGTATCTCCCCTCTGAGTGCATATTAGTAGCTGCTGCATGGCATGCGGTCGGGCAGAAGGGTTCAAACAACAAAGAAACCCTCTCCTCCCCCAGTGCCTACAGCAACAAAAGATCCCCTTTTCCCTTTGCCCTCGCAGTAGTTGCTTTCCTTTGAACAATACAGCAGTTTGAAATAAATAAATAAATTAAAAAAAAAAAAGAAAAAAAGCCTTTGACCATTTTGTTGCGATTCTCAATTTTAATAAAAACTGTTATTCTAGGATCTTCACTTGAAAAGCGTCAACACAGTGCTGTGTGTGACACAGCATCCTTGTGCACAGGAAGATGTTTCTGTGGAAAGATGCCTAGTCCTACCAGGTTTTGTTCTGGAAAGCTTTGTATTGATTAAATGTTCTTTATAAAACAATCTCATTTCTGTTGAGAGATCCGGAGAAATCTGACTTACATCTACTATTCGTATATATATTCTGGTAATATTTACTGCATCCAGATTATATTGAGGCGTTGCATACTGCTCATAGAATGCTGGGGGTTTTATGAGGAAACATGAGAATTGTTTCCATTTGAAGTGATAGTCTTTCTGAATATTAATACAATTTATTTCCATTGTGGGCAGATTTAAGAGTTCTTAAACACCTGCTGTACGTTTTCTGGCAGTTCAAAGGCCGGGATAGAGTTTTCATATCTGTAAAAAGAAAAGAAATTGGAATTTTTGGATGGAAAGACAATGCTAATAAAAGCATTGCTCAAATTTGCTAAATTTGGTGGTTTGCCTACTATATCTAGTGTTTGCTGTGTGGAAACTCAAATGCAGTTACTTAAGGTTGCTGCAACTTTTTATGTAATTTTGCTTTGAAGACTTTAATTTAAAAACAAACACCTGCTTCCTTTTTAACTTTTGTTTTAATGTTCTAACAAAGCTGTTTTGTATTTTGTAAGAGTTAAAGGAATTCTTTTGATGAAGTCTCAAGCAATACTGTAATTTAATCTAATATTAAAGAGTGCGTTTGTTGTTATCACAGTGCAACGAGGGCTATTCAAATAAATTTCACCTGCAGTGCCCATCAGAAACCGTTTCCGAGCATACAGGAGCTGATGTGTAGGCTGTCTGTAGTTTTTATTAAAGTTGGCATGTACAGTAGGATCTGTGATTACTTCAGTGTTCACATTTTACAGAGTTCAAAATTCTAGTAGAAATCCATGATTGCTTTTGTTTGCGTGTTTTGCATTCTCACCTGCATTAAGGTTAAGTGTCAGCTCAGAAAATCAGTGCAGCAAATTTATGAGGTTAGCCAAACTTGAAAACTTTGGCTGCCTCCTCAAAGAAATACTCCTTTATCATGAGTGATGAATGTCAGGTGGAAGTACTTAAGTTGGACAGCATTACACCAACATGAAACAGTTGAGCGCTGAAGCAAGGTATTGTATAAGCACTCTGATAATGGTGGTTTAGGTAAAAACCTACCGTAACTCAGCATTTAGCTGAACGTCTGTGTTCCAGTGTTAGTCTTCAACTGTTAGAGCATCTTTGTGTGCGTGGCTACTTGTAGTTATCTGCTTATGTTGCTGTGAATGCACTGTCCGGCTCTCAGTGCCCAGTCCTCTTAGAAGCCGTCTCTTCCACACTGCCCTCCTCGAGAAATCCACTGCCCCAGCCCAGATAGCACAGTCTTCTGCTTAGGGTGAGAAGTAGCAATTCCAGCAGCCCTCGGATGTGTGCCTCCTGCAGTGTAGGAGCCCTGGCAGCAGTGTGGTCTGGGATCGTGCAGCTTTGGCATGGGTGAGTTTGCACCTCCAGCACGTGCTGACTGTACTTTGGAGTCTGGAACAGCGGGGCTGATGCAACTGGGCCTCGCACAGCCCGCTGGTCTCAGTGCTGCTGGTGACGCTGTGACAACAGTTTTCTTCTAGTGGAGTGGGAGTAGGGGTGCTTTTTTTCTTGCTTGTACTTTGATTCAAAAACAGACACGTTCTCCTTGCGGTTGAGAGGTTTCCTACTCCTAATATACTTAGAGACCAGTGTGTGTACTTTTTTCTGGTTACCTGCTATGCTGTGACAGAATTGAGTTTTAGGGATTAACCTCAGGTTACTGACACATCTATCTTCAGCAGCTGTAAAAAAGATCATTTCTTATCTACGTACATGTTCTGTCCACAGCTCCTTCCTCACCCACCTCATACTTTCTGGGGCACAGGAAGAAGCTGGTAGCATTGACCTTCTTCTTACCGTTGCTGCTGTCCAATTGCCATAATGTGGGTTATTTTCTGCAGCTCAGAACTGTCCATCCTTCCGGGTTGTGCTGCTGCTGCTGAAACTTAGTTGAGACCTCGCTCTTCCTCATCTTCCACCTCCAATGTCCAGCTGGTGTTAAATGATGGCATTGTAATTTGTGCTTAGTTTGTTTCAGAAGTTTCTTTTTGTTTTTACTTCTGTGAGATCTGGCTGAAATAAAAATAAATAAATAAAATAGTGTTTAATATCCTGCTGAAGCTTACTTTTTTTGTTGGGAGAGGATGCCTACTTAATACATACAAGCGTAGTTGTTTTTGCTACTACTGAGCTTCCCTATTCATGCAACACAAAATAGCAGAGTCTGGTCTGCTTTTTTCCATGTGTTGATTAATGACTTAAAATATTGCTGGCTGCTTTGCTTAGAGCACTTTTGAAAGATGCTAATAAGCAAGATGAGTTTATTTAGATCATCCTTGATTTCTGTGTGTAGTTGTGGTCTCTTAATCAGTTGTGTGCGTTCATTTAAAAATCATCTGGTATTCTCACTTTGCTTTTATGGCTGTGGGACAGTGGGATGGTAAAACAGCAATGTACATATATGATGTAACGTGTTGAAAATTAAGAATTAATTTGATTACTGCAGAGACAGAAATAGAAACCAGATTTTATGCATGTATGCAGTTTGCTGTTCACTAGGTCGTGCTAATTTTAGATTTCACCTTTAAGTATATGGCCAAAAGAGATAACATCATCATTTGCCCCACTGTGTTCCAGTTTGATGTTATGTTGACTTGTGTGGTATAGTAGAGAAAGCCCCTCTTCTCTGTTTGATACCTGTGTACAGTGCAGGGTAGGCTAACTATCTTCTCAATCTTTGTTTTTATTTCTTTGTTTCATAAGTACTCAAATATCAATTTGCCATGAGGCTGTTTATTTTGTTAAATAGGTAGCTGTTAATTTTTTAACTTGACAGGTAATTTATTTTACCCACGTATGCAAACTTCTAGTATTCAAATTGGTAGGAAGCTTATGAACTGTTGACTATGACTGTCACGTTCTTTAAGAGATACCAAATACAGAAGAAGTTCAAAATCCCTGAGTGCTTTGTAATAGAAAAGCAAACCGAGGTGGCAAAAAAAACAACCACACACACCTTGCTGAACTAGTTCCTCGTAGTATCAAATGTAAAGAAAACAAGTTTCTCCCTGTGCATAATAGTTAAATAAAACACAATAGCTTGTATATTCTTAGTAAACACCTCATTATCTGAAAAATTGTATACATTGTTAATGACTTTTTTGGTGCTGTACGGTATTTGTGTGGAGTACAGTATTTGTATAGCACAGCCTGAAGAAGTTTCTATGGAAGCAAGGAAAGAAAAGAGTAGCTGTCATGTGCACCATACTGGGAGCGAGTATTTATTACTAATTAAATAAGACAAAACAAGGTTGGAAATGCCTCCCATTTTAAATACCTTTCCACTTCTGTATGCTGCAGTCTTTGCTTCCTGGCAGGTTCTTTTTTACGGGTCAGCTTTTCATATTCTCATGACACACTCCATCACTAATGAGAGGATAGACCTGTCTTTTGCACAACTTTACAGCTGTATTAATTCTGATTTGCTGCTAGTATTCTTTGGGTAATATCATCAGTTAAAGCCTAAATTGTTTCATGGTGAGTCAGAAGATACTTGAAATCTTACAAGGTAGTGTCGCCTACATTAACTGTGTTTTATTATCCGAGTAAGCTGGAGCAAGTTACTAAATGCTTTTGTAATCTGAGCCTGTTTAAACTCGAAGTACTCCTGTTCACGGTTAATCATCTGCATTAATGTTTGTATTGTAACTTGTCCTTGGTTCATGTGCCACTGAAATGACAACCCTTTGATAAGAGCAAAATTAAGGTTATTTAGTAGAACTGTACTTCAGAGCAAGAACATGCTTGAAAGCAAGCAACCAATGTGTTTTGTACTTTTCAGTGTGAGTGGAAGTTTCTTAGATGGAGTTAACTTCTCATAAGCGTACAAGTCATCTGTCTGCAAAAATACCAGCTGGGCAGGATTGCACCACTTGCTGAGAATTCATGCATTGTGACGTTGGCATATACTTTCTTCTGGTGACTCTTGTTTAACGTGGCTGCAGAGATTGGTTTTGGCTAACTCTGTTCTACGTGATAGAAGCAGTAATTTTTCACCTTTGAGAAGAAATCTTTAAAATAGAACTGGAAGTACTTTTTTAACATGGCTCCTTTGGTAATCAGATGTGTCATATGAAGGGTGAAATGCAAAGTGTGGATTCCCAGTAGAAGGTTACTTACCTGACTGGGAAGATGTTTTGTGCTTCGATGTACTTTTTAAATGTGTATGATCTTTTCTGTGTATTTGGGACAGACTATAGAGAACTTAGTGCACATTGCAAAACAAAGATGCAGATTTTATTTTCAAACTTTATTTTTGTAGAACTGGATTGTATTCTAGAGTATTTCATTTCTTTAATTAGTCTATTTTATGTATATATATATATATATATATAGCCTTGTTTTAATAGAGAAAAGTTATTTGATCAGTACTCTGTTTTTGTCAAAATCTGCTTTTTTGAGATCACTTTGTTCTTGAAGCAACCATGAAAACATGCTTTGATTTGTCATGTAAGCCTTACTGATGATGTAGGATGGGCCCTCCATGACACAGGTAGGAGCTGTGTGTCTGAGTTCAATATTTCTTGATCAGAGCTTAAGAATAGATGTTGGAATTACTTCTTCTGCCTCTGGTGTTGCAGGTTAATATGGTTTTTCACTGTGGCCCCATCCAAGAGGTAGAGCTGGCAAAATTGGAAATTGAACTTGCCTTCTGCTGTTCAAGAGAATATCTGGGGGAAAAAATACTTTTGACAACTGAAACATATATTGATTCTTTGATATCAATTTGAAAGTTATGGATCAAAAAGACAAACAAAACAACTGCTCTCTTTTCTTGACGTCAAAAACAATCCAAGCTAGTCTTCCTAGTTTTTCAGTGCTCTTGTAGTGTAATTACTTCACATCAAGAAAAGCTTTCATTTTTACATTTGAAAAAACACTTGCAGGGAAACTTACACAAGTTTCTTGATTTCTCTGGTTACCCACCTGCCTTCTGTGTTGAAAGTTTCCATACTTGTGACGATCGAGACTGCATTTTTGTATTACTTGTGTAATGACAACTACTGAGTGTCAGAGTTGTTCTTAAAAGACAACTAGGTGGTCTCGTGTGAAAAGTAATGTCAGTGATGTGATATACCCTTGTTCTATGTATATGAGGTGTCTTGTTGATTGCTCTGGTTTCCACATTACTGATTGGAAATAATTCATTACTGGCAGATGGAGAAATACTGCATGGGTTTTACAATGAATTACTGTTGGTTTAGTTCTAAGTGCAAGAATGAGTATCTGCTTGAGACATTTTTTTATCATGAAATTGTTTGCAATGACTGCAAAGATCTTCATTTTTAGCAGAGTTATTTTCTAGAACCAATGCTAAGACAGATTCACATAGTGCAGAATCTAGACCTGTGTCTTTTGCGCTTTATCTGCATTCTCATACAGTTGTAGTTTTACAGTGGTGTGTAGAAAATAAGAGCATGACATTTTTGATTGTTACACACAACTTATTAGCTACTTACTGGTGTGCCAGCTAACTTCGATTTGCAGAAGAGAGATGAATATAATGTAAGGAGAAGTTTAAAGCTGAATTGGGTAGCTAGTATTTTGAAATCAGTATGGTCAACCACAATTGTACTGTGTATTTTTCTCCGTAGAGTAAGGCTGTTATCTTCTTTCCTAATTATTTTTGCCTTTCTTCAGTGTTTTCTTTTTTAAGAGTATACACTAGGAAGGCTACTCCTCTGGCCTTTGTGGATTTGGGTTTTTTGTTTCACTTTGGTTTTTCGTTTGGGAATCTTGAAATAAAGATTCTTCTTTTAGCATCTGAAGTTCAGATATGTTTTGGGCCTTTTTCCCCCCTCACATCCCCAGTGTGTACTTGTGTGGTTGTAGAAAGAAGAGGAAAGAAACAGACTGGTAGTAATGGTGGTAAATCACTTTCTCTGATGCACTTGGACATCTCTCTGGAATTCTCTGGTAAACAACCATCAGAAGTAACATATACAACATAAGGAAATCTCACCACTTTGAGGATATGGAGCAAAATACTTCTTCCTTTTTCGTTTGTTTTTGAGGACCTTTGCTTCTGAGTCTTAGCATTAAGTTTCTGGGTGTGTCTTACTTCTTCTAATTTGTCATTGTTTTTTGGTTGTATAATCTTTCTTGAAGAATGAACCAGACCAGCATGTTGAGAGACTCATCCTGACATCTCCTGACAAGCTACTTACAATATAAAGTATGGCTTATATTCTTAAAGGAAAAATGAACTAGAGGCTAATCTTAGTATGTTGGACTGGCGAATAGAGTAAACAAACTTATTTTAGGCTCACCATGCAACAATTCACATGATTTCCTTTGTGAAATGTTTTCAGGCTTATATTTCCCTTTATCTGCATTAAAAATGAAATCATTACACAATTAATTCACTATAAATGTGTTCTGCGAAATAAAACTTTTCAGATTTTAGTAAGCAGTTAACCCGTGAAACAGGTTGTGCAGGGAGGTTGCATAGCTTTTGTCATGGAGGTTTTTGAGACCAGACTGAAAAAAGCGGCAAGCAACCTGATCTGACCTCGGAGGTGACCTTTGTTTCAGCAGGAGATTGAATTGGAAACCTCCTGAGGTCCTTTCCTCCTAGAATTATCCTGTGATCTTAGATGCATGTCTGCCCATTCCAGTTCAGTTCCATCTGGGATGGACTGCATTGCATCAGTTGGATAAATGACTTGAGATGTGCAGTAGAACCACTTATCTAGGTTTTAGTGTCTCTGTCAGTTGGATTCATACCAGAAGAGAAATTGAAAAACATTATGCTGCTACTTGAACTACTGTATTTAGCTTTTTTCATCACTCTTTGTTTTATAGCCCTTCCTTAGGCTAACGTGTTAGCATATCCCGGTATCAGCACTATCCAATTGGTCTTGTCCTGTATTATTTCGTGCTTTTAGCTCAGCTTTCAAAACAAACAGCACCTGCCTTACTGGTGTTAACAACCACCATTTTCTGTAAAATAGTAGCTTTGGAAAATCAATTAACCTGTCCTCATTGGATGTTTAGGTAAAAGCACAAAGTGCTTTGGTTTGGAAGAGAATTTGGGAAGTCTATAGTCCAATCCCCTGTGGCTTCCTAGGGCTTTATCCAGTAAGGACTTGAAAGTCCCTGAAGACCATGCACTGTATGACTTGTTTAGGCAACCTTATCTTCTGCTTAACTGACTTAATTTTGAAAAAAACTTGCTTATATTCAATTTAGAATCCTCTTGTTTCAACTTAATGTCCACTGTCACTTGTACTTCTGCCATATGCTACTGTGAAGGTCCTTGGTGTATCTTCAAGATGGCTTCCCTGTAGAAACTGGGATCTCTTTTGTGTGTTTCTCTAAAGCAATCTCTTTACCAGGTGAGACAAACCCTGTTTTGTCCATCTTTGCTCATACAGTCATTTTTGAGCCTTGTGGCTGTCTTGTGGCCCTCTGATCTTGCTCCAGTTTCTCTGTTTCCTGTATCACACGGCACAAAACTGGAGTAATGAGTAGAGGAAGGTAATCATTTTACTCTGTCTACAGCCTGTACTCCTGTTAACGCAGCTCAGTATACTGTTGGCCACCTTTTCTAGAGGACACCTGACTTACGATCAGCTTGATGTCCTCTGTCACGATGTGGAATATCAACAACACAACAAAAAACACAAAACCATGACACCTCCCAGGTTGCCTGGTCCTTTTGAGCATAGCTGCTCTCCAGCCAGTCATTCCTGAGCCTCTGTTCTTGCAAGGCGTTGTTCTTTTGAGTTGCAGGACTTTGCATTTGTCTTTGTTGAATTCTGTGGAATTCAAAGGCCAAAAACCAAACAAATAACTAAAACATTAAAAACACCCCTCTCGAACATCTTTTTGTGAAACATTTGGGTATGCTGGGGACCGAGACTGAACAAGATTCCAATACTGCAGAAAATACATGATTACAAGTTGTCTAAATTCTACTCTGTCCTGTTTCCAGTTCCTACTCCTGTACCTTTCCTCTTGCTCAGGGTTGGAAGCCTACCTCAGTTGGTGGACTCGATACTTGTTACAACATACTGCAGGGAACCTGCTTCAGCAGAGGGCTGGACTCGATGTAGGTCCCTTCCAACCCCTGCAATTCTGTGATCCTGAGAATTAAGTTTGATTTTTAATTGTTGTTGTCAGTATATCCTTACTGTACTATTTACTTCTGATTACTTCTGGATTTATAATTCTGTGTTGTGTGCAGTACAGAGTGTTAACAAGTTTTTCATACCAAATCTCCTATTTTGTTGCATTTTGAATTATGCAGTTGTGATACAGATCTCTGCATGATGTCTAGAAGAATCTTTACAAAATGGTGCTTATTGCTTGAGGCAAGCCATAGCTGCTGAACGTATCTTGCATTTGTGATCTTTAAAAACAGAAAGCTCTATCTATGAAATGTTAATTTTAACCACAGACAGATCTTTTTTTCGTGGTATCAGGACTTCAAAACATCTGGTATAGTTGGTTAGACAGGGAAATTAGATTAATTGCATGGAAATAGAGACATGCTGATAGTGTAACATTTTCTCATTTAAACCAGTATTTTAGCATTTTTTCTAAGCAGACTGTAATCTCAACTGGGTATGAATATTTAATATTGCTTTTCTTCTTCAATTGAGTATTTTTTTCATTCAAATTTAAAATATTACTTTGAAACTTGGGTAGCGTGACTCTGTTAATACTGCAAATGTTCCAAGGCCAGAACTAATGTATGAGGAACATAAAATGAAATAAGCCAAGCATTTAGAATCCTCATAACTTAATATTAAATTTTGTATTTTGATACTGAATTTAAATGAAGATTTATTTATCTTTCCCTGCGTCTTATATTGTAACCTAAGTTTATGAAACTTACCCATTCCATAAGCAGCTAAGTTACCACTTCAGCTGATAACTCCCCTTGTCTGGATGGCTGTTCCTAGATTTCTACCTGTAAACATGATTAAGAAGTGTTGTGGGTTGTTTTTCTTTCTTTGAGCACTTTAACAACTACATCAGTCACATACTGTTCCTTCTAATCTTCATCAAGACTAAAAGTAGAGCCAGATTCTTACCTTATCTGGTATCGCAATCAAGTGATAATTCAAGATGCTTTATGAATTTTTAAAGAAGTATCAGTGTTTATAAGGGGGAAAGACATTACCTTGCTGCTGTTGAGAACTTGGAGTTTTTCAAAAAGAATGGTCTTGCACAGAACACTTGGAAGCTTCCCCTCCCAATTGTGTTGAAATTAAAATAACAATTCTAGAACAGCAACCAAAACATTTTTTTTTTTTAAGAATATATATCCCAGCTCTGCTGTTGAAAAAATTAAAGGTGATTTGTGACCACATTTCTTTTCACAAAATGTCACTAAAATCAGTCTTTTCATACCATATGATATCATCTTCTAGGTTACTTATGCTATTATGAAGAGAACTAACCAGGAAGTGAGGAGCTTCCTATGTAATCAAGTGGTCAACCGTTGTTTCCTCTATCGGGAATACAGTTGGCTATTACTCACAATCACCAAACTTTCATTGTTATCTTGAGTGTGGAGTAAAAACTCTAAAGCAATAGGAGTGTGAGAGGAAAATGCAGTGGCCATGATTGAAATACTACAATTCTAGAGATAATGTTTTTTGGCTCATATAGCTATGAAGTGCTTTCAAGTGGTTATTCATTTTAATGACTTTATGGCACAACCGAAGGCTACTTTCAGCAGCTTTTATTGTTGTTGTTGTTTTTTTGTTGTTATGTTATTCAAATATATTCAGCTTACTGTATCTCTGCACCGTCTTTCTTAACTATGTCAGCTTCCTCAATTCTCATTTTCTTCTAAGAGTTCTGGTTACTTTCCAGTTCTGGCCTGTTTTGTTGAAACGATGCTCCTGTTGTATTTGCAGGAAGTCAGAGACTTGGGACCATAAAGTTAGTGTTTGTGTATGGCAAATACTGGATGCAGTGTTTTGTAGAAGGTCTCTTGGTATCTCATAATTCCTCCACCATTTGTGAACTTTCTACAGTAACATATAATTGTCATTTTATGTCCAGGACATGAAAAATATTTCCAAAGCTATTGTTAGCACCCAGTGATTGTAGCTCTAAGGAATTCTGCACTTGGTGATTCCTAAGATTTGGTGAAAAAGTTATTTCCAGCAGAAAATACCACCTTGGTATTTTCCAATTTCAGTTAAAGTTGGGAATAATGTAAAGTTGTATTTGTTTTATGCAACTTACTCTTAGACATTATCGTAGAATCATAGGTGTTGGAAGGGACCTCAAGAGATCATTGAGTCCAACCCCATTATATGTCATGTCTTTCAGTATTATAATAAAAAAACCATTTTGATTCTCTCCAATTAAATGATTTACTAATTGATGTATAGCCAGATTATACTTCAGTAGTCTTTGTCAGGCCTATTATATTGAGTTTCAAAAGCAGTGTTACTTTCATAATGTTCTGTTTGTTGAGGCTTAGATTAATAAAATAGGTGTTTCAATAAGAGGGGTGAGATGTCTTTAATTCCCATGCATATTCAAGTTATTATCATTAGATACTGCTAGCTATCTTTTGATATACTTCCCAATTGGTTGGGTTCTGAATCCGCAGAGATGTTCCTTCTGTGAAATACTACTTAATTTTGAACACCAGTTGCTGATGAAAAGTATGAGCATCAAGTGATTTCATGTTCATTTACTCAGCTAATGATATGGCTTTCTAGCAGCCAAAGATTTCTCCACTCGCTCCTCAGTTGAGTGTTTTGTAATCTCTCCTTTATGCTGATCTTGCATCTTAGATAGCTTCATGGGTGAGGTTCTTAAGGAAGCTATGGGGCAGATGTTGGTTGTTTCAGAGCTAGTGCAGAAACAAAGAGCTATCAGAGTTCACAGAAGTGCTTGCATTGGAAAAAATGCCGATGACAAACATGGAGCTGGAGTCAGGTAGGTGGGTAAGGGGAAGCAAAATCGGAAACAAAAGAAATGTTTCTGTTGAATAGGTATGTAGGTTGCTCCAAAAGTAATGTCTCCTGGTTATTTCACCACCCACCACCTCACTGTCACATCCGCTGTTTGGTCTCTGTGGATGTTCAGCAAGCATCAGTGAATGTTGAGGGTCTGGAGGACATTTTTTCCATGTGGAGGATATCAGTCGCATAGTTTTATTTCAGACATATTCCCATGCCAGACGCTGTTCCGTCAGGCTGCCCCTCTGCTGCCATGTGCCACATGACAACAACATGTAACAGAATATTGGTGGGAATGTTCAACCCCTGCTGCTGTACCACCACCGTATGCCTCTGGTGCTGTGAGCCAGCATAATAAACTAGGAGGCATTATTTTTTGAAACAGTCCTCACATGTGAGTATGAAATCTATTTAAATGTCTGGGGCTATTTTGAACTAGCTAGCTTTTGTGTTAGAATGGAGGAGTTTATGTATAGCGTGAAGGGTTAAAGAGAAACTTAACGAAAGAGTGAACAGGGTCACTATCAGTCTGAAGATATTCTAGATGGCATTACTGCAGAGAAAGTCCTTTTTTAACTTGTCAGCAAGTGGCATTGTTTTTACGTGCAACTAACTGAAACTGAATGTCATTCACCGAGCACTGTGTTTGGTAAAATTGTTGCCAAAGGTTATACAATAGGATTAAGTAGGATTTGCTGGGGGAGTACTATCCACAGCTAAAACTTTACCCAACTGTTACAACTATTGTAAAGATTTTTCAAAGCTGTCTACGTCTTTTCTCATGTAGTCCTCTCATTCTCCTTTAAGGTAACCAATGACAGCAATGAGATGTTTCATAAGTTTTAAGAAATGGCATGATTCCTGTAATTAAAAGAAAAAAAAAAAAACCAACTTAATTCAGAATGATGATACCTGCAGGGTTTTCTGAGTAACAGGATTAAAAAGAAAAGCAAACTTGTCTAGACTATTTTTCTCATGTTTGTAAGTTTTAGTGTGGACCAGGTATTTCATTTAGATGTTCTGAAAGTTTACGGTTAATGCTTTTAATGATGTCTAAAACTGTGGTGTTTTTGTTTTCATTCATACCTGTTTGTATCTGTAGAGAATGAATATCTGTTCTTTTTGTTGTGTGGCAAAAGTGGCTTCAGAAAACTGTCTTGGCTCTTACACGTGTGCTCACACTGAAGCTGCTTTTAACCACTGTGGTTGTACATCTGTGTGAGATCAGTAAACGGTGTCATAGTCACTTTAATTCAGCAGTGCTGATCTTGAGCTTTGTTTGCAGCTTGCATGTGGGTTGTTTGTTTGTTTGTTTATTTCAGAACTAATATTGTCAATGATTATCTACTGCAAAGTTGTTTTCTGAGGAAAAGAAGAAGTAGGGAAGCAAAGTATTTTGGGTAGAAAGAAACTACAGTATTTGTTCAAGGAGATTCCTCCACCTATTTCTATCCAGAGCATTTGTTAGGACAAAGATTTGTGTTTTAGGTTAAATTTTGAAACGGTATTATTCCTTCTGTCCTGCTTGACTGAACTAATAAACTTGGAAAATAACTTTTTGAAATCCAGTCAAGTTTTGGATTTGAACCAGTGCTATCTGGAATGTATGAACATAATGATTGCAGTCCAAATTCCAAGACGGTGCAACAATAATTGTACAACTGGAACAAATTTAAATGTTGCACATTAATGTCTCTTGAGGTAGTTGAACTGGTAATAAGGTTAATGAAGCTGGCAACAGTCCTGTGCAGTTCTGTGCTATCACATTGCTTTTTGGCAAGATCTTGACCTGCTATAAAACCTTCAGCAATGTCAATTTGGCAGTGAGCTCTTAACAGTGCAATAAACAAGGGAATACAGATAGAGTTCTTTCTGTTTAGAACCCATTTTTCCCCAAATTTATGTACAAAGTAATCCCTTGTAGGCTTTGTGTTTTGTCAGGTAGCGTCCTCTTACATGTTGTTTGGTTAATCGATATTCTTCATGTTCATCGGTAACTGAGATCCCTCAGGAAAAAAAAAAAAAAAAAAAGGTATATATGTAAATAATTTCCTCTCTTTACACTGCTTTTAAAGTGGGCCTGCCCAGTCTTGGTAACTGGGAAACTTGGGTCTCATCAAGAGGGCATTCTGTATTAAGTGTTTAAGTGCCTTTTTCGTTGCATGGTGTATCTTAGCTTTGTCTGTGAAGCCTTCCATTTATTTATTTATTTATTTATTTTTTCAAGTAGATTCCCCACTGCTGTTTCTGTCTACTCCTCTACTCTGGGAAAATCAGGTGCTTGTTTCCTATTAGGCTTGTTAGCATTCCTGCTATAAACTCCTGACTAATTAGCCTGGTTGCCAGAGCACTTGCACACAGAGTATTGGATAGCATCTGCGTTTTTCTAGTTCAATCAGTGTAGCTGGATGTCTTAACCCTCTGCAGTGCAGGTCCTAGCACATCGATGGGAGTGAGGAACTAATGAAGCATGACCAAGTCTGTCAGCTGGAAAGAAGTTGAGGCAATCAGTCTTCCCTGACTCTGTTGGCAGAAGAGTAAATATGATATGGCCCCTGGTTGTGTTATGCAAATGGGACCCAATTTTTATATTTTCTCTTGATACTCTGTTGAAATTTGATACTATTCCAGTAAAGATGGTACTAATATAGTAAAAATGCACTGCTGATTAAAATAAATTAATTGAGGTGCCCATTTAAATGATTGTTACTGCATTTCTTGTAATGCAGTGTATGTTTCTCTCATATTTCCAGTAGCAAGTAGAAGTGAATACTACCACTTAGAGTAGTCAGACAGAGATAAGATTTTGTTTCCATGATGAAGAGAGTAGCTATAGTGTCTGTACTTCTGGACACTGGAGATAAAACATAGGAAAGAAATGTTGGGAATAATTTGATGTGTGCTACCTCTAATAGAACAGCACAATCAACTTTAGGGAGGACGGCCACAGGAGACAGGGCTGCATGGCTGTGGTTGCTGGTGGAAATTCTCATTTCAGTGATACAGGTTTCTGTTTTTAGGTAACAGAAATGCTGATCTGTCTGTGGCTATTGCTGTTGGTGTGTTTGTGTTGCTGTTGAGTTGTTTTAGTTAATGACTTTTTGAAAGTTGTTTATTTTCTCGAGTTTCATGCATTAAGAGAATGAGCCTATATGAGAGAGATTAGCCATTTCAGTAGCACAGTTTCCACTCAGCTTATGAGAACTGTCAGCCTCTCCTGATACAGTTCTACCATATCAGCATCAGCATGCACAGGGGAATTTTCTTTGTGCTGATGCCACTGTATGTAAGCTAAGCCTACTTTCTCTTTAAAAACCTCGATTCAGGTCTTTGCTTATTACATACAATATGTTCGAAAGATTCCTTTTGAAAACCTGTTTGCTTCTAGCTTTAGAAATAGCACTTCCAAAGTTGAATTGCTGCCCCGCACAGAAACACCTTGTTGTGCTGTTAGCCTCTTTGCTGCTGTATAAATATACAAGAGAAAGTAGGAGAACAGTGAAGGGTTGCCTGGCAAATGTCAAGGTGAGTGTGTGCCTATGATGATGCTGCATCATTGAGCGGGTGTGAAATGCAGAGCAGATCAGGCTGGATGGGTCAACTTCTGGCTGCTGGCTTCTCCTCCCTTCTTTGTTCTGACACTCATCTGACCTGCATGCAGGTCATACAGCACTGAGCCAGCATAGCCCAAAACAAAGAAGTCCCTATTGGCTTAAAGGGCTGTAAAGACTCTGTGCAGGGCCAGGGGTGTGTTTGATGCTAGTGGAAAATTGAAAATGAATGTCTAGCTTGGCTGGGGCTGCTGCTATATGGCTCACAGAATCAATTGGAACAGTCTTTAACGTAATAAATAAGTGAGATCCTTGCTTTGTTTTATTCATTTACTTATTTAAATGTTGTAACTGAAAGGTGCTACAATGGATAGTGTGTTTCACTAAGTTTTCTTCTCATGAGTGTTTTGGAGTTACAAGTGTTCTGTTTTTAGATCTGCAACAATGGGGGTTGCAGGTACGGAGTAGAGAGGTAAGGGACGCATCTGTGTAAAATGTGAGCTTAACAGAATGAATAATATGGAATGGTACAATAACCAAGATATTTTATAGATGTTTTAGTTAAACAGATGATTGTGATGGAAAAGAGACAATCAAAATAAAGGGAGGATGCTCACCTGTGTCCTTGGCTCACAATAGGAAACTCCGAAGGAGCAGTCTCCAGAATGAGAGCCCTAGTGGTGGTCAGCCCTTAAATGGGGTCTGGGAGAGGTGGAGCCAGACTCCACACCTTCTGATCACACAGGTGAATTGCCTTCACCTGTGCTCCTGCAGCTGACTCAGTGCTCACTTCAGGTGGTCAGTCAGTGGTTCAGGCCGTGATTCAACATATAGCCCTCAAGACCTATTGCTGTTTGTTTGGTTACTTTTGCTCCTGCTCTTAAATATATCATGATTAATTCAGTGAAGACTTTGCCCAGGTTTTGAATTCTTAGCTATTTTCAAATATGATGAGACTCTGTATGTATCGATCATTTTTGCTGAAGATTGTTTCAGAGTGTTTTGATAGAGCACACGTGTACATAAATTACTTTTTCTTTTTTTTCTGTCAAATCACCTTCTTCCAACAATTTTCCAAATAATGAGGCTGCTTTACTTTGTTTTTCTTTTTTAAAATTTTATTTACTTTGTATTTTCAAAGTATCTCTTTGCAGTGGCTGCCAGATTCTCGTTATTTTATCAGGAGAGTCACAGGATAGTCATTGTGGCAGCATTAATGTAGTTTATTAAAGTATATATGACTTAATCTGGGAGTGAGATTTAATCTCGTTTAGCTTTATTTGTTTTGTTTTTGTTTTTATTTAAGTGGTGTAATTTAATGTATTATTGAAGTTTAAATAATTACATAACTGTTAGTGCTCTTTGTTAAAAATATTTTGGTGTTTTCCAGTAAATTAGCTTCCATTTCATTTTGTAGGAAGAGTGATCTGTGTTTTCTTCTGCTTAATTGTGAAAAGTTCTGTGATGCTGTACACATGACAAAGAGTATCCTGCAGGTGGCAGACATTTGCTGTGTGTTGTATATGCTGGTAAGATTGTTTTCTGTGGGTTTGAAAATGAGAGGATGGAGCCTGTAGTGCTTTTGGGGAGCACCCTTGGCATATTTTTGTTTTATTTCTCATGGTAACTGCTTCTGGAGCTGTAAGTCTTGCTTGAAGACGTTTCATGATGCTTGCACAATGAAGTGCTTTCAGAGTAAAGCATGGTTGGTTGCTGCACGCGGTCTGTTGGCCTTGGCAAAATGCAGTTCTGATGTTAACTCTTTTGTTTTGAAGGAGGTAGGAGTTACCGTGTTTACTTAATGTAGATGGGCCAACTACTGAATTTAATTTTGAAATGTGAGGTAATTATTCTTGGCATGAAAATAGTTGAGATTACAACATTTTTCTTTTAAGTCCAGTAGTTATTGGATTGATCGTTCTTGTATAACTGTCTTCACAACTATAAAAATGTTCGTAGTATCTGTGTTTTTTGATATAAGGTTTTCATTTTATTTTGTAGTGAGGCAGATTCTTACGGTGCTGTTTTCATCGGTAAAATAAATAGGTGATTTCTCCTAGTTATCCACCTTGTGCTGTGTGTTATTGATTATTCTTTGATAGAAGACTGTTGTTGCCCCTGCCTCTGTGAACATCAGTGTGAGTAAACACAGTTGTGCAGTGTGTGACCTATTGGGTCTGTATTGTGACCTGAATGCATTTAAAAGCATTGTGTATTTGCTTTAATTTTAATTGTTGTGCTCTGCATTGGTTTTATTGTTTATATTCTGTTAGCAAAACTCTTGAGCAACAAGTACGTGTATCTGAATAGTAATTGCAGCTTAGTTAGAAGTTAGTCCTCTGCAGATTTTTGAACGGGGCAGGAAGAAAGATGTGATGTTCTCAGTGCCAGGTTTTGATATTTTCTAGAACCTGCCACGATTAATGCAGTTTACAAGATAAAGCTTAATTAAAAACAACAAAAACAAAAACTTAAAGATGCGCTCTTGGAGATGTTATGGGTAAGGATTTCTGATGTGGAGTTTGTACATTCTGTCCTGCTCACACTTTATCAAAGTGCTACCCATGCAATATACTCACTTATGCTAAAATATTGAAGTATGTATTGATTTGTGGTTGATACTGGTGGGACGGTAGTTTAAAAGCCAGCCAGTATTCCTTGCCTGTGGGAATAGCGTCCTGACCTTTGTTTGCTGCTTCATCCCACGTAGTGGAATAGTAATCTCTCATTACCTCCTCTGACACTATAAAGGAGGGGTTTCCTTTCTCATGCAGGAGAATTGCTGCGGATTACTGTGGCTGGCTATTTACTGCTTTGTTTGCAGAAGCCTCTGTTTAATTCTTCAGGAAGTCCAGGTTTCCCTGTTACAAATCCCATTGTATCACATTGGAGACTTTTCCCGAACTTAACTTACTGCACATTCTTTTCCACTTTTTCCACTTTTTTTTTTTTTTTCCCATATTCCTTCTTGTTGTGTTCTCCTTGTGTAATAAGACTGGAACAATAAGAAAAAAAAGAATTGGTTTCCATAGAGATTTTTGAAAAACGGAAGTGCTTTTACTTCAGCCTTCCATAGCTTAATGGAATTAGTAGCTTAAGAACACAGCGAGTTCTTTAACCAGTCTCAGTCATCATAGTCATCACCTCTTATTTACTTGCACTTCTGTATAATGTTGAATGAGTGATTGTCTTGATTACTCCTCAGTATCGCTAAAAGCAGAAATGCCTGTGTGATAGTAGTAAAAGGGGGCTAGATCCAAAGAGCAAAACAGCATTTCAAGAAACAGAAGTCATTTTGCTGAAGATTCCTGGAAAACTTAAGTGACAATGTTTGATTTAAAAGCTCCTGGGCCACACTTTCAGTTTCAAATGTTACTTAAGTGTTTCTTATGACTGTTACATTTGTTTCCTGTGTTTGTAGTGCTCTTTTTCAGTCCTTGATGGTCTGAGGTCAAGGAGGCTGTCAAAGGAGAGCCATTGCATTGGGGATGCAGATGTTCTTAAATAACATTTTGTCAAAGATTTTTGTGAGATTCTGGGGAATTTTGAAGCCTTCATATTGTGAAATTGTTGTTTCAAATGTGGCACTCTGGGGCTTTTGTACGTTTAGCTTCCTTATCCGAAGATGGACACTTGGAACACTTGGCCTCCTGGTTTTGAAGCCGTTGTTGCATAAAGTCGTTGACAGTCTTAAGTTGAAGCCCTGTTAAGTTGTGTTTGTGGGCCTTTTGGTTGGCTATCATCGTACAGATCTACCAAACATTTTATTAATTACCATTGGCAGAGCACTGTAGCTATGTAGCATTTGTTTTGTAAGTAAGGCATGATACCAACTGGCTTCCATTTTTTTTGTTGTTGTTTAAAAAAACAAACAAACAAAAAAAAGACAGTTAACTGGTGATTTTTTTTATTATTCAAGTTTTGAGCCTTCTTTTATTGTCTCTCCGTATAATATATAGAAACGACTGCAAGTTCTAATAGTGATGGAAAAAAGCATAAGTAGTCTCTGTATTTAAGGGGAGTGTTCTTTATGTTTTGACATGCTTAAAAGAAGCTGACTTTTCAGCTACATGCTTCAGAAATACATTTTGCAGTCTAGATTATCAGAATTTAACTCTTGTGAAAATTGATTCTGCTTGCATGGTAGAAAGCTGTTCTGTATCTTTACATCCCTACATAAGGGGAAGCAGATTTGAACAGCACAAGAGAGAGTATGGGAAAATGGACAAGCCAGCAATCAGCATACTTGATTATTTTCATTCCCAGATTGTCAAAGCAAGAAACTAAATCTCAGATGACAGGTGTTCAGAGGAATGCACTGCTTCTTTTCTGAAAGGAAAACAAAACTGCCTTAATGTAACATTGTGTCTCAGGTGGTCACAGTGCAGTTTTGTCACTTCTCTGTTTTTTTTAGTGCTGAGAAGTACGAGCACATTTTAGCAACAACATTTTAATACATAATAAAGAAATCCATGAGATTGGAGAGCTTCTTGAACTGGTTTCTAGATCGCTTCTGAATGGATCTGTGTTGCATTCCTTTGCTCTTGAACCTCTGCTAGTTACTGCTATGTTATTTCAGAGAATTAGTACAATCTATGGGATTAAAACATGACTAATGCACAGTGGACATTCTCAGTAAAATGATCTTCTTTGTGGGGAAGGGAGAGTCAGTGTACTGGCTGAACATCAGGAAAACTAGTTACTGGAAAGCTGAAGTAGTATTTACATTAGGAAAATTGAAAGGATATAAAATCTGACAAGTTAAATATGAAAGTGTAAGATTAAAAAAAAGTTTACTGAATAACATGTCAAAAATCTTTAATGATAACTTCATTTTAACACATTGCCATAAACTTAACACAAGTCATATGGCTGCATCGTGATCACTTTTATGAAAGAATACTTATCAAGGTAAGGCAGTAGCAGAGAAATGTAGCTTCTGTGTTGACTATTGAAAATCTTGGAAAGGCTGTCATGACAAAGACATTCTTATGGTAACTCATCAGAGGAGCTCGTCCAAATCAGCACTTGTTAAGTGTATGAATGGACAACATGAAAGCAAGTTGCTAGAATCAGACAATATTCATCATGTAACTACAAAAAATGAGAGATGAAGTAACTTTACTGCTGTGTAATGACTCTTCTTACTGTCCACCCCTAGGCACTTGGGTTATAAATGCAGTGTGAAGCTATAATTTAAAGGTTGATTACTAAGAATGTCATCTGTTCTGATTAGAATCTTTAGTAACGTAAAGATTTCATGGATGCATTGTAATTTTAATAGCTCCATAATCTATGTGAAAAGGTGTTCCTCAAACCGTTTAGAGCTCACTGAAGGAATTAGCAAGAATATTGGATAATGTGAGGAATTAATTCACAGAGGAGGTAGTCAAGTAAGAAGTGTTGGAATAGGCTGATGAGGGAAGTGATGGAGTCCCCATCCCCAGAGGTATTTGAAAGATATGTGGATGTTGTACTAACGGGTATGGTTTAGTGATAGGATGTAGTAGGTCAGGTTAGACTTGATCTTGAAGATCTTATCCAATGCAAATGACTCTATATGTAAAGAAGATCCAATTTGCTCTGGTATGTAGGATTTCCAGAAGTCCTCTGCATGAGATCATCAAGGAGAGTACATTTAAAAAAAAAAAAGAGAGAGAGAGGTGGATAGTATGTATTTCAGGGGTGAGAGAAGTAACACTTCCATTATGAAAATGTGTGTGGTAGAAAAGTTGAAACCCAGCTTTGTCTAATTGCAGAAGGATCTCTAAGTTCAAAGTGGTGGTGAGAGGAACGTGGTGAGTAAGTTAGGGAGGCACAGAGAATTTGTAATTTCTTGTAGGAAGGAGCAATAGTTTGGGATTACAAGAGTCAGTTCTGTGAGAAGGCCGGTTTAGGCTAAGAAGGATTCATTCTATGAATTGTTAGGATGACACAGAACAAAAGGAAATGGATGATCGTCTAGGTCTGTGATGCATTTGCATTTCACTGCCATGTGCATATCTTGCATCTCTAAGATAGAACTTGAGAAGGTTCAGAAATGGGTTCAGTGGTTCACATTGTCAAAGGTGCATAATTAATTCCTTGCACATGGAAAGTTAGGGTGGATCAGAAGAAAATGTGTAGGGAGAAATGTCCTGTGAAGTCATGAGTGATCTGGAGGAAAAGAGCATAAGAAATAGTCCTTCATGATCTTTATCAAAGTAAAAAAGTGGCATCAGTTGCAGGCTGTAGTTTCAGTGCAAGCCAGAAAAGAAAATGTTTTTTTCACAGTGTAGGAAAGTAGCTGCAGAAGTTCTTGTCATGGGACAATGTAAACAGCAAACATTTGTGGGCTCGTAATGTGGTAAAGGAAATTAGTTGAAGTAAAACCCATTAAAGGCTGGCTCTAAAATAGTACTTAGGAAAACTTGTACATTTTTGTTCTGACTTTTGTTGTGGTTGTTAATATCGCAGTGTCTCGTCTTCACAAAGTTGGTATACAGTGCAAATAAAAAAAAATAAACAAACACCCTTTTGTTTCTTTGTTTATTTGTTTTTAATTACATGTATTTTCATTATGTGTAAGGACTGTGCAGCGCCAGTGAGAAGTGATTTCTAATTTTTTGGATGGGGATTGGTGCAGAGTGGGGAGCACAGTGATAAGAACACTGTTTACAGTTGTAAAAATGTGTTTTCTGTGTGTATTTAGGTGGGTAAAGTGCTTATCTTACTGTGTTGGTTACAGTACTTTTTTTTTTCCTGAAGTGCTAGGATAGCTTAAATAAATGTTTCTGGGTTTTGCTGCAGAAAGATAATGTTGTGATACCTTTCCCTTGGTCAGCTGCAGCACTGGAAAGGACTGTGCTTAGCATGGAACCTGCTGTTGCACCCAACAGCACAGGATGTATCTACTAGAAAACCTCTGGAAATTGAAGGCTAGGGAGCTGTACTGAAGAATAACCTTTCTGAAAATATCAAATAAAACCCAATTCAGTTGATTTAGCATCCTGATCAGGCTGTTTCTGGGATGAATAGATGCAAACCTAAGACAGAGGAGCATGTGTTGGGGGTAAAGCAGGAGAAAAGATGGTGCTCAGGAGTACTACAATAGAAAGCTGTTCTCTTTGAGGCAATTGCTCAAGTATATATAGCTTGTGTTATTACAGATGTAGGATACGAGGGTGAGTTGTGGGCAATGAAATAGGTTGGGATTGATCTTGTGACATGCTTCTGTGTGAGGGAAAATGTGTGTATTAATTTTTCTTTGGGTAAACCTGGAAGTAACTTGAAATTTTGGTACTTTAAGATCGAAGTTTTAAATATTTGCAATAATGTAGAGTACCTGATTTCTTTTTACAGAAAATCCTATTTTTTCCAGGCTTATACTGTCCTTGTCAGTAAACTGTAGTGTCCTCAGATTTTGGAAAAACCAATGGAATGTTTGAATGTCTTGCATCTTCATAAAATGTTTCTAAAATATTGAGCTATGAACTGCTAGCCATTAACTAAACTTTTTTTTTATATATTATTTTTTATTTTTTACAGGATTTGGAATTTCATGGCGTAATGAGATTTTACTTTCAAGACAAAGCAGCTGGAAACTTTGCAACAAAATGTATCCGTGTCTCAAGTACTGCCACAACTCAAGATGTGATAGAGACTCTTGCAGAGAAGTTCCGGCCAGACATGCGCATGTTGTCATCCCCTAAATATTCGCTCTATGAGGTGCATGTCAGTGGAGGTTAGTACTCGTTAGCCCTCTTTTCCTGCACCTGTGCTACTTTCCTATCCTTCTTTAGCCAAAATATCTTTTAAGTTTTGCTCCCAGCTTCTGAGCTGTCTAACAGACTTGGATTTTTGTTATGTGCATCTCTTCTAATTGTTACGCCAGGAAGTGATATTGTAGAATATAAGTATGTCTATTAGGCCTGCAGTTCATGTAAGTTTTAATTATGATTATTAAATGTTGTACTTGACATCCTCGAACTTCTTGACATTTGTGCGAGAATTGCTATTTTTTAGGACCAGTTGATTAAGGCTGGATTTATAATGGGAGATTGGAAGTGTTAAATTCGAGCTCTTCAGAGTGCATCTTCAGTTCTTTGATGCTGTGGGCCTTTGATAAGTAGCCTTGTGTTGTATATGCCTTTACTACTAACCTGGAGGAAGTTCAACATACTGTTGTCTGAAGCTGATGTGTTTTTTAAGCAGAACTTTTAGTGTTATCCAGGAAGAACTTAGATTTCTGAACAGCCTTTTAGTGTTGCTAGTATTTGTCTTTCCCCATTATCCCTCACTTCTCTAGAATGCTTCAGGTTGGAAGCTGGGTGGAGTGTAGTGGGTCACTACAAAACTGTGAGAAACTAGTGTCTTAAATACCTTCAATTCTTTTGAATGAGAAACTAACACAATTTGTGATACAAATGAGCGTTTATTGGAGTGTATGTCACTTTCCATGGTTTGAGTAATGACTTGATGTGAGTCATAAGAAATTAACATAATAAAAAAAAAGGTGCATGTGTCATTACTAATTAAAGCAATGAACAGTATATGGTTTCTCTGCTTTAAGTTGTTTGTTTGTTTTAAATCTCTTAGCACTGTATCTGTAGCCAAAATAGAATAGCTTCCTTTGCTATTGGAAAGGAGCTGTTTATTGCTGCCTCCTGAAACCACCAGGCTCTATACCTTCAGAAAAGTATAAACTGATTACTGGAACAAGCTGCTTGGAGAAGTTGTGAACTTTCCTTCTCTAGAGATATTCAAAACTCGCCTGGGTTCTTTTCTGTACAGCCTACTCCAGGGAGCTTCCTTTAGCAGGGGGTTTGAACTGGGCCGTCTCCAGAGATGCCTTCCAACCCCAGCAATTTTGTGGTTTCATTACTGTGTGCTGTTCAGTGAAAGTGTAACTTTATTTAAATCTCTTTGCTCTTGAGATGCCAAGTAATTGTTAACGCTCTTCATTTCTTTGAAGAAGAAAGAAGATTAGATGTGGATGAGAAGCCTCTTGTTGTACAGCTAAACTGGAACAAAGATGATCGAGAGGGAAGATTTGTTCTCAAGAATGAAAATGATACACTTCCTCCAAAGGTGAGGCTTTAAGCAGTATGCTGGTGGTAATAGCAGTCTTACAATCTATGGGGCTTGTTCATATAGCAAAACTTCTTTTGAATTCTGTTTTTCTAATTTGTGAAAACAACTGCTGGTGATAATCTTGGATATCTGCAAGTCTACTGAACTACTCTAAATGCATCCTCACCACCGTCACCACGCAGCGTTCTTATAATCTTTCCAATTACTTGTGTTACTTTGATCCATGTATCTATCTGGTATTGTAACATGTAATACTCAGAAAACTTAGTACTGAAGTAAAAACAGCCTCCAACAATTTGTGATGCCAAACACCTAAGAGGTATTCCCACCTCTTGCAGAGCCTTTAAAGGAGGATACCAGAGATAGTTAACTAAAAATTGTTACGTACTTCAGTAACGTTCAGTTTCTTAAAGAAACTGGTGGAACACAGTTTCACTGTTTCTTTTTGGGGAATTATTTTCCTTCTCCCAGCAAAATGAAGGATATGAAATTTTAGTATAGCTGATCTGTTTTTTTTTTTCTCATTTCTTTTGTATTCGTCATGGAGCATTTCATTAGTAACATGAACTTAGATCAGGCTTTGGCTCCTGAGGTCAACTGATTGTATATATTATATCTAAGTTTTATTTTAGTCTTAAGTTTATAGTTATGGAAAAGGCGCTGCTTAGAGTGAGCTGTCCTCAGACAAACTCATTTTGGGCTGAGCACTAAATTTCTTTTACTCTTGGATTTAGAGTTTTTTAGTTTTAAAAATTCTTTGGGAATGAGTATATGAGCTATTTTGGTATTTATGCTATACTTCTAACTACAGGATACACCCATATTAGACACAAGGAAAGAGAATTAATTATGACTTGTACTACTTTTACCAGTTGTGCTACTCATTTTCATTGAATTATCAGAGAAGAAGGTTTGAAGATTACTGCTTACCTTCCTGATAGAAGCAAAAAGCCCTGCATTATCTTTCTCTCATCTTTCATGATTTGTTCCACAGAAGCAAATGGCCAGAGGGTTATAGGTATCTTGAGTATACAAGCAGCAGGAATTGGAGAAGACAACAATGGAAGGGTGTCTCAGAAAAATGCACTGTAGGAGAAATGTCCTCTCTAATGTTTGTCCTTTTGCAGTTTGTTCTTATCTGATATCCCAACATAGCGGTCTGGAAAAAAGACTGTGTGTAACATTGGTGAAGTAGATTTTACTAGGAGGTGGACATTTTTTTTTTTCCAGTTATTTTTGAGGCCAAGTAGACAGTAGATATTATCAAGTAAAATTACGTTGTTTCTTCTGTTGCTTGAGTATGCCTCCAGTGTGCAGGACATTTAATCAGTTCATACCTGCTTTGAAATATGAAATTATTCTGTTCTTTTATGTATGGTATTTATACAGGGATAACTTCTGTAACATACTTGCCTGGAGTTTCTTTTTCATGTTAGTGACATTATGTCTTAATCAGACTTACCTGGAAAAGTTAAAACCGGTAATAACATTTCATTAGACTAAAAATGATGGAAGTTGTTTTAAACTGGTTTATTTCAGAAGGCTCAGAGTAATGGCCCTGAAAAACAAGAAAAAGAAGGAGTAATACAGAATTTCAAACGAACTCTCTCAAAAAAAGAAAAAAAAGAAAAGAAGAGGCGTGAAAAAGAGGCATTGCGACAAGCGTCAGATAAAGATGATCGACTTCTTCATGGGGATGATATGTAAGTGTTCTAAACTTTGAGTTCATACAACCCACATCATTCTTCAAATGATTTATTCTCTCTATCAAATAAGTCAATTTTATTCTTTCAGCAGTAGTTGACATAGCTATTTGATCATCATAAGCCAAAATAAAGGTTTGCAGTTTTGTGGCTTATATGTACTTTTTTGGTGTAAAGCTTACTTTTATATCAAGAAACTTAATTCTTGTGCAAAACTTGGCATGTACTTGTTTCAGTGGACTTTTTTTTTTTTTTTTTCCTTTTTTGAGCATTTACTCTGGTTTGGTTCTGTTCTCTTCTGTAATTGTTTTGTCTTTTGATGGAAAATAGTACTTGTAGGTGTCTGCATTTGACTTCTCACCTGGCTACAAGGCTGTTTGTTTTCTGTTTTTTTTTGTTTGTTTGTTTGAGATCAGGATTGTTTTTCATTTGTGCATGAACATGTTTGCAGCGTTCTTCACGTGTCAGTATTGGGCTTTCCAATTCTGTACAGTTATTTAGCTTGATCTTATTTTTAGAAAATTAATGTAGAATTATATTGAAGTACACTAGCAGAAGAAAAATCATGAGCTACAAGCTCGTACTGATTCTGCTTCCACTTGACCTGCAATATTTGTAACTCACAACTAAGTTAGGGATGTTATGCAAAGTTCCTGTGATGCCTCATCTCTTTTTTTTTTTTTTTTTTTTTTCTAAGAGGTAGACCCCTTTTCTTCTTTGAAAGGTAATAATCATCAGTACTTAAATTGGTTGCTGATTATCTCTTGTTCGTGAACAGTCCTAATCCCAGCAGAAATGCTATTAGTATAGAAACAATCTAACAATAAATTAAATGATCTCCTACATGTATGGATTCTATTCCCATTTTATGAAGTAACGGGAAGATATATATTGCTCTGAAAGTAATGCTTCCTATTTGTTTCTACACATATTACAACATATACAAAGAAAACAATAACGCTGTTTGATAGGTCACTTTCTCAGCTACAAAACAATGTTTTTTTTTTTCTTAATGTGACCCACCTTGGCTTCATATGCACTTCCATGTCAGATGCGATTTTGTCAGTCTGCCCCTCTGCTGCCATCTGTCACATGGCAACAAAACGTGGCAGAATGTTGGTGGGAAGGTTCAACCTCTACTGCCATACCACAACCATCCACCTCTGATGTCATGGGCCGACATAATGAAATAGGTGGCATTATTTCAGAGCAACCTAACTTATATATTTTTAGTTATTAATGGCAATTTTTATTTAAATTAATTTTGCAGTGAGAATTCTCGCCTTGCAGCTGAGGTTTACAAAGATATGCCTGAGACCAGCTTTACTCGCACAATATCTAATCCTGAGGTGGTTATGAAACGACGGAGACAGCAAAAACTAGAGAAGAGAATGCAGGAATTTCGCAGTTCTGATGGCAGACCAGACTCAGGTGTGTTACTTTTGGTTAAGTTGGTGTTAATCTCTTTATTGAGTGAGTATTTTAAGGCCAACAGCTCCTGTGATTTTGACTTAAATTTACTATAAAGTACAAAAAGATACTGGAGAAAGCAATAGTTAAATATGGTGTAATTAAGTGGCAGATTCATGGAGGTAAGATCCTATTGAAGTGTACTCTATCATTCATGTGAGTTAGGGGGAAGTTGCTGGGAGACAGTATGCTTATTGATCTTACCAACAGTGCTAGGCAAGGACAGAACTGGATTTATGAAAGTGAAAGATCAGAGAAGCCTTCTTGAAATGTTTGTGATTCATTTTACTAGGAACAATTTCAGTCATCAGCAACGCAATCAGTGTCACAAATACAAAAAGGAAAGGAATGTTTGTCTAGCTCTGCCCAATGGGTTCTCTGGTAGATCTTGTGGATCACAGTGATCAAAAATTTAATGTTCTTGATGTGAATATGAAGACCACAGTGGTTGTTTAGACACCATGACTAGGTGCAAGTCATTTTATTAGTATTCTATCCACAAAAGTGTAGTGAATAATGGGTAGAGGCATAGAAAGCGTCACTCACAAGTGGAGTCTGAAATGGGCTTTTCAAAGAGAGGAGAGAGTCTCAGAGAGCAGTTCAAGCTGGCTGTTTAGATGGGAAAAAGCAGTTCTTCAAATGGTTGTTTTCACTGTTTCATTTTGACATCACTAAGTATGGTGAAGATGGTGAAGTGTAGGGTGAAAAGCTTGCTTAGAGAGTACAGCATCACTGGAGGCTTTTTCCTGTGATCAAAATATATTTTGAGGATTTTCTGTAACCTTCCATGTATTACTGGGTTGCCTAAATGATTTCTAAAGAGGTTCTTTCTTAGACTCTGTTACAAATACAATAAAATACTGCCCTTTTTTTTCTCTTTATTTTTCTATTCTATGGTAGCAATTTTAATTAAATTTTGTTTCCAAGGTGGGACACTGAGAATTTATGCAGACAGTTTAAAACCAAATATACCATACAAGACAATCCTGTTGTCAACTACAGATACTGCAGACTTTGCAGTTATTGAAGCACTGGAGAAATATGGCCTGGAGAAGGAAAATCCCAAGGATTATTGTATTGCTCGTGTAAGTAAAGTTACTATACCATAATTCTTCCCATACTTCATGTTCTTATCAGTGGCTTAAAACAGAGTGGAAAGACTTTGGTAGTTCAACTTCTGACTTGGAGGAAAAAAAAAAAAAAAGAAAAGGTTTAACAGCGCTAAGATTTCTTCAATTTTTTTTAGATAAAATCTAATTTTAAGTTGTTACTTGATACTCAAAGTAACATGTTTTTGCATTTGGTACTGTGACTTGATACCACAAAGTGTACTTATACTTCACAGTTGTATAAAATAATGATTCTATGGAAAGTGTTATTAAGAACCAGATAAGCTCCTCAGGGAGGTGGTTGAGTCATCATCCCTGAATATGTTTAAAATCCATTTGGATGTGGTGCTCAGGGACACGATTTAGCAGTGGGTTGTTAGAGTTAGGGTAGTATGGTTAAGTTGTGGTTGGAAAAAACCTTCAAGATCATCAGGTCCAACCTGAACAATTCTATGATTCTACAGTAGTTAATCCTGCAGGGACTGATATTTGTGCTGTTTGTGCATAAGGTATCATGGAATCCTAGAGTGGCTTGGGTTGGAAGGGAACTCAGGGATCATCAAGTTCCAACCCTGCTGCCACAGTCAGGATTGCCAGCCACTAGATCAAGCACTAGATCAGATTGCCCAGGGCCCTATCTAACCTGGGGCATCCACAACCTCCCTGGACAACCTGTTCCCAAACCTCATCGCTCTCAGTAAAAAAAATCTTCCCCTTGACATCTAATCAAAATTGTCCCCTCCTTTAGTTCAAAAACATTCACTCTTGTCCTTTCACTATCTACCCATGTAAAAAGTTGATTTCCCTCCTGTTTCTAAACTCCCTTTAAATATTGGAAGTCTGCAATGAGGTCTTCCCACAGCCTTCTCTTTTCCAGGCTGAACAAGCTCTATTCCCTTGAACAAAACGAGTCTACTCAGTATGAATCACAACTGTATAATCTAACTCCATTATTGAAGGTGCTTTATGCCTTTCAGTGGTAGTGTACCCTCATTATACATCAGAACAGATTAAACATTTAACTAAAATTTGTACTTACTTTCAGCATTTAATTATTTTAGGAGTTCTTAAGTGGGTCTTATAGAATCATTGTTTCTGAGAGGTACAGCTGTATTGCCCATGGACAATACAGATTAAAAACTATACATCTCAGTCCATATCAACTTCTGATAGAGAATGGCGAAATATGAAAACGTTCATTAACCTGTGACTGTGGTCTCAACTATTAAAGTTAATTTACATTAAGATTTTAAATACTCTTAAGTTTTTTTGTTTTTAAGTGGGTTACTGCACTTTTTTTTACGACAAGTCACATTTTAAAAGTGATTCTCAGTTTTGGCTGTGAAGGATTTGCTATTTGTAATCTTAAGTATGCTAATTATCTTAATGCTATACTAAATAAAATTAATGATTCTTAGTCATCAATATTGTTAAATAGGCTTCTGATTTGACATTCTAGTTTTTCTGTCAGTTTGAAAGAATTGTGGCTTGTAGCAAAAACATTGCGACTTTCGTCAGAAATTGGAATATATTTTGCATTGAACTGTTTTGTTTAGAATTAGAGGGTATTATGATGTATTGAGAAATATTTATATTTCAGAAAATTTATTGAAGTGATTACATGCTTATGTACCATGGGAACATTTGCAAGTTACTGCTGCAATAATGGCATTTCCCCCCCTTATTCCTCTGCTTGATCCTCAGTCTTGCTTGTGGGTGTTTAATGTAGAAAATAGTTCACGGAATGTTGCGTTGATGTTGGGAAACATTAACCAAGCCTTTGCTCTGAAGTAAATAGCTTTAACTTAATTTTCAGGAAAGCACACTTGTAGAATACTTAGTCTTTTCTGAGGAATATCTCTTTTTTTATACTGTAAATTTCTATAATTAAATAAGTTCTCTGTTCACATTTTAAATATGAGTGGTATTCCTTGTCTGAACCAATCTTTTAAAATACCTTTCAAGCGCAAAAAACTTTTCTGTTTTGTTCATCAAAGGTCATTGGCTAAAACCTGTTCAGCCTTTGAGTGCCACTGTTAATTAAGTATTTGGGTTTTAAATACAATTCTTGCTCTTTACTGAAGTTGAGTATTTTTAGATTAGCCTAATTTTAAAATCTTATTTTTTTCTGCATACTTTATGAATTTGCTTTCTTTGCTGGAAATATTAAAACATCCTAGACTCAGCCTGATAATTCTTTCAACATTTCTTCTTTTTTTTTTTTTTTGAAACCTTCAAATACATCAATAAAAAAGCTGCCATGAAACCTAACATAACTTCACTGAAGAACATTAAATAGGTGTTATTTAACTCTGGCAGGGCTTCTTCTGCTACCTTGTTTTCCAAATGCTTCATCTGTGGAAAACAGATCTTTCTTGTACATATTGATTTTTTTGACTTCATAAGTTTAAAGCAGCGTACTGTAGAACTGGATTCATTTTCCTATTAGTTGGGATTTGTAAATTCTTTGTTCTCCTTGGGTGGCAGGTGACAGGTCTTCAAAGAAGACTGAAGCAGCTCACATTTATTTAACTATTAAAACAGGTGTTAAATTACATGACAAGGCCTTTGTAAGGCTGCATAATTACATGATAAATACATGATCTCGTGCACTCACATGTGAAGTTTCAGTTGAAATGTGAAAGTTGTTAGGTTTTTTTCTCAATGCTTACCATTGACAACTTTTATTGTAGTTATTTCCTATTAGTTGCTTTCTTTCATATTCCGCTTTGTTTTATTTCATGCTGAATCTCTGTACCCAATTCTGAAGTTTTTCTATGTAAACAAGTAAATCCAAGTCTGTTCTGGTATATCTTGTTTGTTTCAGTACACTTGGTTTGTGTTTCCCTGCATAATATGAGGTTCACCGCACATGTCTCAAGATGTCAAATTAATTAGACAGTCTTCCATGCTACCTGTGTATATTCACTTAAGGCATAAGACATGAGGCATGCAGCAAACCAGTTAACTCCTAGAGTGGAATCTTGATTAGACCTTTGTCTTAGCATGCTGTGATTCCTAATTACTTGAGGATAAGATGTAAACTTTCTGTAATACCAAACAAAAACACGCAGTTAATGGTAAATAGGACTTTCTGTTTGTTTCTTTCTTTTTACAGAAGCAGGCATCAAATTTGTGAGGTGTTTTTGTTTGTTTGTTTTGTTTTTTAACATGCCCCATTGTGGCTTTTTTTTTTTTTTTTCAGGGACATGGGCAGAACCTATGTTCCTAACTTGGAAGAAAAATTTTAAATGAATTAAAATGCACAGTAGATATGTGGGGGTTGTTTACTTCATTATTGATTCACCTAAAACACAGTTGGTAAAAGAGCTCGTAGAAGAGTTGTTCTAGTGCTGTTTGATTCGTTTGTTTTATTTGAAACTTTTGATAAGACTAGATATGATAACTTTTTCTATAGCTAAATTTGACCCTTACTTATCATAGGGGACTTAAGCGTTTAAGTATCATTTTCTGTTATTGGTTGATGATAGGAAGCGTCTTGCAAGAATAAGTTTTAAGTTGCTGTGGACTTCTTTTATTTAGAATTCTTAGCTTGTATTTTTTGCATGTTTCATTGCTTTTGGAATCAATAAATGTAGTTTGGAGTGAATTTATTATATGCGTGCCTATGAATACCATTGTAAGGAAGCAGAGTATATTCTTCCTGATTTAGTATGGTGGGTTTTTTTTTCTCAGTTTGTAGGTTGTTAGTTGCTAAAACTTGTGATTGTAAGCTAGTTTTTACCCATCTCAAGTTCCTACTGCATTGCAGAAAACAAGGGAATGTATGTACCTGATTCATTAAAGGATATTTAACAGCGCCTTCTGTTTTTCAGTATGAAAGCAAAAGTCTGTCTATGAAGCAAAACAAACAAAACTCTACCATAGTATAAACCTAATCTATGTTTTTCCATTATTCTGAAATGTGGGAAAATTAGCCCTGTGGGAGATGGAGTATTCAAATAAAGCATGGGTGAGATGTTTTCTAAAATTGCTTTGTAATGAGGAACTTCTTGGCTCATTAAGCTCAGTTGTGAAGCTCTGTGTCTTTGTAGGTTAGGTCACACACCTTTTTCTAGGCAAGTTATGTCTGAGTTTATCAGCTCATGCTTCTTGTGAGATGGAGGTAATCATAACTGACTGGAAGGACAAGGAGATTACTGCTTTTGTGACCGTTTCTCTTGCTGCTTCTCTGTTTTACTATTGCTGCTTCTCTGTTTTACTATTGCTGCTGCTTGTTAAGCAGAATGCCAGTGCAGATGTTTATCCAAGTTCCAAGGCAGAATTAACATCAGGGTCATGTTGTAGCCCTTGCTTTTATTTCTTGTCCTTCCTCTAACTTCAGTGCATTTGGTTTTCTTTGGTTTACTCTCCAATCTACCATTGTTCAGCCCTTGAGAAAGCAGACTTTTAGTGCGTAGTTTTTGTGTTCTATGCTTGATCTTGAGGGGTTCGTGCTTGTTTAAAAGTTGTTTGTTGTAGAAAGCTTGAAACACGATCTTACCCGAGTAGCTAATTCAAATTATCCTGTAAGTATAATTAGTTTTAAAATCTGAGATGTGAAATAGAAAAGAGTGGTCTGGCAAGATAAGATTTGGGTTTAGATGTATTTCTGTTTTGCTTTGGTTTATAAATTACAATCTTTTCCTAATTCACACTATCTTGTCTATTTGAAAATCTAATTAAAGATAATGTAATTAGGCCTATGTTTAGCCAAGTTTTGCATAGAAAAGCTTTTAGGGAAAGACCAATGACTCAATTAAATACTTGTGATCTTAAATGTACTTATTTCCTGCTTGGAAGAAGATGAAAGGAAGTTTGAGGTGTGTCTGTGGGAACTTAGTTAAGGCTGCAATGGGTGTGGAGAGGAGGTGACAAATAGGGGTTAGAAGCCTCTGGAGGGCTCCAGCATGGTTGTGTGCAGCAGCCAATATGTGCCTTAAATTTGGAAGGTGTTACCTAGGTCATAGTTCGGAGTGGGGAATAATGTGAATTAGCTCATTTAAAATAGAGCTTGATGTGGATTTAAGTAACATTGTAAGGATCACAAATGAGGTAGTGGAAGTTTTTGTGGCTTTTAAAATGTTATTTGCCTATTTATTATTTAAATTCAGACATGAGAGATTTATCTTTTATTTAGAAGCTAGTCACACACTAATTCTGGCTGTCACTGTTTTTATGCTTTATCACTTTGGGGAGCAGTAATGCGAATGTGTATGAAATAACAGGTCATGTCTCCTTTTGAGTCAAAACAAATGAATCAAGATTTTTCCCTCCCTCAGCCTTGTAAGAGTATATCTATAAAAAGCGTGAGCACTTTGAGGCTGGTTCCCAAAGTATACTTATTTTTGGTTTCTTCTCTAAGCTAGACAGCATGAAGCATTTTTCAGATTTTTCTTTGTATAGACCAGGTGGGGGTTAAGTATGACAGGGATGCAAGTGGTTTCACATCTTGGTCAGCTTGTCCTGCTGTTTCTAAAGATACTTACGTGTTGCTTTAACACAATGGCTTTTTGCAAAATGAAAGGCTGATTCCAGTGCGTAAGATGGGGAAGGAAAATTCAGTTCTATTTTATTAATTCCACTGATGTTTCACTTTTGTTTTCTTGGTTGTTGAGAAATTGAAATAATTTTGTTTGCTGGAGGTTGACCCTAACTAGTTTAAGTGTAACTAGCTTTCCTTTGTTCTTACGTCTATCTGGTATTCTGGGAAGTGTGGTTAACCACAAGTTAGGAGAAGCTTAGAAAGCAAAAAAGCATTTCTTAATTCATTTGTTTAACCTGCTGTTATATATATATATTGAAAAAAAGTGAATTAGAAGATGTACCCCTGAATACTCTGTGTGTCTAGTAACATCTCTGAAAACTTGCAATTGCTCTTTTCTAGGTCATTCTGCCTCCTGGTGCTCAGCACTCTGATGATAAAGGTGCTAAAGAAACTATTTTAGATGATGATGAGTGTCCACTTCAGATATTCAGGGAATGGCCTAGTGATAAAGGTATGTCAGAAAAGCTTTAAGAGATTTTTGTGCACTGAGTGCTGTAAGCTGTGTTTATGGATGCTTGTAAAGCAGGAAATTGGAACATCTGTTTTTGAAGTGTTTTGTTTTCAGGCACTTTTAATGCTAGGTGCCTTTAGTTATTTACTATTTAGTTCACTACTGGTTGTAGTAATACATCCTCCTTAGGTGGTTAGAAGGGTTATACATTTCATCCTAAAGTTTTAAAGTTATCTACTATGCAGATGTATTAATCTCTCTGTCTTAACTTACAAGTAACTACATAAATGTCAGGAATGTAGTAAGCTGAAAGTAATCCTATATAACACTCATAAAATAATAGATTGTGGATGTGTGCTTATTCACTGATAGTGAGACTCAAAGGATGTATAATGCTTTGTTTTAGGAATACTAGTCTTTCAGTTGAAAAGGCGGCCTCCTGATTATGTCCCAAAGAAAACCAAGAAAATAGCTGATGGAAAGCCATTAAAGGGGAAGGAAAGAGTTGACGGGTCTGGCTACGGCTCTTGCCTTCCTCCTGAGAAACTACCATACCTGGTAGAATTAAGCCCAGGTAAGAATTCTGTTTATCTAGTAATCTAAATTACTGTATTATGTGGTCATATCATTTTTTTTTTCCTACAAATAAGACTTCCATTGAAAACAGAAGTCTGATGTTGACAGTGTAAGTGAACATCACTTCAGTAGTCTTCTCCTGTCACATTCTGAATTTGAAATATCTAGAGGCAGTTGTTCCATGTTGCTATCATACCGGAATGCATGCTGTCATTTTATTGGAATTAAAAAAATATAAAAAGGGAGAAACATTTGACTAAGACTTTATTAGCCTGGTTTCAAATGCCTATGGTGTTTTAAGTGTGTCAAAAAAATATATATATATTCCTTCAGTTCTCACCTTCCTTTGGATTTGGAAGTTTAAAACCCGGTAATCTGTAGAACAGTTTAATACAACATCCAGCATCCTTAGATTTTAAAATGAGTAGGACTCCTTAATTGCTGTTCTATCTCATCTGGTTCTTCCTGAGGACTTAGTATACTGAAGCCTTTCTTCTTGAACTAAGTGTAGATATGCGTATTTTCAAACTATCAATAATATGTATACCATTTTCAAAACACGAAACCTATCTAAATCTTACCGTCTGTTTGGAGAAAGGAGCAAAATAAAAATAATAGAAAAGCATTTCTTATTCTATTTTATCTTGTGTTCAGAAATATACTTCAGCATACCTTGAAAGTTGTGTTAAAAATAAATTTTTAGAAGGACAAGAACATGAATTTGTAAATCTGACTCGTTCACTAAGCATTTTTCAGGCTGTGTGTAAACTTCAGATTGCTAGCAAGACTGTGCTTTAGTTTAGACTTCACTGCAACTCTTGGACTTTGTCATCACTGACAATTTTAAGATACAGGACTATCTAAGGGAGCTTGTTTGTTTGTAGCACGCCAAATTTTAAAACACACACAACTTCTCATTCACCTTTCTGTTGTTTTCTTGCTTCAAGATTGGGATGTAGACTTTTAACATTTCTATGGCTTGGTTATCTGCCACTCCTTTTATTAATGACTCTAACAAGGACGTATTCAGATTTCCAAACAAGTGGTTTACAAATTGAAGTCTGGTTGCTTACCCTTCAGGTAGCAAGGTTGAAATCCTTTCTGTAAAAAGAGTTGCTCTAACGCTTTGTATGCAGCTCTGATTATAGTCAAATAGAGTTGGGTTTTCTGTTTGTTTTGTAGACAGGTGAAATTAATAGTGTGCAGTGTTAAATATGTATTTTTTGTGTTCTTCAGTCTGAAGTTAGATTAACCTATGTGTATATATATATATATATATATATATATATAATTTTTAATAGTACTTTCTATTGTTATTGTTCTTCACGCTGTTACTCTTCATGGAGCCTAGTTGCTTTAGTATTAAAATGCCTTGGCAGTGGAGTAAAACATCTGTTTACTGAGAAAGGAAAAACAATCTGAAATGACACAGGTGGCAAGGCTATGCACTGAGCCTTTGTACATTGCCTGTGGGACTGACCTATTGTTCACATTTTTCTTCTAACAGCTTTTTGTTGTTTTTCTAAACAATAATAGGAGTTGTTTTATTCAGTAGCTTTGTAGAACTGATGTCTTTATATACTATGCAGTTTTTAAAGTTGAATGAGTTAAATGCACTTCATCCTTATAAATTGGGTAAGTGTTGTCTGGCTACAGTTTTCACCCTTTCCTGTCTTTTCTTTTCCTGCCCTCTTCCGCATGTTCTGCATGGTATCTGTCTGCTGCTGCTGCCTTCACCTGGGTCCTCTGCATGTGTTTCTAACCCCAGGGAGAAGGAATCACTTTGCCTACTACAACTATCACGCTTATGAAGGTAACGCTATATTTAATACTGTTCTCTCATTAGCCACTAAAAACATTGCTGGCTGTGAATCTTTTGTTTCTTTTGGACAAATGAAAGGCTGTCTTAATTATCTTACTGTTGTTTTTCCAAGGGACTGCTTTTGTGAAATAGCTATCTCACTTGTTAGCTACAATTTAATTGTTCTTGGTGAATAGGTATGTTGTGGTAGGAAGAAATTGTTCTTTGATTCATCTGCTTTTGGAATTCATAGTTAGGTGAGTTTAATAAATGTCATGAAACTTAACTGTGCTCCTCAGTGTTTGATGCATTGAAGATGTCATCACAAATGATTTTTGTTATAGGAAGTAGTGTTTGAACCACTAGAAAATGAGTTCAGTTTCTGCTTTGTAGTGTTCCATAACATCCTTTTGTATTTCTAATTGCAGTTTTACATTGTTGTCTAACAGTAACAGCATGTATCAGAGAGATTTGGGGATACTTAACAGAAATCATAAGTTTTATTTGTAGTGTTTGAAATTGATAATCGTTACTACAAATCATTATGGATCTTTGATTCTCCTTTGATTCTCTCTCCATGTGAAGTGTAACGTGCAGATGTATTCTTGTCTATTTGGCAAAAATGGGATATTTCTTCTTACATTGGTAGAAATTTCAGTATCTTGACTCCTAAAGAGTAATTTCCTTTAGCATCATTTTTTAACATCCACTTCCTCCATTTCGTTCTATTTTTAGACTGCTATAAAAGTTGTATTTGGGTTGTGAAAAAGAGTTCTTAGTTTTCTATAGAGTCTCTCTCTTTAGAACAGTGCATTTCACATTATATATACACTGTACTTGTATATATCATAGAATTAACTCAGTGATGAAGCTATGATGGAAGTGTACTTCTGTCAAAGCATTGGGTCTGTTCTTACAGAAGAATCTGGCAGGCTTCAGTTTCATGCTCAGAGCAACTACTTTGGTATGTTTGCTACTGGAAGCATATCCTGTTTTTCCATTTCTGCACAGCTGCTTATGGTGCTGATTGGTTTGTATGACATTTATAGGCTGAAGATCAGATTCTGCACCATGTAATAGAGCATGCAATTCAGTAGCTTGTGGCTGTAAACGTGGCAGTCAGCAACTGTTTCTGTATTCTGAATCTTGCAAGCTGGGATGAGTCTGATAGTAACAGAAATAGACTGAAGCAAGATATGACAGTATTACAGATAGGTGATACTCTTTAGATGATCATATAATCATGGAATGGTTTGAGTTGGAAAGGGCATTAAGATCACTTGTGATTATGACTGCTGATGAGTTCAAAGACATTATTAATTTCAGTTGTTCAATTATCATCTTTAAAGGTCAAGGAAAATGACAAAAATACATCTTCATAATGGGAGTCTGTAGTATTTATCCTGCTAGTCTAAAATAAAAGTAATAAAGGAATAAAAAATAAAAATGAAAGGTTTTAGATGCTTGGTTTTTTTTCCTGCCTCGTTACATAAAAGCAACTGTGAGTTGTAGAACTGACAGCTATGAGAAATGCTGAGAAGATACAGATAAAGCAACTAAGAAAGATGTGCTATAAGTTGGTGAAGACTAAAAAGCATTGGTCAGAACAATTTCCCCAGCCAGCCTTCTTTCTGAGAACAGAACTGCAGTATCGTGGCAACACTTTTCCATGTTAGTTTGAAAAAGCTTAGTTGTCTGTCACATTCCTCACTCACTTTACCACAGATGTTTGCTGTTGGCTTTTTTTGTTAGCAGTGCATATCTTGTCTGAAATTCAATAGCAGACTTCATCTCTTGACTTTGACAAGATATTTCAAATCTGTCAATCCCATTTTTTTATTAAACTGTTTAAATGCTAAGAGTTTCAAGAGTAGGAAATTTCCTGCATGAGTTCCTATACAAATGCAAGCTTAAACTAAGTTTGAAGTAAATAGGCACAGTGCCTGTGCAGACATTTTTGTCCAACTTTGGACTTATTTCTTATTTTCTGATTTACATCATTTTGTTTAGTCTGGTTTCAAGCAGGTACTTTTTCTTTCTCTGAATAATTTCAGGTGCTGAATTAGCAACATCAATTTGAAACCATCCCCAGAGTTGGCGTTGGGTTCACTTTTTAGTGATGACTTTTAGTGGTGAATTACTGCAGTAGAATACAATGTCTATGAAGGGAGGCCTGTATTGTCTTTTTCTGTTGTATTAAAGTGTATGTTTATGTTATGATTCACAGAGTTTATATACTTAACAGTGATTGTTCACTTCTGCTCGTTACACGTTTATATAGCACTATTTGAAGTGTAATACTGAATCTTAACTGCATAAAGCAAACCATGAGAACTGTATTAAAGAGTGATAGAACACTACAGTCGTAACAGTGTTTGTATAAACAGTTTCACTAGTGAGTACAGGTGAAGAGTAATTTGTTACATCTCACTGTACAGTGTGCTTTATTGTGTTTGTTAAAATGCCTTCTTTTAAGTCACTGTTTTGTGCATAATCTTTGCTATTGAGATCTCCTTTCCTATTGAGGACTACCTTCTGAAACGAAAGTTTTCTACCTGTGATAGCCAGTGTGCACAGATGTGTACGTTTATGCATGCGTACTTCCATCATGGAGGAGAAAACAACTTGTGAAACTTGCTTAAAATGCCAACTGTACCGAATCTGTCTGAAGCCTTGTAGTGTTACTGGGTAAAACTTTGTCAGGCAGATAAGTTTACTGTATGGTTAACCCAGTTTCTTCATTAATTGTCCTCAGTTCTTCAGCTTGTATCTAGGAGGCAGATGTTCCTATTTAATTTTTTAAAATTAAAACCAAAACAACAAAAACCAACCAACCAAAACCACTAGATATTTCCTGCACCTGTTTAGTACTGTTTATGTTGTTTATTCATGGATGTCATAACTAGAATTTAGGCCATTCAGGCCACAGGTTTACTTATGCACACATATTAAGTGATCAGGTTTTGAGCAGGATTCATATATTTTCTTTATACCTTTTACTTCTTTTCTAGTATTGTTTGTTAACTCCCATCTTTCTTAGAACCTTGACATTTCAAATTTCTGAATTAAAAGGAAGTAATTACTTGTTAGATACAAAACCTTGGTGTATGATTGTTTTTACTGCACAACTTCTGGATATTGAGACGTATGACAGAAATCATATGCATCTCCTTTCCACGTGAGCAGAAGTGTTGAAGTTCGACCCTAAGAGGCTAAGAAATCCTTATTGGACTTGGATCGTCTGGACTTTGCCACAGATAGGGCAGAAATGTAGCCTGTTGTAATGCATTCTGAGGAATGCATTCTAAACAACATTTAGATGAGCATCTAGCTGTCAAAAATCAGGGAATACAGGACTTTGCACGACTGTGTGAAACAAATTTCCTTCCTTCTCCCCTGCCCCACAACAAAATGGTCTTTTTTAGAGACATTTCTTCCTTTATAGAATGTAGAATAAATTTGGAAGAGAATTATCATAAGCTGAATCTTCTGGGTGTCAGTTTTGTAAAACTGGAATATGAGTAGAAGGAGAAAATGTGCCTTTTGGATTATGTAGTAAATAAATGAAAGAGCCAGTATGGGTTTAGATGTGTGTGTTTTGGGAAGGCACAGTAGCTAGATTTGAACTTAAGCAGCCAAATGAATTCACTTGTGTATTACATCTGTTTGATGATGCTGGAGGTGTTGATGTATAATCTCTGAGTAGCACTGTTAGGAATTTTAGAAGTGCCCATCATTTAAGTTACTAAAGATGCTGTTAGTATTACCATGTCTAGTGTACAGTCTTACTGGGTGTGTGTCATTCAGATACTCGGTTTAAAAAGGGTTGTATCCTCCCTGTACCTTTAAAAAGAAAAAAAAGTTTAGGTGGCTGACTGCTCTCACTGTTGAATACTTTTTTTTTCCTGATGGATGATGACATGCTAATATTTTATGGCTGTGATTCTAAATTTGTTCAGTAATATGGGAGGTTACTATAGCGTCAGCAAGTAATTTTGATATTATTTAGAATGTTATTCTTTGAACTGTCTGCCTGTTGTCTTGAAGTCCCAATAACATCACAGCACTCCCAGGAGAAGTGTGTTGATAGGAGCACCTGTTACACTTTTATCTGCATCAATATAATTTAAGATCCTTTTGATGATTCATCTCCCTCCCATTCAGTTTGTGCGTTCTGTTCTGTTTCTGTTCTGTGTTTTCATCCAGTTCCTTTACTTTCTTTGTATCTTCTGCTTTTGATCAGTGTTCTTAACTGTTATGTTTTAACTGTGTTGTTGGCTGTAATTCATTTTAATACTTTTTGTTGAAGGATGATTCAAGTGCTTCATAGATTAAGTGAAATCTGATGGTTAAATTGCATGTGTTCTGTCTTTAATGACCATTAATGCTGGGGGTTAAACATCAGATTAATGGAGATTCTGTTTATATTGATTTTCATTTAAAATTTAAAAATGGCTAGTATTCTTCTGAAAACAGTATCACTGTGTGGTCGACAGTTTTAATAATACTAATATTCTGCAGCCTCTTTTTTTTTTTTTTGCATCCTCCCACTGGAATAAAAAATAGGTCTGAAGTCAGAAGTAACAGTATTGATTTAGTATCTTAAGTATTTTCTGAGAAGTGGGAAGTATTTATTTATATGCCAAAACCCCATCTATGTTAGCCTGTGGAGACAACAACTAAATCCTATGCTTCATCTTGTGCATCTTGCTATGTTTTGATTTATTTGGAAAATATGTAGTTGGAGGATGTGAGGAGGAAGGTGAACTTTTATCTTTGACCATGTTTTCTTGTGAGGTGAAAATTTGGATCAAGAGGACTGTAAAGATAAGGCTCAGGAGTGCTACAGTCCTGTATATCAAGACTATAGCTGTCGTAGATTTAAAAACAAACAAACAGAAAAGTTTCAGGTTCTCATTTAATGTCATCCTATTTCAGTATTTTGTGAATAGGAACCAGTTTAACATGTCAGCCACTTGATAGTAGATGGTGCTGATAATCTGTGCTTTTACTGAAAACTATAAATATTATTATTACAGTAATATACAGATATTTCCAATTATTTTCAAAATAATTTTAGACCATATGTGTATACATAAAATCTTGAGACGTTAACAAAAATTGTATTGCTTCAACTATCAAGGAAGTAGACAAAGTTTTCCAAAGCGTGTTTGGAGCAGTAGTTTCTGATTACTTTTGCTCTTTGTACTTGCAGATAACAGCACTCTGTTGCCAGGGCCCTGTTTACTTTCTGTGTTTTTAAAGTCTGATGAACAACTTAAAAGTACACAACAAATCTTGAATGAATGTCACTCAAATTTTTGTTGCTGCTTTTTTCATTTTTTATTTTAATTTTCTTCATGTCTATTGTTAGTCTAAATTAAATTTCTGGAGGATAATTATTGTGCATTTGAGCTTTTAGTAACTTGCAAATTAATTATTGTCATTTGTTCTGCAGATGGTTCTGACTCCAGAGATAAACCAAAGCTTTATCGTCTACAATTAAGTGTCACTGAAGTTGGAACTGAAAAATTTGATGACAATTCCATTCAGGTATGGAGAAAAAGCAGGTCCAGATGACGGAACTGAGGCCCGGAGTACCTCTCCTATGAAGAAATCTGAGGGTGTTGGGTTTCTTTAGGAAGCAAAGTTATGCCACCAGTCTGTGTACATAGGCAAAGCTGCAGCTCTGTCCTACCATTTTAATTTCTGCTGCCATGTAATGTAATTTATTTAATGACAACAATTTCTGTTTGCAGTTATTTGGCCCGGGAATTCAGCCTCATCATTGTGATCTCACCAATATGGATGGAGTTGTTACTGTAACCCCAAGAAACATTGATGCGGAGACGTACGTAGAAGGTCAGCGTATTTCAGAAACCACCATGCTGCAAAGTGGAATGAAAGTTCAGTTTGGGTCATCTCACGTGTTTAAGTTTGTGGATCCCACTCAGGACCATATTATTCCTAAAAGACCTATTGATGCAAGTCTTATGGTCAAAGGTCCAAGGCACAAAGCTGGGTGAGTACAGTAATGAGCCCTGGAAAAACGAAGAATGAGAGCTTTATAAATGGTCAATGATAAGAGCACAATTTTAAACGAGTTTCTAGTAACTGCTTTTAAATATTAACTATGTAATAGCTATTTTAATACTTGAGCACCACCTTGTGATGTTTGTTAGGATTTGCAAGCGTCTGTTTCAATATGAAATATTCAGATTAAGTAGGGAGCCAAATATTTCAGTATGCCAACCATTTTTACAGCTTGATTACTTGTCTTCTAGTTTGTGTGTTACAAGGACTAACATTACAGATGACCATCTTACTGTTTCTCTATATTCATCTTTTTAATAAGTGCATAATGAAAATATGGATTATGATTTCAGGGACTTGTGTTATTTTCAGTGGCTGTAGCAATGGTTTGTCATAATGATAATATCAAACTTTGTGGCATGAAAGAAATGCATCAAGTTCTCCATCCTGTCAGGGTCAAAATGAAACTACTGTAACACTGTGAAGTCATTTAGAAAAGAAAAATGTGGCTTAGAGAACGAGCCTCTCCTGGCCAGTCTGCTGAGTGAATGGATGTCTATTTTAAATATTATTTTTCTTTGCTTTATTGTAATTTGGAAGTATATTGTATGCTTCTTGTTTCAAAAACAAAGCAAAAACTAGAAAATTAGAAAATGTTGGAGGCGTTTTTCGTGTTCATCATGAGTGAGGCATAAACCGTTCATCCATTCTGAAGTCTGAAGTTAATGCATCAAACTGGTTCTTACATAGAATGTACCAAGCAAGCATGCAGAGAGATCCTTGCTAGTTGGCAATAAATTCCATTTCCTTAAGTAAGAGTGCCAGGATGTCTAATGGTCCTCCTAGCTCTGGGAAGACATCCCTTTGCCTTAGACGTACAAAATTTTACTGATCACTAATGGAAAAATTCTATCAATTTCTTCATTCGTGATATTAATTAAGACAGATTGAGCTGGAAGGAACCTTGAGGTTCACCCAGATCCCACTTCCTTCTGTGGGCAGAGCTGCCCCCCCCCCCCCCCCCCCCCCAATCAGATCAGGCTGCCCAGGGTCCCATACAGCCTGGCCTTGAACACCGCCAAGGATTGTGTATCCACAACTTCTTTGGGCAGTCTGTACCAGCTCCTCACTGTCCTCTGAGTACAGAATTTCCTTCAAATATCTAATGTAAATTTCCCCTCTTTTAGTTTAAAACCTTTCCTTCTTGTCCTATCACGATCTGCTCTTGTAAAAGGTCTCCCACTTCTTCAGGTGCTCCTCAGTAAGTACTGAAAGCTTGTGAAATAAAGCTCAGTTCAGGGCTGGAGGTAGGAGATGACTGCAGACAGAACTCCAGGCATCTAACAATAATATGATATTTCTGCTAAAATCTTAAATTTCCTCTGCATCTAGCCTGCAGATCAATAAACAAAGCATTGTGTACCTCTCCAGAACTACTTCAAGTCTACTTCTTGTGGACTGTGCAGTCTCTGTCAAAGGGGTATTGCAGCTTGAACAATCAAATACTTTTACAGTCTTTGTTCTTTAACATAAGCAGGTAATAAAATGCACTACTGTGGTTTTATTAATGATGTACAGTAATACAGTTTTTAATGTGTTAGCTACTCTATCCCTTGCTAATTGTTAACTCATAATTTCTGAGAAGTGCTTCAAATGTTGTCTTTTAGAGCGGTTCAGGAAACCACGTTTGATCTGGAGGGAGATGTTCACAGTGGAACAGCATTACCAGCAAGCAAGGTATCATATTATAAATCAATAACAAGTAATGAAACTTTGTGTTAGGTCAAAATTATATTATCAGTAGTATTTGAGAAAGTGCTGCCTGTCATTGTTCCTCAGCCATGTACTCTTTGGATTGGGTTAATTATCAGACACATTTATTTATTTATTTTCCCCATGAGACCATTTTATTTTTCAAATGGACACTCGGCATGCATTCTTCTTTCCCTTAGAAAGGGAAACTGCTCAAGCCTGGAATAATCTGATTAATCAGAGGGCACGTGGTTAGAGATAGATCCATGCTAGAAATATTTTATTAATGTCTCAATACGTAGCCCATGACTGTAGCATCTATTATAGGGCAAATAAATGTCTTACATAAAATATGGAAGTGTTCAGTGTTAAGTTTAACTGACCTTTTAAAATTTAAAGGATGTGGCTGTTGATTTCAGTAGAGCTCCTATACACACTGATCAAAGAAACTGTTATAAACATTTTATGAGGTGATAATCTCTTTTTGCTTTCTTTTTACACTGTCTTTCTGTTAATACGTGCCAAAGTTGTGTTTTCCAAGAGTAAACAAACAGAGTAAAATGACACAGTGGTTAATGCCTGCCCTGATTGCATGCTGCAGATGAAAGATTATTTCAGCAGTTCGAAATATAGCAGTCCTCACAGAAAAGACTTTTTCTTTTCTTTTGTTACTGCTATTATCAGATTGAAATGCTTGTAAAGAAGCTTAATAATATGACAGTGTGGGTATTAATAATACTCTGATAGCTTTTAAATATGTCATCTTTTTTTTTTTTCCTGTGACAGATTTCCAGTTCAGTTTTTCTCCTTTGCAGCTTTGTCTGTGATAATATTTTCTTGCATCTCAGATGCATTTTTAACTGATAGGAATTTGCTCAGTGACATTTTGAAGTAAGGAGAAACAGCATCAACAAAAACCATACGAAATACTGAAATGTCTCAAAATTGCTCAGAATTGGAGTCTCTGACATGCACGATACTAATCAGCATGTCTGATTCTTCTTAAATTCACTGGAGAAATACTTTAGTGGACCTGTGAAGGTTGGGAAAATTTAATGGTTTTGAACTGTCAGTCAGATTCTCAACTGTAACTTTCTTTGTGTTGATATTTATGCAACTTTTAAATAAAAGTACACATATGTTCTGGCAGTACATTAATGCAAAGCTGCTTCTAGCTGATCATCAGGACCTTCAGATTCATAGGTGTGCTTATCTGTGTTTTTGTGGCAAAAATAACTTGAGTTCTTGTATCATGTGCTGCATTCTTGTCTGTTTTGCTGTCATTTATCAAAGCCTCATATTGGCACTTTGTTTTAATAGTGCCAATCATGAGTAATGACTAATCCTATGTCTACATGTTAAACACCTGTCCCACTGTTCTGAATTAGAGCACCAGCAGGCTTGATGGTGACAGGACATCATCAGCGTCCAGTACAGCAGAGCGAGGAATGGTGAAGCCCATGATTAGAATAGAACAGCAGCAAGATTATCGCAGACAGGAAAGCAGGTAGGAAATGTATAATCTGTTACTACTTATAATTTAGAGTATTTCATCAGCAGTGTTGAAGTGTGATATTATTTGATACCATGCTTATTAGAGGAAGCAGACCTTAAGTAATATTCTTTGCTCTTCCTAGACTAGACTTTCAGGCCAAAAGCTCAGTGCACTTCTTTTCCATAGAGTCCATAGTCTCTTCTGTAAAAGCAGTAGGTACCTAAATATGTTAGGCAGCAAAGTAACAAAGGAAGTTGGTTAATGTTGTATCACAGAGTTGTTTTAACTTAGATTTCCTTATTGCAAAACTTAGGGTTTCTCTTGTGCGTGTTTAGGGAACACAGAAAATGATAGCTTAATTGAAGGAAAGCCTTGTTAATGTAGCTGAAGCTTATTTGATTTCTTTAATAGATATTGGTTAGAAAGAGCAATTCAGTCAGCTTAAGTGAGGATGTAGTTCTGGCGTTGTCGGAAAGACTTCTGTGTCTTTGTTACATAGCAACAGCTGCACAGGAGTAGAGGTTAGATTTTTACTTCTGTTTCCTTGTCAGAAAAAAAAGGAGTAATAAGTTGACCAAGTTCACATCCGTGTTAGATGGTATTAAAGGTAGCAAAGTACATTATTTTTGTATCAGGGCTGGTTCTTTATGTGAAGCTTCATTCACTTTCTTTCATGTGTCAATGAATAATCTGTTATTTGAATCCTGTCAACAGCAGATGGCAAACTGATCCTATCAGCCTGCCATGTAGTGCAGAACAGGACATTCATCAATAATGCAAACTCCACAGTTCAGTTCTGTATTGTGATCTGCTGTGGGCAGAAATAGCTGCAATGATTCTAGAGGACAGGTAAAGAGAAAGAACGTTTTGGAGAAAGATGTTGTGTCAGCATCAGTACCAGTATTGGAGAAATCTATTACAATGGGTTTAGTATCGCCCATGTGGATTGTTTGTATCAATTTTTGTCTTCCTTCTGTAGATCTCAGGATACCCATGGACCAGACCTGATCCTACCTGCCAGTATTGAATTCAGGGAAAGCTGTGAGTAAAGTGCAATGTTATAAACATCTAGTTATTGACATGTTTTTCTGTAGTGTATTATTTCAGACAGTTTGAAAACTTAAATGCAATGTAAGTAAATGTTAAAAACTGTTGAACAGATGATAGTTTATCCACTAATTAAATTGATTTATTTGGGGAGGAGGATGAGGAGGTACTGAAATTGAGGTGAGTTTGATAAATATAATTTCTAGTTGCATTTGCTGTCTTGAGATATTCGAATTTCTTTTGGGAGGATGGGGGAATTTCTGCCTCCTAAAGAGTACATTGAGTTTATTCATTAATATAGAGTCCTCCATGCCTTGGATGCTGGATTATATCATGGCCAAAATCCATGTTAATAAAATCTGTTGAAAGATCAAATTTTCATGTAGTCCTTAAACTTTTGTCATCTTAGTCCCCCCTGTTTCTGAGGGTTTAAATCTGGTAGATAAACACCATATCAGAGATTGTCCAGACTTCACATATTTGAAACTAAATAGGTTTGTAAACAAGAAAAGAGATTTTTAATGGTGTAGAGAATCAAAAAATGAGGGAGCTTTATTGGAATATGTAAGAGGAACCTTTGGTTTTCCTGTTCCCTTGAAGATAAACATATTCAACAGATGTTGGAAATAGTATAATTTTTTTTTTCCAATGATGAGGCTTTCTAGTTCTTTCTAGTTTTGTGTCTGTTATTGTACTTACATAATTGTATCATATAATAGATGGTTAATTTAGAATTTCTGTATATTGCTCCCCTTTCTCTGCTTTCCTTCTCAAAAACAAGAATCCCCTTCACCCCAAGTAATGATATTGCTTAATTTTATTCCTGTCTTTTGGCTTTATAGCATGTTGTTGTTCTCCTTCTTTTCAACAGCTGAAGATGCCTTCTTATCTGCCATCATAAATTATACAAATAGCTCAACAGTCCATTTTAAACTATCACCCACATATGTTTTGTATATGACATGTCGGTATGTATTGTCAAGCCAGTACAGACCTGACATCACTCCCACTGAACGTACTCACAAAGTTATTGCAATAGTCAACAAGATGGTGAATATGATGGAAGGAGTCATACAGGTGAGTTTCTTTGCAGAAATATATGTCAAGGGATTTTAATATGTTGTAGATTACCTGGTAACCTTAGATTATCTGGTAAACTTGGAGTTTAACCAATGAATGCAGTCAGTCTGTACGGATTTCCCATGTGAACACTGGTTTTGTGTCAGTAAGTAATGCGAGTTGTAAGAAACTCCTGGGCAGTGTGGGAGGCTAGGAAGGGACTGTTGCTCTGAAGACACGTTCTGTGACAAGAAGTTATTCTTCTGTTCTCTAGAAGATAAAAACTTTGCAAGCATTTCTTGCTGTGAGCTCTTGTGAAACAAGTTGGATAACTTATTAAGGAATAGTGGAGTATTTGCCGTGGTTTATATGTGAAATGAATGTATTAAAATGAAGTGTGACTACTGAATTCTTTCTTTTACAACTTCTGTAACAACAAAAATGGTAATAAAGGTGGACTTCTTGAAGCAAGCTATCAGAATCGCTTTGTAAAGAGAAAATATAGTTCTCAAATGTTCCAGTATCTTATTCATGGTATGCTGTTATTGCTATTCTATGGAAGAGTTTTACTGAGGTACAGAGGGGCTCCTATTTTGTGTAGGAATACAGGATAATATCAATTGGATTATAATGAAATTAGACAATACCCTGCATCACTAAGATGTTGAAGTGTAGTAGTCATTTCCCAAGACAGCAATGTTATTTCAGGTATCCTTTCTAATTTATTATTCTAACATCTTTGCCTGCAGGCTTTCCTCAGAGGAAAAATTGAGAATTGATATTTCTATAGTATTAAAACACATATTTGTGGCAGAAAAAAAAAAATACTGCCTTAGTCACCAAGAGAAAACAAGGACCCAACTGTGCTAGCCCCTGTATGAGCATGACAAATTCATTAATCTTGCTGTAAAGAATTCACAAGGCAAATGTTAGACAAGAGGTTGATTTAAGGGAGAAGAGGGAAGTAAACGTCAAAATAGTGACGTGAAGGTCATAGCAAAGCAGAACTGTTCAGCTTTTGTTCAGATTTTGGAAAGATTTAGTGGAGTTCTCAGGAGGGAGGATGTTGTAATTAGATAGTTCTGTAAACAGTTGCAACAGGAACTCATGTTTTAGAAGAGTGAAAGAAAGTACCAATGCTAAAGACAATTTGTATAGGAAAGGTGATTTTTTTTTTTCTTACTGTATGTTGAAGTTGCTAAGAGGTTGAAAGGTGGTTAGAATTTTGATGCCATCATAAATTGATATTTTATAAAATTGAGATGATATCAAGAGTTGATATATTCACTTTCTGCTGTAAAAATTATCTGCTTATGGAAGAGTGATTTTTTTTTTTTTTTTATAGGCAGAGGGTAGATTGTGGCAGTAGTTGAGAACATAAAATGCAAAGAGTTTGAACGCAAACAGTTTACTTGGGAGAGTCAAAGGGAAACACTGCAAGGGTAGGCTTCAAACATAATCTGGAAGTTAATGAACTGAATCAAAGAAATTGACTCAGTTTATGCAACTGGTGTAAACTAGTAGCAGTGGTCCAAAATATTTGGAGTGAAAGAGATATGGGTACAAATAGAAAATAAAGCCCTGCTTTTTCTTTGTGTTCAACTAAAATGGATAACTTTGTAGCTGCTAGAGGATACTAGAGAGACAAGCTCAAGCAATGGTTTTCACAAAAGAAAATTAAACTAGAAAATGAAATAACTATGAAAACAGTAATTTACAGTACTGAAAATGACTTCCCAAATCAAGTCAAGCCTTGTGGTTGTTGTAAGCAAGCGTTTTCTGTGTAATCCTGCTGATAGCATCATGAAATCGTGAAATGCAAGTGCCTGTCTGGTCTGTCCATTGTGAAAAGCGATTTCTTCAACCTTTCATCTCTGTAGTAGCTGCAATCTAATCTCCAACACTAAGTTTAGAGAAGGCCTCAACAAGGAGGGTAGTAGCTGAATTTGTGTGTTTTGAAAGAGGTTATCCAGTTTCAAGAAATAAACTGGAGAGAGCTCTAGTTTGAAACTGAAGAAAATTGGGATAAGCGCCTTCCAAATCCCATACTGAAGAAGCTGTTGACAAAGGGGGGGGAAATAGGAAATGACAAATGTGGTGAAAAATTAGAACATCAGTGAATATGAAGGCTAATGAACTGGAGACAAAAAAAATAAAGTGATGAAGTTGGTTTGATTGATTCTGATGCTTGAACTTGGCGATCTTTAAGGTCTTTTCTGACCTAGATGATTTTATTCCATGATTGTAAGGATTGGTCAGGAAGAAGTAAGTATTTTAGACATACCTTGTAGGATTATAAACAGTACTAGCTAAGTTCTGCCATATTACTTCATCTAGGCTGTAGAGTAATTGTTGAGTGGCTGTCACAGTTAAATAACTATGTGATAACTTTCTGTTTCACAAAATATTTTTTTGTATGTCTTTGTTGTAAAGCATGCCTGCACTGACAGAGATCTGAGGGTGTGAAAGATGGGAGAAGACAGATATGGGCAAGGATAGAGAGACACTCAAAACAAAGCAGAAATAAAGGGAGAGTGCACAAAACCTTGTACTATAGTAGAAATGTAAAAGTTTTGATCTTAATTTTGTCTGCCTTAGATCATAAAGAGACTTGACAGCTTTTTGAAATAACTCAAGAGATCATCTGCTAACAAACTGATTTTGTGGCTTTCTCGTGTCTATGCATTAGCATACATAGATAATACAGAAGACTTCACATAGCGTAGGGTTAAAATTGGAGAGTGCTATGAAAAGGCTCAATACTTTCATGGATATTCTGTTCCATGATTTTTATTGGAAGCAATCCAATACTGTGTATTCTGATTTTCAAATAATTCTGTGGCATTTCTGAACCTCTGCAAATTTTAACGTGTTTTCAGAAGAAGCGCATCTTTCCTTTTGATCTTTACCAGCCCATCTTCAGTCAGATGAGAGCCCCTTGGATGTTTGGTTGGAAAGAGGGGAAGAAATAGGCAGTGGCTATTTATTTAACTCTTACTGAACTTAGAACAGTAACAGCAAATGACACAGAATCACAGAATTGTAGTGGTTCGAAGAGACTTCTAGAGATAGAGTTCAACTCCAGTGCCAAAGCAGGCTCCCAAATACGAAAAAAAAATAATTAAAAAAAAAAAAAGAAATAGAAATAAAATAAAAATTAAAGAAATAAAGAAATAAAAAATAGAAATAAATGCCTGAGCTATCTGACACTTCAGATACTTCGCATCAGAAGGTTTTCTGTGATGCAGTTGGAGGAAAAGTGATATAAGAAAGTGAAAAGAATGAAGAGCTTAGTTTTAAAGATCAGGTGGACATATCTGGTGTGGGTATTATGTTTTTTATTTTTTAATTTTTGTTTTGTTTAATCAACTGAATGTAGCTTTTATATAAGTATGTTAGAAGCTTAGTGTTGTATTTCATTTGACTTTCTTTTGTTATTTAAAACACTGTTTTTGTTCCTTAATTGAAAAGCCATGTATTAATCCGTGGTTAGATGTTTTTTGTTAAATGTGTTTTGTGTTATTTGTTCATAGGCTTTTTTTGTTGTTTTTTTTTTCTTTTTGTATTTTCTGCTGTTTTTTGTTGTTTTTTTTTTTTTTTTCCTAGTGGGGATTTCTGTCCCCATTTGTGTGTGTATATTGTCTTCATTGCAGCAGTGTGGGCAAGTAGCTCCCTGGCTCAGTTACTTGTATAGCTAGTTACCCTGCTGCCTGTGGTGCACTGAGTGTGGAATAACCAACCAACCAACCTGGGATGTCAACTAGTACAAGGGCATTCCTTAAATTAATTATGATGCACAGGCACTTCAGCTCTTAGCTGTTGTGCTATTAGTCCTATCAAAGTAATTCCTTTTTTCTAAAGGGGCTCAGTTGCATCATAGCTACTGATTAATGCATCTGTGTGTAACTGTGAGCATAAGTGTTGTACCTTCATATTTAGTGTTTGATTTCTAAAGCTATCATGATTGTTCACAAGTTTCTTTCTTCTATTCTGTTTGATTTCCTTCGTCCGTTTTTCTCCAGGAGGTAGACCAGGTTGATCAGGTAGGATATATTGCTGGGAACTGATCCTAGCTATGTTGGCTTAGCTCAGTTTCTCATGCTGCTTCCATATCAAAATACAATACTCAAACAGCTGGACTTGAACGGTTCATAACACTCATTCAGCAACTGGAACATGCAGTACTAAAATCCTTTTTTGACTTTGCAACTTTTACGGCATTCCATAATTTCTGCTTAATGCACTTCAATGTGGATATGAAATGACCAAAGTTCTTTTTCTTCCCTTTATTTTCCTTTTTTGTTGTTTGTGGTTCCTATTCTTTGGATTTCATCTGAGGTTGCCTGGCCTGGCATTTGTGGTCGGGAGACGGTGAGATAGATCAGTACTTGATACTGTACCACCTGGTATCAAAGCCAGTGAGTGCAGCATCAGGGTGGCAAGGGGGCAATAGGGAACACGTGCTTAAAAGCACACAGATTACCAGATACTGCACTGACTTAAACTCTCAGCACTACGTAACTAGACACTTGTGCCATGGCTTCATTGGTACCGCCATTGGCGATTTAACAGAATTGTGTTTTCAGAGAACGTATCAAAATTGAATTTGCGAGTTGTAACAGTTGTTGTTCTGTTTATAAAGATTTTGCAAATATCTGGTATCTGAGGTACGTTTGGTGAAATGGGAAAAAGGTACTGGTCTATCTTTTGGAGCCTTCTTAATTTACAGCGTTGCAGCAAGAAGCTACTTCTCTGTATTATTTCTTGCTTCTTTCTACTTACAGAAACAGAAGAATATCGCTGGGGCACTTGCCTTTTGGATGGCAAATGCATCTGAATTACTGAATTTTATAAAGCAAGACCGTGATCTTAGCCGAATCACTGTGGATGCTCAGGATGTTTTGGCACACTTGGTTCAAATGGCATTCAAGTAAGGCTGTTTTTAACATTCTGTATGTTAACATGACAGCTTTAATCCTTTATTTTTCAGAATAGCATCACATTTTCCTCAATTTTTTATTATAGTAATAGTGCGTTTTATGTATTGTTAAATATCTGAGAAATTATAAGAGAGACCAGACTTCAGTGCACTGTTATTTTGTTTTATATATATATATGATATATGTATATATACATATAGATATATGTATATCATTGGGCTATGCCAGAAGTTCCGTCTGCATCACGTTCATGTGTTTATTCATTGAAAGAATAAAAATCTGTTTGGATTTCCCATTTTGGCAGGGGGAGTTTGGTAGGTTTTGGTTTTCATAACTAGCCGTAGGTGTTGAGAAGACAATCATTTTTAGAACTAGGTTTCTGTAGTTTTGTATTGTACGTGCTTTATGATTTTTTTGTTAACACAGCTTTAATCTCAGAGTGTTTACAGTACTGCTTAATAGTCTGTAGCACTTTTTTGTGCTAGTTAAAGACAATGTTGTTTAAATTTTTTCACTTTTGCATAATTAATGGGTTTATATAGGTATATGGTTAGATTAGTTTGTTAGGTAAAATGTATAGACCTAAATATTTACGTGCCTGTAATGTAATGGAACTTATGCTCTTCAGGGACTCTAATTATATTAAAAATCTACTCCTTTAATAATTTTCATTAATACCAATTTGGACAATGTTTGTTTGTTTTTTTTAAGTGTAAAGAGAGGTGTAGGACTGGAGTTCAACCTAGGCTAGTCAGCTTAAGTAATTACAGTACTGAAATTAATGTTTAGAGAATTATAGAATAACAGAATGGCTGAGTTTGACAGGGAGCTCTGGAGGTGATGTGGTCCAACTCCCTGCTCACACAGAGCCAACTGGATCTGTGTGCCCAGGACCAGATCTGGAAGACTCAGTGTACTGTAAATGGCTAATTCCTAATGATTGTGCTGTTTCTTAGTGCCTTTTGGAAAAATAAGTAAAAGTTGTCAATGTGCCCTACACGTGGATTATGTATCATTAGTAGCATTAAAATTCAAATGTGTATATTTTCTTAGAAGAACATAATTCTTATTTATTAAGTTAGTAGCTTGTTTAATTCCTGTTGTTTATTATTGTTGCTCTTAGAAATACTAGCAAAAGAATACAGTTCTTTACTAACCACTTAAGATGTTCTGACTGGTCTCTCTATGTCCTTTTTTCTAAGTATTGCTTGGATTACTATTGTCACATACATAAGACCAATTTCAGAAATCTTGTAATTTTCCTGATCTCTCTTTAGAAGCGTTCATAATAAACATATAGAATATTTTAATTTTTTTCTTTTTTTAATTATTCCCTCCCTTCCAGGTACCTAGTTCATTGTCTGCAGTCAGAGCTGAATAACTACATGCCAGCATTCCTTGATGATCCAGAGGAAAATAACCCTCAGAGGCCTAAAATAGGTTAGACCACTTGATCTCTTCTTGTGTATTCTAAACCATAAAATTAATGAGTAATAAGTAGAATGCTACTTACAATGGTAAGATATATACATGTTGCCCTAACCCTTGAGAGTTACTTAGTTCCATTTATGGTAAGATAGATGGATGATGATAGACAGATAAGGAAGGACAGTAGTGGCATATGAATGGTTTTTATATAATGGTTTTTAAAATAATGGAATAATTTAGGTTGGAGGGAAACTTCTGGGTATTACCTGATCCTCATCTAATCCAGCCTCTCTTGGTCAAGGCAGATTCAACTGAATCATTTTGTTCAGAGTATTGCACAGTTGAGTTTTTAATATACACTCAAGTACAGAGGTTCCATAACATCTCTGAACAGGCTCTTAACATTTGTCCTCCCTCATAGTGGGAGATTCTTTTGTTCCCCTATGTGGGGGATCCTTTTCTCCTGTGTAGCTGGAAATTCCAGTGTTCCCATTTTTGTTTGTCACCTGTCATTCTATCACTGTTCATAGACAGGCTCCTTTTTCTGAACCCTCCCATTAGACAAGTGAAGACAGCAGTAAGACTGTGTTCTTTACCTGTTCTTTCCTCAGAATGAACCAAATCTAATTGTCTGTTCCTCATGTATGCCTATTCCTTCAGGCCTGTTATCTTCTTGGTTATATGTTTTAAAAGTGGCCTGTGGGAAGACTTACCGTGTAACGTTCCCAGGGACTGAAGTTAAGCTGATTGGCCTTGTAGATACTTGATCTTTCTCTTGCCTGTCTTGAAAATGGGTGAATGCCTGTTTCTCGTGATCACAATCCCCCACCCTTGCAATAGTACTTTGAAAATTAGAGTTTTGTGATAATGTCAGCCAGATTCCCTATCCATTAAAGGTGTATCTTGTAGACTACTGTAAGTCCAGCTAGGTAAAGAGGTCCCTTGTTTGATCATCCCATACTGTTATGCCCACAGCCTCTGCTGCTGAACACAGGGACCTTACCAGTGAAAAGTAAACAGCAACAACAAAAAGAAATTGAGTGCTCAGGCTTTTATATTCTACAAAACGGCAACAAAGTCCTCTGTACTAGTTACTTGGCTCCACTGAGCAATGAACTCACATGTTCCTTAATTTCCAATACACTGCTAGTGAACTAAATAACAATCCTTTGATGCTAGTTTTGATATTGGCAAGTATTTGGCTTTTTAAATGCCATACTTGCAATGCCTCTATATTCTTGTCAGGCAGCCCGTCCCCACTTCCGCCTTTGTATACCTTGCAGTTGGGAATTCCCTTGTTTTCTGCTGTGTTTGTTTGACTTCTCCACGCAGAAATTGGCTGCTCCTGTGCTTTGGATCCAAAAGGTCAGCCAGCTTTCTTGGTCCCTTTGGCCCTCTAGGGCAGACTCTCATACCTAAACAAGCTGAATAAGTGAATCAAAGAATGCTTCCCAGTGTCCAGGGCTGTAAATCTACTGTTTGTATTACTTCACTCGAGAGGTACGTCTTAGGGACACTGCAGTCAAAGCTGCCTTCAGCTTTCATGTCTCCAGCCTCTTCCCGGTCTGTGAGTAATAGGTCCAGCAGAGCACTTTGTAGCTAGTGTGTTGTTCGCTTTCCCTTACTTATTTTTGTTCCAGAAGTTACTATATGATAGATGTATTTCAACTTCCAATTAATGTTGCTCAATCTTGAAAAATATTTAAGATACTTTTGAAGGAATGCATTTATTTTTGAAAGTGTGTGTAACTTTAATTCATGCAGATTCTACTTACCATTCTCTAACCTGAACTGAGTATCCATATGTATTAGTATTTACAACCTAAACAAGTAGCATATACACTGCAGTGTGTGAATATGATTTGCTTTGTTCTGTCTCCGTAGATGATGTGCTGCACACATTGACTGGAGCGATGTCTCTATTGCGACGATGTAGAGTGAATGCTGCACTGACTATACAGCTCTTCTCTCAGTTGTTTCATTTTATCAACATGTGGCTCTTTAACAGATTAGTTACAGCCCCAGATTCGGGGTTATGCTCCCATTATTGGGGAGCTATTGTTCGTCAGCAATTGGGTCATATTGAAGCCTGGGCAGAAAAACAGGGTTTAGAATTGGCTGCTGATTGCCACTTAAGCAGAATAGTGCAGGTGAGTGTATTTCTTACTAATATTTCCTACTTAAATTTGTGCTGGGAGAGAGCATGTTTGTATTCCTGGAGAACAGCATGTGGATGAATGCAGTTTGTAGGAATTTATTTTGGACTGTGGAGATAGCATTGCGGAGATACAAAACATGTTCTCAGTATCACTGATATGAAGATTTTTGAAGTGAGTTTTATATGAATTTTATTTAAATAAAATTTGTTATTTTAGCCAACATGCTGTATAATTTCTGTGTATAATACTGAACTTATAACTATGCTAAAAAGAGATAAGAACAGTACCAGAATAATCAATACATCCAGTTTGTGATAGGTTTAGCGTTCATGTGTCTTGCAGATGCAGGTGCTTTGATTTGTTGTTTTTTTTTAATTGATTTAGTGTTTGGTATGGGGATATTTGTTTGCTTTTGTAGCAAATCTGGCTCCTCACTTTGCCTTCTCCCTTGGCTAAATAAAGCTCACAAGCCAGACTTAAGGTTTCATTCTGATTTAAATTTGACTGTTTTTTTTTTTTTTTCCCCTCAGGCAACCACGTTGCTCACCATGGACAAGTACTCACATGCTGATGTTCCAAACATTAATAGTACTTGCTTTAAGTTGAATTCTTTACAGCTACAAGCGTTGTTGCAGAATTATCACTGTGCTCCAGATGAACCACTTATACCAACAGTAAGTCTCTTCTGTCACTTGCTCTGCTGTTTGACATGCCTCAGGAATATAGACCTAAAGTGAAAACTTATGTAGCTGAAAATAAGTATCCTACTGTAGACTGATTTGCAATAGTTACCAGAAGAGCCAGAGTAGTTTTCTCTTTATACAGTAAGCTGTATTGGTGGTGGCAGCTCCTTGTGTTGCTGTATCTTACAGAAGGCAAGGTGGTGGAGAGGCACACTGAAGCTGGGACTCTAAGCTCAGTGTATTTGCTACTAAGACTTATTTTTTCATACCTATGGATACATCTATTATTAAATCTAAGGTACTAATACAATGGCTCTAAAGGTCTTAAGTTTGCTTACAGCTTGAGTACAGTTGTTTTTTTTTTCTTTTTATATTGACTATCTAACAAGAAAATGTTTAGCTGAAGAGCATATCATATATTTCCTGTTTACAGATAGGTAGAATTCCACCTTTTATTACTGTTCTCTAGGAACCTCCAAATAATTATAGTGCTAAATATGATAGATTTTCTTTGTGTCAGAAGGAGGATTTACAGAATGGCTAGTTTTCCCTGTTGTGATCGAGTGCTCTGTGGGGCTCCTTGCTTATGAAAGACATGCACTCAAACTCTTAACATGCTTCTGTCAAATCTGAAAAGTTTTAGGATTTTAAATTTGTTCAAAGGAATATAAATGTATTTACGTTTACAGTTTAGTTTGATGTAATTCTTTTAGCAATTAGTAATTTTTATGATATAAAAGCTGTTCTTAAAGAGCACTTCTTGAAGACATACTGGATTTATTTGACTTAGTCCTCAAAACTTGCTGAAACTGAATTTTTGAATGAGAACACATGCATAAGTTTGTCTTGAGTGTGTGCTACATTGCGCCCAAGTCATAAAATCGTTATTAAAGATTCATGGTGCCGCTTCAGTGTAACTGAGTTGAGATTATGACCAAACTGTTAAGACGGTCTATGGAGCCAAACAGAAGCTGCAGAAAGAAACTGAAAGTCACACCTGAATCTTTGGTAAAGCAATTAGTACAGCTTTGTAATTTATGTAGATTACCTGTAGCAGCTTCAGATAAACGAAATGTGGTAGATATAGCTTGGCGCTAGGAAAATTGGGAGTTCTGTTCCAGAAGGAATGCTGGTTAGGCAGAGGTTAAGATACTTTTAGGTACTGATTCTTCCTGCTCAGTCAGATACAGGGGTGATTTCTTGATTCCTAAGGCAGAACTTTAAAGACACTGAGTGCTTCAGAATAATGAGTAAGACCTTTTCAACAGTTTCCTGTTATATATATAAAATATTATTTCAGTAGCACAAACTTTACAACAGAAAGCTTTCACATTAAATCTTTTCTTTACCAGCATACAGTGGTTAAGGTAGCAGGAAAGAATAGAGGAGCTGCTTAGAAAGAGAGAGAGGGAGGTGAAAAGGCTTCTAGCTCTTGTGCAGTCTTTTGGATGAACAGAAGAATACAAAAATGCAGCATGTTGCTCAGACCTCTACTCTTTGGGAACCTGTTAGGAATTTGATTCTTGTTAACTTGTGAATTAACTTTATCCATCCATCTAGTAATAGATACCCTGTTGAAATCTTACAGATCTTTCAGAAATGTGGAAGAAAGCATACTGTGCATTATATACTGCCACAGTAGCTACATTTTGGAAAGCATACCAGTTACCCAGAACTTTCTGTGACACTAAGTGGAATAACTGAGCACCAAATGTAAAGCCTGCAGCTCTTTGCTGCACCTTGAGTCATTCTGATGTTTGTATTAGTTTAAAAATAGATAACTATCTTACAGGGTCCTCCATATTGCACTGAGCTCTCAGTAAATGTGGAATTAAAGACTTTGTTTTATAAACTTTCTAAACTAGGGAACTGTATATGCCATTGGTCTTTTGTGTGCATCTGTTTCCTAACACAGCTGTAAATCTTGGTATACATGAGCTGTATATTTCTTTTTTTATTTATCTAGTTTTAAAGTGTATACTCAAAAAATTCTCAAAATTTTAAGGTTGCCTGTGATTCGAGTTTACCATCTGTGCGTACATGTTCTACATATACTACATGCTTCTCAAATGCACTTCGCATATCAAGTAAAAACATGTACCACAGGATTTGAAAGAGCTGGAGTAAAAATAGATGCTGTTGAGTTCTATTTTCTAACTGCACTTGACAAATAATGCAATGCAGCATCCGTTGTGTACAAAATAAGCCAAAGAATTTTTATATCTGATAAGTTTTCCAAAATGTCTTCTTGAAATCTCAGTATTTTCTACGTGTTTTTTTTTTTTTTTCCTTAATGAAAATTATCCTTTTATAGTAACAGTGTCTTTCTGCCCCCTGTCTAGGAACTGATAGAGAATGTAGTAACTGTTGCAGAAAATACGGCTGATGAACTTGCTCGCAGTGATGGCAGAGAAGTCCAATTGGAAGAGGATCCTGACTTACAACTCCCTTTTCTTTTACCAGAAGATGGCTATTCCTGTGATGTTGTCAGAAATGTTCCAAGTGGTTTACAAGAATTTTTGGATCCCCTCTGTCAGAGAGGTTAGTTCTGTTGTTTTACAGTAAGTTCTAGAAATTGTTCAGTAAACAAAACCCTGCTTTTAATAGCAGAAATGCACTGAATATTAAAGAGTCTAGGCAGAGCTTCATCTCTGCCAAACATAGGCTGACTCTAGTTTGCTAGACTACGCAAAGCAAATTTCCACAGGATGTCTTGTTCTGAGTGCTGGTTGCTTAAGTTCTGAAAGATGATTTGATGTTTCACATCTCTTGAGTTTGGTTGGTACAAGCAGTATTTTGCAGCTCTTTCTAGGAGCTCCTAGTGTTTTCAGATAAATGCATGCTTGTAAGAAGTAGCAGCTACGGAAGCATAGGATTTTGTAGGTATTGTAAAATTGCAGTGGAGCACACAGCTGTATCTAAGATGAAAGATTCAACATTCTTATAAGAAGATATTTCCATTAGTTATTTCCTGGTGACAGGCTAGTTGGTTTTCATCTGTTCACCAAATCCCATGGCTATGTTAATGTTACTTTCTCCTTCAGGCTTCTGTAGGTTAATACCTCATACGCGGTCACCAGGCACATGGACAATATACTTTGAAGGTGCAGACTATGAAAGTCACCTGTCACATGAGAATGCTGAGCTAGTAAGTATTAACTGAGGGAATAATTATGAAAACTGAATCGTGGCTTCTTGACAAGCCACTGTGCTATGCGTAGAGTTTTTAGGAGGATCAGGCTTCATTGTTAACGTGTAGTTCATGAGTGATCTGTTGAATTTAAGGAACTATTTGCAGCTGTTTGTAGCTCAGTATTTTCCTAGGCTGTTGCACGATAAAATCCTCATGTAATAATCTGTTTCTAATGTAACTACCCTGGGAGTAAACGGTGAAGAAAATCCTTTTGAACAGTAGCAGAAGTATTTATAGACATGTATCTATAAATAATGTAAGCAAAGCTGCAGGCTGCTTTATTTTATATAGGCAGTTACCAACTAAATTCTTAGTAGTAAGCTGCATTCTAGAACTTTGTTCTCCTAGGTTTGCAGTGGGGAAAAAAAAATCCTTAATTTTCCTTTTCATTATAGTTGCTGAAAAGAACCCAACATTTGTTAGATGACTTTATGCAGTACTGAGTTTTATTTGACTTTGAGCTTTCAGAAACGATAATTTTTGAAACTTTCTTTCAAGTCTTTAACTCTCTACCTTTGAAATTAATTAGCCACTTAATATCTTTGTAAAGTTATCTTCCAGATGCAGTATTAAAAACTGAGCATCTTTTTCTTCAGTTTTCATTAGAGTTACTGCAGTTTTATAGATGTTACATTTTTACATGTTAACATCTTCACTGAATTAGAGAAGGAAATACAACTTCGTAACTAGGGCAGTATTCAGAACAGTCTAGTATTTGATAAAAACACAGATGTAATATTTGAATACTTTGTGATATGAATTAATCGAACACTTAAGTTTAGCATGAAAGTGAAATTCCAGGAATATTGTCTCAGGTGAGATTTAGCTGCACAAACAAATTAGTTTTGATGGTAGATTGGCAGTTTTGCAACATAATATAGTTAGCCTGGAAGGGTATATGAACTCTCTTTATTCATCTTTTCTTGTTTGATAGGCTCAGCCTTTAAGGAAAGAACCTGAGATTATAACTGTAACGCTGAAAAAACAAAATGGAATGGGCCTCAGCATTGTTGCTGCCAAGGTATGGAAGTTGGTTTGCTTAAGTGTTAGCGAAAAAATACTTTTTAAATCAACCACTGTTGGAAAATATTAATGGGAAAATCTACTTTGCTTGAGTTTGTCATGTTTGTCATACTTATCATATTGATCAAAATTTATTCTGGCTGGCGAATGTTTCTGTAAATCACAGACATAACAATACGAGAGAAAACATTGTATGGATGTAGTTATGGTGTTTACAGCTCTACTACAGCTTTATTCAGCATTTTTCAGAACCAAAAACAGGTAGAGGTATTAAAGGGAATGAATAAGTAAGTTTGTCAATCACTTCTGCTTAAAATTAGGAAAAGTGTCTGGGAAAGAAAACCAATAAATTCAATAAATTGTGTGTGCTAGCTTTTATATTAGATGAATGGATTAAAATACATATATACATGAACGTTAATCTACTTATCTTTTGCACATTATGCAACTGTGCAGCTGACATGAGTTTCGTTTCTTCATAGTAGTGATCGTAGAAGAGTCTGCTCCTGTTCTTGGTAATATCTGGAATGTACATACAACTCTAGCCACCAGGTGGAGGACTCCACCAGTTGGCTGATTTTTCTTTATTAACTAGTCACACAGGAAGCCTAACTAAAGTTTTGAATTTGTTATGAATTATGTAACTGTGATATTCAAAAGCCCTTGTAATTATGTGATGTACAACAGACAGAGCAAGGTTTTCTTAACATCTCTTTGCAATCTATTACAAGAAACTTTTCGAAATGATCTGTTCTTCTTTGTCATAGAGTGTATGGGTTGAATACATAGTTGTTTATTGCTTTTAACTTATTTCATGTAGTTATTCATTTCTACGCAGCATTTTCTTTTTTATTGGCAACTTTTCTCATTTCAATCTGTTCTTGAAACTGTTATCTTCTATGGTATCAGCTTTTAAATACTTTTTCTGACATCTGTAGAGGACTACTGCATGTTGTAGGTATATTCTGCAAACTACTGGCTGTTAATGAGGAAGCTACTCAGGACCTGACAAATGCAACTCAATTGTTTGCTCCTGTTTTTGTGGAGTGGATTAATAATTTGAGAACAAGGTACCAGATATTAAGATACATCAGCTTATATCCTGGCTTGGATCTGCATTTCTGTTGAATGTTTCAAAACGTGGTGTGGAAATTATTTTTTTCACTTTAAATATGGTTTCTGATACGGAGAGAAGCAGGATGTTAAAGGTGTGGAAAATTTTCTGTTTTCACTGGAGCTATGTGTCTTATCCTACGTGTTGTTTCAACAACTGACACTTCCATTAGCAGAACGCAATGGGTGCTACTGGTCAGTGTGCAAGCTGTTTTGAAATGGAGGTGGTAGATTTCTTTTTTGCTTGCTTGCTTGTTTGTTTTTAAATAACTTGTAAAAACAATGAAAGCAGTTCTTTCCATCTTCACCATGTAGAGCTGCAGAAACATCTGGTGGTTCCAGCAGTGACTGTGTAATCTAGCTGCAGCATGCAGGCCATGCTGTTGGGATTTTGTTTGTAGAAAGGCTATCTTTAATCTCAATCTGAAATAAGCAGGAGGCAGTTCTTTAGTGTATGTAGAATAGAAGTTTTCATTTAATTTTAAGACAAAGGGACATTGGGTAGAAAAATTGTTTTGCACTTGTTGAAATAAGTTGCACTGGTAATTAAATAAGTTTATTTTCAAGAGAGCATACATTCCTTAGAACAAATTTTCTATTACTTATTATATAATAAATAAATATGACAGGCTAGGGAAGAATAAACAGGCATCAATTCTTTTCAGGTTGACCAGGGCAGGATAGATTAGAGAACTGAGTTAATGATGCCGAGAAGATGGTAATAATGGGCTAGTATTTTTTTCTTCCTATCATTATCTTATTGACATTTACTGATAAATATTCTGACACATCTCAGGTGATGTGTCTCTTACCAGTCAAAAAAAAAAAAAAAGGAAGTTTTCATTTTCTCCTTTGCTGAGGCAAGAAGTCTGATGTACTACTTGTTCAGATGTTAAAAACTTCTAAAAGAGAGCATTACATGAAATGGGAGGGAGAGGCAAGCATGAGAATAGAGTTAGGTTTTTGTAATAGTAAAAGGTTGTCTGTGAGGTGTTCACATGAAGAAATGAAAACTCGTACTCAGTTACAGAAATACTCACTTACTGCTGCCATGCACAGGATCCCAGTTTGACTGGGGACGTTTCCCGAGTGCTTCAGGACGGCTGTAATAAAAGAGAATGCAGTGACTGGTCAACAGGTGGCACTGCCCCAAAAGAGAGAAGTGCAACTCTGAAACTTGCTTAAGAAAACAGTTGTTTTTCTCCCGGGATGTGACTAAATAGTTGCTGTCAGTAGCATGCTGTGAGAAAGCTTTGTGTGACAGTGCTGACCTGCCTGTCGTGTCAAGTCTTAATGGACTCTCAGTACATGTCTCTGGCTCTGTGTAGAGCTGGTTAAAATGTGGGTGGCTGCTGTTATGGAAATGGATGAAAAATTCTCAGGCGTCTGTAAAGAAAAATAATTTCTACCAGCTGTAGTCCCTGTGTGGTAATCTGCTCATCTTTGAGGAAACATCTGATTCGTGATTTGATATTTCTTTGGGTTTTTTTTTTTATTAGTTTGCAGAGGTTAGTAACGCCATACCAATTGAGAGATTTTAAAAGAGGAAGTTGTATACTATACGTTATACAGCCTTCTCACACTAAACATTTTTAATTGCCAAGTGACTGTTGCTCCTTTTCTGCAGCAGTCTGAAAGTTCGTTTGTGTTTAAGCAGAGAAGGGACGCAAGGTGTGCAGGAATGCTGAGCACTTACATATTCTTAGGATAGAAAGCTTCAGTTTGTGATGCTAGCAGACTGCAAACACATTGATGTTAGTGTAAAAACAAGAACAAGGAAGGTGAATCGAGGAATACAGAATGTTTTAAACTTTGTTTTTAATCCTCTTTTTTTAATCCCGGGCAATCCTGCCCAGTGACAGCTAGAAAAGTGAAGTGCTTTACTTCTCCTTCATGGCTACCTGTATTTTATTTAATGAGAAGTTTCACAGGCCTGCCAGAAATGCCAGAAAGAGCATGACTGCTGTGCACCAGCTTGTTCACTGTGCTGTAAGGGTATTTTCTGAGGCAGGACAGCCCCAGCAACCACACAGCAATCATATATGCTGCATGCATATGTACCAGATAAGACAAGTCTAGTTATGAAACAACTGTTAAGTGCCAGAGCACTGTAAACAGCGTTGCGTGTGGTTGCGTTTTTGTTTAAGTTGGAAAAATACCTTACAGCATTTCTTAAACAAAATGCTTTATACACCATTTTTTGGTGTGTCTGTTAAATTGTGTAACCTCGTGTGTTAAGGGACCTGAAATGTTACCTTCTTTTTCTGCCCTCTGGTAGGTGTTGCATGTTTTCTTATAGCAATACTCCTATAGGATTATTAGCAGAAGCTTTCGTAATGAGTATATGGAAATCTAGTCGGTAGGAGTGGTCGGGCACAGGAAAAAGTATTGCTTTTTGAGGTTGTGTGCAGAATTTGGTTGCTGTAACCCTGAAAGATGTTTTGATGTTAAAAGCTGCCTGACTCCCGACCACACTGCGGTTAACCTTTTATGAAATCCAGATGATTTGGAAGCAGAGTGTGCATGCAGTTTACTTTAAAAATATATCGCTTTTTGGAGGCTTTTGCATGTGACTTCTTAGCCATCTGTGGGCCAGCACATTACTTCCTGTTTAATTTGGAGATTTTTTTTTTTGTCTTTTCTACAAAAGGGCTGCCTTTTTGTTTTTCTAGCAGTTTTCAAAGTTTAATAAAGCTTCTAAAGCAAATGAAAGTCAGGACGGCATAACTGATTACGTAAGAGTCTGAATATTGTATTGGTTATAGCTGGTGTTGATAAATGCTGTACTGTGTCAGAGCATCCAGCGCAGAGTTATCTTGATGGGTATCTTGGAAAATCCAGCAGACTAGAGCGGTGTTTGCTGTAGAGGGCTGAAAGAGAAGTGGAGAATTGTTTTTCTTTTCTTTCAAGGATCTGTAGTCCCCGAGATCAAAATGTGGTTTTCTGTTGTTGGAAGAACAGAATCCGTGGTAAGTCTGTTCAGGTTTCTGTTGGGACCGTCTTTCTCTTAAGTTTTAAATGCTGTCCTTGTACTTCTTCCTGCTCTCCTGCTTGTTTAAACCTGCCAGTAGTTACTTGCTCGTGTAGCAACAGTGTAATACAGCATGCAGTTAAATACAGTTAGATGTTAATACCTAACTTTCCAAAACCTAGAAGAAAAAGACTTAACTAATTTTTAGCTTGTTCTTGATGTACACTTTCTGAATTTGTGGAAGTGACTATTAATATTTAAAGTTTCAGGTGTGCTAACTACTCTTTTACTGTGGAAGAGCATGAATAGCATGACCTGTGATATGTTTACTTGTCATACTAGTTGGCTTTAATCCAGATTCCTCTAAAAGCCTGTTTTCCACTTAAAAGTCTTGGGGAAAAAAAAAGAAAAAGAAACTGACATCCCAAACAGTATATGTAAGATTTGAATACTTTGTAGACCCTTTGGAAAAGACAAGAACGTGCAAAAGCATTCACAGAGTAGAGGCATGTAAATTCTGTTCAGACTGCTACTGTACAAGAGAGAGGATTCCAGTGTTCTTCAAGTGATACAGCAGATTTCAGTGATCAATCTTCTCATGCTGGTTATATTATTAATGGTTTTTTAAAAATATACAGCACATTACTACTTCTTACTCTCTCATAATTCATTAGTACAGTAGAAAAAGTTACCTTAGAATATGTGTATGCACCTTAAGGTATGTATGCACGTGTAGGTCCCTAATGGGGGTACAGATCAGAGTATATTTTTCAGATATTTTTAAAAGATAATCAGGTAAAACATTTTAATAGTGCTTACTGAAATAAGATAAGAGAGAGCTTCTTGTTAATTGAAGCATTTTGAATACTGAATGGAACACCTCATCAATAAATAACTGGGGAAGGAGTTTACTTTTTCTTTCGAATCAGTTGCGTGGCCTTTTAATTGTAAATAATTTGTATTTTTTAACAGTCTTATTTGTTCTTCAGAGTTAATGAAATCACTATAAGGTGACTTATAGTGTTGCTCATCATATTAGATTTAATGATCTGAAGTGTTAATTTTAAGGAGGGTTTCAGACTGCCAGGAATATCAATATCCATTTGAAATTGTCCTGAAAGCTTGCTCTACGTAGACTTAAGAGGTGGTAAATGAGAAGAAACAGAAGTTTAAAACCTTTTTTTTTCCGCAGTTGATTTATTTTTTTTTAGTTAGGTGTAATACGGATAACATAACATGCACACTCTGTGAAGAGAATCAATTTTGTAAGCACAGACAGTTGACTTTTTTTTTCCAGCTGTTTGTTAACTCTTTACTTGTGTTCCAGATCCTAAGACAGAATTTCAGTATTTCGTTGTAACAGCCTTCTCATGTCTGTACATTCTAAATACTTCAGAAACTCCAGTGCGAATTAATTGAAATGCTTGAGTAGGAAGTTTTAGACTAATTTTTTTTAATGTTAGATACTAATTCACACCAGTGGTCTGAATGATTGATGTTGCCTTAACAGACTTTTTAAGAGGATCTTAAAGTAAAGATATGTTATTTAATTGGCATTCCCACCACAGATTTCTTTGTCCCATGGGAATAAGATAGTATATGAGCTGCCAATTTAGTCTTTGTAATGAATGAATAAGCAGCTAGGTATTAGTAAGCTGCATCTTTCTTCTTAATCCATAACTACCAGAGGCATTTTTGGTTATATTTTGATATATTGTAGGAGTCCCATAAAATGTTGCTAATGTTTTCATGTGCTGTGTAAAAACTAAAGCTTTTGCCAGCACTGTGTGATTTTTCTTCTCACTAGCTGAGGACACAGCTCTGCTCGAGTACTTCTGTCTTGTTTACTTACATGTATTTATATTGATATTGCAAATGGATCACCTAGATATTTGCACTTCATGTCTTCTGGAACAAGGTGTTTGTGTGTATCAGTGTTTTTATTGTTTTGTTGTTTTCTTCTGTTCTTAATTATAATGGATGTGCCAAATTTTCCTTGTACTAATATCTTCTATGTGTAGATACTTGATAGCAAGACATGAAAGCTGCAGCTTACATAGCTTTTACACAGCATTGCTCTACCAGACCTCATTCAATTCTGACTTTCTAATAACTTAGAAAATGTATTTTAAATACATGTTATTACAGCATTTACTTTTACATTTTATAATCCTTCAGTGAACAGAGCTCTAAGAAGCTAAGTTCTATGCTGAGTTTTTCCCATGTGAACAGTACTATAATTTGGGGTAGAAATTTAGATCATTCAGAATATTTGACAGCATATCTACAGATGCTGAATTAAGTTGCATCCACCTGAAAATGCGGTACAAATATATATGAAATACTATACTGTATTTTTCCTGTTGTAAATACTCCTTAGCTGTAGAGCTAAGAGCTATCAATTGGAAAAAGTGAACATAGGATTACATGTGTGTGTATGTACACGTATGTATCTTCATTTCTTTCCTTTCCAAAAAACAGATCATTCATTATGTGCTGCCCTAATTTTATGCACGGACCTAATTAAGCTGAGGCATTTGTTCAGAGTTGCTTCAGCAGAGAAGAGTGTCAAGGAAGGTGCAATACAACTTCTCAGTTGGCAGAGAACTCTAAATAGCCCTTAGTGTGTCACTGTTAAATGTACTTACAGCAAGCATGCTGTAAAAATTTAACCCTCATTTTGGGCAGTAAAACTCAAGCAAAATAAAAATGCTTTCGTGAGTTTGTACAGTACCATATGAATTTAAAGTTACTATAATTATTGAAGAAAAAAGGTTAAGATTGTCTATTTTAATAGGCTGTTAGGAATGTAGCATATGAAGCATTTTCTGTTTACCTACTGCTTACTGTTTCATTTAGAACGAAGAGAAAAGGATGGTTAGGAGAAACCATTGCAATCAGTCTCAGAATGTGACTTTAGGCCAATCGCTTTTGCTGATTCACTTAGTTGCTTTGGTTTTTGTCAAGATACCTGTTGGAAGCCCTCAATTTCTAGAGAAATAGTGTGCTAGAAATTCCCTATCTGCTGTGCTGGACAGAAGGATGTACAGCTATTTGTGCCTGTGTGCCTTTATCTGTTTGCCTTATTAGGGATTCTGAATGCTGTAATTTGATTTAAAGAAAAAAAAATAGTTTACATCTGTGCAAGACTACATTTATATACATTCTGTTACTGCCGTCTCAGGAAGTCCATTACATGACATCTGTGGTTCTTTGTTATTTTGTCAGCTGGAAGAAGAGAGCTTTAAGAAGATAAGATTGACCCGAGTCAAACGTCATTGTAAATGTTCTTTCATTTTAACAAAAAAAAAAAAAAGAGCATTTGACTGGAAATCCTTATTCCAGTAAAGAAAGCAACAAAACTCTTCAATCCTTTCTCTTTAATCCTTTTGAGACTGTTTGTAAACAAAGCATGTAGGTATGTGGGATGTAAAGTTTCCAGGTTATGTTGGATGCCTTAGAGTTTAGTATATGTGGCTTGCAATCTAGCTTTTCTGTGAATTGTATGTCATTTCTTTTGTCCGTTTTCCTTCCTTGTGCTTCTTAAAGCTGCAACAGGCTTGTTCTTAAACATTAAATACTTGGTGTTTCCTTGCCTACTAATAATGCTGTTTGTCCCTGTCTGAATTTCTGCTGCCTGTTTTGTTTAATTATAGATATTTTCTCTGCTTTTGACCATACTTTTTCAAGCACTGAAAATGTTTGGTATTTTCCCTCCACCATGGAGGAGAATTTAAGAGGAGAAAAGAGAGATCTGCATATGTGGAGCATGGATCAATTCTAAGATTCTTTTTAAGCCAGAGTACTGGCAGCAGCTGTGGCCACAACTAGCAGACTAGCTTTACATAGAGCAAGCTGCTTCACCTCATTTCTAAACAGCACTCTATGGAATATTTTGTTTTATGATGACAGATATCCAAAGTCTCTAAATAGTTTTGCTGTTTTCTTTCCAGTCTTTATGTCCAAAGAAGCTTGCCAATGCTGCAGACAAGCCGGTAGCTACAGAGCTTGATCTCTGGACTGACACAAGCAGTTCAGTGAATCATTGGCACGCAGCAGATAAATATGCTTGTTCTCATCCAGATGCAAATTACAAAATGCATACAGCTTTAGGGGGAACATGAGTGCTTGGGGTGGGGAGGCGTTCAGAAACTTTTGCTTTTTGCCTCCTAGAGAGTACATTTGTTAATTCGCTGCATAGTTTAGTAAATTGATACTCTTTATAATGCTTCTAAGCTTGGATTATTTCATTGCTTCTGAACTAATTACTTGCCAGGGAGGTTAGACTGAGCCTTGATTCTGTTGCATAAACCTAAATGCAAGTTTACATAGAAGATCCTCCTAAGTTTTTGTAAACATCCCTAGAATCTAGAATCAGAAAATGAGCCCCGATAAAAATCAGTACAATCTGCTCTGGGCAGAGGCAGATAAAAGATTTGGGGGCTGACAGCAGGCCTGATAGCTATATTATAGTCATAGGGCAGATCTTTATGATTTTCTCTTCAGATACACATTATCTACATTATTAAATCATTAAATTTAATGGTCAGAGGGCTGAAGCACCTCGGCTACGGAGCTCCTCTGGTGCCCTTCAGCCTAGTGAAGAGAATGCTCCAGGGAGAACTTAGCAGCCTTCCAGTACCTGAAGGGGGCATACAGGAGAGCTGGGGAGGGACTTTTTATAAGGGCAGGTAGCAACAGGACAAGATGAAATGGCTTTAAACTGGAAGAGAATATATTTGGACTACATATTAAAAAGAAATTCTTTACTGTGAGGGCGGTGAGACACTGGAATGGGTTGCCCAGAGAGGCTGTGGGTGCATTAAATGCTAGGCTGGATGGGGCTTTGAGCAACCTGGTCTAGAGGGAGATGTTCCTGCCTGTAGCAGGGGAGTGGAACTATGTGATCTTAAAGGTCCCTTTTAACTCAAGCCATTATATGATTCTATGAAATAAAATCTTTGCATATTTATGCAAAGTTCAACCAGGTCTTGGGAAGTATTTTAAAAAAAGAAAATGAATGTTTCTGGGAACAGAATGAAATCTGGAGTGTTTTTATGTAGTCTTGATATTTGAAGCCACTTGCTTTGAATATTCTTTTAAAAATGGTCAAACTTTGTGTTTTTTTTAATGGATTCAGCCAAACTGTAATTGGACAGTAAAGATTCCTCCACTTTATGACTCCTTTTCATATTATGAATTATGTGAAGCTTGCAACAGTTTAAGTATTCATGTATTTAAAACAAATCAGTATTGGAAGGTCATTAGGAAGACTTCATTGCAATTCTTGTAAAGAAAAACATATTCTAATACACATAATGTTAAAAGAAAAAAAAAAAACACCTGTTATTGAAATGTATTTTTGTCTTTAATCCAATGTGACTGCCAGTTTTTATGGGAAACTGTTCATAATACTGGAGTGATAAACAAGGCACGTGAAGCTAAACAGGTTTGAGCAAATGGTCTTTTAGAACATGTAATGACAAGGCCTTACCGTCAACTGTTAGAGGAATTACCGGTTTGGTTAGGCATAGTACCTGCAGGTATGCTTTACAGATGCATAATTTTTCCTTAGTTATCTAATACTACATTTTTCCTGTCGTAACAGCTGGAGACATACTTCTGTCGTAGTTTTCACGTTTTAATTCCAATTGCGGGTATTAAAATAACTGAGTTACCTACCAATCTACATCATGAACATTCCTAGCTTAGTAGAATGTTGAAGCTAATTATGGTGGTCCACCAAAGCTTCCTTGTGAAGCACTATGATGATGGCAGCAGCTTAACTGTTACAGGGTTATCACCTGTCAGCAGACAGACCTTCATTTGCACTCCGTTCCCCTTAGCCTGGGGTACCAGTGTGTCAGTGTAGTGACTATGGGCCCTAGATAGCTGCATGGCATGGGTGCTTGCCTTTTGGCCTAGCTGCATGTTGATAGTCACTTGGAAGGAGCTGTATGTTGTTTCCACTATCCCATTGCAGCTGCTTATCCTGGCAAACACAATGTAGGAGGAGGTGGGGGTGGAAAATGTTGTCTGCTTTTAATGTTTCCATGGTGACTGAATAACCAGTTTGGGGACTGGGTATGATGTTGCCATTAGGAAAGCTCTATCTGATCTTACTGTTCTTTCAGCTTCTACTTCATATGCTAGTTGTATGGCTAATCTATGTGGGCCACATTCTCTTATGACTGCTACTTACAAGGAGGTCTTATAAAGCGCTAGTATAGCAACACTAGCAGTGAAATGTATTCTCCTTAAACATTTTCATTTACATGGAACTGCAACAGATACAAAGAGCACAATGGCGTTGGTTGATAGAGCACATTCCCAGCTAGGTTGCCCAGAGAGTTGGTGGAAGCCTCATCCCTGGAAACATTCAAGGTTAGGCTGAACAGGGCTCTGAGCAACCCGACCTAGCTGTAGATGTTCCTGTCCATTTTAGAGGCCTAGATGACTCATTTTGGCCTAGATGACTTCTAAGAGTCCCTTCCAACTCAAACAAGGCAATGATTGTAGGATAAGGTGATGTGACGAAGTAAAATAACTTGTTTGTTGTTTATGATTTCTTAAAAGCTGGGGTTAGATTGGTTGTGTTACTCAGCACAGTCTTCGGGCTTCTTTAATATGATTTAAACAAAAAAGTAGTCAAGCGCAGAATCATACCATATTTAAAAGGGACAAATGCAAATTTGGATAATGTGTGAAATTGTTGCACACCTTTTTCTTTCATAGATCTGAGTTAGCTGAAATTTGTGCTTTTCTTTTGGTGTACTAAAGGCATGATTAGTTTTCTCAGTGTCAACTTGGTTTTCTTTCCATCCTCCTGCTCTTGGTGACTTTTTATGTTGTTTGTTTGTAGTCTGCGTGGTTTGAAGAATGATAATCTCCTAAATAAATATATTTGGAGTGTTTGATGTCGCTTTCTTCACCTTTCAGGTTCATTCTTAATAAATTGGACACATTTTCTCCCTCCTGTAATCTGTACAGTGATTTTTACATATATTGTATCAATATTTTAGAGATTTAAGGTGTCAGAAGTGCTTTTTAACTAATGAAAATTGCTATAGTTGGAAGAGTTCTCTGTTCTTTTCTAATCTTTCAGACTCTTCAGGGGATGGTCCTTCACTCAATTTATTTCTTCATTGCTTTAGTAAATTCTTCACTAAATTCCTTTATCTCTAGTGATGCATCCTGGAACACTAGCTTACATTTTCCAGTTGTTCTACTGCTTATTTAGGAGACATTTATAGGTGACAGTTTACAGCTTTTAGTTATGTATTAATTTTCCAAATGTAAGTATTTACCAAGGATTCACTTCCATACTTTTTGTGGTAACTTAATTAGTGGACTTCATTATGTTTTGTATCCTAGAGAAGAAAAAATGCAAAGACATACAAACAAAAGATTTGAAAATACTGTTTGCCATTGCTATTATGATACAGACTGTCATCTGCTGATACTACCTTGAAAAATACAGAAAATCATTTGTTTATGCTTTGTTGAATTTGAGTTATCAAGGAATAATATTCTCTGGTAAATTATTTTAAGGGGCTTCATGGTTGCATTGATTTAATGGTTGAAAAACATTCTGAAGTGGCTTTTGATATCTTCCTCTTTGCAAAATAATTATCCGTGCAGTGCATGCTAATTTGGTAGATGTAAATCTGCCCTTATTAAGTCAGCTCAACTTTTTGAGATTTTAGCTTAGTAAATTCTATTTGTTGTAGTTTAATGAGTTTAAACACTACAGAAATTGTCTAGGGATTACTTTTTTTTTCCTGCATTAATGGACAAAAGCCGACCATGTAAGTATACGTCTGTCAATCTAGGTATCAACATACATATTACATTTATATGTAATTAAGCAAAAATAGATATTTCTCAAGTCAGATTTTTATATTGACTATTGTTTCCTGGCCTCAGTGAGCAGAAAATCTTTGAATGCCTAGGACCCAGACTCTGGTGTGTCTGAATTTATTATTTGCTGAGATAGCTGAAGTTGCAGCTGGTTAACTGCTCTGTTTGTATGTTCAGAAGTTCTGTTTGTACTGTAAATGTGTTTTGGTCAGTTTGTTTTTCTGTTTCATTTTGATGTAGAAAAGACAAAAACATCCTCTGAAATGAATAAAATGATGGCTACTAGTAATTTTTCTCTCATACTAGTAGGCAAAATAGTTTGTAGGTACTGGCTCATCGCATTCTTTTCTGAAAAAATTTTGTGTTTTTGTGTTGGAATACAGTATTTATGTATTTTATAGCGTTCAGGAATTTAATTATAGTATTTATGTCCTCTTCATATGTCAGTTTGTATGTAGGATCTTCCCAGTGATTAAGAATGTCCACTGTCAAGTCCCATTAATTAAACCTCATTAGTAATGCTTCCATAATTCAAAGTTATCATTTATTTTTATACGAAGAGCTAGATTTGCATAAACTATGCAACCTGTGACCACTACTGATATAAACTCCCAACAGTCTGTCATCCAAATGGGTGCTGAACATAAGACATTATTTCTTTTTTTATTTCTTTGTATTTCTTTTGTTTTATTTCTTTGCTCTTATCTTGTTCTGTATCTTCAGGCTGTAATTTCTAACTCCATATTGTAGAACATATCAAAGAACAAAAGCATGTTTAGATAAGAGCTCTTTGAAACTGGGCAGCTACAGCAAGTAAATCTCTTCTAGAAGCTTGCTTGTCTTTTTCTTCTGTCCCACTGTATAGGAAGCAAATATGAATAGACATTAAGGAAGTAGAACCTCTGGTGACCTTTAATAGCAAAATTTATCGATAGCCTTTCATACCTTGGCTTCTTTCTTATTCTCATTGTACTCCTTGTATTCTTGCCCTGTTTCTTGAAGGAGTATGCATTATTTATTTACTTCTTACATTTTAATCTGGTTACTTAAATATTTTCCCATACATTCTCTTCTTTGTTTATATTTAGAATAAAGACCTCAGTTACCATTCTGAGTAACCTTCTGTATGCAGAAGTATCCTGTGTTTGCCTTTATCTCCCTAGCAGCATTAGAAGTTCTATTAAAATGCTTTCTGAACGCAAGAGGATGTTCTTTATTGTCACAGAATTCCCACAGCAATACTCTCAGTAAATTCAAGCGCATGCCAGCCTTGGAAGGGCAATATGTTAACATCCTTCAACTCATGCTGCTTTAGAGCATTACACTGCTTCTTGAGATAACGCAAGAAAAACAAAACAAAAACAAAATACAAAAAGCAGCTATATACAGGTGATAAGTCCCTTGCAAATGCATGACTTCTGGGGGCTGGACCTAGACATTTTCTGTTTCTCAGTTGAGTTGATTGTGGACACCTGGCTTAATGACGTGTAAGCCCAAGCATGGAAAAGATTATCTTCAGGAGTCTGCTGAGGTTTTTGTCCAGAGCTGATGAAGTTTCCTGGAATAAATAAAATGGGGACATTTTTGTCCGATTGGGTGATCACATCAGTGAAGGTGTATTGATTATTCTTTTAACGTTATACATTTTCTTCCATTCTAGACACTTTATTCTTCTCCATCACTTTCTGAAATTAGGATAGTTTGTTTTGGTTTTGTTTGTTTTTGTTGTTGTTGAGGAGGGGAATCTGTGTGCTGTGGCTAAGTTGGGGAGTGACTTTTGTATGCACTTGCCACGTGGGCTTTGAAAGCTTAAAATTAGGATGAATTTCAAACATCTGTAATATGTTTTTTCTTCAAATTAGTTTGCTTCTCTCTGTGGGAATCTGTGCATAAGTACATGCCTATGTGTCATGGGTTTATTTGTGGGTGTACCCCCAACTGTTTTGTAAATTTACTTTCACTACAATTTTGTTCTTCTGCAGCCACTGCTCGGAGCTGCTTCCCAGAGCAGTCAGATGGGTTTCTTTCCAACACTCTGTGTCAGTGCACATCTAATGTCATTTTGATGAATTTAACACAAAATGCTTACAAATACTGAAACATGTAGATAGTGTTACTCTACTGACATTTTTTTTTTCTCAGCACTTAATGCAATTTTTTTTAGTATTTAACTGTATTGTGAAAGCACAGTGTGGATTTTCTCATTTTGAAGCTGAAGTTTAATTTGCTTGAGGTATTTGAATTTACAAATATAATGTTATTTCCTTTCCTCTGTCCACAATTTCCCTGTTCTCCTCATTCTCATAGGACAACACCTTCCATTTAAAACTCATTTTGTATGTTTCTCTGCTATGGCTATGCATTACAGCAATAGCTACCATTTAGCGGTAAACAAAGAGGGTCTTTAAAAGAAGAGTAGAGTGCTTGTGCAGTTCAGCTAAGGAATATTGTAACCTAGGTGAACTGAAGTCTTTGTTGACTGCTTCAGGTATAATGACCATTAACTTTCAGTTAAGCCATTCATTTTTTAGTAACACTTTGTAAGTGGTTCTGTTAGCCAGTTTTCAGCTGAACAGTGTAGATGGAAATTTAGAAGAGGTAATTTTTTTTTCACTTGTACATGTTGAAAGGTGCCATAAATAATTATTTAAAGGGGAAATTTTGCCTTTTTTTCCCTCAACTTTTACTTTTTGCAAGGATTGTAAAAACTGATTGGTACCACTAGAGCATTTACTACTATAGATAATGCTGTTTTGTTGCTTCTTGAATTTACTGAACTAGTAAAACCACAAGGAAAAAAGCTTCTTTTTTTGCTTACTATGTTCATACTTTCCACAGTCATTTAACTTCTCTAACATTGTGTTCTACTGTTCAAACTTACGGTTTTATAGATTCATATGAATTTGATATTCAAGGCAGGAGGAGATAAAGTGAACTGGAAAGAATGTTTACTGTTATTAGTATTTGTCAGTATTTGTCTGTGGGGGAATCATTTTAATTGTGCTGATCTTCGCAGTCCTTTAAAAGAAAAACGGATTTATAAGCAGTTTACAAAGAAACCTGTAATGTCTGGAAGTGACAGGAGAGAAACACGTGTGGTGCAGATGAGAATTTCACTTGCTTTAGCGTTAAGGATTCACGTGTAACTACGTATCTACTACTAACTCCAAGCCTCTGCTTCTGTTCTTGTCTTTTTGTAAGGAATTATACAGCCTTCCAAACGTGAGCCCTCTAGTTTTGAAGTGACCATGGTGTTTTCTGGTTTCTTTTTTCTTTTCTGATAGTTCTGTTGGCTCCCAGATGTTTAAGCTGGTAAATGAATAATACTGTGAAAAAAGTACTTAAGAAGATTGATCATGAGCAGCAGTTAAAGCCAGTTTATAAACTGCAGTATGGGTATTTGTGCAATTGCAAATATTTTTGTATTACTGTTCACAAACCAGTGCAGACATCATGGGCTTAAACAAGTTTCTTCTTCGTTTAAGGTGTGCAATCATAATGAAGAGTAAGAAAGGTGGCATATACAGATACAGTATGTCTGATATAATTAATTTTTATCGAAGTCATAATCTCAACTGGATTAGTCTGTATGGCGTTCCACATAGCAGTGCTCTTCCAAGTGCTTGGAGTTCTCGCTTAATCTTTAACTACATTATGCAGTTTTTTGTCTGACTCATTAAACCCAATGGGGTGAGTTTCTTGCTAACAACTTTTGAAGTCAGAGCTGAGTAAAGCAGCACCACTGTCAGGTCTCAAGACTTCTGAGGAGTCTCGGTTAGTCTGGGCTCCGAGGAAATGTTGCTTCATATCTGAAATTACACAGAACACATGGGGTCATAGTTGCAAAGGAGTGGGTGGGTGACTCTTGCTGGTGACTCCTTAACCCATTTGGACCTAAAGGAGCTTGCCTTTAGATATATTAGTGGTTGGTGGTGTAGGAAAGAGACAGTCATCTTAATCTGCAATTCCCAGCAAGAAGTGGTAACTCTTCTGAGATGCTTCACTGACAAGATTGGAGCGTTACTTCACAGTTAGACTAATAAAAATATATTTTTCCTTATTACTGCTCCCGTTATCAATATCACTTCACTCTTCTCCAGCCCTTGGTTTTATTTACCTGGCTTCTGTTTCTGCATGGAGAATTTAGTTACATTATTGTTTGTCTTAGTGAACATCACATTGATTTAGGACTTCTCTAACAACTTCATTCCTTGTAGAAAGTAAAAGCTTCCTATTCATTGTTGAAGTAATTATTAATATACTGGGATAACTTCTTTCTTATCTCATGAAAATGTAAATTGTTTAAGAATTCCTGGTATGAGAATTTGCTTACTTGCAGGAAGCCTAGGTGCTCTGTCACCTGGATCATCCTTCTTCATGTGCTTCACAGTTGGCTTGGGGAAGAAGATTTTTGGTTTTCATTGTGTTTATCTATCTTCTGACCTGTCCATCTCATGACTTTTAACTGATTCTTTTGGTATTAAGTTAAAAACATGTAATTTTATTTTTTTTTAATTACTTTCATATTCCTCCCAGTCTCAGAAAGTCTCTTTTCTTTAGTTATTTACTACAGGCATTTTTTTCTTTTTTTTTTTTTCCCTTTCCTTTGTATTAAACAATTGGTATGAGAAATGAGGACACACTGAATGCTAATCATTGGGACTCAGTAATTCCTATTTTGTGTCTGCTGAGTAAATTAACTTGAGGTTTAGTAAAAGAATTTGATTCTTCACCTCTCGGAAAGCTTTAACGCTTGTTTCTGAAGGATCTGCAACTTTTTGTTGTAGTTGATGGTAACGATGGAAGTGATGAATCCTTTTGCTGGCGAAAGAAGGAGTTGGAGAAGTAGGAGAGTGGGAAAGTTGCATATTCAATATGAAGGCAATTTGGGGTGTTATTCCAGAAAATAATGTTACGCTAACAGTTGTTCTTCTGAAAACTTAATAATTCAATTCTAGAGTGTTCTGAGTGACGTGCAGATTAATTTAATTGGCAGGCTTTGCTGTAATATATAATGAAATGACTGTTGTACATTGTAAGTGACAGTGTAAGGGTTTGTGATACTAATGTAGGCTTCTGTGTGGTGTCTTGTAAATTTGAGCATGCAGATGACGCAACAGCATGGCTTGAGTAGGTGCTCGTGTTCTCATGCCTCACATCCGCTGGTTGTCTAACAATATGTTTAGTGTTAACAGTCTTTTTAAAATGTAGTGGAATACTTCAAGGCAGCAGTTTTATGAACAAAGTTGCATGGTTCTGCAGTGGACATAATATTGACTTTGACAGTTCTGAAATCCTTACTAGTTAGAACGTCTGCTTGTTTACCTTAAAAGCAAAAGCACTGTTTGCTTCTTTTTCCTAGTTCCTTTACAGTCCTAATAAAAGTAAAAAGCATTTTTGTACCTTTTTATCACTAGAATAGAATAGGCGATCTGTTCTTTACCTTGTGTGATCTGGGCATTAGCACGGGTAACAGGGCAGTCTTTTGGAACATAATACTCAGCTGTATTTTAAAAAAAAAAAAAAAAAGTGTGCATTGAAAAGTGCCAGTTAAGTATGTCTCATTTGAAGAAGGTTGAAACAAACTCCTAAGATAAAAGATTTAGTTGATAGATTTTCTCTTTTATTTTTCAAGCTTGTATTAAGACCAAATACTCATTACTTCTTGCAGTGTTTGCAGGTTCAAGAGGCCTAATATTAAAACTTGCTTTTGATTTTAAGTGAGCTTAACTTTCTTCTGTATAATTGGTGTGTGTTTGTTTGTTTTTTCCAGGCTGGGAAAATAAATACTGAGAATTCAGAGTTTTATCTAGATATGTGTAAAAATTTGAATAAAATTGGAGGAATTCTCAAGAGATTGAAATAAATTGATGTTTCTTTCTCTGTAGGGTGCTGGTCAAGACAAACTTGGAATATATGTCAAGTCTGTTGTGAAAGGAGGTGCTGCAGATGTGGTTAGTACTATTTTTAAACATAACAGATTCAGGGATGGAAAGGTCCTTTGGAAATACTTTTAAATCCTTTGTTTACTAATCTGCATGAATAATTGTTAGCATCAGTGAATGATTGTTTTTTTTTTTCCTGAACACGTAATTAGGATGGTCGCTTGGCAGCAGGGGATCAGCTGCTCAGTGTGGATGGTCGAAGCTTGGTGGGACTGTCCCAGGAAAGGTATGGAATGCTCTCTCTTGGTGTCTCTGTGAAAAAAGTGCTAGAGTAACATGAGGGCTGCTCCAAAAGTAATGCTTCCCATTTTATTACGTTGGCCTACAACGTCAGAAGTAGATGTTGGTAGTATGGCAGTCGAGGCTGAGCCTTCCCACCAATATTCTGTTATACATTGTTGCTGTGTGACAGATGGCAGTGGAGGGGCAGTCTGAGCAAATGGCATCTAACATGGAAGTGCGTATGAAACAATGGGGCAACATTAAATTCCTCTATGCAGAAAAAAGGTCTCCCATTGATGTTCATTCATGCTGAATGTTTCTGGAGACCAAACAGTGGATGCGAACACAGTGAGACATCGTAGCAGCTGTGAAACAGTGGACCACCTTCGCTGGTGCAGAATTCTACAAGCACACCATGCAGGCTCTTCATTGCTGGCAAAAATTCATAGTTTGCTGTGGTGGCAATGTTGAAAAATACTGTTTTGTAGCTGGGAATTTGATCTGTCTAACAGTGAGCTTCTCTTTGTCTCTTGAAGTTTCCATGGAAATAAATAAGAGGCATTACTTTCAGAGCAGTCTACTGAAGAAAGACTTGTTTTTTTGCATATTGGGTTTTTACTTTCTCTGTAGGAGATATGATGTTGCACATTTTGGCTGTAGTTTTTAGCAAACTTTTCTTACTCTATTTCTTAAATATTTTGGCATCCAACTTATACAAGCAGAAACCCTTGTGTGTGTGTTTTGACTATTCAGTAATTTTATCTTCTAGTTTTTAAAGTATTAAATTTTAAAGTATTTAAAGTATTTGCATAATGATTTTTAGTCAGAAACAGTGTTTTGTCATACAAAAGGTTACAATAAAATATATGAGAAATCGCATCATAGTTCTCCTTATTATAATTTTCTAAGTAGCATAGGGCTTGATTTTATTTAATTTGCTTTGATATCTGTTGCAGGGCGGCAGAACTTATGACAAGGACGGGATCTGTAGTAACACTGGAAGTAGCAAAACAAGGAGCAATATACCATGGCCTGGCAACCCTGCTAAATCAGCCATCTCCAATGATGCAAAGAGGTAAAAAAAATAATAATAATAATAATAATACTGATGCAATAACATCCGTGTAGGATTTAGAATACAGAAAATACAATTATTCAAAGTAATTTGACAAATTTTACCAAAACATTAAATCAGAAAATAAATTTAATTGCATAGAAAGGAAGGATTTCTTCACTTATGAAAAGACAAAATGACTTTTAAATAGTGTTTAAGATTTTGTCTAATGTTTAATAAACGTTTTGCATTTGTACTTCTTTAAAAAAGTATTAAAGTACAGTCGTGGTTTTGAATAATTTTTAATTAATGAAGTATAATGAATTCAAACACCATTACAACTTCAGTAGCTTTTGTGCCTTTATATTAAAGGCTTCTCTTCATGGAATCTGCCTTCCTTGTAAGCAGAGAGTGTAATGTAATTACTAAGAAAGAAAGATAAAACCAGAAACTGGGACGTGTTTTGCGATAGGTTTTTATTTAGCTTTTAAAGTAGCAATGCCAGAACCTTTGTCTCGTGAAGTTTATATGTCAGATCTTAAAAAGTTCTGTGATACTTTGAACTTCGTAAAGCCAACACAGGTCTTATGCAAAGTTAATTTTCTAAAGGAAGCCCATTTATGTATTTAGGATACAGAAAAGAATGGGTTAAAAGAATAAATCCCTATTATTGCGATTTGCAACACCACTGCAGATGCCATATGCCTCTGCGGGGCTCCAAGGGACTTTTTAGTAAGGCACATTTGGCTTTTCCTAACGTCATATCTTTTCAAAAGCTCTTTTGAAGCAAAGATTCTTTTTTTTTTTTTTTTTTTTTTAATCAAACAAATCCTGTGCTGATATGAGAGCGGAAGTGCGTATCTGCAGAAGAAACAGTTTTAAAGTGTATCAGTCACTGTGCCAGAAACTCAGTTTTTGTTCTAAATGCAAGGTAACTCTTGTCTGACAAAGAATACCGCTAGACAGTAGTTAATATAAGTGAAGGGGGAAAATATATATCAACTGTTACAGTTTCTGACCGCCGTGGCTCAGGTAAACCCCGACCAAAGAGTGAAGGTTTTGAGCTGTATAACAACTCCACGCAAAATGGGTCACCTGAGAGCCCCCAGCTGCCGTGGACGGAGTACAGTGAACCAAAGAAGCTGCCGGGAGATGACAGATTAATGAAGAACAGAGCCGATCATCGCTCCAGTCCCAACGTAGCAAGTAAGTCAGATTATTCTTCTCATAGATGTCTCTTTCACTATCTTCGAGGGCTGCTCAATTCCAAAGGGGAGGGGAGAGGGTTATTTGATTAAAAAGAAAACCTAATTTAAAAATAAAAATAAAAAAGCAGGATTATGTTTAAGTTTGAAATAATGATGTAGTTGTAATGTTTGGAGCAAGCCTCATGTTAGAATTATTCAAAGGAAAAATCGTACTTATGTTGTGAATACGATTATTTTATTAAGTTATGTAAATTAATATTAACAGGCACGTAAATGCTTCCTTTAACTTTCCAACAGATCAGCCTCCAAGCCCTGGGGGAAAGAATGCTTACGCATCTGGAACTACCACCAAAATAACCTCAGTCTCGACTGGAAATCTTTGTACAGAGGTCAGAAGCGGCAAGAAAATGCTGGCTATTAAATTTTCCTTAGCTATCAATGGATCAGTGTGCTTGAGTCAAACCAGCGTCTAAAGTGTTTGTACATAACGCTGGTGCTAGTGACTGAGTGGTGCTTTTACTTACTGTGGATTAAGGAAAGACTGACAGAACTTTGTGAGATTTCATTACGTTTTGTTCGTGAAGCTGTCATTGCGACTTCTCTGGCTTGTGCAGTATTGCACGCTTGTTTTCAGACCATAAAAATATTAGTCCTAACCACAGTTTATATTTGACAACCTCTATTCCAGACAAATAATACTCTCACAAGGCAAAACAAAACACTTAAGAAACGTGTGGTTAGAAAAACATTCTGTACAGATCAGTGTGATTAGAGAACTCCATCTAACGTTCGTTCTGTCTTTTTCAGGAACAAACTCTGCCTCCACGACCTGAGGCTTACCCCATCCCAACACAGACCTATACCAGAGAATATTTCACATTCCCAGCTTCAAAATCCCAGGATCGAATGGGTCCAGCTCAGAGTCAGTGGCCAAACTATGAAGAGAAACCACAGGTCCAGGCAGAGAGTAATCACTCCATCAATACTACAATGCAGGTCAGAAGCATTTCTTTTTCCAAAGCAGAAGAGGCAGATGGAGGGGAGGGGAAGAAACTGTTTCAGTCACAGTTTGCTGGAGGCATTTTTGCAGAACTGTCAACTCTCTATGATCTCCGAGCTGATGAAGATTGGTTAAACCAAAGCACAGATAAGGGGAGTAACTGTACTTCTGCCAAGACTGGTTTGGGATCAGGAACCCTGCAGTTTTCTTTTTTTTTTTTTTTTTTTTTTCCCTCCATATAATTATTATTAGCAAGTTATGCAGACCTGTTATCTGGGATGTTTTAAGTCCTCATTACTCAAACCAGTGGGGATAAATGACAGTAGGGTTTATCTTGTAAAATATTTTGTAGTTTTCTGTAAACTAAATCCTCCACTCCTCTAAGAAGGTTTACATGGAAGAAAATCTCTTCGCCTGAAGGGTGCATCATTTAAGTGACAGTGGGGTATTAAAAATGAAATAACACAGTATTTTGAAATGTATCCAAGGTCTTTGCAGAAAACACAGTCCCTTCTGTCATTAAAAAAAAAAAAAAACTGGGAAAAATAAAAAGCCCTTAAAACTGCATTTATTATGTTTTTACTTCCATTGATAACTGCCCTGCTATCAAAATGCAAATGCTTCTTGACCTGAAATGAATTTACCTTTATAAAGTCAAAAGGTCACGTTCCACTCTTTGTAAATGGGGACTTTACCCAAATCCATATAGGAAATGAAACCTTGGTAGTCTGAATCCAGTCACTGGATTGTCTTTTTTTTTTTTTTTTGTTTTTTCCTCTCTAATCCACCAAAGACAGCTTCATCACTCAAAAACAAAGAGAAAAAAAACACCTGTTTGTTGCTTGGTCATTTTGGGTTTGTTTGCTTTTTTTTGCTCTTCTTAATGTTTAATTAAGGGTCGGTATGCTTTACTTTCTGAAAAGCAGCATCATCTAAGTTACTTTGATACCATGTCATTGAGACGAACTAGGGACTGATCAATTGAGTGCTCCCACATATACTGGTGATGAGGGAGGAAAGTTGCTTGGATAAAAGCTTACTTCACTGAATGTGTGAATTGATTTCAGTACTAAAGATATCAAATCACAATTATTCCTCCAGTAAAGAAAATAAACGTTACACCTGAAGTAGGACGGTAATTTTGAAGGAGCATGCTGCGAGTTAATGAATGTGTCATGTGACTATGGAAATATTTTGCTGAATTCCTTTGCTTAACTCCTTCATATTTCATGATTTCATCGCACCTTATCTGAGCTGTGTAGTTAACATTTGGCTGGCTGTGTAGCTGCTGTGGCACGGGGAGGCTGGTATTTCCATCTCGCCTAATGGGATGAACTGCCATCTGGATGTGCGCCTCTCCCCTGCCTAAGGGAAGCTTAAGTGACTAGCTTAGACAGGGCAGTTAAGATGAACCCCATCTGTTAAAGTTGTTGACCGAAACAGAATTTGAGCTTTGGTCTTACGGATTAAAATGTTGAAGTGTTTTCATAAAACCAACAGCTAGGAGCTTTAGCTCCCTGCCAAGCACTGTAAGTGTAGACATTCTTTTCTCCACTATGCAATGCTTCTAATTGAAAATGGAGGAAAATACACTTTAATAAATAGACAGATTAATCTTTCCAGTTTTTCACTGATGTGAAATGCCTGTTTTCTGCTCCAAATGTAATAGCAAACTGTTTGGTTAGGTGCTTCTTTACAGCAAATCTAATACAAATAACTGTGTGTTCAGATCTGCTGGACTACTAGAGCATAAAAAATACACTTGTTCATCTCAAAGAAGGCATTCTTTTGAGGTTACAGCTAAGGTCATTGATGGAGGAAGAAGAAAAGAAGTTTGCTTTGTTAATCTTCTCTCAGTTGTTGATAATTGGTACATTATGTGTTCAGTGCTTAGTATTTCCTAACATTCAAAGCATGAATATTTACTGCAAGAAAACGATTAACAGATTTGATAACCCTAATTTAGGGCCTGGTATTCCCTTCCAGAAAATTTTACAGCACAGTGGTACCTCCGGCTTGAATACCAAAGAGGCTTGGTGTTTGACACATTAACTCCATGCCCCAAAAACAGGTAGAACTAGATAGGGCTTTCCATATTCCATACCCATGAATGGCTGTCATAATGAGAGTTTCCAGCTGAGTCATCTCCCTTATTAACAGGGGAGGATGGGCAGAGGCTCCCTCAGCAGTCTTTCTGTTTGCCTTCCCAATAAGAAAACCCTGCATCAAACCAGCTGAAGCCTGAATGACAGAGCTGGTGTGCTCGAAGCTTGCTGGTGCAAGCTGCTGGGGCTCTTGCCCTCCTATGCTAGGGAGAGTCCTGAGGAACTCTGTGAGCTGGGGAGGCTCAGTTTAAGCAGTGTTTTGTGTTCTTCCTTTCTCCCAGTCCAGGTTTCCAGGCAGAATACTTTATTGTTAAACTTACTGATCATGGAAATGCTGAACTTCTCCAAAAGTAATTACCTTCAGTAATAAGAATGCAGTTTGCAAGCCATTTAGGCTTTTAGTATTTCAAGTACGTTTTAATAGAGGTGGACTATGAAATAGATGCTTTGTTTAATTTTTTCCAGCGCGTGGCTCGATCCCAGGAAGAACTCCGAGATAAAGTTTTCCAGCCGGAGAGGAATCGTTTGGAAGTTGTTATCCGGAAGGACATAGAGTACATTGATCGGAAGTCAGACAGCGATCAGTGGATGAATTCATCTGTAGATTCTAGCACATCTAGCCAAGAGCACCTGAACCATACGTCTAAACCAGTTTCACCTGGTTCTTGCTTAACTAAAAGTGGACCTGGCCGTTGGAAAACTCCAGCGACAAGTCAGCCAACTCCGGTGGCCGTTTCCCAGCCCATCAGAACAGATCTTCCTCCCCCCCCACCACCTCCTCCAGTGCATTATGCGGCTGAATTCGATGAGCCACAAATGGATTTGCCTCTGCCTCCCCCTCCTCCACCAAACCAGGTAGGAGCACAAGCATCTTCTCAGGTGGCTGCTGCCGAGCGTAAAAAACGAGAAGAGCATCAGAGGTGGTATGAAAAGGAAAAGGCACGTTTGGAAGAAGAACGAGAAAGGAAACGCCGCGAGCAGGAGAGAAAACTGGGCCAAATGCGTTCACAGCCGCTAATTCCTCCCCAGCCTGTGGTTCCTCCTGTTTCCCTTCAACAAGTGAAACCGGAAAAAACTTCGACTTTCCAGAGGTCTCAGGAAACAGTCATTCGAGAGTTGCAGCCACAACAGCAGCCTCGGACTATTGAGCGGAGAGACCTGCAGTACATTACTATCAGCAAGGAAGAGCTGTCCTCTAGTGACAGCCTCTCTCCGGATCCCTGGAAACGAGATGCCAAGGAGAAACTGGAGAAGCAGCAACAGATGCACATTGTGGATATGCTGAGTAAAGAGATTCAGGATCTTCAAAACAAGCCTGATCGTACAGCTGAGGAGAACGACCGCCTGCGCAAACTCATGCTAGAGTGGCAGTTCCAGAAGCGACTTCAGGAATCAAAGCAGAAGGATGAAGATGATGAGGAAGAGGAGGATGATGATGTGGATACCATGCTTATCATGCAGCGACTGGAGGCAGAAAGAAGAGCAAGGGTAAAATGGGATAATCCTTTCTAGACAAAAGCATAGTAATTGTGTGTCTTGGTGGGTTCTCTGGATTTGTCTGAGTGTTTTGATCTCCTAATAGGGTAAAGGAGAACAGAGCTGCCTTGACTGTCTTTAGTTTTTAAAATTGCTGTAGGAGCTTTCAGTTGCTTACAATGGCTTCAGCAGTTAAACAGTGAATTATGGAAGTGTCACAGCTACCTATTACAGAATCTAAGTTGGCAGTCAAATTTGCTTTTCTTGTTGTAGCTGCAGAAATTCCCTATATACAAAGGGATTTAGCTATGTAACTGGAGCAGGATTAGAAAGTTAAACATTGGATAGAATTTGCTTGCGGGAACTCAAGCAAAAATATTTGAAATTATGAAAGTCTGTAGCAGAATTGAGAACAAAAAACAGTTTTTTTCCTTTTTTCCTCAAATATTTTTACCTGTAAGAGTTCTTACTTATAGTCTTGGAACTGAAATGGACACTGAATACATGATGGTACCAGAAAACAGAGTTTCCACCACGTTAGTCCACTCCAGTCAGAGGCCGAGGCGTGAGGCAGATGTTATCTCTGCATTTATCACCTCCTCTGTAGTGACCCTATCAGCACTGGGTAGGAGCATTAGGTTGAGCCGTGTCGTGTTGTAGCAACTCACGTACCCTGCTAGGACTCCAGCTAGCAGATTTTTCCTGTTGTGCAGTTCAGTCAGCATCAGATGGAGTTTGCTGACCTTAGCTTCAGTACTGTAAAAGACTATAACGTATGTACTAAGATGATGTAGCTGAATAGTGTGACAAAGACTTTATCGCTCCACTGCTAGCTGCTGTCTCTCAGAGTCCCCGGAATCTTCTGTTGGGGAAACAATTCATGTACGAGAATTTTTCTTCTCTGAATAGCACTGATACCAAAGTTACGTACCAATAACTGCGCTTTCACAATCTTAAAAACTGTCTCTGTAATTTGCTGTCTTCCGTTCATCTTCAAAAGCTGACTTAATTCTGTGATAAGCAGTTTCTACTTGAGAAATGTTTGCATGTGTATTTTGGCATTCAGAAATTGCTATCGGCTTGAGTAGTTGAGTTCAGGATTGTTTTGGCAGCTTGATTCTCTAAACTTGCTGTTCTCCTGTTTGCTGCAGTCTGCATTGCTTTCCTGTTTTCTTGTGGCTAACTTTATTACTGTTTAAAACAATGGATACCTCAAGCTTGGAAACTGAAGAAAGGAGAAGAAATATATCTTTGGAGGAATGGTTGTGTTAAAGCTCAGCACTGCTAGCGTGTAATTTGTAGCATGAAGGCAGTTACCTCTAGGCATAAAAATCCATATAAAACTGCCATTTTCACACAAATCTTCAACGTTTTACTGCAGCAAAGCTAAAAAAAAAAAAAAAAAGCCATGTGTCGTTAATGAAAAGCCAGTTGCATCGCATAGTGTTTTATCAGTCTTCCTTGCAAGTGCTGGATTTCTAATATTGTTTGTGCATGATGTTCTTCCAGCATTTTGGAACACTCTGAAAGTAAAAAGCAGCAGTAGTTTTGAGCAGAATTGCTGTTTGTGTTTGAGTTATGTTTCACTGTCTGTACTACTAGAGATGCAATAAACGGCATCTGTAGAGGAAAACTGAGCTTTTCAATGAGTCTGAACAGTACTGATGAAAGAAGTGGTTGTTTCCTGATTGTTTCCTTGTCTGTATTTCAGCAGTTTGTCGAGTTCAGTTTGTCTTTCTGAAACATCTGACTTAACAAATAAAAGAAAATGCATTTGAAATAGAACAAGTCTAACCTACCTTTGTTTTCACTGTGGATCTTTCTTTTTTTCCCCTTTCTTACTACCTGCAGCAGACTGCTGTGCCAGCAATCTCTGTTCTAGACTTGGTATGTTTGTTTCTTTCTCCTTAATATCTATCACATTTCGATTTCTGATATTAATAATAATCATCTTCTGTGCCTTGGATGATGATTTGCCATCTTTGGGTGTTCAAAATTCATTTTGATACAGTGAACAGTAAGTTAACAATAAGCATGCATTTGAATGTTTCCAGATGTGGTGAGTCCTTCCCCCGTGTTTCTCTCCTTTTAGATGCTGTGTTCTGCTTGCAGGCTTGATTTGTTTGTTGTAGCAGCAGCATAATGTAAAGCAGTGTACTTGGTGTTTTGTCGTCGTGTTGATGACATCTTACTAAGCAGTTTGAGTGATCAAACTGTGAGGTAAGATTTCTTCCTTTCCCTCCCCTGCCTTCTGGTTTTAGAGAAGTTTTAGCAGCACCATTCCCTTCTGATTTGAAGTAAATAGTCCCGAGAGCCTAATAATACAGAGTATTTAAATTCTGTTGGTGACAAACATGCACAGCTTACTATGATTTAACACGGTACGTAGCCACATGCTGAAACCTGCTGTTACACGCCTGGGTTTTTCCAACCAAAGTAAAAATGGACCGTAAATTCAGGAATTACTTCTGAACTATCATTTCCAAGTAGGTCACATAAATGTAAGATTACTAAGTTACCGTATTCTGTTTTCCTAAATGTCCGTTTCTAATGGTTCATGTTATTGTCTGTCATCTAAAATATGGCAGGCTTTCAAAGTGAGGCATGAACTGCTAAGACTTTGGTTACCTCTTTATTTTGTAGCTCTCGTTGGAAATGGGTACAAGGGGAGGAAAAAAAAAAAAGTTTTCTCTTTGGATATAGAGCTGTATCACCTTCAGAGCATATTCTGTGTCATTACTGTGCTAAACTGAAAGAAGGGTAATGCGTGCAAGTCCTGTGAGTATCATTACTTTGTGCTGCTGGAAAAGAACTATAAGCTTTGCTGTTCGAAACACGGATCTGGATTACTGCTCCTGCTTATTTAGCCTGTGGAGCTGTGACCAGGTAGATAGGGTTCTTTACCAGGTAGGCTATAAATCCTGAACTTTTCTGCTACAGAAGGCTGTGAAATCACACAGTGTCAGTAGCCTTAAAAATGGGTTAGGCAAAATCACAGGCCTTGCATCTGTGAGTAGCTAATTAAATGGCTACACAAGAGGCTGCAGCCCTAGTGCAGAGCTGAATGGTGGGGAAGTACTGGAGGAATCGCCCACAGAAATGGCATGGCTCACTGCAGTGCTCCTCTCCACTGTCAGCCACAGAACTGCACCGCACGGGGCAAAACAAAACAGTACTGGCTCCCCTTTGCTACTAAGCACAAAGGTGTCCATGCAGTAATCTGGGATCAGTAATTACTGTGTTTAGGCCTTTACTCTAAACATGACTGGGACAAAGTCAAAGAATTCGGTGTTTCTTTTGTGCAGTTTTTGCCTTTTTTTTTTTTTTTAGAGGAAGTTACTTCTCTTCCATGAACTATTCTGAATTAGTAGCTGTCTTTCCTTTTGACAGCATTATCTCCTCTGCTAAAACAAAGTCTTAATAAACAAGACAGACAAGGTCTTAATGCAAGTAGATGATGGTAGATTAATCACTTCCTTTCCCTATTCCTACCATTGTGTACTGCATTACATCTTTCTGTAACTGTGAGTTAGGAATTACAGCGCTTACAAATAAGGCAAATTTACTCAGAGGTCCCATCATTCAGTACACGTTAGCCCAAATGAAATAGATTACTGTGCTCTTTAGCTTTCGCCCTTAGAATAAAGGGGTTGTTTACACTTCAGCTTGGAGGTGGCTTTGCTGCAGTGGTTTCTGAAGCTGTTCTAAGATGCAGGCAGCCAGCGTTCACTAAATGCTGCTGCATAAGAGGGAAATGCTACAAGATCCACAGTGGGAAAATAAACATTAGAAAACCTATGAAATGAAAAAGAACAGAGTTTTGTAGAGTTGATCGTAAAAATTGGTCAGAAAACCTCAGGCCAGAATCTGATACACAGTTTATATACATTACAGTGCATTTCCTGTTAAATAGCACAGACTGCATGAGGCACACGACACACATCTACACACAAGGTCTTCTTGAAAAGTCCTATTAGAACTAAATTTCTTAACCATCATCATTACTTTGTTCCTTAAGAGCTGTTCTGTGTAAGTGAAGCTGGGTCCAGAAACAAGTCCAGAAGTAGAGAAACAGCAGTGTTAAGTGCAGCGTGTAGTAAAGGATGCCAGTCAGTGACAGGATCTTAGGAAAAAGCATGAAACACGTCACAGTAAAAAGCAAAGCAGGATGCAGTCTAGTTGGTTTCTATTTATGAATGTTGTCATGTCAGCGAATACTCCTATCCAATCAGAGCAGATCCCGTTAGCATCAGAGAAGCAGGCAAAGTTTTGGGTTTTGCTCATTTTCCTTACCTGCGCAGTGTTTATCATAGGCATGTATGAAGCAGTGCTGTCTGTTGGACATAAGTTGTTCTTGTAAGCAAACATTTCTTTGCCTCGCTCTGCTTTTTCCAAAACACGTCCAGTGGGAGATTTTATTTATCTCCTGAGACTGTTTGCAGACGTGCTGAATGAGCCTGTTGCTTTAACTGGATTGACCCTTTGACTAATGAGTCGTGATTTTTCCGGTGCTTAAATACTAATCCCAAATGAAAAACCAATTGGCTGCCAGAGCTGTGGACTGTCGGTTCCAAGTATTTGATTTCACTTTGCTGCTCCTGGAGAGTGGTTGCTGAAGCAGTCTAGAGCATGTGCCACCTCAGTCTTCTGCTAGGGGTTCGTTATGACTGCTAAAGATGTCTCTCTGTCTGTTTTTAAGCGCGTAGTTCTGTGCATCTCTTGTTTTCCCAGCTTTTAAGAGGGATGTTAGGGAAAAGAGTGTCAGAGTTCACTCTTAACAGAGGAAAGCAGTGTTGTTTATCTCTAGCACAGCATTTGCTACTGAATTAATTATTTTTATATACAAATACTCAGTTTATAGTTGTTTTGAACCTCTGCCTATGTGAGCAATGAAAAAATTAAAGGTGTGTCTCTGTTAGTTACAGGATGAAGAACGCAGACGGCAGCAACAGCTGGAAGAAATGCGCAAGCGAGAAGCAGAGGACAGAGCCAGGCAAGAAGAGGAACGCCGACAACAAGAGGAGGAGCGAACCAGAAGAGAGGCAGAAGAAAAGGTTATGGTCCTCTGAGGGCACCACGAGTTTTACAGGCCTCTCCTCTGTAGCCTGGCTAGTAACAGCTTAGTTTGGGGTCATCAACGGTTAAGTGCACAAAATTAGTAGGCGTTCCAGCTGAAGGTTTTTAGCGGTGATGAGGGCTTGTTTTCAGAGCCTTTTAGAAGAGTTAGGGCTGAATCATGGAATCATAGAATGGCCTGGGTTGAAAAAGACCTCGAAGATCATCTCGTTTCAACCCCCCTGCCGTTGGCAGGGTTGCCAACCTCTAGAGCAGGCTGCCCAGAGCCACATGCAGCCTGGCCTTGAATACCTCCCGGGCTGAGGCATCCGCCACCTCCCTGGGCAACCTGTTCCAGTGCATCACCACCCTTTCAGTGAAAGACTTCCTCCTGATATCTCAAAAACCTCCTGGTTTTCTCAAGAACAGGCAATCTTGGTTTCTAACCACGATGCAGTGCTACCAAATGACGCATGTATCACGCATTTGAAAGGATTTTCACTGACAGATCTGGACTGAGGTGCTTGTTTAGTTTAGAGTAACAGACTCAGGGTGCTGAGCAGCTAAAGTAGATATTTTCAAACATAAAAATGAAGAACAAAAAGGAATGTTCAAAATGTCATATATTCCCAAAACAAGTTATAGTACGTATAGACAAAAAATTCTTGGAAGATGTGTACTTGGGAACCACACATTACATGTATTACCACGTTATGGGATAAATAATGAAAAAATAAATGTATTAATTTACAATGTGGCTTAGACGAGTGCTGAACAAAAGCAGATGCTCAGAAGTTTAAAAACAGGAGAAAAAAAAATCTTTACAACTGGAAAACACAGACATTTTTCATGGCCTTTTCAGTGGTTAATAGCTTTTGTGTAAGTATCACTTGCACATATTTTTTTCTGGAAACGTGCTTCTTACCAATGCTTTTATAAAAAGCATCATTTGATGTTAGCATTTAAAAGGTTCTTGTAATTGGATTTTTATGTGAAAGTTGTTTTCCTGCTATTCATACTTGAAGCTTCATTAGGAGTCGTGTATTCCAAGGCTCCGTTTAATTTACATTGCACAAGCCTGCAGTAGGATTATAAAGCTCCTTTTTTAAGCCTGTAGTTAATTTTAGCTATTTTCTCTCCCACGGATTCTTTACAACTTTAGTGAATATACCCATTATTAACTGTAGTTACATTTTCAGTAATAAATGCAGGAGTTGCCCTTAGTTCACACAGGCAGTTGCCTTTAGATTTACACTGCCCCTAGTAAACCCAGAAATAACAGCCACGCAGTGTTACGGGGAGAAGGCCTTTCTTTTCATAGTAGTTAATACTCTTTGTATGAGTTCATGTAGAAGCATTGCTCATAGCCGAAAAAGGACAAAAAAAAAAAAAAGATGTTTGTAGCTCTGATGGAAACTCAAAGCTCCTAGATTGAAATGTCTGCCATACTGACCAGTGCCTTTTTTTCCCCACTCTGGACTTACAGAGGCGACAGGAAGAGGAGTATTACAATCGCTTAGAGGCCGAAAGGCGCAGGCAGCACGACGAAGCAGAACGAAGATTGCTGGAACCAGACGAGCCTGGTCTGTACAGACCTCCACTTCCACGGGAATATGAACTCCCATCCCCAACCCCTTCATCTAACGCTCCTCCTCCCCCACCTCAGCGAAACACCTCTTACCTCAAAACACAGGTCCTCTCCCCTGACACGATTTATACTGCCAAGTTTGTTGCATACAATGATGATGATGAGGAGGAGGATTCCAATCTAGCAGGTCAGGATAAGTACTCCAGCACAAGAAAATCTTATGGTGACTTTCCTCCTGCCACCCTTAAACCACAGCAGCCCTCCCGCCAGCCTCGCCCCGTTTCAGATGGCCTCTTTCTTTCCAACTCATTCCAGTCATCTCCAGTCAATGCCAACAGTACTGCTGCCAAAAAAAGCCAGCCCCCGCCCCCACCAAACAAACCGAGTTTCATCCATGCCAGCAGCTCTAAAGGTAGACACCATGAAATCGATCTTCTCCACAGAACTATCCTCACGTTTTCAACTCTGACGCTGTAGATCAAATCACTTCCTTTGTGATTTTTTTTTTTCCCACTTAATCACTGTTTTCACTATGGTGATCTAACTTAAATCCTAACATTAATGTGAATCTTCCCATTTTTTAATTGTTTTGATCTCTCAAATTTCCTTGTTCCTTACCCCAGCTCTTCAAAAGTAAAAATTCATCTTTCACACAATGAATTAAAATTTATTTTAACTATTACTCAACCAATTCAAAGTACTGTTGGTTTTGGCTCTCACTCTGTATCTTTCAGTGATTTGTTTTGTATGACCACTGGTTACTCAAGGCATCCTGAAGTGTGTCTTTCTTGACCACAGGAATCTTCTTCTATTGGGTTCGTGAACAGAGCTTTCGTCTGCTTTTGGTTTCGGTACCAGGGTTCTCTTTCTTAATAACGTGTGCAAATGGCTTTAAAATGACTTTACTAGGTACAACTCTTAAATTTATAAGCACCAAGAGATAGACAGGATGTGCAGCAAGCTGAATTCATAAAGCACCATTTCTGTACTTCTGTTTTGTATGGTGCAGCTTTCTTGTAAACAGGGACAAGCACCTAAATTTCATCTGTGTGCCCTGTGTCTTGCTCTTCCCATGCCCCTTTCCACACCCTTCTGTTTTTCTGCCTCCTCATCTTGTTTCTCTTATAACTCCAAATGAGCAACCACAGTGGAGTTATATTTCAAGTAGAGTTCTCATTGCTATTTACTTCAGAACCATATTTTTTCTGTATTATTTTAACCGTATTTCAGTTACAGTCACGAATTTAACAGTGATTTAGTTTAAAGTTCCATGCTAATATTTTTGAACCTGCTTCAAAGGAAAAATCTTACATGCTTCACTCTTTGAATATGCAGGTATGCACAAATCCTACTCTGTGTGCAGTTTATGATTAAGGGAACGTTGTCTGTAAATAGCAGCATCTGCCAGCATGTCCCCTACATTTGTATTCCCCTGTATTCTTCTGAAGGGAGCGTGGTAGCCATGACATCCTCCTGGTTTGATCTTCTTGCTTCTGTTAGAATTCAGTCAGTGTCTTGACAATCGATTCAGCAGATGAAATCGTCCTTCTAGAATGGGAAGTAATGAATCACCTGAGAAAGCAAGGGAAGGTGTCTGTGCTGGCTTCTACCTGAACAGACAGCCTGCTGACTAGACTGAAGTCTCAGTGACAGATGTGGAAGCCTACATATGGCATATCCTTGTTCTCCGTTTTGGTCACTTAATGATTATAGGAAAATACTAGATTTCTTTAAATAGAGGTATGGTGTTCTCTGGTCATAGTGAGCATGGTAGCCACAGAACAGGTACCATTATCAGAAGCACTTGTAACACAGCTACCACTGTGTAATAATATGGTTTAAAGAATGTATGGAACTGTACAAGTGCACAATGCTCACTGCTTCTTGCCTGCACCCTTTTCAGTTGAGGCTTGTTTTCCAGCAAGAAATCCCATTCTTTGCAGGGCATGTTTGCTTCTGACACAGACAGCTTCCAGGATCACAGAAAAGCTCTGCACAACACTGTGTAGCTTTGATATTCCTGAAGGGTCAGAGTTCAGCTCCGTTACAATTACTGCCCAACTAATATTGTTGACGCCTAGCAGCTTCACAGTTGGGGGTCAGCACAGCATCCTAGGTGGTAAAAGATGTCTGCACTGCTAATCATTTTGAAGAGAGAAAAGTTTCTTTAATCTTGTATGGCCAGTGAGATCTCTTGATGTAGTGGCCCCTATGGATTCTACAAACTCATCGGTCACTCTGCTCTTGCTCTATCATTGTCTCCAAATCTTAAAAGAAGGTGAGAAAGGGCTTTTGCTTTTCACTTGTCTGGTCATTACACAGGAGTATAAATAGACACACTTTAAGGTATCTCTGTGCTACATTACAGATGCAGGTGTTTCAGTTACATGCCTATTATGCAAGCAAATCCACTGATAAACTCACAGAAGCTGATCTCAAATCTCAGTTTTCTCACAGAAGCAGTCTAGTTTTCAAACTCCTTATATTGCAGAGAATTCAAGTGAGAATGATGAGAGCTACGCATAAAAGGTTCTCTTTAAACACTTGGACTACATTGCCATCAGCCCCTATTCTGAACCGTGCTTCTATCATGGAACTTTTCTCCTGCATGCACGTACTGAATTTTTATTCTTTCAAGTACTTTCTTTTTCTAGAAACTCTTATTTGACACTGACTCAAGCATAAATATGCCTTCCATCACAGAGTATAGAATTCCAAAGGCTCTTTCTTCCTCTCCTTATTTGGCGCTTTGAAAGCTGTACTTGTAATAAATTAAGTAACTAGAACTATCCATCACTGGTTGTCGCCACCACTCTTGCTACCCCCCATCATCCGAAACACAGAATACCATTTCATATTTAATGGCATCTCAATCCTCCCAATCCTCCCGCTTTCTGTTAACTTCTATGGAAAGATGAGTCTCAGGACAGTGGAATGTTCAGTGATACTTTGTGTGTGTACGTGTTCATATTCTGGAAAACGTTCAGAAGGACAACCCGCAAAGACTTGGTTAGGTTTTGGTAACAGTTAAGGAATTCTGTAGTATGATGCTTCGCCTTTAATAACCTAATTCACAAACCACACAACTAATTCTGAATACTCTTATTTCATAATTTTTAAATTAGCCATGAGAACAGGTTAACCTCACCTGATTGCTCAAGCTTCTATGAAGACTGCCCGCGTAACGTACAAAGCCGTTTGCACAAAATGCAGAATTCACTGTGCAGTTTACCATCTCCCATCTCGCTGACTCTTGTTACATTACTGTCCTTTACAGTTCTTTTCTGTTCTGAATGCTAATTCTAGTAAACCACGCTTCTGCAAATTTTGCTCTCGTAACCTTCTTCCACTGGGTTGCTTAAGACCATTGGCTCCACCAAGTAACCAAAGAAAAGCCAACACTGGTATCAAAACTGCTGCTGGAGCATGTGGAAACAGTATGTTCCAAGCAGGGAAGGGTGGTACTGAATGTGTGCAAGACTTATGTCTGAAAGGAAAGAAATTCCTCATTCAACTGCCATGCCTAGTGTGATTTGATCCACTACAATTTGGGGTGAAAAATATTTAGCCAACGACATGCTTGCTAAATTTGCCTGTGTGTTCCAGATTCACACCATCTCTTTTGCTTTCTTGAGTGCTTGTGAGAAGTTAACGTATACCAGTGGAAGAAGAAAACATTCCCTTCAGTACGGAATAAGGTTCACAAGACATAACGTGCAATATTTGAGACCAGAACTGTCTGGAGACAAATCTGACTCTTTATTTTTAACTCTTCCTGGCAGTCATTACGCTAACACGGTCTTGAATGCAGTATAAATTCAGTAAACAATGTGATTGGAAAGAAAAGGTTTTGTCTTGTGGCCTTTAGAAAGATTTAATGTAATGTGTAAAACCTGTGTGTTGTATCAACTTAAACTAAAGGTGCAGTGCTGCATGATGCTTGCTTGAAATTCAAAACAAAGGCGGAGGGGGAAAGGGGGGAACGTGTTCTGATTTATACATCTTGCATGATCAGACTGAATAGAGAAAAAAGCTCTGAATTACAAAGATGTTATATAGTGGTCGTGGATTACTTTTAGCTTCCTAAACAGAGCAGCTGCAGTTACTTCCTGTGCGGTTTATTACAGGATAGTGAAGCATGTTGCTCCTTCCCTCAGTCCTCTTGAACTTTTAATGTCTGTCTTGCAGCACACCATAATAGGATAAAGACCACGATTTACTGTGTGCTGAATAATCTAAACAAAACGTGTTCTGACTTAAAACTAGGAATAAAAAGTTACAGCTGCTTTGAGAGGGGATGGAATTCGGTAGTACCATTCTTAAATACTGTACTAGTCAGATGACCATTTGATTTCTGATTCTGGTTTGAGATGATTTCTTGAAAGAAGCACTGCACCTTTCTTTAAAGAAATACAATATAAAACTTCTGTGTCGCTACTGCTGTCCTTCAACTTACTTTTTCTTTTGCACAAGGAATAAATTCATACACTGGATCTTCAGGAGCAACGGTTGGGGCCCATGAAGTTTATCGGGATCCGAGAGACAAACGATCTAAAAGGTGACAAAGAGGAGTCCGTTAAGCATTAACTTTGAGTCATGTGATGTAGCTAACTTCTGCAGTACTCTGCTGTCGCATCTCTGGGGGCTGCTGAAGAGTTCTGCAGTCATCCGTGGCGTGTTTTGGGTTACGAGGAAATGCAAATCTCACACAAGTCTTTAGGTGACCTAAAGCATTACTTCACAACAGCAAATTTCAGCACTACAACAGAGCAGACAGATCATTCTAAATGAAAAGATTCAGCTGGCTCAGGTGTATTTAAAAATCTAAACGGCACCTCTCAAGTGGGATTCTTTCCAGATGTATAGTAAGCATAAAGAACACGGACTGCATCTTGTAAGGGAGTGGCAAGGTTTACTGTGTCACCTACAGAGGACACAGCTGGGCTTTGGATAGGGTTCTGTAGAAGCTCTTAGCCCTCTTCTACTGTGTTTTAAAACACAATGTTTCAGTGGAGCATGCAGAGCAGAAAGCTCTTGGTGTGGAGCTTTCTGATCGTGAAACTGAAATACGTATTAGTTTTATTAAATGAGAGGTAATCACATACATAAAGTGTTACAGACGTGACAAAGAGTGATTGGAGATCTTCACTGTAGGTGGCCAGAAACACTTCCATTTTTAGTTTTCTTCAAGGGTAAAGAACTGTTCAGTACTTTAGGCAACGGCTGCACTTAAACTTAGCCAGTGTAGAATAAAATACAGGAGCACTGTGTTGCAGCCCCTGCTACGTACTTCAGTACTAGTAGCTTTGTTTACCACGGCATATGTAAAAGCTTTGCGTCCAGTGCTTCTTCCTGGGCACTTGCTGATGTAGGAAGCTGTAATGGCAGTGCTGTGCTGTTACAGACACAGCCTTAGTTACACCTGTGCTTCACTTTGAAAATGGGCAAGTCATACAGTTTGTATTTACGTGTCAGACGTGGTCGGGAGCTGCTTCTGCTAATCTGAACGACAGCACAGTGTCAGAATCAGAGGTACGTGTGGGGAACAGAGCCTTGCAGAAGGCTAAACCAACACTCTTGCCATGGTAAAAAGAACTCTACAAGTTAACGCACATCACTAGGAATTATTATATCTAAGGATATTGTGGATGAGAAATATAACCAAGACTTTCTTTTCCCTTTCCAGTCAAGATGCAGATTTACCTGGAGCGCCAGAAAACTTGACGTTCAGGGAACGCCAGCGACTTTTTTCACAGGGTCAAGATGTATCCAATAAAGTAAAAGCCTCTAGGAAATTAATGGAACTGGAGAATGAGTTGAACACAAAATAAGATTGAAGCACCTTATCAGATGTAACTGAAGATCTCTAAATTGAGAGATTGAGATGAGGGGCACTGCTAATGAAGAGAAAACGAATATTTTCCAAAATGAGTGACTTTGATTCCTCTATATCTAAGACTGTTAATTAAGATTTAGAGATGTTGCAATAGCAAGAAAACTGATTACTTTGCCAGGAGCTTGTGGCTTATACAATGAAAGCACTGTAAAATTTTAAAGATATGAATCACGTGAAGGTAACTCTTTTTCTTTCTTTCTGTTTCGGGGGTTAAGTTCTTGTGCACCAGACCAAGTAGCACTTGTCAAAGATAAGTTCTGTTTCCTGGTGTTTCACAGACACACCTTTTGTTTTTGTTTGTTTTTTGTTTTTGGTTTTTGGTTTTTTTTTTTTTTTTAGCTGCTGAGCAGAGAGAGTGAGAATAGCTTGAACTGCCTAAACTAAACTGTGCACTAGAAGTTAGTATTTTAGGTTGTTAAAATTAAGAAGACGATATCTGGGTCACTATCTTAAGTAAGACTTCATATGCAAGTTTGCCATGCTTGTGTGGTGTTCATACAATGATCAGCCTATCAATACCATGATTTAGTACTAGAGTAACACTCGTTCTGTAGGTAAAACCTCGGGATAAAGCATTTCTGTTCCTACATATTTGTTGGGTCTAAAATGGAATTTATCCGTAGTTATGGAAAGGTCTGCGTCGATACACCCCCATTCTCTGTGCATCAGGCTTTCAGAAATGTGAAGGCAAAAAGCCTAGGAGTATTTGTTTTATTAAAAATTACAGAAGCAATAGATAGGAGGCTACGCTCCTTGCCATTCATCAGCTAGGACCAAAATGTTTGTCATCTGTTAAAAGATAAGAAATTCTATTTCCGAAGTTATTAGAAAAGATAGGTAAGTTTTCCCAGAACAGCAGATGAGAAGTTACTAGGCAAATACACACGGAATGGTATTGATAAGTCTGCTCTCAGCAGTTCAGCAATATCTTTGTTTTGGGGTTGTTTCTTTGTTGTTGTTGTCCTGTTTTGTTGTTGTTTTTTCCTATGGAGAAGTGAACTGGCATATTAAAGGGAAAATAAACCCTGTTGTGTGGAGCATTGAATACACTACTGCTGGCTGGGAGTGGGAATGCTATTAGTAAGACCTGGTCTGCTGGCAGCAATCCATTTCTACTCATGCTGAAGAAGCAGTGCTAGTAAGCTCTTCTTTAGTCTAGCTAGCTTTACTAACATCCTGTCACTGTTGTACTGAAAATATTTTTGGCAGTTCAAGCTATTTTTTCACACTGTAATAGCCTTATTTAATTTTAAATTGTTAATCTTTTTCCTCCCGTTGTTTCCTCGGCTACGCTTACGTGGCTGATGATGCTGGGAATAAGGACCTCATCAGAGTTTTTCTCATTGTGTGATGTTAAGACAATATATATTGTGATTCCAAACAAATTTTCTATTTGACAGAGCCCTTTACTGGCTTTAGATGATTTTTTTTTCCTGTATCATATTGTTCTCTTATAAATATATATTTAGGAAATTGTGCACACTTCCAAATACAAAGGGGTAGACTTTCACTGCCTTAGGAAAGAAATCACTTTTAATAAGAGTTGTATGATAAATAAATGCAAGTTGATGAAAATTGGAGTGTAAATATTTTTTACGTACTTCAGGTTTCTTATTTGAAAGTGTGCTTTTACCGTTTCACCTGTTAAATATGAAGTAGAAGATTAAACTGGTTCCAAGTGTTAATGAAGGATCTGCATGCTTGCTAGTCTGTTAATCAGGAAAAGCAAGCCTCTCCCAACTTATCTTGAGAACACTAGCAGCCTTACAGTGATACATTTTTCTTAAGAAAAAAAAAAACAAAAAAACATAGGCTGTGGCTGAATTACTGTTGCTGCTAGGATCTGAAAAAAGCTTGGCAAAAAAAAAAAAATGAAATAAATATCTATAACCTTCAGTTGAGTGGATCTGGCCGCTATTGGGTATTCGGGTCAAGTGTGAATATGTGTAAAAGTGCTTTTCATATTTGTCTGTGCATTATTATGAAAAACATCAAAACTGCTGTAGTTTCCCATTTCTACTGTATTTCACTTGCAACCTATTTTTAATAAAGTTTGTATTGTATTTAACTTTGCATTAAATGTTTTTTGTACTCTTTGTTATCTGACTCCAAATTCACAGCTGTGTTACCATAAACCAAAGTGGCTATTTTTAATGTTTCCCTTACCTTTTAAAATACAAGCCAAGTCAGCATATCTCCCAGTGATGAAAACCTTGAAAGAATTTCATGTGGAGAATCAACCGATGAGGCTCATCCTCACGTTCAGTACCTGAACAAGTGATTTTTACAGCTCATCCAGCAGCTGAGGAAATAGCAAGTACTGGTGGGATCAAATACGCAGGCTAGCCCGTGGCTTCTGGTTAACCAACCTCCTCCAGCGCAAAGCGTCTGTGAGAATGAAGAGGAACCTGGAATGCAACTTCTTTTAGAAAAGGTGACTGTGAGTAATACTGAAACCAAAACTGAGTCTCCATTGTGATTGCTATGATTAAGAAGGCATTTGATTTCTTTATTTTGAGCACAGGATAACCCTTCTGTTGAAATCTCCTGGGGGAAAAAAAACTCTTAGTTTTGTCTGACACTGAAGTTTGCAGGTTTGGACTCAAATTTCACAGTGTGATTCTGAATGAAGGTTGAGTTAAAGGACTGTTGTTACTCCTGTTGCTGCATTAATAATACTACACAACTCGCTTCTTGATGGGAGACATTCAGTTGTAGTTCTGTTTGAGGAGGGCAGAGCCTGGGAATTTGACCACGGTGAAGTGCTGTAGATTCCAGCTGATGTAGCTGAGTGTCTGCTGCAGATGGGATTGAGAGCCACGTGCACCTCTTTCCAGGTGAGTACCTTCATCTCTCCAGTTGTGAGGTCTGCTTTCCAGAATCTTCAAAATCACTAATGAGGGTGTTGTGAATTTTAGAAGAATGCAGGATCTCAAGATGTGTGTGCCTGAGTGGGATCTTGTGTTGATGCTGTTGAGTCTGTGGACTTAAGAATGAAGCTAAGGGAAAGAAAAAAGAAGTCTGAATACTGAATGTGTAGTCCAGAAGGAAAGGGAAACAACCCCTTGTCAGCATCCCCTTTGCTTTAGGGTATGAACAGTCATCCTTAGCAGCACCACTCTTGATGTTACAACTTTGTGTAAATGACACTCATGTACACAGCCAGGACTGCCACCTCCAGAAGGACACTAATTGTCTTCAGTTTCTGGCAGGTAAGTGCCCTTTTGCACCTATCCATATACACCACTTTTCAACTGTTCTTACGTACCATTTGTGCTATAGCCTTATTCATAGTTGAGAAAAAGTGAGAATTAAGAAACTGAGAAAGTCCATAAAACAGATCCTGTTTACTGAAATAATAAACTATTATCTTGCTCATAACGACTGTTTGTAGATCAAGCAAAGAGTTCATCAGCAGAATAAACAAATGAGACCTTTCTCCTTTCCCTCTCAATTCAAAAAGTTAAATGAGTTATGAGAAATTACTAGAAAAATAGCAAAAGCAATAAGCGTCACTAAGAATAGCCTGAAAAAACATGCAGTAACCCACAAGAATTTGCTAATGAGAACAGGAAAACGTTTGGCTCTTCCTCCTGTTCTGTCAAATGATAGTTCTGTCGCAGTCACCTGGGGGCTGTGTGGCTGAGAAGGCAAAGCCTCACAGCTTAAGCAGTCTGTCGATTTGTTTTCCAGTTGTAATGGCAGATAAACTGCTTAAGAAGACCAGCATGAGATCAACCTGCTTGGACAATGCGCATTTATTCTTAGCAGCAGATGAATATTCAGGGTTGCCTTACCGTTACTGATGCAAATATCTTGCTTTAATTAATTAAATATTTACAGCTCCACTGCATATTGTGTTTGCATGGATGGGTTAATTTCACTCGTACTTTGATTTGTAAACATATTAATGTGTGAGGAACATTAAATCCTCTAAAGGTACACTTTTTGCCACGGCTGTGTACTACAGCTTCTTTCAGAACAAAGCAAGCTCGTTCTCTTGCAAAATCTCTTTTTTTGAGACAGGCAGTATCAGTGGCTTTCCCTCTCATATGCTCAGACATTTTAGTGCATGCTCCACACTCCCCCTTCCCTCCGTATAGTTGCAGGAGTTCTACGCTGCATGTTACTTGCAATTATCTTCCAGTAGCCAAGACGGTAACAGCAGAGGACCCTATGTACTTTTCTTCTACAGCAGATAAAATGAACAGGTGTGCTAACTATCGAAGCTCGGGGAGAGCCTGTTCAGGCAATCACTGTGAGTTCACCCCGTGGCTGCACGTGTATCCGTTTGGGACAATGAAAAGTCTAAATAAAATCAGGTTGAGAAATGGACAGTGTTTTAGGGAGCTTAAAAGACCACGTACAAAACACGAGTCATGGCGTGATGAACGTGCTGTCCCCTGGGCCGCAGGAAATCTGAAGGCACGCAGCAGTGATTCTCTTGGTGGTCAGCAAGAAAGGGTTAGCAGCCCTGTAGCAGTAGGGAAATACGTAAGGGATAATTCTCTTGTGTTGCACTTGGGAATGTCATAATGGACAATTCCTATCAGAATACTGAAGCTGGGACCTCAGTCTTTTGTTTTCAACTATGAGGGTTAACATGAAATGCGTCAGCTGACGCAACGTTTACTTTGTAGTACCTCAAGCTTTCATAGTCTGCCGAAGTATTTCACCGATGTTAATGCAGTAAAATGTGTAATAGATTTAGCCAATGTCACACTTCCAGTCTTGTTTCCCTGAATTATCTCTTAACAAGGCCGGATTCTACTTTCGAAGGGGCCAGACAGGATCAGGTTGGTAGACGACAGGGGGAAAAAAAAAGATTCTCCGAAGCAGAGGATCCCTTTAGAAAAGCACGCTGGAGCGGCACTGCCAGGAAGACAGCCAGATTTCTGGTTCCTCGCCTAGATCGCATACACAAGTCGGAGCTCAGGAACTGCGAGCTACACCCCTGAGCTATTAAAATACTTCCCCAAACCGGCTGCCGGTGATAAAATCCCGATCCAGGCAGCGCCAACATCAAAGCAACGTCAAGAAACGGACGCCGCGGCCCATGTGGCGGGAGGCTGCAGCGCCACAGGAGCCAGCGGGCAGCAGCGCCAAGCGCGCTCCTCTGTAATTACGCTGTAAGCACAGAGGGGCACTACGCTGTATTACAAACACGGCTGCCCGCGGTCCTCTCTCACAGCAGCTACACGCAGCCCGCCCAGCACCCGCCGCACGGGCGCTGCTCCTTTCCCCCTCGGCCCCAGCCGGGGGCGGCCGCGGTGATGGAAGTTCCCGCCCAGGCAGCGCGGAGGCGGAGCCCTCAGCGAAGCAGCCCCGCTGTCAGTCCCGGGGGATTTAACGGGGAGCCGGGAGCCGAACCGAGCAGCGCCATGCGGCCGCGGGCAGGGCTGGGCCCGGGCGCGGTGTGGGCACAGCGCGTACGGCAGCTGGAGCAGAGAGCGCGAGTGAGCCCTGCGCCGTGCGAGGCGGTGGGGGGTGGGGGCGGGGCTGCCAGGGGGCGGTTCTCTTTAGCGCTCCTTCAGACTCCGCGGAGCGCCGTGTTGTTTGTTTGTGTGCGGGTTTGCGTGGGTCTTTACTTTCTTACTTATCATTTATTTTTAGGCCCAAGAAGAAAGGATAATCGCCCTGGAAACCGAAAACGCTGCTCTTCATCTAAAACTTGCAGCGGTAATTATTGTTTCTCCAATTAGGGCTGTTCATAGACTGCAGGAAAACTGCAGCGAGGCGCCCTCGTTGCCTTCCGTCCTTTTTCAGAAGGTTTTGTTGCCCCTAGAGCGTTATTGAAGCCAGCAGCAGCCTGCGATGTGATGGTGTAGAGAACTGTGAATACTCACCTTCGTGTCTGGACCGGAGCCGGCTGTGAGATCTAGCTGCAGCACGCTCTGTTGGCCAAGAGCTTCTTATCTGCTCTGCAGCGTTAAGCGGTTGGGTGACCTTAGGACTGCCACTTGCCCTCCCTTCAGGTCCATTAATTCCAAGTGGGTTTAATGTTGGAAGCCAGATGGTACATCTGAAGCGAGTTTTGCCAGGTATGCAGGAGAATTCTGTAGTTATTCTGAAGGAGATGATGTTTGCACTGTTTTAGCTACTACAGTGCATCGATTGTAGGACGTGGTCATCTGAGTATTAGGTAATAAAACCTTGTTTTCCATGGATTAATGTATTGTGGATAGTGATCTTTTAACTGCCTTACCAAGAGCCCCTGCTATACACAAGAAAATGCACACCAAGTACTTACTCTCAAAACAAGGAAAGGTTTTATGTACGTATCAAAACGCATCTGCGATTTACCATCTGGCCTACAAACGAGCTTTCAAAATCATTTAATGCACCTTACCCTGAAGACTTTTCTAATGGCTGTCTACTATCACAACATCTGCAAAGGACCCTTCAAGCAGTCAACATTTATGAAAATCCCTAGAGTAAAACATGCACATGCCAGTACAGGAGCTGTCTCAATTTCTGTGGTCCTAAAACTTCTAATAAAAGAGTTATTTTTAAGATAATCTCCTCCTGCTATTATTTTCCATGTAAGTGCTTTTTCTATTAGCACTGAAGGGCTGTATAGCTATGCAGGATCTCCAGGTTCCATTTCTAAATAAAAAGCTCATGAAAGCTCTATTTTTGCATTCTCAAAATAAGGGAAGAGGTTATTCATACTGGTTAAAGTGTGGTGGATGTCAGTATGCTGCTGGGATTAGCAGGTGAAGAAGTAGCAACTAACGTAAGTACTAGTATTGTCGCTAAATGACAAACATGCAGTTTATAACATAGTATAAATTCTCTCAAATTGCAGAATTTCACACCTACTCTGTGTAGATTTCATTCCTGTGTTCTTGCCTGTAAATACTTCTAAGTTGCAGTATTCCTATTCTTCTTTTGACTTCAATATCTCAAAAAGTTTGTCCATAAGGTTACTACAAAGCATTCTTCTCCACATCCCTTTAAAAATTGCTTTTGTTCCTTTGATCTCTGAAGACACATTTTAGTGTCCTGATGTTGAGGTTTGCCACCATAAGGGAGTAGAATATTGTGATGTTAGTCAACTTAATTAGAAATGATCTTTCACGTGGCTCAGAAAAATGTAAAAAGCAAAGAAATTATGTATTTGCAATGTCGCATATAACCAGATGATTCACTTCCAGATGTTTACAGGGACAGAGGAGATAAAATGAAACAAAATTGAGGAATGCTTCGAAGTGATTTTTAGGTGATCTTCTCTTTTTTCAAATAGTATCAAGGGTGGGCTGGAAGAAGTGTTAATGAGATATTGCAGCTCTACTCCGCTCACGGGAAGCAGCAGAAATTGCAGAGGAGTTCTGTTGTAACTCACCTACATGAAGCAGTAAAGGTAAGGACCTTTAGTAGTAACGTCAGCATAATCTGTGACATACGTGCTTATGAAATACAGTAAAACACGGAAATGGTCAGATTTGAATCTGATCTGTAGCTTTACTTTATTCACAGCAGTGCTTGCAGCAAAGTGTAGTCGTGTCTGAGTTAGCTTAACTTGGTTTTGCTGCAATAGGCTGCAGAGTTACCTGGGAAGCTGAGAGAGTGGCTGCTTCTGAGCTCCAGGGTCTCCTGTATAGGCTGCTATCCATGCCTGGAGATATTTATTTGGACTTGTATGTGAATATAAGCTGTTCTTGTAAACATTTAAAAGTCACGTCATGTATGTTATATTGTATTACCTTAATAATGGAAATATTTTTATCGTCTGTAAAGGTTTCTGACCTTTTCAAAATGCATCATTCTCAGAGGAAGGCATCAACTGGCTTACCTAAGAAACGACCTTAACAAATACCTCCTGATCAGAGTAGACGTGGATAAACGGATCACAGTTTTATATTGCTAATGCTGGATGTGTCTTATAAGTGGACAGAACGCACACATTTATTTTTGTTTGTTGAACCAATCAAAGGTTGTGTTATAGTCCCAATCCATACAGTGAGATGCTAAGGATCCTTAAAGTCATGGTGAAATCTTTAATAAGTGTCGTTGGTGAATATCTTAATAATCCTTCTCTAAACATGATGAAAGTTGCACTCCTAAAGTCTTCCTTTCATCAAGTAGTGGGTTCTTCCTGACTATGAAATCTCACCATATTTATTTGTACTGTGGTTATATTGATTCTCTTCCTTAACTGCTGGTTTTGCGTTTTTGTAACATTTTTTTCTTCTCGCTGACAAGAGGCTTAAGCAAGACATGAAGAGCCTCCATTCATTTGCCCTCGAGTTTTCGAAAGACTTTCAGCGTCAATACAAAGCTTGTCTTTACCAAGTTTTGACTGCAGTCCAAGGGATACAGCTGCAGAATGAAGCAGTGCAAAGTAAGGCTCCTTACACTTACATTCCAGTCATGTAATACCAACAGTGTCATTGTTAAATATTAGTAACACTATTGATAGACTGAGTTCAATTCTGAGATACAAGCACTTTTTTTTCAGTTGGGTGTTAAATTATCTAGGAGTCCTGAGGTGTCAGAAAGACATGAATAACCCTGGATAATTTGAGTTTAGCTGTGGCTCAGCGGTAGCATCAGAAGTCTGTAGGTCTCAGACTTGTTGTCATGACAACATTAGAACAGCCCAATAAAGCATGTGTCACTTTAGCTGAAATTTGCCTGATAGTGGGTATACCAGAAGAGGACTCGGGTGATTTCAGAGAGTGTTAAGTACTGCTGTTTGAGAATCCAGGTCCTCATTCAAATGTATATATAAACAGACCCTGCAGTGCAGTGGTGCTCTCTGTTGACACTGAGGTCCAAGTGCGTTGCTCCTGTGCCTGGGTCTGTTGACATCTGCCTTCACACTGCCTTCCAATGTTACTCATTCTGGTGGTGCTCCTACCAAAGAACATGACACGTACCAACCTGATGGTGAAATAAGGCTTAAACTGATGTTCATGAGGCTGAAGAACTACAAGCAAGTACATAAATTTAAAATCAGAGTCCCTGCATGATTCTCTGCTACCTACGTATTACCATGTAAAAACAGATTTTACTGCTGCTGAACTTATAGAAGAAACACTCAAGTAGGCTAATTTTGAAGCTGTAATGGGCATACAGCAAACTGTGAATCTTCTGTGTAGTGACTGAGCGGTCCTCTGCTTAGAAATATTTAATCACATCTGAAAATAAGGCTGTTGCCATCTTTCCCAGTGAAATATATGTAGAAGTAATTTGTAAAAGAGAGAAGCGTCCTTTATTATTTTGTTATATGTAGACCTTTTCCATGAGCTGCAATTGTAATGCTGATTTTGTAAAGTCACAGTTTTTAGTTAGTTCTTTAAAACAACTTTCTTCTTCAGTGTTTCAGATGAAGGCTTTTGATCTTGAGCAGTCTCTGCTAGAGGTGACGGAAAGATACGAGAGAGAAAAGCAGAAGAGGAGAGCTCTACATAACAGCTTAATTGTAAGTATATTGAAAGACAAAACATTTTCTTATTTTGATTTAATTATATCCGTAACTTCTTGCACCAGTGAAACTAAATAACGTATTCCTCCTGGATGTATAATTCCCAACCACCATCTTTCTACACATGGTGCATTTCTGCATGTGGTACATTACAATAAGCTCCAGTCCACTCTTTCTACACAAGCATCTTCCAGATGCATTCCTGGAGTATTTTGTCCTAAGGAACAACATCCATTTTGAATAGTGAGCAAAATTTGAATTTCTTCATCCCCTTCTCTAAACGGAAAATACCATTTCTCATCTGGCAATTCCTGTGCAATATGAAATTCAAGGTAAATAATTCAGGTTTGATTTAGTAGAAATATTCCTCTGAAACTGTTCTAGAATTCTTAAAATGATCAACTTGAAACTGCAGGATTATCTTGCATTTTATTTTTCCAAACATACCTTGCTGTACCTGCTCAGGCATTAGTGATGGTTCATTTGGGATTCATTCTTTTTTGCTTTTTGTTCTTCAGTTTCACTGTCCCCTCGTCTCCCCAAAGGACTGGTTAGGGGTTCAGGACCTCACTTTTAGAAAGATAGGCAGCATTCAAACAAAGTTCTGAGTTTTTCTGCCTGGGAAGAAGATGCTCTTCATTGAAAAGCACTTAGCTCCCCAAATCTTCCTTGCGTTGCAATTTGCTGAGGGGATATTCCCCAAGGCAGTGTGGGGAGTATTCAGTGCTCATCGCAGACAAGCTGTTTTCAGTAATACAAAATGAGAAGAAATGATCACGAACCAAAAGGAAAGAAAAACACCACATTAGATAAGCAAAAATCTGAAGCAGCCTGGAGAGAAAAATGAGCACTGGCTTTTCAGTCATTATGACCATAGAGTTAAGAGAAAAAAGAACAAAATGTTTTATATCTGACATCTCCCTTAGGGCTGCTGGAGGAGACATGCAGTGTTTAATCTTGGCTGCTCTCTTAATATGAGTGAAAAAGCTCAAGTGAAGAGGAAGGAGGCTGAAGAGGGGAAAATGGCTCTAACTGAAAGCATCGTTTATTTTTCATACAGACTGAAAAGCACTACACCATTTCAGAGCTCTGAAGAGATTATGCTTTATTCTCAAATAAAGTTATGAGAAAGCAAATGATATTGAGACTATTTTTTCCTCCCCAGAGTCTAAGGTTGTGAATGTTGCAAGCAGTTGCCTGCTTTCTTAAACATACCAGTTTCTGTGCTTGTATTTGTCCTCTCCAGTATTTGGTATTAAATCATGGTGATGTTCTAATTCTAGGAGCTGAGAGGGAATATCAGAGTCCATTGCAGGATCCGACCATCACTGCCCTTTGATCATGCTGCTGGATATTCAGTATCACAGGATAGGTAATTTATTATGGCTGTGTTATATCTTGTCTGACTCACAGGTAATGTGAAGAGAAAGCAGTAGCCACATATATATGAGAACAATGGTGTTCTGTTTGTTTTTTCTGTTTTCATATGCGTGGGAATACTGTGACAGAATCATTAAAAAAATACATATTCTTTCTTCTTTCTTCTGCTGACTTGGTGTTAGCCAACCTTATCCTTTCATTAAAAACTATGTCCACCTGAATAGGAGGACATAGCACTTTAACAGTCTGAGATTATCCGTGGTTTGGCAGAAGTAACACAGCTGTAGTCAATGTAGAGTGCATTCACCGTGCTGTACAAAGGCTGGAATACAGTGATGTAATAGCAACTGTCAGAAATCATAGGTAGAGAAATGCTCTCAGCATTACAGGCTTTTTTTTAATGCTACAGGATGGATTTGCTGTCAGCACAAACACTGGTGATTCTATTTCAGTATAACTTGGCTCTGCATCCCTAATTTATAATACACTTACTGTAACTGAAGTGTCAACACCATTCAAGATCCAAGGGGAAAAGAGGGATTAAGTGCAAGTATGTGTCATAACAAGCTGAATTCTCCATAGATGACTAACACGAAAGAAGGTAGGGACTGAAATATACACAAACAGAGAAAGAAGGGAGAAAACTAGGTGGGTGGCTAGAAAACTAAAATATTATCATCTGACCTATCAGAACATGACTAATTTGGGAGTTTATTTTACTTTTTACTGACTACTTTTCTAAAAGAGTACATACAGTGTTTTAAAGTTACTTCATATTTGGCAAATCTTTAGGAAAAAAATATATATACAGTTGTTTTAATTAAAGTAATGTAAAAATACCAGACAAGAAATTTCAAGGAGCCTAAAGGAGAAACCTGCATTAACCTGTACGTAGGGAAGAACCAATGTTCTGCTTTTGTTGCTGTATGGAATAGTTAGGTGCCAAATGACAGTGTAAAGCAGGGACAAACACATATCATTAAGACAAGCTTTTCTTAATACATAAAAAAGAAATATAAATAACACTTCTTTGTGAAACTAGGGACTGATTCTGAAAGCACTCTCACACATGAATGCATCTACACACTTCAGCATTCCCAGACATTTGTTTTTTACTGGGAATGGATGCAGAATTACTTCTGACTGTATTGGCAGGGTCAGGACCAAATACCTACAAAGAGGCTGCTTTACAGATTAATGTACTAAAAAGGGAAATCCTCTCCTTCCAATCTCGTGTTACAATTCCAAAACATACAATGGTTTTCATGTGATTTATTCTTAGTTATGTTTGTTCTAAATTTCTTTTTTTTTTTTTTTAAGCAGAATATTTGCTTGGTTGAGCTTTCATGATTCACAAATAGCTGTGGTGCTAGCATGTCCATGGGGTACGATAGTAATGGAGATAAGAAAGCTGCTCTTTAGATACCATGCAGTTCACAGACATTTTGAGCACTGACTTTCCTGAGCTAAAAATGGAACCTTTTTTTCTTACCCCTATTGGCTTTTTTTTTTTCTTTCAGGCAAAGAAACTCTCTAGAAAATGTGGCATACGCCATTGATGATGTGAGTATATTTGATGGTAACGTTCAAGAACATACTTACCATTACTTGTAAAGGGAAACAAAAGGGATACGTGAACCAGATGTATAAAAATTAATAGGGTAATTGTTTTTTGTTTTTTTTTTTTTTTTTTTTTTTTGTCGACTGGTGCTCAGCTTTGGTCTCCTGTGGTGCAGTAGCAGGTGATTTATGCTATTTTCATCCTGACTCTTTGTAGTAATAATAGCTTGGAATTGCTGCTGGTGCAAGAGCCTGGAGCTTGGGTGTTTGCAGCAGTCAAACTGTTGCAGAATCCCCACAGTCAGTCCCTTTGAGCCACTTGAGTTTACTGTAACCATTTCTGAATTATGTTAGGTCTTTTTCATTTTATTGTTAGAGAACAGCTAATGCATTAGCCTGGAAATAAGATATCTCAGGAACCACAGCAGCCTACGTAGTACTGCAGACAGGCATATTAAAGTCTTGGCTTGGATCCATCATAGGAAGGAGAACAGGCATTGAGGTCGCAAATCCAGATGGCATTACTGCATTAATTGTGGTCATTACCAAGATCTAAAATTTTAGAAGACACAGTAGTGTGAGTTAAGGTCAAAGTATTAAATTAGGTTTTAATTTTCCTAGCTACCATAGTTCTTCCATTGTTGTTTATATGGTGATTAGCCAAATTCTCTTAGTACAGAGCTTAAAATATTGCTGAAGTGACCTACGGTACGTTATGCATTTAAATCTCCCAAATTATAGTTTCATTAAGCAGGTCTCGGTTGCGTAAAGTGAACAATTAGAGAGATATATGTGCAATTAAGGACTAATAGAGCATATGAAGAGTCAACTAAGAATGAATAAATATGTCAGGAGGAAATCAACAGGGATCTGCAATATTTGATGTATTTCTGGATGCTGTGAGTCATTTACTGTGCTATAAAACTACTTGAGCATTTCTTCCCTGTTGAATTTTATTGTATGAAGATGAAGTTATGTAATATTTAGGGTTTGGATTTGTTTTATATAGTTATTTCATATTTACTGTGTCTGTATTATGACAGACAAAGCGGTATCGACTTGCCTATGCCAACAGGCTGCTTTCCTTTGCACCTGTTCTTGGGATAATTTTGCAGTAGATCAGGGAGATATAGCATTAGTAGTTGATTACATTATCACTTCTCAGGTGCTTATCACCATCCTCGTCTACAGGTTTCTACTCTGGTGCTTTCCCCATACAGGGAGTCCTTTAGACTGTCCTTGTCTGCCTCAGTGCTGTGTCTGCCTTGCAGTGCCTCTGCTGTAGAGTGGTGTCCTTGGAAAGGGAGGCAGTCGCCTCCAGCAGATATGCAATAACAAGTGATGGGAAGTGGTAATTATCACAGTTGGATTTTGTGATCAAATGTCTAAATCTGCTATTTCATATGCTTCATTTAAAATTATTTCTTTGCCTTAATGATTTTCACTGACTGAAGAACTCTCCAGGCTTAGGTGTCAGGACAGCCTGTGAATATGAAATATCCATCTGTCATTTCAGTGATGCATGTTGCCCTAAAAGAGTGCAGAGCAGGAGTATTGTGTGGCTCTAAAGTGGAAAAAATGTTCTTCGGTGTTTGCGTGATACAGCTGAGGAGGGTATTGGTCACTGCTGATATTAGAAAGTCTGAGTCAGGTCATTTTGTAGCAAAGCCTTGTACTGCTGCTAAGTTTGCCAACACTGGAATGGATACATTGCTATAGCAAGTGCTATAGTTAGATCGATAATGATGCACTTCTCCCAAGAAACAAAACTTATAAACTTAAGAGAAGGAAACTGATTTTCCTTGGCCCTCTGCATGCGGGACGTACTGTTATTCAGTCATTATTTGCTCAGCTCTTTACTATTTCATTGAATGGCTGTTCTATGTAAGTCACTCCAAAAGTAATTCCTCCTATTTATTTCCACAAAAAGTGCAACAGATACGAAGAGTACAATGACACTAGTTGATAGAGCAAATTCTCAGCAACATTGTTGCTCAACATAGTCACTGCCATGTGTGTTCTTCGTAGCAATGAACAAGAGCTTCCATGCTATGATGATAAAAATCTGCACCAGTGGAGATGACCCACTGTTTCTATGACCCACTGATGCTCTGATGGCTGATATGCACCATCCTCCACCTCACTGTGCTCACATCTGCTGTTTGGTCTCCAGAAACATTCAGCAAGCGTCACTGTTTGTCATTGGGTGCCATTTTTTCTGCATGGAGGAATTCAGTGCCACACCTTTGCTTCATACACGCTTCTGTGTCAGACACCATTCTGTCAGACTCCCCCTCTGCTGCCATCTGTTGCAGAGCAGCAACTTGTAATGGAATACTGATGACAAGGTTCACCCTCTACTGCCATACCACCACCATCCACCTCTGGTGTTGTAGACCAACGCAGTAACATTGGAGTTGTCCCTTTTAGAGCAGCCATCCTGGTTTGAGGGATGTCAGTTTAGCAGCCTGGTTATTGAAAGAGCAGTATAAATTTGAGCACTTCCATCAAATGCTGCAATGTAAGTGCAGTTTAGTGAGCTAGGAAACCTCCTTGAACGTGATGAAGTATTTTGTGTGCTGATGAGATTCCAACTGAATTGTTGTAAACACTCACATTTAATTATTTTATCTACAATTAAGCGAGATATATCATGAGGAGTGGAAGGTCACACAGCTTGCTACTTAAGGCATTCCAGACTGCTGTGATTTCTCCCATAATCACTTAAAGAGCTGCTGACGCATTTGTCCAAATTATGAAATTGCTATATAATCCATCTGGAAAGTGGATTCTACTAAAAAATCATGGAAATCCAGCAATTCTGTGACTTCAGTTCTTTCTCACAGTTGTGGAAAAACATGATACGCCAACAAATGTGCATTGTGCTCAGTACTAGGCACAAATATTTATGAAAGCATTCTGAAAAGCAGCATGAAAACTGTCCTTAAAATGAACAACAAAAAAAAAGAAATCTTTTTGCTGTCTTATCTACCTGTAGTGGCAATTAGGGAAGTTGGATTTCTAGGTGTCTAGGTTTTCTAGGCACATAAGAAGCTTAGGTAAGTGTTTGCATCTTTCTTAGGAAATAATGTGCATATTCTGTGATGGTTGTTCTTTAATAATCTGAATGTGTTCTGAGATCCTTACTTGTGGTCTTGTTGGTTCACTGCATTGCAATAAATGTTTCAGTTTTGCATGCATGTCTGCATGTCTGCATGCAAAACTTTTGCATTATTTTTGTTATTTTTTATTATTTTGTTCTTTTTGTAGGAAACTGTCCTTGTAAAGTGCAGCCGTCCTGGTCATGCACCAATAAACAAGACTTTTCAGTTTGAGAGGTGAGTAGACACGTGTAGCTGAAACATTTGTGTAGTGAAGGGTGATTTTTGCAGTCACTAGTTAGAAGGTAATGTGCTTTAAATTATACGTATAAATATATATGTAAATTTACAGTTTGACAGAGTAGTGGCATGTAAAAAAGAGCTCCTCTGAGAGAAAATCTGTAATGTGAGCACTTTCCTTGTAAGGTGGCAGTGAACCCACGTAAACGTGAGTGACTTTGAGTGCAACAGCTGAGATAAGGGTTTTAGTGGGTCTTTGTTCCTTATTAGACTTATTAAACTTGATTCAAAGTCAAATGCATCCAACGTGTATTATATATGGTATAAAGTAATGTTCTGAGCCTGTTTCAGCCCAAGCTGCTGTAGTTTGGCTTAATATTGCCAGTTACTTGCTTTCTTTGAGGTGCCCTTCTAAGAAGCTGCCTTCTTTCTGCTCCTGAAGCAGGGGATTGCTGTTGTGTAGGCCAACGAATTACTGAAAATTCCTGAGATAATGCAAATCTTGGGGAAGCTTTACTCACTTCAGAGGTTATGGGACTCCCCTGCTACAAGGCATATGCAGTCTTTCTTGCATGTTTGCTAAGTAATTCCTTTCACCCTCTAGCTATGCCTAGTACAGACATACCAGTCAAAGTAAATGCAGAATAATGCTGGAATTCTGCTCCATAGAGCAGCACAGTTAATGGTATTGACACTGGACTGCAGAGCTGTTGTGACTCTGTACGTGTGGTGTAGATCCTGATAACCAGGAAACGGGTTTAAAAAAATGTAAATCCCCGAAAGAATGCCGTTCTTGGGGAATGTTTTTTCAGTGTCCCAGCACAGCTCTTTTTTATAAACAGAAGAGCATATGGTTCTTATGAACTCAAAAATGTTTATTTTTTTAGCAACATTTTATGGAACTAATAAACGTCAAAATATTTGATTTCAGCTCAGGAAAAAAATTCCAGCTTTCAGCATGTTATGCTTTTATAATTGTATTGGTGAATCAGTTAGCAAAATAAAAAGAAGCCCAGATTTTTCAAAGTGAAATTGACATTAATCACTACACAGGGACGAATCTGTCATCATTCTGATTAAAAAAAAAAAAAAAAAAAAAGGCTTATGGAAAGATTCTCTGGATTTGCTGCATCTTTCATGGTCTCAGATAGCTAATTGTCTGTCCATGCCTTTAGCCACTGTGATTATGGCGTAGCATAAGCCAGTCAAAGCCAAATTGAAAGTACTTCATTCGGGTACTGGTAGAATTTGAAGCACAGGAGCTAAGGAGAGGCAGTAAAAAAAAAGCCCTTACGAAGTTGAGTAAATATTTGGGGGTAGTTGTTATAACAGTGAACCCCATGCCTTTCCTCTGAACTGCTACATTATCCTGAACCTGACATGGTGAGCTGTAGCTATGCTGATTTGCAGTGAAAGCACAGACCACTAAAACTGGCTGATTTTAGCTCTGGCTCTGGTTGGTTGCAACGTTTGCAAAGAGCCAAAGCCCTTAATAGCAACTGAAGACAAATTTTTTAATGCTGTCATCTCATAAATACCTTTTAAGCTTGGTGGCTTGGTTTGTTGTTGTTTTTCTTTTTAATGTAGTATCTCTGAGGGAGAGGTTTTGCTGCATTAAGGAAGAAACTTATCATTTCAACACAAAATGAATTATAGCCTCAGTTGGTTGAGGTGCAGGATTTGGTGCTAATGAATATTTCATTGATCACAGATGATAAATGAAGCAGAGAAAAGTGTCTGGAAGTGCTTCTGCTATTGTATTGACCTTGAAGGTGTAATATGCAAAGCTTACAGAAGCATGTTCTTATATACATGCAAAGCAAGGGTGCAATATTGCTATTCAGTGTCTGTGTCCTGCCAGTAAGAGCCATGCCACATATCTGCATATTTGTTGGTTTCTAGGTTTAACATGACAGCATATCAGTGGAATGGCAAGAGAAGCTGTATTTGTCCATCAAGCCAGAGAAGTGCTCATATCCTGATTAAAGAGAGTACATTTTCATACAGCTTACAATTAGAGTGTGGAACACATTGCCACAGGATGTTTCTCCAGGCCAAGAATCCAGAGACGTGCAAAAAGAAACTGAATGCTAATGCGAATCACATTTCTTTTTTTTTTTTGAAACAAATATTCTACTCATGTTTCAGCTTTGAGACCAGTTTACAGCTACTATTATTAGGCAGAGATGTGTTACTCTAGGCACCACAGTGTTTTTTGCTTCTTCTTGTTGCAGCTTTGGATGGTCTCCTGTAAGCCATATTTGTTGCTGACTGTATTCTTGTAGGGGTTACTTTTTTGGTATGCTAGAGAAGCTGTGAATTAATTAGGATGCCTATATTTTATGATCAGTATTTTTTCCCTTTAATTATTTTCAGGTATTGGCTTTATATTGTATGAGGTTTATATTTCAGAGGGTTGGAGGAAAAATTTTGAAGAGCCCTGTGTTGCCTGATTTGTTTCCTGAATTTGAAAAAATATATACAGTGGTTTTACACATAATTGTTTTGGCCCACAGATTTTACTGGCATTGCTCTTTTTCTAATAACTCAATCTACTTAACTGTCTTTCATTCCCTTTAAAACTCATTTTGAAATATACATAATGACTCCGAAAAAGCAGGGGAGAACCTTGAAGTTCTAATTTGCAGTCCCTGGACTGCATCACAAAAAAGAAAGAAAACAAACAACCAGAAAACTTCTCTGGTTAATCCTGGGCATTGTCTTCTGTAATGTTCCAGTGGTACATCACACATTCCTACATGACCTTTGGAACGTGTTGGTACGTTACTTTTTTCTCTCTAGCCAACTGAACAAAGTGGTGTCTACCAAGGAAGCTCAACTCTTCCTCATTACCTTTTAATTTCTTTGTGGAGGAAGTCAGGTTTAGAGCAGCAGAAAGTAGTTTTCATCTGCCAGCTTCATATTGCCAAGCTAAATAGTTGTTTTTTTTTTTAGCGCCAATCTATAGGTGCTGCTGTCATAGAAATGCCAGCAGGTCACAAGTTTAATAATAGGTTTACATTTTCCTTTGTCTGTGTTCCTCAGTTATGACAACATACCTACATTTTTTCTTCTCTGCACTTTACCCCTCAGAGTTTACGGTGCTTCTGAGTCTCAAGACACAGTGTTTGCCGATGTGGCACCTTTGCTAACATCTCTCCTGGATGGGTAAGTTAAGTGGTGGGAGTAAAAAAGCTAAATGGCAATTCTCTACTGAAATCTGAAAATCTCTACTGAAACTCTTACAGAGTTACTTAATAGAGGCTGTCCTGTCCTGTTAAAAAAAAAAAAAAAAAAAGCTTTTGGCCCAGTTTTCCTGTTTTCTTTCTAATGAACACCAAGTGAGTGTGGTTTCCTCACATAAACAGAGGAAACAGTGTTACAAAATTTAGCATGGAAGACAAAGTTGGAAAAAAAATAGGTTTTTTCCTCTGCTTTCTGGCAAATTTAAGCATTGCTTCTAATGGAGGATAGCATCTTTGGTAGAAAAGACAGAAAAGAAAACTTTGCTGTGATTTTGGTAGAGCTCTGACGTTTCCAAGTCACTTCTTCTTCCTGGTAGTTAAAAGCAGTCAAGAAGAGGCACATCAGGATGCTTTTAATATTGGGAAACCCCAGGCAACCATTCACACATGCCGCAGAAGGACCTACAAGGGCTGTCTGGGGCATGAGGACACCTATATGACTTATAAGGCACTATTCCATTCTATCAAGGGTGACCAACCACAGTTGAGCTACCTTGGGATCACTAGGTTGGAGGAGTTTGGAAAAGTCCATATGACCACTGTTCTATTTCTCTAACTTTTCCTTTTGCAATGAATGTAAGTTTGCTTTGGCTCAGTATGTTGCCTACGTGTGTCCAAAAAGTACCATGATCTGCTCTACTTGCCACTTTCTAATTTGCACAATGAAAGAATCCCATGCTAAAGGTAGGATGTTTATATTCCTTTAGGAAATGTTCTGTTATTGAAAACAAAAAGTGATCTTGTTCTTCTAGAAGTGGCATTTAAACAGAAGCAGATTTTCAGGGGAGGAGAGACTGCATACTAGTCATGTTTCTGAGCAGCATTCCCACTGTAAATGTGAGACAGACTTATTTGGTCTGAACCTTGAACCTTTTTGCTGTTCCTGATTGTTTTGGTCAGGTCTCCAAAGTGGACTGAAACAACTTTAAGCTTAAGTCAAAAGGAGCACTCCAATCCCTTTCTTTTTTCTTTCACTTTTTTTTTAACGACTTGTTTCTTTTTTTTTTTTTTTTCCTGTATAAATATCCAGGGAGAAGAGTTTATTCCATATGCAAAACAGATAAAGTACAAGCTTCAAAGTTTTCAGTTAGCAATACAAGGCCAGCAAGGGATTAATATAACATTTCCCCTTTCTTTAGAACATTGAAGATTCAACATGATTTATTTTAAAGGAGAGTAAATTTCTCCTTCTTTAATTTCCATTAATAGTGAGTACTTACCTCCTAGGGATAACTTTCCTATTGTGAACAGCTCCACTCTTTTCAGGAGAGCAATATTGTGAAAGTACTGGTAAATCCAATTTGACAAAATATTTTCTAAACAATAATGTAACTAGTGAAGTAGTGTGGAAAAAGAGAAATGTTGGGGGTACGCAGGAGAATCATAAACGGAAAATCTCAAATTAGAGCCTGAGGTTAGAAGTGGCTTCGTGCTCTGTCTGAAATGGTTATGTTGGAAACAGAACATCAACAAGGTAAACTAGATAAACATAAATTAGTCTTCTTTTGCTGCTTGTCCTCTTGTTGAATCACCTAACAATTCATTTTCTCTTGTGTATTCTTCAGATATAATACTACTCTGGATAGTTTTAGCTCCTCTGGAGTTACTGAAATACCATTTTGACTTTGGCTTTATTCATGATTTGCATCTTTATCTTCAAGGTTACTAGCACGTCACTAGCTTTTGATCATACCACCTGTATCTTGCCAGAACTGTTTTGACTATCTAACAAAAGCAGTGAAGGGGAATTTAAGTAACTGGACTGTATGGAAGTTGAAGGACTTCTGAGAAGAATTCCGTTCTCTTTTTCCTGTAGACAACAGCCACTTGCAAACTTCTGGCTCCCTTTTTGGTTTCAAATATCTCTCGATTTTCAAAAGGCACTGGAAGTCCCAGGAAACTATGACTTGGCCAGGCAGTGTGCATTAGGGAGCTGTACTTTGAAAATTACTCAATCTTAGCCTAGCTGAAGACTACCAAAATTACTGGGCGATTTTACACTGTCATGAATGCAAGCAGAGTTATGTCAACAGTGAGTACTTAGGGATATCCCTTGTTTCAGATTTACAGCTCTAATTTGTAACACATTTTGGTCTTTATTTTCAGTTACAATTCCCTCCTTTACTTCATCGTATCTATGTCTAGACTTCCAGTTTATACTCTTTACATCCTAAAGATTAGGGGAAGCTTTATCAAAGGTTCGCTGACTGCAGTTTTGACTCCAAGTTCCCGGAAGGGACACAAAGCTATTTGTTGTGCTGCCTATATTGCTTTCTAACAAAACAAAGCTTTATTAGTAAACATCTAAAAAGAATTGCTTATAGACATGTTTAATATGCAAAACAAAAACAACAACAACAAAACTGCAAATATATTTCTCTGCAGTGATAGTATAAGGATTTAATGACCAAAAATGATACGTCTAAAACAATTAGATGCGGTGTATGCATTGAAATTTGCTGGCATGGTACTTGCAACAATATTTTTGATATGAGGAAAAGCATCAGATAACCAAAAGCAGCTATTCAGGTCTGCCACAGAGGAGCTAGAGCTTAGGCAGTAAAATTTTGCTCCCTGCCAAGGAAGGAGCAAGCCTATTTTTGCAGCTCTAGTAGAGCAGAAAATCCGACATACCGCAGAGCGCTCCCAGCGTACGCAGTCTGCTACAGTTGTGTCTCTGAACAAATCAGACAGATAGATAGACCAGTGCAAGAGCAGTCCTGTCAGCACAGCTGCATGTCTTCCAAAGCACAGTTCTGTGGTCAGCACCAAGGTGCAGGCAGCTACTGCAGAGTAGACACGTCCAAGCAGATACTAACTGTCAGCTGCAGAGTGCAGCCTGGTCTTCAATACAAAGCAGTAGTATGGATAGGTAGATATGTGTCTACCCACTAATTTAGCTTATGATGTTTGATCCAGCTATCTTAGGAACATGCTTTGTGAATTCATAAATCTAAATCCAGATGCCAGTGGCACAGCCCTCTACACCAGAACTAACAGCTCTGGTCTTTTTTTTTCCTTTCTAATGTAGAAAAACAAATGTTTTCAGAGTTCATGTCTGTTTCAGAAGATGATAAGCAAGTTGTGTTTCACAGGTGCCTGTAGCTCTGTAGTGACACTGTACATTTTCATTTTCTACAAGTCCATATTGGAGCAGTTCTTGCCACCGTTACTCCAGAGTAATCTCCACATTCATGTTTGTACAGAACCTTATCTAAAGCCTTCAGTTTAAGATGTGAGCCTTTTATTGCTAGGGCTGTCTAATCTTTTCCAGTGGCGGATGGCGGAAGGCTCTGACTGAGGAGTTAGTCTGAAATGACTGTGAGAGCTGGAGAGTTTACTGCTCCCAGCTGTTAAGATGTTTGTGCTGTGGTTTGCAGCATAGCACTGTCAGGCAAATCAAACGCACTGATGGTTTACTTTAGAATGCTGTACTGTAAACGGCAGTGGTTCAGGAGCTGATTAACAAGCAGCTCAGCAGTGCATGAACTGGAAGTTGGGCAGACAGGAGGTTTAACCTCATCAATCACTCCCAGCTGAACATCCCTGTTTTTGTCAGTTACTTGCCCTTCAAATTTTCTTAAAAAATGAAACCTGTTTAGGAGATGTTATGAGCAGTACGTTAATTTCTCAGATTTTGAAATCTCCAGAAAGAATGCTGCAGGAGTGGTATATACTTTTCCTCTCAGTGTTCCCAGACTGTTAGAGCCTTAACTTGGTACCTTACACACATTTGATAATAGTAAAATAAATGGTGGCCCTTTTGAATTTCAGGTATAATGTGTGTATTATGGCTTACGGGCAGACTGGAAGTGGGAAAACATACACGATGTTGGGACCACAGTTAGAAGAGAACTTTGCATTTGTCAGTGAAGATGAATCAGAGCTTGGAATTATTCCTCGTGCTACCCAGGAACTGTTCAGGTAACACTGATCTGATAATATCAACCTAAGCAATGGATGCTTACAGACTTTTTACCTTGCATTTTACAGACAGGATGAAGTTATGTTTGTAATGCATTTATTGTTGCACTTTTTAGTTTCACTGTTATTATTTATAGCATCTGTGGCTGCCATTCCATGTTTGAGATCTGATAGAGATTTCTATTCTCTGGCTTAGTCTGTTTTTCTAAGGAAATAAGACTATGCAATTTTACTGTGTTGTCTGACTCTCAGATTCCTATAACTTTGTAATAGATTTCAGCTATAGTAGTGGAAATTAAAAAGACAATCAAGTCCTTACCAGTTTTGTGAAATTGACAGTTGGAGTAGGTGAAAAGGATCCACTTGAGAGCTCGGACCCAAACAAATGATAGTTAAATTTTTAACCGTGATACGTTTTTGCTTTGAGAGTTCTTCTCAACTAGATTTTTTTAGTTGAACCTCGTGTGTGATTTGAACTGATGTTATAACAGAAGAGCCCGTGGGTTTTTTTTTTTCAGCTAAGCTGATTTCTTTTGGAGAAAGTTGTAAGCTAAATTGAAAGAGACAGTATTGTATACCAGAATAGCAGTGTCTAACAGTAAGTACTTTCCTGAGTCAACGAGTCCTTACTTCATTTTTGAATCTTCTGAGTTTCTGGATTGATGACTCCTTTCGGATCTAGCTGATAGCTTGGAATCTCTTATCTGTTTGTTGTTTGCACTCTGGCAGAGTTCATCATATCTTGAGCTCTGAATGCAGTCACCTCCAGAAGAGAAATGGTATAAAAAAAATCTTGAGGAGGGAGTGGGGTTAAAGAAGAAAAAAAAAAAAGAGGCTGGCAAAGCTGTGTGGATAGTGAATGTTTTGATCCTTCAGCTTAACATTAGCATGTGGGTGAGGCAAAGTTCTGATTATGGATATTGAGTAAGCAGTTTTATCAGAATTTTAGTTAGGTTATAATTAAAGAATAGTTCTATATTTGCAGATTGTTCACTTGAGGTTTGATTTCACATCTTCTGGTTTTATTCATTTGCTTTATTCTACTTTTATTCTCCAGACTTATCTCAGAAAAGCCACCAGGCAGTTACTGGGTAGACGTTTCCGTTGTAGAAGTGTATAATAATGAAGTTTTTGATCTTCTGGCCAAAGACAGTTGTGGAAAAGTATTTGGCATCAAACGTGACGTTGTCACAACCAGAGAAGGAAAGAGTGATGTTCCGTTGCTTACGTATGAGTGAGTACACAGTCTGACCCTTATCATTTCATCATGATTGAATGTCAGTGGGATGCCTAGCTGTCTACAGTTGCATTATAGATGTCAGGATTAGCTCCTAAACTATGAATCCTAAGCATATGCGAAAGAAAAATTTTATGTTTCCCTCTACTTCCATTACCTCAGTCAAATAGATTGAAAACGTCAAAATACTTTCAGCATTAACAGTACAATTCCTTTTGGTTAAACTTCTGCGTTAAGCAACTTTGATTCTTATTTATTTAAGCATCATGACAGCAAAGGGAGACCTAAAGAAATGAAGACTAAAGCTGTACTTAACTAACTGTATACTTTTTATATATGTATATCAAAGTATTAGAGAAGTTTGTTCTAGTGCGCATGGGAATAATAATTCTGGGTGATACGTACGTGTAGAGTTCAGAGCAAATTCTTTTTAAACATAAAACCCCTTGGCTAATTAGATGACAAAAATATTGTGCTCATAACAATTTGTGCACTAAGAAGAGTGAGTCTGTTTCAGATATTTTAGTAACAGATGTCTTGTTTGTGCTGGTATTAAGAAGTCACCATTAATAAGAATAAAAGAAGTTGACAAGCAGCACTTGTGGCACTTGAGAAGAGATGTTGCCCAGTGGAATTAAGCTGTTGGCCGTCTCTCTCTGAGTGCCTAGAATGTGAACAGATTCCAGAAGGGCACATTTCTGCTTGTGCATGACAGGGAGCCACAGAAGCATAGAAAAAAACGTTCTATTCTTCGGCCAAATAAATTTGTGCAAAGAAAAATCTCACTCTAATGAAACGTTTGCTGCAGTATTATAGTGTTTTACGTTTCTAGGGAAAGCACGATGTTTTTCTTCACTTCTCTGTCAGTCATGATGCTTGTCACAATCTAACCTATAGTTTTCTAGGAGGAATTGGAAGTCAGGTATGAAAAGTCTTTTCCTTGTCTCTGTGTTAAAACAAAATGCATCTTCAGCAGGAAGACAGTGTTTTCATCATGTGGGACATAGTCACATAAGCAGACTAGTTCTTTGTTTGTGTGAGTTCATGCTGTTCTCTAAAAGCCTTGATAAAAATACAACAATGTTTTGGTGGGCTACACAGACCTACTTCTAGTGATATGCATTACATTTTCTAGCCATTGGGCTGCTCATAGAAAATGGAATGCCAGAGAAGTCATAAAGTGCCTTTCTTCACCATGGGACCTATATAAATCTTCTCTTTCTATGAAATAATAATCACTGTAATACTGTTGGAGGGTTTAACATTTTTCTCTGGGGTATGTCTGCTCTTCTTGAGGTTGAATATGATTTCCAGACAAATTCTGCACCCTTGATTGCACTCTGTACGCTTCATAAGAGCATGGTATGAATTAAGAATGAATGGAGCTTGAAGTGATGAATCCTTTTGCCATCTCTGTCTGTATTATGCAGTGTGGTGGGTTTTTCTTGGTTTATGTTCTTTGATTTCCCCAGCTCTACTCCAGCTTTTTAGCATCTGGTTAAGTCTCTGTCAGTAAAAACTTCAGAAGTGAGTACTGTATCTTTCTTAAAGAAGCTGATATTTTTTAATTTTGTCTATAGAAGAAGCAAACTGTGTGACTCAGAAAACAAGTGAACATAGTGTGGGTATGACAGAAAGTAATTTTTTAATATTTCATAATTATGGTATTTCGGCAACTTAAGATTAAGTCCTGGATTAATTCCTGAAGAATGCCTATCCGCTTTCCCCACGGAGCTTTGTATAGTGTGCAAGTGACACTTTTCTTTTCCTAGGCTTTGGGGAAGGGAGAGGTGAGGTGTAGCTGGACTCATGCCACAGAGAAAGGAATTAATCTGCAGGAAGATTTCATTCGTATTTCTAGTTCATAAAATTGATGCAGTGTTTATTTCATTCAATTTTAATTTATGGTAAAGGAACCTGGTGCCTTGAGCGCTTAAAAACATAATCACTAAATAGTCAGTTAGAATGCAAATACAAATAAGAATAGGGGCTTGCATCTCAATTACAATGTAAACAGCAAAGAAGTCCAATTCATAAACAAGCTATATTAATAATTATACAGAAAGGTTAATAAGAAAGAGCAAATCAAACAGAGTAAGGGAACCACTGAATGAAGCCACCCAGCTGCCTGACCTCTAAAGCAAACAGCCAATGCTTTGAATAAAAACACATTCTCATTTGTGATAATATTTCATCTAGAATAAAGCAGCCTGCTGGGTCTCACCAACTTCTCCATATGTCCATTAAAAAACAGTAGTCTCTTTCCTGGTAATACGTACATCTTCCTAAATCACAAAAACCTCAGTCTCTTTCTTCTTTTATGACTTAGTTGACTTTGGAGAGCACTCATGATCAAATTTTTAACCTAATCACAACAGGGTTTCTCTCTGTAGAACATGCTCTTGGAACACACGGTGCATACAGCTCTCTAAGGCAGTAGAGGCTATTACCATCAGTCCTGCTGAGAAGCTACCACCATGGCAAGCATACAGCGCTGTACTAGGGATGCTCTTTACCTCCAAAGTCAACTGCAGATTCCTCAAAGGTGACCGTCACTGTCTGCACGCACTGAGGCTTACCCTCTGCAAACTCCAGTTAGAGCACAGCAGTCTATAGACTGAGGTCTGCTGTAGTCATTTAGCTCCTGCAGCCACGTTTTAGAGTGTTACTGAGTCACCCAGGGAACTGCTTATAAGTGGCTGCTTCTCTTTAAGTGTATATAGGTATGGTGAAGCCAAGTGCCTTTGGTATAGCTCTTTTCTTTCTCTGTACTCTTAAGTGTTGGTCTTCATAGCATGAACTGCATTTGTGCCCAGTATGCTTTTTGCTGAAATCAGCCAAATTTAAGTCAAGAAGGCCTTGTCCTTTATCACATACTTGCTTTTACTGACTGCAGTGATATGGAACCATGGCTGCAGTGAGCAGTCTGTCAGGGGGGATTTAGGGATTCTGCCATATTACAAGGCGTTCAGTAACCAGACTGCAATATGCAGCCACAGTAATTTATACTGAGAAACTGATGTTTGGGTGATATAACTTGAGTGATCATTAAAGAAGGCAGTGACGTGAAAGGAGAATCAACACAGTCTTGCATCATTTGTTTGCAAGGTTGGCAGGATGCTTTCTTCTTCCTCAGCACTTCCACTGCAACACCAGCTTTTGTCTTGAATTTTCATCCCAGACTACGTAACTCCTTATGAAAAAAGCCTATAAACAGCTGTTTGCACAGCTCAGAACTGAGACTAGTTTTCAGAGGTAGAGTTAAGAATAGTACAGGGAGTTAGGAGACCAAGGAAGTATAAAAGCTGAAATTCACATCTGAGCTGCCAGCTTTCTCAGGTGTTTTTTACTGTGAATCAGTTAAACCTCCTGCTTGTTTGTTTCCTTCCTAGGACTGTTGCAAATGCATCCGAATTTTTGCACCTAGTTATCAAAGGCCTGAAGCTAAGAGTCAGGCACCCAACACTGGTGCACGCTCATTCCTCTCGCTCCCATCTGGTGGTTACGTTGACCATAACCACAACTGTCTCTGGAGATAACTTTGGTAAGTAAGATGCTACTAAAATACAAGAACTGGTTGTTTTTGAAAGACAGCCTGTGGGCTGTGAGGCTTTCACATTGCTCTTTCTTCCTTTTTTCCATTGCTTAATACATTCCCTCATTTTTCTTTACCTTCTAAATGCTGTCTTAAAAAACCCAGTGGTTTGATTTCTCACTGCTAAGGGTTTTCTTAGAGGCTTTCTTAGAAACTTCTCACTTCATATCTCTTGACTTAAGAGTCCTTGACATTTTATAGCATGAAATAGGTAGTGAAGTAAATTGATCAGTAAGATAGATACTCAAATAGAGTAGTTAAATCAGTTTTTATGATGTATTGTTTAAATACTCGTTATAATAAGTCTGATACAAAGCTAACCATGTCTTTTAAAGATCAGCATCAAAAAAAAAATAGCAATACTTTCACAGCTCAACTGCTGCCTTACTAAAAAGTCTGTTCCATTCAGAATGTCTTGACCTGCTAATAATAGACCACTGTAGGAACAGACAATGTAGTAGTCTTAGTATGGCTAAACCTGTATTTCTACTTTTCATTACCACACCAAGACTTACCGGTTTATTGCTTCAGGAACAACTTTGGCTTTTGAGGGTTAACTTTGTTTTCTTTCACTTACGTTGTAATTAGACTCTCTGTTTCCAGTGCCGCGGTCCGTCTCCTTCATACTCTGAAACAACAATACGGTTTAAGAAAGTGGAAAATATTTAACATTTTTTCCCCTAGATTGCTATCGGAAATTAAACCGACAGTATTAGCAAAACAGAACAAACAGTGCCCTCACTTACCTGCTGCCTTTGCCAAAAGACACAGTTGCTTCACATGTTGCAGTTTTAACGTTCCAGATGTTAGCCCTATCCAGTTCCAGATTCTTGTCAGTCAGGCAGATGTTACTTTTCGAAGCACAGTGTTTGCACTGTAGGACAACAGCCATCTTGTCTAGTCCAGGCTTGCCTTTGCCATTTCTACGTTCAACGCTATGACACCATGTCATGTGGCAACAGAACTTCATAGATGCATCTAATTTATGGTGAGTAGAGATGAAGGTGAGGAACATAGTTAAGAAAACAGCATTCCAAATGGGATCACACTGTAGCCGTATGACTGCATTCCATCTGTCTACTTACAAGGAGCTGTTTTTGATCTAGGTGTAATTGTCAGATATCTCAGAACTTAAGTAAGATCGAAATCACAAAATACAAAATTTTAAAGCCTGTGATGAGCTCTACACTGACAGACAATTTTGCTGCAAATCTTCTAGCATTATCTTTCAGAAACGTCTATTGTTTGAGGACAGCAGTTACTTTGTTCCGTCTGCTCTTTACTGAAGTTTTGCAGCTATATACTTTTTATAATCCCAACTGGATTCTTAAGTCCTGATAGAGTCTCCTGTCTCTATTACCTGTAACAGTGCATGCCCCCACCTTACATCCTGCTAAGGACAGAACCATAAAGACAGGATGAACCGTTGCCCTTCTTTTACTTCAGGACACCATCAGGGAATCTATCAGATGCTTAGAAACAGGCTTCAGAGCTTACTGCTCCCAAACATCCAAAATTGCACTTTGTTTGCAGTCAATCTGAAACGTAAAAAAGTACTTCTGAAAGTCCTTAGTGGACTCCTGTTTCTTCTCTCCCACACTGAAGTGCGGGTGATGGGGATGTTACGTACAGTACAACCTGTACCAAGTCTTGTTACCATGTGGCATAATGGTTTTGATGAGGAAAACCTTAAACAAGACTGAAAAAGCCGTGCGGCCTGCCCCTGCAGTTGTTTCTGGTTCATATAACGTTTCAGTTAGAACAGCCTGAAATAGCAGATATTGTACTTCCCACTGATAACCCATTTCCAGTGTCAGGGAGAAGCTTTTATTTCATTAGTGTTTTGTTTGTTTTCTTTTTCAATTAAACAGGTACTTCATGGGAGGATGAACAAATCAGTCAGAGACTGAATAAAGAGGTTTCCTGCACCTATCCACAAAAAACAAAAGAAAGTAAATCTACCTCTTCTTCCAGAGCCTCTTCACCAGCACAACTTGAAGCAGCTGAGAAACTGAAGCAGGTCAAAACTAGACTGCAGCTGGTGGATCTGGCTGGCAGTGAGTGTGTAGGTAAGCGAGCATGTCTGTTTATGAACAGCTGTTAGAAATGCTGGCATGGATCCTCCCAGATCTGAATTAAAACATTCCTCTTTAGCACTTTATGCACACGCTTTCATGTGTTTTAAACATAGATCTTGACGTGCGTGAAACACTGAGGCCTGACTGTTCCAGTTTGGGGCTGATACGGCTCTAAATGAAAATCTGACTGAATAAGCCTGAAAGAAACCCAGGGCATTTAGCCCTACCACGGGCACATTACTGGTTCAGACTGGTTTTATTAGGCCCACTTCCCTATACTGAAAATTACCAAGCCATTGTGTGTATATGTTTAAAGTGTATAAATTACTTAAATATTACATATCTGTAGCAATTGATATCACTGTTTTTTTGCCTTACTGTGGAGAAAGTCTTGAAGGAAGTTAGCATTGAAAAGAAAATATTGTTTTTGTTGTTTCTTCAAAGCATTTTCTTCCTCCTCCCCTCCTCTACGCACACAATAATTTCAGAAACTCGATTATTTCCTAAAGGGCAAGACTGCTTACCAAGAAAAGCCATGCAGCCAAATGTACCATTCCAGAAATAATGTTTTGATAACTGAACCAGTATTATGAAAGAGTCCTTTACATTACTGCCAAGAATTCTTGCTGTTCTTCACTGTTAAACTTTTGTTCTACGGAGAAGCCTAATATAATACATTACTTTTTTCCATCTGCTCTGAGCACTGCAAATTGTTTTCGTAAACATGTAATTGAGCAATAGTGAGTGGGTTTGCTCTCTTAGTTCAACCAGGACAAACATTTACTTGGTTTAAGGCTCTGCAAGCTCACTTGCACACCATTATTAGATGTGGTCCGACACATGTGGTAGACTCATCTCTGCCATTCAGCTGCATTGGTAGAGATTTGAAAATGCCAGACTTAATCTGATGAAAGAGAAGGACAGCTATTAGCTCATAATTGTTTCAAAGTGTAGACAAATCAGTGAGCAGAAGTACAGCAGGCATCACATACACTTTAGATGTACATCAGTGCCCTGCCTTGCTAACTCCATAGCCGTCTTGGATCACTTACCTGAATCACAAGTGATCCAGTTTCTAGCAAACTAAGGTTCAGATTGAGAACAGATAAATACTTTGTGGATGTTCATCTGACCAAATACAGATCTCAGTAGTTTAAACCCTAGTATGCTAGTCATTTGCTGTTTCAGAGTGATATCCACTGATTTAAGAGACCCTCTTTAGTTTAGGAGTGGCTGTAGAAAAAGACCCTGTTGAAGTAGGTCTTGAGACATCTGACTCGCATTATTTTTACCCTGTGGCAGATTCTTCCAAGCTGTTTTGCTCTCCTGAGGTTGCAGCACTTTCTAAAATTAATGCAAATCCATGTGTAGGCAACACCCTTGCTTGAGGTGCATATGGTTAGATAGACACCACCACGGTACAAGAGCGCGGTTCACAATTGGTGTTCTAAGAGCACTGTGTCAGAAGCAGGTGATACAGCAAAAAAAACATTCCTCACATATTACAGTCGCAGCACGTTTGCCTACTTTTCCCATTGCCTTTTTGTCAGGTATGTCTGGAGTGACGGGTGCAGCACTGAGAGAAACATCGTTTATCAACCGCAGCTTGTCTGCCCTGGCGGATGTCCTCGGAGCAATAGCAGAACAGCGATCTCACGTACCCTATCGAAACAGCAAGCTTACACACCTCCTCCAGGACTCTGTAGGTAAGGGATTATCCTGACTTGTAGTTAATAATAGAGATCTCATTTTCCAGTATTTTGTGCAACAGAGTTGCGCAAAACTGGAGGGTGATCCCACGTTGACACTCCTCCTGTCTGGGCCCCTCTTCACAGGATTTAGATACAGCAGTGTGAGTGCACACGTCTGTGAGTACAGCAAAAGTTCTGACCTTCTCTGAAATTTGGTTAAGTTCTGCTGTTTTCCAAGGTAAAAAAAAGTGTACTTGGAATAACCACATCTCTAATAGGATAATAAAGGGTATCGATTGCATCTCATTGGGATTTCATGCCATGTACACTCTCAAGTTAAGTAATCTTCTACAGCATTATCATGTAATTGCACGTTCCTTAACGTTCTGCACTATAGCAGAAAGACGGAAGAGGAAGACTCCAGAACATGTGCCTGATACTATACCACAACTTCTTTCATATATAAGTCACTTTCTTCTTCTCTAGCTTCCTATCTATGCAGAAGCAATTTTAAGGCAAACACAATTCTTGCAGTACTGTCAGAATAGTAGCGATCCACACTGCTATGCACTTTTCTTCAGCCAGAAAGCACCACCAGCCCTTATGCTTTTAGTCTCCAGCTTACACAGTGACTGAAGTAACAGTTCTTCGGAGCTGCTGAAAGACTATTCACTTTTGCATGAACCTCTATTTTCCTCTAGTGCTGGGTCCATGCTGTGAAAGGGGAAAGACAAAGAAACTAGTCCAGCAGCTAAGCTGTTTGGGCACTGAGCCTGGTTTTAACTGTGTCTTATGTATGACCCACTGACACTGTTTAAATGAAGTGCTGAAAGCAGAGCCTTTCCTGTTTGTTTATTCATTCTCTGAACTTTTAATAAACGTGTTTTGCATTACTGTCATGAATGGGACAAATAAATATCACACAAACATTCACCCTGAATGTTCTGGACTTCGACAAATCCTAATGAGGTGTCCAGATCCATAACCACACGCAGACTAACTGGTGATATTATAAGGGGTTAAAACAAAAAATCTGCATTACAAATTAGGAAATGTTTATTCTACAGGAACAAACATCATATAGTTAGATACAGACTTCCTTTTAAGGACTTGCCTGTTTTCCACAGCCCTCCTTCATGTTTTCTGCCTTCTGCTAGGGCAGCATGTGTCAGTTGCTATGTAGACCAGTAATATTACCAGTGCTTAATTTACTGAAAATAATGGGATAAATGACCATATTTTGTCCTTTTCCTGCTTCTAGGAGGTGATGCTAAACTGCTGGTGATGCTGTGCATCTCCCCCAGTCAGAAGTACTTAACAGAATCGATGCAGTCTTTGGGATTTGGAACTCGTGCTCGGCAAGTTCAGAGAGGACAAGTCAAGAAAAGAAATCTCACAGTGCTGAGTAAAACAAAATAAAACTTAAGACTCCTGTGGATTAAAGTATTATTAATGAGTTCCTCAGACTGAAACCTATATTGTTATCCTAAAGCCATTCTTTTAGATATCAGCTGCCAGATAAAATAAGCAATCCTCAACATAGCATTAGCAAGCCATAAACCTGCTGATAATGTCCTTGCTCCAAAGATAATACCAAGTATTGACAACAGCTACCAGCCGTGGTGGAATCACATAGAAATACATCAGGCTTTTTTAAGAAAAGCTACCTCAAGACATGGTTTTGGTGATGCATTTCCTTTAGACAAGTAGAACTAAGACAACAGAACCCCCATTTAAGATGGCTGGCTTCTGAAAGGCCAAAGCTGCCTTCTGTTTTCACATTAGAAGACAAGAATCTGGATAGCATTCCAGCGCTTCAAAGCAGCAAATGAAATACTTCCTCACAGCTTAGATTAAAATGAGACACATCATCATGACTTGCTGTAATGTCTGACATGGGTGGGGGCGTCCCTGTCAACGCGTAGGAACGTAAGGGAATCCATCAGCTACATTGAACGGAACACTGCTGTCAGATTTTAAGCACTAGTGAGATGGAAAAAAAAAGAGTAAGGCTCCAGCTGCTGTCCCTCTGGAATGTAGCTTAGGAAGTGAACGAGGGGGTTATACAGCCCTTTGAAAACACTCATGTTAAGTAATTGGAGCAAATACCAGCTCTGTTGAGTTCACCGATGGGCATAAAAATAAAAGCAAAATAAAATAAAATAAAATAAACAACTACGAGTGCTGAAAGATCCTGAACTACAGACCTCAGTGCCTAATGAGACTTCACTTGTACAACTGTTAACTTGTACAACTGTTTTAGTAGCAGTCTTGCTCGCTGTTTCATTTGCATTTCTGAAGTTAACCACATCACAGCTCTGAAGCTGTTTGCACATTATAAATGCTTCCCATCCATCAAATGAACGAAACACCAAGCACCCAGTGCACGATGTGATGACTGCCATCCTCAAGAGGCTCTTACATTCATTCGTCAGTACTGAAACAACAGGGTTTGTGAATGAAGTTACACTGACAGAAGTCTCAAGGAATATCAAGACGAGAAGTGGTTCTGAGATGAGAAGCGGGGCTCACATAACACCTGATGTGTTTTAAGCACAGCTTTGTTGCTCAATAGATGTCTCAAGATTCACTCTGAATTTTTACCTCCAACAAGCACTCTGCCTCTAGACTGAGGGAGGTCAGTGGTAGGTCACCAGCAGAAGGCTTGAATTGCAGTGGCCTGCTCAAAAGGCTGAAGTTTATAGTACTCCTATCACTTTGCCTTCATAAGCACAAATATTTACCCAGAGATTACATAGCATACTATTATTGGAATTTCAGCCTTGAATATTTAACAGCTGCTCTGTTGCACTCTAGTGCTCAGAGAGCACTGGCACTGCAACTTGGGGAGCTGTAATACTTGTTTTTCTAAAGTAATGTCATGATGGTAAGCATCTCAGCTTTACCCAGTTCCAACAGTACGGGACCGTACAGAGCTCAGCAGTCAATAAAGGAATCTCAGATAAAGTGTCAGACAGGGGAATGTTGGCCTGTTAAGCAAAGTGCAGGAGCAGACAGCTTCAAGCTTGCCTTAGTCTCACGACAGCAACTACTAAATCAGACAGGATTAGAGCTCTGTAAGAGGTTAAGTGATGAGAGGGGGCTAGCTGAATCCATCAGCATCCTGAAGTTCCTCAAATATTTTTGAGGATTTGGCACTAAGTGTAACTTGTAATGAACCATGCTTTGTTTTCTGGAGCTGCTCTTAAAACTCTGGCATTTATTTACCATCTGGGTGATGGGGGAAAAAGAAAAAAAAGCATAAATCCTTATTGTTAAAGCTGAAAACCAAAACCTTCAAATATCAGCAAATACCAGAAGTTTAAGTTTCTACACTATAACACGAACTCTGCCAAGCTTTGCATATGCAGCATTCCCTATTCTTGTTTTCTTTGTCAGCGTAGAGCAGTACTCTGAGCTACACAACGAAGTGTACAGGACATACAGGGCACCAGCACTCATACTTTGATATAACAACTTGCAGGTCTGGAATTTCAGTGGTCACAGAGACTTGAGCTCTCAATCCCAGTAACTGCTTCAGTGCGCTGAAGGAAGGAAGGGTAGAAGGTGCAATCTGCATGTCAGGCTGTCCCCTTGCTCTCTGCACCGCACAGCCCATGTCTATCACACAGCTATCTGTCAAACTGGGCTCCAGGTGCTCCTCCAGAATTCCTGCTGCCAGGCCAAGCTCCGAGCCCTAACATCAACAAGTGTTTGTCTAGGTAGAGCATACAGATATGCACGTGCACAGACCTACACAAAGCCAGCAACCACCTGATCTCAAAGGGTACACAACCACCGTGGACATCTCATTGATGTCAACCTCATTTTGGATCCAGCTCTGACTCAGGCCCAACCTGCCCTTTGCTGTGTCCCCAGTCACCTGCAGGGCCCAGCTCCCTGCTCAGTAATGGCAGCGTGTGAGGAGCCCAAGCACAGCAGCTGCTCCCCATTCATCCCACACAAGGACATTACTTAGTGCCCACAGGGAATGCAGGGCTGCTCAGTGCACTCTGCGACTGCCAATGAGCCACTGAACTGCCTTGTGGCCTAGGAATGAATTCAGCCAAGTCAGAAACAAAACCTCAACCTATGCTGAAGTTGGATCATGATTAATTTACTTCATTTCACTTCATGCCTTGACAGCAGCCACACCACGAAGAGTGGCTGCTTTTGGTTATAGCCAGGCGAGAGAAGCCACAATTAGCACTGGAAAGTTCACAAAAATGTTTAATTTGTTATTGAACAGTCATCACCACTGAGTCCACTTGATGAAGCACTTCTCCAGACCACTGCAGAGGGCACAGGCAGAACAAAGTGGTTTACTGGGAAAGGATTGCAGCTCCTGCTGAGGACAACTAGGGGCTTATAACCCCTTTCCCCCTGCAGGAGAAACAGCAATATCTGCTGACAAAGAGCAGACAGCCCTGAGCACTGAGTGCATCGCAGCCTCTCCCAGACTCAGCTCAGCTTTTGGGCAGTCCATAAAGACAGGCCCAGCCAGCCAGAAACGCAAGCCACGTACCACAGGCAGGAGGGCAGAGGGTGAGCTAATTGAAGGGCGTGACTGAGGGGAACTGTTGCACAGAAGCTTATTATTTTCTTCCTTTTTATAAAGCGAGGTTTCATCTCGCAATTCCTTTACCTTTTTATTTAGTTTACACAGGGGACAAAAAGCTATGATAAAATTTGAGCTGATAACCCATCTTTGCGCTCCACTGGCAATCCCTCCTTGAGCTCTTGGATGGCAAGCTTCTGACAGGCTGTAGGATCAGCCCCCTTGCTTTGTGCTATAACTCCTTACTGCCCGAGTTTTTCACCAAGATTCCAGGAAAATGGATGATCCATTTTCCCCTTCACAACCAAGAGTTTGGGATGGATCAGATGCAGCATTTGGAAGACGTGTCCTAAACTTGATACTCGACTAACTAGATGTGATGCTCCCAACCCACACAGCGGGTTCAGCAGGACGTTTCTGACATGCTTATATGGTGAAATGACCAAAGGCATTCAGACCTCAGCACTAACACCTCAAACACCAGGACCCACGTTTGGCAACAGAGAACTGCAGAACTATAAGGTCAAGTATTTAACATCGGCCCCAGCAGAAACAACGGAAGAAAACCCATGCTGCTGTTAGGTACCAAACCCCAGATGCAGGAGTTCTGCCCAGCCCATCCACAGATGCAGGTTTAAGGCACCCTCCTGTCATTTCCCCAAGGAGCTACAGCCATGCTGAGCTGCCAGCCCCTCCAGCCTCCTACTTACAAGAACCTCCTGCAACACATGTCCCCTTTCTCCCTTTTTCTGTAATGCAGAATTACCACCCCAGCAGGGCTGAGTCAGTACCCAGCTTCACTTAAAGGCAAGCACCAGAAGCAGTACCATTCCCTCTCATTTTCCTCTGGACTTAACCAAATTTCTTCCCTCTTCTAAACAATGACCAAAAGCCAAACAAAAAAGCCAAACCACTGCTATAAAAAGCTTTGGAAGCCACAACAGAGGCCTTGAAGATTCAAAAGACAGAAGACTGTGCTTCCTCCCTTGTTTCAGGGGGCAGGAAGAGACTGCAAAGCCTGACCACAGTGAGCTGCATCCACCCCTGCATCAGCTTGGCCTCCTGAACCAGGAGAGAGGACTTGGAGCAGATATGCTGACAACTTACACAGCCAGGCAAAGCAGCATGCTTTCATACACAGTGCCACTGTCACAAGACAAGAGGAGGCCTTATAGCAGGCCCCCACAGCCACATCCCAAGGCTCGCCTTCACCTAGCTGCTGGCCCACAACTCTCCCAGGGGAGCCCCATGCACAGCAAGACAAGAGCCACAAGGAAACGATAAAATAAGGATATCAAGAGGTACAATAAACTGCAGCCTAACAACACGGTCCCTCCTGCTGATGCACAAACTCCCATCAAGGCATCACTGCATTACTGCTGCCTGCACGTTATTCCTTCATGTCTGTGTCCCAGCAAGGAGTCAGTGGGTCTATGAGTAGGCCACTACAGGCAGGGTGAAAGGGAAAAACAACTTTCATGTCCCACCGCAGCAACTGCTTACGACTTATACAGAAAACAGCACTTCACAGAAACTGAAGCACAAACTAATCCCCTTCCACCACCCCCAAGATAGCCTCTGCTTACCTCTTTCCCAGACAGCTCACTCCAGATCCTACTGGTAATTCCTCTCCTTGCAAATCCACAGCAACCTCCTCCCCCCTTCAGAAGAGAACTGATTTCCTCAGCTTTAACTGCACTCACCTGCAGCAGCCTCCACCTGGCCCTACTACCAGCTGCATCAAGGCACCCACCTGGGCTTTGGGCTGCTAGGATCCTGGCCTGCCAGGATGGAGAGCACTCCTGCAAGAGGAGGAGAGCTGCTCAGGAACGACACCAGGAAACCTAATGCTCCTTTACAGGCCTTGGGGCATAGGATGGCTTGGGTTGGAAGGGACCTCAAGGATCATCAAGTCCCAACCCCCTAGCCACAGGTAGGGCTGGATGTGACCTGGTCACAGGGTCTTTCTTAAGCTTCTTAGCCTTAAAGGCATTGAGTTGCCCAAATGCTCAGAGAAACGCCCTTGGGAAGTCACCTACATGAGCTTCAGCCCTGCTCTGCCGGGCTGTAGAAAAAGAGGATGGGACAAAACCAGTAAAATGACTCTAGGACTCTCCTTTCGCATGCTAGCCCTCACCCTCTCTTTGTCAGCACTAATTCCTCTTTGGGTCTCAAAGCGGTTTGCGTTGAAGCAGACTGAAAAGGAAAGTTCTGTGCCCTCTATTATTTGCAGACATCAAGCAAAATTGCATCCAGCTGTTCCCAAGCAAATCCTGCCGCCTCATCTGGTGCCGCAGGACCGCGACCAGCTGAATGCATGCGCCACCGCGCTCCTCGGGCGCCGCCTCGCGGCCAAGACCGGTACTGCAGCCATCCACCCCGCGTTCCTTCAGAGATCTTTGTGCCCCGAGAAAAGCACTACTTTCCTCTCCCCGTGCCATCCAGCAGGCGGGCAGGTTAGGTGACTCAGAGCTTTCCAACAGCACGTCCCTTCTCAGGGATGTGTGCTGACCTCAGAAGCAGCCCCAGGCCTTGCTGACAGGATCTCTCTACGCCCCTGGGAGTTGTCCACACGCTCTGTTTTCGCGACCAACCACCATGAGCAGCTTAATGCGTCTTTTGTCTGGTTACTTACATTCAGCTCCCATTACTGCTCCTGCTGACTGCAGCTGGCTGGGCTGGGTCCCCAGCATGCGAGCGGCCCCTTTGGCAACCCGCTGCTGGGACTGGCAGGGAAGAAAAGGAATTATCCTAGCACCTGCAGCGGTTATGGTTTTCCAGATGAAGCTGAGCTCCCACGGGTTAAAATCTAGCAGCAAATTTGCTTCTACAACCTATCGAGCTCAAATGGAAGACGTCACCAACATGCATCCAGGAGGCGAAAAGAAAAAAAAAATACAGTGACTTTTTTTTTCTGTCCATCTTTTATTGCAGGTATACATATAATTATTTATATTTTATTTTGAACAAGAAATTCCTTTCATGGAAAGGAGAAACTTTTACCGTTAAAATAGAGTGATTATACCGTGAGTATATTACAAATATATACAAATATTGGCAGCTAGTTTCTAACATCCACTGATAAATGCTTACGTGTTACCCACTACCAAACTCATCAAACCAAAATAATGAAAGACGTTCTAAATACAAAGACATAAAAAGATCTATTACTACCAGGAACGTTATGAATACAAAAACTTGCATAATAGATATTCACAGTGCTTGTAAGGTACTCATTATTTCATTCTCAGTCTACACATAATAAAAAATACCCAGTCTCCCCTTCACGTGTATTTTTAACTTACAGTATTGGAGGGAGCTGTGTAGGCCACTGAACAATAATGGTCAGACTCAGAGAGCTTGCCTTCCCCACCAGCAAGGCAAAAATCACTCATGAAAGAGTCAATTGCACTGCTGTCGGGCACTGGTACATCTTGTGAATCAGCAACACCTGGACTGTAGCATTTCACTAGTACTGAAAAATACCAAGGAAATGCAGAGCTGCTTCCTGGTAGTACATGCTTCAGTAAGCCCGTTAGGTTGAGGCAGACAGCACTGCAGTCATCTTTGAGACACACGCGTGGATGTGAGCACGTGGCACACGTGCACATTTTGTGACACCAAACAATGACATCTCTTGAATTTTGAACTTTTTTTCCCAGGAAAGCACTGCTAGAACCATGAGCAGTTGTATGTCAGTGTGCGTGGGGGAGCAACGGTTCGGCAGAGCCATGACTCTAGACCTCCCCACCTTTCTCACTGGAAGGTGTGCACCACCACAGTAAGAGCTGCTCCCCTCCAGCTCTGAGGTGGGTGCAGGAGCAAGGCTGCTGCCAGCCTGCTGGCCCTTGGGGTGCCCATCTCCCTGTGAGTGTGGTCACACTCCTGTCCTCAAAAGCCAGTTATTTACCGCTCTTAAGTTGTCCTCTGTATGCTCAGAAGCGGCCAGATCATTTGTTGCATCTTTTCCCCATAACCTCCCTCAAAGATGTAAGGATACATTTACCAATCACATTTACCATACACAGAACTCCAAATACGCTCAGAGAATAACCCGGCCTGACAGCTGTTGGCAGAGTTGCAGCAGCACAAGCTCTAAACAACCCAACTCTTTGCATATTAGCATCAACGTGTAGACCAGAAGAGAAAGGCAGCAAACTAAACTGACCTGGACCTTTTATATTTATTTTTGATAAATCCATTTAGACACAGAGTTTGTTTCGCCAGCTTAGTATCCATTTTGGTCTACTGCTTTGTGGGGTTTTTTTGGTCGCTGCTAATGGTGCAGGCCACTTCCATTTTCTGCTCAGCAGACACTTCAATGCCAACATTAAGTGCTACGCTCCAGTTGATTTGCCCTGTAGACAGGTCTGCAGAAGCGATGCCACTTACTGATTAGGGAGTTGAGTAACGAAGCTGCTCAGTCTCCTGCAAGAACCAGTGACATCACATGTGTTAATAATGAGGTATATATTTCCATGATGAGCCGTTTCCCTGGGTATGGAAGAGCTCCAATCTCCTTACACCACAAACTCCTCCGGCAGCTGGTCCTCTCCCAGAAGATCCAAGGAGAGGCAGTTCATGGATCGCTTCCCGTAAAGGGCAGACTTGGTTTTGCAGTCCGCTGTGGAATAAACACAGCCGTAGATAGCCAGTTTATCTTCCAGGCTGCAGCCAAACGTGTAGCTGTGGGACGTGTCCGACGACAGCGTGGCACTCAGCGGTGGATGCCGGTGTTTGTAGAGGCGAATGTCATCCAAACTCTGGCTGTGCTGGTCTGTGCAGCTCCTGCCCCTGGGCGACTTGACCTGCCAGTTCAGTAAGATGGACATGAATAAAAAACGATTAGCTCAGGCTGCTTAAAGATGCCAGCTATGCATGCTTCAGATTTTCCAAATTGTTCTCCCGCTCCTTCAAACAGCCCCACCAGCCTTCTGATGAAGCTGTGAAGCACTGAGAAAATTAAAAGAACATTCAGCTGCCCTGCCACACTGCACCAGATCCTGATCTCTCTGCACTGTGTCTTCAGTGCCCAGCACAGTGGACTAAAAACTTGCCAGGTGTTAGCATCTGAGCTAAGTGTGACACTTCTTAGCACAACTGTGCAGTCAGTCTGACCAATATATACGCAAATAATTACTCCAACTGCTTGAACGCACCAAGATGAAGTTAATGAAAGTCTCAGGAGCTGAAAGGAAATTCAGAAAGCAACCATGCAAACTAAGGGGTTGTGGCATCCAAAATTCACTAAGTGCAATGTACATTTTATTCTACATAATGTTATTCAGAAATGAAAACAGAAGCAACAAAACAGCGGTAACTCCCAGTGATAGCTGTCAAACTATAGGAGCAGTAGTGACATGGCCTCTATGGAGGAATTACTGATCATCTATGACGTTTACAACTTACCCATATTGTTTTTCTTGCTCTGTATGGATAACCAGCTTTTACCAACACAGAAAAGTGCCTCCCAGGAGCACTTCTCTCACCCGTTGGATGCAAATCAGAAAACCACCGTGTGGAAACTATGTTGGCTCAGCTCTGCTCTCAGAACTAGCCACACACTAAGGAAACCCAGAATTTGCTATGTACAAGTAGCAGCCAGGAGGAAGAAATGTATCTTCAATTGCTTTAAAAGTCCTCAGAAACTCTTATAAAAGAGATGCCTCCCAATCAAGTAATACCTCAAGTGTGTGTTGGTAAAAGCATTAATGTAAAAATGGTACTTTAAATAAGATACTTGCTCCTTGCCTTGCTCTTAAGTCATTCAACACAAATAAGAGAAGCTAGCTCATTATGATTTGTACTGCAGCGTTCAACTTTGGAAAAATAACTAAGATTTTATCTTAATCTCCTATAGCACTTAACAGAGAACTTCACTGATAAGTGAAAATTCCTTATCACTTCTGACTGGGGCTAGTTAGAAGCATGAAAAGGAAAATAAATCTTAAGTGATTGGAACCATCATTCAGAAAAAATGCTGCAAGTAAAAGGGAAAAGGATGAACAGATTTTTAGAATTCTTTTAGCAGACAAAAGTGAGGCTAATTCGGATCCAGAAAAAAAAAAGCAGAGGCTTTTTTGTTGTTGTTGTTTAAAGTAAAATATAGCTGTGCTTCAAAAAGAGATACTGCTTGGCCTTAAAAAGACATCTTTTGCTTTTTCCACAGTGCAACTTCTGATACAACATATTTTACCATATATAGCTGCCTTTTCTCAAGGGTTTGATGAAAAGAAAATGTTGACAATAAAGCCCTTAGCACACACACACACACTATAATCACACAAATGATAATCACACAAATTAGAGTTTGAACATCTGGTTTTGTTCTGATTCGAGCTCCTCCTGGCTTCAGGAGGAGGAAGATGATCAAGTCTGCATCTCACATCCAATTTGCACGGATGGTCTCAGCTCTACTGCTGCACTGAAAATTTGCAAGTGGTTTATATTCCATTTCCTGTCTGGAAGCCTAAGGCAGATGATGGCTGACTTGCATGATTCCCCTGTTGGTTGCTCCAAAGCTCTCTACACTTTTCTAGATTCAAACACTGCTCTCATCCCATTCCTGACAGCGGTTGCTGACCAACAGCTGTTCCTGGTTACACCATTTAAATCAGTCAAATACAGACTTATCAGTTTCACCTGATTTACAGCTGCATTCATTACCCTAGACTTTGGTCCGACACACATTCCTGTCACACGCCTACCTGCTGAAGGGACTCCACACTTTGACCTCTCATCTTTATTAGTGTGACTTGCACCACAGGCAGAGATTCTTGATTGATAGCTGCAGAGAAAAAGGAGGAAATAAGAAACATTACAGGTTTGATTTTTCACTGGCTGAAGAAAGTGGAAATTGTTCTCACAAGCCACATTTAAACAGTGCTTTCCAATAAATATAAACATACATCACAAAGCACCCTCTGGGATTTTGCTCAGAAGGACACCTTTTTTGCCCCTAATGCTTAAAAACTCACAAGAAAATAGGTTTTCACCATGTCCTGTGTTCACCAACCGTGCTTTGCTATGAAGGCTAAATGTCTTAAAGCCAGAGAGCTCCTGCATGAACCTACTGTCTAGCCTTCTCCTGTAGCAGGTAAAGTTTTGTGACTTACATTAATTCCTGTGACTAGCCCATGGTTGTCTTGTGTTACACAATCTTCTAAACTAATTTCCTTCACAACAAAAGGTTTACATCAGTTATCTTTCTGTTATTAACTGAGTAAAAATACAGTAACTCGTTAAATTTGGAAAGGGGAGACCTTGAGGAGCACAGAGGAGAGCAATGCTGAACTGTTGGCTTTCAATCTCTAGAGGAGATGATTTCAAATACAGTTGCAGTAGGACAGTAATTAGTGCTGGTACTTTGTATGGAGGAAGATACAGTTTTCTTTGATCTATCAGATTATATCTGGCTTCCCAAATATCTTCCTGATGCTACAGCCTAAAGAAATGCACTGTGCAGTAGCAGAAAGCCATCTCACCTTGGCAGCTAGCAGCATCTAGAGGAAGAGATTCAACAGATTCTCCCACAGTGGCCTCCTCTAACTGGTCTCCCTCTAAAGGCTCATCTACAGGCACCTCCTCTGGCTCATCTACTGCCAGCTCAATATCTAGGAGGAAAAGAGTAGCAGAAGTGTTAGCACTACACTTCTGCTCAAAGGTGCTTCGTATTTTCTCCCTATTCTTCTTGCAGAATGCAGAGGCAGGCTTAGAAGTTGCTCCACATCTCCAAATTCTTTACCATCATCCTGAGAGTCATCTTCAGCCCTTCCTTTGCTGCCACTGTCAATGCCAGAGCTACCGTAGCTGACGGTCGAGCTGCAGGATTTCTCTTTCCTGTGCACCCGGTCAATACCAAAGGGCTCATCCACTGACATCTCTACTGACACACGGTGCCTCGAGTCAGCCTCGATGCCTGATGTGTGCGAGCTGCCGTGACTCCCTGTGGACTGGCGTGAGAGACGGTTATCTCTCCGGCTGCCTCCACTGCTCCCACTGCCACGTGAGTTCTTATCACACGGGTCCAGGTCCATGTCCAGGGTGTCACTGATGTAGGACTCCCGGTAGCGCTTCTTCTCTGAGGAAGACAGAAGGAAAGGTGGAAAAAAATGATCGGTGAGTTTTGGGACTGAAACAGCCTGATGGTGAGACAATAATTACTGCAGCTACTGAACAAAAAAAGGCACAAACAGTTTTGTATTCTGCTGGCTCAACAAAGAGTGGGATGCCCAGCCAGGCAGGCAGCTAGAGGCAGTTATGATACAGAAAATACTGGCTTCCAGAATGAAGGAAATGTGAAAAAACAGGAATCGCTTACCTAACTTAAGTGCTCAGTCTTTAAAATAGTGCACATTGGTGTCTGTTTTGAGAAACAATCCGTGTGTGGAAACAGCTAAGAATGAGATCATAGAATCGGAGAATGGTTTGGGCTGGGAGAAACCTTAAAGATCATCTACGTCCAATTTTCTGCAATGGACAATGACACCTTCTACTAGATTAAGGCGCCCAAAGCCACATCCAGTCTGACCTTGAATGATTCTAGAGAGCAAGGACTTCTTTCTTAAAGGAAGACATTCTCCCTTTGCTGCTCTCACACAAGCGCTTTCTGATCAGAGTCTAGCAAGACAGAGACCATAAACGCTTTCCAGTAACGGACTTGAAACAAATCCAACATGTCTACTTCCTCACTGTCTACCCAATAAAACAGACAGACCATTAATTAGACAGGGAGGGGCCACCGTGAAGCAACAGCAGGGTCTAACATACCATACTCTTCCCCTTACCAAAGCCACCTGCTCTTCTCTCACGTACCTTCAGCCTCCTCCAGTTTTTGGATTTGCTTCAACACTGGCTGGATGTTTAGAAAGAGCCGATGGCTGTTGCTGAGGAGCTGCAGCAGGTGCCGTGACCTGAAGGGGCAGCCTGTGTAGTAAACCAGTTTCCGTGCAGAGGGCAAACCATCTGGCTGGATCTCAAATTTCTTCCCCTGCATAAAGAGATGTCAGCGAAGTGAGCAAGAGCGTGTTTTCATCCGCACGGCTGAGATGGTGACAACCTTGTGTGTACGATTAAGGAGACCTGACGTGGCAACTTGGGGAGGCCAATGGCTTTGCCAGGTCCCAGGCTGACAGCCCACTGCCAGATGGACGCTGCTCCGTCATACTCACCAGAAACGCCAGCTTCCCGATGTGTGACCAGGGGAAGTCATAGAGGAGCTGACGAACGTGGTTCACCTCCTGCAACACATCAAACTCCCAGTCACACAGGGACTGGCAGGTACTGGGTGGAGTCAGTGATGTGCAAAGAATTTGCAAACAACCAAGAACGCAAGATATGCGGAGCCTGGCGCTCACAGGGGAGACAGAGGAGCTGGGGGAGGGGGGGGGGGGGAGGACAGGGGAGCTGGACAGAGTTAATGCTACACCAGAAGGCTTTCATGGCAGTCTGTTACCTGATAGATGTGCATTCCTCTAAGGGTCAGGCCCAGGATAACTGTCGGGCGATCCTCCTTCTTATCCTGAAAGAACAGAAGAGCCTGGAGTCAAAGGTTAATCTACAAAGACCGTGCTCTTGTTCTGGCACCTACTGCAAGAGAGGTAACAGGACCGCTCATAATGCAGATGCCATCGGCTCGTTTGCTTTTTATTGCTTCTAAAAAGCACCTTGTCTTGTTGACCCCTGAAAAATTCTGAGATCAGAAACACCTACAAATCCCCTCACACTGAGGCTTCCAGCTTTTCAACAGCGGCAGATACCCTAAATTGCTCTGGAGAGGGAATCCCACAGCTTAAGTGATTTGAGAGTGTGGACAATTACTGTTCTCAGAAGCAGTTTGTAAAAAGCTCTCTTACTACCACATTCTATGTCTGCTGTATGAGTGAGCATTACAGACTGGAGATATTAGGAAGTATTTCTTCTCAGAAGGAATAGTTAGGTACTGTGAACAGGCTGCACAGGGGAGTGACGGAGTCAGCATCTCTGGAGGTGTTTAAGGAAAGGGTAGATGTAGTTCTTAGGGACATGGTGGTAGGTGGGCAGTTGGACTAGATGATCTCAGAAGTCTTTTCCAATCTTAATGACTCTGTGATTCTATGCACAGCTCTCACTCTCCAGGTGACAGAGAGCCCAAACCAGAAGTGACATCTGCCCCCTCACTTTGCCACAACACAGCTGTTCCCACCCTGGGACTTACCTGACTTCAGGCACACGCCTGCCAGGAAGGAACTAATCAATATCCAAAGTTACAGGGGCTTTCTCTCCTGACATTTTTATCTCAACAGCAGATGCTTTTAGGTGTATAAGGCTGAGCTGGAAAACTGCCTTGTTTTTCCTCATGCTATACTTGAATACAAACACTGGTTTGGTAATTAGGAGGTTCCTTTGCTTCTTTGCTTAAGGACCAAAACCTCAAAATTACCCAGAACTGCTTAACTCAGACTCTCTCCTGACGTGGCAGATTTAGAGAGGAATACATACTTTTCTTACTAGGAGGAGTGGGAGGAAGAAAACTGTTGGGTAAGAATTTCTAGTGTCACAGAGCTCAAACTACACCAAGACTTCCTCATGTGGCTTGTCAAGGTACAAGCCTCACACCAACACATTTACCTCACCCTCTACCTCTCTGTCACTACCCACATCCAACAGAATCAGAACTCATTAAGTCATTAAGAAATGTTTTATGCCTCCTAAAGACAAAGAGTTTTAAGCATTGTTGGTCTACAGTGGGAATATGGGGCTGAAACACAAAATATTGTGTTGGCTTTCTTTCAGAGTCTCCAACCCCAATAGCAGCCACAATGAAATGGTAAGACAGAAGTGACTGCTTTTGAAATTCCAGGGTAGCCAGTGCACCAGCACCTTCACCCAGCACTCCTGTGTGTTCAAACAGGAGCTTCATGGCCTCTGGATTAGAGATCAAACTGGAATTTATCTCCTGCAGAAAATATGAAGCTCTGCGTGTGTTTCTGTACCTTCCAGACAGAATTATGACTGAGCACAAACAACCAACAAGTTAACTATGAATCTGACAAAGTAGAGCAACTCCATTTGGAAAATAAGTCCCTGCAGTTCCTAATTGCATGACCATGTTTTACTCACTGAGGAGGAATACAAAACTGCTCTTCAGTCCTATTTCTGGACCTACATTCTTAGCACATCAAAATGAAGCAAATCCTGTTCAAGCAGGCTTGGGTAGAAAGGCAGCGACTTAGGAACAGGCAATGATAAAGGAATCCAAAAGTTACATAGTGCTGAAAAATTATCAAGCACTCTAACAGGGTTGGAGTGAAGTAAGAAAACTGGAATGATTCAGTGTCACCTCCAATTACTACATGGCATTTGAATAAAAGCCGACTGTCACCATTTCAGTGGACTGCAACAAAATCCATTTCTCAGTGACTTCTTTGGCACTGACTTTGTCTGCTGACAGGAAGGGACTATGCAAAAATTAAGCTTTGCCATTCCTGTGGCCAGTTTCTTGGATGAGGAACAAAATAAGATTCCAGCTGCACTGGTTGGTTGGTTTGCGGGGATGGCCTCAGAGCCTGGAAATTTGTTTGGCATCCCCAAATCAGAGGCAGCAGTCCCTCAATTAGACAGAAAGTAAAAAAATGAAACAGTGCACTCAGTTAAAGAGGGGAAAGATGTTTGAAACAAGCTCTTTGTTTAACCTTCTGCAGCCTGTAGAAGTGGACAGGCACGTCTTCCAACAAGCAGGACTCCTTAATGAACTTCAGCACAGCTTCCTTTGCACTCAGGCCTTGCTGTTCTCGGTGCATCTCTGGGGCATGTTTCAAGATGTAATCACTCCCCCTCTTCGCAATTATCTGAAGGAAAACAAACAAGTCAGCAACTCTTCAGTGAAGCCCACGAGAGGCAGCTGTGATCAACAGGAAAGCCAAGACTGGAGGAGGAGAAGGTTCATACATTCTCCCAAGAAGTTGTTCTCTACCCTCCCGCAGGACGAGCATTTCAAGCAGCCCAGATGATACAGGTCCAAGATGGCAAAATCATAACAGACTGAGACTACAGAGCTTGTGTCAGCCCTTTTCATTCTTAAGTGTTGGAATCAGTTTTCCTAAATCTTGGCATCCTTAAATGCTTATGGGCAGACAACAAATACAGCTCTGCATGCTGGCATAATCAGCAGCAACATCTCCAAACACTGCTGAAATGCTTTAAGGTCAGGGTGGGGTTTATTTTGTTGGGGTTTTTTTTGTTTTGTTTTGTTTTTTAAGACCAAAAACTACACATTAGGCTTATTTAGCATGTCCATCCTCAAAGGGGAGGATAACACTATCTCAAGTTATTTTCTGTCTGGAATGGTTTTCAGGCATACAGCTTTGCTAAGCAGTAGAGAAACCTGCACTGGACCTTTCATTCTTGCCCTGTGAACACCCACTTCTTGTTGTGCTTGGACACATGCTCTCTCCATGGAAAGCAGGGTAGCCCAGACAGATTAGCCCCATCCAGGCTGTGAGCAGCCATGAAAAGTAAGAGGGGCATTGGTTGAATTTGTTTCACAAAACCCCCTGCTACTCAGGGCATTTAAAACCAGATCCCACCAGTTACCTGTGAACATCTCGCCAGAAGCCAACTGTTCTTACCTCAAACAAGCAGACCAGGTCCCATCACTCAATTCCTATTTTCTTTTTAAATTAAGCCCATTGTTTATTTTGTTTACTAACACCTCTGCTCTCCCTTTGCATGCCACGTCAGATCAGTCATCCTACCATGATGAAAATTGGGCTCCATGAAGAACAACACTGATGCCATCAGCTGTGCAGTGTCAGCAGAAAGAAGTACCAGCTCCGCAGTTTAAAGTTGGTCTGCTCACCCCAGGGGCACCTGGCTTTTCTCAATAGTAGGAGAGCTAAGGCAGCTATCAACCAAATGATCTTCCACAGTGATCTCCAGCACGTGTTGGAAGAGAACAAATGGGAGGAGTACCTCCCCATAGCAGCCCAGAGGCAGGGAGAGAGGCGTCCCCATGGCTGCCAGATTTTGCTCTTTATAATGATAAATCACCCACATACTTGCTTGGGGCTAGCTCAGCATAGGTGAGCCAGGCTTAGCATCGGCCTTCACAATGTTTGCCAAATGAAAAATAGTCTGTGATAAGACTTAAATGCCCCATAAACTGCGCACACCAGACTCAGTTTTTCCAGTCCTCTGTCAGTTGCCCTGTAGCAGGATGAAGGCCCACCGTCGAGGAGAAAAGATCACTTCTGCACAACAAGGCAGGCTGGGACTCATGCATAAAGGAGATTCTACTAGCCGTGCCTGCCTGCCACAACCCCTGCTTCAAACCTCCTCAAAGCAGGGGACAGATCTAAATCAGCTTGCAGAGAGGGGTATGTCCAAGTCCTGGGAAACATCCTGCTCATCCAGATATCAGCAACAGAGGTGTCCATAACAAAGCTACCTTCTTTTTCTATTTTTCTACTTCGACAACAGCCTTCATGACCATTTCACCACAAGAGCAGAACGCCCTACAGGAAGTCAATTCTGACAGACCTTTTTTTCCTCAAACCTTTGCTCAACAATTAAGCCAACTCTGGGTCCTCTAAGCTGTTAGTAGATCTTGGAGGGCACAAGCCAAAGTACACATACTTAGCAATCAACACATAAAACCATTTCCAGGCCCTTCCCTTTTCTCTTACTGCAAATTCAGACCCAAATGAATAACAAAGTACGCACCAGAGGCACTTCACAGCAGTACTACTCGTAGGGCCTGAGTCTATATATCCCAGATGTAAGCATTACAGAGCCAGGACCAAAGGGCACGCTATACATGGCACTGTGGCCCTGTAGTTTTCAGTAGAGCTTTGGTTGTGCTGATTTTTCTGACATAATACTGCAAACACACTAGCCTTTAAGCCATAGAAGACTTTAAAAAAAGCCACACTGCCGGAGTCATTCATTTGACACCAACATGTTCCCTCACTCAGGAAGAGTACAACTACGCTAACTACCCACCCCATATAGCCCAAGAGGAACTGTCACCTACAGCCAGCAGAGACACAGAGGGCAGTTAACTCCTGAGGGAAGTTCAGGGTGACACTGTCACTCTGCCTGATCATCATGGTGTGAGCTGTGGAAGCTGAAGCTGTATGGTTGCAACTAGGTACCAGCATAACATATCTCCTCCTGAATGCACAGTACTGGCAGAAAGATTCCCTCAAACTTACCCACTGTGGGAAATAAGCCTGAGGTTCAAAATATTTCCCGGTATGGACCTCCTCCCTGTAGTTTCCCAAGTCTGCCTGTAAACTGTAGGCAGCCAGCAGGAAGTAGATTTCTTCTTTGTGATTGCACCGAGACATAAGTACTTGCTCCTTAAGATGGCAGTAGTAGAGCTGTCTTGCCACCTTATCACTACAAGACACAAAGGCAGGTTTACGTGAGGAAAAGAAGAAATGTGAGGCTTATTTAGGGCCTCTCAAACCTATCTTCCTCATGAGAAAAGGGATCCCTGATATGTGTGATACTGCCATGATACAGTTAAGTGCACGTGGGAAACCCCAAGCCAAGATGAAGGACTTCTCACACAAGTATTGTATAAACATGGGAAAGAATAGCCTCTATCTTGAGGAGCATGAGATCTAAGAAGGCAGGGTGGAGGGTAGATGAAAGAAAAATCCCATCACACCTGTTTGGAGGCTGACTACATCAAGCAATTCTGTTACTCTGGAAAGCCTATAGCAGTCAAGAGAATTGACTCCCTTGTATTCCAGTCCTGTTTCTTACACACCTGTCCTCCTTTCCCCTCTAAACCTGGCACTGCTTTTTCATTTCACCTTGCCTTAGGCTCAAGGTGCTTTTCAACAGCTAATTCCCTGCAAGGTAGATCAAAAGACGCAGGGGCCCTGGGCTTGTTTTGGACTTCTTCCTCAGGCTGCTAAACAGGGATAGTCTGATAAAGCATGTGGACCACTGATAATGTACACACTCTTTGTAAGAGCTCAAGAGAAGCTTGCTGCTGACATGTATGTATAGATAAAGTGCTGGACACTACAGTCTGCATGTAAAAGCACGTGTGTATAAGTACCTCTGCACTGTTCCACAAACTCCTCCTATTAAATGACTAGTGCAAGAGAAATTAGCTTGTGATGCTAAGGGATACATGGGATGGGAGAACTCAACTGTTGAATCCCTTTAGTTTAGTAAAACTAAACAAAGAATACCTTATAGCCAAACAGACTCCAGAAGAAAGACTCGCCTGCATCCAAAAAAAAAAAAGAACAGGGGGGTGGAGGGGGCAGAGGAAAAAAAAAGTCTTTGTTCAAGATGAGAACAAATGCCAAAAATTAAGTAAAGATTTTAATCTACTGGAATGATCCCAGCTCTTGGCTTGCCCTGGGGTCACAGCCACGCCAGCAGCGCTGATGCAAATCAACTCTGTCAGTTGTTCATTTCCAACTACCTCATCCTTTGTTCTGTACCATGCAGTGAGGGTGGCTGTGTTTTGAGGGCAGCCTATATTCCACGTGAATGGATTGCACTCAAATGCAAAACTCTCTAACTTATGAAGTCATTTCTTTTGTCTATTTATGAAAGTCTGTTTCCAGGAGTACAGGGCACAGATACAAAAACCTGAACTAAAATTATTGGCATGGACTCTGGAACATAAATAGCTGGTTTTGGTATACTCATCTGACGCCTTTCATACAGTCAAAAGATGCAACTGAAAGACAGCTAAACACATTTCAACACTGTTTTAATTCAACCTGCTCTCTAAACACAGATGGGAAAGTGGTCACCATCTTTCTAGGAACCTAGGGATAAGGAGTGTGAGATGGGGAAAATAAACATGGTTGAGTGAGGAAATCTGCTAAGTTCTTTCTTAAAAAATAATTAAAAAACCACCAAGAAAAAAAACCTCCTCGAGACAATTTTTAAAGAAACATTAACAAAGAAACACAACACACAATTACTACCACAAAAAAGAACATACCTTATTACCCTTCCATTTTCTACATAGTACTGTACTCTGAAGAATGCAACAAAAGGAGGGCTGAACTTCTCTGTTCCCTAGAGCAGAGACAGAAGACACGTTAAATAACATTCAGCATCCAGAATTTCTCTTAGCCTCTTTTAACACTCTGCTGTCCTCAAGCTTGCTCCTGATACTGCTTTTCATTTGCCAAATTTAGCCCTACCGCAATTTTGGGGAGGATGTGACTATCACTAGGACTCAAATAGATGAGATGTCAAATTTAGACAGGCAGAATGGCAGAACACCCTAAGGAGAGTAGAAGAGTTTGGATGAGAGAGGATAAGTTAGGTAAAAGATCCACAGTACAGACTGGGGATGCCCAGCCTGGCTCAAAGTTACCTAGCTCAGCACCTGGCAGCACCCTGTACACATTAGTGCTGAACACAGCAAGTTTACCACAACCTTCCCCAACGCATCACGCACGCAGCAGGCAGCGTGCCATGCTTGCACTGTTGCAGTCTTTCCAGCACACACCTAGAATTAACCACTTATCTCTGCTCCACACCACATCATACAGCAGGGACACACGCGCTGTTGCAGGAGCTGCTCAGCCAAGCTCTACTGCCTGAGGCTGAGGTGCACCAGCCCGATATGAAGCCTTTGCCTCCTGTTTGGCAGGGCTAATGGTTAGTTATTCACTGCTCCCTACAGCCACAGACCAAAGGGAGACATCAATGTCTGCTTCACATTTGAGATGTCTATTAGGAGAAAGCCAGAAAGATATCTGTTGTTTTTACTACAGTCTTCCCTTCAGACTTACAGTCTTGTTTAAACGTGCGCAGGGGATTTGGTGGGAACTTCTTAACTTATTAGCTCATTCTCATCTTTCCTTCTTAGGCACTCACTTCTAATGTTTATACAGGCCATTTTGTTTCATGGGGGGGAGCTTCAAATCTTTGCTGGTCAGATTCATCTCACTGCTCTGCATGGCATGTCATGCACATCTGATGCTAACAGTAACTTCATGACCATCAAATGTTTGCTTTGTTGTTTGTTTGTTTTTTACTGGAACTCGTCCATAGTCATCCTATTTTAATCAACAGGACCAAAACAGTAGTCTTCAAAATTAAACACCTGTCTTACTTTGCTAGTTTCTTTCTTCCATTCCTTTGAGAAGTATTTGCTAAGCTTCTGCTCCAGGTCTATAAAAACATATTCGTTATCTGAAAGACAAGAGAGAAAATTGTTTAATGTTAAAGAAGTAGGAATTCTTATTCATGAAGTACTAAGATGACATTACCGGTTGTTTTCAACCAATACACTTGAAAACAAAAGCTGACCAGGGAATAGACAGAGGCAGGGAAAAGATTAGGCAGTGGGACTCAGAGCATATACTGCTCCTGACGGTATGAAGGAAACTTAGCTATACCTCAGATGCTGAGCTGGAATTTCCTAAACTGCCACAAATGCTGAATCCTTCCTTTACGAGTCAAGGAGTCACTTACAGAAAGAAAATAGCTTACCAACATGACCATGCTATCAGTGTACTGGGGTAATTTTAATTAAACACGTAAGCCCTATCCAATCTTCTACTTTACCACCATGTTTTACCATGGTCCAGAATGACATAAACAAGTAGACAGGGTAAGGTATTTGACAGGTTTAATCTTCTACATATGAACGGGATCCTATGAAATGGTGAGGAGGATCAAGTCCAGATGTTCTCTTTGTAAAGTTTGGTGTCTCCTGCTCACACCTAACTTCTTTCATAGAGCAAAAAGATGGATGAAAGGAAGGAAAACCTGATGTACATCGATGAACTGAGGCTTGTTCTCCTCCTGGGTGAGACAGAGCAAGAACAAGAGCCAGTCTGAGCAGCTCATCATCTTGAAACAGCTTTGTGCTGCTTTCAAAGCCAGTGTTTTGTAGGGCTCCTTACCACTTATCAAATACAAACAACTCAGACAATGACTTTTTTTCTCAAGCCTTCTCAAATCTCATAAAAAGAGATGTGTAAATGCCAGCTGAGCAGATTCACCTGAACAGTCAAGAATTATCTTGCCCTGAAAAGTGTTACTACAAGTGACATAAGTCTCAAACTGAAGACTTTGTTCATAAGAAACATGAAAATAGGGAAAGAAAAAAAAAAAAAAGGAAGAAAAAACTTCACAAACACTCCTCTGACCCAAACACCCACCTGGAATTCCAGGCTTTGGCTTTTTCTTCCTGATGATAAACAAAAAAAGGAGGAAGAAAAGAGGTGAATTGTCTCCAAAAGGAGTTTACAGCCAAATGAAAACCTGCACTAGCAACAATACTGCCGATGGAGAAATGGCACAGGTTGGCATTATAGCAGGTATTCAAGGAGCAATGAGCTACTCCACAGCCATCTGTGGCTTGCCCATGACAGGCAGCTGGGAGAGGTATGTTGGCCCAAACCACTCATGCTTCTAAGTCCGTAAAGATCAAGTAACACTGCCTTGAAAAGGCTGCCAGAAATCCTAGCCAGCTCTACCATATAGTGTACCAATAGTACAGCTATTTGTTACTCATATCCCACAGTCCCTTCCTGTCTGTCTTATTAATTAGGTTAGAGACATTGCCCCAGGAAGATCCAGACACTAGGAATGGGAACTTCAGGTCACTAGTGGGATTTGCATGCAAATCCCAAGAAGGGACCAAGCTGAAGGAGGAGGGCACCCCAAGCTCTCCCTGGTGGTCCTGCTCCTCCTCAACCCAGTATCCTCCCGCTCCTCCCTCCCTGCAAGAATGCTACACTGCATTCCTGCTTTAATGAAGTTAATATTGCTGGAATGTCAACCTGTGGTGTAAGCCTCCCTCTACAAAAACAAAGAGGCATTTCCCTCTTCAGCACTACACGGGTTGTGGGTTTTTTCCTTAAACTGGATTAGTGGTGAAACTTAAGAGATCTCTGTCTGATGCTGAAACTGTTTCTGGCTTGAAAACAAGCTTCTCTCTAACAGAAATGAGGACATGGATTTGCATTGCCTCACAGCAGCACTGTAAGGTATCATATGAAAATGCACAGATGGCCACCTTTCCAGGGCTGGATAATCAGCGTGTATGAAGTGTCCTTGCTTCGCTGGCCTTGCATGAATGGCAACAACCAAAGGAGCTGGTCTGGAAGCATGCGTGTATGCCAAGATGCAAATCATGCAGTCATTGACACTGCACTCATCACTCTCTCAGCACTGGTGGCGAGCTTAAAAATACATCACACTGGCTTCCTTTAAAAGTTTCCTGTTCAGTCAGTAAGTTTACAGCAGGAGGGCAAATACAACTGTCCTTTGCTATAGCACTTATTTTCACCCAGATGCTGCTAAAAGCCTCATCACAACACCACTGCTCTCCTGAGAGTCAAAAAAACAGAGGCCAGGAGAAGAACAGAGGAACAGCAGGAAAAGCTGGTGTTAGGAAAGCTGAAAGACAGACAGAGAGAAAGACAGGTGGAGAGAAAGAAAGGGAGAAAGAAAGAAATACAGAGAGAAAGAAAGAAAAAGGAAAGCAAAGAGGCCTCACAACAAACTGAGACAGACAGAAAAATAAAAGGAGGCAACATTAAGAAGCGCAAAATAGTTTGGCTGTCAGGAACTGCTGAGATAATGGCCCAGTCATTCCTGACAGTGAGAACATACTGCAGGTATTTTGTGTTCCCATCTTAAAGCTAGCATACAAGGCATGCCCAGGCAAAACTCTATGGACTTTTGGCGGAGGATTCTTCTCTGCAAGAGGAGCTGCAGAACCATTCCCAGCATTCCTCATCCAGGAGAAAGCATACTGTTTGCAGTCCTCAGACAGGAGAGCACCTTACTAGATGGCGCACTGATGGTGAAGTGGAGAAACTGACAACAGGTGCAGGCCAAGGAATGCTACACCAGTGCAGAAGAATTACCTGTAGACAGAGAGGTCCTGACAGAGTTAACCAGCAAGCTCCCTGCTAAGCACTCAAGTAAGGAGGACTGGAAGCTATTCTTCCCTGGGTCTGGCAAAATGAGCAGTCAGAGCTGTAATAACCGAAGGAGGCCTTGCCTTGAGGCAAGGGAGCCGAAGCAGAGGGATTTGGTTTTGTAAGAAAGCCAACCTGACAAACTGGTATGAGCACAGCAAAAGACATAGTAGCAGGATCCAAGAGGTGAATGCTTGCTTCTTTCCAATCAAAAGCTTCTATCTGCTTGGGTCAAGCAAGGTTTGATCCTAGGAGAAGCCCGAGATTTAGGATTATAGGGATTTGGATTACAACAACAAAAGAGACCTGGCTGCTCTTTGTCTGCTGACAAATAGTTTTGCTTTAGAAGACTGAACTGTGCTACTCGATAGACGTTCTGATAACAAGAGGGAAAACTCTTGCAGGGCACCAGATAAGACTGACGTTGCAGGAGGAGCTGCAATATAAGATCCAGCTGCTGAAACCTATGGAGCCAGGAAGAACTGCAGGGTCTTTCACAGAACAAATCACAAGAAAAAATGTACTTAAGGAGCAGTAGAACACAAGGTATAGCCTGCTTGATGACCTGTGACAAAACTTGAAGAGCAACATATCCCAAGCTCCATGTTGGTGCTGTTTTGCATTACCATGTTCTTCTGAACATCATTTTCAAAGGGGTAAACTTCTTCCTACAAATGCAAAGGTTTTTATTCCCCTTTACAGTTGTCTGAAGTGCTTTCAGTTTTGAAGCGAGGGGGAAAAAAAAAAAAAAGCAAAAGAGCAATAGAAGTGAACAATTCCATCCTCTCACCGTTGCTGTTGCCTTAAATCCTGAAGCTTGTCCTCAGGATTTGTAACAGTTGGAAATTAAGGAGAGCCCCAAATTCTCTTATCCTTTAAGCAAGGAATGCTGGAAGACATGCTCCAAGACCTAGAGCTTAGATCTCACAGCAAGTACTGTTTACAGCTTGCATAGTGCTTAGTGGTGCTATTTTCATTTTTGCCACACATGGGGATTAAACTTCTGTTTATGATTAAGGAGCCCAACGTCTCCCCCTCACACACATACTTACTATGAGACCAACTGAGCATTAGCGTATCTGTACAATGTCTGCAGGTCAAATGGTCTCCTAATCCATATAATCCACCCAGTGTGATTGGTTACAGTTCTGCAGAAATGCCATAATTTTCATTTTCTTGCCCCCGCTGACAGTCGGGGTTTTGTTGACAAATTAACAGCAAGGTAATGGATACAGGTGGATTAGAATACCTTGTTCTGCATGTGGCAGCATCCGACTGTCAAAAATAAATACACAGTAAATCTGTGAAAGGACAGTTGTTTCTTAAAGATAGCATTTTAGAGCTGCAGCACCAGGAGGTGAAAATGTGATGTAGAAGAGGAATATGCTCTGCTAAGAAACACAGAAGCTTCCTCTCTACTTTTTGGACACCCAGCCCACCTAGACCTGCAGCAAACCTTCCATTCACTAACTACAGTAAGCACACTGAATCCCTGCCTGGCAAAGGCACTAGGCTTCACCCACATGACAACTACAGAGAATGCAAAACTTACCCAGGCCTCCCCACAACCCAGACAGGCTACATCCCTTTCAGGAAATGAAACGAAAACTCCCTGAAAAACTGACCCAGGGTGACTCGAGGGTTACTCCCTAAAGCCCTAAGATGGAGAGCATTATGTCTGCAATAGAAGCAAGACCTTAGGTACTGCTGTCAGCAACAGATTTATTTGTTGGCCGGGACAGGGAAGGGTGTGGAAATTAAGTTTGGGAACAGAAAATGAAAGACTTCTTTTGCTACAGCTCCAAGTAAAGACTGAAGGCAGGTAACAGAAGAGAGCAGCAGCACACAGGCCAGGTTTGCCCCGTCTCAAAAGAGAGCTGCAGCTTTCTTAGTGGCTTTGGACATTTGTGCTGAGAAAATGACTCCAGATGCTTCCCTCCCTCCTGTTGTCTGGCACTGAAAACCCAGACAGTTTCTTAAGAAAAGTAACAAAAAAATTATGTTCTTATCATCTTGACACTTGCCTGTACGGAGGAAGTGCCAAGGTGAACACACAGTCTTCAGCCAAGTGGCTTTAGAAGTTGAGCTACAGTAAGCAAGATGAAGAATAGCCAGGAAAACAAAACAAAAAGAGAGGTCCTATTCAGGCTACTGGGCTTCTACAATCCTCTTCTTTGTTATCTTTCTAAGAGTACTGTGAAGAATTAGCTTATCTAAAAAGGAAGAGCGTTTTTGTGAAGCCAGCAAAGATTGTTTATGTCTAAAGCTATAGGCAGTATACTTTTGAGCTGTTAAGTAGCACTGCTTTATTAAGATAGTTGAATTGGGGTATTTATACTGTATTTACAACAGAGAGGTATCTGCCAGAAGCGGGTACTTTAGGGACAGCCCTTACACTCAGAGAGAGAAGGAAAACACAGAAGATGGCCAGGAAAGAAAAAGCAGAGTTCAGAAAGTATGGAATACGAAATATACAACGAGGAGGGGAAAGTGAAAGCAGGAGAAAAGCATCTAATTTAAAGAAAATGGGAACTGAGTTATTCTGTCTTGCAGGGAAGGACAAGAACTTGAATTTCATGTGAGACTCCCCACAAGCAGAAGAGGCAAAAACTGGCATTACAGAATGCTGCAGGGAGGGTGAGGTGATTCATGGAAACATAGTCAATCTGTTGAAAAAGCTAAGGCCATTCGGGTCTTCCTCACTGGAAGGGGAATAAAAAACTGTGCTGGTTTACATCCACAGATATATGTGTCAGCTACTGGTTTAGTTATGTCAATGGAACCTCCTGGAGACTCTCCAAACGTTAGGGAGATTAAACAGCTTACTCCCATCTTAGCTTCAATGCTATTCTCGGAAAAAATGAAAAAGATTTTAGAGAAAGAGCAGAAAGGAAAATGAGAAAACTTAAGAAACAACTTTCTCCCACATACTCATAAGCAAACAAAATAAACCTCACTCAAGATTCATAAAGTTATTCTCGTTTCACTGAGATAGCACCTAGAGATGCTGCAGTAAATAGTGAAACACCTGAGACAAATTTTAGAGGGATAAGTCCATTCACATTTTAGAAATACGGGAATGCAGAATAATTGGGCAAAAGATTCATTACTGTTTTCTAAGAGACTGGGAGGTGTTGATGTTGATGCATGCTGTCCTAGAAATGTAATACCTCCTATCAGTTTGCTACTTTAAGTTTAAGGCATCATCTCACACTGTCACCTGGTCAACACCAAGACAAGGACCAGCAGACTAGACTTCAATTCACGTACTACGACATTTTATGTTTCCCAGATGATATTTCAAAGCACAGTTTTCTTACTCCTCACGTATTTGGTCCCCTCAAACCATTCAGGTTTCCTCTCCCCATTCTTCAGCATTCTTTGCATGTGACTTGAGAACATAAATAACATTTCCAGCCCCAAATTCCTTTTAAAATTCACCTCCTGTCCAACTATTGGCAGTTTTGAAGTCAAACAGTGACAAATATGTTGGTGAGCAAGTTAGCTGTAGGGGAGAAAGAAAACTCCACAAAGAGGTAGAATATAAGAACAAAGGAAGAGAACAAAAGGGCCCCCTCCTTCTCCCAATTTGTCTGCCCACATACCAAAGATCAAAAGAGCTCTGAGAAGCCTGTGCATAATCTACATACTTTGTGACCTTATTACAATCGAATTCCCCACAGGCATGGCCAGTGTGTATATACGCACACACTGAAAATACACACACAAGCAGGTCTGTGGCAGCTTGCCAAGTCATTTGTTCCGTGCGTTGAGTTTGCTTACTTTTAACAATGCTGAGGCCAAAGAAGTGAGGCTCTTTAATCTTCACTAAATCACAAACTTGCTGGAAGAGCTCCTGTCCGGTGGCTTTGACCTGAAAGAAACAACCAATTCAACGTTACAGGCGGCTCACACACCTGAATGGTCCAATTCTCCTTCCTTACACTGGCCAATACATTTTTGGATACCAAGGCAGAAGAGCTCTCAAAGAACAAGGTTTGTTTTCTGTATTATCATCGCAGAAAAATCATCAGTGCGTTACTTCTGTTCCTTCACACTGCAAAGCGTCTCTGCTCAGGAAAACATGAATTCAAATCTCCTATTTATTGGCATTGTTGTTTAAGGAGAATTCTGGAGTGCTCGTTTTGTGCAGTGCTACTCACAGGTGCTCTCAGGGGAAGAGTGTGTAAACACAGAAATCAAAACACTTCTCTCTTGTATAAATGTTTTCAGAGGTTAAGAGAAACAACAAAACTTTCATTCAGGAGAACTAAAAACAAAAGTACACAAAGAAAGCCAAGACTGCATTCCTACATTTACCTGAAATGCCTTGTGGGGTACAGATGAGGTTGCTCTCTACTCCACACAGAACAGCTTATTCTATTTCCCACTGACTTCTGGTCACACAACAATTAACATCTGCATTTTCAGAAGCTGACACCAATTCCCTATGGGTTTTTTTCCTATTTCCTTGTCACATGGAGACCGGTCCAGCACAAACCCTCTTAGCAAGGTGGTGATACAAGCTACTTGCATGCGGCAAGGATGTGTGCAGCAACTGGAAAACTTCCCCATTAGGTGTCCTCTTAGTTAAAGCCTTATTTCTCTCACCTCATCACACCACCTCAGGAGCACAACTCAACAGACTAGCAAAATCCCACAAAATCTCCAACCCTCAAGAGACATGGGAGGAGTTCTGGGACAGAACAGCTGCAGAGAGCAAAACAGTACTGAGACAGACAAACATAAGTGCTGCGTGGGTTACAACCAGCTGCTATGAAACCAGCCTCAATCTCTGAGCTGTTCTGTGCTTCTGTTAGGCAGTGCCAAGCAGCAGCAGCAGCTGCCATCCTGAGGTAGGAAGCAAAGTAAACAGGGCAGAAGTCTATCTCTGAACTTGTCTGCAATGTAATCATTGCCAAATAAATTGCCACTATAATTTCTCAAGTGCTTTTAGGGCTGGCATGCCACGCTGCCCAGAAGCAGGTTGCACTCTCCTCCCTGCCCCAGGACATACCATGTCACTAGACACGGACAATGGGAAATGAGTTCACTGACGTATTTTGTTTGCTTGCTTTGTTTTTTCTTCTTGACAATGCACTCGCAACCAGCCACTCACTAATGCTTTACCCAAAGCTTTGAAGCCTGCACTACACCAACATGTGCATGCCCAACGTGTGCTTTAGGATAAGAGGCAATAACACAATTCAGTAGGACCCCAAACAGTAGGGGTAGGGTCTCACACCTAAAAGAGGCATTTGCTCAGCTGCCAACAACGTGCAGTTGTAACTGGCACCGAAATCTGCCTCGTTTCTCAAGAAATTGAGCTCTGTACATGTTCTGCTTTCTGGAAGGACTGGGAAGAGGTGACCTACCTGTAGGCAGAATGATTATGTACATACAACAGTCACGAGAAGCACAGGACTATGTGAAAGCTATATAAATAGGTATATTTTGTGACATCCTTTCACACCTAAGGGAAGAAAAACCTGCTGGAAGATGCTTGCTCCTAGGGAACTGAACACTTCAACATTTTGTGACACTCACCTTGAAAGCAGCAATTTAATGATGCTTCTTGCAAAGCAGGTATGCGAACTACCACCTTGTCCTTCTGGCATTTTCCTACTGTATCCAGTTTTACTCCCAAACTTCATTCCTATGCAATACTGATAACATGTGCAATCTCTGTTTCCTCCTCCTACATTCCCCTGTTAGAATCATCAATATTTCCTTCAGAATTTACCATTTTTTGTGGTTCTGTTTGGCCTTTCCTCCCTTTGCACATGGTTTGTATGCCAGATTCCATTCCAAACACACTGTGCATCATTCCTTCTGCTGACAGGGCCTGATAATCAGCTTTGTTCCTTGTCAGACTGGACTAAATTTCACAGCATGAAGAAACCCAAAATAAAATCACGTGCCAGGTTACGTGTGCTACTCCAGAGTCATTCTGCACACAAATATACATACATGTTGGTCACTCATCTCTATTCTAGCAGTCCATATGCTTTAAAGCACCAGCTCAGATACTCACAGAATGATCAGAAGACTTCAGCCTTACACCTGCTTCCCCTCAACACACAGGATTATGCCAGACTTTTTTTTTTTTTCCCAAGTATCTGCTCACATTCCTACCTCTCCTCTACCAGCTAGGCAACAAGCAACAAGTGGGGGCACTTCTGAAAAACCTAAGCACTGGTGGAGTGACTGGCTATACTGTTCCTCTCAGGAAGCAGTCTTACCTTCCCTGGTCTAGGTCTCTGCTCTTTTTTCAGTTGTTATCACTGAAGAAACTTCTCAGAAATATTATGGAGACAGTCACAAAATCTAGTTGATGCTGACCAGTGGGTTCAAAATGAGGTAAGCCAGCACACTGGGAGGTAAATAAAACTGAACAAACTGGAAGGTGCTCCAGTTCTTTGATGTAACTGATAGAAAGTACTTAAAGAACAGTGTTCTTTCTCACCATTCCCTCAAATCAACCAATATAACCCCCATGGTAGGCACCTAAATTGATACAGATGTGATGAAGCTCCCACTTTTCACCCTTCAACTTCAGAAACTATGAAAGGCACAAAATGAATCCATCTAAAAGAACAGGCTTCCATCTACATGTGACCACACAAAAAACATATAGGAAAACTCTTATCTGGAAGGATGGAATTTGTATGAGAAGAGGAGAAAGGAATTATGTGCATAAACCCTTCTCTTATCAGGGAAAGGATCTATAATTTATTCTGCTGGAAGGATAACGATTTCTACCTACCTCACTGAGCTCCAAGCTTATTTAGTATTTGCATTCCACATTGAGGAGGTTAAAAGGCTTTGGAAACATTAAGTAGTGGCATTATTATTCTAATAAATGCACAGGCTATCATCTGTGGTTGTGCTAATTAAATTTGTGTTCTACTAATATTACTGGAAAATTGCCTTGATGTTCCTTTTAGAAGATCTCTCCAGCTGCAAAATCTTGATTTTCCTTGCTGTTTTGAAGGGGTGTTGCGGTAAAGAACAAAGCCAAATGAAAAGCTGGGTTTGGTGACTTGCCCAGTTGTAAGAGGTCATGTTTCACTCTCTATGCAATTAGGACACAACTGTGTTTTGAGAACTCATATTTTGACCCAAGCAGATATTCTCTTTCACACCCAGGTATCTCCACATGCTTTTGCAACTTTATGGCCACTGAAGCACAAAACAGCAGAAGTGAGGAGGAAAAAATGTCTTAAAAGGTCTACAGATGGATGCAATGACACAGATTCCTCTGGGGAAAAGGGAAAGCAATACTCAAGGACCCCTAGCTCTTTGCAGGAGCTGCAGGAAGGCAGGTGGGAACAGGGACATGCTGCCTTCCCTCCATCCCCACAGCACTCAGTGTGAAAAAATATTCTTTATGTTTTATTAAGCTGCTGCAGCCCAGGGCAATTCACAGTCACATTTTAAATATTTACTATAGTTATTACTGACTGCCTGAGACCGGGCATGGGACCTCCCTACTGCACCGGGACACTGCCCAAAGACCCTGAAGCTTGCGCAGCCCCACAGCTGTCATATACTCTTGGGACAACGCTCAGCCAGATCTGTGATACTACAGTTAAAATGCTGGCCAGGTACCAGAGGTGGAGCAAAGAGACCAGAAAGGGCTTTGGGCATCTCTGGTTGACCCTCTGCTCATTTCATGCTGAGTCAAACCAAACAGCAACACCATTAGCCCTGCCTGTGCACTATACTTCTGCACATGAGTCTGTACCTCAAGAGAGGCAACGCAGGCTCTGCTATCTCACATCTTTAGCTTTACTGATAAAGGCTATAAAAAGGTGAGATTTAGGGTCAGTCTCAACAGACCATTACCATCAGCCTTCGCACCCGCCTCTAGGAGCTTAATTAAACTCTCACGCTGTGGCTTGCACAAAGCCAATATACTGCAGAAATCTTTCAGGAGGCAGCTGGGCTGAATTTGAACAGATGACCTGCAAGCAGAGAGCCCCAGGTTTTGTTACTGAAGTCGTGTTCTGACCAGCCCTTGTGGAACTTTCTGTTAACCATGCTGTACTTAGGAATAACAGGTAGGAAAATTCCTATGTGGATTTTGAAGATTAGCATGCATGCCATGTTTTCAGCTGAGTGCTTAGAACATCTCACCTCACCTGTCTTCCCTCTCTCCCCTTCCCAGGGAAAAACAAATAAAACCAACGGAAAAAAAAAAAAAATCTCACCAGTGCATATGCAAACACCTGCACACAGTCACAGGGGAGCACTCAGCTCTGTCACCTAAGCTGAAGGGCCACTGCCAGTTTGGTTTCTCACAGGCTGAGGAGTGAGCCGCATTATACAAGGAAGCCACTTGTACTGCAGTGAGCACAGGGCTGTACAGAGCAGGCAGCCAGCAGGGCTCTGCCAGTGCTCCGCCCCTGCTCCTGCACACGTGCTTGTGTATTAGAAGAGCTCATCAAAGAAATGAAACGACTTAGCTGCGGTCAGTGTGTGTACAAGTACTCCAAGGTGGGGAAAAGAAGCTACAGAGGTCGTTTATTCTGCTTTAGAGTCTTTCGAAGACACTGACAGGCTCTCAAAGCAGAAATAGCTGAAACACCAGAGTAAATGGTTGTTATTAGGTGTGCTTGCTAAATCATCAGGACATTTCAGGTTCAATTTGAAAAATTTCTGGTTTATTAATTGTGGAAAAAACAGCGTGGACACTTAAAAGGAAAAAAAAAAAGAAACAAAACCACAAAATAATAGCAGAAATAGAACAGAGGTTACCTCCACCCCAGAAGTTTTGAGTAACTCTACTAATATTTTGAAACCACCCAATTAGAAAATGGAGCGCCAATTACACTAAGCTGGCTAATAGCCTTTGGGTCAGCAGACCAGGCTTTGAGAGAACAACAGGAGCTAAGAAAGCCAGCCCTGGCCCAGAGTGAGACCTCCTGGCATCCCTCGAGAGCCACTCACCCCCACAGTCAGGCTGAGCTGCTCCCGGTCGGGCAGGAAGACGCAGACGTTGCGGCCTTCGGGCTGCATCCTGCCAGACAGCAGTGCCCGGCTCATGGCGGGCAGCTCCGCGTGGCCCTGCCAGCAGCACCTGGTGTCTCTTCTCTGCTGCAGATGGGCTTCAGGCTCCCTTCATCCCACGCACCTGCCAGGAAGGGGAGAGCATCAGAGAGGCTGTGGTGAAGCCCTGCTGTTGCAGCTCTGCCCCACTGCTGGGGGAAGTTGGCTGCGCTGTGCCGAGAGAGCAAGTCCCAGGGGCACCCAGCTCAGCCATTTTACAAGGCCACTGTCAATGTTTCTGACAGCACTGTGGCACAAACAGGGCAGAGACGACCTTTACATAGCCTGAGAGGCACAGCAGAGTGCCATAAAGCAATCAGATCTCTCCTTAGAATAAGGAACCCAAAACAAGATTGAGATGTACGTCAGCAATGAGACAGACGATACCACAGGCCACTGCCTGAAAAAGCCCATGAGGGAGAGGGAGTGCCACCTTCTTCAACCAGGACATCTTGCTGCCACCTGAAGCCAAGAGTTACGACAAGCTCTCAGTGCGGAGCACTTCATCTGAACCACGAACCCTTCCACCCAGCTCTACTCCCTGGGAAACCACCACCCTCATATCCACGTGAACTCATCAGCTCCCAAGGCTGAGCCAACACTCCACATTTTTTGCTTCCTCCCAAGGGTCAAACCCAGGCAGCATGGTATGGTTGTCCTCAGTTTCGGGAAAAACTGCTGGAATGGCATCAAAAATACTGCAGCCTGGGAGCTACACAAGCACCTTAGAGCCAAAACTACGATAACCACAGAAACACAAGAGGGAAACTGAAGTCATGCACAGAAGCACAACAGCACATTATCTCCTTCCCATTACAAGAGGAGGTTACACAGCACCCCCCACAGCTACCAGTTGCTACCTTTCTACTGTTGGCCACCACACATATTTTCTGTTTTGTTTTTAAATCACATACAAGGCCTGTAGGTATCCTTCTACAATTGTAAAAGCTGCTCCATGCACCTTCTCCCTTGCTTGAGCTACCGTAAAAAATATTGCTTTATTAAGAGGCATTGTATACAAGTTCTTTCTATAGAAACTCTCCTTTGAGAGTGAAGCACACAGAACTTGCATTTACTGTATTAATAAAGGAGGGAGTACCATTGAAGAACCAAGTTATTATTAATTCCGACTTTGAAGAAAATTAGTAAACGCGAACTAGGATCTTTGAAAAGGATGTTGCTCTAAATTATAAGCATGTAGAAATGACACATTTGACTTCCCAGATGAGGAGAGGTGAAAACTTCCAAGTAACAAAATATTTGGAGAAAACTCCTCATTTGTCCTCTTACTGATATAATTATACTGATGAGCTCTCCTGGGTTCCAGGCTACACACTATGAACAGCTGTATATAAATACTAGATCTCTACAGAATGACTTGAGGGTGATAGGTCACTTTTTATTGTCATCTGATGTCATATGCTCCATAAACTTTATGGATAGTATAAAGAACTCAGGGTTGTGAGCTCAGGCTTTCCATTCTAAGTAAGTTTGCTTCAGTTATCAAACCACTGCACTATGGCCCATGTCCTCACTCAGAAGGGGAGATCACATCCACAGACATCCATTCACGCAGCCTGTAACACAAGTAAGAAAAGGCAAAGAAGTAACCATAAGAACAAACTGACTTTTTTCCCCTGCAGTTAACTCAAGAAACTGAACCCTATTTCCTCATACCCACAGTTAATCAAGGCTTACAGAAGGCTCAACCTATAGTGTCACACTGTTCTCTTAACATTTCAAATGGACAACAGTAGACTGTAAGAGATGGGAAGTAAGAAAGAGAACCTGTGTTAGCAGAGGGTTAGACTAGATGGTTTCCAGTGGTCCCTTCCAGCCCCTACAATTCTGTGAACCTTTGAAAGAACAGGGAGATGCTTTTTTCAATATTTTAAAACAAACAAGCTCTTCTACCCTGCAGCAGGTAAGAGGTTAAATAAATGATGTCCTTAATCTGAAGGGGGAGGTCAAACACAAGCCTAGATCAGCTTTCTCTTCTTCAGAGGTATGCTAGAATGTGATAAAACTTAATGAATCATTAACTTGCTAGCGCTGCACACTTACACTGAAAAAAAAAAAAGGCCAAGAATAACCGCCCAACCAAAACAAGTGGTCAGAAGGAATGCTCTTACTTAAACATACACAATTTCAGACTGCCCATATGCCATTCTTTTGTTTACCACAGATTCCAACCTCTTAACCTCAATTAAACCCTAAAAGCTCTAGCAAATGCACTGCAGATGAATTAATAAAAGCTAAAGTCAATCATTGGCCTATGGGACACCCTACAGTTTGTTTGTTTTTTGGGTTGTTTTTTTTTTTTTTGGCTTGTTTGGTTTGTTTTTTTAAATAACATCCCTCCATGATTTTGCTCCCAGAGAAGTCCATTTTGAGATGTAATTGCTCAGCCAAAGGCCTGTCAGTGAAACAGTCAACAATGCTTTTTATTCCTACTCTTCTGGTGTCAGTCAGGAGTCTTTTTAGTGCCTAAAGTTTATTTAGCATTGTTTATTTTATTTTACCTAAACACACGTGCACCAGAGCTTTGGACAATAAGCCTGCCATTAATTTCAACACTACTCTGATTAAACAGCTCAAACGTGGCTGTAAAAACTAATTAGCTAGAACCCTAATCTTCTGCTCCTCTATCCATGGCCCCACAAGCTGCCACCCAGCAGCATAGCAGAGCTACAGCATTTGCTTGGTGAAAACAGGAATTGATGGAGTTAGCAACAGTAGTAAGAGCAAGAGGGTCCTTTGGTTCCCTCTGGAGGTGGGGCAGATTGTTGCATTTCTATAGTAAGCGTGAAATCCACCTTTTTTTCCTGTTCTAAGGTGGTGAGGAGAAAAGGGTTACAAGAAGTAGTACTTCCCTCTTCCTGTATGTGACTTCAGGTCCTCAAACTGCACCTACGCAAACCAGCCTGCACACTTGAACTGGGCTTCTATGTGAATAGCACAGCTCTATTTTATATCAGGCCACAGCCCATTTGGAATTAGGTCCTAACCCTGATTTGAACCGCCTGGGACTGCCACAAGCACACCTTAAGGGGATAAAAACAAATGGGTGAAAGAACCAGCCACCAACTGCAAGCAGCAAAGCAGAACAAAATCCTATCATCAAGAAAAAGCCACGCATGTAATTATGCGCCTCTCTCAAAACCATCAGGGACCATAACCTGGAAGCACAATTTTGAAGGTTTACTATAGTAAAGTATCTTGGGAAAGCTGGTTTTGCTACCACTGACAAAAATGAAAAACACTGAGCATCTTCCTGATGAGACCACAGCAGAGTGGCCCTACCATCTTCTGTCGAGAGCTGCTCAGAAATGCTGAGACTCTTTTTACCATTTTCTAGGAAAGTCTTCGGCTCCTAAGACAACCGGAATCTTAAACTGCCATTCCACAATCAGCTTAGGTGGCTCTAATCAAGCCAGCTGCACAGCAATGCAGACAGGCAGCTGTCTGGAAAGAAGCCTACCTTTGGGCTGCGACCCATGCCCACGTTGCTCTAACACAATAAAATACAGCCTTAAAACTGAGAACCTTCCTCACTTACATCTTTTGTCCCTTTGAAGATACACTGTAATACACTAGTAACACCTAGTGAACAGAGCAATAAAATGCCTGAACAACTCAAGGATGTAACAGTGGCATGTGCTAGCCTTTCTCAACAACCTGGAGTCCCCCATACAACTCCCTTGACTATCCCATGAGAAGACAAAATTTTCCCAGGGTGCTCCAAAGGACAGGACCCCAGAATAGATGCAGTCTGGCCACAGGACAGATGCAACACTGGCGGCAGAAATGATTGGTATTCGGTTCATAGACTAGGGAGATGCAACCACAGCAGGCTTTTTGTATCTGCTGCATCTGAACAGTCTTCTTGCATGGATAGGACATGGGCCCAGCTCTCACTTTTGGGATTTTCAAAAGAAGCAGTAGTAGTTCTTGGAGGCAACTCCGGGGCTGTGGAGCCCTGGCAGAGTTCATTCTCACCACATATCCTCAGGGACAGATGGGGATGTTGATGAACATTGGTCTTAGAGCCAACTAACATCCTTTTTCTTCTCCTTCTGTACAAATAGCACTCTCCAATGACATTGAGCTTTAACAATGGAGAGGAAAATGCTTTGTTTGTAGTCCTATTGCAGGATTAGACACAGCTCTTAGTCAGGCATGACTGCCCACACTCCACCTGCGTACTGTGAAGTTTTCCTGCCTCAAGTCAAGCACTCACTTCTGCTGCTACAGCATGAAGAGCTCTCTTAGGTTTCTGACTCTTCTTTGCAATGCCTCTCCCACAGCGAGGCCACTGTTCACAGGAAGAAGGATTCCCTCAGAATTCCCACAACACCTAACCTGTGATCATGCTGGTATGCCACTTTTTGGGCTGCCCTAGCTCTGCTCAGAGGCAGGGGACAACTTTCCTGCCCAGTGGTGGTGTACTACTCTTTGAAAGCCAAGCAACACATTTTTGTACACACATCAACGCTGCAAACCAGCCTTCAAGGAGAGGAAAAATGCACAGCTGAAGGCAAAGCACCAAAGGATATGCATGCTCCTGTAGTGCAGAGGTGTGGAAGTGCAGGAGTACATGGGTGATTGCCATGTTACTTTCTGGCTGCCCCTGAGACAAGAAAAGCACTTCAGCACCTTACTTCCCATGAGGAGAGCACAGCATGAATCACCTGGGCTTAATCCTTCCTCAAAACCAGAAGTGAATTCAGAAGTCTTTGAGAGAAACAATGAGCATTACAGCTTCCAGGCAAAAGGGACAAATTAAGATCTCACAAGGGACTAAGTTTTTCCATCACTTCCAAGTTTGTGTGGGCCTTTGAGTTTCTGTACACAAAGGTAAGCAACCTTTTTAAGTGTGTTATTAATAGAAACATGCACAAAACTTAGCAATATATGTGCTTTAAACATTCATGTGTGCAGTGAGAGCATCCATTTCCTTTTCAGCATGCCCTGTTTCTGCGAAGACTTGCTGCTGTCAGCATCAGAAAGAGCAATGGTTTGGCTGATCCAAGTCTGCTCATCGATTGGTAATGCAAATTCAGTATTTACTCATCACGTCTGACTACCAGCGTGAAGTTTCTTAGTACAATGAATTTATTTCTGCACAATCTACAACTGGAGTCCTTTTACTGATTAACCGTCACAGGATTTCCTCAGGTTTCATAAATTGTATGTGTGAATTAGCATTTATGATTAAGTACTATGGAAGCATAAGAACGAACCAGTGAAACATGGCACAACATGTGAAATAGCTTCAGCACCCAGGACACAACACATGAAGCTGCTGCAAAGAAAGCTTACGTGGAAGTGCAGAGCTCTGTTCTTTCAGCTGGGTGACCAAGGCAATGTCACATGAGCCCTTCCAACATTAAACAAAGCAAATCGCTTGAGCAGCCGTTCAGTCTCACCAAAAGCTTGCCCACACCCAAGCGCAAGGACACATCCTTTTGGAGAAAGATCTGCACAGAAAGCTAACTCACAGGCACACATATGCAGGCAGCCCCGAGCGCAGTACAGACAGTACCAGGCAGAGCCTGCTGCCTCAGCATGAAGGGGAGCAACAGAAGGTACTTCACTTTGGTGCTCTCCCTGTGCACCTCTGCCAAGTAGCACAACCTTTATTTATGACAGTCTGCTCGCCTTTTGTATTTAGGTGAAACAGAAGAAGCAAAGCACAGGTGGAGAGCTGCAGAAAGGTCTTTATAATAAGGGAGAGCGAGGCTTGCTCCCTGCTCCTGCAGCTGCTGGGGTGTTCAGGAAGCACAGCAAGAGCAGGGAGCAGCAAGACCTGATATCTCTACCAGAAACTTAAAGAGAGAAGTGTGTTTCTCTGTCATGCTAATTGAAAACAGGTGAAGTCTCATGACCCCAAAGCCTATCAGCTAATTCTCTAACTGGGAACATATTTCTCCTTCAAATCTATCAAGGCTAATAATTTTTTGCAGAAATCATTTCACTGTGGTGGTATTTCTATATTTCAAGCTGGGCTGGGCTGAATCAGAAACAAGCCACCCAAAATATCCCACAGAGCTGTCAAAAACAAACAAACAAACCAAGATCTTACATCAGTTCTAGAAGTAAACATGCTATGAGCTATTTAAAAGAAATAAAGTCACAGTTATAACTTCAGAGGCAATACCCAGAACTGCAAGATGGATAAGATCAGATATGCTTTTACTGATATATTACATAAATAACCCTTTGGGCTAGTGAGAACTGAGTAAAAAAAAAAAAAAAAAAAAACTGGCTTACTTCTCCAGAGGAAGAAAAAAGTCCACAGCTCATCTCATGGCACTCGAATCCAAATCTGAACATCCACACCAACCAGTCAGCTTCAACATCCACCTGCGTCTAACTTTTTCCCTCCCCAGAAAGCGCAGTTTGTCTTAAACCTCCTAAACACTCCTCTCTGCTCTGAATATGTGAAAGAGAGGAACTTCCAGAACAGAGAGATAAAGCTCTGTCTGGAACACAGCCTGTTTCTATTACAAGCGTGAAATCACCAACCTGCCCGTACTTTGACAGAATTAACACCAACATCCCAAACAGAGTCTGTAGGAGCAAACACGGCTTCAGGGACCGCACACACTGCTGCCAGCAGCAAAGGGACGGGGAAACAGGAAGGCAGAGCCCAAAAAAAGAAACAGAACGAGGACGAACAGCCTTACAGAGAACGGTTCCTTTTTGTGGTGATGCTGAGTTTTGCAAAAAAGAGGAAAGAGAGCTAGGGAAAAAAAAAAAAAGAAAAAAAAAAAAAGGGGGGGGAGCGGGGGGTGGGGGGGGAGAAGAAAAAAAGCAAGCATAAGGAGTTTCTTAAAGATTCCCCTCTTCGTGTTCTCCAAGGAGCAGCTCCTCCTGATTCTGAGGACTTCTGGGTCTGGCCCACAGCTTCTCCATGCTCTGTTACTAAGAATTAAGGCGCCACTGCCAAACACCCCAAAGAGCACTGAGGAGCGGGCAGGAGAATTCCTGCAGGAACAGAAGCAGCATAACCCCGCAGCAGAGCAGGCACGCAAGTCATTTACGTTGCCTTGAACTGGACTAACAGCAGGGCAAGCACGGAACTACATCGCACGGTGCCCGACGGAGACCTGCTCCCCGAGCTCCCCGCCCGAGCCCCCCGCTGTGCGAGCGCCCCGCGGGGCTCCGTGCCCGCCCGCAGCGCTCCCCGAGGCCGCCCCGCTCTCGGGCTCCGTCCTTTGTCCCCCGTGCCGCGAGGGGAACCCCAGGCGGTGCGGGGCCGCACTCACCGCGGGACGCCCCCGGGGCTCCGCCGTTCCGTCTGGGGCCGCATCCGACGCGTGCCGAGCCGAGAGCAGCGGCACCGCGACCGGCAGCGCTCGGAGCCGGGGCTCGCCCCGGTATCCCTGCGGGGAGCAGAGGTAGGGGCGGGGCCACACGGATGGGTGGGGCCGTGGGGCCCGTCCCGCCCTTCGCCGGTGGGGGCGCCCACGTGGAGCCGCGGTGCGCGGACGCCTCGCGCTGTCCTTTCCTGTTCCTCCTTCTCATCTTCAGCCCTCCTTCTCTCCCTTTGCTCACGGCTGTAGCGTAGCTCTGAAGCGCTTCGGAGTACTGAGCCGACGCAGCTCACCCGGAGGACAGAAAGCTCAAGTTTGGGTTTTTTTGTTTTTCTTTTTCCTGGAAGAGCGGACTCTTTTGTCGCTGTTTAGATGGCCTCAGGCTCTGATCCAGTGTTGGAGTCAGCATCTTGTAATATCATCACCTAGGTCTCCTCCCTTCTTTCCAGAATGGACAGAGAATCTGGTGCCTGCATTCAGGCTCTGTTGTTGAACTTGTTCTTGCCTAACTTGCCCAATACCATGCATGCAGTCTGCAACAAAGCCATCAAGGTGCTCATGGTAGGACTTTCTGGGCTTTGATCAGTTGGAAAAGAAAACAGTACGTTTGCTTACAAAATCATAGCTTGGCTTTCTGTGACAGGCTTCTTCAGCTATGGCAGGAGCTGTGTGTGAGCTGCTGAGACAGCTCTGTGTGTCATGGCACGTCACCTTGGCCTGCTGTCCTCCCTGTTCCCATCAGCAACTTTGCTGCTCTCACACCTACGTTTCCTTCCCGTGGAATCTGAGTGGAAAGGTTTGCAGTGTAGGTCAACTGCAGCCCCCAGGCTAGCTATGGTCATACTGGAAGATAGTACACTATGTCAGGTATGGTACTGTAATTACAAATCTATTAATTATCCCGCACGGCTGATCTCCTACAATTGGCAGCCAACGTGTGTCACTCTGGAGAAAACAGGCTGCATTTTGAGAAACAGCAGAACTGCGGGGAAATACAGATAACACGAGCATGTTTGTTTTTGAAGGGGACATCAAAGCATTGGAAACTGGAGATATCTGTGATCCAAGGAAACGCTGCTTTGCCTTCTGAACATGTCAGCCCTCCAGCTCTCCTACCTGCAGTGCAGATAAGCAAGTTTGTCCAGCTTTCTCTGTAAAGGCAAAGCTGGGGGGGTGGGCAGGATTTCTGGAAGAATTCTTATAAAGCAGTGTCTTGATTGAGAAAATAGAGCTAGCTTTTGTAAGCATATGTCTCACGCAGAGTCTTGCTGAAGTCAGAGGGACTTCAAGCAAAAGTTTGCATAAACAGATGTCTTTGCTCATGGTCTTGTCTGCACTGCATGTAGATGAAAGGATTTCACAGTGTGAAAAGGAAAGCTGGGGTTTGCCTTCACAGTCGTGGAAAAGAATCCATTTCCTTTTCTTATGATAATCTAAAAAATGCATGTAGGAAATAGTTTTGTTAGTACGATTTATTTTCTAGTTCATGAGCAGCGCTGAAGCTGGGGACAAGCATGTTTGTAGTGTCTAGAAACAAAAGGAGTTTTCACTAATGATCTCGGGGAGCTGAAGCTGGCTTCAAGCTGTTCAAGTCATGAGAGGATGACTCAGAAGTCAAAAATTTGAGGCATTCTTATGTCTAGCATTTAATCAACAGGCAAAGCATTGGCAAGTAAAGAGAAGAAATCAATGGCAAATCAAAGAATAATAGCTCAGCTATGCTTTAGAGAAAGGGTTGATCGCCAGGATATTAACAGAAAAGAGAGCATGAAATTAATCTTAAAATTTGAACTAGCGGTGGCTGCAGTGAGCTGATGGTCAGAGAGCCTTTAAAAAATCACATGGCTTTCTTGTGTGTTCTCGATACTCTGCATTCTCCACTTAAATCAGCCAGATCCCTGCTGTCCATGTTATTCAGACTTTCAAACACAATGCAGTTCTTGCAGGGGTAATAATCGTTTGTTTGTAATATTTGTCGTTGTATATACAGTCGTCTTAGGCATTACACACAAGCTGATAATAATCTGCTCTCTACTAGCATTCACACTGAAGCAAAATCATATTTTGTGGTGTTTTCAGTGCAGGCTGGAGCTTGATTTTGCTGGCATTCCCTATTCCTAGAAAATTATCAATGGCTTCATTGTGGCTATTCATCATATCAAGGCTTTCATGAATAGCGTTGCAAAATCAGGTTTAATTTTGAGCTCTGAGATGGAGAATGTGGTTTTTTTTCAGCTTTAAAAAAGCTCATCTATAATAGCATGCAAACAACAAACACCAATAAAATTGTGCACAGGGTAGCTTATTTGCTAATAACACTGTTATATTATTAATTATAATCAGTCGTTATTATACCAAAAGTTGTGTATAATATGTAGATATAATTAGTGAGTTATGAGACGTAAGTTTACATTAAAGAAAAAGCAAATGCTCTGTGCAGTGAGCACCAACCACATGATGCTGCATGCAAGGCCAAGGGATGGCACTGGAGCAAAAAAATGATTGCAGGCAGTTCAACTATGGCTCCTGTGCCAAGTCTAAGCCCTGTGACTACAAGGAAATATGAAACATTGCTTTATACCCTATTCTGTCTCGTGTTTTACAGGCAGTTGTATCTTTAATCCCAAGGAGTCCTGGTGTCCTTCCTCAGAGATCATTTCTTTTGTTTGCTGTTGAAACAGAGCCACCCTTGTGTCTTTGAGAGCAGCTGCTTAATGGTGCTCCACAGTGCTACAAAGCTTTGGAAACCATATAAGCAGTCTGGGTAGGAGGATGGGCTCGTAAGTCAAATTTGGCCTAGCTTGTAGCCTTCACAGAGTCTTTGTGGGTCTGCACTTATTAAAATGATCATAAGCTTCATATTAGTTCTAAAACAGAACAGAGAAGTTGAGTCTTTCAGTAACCCCAAGTCATTAATATCATTATAGGCTCATGATTTTGTTTGAACTCTGACCACATTCCCAGACTCCTTTCTTGGTACGTTTTGTGCGTCAAGATTTCCTAACCCCAGCTCTGTGCACGCCCAAACCTGTGCTCATTACGCAGCCTTCTGAGATCACAGCTGGTGGTGACATGGCTGGTGGCCATGAGGAGTTTAAATCGCCTACTCTCAGATGGGACCCATTCAATAGATATTTGTCTGCACAGGTGCTCTGGCAAGATATTATCTGTATGTGAATACAGACAAAGTGCATAAGTTGTTGATATGGGTTTGCTTTAGGGGTCACAGTAATGCCACTTTGATGACTTTACATAAGATGTAATAATCTCTAGCAGTTCTTCCACTGGGGTAGTAGTTAATTTTTGCTATAGCAATGACACAGAATGACCAAGCACTAGGGTTTGAACTGTGAAGTTTTGGTTGTTAACTTTGAAACCTTGTCAGTGCTGATAATTCCCTGTCTGAGCTTTCTTAGTGCACATGGTATTTGTGCTTCAGTCATGACATTAACAACCTGCATGACAAATAACGCGCTGTCCATTCACTGCTTAAGAAAAAAAAATCCTGCTATCTATTCCATGCAAGTTTTCTTCTCCTGGTCCCTAGGGGCAACAGTTCTGCCAAAGCACTACTTCCCAACAGAGTCATGGCCTCTGCTGTATCTGATGGTGTGTTTTCACACAGACGGTGCATTTCACACAGGCTTTGCTGTTTGTTTTGTATTCTTCTAGCTGTGTACTTATTTTTGCTGTTTTTGGAATTACTTTCTCTAGAATTCTTTTCCTATGTTTTTTTCTTTTTTTCTCTCTCTAGCTTAAGTATTTCTAATGGAAAAGTAAAAATTATCATCACTGTCTAATAGGAACAAGTAGGTCTGGGTTACAAAACTAAATGACTTTTGAAATACTTTGGAAATATATTCCCTAGTTAAGCTTTTCTTTTATATTTAATACCAATTACAATTTTCATCCGAGTTTCTGTTTCTGTATTTTTCGTTTGCATTTCTGTGTTTTTTCCTAGATCAAATGATGGGACTGCCCAAAGTTACAGGGCATTTGAGAATTGTTAGAGTATTGTTAAAGAGGCAGCAGAACTGGGAGATTCTTCTGCAAAATCACTGGGGCTTGTCATGCCAAAAGCATTGTCCTTTCCTGGTCTTTTTTCTTGAAATTGTGTTTGTGTGTTCCCTTGGGTTCACCTCTCAGCAAATTGGGATGTGAAAGAAGTGCAGTCTTGGCTGATGCAATCTTGCCTTCGGAGTGCCTTGTGTCTTCATGCAAAGGAGAGCTGGTGTTCCTGGAGGGGGAATGAGGGGGGGCCCAGAGTACATCAGGAGGTAAACGTGCCTGGGAGCAGTTCCACAAGCTCCAAAACCCTACGTGCAGGAAACAATTGTCTGAACAGAGGCCACTGCTTGCAAATGCCCTGGCCTTTCTCTACCTCATGCCACCAGGCAGCATTTCAGATTCCCCCACCTTAGGAAATCTTGAGCCTGGGTGGGAAAACTCTGGGAAAAGCAGGGGGAAAGACAAAAGTTAGAATACACTGCTGCAAGCTTAAGGTGAAAAGAATAAATGCCCTTATGTGCTGCAACATCCTTCTTCTTACATAAGAAATCATCTATAGAAGGGAAAAAAAAAAAAAAAAGCTGTATTTACATGGAATATTTCCATGAAGTAGTGGCACAGAGATCATTTGAATTGCCCACAGGATGAATTTAGTGTAAAATCTGTTTCTGCCATTATCGCTACTAACCTAAGCCTATTCAGAGATAATTATAGTCAAGTGCTTACCCTGTTCTTGCTCATCCGTTTTTCCCTCCTGCCCATTTAGTAAATGCATGAGTTATGCATTAGCACTGGTATGCTGTGTCAAAGCACCGAGAGCTTTGAAATTGGACAGCAGGAGTGGAATATAATAAGCCAGGAAATAACCAGTGAAATCTGTAAACAAAGGGTTGTAAAAAAGTCAGTTGAGTTCTAGAAAGTGAAAGATTTTGGAGTGAAAGAATTTGCATTTACAACAGCGTCAGTGCAAATGTAGGTCAAATTTAGTAACTTTGACTAAAGCGTTTCTCTAGTTCTTGCATTACTCAAGGCAAAACAGTTCCAAACATGAAGAAAAGGCATTGTGTCTACCTGACTTAAAGCACTATTGGATTTCACAAGAAACTGTCTTCTGCTGTACAGATACATTCCTTAAATATTCTTGTTCTCTCCAGCATGCTCTGGATAAAATTACCAAGGTGTTTGTGTCCCACTGCCTTCCTCATCACACTACTTATGTGGTGAACAAGGGTGAAATCCCAGCTCCTGTGCAAAGCCAGGAAAGACCACAGGGAAGAGAGGTGACAGAGGAGGTGGCATTAGGAAAAGTACCCTAAGTTTGGGGTTTATTCCACCCAGAGATCATATTTTGAAGTAAATGAATGAAAGAGACAACTATGCCTCCCCTCATCACATTGCATCATGTTGTAAGAACAACTGTGGTATCTTATGAAAGTTCTTGAGCACTGAAAACTTGTAAATAAAGAATGTGTCTGTGAAATACAATCCTTGACAGGGTTCATTTCTGTCCTTTAGAAAAGACAGCACTTCAAGACAAGGTGGAAGCTGGAGATGAAGGGGAGGAAGTGAAGAAAAGCTTAAAGTAATAAAAAATATGCACAGAGGAGTTCCTAATCTACAATGGTTGCAAACATGTCTCGCTCTCCTCAGCTTTGAATAAATCATGCTGTCTATACCAAGGTTATCTCCTTTTGTCATCATACATAAAGTAAAGATGAGAAACCTAAGTCAGCCTGGTTCACTTACAGTTGCTTCCAAAATGTATTTATCTTGAAAAAGAGTTCTATAATTCTATGTGTGTATCAGTTATGTCTCATGTCTCATAAAAACTGTTACAGATATTCAGTCTTGTGGTTGAAATTTTTAGGGATTTTTTCTTTGTTTTTCCCCACGTGAAAACATACACAGACACTTGGAAATGACCCCATAAAGAACTGAGTCCTACTTTTAAAAATTGTTCTTTCTATCGCTTCCAGTGAAATGGCAGAAGAAAATGCTCATCACATAGCAATGAAAGCAATTTTTTTTTTTTTTTAGTTATCCCTTGCCTTCTCCAGGGATAAATCTGTGCTGCAGTGGAGGGAGATCACTCCTTGGGGCATCATTCTTAGGTAATGTACCAGGCTCTGGATGGTGCCTTGGACGTAGCGCTGGGTCAAAACAGACACGAGCAGGTAAGCAAACTGCTGGAAGAGGTTGGTTAAGCAATTGCCAAAGCATGTTCAAACAGATATCTAAGTCTGTGGACTACCCTTTTTCAAGGCATTGAGAAATGCCATTGTAAGGTACTTAGCATATTTTAATGCCTTCTCCATGGTTTGTTAGTTTGTTTTTTTCAGTTGTTTGACTGGCTTTTAGATGAGAAATACTTTTTTCCATCACTTTTGATTTTGCAGAGAATAACAAGAAGAGCAGAAATATGTGAGTTCTCTTGCATATTTCTATTGCGGGAAAACCAAGCAGTTTTCTCACTATGAGGCAGCTGAATTCAAGCACCTTGCTTGAAGGTGACCTGTGGAGCAGGATACAGGAAGGGGTGGCAGGGACCCTAGAGATGGAGATGTTGCGGAGGCAAACAACTTTTTAGCAGAAACCACTATTAATTAGGTTTGGTAACATATCAAATGATGCCTAACCCACAGAAATAAAAGGCTGAAGTCTCTGGGCAGTTTCATGCTTTCTGAATCTGGTGTGAAGCAGGAGACAGGAGTAGATAACCAGGTTAACTGCAGATAGAGATCATTTTGTCTGTGTTCATAATATAGCCAACTCAGATTCTGATTAGGAAGGAGAGTACTAAACCTTGCGTGCTACATCTCTTCTCTTCTGTACGAGTTTTGGGGCTCCATCTACAGCCTAGCTTACATTTTCTTTCCCTTCCCCTGGATGGAACAGAGCAGCCAGTTTTACTAGGAAACTGAAAATACCACCTCTAACTGGTCTTTCTCCCTTCTGTGACCTAACAGGTTGCCTCACCTAAAATTAGGCAGCATATATAGTTCTCAGTAACCCAGGTATGCTTTACTGTGTAGGCACCTGACCTCAATGATATAAAATAATTTAGACATGTAAATAAGACTTCACTGCCTGTGGATCTGGACCTTAGCTGTTTGGTCTGCATTGCTGACAATGAAACTGGAGTTTCTTGGTTAACTGTAGGTCAGATGTGAGAGAGGCTTGCATTTATAACTCTGGACATGATGCCTTCAAGTTCCAAACTGGAATCTAGGGGCCAGGAAGAAGCTTGTCCAAATACAAGAAGGTACGGTAAGACTCGTGTACATTTGGATAGGAATGGGGGCTGTAGATAGCACTTGTTGTCTGAATACTTTTGGTTTACAGAGTTCCCTGAGCAAGTCTTCATGAGGACAGGCAGATCCCTTAGTAAAATTGTCAGTATCTGTGTGCTGATGCTAATTTACCAAAAGTAAATATTGCATGGTCACTGTAGGTGCTCAAGCAAATTGTAAATCCTTCTTTGTTGGGACATAAGCTGAATGACATCATCCATCCTGTATTAACTTACCCTCAGTCTTACGTGAGGATAAACTGATGAATGAAGCCAAAAGTGGTGAGATACTGAACAAAAACACAGTGTCAAGATTTATTTGCATTTACTCTGTAGCCCAGGAACAAGAGCTGTGATGGATGCAGTGATGAGCCTGAGGAATGCTGCGGGCATTGAGAGCTCTCCGCTGTGTCACACATTCCTGTGTTTTGCAGTCACATTAGGATCTGAAGGAATTAGCCTCAGGAAAGCTCGGAGTTTATTTCAGGTGGGTAAACTCTGTTTTCTGGTCTTTTGGTCAGCGGTGGGAAACATTCATAGCAATTTAAGAAAAGATCAACAGGCTAGATAAGAATTTGTTATCTTCCAGATGGCAGGTTCCAAAAGCAGAAAAGAGGGCTGCTTCTGTCAGGTGTGGGCTAGGAATGACAAAGAAATTTAATTCCGTTCCAAAAATGTTAACCATATTGTTCACGCTCAGCAGCGAGGGGTCCTGTAGCTGCTGCGAGATTAACCTTGTGACCCCAACAAGAGTTTAGACCAGCCTGTCAAAAGCATTATGCTTGAAGGCAGTAATCATTCTTTATTAGAAGAACAGTGGCTTTGCCTTGGTTTCTGCTGCCTACCTATGGATTGCATTTTGGCTGCAGGTCCACCTTCAGGAAATGGCATCTAGTTTAATTATTAACAACTGTGGATTCCTAAAGGCTATGCACAGACACTGGGTGCTCCAGGCTGGTCTAATTCGCTCTGAAAAAAAAACAGTCCAATGTGAAAATGTAGTGATCCAGTCTAACAGTGACTTTCCCTGGTGCTGCTAAGGAGACAATAGTAACCTGTGAATTATTTCAGAGCATGTAAATAATTTCAATACAGGAACTGGGAAAAGTTCTGTTTTATATTTTCAACCAAACTTAAGAGCTGAGGTTTTAGAATGGCTGTACATCTATATGTAGCCATTGCTTTTGAATCAGGTTGTTGATATGTCCTTACACAGTTTCTGCAAACTTCTGAATCCTTCCTGTATTCACTTGCACAACTTTTAGTTTTTCCATTCCCACATGATGTCTGCATGCTGACAGTTACTGTTATCTGAGAATGCTGTGGTTGAACACACCTCGTATTTCTTCTTTTCACTTTTACAACATGAAGGAGGACGGCAGGGGATGACATTTCTATTTCTCAGGAGCTCTGTGGCAGTTCGTATTAGCAAAGCAATCTGGAAAGAGTTTGCTGACATCTTATACCTTAGGAGAAGCTAAGCCAGAGGTATTCCTCTACATTCCCCTTAACCTTGTGTTTATTTTGGTGAGGATGCTGTCACTTGCTTTTTTGCAATTAATAGGTGTTGCCAGCATGGTCATAATAGGCCATGTTCAGCTGCAGCCTCCCTTGGGGCTGGTGAGTATCTCTGTCCTAGGCTTTCAGGGCAAAAAGCTGTAGCAAAGCCATTCATCTCAGGGCACAAGCATTACACCACAGGGGGAGGTGCTGAGTTTTTAATGCATGAAGTCACTGCCATTCACAGTGAACTAATGAAAACACTGTCTTTAGCTATGTTTAAGATCCCTTGGATGCCTGTGTGTGTGCGCGCGCAGTGAGGGACAGATGAATGATACTGTGAGGTCTTTGATACCTTTTTCAATGAGGCTAATTGTCTCTGCATAATTTTTGGACAAGCCTGCAATAATGATGTTTGGTTGCTGCACAGGATTAGCATGTTTAGCAATAGGAGAAGGAGAAAAAGGGAGAGATGGCATCTAGTACCTAGGTGATGAGCCCGGCTTGGTGACATGCATCGGAATGAAACATGCCTATTTAGCCCTAGCGTCATTTTTCTAGCCAATCATGGAATGTGCGTGACATTTGTTATTACTGTCATTATAACCCATCCATTCACACTACTAGCTCTGCTAAGCTCTTCTCACAGAAAGTGATGGGAGCTTTGTGTAACGTCAAGGGAAGCAGGATTTAGTCTCACTAGAGCAGGTCAGGAATTTTCTAGACATCTTCATTTTTGGGAGCTGGATAACTGAAACAGAAGTCTTCCTATTTCCATCTTGATAGGGACACATGGGCAGACTTAAGGTTATATGCTTTATTTTCACTTTCGATTTCCACATCATGAAGTCACATTAAGAGTATCTTTGAATTTCTTGGTTTCAGCTTGTATTTGCTGTTTCATTTGAATCCCTGTTACAAACAACGCTACGTAATGCAGTTTTCATTCCCATCAGAAGAACTGTGTGATCGTGAAATCACCTTCCGTAAGGCAGGTGAACTAGGAGACTGAGGGGGGCCCTTGGCCCTGAAATTAAAACGAGTTCTTCTTGTCTGCATGCACTGGGTTATTGTCCCAGTTCTGTCACTGACAGTGATATATGACCAAAATACTTGTCCTGTTATATATTTATTTTTCACTGGTTAAAAGCATCCTAATTGTACTTGACTTGCATGCCTCACAGATGTGCTACAGGATATGTCCAAGATCATTTGACAAAGTCCTGGTACCAAAAGCTGTGTATATTAGGAAACACACACCAAAACATTAGATACTTGATTCAGTGATGTCTATATACATTTTCCATCACCCTGTATATCCGTGAACAACGGGGCCAAAATGTACTAGGACAGGATGTCAGTACTGAAGTACTGTGCAGTCTGCAAATAGGTATGAAATTAGGATGCTTTTGGTTCTCAGTCAGAACTTTTCTCCATCCTAATTTGAGTTGCATATTGGTGTATTGGTTTGCTAGTGCACTGTAAATGTTCTAAGCACTGTAAATTTTCCTTTTTCTTTTTTCTTTTCTTTTTTGCATCCTTCAAAATGCTTCTACCAATTTTTCATTCCAGACAGAAAGTAGGCTTGCAGACCAGACACATTTCTATGGTTTCTCAACCAGTTTGGGATATTGTTGTGAGCTGTCTGATGCTGAGATTTTCAGTTAACTGGTTTTTAGATGTAGCAGTAGCATTGCTCTGTTTTTGAAGCTAATGGCAAACCTCCAGGTCTTCTCGCAGTTTTCAATGCCTGCAGAAATCAGCAAAGCTTCAGGGACAATGAAAATATTTTTTTTATATTTACACAGCATTAGGTCTACATCAAGTCGTGGTTCTTCGGAGCCGAAGCCTCTAATCCATATGAAAGTCAAATCTCCTGAGAGCGCAGTTCTGTAGAATTAGTTCAACTAAGGTTGAACTGAGGTTGGGTCAGAAATCTGTTGTGTCCGGGGCATGTGGGTCTGAGAGGGCAATTTCTCTTTACTGTGCAGCAGTCTCTTTGGTCCCATATATTGGGAAAGAAAAATATTCAGAAAAAAAGCCTCCTGAACCTTGACTGTATCCCAAAGGCCCAGGTGGGGACATGTGGGTGAACGAGGCAGGTAGAGCTTCTGCCAGGGCCATCACATGGCTGTCACAGCAGGTGGAACAGCACTGGAAACACGGCCGGGATGATGCAGGCTGGAGGCAGCCTTAGCGGGAGTCACGCAGCCCATCCTTTGAAGTCAGGGAACAGTTTCCAAGTGCCATTTGTGCCCCTGGCTTAGTTTGCATACATGGCATTACATCACCCAACAAAGCGGCCTTCAGTCAGGCCCCGCACAATGGTGAGGGGTTGGCGGTGCTCCATGGGGGGTTAATAGTTGCCCTGGGAACGCCACATTCCAGCATCAGCTGCTAATGTGCAAAGCATGCTGTTCAGGGCTGGCCAGGAGCAGAGCATGGGAAAATTCTTGCATACTTTATGAGACAGAAACAAACCCACTTTCAACAGAACAACAGCAAGGCGTAATCCCCCCCACCTCGCCCACCCCTCTGCCACTGAAACGCTGCAGACCTTTGTGTGAGGGCTTGGAGGTTGGTGCTTCAGGGTGTTTTGCCAATTAAAAAAACAACAACAACAAAAAACCAAACCAAAAACAGGTTCCAATCCAAGACTGAATTTTTCACATCTTGGAAGAGGAATGACCGTAATGTAGAGCGTCTTAAACATAATTTCACAGTGTATTCATGCAGCATGAGCCAGGCCCACATGTGGAAGGTTAACACCTGAACAAGGGGAGAACCAGCTGACCTGGCATCATGGAGCAGCTGTCTGTCTCCTTCAGTCCTTCTTTCTCTCCTCTTCTGCACCGCCAGCTTACTGCTCTGAAAAGCAGCACTGCAACATCACATAGTTGCCCCCAGAGCCCCTGTTCATGCTGGAGACGCCTTACTTATTCATGACAAGGTACTATTTCTGGATGCAACCACAAGTCTTTTCTGGGGAAAAAAAAAAAAAAAAACAAGATCAAAGAAGGCAAAATGGCATTGAGGACAACTTCTGACTGCAAAGTTTAGTAAGTGTGCATGCATCTGTGTGTGTGCGAATAGGATTCTCACTCTGTCCTCTCATATGGGCAGAGCTGGCTTCAGCACAGGCAATTCTGAAGCACTGAAGTACTACAACCCTCCCTTTTTTGTCTCAGATAACATCTTTAGGAAAGGATAAAAAACAGAGTTTGTGCACCTGCTTTGCAATTGGGGCTGCAAGTGAAGCCTGATGCTGAGTGCTGCATCTCAGTGACCCTGGATGTGTCTGCTAGAAATGAATTTGTTGACATGCCTTTGCCTGATGGTAATCCAGTGGATACTGTTTGTTCCTGCAATGGGACAACATGGCACTCTTAAAAGGAATGTTGGTTTCAAATCTCCCAATCCCATCTGTGCGATGCTGGTGCTACAGCTGCATGCTATAAAAGCTGCACGCTGTAAAAAAGACTCTTTTAACTAAAGTCTTCAGAGAAGATTTGCTTTTGTCTCCTCAGCTTGTTTACTCTGTAAATGTGATGTTATGCATTGTCAGTTCAACTATTCCCACCCCCCCCCCCCCCCCGCAGTCTTGTTCTGGAGATGCTTCATATCTTGCTTTCACACAGCATCTGAGGAGAAAAACTGCTGTGCCATATGCCTGTGAAACTCTTACGGTAAATTAGCAAGCTGGTTAATAGATAAAGCACTCAGTGCTACTTTAAACTTACTCTTTTAATTCCTGGAGTATGAGGATGCAGTATTTTTAATCTGACAAGAGCTCTGAAGCTGGATTTGCAATATCACTGAACTATGGCCTGGATTCTTCCTGGGCCCCTGGATAACCTGAGACACAGCTAGCTCTATTGAGTCCCTTTGACCTGTAGTATGGTGCCTTTAAACCATGTTAGCTGTGAGTTAATACTGCTGCTGTTCCTCACCTCCTGACACTTCTCTTCATCCAGTTGCTCCTTGTTTGAGTGGTCTTTGCAGTCTGCCTTCCCCAGGAAGGAAGCATTCCTGAGCTGCAAGAGACCAGTCCTGGCCATGAGCAGCAGTACACAGATGCTCTACAACATGTCTGAAAGCAGTCCAGCAATGTTTGCACTGCACTGGATTTCACAGTTTCAGATGTCTCCACATCATGTTTGAATCTGTTCCCATGGGAAGGCGGACACTCCAGAGGAAAAGGCCAGGCAGGATGGAAGGAAACCCTGTCTCTCTGGGACCTTCCTCCCCCAAGCACTTGCTGTTCCCAAGGACACGGCCTCAAGGACTGTTCCTGTTCAAGCACAGGCAGAGAGCAGTCTCCAGCTGCCAGTCCTGCTCTCCATCTCCTTCAGATGTCTCCACACCACCAGCTAAGCCACAGTCAGTAAAAACATGGTGTCTATCAAAAGAATCAGCATGTTTGTGTGAAACAAATGGATTGTCTGGAAATATCTGTGAATGTGACAAAATCTGCTCCTAAACTGAAAAAGAGGGAAACATACTGAAGAACATGTTTTCTCCACAAAACAGCTTTCTGACAAGCACTGTTCTCCAGTGACTGTGGTAGCACACAAGAACTTTCAGGTCTCTATGGGTTTTTTTTTGTCTACTCGTGGCTTCATGAAGAACTCCTGCTATTTGGAACTGACCCACCTGCGCAGCGTACCCCAGGGCTGAGCTGCTGGATGCAGCAGAGGATGGGTTTGTGCTGCAGAGAGCAGTGCCCAGCGGAAGCCCATCTGGTGCAAGGTTTTCAAGCTGCTTTTTTCAGCCACTTGAGTGTGCTGCTCCATTCCAGACACTTCTCTGCCTGGAGAGACTGAGCTGGATATGGCAGGGATGTTTTCTTCATGAGAAGGACTTTGCTGAGAGGCTGTGCAGCTGGTGGAAAGGCTGAGTAAAGGTGGCAGTGCCACTAATTCTGGCAGACTAGCATTGTTTCACTCAGTCAGTGAGCATAAATCCAGCATTGCTATGAACATTGCACAAGCACATCCCTTCTCAGAATATAAAAGTCTGTCTTTATCACAGTCTCAGGAATTTTGTAGTATTTAAATCTCCAGTTCGTGTACCAGGCTCTCTGATACTCCTGTGCCACTCGCTGAAGTAAATCCAAAGCAGATTTTGTTTGGCTTTCCCATGCCTCAGTAGTCCCTAAAAAGTGTTTCTTATTATTTTAAGTATTAGGCATGTGCATGAGAAAGAATTTTGTTAGTTCAGCTCGACCACTCCCTAGGAACTTTCTTGGCTCTCGCAGAGTCTCCTCACCCTCCGGCTGCTCGCGTCTTTCAGCAGGTCGCACTGCTGGACTCAGCAGCTCTCTGCTGCCAGTGTGTGTCCCAGAATGACGGAGAGCACCTGAAAAGTCTGCAGGAGTAGGCAGAGGCCTGGAAACCTTTAGCTGAGTGTAAGGTTTATACCTTATACCACTAGGTTTGCACACTGCATAGATCCCCAGCAGACCTCAAACTAGATTTAGCTGGTAGTTATCAGACAGGACTTGGCGTGGCCTTCTGAATATGAGCACAATCCAACACTTGCCTTTTTTTCAAATGAGCTATGCTTACTGGTTTTAACTCGTGTGAATAGCAGCAGCACAGAGTAATGCATCTCTCTGCCTGAACAGCTAGAAGACCACAGTGTATTTTGTACCATTTTTTTTTTTTCTAATTTCTGAATACTCGGTGGTAGGTGAAGGGGCAAACAGATGCACTCAAATGGTAAATAAAGAGCAGGTTTGAAAAAATACACTCAGGGTAAAGCTACCATGTAATTTTGGATCAGAGGGACCAAGAGTTTGTTCAGTAGTTCCTTAAGGTCTGTATGAGTCTAATCTACTGCACTTGGTTATGATTAATGCAAGGAAATATTCTGTAAGTGAACAGCATATTGCCAACCACTTCCTACTTGTACTTAATACTATTCTTCCTTCTTCAATGATGTGCCTCAGTTCAGCCAGAAGCATCATGCAGAGATTTCTCCTGGACTCCAGTAGCTCCACAAAGCAGGAAGCCACAACCTACACTCAGACATGCTGCTCTTTGTCCCAGCCAGCCAGGCTCACAATCTGGGTGCAAAGATCCTTCGCTCACCTGTAATCATAACTGTTTTTCCTTGCTCCATGGTGCTTCTTCCTGGTTTGTATGATGGCCACAGTCCCTTGTAATAATCCCTGCCCCAGTGCTGGTCACCCACAGACACAGTCCCACAGAAATGTCCCTGACCAGTGTGGGTCATCCCAGGTCCCAGAGTTCCCCATTTGGTATGGAAGTCCTCCTTCCAAGTGTGCTTCTACAGCTCAATGTCTCCACAGCTACATCTCTCTCCATGTGTCTCCTTTAAAGTGTTTTCTGTGCAGGAATGGCTGCTGCTGCCTTTGAGATACATCTGAGCTGGAATGCAGTGGCATCTATTGCTTGGCTGCAGCTCTGGTGTCTGATGGTTACCCACACTGGTTTCAGAGGTGAGGCCTGGCTGTGACCAGCATGGAGCAGCTTATGGCCATTCTCCATATAGTTTCCCACAACTGTCCCTGCTGCTGAGCCCCTGCCAAGTGTGCCCCACACTTGGGGCAAGTATTTCAAGTGAGACTGAGATATAAGGAAGATATTTATTTCAGGGAGTGGGCAGACAGTCAAAAGTGATGCAGTATGCAAGGAAGGGATGCGAAAGAGTGAAAGGTATAGCTCAAATTCATCTGTACATGTAAAGATAAACTTTTACTCCTCCATGTGTAATACAGGAATACCCAGTGAAATAGAATAGTAGCAACTTGAAAAAGCATGGAAAAGTAGCACTCCAGTACTTAGCTATTAAAGTAGAAGGTTTATGTAGTATTAGGGAACTGTAAAAACCAGTGATTGTCCATCTTCTCTCACCGATTTTTATTTTCATGCAATTACTATAACAATTTGAGCACCAATGAACCTATAGTCAAGAAGTAAAGAGTCAGGCACATGAGGAACTGCAAAAAAGCAAATTGGAATACTTTTTCTGTCACATGGAAGGAAATATGACTTTGGACGTGAAAGGGGGAAGTAGTGATGGTTGAATTTTCTTCCTATGGCCAAATTTTTTTACTTTACATGGCAGAATCTATTGGAAGAGTGGCATAGGATCAGTATGATCCTGGAGAGGAAACATTTGACCACGCTCCTCAGAAGAGCTGTAGAAAGTGATTTTGTTCTTTCACACTTTCATGCATGCATGAAAAGTCCCCATCAGCAAGAGTTTTGACCGTGACTACAGCAATCCCAACAGATGTGGTAGACTTTTGTTGGTATAAGACTTCCAGTAATCTCTGTCCAGCTCCCACCATTTCACCACCACCATGTTAACTTGTGATAAATAGTCCACACTAACATAAAAGCCTTCCCTACATCACAGAATTGCTTTTTCATTTTTTTTTAAATGAATAATATAGGGGGATCTCTATGTATGTTATAAAAATAATGAATTGAGAGAAAGATATTACCACGACTGCTGTAATCACTATAGATAACTATAGATTATAGATAGTTATGCTACCATCATCCTGCTGTAATCACTCATCTTTCAAACTCCCCTTCCACGACCTATGATACAGTCATAGAGCCCCAGCTTGCTCAATCCTCTCCTGGCACAACCAGGAGATGGTGGTGGTTTGATTGGTATCACACCGACCCAGCTCAGTTCAAAGTTACAAATAATAGACCCAAGCTACTGTTGTGTGGAAGCAAAGAATGAAGAGCAGCAGAGAGCCTGGCAGAGATCTGGGGATAAGCTTTAAACCAGCTCTGCACTCTTCAGGCCTCTCTGATGTAAACATCAGAACTCGCCCAGGAGGCTGGCTGCTTAGCTTGGTCTGGAAATTACACTGCAAAGCTGAGCCTTTAGTGAATGTACTTATGAAAGCCTAGGCTGGTCTTTCTTCATTCTCAGCTCAGAAAGGACAGCATCTCAAAAATCTTCTTTTTCTCTCTCCCTCATAGCATTCTTCTCAGCTTTTTCCCTCAGGTAAACAAATATCTGATCAGGAGCTTCAGGCTATGGTAGCACTTTAAACCAAGAATTTAATCTAATATAAAGCATTTCCTTCGTGTTTCATGTTTAGTTTTAATCCAAAGTATTTCAGCTTATGAAGTTTTAAAAGCCAATGTTACTTTTTAAAGACTTCTGTCTATAAGTTTAGATTTTGCAAAGCTGGAAGAAAATGTTTATTTTTGTTGTCTCGAACCTCAAAGACAGCCAAGGAGGTTCCTCTTGCCACTTCACTGTGAGTCATTCTTTATCAGTGGTGCTGAGGAGATACCCAGCTTCGTGAAGCCTGAAGTATGAACTGTATATTGTTTATGTTCACGGACTTCAGAAGAGCTGTAGCTAAACTCTAATGATTTGAAGAAATACCTATGGTGTGACTATTGCAAGCACAGCGAAGATCCGCACACAACACTTCTCACCCTTCCTCTCTTCACGTTCGACTTAAAAGTTAGTCAACCTCTTCTTGTCTCACACCCAGAGATAAGTATTAAGCTACAGATACTGCTTAATTGAGAAATCTCAAGGCTTCCTTTTCTTCTTGCCTTTTGTTCTTCAAGGCCTGAGATGAAAGCCTCCAGCACCAGCTGCCTGCTGTGCTCAGTCCTGGTATCTTCATGGTGATGACAGGGCTATGTGTGGCCCAGAGCTGTCATGCTCATGTTGACATCCTACCAGTAGAAGATCCAAAGTGAGCTGAGAGCTAGTGCCTTCAGCAAAGCTCTGGAACTACTTTGGGGTAAAATCTCAGCTTGTTTGGTTCAGGAAAAGTCTCTCGGGTGTCAGAGGGGCTACTGTGATATGAAGGTCAGTGAAGATGTGAGGGCCATAGCTGTGTAAGCAAGTTACACATCAGGACTTCCTTCTGCACCTGCACTGCTCAACTCCTTTCCTCCAAAACATTGGTGCTGGTGGAGCTGGCATGAGGAAATGTGCTTTTAATACGATAACAAAGCAAGGAAAATAGGATGCAATGAAAACACCCCAGCAGCCTTCAAGTTTTCTTTGGAGATGGTTGAACAACAGATTGGTTGACTAATCTGGGATTCCAAAACATGCCCAGAACTCAGTTCTGTTGTTATCTGTGAAGCTTCAAAATAGTGTATGCAGTTTGTTAATTCATCTGATTTCAAGCCTGTGAGTACTTAAATGCTAAATCCTTGGAACATTCCTGACTTTATGCATTTGTTAAAACGAAGGTTATTTGTGCGAGCCTTGCCCCTGCTGCTTGTTACCTGGGATGTAAGAAAGCTTGAATTCCTGTTATCCACCATGGAGTAGTTTTCAGATAGCAAGAAGTATAAAAATAGAGAGACTGGAGTCTGAACAGATTCTACATTTGTCTTACACCATTTACTCAGTGTTTCTGCATTTACCAAAGAGCTGAAGCTCTTATATTCATTTTGGGTCACCCTTTGCTTGCAGTGGGCCTGCAGCCCAGTCTGTCATTTGCATTCTGACAACACATGAGACCCAGGAGCCTCTCACTCCTCAGCCCATTTGTTAGGTAAGCTCAGATGTTTCTTCTGTTTGAGATGAATATACCACTCGGGTTACCTAACCTGACTTTCCAGAAGATAGCAAGTATGTCCGTCTGATACATAGTTCGTATCAGTTTTTTAACCCTAAACTTGAGACAGCTTACTAATATAACCCGCACTCTCATTTCCCTAGAAACAAATTTCTGATCAAGTTATATTCATGGGGTTGTGTGTAATGTGCTGTGAATCCAGTTTGGAGATGGTTTGGGTGTTTAGTCAGAAGCAGGATGAGAGCCCAGACTCAGATTGCTTGTCAGGAGCAGCCAAATGCTCATCTTGGCTCTGAGTTTTGACCGTCTTGCTACATGGTTTAGAGATTAAGATTGTTTATTTCTCTTGGGAAAACCTGTCAGGGTGCTGCAGGGTTTGGGGGCTCCCCATGGGCAGCCAGGGCCAGTCCCACCACCTCAGTCAAGAGTAGGGCAGCAGGGCACCAGAGAATCTCCCTGTGTGTCCAGACCATGCCTAATGCATGTCCAGTTTTGTCAAGAGCTCTGAGATTAAAGTTAGAGGGAGAAAATGTTGTTTTGGTGGTATAGCTATGCCAACGTAGGAGCATTTGGCTAGCATGGATGCATCTGCCAGGGAACACTGTTCTTCACACTCCTGGCAGATGTCGCTTTGCCAGAAGAAGTCTGTTCTGTAGACCTGGCCTTGCTCCTTCCTTCATGTTTGAAATGTACTTTGAGAACCACAGGTATTTTTCACACAAGATAAGAAAGCGGAGCAGCAGGCTGCAACAATGGCCAGTTGTTTTTGGCTCTGGACGATATTGTTCACCTGGTTTATCTTATTTGTATTTTTATCACATCACCTCTCAAATGTATCTGTACCACTTGCAGTATCTCAGGAAAAAAGAACAGGAGTCACTTACTTAACCCATTCAAGTATGGCTCCAGACAGACCAGCTCCTGAGCTGGCAGCCCTGTTCTCACCAAGAAACTTCTGATCTTTGCAATATTTTTTCAGGAACAGGCAGACAAGCCTTGCTGCAGCACTGGGTTAGGCAGAGAGCATCATGCAGCTCTGCTCTGGCTTTTGCTGTGGGCAGTGCACAAGAGGTGTTAGCTAGGATGAGTGTTGAAACACATACACCTCTCACTGGCACACTGAATGCTGTTCCATGTTTAAATAGCTGGCAAACCTGCAAGAGGAGATAGAAATCCCAACTGCTGTGCTCTGCCTTTTCTGTCAGTAATACATCTCTGATATCCATTTCAGCTATTGAAGGTGGAGGAAAGAAAGAAGACGATAGTAAGGAAGAAACAAGTGTAGTAAGACTCCAAACAGGCTCTTTCCTGGGAGAGAACAAGTAAAGCAAGACATCTGGGATACAGTACATCTTATCTCTGAATACTCTGAGCAGCTTTCTCACAGTTATTGAAGAGACAAACTAGAATAGCTAGTTAGGGGAGCTCTCATAAACAAGTCTAAATATCAAAAATTCTGTCTATATTAAAATTCATACTGAGCCTGGTTAAGCAATAACACGCATCTGTGTGTGTATCTTGTGACCATCTACTCCTAACAGTACTATAAAGAGGAGAAGGTTTGGAGAGAAGAGCCCCTGACAATGTTAGCATGCTGACACAGTTGGAATTAGAACCAATCAGGGGCCAACAGCCTTTGAGAATAAAACATATGTATTTACTTTTAAGGACAAAAAAATAAAAAATAAAGGGGGGGGGATGGGTGGGGGAACATTCAATAGATACAGCCTCATACCTACCTAATTTGAATTCTGAAATAGAGTATTTTTCTTAACTTGCATATACAGCAGCAGCACTGAAGTCATATATGCATCTGATTAGAAGTTGTGACCTTTCCTGTTCCATTTGCAAGCTTAAAGAAGAATAATGGAGAAAGTTAGATGATATAGCCAGCACATCTCCACACCAGATGGGGTTGGGCTGAGTCTGAGCTTCAGAATCCAAATTCCTGACACTGATTCAATACAGCAATGGCACTTGATGGAGATATTCCTAACTCCAACTACATCAGGGAAGCATCTACAGGTGGTTACACCCTGAACTATATAGCACATAACCTGACAGAGATGGCAGATAACTGCAAGTTCCACTACAGCCAATGCATAATGTTCAAATGAGAGAAGAAGAAAACACAAGAGATACAGCTTTTAAATGTTCCAGAAGACTTTCTTAAAATACCTTTAAAAAAATATAAGGAAAATCAGGTCTACTTAATAGCTATTTTTTCCAGGAAGGACATAAAGCTCTCTGTGAGACATCTCCTTCAGGTCTCACTAATGCTTGTTTTCATGGGGCCTTTAGTTGATTTCCAAGTACAAGACAAATAATAAATTTTTTTACAGTGATGTAAGTCTGTGAAATTTATATCTGGGACTCAGGATAAACTATTACCATAGTAAGAAATTTCGTGAAAACATGATACTGGTTACTTTCCTACCACTTTTGCTCTCACACCTTCCTAAGCATTGTCAACACAACTGTTCTATGCCCAATGTATGCAAGGAAATTTCTCTCATCGAATTCAGTGAGTTCAGAATTTAATGAACTACAGGAGCATATAATCTGAGGCAGAGAACACTTGCTTAAATTATGTTTGTGCTCTTATATCTAATTCAAGAGTCTGGTAATCATAATCATCACAGGACAACTGGTGTATTCAAGACATGAACAAGAAATGTTACTAATTTTTGTACATCCTGTCTATGTGGCACATATGTTTCCAGTTACTGTGTGAGCACATTATGCAACTGACATGTTTGGCATGGTGAAACAGACATAGAATCTCTGTTCTGTATTTTAGCATGGTAATATTTTACTAGCACTTTTTATGGCTTAACAAAGATGTCTCTGATTATGGCGTAGAGTTGGACAGGAACCCTAAAACATCACCTTCCAGTACCACAACACATGCTGCTGAATAAATGACTAAAATTAGGTGTGCTGAAAGATTTGTAAAAGGCAGAGGGAGTTGATATTACCATCAAGAAATCAAAAGCAATCGCTGCATTTTTTTGCAAACACAGTGTCTGTACAGTAGTGCTGCCTGGCTACCACTCAGATGGCTCTGCTCGTGGTTCTAGCTGCTTGGTGTGAAAGTAGTTCACCCAGACTTAAAAGCAGCAGATTTAAGATTTGTCCTATTTGCACGTAGAGTGGTGTGAAGCATTTTTTCCCAAGGAGAGGTAGAACTCAAAGGGTTGGAGAAATAACATGCAAGGGCGGTATGGTTCAAGTGTGTTTGATCTGTTTTTTGCCCTTCCTTAGGCTAGATGAGTTATTTCAATAACAAACTTCATTATCATCACAAGTTGGCAGCCAAATGTGCTAGAGGTGTACTTATTTGTTAAATAAATACAGGGAGTATGCTTCACTGATTTACCACACCCACACCAAACTCCGAATAATTACAGGCTTGCTGCCAGGTAAGCAAGCATATTTTTTTATTTGTCAAACAGAGATCTTATTCATAAATCATAAATAACTGGCTTAGGTGAATGTGATAAGTTCTCACACAGATGCTAAATCATTGTTCTGAGTGGACTTTTGCAACCAGAAGGCGGGTTTGTATAGAACTGTTGCCAACAGTAATTCACTGCTAAAACTGAAAAGAGAAGTTTTCAACTAGGTATGAAAAAGACTGAGAAAGCAGAACATTCTTTAGTGCGTGGGTGCTCTCTCCAACCACCACCACATATTTAGAGAATTTGTCTTCAATTATTTTAAAATGTCTCCTGTAGATAAGGCCCTAAGCCATTCTATGATACCAAATGCTCCAGTGTGTCTCAGGAAACACTCAGAATTATGTTGTGGGAAGAACATCTTGGCATCTAGGAGTGTGTCAGTCCAAAATGGCGGCATCCTGGCTCTGAGCCTCTTCGTGTTCAAAGGTTCTCAATATAAGCAGTGGTATTACAGTGTGAATGCAGCACTTCCCCACTGTCTGTATCCATTTCATAGAAAAACCTACATGGATGAGTGCAAGTCACTTCCTGGCATGGGGAGAGAACAGTATGAGGAGTCAAATCTCCACAGCTTTCTATCTGACAGCTTTCACAAGTTTACACAAAGATAAGGAGGAATTGGCTGCTCTAAGTGTCCTTTGCAGGTGAATGATTTTAGTAATGTTTTCAGTCATGTCTTCAACTGTTCATATCGGCTAGTCACCAGAAAGAGCCTGAACTGCCAACTAAATGTCAAGCATCACATGTCCTCACTGTTATCAACATTCCAACATGACTAGTGGCCAACAAAGTGATTAAAGGATATTGCATACATTTAGGCTGTACCTTAGTAGCCGTCTTTAGCTTGCTTTCCTCTTGTTTCTAGTCTGCAGGATTGAGACTGTTGTGGCCAATGGCAGGAGAAGGAGCATTTTACACTGCTTGGGAGGACACACAGTGAGAGCCCGTGGCTGATCACATACCCTCTAAGCTGTAGAATGGCTATTTGGAGCCACAGCAATATCTACCCAGTTTTGCTGTCTCTTTTATCATTGTTTACCCTTTCATTACTCATTTAGAAGACTTTAGCCTAATGGCAGAATCATCTGTCATTACCAGATCATCTGTGCAGCTCTGCTAAGGCTAACAGGCCCTGATTCTAAAAGCAGATTATTAACAAAATGGTGCAGAATATTTCCCTCTCAGCTTTTCTCCCTGAGGTACATGACCCTCTTTTGGAATTTAAGGCAATTATTTACTATTAGTCTTTTTTCTTACTCATGCCATTTTAATTATTTTCCTATTCTTTTTCTTTTTTTCCTTTTTAATAAAAAAATGAACATCAAATACATTGTATTTCAACATATTAATACTTTTTTTACACAAATTGTTGCATTTTCCTACAATTCTGCCAAGGATGGAAGCACAGTGCAACAAGTCAGAATCTTTTACACATTATCTTTTGCTTCTGTGTCTGGACTCCCTTGTGTTAGAAGCTCTCTAGGCTTCTAACTTCCCATCAGTTGAGATTAATTCTTCCTGAAGTTCCATTATTCTCAGTCTATTCTCACTGTCATTTCATTATTCTAAGAAAAGGTTATAACTACTGTACAACAACTATTGTTTCATGCACCCTTTATCTCTATCTGATTTATATTTCTAAAACTCAGGACAAGGAAGAATGATTGCGAAGGTGGGTGGGGAACAATTGTATCTGTGTTACAGCGAGGCTAGATCACAGTCAAGAGACTTGGAGGTAAGCCACTCACTAGATTAGAGTTGCAAAGTCTACAGTAAGTTGAATGGGAGAGGTCGAGGGGGAACTGTGAAGAAATCTTTTTCAAAACCTTTAATGCATGGCATTTCTGTGGCTTTCCCTCTCCAGGAACTGATATTGCTAATCCCTTTCTAAATAGTGTTTAAACACCACTGTCCTCAGGGGTCCACGCATCTCCCAGTTGCACCTCCTTATTCCTTGCTCCTTTGTTTAAGCATCCTGGTCTAAATCCTTATGGGAATGATAAGAAAAGTAACTGGCTTGGCATTTGCACACCGTGGCACCAGAATGGCTGCCAAAGTTGATTAACTCCAGTCAAAGAATATTTTATACTGCCTAATTACTTGTCAAGATCTGGAAGTTATGGAGAGGAAGCTTGCAGGAGAAAAGTAGGTGAAACTTGAAAGAAATTGCTCCCAGGAAGATTTTCAGAGGGAGACTCTGGAAAAGACTAGAAAGAATGGAGCTTTTCAGAGCAATGTCATTAACTATTCCCAGGATGGTGAGGGTCCCTCTTTTCAAAGGAATGGTCAAGGAAGGCTGTTCATAACTCATGGAGATATCCATCTGCTGAAGATAATAGGTTCGCATAGTGCAATATATTATTCTGTTGCTGGAAGTGACCTTTTCCCAAGGGGACAGGCGTTCCTCACTGCATGTAGAGCTAACACAGCTTTGCCTGTGTTAATGGAGCTGACTCCAGCTGAAGATGTGGCTTAAATGCTGTGATCTCAAAATTACCCTGACTTTGTCCTGTTGCTTTTAATTTCCTAGCAAAAATTCAAACATCTGTTGATAGAGATCACCCTAAAATCTCAATGGGATGTGATGTTCTCCTTCACTTTCTTGCAAAATATTCTATTGTGTGCCCTAGTTTATCAGAGATTGGTTTAGTAGGATTTTGTGGGGATGGTAATGTGTATTAAGTGCAGGCAGTTTATTTCTGGATCCTTCTTTAACTGATTTGAGATACATTAACCAAATAGGCATTGTCCACCTTCAGCAGAGAATAATCAACAAAAAAAAAAATAGATTACCAATTATTTGCTCAATAATCAGCATTTTATTGCTCTTAATTACTTTTGCTTACTAAATGGAAACATACAAAGCATGTGAAGAAGCATGTGTTATGGAAATTAGACAAGTTAGATAATAAATATGTTTGCTTTGTGATAGCCAGTGGAAGCATATTGTGTAGGTGAGAAGAGTGCTCTTCAAGACAGGAAATGGACTTCTGGGAGATTTCCTGAAGCAGTGGGCAGATGCTGAACCAGTCTTAGCTGTAAAGATGGTTAAGACCTGCATTCCTCATTGTTTCCTTTTGTTTTATAACCTCACTCAACCAAGTGATAAGGCAGCAAACAGTGCAGTGTGCATACATCTTGCTGGCAAACAATGTGGGTAAGGTCAGTCAATAAAGTTAATTGTACTGAGACAATCATGTTAAAAGCACCATTATCCTGTTGTCAGGATTACTACTACTTCAGTCAACAGGCACAACCACTGGATATACCCCACTTGGACGTTTCCAAATTTGGAATGAGATCTAGCCCTTCAAACCAAAACTGCATCCCTCTTTCAAACATACAAAAGCAGGTAAGCTTATTGCTGCTTGCGCATGTGTGCTCTAAAAGAACAGGCACTCTTGTCCAAGCTAATGAAAATAACTTTTCCCCATTAAGGCCTGTGTGAAAATGGAAGGGCTGATCAAGGGTTAAAAAGGCTAATGAGGGTTGTATTCGTAAGGAGTAATGAGACAATGCCTGGTTCTTGAGGAGACGCCAGTTGTTAAGGCAGAAGTCAGCCGGGAAGAGAGCATGTCAGCCTTCTCTGAGGTATCACACAGACTTGTCTGGGGGGCTCTCTGAGGCAAGGCTCAGCATCTCCATCTGGGATAGCCTGACTTGCTTGGCAGTTCCTACCTGCCTGTACTTCGTATGTTGTACATTGCTGAAGATGCTCCTCTCAGGTTTGGCTTTGACCCCATAACATAAAAATTGAAGAAGAGGGAGAACACAAAGAGCAGCACTAATCTAGAGATGTTTTCAAGAGCTTCAGAAAATGTTTCTTCCACAATGGGAAGAACAATGGAGTAGTTTCAGCAGGGGAGTATTTGTGGACTTGGGCTGGTCCAGTGGCTGGTGGCTGCTTCTTTATGAAGAAGTCCTGTCTTCTTTTCCTTCCGAGGTCTACTTGAAGTGCACCAGAGAGGTGCAGCTGTGCCAGTGTACAGCCAGGGCTGTGCTCTGGGCTGTTACCTCCCGGGGCCGGGGTCACAGCAGTAAGGTGCTGCGGTATGGCATTTGACCATGCAGCCGGGGCCGTGTCAGGGCATGAGGCTGCCAGTGGATTTGCCTTGTCGGCTGGAGGAAATTTTAAATAAATATTGTATTCAAGAGGGCGAATGCTGATCCTGTGATTTAAAGAAAATACTGTACCCAAGGGGGCAAGCATGTCATGCAGGGCTCTCACAATGAGATGCAGACTCCTGAAGATGTTTCTTAACAGCATTATTTATGTTTACTTTTCAGTGCTGCGGTAACTCCCAGGAGCTATGAGCCAAGTGACTCTTAACCCAGGGACTCTATAAAGACAAGCTGGGAGAGGGATCATGCTCCAGAAAGCTTTCTCTCTTTGACAAGCTGACATTTGAGCTGCTCTGTTTTACTTAAATCAAGCTAATAACATGTATAGCTCGTGCCTGTTTTTCTAGCTGTGCTCTTGCCCATCTCTGCTTGTACTTCACTTGGCCACATTTCTTTCACCTTTGTGCACCGTGACATTCCCTGTGCAACTTCATCATTTCCATTTTCAAGCATGTTCTGTCTGTTTCAGCCATGCCTGAGTCACTTGGGATAGTGTAAGTTATTTCTCATTCTGGCTGGACACAACTTGCTTTATATGGTGGGCATCTGGAAGCTTCTGGCCTGTTTTCCACATTGCTTAGCACTCCTTTTCCCTGCTACGCACGGTAAAATATGTGAAGACTTAAGAGGCAACTTCTGCCCTAGTCAAAATTATAACCAAGTGTAATTCAGTATTCCTTTGGGACATAAACAGCCACACTGTTTTGATGAAATTAAGTTCCTTGTCTATATAATTTATGTCCAAACTACTTTTCAGAGTAGCTAGAAGCACCATTGTCACTAATAGAGACAGCTGGTGGCACAAAGCTATTTGCTGTCTCCCAAAGCTTGTTCTGTGCACAGTTGCCATAGTCTTGAGTTCGGCTGGCTGAAGTTAACCTGGAATTAGTGTCTTTTATGCTGGACTCTAAATTAGTGGCTTGGCAGCTGCTCCACAAATGCCTGAGCAGTGCTTGTGGCCAGGCTGATGCTTGAGGAAGCATGGCTGAGACCGGGTGCTGAAGGCAGGCTCTGTTCCAGCAGCCCCTGGTGAGCAGCTCTGCATGGAGCACTGCCGTCCTGGCGTGCCATAGTGGAACTCAGATGTCTGGAGTCTCAGGGAGAGTGCTCCGTGAACTACTCTGCACTGCTCAAGCCTGGAGGACAATCACTAGGAGAATTATGAAATGCTTCATTAAATAAGTGATTTGTTACATGTGCAGAAGAAACCACATGCCCTAGGCCAAAAACCATAGGAAAACTTGTATAGACCATAGCATTCTTTAGCTTGGAGGGGTTTTCTGAGGCCATCTGGTCCAACCCCACAAAGCACAAAGTAGGATCAGCTGTGATGATAGGGTAGACTCTTATATGATCAAGTAATTTTGGTATTCAAGTGGTATGGACAAGGAGGCTGGTATAGGTGTGCACGGAATACTTCAGTTCTTGCTCTTTCCAGCTTTTTAGTGATCAACTTGTCGGCTACTTGATTCGTTAAGTGCTTAACTTTTTAAAAACATTATTCCAGTGCACTAGTGGAGTATTTCCTGGTGCTAGCCTTGTAGAGACAGTTCTGTAGTTTGATGTGTAAGAGTCACAACTTGTCCTAGCAATTATAAACCCCACCTGCAATTATTTTTAGGCATAAGAGAGCAGGCTAACTTAGAGAAGCATGTCTTAAGAGCTGTGCAAATCTAGCAAACTTGCAACTTTACCACAAATAAATGTGCTGAGGCATGTGTAGCTTGGGCAGACTTAGTCTGCTGACAGGCTGATTCTTCAATGGCACCATCTTAATGAACCAATTAAATAACGGGTGCTAGCTTCCTAAGGCTATGGCCCAAAGGAATATTGCATTGTTCAGCTGAATGTTGGAATTAGTGAGTCAGAGTCTTCCCTGAATTATACTAGTTAAACAGTGACATCAGCCTTGTTACCCCAGATTTCTATTCAACAAACACATGGACTTGTTCTGCGGACCTAGTGTAGAAAGTGCTCACTTTCTGTCCATCTTTGAGATGACATCTCTTATTTTCTCTGCAATGGTGGGTGACACCTTCAGAGATCTATGGCAGGTAGCCTACATTCAGCTGGCAGCTCTGTATGCTCCAGAGCTGTTCTGCATCAACTGTCTGTAGGGGCAGCGGGACCTGAGGTTTTCGTAAGGAAAGGACGCGTTAGGGAAGGCCTGCAGTGACCACAGCCTAGTGATGCAGAACAAACAAAAGGCATTCAAACAAAAGAAACAGAAGACAGAATGGAGATGGGTCAACCCAAACAGACTGTGCATGTACTGTGGAAAACAACATGAGGGCTGTGCAAAGCAGTGCAATAATGATGTACAAGCAGCGAAAGGTAACTTCACACATTCACAGACCAGAATAAATATCCACTTTCTTAATGATCAGAGCAGTGCAGTCATAGTTCATTCTCTAGGAAGAGGATTCTCTGGTGAGCACCCTCCAAAAAACTCATCAAGAGGAAGAAGCTCTGCATTGCAGTATCTGGGAAATACTCGTGTTGTCCTGAGGCCACAAACCAACAAAGGCTGATGCAGGATTCATATGGATCAACAGTAAATCACATGAAGGAAAGATATTTTCCCATGAGGACTCACAATGACAATATGGAATTAGGAGTGCAAAAAAGGAAGGGATTTGTGACATAGGAGGGAAATTTTCTTGACAATGTTGCTCCATTGCTGTGGGCTATATGTAGTCCACAGTCTCCCTGTGATGTGCTTGGTGGCCTGGTTAACCAGGATGCTGCTTTCACCTGTTGAGCTTGCCTGCTGCAGCTCCCAGGGAATGGCATCTCAACAGGACACAGGATCCAAGCGACTCTGGCCTAGCAGCAAGTGGCAAAGGCAACAAAAAAGCCAAAGAATGGAGTCTGAGACCCATCAGGTCAGAGTCACATTGACTGGCAGCCCAGTGAGGCAAAAATGCAGGCAGGATGCCCACTGAAACACACATCACGAGAGATAGCAATGGGCAGAGGACAGTGGCAACAGATATGCCTCAGAGGAAGGCTTCACAGCCTGCCTGGTAATTTCAGAGCGTTTGGGTGATGTTCCTTTGTATGCCACGTGAAGCAGCTTTTTCCCCGGTGGCTGCAGTCCTGTGTCCCGGAGAGCTGACCCTGCCGGCTTCGTGCTGCAGAGCCGCAGTGCCATCTCCTGGCCTTCGCTTTCCTGTTAAATACCCGATTACACGACTGCCTGCAATCCTCCAAGTTAGGCTAAACGTCCCTAAGACCCACGCCAATGACTTATTTTCTTGAAACGCCGCTGTTAATTTACTTTCACTAACACATCTCCATGGAGAAAACGTGTTCGGGTTTATATGAAAGAGTTCACAGGAATACAGTGTGAATTTGGTTTGGAGATTTAGAGAATATGAGATGGATGATTGATTTCTCCAAGACCTGCCTTTCTTGTTGCAGAATTTCACCCAGCTGCAGCAGTTTCCTGCAAACTCTGGGACTGGATACAGCTGTTTCTCTAGATTTCTTCTCCAATGCGATCCTAGAAAAACAAAAGAAAGATTCCCCTCCCATAACTTAGGGGATCAGAATCCCAGCAATCTAAAATAAACTTTCTGAGCAAGATGAGGCTGGGAAAGTTCTTACAAACTCCTTGCTCTGAGTAGTTTTCCTATTTCTTCTGTTACTTACAAAGCAAAGTCAGTCCACCTGGGAAAGAGCTCTGGGGCAGTGACTGACTCTTTCTGTTCACACTCATTAATTCCAGCTTTGCTTGTCACTGCAAAGGACCTTGCGTGTTTACAGGTCTGCTCTCCTGCAACTGCAGGCAACCGTGACCGTGTAATTGCTTTCCTTCACCCAAGTGTTCAGAGAGGTCTGGAAAATCAGTGGTTAGGGTAAATGCCCCTGGGAAAGCAATATTTCAAAGCTGAGTAAACTGACAGGCTAGCAAATTTATTTGTCCAGAAGTGTGTTTTGATTTATTTCCCTCAACCTAACTCCACTGCCTGATTTTTGTCAAATTCCTTCAGCAGCGCTGAGTAGTGGTTGAACATAATAATCTCCTTGCCTCACAGCATATTTTAGGAATACATGACTTGAAGCCATATCCTTCTTCACATCTTGCTCTGTGTTCTGTTTTACCATGCCAGATGACACGGTGAGCTTCATTATCCAGACACTGGATGATATGGAGAGCTTCATTACCCAGAGTCACATAAATTGACACATCCTCTTCTCTCTTTTATTTAAAATGTATCCCAGATAGAAGTGTACTGAATACTTGTTCTGGGCACTGGTTTATCTCATTGCTGGATCTTTCTAGGAAGTGCATTTCTGTTGGAAATAGAGACCTACCAGTATGCATGTCTGCAGCAATGGGTCCTGCAGGATACTTTGAGCTCTCTCTTCAAACAGTCTGAGAATTCAAAACCAAATCTTCTGTGTTTCTGAAAAAAAAAAAAAAAAAAAAAAAGCAAGGTGATTAATACTGATTCAACTTTGACGATAACTGTTTGGAATAGCACAGACTTTGAATTAGGTTTTCAGATGTTTGAATTTCTGCAAGCTTCTTGAAGGAACCTGTACCAGTCTCTACATTTTTCTGTGAGTTTTAGGAGCCTATATGTTTTTAAAGTCACTTTTATACATACTATAGTTGCCTTGCCACAGTGCACATGTACAGAAAAAATAAAAATAAACACTCGTGCTACATGAAGACCAAATTATGAATGTTCTATAGACACATGGACAATGGCTTCTCCCTGGGACTGTCCACTGCTCACACAAAATCACTTTTAATGTCATTGCTGATGTTTCTGTCAACTCTAATCATAATCCCTAAGAAGTAATTGAACACAATATCTATATCCATGTGTATAAAGTATACATAGTGTGTATATATAGTTGTGTGTGCATACACACACACACACACACACACACATGCACATAGGAATCGGCAGGAATAGTTGTGTGGCATATGCTTTTGGGGACTGTTTTTTTTTTTTTTTCCTTGATCTTCTGATTCTCACAGTGCCAGCATTGTGAATCCGTATAAGTCAGCTTCTGTGGAATTTGTTCTCACATTGTTTTACAACCCTGAGATTTGTTCCATGTATCAGAGCTAAACCCAGAATACCTAGATGGGTAAAAGCCCTTTCCTATCATTATCTACCCTTGCAAAAAGTAGATTTCCTCATGTTTATAAACTCTCTTTAAATATTGGGAGGGCAAAATGAGGTTTCCCTGAAGCCTTCTCTTTCCCAGGCTGAATAAGCCCGGTTCCTTCAGCCTATCTTCATTAAGAGACATGCTCCAGCCTTCTGACTATCTTCACAGCCATCCTCTCCAAAAGCTCCACATCCTGCCTGTGTTGAGGACCCCAAGCTTGGACAAAGTACTCCAGTTGGGCCCTCACGAGGGCAGAATGAATGTGAACAATCACCTCCCTCGTCCTGCTGGCCACCCTTCTTCTGATGGAACCCAGAATACCATTGGCTATCTAGGCTGCAAGTGCACACTGCTGGCTCGTGTTCAGTTTTTCATCAGCCAGTACCCCTAAGTCTTCAGCATGGCTACCCTCAAGGAGTTCCCACAGTTTATATCTGGGTTTACCAGACCCAAGTGCAAAATCTTGCACTTTGCTTTGCTGAACCTCATTAGGTTCACAAGGGCCCACTTTTTGAGTTTATCAAGGTCTCTCTGGATGGCATCCCTTCTTTCTACTTAATCAACTGCACCACTCAGCTTGATGTCATCAGCAAACTTGCCAAAACATGAATGAGTTCTTTTAGCCAGTTTCACTTCTCAGCCAGTCTTCTCCCACATTTGTAGCCAGCACATATTTAGACATCCTACATACCTCTCCAACTTTTGTAGCTAGACTGCTGTGATCTTTTTTCTGACTGAGGTTTACAATATCATTACAAAGCATGTTTACTATATTAATATATAACTGTGTCCAAGCTCTATCTGTGTGTGTGTGTGGAGGTGTATGTATGCATAAGGAAAAACTGGATCACTTTCACAGAATTATAGCATCACAGCATGGTTGAAGCTGCTAGGGCCCTCTGGCTGCATCTGGCCCAACCCCTGTTGTTTCTGTCCTGTAACTTGGCACCCATGAAAAGAGCACGTCTCTTCATTCTTCTCACCCTCCTACAGGTATTTATATACATTTATACACCCCTCCTAAGCCTTCTCCATTCTGAATAGTCCCAGGTCTCAGCCTTTCCTCAAATAAGAGATACTCCTTTCTCTTCATCATCTTTGCGTCTCTTCACTGGACTCTTTTCAATCTGTCTGTGTCTCTCTTGTACTGAGGAGCCCAGAACTGGACACAGCACTCCGGGTGCAGCCTCATCAGTATGGAGAAGGAAATGGTTGTGCAAACATAGTAAGATAAACTTCAGCAGTAGAAACTGATAGTGCTCAGGTCAAAACACAGTCCTGTCAAAGTGGTGCATTCAGATTTCATAAACCTTGCAAGTAGGAAATAAAAGTCTATATTGTAACAGAAGTTTGTCACACCTCTAGGTGCTTTTGTTGGATAATCACCCCCATTAATTTCTTAACATGTTAGGCTTTGTAATGAAAAGTGAAGCAAGTGCCTGGACATCTGTTGCCATGTCCTTCACATAGTTACTGTAGACAGCAGGATGGAAGAACTGGTGCTCTTTCCATTGGGAGCTGCGAAAAATTAACAGGTTGATATAGAATTGTTGCCTCTGTTCAGTCCCCTGTGGTTTCTTCTGGGCGTTTGAAATAACATTGATAAGGAAGATCTTAGAAATGAATTGGTGATAGTAAGTCACATAAAATACTGTCATATTCTCTGAGGATAGGTTCTGCCACTTTTGGCATCAATGTATACAGGCCAAACACAACAAGTGGTAATAAAAGATGAACAGACAGTCAGTGTTCATTTATAATGACTTGTTGTTCATCTGAGACTTCTGTGCTGTGTGAGTCACATAGACCTCTGGAGCAATTATTTCTAAAGCTGTGATGCTTCACAGTGGTGTTGCTAATCCTAGGATGATCTAGAACAACAGGTTGAAGAAAGAAAAAGAATTGCTTAGAGAAAAGGAGAATAAATAGATTTGGAGAATCTAGTTTCAAATGGAAGGAGGTATAAGGTGGGCAGGCTTTGACAGAGGTGGGGAGAAATGGAAGAATCAATATAAAAATAAAAATTAAAAAAGTGTAGCTAGAAACCACTTAGCAGATTGTTGATGTTGATTTAATCCCACATGACACATTGATCCGTGTATTCATGTACTTCTGTAATACAGTCATATACTGAAACAAAGTAAACCGGTGGAGCTTAAATGTTGTGCTTCTGGTAATGAACTGCCCTATTGTCTGACTCATTTAGGCAAACACACTAAAGTCCTTTTAATGTCAAATTTATAACGTCAGTTAACTGGCTACTCTGCAGACTTCAGAACAGTAACTGCTTGGCTGAGCTTACCACTCAAAACCTATAAAGCTCAGAGTGGTAATCTGCACTAATCAGAGTCATGGCTTCAAGTTGCCATCACTCATCCAAATTACCCAGGCTTCTTCAGGTCACCTGCCTTATGCGCACACATCATGTGGCAAAGGTGCTGTTATACAGTGGGGCAGATTTATCAAAGCTCCTACAGGAAAAGGGAGTTTAAGTCATTCTGTGTTCACTAGTTTCCTTTCTTTGCTAAGTTTGAAAGTTACTCCTTCCCATCAAAATTTAGCTTCATCTCTCAGTTCCTAGGAGAATATTGCCACACAAGTGAAGTACAGGCACGAAACTGGGCTGAGACCACAAATATAAGGTTGACACAGTACGTGATTACTCTTGCTTCAGATAACATGCTGTATTGGAGTTGCATTTTTGCCTAGTTGAGTTTCTTTCCTGACGTATCTTGCAGGAGAGCAGCAGAAGATGCTAGAAAGATGCAAAGGAAATAAAAATATGCCTCCTACATACCCAAATTATGTGACTAGTCTTTAATTTAAGAATGCCTTCAGGTATAGATAATGATGAGAAGTTACTAGTTCTTTAACTTACTGCTCAATGCTGAGGACAGACACCTATGCAAATCACATGGAAGTTCACAGAATATGCACATATTGAATGAAGGCTGCAGCTGTTCTGTAGTATACTAAGCCACTGATCATACTGCATCACAAATGAAATGAAGACAGTAAGCAACTCTGCCATACGGGTATGCCCATTGTAGGGAGGAAATGCTGATAGAATGGAAAACAGATGTTCCAGTAGGCCCAGTTGCAGACATTTCCAATCTCCCTTTTGGGACTTTCAGGGACTGAACTGGTTCAACAGGCAAGATTTCCTCTGAGTTCAGAGAATCTAATAAAAGTAAACATACCTGCCAAGGCCTTTTATTTCCAAATGGCTGCTCTGAATCATTACACTGCAGATAACAGCTTCAAAGAAGACTAGTTGGAGCAAAGGTTATTTTTATCACTATGAGTTCAGTGATCAGTCTCATGAACTTCCCCATCCCAGCAACATTTTGACTCAAAAAAGCATTCTCAGTTACTGGAACTGTAGATGGCAGCAATGGGGAAGGGTGAAGGGAATCATGACAGGAAGGACCGAAGGAGCAAAAGGCCATGCTTCACAGGAGTGCCTAATACCAGCAGGGTTAAATTTCCTTAGACTTGTTGTAGGTCAGGATCACTTTCCATGATCCTATGAGATCCTTTGGGGATCACAAGTCAGAGCACAGATGTTATTTTTTGTCATGGCCAAGCAAGTCCCCACTGTCTGTCCCTACCAGAAAGGGCCAGTTTGTTGTTTTTTCAGCTGTTTTTCTCTCCCTTTAATGTATATTATAGACTGGGAAGAGCTACTGAGAACACAGCTGGATATAAGTACAAAGAAGTCATTAGAAGATAAGAATGATTATTTTCTAAGTGTGGTAAGTGGCTAACAAAATTGTCTTCAGATTATCATGTCTTGACTTGCCTTCCTTATCCAACTTGTTACTCAGAAAACTGGGCTATTTCTAATCAAGGAAAACTTCACTACAATGAGAACTGTGCATAACAGGTTGTCAAGACCTTAGTGGCTATGTTGAAAGATAAACAGCTCAATAACTCTTCTCCCTGAGTTTGAGGGTTCCAATCCAGATGATGGCATAGCTGAGCCTCCAAAGTGTAGACTAGCATATATTCCTGGTGGCATGATTTCTTTTACCTCTGTTAAATGACGATAGTTTCACTCCATTTTCTGAATGACACTCCAGACATGGTGTATATAAGTTTGTTTGCTTTCCATGATAGAGTCAGCAGAGAAAATGGCAGCTGTGATAATCAGCCATTATACAGTTCCCACAGATTTGCATAGCAGCTGAGGCTGAAGTTACCGCTACAATTTCCAAGTGCTTTGGAAAGTTACATACTTATCTGAAACCTTCTCCAAGTCCTAAAGAAAAATAAAGGAGAGGAAAGCTAGAGAGTCAGTTGGTGCTTATATCAAAGCGCTAGCACAGACAGTCTTTGCTCTAACGTAGATTTGGGTAGAGCTGGTTCTTTAGACTGACAAGAGGCAAAGGAAGGATGTACTTGCAATTGATGGCCCACTCTTGCTGAAGTAGCTACTCTGAGCCAATCCTTGGAGTGCTTGCCAACATCTTTGTTTTCACTGTAACGTATTCTCAGAGCAGAAGGGAAAATGTGATAAACAGCATAAAAATTGTTCAAAACGTATGAGACCACTCCATGCTAGCAGGATATCAGACTAGTTTTTCTTTCCTCTAAAAGTATTCTGGAAAACATCCAGCAACCTTTTATTTCAACAGTTACAGATCTTCACTTTCAGGCATCTATATTCTAATGGTTCTCTATCTTATGTTTTTGGTTAAACTAATAATATTGCTGGATATGTATTTAATTGACCCTTCAGGGTATTAAACTAACTGTCTGAACATTTAGGAAAGGCAGCCAAGTCTGACATTCTGTCGTAAAATAAAGGAGTTTGCCACAGCCACAGCCGGGTCACGGAAGCTTTGTGCATTAGAGCTTGACCAGAGCACAGGCAGAAATCTGATAGCTGGAGAAGTACCCTGCAGTTAACGGGCATGTAAACCAAGGAACCATTGCAAGATTAAGTATCAGGTACTATTACACTCTGCTGCAACAGGAAGTGGTTTTGGTTCAAAGACCTATTTATGCCAGAGTCCTTTACCAGACCTGAACTGAGCATATAATGCAGACGCTCACTGCATATAAGGAGGCCATTATTTTCTTGTAGTGAAACAGAGGTTCAGCTGTGACCTTTGCTGGCCCTGAATCCCACCTTTTCCCAGGGCTCTCCTCAAGCAACCAACTGACTGTTTGAAGTTGGGGAGAGCAGCAACAAGGGGAATTTGTATTTGATTCCACTGAGGATTAATGAGACCTTTATTATCACTTGTCACTGCCTCTACTGATGTTGGAGCATAGAGAGTATTTTAACAGATCAAGGCACGTTTTAAACTCTCGCCCCAAGGCAAATTGGCCACTTTGTCTGATCACAGCCTCTGTACTGATATAAAGGTCCATCTGTGAGATTGCACAGACAGCTCTTGTAAAAGCCCTACTGACCTCAGTACATACTTCAGATGTTATATACTTAGTATTAGCCAATAGCTTCTAAGCTGTCGAGTTTTCTTAGGGCTCTGTGCGTGTGTCTCTCTTAATTACTGTCGGGACAATATGCATTCTTTGAAACAGCTAAGTAGCTTTTAGCAAGATATTGGAAAGTCGAGGTGGTAATAATAGCTGTAGAGTGGCCTTCCTCGTTAGCCAAAGTGCTACTGAAAACATCTTGCCATCTTACATCATCCATCTGCTGTGTTTGGAAGAGAAGAGCTTAGAAACCTTGTGGTGCTTAGTCTGCAGTAAAACTGTACAAATAAATGATTTGCAGTTTACTGTCTGTGCTAAAAATAAATCCAAATCAGGAAAACAACCAAATCACATTCAGATGACTTGGAAAAAAAAGCAAATGCAACAAATACTTTTGTAGAATATTCAAGATTATTTTTATCTGCATCAATCAAAGTATTTTAGATAAATAATGTAACAAAGTTGTTTTGAAATAAAAAACAAAATAATGATTTTGAAAACTCAGTTCACAGTTATGGAATAGAAGACTATTGGGCTTTTGTAGCACATGCTTTTATATCACTTCTCATCTTCTGTTGGATAGATCAATATCTGCTTGCATTTTGTTAATATCACTAAAAAATATTCTGGTCATGGTATATTACTTAGGGTGAAATGGTTTTGATTTTCCATTTTAAGCTCTGTCTCCTTCAAATGTGTTTAGAATTCCATATTGAACTGAAGATGCCTGTTTTTGCAGAGCTAGGCGATACACTTGCTTTTGTAGCGTGCAACAACCACTGTATTCTCTAATTTCTGGTGCATAAGGGAGTTTAAAAACACTTTCTAAACACACCACCTAGGAGCCTATATTTTGAATATGGCTACATTTCCAGAAGCTTTGATTTTTTTTCCTTCAACACATCTGTTTACAAAGGGAAAATAAAATTGTAAAACAGTCTTCACACATAAGCAACTAAAGTGAAAGTATAAACATTTAAGTTATGCAAAGTACCAAAAACCATTCATGGAACCACTGTGAATCAGCAAGTTAGTAGAAAGTATCTCTGATACACATCTGCTATGTATTTTGACATTTTTTTCCTGACGTTTCAAGTCCCTTTTTGCTAACAGTTGCCCACATTTCCAAAATCCATTGAGCTCTAGTTTCAGACATGAACTATGGCAGTAATGTCTTGTTACCATTACAAATAGCATTACGACAAGTGACATGTACTTTTGCTGTTTTCAAAACCTAGACACCTTCTATTGCCTTCCTTCAAGGAGTACATAAAGTCATTTCTTCTTCCTGGAATGACCTTAATGTGAGGGCAATTCATTACCAAATGAAGTTCTGCTATATTCTAGCATGGAGCTACCCTTTCGTGTAAGGTACAAGCACATACGTAAAGAAAACTGGGCAGCTGCTTTCTTTTCTTAGCCTGAATTCATAAAAAGCTCCAACAGCATTTTAAGGTTGTGAATGAAAACAAGCAACATTCCAAATTTCTGCTTTTTGAAACTCATTTTCTAGCTTGTAGTGGGCTTTTTCTCATGAGAGAGCTCCCAGATGTCAGTCCAGTTAGAGGGTTCTGGTGCCCTTAAACAGCTGTAGGGCTGTTAAACATTTTGGGGTTTGGACCTTTACAGCTGAGACAAATGAAATTTGTGGAGAAAAAGCAGTTCATGTGTTGTCCTGGGATCTTGGTGATCCTTTCTGTGAACCTGGGACACAGCCCTTGCCTGGCACTTGGTGGAGTCATGTGTGATATGTACCAAGATGTCTGATTTCTTCCATTTGTTTGCAGTCCTAGCAGTGTTGTCCACCTGTAACAGGGGGTACAGTAGCACAGCAGCTGTTGTGAGCAGGAAGTAATTTCCCCTTGATTATGGGGCCAAGGTTCCCTTTTGCCCTCCTGGAGCAATTATGAGGGAAAAGAGTGAATGATACCTTTTTTTTCCCCGAGAAGTTCAAATGAATCCTGGGCGAGGAGTAGCCAAAATTTCATCTGTTCTTCATGGACATGGGGTATACATGCAGGGATACAGTGGGCTAAATCTTCAATGGTGCATGACTTTGGAAGACGGATATATAATGATCATGTAAGTAGATTTGTTTTCTAACAGACATTTCCTGCTTTAGGATATTTTGACAAGAAATATTTGCAGGTCACTCAAGTTATTATAAAACTGGAAGAGTTAGGCTGGGTAATGGGAACAGTGAAAAGAGATTTTCTTTTCCAGCGAGGAGTGCTGTGATGGTACATCATGACGGCGACTGGGTTCTCAGATACAGCAGGAGCTGCTCTGAGGGAACGCGTCTTCTCAAGGCAGTCCTGCACTGGAAGTTCCCTCCTGCTCTGAGGCCATTACGGAGGTGGTCAGCTGCACTGGCTCGTGAGTGCAGAAAGCAATGCCACTTCACAAAATCAAGGAGAGAGCTACCCTGTGGGGTGTCTGTGGGGAGAAGAAGAGACTGAGTCTTGTTCTCATAGCTGACTTGATGGATACGGAGCTGAGCTTTTTCTATGAAAAGCTACTGAAATCTCAGCAACTCGGGAGTGGTGCTGGCACACCTTTTCATTAGTCTTGCCAGCCACAGCTGGTAACATGCGAGAGTGATAGATCCATTTCCCTTTTACAGTGTAGCTCCTGGTAAGAGGATCTCCAAAGTCCTGTTTGAAATGGGATTTTGCTTAACAGCAGTAGATACATGAGCGTTTTCAGCAGTAACTAATGAGCACATAGGTCCACAGGGTGGACTGATTTAAAGCTGAAAGAGCCATAATGTTTTAGTTTTATTCCAGTTCATGGTGTGATAACAAATGGATTTGGAATTATTCCAGTATATTTTGATTCAGATTAATTCAGTGAATTTCTTCAAGTCATCGATTTTGCAAATCTTTTCACATTCACAGCAGCACAGTTGCACATCACAGTTCATGCTGTGATATTTAATAGATACAAAGCCCTGATCCTTTGGAGTATAAAATTGTGCCACTAGCAAAATCAAACAGGAATTTTGATATTAATTTAATCAAAATGTTGACACTGTTCTATCGAAGCCTTCTGAACACTTAGATTCATGTCAGAGATGAAGCTCAAATGTGTGCATTCACTGGGAAGTACATGCAGCCAGAGCTGTTTAAAGGAGATGTCATGCATCTGTGCCATACTGGGTGATTGGTGAGATTTAAGAACTAGCACAAGAAACAGCAAATTAGAAGATTAAGCCTCCTTCTGTGCTAGCAGATTGCTGCAGATATTTGCACTGAACTCCATGTCGCTGAAAGGTCTGGCAGCTGGCAGGTGATTTTTTTGCTTTTGAATATTATGGAATGGCTGATTGACAGCTGCCAGGCGCTTTGCTTTAGACAGCCATGAATAGTTTTAGCCACCACAGTAGTTAAGATGGCATCGACACTCATGTTTCCAACCGTGACGTGAGTTTTTATGGTCTGAGCCAGAAGTGCAGTATGGCAAACTCGGGCTGATCCAATTACCCATCACAGGGCTGGGATACCAAGCTCGGCACCTTGGGCTGTGTCAGTGGCTGGCGGGAATGACCTCAACACAAGCAGCTGGCGGTAAAAGCGCAGCGATGCTGGAGGTTTCCGTACTGTCAGCAGCAAGCGGCTGTTATCATGCGTTGCACCAGGAGATGGCAGTGCCGGGCTGCTCATGCTGCCTCTCTACTGATGCTCCGCCTATCTTTGCAGGGGATTTTAAAGCTCTTCAGGAGCGGTAGCATCTTGTCCAACAGGCATCGAGGTTGTGATGCATTCATGGAAAATACACTGCAGGTACTCAGCAGTTTATTAAAGCGCTATCACTTCTGGCTTGAGATTGACTGATGTTAAATTCTCCAGGTTCAGACAACCCCAGTCTTTACAGAAGTGTTGGTGAAGGTCAGACATTTCAGTTTAGGCTTTTCTCCAGGTACCCTGTTTCACTGCTTGCTCCCAAGACACCTGGAAAACTGTGAATAGGTGATGCCAGCCCAGCTCCTCTAGCTGACTGTTCTGCCCTGTCTCTTCACCCTGGAGATTTTCTTTTTAGTTTGTTCTGAAAATGACTTTTTTTTTTTTTTTTCCATTTTAACTTTTTGCTGCTATGCTCATCTTCAGCACAGTTTGTTCAGTCTTTCAAGCTCTGAAAGACTGTGGGATGATGGTCTCATGCATAGCACAGAGAAGGAATTTATAACTTGTTCTACCTACCAAGCCCACAGTGTCATTCTGCTGTCATAGAATCAAACAGATGAAGAAAATGTCACTGCATGTTGCCACAAAGGGAAAAGCCTATTTTGGTATTTTGTCTCAAGGGGAAAAAAAACTCAACAACACAATAAAAAAAGGAATCAAAATAACAACAACAACAACAAGGAAATCAGGAAATTTGGCTTTCCACTGCTAAATTTTGTGGTCCTACTCCATAGATGAACTGTGCAATGCAGTGATTTTCCAACTGCGGAGTAACTGTGAGGTTTCTGGCAGGGGATTTTTGGACCTTTTTTGGGTAGTGGCCGAGGCCATCCAAACTACCTGGAAATCAGAATCTTTACTATTCCTTTATGTATGCATAAGGGAGATTGCTATAAAAATGGAATTGCATTTTCACTTTCAAGTAAATTATTAGCCATAGTAGTAACAGTGGCAGTAATTACTTGACCTGACAGGAAGCTTGTGCCTGATTCATGACAGTCACTGGCAATAGGATGCTTTTTGGTCAAACACAGCTCACTGCTTTAAGGCTGGGAGACTACAGTCTCTGCCACTTCTGTGGATATCACCCAAGCCAGCACAGGCCTGAAGAGTTCAGAGCCAAAGCCAGGCCATGGACTGGGTTAGCTCCTTGACCTCACAGAGGCACAAGGCCAGAGTGTGGATCATGGTATGAGCCAGCTGGGCTCATACCAGACTTTATCCCTCACCAAACCCATAACTAAGGAGAACTGCAGAGCACAGAGCAGATGCTGAGCACAGGCAGATGCAACCTGAGGGACCTTTGTCCCTCGAAGGCAGCTAGCACGTATGCCTTTCATGCAAGACACATAGCAAGGTGCATAGCAGGCCTGCAGGGAGCAAGGAGCGCCCTCAGGCTTCTTTGGGGCTGGCCTGCAGCTCCTCCCCACAACTGGCTGTGCAGTTGGGGTGGGCTTCTTCCTCCTCCTTGGTGCCTTAGGGCTTTGTTAGTGTGAAAGGCTCTCGCTAGAAGTTTGCCTGTACAGCAGCTGCAAGAACAGTACCAACACCATCAGGGTAGGAACACCAAATAGGCTGTGTCAAGTCAGGCTTTGATCAGGGCCATGGGCTGTTAGCATTCACTCTCTGACTCTAGAAAGGCTTATCAGGTACTAACAGGACTTCAGTCCTGAGCAGCATGTGTGATTTACAGCTGTCACCTTTAGATTGTTATTCCAGAGCCTCAGCTCCCAGAGCTGCCCCAGGCAGCATGGTATTGTGGTGGCTGTGTCAGAGTAAAAAGAGGGCACTGCTGAGCTGCCTTGCGGTGTGACAGGGGCCAAGTCAGAGATTTGTGTTAATGTCAAAAGCAAATGGGTTCACTGTCCTGAAGACAGTTTTGTTACAACCTGCCAGGCCACAAAGCTTTAGCCTGGTGCCACCAAAGACATCATCCTCCCAGTGAATGCTCTCAGGGTAACCAGTTTACAACATGTGGAGAAAACTGACTTTCAAACAGGTGTTCCCATCCCAGAGGTCTTCTCTGAAAGTGTCAGTGGAAAAAAAGTGCTTAGATACTACAAGACTCAGATGCCATAGCTGTGACTGTGTTATTTCCAAGTTACTGGCTCAGGTGTTCTAAAGAACTCCTAACTCACTGTTTTTTGTGTGGAGACCATAACGGGAAAGTTAAAGGCAGGGCCTGTGACTGGAGCTGTTTGTGATGATGCAGAAAGAAGGGAGCCATATTCCAACCAGAGTTGGAAATCAGTTCATTAGTATTATCTCTGACTTTTGTTTTCTTAGCTGACATTTCCTTTAGTTCTAGTGCAGATCCCTTTTTATCAGCTTGTTCCCATCAAATTCAGAGGACCATCTGGTCTCTTCGTTCCTGAAACAGGCCTTGCAGTGTTCTCCAGTAATTGCTCAGCCCATCCTGGCTTGCAGCTGGAGAAGGCATTGCACTGGTCTTTGACTGCCTGATAATTGAAATGGGCTGTGCAGAGAACTGCAGCACTCACTCATGAGGAGCACCTCATGGCCTTCATGTCATGGGCTCAGTGCTGGCCCACAGCAGGGACTATGTGTGACAGTCTCTGTGTGAGAAGGGCTGATAAAAAAGAAGCTATTTTTTTTTTTTAAACAACTGTGGAAAACTTTCCTTTTTTTTTTTTTTAAGAAATTTGAGGTAAGGGCTGCTCCCTTGCTCCCGTTAAAGCTGTTTGACACCTAGACACTAAAAAAAAGACTAGACCTAATCCAGTCTTCCAAAACATAAAGTCCTTTTTCTTAAAATTTCCTGATGCCTAAGCCTGACCTACAAGTTGCTGTGAGTTGAATTAGGTACCTTCACTGCCTATGAGCTTAAACCCAGGCTTGCTGCCTGGTGTCAGCATTGCCAGGTTGGTGGTAGGTGAATGGTTGGGATAGGTGATCTTGGAGGTCATTTACAACCTTGGTGATTCTATGATTCTAGATTCAGGCTCTGTTTTCCTTTTTGAAGCTGCTCGAGGCATGTGAGGTTCCCTGGTTGTGGGGATGAAGCCCTGGGCATGGGAACAAAGCCCTGGCCCTGGGCTGGTGAGGCACTGCAAAACCTCTGTACTTCAGTGCTTTCCCTGTACATCCTAACTGAGCAAAAAGAGATCATTTTTGACTGTGTCTGCAAAACAGGTTCAGAAAACTGCTAAAAATCCTTCCAGCTGCATAACGGAAATTTAGTATTAATTTTACAATGCATACTTTTTAGGGCCACCTCTCTCACAAACAGCTATCCCCTACATCTTCCTTGGTTATTTCCCTCCATTCTTCACTGCAGCCAAAACACTGTCTGCTTTTGAAGGCTCAGGAGCTGTTCCTTCCAAGCCGTTTCTGGAAAAAATTACTTCAGCAGTGAAAGATTCTCTCACACAGACCCTCAAAACATTACCTCCTAGCAACCTCAAAAATAACTCAGAAGCAGAGGTACCCATGGTGCAGCCTAGAGTCAGAATGTAACCCATGATGTTTCTCAGCGTGGCCCAGGGCTGCCTGCCTGGGTGACTGGAGCCTGGGAACACAGGATGGGCAGTGCTGCAATGTTCCCATGGCGGGTGATGGTAAACATGACTGACTTCCTTCTGGGAAATAGCAGATGCCATGCCTTCTTATATTTGAGGGCAATCACTTTTTAAAGTTATCTGGGGAATGATTGCTGTCTTTGAACACTCTGTATACAGCAAAAAGAAAAACAGGTAGCTGCACAGATAAAGTTTTGTCACATTTCCCAGTTTTTTTACTTTGCTGCTCTCTTTTCCACCACTTCATGAACCCTTCAGAAATTATTCTTTAATCTCTTGAAATGCGCCTGCAGTGTCACCCCTTTACTTGACATCATAGCGTAAGACCAGCTATTTCCCCATGCTGCTGTTTGGATTTCAGGTTTGGAAACCCCACTGTTCATTGAAAGTGTAGGGCAAGATTTATCTGAGTACCTATGTGACTCGGGACCTCGATTAGCTATTGTCTCTTGCATTTGACACTGATCATATGCTTTTCCCACCTGCATGATGACAGCAGAGAACTCGCTGGTTTGGCTAATCTCCAACAGATTTAGAAAGAGATGCCAGGCCTCTTTCTGCCCTGGTTGCTAAACCAAGAATTCCAAGGATGAAACATCAAATACAAGTCAATAGGTTTAAAAGACCAAGGGTAGCAAGGAAATTTTCTTGACAGAGGATAGGTGCTTTTCACACATGAACAGATGGAGATACCAGGAAGTGACAGGGGAGTGGAAAGGAGAAGCATTTAAGTTAGCCAGAAAAAGTAATGTTGAAGTCCCACTCAACAGAAGATGCACTGTACTGCTCTCTTGGATCAGGTCCCAAAAGCCTCACAACAGGCAGCTAATGTAGAATAGTCAGTATCTGTTCTGATTACGAGTTGGTATTCCATGTTTAAATTACCGTACTACTTTGCATCAAGTACATTTGCATTATAATTAAATCTTGAAATTCCATTTTCTCTCCTGAGAAATACATATTTTTTTAAATAAATTTCTTGTTCTTTAGAAACTGAACATTGTAGTCAAAGATGGTTTCTGTTAATGAAAGACTAAACTGGAATCGTTAAGAATGAAGGGAATATAAACCGTATGTTGCTAAGTTTGGTGCACTGAAAATGGTTCTTCTCTCTGTTGCGTTCCCTGGGGCTGTTTTCAGGCTGGAGGTAATACATTTATTTCATTTTGTGGTTTAGCACTAGATAACTCAATTAGCTGCAAGTTGGAAGAACTGAATGTTTTTGGTCCACTTAAAAGAGCCTTTCTACTGAGAAACAGAGAGAAGTAATTCTGAATACCTCGTTCTTCACAAGTCAAGTCATAAAGATAGAATAGTTACTTTTCAAGGTGAAAACTTTATCTGCTTTGCTGGTTTTCTGTGTTTTTTCTTTCTTTTTTTTTTTTATTCCTGAAATTTAAGGAACGTATCAAGCCTGAAGTGCATCCTTTTTACATAAAGAACATTTTATACTGGAGATTTCAATATTCTTTTCACAGAAAGCTGAAAGCCACTCTTTGGAAGGAGAGTTTGTATCATTTTCAGAAGTGACCATTTATGAAAAGCTGGAGACATTAAAAAAAAACTGCACAAACATGACTCTTAGAAGCAATTTAAATACCTGCATTTTAGGATTTTTAGTTTAAAAGGGAATGTTGGCCTTGGCTTCAAGAACAACTGTCCTTTGTTGGTGGTTTGATTGGAAGATACATATGGTGACAATAAAAAGGAACATTCACAAAGGTAATTCTAAGTAAACGCATATAATTCAGAGTGATGTTGATGAGTTTGATGAGTTGATGAATACTGAACAGCTCTTTATTTTAGTGGGGAAAAAAACCCCTTTTTGTACTGTTTGTATTCCAAGTGCATTTTATATCCTCTAACTCTAGAGAGGCTTTGAGCATTTGCACAGGGAATATTGCTGTCTCCCATACACCTTCTTGATTGACTCAGTTAAAAATCAGCATTATGTTTCTTGTAAAACTTGTAATAAGTGCAGTCCTGTTTCCTGGGTACTCAATAGAGTTTTCAACAACTTCCATAATAACAAATAAACAGAGCTTGTGCTGTTCCCACTGTGATGTCTGTGCATCCACTTTCTATGCTGTTTTCACCAGTACTTAAGTAGAAATGCAGTGACTGCCAACAGCTACATATATTGTACTTTCAGTTATACCTACCAAAATCTTAATGAAATTCTACAAAAGGGACAGAGCACTTCTCCCTTGCTTTCTTGCTTTCTCTCTCATGACAGTGACGTGTAACTAAGGACTTTAACCCAGAGCTTGTTGCAGGAGCAAAGAACACTCTTTATAGCTTTTCATAGAAATTAACCAGGTAGATAAGAGTTTAAGACTTAAGTTTCCAAATACAGAAACTTTTTTTAAAGCCATGAAAGTGTTGTGCTCCATCAGTGATTCCAGCAGCTGAGGCAGAGACAGACACCTGCCCGAGTGTACCACAAAGACCTCTCTCTTCTGCAGCTAGCACTTAGCCCAGAAGTGGTTGCTTTTAGAGAAGAAAGGAGAAAAACTGGGAGACCTTTTATCCTCTCATCCACGACAATTTTTAATCAAAGTAAAATTAGAAGGAAGAAAATCAACAAAAGAAAGTGCTTTTGTTTAGCCAAATAGTTCACTCAGGTGTTACACACGTGGTGGTGATATTCCCAACTACCAAAATAAAGAAGTGCAACAGGCATGCCTCCAGATGCTGGAAGCTCACAGATTAAGAAGTACTTCAGTTTTCACTCATCTTCTTGTCATTGTAAATGCAGAGCAGCAATTAGAGACAAAGGGATCATTCTGAGACTGGGCAGTCCTCCAAACAGCACTGCCAGCTAACCAAAAAACTGTCTTCTTTTCAGCCTTAAGTAGTCTTCAGGTGCTAACAGTCAAGATGGTGTTCAGACATGCTGTTTTGAATAAGAAACTACCAACACTGGCATTTGGCATCACCAGAGCCAACTTAAGATAATTGTATAACTGAGGGAAAGCATCAAACAGCATTACCCTTGAAATGTTGGAGAAGAAATGTGTATTTTTTGTGTATTTTTATTTCAGAACAGCTGATCCTTTTCTAAATAACTAGATAAATTAGATCACTCAAGTGGTGCGCCTGATTAGATTTTTATTAAAGGGGCTAACTCCTGCTCCCCTTTGGCAGCATTCCTTTCCCTGTTGGCAGCATTAGGTCTCTGGGCTTAAATAAACTTCTGAATCACATGATGATGATTTAGCATTTATGCACAGATGACAACATAGTTCTTATTGTAGAATTGGTATCTCTTGGAGGAAGTTGCAGAATTACTTACGCTTTCTTGGCTAAATTCCTATGTTTTAAAAGCTAACCACTTTCTTCAGCAGTTCTGTTTCTTTGTGTTTAGGGTCTTTTTAGCTGCATAGACTTAGAAGAGAAAATACAAGATGATAAATGACAAGTTCTAGTTGAAATAGATGAAACTAATAGTGACATTGACTTTCCCTGTATTCTGGCATCCATACTAACCATGCAGACCAACCTCTGCTGAAGGAGGAGGAGATATAATCCTTTATAATTTCCAGCAGAAAATTCTAATAGTGTTCCTAATATTTAACATTTGGAAGTGGTTTACAAAAATAAGTTTATATAGGGAAACTAGAAAAGCAGTCATTCTGCTGTTTCCAAACATAATGAATTTTTGCTTAAGACCTTTACTGAAAGTCAGTTTTTGCTCCCTTTTCTTTCCTACAGTAGAACTAAGCCAGAAACAAAAGTTACCCTTTAGCTTGTTATGGTTTCGAAAGACCACAGTCTATAGTGAAACACACATTTTGGGCCCACCTGCCATCTTTACAAGAAACTACTGCCAGTGGTGTCCCTCTTGGCCCCTGCTTTAGCCCTCTTCGGGGATGAGAGCTGGTTTGGCACTTGAGCTTTGCAGCAGAGCCCCATCCTGTCACCACAGCTGTAGTATCACTGCTGATAAAACACTTCTGGAACGTCTATGATGGACTAGTGGAGACAATTGTTTGCTTAGTTAGTCATAGATGAAACACTGAATATTTCTCAGATATAACATTTGTTTTAAATACAGATTCATAACTGTTTGTCCTTAAACATAGCTGTGACTAGTTTAAGAAACAGCATGTGTTGTGTTAAAAGTGTATATAGGAACATGCTGCCATAGAGAAGTGACAAGGTGAAGAACAGATTTTTTTAAGAAAACCGTGTGAGTCTTCTGAAGCCCAATGGTTTTCCATTGGAAAAGGAGTTTTGTATAGAAACAAATAGCATTCTGAACATCATTTCCACAATCATTCTCTTTATTTTTTCTTTTTTTTTTTCCCCCATCTAAAAGCATAGCTTATGATTTAAAATGTGGTATGTGAATACATAAGTGGTATGTATGTGTAAACATACCACCCAGACTTGGAATTATAAACATTTAGCTATTAACCATTCAACTACATCATCTTTTCTTGACGGTGCCTTTTGAGGTTACACTTTGAAATTCAGAGGATCTGACAAATGTGGGCATTGTGGGTCCATTTCAGGAAAAAACTGCCTCTGACATATGTGGGCTTGTACACTTCTTAACATAACGTAGGAAGATGAAAGCACCTTTTCCTCAACTGTAGAGTATATGGTCTCCTAACAGTTGTTTCTAAATACTGCGGTAAATCCATGGTGGCATGCTAAAAATCTCACAGAGAAACAAACTCCTCCACTGGTTTCTGTAGGCTTCCAAAGGGCAAAGCTGTGTCGTGTAACATGAGCAGTATTTTCAGGATTTAAAACGCAGGATTTCTCTCCTTGAGGTCACATTCATTCCTCTTTAACTTGTTTTTATTTGCAACACAGTGCAGACTTCATTGCACAGAGGAGCTGATTTGTGAGGTGTGCAACAGAAAATAAGATCCTGTTGAAGGACAGGGAACATTTTATGTTTGGAGGCAGGTGTTTGTGCCTCCTGCTGTCGGCTGTTACCTTTGAGGTGCTGCTTTTTTTCTGTTTTTGGGGCACAGAAATGTGGAGACATACCCCAGTGTAGAATAAACTTCAAGGACTTCTGGACTTTGCAGCAGCATGCGGCAGGTAGGTGGAAGCTCTGAGGTTGGGTGAGGAGTTTCATGGTGGAGGTGAGTCACATGGATCACACAGTCATCGAATCACAGAATCATTAAGGTTGGAAAAGACCTCACTAGTTCAACCCTCAATCCATCATCACCATGACCACTGAACAGTGTTGCTAGATGTTGTGCTTCATGTGCCAGCATGTGAAATGATGAGCTCCAGGCTAAAGCTATGAGGAGATTCAAGCTGACTGATGTATGTTTGTGCAGGCTTTCCTGGCAGGTGCTGGCCTCTGCATGGGTGCTTCATGCTTGCTTAGTAGCTTTATCCAGGGTAAGATCTGTCCTGCAAGAAGATGTAGGAAGAAAAAACATGTTCTCTTCTACCCAGGCTTTTCTCTTGCCACTCCATTTGCCTGGCACTGAAGTTTGTCTGTGTGTTGGCATTTCTGGGTTCAAGACTATGTGTCAAGAAGGAGCCAGCAGGCCTGTTTGATTTGGAGATGTGGGCCCAGGTCAGGTGCATCCGGTTTGCTGCAGCTCCATGCGCTTCAGTGAGGTTTGGCTCTGGGCCCTTCAGTCCTGCATGAGGTGTGAGCTTGATATTCTCTGACTTGGATGTCTCTCAGAGCATCAGATCCCTCTGCCCTTCTCTGTTCTGAAATCACCCATCCTGAATCAGCTCTTGAATGCCTTCAGGACCTGGCATATTTGCAACCTTGCTGCTCTTGCAAGCCGTCTTTTTTTCTCCTTGGCAAAGATGGGGGCTGTTTGATTTTGAGACTGGGGAAGGTCCCTGTGGGAGGTGTGCCAAGATGTGCAGAAACAAATTTAGAATCTAGCTCTGAGGAAACTAAGGAGGTTGAGAAGGTGAGTAAAGGGTGTGAAGTGGAGGTCCTGATTAAGGAACAGTGTTCCAAGAGCCTAGAATGGACATGAGTGACCACAGTGGAAGCAGTGAATGGAATACTTGGAAAATATGAGAAATAATCATTCTTTATCCTTCTAAAAATAGATAGAGATTGTACAGCCATAAGACAAGCCCTCCTCTCAAACGACTTGGAGCTGTTGGAGCCGGTGGAGACAGCAGAGGAGACCACAAAGATATCATTCTCACTCCTATGGAGAAAGGATGAGGGAGATGTGCTTGTTCAGTTTGGAGAAGAGAAGGCTTTGGGGAACCCTCATTGCACCTTTCCAGTGCTTGAAAGGAGCTTATATACAGGAGGGAGACATGGTCTGATTGTGATAGGACAAGGAGGAAAGGTTTTAAACTAAAATGGAAGTCAAACAGACTGGAAACATCTCAGATACGATGACATCGTGTTTATACAAAAGCAGTACTTGACAACACTTGAAGGATTAGTAGCAAGGTTTCTCTTCAGTATGTTTTGGAGCTGTACATTAATCGACTTGTTTGTTAATCTGACCTAACTGAAACAGACAAACAAACAAACAAACAAACAAACAAAAGAAGGAAAAACAAAGAAAGAAGAGAGCAAAACCAGTTTGTATTTATCAGAAACAAAAAGTATTTAGTTTTCTTTGATAACAGAAAAGGAAGCAGAAGGAAATCACTCAGGCAGGACGAAAGCATGTCTTTAAATCCTAAATAACACATTTTGTAAAGTGTTTTGAGTTTGGGGTTAAAGGGTAAAAATGAAAATAACTTTCATATTCTGTATAAAATATGGCATGTTTTTGCATTTTTGAAACGGAAAGGCTGAGGTAAATTGTTCACATTTTTTTCCTAGTTCTTCTCAGGCCTTTTTAATGTTTTATTTTGCTTGTATTATATATGGATATCGCTGAAAAAATACTGTCAGAAAACTAACTATTCTCTGCAAAACAAAGTCACCTACCTAGCTCCTTCAGCAGAACTCAGCAGCACCATGTCCTCCCAGCTCGCTCTCCTGTTGGGCAGCCTGACTCATGAACAATGCCATATCCTTAAGTGTGACCGTGTGCTTGAGAGGGGGCTGCAGATTTAAATCAGGCAATTTAATGTTTCCAATTATAGGAAATGACTTTGGAAGGATGCCAGAATGCTGAATAGCTTGATAAAAAAGAAAGCTTCTTTGTTTCAATTATTTCTTACTGGATTACATGCTTCTCTTTCCACCACTTAATTAGAGATGAGAACTCTGCAGGAGATCCTGTTCTGTATTAATTTATTTTAAAGTTATTAACTGTACTTGTAACTGCAATACTAAAGCCTGAGTTCGACAGCAAGCCCTGAGTGAGTGAGAAAAGACAGTCCAGTGAGTTATGTCACTTACCTGGGATGTGAGAGCATTCCTGAGAAAGCCTTCTTGTGTTGTCAGATCACTTGGAGACAGACGACTGGAGGTGTTTCATTTTACTTCTATGGAAAATCATGCAAGTTAGTAACCTTGAGCCTTGTCTCTCTCTGTGAAAATTTCCGTGTTAATCAGAGTTTATGAGGATAACTATCCAAACAAGTGCACAGTGACTATTTAGAAAGTCCTGCAAGAATTGTAATATGTACTTAGTATTCATCAGCACAATTTGTTTCACTTTATCATATCTTGTAGGAATGGTCTCAACTTTTCTCCCTGTTGGAAATCAAACCTTTGGCCAGATGTCAATCAAACACCCTTCTCCTACAGGTAGAGGAAATGGGATATATTCTTTTCTGTATCTGCTATGTTCCTCCTGACATGGGAATCAATGGGAATGGTAACTGAAAGCGGAGATCAGTCCAGACAATCTAATTCTAATTAAAAAAAAAAAAAAAAGGCTTTATGAGCTAATGCAGGAGAGGATTTTGCTACTCCCTTAAGGATAATGGAGTTTAACATGTCAGAGCTTCTTGTAGCAACTAGTTGATGACATTAGAAGCTTAATGCTTGTTTGGATTTTGACAACAAAATGTAGGTTAGATAATACAAAGAACCCACAGCAAAACTTAGAAACCAATTAGTCAGCATTGCAACAAATCACTCCACAGGTGAAGACATGAGTAGAATGTTTATGCTGGGGATTTATCTAGCCCTTTAAGCTATCTTGTTTCTGGTTTAAAATGCCTAAGTTTACTCACTGAAGTATTCTGCTTGCAACAGCATTGGTTTAAATACAATAGAACAACTTGTTCAATTGTTTGCTTGTATAATGATTTGTTGGCTAGGTCCTCACTCCTCACTCGGTGCAATTTGGCAGGGATTATATGAGTTTAAGAGCTGTCTCTAAGTAATTAGTTGTCAACTAATTTGTTCCAAGTTGGGCCCACATGATGAAAATTGTCATTAGTGGTTTTCATCAAAATGTATATTCTACTGTTTGTCCTATGCCACTGCTGACATTTACATTTTTCCTTGGTGCACATACTAGTGAACAGTATAAACCACAGCATCCTCTATGCTCTAGATACATATTTTTTCACAGGATGCCTGTAATTCAGCTGCCTCTTTATGCTGTGTTGTTTTGCTGCGTAACAGACTGAATTCATCTAGGAGAAAGCATAGCCTTTATTGTCCATTTAACAGCATTGGAAGAATAGTGAGAAGAAAGCTGATGGAGCTGCACCGTACAAAGTTGGCCATACCTGCACCATGCCAACATGCTGAACTGTCCCAGAGCTCATGGGCCTTGTTAAGGCTTAGGACTTTGTCATGCTTCAGAACCTACTCAAAAAACTACAGTGGAGTGGTGTTATTTAACCATGTTTGGCTTTGGAAGAAGGCTAGGAGCCATCTCTACAACACAGTGCTGTTTCAGCCTTTTTCAGAGATGCTCGGAATCTGCAGAGCTCACAGCTCCTGAGGGTGCTCATCATCTTCAAGACCCAGCTCATCCAAGTAAGACATTTATGCCCAAGAGCCAAGACTGAGATTGTCAAAGCAAGTGGTGTTTAGGTGCACTCAGTTTGTGTACCTGGGATTGAATATTACACAGAATTCATTGGGGAGGAAGCAAAATTGAGATTTCACTTTCAAAACACAGTGGCTAGAAAAACAATACTATCAGAAATCCAGAGAATGTCCTCAAGCGCTGGATCTAACTTTCAATTAAATAATCATCATTATAAATTATTATCCTGCTCACTTGCGTTTACATGCAACAATTGTGTTTCATTATTTTTGCTAGCAATTCAGTAGTTACAAGGAGTCATTTATGACCACTTAACAGCCAGACCCTGAATACTTGTAGTGTAATTAGCCTGAAAAAGTCTTGAATAATGTCCTGTTTACAACTCAAGTAATAAACCAAGAGCACAGGGAGACAGAAAGGCTAATTAAAGGGGACAATTGGACAAACAATACAGCATTGGATGTCTGGAAACATGCTGTTATTGTTCTTGTATAGGGTAGACTTATACTAAAAGGGATTAAACCTTAAAAGTATTTGGTGATGATGTTGTGGGGTTTTTTTTGTTTGTTTGTTTGTTTTTTCTTTTCATTTATGTTTAGACGTGCTGGGTCTGATTCTCATTTACAGTCAGACTTCTTTACACTTCCAGTGGCAGTACAAAAAGTCTTTATTATGATATTTACTGCTGAAGTGGTCTAAAGAGGGCATAGCATAGGAGGGCAGTAAAATTTAGACTGAACAAAAAGGTTATAAGGAACATGTTTCCTGCCCCTAAGTACTCAGTATTTTATAAATGCCATGGGATCTCAGGGAATTAATATCATTGTTATATAATGAACACGGACTGACTGTATCCAGATGTGTCATACAATTGCTGCTAACATCCAAACCTTCCTGAGTTCTGCTTCAGTTTTCAGTAATATTGGAGTGCTTGGTTACCTCTCATAAACTGGTTTGGATAGAAGTGATAGGGTGCTCTTACCGCACTTCCCAAATCTGCTTTTTATTGATAAAACTATTCATTGAGTATCTGACACCTGCATACTCATTAAGAACATAGTTCTGTAACTCTGCGTGTGGACTCACAGTGAGAATGGAAGGATAAAATCTTTTAAGACTTCTGCTGCCAAGTTTGAAGTCTAGTTTTCAAGTTTTCCTCTACAAGCTGGAAAACCATAACTAATTGTGTGTCTCATTTTGCACACCAGGCCCGAGCTCCCACCTCCCTTATGGCAGCACACACTGCGTGGTGCCATGGCTCCTCACCTTGGGCATTTTAGTAAGGCCTGTGTGCCATCTTTGCTATGAGTGCTGTAGGCAACAGGAATAGTCAGTGTGGCAACTCTCCAGGCTTGACTGAAATCAATAAAGTCACAACAGATACGTTTTTAGCAGGACTGTCCCTATTTATGTGGTCTGGTATTTTGGGTTGTGTCTCACCCTAGCAGTGCAGTCCTTAATCGTGGTATCTGTTATTTTCCTTGTTTTAACCAGGGTATATGAGCTGTGGAAGATGAGCTGCACAAGTTCCACTCTTCTGCAGGTCAGCCTTACACCAGTGTAAAATCATATGTATGGTTTGTTTCTGACATTGCTCCATTGAGGCTGGAACAGATAACAACTTGAGAAAATCCAACTGAAGAGATTTATTTCCAACTGAGAGATTTATTTCCATCTCTTTCAATTCAACAAACAGCTGAGAGAATAATTTGACAAATGTTGCTTTGATTGAGCTGCAGAGTGTCATATTAGACAACATCATTCAGGATATTTTGTGAGGTTGGATCCATGGTGTGTGAGGGAAGGATCTTCGAAAGTTTTCAAACACCCAGGTACCAAAATACTGCAGTCAAGGTGAGTTGGGAGGTATGTAGGGGTATGAGGGTGAGTCACCAGATGTATAAAAGGATACCAAACCTTCAGTCAGTGTTGTTCAGCACATTACTTTGGGACTAGGAATTGATGCTGTCAAGTTTGGATGGCAAAAAAAGGATGATGAAAAAATCAGATGAGATTTCTGAAATAGCCTTATCATCCAAGCTACTTGAAGTCTTGGCTGAACTAATGGGAGATTAGATTTAAACTACGTTTTTTTGCAAAACATATATAGAGTATAAATGGAGTATTATATAGGAAGCAGTTGTATCAGAAGACATTTGTAAGTAATGGTCAGACATAAATTGGCTATAATTCTCAGTACATATTTTTCATATATGTATCAATTCTCTTTTAATCAAGTTATATACCAGGAAATGATTTCATAAAGAGCAAGAGAAGTCATGTTATTTCTACGTACTTTAGCAGTAGAAGCTGTATACTTTTTAAAAGGATATTCAAATGGTGGAAAGTTAAAATGAGAAAAAGGGAAGCTAGGAAGTGACTTATGTTCTGAGGAAAATGAAGTGCAGAGTTTACACATTGCTTGTGATGGATCTTATTCTCAAAGTCTGTCCTGCCTTTGAATCTAGGATTCATCTTAAAATATTTATTGGTCTCACAGTTTGGATTTCAGACTTGTCAGTAGAAAAGTTGTAGACTTTATTCAAACTGACTTCTCAGTAAGGTAGCTTGTTAAAAATGATTCCCATCCTATATTCCTCTGTTTGTTTTCACTATTGAAGTGATGAAGTGGTTGATTAAATAGGAGCGATTGTTATGGAAAAAGCATCTCTATAGATGCTGGCAAATTGTCTCTATGTAAGCAGCACTAAATAGCTTTTTTTTTAAAGAAATCCTGTGGGAGCTGTGCCTTTAGAAGGCTCATGAAAAACAGAAGAGGCACAGCACTTTAAAACACATTTAAGACTAGAGTAATCCACAAGAAGTGGGGTGAAATGCTAACAGTACCAGGGTTCGATGGAGGGCTGGAAAAACATCACAGGCAATGTGTTTTAATCCTATAAATAAGGGGAGGATTTTATTGCAGGTTAGATTTATGAATGTAATATTTATGTCAGATAAAGAGCAGAGAATAAAGACAGATTTTTAAAACTTTGTTTAATGTATTTCTTGTAAAAAATATTTTCATTATTAAGAGTCAGCTGCCTAAATCAGTAGAGAGTGAATTTATTTTCAGATTTTGGGCAGGACACTTGCATTTTCTTCTCTTTTGGTAGTTATATTCATTTATTTGTTTCTGGAAACCCCTGGGAAAGGGGTTTTTAGAGACTTCTGTTCATACAAACGTCTAAGCTTATTCAGGTGAACTTTGAACAGTTCTTTCAGTTCAGGCTTTCCAGGGTATCAGTGTGTGGGACCACTATTGAATCAGTGTTTATAAAGTGGTATTAGATGTTCAGGAATTAAATGTCAGTCTCCAGATATTTTCACCTTGAAATCACTGTGAAAAATTCAAATTTAGAGTCACAGAGAAAAGAGATGACTTTTGTAACCCCAGATTTCCTGAAATACTGCTGTTTACATGCCATAATTTCCTTGTGTACTTCAACCACAATGTCTCTGGATCTTGAAACACGAGCATTTGATGACTGTGTCATAACATCTTTTAGCTGGTTAGTTTCCTCTACTCTCTTGAAGAAAATAAAAGAACAAATCTCCAAAATGTGTAAGTTGTAGATATACTGTCTAACTGCTCAGTAAAGATGAAGTGCAGCACTGTCTTTAGGCCCTTAGTCCAGAGAAGAACTATTCAACTGCTTTGGCCTTTGGAGATACTAACTGAGGGAGTTTGAGTCTTAGGAGGTTGGGAGATTGTCATCCCCACTGGCATTACTCTTTCTGACGGGGACTGTACTACAAGGAGAGAGGGGAGCATGTGGTCCTGACACCCCTCCTCACAGCCAAGGAAATTGGGATCCTTTCCTCTGAAGGCCAATTCCCCCACCTGACCTTGTTTAGTGGAGGCAGATACAGGGACTACTGGCACTTATGACCCAGAACTGCCAGTTACTGGTTGTGCACATGGGAAATCTTTTGTGTGCTCCACAGTGGTTGTTGTGTTTCCACAAACAATCCACTGAGATGCAGCCTCAGGCCCACCACAGTTGTTTATCTCATACTCTTCAGGCATCTAAAGACAGTGCTACTCTTCTGCATCCAGAAGAGTTTGTCTCCCAGGAGACAAAGAAGCTGTGATAGCAGTGCCATTGCCTCTTCGACATTTCTCGTTACAGCAGGGAAAGACAGCTTTGTTCCCTTTTCTCTACTAGCAGCAGGGGAAGCCTGCAGTGTTCACCAGGGAAAATCTGGCCTTTGAGGGGATGTGTCTATGCAATTATGTAGTACATCAGCATGTACACCCATAAAGACATTTATGATTCATGTCAGTACAGTGGATAGCAATGTAGGTATAATTAGGCCAATAAGAGAAGATCCACCTGGGGTGTGGAGGATTGTCTAACGCTGCCAGTTCCAAGGGGTTGCAATGACGTGCTAATCCAGGTCCAGACATGCCTTAATCAACTCTATCTTTATTATATGGCAAACAAACTCTCACGCTAAAGCAGAGAAAAAACATGCAAGTAAGTAAGCTCTTTGGTCTGCTGCAGAGATCTCTGTGTCCCCTCTGGGAAGCAAGCAGAAATACAGGTGAGGACCAAGAAGATACATTTACAGATATTCTCCTGTGTTTCCATTGCAGCGCATGTCCATCCTCCCCATCCTCCCTTCCCTAAAGCCTATGTCTATGTGAGAGAGCTGATAGCTCTGCAGCTGTGTCAGGCTGTGGCTTATGACCATAAGGTTCTAATTCTGTTTTTTTTTCTGGTAGTGGCTCTCCAGGCTTGTACATTTGGATGTGAATGAGGATAGTGACCACGGAAGAGTTCTGCCATCACAGGCAGGATGGTTGCAGCCAAGGAAATGTACTTATCTGAGCAGATGTCACCTAAGCCAGTTTTCAATCTTGACATAGGCATAACAGAGAAGCGGTGCCTGTAAAACGACAGAGGTTGGTAGCAGCACTGAATCAGCAAGTAGCAACCTCTTCCTATGGAGGTCATTGTTGAAGTTGAAATATCCATTGGCTGAATTAAGTGCTGGAGTTGAAGAACTGGACCGAGAAGCCTCTTCAGCGACTTAGAACAGCCCTGCCTGATCCCCAGGGTCTGGGAAAGTGCCGCCTACTGATGACACACTGTGAAGATTTAATGGTTTGGGGAAGTGATGTGTTTGTAGCCTGTTTGCATAGGTGGACAGTGAGGGAGCTGTTAGATGTAGTGACGGCAGGTGTGGAGGAAGTGAAAGGGATTTTATTAGTTTTTGCTGTGGACAGGTTGTTGCTGTGCTTTTTCCTTTTTCCAAATGATCATCAAGTTCCCATGTTTCCTAACAAAGTTCTCTTTGTAATGTTTGCTTCTGCTCAGGGGAACATCAGTGGCCGCAGGAAATGAAGTTTCTCTCAAATGGGGAGACAAGACAGAGACGTTTGCTTAAGAAGGACCTCTTACCACTTTGGACCCATCCCTGCAAGCTACTATGACATTACCTCTTAAGGTGGGATGCTTTTTTAGATACCGCCCTTGGAAGTAATAATATAATACTGTTTATTTGTTGGACTTTATTGGTCACTGCCATCCTCTGTAGAAGGATATGATGAGAAACTAATGACTTACTGCAGAACTTCAGTTTTAAGCTGCTTTTCATATAGTGCAATGCTGGGTAATGGTAGTCCTCTCCATTGTAAACCTGAATGCTTTTCATCTTGAAAAGCACAAAAATGACTGATCCCTCCTGGAAAACCTGGCTACAGTCTCTAAGAGCTTACAGTCTGAACAAACAAACTGTAGATAAGGTGGGAGAACAAGGACATAATACTAAAGAAGTGCCATTTATTATGATAAATGTCTTAGCATGATTTAAGGTACTGAAGTGTAATCATACAAATAAACGTGTGATGAAAGCAGAAAGAAAAGTGCCAGAGGTAATAAAGATTTATGGATTCCTGGTTGAGCCACAAGAATTAAACTAGGGTGAGGGTGAAAAAAACAAGCTTGTTGAAGTGAAGATCACTTTTGAAAAGAACTAAAAGGGAACTAACACCTGCATAAGTGAAGGGAAACACCAGCTGTTGAAGGTGGAAAGGTTCTCTTGCTTAAAGCCATTATTTTTTCTAATCAGAATAAATTACTTATCAGTAAAAAGCCAACTGTTATCCCTTTTGATCTGTTGATGTCAGAATTGTGCTGGTGTTGGAGAGACCAACCGTGAAAGAAACACAAAACTGAGAAACAGAACTTTAATGCAAAGAAACCACTGAAGTACTGGAAACACATGTAGCCAAATGTAAGGGTTGTCCATGGTAAATAATTGTAGCTCAGGCTAAAGTTTGTAAGTATTGTATTATTTTCACACAGATAATGAATCATGGAAAGAGAAGGAAAAGAAGGAAGAAGTAAATATTATTCATAAAATAGAAAATTGGCACGGAAGAGCCATCACACTAATCAAAGTAGATACAGATACACTGAAGAGAAAGGTCAGAAGAAGAAAATGTAGTTTAGCAATACAAATCAATTACAGAAAAGAGGACTTTTCTGCCACAGAACATAAATGACATGGTGAATTGCGAATGTGGAAAAATAAAACTGGTCTTCAAAATAACAGTTACCTGTCTGCATTAGATAGAGCAGGCTGATTGCATATTTAGGCTAAGCTAAATTGATTCCCTGTTTAAACTGTGTAAATTACACCAGGTAATTCCTTTAGGGTGATTTTTTTTCAATGTGCAACTACACAAATCCTTGGCATCATCCAAGCTCTCCATCATCACTGAAATTAGATTAAAGGCAATATCAACCACTCACTGACGTGACCCTCATCCGCACAGGATTATTTGAATTCATACGCAGATTCTATTTCAGTAAGTATACACATTAAACATGTTAATGACATTTACTTGAGAGAAGCGTAATGAACTGCCATAGAAGTATTTAAGGAAGTTGTATGTAAAGAAAATCTCTGTGGTAAGGCCTGATATGTATTTGCATCTGAACAGAAGTTAGTAAAAGGAGCCTGTGATCATGACTGATTCTTGCAAGCATGACTTAAATGATCACATCAGTGCTATGTATAGGCAAAGACATAACAGTTCATTGTCAGTACTGACTGTGAGGGTTGTGCAAGCCTGGCTACAGCTCCAGTGGTGACATGAAGAACCAGACTGTGCTGTGCCCTCTAGCTAAGACGATGCTTGACTTCTTATTGGAAATTAAAGCTTTGTATAGAACAGAAGATTAAGTGTCTGGCTGTTTTACTCCTTGATTACTGCTCAGATGGATAGTGAGCTGTTTCCTCTAGGAACTCAGATTGTTGCCAAAATATTACCTACCATTTACCAAATGTTTTCATCATTTATCATAGAGAAGTGGTTTCAGAGTCACGCGTATAAAATATCTTTATAACAGTTACAAGAGCAATTCACCTGTTCAACTCACTGACAGTTTTAGTATCAGTTTCACTCAGTAACACGGTAAATATGCAGAATCAGGCACAAACAGAATGTCATCACAGAATTGCAGAACTGTAGGGGTTGGAAGGGACCTCCAGAGATCATTAAGTTCCACCCGCCTGCCAAAGCAGCTCCCTAGTCCAGGTTGCACAGGTAGGTGTCCAGGCGGGTCTTGAACATCTCCAGAGAAGGAGACTCCACCACCTCTCTGTGCAGCCTGTGCCAGTGTTCAGTCACTGCATTGCGAAGAAGTTCCCACACACATTTATGCAGAACTCCTCAAGTTTCACTTTGCGGCCGTTTCCCCTCATCCTATCACCATGCACCACTGAAAAGAGTCTGGCCTCTTTGCCTCCTGCACCTTAGATATTTATAGACATGGATCAGATCCCCTCTGAGTCTTCTTTTTTCAAGGCTGAACCGACCCAGGTCTCTCAGCCTTTCCGCATAAGAGAGGTATTCCACGCCCTTTATCATCTTTGTAGCCCTCTGCTGGACTCTTTCCAGGAAATCCCAGTATTTTTTGGACCAGAGAGCCCAGAACTGGACACAGTACTCCAGGTAAGGCCTCACCAGAGCAGAATAGAGGGGGAGGATTGCCTCCCTTGACCTGCTGGCCACACTCTTTTGAATGGACTCCAGGCCTTTTTGGCCACCAGGCCACACTGCTTGGTTCATGGCTAACCTGTTGTCCACAAGAATGTTATCAATGGAAGGGACTTGACCTCCCCATCTTCCTAATTCCTGGAATACTTTTTCTGCCCCTGCGGAATAGGTGAAAGAAAATATGTTCCACTGGTTAGGAGATGAGAAACAATGCTTCATAATGAAAAAAGCATATTGTTGAAGAAACAGCAGTGAGAAGTAAAACTAGAGTCATGTTACATTATGGTGAGTGGCAGGAGGCCATCTACCATTTCATTTAATCAGCTATGATACTTAGGCCTGAATGAGATGGTAAAGAAAACCTACCAAGGTAAATGAATTAGCAGTAACATTCTTGACAAAGATTTGGAAGAGTTCAGGAAACTTTTTGATATTTTCCTTGGCTCAGTCTGGGAGAAACTCTGGTTCAGCACTCATGAAGTGATCAGACAGGTTTTCTGAGTCAGTTTCTGCATAGAAAATATATTAATTTACACACACACACACACACACAAAACAAAACAAAAAAACACCAGAAATGCTTTAGCCTCTAGGCCAATCTTACTCAAATGCAGATGCTTATATTTATGCTACTCTACTCATCTGAACTAAGATGCTTAAATAGAAGTCAGTTCTTTCAGTCACATATGTGCTAATCAGGAGTGGAAACAAGTCAAGAACAGGAAGAATACACTGGGAATTATGATGGAAATAAGCCTGGACAATTGATTAATGTGGAAAAGCTGTCATACTGAAATGAGAACCAAACTTTCATAACACCTACTGCTAAAGCTTTTAAGCTTTGTAAATAGCTGAGTTTTTTTCTGAAGGGAAATTTGAGTTGAAGTGTGTGCTAAATATCATCTGCATTTATTTTTCAAGAGTTGCCTATTCATGATATATTCTGATATGCATGTTTTTTTTATTACACTGTTATTTTATTTTATGACCGCTACATACTTTGTATGTTGTGTCATGATGTAATTTAATCACTTGTGAATTATTTAGATTTATTTTAAAAAATCTTAAAAACTGACTAAGATCCTATCATAGTAAAGCAAGAATCAGCAAAAATTGTCTAGAGTAGGATAGCAAAACATAGCTCATAACTCTTATACTTTGTATTTTATGTGAGGCTCCTAATTCACAGGGTTGTTAAGTACTGTGATCATATTCCCTTTCATATATGAAAAGCTGAGTTTACCCTTTGAAAAGGACCATTTTACAAAAATGGGACAAAACCAGCTTTCTTACATATGTCCTTCCTGAGATTGTCCCGCTACACCTGTAGAAAAGACCCATATGTTTTTAACAAAGTGGATTCTTGTTCATTTCCAGAAGCCATCTTGACTGCTGGAGTAAATATGTACTGTTTCTTCACTTGCAGAGTCACAGTCACAATATTTGACAGGCAAAGGATGCTAGGATAATTTATTCATGTCTTTATCTTGTTTAAAACATGTAAAAAGACTGTCACACTGTTAATGAAGATTCTTTAGACTAAAATAGTACTGGAGCTAGCAGTATTTATTCTGCTTTACTTGTGCCTATGAAAAATAAATTGGAAGCATCAGGAAAATCACCAAAAAGTTGTTTGAAGTTTATCTTATAACCCGTGTGTTGAAAAAATCTTTGAAAACTGAAACTTTTTCATGGATGCACAGGACTGATCTAGTAACGGTATTCACTTTTAGGTTTTTTTTTAAGATGGTGCCCATGGGTCAGGCAATAGCCTTTGCCAAGAGTATATCTGCTCCCCAGTCATCTTTGGGAGCAGCTGCCACTGCCAGGCAGGCATAAGGAAGTCGAGATCACCATGGTCATTAATCAGATTCAACAGTACTATAGGAGTGAGGCTGGCTTTGCTCTCCATCCTTGTCTTTGTAGATAATTCTTAGAGGAAAGACATCTCCACTCAGGTGCACTGAGCTCCCTGAGATGACTGGGAACTGCTACAAAGGCAGAAAAGTCCTGATATTGGTGGCTACATATAGCAGATGTATTCATAATACAGCCTTTCTGGTCACTTTGAAAAAGGGCTGGCTGGCCTTATTCTACTCAGATTTGTTTTGACGTAATGTAGAAACACCCTTCTGAAAAAGTCCAGCCTAAACTAAAGTGGTGCATCTGTGACCTTCTTTTTAATTTCCAGTCAACTTTCATTGTTAGACTGACCCAATCATGCCTACTGGTTTCCTAAATTAGCTCTGTGGGTCTAAAAGAGGCTATACTTGCTTCAAGAGCATTTTTAATTGAGCTAAGTTCTAATTACCTGATGTAAAAATCTATCAGGTGGAAAGAGTGTATAAATTCACTGGTATGTATACATCTGAAAGCATGCAAAATGAACCCATGAATTTATCAACTACAAGAAGAATCATGTTACTTATGCTGTTAATTACATATAACTAGGAATTAAAATATATGCAGATGGAAAAGCAAATGGGCTTTCACTCAGCTTAGAGTGAAATTACTCATCTTTCTCAGTTTTTTTCACAGCAATCATCAATTGTCAAGGGCTGCTTTATTTTTTTATTTAAATGTTCACTCAGATCTGAAAATTATTTTAATTAGGTTAGATTATGGCAACACATCTGCCTTAGCGTGGTCTTACCCATGCAGAACCAATTAGTGCATCATTCCACCACAGCTAGTGAGACCAAGAGAAGGGTGTGGATGAGTGAAGAGAGGAGAAAAAAGGAAAGCAGATGTGGTTAAAGAATTTTTTCCATCTGATTTTCAAAATAATTTCCTATTACATGAATTCTACTCTTACTAGCGTCAATTGGAGCTCTGCCTTAAATTGCAGTGGGAGTAGGGCTAGGTCAGTTCATGACCTTTTGAAACCACATCCTCATTTGTTATATAAATGAAAGCTCTGTGAATTATTTATGCTTACTGTGATAGTTTTTGAAATTGAAAACTTCCAGGGAACATGGGATGTCATTGATTTTGAGGTGGATAACCCAATTCACAACATGGGGTTGCTCCTTTGGACGATGGGATTTGTTCCTGTGCACATAGAATTGTGGGGCTCATGCCACATTATCAGACTCTTTCCCTCAGAGGATTGAAAGAGCTTAAGTTCTACATCCTATGACATGTTGAAGCCAGACATGGTGAGAAAGTCATAAGAAAGTGAAAATGTGTGCTGATGGTTTGCTGGACAGAGGCTGTAAGTCATCCTTTGTGCCAGAATATTTTGTTGAGCCATGTCAGGACATGCTTGAGAGTGAGTAAGCTTTTCCTTCTCTCCATTGGCGTTGGCTCCATTGCTGGACATCAGGGAGAAGACTTTTGCTTCCCTTTTGTTCTTTGCGAGGGGAACATGGCATTGCAGGAGGGGGAAAGAGAATGAATGAAATAGGTAAGAAGGACAGATAACTCTTCTCACTTTCTCTGAGATGTAGATATTTGGCTAGAACCTTCTTTAATAAATTTTGTACCCAGTGGTTTTATGAATTCCTTCTTAAGTGTACAGTGTTGAACAAGATGTTTCACTATGAGTTCTGTGATAGTGCATCTTCCTAAACACATACTGAAGACCTTGCATCAAGGTTTGACTCAAACATGTAATCTGCACATTTTCCTTTGACTTGTTATATACGATGGTAGGTAAACACAGAGGTTAACCTTTCTTTGATGCTTTATATACACATAACTTCACACATATATCTATACCCATGTATCTATGTATCCATACAGACATATACATACATATAGCATATAACTCCAGCGATCACTGGTGAATCTTTAGTAGCTGTTGCCCTGTACTTTTGCATTTTATTATAATGCTGTCTTCATGTAAACAAGTTTAAAACATTTGGGGAATTTCACTGTATCATGCTCAGTGAGATATCGCTTATGGATTTTCTTACACCAATGAGGACTCTTACTGAGGAGTGTTTCTTCAAATAAATTAAGAAATACAAGAGTTTCATATGCAGGGAAGACAGAAAATGTGAAAGTGTCTTGTATCATAAATATGATAAAGAAATTATGACATTAAGAGGAAAAAGAAAACCAAACCACTTTGTCCATGAACAAAATAGCTAACAGAAATCTTACTAGCACTTGGTTTTTAAAAGCTCAAGAATACTGCAGAGATGGGTAGAATAACTCATGCTAGGGGAAAAATAAATAAATAGTCCTTTAAATATAACCCAAGACTCAGTAAATTCACTGAAATGACTGTCTGGGCCTTTATCCCAGGCTCTTGTTTTGTTAGCAGACACTTTTAAATAAATATAAAGAGTATCCTGTAGTGGAAGTGCTGGGCTGAGATTCAGGATTCCATGTTCTCTGTCACACTGATCCTTGTTCTCAATGGCAGTAGAAATTATTTAGTCCCACCACAGCCTAATTCTCCATCATTAATATGGACTTCCTAATCTTCTCCACAGGTATATTTGAGACTTAGGTGGCATGTTTACCTTCCTGATGTGTTAGCAGTTACCTGCTTTGCTGTTAGGCCAGCTTGTTTCACCTTTATGTTTCAAGGAAGAAAAGACTGTTGGTTCAAAACAGTTCCCTTTTGTCACACTCATCTCTCCATCACTGGGCTACCAAGCTCACCTTAAGAAATTGATAGCTTATATAATATAGATGTCAGGTACGCTTTCTTTCCAGGCTACGCCCTAGTGTTCTGTTATTCACCAAGCACTTCCACTGGGCACCATTCAGTCTATCCTCCTGGAGATATTTCACTTTAATGGGCAGATGTTTTTGGTAAAGAGAAAGCATTTGCTATAATTTCTGTCTTAAACAATACTGCCTGCATTGTGTGTGTACATACACTGGAAATTACAATAGAAACTGTAAGACTGCTATGGCTGCTTTTTTCCCTACTGTAGGTTTCTGTAACAGTACACTGTATATCTAGAAGCAGTAAGCACCTGGTGCTGGCCATGCAGTTCTTCTGGAAGGCATGGGGCAGTCGGGGTAAGTAGCTCATTTCTGGCACAGAGAGGACAATCCTTCTCAATGTTTCATTATCAGTGATGGGCTGTCAAGAGCTTCATGGAGATGTAGCACTGAAAGAAATTAGGCCATCACAGTCTGTTTTGTATTGATCCACCTTCAAACCCTGACGACAAGGGCATGCCAGAGATGGGCAGGGCTGTGTTCATGCTGTTCTCAGCTTAGGGAGCTCTCTGATGAGACTGAGTTTATAGATAATCTGCAAACAAGATCTGCGAAGTTTGGATGCAGTGGTTTGTTCCATGTTTGTGTCATCATCTGGAGATATTTAAAATCCATGAAATGTGATGGTAGATGAACACCACTGTTTCTCCTCTTTTTCTGGGTTGGGTATGTTTGTGTTTGTGGAAACACAACAGAAAGTCTCATGCAGATGCTCACATACTTACGTCGTTACAAAATTGTTTTGAATATGTCATTCATTTTCCCTGTTTTTTTTTGTTGTTTTTTTTTTCCCTCAGCAAGATTCAATAGTTTTTAAGATTAGTTGCAAAAATACATCTTCTTAAAGTATAAAAGCAGAACATATAGAATGGTGAAAGCTGTTGAAGAAGCAACAGTGCGTAATCACTCTCTGACCTTCTCATGGGGCTGTTTAATTAATTACAGCTTACCAGTTCATTTCTACTCAAAGATTTTCTTTTGTTAGCTCTAGGCAGGGTATGCACCCAAGCGGAAATTTGTGTGAAAGAGACTAAACATGTAAACATCACTTCTGTCCTAACTGAAAGTGTTTGCATGATTATAAAATGACTCTAATTATAGACAACTTTAAAAGGATATCATCAATCCAACATCAGCTACTGGGTACAGAGCAAGATGAAACTGAGTCCCTTGCAATCAAAAAAAAAAAAAAAAAAACAGCCAAAAACAATCAAGACACTAAGATTTTGAAATGTGGTACTCTTACTTACGAAGGAACTGCCAGAATATCTGATAACAAAAACATTTTCTGGATCACTTACCAAACCCAAAGGTTTTTAAGGGCCTAAGGTCTAATAAGTGTGCAACATATTACACAAATAATACAAGCTTATTCAAAAGCTGCAGGTGTTTCATGTTTTCCTTCAGTTCATAGGCCATAGAGTCTTATCTCAAAGCTTCAATAGCCGAAATGCTGGAACCACACTTTCTATTATTTATTACTCTCCTCTGTGGAACTACAGACTTGCCCTACTGACAGATTGGGGCTCATGCTGCAATGAGCACAAGGGCAGCAGGGGAAAGCTCTCTCCATCCTATGAGTTTATTACATAAAGGTGACAGGAGGCAACAGACAAGGTCATCAGAAATGGAGAGCGAAAGAAGAAATAAGATGAATCAGCCACGGTAAGCTCACATAGTTAACTAACAGACAGATGGATGTACAGTAAATACATGCATGCAGTGCAAATGCAGTGAGCATTGACAGTTGTGATTAAAATCAAGAGTCAGTGGTGTTACCTGGAAACAAGAGCTACAGAATGGCTCAAATTTGCACTAGCTGACTTCTTCAGTAAAGAAGCCAGCATATGCTTCTGAGTGTGATGACTTCCACAGAGAAATGAAGTGAGCAGGAAGCAAGCTGGATGTATTTTGTGTCATCCTCCTTAGAGTCTATTACTGCTAGTAGCATTGAATGCTTATAAGGGCAGAGACCCCCTGAGGTAACTAGGGTTGTTGCTGATGTCAGTGATGGCAAATCCTACGTGTTCATCTACTGGAGGTCAAAATTTGCCTTTTAAGTTAATATGGAGCAGGAGCATGAGGCACAGTTCTAAGTGTCTTTGGTAGAACTGCAAAAAACTTGCTTTTAGGACTTTTAAGATTGCTGATTCATTGCTAAAACTCCACTGGCTTTTCTCTAGGGAAATGTGTGATGCCTGCAAGACTTAGTTGGACCTTTCTTCTTTTTTTTCTTGAAATGCCCTATATAGTTGGCTATTTGCCCGGCAGGGAGCTGAGAGCAAAGAACTGGCATTGAAAATAGTATGATATAATTAGGAATGAAGATGAACACATGCTGAGTAGTGTCAAGTCAGTCAGTGTCACTCATAAACTGATAGTCTTTGAGGGAGACTGGATGAGCACTTGTGTTCTTTGTGTTGCCTTCAATACTGGGTGATGTAACTCTCATTAATTGGTAGCCATATAGGCCTCAGTGATCAATACTGTTGAGTTTGAACTTTTCCTTCCTCTCAAATGTGCTTGAAACAAGCCCTTATTTGAGTTGAGCAGTATGGTTTTGGTCATCCTGGTGCCTAGGGAGAGGTGTCTGATCCGCAAGACTACCTTTTCTTGGGAGAAGGCAGGCTGCAGGGAGGTTTATCTGGGCTGGGCTGGGTCAAGACCATTGTAGAGTGTGGGGATCCAATATTGTAGAGCACATGTAGCGTCCTTGCATCAGTCCTCTGCCTCTTTTTCTTCTAATTCCCTACCTTTTCCTGTTTCTGTTATGGCAAGTAAACTATCCCTATTTTTGATTGGAGGAGGGTGGTGATCACATAATGGCTGAGCAGTTCAGAAGACAATCAAACAAGGAAAGGGTTTGACACTGTGAAAAACATTTGCTTTCTGGACCAGTTCCACCGCAGATTAATTTTCCTTATGTATCAAATACTCTTCATTTTGAGGGGATGGTTTTGCGTGCAGATGAGAGTACATGCACACTATGGAATACAAAGGTTCAAATCAGTCATTAGATTCAATCCGTTTCTCAGTGGCATTATCCAGAGCGTAAGCTTAGCTCACAGCATGAAGCAAACATACTGGCTATATATTTGTGTTGCAGTAACAGCTGGAACAAGCAAGCCCATATATTGATCTCTCTATCGCTCACTGATTTCCATTTCCATGCCATGAGACTGTTTTCTTAATTGTGAGTTTATTGATTTTGTGGCAAATGTTCAGATAGCTTGTCTGAATACTGAAAATGAAGCCATTCTGGGATAACTTTGCTTTTTATTTCCTGTTTGGATTCAGTTTTCATTTCTGTAACAGCTACCTCTGCTGATCTCATACCAGTCAGTGCATCATTAAAGGACTGAGGTGAAAGGAACTCTAAATGTACTGTTTACCAAGATAATGTTTTTTTTTCTTTATTAAATTTTCCCTGTACAGCACGGATCTTACACAGCTCACTGGATTTATCCCTCTTCAATTAGAAATCAAGCCTCTCCATATGCATGAGTGTTGGAAATCAATACCCACTGAGCCAAGTGCTCTTTATAATAATAATAATAAAGCAGGGAAAAAATAGCTGTAGGAATTCGTTTTAAAATATTAATATGAAAATGGGAAGAGGGATATGACTGCAAAGTAGCAAGCAGCCTGTGTGCTAATAAGACTCAGCTAAGCTCAATCTGAAGGATTTTCATTCTGGACTGGCCCACTGCATGTAGCAGAAGGACATCTGGGGGCATGCTAAAGAGGTCAGCCCCCATTTGCACAAATAAGACTCATCGCAGCCTTCAGTTCCTCCTGTGTTCCAGTTGTACCTACCACTAAAACTCTTATACATAGAAAACTCTGCAGTGCCTTCCTTTCCGTGTATCCCAGGGCTTATGTTTGCTAAACAAATGCCTGATTTGGAAACTTACGAGAAAGATTCTTCAGTCTTCAGAAACGTGTTTATTTCCGTTTCATTTTCCAGATATTAGATATAGAATTGCCAGTGTTTCTGTCTCCCTGTTCTTTAGAGACAAGTTCTAATTGTATAACTGGGAAGCATCTCATCTCTTCCATCAGAAATGCAAATATTAATTTCTCTGAAAGGTTTGAATCTTATTCTGATTAGTGCCTTGGGCTTTCTTATATTAAATGCTGACATCTGTTTGATGAACTCTCTCTTACTCTCTCTCATATGAGTGATGACAAAGCAGAGTGATCACCTGCCTTTCAAAATGAGGAGGTAATGGATAACCCTTGCAATTGATGAAACTGCTACGCTTGATGTTAGCTGGTCAAGAAGGCTGATCCATTCATATTTCCTTGCACTTTTACTGTGTAGATTGAGACATATCATATATGGCATGGGAGTACATTGGCCAGATCTGTTGGACAGTTAACTCTTGCCAGTGAACTCCCTAATTTTTTTCTGGATTGAGAGCTATTAAAGAGAAGTAAACAAGCGGATGTTCAAAGGCGTTCCTCCCCTCTCTGTGACTCTTCCCATGTTGTTTCCAACTGGAGATGAAAAGGAGAGGGCCAAGATAGCTCTGTCCCAACATGTATTACATCTAATGAAATAATTATCTTACAATGTAGCTTAGTATGGAGTAATTGTAAAATAAAGCTTCTTGGCAGCGTGTCTCTGGGCGAGTTACTTTCGTGATGTTTTCACTCCTTCACCCAGGGAGAAGCTCAGCAGGAGGGATGGGATTATGAAACACTGCATGTTTTGGAAGTCCCGTCACTCAGCTTTGCACAGGGTGGTGCTAGCCTGTGCTTTCTAAGCCTGTGGTTTCTCCCACAGATTGACAACATTTTAGGGGTAGCCACTGCTTCATGTCCTTCGGCAGGGATGCTTAGTCTGTCTTGTGCAGGGCATCTCCAAAACCAGAGCTGCTTTTGGCACACTCTGAAAGCCAAGGATGGAGACTGAGCTGTTTTCCTGCTCACCTTAAAAATCAGTTGCTCCAGAGGAAGGCAGAGAATTGATGGGAAGGTCGTGCAGGGAAGTCTACTCAAGTCCTGCCAATACACTGTACACTTCCTACTGGGTCTGATAGTCTGAAAACCAACAGGCTCTAGGCACAATAATATCAAATTGGAAAGAAAATGCCATGCAGAAGCCTAAGCATCACATAACTTTCACCAGACTCATGTACCTGTCCTCTCTTTGGTGTAACTATTGGGCTTCTCTGGGCCAGGTTTCCTGAGTTTTTGTAATAGTAGTGGGGTGAGAGTGTCCTCATCTTACCGAAGGCTCCATGAAAGCACATTAATATTATTAAAGAATGTACTGAGCAGGAATTAATGTGCTTTTAGTTTATGAATTCTGGAAGGCTTAAAAATTACAGCACCATAAGCCAGGCAAACTGGTTATTAGGCATGCAAATCCCTTGGAAAATGATATAAAAGTACAAGATATTTTGCAAACACTGCGACTCTTGTCCTGAAGAATCTTGCAGCTGCAAATTGTGAGAAAAGTGTTTTGCAACTCCCTGCAAAGAATCAGCCCTTGGAAATGGAAGACAGTAATCACTGAGGGAGGAAAGATTAACATAGCCTGATCAATCACAAACACAGGCTTCCAAATCTCTTTATGTGTTTTTCTAACCAGAAGTGTCACTGAAGCAAAAGTTCAAGAACTTGCAGATAACCTGGCCCTGATTAGTGTGTCTGTTCATCTCTACCTCAATGCACAGCTCTGTAGTATACAAACTTTTCCTTAGAGGACAAAAAATTAAAGATTAGTTCTGTAGGATGCATGTTCTGTATACACAGAACTCTTCCAGCTATATCCAACTGTACATACACTTGTTCCAACACTGCTCCAGATTCAAGTACTTATATCAGCACTGTGAGCTAGCTGAAAGTGTATTTGTTATTAAAAATGAATTATTTTTTTAACATGAAAAATGTGTCTGATTTTCATGAGGCTTGTCTGATCAGCCATATGGCTTTCCTGTCCAAAGATCTGTCAGACCTCTGTGCCACAACTTTTGAATTTGGATATGGGTCATTGGTAATCCAACTGATCAACTCGTGGTTTATCTTCAGAAAAAGCTCGAAGAAAAATTACGTCCATACTTATTAAACTTCCAGCTGTAAGATGTAATTGATCTGCAAGTGGAAGTGAGGGGAAAGAGAGCAGGATTCTATCCTCCAGCCCCATGACAAGAGCAGGAACCACATTGCCTGGAGCTGTGGAGAAATTTCTTAGGCCAACATGCAATTCTGTGTTAGGAGAGCACATTGCACATCTCTCTACAGCACCTGATATGGTTCACTCAAACCAAAATACAGTGTTAGATGGGTCACTAATATTCAGTGTGTCTGTTCTGTCCCCCAGCTTTCTATATATCTGCTCCATTAGGTTTAAAATACTTTGGAGACCAGGGCAGGGAGTGATGTACCAGGTTTAGTGGAGCAAGAAAACCTAAGTCCCACATTCCTATGAAGCAATATGGGTGTATGTGGAAGCATCTGCAGTAGTTCTTTACCCCATTATGAAAATTTTAGAAGGCTGCTATTGTGTATCAGAGCTTGAAAGCATGCTTTCTTAAAGAATGAAACTATTCATTAACTTCATGACCCTCCCTCTCTTTCTTTATTCAAAGTTGTAAAAGTGTTTCGTTTTTTTTTTTTTTTTTTTTTTTTTTTTTTTTTTTTTAATATTGACAGGCCTGGGGCTATTCTGAGCTGAGAAAATATTGGTTGGTACAAATAAAAAAAGTCACGTCTTCTCTGTGCATTTGCTCTTTCCTATAAAGAAAAAAATTACATCACTAATGAGTAATGAAAGATGAACCTGAAATTAATCAGCACATTTCTGCTGAAGACCCAGATGGGCAGGAAGAACAGTTTAACGTACCTGGCAATGAAAGTGCCCATTGTCTCCTCTCCAATATTGACACAGTATCGTTTCCTTTATTCTTTCTGGTCCTGAAAACGCCAACTTGAAAGTCAATGTTTAATAATGTTTTTGTATGGTAATGCTCTGCCTTGTCTGCACTTTGCTGCCTTCTCTTTCTCCAGCCTGGACAGGGACTGCTCAGATGCTGGTGACCTTTATCAGAAGGCCCCCAAAGAAATGCTAGCACCCAGACCAATGCCATAGTTCCTTCAGTCAGTGTTCAGTGCAAATAAAAGGACTATACCACTTTGTGTTTCTAGATATAAAAGAGCTTAAGATGAGATTAATTTCACCCATGCTGTCACTGCACACATCCAGGTGACCAGCAAGCCAGCTGATGGGATGTGTGTGTGGCTGTCCTGACTATGAGTGAGTGACCGAGCCAGCTGAGCTGGACAGTGGGTTCAGAGCTGTCAGAGCCACAGGCACAGACTCAGGGATGCATTTCCTGACAGCAGCCAGGGCATACAGCAAAGCTGCAGGGTTTTTATGACAAAAGCCTGTAAAAGCCTTGGATCATTATTCAGACAGGGAAGCTGGCCAATTTATCAGGTAAACGTGGTGTTCAGGCTCAGCACTGCAGGAAAACAAATGAGGCAACCAAGTGAAAGGTCTGCCCTGTGCAATTACTCTGACAGTGAAGGATTGGCACAAGGTATCCTAAAGCAAAGGGAAGCTCATGCTTGTTTTTCCTTCTCCTTCCAATGAATGCCAAGAAATGTATGCTGTGGTCAACTATAATCCCATACTCTGGCTCAAATATTGATTTCAGTCACCGTTAATACTGAAGAGCTGTAAAAATGGTGACTTGAAGCCAAGCAGCAAGGCTGTGAACATGCAGTGCTGTGATTACACAGGTTCACAATCAGTTTAAGTATGGAAAATTTAGTCCTTTTGAAATCAAACTGTACAATTAACAGGGCTGCAGCACATCCCATAAAGGTAAGCTGGGCTTGTTCAGTCTGGAAAAGAGAAGGTTTCAGGGAGACCTCATTGCAGCTTTCCAATATTTAAAGGGAGTTCTCGAACATGAGGGAAATCAACTTTTTACAAAGGTAGATAGTGATAGGACAAAGAGGAATTGTTTTAACCTAAAGAAGAGGAGTTTTAAATTAAATGTCTGGGGAAGATTTTACTGAGGGAGTGGTGAGGTGCTGGAACAGGCTGCTCCATCCCCAGGGATGTTTAAGGCCAGGTTGGATGGGGCCCTGGGCAATCTGATCTAGTACTTGATCTCTGTGATCTCAGATATATTCAGCCATTTTTATATGTAGCATAAGCAAACCACCAGGCATATAAAGGAGCGAGCTGGAATTATCTAGTGCTGAAGGAAACACATGTAGATAAAAATATTTGCGAGCAAATAAATTGTTCTAATTTTAAAAACTTAAGGCCATTTTGTAAAATTGAATGCTTCTTTTCTTTACAGTTTGTTATTCACACAAAACAGCAAAAGTCAAATTAATCATTTATATAATTGTACTTTTAACTAATTTTCTATTGTTCTAGATGTATCAGGACTTTGGATCCCCAGTCATGAATCAGCATCCATTTTACAAGGGACCATTCAAGTGAAGAGGATCGATCATTGCTCAGATTGTTTGTCGGTATAAGTTTCTGAGAGAGCTGACGTTGGGCAGGGTTTGAACAGAGACCTGGTGTCACATAGCAATGGAAATGGGTTGAGAAGTTGAAAGAACAAGGAAAGAAAAATTTCTCTTAAAAGTACAGCTCTGGAGGAGCTGCAACAAGTTACACGTTAACCCACGTACATATATTAACCTAAGGACTGATTACCACAGGTCCTGAGGATATTCAAGTCTGAGTGTCCTGAGACTGGCCTCATTTGACTAATGATGAATGCACCAAAAATAAAAAATTAATCCAACAAGTTATTTCCTGAGCAAATTCATCCTGGAATGGGTGCGTGAAGGTGTGGAGAAGATTTGTGTCTGGCTTATGCTTTCTGGACATGTGTAATTTATCAATACAGACATGGCCTTTGGCTCTTTCTGTGGGTGCTGGTATTAATTGTATGGTGTAGTGATTAATACTTTCCTGTGCTAGCTTTGGATTTGGCATACCTTCCATTTCTGGTACTGCAGTGCCAGAGATCTTGCACACCTCTTCCTCAGTTCTCTCAGTGAAATGAGTAGCCGGTAAAATCATTCTCAGTCTCAGAAAAGATAATTCCATCCATGCACTGGATAAATCTAGATTAATCCATGTTTTCTATTATCAAGTCATCTCAGCTGCTATGTGTATCCTGAGAAATGAAGGAACCATCCGCTTTTTCCTTCTCAGAGGGTGTCAGTAACCTGAGTTTGAGAGCCCACAGAATCTCTGCTCTACAATCTGCCATCTATTTAGTACCACTGAGGTCTGTCAGATTGTCAGCGTTATCTTTAAAGTGAGTGAGGAAAGCCCTCTTGGATCCGCCTCTCCTTGTTAGAATCAGAATGGTTGACTTTGAGTCAGGTGGCTACTTCAAGTAACAAATGTTAGGAGGAAAAAATACATAGCCTACAGTGGTGATCCAGTAAGAAATAGTAAATACATTAGGCTGCATATGTGTGTTAGTGTCTGGATGTTTTGGCAACACATATGATATGCTTTGAGAATGATGGGTCGTTGAGAAGAAATTAACTGGAATTTAATGACCAAGAAAATGTTGTCAAGTAAACCTAGTTAATCATGAAAAATGTGCATCTCTACACACAACTAATGAATAAGTTGCATATTAGCCAACCAACTTCGTTATTACTAGGTGTTTAATAGAGCAGCGGTGACTGATATGGCATTCAGCTCTATCACTCTTTCCCATCCTCCAAGTCTCACTTGAAGTGGGCATAAGCCTAAGTGGGATGGAAAAAGAGCAGGAAGGGTAGTAGGAACTAGTGGAGCCTTCTGAAAACAATCCTGAAATTAAAGACGAGACAACTGAAAGACCCAGAGTGACATGATACAAAGATGTACTGGGAGATCAGAGAAGATGCAATGGAAGATAGCTGGAAGGAAAATATGGAGACACTAAAGAAACTCATTGGAGAAGTCGCACAGAAATGCAGATGGGTGACAAAGGCAATACTACGGCAACTCACGTGAGTCCTGGCTAGAGGGAATGAAAGAGCTGGCCTTCGGAGGTAATAGATGTTAGTGAAGTTCCCACCGGGATCAGAGAGGATAAGAGCATAGTTGAGAGGGCAGTTAGAAGGAATGGAATGATTGGAGGAGCTCACAAAAAAAGCGACCAGTCATAAGACGTTAAAAATTTGTAAACAACAGATAAGTGTTCTGCATTCTTTCATTTACTGCAGGCAATGTCTCTTATAAATTCTTAATTGAGGTAGGCAAGTACTTGATCTGGGTAAACAATTTTTTGCATTAAATCCTTGGACTGTCTTGGCAGTTATTTTAGTGACAGTGTGTCCTGGACTGCATCTTGGTGGCTCCCTTAGTATATTCATTATTCACTCAATGCATTTCCGTGGATCAATTATTTGTAGTCAGCATTCGTATTCCAGTGTTGTTGATACCTAGATATAATTATGAGTCTTGTCATTAAGTGATCTGCATAAATCTTCAGCTGATGAAGTCGGATGACTGTATTATTTTTACTCTTCAGTAAAATGCGCAGTTTTCCCAGCTGTGGATCAAATGTTAAGAAAAACCCTGCAAAGTGTTAGAAATAAAAAGCAATCAGAGCTCCAAACACATGGCTTGAAATATTTTGGGACTTAGAAGCTGTTGCTCAATATTTAAACTGATATTTAGAATTTAAACAATGTAGAATTTAGAATCTGCTTTTTCATTTATTTACCTAGTGGATTTTGCACTTTGTATTCAATGAATGTTAGTAGTCATAAAACTCAAGAGTATGAATCTTAATCTGAAAGATAAACAAAGATGGCAAAAATTATTTGAGTAAAGTTCAGAATAATGTTCTTGTCTGTTTGAGCAAAATTCTTTAAAATGTTTGTTTAAAAGATATGTGACCTAAAAAGTCATTCAATTACAGCAAAGGAGACTGCACCTGGTTTATATGGTCACTGAGAACCAAGCAACTCTGCTTGAATTTAAAATGTTCTGTCAATTGGACCCTGAGGGAAACTGAGGGACAGGATGAATGACTTACCTGAGAATTAGGAGTTTAGAATAAATGACACATCTAAAAATAAAACTGAATCTAAATCCTGTGTTTCTGACTGCACTGACAATTACTAAAGTGGTCAAGTACAAGTTTAAAAAAGGAGTGGATGAATAAAACAATCCAGAGAAAAGAGAGTCAGTCGAGTGCATTCAGCTGAGCTGTGTGAACCCAACTTTGCTGCTCTGCCAGCCCAACTGGCTTGCTCTCTGCACTGACCTAAATATGTTGCATGGATCTTTACTTTAAATGTGTACAGTAATTGTGTGCATGAAATGCACACAATGCCATTACCTAAATATTGTGGAATTTCTTTTCATATCTCATCCCATCTCCCTTCACAGAATAGACTTGCAGACAAGTAGATTTGTATGTATACAGCAAAAATTACAGCACAGACTTAAAATAGCTCTGAATGGATTGTTTGTCAGCAGTAGTCACCGAGGAGCTGGATACAGGGAGTGAAATAGTGATAATGTTATAAACTGTTTTAATAACTTCCCTGACACTGTGTAGAGTTCCTAGGCAGGTAAAACCATGTAGCAGCACCATAGTGCAGATACATGCTCTGGCTGCTGTATTCATTAGGTAGCCTGCTAAGTTTTGTATCAGAATAATTAATGACTGTGGACATCAGATGGATTCTCATGATCTGGTGTCTATTCAGCACCTTCTCTATCAGTGAAAAAATAAATAACATATTTTGTAGGTGCAGACACTGGAGACTAGTTACCCACCACCTATAGATTAATAGATTGCAGGGTGAAATCTACAGGGTGATTACTAACAGAGAAAGATCTGTAAATGAACCCTAAGAGCTTTCTCTGGATAGGAATTTAGATCATGGACTATAGAGAGTTGATGCATCCTTTTCTTCAGGCTGTTTCCACTGGTCTTGCTCTTCACTCTCTTTACTGCTTCAACCTCAGGTATCTATAGCCACAACTTCAAATGTACTGTAGACATGATTAAATCAAGGTTCAGACTTTCTCCAAAGTGTCCCTTATGCCTGGGGTTTGTGCTGAAGCCCTCTAAAAGCAATTTACCTCACAAGGCACCTCCCAAGGTGCACCTACATTTCACTAAGTGGTTGTAAGGATCAGAAGGTTCTGTTTGACATCTGTCTGATTTTCCTGGCAAGCAGGCTAGAGACAAAAAATTCTCTCTTCCAGCTGTTTACCAAGACTCCTGCGAGTTTCAAAGAAACCTAGGAGCATATGTCTGTACAATTCAGCACAATATTTACAACACTGTTGCATCCCATCTCCTAGTGCTGAGGCAGTGTTCTGTGAAGATCCAGAGGAGAATGTTCCACTCCCACTTCTGTGATTATAACAGCAATATTTTCCTTCTATTTTGTGGACAGTTAGTTTTCATGACTGTGGAATTTTACTGTGATGAAAAAATGCCATTTGCTGAATTGGTTTTAAATTCTGCTAAAAAAAGCAATGCTTTTTCTTTAAAATGCCAGCATCTTTATTTGAAAAGAGAGTTTGAATTTAGAAATATTTAAACAGATTTAATCAATATTTTAATAAATAATGTTTCAATTTTAATTTTGAAAGGGTATTTTTCTGCTGAGCTTGACCAAGAATTTTAGAGAGGTAGAGGAAAAGAAATGTTGTTGTCCAATAGTCTGAAAATCTTGATTGAACAGAATGTCTTGGACTGACAAGATATTTTCTTCTGTTTAAAATCCCCTCAAAGTTTTATGTCACATTACCTTTTGATCTTGTTACCTTCCTCCCATATATCGTTTTTTGTTTCATTCTGTTCTGTTCTTAGTTAAAAGATTAGAACCTTTACTTATCCAAGGTAGCCTATGTCTGACTTTCCCTATAGACTTTACATCCTCCTTGACATTGTGTACATTACTGAATCTGAAAAAATACCCAAGAACTCGACAGTGAAAGTATATCTGTAAGTAAAGAATTTCTGAAATCCTTAAAAGTGGGTTTGTTTCCCAGCTCTGCAGTAACACACACACAGCTGATCCCAGAGGACAGAGCAGTCAATGCTAAGCCTGTGCTAGAGCCATCAGCACTCCTTGTTTGCAGTTCTGGTGCCAGCTGTGCCTGTGCGGAAGACGGGATTAGATAATGGCTTGTGAACTTCACAGGTAATTAATTCTCTACTGGAGATGAATAAATTTGCTCCTGAATTTTGATTGCAGAAGACAGAAAAGGCCTAAATTCAGGCCACTCATTGCAAGATTTTTTTCTTCCCTCGGTTGATTGTTGATTCATTTCCATGTTATACTTGGAAAATTGCCAAGGTTGGAGGGAAACTGTGGGCTAGGAGATAACTGAGAGTACTTAGATGACAGAGCAATAGGACAAAATCACAGACAGTGGTTGTATGACACTGAGGCTGTGTATAGCTGTACCAATGTCAAGCGACAAACAGAAGGTAAATAACATGTGAAATGTGTATTAGAATTTCCTGTATATGCATGCTTTAGAACTGTGTTGATGGAGTCAGGTATATTTTGCTGTAACTTTGAACACTCTGCTATTGTGCACTCATTGCCTGAACTCTTTATGCTTAAATTCCATCCTTGCTACAGATAATCAATCAAAAATAACCTGGGAAAGGTCAGCAGGCCACTCTTCATCACTTAGAAGTGAACTTGGTTAGAGAGAACTACTGCAGATAGAGAGATCTCAGTGAGGATTTTCACTGTTATTGTCTTTTTCTTTTTGCTGAGGCAAGACTTTTTTCCCCAGTGTGCACCTTTCATCACATTGTCCAGTCTATTTAAAATGAATGGGGAATAGACTTTCCACATTTCCCTCAGGAGGCTACTCTACTGTCTAATAGATCTCACCCTTAAGGATTTTTCCTGCTGACACTGTGCCAGTGTTTTCTTTTTTCTTTTTCAAACCAATGCATCTAACTATGCCCATTCTCTTGGCTGTTTTATGCTCTGAAAATAATTAGAGTTTTATTATCCTCTTTCTCATTTAGCCATGCTAAACACATTTAACTCCTATCATCACTTTTTATGAGTCGCCTTCAATTCTTTTAGATGTTTTAATTTAACTTCATTGAGTTATCTCCAGAACTGCACTTCTTCAGTCATTCTCTGTTTCTGAACTTCTTTTCACCTTTCGTGCTACTAACATCCATAACAGAATACATGAGCTGTGGCACAGCCAGTTATCACTGCCCAAAGACAATAGTTGTCCTCACTCTGCTGCTTATTTCTGTGTTACTGAGTAGTGTAATAAAAAAGAAAGATGCTGTGATATACAGAACCTAATGTACAATTGCTTAGACAAGATCCTGAAGTGCTACTCGTAGCATAGACTGTTATTAGCATCCTCCACATTACAATGACACTTTTACTTACATTTTTAACACACCATACACGTTCCACACCATACGCTTGAGTGAGAAAGAAGCACATTCTTTTCCTTGTTCTCAATGCAAGCATTTAACTACCTTAGTTATCTTCCTGTCCTCCCATCAAGCAGTAAGAAAACGCTGGAGAGCTTCTCTTTAGTACAGCAGTAAGCACTGCTGCAAAATGGGTTGACACATCTCTAAGATGAAGGCCTACAGTGCCAAGGCTAAGGGCCCCCTTCCACAGAGCTGGCTGCTGAAGGTGGCCAAAGCTGTCCTAATCTCCACTCTCTTGAAATGCTGCTTCATATTTGACTGCCCACCATAGATTCCACCATGCTCTGTTTGGGTACAGTCCCAGGGATTAACAAGCCTATCAGTTTCGTGTACAGAGAAAGCTGCTTTACTTTACACTTTGCAATCACACTTGTCTGGCTTTTGGTAAAAAGATTTCCGTGTACCTACTTGTGTGAAGGGGGCTACTTCCAGAGAAACAACAGAATTGATTCTCAGTCAAGATATCTAGGCTGCTAAAAATTATTCAGGGTAAATCCCCTGGCAGACTGGCTTGGCAGCCAGGCATCTCAGAGGCTTCTAGATCTAAACAGCAGATGAGCAGAGGTCTTGAAGGCCAAGTTTGGCTGTACACTGTGCCCATCCTCTGTCAAATTTAGCACAAAGCTTCATGAATACTTCTGCTGGGACAGTGCAGAGAGCAGTGTAAAGGAGAAAATCATCAGCTGGAGATGGCATCTAAAGAACGGCAGATGCTGTCTAAACCTGATTATCAACCCTCCTGCTGAACAGGAATCTAGAGCCATAGTCACTGAAAAGTGGTATTTGTGGACAAAGGATCACGAGTCTTCAGTGCAGCACTCTCACTCCTTGTTGTCATGACCATTGTTTGTGTTATGACAGTGCTTAGGACGTACTTAGTGGTTCCCATATGTGGAAAACAAGACAAGATTAGCCAGTAAACAGAACTTCTGAAGCCAGATTCCTGTTGCAGGGCTGTCATCCAGGCAGAGCTGAGTGTAATGGCAGTAAAGTACCCTTGTATAGGCTAGGGGAAAGATGGAGGGCACCTGCCAGATTCAGTGAAATCAACTTGGAGGCAAGAAAATAGTGTTGCTATTTTGTTGTATTGTGATTGTGAGTCAAAGGTGAAGCTGGAAGTACTGTTCAATGTGCTTTCCTCTGTTTAAGCAGAAGATGCCATCTAGTTTCACGGACTTTCAAGACATTTTATTTGAGGCAGAATGTTTCTACATTTCTAATGTCTGCCCAGCAGAGAATTCAGTATTTTGTGCCTCCTCACCAATAAAATGATTACTTTTCTCACTGGTAATATAAATTTGCAGTGCCAAGCTGGCACTGTGGTTGTGAGTACTCTTTCAGCTGGGACCTGTCCCTGTCACCAGCATTGCACAGGCATAGCCCTGCTGCTTTTTGCCCCCAGGCTGCCCTGTTAACCATTCTCCAAATGCCCTGATCTCTTTTTCTCAAACCTCCTGAAAGTAGTCATCCCAAAAGGCTGGAGCAGTTCAGTGGGTTGATACAATAGCAGGAAAAATGAAGAGCCTCATGGGTGTCCGGCTCCCCTGATGTGTGGTAATGCAGTTACCAGCTGATCAAACAGCCATATGTCCCTGAGGGCAAGAAGCAGTGGAGGCAGCAGGCATCGTGTCACCAGCCCCATGTCTGTCAGCTTCTGGCCGACCCTCCCCAAGGCAGAGGCTGAATTACAGGGGCAGGCAGCCGGGTATGCCCTGCCTTTGGCTGCACATTACCTTGTCTTTGTGATTTGCAGGACAGGGGGTGTCCCCCAGGGGAGCAGGCTGAAGGGAGTCTGTCAGCACAGGACAGCCTGCAGGAAGGCTCTGGGGCGAAGGCGATGTGTCAGGGGTCGCAGTTCAGTGCTACTAAACGTAACACACCACAAGACACGTCAAGCATTATGTTTGTGTCCTTGCCAGCTTCTATCCTCTGGATGGAACAGCTTCTTCAAATTAGCGATGATCCTTGCTGGCAACGCTTGAGAGCAGAGGCAAGGCCGCCCATCTCAGGAGGCCTATCAGGAGTGGTGTGGGGATACTCCTGCTCAGGAGGTGAATCTCTGGCTGCTCAGGGGTCAGAATGAGGAGGAAACACTGCTCTGCAGCCACAGCCAGAGCTGTGGCCCAGGTTCTGAGGAATGCCCAGAGCCCACCACGTGGGCGGGAAGCGGGTCAGACTCGTCCTCTGAACTGCGATAAGGGAAAGGGCGAACGGATCTAAAAGAAAGAGAGGTCAAAATGCCCATGAGAGCAGGAAAAGTGTTTGATTGTAGAAGTGATGTGAGGGTAGCACAATTCTGCTGGAGAAACAATTATGCCCTATCTTTAAAGGAAAGTGCCGAGCGGAAGTGACTTAAGCAAAATGGTGTCGTTTAGGCGTTTGAACTTAAGATAAATAGATAGGGTTTCCTCAGTATCTTCAGTATGCCCTTGTTCAGCACTTCCCTATATTTACTGTAGGAAATACCTTCAGTATCTCAAATACTGAGGTTATCTGGCTGCAAACACTTATTTAGTCATCTAAGTAACTTACATCAGGGCAGAAAATGGGCAGTTTAAGTCATGCTGGTCCTTAAATCCCAAAGGGGCTAGATTAGGTTTGCTGACAGGTTCAGTCCTGGGGAACCTTTGCATCACTCAGCCATATGCCCATGATCCCATTTGTCACTGGGACTGAGAAATCCCTGCTCTACTCCTGTCCTTTCAGTGCTGTGAAGTTTTAATGAGCCAGGTGATTTTAGAAGAGGGCTGGCTCATCTTGCCCTTGAAAGCATTACCTTTTTGCCCCAAGTGCCTTTGCTACCAGAAGCACCAGATTTGGGCAAAAAGACATCAGAAGGGCAGTTAGCATCAGAATGGCTCAACAGATTCAGAGAAAAGTTTGAGGGAGCGGAGATGGCTTTATCCTGTAGCTGGCTGCTGGACATGAAGATTACGGTGTCAAACCCCAGAGAGATACTTTATTCTGAGAAATAGTGCAAACCCTGGAGTTAGAAGAATCCTAATTATCCGAATATCTGCACTCTTTGATTGGAACATTTTAACAAGTAAGGAGATAGCCTGCTAACAGTCCTCTGCCACAGACAATTGGCAATGCCCGTTTATTACAAATGTGTACAAAATATCAGTAACTTATCATTTACACTAGAAAGAAGGGGAGAATGTCTCTGGTCTTAGAGTCAAAGTGAGAACGAACTATCAAAAAAATTAATGATTGAACAGCACTGTTAAATTTCTGCCTTTTATTTCATAAACAGAGCACACAGAGCAAGAACAGCTCACAGTTCAGGAAGGACACAACTATCCCCTATGCTGACATCCACTTATGCTCTATTTAACATGTGGAATTTAAGTGGTGCAGAAAGTACACTTGGCCAAGAGTTGTTGTTTCTAAACCTTCCCAAAGGAAAATGCATTTACTGCCAAAAAATATGTGCCAATAGGAAAGTTCTTAATTTTCTGAATTTGCTGAATCATAGATTTTCCATCTGTTCTTCAATTAGACATCAAAGGAATGTCTGTTATTTAAATATACTGATTGAGATCCTTTGAAACAGCAATGCTGTATATAAATAATTAGTCATATTTCTTTTTGTTTTAATTTCATTAATTTACTGTTGAAAGCCATTGTTAAGCAAACAATCTAAAATCTGTAAAGAGTGCTGTTAACTTTCACAGCCTCTGGAATAGGATCCAGCACATAACAGATTTTGTTGATGAAATAACACCCATGATATGTATTAAGTATACCTGTCCACAGTTAGCTAGGACAGGTTGCATTTATTTTATTTTACATCTGGCAACTGGGTAAAAATGAATGGCCTTTACTGTGTGGGAGGTCACTCATAGCAAATACTCAAACTATGCCTGCTGGACTTGGGAGGTGTGTGTTGCACATGACACATTAGGGTATGACATGGCATGGGGAGTCCAGGAGGACTCTGTCAGTGAAGAGATGCCAGTGAGCATTGGAGGCTTGCCAGACAGAGTGGAGGCACAGAATAGTGATCCCATGTGAAGTTGGAGGTGAGGAATATCGAGGCTTCCCATGTTCAATTTCAGTGGAATACAGCAAGACAATGTCACTTTTTGTACCTGCCTGTCCCTCACCCTGGGAACATGTAGTCTCAGGTCAGTGTAAAGATGAAGCTGGCAATACAGGAGCTTTACAGCCTAACCATAGCGTTTTGGGGGTTCATTTGCTTAACCTTTGTTGGTACAGGAAGACAAACAGCAAAAACCATTGAGAACAAAGCAAGCCATAAAAGAAGGGATGGTGCCTAACTAGCAATCAGAGGTGTGGTAACTGGATGCAGATAAAGTGTTTTTAAAATGTCAGCATACAAGTCCTTGGCATTTTCATCCAGCCTATTTTCCTTTTAAAAAGATTGTATAACCATTGTACTGCTTAAAGAATAATAACCTACTTTGCTGTGTCTAAATACATTAGTTAAAGGAATCCCAACTGTGCAACTGAAACTCTTCAAACATTATTTGTTGTTGTTAGTAGTATTATTGAGTTTATGTCAGTTGTTCTCACAGTACACCGGTGGGTGTTTGATGTATGTGATAAAAGAAATCTATAAAATAGCATTCATCATTGACACACCTACTCTGGATTTCAGAGGATGTTAACAGTTTTTTTCCTGATGCTCTTCCACTCTGCCTTTCTTTCACCTTGTCACCTAACCAAGATCAACAGAACAAAGTCAAAACTAAAGGTAGTAAAAGCTAAGTTTCTGTTCTGTTTGATTTTTATCTGGTAGGACAATCTTAAACTCTCATGAAAAAAACATAGAGCAGTACAAATATTGATGTGTTTGCTCAGTCACTCATAAGTATAGAAAGTTGGTCCTAAACAGCCTTTGATATTTCTTGATGTCTCTTCTTTGTGTTACAGTAGCAGTAGGAGACCAGAGCCCTATATTTGTTGGTCCTTGAAGAAAAATCAATGAAGATCAAAAACAGAGAAAACTGATTCCCACTAACTGCTCTTAACACAATCCTCAACCAAGAGGCAAGAATGAATGCCATGGTGAGTTGCAGGGAATCAAAACAGTTTATCTGCAAAGACCATGTCCTCTTTTTAGATAGTATCCATGTTCCTTACAGTCGTATGGACTAAGCAGTTGTTAGCAGTGGATTCCTTAGTGTTTGTTCAATTAAAGATTTTTCCATTTACCTGCACTTTGGAAACAAAAGGATTTAGAAAGCTCACTCACTGTCCTTTCTCTTTAGCACATTCTTCTACACCAGACATATTTTCACAAAAGTACTGAGGCACGCTGAGTATTCTGAATCTGTGCATCCACTGTGCAATACACACTAGCTTTATCAGCTCTCAGACTCAGTGTTTCATGGTGTGTTTTTAATTGTAATTCTGTAAATATATTTTTAAAAGAAAAGCTACACCATCCAGTTTCTCACCAATTTCAAAATAAAAATCTTTGAAAGGGGAACTCTGCATATAACGTGCAGTAGATGTTGATTATTTCAACACGCCTTGTTCATCAGAGCCCTGAGATTAAATCTGTCATGGCTGGAGTCTCTGTTTCTGAGGCTGCTAATGATGTTATTCCTGTGATGAGGATGGGAACCAGGATTCCACCTGTCAGCACTCATTTGCTGTGATTTACCTGAGGCAGTGAGCCACCTATTAGCACTCCTCTCCGAGGGATATGCACCAACAACACTTATTGTGCATACGGTTAACTCTCTGTTTGGGAGCCATGGGAGTGCTCCCTTTCAGTTTATTCTCACCCTCACCTCCCTTTCCAAGTCAGCGCCTTCAAAAAAGTAGGTTGGAGTACTCTAGTCAACTTATGTCCTTTGCTCTGAGGTGTTTTTTCTGCATTAAGCTACACTCAGCACATGTTCAAATGACCCATCTAACTGAGCAAACTGAGCCACTCTGTGATGCTGCCCTGCCCTTGGCTATATTTAACCAGTGTTTGCAGCCTCTGGGTGTTTTATCAGCCGGACTTTTGCCACAGAGCCTGGATTTGAAGGTCATGACTTTCCCAGGCGTGAAATCTGGGTGATGTTGCTGTTTCTGACAAGCCAAGAGCTTTCTGCTGCTTGACAGCCCGAGGCACTTGGGTAGACACTAGGATCTGAAAAAGAGAGATGGTTTTATGGAAGAAATCTTTGGTGCTGGTTTGTTGCAGGAGAACTTATTTATCCCCTTCTCTCTTCCCCCTGCCACCTCAACAAGGTATTGGCACCTCATGTAGAAAAAGGTTTCTAAGAGCAAGGGATATGTTAATTGCAACCCTGGGTTCAAGTTGTGATGAGGGTATAATAAACCTTTCACGTGCAGCAAATTGTAACCTCTCAGAAGAGCCCAGATCTGCAAGTACTACTGTTATTCTTCCATTTCCTTTTCCTTTTTTCCATGTTAGATTTTCCAATCAGAGAATCATAGAATTGCTCAGGTTGGAAACGACCTTCAAGATCATCAAGTCCAATCACAATCTAACCATACTACCCTAACTCTAACTACCCACTGCTAAATCATGTCCCTGAGAACCACATGCAAATAGATTTTAAACACATTCAGGGACGGTGATTCAACCACATCTGTGGAGAGCCAATCAACTGGCATCTATCCTCCCTTGTTGGTTTAAGACCTGCAGGATTATTATATGTTTTTTTCTGTGATGTGATTCTCATTCTGAGGGGGCCTTTGGGCAGTTGTTACTCTAGATAAGAGTAGCAGTGTGATTTAGAGTGGAAGCAGACCTTAATGAAGGAAGCCAAGTTGCGATTATCAGCAGCGCTTACCTCATAAGCTCATGCAGGAAACCAAGCAATAGATGTCTCTTCCCCACCTGTGCAAGTTTCTCTATACACATGCATATATATATGTATTGCATTATTTTAGTATGAGTTGAAAAAAGGAAGAAACTGAGCTTGTTTCTCCAAAGATCTATTCAATCCTGCGCTTAGTCTACCAGTTGCTTTTCAGTATGCCTTTCAGTTTCCCTTTTGGTGCCATGGTGGCCCTGCAAAGCTGTGAGTTGTTGTAAATGATGGTCTTTGTATTTCACCCTGCATTTGCACAAAGAGAAGTCAAAAGGCAGAGCACAGAGCTCAAAAAATTGAGATTGTCTTTTGTACTTTCAGAGGGAGTGGAAGATGAAACAATTCACAAGAAAAGGTGACTCACTGGTCTGCATGGATGGGTGCAAACAGGTTGAAGCTCCTTTGCTCTGACTGAGCTGTACTTCTGTTGAGCACAAGTTGACTTGCCTTGCTGAGAAGCTCATACACTTGTGTGGCTTTCAAACCAGTGCTGGACCATGGCCAAGCAGCCTGGAGAGAAGATAAAGTGAGTTCATGTTTCCCTGAATCCACTGAAGGAGATGGGGCCTTAAAGGCTCTGTTTAACTGCTGAATGAAAATTGAAAAACTGAACTGACTGCAAGAATACCATTCCTATGCATTTCAGGCCTTAATGAACATCACGCTTAGGAGCAAGGGTTTTTGGTTTGCCTTAAATAGAAAGAAAAAACAATGCATAGGATATTCCAGGGAGTGTATGCTGAAGTCAGCAGAGACAAGGTGACAGATGATATTCTGAGTAACACTGAAAACCTGGGGTAACCTTTTAAATTATGGCGTACTGGATGACAGTGCTATCTAGCAGAAGATACATCTGGTTGAAATTTTAAGTGCTTTGATTTTTTTTTTTTTCCTAAAATTAAAGTTAAATCAGCTTCAGAACTGTTTTGTTTTCTTTCATTATACTCTGCTTTTATTTGTGTTGTGCAAAGCTGAGGATTCTAGTTGGAGTTCCAAACATTTCAGAATCAGCTCCTCAAGTCTTCGTGAAAACAGTCTGGTTATATAGAGCCTATCTATATACACCCAGACAGCAGTTCCAGCTTCCTATACTTCTAACATAATAAAAACAAAATTCAAAGCGATAATTATGTTCCATATGATGTTAGATTTATTAAACCAGCCAAAGAACAAATTGGCATCTGTTTCCTAGAGATTTTTTTTCCATTTTTAGCCATAGCCTCTTTTGAAATCATGACATTCCTTCCAAAATATGGAAGAATAACTAGGTTTTAAATTTATTCAATAACATTCTTATTATTCTTTAATTATGAATCCAATTAAAGAAGATCCTGTGGTCAACACATGTGTCACTGTCACAAGGCCACCAGTCAGATTTCCAACAACTGATTGTTTAAAAATGTTATCAATTAACTGTCAAATTTTAATCTAACTAGATTCTGTACATTAAATATGCAGACACATCTTAAAATATCTCCAAAGTGGAAATAAAGAAGTTGATTTTAAAAGTCCCATACTCTGTAATGAGAACATCTTTAAGGTTATTGCTTCATTATGAACTGCCTGTTAAAATTTCCAAAACATTAGTGAAGCAAAAACATAGCTTTTATTTGGAAACAGATTCCTAAAGTTTGTTCTCTAATACTATAATGAGTGTCACACTGTTCCTGTGGATAGTGATGCTAAGATGCAAAAGATTGCTTAGGAGCATGATGCTGCTGCCTGTATAAGACTTCTGAAATTTGGACTAAACTGAAAATCAGGACATCTTGGTTTTTGCAAGATTTACAAGATGAGGAGCAAAATGTTTTTTATAACAGTGACTTGTCCAAACCTCTCTTGATTCAAGACAGGTCTTCACCAATAGCTTCCCATAGCTCTTCCGAGACAATGAACAAGATGCTCACAGTGAGAGCTTATGATCTCACAACAGGAGCATGCTTCCAGTATTGTATTGTGGCAACAGTGTTTTATTTATTAATCGCATTGCAGTTAAAGACTGAACAGATACAATGTTCCTGTGATTACTGGAACAGATTTTCATGGTCTGCATACTCCCACTTTAACTAGATTTTAGCAGAGCTAGTTGAGATTTTGCTATGCAGCTGGTGTTAAAATGAGTACTTTATCCATCTATATGGAAGGAATATAACTCATTATGTCTTCACATGCCATCAATAATATCTTTTGCATCAATAATGTCAGATATTTTCTGAAGTCAATGTCGGGTGTTTCAAAGGCTTGGCTTGCCTGTATTTCAGAGGCTTGTCAGAACAGTGGTTAGCAAATTCAAAGTATTCCATTAAATACACACATATGTCAATACCTCCTTCAGACAGTTGTGTGAAGATTTGTAAGTTGTAATGAACCCTTTTCGTTTGAGATCGAGCATATTGTTTCACAGCAATAATAGCAGGTTTCCACTGTTGTTTTCTTTCTAGGTTAAGCTAGGATTTGGTCCTAGGTGTTGGGACAGCACAAAAGGTTGGCAGATCAGCGATCTTTAAGAAGTACTGTTGTTAATGACAGGGCAGTTGGATCTGCCTAAATAAGTGTGGCTTCTTTAGGGAGAGTTCCTTGGTATACAGTGGAGAACAGAACTTGACCCAGTGTACATGGATAACCTCTTTAGAATGGAAGAAGAGCAAACAGACAGGGAGTTCCAGCATTTCCTAAGAGTCTTGTCAACAAGAAGGAGAGCTTCCATTCATTATGGCTAAGAAAATCGTGTTTCAGCAGGTTGCCATAGCAGTTGAGCTCCTGGCCAGCACTATGAACAACTAAGAGCTAAGGGCTGACAATATACTTAAGGTCTGTCACTGAAGATTAAGATCAGACAGCAGCTGCCTTTCAGGGAAGACAAACAGTGGAAAACTCTTCTGAAAATGTGCCTCCTACACTAACATAGCTACTGCTGCACTCTCAGCCAGCTCCTTGGAAACTACCAGGGAGCTACCTGGTGGTTTGCAGCTCCAGGAGCCACCAGAAGCACAAGCAGGTGCTGAACAGTGTTTCCATCAGCACTGCTCAAGTGCATTGCATGGATGTTGAAGGTGCACTCTCTTGACACTGATGTAACAGTGCAAAATCTCTCAGTTCCAGGATTTTGCTCCTCTAGTTATTTTTTATTTCGCTGATATGAGTATCTGTTTGTTTTTCCTTTTCTACCCAGAAAATCTTCCCAATTTTCCTCTTTCTTCAGTAAAGAAGAAAGATTTAGTTCAGGTCACTGAAATAAAAAATAATGCATCTGAACCCTGTAATTTGCAAAAGGAGCTGTAGAAGATTCTTTTGTCCCCCAAGAGCCTTTCCCTCCTATTCAGAGAAGCTCTGGTCGAAAGCACTCTGACAGAAACATGAAGATTTCTCTCCCTTCATGTATAAGGTTCTACCCCTTAATGCATAGCATTTTATCTGCTATTTTAAGAAGACCATTTTATTAATAGCTGAAGAAATACACCAAGTACCTTTCATTGAGAGAAGAATTAATAGTGAATCTGGAATTCATAACCTTAGGAGGTTCAAGTGGTTCTGATGCCTCTTGCATTTACTGTGCAGGCGCCTGGCCAATCCACCTATGAATTAAACAACTTGAGAGTGCTTTCTCCTGATCAGCCTGGCAGAAAATTTATACTCAGCCATATTTCCCAGCAACAATGAAAATGCTGGAAAGGACTAATCAACAAAGAGTTTCGCAGTTAGGACTGAAGTAGGCAGGAATGGCAAAATATGATAGAACAGGCTATTGTTTTCTCTAGCATCACAGGAAGGGACTTCTGTAACAGGTTTAATTTTGAAAAAAGCATGTACATGCACAGGGTGTCTGGTAACAAAGTGGGAACTAACCATGTTACTGGTATTATAATTTAAATATCCAAGCTTGCCAAGTAGTTTTCACTAGAAAAGCTGGAAATTAAGAAAGCTGAAATGAAGCACATGCCACAGACACCACCAGAGAACTATAGAGTATGACTGACCTAGCTCCAAGTTCCTATATGTTTGCGAAGAGGGGGAACAAAATTGACAATGGAGCTTAAGTAGATAGCAGGGAAGAAGAATGGTACTGAAAGTAACAAGCAGAACCAGAATGTGGTTAAGGAAATGCTCCAAAGAAAGGAAGAGTCTGGGGCATGCTATTGTTCTGGTATTGTAAAATCCCATTAAAAGTTATATCAGGCCAGATCAGATGTCCATATGTCTTTTGTGGCCAACAAGAGCCATGAAACAAATAAGGAGATAACAAGCATCTGTGATTTGTCCCCTACTATTCCCCAACCTCCAGATATTCCTAGCTCAGGGACTTCCCAGGGTTGATTCTGGGCATCCTCCTAAGGCGTTCATCCCACAGAGACCCAAGAGCCAGGGGCATCTGAGTATGCCAATCTGAGGCATACTTTCCACTAGTTCTTCATAATTATTGGTCTTCCTTAAGTTATTATAACAGTCATTGTTTAAAGTGAGGCTTATATGATGATCAGATTATGCTTTTTTATATTTCTTCCATGTCTACAGCTACCACAAGGCAGATATATGTACACGTATTTAATTATGCATATAAATATATATGTTATGAAAGTTTTAAAAAGTATACTATCATGTTAATTTACTTGATCAGGCTGTTAATGAGTTTTAAAAAATAGGATAATATAGAAGAATAATATTAATATCAAGACTCAAATTAACCACAGCCTAGATGTCAAAACTAGTAATATTTTCTTGAACATATGCTTCTCTGAGAGTGTACAGCTGGAGTGACTTAAAGAATGCTAACTGAAATAATTGCTATTTGTATAATGCAATATTGAATACATTTACATTACAGATGATTGCTGTTGTTACAGAATGCAAGTAATCAAGTTAAGTTCAATAATATCCAGCAACGCAGTCCTGAATTAGAGAGGATTTTAATTTCCTTAGGAGAATGAATACATTGATTTTCCAGTTTTCTTTGCCTCTATCAAGAAATGTCTTGGCATATCTTTTTTCTTACACTGATTTACTCTTTCCTGTATGTCAGGAGGACTTGAAATAGTTTTAAACCTATTTCTCTCCACGTTCCCTTCAGTCAATTAAAAATGAACATCATGGATTAAACTTAAATGTAACACATCTCATCTGAGAAGATGGATGCTTCAGTTCAAAATGCCTGCTTCCTAAGTGGATTCAACATGTTTTTGATGTAACGGGGCATCTGAGCTGAGACTCTTCTCTTAGGAATACCACGTTTCCAAGGGTAATTGATGGCATTTAGAAGAAATGTAATTTCAATGAGAAAAATTTCAGAAAAGTGACCTGGCAAAAAAAAGATTGCAGTGGATTTGCACAAGAATAGGCCAAGAAGTGGCATCAAGAAACAAAACTGTAATATTATCTCTGGGTTCAATGTGTACTAATATATATATAGTGGTATAAAAGAAATCTCTCTGCTACAGTATAAAATACCTATGAATTAAATTCAGTACCATTTTACAGAAGCTCTGTTTAGGCAAATAAAAGTGATTAGAAAATATATTTAAAATTTCATATTCTTTCTGGACAAGTGGATCATATTTTTTCCTGTGCACAGAAAATAACAAAATGCTGAGATGAACACAGCAAATCAAAATTTAGTAGCATCTTCAGACAGTGATCAAATTATAATCTGAAAGCTGTTGGGTCCACAGAATATGAGACCATATTCAACCCTTGGAGAAACAATGTTAACCTCACATTACAAAAAGAAAAGCAGGCTTGAAAACTGTTGAAGTGATCAGCTGGGGAAGGCTTAGCTGAACTAAAGAAAGAATGACTCATTTATAATGCATGAAGCCCCTTGGCCTTCATTAAAGTATAAGTATGCTCTCTTGGATGCTGTCTTACCTCACCCCAGCATCTATAGCCCTTGGTTTTGGAAGATGTCCAGATGTAGGCAGTAATGGTATGTAAAGATAAAAGGGAATGTACTAATGGCTTTGAGGGTTCATCTTGCCCAGCCATGTAAAAGGAATCTAGCTGGAATACACAAGCACCCGTGAGAGCAGTGAGTACTAAAGTGGCCTGAAAGTTGCATCAGGTGCCACCGCAAGCAAAGCCCACAGTGCATGTGTGTGCAGCCAGCAGTGAAGGTGACTGAGGATGGAGGAATGTGCTGTGACAGGGAAATAATGCCAGGAAAAAGAGATGGTCCTCAGGAATAAACTCTGCTCATGGCTGTGCAACACAGATGTGTGTTAAAAAATTATTCTTTGCTGTTACAAGAGACCCTACAGAAGAGTTTTGAGGTGAAAAGCCCAGGGGAGTGCCTGTCTAGCCTGTTGGCTTTGCTGCTTGACTGATCATTGCAAGATAAAAAGTAGGGAAAAGAGTAAGAAGATGTGAGAGTTTCCTGTTTTGAGCCAAATCTGCAAATTCTTACTCAGAAAAAGTCAGGGTTTTCACAAATGGATCTGTCTAAGACCTAAAGAGAAGGTCACAATTTAGGGCCTGACCCAAAGCCAACTGAAGCCTGTGGATTATGGATATGACAGTGTGTCCTTCAAGGGTGCAGAAACTTTGAACATCAGACTGGAATAAACATCTTCATTCATCAGTTCTCATTCTCTTTCTATCACAGTCAGCCATGAAAAATAATCGCATTTACATGCGCACCAAAGGTGATTTTCTACTGATTTGGAAATTTTGTTTTTATATGTAATATGAAATCAGCTGAGCTGTGCTTAGAGGCAAAGGGAAGGGAGATCAGTACAAAAGAAGATGCCAGATAGAACTGTCCTTGTGGAAACATATGGACCAACAGCAGGTAGTGATCCAGTATTTGGGGAATGTGTTTCTGCCAGAGCTCTCGTGATACTGAAGAAAAAGTCTCAGTAACAGATTAAGCAATGGAGAAACCAGAAAGACAAAGCCTGCTATAAAGGAACTGGTTGTTGAGAAAATTCTTTCAGCTTCCAGTACAGTTAACTGCATGGATGTTACGTTGAATGCACATTTTTCTTGGCATTTCCATACATCAGTGCATACATCACAGAAGGTCATCAGGTAGGGTAGGAGTTAAATGCCTACACTGACAAGCTGAAATGAACATGACTAGAAATATAATCACCTACAAATGTAGAGGATCTTGTAAAAGAAGTAGTTATATTTCTGAAAATGCTGAATATTAAAATCAATTGCCTGGAAAGCAGTGAATTTAAAATTGAACCTTGAGGTGTAGTGGGAACAGAAACAGACTGATGAGCCTTCGGCAGGAGGTGTGCTATTTTAAGTAACTGTTATAAAAGCACCTAGATGAAAATTAGACGATTAGGGAAACTGTGCAGACTTATGCCAATAGAAAACCTTTCCAACTATAACTATACAGATTCATTGAAGTGTCAACAAATCAGTGGGTAAAGAAGTACTGGAAGACATAATTATTCAGATTTTTGTTAAACTGCCTCGAAGAGGCTATTGAGGAAAACCAGGCACAGACAAGGTGAAAGGTAATGCCATGGAAACTGGCTTGGAGACAGCAACACAAAGGATAGAGACAGCTTTCACCTAGAAATGAGGTTAATAGTGAAGTGTTTGCAATGTATCTGCTGGGACTGCAGCTGTTTGTTAATAATCTGATAGCAGGGCAAAGTAACAAAATTTGCAGATGGTGCTAAGTGATTTAGATCAGTCAGGGATTAAGACATGCAGACATGACAAAACTAAAGCTACTGGGCAATGTATCAAGAGTCTGATTCTCTCTTTTTTTACTTTTTTTTTTTTAACTAGAAATGGGCAAAGGTGTAAGTATTGAAAGAAATTTGGGGAAGCATTGGACAGTATTCTAAACAAAGGGATAACAGGTTCAAAGGATCTTATTACAGATGGCCCAGAAGAAACCTCTGCTTAATGCCAATGAAAGCAAAAGGGTTTTGATGGTATTAAGAAAGAGGCAGCAAGAACAGGGCAGAATGCTCTAAGGCTGTCATATCTCAGATCCCGTCACCTCTTCACTTTTAATAATGTTTACAGCTGTAGTCAGCCAGCCCTCATCAAATTGTAGCAGGGAAGAAAATCAGTTCCTTCTAAAGAGCAACAGATACGATCTCCAACATGGAAATCTTTCCAGATACCGAGAAAGATCAATGAAGACATTAATAAGAGGGAACAGAAGCTGAGAGGCTCACGGGAAAGAAAGGAATGCTCAACAGTTTTTAATACAGCTTTTCATAACGAGAAAGAGATGAATTTGGTAGTGTTTAAAGAGAAACAGTTTGAAGTATAAAAATAGCTATTTCCATACAGTATGTAATGAACTCACAGATTTTTTTTGCAGAAAATATTGTTAAGGAAAATAGTTTAGGAAGACTGTCAAGCTGAATAATAAGAGTACCATCAATAACCCTAATAGCTGGATGAAAACTTGGAAAGAACTGCATTTTTACAAGAGTGCTGACTCTGAGACATGAGCTAAGCGCCATGATAAATGCTGTACGGGGTTGGAAAAATGATTTCCATTGCCAGACTTTCTCATATCCTTGTATTACACACAGTTATCACTGCAGTGTGGTACACATTCTGTCATGCACCTTTATGGTACTTTTTCCTCCTCCATTAAAAGAGTCAGAGACCTGTGATATCCTTCAACCTCTGGGATTATATTTTCATTTAATTATTTAGGAAACAATGCAAGGCAGCAATTGACCCTCATCGTGAAGAAAAGCTCTGCAGTAAATATGTTGTCCGAATAGTAGTCAAGCTGTCATCTACTTCCTTGGCAGAGGTAATTTTAGAAAAACTGGGCGGTACTTAAGATGAGACCATTATTTCTACTGTGTTATTAGCACCAGAAACTTTGAATTAAACGAGAGGGAAGAGAAGTATAGAGAAACTTCAGAGTGAAATAGAATGGAGCGTGTGAATTCTGAAGACACTAAATAAATATGAATGTCAACAGGATAAAGAAGAGACATTTGGAAATTAAGAAATGCCTTCTAATAATGGGTTATAACAAACTACCATTGACAATCCAGCGAGCTGCCCTTTCCACCCTCCTTCCCCTTCTTTCTTGCTGCCTGGCTTTTATGTGCACATTAAGATGTCAATCACAGTTTTGTAGATGTTGAGTATAAAATAAATGTCATTGTTGTCGCACTCTGATGTACTGATCTGTCCATTATTTCTCTTTGAACATCATACAGAAGCTGAATCCCACTTTCTTATTACAACGGAATTACATTAAGGATATACCTTTATTAGCATGTATGGAGAGATTTAAGAGTGAAGTGTCACCCGTTACTGGACATGAATCTCACCTGATGTGAGGTGGGGCAGATTAAGGGCCCCTGGGACTTTGTCCCACCCTGATATGATGGAACCCGAGCTCTGGTGACCCGGGCTCCTTTTCCTCTCCTTCCCCTTTTCAAATGTCATAGCCCAGTGGACTGAACACTGACAGACTCAAAAGAGGCCGTCAGTGTGAAAAATCAGTTCAGCCCTATCCGTTAATTACTGGCTGCCCTGTGGGCACCAGCCCTGCAATCTGGCTCATTCTCATTGTGGCTTTTCCACCTCCACCACTCAAGGCTGTGCCCCTTTTGCAGATGGCAAAAATCCATGCACAGTGCTAACCATAGCATGGGGCCATAAGTTATTATGGGAGGACTCAGCACTATTTGACAAGGAGAACATGCTTCCCACCCTGCCACCCTTTACTTGGGATCACAAGAGTCCTGTCCCCTGCCAGAAGGGGATGGACTTTGGGCTCTTGCCGCTGAACCAAAGCTGTGCTATCCTCCTCACTCCTCTGCATTTGGAGCAGGGGAAGAGGAGCCCTTGAGTACCCATTACAGAAATTGAGGGATTTCAAGTTGGGACTGCGAGAAGACTTTACTACCTTGTGGTTTTTTATTACATTTTTTAATTAATGCACTGCAGTATTCATCCCATTTTAAGGTATCCGTAAACTGCATTGGGCACTTATAAACTGAACCAGAGGGATTTATAAACTGCTACTGCGCTCAAAATATACAGTAATGAGGCAGGTGGGGGAAGACAAGGAGTTTTACACAGAGACTAACAGCTCTGACTGAATAGGCTGACAAATAAGGGAATGTTCCTAGTGACTAGATTCAGGTGATCATTACTGGCTGTTTTCCCCTCCCCTGCAAGATCAGGCCAACGCAGATCCCAGCTCCCATTCCATGTTCTCCGTGTGGAGGAACTCGTCTGTGCCTGCAGTGCAGGAGACAGCTGCATGCTCCATCCACAGACATCAATGGCCATTAACTCAAGACCCTTGTCCTTGACAACTAATCTGCTTCAATCCTGGACTAATGTTCCATTAATTAATGCTGTTTTCTGGCTTTCTGAAATTCAAATGGGGAGTAAGAAGCGGGATTCCTGAACGAATTTGACTTGGAATGTTTGTGTTTTTGTGTACTTGCATCAGTGGAAGCAAGACTGTTTTGGACACTTTGACTCCCAGCACCTCCTGGATTTCAGCTCCAGAGAGAAGTGAGACTTCCCTCAGTGAGTAAGATAATGCTATCCACCGTGCAGTCATAAGATACTTTTAAAAACAAAATATTTTTCTTTGAAGACTTATTGCCGAACTATGAGTCTATAAAGCCCTTTGAAGGCACAGGATAATGTTAATGTCCAGTAATACCTACCTACAGTTTAATATTGTTTTTCAAATCTGCTCATTCCTCATTGCACCTAGATGCAAGACTGTCAATGGAGTTCAAGTCCCTAAGTAATCCGAGTGTGAGGAGGAGCAGGGTCTCAGACTTCAGCGGGATTTTAATGTTAATGATTAAAGAGGATAGCATTATATTCTGATGATTTATATCATCCACCTGGGGACGTAAGGGTGTAAGGTAAGCCAGGAGTGTAAGGTAAGACTGTAGTTCAGCATAAATGACTTGAATTTTGCTGTTGAACTCCATGAGATCCCACCTTCAAACTCAAAAGCAGTCAAGCGGCACAGAATTCATTTCAAAGCACATTAAAGAAACACCTTGTTTCTTTCAATTCTGTTTGCAGTATTTGAAAATAAGAAAACTGCAGGTAGCAGAAGAACTGACAGTTGGAGTTTGGTGTATTTTGACCTCATTATGTTGACAGAAAAGACACTGAAGGGAAAATTAATACAGTTCTGTGCATCAGAAAGAAACTAAATCACTTGAGCTAAAGGCACCAGGAACATAGGTACGCCCATCTAGTAAACTTTCCAGAGAGAAGACTGTTGACTGGACTGCTGTCAGAACAAATCAGAGGTCTTTCCTAAAATACCAGTGATTACAATTTCTTTGTGTCAGAAACTGGCTCACACTGAGGCTCTGGGGAGAATTAAACTGAACCTAGTTGATCAATACACAAAGCTTATGCAACCATGTATTCTTCTGGGTGGGGAAAATTCTTCGATCCATCATTGTTCAGCTTCATTCTTCAGTAAATTAACATCTCAAATGACTGTTCGGGTCACACAGGTTCAAATCGCAAAGGCAGAAGCAGCTTTGCCTCTTGAGGACTATCAGGCAGCAGAGAAGGTAAATAAAGAGTTTTGTTTAATGTTTAAAAGAGCATACTAATGGACAATTAGCCAGGGGATTTGTGAGTACTTTTTAAATCCACAAAAAAGCAAAGCTTCAAACCCTTAGCAAACTGCCCTGAGAGTGCTATGTTTTCGCTTAACACCACAGTACACATTTTAGAAAGACAGAATTGATGGCGATGGTATCCCAGGATTGTAACAGCTTCTGACGGGAAATGATGAAAAGAAGGGTGCAGGTGTTTTGAAAAGAGAGAAGTAATTTTAAGCAATGTGAAGTCTGCAGGGAGGCAACATCTAGACCAAAGGATTTGCCTCTAACCGAAGACTTTGAGTAGTATCTTTAGATCATCAGGGCTGTGGTGTTGCTATTTGTGTTATGGAAGTTTGGGGCAGAAACACTGAGTCATCTAGTGCAATAAAATCAATAGAGTCGTGCAATACTTTGGGTGCTGTTAAGATCTTCAGAAAGAGTAGGCCATATCTTAAAGAACATGGCTAGTACTTATTTCATTTCTTATTTACAGTAGGATCAGAAACAATTCACTCAGTTATGCTGTATGTTGGTCACTTCATCCCTGCAGTCAACCGAAAAAAAAAAAGGAAATGTTTCAGAACTGCAAATAATTTCAGAGGTGTTTCAAAGAAATGATGGCTCTGGCAATTAGTCAATAGAATAGGACTGGCTTTGCGGAGTTTAGTTTCCAAATTTAGACAGTACCGCCATTGTTGAAATAAAAAGCAGAAGGGAAAAAAAAAAAAGATGTCACATTTGCTAGGAAAAAGCAAAAACAATTTTTCCAAGATATTCATTTTTGAGTTTCACGAATCATTTACAGCAGAGGTTACTGGAGCTCATATCCCTGTTGCAGAAGCAATCCTGCTTTTGAAATGAGTTCAGCAACTTTATGGAATCTTTTTAAAGTAATCTTTCCACTGTGACATATCCTTCTGAGACAGCATCAGAGCTCTTTCTAGCTTTTGAGGAGTAAAATTTAGCATTGCTTTCCTAATCAATTGATTGATGCTTCCCAAGCCTATGAACAATCCTTGAAGTTCTCACACATCAGAGGTTAGCAGAGAAACCCTGGATAGAGACAGATAAGTACAAATATACGTGGAATTAATAAAGTCAAATTGAGTAACCAGTGATGAAATAAACTATACAGTTTGCGTGTTGTAAATATCAGACCATTTTTTGATTTTCTTATCTGGAACTGGGTTCCTTGTTTCTCTGACAAAATTCCTTCCGAATTAGATTTGGCAGACACCTGAGATGTTCATTGCACCAGCAGTCTGTTAAAAGACATCTGAAAAGTCTTAGAAGTCCTGCTGATAACTTCATGTCAACAAATTATTTGTTTCCTTCATCAAAGCAATTTTATTCCCTCTCAGGTTGTCATTTCCCAAACCGTACTCATCAACTTTTAGATGCAGCACCCTGTTACATTGTAGAGTGTGATAACAAGTGGATATTTTCCAGACATTAAGTCAGTTCTTGCATTCTTAACACAACTAGACTGAGTTAGATTAAAGGACTCAGTCTGACCGGGCCAAGGGTGTCAACAAAATAATCTTCACAGCACATTTCCTAAGAAGTTTGAATTTATCAAACCAAGTTAATAGGGAAGTTTTGAGGAGAGGCTATCTTATACTCTGCAAAGACAAGGGCTGACATTGTGTATACAGTATATTTCTGCACATAAAACGGGCAGCAAGTATCCTCACATCGTGTACATGCCAAACCAGACCAAATGCCTAATTAAATCAAGATGAAGCTCTTACTAATATTCATTAAAATTTTAAGTGCCAAACAGGAGAAGTTATAATGTGTTAAGGACATTATTTGAACACTTCTTATCGCATAATTTTTCTTCCCTCTTTAGAAATAAAAGATTATTTCTGCGCCTTCTATATCACAGGTACTAGAATAGAAATGGATTTGGTCCCCTTCAAACATAGCACACATGACCTGTGAACACACATTTCCTATCTGTGAGCATCTCTGAGATCTGAGGATAAAAACAGAGAACTGGAAACAAAATATTCTTACTGTTGAAAGGAATTTGCTTCTCCATGAAAAGATGATTCAATACTCTAAAACATCTGGAACTACTTCACCTAAAACCCTCTGTAGACATCTGTAGTTTTATCAGATCTGTGTCCGGTGCTGGAATTCATTTGTGGTTTGTCAAAGCATCTGTGCAGTCAGTTTCTTTCTCGAATTTCTAGCCATGTTTCCAAAGGGATAAATAATTATAAATGCTTCCTCTGCAAGTATTTCAGTAGAGTTCAGTTGTGAATTTTGCTGAAAGATATGTTACCTATGACAAGGTTACAGGTGCTGTTGTGTTTATTTAAGGGGCTGTATAGACACATGACAGTAGTGTAACAGCCCTGATCAACCATGCAGCCATTCCTGGCATCCTGCACCCAGCCCAAAAGCAAAATTCATCTCTAAAAGTTTATTGGTTTATTGGTTGACCTATGACAGATACATGGCTGGGGACAATGGCAGTGGTTGCCAGGAGCCTTCAGTCCCTGGACTTGATCATCTCAGTTGACTCATGCTTAAAAGGATCCAAGGATGGTTTTGGCCTCTGTCAGTTCACAGTTGTGTTCCAGGTGAAGCCTTCCATTCTGTTCAGATGAAAACCTCAGACACATGTAGTGTCAAGAAGACAGGAGGAGGATGCAAACCAGGTAATGCTGATCCATGACAGCACTACAAGTGCTGGAAATGTGCATCACCTCTGATTTTCTCCTCCGTGTGTTCCTTTAGTGCAGGAGAGTAATGGGCTTTCATGGCATTAAGGAACTTCTCAGCAGGCACAGCACTCACAGGATGCAATGCATCCTCTCTTGTCTAACACTTTATTTTTTATAATCCACTCCAACTGCCACTTAATCAGAACAAAACTGAAATAGTAACACAGGCAGAAGTGGAGCAGAGGTTTGGAAACATGTTTTTATCCTAATGAGTTACAGCTGTGCCTCAGACAGTTGCAGAGCATTAGTTTTAACATTTTATGGTTTTTGTTGTGGTTCTAGCCAGGTGCAAATGGATGTCTCACAACTGTTGTTTAACCCTTTCTCATGGCCTGTAAGGGCCTTTTCAAGGCTGAAAACTCCTTTTTATTGCAAAGGTGACTTAAAAATTCTGAGGGAGACTAGTTCACCTTTGTGCTGCCTGCTGTAACCTGCAGACAGAGGTAGCACCTACTCAAAGGAGCAGTCAGTTTAACGAAATACAGTGCGGTAATAACAGCAGAGAGACAAAACCAACAAGGCATTTCTGGTGTATTTAGAAGGCAGGAGATCAGCAAGGCAGCTGCTTTACTATTTTTAAGGTAACATAGACTTAACAAAGTTGACTCACTGTAGCTCAAAGAACAGCAAAGAACAGTTAGAATAAAGTTGTAAGGCTTGGTGCCTTTGTAGCCTTGGGAAAATTTCATCTCTCATCCAAAACTTTACGTGAAAGGGGAAGCATTCAGACTGTATGGAGTATCACGATGAAAACAGGGGTGAAAAATTAGGGTTACAAACTGGGAGTGAGGTTTTCCTTCTCACACAATACCTTGAACCAAGGGCTTAGCTGGCCTATTGGCTTACAACCCAGGTAACAACTTTATCACTCTTTTACACCTGATAATTTGCCTCTTTATGTAGCTATCCACTTTGCACATTCAACGAGTACTTGAGAGTTGAGGAAGTTTGCCAGTTTGGAGAGTTTTCAATCCCACCATTATCTTACTTCATTAACATTTCCTCCCTTTGCTCCTGAGCTGATCTAAGCGTCCACTTCCTATCTTGCAGTGACACTTTCTCAAAACATGTCATTAACCATTCTTCCTCAAAGTAAAACCTTCACTGATTTTATCCCTAGTGCATATATTATCAAAATAATCTGCCCAGAGTCATCTTGGAAACCTGCCTCAGATCCAACAGCAAACTGAACACTCAGGCACAGAGGTGAGCTAGAGAGGTTTAGTATTTGCAAAGGGTTGTAAGAGCCTCCAACCACAGGTTTTAAGAGGAAGGATCCAAGCTAAAACACTTCACCATGGAGAGATCAGAACTTTTTGCTCTGCCTAATTTCTGAAGTGACTTCTGGCAAATCAGTTAGGATAATATAGCTGCCTTTGTTGTTCAGTGTATATAAGAAGGCTGTGGAGGTTTGTGGCCATCTTCCAACCCTTAGCTGTAGCAAAACCAAATGGTATGAAATAGGCTGAGGTCAGTTATAATGCTAGTAAGTCCTCCAGTCAGTCTGCCATGATCTATTTTGTCTGAAGGAATAGCACTCCCAGAACAAGGCTGTATCAGCTGTGCAAGTCCACAGCTCATCTGAGTCCTCACACCTCCCAGAATCTTTCATAAAAAGAGTACTCTAACCCCTCAGATCTTGAGACTTTTTTTTAAAGAGTCATTAAAAAAATATTCATAACTATGAAACAGAAACCCTCTGAACCTGTAATACATGGAACAAAGGTTAATACTTCGTTACTCAATATTAAGAACTGTATAGTCATATAAAAATAGGCAAGAAATATTTTTTTTTTTTCTGAAGATGAGGGCAAGCTTGTGCCTCCACCAGGTCAAGATGGGTCTGAGTAAACCTGTCCCAAAGTTGGATTCTTACTCATTGCCAGTAGTACTAGGTAGAACTCACGGAGTCAATGAAGAAATTTTAGAGAAGAACATTACTTGTTATGAGCCTTTATCTTTTGTTTAATATACTTGTTTAATCCTGAGGGATACAGCCTGTCAATGAAAAATCTAATAAAAAGATTCTACTCTTTGACATTAAAAATACAGCACCATGTTCTGTAAATTCCAGCCAGGTGTATTTGGCAACACTTCATTCATTACTCCCTATGAGGATTTTCTTTTATATTTTCTGCAAGCAAAAAATGTAAAGGATAGTTTACTGTAATGCTCTCAGGTACCTCTCTGGGAAAGCTCAAATGAATCTTGATCACTACAAACCAGGAAACGTTTCTCAGAACTCAGACAGACTTCAGTGCATGAAAATTGCAGTGTTAAATATAAATAAATATCCTGCAATGCAGACTTAAAATTTGCAGCTGGTCTGGAATAAAAATGGTATTGACACATACTGAACACTTTTCCATGTGCTCTAGGCAACAGTCAATGATGTTTCATTGCCCATTCAACTATCAGAACATTTATTTGCTGGGTGATTATCACACTTTTTTTTTTTTTTTTGTAGTTTCTGTTTACCATCAGTCTGCTGATGGGATGCTGGGAAATAGTCTATCTGTTTCTTTTTGATCGGAGATATATTGATTTCTAAACAACTTCCTTGATAGCTGACAATTCCTCGGTTTCTGCCCAGAGTGTGATGTATATGCTGCATGAGGAATCAACTGCCGGCAGCTAGAGTGAATTTATTTTTAGAGTCTATCCATGATTCACAATTAGGAACTTTCAGAAGCAAGTTTTTATTCTGAAAACAGGGTGAATCAGATGTTGATATGAGATAACTGATCAAAATAAGAAAAGAAAGTGGCAAGCCATGTTAAGTTTGACACACAGTCTCATGAAAACAGAATTGCTAATAGTCAACAATAACCTGTGCAAATTCATTATTTTCTCAGTGTGTCCATTTGTTATATTTATTCTTACATGAAGGAACATTAAAGCCACAAACTGAGGCTGTAGCCTCAGGATACATGCCTCTGAAAGTATATAGCAATAAGAAAACAGTCTAGCCCTTGTTCTGAAATAGGTCAGTACATGCACTTCCATTTCATACAAAAACAAAGTGTACAGTAGAGGCAGGAATCAGTCCTGTCCTCTTGATCCTGGCCCACGCTGACCATCCAGCCAGACTTTCCCTTTTGTAGCTTCACAGCATGTAGGGGCTGAGGATGGGACTGTGCATGGAGGGGCTGCTTCCTGTCTGCATGGATATGAAGCCACTCTGTGCTCAAGGTTATAGGGCTGCGTGAGCACAGCCTCTTCTTAGACACTTTGCAGGTAAGAGTTAGGCCACATTTGAGCCTCTTGGCCCCTACATTGGATATTTGCACCAGCTGTGTATATGTGCCTCAAGGCAACCATGGGTGAAGAGCCACCAAGCAACGTAATAATTCTGTCCACGCAACTTCCAGGTGAAAGCAACCTCTCTGGCCTTGGAAAACTGGGATTGAACAATTTTTATAGCAGAACTTAGGGAAGAAAGAGGTAACCTTTGCATGATCTGAGTATTCACCTCTTGAGAGTTCACAAAATACATTAGCACTGACCACTAACACTTTCAAACATCAGCATGATGGCAGTCTTGGATTGTGTCATTACCAACGGAGAAAGGTGTCCTGATGTGCCTCAGCAGCTCTTCCCTGGTGAAAACAGCACAACTACAGCAATAAATAAACAACCAGAGTGGCTGGGTAGTTTTGTTAAACTGTTGTGTGCTTTCTCTTTGCTCAGCATGGAGGAGTTTCACTGTTTTGTTCTAAGAAACACTGAAAGTAGAGCCCTACTGCTCTTTCCATTTCACACAGAGCCTGGGGACTGCTATTCAACAATGAACAGCTGAGCTGTGCTAGCTAGGTGTGTCCATTTAATTTACTAGCATAGTAAATAGTCTAAGGCTTTGAGAGATAGCACAGCTGTAAGAGGTGAGCTCTGAACAGGATGAAGTAGTGCAGAATCTGTGGGTGAAGGGGATATTGGGCTGATGTGTTACTAGTCTCTAATGATTATTTCTACTCTAGAAAAAGGATGGCTAAAGCTTTCCACACGTGCGTAAGATGTCACACCTTGTGATCCATCTCTCCTCCTTTCATTTTCCTCCTTTGTAACTACAAGCCTTTCCTGGAGCTGATAGCTCTATCCAGAATGACTCATAGAGATGTCTGAGATACGTCTGAGACTCCTTTTGTTCTGGATGACGGTAATGGCAAAATTCCCACTTATGTGAGTGAATTTCTACAGGCCACTGTAGATTTATTGTATGTTCTTAATTCCTACTGCCCTGAGGTAAGAATGTTCTCAAATACTTGTATGTTCTCCATTTCCTGACAAACCGTCTTTTTTTTTTTTTCCTGATCTAAAAGCAAAAAATCTGTAAGGAATGTCTTTTTGAACTAACTAGGCTGAAGTAAACTTTTTTTCCTGGCTTTTAAGCAGGTCCAAGTTCTTAAACCACTATGCTAGTTTCTTATTAATGTTCAGCTCTCGCTTTTATCCATCTCTTCCCCAGCACAAAAGCTCATCTGAAAGCTATTAGTGTCCCACCTTTGGAGCTAAGGACAATGCATCCGTTGCTTGTAAGCGTGTCTGAGAACAGTGAGAGATGACTCCATCATTCAGCACGTTTATCATTCTATGGGGGGGAAACCAGCTGAATATGCTGCTACAAAATGTACACGTTCTTTAAGTAAACAGGCCTCTGCCTGAATGTCCTATGGGTCTGGAAAAAAAAATGAAAAAATTATGGGCTTTAACCAATCCAATAAATCTCCATGCACTTCTGCCCTCAAGGTGGGAACGTATCTGAAAAGGGGTATGTTGGAAATAACACATCTTTCATCTCTTCAGACATTATTTGGATTTCTTCTGTAAATTGATTCAGTATTATAACATATTATAGTTTCTTTTAGTGTTGGACTTTCTTCCCTTAAGAACATGGAGATGTTATTTATGGGTAATGAATTTAGGCATGTTATTCTGCCTCATGCTGAATTATACCTGGCTTTTTTTCTGTTGTGGAATTGGTTTCAGTGGGAATACTTGTTGTGCACAAGTCAGAATCTGCCTTGTAGGGAATATTTTTAGAAGTGAGTGATGGTATTTAGTGCTCCAAGGGTGTGCTTTCCACTCACAGGAGTGTTATGTTCATTACAAGAGCAGACAGACACCAAAAAGCCAAAATGCTAAGTACTTGTTTATAGGACTAGTGCCAAGATTTCACTCAAGTAAACAAGTAGAAATCCTAAGTTTCAGAGTCCTGGTGGACAGCAGACAAGGACACATCTGCTCACAGAAAATGCTACTGCATCTTCACAGCAAGAACTTTCAATTACACACTTGCACAGAAGCTGAGTAATTTAAGACTTTCTATGAAAGTGAGGGGTGGCCACTTTGTGGCAAAATATCAGCTTGCTCTGCCCAGGCTTCAACTTGGCACATTAGCTGAGCCTGTCTAGAGATGTCCCTTCCTATGGCAAGGCTTCCCAGTCCTAACTACTGGAGTTCTACAGCTCCTGCTCATCTGGGAGTGCTGGCATCCCTGACTCACTTCTGGCTGCAGGAAACACTGTAGACAATAGCCTCAATAAATGTTGGTAGCAAAACTTCCTCAGCTTCAGTGACCCGGCAGTACTTAATTGTGGAAAACAGTGACAATCACTGAAAAGCTTGCTTGCAAGTTATTGACTGAAGTTTCTCCTGCTGGGAAAGTTACTTGAGCAATGTTCAATGGATTTCCACACACAAGCAATATAGGCTGTTTTCAGACAATTTGTTAGAGGAAAAAGCTATGTTTGTTAAATCAATTATTGCAAAAACAGCGTTAGGAGTAAAATAAAGCTTCCTTGATCCTTTTAGAACTCACAAAGTCAAGATAAATGAAGAAAGAATAGAATGATAGCTACTTTGGGGAGTTGCTAAAGATAAAGATGTATGTCTTTCTTATAGCTAAAAAACTCCCTCCTCTTTAGGAAAAGAGTACACTGCAGTACAGATATATGTAGTATACAGCTTGCATCAGCACTCACGATCTCTGAAAGCTTACATTTATTCTCTGCTTCAGAGGTCATAAGATATATACAATGCATAATTGTATTTAGGCTTTAGTAGCGTTTATTCCTGGATTGATTAACTGGAGACCAACAAGAGTCTGCAGCAACATGTTTCTGCCTGCTTGCCATGATGTGTTGAGCATATGCTCAACAGTTCACTATTGTGTTGAGTAAATTAAACAGCTTAAAATATATATAATTTCTCCCTGAAAGCATTTTCTTGTTTATAAAAAGAAATGTTCACAGGGAAAAAGAAATTGTGAGAATTACAAACATGGATGCTGTAGTGTTATGTACAGGATAGAGACCCTCGTCAAAGCTGAGTTATCACAACGCCTTCTTCCATTCATTAAAAGAAGTAAAATTCTTTAGTACCACAGTTATTGCTGTTTAGTAACTGATTTGTTTGCAGTATTTCATAAAATAAGTGCAGCTCCTGGAACGCTTTGTTCTGACTGCTCTCATCATGCTTTCACTTTACTTCTACGTTCACCATAATACAATCCCTTTACTTGCCATTTCAGATGAATGAAAGCTCAGTTATCGGCACAGGAGTTACCTCTGGTGAAGGAAGCATGTACTCAGAATAGAAGTATTGTGCCACCAGCTGTGTTAAATTGCTGCCTCTGAGCTATTGCGGGACAATTCAAGCCTGCTTGTAAAACAGATAACAGGAAGGCATGTGCGTTGCCAAGGAAACCCTTGGCTGCAAGTTTATTGTATAAATAACACCGAACTGGGGAAGATGTAGCTCACAGAACAGAGAGAGGAAAAAGTGATGAAGTGCCTGGGGGCTGGGGGAGGGTCAGGAGCAGAAGCAGTGAAACAGCTTTACCGCTTCAAGTGGCAGATCTTCATGGAACTGAGGAAAACAGGGAAAGTGGGTCCATCATTCAAAAGTGTTTGGGGGAGCAATTGGTGACTGGAGGGTGACCATGATGGTCAAGTCCATGCACTGCAGGGTGGAGAAGCAAGAGTGACCTGTGCATATTCTCACAGTCACTGAAGGAAAGGAACCACTACTGGATTTGCCCAGAGCTGTGCGAGAGAAGCAGAAGATCAGTTCTGTTATGAGTACCACAGTGACAAGGAAACTGAAAACAAAATAAGGGAGATGGAAGCCAGTATAGTACTATATCTAAGCTTTGGAACAGATTAAAGAGCAGCAGCAATACATTTATGTCCTCTAGATGCTACAGGAATTCAAAGCTAGATAGTGCACAACAAATCACTCATGTACCATTAATAGCAGATATGTGCACTGAAAACCCATCACTTATCCTAGATCTTGTAGATAGTGACCATAATTAATTAGTAGCTCCAGCAGTCATTTGTGAAGGGGTCACATTAGCTTTCATTCATTTTCTACGCATTACTGCTTTGTAGCTGGAACCTGAGCACTGCAGTGCTATGAGAAGGACAGATGGGGCAGGGGTTTCTAGCATAGAAAGAGGAAGGCTTACAGTTCAGAAGGGCAGATTTCCTTGCTGCCCGTGATGGGAATAGTTTGCTTCAACTCCTCATTCCTTACATGCTTCATTCAGTGAAATGTGATAAATGTGAAGCATTTTGAGCTATGTACCAAGAGAGCATCGTGTAAGAGCTGACAGAATTAACTGTAGGCATCTGTGTAAAGATTCTAAAGTACTCCAGAGCAGATGAGCAGTAAAAGTACCCTCTCAGCTGTGGCACCTGGCTAAATATCAAATAAAATGTTGGTAGTGGGATAATTTGAGTGACATGTTATTCATGACAACGTTTTAATTTTCTTTTGAGATTGAGTGTGTTTACATTCACCTTTCCGAAGTTAACAAAAATCCAGACAATCCTCATGGAAAGGCAAAGGTGAGAGCAAAACAATTAGTTATGCAAAGTCCTAATGAATTCTTAAAGACTCATGTTACCAGAGAGCATAACCTAAAGTGAATGCATCAGCACGGTGGTGCGCTGACTGCCAGAGCTCTCCTCCACCAGAGGCACAGTCCAACTCCTCTTTTCTTTGCTCAGTTTGTCTTTGCATCATTTCAGAAAAGCTTTCTCAAGTGCATCTCTAAAGATCATTTCAGGCGGCTGCCCTGGCTTCTTTTTGCCTCTCAGGGGCTGTGTGGACACATTAGCCTCCTTGCCTTCAGAAGAAGTGAAAGGCCAAAAGTCCACAGAGTAAGCTGCAGATGAGGCAGACTAATTGGTCTCAAAATCAAAACATATGGCTTCTTTCAGGATCTTGACTTTTTAAATACTTGTTTAAAGTAAACATTTGCAATTCCTCATGAAAGGCACTTTCCTCCCTGAATCCTCTTGACCCTCAGTGACCTTTCTTACCAATTGCACACTGCTTTACCCTTGGGGATGATTAAATCTGGAGAGGCTTTTTTCTTTTCTTCTCTTATCCTTTACATTTGTCTCCAAGGACTAAGTTAAGATCCAGCTTGAGGAAAGCCAACTTGGGTCAAAAGGACTGAAATACACCAGATGATCACCTGAGCAGCCCACGTGGGGGTCTCGGCTGGGGCTGGAGGGGAAGGAAGCTGCTGTTCACACTTGTTGGCAGAGAACTGTGGGCCAGGAAAATAACCTGGCTCACAAAACCTAAGTTTTCAAGCTAATCTTTGAACTGAAAAGCATCCGGAATGCCTTCTGGCCCCCAGGCAGAGAGGGTGGCCTAAGGCAAGGCCATCCGCAAGGTGCTGCAGCCTCCTCTGGCAGAAGGCTGACAGAAGCTCTTGACTCCAGATTGCTGTAGCTGGGGAGCAGTTTCAGTTTATCTCCCGGGTGTCTGTGCAAGAAAGTTGATTGAAGTCTCTCTGAAGCCACTTTATTCATGATTTGTGTACTGGGTTTGGAGGTATTCCCAATCTCCAGTGTGCAAGAGCTGGTGTGAGAGCTGGCAGACATGAGTGTTGCCAGTCACCTGCTCCCCAGCACATCAGGGCCTGTGCTCACTAGAAGTACAGGGTGAGACATTGTCTGAATCAGTATAACAATTGTTCGAGTGTTTCTTTCCTCTTTCCAAGAAGCTAGGGGGAAAGATAGATCTCGTCAGGAAAAAGCTAAATCTGCAGTTCCACAACATGCAGCCACAGTGAAGGATTCAGCAGGAAAACAGGCATACCCATTGCAGGGTGAGGGCTCCCTTTTGCAAGGAAGTAAGCCTGAGCAACAAATATCATTCTATTCAGTTTGGATTAGAATGTTCAATCTAGATTTCTCATGTCTACAGAGTGTACCCTCACTTCCTCACTGCTGGATGTCCTGACCTGACTGAGCAATTTAAGATGCAGGGAAGGTAACTAGCTTCATCTGTTTCATTTCTGCTAAGTGCTTTAATTGATACATTATGAAGTCACCATTTTCTGATATGACTGATATTCATTTATTTGGAAAGGGCAGACCTGAATGCAGGGATCAAGGCAAGCTAGGCTGAGGACTCTTGAAGTATAACCAAATGTCATAGTTACTGTGGCTTAATTGGGTATCTTCATAAACTTATTTGTTTTCATGGACAAGGTCTCATATTTTTGCATATATGGCCATACGAATTGGTGTATGTCTATAAAAAATATGCAGTTTATTGTGGCAGGCGTCAGCATAGCCATTTTGCAGGGAATATTTCTTCACAGAGTTTATTGTACCCATAGCTGTGCTCATCAGTTGTCTTTGCTGATTAAGTTATCCCCTCCGTTACTGTTTTTCTTAAAGTATCCTACCTGATTACATTAACTGACTCCACAAGTACATTAAGAACTACGTATTTTGTAGGTTAGATGTGTTGTCATAATCCTGAAAATAGAAAGGTTGGCACTTAAAACTTCTATGACATGCAAAATTTTATGGCCAGCATGCTGTACTGCCGAAATTAATCACTGGAAAAGAGAAGATAAATCTCAGCAGTATCTGCATGAGTGACAGAATGAGACATAAATGAAGAACTTTAAATCCCAAGAGAGATACTCAATGTGTTAATATTAGACAGACTGTGCACTGAGTGAGGATAGATGTCCACCTGTAGATTTTGTCTCACTTTAACATAGCTCCTGGAACTAGTGGGGGAAAGGTCTTTCCTGTTTGCTGATAATGAGGCCCCACTCTTCTCATTTTCAGTTGAAATGAAGACATGCCTTAACTTATCCATATCTACTCTGTGGATTGGTTGTTCTTTATCATCTAGATCTTGGTTTGGTTGGAGTGTGCTACAACCCATTGCAGCTTGCATGGCTGAGTTCCCTCTGGACATTTGGGGAAAATAGTGAATGTGCAAGCATGGAGTCTGAGTGGGTGTGTGCATCCTCTCAGAGCCTTGGAGGAGCCCATGGAAGGCAGCTGCTGAAGAACCATATGGCAGGATTAGCATCCTGGAGTTCTACAGAGTGGTGCAAGAGGGAGTTATGGTTCTGAAGGTTTTTCATAGAGTCATAGAATCCTTAGAGTTTTTATAGGAAAGCTTACAGTTTCATTCTGAAGGGAACTTGCAGTACTCTGTCAAAAATTTAGGGCTGTCACTGTATCTGCTTCTTGAAGAAGTTGTAAACATAAAAGACAAATTATCTTGGAAGTAACGCACTATAGATGTGCAAAAAGGTTTCTTCATCTAAGTTATCTTTTTAGGTGCTGATAAGAAATTCCTTCCACCCCACTCTCATCCCAGACCTCATCATGAACCCTCACTGAAAACAACTCTCCTGATCTCCGGAGAGGTGAGGCAACTCCCTGCACTCCACCCTCCTTTCTGCTCCAGCAGAGACTAAAAGCTGAGGATTGAAATACCATAGAAGAAGTCTGCTCTTTACACAGTCATTGCAACAATCACACAGGGTTTGCGGGTGTAATGAGTACAAGTTGCCTCAGGAGAGAGCATGCAGATGTCCACTTGTTTGTAGAGTGACTGAGCATGATAATCTGATCACAAGTCTGTCATTGATTTCATGGCATAGCTCTATGGACATTTCACTTCCATGTGTAAAATGGTGACTACCAACAAGCACCACTGACAGTTAACATACTTGGGAATGTGTTTGATGTTTAGCAGAGTTGAGATGATCACACTTGGTAGCCCCCTGAAATCCTACCATGCAAATCCTGTATGCCTCAAAGGCCCCTGGGCATTTGAGCTGGCTTTGGAAATACCAGCCTTGTTTGCAGTGACGTTAGCAGATATTCTTAAATCAGGATGACTCAGTTAGTGTAAAATGAGGGGAAAAATATGCACCTCCAGAGCTGTCCTGAGTTGCTAGGCTGCTCTGTAGTCTGATGCCTGAGAGAATTACTTTTAACGGCAGAGAATCACTCTGGGACGGGGCTGTCCGGATTGATGTCAGACACACAAACTCAGCTTCCCTGACATCATTTGGCAGCATGATATTAAAAAAATGACATACTTCATGGAAAAGGCATGAGGCACACCCTGACCTTGTTGCTCTGCACACTCGCCATCCAACAAAAAGAAAAGGCTGCATAGCTAGACTGTTTCCATTAGCTGAAATAAACACTTCAGCAAAAGTAGGAAGGAGACAGTACCTCCTATTGAAAATCTGAGTGCTTTCTAACAAGGAGATCTTTCAAACGTTTGATGTTGCTTTCCCTAGACCTCATTTATAATTAATAACAGTACTGTGCAGATACAGTTGGGCCTGGCACTTCTATATTTTCCTAAATGAGTTTTTGAATGGGTTGATTCAGATTCTCTTGCTGGGGGAAATGTATCTCACAGAGAACATAGAAAGCAAAGTTGCACCATAAACAGAGACTATTCTAGTGATTAAAAATATATATATTCTCTTAGCTTGGTTTTAATTTTCCCCCTCCCTTTGTCTCAGCTGATTCTCTGTAAAGAACTGGAAACTGAAAGTTACATTTTGTCTATTCTGATAACTGGGGACACAACATACAAAGAGGACTCCAAAGAGTCTACCAGCATGCACTGTCATGTGTCCTGATGAGTGCAGTTCATAAACCCCTGTGCAGAATGAAATCAGCAGCAGTCACTACCTCTCAGATTTTTTAAAATCAAGTTGGGAAGAGCATGTACAGTATGCCAAGCCCGGGTAATGACCAGCTGCTGCAGAGTCAATAATTTTGCTGCCTTACCAGCAGCAACCCAAAGAAGTCTATGTGGCTGTGTCTTGGAGGGCTGCAGAGAGGCTGAGCTGGTCAGATCTAAGTGAGCAATTTGCAGTGAGAATTTTTCAGTATGGAAATTCAACAGCGAATTAGTTTGGGGTATAAAATCTGCAATAAAATGTTTCAGCCTGAAAACAATAGTCAATAAAACACATTCATTTTACAGGCTGACTCTTAGATTGTCAGGGTACTGGCTACAGCATCTACTCGGGCAAGGTGGGCTTCACCACAGCAGTGAGCATGTCAGGTGTCTTCCAGCATCAGAGCTGTGCTCTGCTCCCAGCAAGTGAGTCAGTAGGCTGCTATGGTTGTCCAAGTTGGGTGATAGCACAGATCCCCTCCTGGATGCTTCTCCAGCTGATGGGCTCTGTTCCTGTTTTAACCAACATACCTACTCCCATGATACTCACATGCTTTCCACTTCATTTGCATGTAGGAAACATCCATTTCTGGATGGCTGAATACACCATGCTCTCCTTTGATATCCTGTACAGCTGGAGCCAGTCATCTCCTGTTATATACAAATGGAGTAGGTTCCTTCTGCCACAGCCTGAGCTGACCCTAGCTTCTTTCTGCTAGTCTCCACTATACTCTCAGACCTTAGGGGCTGCCTTTAGTCTAGAGGAGCACAACAGGCATGTTTAAATGGGGCCTTTCCTACAAGGTGAAAGGCTCTTTAAACCTGAAGATCCAGAGATGCAGATAGGATGCTACGGAATGTAAGTGCTTTTAATTACTCTCTAGTGGAAGTAATCTTTTTCTCTGGGATTAGGTAACACAGCCTTCTGTGCCAAGGACTTTTAAATATATTGCCACTCTTCTGCTTTTACCACCTTCAAAAGCACACTGATCCACAACCTTCATTTCATCTTTTTGGTATCCCTTCCATATTTTCTTTATTAAAGCTCACTTATCACACTTTGAACTGTAATCCTCCAGCATTTTGGCCTGGTTTATCCCTTTCCATTTCACAAGAACTATTTCTTCCAAGGCAAATCCATGAAGGGAAGCATTTGTATCCAAGTTCACAGTCTTCTTGTTAGCTATCTGCTCTGCCTCTATCTACCGAGTTCTGAAACTTCATCCTCTGGCAACTTTTCTGGTCTTTTAAGTGGGGTACCTCAAAATATTTGCATCCCTTCTAAATAATAGGTTATTAAACTTGGGCCTGGAGCAATGCAACTTTGCAGCATCAGCCAGATTTGGAGTGTGGGCAAGTCAGCGTCCTCCTTCCAGCCAAACACAGTGGACCAACGTCAGGGCATGCTGTTTCCAAGACAGGAAGGATAACAGCTCCCACATAGCTGAGCTTTTGCACAGCTAACTTTGCAAGACTCTCAGATGCATTTATGACTGGGGAGTACATAAATATCAGCACACATATTTCAGGCAGGTAGGTTACTAAGTAACTCTGTGAATTTCTTGCTTACTTACACTACTTTCTAAATGAGGAGAATTACAGAGCTTTTTTGCCAAAGGTTTGAGAAAATACTCATCTCTGAGATAAAGATCTGTCTTGTTACAGCAGTAGAAATAGTAGAATGATTGATTTCACCAATACAAGCACAAGCTATCACTGCATGAATGTGGCAGTAAAATTCAGCACTATGAAGAGATCAATGAGATAAGACATGGATATAAAGCAGATAAAATCTAGATCACCCTGGCTGTGTGCTGCAAATCCATGCAATATGTGATACGATGAGTAGTCAGCTGAAAATTTCAGCCATAATTTGATAAACCTTGAGTGTTTCTAAATAAAAAGGAATAGAAGAACAATATTCTGCAATCATATTTCAGATGAGTTCCTTTTAATATGTATGCACTTTAAAGAAGCATGAATTGTTATGTGGAAAAAGCAGAATGAAGAGTGATTTTATACCGCCTACAGTAATGTGAAGAATAATTTTGGCTGCATATGTTGTGTAGCCACTGCTGTTTTAAACTTGCCTCTGGACAATCTGTCCATCACTGCAGCCTGTGACACGGACTGCTCTGCTTTTTTGCAGGTTTACATAGGACAAAATAACAATACACTGCAATGCCTCTGCAAATTGGTTTGCAACTTCCAGGTCTGTGCCTGCAATTAGACTCCTGAAGTAGTGGGGGGAAATGCTGCAATGAGCTGAATAGGGAACCTGGTGCTTTTGTAGGGGATTATAGGTTGGTGGTGCTTACAATAGCCAGAAGGCAATTGAATTTCCGCTGGTTAACACTGGTAGCAGAAAGAAGAAAAAAAAAAAGAATAACAGATTAAGACAATATAAAATACATAATTCAGAACAAGTAGAATAAAAGAAGAGTCTTCATAGGACATGGCTGCTGTGCTGCATCACAGCAAGATCTCTAGGAGCAAATCACAGATTTCTCGAGGTTTGAGGCCATTACTGAAGGTAGCCTGAATATATCAGGAACATTTCTCATTTTTATAATCCCCTAACAATGGCCTACACTATCATAGGGGATACCAGGGACATTAACTTCTGCTATAAATTGCAGGAATTGCATGGATGTTTTCTCTCAAAGAGGAACATGAGAGCTATCCACGCTCAGTGAGGACAAAATTATTTTCATCTACGTGGGTCAATTTAGAAAGCATTATTAAAAACAAGCATAAAATTTGTCATTTTAATTGTAGGTTTTCCTTAGGGTAAAAGCTACAGACAAATCCATTAATGAGATAGGATGCAAAAGAAGCACAGTACTGCCACAAAATGTACTAGCATTCCCTCTTGAGTGGCCAGCCTGGCTGAAAAGCAATTTAGTCAAGCCCCATTTTAAAAACAATAAGAGCAATCATCTATCCAAAGACAATCGCAGCTTTTAGGCAAGAAAACTGTGGTCTACTCAGAGATGAGAATTTGCATGGACCTTTGCACAGACATGAGTTTGCAGTCAGGGTCAGGGGATGGTACAGATGTAAGAGCAAAGAAGTGAATTTTCCTTTAAGCTAAATTGCTTTGAGACATCAGGGTCAGCAAAGCACTTCCAGTTTACACTGGTGATGGAAGGAGAAACATGCCACACCAAGACATAGCCAAGGAGTGGCGGTGCTCATCTTGGCCAAGGGCAGCATGAATCAACTTAACAGAAACCAGCAATGACTGGATTTTACCCTGGGCTTCGATAACCTGAGCAGCAGAATGTGGCCAGGTGGGATGAGCTAGGAGAGGTAATACACAGACAGCACAGGGCCAGACTCAGTCAGGTTCTTTACCAGCCTACTTCAGATCTGGATCCTGAATCTGAGTCCTTACTGTTGCACGAGAGTGCCCTTGACATAAGTTATCAAACAATCTGCTTATCCCTGCCTTACCTGAAAAAGACAAAAAGCCAGCCACAATCAAAGAGCAAATACAATTAGGCTACAAAAACAAAACAAAACAACAAAAAAACAACAACAAAAACACACCAACAGTCTTTAAAAATATAATAAATAACTACTTCTGTTTCACCTACCTTGAGATGGTAGTGCATGAGAGTGCGTATTATTTGTTTTATCAACCAAACCTCATCCATTAATTTATTTCAGGGGACAGGGACAGGGACAAAATAAAACTAAAAAGCAGCAGCCCATGCCATGGAAAGAGGTGCTAGAGAAGGGCATCGAGCCAGCAGTGCTGTGTCTGATCTGAGGCTTTCTCAGATAACGTTTCTTAGTATCACACTAGCTAGCAAAAACTGCTTTGTGCATCTTTCTCCAAAACATTTGACTTCATGTAGAACCTAAAACACTTGAATTCCAGGAGGACTGCAGCCAAGGGATGCAAAATAAGTGAGATTATTAGTTAAGATAAGGATGTCATCTGATTGATCTGTAACAGGCATTCCAGAAAGAGGAGACAAGCACAAGTCTCTTGGGAACTCTGTAAAGAACACTTGTAATACTAGATTAAAAAGAAAAAGATGAGAAAAAGAGAGGAGTGTGAATTAAAAATATATATTAATCAGTGAAAACGGTCTTTTCTAAAGTTCAGGAGCCCTATCTAGCATAAAAATCATAATGATCTCTTAATAGGCTTGGTCACAGTCTTTATTCTGCCTTTCTGCTCCTAACCTATTTCCTTTCAACGGCCTAATGGCTTCCTCTGGAAAGGTGTGACACATTTTACTTTCCCACTTCAAAAACTGCTTTTTGTTTATTAGTTAATAATTTCCTAGCAGCCTCAGGTAGTTTCTCTTCGTAAAAAATGCCTGGGTAATCCCAGCTGCAAGGGCACCCCTGGCATATATACACCTCCACATCCTCATTAAATTATCCTAGCCATTCTATATAAGATATACTCTTCTATACAAGAGCCTGGCCACTGTACTCCTGCTTCATCATCACTCTGTGCAATTTGTTTTTAAAATATCTGGAAGCATTCTACAGGGTCTGAAACTCTAGTGCTACTTTTGCACCAAGGCAGAGGGATAAGGTCTAACATTCTTGGAGCCTCTGCTTTTGCAGCTCCTGCCTGAAGGATCCGCACCATTTGAAGGAAAAGTAGACCTCATATTTACCACTGAAGCATGTGGGAATACATATGGACATTCTCTTGCCAGGCCATGTGGATGAGAGGTAGGATTTTACTGTTCTATCACACAGACCCTGCTGTATCATACATTCAGGAGGGAGGGCTGACACAGGTAAGTCATCCCACTGAGTGAGGGCTTCATGGTCTTCACAATCTAATCTGAAGAGTTGGTCTGTAGACATACTTACCTGACAGTGCAGTCATACCCCAATGAGTTTAAATCCTTATGGGAATTCACAGAAATGATTTCCCATATAAAAATATATATAAAACCCACAAAGTCTTCTTGGTAGCACTCCAAAATTTAAGTATTAGTCACACAAGTGGACTCTTATGAACAGAGTACAGGCTTTTAATCTGAACATGTAGTACTACTGCAGTGAGGGTGATCAAACTGAGGGATCTCAGTTTGATTTCCACCCACTCCTCCATTCTTCATCTCTATGCCAGTGATCCAGAATGGGCGGCAACTGCAGACCAGTACAAGCTCACTGACAAGATTTTAGCTATCTAAAAGATGAGTGACCAGCCTCTTTGTTATCTACCCTTTTGTTTGTCACTGGGTAGAGACCGTCACTGTCAGAAGGGATTCCTGATTGCCTACTTCTGCAGAAACTTCTCAAGAGAGACGAGTGCTTTTTTCAAAACTAAGGTTGACTACCGCATGCCAAAGTTTATTTCATACAAAATAAAACAACTGCCAAAGCATCTGTCAAAGTGGAAATGCCTTTGGGCAGGGAGGTCAATCTCAGCTACTGAAGTAGATATGTGTTTGCTGAATTGTTTGGAAGGTCTCAGGTGGTACCGCATGGAAGGGCCCATTTTTCCCAAGGCCTCAGAAACAGCTTCTCTTGATGGACCATCTCAAGATATTTAAATATCTTGACCTGCAGGGCTTTTGAAACATTGTGTATGGGTTTCTCCTTTTAGAGGTTCTGTTTTCTACCTAACATCCCTCATTTCTTCCACAAAAGCCAAAGCAGGGCTGTTCGGCAGACTTGTAAGTACAGAAATACCTCAGAAAGGCAAAGTGCATTGTTTATTCTGAATAAAACAAAACAAAACAAAAAACCCCAAATGACTGTATGAAATGAGTATGCTCATACTGGTTTAGCTGTTTATTTGCATGTCTTTTCCTGAGGCAGATCAAGTGTGTTTTTCCACAATTAATTTTCATTTAATATTAAAATTGGTGATGCGAGTTAAGTTTTACAGAAATGTAATCACAAAGGATACTCTTCATTATGAGAAGCCTCACAACTAATATAATTTGCTCTGCAATGCTGAAAGACCATTAACTGGAGATTATGTGGGAAAAATCTTATTTAAGTTATTTGTGCATTTAAATAGTAAATGAAAATCATAATACATGAGACCTAACTTTTCTTTTAGTATGAAATATACAGTTTGAATGCTCCAAACATTCTATTTTAGTTCATAATTACATCAGTCAGTTCTTCCTCTGCATCAACCACATGGGGAGAACAATCTTTGTGTGAATAAACAATATTTAGTTTCTGTTCATAAGGTTGCCTTACATGTACAAATACTTTGGAAACGGTGAGTAATTTTGTGTGATCACTTAATAGCAAGTCTTAAAGTCCAGAACTCATAGATGTATATATATGTACACGTACTTTTTGTAAGCTAAAAAATGAATGCTGGCTCTGGCCCAAGATGGGCAGTATATCTAAAAGAGAGTTTCCATGTTTAATAAAAGCTTTCCTCTGTCAAGCTGATTTAAAAACTGCAGCTGCTGTTTAAAGCTGATATATTTCTTGGAAACTCGTTAGAATCCCAACTGAGTGTTTTATATCAGAGCAACAGCAGTGCCTTATAAAATTTTTGTTGCTTGCATGTTGTAGTATATATGCAGAATGCTGTTAAATTTCCTTAATTATCTGTATTTCTGTGCAGTACACCCATGACAGCCAGATATTCTAGTGGTCTCTGTACAGATTTAGATGAGTTATATTGGATGATGTATAAACCCTGGTCCAGATTTCAAAAGGTTATTTTATGAAAATTTTGTAGCTATTCCCTCTGCTTCATTGTGAAAGAAAAAACATGATATGTTCATTTTGTTTTTTATTTTGTCAGGTTCTAATATTTTCTGTATTAAAAGAAGTTTCTCCTCTTCCACTGTTTTCTTTCATGCTTTCCTACTGCACATTTTTTTCTTTTGATTCAGGTTTAGTATAGCAACTTATATTTTCACTGTATCTTCCTGTTACTTCTTACCCTGTCTTCTTGCTATGTCTTTTCCCTTTATTTGCCCCCCGCCTCATATGGTGCTCACACTTTTGTCATGACAGAAGTGTAATGTGGTGAGCAGAAAAGATGAAGCCTCTCAGTAACAAATTCCTCCCTAATCCCAGTCAACCCCAGACATCTGGTACAGATTTAAGTTTTCATTAAATTAGAAGCTCTGTAAAGGTGGAATTCCAGTTTCTGTAATCTATATTTTGCCACACACAAAATCTGGTGTATCAAGAGCTGACAGAAATGCAAGGTAGTAAAGCTACATATAAATTTGCAATGTACGTAGCACTGTTCTGGCAGGTGTCACCGTAAATTGCAATTTTTAATATACTCAAATGAGCTATGCATAATGAGGATTAACATTACTATCCCCATAGTCCTGACTGATTCATGGTTAGCGTGTGTGTGTTTTAGTGTCGCTTAAGAGAAGGATCAAGTAGCATTAATTGGTGAGGCCCTTGCACAGGTTGCCCAGAGAGGAGGTGGACACCCTACCCTGTCCATGGAGAAGCTCAAGGTCAGGCTGGATGGGGCTCTCAGCAACCTCATCTAGCTGTGCCACATCCTTGTTCATTGCAGGGGAGTTGGACTAGATGACTTTTAAAGGTCCCTTCCAACTCAAAGTATTCTATGAGTCTGAATGTACCCAGCTTGCCCATTTAAATGCTTGATTTTTTTTTCTGAAAGAGCTGCTTGTGTAAGTAACACATCTCAGTGAAGTGATGCTGATCTTGCAGCAGCTGATCTTGCAAGTTAAGTTTCTTTTAAACATACTGTAAATTTTAATTTTTATTATTCATGCCTTCTGCAGAACTGTACTGCAAAACATTTCATAGTACAACTAATGAAGAAAAAAAGGGCAGCGTAAGGGAGTAGGAAATAAGGTTCTGAAACCTTATTTAGATGCACTGGAATAATAACTTCAGGATGTAGAAGTGTTTCTTTCTTTTTGGGCTAAATATTTTCTTTTCCAACTCACTGTTAAAGCAAACAGAATATGTATGTTTTTGATCTTATTGTTGATTAAGAAAACCCTCCTGAAACCCTGCACCAGACCTCAGAGGCATCATTGTGCAGTGACAAAAGCTTTTTATTGCTAATTGCAAAAGCAGGGCAGTCTCCAGCTGCGAGTTGCTTGGTTGCTGACTGATGCCTTGACAGATAACAGACAATTGGTGCAACACTCCAAGATTCCCGGTGGAAAAACAAAAGACGTTTAATTTATGAACAACATCCAGGCATCCATTTAGCAATACCATTATGTACTGGGAAAGATTCTGTGCCATACAGCCATACAATGGACTCACCAGAAGCTCCCCTTCTCACGAGGGGAAAAGTTGGGTTTGTCTGCGAGTGGGCAAATAATGAAGGAATGACCATGCCTCTTATTAAAAGCCCCAAACCTTTCTTTTCTGGCTTGGGTGGGACTGTCTAGTGTTTGCACAGTCACTCTGCAACAGCCTGGAGGAGAACTGTGTCCACCTTGAGATTCAAAGTTATTTTAAAAGATTTTTTGTCCTTCTGCTTGTCAAAATTGGACTATCAAGGATTTCAGCCATCTACTGCATCCAAATGGGAGTGTGATAGCAAGTAAAGCTAACAGTGAATTTAAGAGATAAGGCACTTAAAGCATTTTCTGAAGTTTCCCAGTGGCCAGTAATTCTTTTTCTTCTTATTATTTTTAAATGTATGTTCCTTGGGCTAAACATGCCAGCTGCAGTTGTGAGCCACAGAGGCAGATGCAAAAAGGGGTCTCTGGATCTCAGTCCCACAGCACCTCCAGTGTGAGGCAGAAGGGCCCAGGCAGAAGCCAGGCAAATATCTGACAACAGCCAAGGATTCCAAAAATTTAGCAAACAGTTGAGGGAGACTGCAGTCTAAAGGTATTTCAGAGCTGGAGCTCATTTGTTTGCAGTGCCGAGAAGTGAGAGTTAGGGCAGAGCTGTAACATCAGCGCTGATTATGCACAACAGTTTAATTGCTGCCATTAGTTTTACTAGGTCTTTCTCTTTGAATGTCACTCCCGTCTCTCTGAACGCTGCTGTCTCAGTGAGCACTGAGGTTAGGTGTGAAGATATTTGCCTTTTGTTGTTATCTGTAGCTGTGTAGCACAGGAAGAGATGGATAGCACTCATATAAAATCTGTATACAGTTATGTGTTTTGCAAGAGTTGCTCCCACCCTTGATGCCTACATGACTGAAGCACCATGCAGTTAATCAGTGCAGAATGGAGCACCGAAATGGGGAAAGGCAAGCTAACAGCTTGCAGTGAAACCCTGGGTAGGCTTGTCCAGACATGCAGAAGTGTGCATGCGGGGAAACAAACCTGGTCAGCCCTTGGCATGAAATCAGACCAGCTGGGAAAACCTGAGAACATGGGCCAGCCCAACAGATAGCTGAAAGCCATATGAGGAAAAATAACATGATGATAAATGACTGGCTAAGGCTTGCTTATACCAGACAGCCTGCATCTGGTGAGATGGCAAAGCTGAGCAGCTGCTCCTCCCCAGACAACACACAGAGGCATGTGCAGCTTCCTTGCCATGAAGGGTGCTCCAGAAATAGCGGGTCTCAGTCCGAATGGTGCAATCGTCAGAGCTGAGCTGAGCTGAGCTGAGCCATGAGCAGTGACCTCTTGACCATGATTGGTAGTTTTTAACACTGTGTTGGAATGTACATCAAACAAAGGGAGCAGTTTCTGTGAAAACAGGTGCATTTGAACTGGTCAACCAAATACAGACTGCTGAACAAAATGGAAATGCTGCAGAGATTCCTGCCAGACCCCCTGGGCAGGAAGCTTTCAGTTAAGACCAGAGGGAGCTATCTCTTGCATAAGATACAGTTAAGTCCAGTGGCACCCTATAGCTGAATGACCTGCCATCAAAAGCTGCCCTCCTCCTCTGGCATGCAGGAAAATTGTCCTTTCCCATTCATATGTACACGAACTGCTCATGGAGCTTGCGGGAACTTGCTCTGAAGTTTGCTGTTATTTTTCTTTTTTAACTCCCAAACAATATCTGAATTACATTCCAGAGCTGAAACAAACACAGCACAGCAACTGCCAAAACTATTCAGCAATTTCCCTTATGGGAGTTACGAAAGCGCACCTCTTACTAAAGGAAAAAGAATGCACGTTACCTTTATCCAGCCCACCCAATGTAGTATCCTGCTGGGAAAATCCCCATCTCTGGGGCCTACACTTTTCCCTTTAAACTTCTTTTCTTCACAGTTTGCTTTTTGTTGTTGTTGTTTTTACTCTAGATTTCCTAGAAAAGACCCAGGGCTTCAAAAACTGACCATGTGTGCATGTCTAAGTCAATGCAACTTATTTACTTACTAATTAGTGTCGGCAAAGGAAATGAGATGCAGTACTTCATGTTATAGTCTTCTTTTTTCACATGTATGTCTGTAATGGGAGATCTGGCTTCATTGCCTGAGACTCCTTGTGTTTAGGTGAATTTGTGATTCTGTTCCCTCTTACCCTGCACCTGGCAATTCAGACTATTGCAAACAGAACATAAAACACAGCAAAAACATGAAGGAATCAGAATAGGTCTAGTTTTGGAGTGATCTCTGTGAAACAGGCATATTTCAGCTGAGAGAGTATGTGTAGGAGAGCAGCAACAGCAAGGCTACCAAAGCCACTTGGCTTCCGCTCAACCATTCTCAGCAGAGAATGAAACTTAATCAAGACTTCAGCTTTGGTTGTGGGCAATCTTGAGACATGTTCTTTCATGAAGAATTTATGTTGATTTCTCACTTCAGATTCAGAGAGAAAGTCTCTTTTACCTCTTTTCTCTGTGGGAAGAATGGAAGTTTTCACACCATTGTCTTTGGAATTGTGGAAACTCACATGAAAAATATTCATTTTAAAAATCACCTGCACTTATCAAAGCCTGTGGAAAACCAGATATATGTGATTTCCTTTTGATTAAATTTAAGGGACTACATAAGGAGAACAGGAGCAGTATTGTGGCTCCTTCATTTTTAAACAGACCCAATAAAACAGTTCTGAAAGAGACTCAATAGAATGGCAACTAAAACCCTAAAGAAAGAGGAGCACAGTGTTGCAGGCTGATGTCAAAGAAGTCAGACTCTGCAGCTTTCCAGGCACTGTTGGATGTTACCGTTTTTTTTACAAGTCTGTTCTAGCTTTGCTGTCCTCTGGAGTAAAATTAATTCATCATCTCTTCAGAACAAGAAGAAAGAAAAGTTTAAGGGATTTATAATGTAGCAATTTTTGACTGATAGATTCCTGTTTTATTTCTTTATTCTCAGATGAATCCAGGATTTGGATATCATTTACAACAATGTCACAGCTGTATGCTGTGTGTTTGCTATGGCTTGCCCTTACTCGTACCTTCTGTATATTTAAGAGCTCTGCCTACCTTGAACCTTGTTACTAGCATTGCCAGGGCTGTCTAAAATAACTCTTCCATGAAAACCGAAATGTAGAAATCCCCTTCCATTTTTTCCAACAATTCCTTAGATTACTGCAATGACAAATATCAGTCAGCAGCAGCTCCACACCCTCAGTAATCAAATGAATCTCATCTGGTGTTACGTATTTAAAAGACAGGCATCTACCGAAGTGAGTCATTTCGGCTCCTTTGGAGTCTGCACTTCCCGAAAGCAATTCAGTCCCCTGTCTGAGACACCTTCCTTGGAAGGAGATGATTTCGCTACTGGAGGTGCTGCTCACTCTCGCCACTGGCAATGAGGTGCCTACACGACTGGTTTAGCCCAGATTCCTAAATTCTAGATACCTCAAAACGGACATGGCAAATTCCATCCTAAAGCCGTAGATATTTGTCTCTGCGACACTGGAAGAGACTTTTTTTTCTCTGGCTTGCTGAGAAATTCTGAAACATCTCACAATCTAAGAAACATTCTCCTCTCAAAATAGAAATATAGCATGGGAAACAGAATAAAAGATAATGAACTTTAAAGCTCAGAAGGATTACAGAGGAATTTAGTCTGATCTCCTGCACATTACAAGCCAGACAATAAATGAGATTATAAAAACTATTATTATTATTATTTTTCAGAATGACAACAGGTAAATATTACTTCTATTACAAAAAGGGGCTTCTACTGTACTAATTTCCATTGAATACAGTTTAATGATAAGACAGAAATTCTTCCTCATTTTTAACTAGAGTTATCTCTCTAGAGAACTGTTTGGGTCTGACTTGAACTCACAAATGCTTATTGGAATGCTGGAGGAGACTTTACAATGCAGAGATAATTTTGGCTCTGAGGCTTTTTAAAATGAGGTTTGTTTTAAGGAAAATTTAATTATTTGTTTCTTTGAACTTAATTTTGCAACATCATAGATAAATATTCAAAGAAAACTGAAATCATTATCCAGTTTTTTTTTTTTTTTTATTTAAAGGAAGAACAGAATGTCTGCTAATTCAGGCAGACAGGTAAGCCACAGACAGTAGGCTCTGCGTTTCAGAATAAGACCTTCAACTTCACAGAAAAAAGGTACTTTCCTATAAGGGTATGAGTAAAAGAGAGCAATTAAAATGATGTAGCATTATGCAGCCAAGCAGGTATGACATAGCGTGGCTGTATTATTTATTAAAGGAGATGCTTTGTTTGTTGCATTTGTCTTAACAGTATGTGACTAGTAATTATCCTTGCTGCCTTCCTGATAGTCTTACATAAGCCTGTATACGTATATTGAATACTTGTGTAAATAGTATAATCTTTCTAGTCTGGATACAAACTTCGCCTTCTATTACCTGGAAAGTTGATGTAAACTGAACCACAAGGAAACATAAACAGTTGCTCTTTGCTGCAAATCACATCACTGCCATGTGTTCTTTTATGGAATCCAGTTTTATTAATGGAAATTTGCACGCAAATTAGTTCTGGAATATGAAAAAAATAACCAGCTCTGTCATCAAATCAGTAAGAACCATAGAATAACCAAGGTTAGAAAAGACCTCCAAGATCATCCAGTTCAACAGTCCACCTACCACCAATATTTCCTCACTAAATCATGTCCTGTATTACATTTAAATGTTTCTTGAACACACGTAGGGATGGTGACTCAGCCATCTCCCTGGGCAGCCCGAGAAGTCTACTTAGATAAAGGAGACTGCAAGTTGTGAACTGTTGACAAACGCACCACAAAGGGCCTAAAGCCTGACTGCCCCAGGACACACTTGTACACCGCCAGGCTGGTATGGCTATCTTGAAAAAAATAATGGAACGCATCAAGTAGATGTGAGAGTGAAGGAAGTTAGCTCTGTCATTGCAGTATCTAATTATAGGTGACGGTGCAGAGAAAAGTTTGCATCCCAGAGTCCTGAGGAAATTGGCTGATGTAGTCACCAAGCCAGTCTCACTGATATTTGAAAAGTCATGACAACGAGGTGGAGTCCCTGGAGACTTGAATAAAAGGCAACATCTTACCCATTTTTAAGTAGGGTAAAAAGGGTGACCCTGGGAACTATCAACCTGTCAGTTTCACTTCTGTGCTAGTAAAGAGCAGATCCTCATGGAAGCACATGGAAGACAGGAAATTGATTTGGGAGAACTAGAATGGCTTCACAAAAGGCAAGTCTTGTTTGACTAACCTGGCGGTCTTTTATGATGGTGTCACTGTATCAATGGACAAGGGAAGAGCTACTTGACTTCAGTAAGGCCTTTGACATGGTACCCGACAACATCCTCTTCTCCAAGTTGGAAAGATATGGATTTGATGGATGAACTGTTCAGTGTACGAAGAACTGGCTGCAGGATTGAGACCAGAGAGTGGTGGTCAATGGCTCAGTTTCTGGATGGCAATCAGTGGCAAGTGGCATCCCCCAGGGGTCAGTGCTGGGACCCAAAATCTTTAATATAATTATTTATCATTTATGAAAACACTGGGGTTGAGTACACCCTCAGCAAATTTGCTGATGACACCAAGCTGTAGAGCATTGTTAACATGCCTGAGGTAAGGGATGCCATCCTGTGGGACCAAGACAGGCTAGAGCAGTAGGCCCAGGTGAACCTTGTGAGGTTCAACAAATCCAAATGCAAGGTCTTGCACCTGGGCCTAGGCACTGCCCACTGCAAACACAAGCTGGGAGATGAAAGGACTGAGTGCAGCTTTGCTGAAAAAGACTTGGAAGTTCTGGTGGATGGGAAGCTGAGCATAAGCCAGCAATGTGACCTCGCAGCTCAGAAAGCCAAGTGTATCCGACTTCATCAAAACAAGCATGTCCACTAGGATGAGGGAGGTGATCTTACCTCTCTATTTCACACTGCTGAGGCCTCACCTGTAGTATTGTGTCCACATGTGGAGTCTTCAGTGTGGGAGAGACATAGACCTACCGGGGTGCATCCAGAGAGCCACAGAAATGATCCAAGGGTTGGAACACTTCTCCTACAAGGACAGGCCAAGAGAACTGGGGCTGTTCAACCTGGAGAAGAGAAGGCTCTGAGATGACCTGACAGCAGCCCTTCAGTATCTGAAGGTGAGCTACAGGAAAGAAGGGGACAGACTCTTTAGTAGGGTCTGTGGTGATAGAACAAGGGGAAATGGTTTAAAGGGGGTAGATTTAGGTTAGATATAAGGAATAAGTATTTCACAATGAGAGTGGTGAGGCACTGGAACAGGTTGCCCAGAGGTGTGATAGGTGCCCTGTCACTGAAGATTAAAAATCTGGGTGAGGCTAGTTTGGGCCCTGGGCAAACTGATCTAGCTGTAGATGTCCCTGTTCTTTGCAGGTGAGTTGGACAAGATGACCTTTAGAGTTCCCTTCCAATTCTAAGAATTCTATGAGTCTATGAAAATAGCCAGGTTTTGTTTCTGTTCTTAATTGTGGATGCTTGTGGAGGCTCCAACATGCTTTGAGCTGTGGCTGAGGGAAATGTATTTGTCACTCTACAGCACCTGGCACTCAGCTCCCAGCCTCACTTGTTTCTGTGGCGTGGGTACCTTCTGACATGCACAGCAGTGGTGCCTCATGTAGGATGCTGGTTTGGGGATGTGCATACCACAGGGCTGGAGAACTATTAACCCTTCTGTAATAACTAGGCTTTAAAGCACCCCCTTTTATCGCTATCCTACCTACTTTTCCCCCTTGGTTTGCTGTAGCTTATCACCAGGCAGTGAAATTGGTTTTCTCAGCTTTCCTGGAACTCTTCCTGGTGGTGGCTATATGGATTCTTTGCTTGGAGGTCTTCTTCATCACAGGTACTTGAGACACAGTTGGTGGTTTTCAGGCTTCTTTGATTTGTGAAACCAAAAAATTTAATACAGTGAAGTTAAGCCTGCTGGCTTGTTCCTCTTACCTCTCTCTGACCTCCTAGTAGCTGCCTATGCTGTATAAATACTAGTTATAAAGCTGTGACTGTAGGTGTGCAAGTATTATATCATTTCCAGTGCCACAGTGACAACAAAGGAGACTCAGGACAAAAAAATATCAGTAAACCCACAGAATAAAAATGTAGGGTGAAAAACTACAAAATCCCTTCTACAGTCATACTCACATTATTAGAATACTTTGTACTTGAGCAGCATGTGCCTGCTCTTCTTCAAATGAGGGTGAAAATGAGGCAGAGTTTTATTTATGGTAGGTGCTTATGAACATGCTTCAGATGATTCAGAATTCAGGTGCAAATTGAGCAGGCACATACGAAACTTCCCTTACATGTGGATTTAACAAAATACATCATGGAATGATTTTCAAGGAATTCAGCCCACTCCGATGTCAGATTGGATAGAACTATTGCCAAACTCATTAGCTTCTGCAGATGTGTTTAAAATAGAGAAATGCTCACAGTACTAATTTTAATCAGCAGTATTTCATTCTCAATACTTGTTCACTACTATGACTTACTTTCTTTGGAAAATTCAGTCTGTGACAAGACACAGAAACAGTTATGTGTAGCCCAAAGCCCTTTTCTGCTCTACTTCCAAGGCAATGTCTGTGGACTTAATTATATACACTCATCCACTGAACTGCCTCTATCCAAATCTATATATACATCTAATGCTATGAAGTTGGATGGCAAATTTCCGCTTCAAGAAATAACATCATAAGCCTCACTTCTCTAGGATATATGGATTTCTGTGCCAAGGTGAGGTACCCAGCAGTCAGAGACCACAGTGTAGCTGATGAGCTCTCTGTTTTTCCTCTTACACCACAGTGAAATAGCCATATCAGGGGCAAAGAGACACTGATCTGCTTATCCTCAGAGCATGGTGCGTCAGTACAGCATTGAGTCATGTGATCTTCCTAATGAGGAATGTAAAAATGTAATTTACAATTCTGTATTTTAACAGCAAAGACAGGAAACAAATTAATCTCTGAGGGCGCAAACTAAGAAATGCATGCTGGGAATGTCAGAACTGAACAGATTTCGCGATGTCTTGGTTTCTGTTAAAAGTGACCCAGCACTGCAGGCTGCAGCCTGCAACGGCTGGGGAGGTAATGCTTTTGCTTATTAAGGAGGTGGAATAATATATATATTTTTTTTCATCTTCTGCCCTTTTCCTAAAGGTCTAATTCTCTTTCTTAAAAACAGACTATGAGAACAGACTTCCAAATAACTGCACAGAAGGATGGAGAACCGCATTCTGATAAAATGTTTTTCAGCCACAACTTTTACCTTAAAGCCAAGCCTAGGCAAAGACTCTTTGAATATTTAATATTTTTTATCTTTTTAAGGTTCATGCCTTTTTTCTTTTTTTTTCCTTTGGGAATACTAAGAAGAAAACTGAAGAATTGTGTATAAAATTATCCTGCTGCCAAATTATGTATTCCCAGAGAGTTACCAGACTCAAAGGCTGTTTTCATGACTGAACTTTTTGTCTTACATCAGTGGCTGAGCTACAGATCTTATAAGATTTAAGGTTTTGTTGTGTTTTATTCTGGATCATTGCAATGGAAAATCTTACATGTCTATATATTGAATAGTAAAGCTCCTGTTGGTACTACATCTTGTTGCGTAGGTAGAAGTTTTGTTTCTGGATTTTTGTTGAAGGGAGTATCCAGCAGTCTGGAGAGTAAATGTATCCACGTTGCTCCATCTTGGAGCTCCATTCTTGTAAAGGTACTTCATACAGAATCGTGAACATAGTAGCTAATTGAATGAACTTTTGGCTTTACATGAACCTTTGGCTTTTTTCACGTTTCTGGGGCAATAGGAATGGAAAGTATTATATGTGAATGCAGAAGCAAAGGTTACTGCAATATACATTCCTCAAAGCAGCCTGTTGGCCTCTAATCTCTATCTCAGATGCTGAAGAGTGGCACCCAGAGTGATTTGTCAGAGCTTTTTGAGCACACCCAACTGCTCAAGTCTCCTGTGGAAATTGAGATGCTTAATTTGGGCATGTAAATCTGTAATTGGTTTCAATATTTCTTGGTCAATTTGATCTGTGCATTTTCTCCTTTCTGTTTGTAGCTTTATGGGAACAGTGATCACCAGATTGCTGATACTCATTTCAGATTGTATTGAGAAAACCAGAGTAAGCATGAAAAGCCATCACTGTGCACAGTCCTACCTGCATCCCCTGATCCCGTGGTAATACAGATGTGATACTACAGCAAAAGTTATTTCCATAGCATGCAACCCAATCAAAATCTGAAGGTCTGAAACCATTCTTACTTTCCATCTGTTGTTCCCATCATCCCACTTGCTGACATCTTGAGAACTGCGTGTGAGGGATAAAGGAATCTGTGGGGTGGCTCCAGTGACTTTCCTGGGATTATGCCATGGGTAAATTTGATGCTAGTTACAAATGCTGAGCCAGGAAAGGAAAAACATTGGATGGCTCAAAAAAAAAAAAAAAATAAAAATCAGTATTAGCTAACAATCATCTCCAGGCTTTGTTATAGTGATAACACACAGATAACACACAGAAATAATAGAATTGATGGTGGCTGAACTTGATATCATTTCAGCTGCTGTTCTGCTAATGTTCTGCACTGCAGTATCATGAGACATACCACAATGGTTTTAAATCTGAAAAGCGCAAACATCAGAAAACAGCCCTTAGCTGAACGTTTTCCAGTTGATTTCACTTCAACTGTAGTGAAGGACCAGAGCTAATGCTGGCATACCACATGGCACCTCACATGCATTGACAGGAGGAGGCTAAATGCTGTACCTGAAATATTTGGTCTTTGTATGTTTACATTCCTCACAGGAAGCTTCAGAAATAGGACTCAGGCAGGGTGATCCCTTCAGCCTCTAGATGGTTGAGGAGGGCTCAGAGGACCTTGAAAATGGAGGCTGCCACTGCTGCATCAGAGCAGTGGCTGGTTAGTCTATCCCTAACACGCTGCTGCTTTGTCCCCTGCCTGAAGAAAAGTCCACAGATACCTTGTTTATCTGCATGCCCACACTGTGCATCAATCTTTGCTCCTCTGGGGATTTTGCACTTGGTCTAGAAGGAACCTTGGTTCTTACCTTGTAGCTTAGAAGAGGTTGGGCCATAGTTTGCTTAATAGTTATGGACTAAATAGCTAAGATTATGTCAAAGCCAAGAATGCTGCTAATTATCTACTTCCAAAAGTATTAGAGTAATAAAAGGATTAATGAAATTTAAAAAATCATAACATTGGTGTATTCTGCAAAGTGTTTTTGAGGCTTCCTTAATTCCCCTTCTGCTGTCTCTCTGCTCATCCTTCTTTCCCCCCTTCTTTCCTTTGTGGTTTAGAATGGTTAAGGAGCAATTTGCTTCTACAACGATGTGTAAACACCATTTGTCTTTTATAGAAGGAAACTGCTGATGTGGTGCATCCATTTCAGCAGTGGATGACTTTCATTCACTAGAGCTTGCAGCAATGACTACAGATGTTAGCTCCTGCAACGGAGATACTACATAAAGCTGTTTCTCAGCTAGCTGTCAGAACTATGCATTTGTTAAGTAAGTCACAGGGAAAGTGCTTCTCACTCCTAAAGTGTGCCAGGTTTGGTGCTAGACTTAATTGAATGACCGTCTGACATTTTTTGCATTCTTTTAGGCCTTTGTAGTACTAGTCACTGTGAAGTAGATGGATTTTGCAGACTGCTTCTGATGGGGAAAGAAGATGGTGAATATTTCTACTGTTTACTGCTACAGCAGTCAGTAAAGCTGAGCACCGCTGATTCTCGCTATAAGGCTGCATATGGAGCTGAAAGCTGCTTGTGTGGTGTTCATCATACACATATAAAATAACATTGCATCAAGTTGTTTATAGATACTTTGTGATTATGTTTCAGATCTGTTTGTTTTAGTGGTGTGTATTTCTCAGTGCTGCCAGCAGAGTCAGCCCCCAGTCTTTGGTGGACTGATTACTGATAGGCCTCACCCTTGTTTCTGGCTGCTATTCTGTGTATGCATCACCAGAATATACTAATTTTTATCATTGTAGTGAACCAGTCACATTTTTGGTTCCACTCTTTCTGGAGTATTGGCCATCTAAGTCTTTGCATTGTCTTGCATCATTCCTCCAGGCCTTAGGTCCCAGTACAGATTTTCTCCAGCTGAAGAAAGCAATCAGTTTCCACAGGGAAGTGCTAGGGAGAAGATCCACTCTCCTGAAGTAATTGCACTGAAGTAGATCTGAGTGCTTTCCAAGGGATTTTGTCCTACTGTGTCTAGCACTGTGGGATGAAGCTCCCCAGGGACAGCCATCAGTTCTCCATTCCACAAAAAAAAAAAAAAAAAAAAAGAGGGCAGAGGGAGCTGGAAACTACTGCCCTCACTGTCCTGAAATGCACAAGTCACGTCCTTCTCAGAATGTCATGGCTCAATGGTAACACTATGCATGGTGAAATGGTGATACCTTAAGACTTAATAGCATGGCTTTTGCACAGCTGTGACTCCCCAGGACTACAGGTTTGCTCTGGATCAAGTGTGGGCACACAATCATATTTCTGTCAAATTAGCTAGGGCATAGGATGATGAAGATTGTGTCAGCTTTAAGCTTTTATGTTGGCTTTATGCTTGCTTTGGGAGGAGAGATATTATCTGACCTGGCAGAAGGTCTGAGCAGTAGAGGCAGCAATACCTCATCTGGCACAAAACCTGTCAGTACAAAATTAAGTCATCATTTTTCTTTATTTGAATTGGCAGTGTAAGTTCATTCTGGATCAGCACTTTCATCATGTGTCTGGCAGCATTTCTGACGGAGCATTAACAGCCCTAAAGTGGGATTTACTGAGTTGTGTGATCACAAACTTACTGTTTTAGCTTACTTTGATAAGAAGGCAGTAGCTAGTGGGTGGTGGTGTTTATTAGGTTTCGGAATGCTCCTACCCACGACAGTTTTCTAGTTAGGAACAGTATTTCCTCCCTGGTAGTAAAACCTTCAAAGTTCCCATCCATCCAGAAAACCCCACCCCAGAAAACTCATGGATTCAGGTTCATATGTAACTTTTGACACACTCCCCCAAACCAAACCTTTTGTGTAAATGGGAAAAAGAATCCTTCTGAAGTGCAGAAAGTCAACACAGCATAAATCACTATTTTGTTTGTTCTGTTGCTAGACATGCTGAACAAGAAGACAGCACCAGACTTCTGAAATTCTCCCATTAATCCTACTGGAGTAGGTATTTCCAAGTATTCTTTGGATCATGAAAAAAACACTTAAACATATTCTACTGACTAAAGTGTGACACTTCACTAGTTACAGTAAGGATGGTGCTAGGCATTCGCTTCAAATATATTAATTACTTTTTAACTCTTATTTCTATCTCATTTTCCAAAAATGATCTGTGAAAGAGTGGTTTAAAAACATAATTCAGCTTCTGTAGAATAAAAGGCATTGTCTAAAAGTTTAGTCTTTCAATACTTCTGTTTGTTAATGAATCCTTGGAGTAAACAAGCACTCTTTTACCCACAGTTTCAGCTAAGCACTTGTCTTTTGTTTCAGACTTAGTACATTCTTGACTGAAGTAATGCCTACATCTCTTAGGCCAGGAATGTATTCAGATTGGGTACTGAAAAAGGGCAGGAGGATAATACCTGACTCTTGGTAAACACAGTGTGAATTTCAGCTCAGCTTCCAGATTCCTGTGCTGAGGAAAGAATTAGGACTGCTTGTTGGAACACAAAATAATCAATCAGTTTGTTAACTAATTTAAAGCTTCACATATGTGCCCTCAAGTCCACTCAAAACACGCTGTGTATACAAATATAGATATTTTAAGAGTGTCTTACAGTAAAGTTGCATCAGTTTAAGCAAGACACTACTGTCCTCAATATAAAGAGTTTTTTCAAATTCTAGAAGCAGCTGCTGATGTGTAGGTTTTTTTACATGGATGCTGAAAAGGACCCTGGTTCCTACAAAGCTGTTAAGTGAACATCTAAAAATTAAAGAAGCCTCTGCACAGTGATTATGAAAAACCTCATCTGTTCCACCAGGGAATGCTCCTGTGGGCCTCATGCAATGTAAGCACCTTACTTTATCCCAGAACCTTTTATTTTACATGTGAATGCCAGACAAGCACAGTTTTCTGAAGTACATTAAATAATTTTTATTGAGTCTGCAGTTTCAGGGACAGAGCTATAATCTCAGTCCCAGTTACCCACACACTGTTGTACCAAGCTCTCATATTCTTTCATTCACTCAATAAATGGGCAATAACATGGAACATTTAATAATGATAAGAGGTGAAATTGAAAAAAAAAAACAACCCTATACTGTCAGTTTTGAAAACAGACGAGTCTTGTTCTCACTTGCAAACACACTGCTTTTAGCAATAACCATAGAATGCTTACACTGAAGGATAAAATAATTCTCCCGAAGTTCTGGAGATGGTGCATGAATAGTTGTCCTGAAAGAAAGAATTATGGAGAGCACTGAGAGCTTTTCCATATTAGCAGAGTGAAAGGTGAGTGATTAATATTTTAGACTAGAAAGAGTTACTCATAAGAGGGAGGGACATTCCCAAATCTCCAACTGGAAAGAGCCTCTTAGGAGGCCTTTGTGTCCGAGGCTTTTTCTGCGTGTGTGTATGGACAAGAGCCTCCCTGCAAAATGTTATGGCAGAGGTTGTTTGGACACGTTGTCGCTTACTGACACTTTATTTCACGACGACCCTTCTGCATAGTTAAAAAAAGGCATCACACAATATATACGGATACGTATTTACAGAATAAATGGCAAAAGAGGAAATTAGATACAGTGACGTTTATGTCCAATCATTAACAAACAAAAAGATCCCCTGTGCCGACTCAGGGGTTGTTCAAAGTTCGTTAAGCAAGTCCTTTTCTCTACACATCGGTTCTCTTGTTTTGCAAATGAGAGCCAGCAGGATGTCTCAAGGCAAGAAACAGATGCTTGCTCTGCTCTCCTTTAAACCATGGTCATAACCTTCAGCGAGGCAGGTTGGAATCTCCTAATCTTTTTCTTTAGTGCCTTTGAAGCTTTGATGCGGCAGATTTTGGGCACTGGAGGAAGAGGCTTGGAAGAGGCTTGGACAGTCCCCAATTGTCTGACCGATCCTTCAGGCCAAATCAGCTCGCTTTCATCCCCCTCATCGTAGTCAAGCGCAAGGCTGCTACTGTTACTGCTGTCATCTGAATCACTTTCACTGGACTCACTGTCCCCAAAACGGTTAGCTGTGAAATCGCTGACCTCCCCTTCGCTTGTCTCTGCGATGGTGGAGTGGAAGAGGGAAGCACACTCTGCCGAGTACTCAGAATGGTCTGACTCACTTTTGGCATAAGCTCCATGGTGACTCTTGGAACGAGCCCTCATACTGACAGTGCGCAGGACACCGGCTCTCCTTGCTGGCTGCCTTGGTGCCCCTACACCAAAGCCACCAGAGAGGCTGGCCCCATGGGCTTTGGCAGAGATCTCCACCGTGGACTGCCACTTGCGCTGCTTCTTCTTGTTGGCTGTGTCTTCACAAGTTGCTTCAAGGGAATAGAGCGCGTTGGCAGAAGCTCTGTGGAGCTCTGGCCTGGATGGCGCAGTGGGGAGCCTGACCTGCACGGGGAACAGGCTAGACTCTGAGCATGACCTACCGGTCACATCACCAGAGTATGAAGGTCTCCGGGCAAGGTTCTTCACTCCGTGTGGTCTGTGGGGCTGATTCCAGTCAGCAGCAGGCGGCCTGGCAGCTCCATGGGTCCCTCTCACCTTTTCCAAGTAAAAGGCTTGCTTCCCAGGACGTAGTACCTTTTCACTGTTTCTTCTCTTTATCTTCACTGCCTTTGTTTTGGAGCTTGCAAACTTGACTCGGACTTGGTGGGATTCCGCAGGGACAAACTGAGCGTGGACGAACTCACCCCGCGCTGCTCGCTCGTGGCCTCCAGCATTAGCCAGTTTGGCACTGCCGCATTTTTTGAGGGGCAACTTTTTAGGCGGGATGGCTTTAGCATTCCAGGTACAAAGGCTGGAGTCCTCCTGGCACAGCTGTGAGCACGATGAACTGTGCTCCAAACTGCTATCCGTTGCTTCTGCCAGGGGAGAGCCCCTTGCTGCAGACTTGGCAGGATAACAACTATTCACAGCTGATGGTTCTGTGTCAGGGTAACTGGACGGCTGTTCTTCATTCACACAGTGCATGGCCTCCTGCAGCTTGGCACATTCCCCCTCCGGCAGTTCTCTCTGCAGCTTTCCTTCAGCTTTGTTACTTTCCAGAGAGCTTGCTTGTTTTTCCAGCTGGCTACTGCTGCTGTTAATTTTCACTCCGCCAGCACTGGGGGTTATAATGAGTCTCTGGTGCATTGTGGCTGGCTGGCTCTTTGTTGAAACCCTCTCAGTGGCATCAGCTCGATTGTTCCCTTTGCATCTTGTCAGCTGCAGTAATTTATTGATGTAACCCCCTGGCTTGGTTTCAGGGGTTGGCCTAGTCCTAATTAAGGTGGGACCTGTCACACTAGGCATGGGTTTGCTGGGGGAAGCCTGGAGGTCTGCTTCTGTGGATGTCCCCATCAGCGAGAAAAGGGGACTTTGTAAAGCCACTGCATGAAGGGGGCTTGGGTAAGGGTACACATCAATGCCATTCTTGGAGACCAAGTCATTCCGGAACTTGGGGTCTATGCTGAGCAAGTGCGAGTCTGCGTGGCACAGAGGCAATGAGGATTTGGGATCTGTCTCTTTCTGGAATCTAGCATCTGCTGGAATGAGTCTTTCCAAGTCACCTACAGAGTGGATGAAAATAAATAACCTAATTAAATCACAAACAATTACACTCAAACTGGCTTATGTTAAAAACACTGTTTCAGAGGGATGTGCCAACTTTTACTAAAATCGGTATCATCACTGCAGAAAATAGTTTCAGTCCTCTAAGAATATCAAATTATCTCAAGGCTTTAGTAAAACAAAGATTAAAATGCATTTTACTGCCAATGATAAAACTCACAACTTTGCAGGAAATGTTAATTGTCCTACTTAGATGAAAGTAAATCTGTATATATATATACAAAAATGATCTAGAATTTCACAGTCCAACAGGAACACACACACACACGAAGAAGAAAAATAAAAGTTATTTTTATTTCTTAGTAGAGGTGAAAAGTGAATTCAACAACTATACACCCTGAAGCTAAATGTCAGGTAAAATTATTCGATGCAACAAATACAGATTTTTCATTCTTTTTCCCCAGGACAGGAGAAAGACTTCCCATGACTAAATGACTTTTTTAAACTCAGAAAGAAATTCCTGATATTTCCAGCATACAAAGTGCTAATGGTGTGTGTGTGTGTGTGTGTGTGTGTGCGACTGTATAAATACATACATAAATAAAAAAGTGGTTACATTTTAATTCCAGCTTCTCCTCCAACCCTTTTATCACACCTTTTGGAAAAATCTAAAGTACTGAACCAGCTGCTTTAGGAGGACTTTAACAGACACCAGGTTACACTGTTTCTTAGGCTTTTTGTGGCTGGAAGCTGTATTGGCCTATAGACTACAGTGATGTGATTCTATTTTTCTTCAGTCTAAAATCCAATGAAACTTCCTAACCAGATCTCTAATTTAGTTTGCTATAATTGCCAGCCTCGCACCTTTCCCAAGTAACTTGTTTTATACTCAAACTTCTTACAACATTTAATTCCAGGCTTTACTAACAGGCAGAAAATTGGGTCGGCTGTAATTCTGTGAGTAGATTTTTAGTAAGTTAGTCTACCTTAAGCATACAGAAAAAATGGACTAAGAAAGTTATTTTTGACTTATTTTGACATAAGAAAAAAGCTATCTAAGGGCAAGTTAATTTGACTGCTGCACTTCCCTCTCAGGAGCATTTTCTACTCTGTGAGAACCAAGCTGTGTTTCAGGAGCAGGACTGTTACATTTAGAGAAGTCTGCCAGTAGAGTGCTATGGTGCTGTGTTACCTCTGGTACCAACAGCGCAGGAACTATCCGCAGTTAGCTTGAATTTCTTAGTATGACAGTACAGACTGCACTGCAAACATTCTCAGCTACCTAATTTCCTGGCTGCTGACTCTTGCTGCCATGGAACCTGAGCATTACTTCCAAATGGATATTTCAGTTGCAGTGGCTACTTCTGTCCTGTTAGAGGAAGCTTTTGGAAGAATTAAAATCTGGAGTATTCTGCAACGCCCTTCCTAAGGAGCTTACGAAGATCAGGATGATGATGTCTCTCACAATATAATTACATAATTAGCGTTCTTTAGGAAATTAACGGCAGTGTGTGCAGTGGTGCTCTTTTTTGTTTTCTTTTTACATTCTATGCAGCATAGAAGTGCCACAAAAAAAGGTGGTTTGTTCTACCACAAACTGATTTTTCCTCATCATTACATTAAAGGGGAAGACAAAACTCAAACATGTTCTAGCTCAAACAAAGCATGCCTTTGTGTAACAGAAATCCAGACTTATTACAGATGAGATGAGAAAGCACCAGGATCACAAGCCTTTCACAAGAATAACATCTTGACTCACTTCTCTGAAACTGTCAACTTTGCAGGAATTGTTTTTCCAAGACTACATGGAAGTAACAATCCCTTCACTTATGGTTCTCATGTTGAAGGAAGTAAGAGGTTGTAGCCAGGAAGAAGGGAGCAAGAGGTAGGAAAGAGGAAGGAGAACTACAGGGTCTATATCCTCACCCTGCCCTCACTAACATTAGCTATCCCTTTTTCTACTGATCTATCTCCATATACAAAACTCATAAAACGCCCCACTTGCTAAGAATAAAATGTTGCAAGAAACAGAAGTTTCTGATTCAACAACTCTGTAATCTGAACTTGAGGCAGGGACCACTAAGACCAGGTCCGCTCACCAGCATCTGAGAAGACGTGAGAAGATTGTGCTTTTATGCTGCAATTTAAAATAATCACTTCAGGTGTGTCTGCACAGGCAGGTACATCATAGGTGGTCTTTGCTTCTGCTCTAAGCAAGCCAGAGGTAAGCTAGGCTAGGGCAAGAAGCTGCAGAAATCACTCCAAAGAGACAGTCATTGACACTGTCTATGACTTCACTATTTCTATAAATATCTATATGGAACTGCCTCACATCTGGTTGGGTCACTCTCAGAACTTCTCTAACACAAGGCTGTTCTGAGGCCACAGAAGGTCTCAGAGTGAAAAGTAATGTGGTGCTACTTGACAGCTCAGTAAACAAGAGACTAAAAACATTATCAGGTTCATCCATTACATGTAAAGGTGTGACATAAATTCATAATTGATCCAGTATTAGGGTCAAGTCTGGTTTCTAGATAAGTTGATTAACCTTTGGTTATGAAAATTATGAAAAAGAACGCTGCATATCCATGTTAATTTCAATTAATGTGGCTTGGAAAAAGAGTCTGATCAGACTCATTTTACAACAGATTGAGAACACAGACAGAAAGACTAGCAATGGGTTTTTCTCTCAAGATTTTGTGTAAAACTTGACAACTCTAATACTGAATCCACTCCATATTTTTCACATATCCCTGTACTTTCACACAAAGCATTTCAAATATACAATTTTTTTTTAATGTCAGAAGCAGGTAAATTAAAAAGTTATCAAGAAAGTCATTACAATTTTACCTCATGCACTTAGATACTTTTCTATCACTAACTGCACACGACTTCATATTTGTTACTGTTTAAAAGTATCCAAGTATGAGACAAGTGAAAGAGGTACAGTAAATGGTTTGGCTCTGTGGTTTCAATTCTTACTTTGCGTATTTAAAAAGAGTACTTTATATTGATTACACTAGTGGTTGTATATTGCTCTCAAAGTAATAACCAGGACTCTGACCTTCTCTTGAATGAGTACCAGTTCTGCAATTGATTACCTGTGGAAACCGGCCTTGGTCTGGACCTGGCAGGAGTCCCAGAAATGTCTGTGCTAGCTGTAATCCGACATCCATCACTGACATAGGTTCCTTGCTGTTGGAAGCTGGTGTTGTGAACAGTAGTTTCATCTGCAGACTTGGGTCGGTAATCAAACACGCTGAGCCTCGCCTTAGGGTGTTGAGAGCTGGGCAAGAGACTGGTGTGGGAGGAGGAAATGGACTCACTGTACACGGAGGTACAAGAGTTGGAGAGTGAGCAAGAACCACCATCGCTCAGGTCGTAGAAGCCTGCAGAGTTTAAACGAATAAGAAAATATTTCTGATTTACAGTAACTAAACATACTCAGACGGAGAAAGAGAGAAGGTAATCTCCATTTGCTATTAGCCAAAGATCTAAATTTGTGATAATTTATTTGGTTAAATTTTGCAAAGGCACACTCCAGATCAGCTGTGTTTTATTGGGCTTCTGTGTATTTACTTTGGCCTTGAGCCACCTCAACACATGCACATACAGTTCTGAGGGTGAGATGGGGGTAAGTGTAGCACCATCATGCTCTGTTCTTCATTGGAGAATGCCTTTGGTGTCTACTATGTAATTGGTGTAAAACAGGACCATCATATACTGTTGTAACTTGTGGTAGGTGCATACAAGCAGAGTTTGTTTGGGAAAGTAGATGAAAACTAACCTGTGCTCAGAGATGCCAGTCTGTTACAGCTGGACTATCTAAGGGTACAGAATGGAGATTATCTTCCCTCTCCAGGTCTTGCAATCACTACCAACTAAACCTATAAGTTTTAAATAAAACTTCAAGATAAAAGTTCAAAATAAGAATTTTAATTATTCCTCAGTAGGTAAAACAAACAGCAAAGGATGCACTTCGCTTTCCAACTGTATTTATGCCTAAATGTTCAACTCCTGAACACTCCTGACACAGCAACTTGCACGCTTTACAGCTACCCCAAGTATTATTCTGCAAATCAGTATGCATATCCATATAAAATAAAATGCATGATTAAAAACTATTGGAAGAACTAGTTAGTGGCAAGATTCTTCATTTCTGCTCAGCTGTTTATAACACTTGAGGAAAGCATAATAGATATTAATAGATATTCCAATTATACAAGATCGAGGATCAGCACTCCATGCACATCATAGCAGAAACCTGAAACTGCCTGTTTCTCTCTGTGAGAACATGAATCATCAAACTGCTGGGTTGTATTTTCTCAGTGTCTTTTAATAAAGCTGTTTCATTTTTCTACAAATGATGAAACGTTCATTAGCAGTAACGATCTTCAAGGCTTTAGTTAGGTTCGAGATGTTGTAGATTCAAGCTAAGTACTGACTTGGTTGTTGCTCTCCTTTTCTACCAAGTACTCCAGCCACTTTGCTATTCTCCACTGGACAAATTAATGAATTAATAAATCTGTATCCTCCTTTCCGTTTGTGGCTAAAATATAATTTTTTAATCAAAAGTTTCTATTAAAAAAAATAGTTTAGTCAAACAGCATTTTCCAAGTAAATTCACTTTCCAGGAAATTTCCCATCACCTCTGTGTTTGCACTCTATGCAAGATCGCTACTCTCCACCTCAGCCCCATGTCACTGTTTCAGATCAGAACAAAAATAATTCTGCTCAGCAGCTGACATCTTCAGTTCTGCCCATACCATAGCCCTGGGAATAAACGACCAAGAGCACATTACCTGAGCTGGGGCGGCTGTCACTGTCCAAATATTCACTGGAGGTCTTACTGACATCCAGTTTCAGCTCACTTATTCGTTGATCAAGCTGATCCAGGTGGCTTTTCAAGCCAACATCCTGTCTCCTCAAGCGAGACTGTTTAAAAATCAAGAAAAAAAAGGGAAAATTAAGAATAATCACAGTTAGAATCTCAGCAGAAAAATATGAACTCAAGCTATCTGTGCCGGACAGATTCTGCACTCACAAAGTATTTTGCTTAGCTAGGGACTGCTGAAATTGGCTCTCTGTAATGAACATGACATAATGGGCAAGTACAATGCATTTTATTTCACAGCTTTCTGCCCAGCAAAACATTTTCTCAAGATGTATCATTCTGAATATACTATTTTAACCTTGGTTTCCTTGTTCAGTTTTAGTTGTTGTTGTTATACTTACGGCATGGACTGTGGCACTAAGGAGGATGGCAATCTTTCCACTATTTAACAGACTGATGTATGTACTGCACTTTTCCATACACTGCCTCTGAGCAGAGGATGAGATAAACATTACGAATTGCCTGAACAAATTCTATGATACTTTCTGACGAATGGAAATTACTATGCAGAGGTACACAGTGATATCCTACTGGCACACGAAGTACAGTCAGCATACTGAATTCTGCAAAACACTTACTCTGATGACATCACTTCATAGTAGAAAGGGCACATTACACAAATTGTGCCATCTATGTTGCTGAAAAATTCCCTTGCACATCTCGTGGCTAGCTACTTCCACACATTTTATGCAAGGAGAAGTTGGCATTTTTAATTCTGCCGTGAAAGTGACTGTATTTAAAACAAGTGATGTCTCAAGCTTGCAAATAATCCTTTATAAGTCAGAAACATGGCCCTTTGCCTGCTGCAGTCCCTGACCAGGCTTGATCTGAGGTAACAGCTCCTGCAGTTGCTTCCCTGATAGTTATGCAGTCAGCTTAGCGGGGCAGACAGCCAACCATAAGGGTACCAGCCAAAGAACCACAGTAAGTTTCTGTCAAACTTCTCACATGGCACCTGGCAAATTATCTAAGTCCAGATGCTATTTAGGCAGCTTATAATTATATCATGCCTAGCCATGCACCCTACAGAACTCTAAAGAAAGGTAGTCTCTTGAAGTTGGTCGTAAAGTTGTGCTCATAACCTTTGTGAGGCCAGGTTTCCATTCAGTAATGGCAAGAAAAACATTATTCCTGAAACGCTCTTGAAAAGGATTCTTCTTTATGAGTACATTTCACATTTAAAAGTGTAAATGGCAGTTCTAGCAGCATTTCCAACCCCTTAAAATAAATAAATAAATAGACCCCTGAAAGTATCTACAAAATTAAAGAACGTGCAGAAAATGAAAATCGGTATGTATACATTTTCACCTCCACTTTCTGTATGTTATGACTATTCAGCTTTTAAGAGTTGCATTTTTAGGTTTCTCCCCGGCTATAAATACAAAACACGAAGAAAGTGAAGATCCTGCGGTAATCAGTAAATGATTAGAAACTGAGACTCAAACAAAAGGCAAATGACAGATGCCCTAGGTTTCACAAGGTTGCTGATGCTGACGAAAAAACTAAGTATTTTTTTGCATGTATAAGACACAAGAAATAGAGCTCCTTTTTGTTAGTGTTGCACATCTAGAAATGTTTAAGCTCAACAAGTTTGTTACTGCTTTGCAGGAAAACAGGCGGTGATTTTCACACTTCCTGTTTCATATAAACAGAAGGAAGACCAGGATAATAAAGGAGATCTTCTATCCCATCTACATGATGAATGTATGACCTCCTCAATACTTCTTTATTTCCTTAACAGTGAAAAAGCAAAAACATGCCATGCCTCCTTCTATCCCACCTACTCAGGAAATCATAGCTGGAATTAATTGCTTAATGATTAATGTTTTGCCAGCCAAACCCTCAGTCTGTGGTTTCTGATTAATGACGGAGAGGCCACAAGGCTCTCAGGTATTCAAAGATTATTTATTATACCTCCAGGTTCTGTCTGCGCTTTCACAGCATTTTAACCAACACACATGATTTACATCATCATCTTTAACCCTTTTATTGTGTCTCACACCACTGGGTTTTCATGTTTCTGGCAGACTTCATAGCTTTGATCTTTCAGCTAACTCCTTCTGCACTCCAAGACAAGAAGCACTTCTCACACTGGTCGGATAAGGACAAGAGTGTGTTGCTTGAGGTTGTTGATGTTCTAATAACTACACTAAGCAGCACTCAGAACAACAAACCCTAAATGCGCTTTCTCAATTCACAACATGAATTTTATATGAGACAAAACCTGGCAGGTGAAACCATCTGTTTGCTTTGGGCAACACAGCTGTGAAAACTTCTGCACACTGTACAGTGCAGGACCAGTCCTTTCAAATCAGCTTGTGCTGCTGATAGACTACAGATCTGGGGAGCCAAACCCGGGATATCATCATACTATCCATTTTTCAAAGGAAGAACACTCTTTGCAAAGCAGGTTCCTTTGAGTCAAAGGAATTGGCACCCAAAATCAAGGCACCAAAAAGCACTGGTTGTGTTTGACTATTCTGCTCTTCTACTCATCAGCTCAGTTCAGCAGGAGGGTTTGATATATGCAGCTATAGCTGTAGACTAGCACCCACTGATTTTATTAATCCAATTACATTTTAGAATGAAAAAAAATATAGCATTAATCTAACCTCGGTCTGTACTTCTGTAAATCTATTCACCCTTGGGTCTTTTCTAACTGATACTGCAAAGTGGCCAGTTTCAGAGGATGATTAATCTCACCCATCTCAGAGCCTTATTTTGGTGAGATGAATCCCTCTGGAAGCACCTATTTTTCCCAGCTGACAAAAACTTTTAGTTAGTTTAATATTCAAAATATACATTTCCAGGATGCACAAGATGTTTTCTCCTATTGAAAACTATTTCAAGGAGAAAAAAAAATAATGTGCAAAATGCAAGGTACCAAGTGTTTTATTTTCTTTTCAGTCTAATTTCTGTCCATTCTCTTCATTTTCACAACACCACAGGCTTGAGAAACAAAATCGTTGGATTCCAATCAAATCAACAAAGTTTTATAAATACATACTCTGTGAAAATGTGAAAAATATTGTATGTTGCTGCCTACTTAATGAAAGTATCACAGACTCCTTTCTTTGTATTGTCTGAATTTGCATCTCTCTCCTGTGGGTCACCATGATAGAGTTTGGCCAATAGTCTTGCTTAGCACCTTTGTAATCATTGGTGGCATCACATCTGCTCCTTTTCCCAGTCTCTACTACAGGTAACCACAATATCTAGCAGCTATCAGAAGGTCCCCTGGCCACCAAAAAGAGCCATTTGCTAGGGCAATATTTTGATTGCTGGGGCTACAGAAAGCTTGTGGCTTTGCTGCCTTAGGCAGACATCTGGGTAGGCTTGCTGCTGTGGAGGAGACTGGGATGCCAGAGTGACATCCACAAATGGCTCCTTAAGCATTTGATGGCTCTGTTCCATCTGCTCCTGGTGCAGTGCTAGTAGCACTCAACGTATCAGGAAGCCTCTGTGCTTCAGCTTCTCAACTTCCCATCATAGCAGAAGCCTGGACTGACCCTTACTGATCTTGTATCTGCTCCTTGGAAGCCTTGAGCCAGCTCCAGCTGATAAAATTTCCCCATTTTACGTTGCACAGACCAAACTTCTTATGAATTCAACTACCACCATACAAAAGCCCAGGGCTACAACCCTACTTGAAACTTGGATCAAGATACACTGCAAGGCAAAACCATGTTTACACTGTTAATGAGTTTCTCAATCTGAAAGCTTACTTATAGAGCTGTGATCACATACTTCACTGTCCCTGGGCCAAGAACAACAACGATGAAGACATAACACTCCTCGAGCAATACTGTGCTTTGCATTCCCTGTTGTTTTTAGTTTTAACTCAATTTCCTGCAATCGTGAACAAAACTTTCAAAGGTTTTGACTGCAATATGCTGCCCGCAAGGCACCAAGGAACTTCTTTCAGCCTGTCGTCTCAGTTCCTAGGACCTGTGGACAAGTAACAGCTCTCTGAAGACCTTGTTTTCACTTACGCATGTTTTAGTATAATGCAAAGTTGAGGTCTGCACCTCCACTTAAATACATGTCTGCAATTTGCAGGGAGAAAAGCAACACTAGAAGGCTACCGAGATGCCAGACTGGAAGGCTTCCAGCAGCCACGGGTCAATCGGAAGTGCTTTGTACAACAACTTCAGGCATTCACACACAACCGCAGTTTTGTGGAAGAACCTGCCCGTGGTTTGATGCTGTTCTGAATTGCCCCGCTCAGACTTTACCAACATTTCCCTCCCAAGCATCCCCAGAAGGTGTTTCCCATGTTGCACTGGTGTGTACTTCTGAAACCATCCCTCCCCAGTACTAAGTCTCACCCTTAGAATCATGCAGACCCAAGGGATCATTTCTTCCATTTTATCGTCTACTTTCTCCCATGCCCTTGAAAGCCTTCTCAAGTACCAGTGAAGTAACAGCATCACAGAATCGTTAAGGTTAGAAACAGACCTCCAAGATCACCTAATCCTGACAAGATAATCTTCTAGTTTCGGTTCTTATATGAAAAATACTAAACAAATGAGTAATTAAAGCACAACAGCCGACATTAAAAAAAAAAAAAAAATAGCCACTCTGGTTAGAGGTCATTGGGTGTTTCTGTTAACCCAGTGGCCCCAGACGGGCAATAAATACTTCCAGTTCTTTTTTTCTTTTCGTTAAACATGTGTATGAAGGGGAGTCATTAGTTAACATGATGGGTGACAGGTAATCAGGCGGCGGCAGCCCACTCATTCTGCGGTTTTTCACTTTAATCACGACAGGGCCTCTACCGTGATCTCACATCTGGCGGCTCCGAAGGTTTGAGCCAACCTTCTCCCCAGCTGCCCGCCGTGTTCACAGCCGGGTGATAGCTGACAGCAAGCCTTGCACCAACACTGAGCGGGAGAGACCGGAGATTACAGAGCTGTGCAATTGCCCGCATCGGATCTTAAAGCTCTGACCGTTGTCTCACTTTTGCAACTCTTTTCATGCACAACCCGGGGAGATTTTTTTTTTCCGTCCCGGCAGCGTGCAGGCAGCAAGCGCAAGCCTTCAAACACGCTGCAGCATCGCTCCGCGCCCTCATCTCTGAGATCTCCTGCTCTCAGCACCGCAGCCGGCAGCATCGCCCTCCCCGCACGGAGCCGACACCGCGCCCAGGTGCTCCCGTTAGAAGTCGGTGCTCTTCTCCCCTGCGCGTCCCGTCTCTTACCAGCTGCTCCTTGAGGGCGGTGAGCGTGGCTTCCAGCCGGAGCTCCTTGCTGTGAGCGCGCGGGGGCTGCTCGCCTTCGCCCGCCGGCATAGCCAGGGCGGCCCGCACCAGCTCCCGCTGCTGCTCCCGCAGCACCTGGAGCTCCTGGAGGCCGGCCAGGGCCGCCTGCAGCCTCTCGCCCACCCGGCCGCGATCCCAGCCGCCCGCCCGCGGGGCGCCCAGCAGCATCCTCAGCGCTGGGCCGCGGCCATGGCAGTGAGGCGGCGGGGAGGCGGCGGGGCTGCTCCCGCTTCGGGCCGTGCCTGCGGTCAGGGCAGCCCGCGCAGCTCCGCTCCGCTCCGCGGCTGGCGGCGGAGCGAGTGCGGAGGGGCCGCGGCGGCTCCTGCGGTTTTGGAGGAGAGGTGGGGAAAAGGGGAGGGAGGAGGGAGGGAAGGGAAGAGGGCTGCAGCGCCCGGGCTACCTCTCGGGGTGGATACGCCTGGAGAGCAGCCAGTGCCCGTGCGCTGCCTCCTCCCCGCGCGGGGCGGCTCCTGCCTGCTCCTACTCCCGCTCGGGGGCAGCCCGGGCCTCGGCCCCCTCCCTGCGGCGGGGAAGGGCAGGGCGTCCTCCCTTCGTCCTCCCTGCCCACGAGCTGGAGAGTGCCCTTTCCCACTGGGACAGGGCCCCCGCCGAAAGTACAGCACGAGCCTGCTGAGCTGCGGTGTAGGAGTGACTCCCTGTGTCCTGGAAGAATGTGCGCGCTGTATGGGGACGTTTCCTGCCCAGAGCATCTCTGAAAATGCGGATGTTTACCGCCTCCCTTCAGGCTCTCCGGGTCCCGGCTGAAGCCCGTGGCTCAAGGGCTGGACTCGTTTCCTCTCGGCGGTTCTGCAAGGTGTGCCCAAGCCTGACATTGACCGTATGAAAATAGGGTGAGGATGTTGATGCGGTGAGAGCTCTCGTGTAAAATTTCCCTCACAAAACATGTGGTACTTGTAACTCCATTCCTTTTCCTGTTAATGCTTTCATGTCGGGCACGCGCACAGAGGATTGGCACATGTCTCCTCACTCTAGAAACCAACCTGACTGCGTTATCTTATCACAGGCACTTGCTATCTAGTACTGAATATTCAGTCATCTCTTTGAAAGCATAACATCTATCTTGTGGGTTCAGTGTGTCTCTCGGCCTCCCAGATAGTTACTTCAAGGGCTCAGAATTTATTTTAAATGGGTTCTGAAAAATGTTTGGACACGGAAATCCAAGTCTGTGGTGCTGTTTCTACCAAGAGGTGATGCTGTTTAAACCTCCAGAGACAGGCCGTTGTGGTTTCTCAGGAGGCAATAGGTTTGGAGGCACCAAAGCCTGTGTAGGTTGTTTATTGTGAAGCAAAGGAGAGAAAAAGCCCTGATGCCAGGAGTCTGGTGAGCGTAGTGGAGACTGCACTGAAATAGGAAGCATTTGGATTCCGCAGAACCTCAGATGACTGTGTTACATTCAAGGAGATTCTAATAATTTCAGGAAGGTGTATGGTTCTCTGCAAAGCAGTGTATGCCGTGCATATAACCTATCTCCTTTTGGAGCTTTGACGTATCCTTAAAAGCTGGTGTATGTTAATTTGAGTGCCACTTGACTTTGTACTAGAATATATGAGTTGAGCCTGTTGCTCTGTCAGCTATTCTCCAAGTAGCCTTCTTTGAATACTGTGTGTGGGTGGCCATTTCCTCCTCCAAGTCTGCAGCCAGCCCAGCTTTCCTGGCAGCAGACCCTAGCTGTAGGTGTGCCAGAAGCACTAGTGAGGAGTGGAAAACCATCTCCTGCTAGGAGGCCAAATTATTGATATGTTTGTTTACTGAATCCCGTGAAACATGATGTTTGGCAGTGTCAGTAATTACGAACAAGCCTTGCCTTTATTATGTTGCTTTTTACAGATTTCATGGAGCTTAATGGTCTAGGAACTGCTTTTGCCCTACAAAGTTGATCTACATCAGAAGGGGTTCAGAGAGATTCTATTCTGACAAATTTTAAATGGAACAAATGAAGAGGTGTGTCTGATCACAGCCCTGCATTGCTTAGTTAAGTTTTTATAAGGAGTACAATATGAATGATGTAATCTAAGTGTTTTTTGTTTTTTCCCTCCCAGTCCATCTCACTGAAATCCCTCATGCAGAGGAATGCCTCAGTAGATTAAATCTACAAGACGGGAAGAAAAACTGGCTACAAAACTGAGATGCCTTTGAGGGTGCTGACAAAGGAGAGCATGAAATGCTGCCTCCTCTCAGGTGAAGAGTGGCAAACTGCAGCCATGTCCCATGTGTAGTAAGAATCTTGCAAAATGGCATCACAGGTATGAGGAGCTGAAGCATTTTCTGTATCACTTGGCTTGGAATTTGTTTAAAAAGACACACAGCATAATTCCTTATTTTATTCAATCTGTCTTCTAACATGACTAAATACAAGTCGCACAGATACCAGTTAGTTCATGGACGTCCAACCTTTTGGCTTGCCTGGGCTGCACTGGGTGAAGAATCATCATCTTGGGCCACACATACATAGGTCACTCTGAAAGTGAGATCTCCTGTTTATTTCTATGGAAGCTACAACAGATACAATGAGTGCACTACAACAAATACAATGAGCACAGCAACACTGATAGAGCAAAATTCTCTGCAACAAAACGCTAATTTTCAACAGTCACTGTCATTAGCTTTGCATTTTTGTCAGTGATGAACAGGAGCCTGCATGCCATGCTTGTAAAATCCTGCACCAGCAGAAGTGACCTACTGTTGCTGTTGCCACTGCTGAAACGCACCATCTGCCACCCTGCTGTGCTTGCATCCATTGTTTGGTCTCCATAAATGTTCACAAGTGTTGATGAATGTCAGTAGGTGCAATTTTTTCAGCATGGTGGAATTCAATTTTGCTTTGAACACATTTCCATGTCAGGCGCTGTTGTGTCGGGCTGCCCCTCTTTTGTCATCTGCTGCATGGCAATAACATGTAACAATATTGGTGGTGGGGGAGTTCAACCTCTACTGTCATATCACCAGCATCATAAAATAGAAGACATTACTTTTGGAGCAGGCCTCACAAAATATATAAATAATATTGTTTATATATAAGTAACAAAACGTTTCAATTATTAATTAAAATATAAAAAGGAAGCCTCAAAACCCTAAGACTAGTGGGATATTTGACCTTATTTTTGTGAAACTAGCGCGTCAGCCTGATTCAATGGCAGTGGCTGCAGTTCTCAGTGAGTTCTCAAGAAGTTCATCAGAGATTTTTGGTGAGGTTTTATTTTTTCTGTTCTTCATCCTTGAGAATAAGAAGTTTCAAATGTATGTACTGCCAAGAAGTGATGGTATGAATGAGGTATGACCGTGAAGTGAGGGATACTTATTTCTGCAAAGGTAGGGCTGACAAAAGTTCGGTGGGGAGACATCAGATTTTAGAGGGGTTGAATGTCTGATTGCAACTCTATGCATTCCACTTGAAAATGTGCAGGTTGTGTATTTTTGTTGACTGAAAATGGAGTTGCAAATATACGAGAAAATTGCTACTCCTTTGGCAATCTTGAAGCCTGTTCTCAAATTCCTTTATCAAAATGGAAAGCACAGATCAGAAAAAAATACGCTTCGCCGGACTGTGTTTATCCAGTGTATCAAAATGCTTAGAACTGTTTGCTGTAACTTTAGTTAGCACTACTAAATGCTGTTATGGTGGCAGGGAGTGGCTGCATAGCAAGCTGTGCTAGGCTGCATGTGGGACATGAGTTAGACATACCTGGATTTGTGTATACTTGCTAGGTAAATTTTATGATATGAGGTAATATATCTTTCTTTTTTTTTCCTTTACTTGCAAAGAGCTTTTATCCCTTTTGTTTTGTTCTTCATTTTCTTTCTTTCTTTTATTATCTTTTCATACTTTAAATCCCCAGTGGGTTATATCACAGCAGTATCTTTAATTCTGATCAGATTCCTGATTATCCCCTGTGTTGTACTGATTACTTCACCACAACTCTTCTGATGTCACCTAATCTTTTCAGATAACTCCACAAATAGCTTGTGCTATCCGATTTCTGGGGGGAAAGAATAAAATGTGTGAACTGACACAGAGTTTAAAATGATGAAATTATGTGGGGCAGTGGTAGGCATAAAGGTAAAAGCTCTACTCAGAAGGTGATCAAGGCACTGGCACAGGCTGTCCAGAGAAGCTTTGGATGCTCCCTCCTTGGAGGTGTTCAGGGCTGAGTTGGATAGGACAGCCTGAGCTGGTGGGTGGCAGCCCTACCCATGGCAAGGGGTAGAAACTGCATAGGCTTTAGGGTTCCTTCCAACACAAGCCTTTGTGTGATTCTATGATAGCAGTGAATTCCATGATAGTCTTCTGTTTTCCATATGTGGATTCTGAGGCCATTACATAAATTTTAAGAGAAAACTGTAGTAAAGGTTTATTTAAATGATTATGAAATCAAGCACCGAAACATTAAGAAATAACACAATTTATCTGCATAACCTTACTCAGTGTCCTGATTTACATGATATGATTGCTCAGTGTTCTGCCAGTCTATTTCTCATACTGTGTATAGAATGAAAGTTATGTAGTGAGTGGGTGACTATTCCACATCCTGTTTCCTTGTGCTCCAGCCTCATGCCTTATTTACCACAGAGTACTGAAGCTGCTTAGCATTCTAGCTTGCAACTACCTTACAGTAGGAATTAACACTGTCTTTACAAATCCCAAAAGGTGTGCATTTTTTTGTTGCTGTTTTCTAGGAGGGGTCCTGAGGCACTGTGTTTCATTTCAGAGATGCTCACCCATTTTTGTGCCTGTTGGAGATGCCTTTGGCCTGCTTTTTAAGAGTACTTAGTATTGTATTGCTAATACGTGTCTGTTTAACTGTTTCAAGCAGAGCTGCTGTTGAAATCAGTTGTAGTTTTGAACACTCAGCACTTTGGTAAATTGAATACAGAGTATTTTTGTTTGAATCCCTGGAAAAAGGAGGAAAAAAATTAGTACTGCTCTTTCAATGTCAGCTTGGGTGTGCCCACACCTGTGGTATAGAAATGCCCTCAAAGCCTCATCAGTTACCAGAAATGATGCAGGTGTTATTTACTCTCTTTTGCAAGTGGAGATGTACAAAGATGTTAACCGTTTTATCTGTGGTAGGACTTGAAAGCGAAGCCACGTGATTAATTTGACTACAGAAATGACTTTACTCCTTGTTTTTGTAGATACATATTAGCCATTTTGTGTGGGACAAATGTGAATGGGAGGACAATTTGTATTGACCTCCAGATGTGTTTAAAAGGAAAATAGTTGAATGTTTTCTTCGAATGAAGTCCAGTATACAGAAAATGCAGCGGTAATACCAGACAGCTTCAAGAGTGAAACTACAGTTTGTTGTCCACATTTGCTTATGTTTTGTTGTGAAAAATCATTCAGAATCTTTTCAGTATTACCACCTTGTGGAGAGGTAAGTCTCTCCTATATAGGCTCCAGCCTGTGTATCTCTTAGCTGTAGTTCTAGCCTGTACGGACATGAGCATGAATAGCATTAGCTGAAGGAGAAACTCTTCCCATGCTGTTCAGGACTATGTCTCATCATGACAGGAACTCCTTGGGTACACCATCATCCTCACTTTGCTGTCCTGCCTCCCTGTTCCCTGAACTTTCCTGTTGCTCTTGCTAGCTCTGTGAGCCCCTTGCCATCTATCCTGCTGAAGGTCTCATGCAGAGGTATGCCTAAAGGGGGTCTTCTGAGCTGTTAGCATCTGGCAGGTGTGTTGGAGGTTTTATGGAGGGTGCTGAACAGTCAGACATGGATTGAGTCAAGCCTAACACTAACCATCATCCCACTTGTGATAATCCGAAGTGCGCTTACTGTCCCTGTTATTGTTGTTCAATTCATGTCCAAGAAGGCCTGCGCGGAATCTATCATTTAATGAAGAAGTATGAGGCACCACTCAGAGGTGGAGAGTTTGCGTAGGAAGTGGGGATGGAACCTTTTGTTACTTTCAGGAACTGTAAACTTTGGCAATTAGGAATATTCTGAAAGTTGATTAAACCCTTATGTTGCCCACACTGTGCTGTTGCTCACAGTTCTGTGCTAGCACAGAGAATGCACACTATTGTGTGTCCCTCTGAGAGGTGACTGTAAACAAATTGGGTTCATTCAGGCATTGTGCTTAATTAGCAGAGCAGCTGCTTTTGAAAACATTCTTCTTAAGGAACGGTGTCTCAAGGATTACTTTATTTAATTAGAAAGAAACCAATCACTGGTGAGATGGTCTCTTTCTAGAGGTCAGAGAATTTAATTTGAATTGAAACAGTGACTTTTTGAACTATAGCTTACATGGTAACTGATAGGAAAAAAGTATGTCAGCTGCATTCTCGCAGCTTCTGCTACAAAAACAGAGTTCATGGTGATCTTTAGAAAGAGGAATCTTCTAAAAACAGCTACTAGGGATTAGGAGATGTCCATCTGTTTTTGTGATTATTTCTGTGGGTATTTTTTTTTTTTTTTTTGCAAGTCTCCAGATTGATTCTCTCTTGTGTCCCTCCCAGCAGGATGGTGGGAGCTGTAGGGATGGGAGGAGGGATGAGGTTTCCCTCAAGACTGTCACATGTTACCATTAAAGAGTTCATTCTCACCTCTTTCGAGTTTGTGCCTTCCAGCTGAAACCTTCCTGTCTGAAAGGCCTTGTTTTGGACTGTATGAGAATGTGTACTTATTCATAAACCTGTGGATAGATGAGCAAACTGCAGAACAGGAACAACTTTTGCATAGATAGTGACTCAGTGCAGAATGTGCAGGAGAAAAGAGAAAACGGTGGGTGCTAGAAATCCAGGGAGGCAAAAAGAGCGGCACAGAATAACTGGGATAAACCTGGGGACAGAAGCTTGAGAATTAAACCAGAAAAGAAGGGACATAATTGTGTAGCTTCAGTGGCTTCTTGGCAGGGATCTTGAAAGCACTGCCATCCTCACTGGACTGGGAAGAAGCTGAAGCACAAAGAAATCACCTGAAATGCAAAGGTCTGAGATTATAACAGGTTGTAACCAGAGGTGCCCAGGGAGAACATGGGGTGAGTAGTCATTCTGAGGCCACCACTCAGACAGTCACTGCACCTCCACCTGCTCATATGCCTGAAATCAAAACAGGTATTAAGGATCTTCGGAAGAAGTAAAGGACTTAATCTGGCTTCTGTAAGGAGGATAACTTCTTTTACACCAATTTCTCTCTCTCATTGGCATCTCAGTGAGAATTCAGAACTGGCTGCGAGTCAGTCCTGACATTACTATCTATTCTCTTTCCCAGTTTCCCTCTTTTTCCACATTTTCTACCAACAACTATAGCTTTTATTTTTTCTTCTAGATCTTGGTAGGCCCTGCAGCACTATTTTTATGACCTCCTTAGCAATCATAATGCCTAACATTTTCCTATCACCTGGAGCTTTCATTAAATTATTGTTTAAAATCTCTTCCTAATCATTAATGTTAAATGATAATTTTGGCTATTAGTAGTACAGTTCCAGGCAATTCTAGTTCAGTCTTTGCTCTTAATTATTGCTTTCCCTTTTCTTCATTACCCTTCAATCAGCTTTTCAATATAAGTAATTATGTTTGCATATCCAAGCTGCCATCTCTTCAGTTTGCACACCAGATTACTCCAAGTGAGTAGTGGTTTATCATTTGGGGATCTGCTCTCATTCTTACACGCTTAAACTATTTTTACTTTGTAGCCATTTTGCTAATATCTGAAGTACCTCTGGTTTGGTAACCTGTCTTCTAAAAATACTTGGAATCGCAACTGTGTACAATATCTTAAGCCCACTTCTTTGAAAAAGGGATGTATTTCCAACAGGAAAGACTAAACATCAACGTGTGATTCTCCAGCATAAAGTTTTTCTTCTGCTCTACTCCAACATTCCTCTAGTTAGTTCTGAAGTCCTATAAAGGAAAAGCACAACTGTTTTTCAGGACAGATGAAATTTAAAGTTTAGTTATTGCAAAATAATGCCAAATAAGTTTCATTCTTGGTGGGGAAAATTAATACTGTGTTCTTTCATAGCAACACGGTAACAAACTTAAAGATGGCAAAAAAATTCAAGACGTATGGTTAGAGAGCCCCAAGGCACCTATTCAGCAGGATATTTAAACACTTGCCTACCTCAAAATAGGTGAGTGGTCCTGCTGAAGTCAATATTGCTACTTCTGTGCTTAAAATCAGGCATACGCTTTAATATCTTGCTAAACTGAAGCCTAGGGCCCACTTATTTTAATCCTGCAAAATACTTCCGCACATTCTGGATAAGAGCATTCGGAATGCAATGTCTTTTGTTAAAAATTGATCTGTTACCTTAAAGATATCCTGGAGGAATGTAGAAAGAAAGAGGAATTTCTTTCAGAGTCTTACAGAATATTGATTCAGCTGATGTTCCTGTTTATTTGCATTGGAGATCTGTGCAGGTAATGGGGGTTAGACTGCAATGCAGAGGATGACATTTATTAACTAACAGGCATTGAATGTATTCAGATAGTGTCCAGCAAGCTAAAAGTGCACTAAGAAGACTGCTACTCTTGGATTTTTTCACTAAAAATCACCCACCACCACTAACAACAAAAAATATCCAAGTCAACAACTTACTGACTTACATCTTGGGCTGCAGATTTTATTGGGCACGCTTTGAAATGCTTTCTCTTTTTCAGTAAAGATAAAATGAGGCAGATACAGTTTGCTTCACTGACACGTATAGAGAGTGGGAATATTGTGAGCTTTATGAGCTAATAAGATCTATATGACTGTGTGTTAAAAGTCACGCTGAGCACTGTGGTGACTGGACAATGTTTTCACGTAAAAGACTTCCCTTAGAAAATGCCTGTAGAAGGGCATCAATGCCAGCAACATTTGAGAAGGGAGAAAAGACTTTATCAAATTCCTTGTTTCATTCCAATAGTGTTAAAACCTAATTCCACTAGGATGAAACTGTATGGAAACTCATGTACTCAGTTCTGTGTTTCAACTGTTACCTTACCTCCCTGTATGAGAAACACACCCTGGTGCAAAAGATGCCTTGGGGAAGGTGTTTGCCTGTGAAGTCTATGCTGAAAGTTACTCACAGAGCCTCCACTGTTTATCCATTTTCCAGTAGGTAAAACCATAGCAGAAATTGCCTCAGCATTGTAAATTGGTTACTGGCGTACATCCCACCACTGCAGTATTGCTGAACACATCAGTGGAATGATACTGTGGCAAACCGTCCACATCAACAAAGAAAGACTTTGCTTCACTTTTCATCTTTAAAAAGAACAGTGGCAAACTGAAATATTTTTTTTTATTTCCCATGAAGGTTAACTAAACCTAACTACTGAATAAAATTGAATTACTTTACAGATAATGGTTCTTTGCTCTCAGGCATATTGCAGCTCTTGTCATTTGAAGAATAGTTGTGCTGGCAGGAAGATGGTTTGTATGGTACAAAACTATTTTTTCAGCATGCCCTGCAACACAAGCAGGTTTATAAAGCTGCTTGGACATGTCAGTACTGGCAGTATCTTTCATGCTTTGCTGTTTGCATGTAGGGTCTGCTAAATTCAGTATTTGCAGCAGGACTGTGATTAGGGGAAGTTTTAAGTCACTACTGAACTGTGAAAAACAAATTGAAAACTTACATGTATGCTGAGATAGCAGCTATGTGCTCAACAAGATGGTGGGCTAAAGCACATATTGCACATTCCAGGGTGGGGAAGAAGAATGGGAGACACATAGTTCCTCTGCTACTGAGGCCATGGAGTTTGCACTTTGTTTAACACTGCTGCTCACAAATTTTTGTGTGAATAGGCAGTGAACAAACACACACACATGCATACATTATCTATGCCTTTTGACTTTGCTGTGTCATCATTACTTCAACTTATTCCTTTCAGCAAATTTACATTTATTGTCACTTATTGTGCCTAAGAAGATTCCTCATATCATACAATTATGAAACTGCATTTTTATTAGACTTGGTTGACTACAACGTATGTTGCTGTGCGAATAGCTGGGAAAGATAGGAGGTAGGAAATTATAACTAGAACATTTTATAACATGCTAGGTTCTTAAAATCACTTGTAGTATGTGTGAATACCAACAACTCATGTTCAAATTATCCTCAATTAAGTCATTTGCTTGCAGAGATGTATGATGTAGTACCAGTTAATTGCGCCTGAGATTATTTGGTATTATACAAAATATACACTACAGTACTTAGCATGTTCTCCCTTAACTCAGGAGACTTATGTGATCTCTCCATGTGCCTTTCTAGTGTAAGAGTGTGAACATACATGGTATCTCTTATTTCTCTTACTGTTATTTTGTCTGCAGTGATACCAGATGCTTTCTAACCACCTGTGTCAAGCTTCAAATAAGCATCTTGAGTTTTACCTCTTGCTGAATATTCTTATAGTCAAGTTTAAGAGGTGTTGTGCAGGACTTGCTTGAGTGGACAGGTGTTGAAGAGCTTACAAAAACTGAAGGGGGCCTTTGTGGAGGTGCCAGGCTAAACTTACATAAAGATTAAGAAGGAAGAGAAATTTTCACAAATGATGCCACTCTCTAAATCCTGGAGAAGCACAAGTAATGCTAGAATGCACTCCAGTCATAGCAATATTATACAATTTTGCATGGTAAGGACTCAATACTTCCTACATATGAGCTACCTGTCTATTCAAGCTATTAATCCAGGTAGACTGTGAGCATAGCTGAATCTTTCTTGTGAAGTGTCCAGGTAATTAAGTACCTCTGAACATGCCTTATTGCCTGTCAAACTGTTTCCTCTGACTGATACCAGTTTTTTCAGACAACAGACGTACTGACACTGGGAGAGGCCAACACAATTGATGGAGTTCCTACAGCTCTTCTTCCGTTGAGTGAGTGGACACTGGTGTTTTCTAAAAAGCCAGTGCCAAAGGCATGGCAAAGGAATTTCAGAGGGGCATCTACCCCTCACTCAGGGTCTTTTGTTATATTTATACAATTTTTTTTGTCCATGCATATGCACAACACTGAGTATTGACATAAAAACCAGAAAAAATGACTTTGCCACAAGGCAAACATGGGGGGGGGGAGTGTGCATTTCTGGATCTTGGTCAAAGCTTTACCTCAGTGCTTGCCCCATTACATTAATTAAACCTGAACTTGAGGAAGGGCTTGAAGATGCAGTACCTGAAAGTGTTTCCACAGCTTGATGTTTGAGAAGAATTATAGAAGAAATTCAACAACACCATCAGGAACTTCGACTGTCATAGAGAGAAGAAGAGAAAGTCAGAAGTCACTTAAGGGATTAATGGAACCTCGGAAATCATTTGCGTCCTGTCTGGATTTAATGCCTTGTCTTTCTATCTGTATGTGTTTCCTCTTTGTCTTTCTGATCTGATGCTTTTCTCTCTCAGGTGAGCCTCTGATCTGTTTGACCATAGAAATACTGTTCCATTTTGGAGATCTGGAGTGAGGTGCCACTCAATGCCAGTAGGTGCAGGCATGCTTTCTCAGGTTCTGGCAGGACTGTATAAATATCGTTGTCATGGCGTTCCCAAGCTCTTTTGTGCCTCAGCACAATTGTGGCACAATGTTGCTTGTAATTGTGGTGATAGCTCATGTTCTCACACAATGGCTTGGGGATCCCCTGAATTCATTGTGCAAGGTTGTCTGGCAGACACTATGGCTTTCTCACTTGTATGAATTCTGCTGCAATTTTAGATCAGGAGAACCACGAGGTACAGACTCTTTTCATCACTTTTGCTGAGCTGAAATTATCCATCTGGTTGTTTCCATTCCTGTTTCTCAGATATCTCTTCCCTGCAGCACTAACAAGTTTCCTCTCTTTTCTGTAAAGACAATTTTTAAAAGTTATTGGCAGAGCAGGAGAAAATGATCTTCTTATCCAGAATTTGCCTTGCAGAGGTGGAGAGGTGAGTGCCTAAACCCACATTAGCAGCACAGTAGATTCCTCTTCTGCCTCATTCCTCTGACCTTAAGTGAGAAATACTAGAGCTTTTTTTTTAAAAAAAACCAAAAAACAAAAAAACAAGCCCTTACTAGAAAAGCTAGAAGCCTTAGGACAAACCCTCTGTCCAAGAATCAGTGAGGAGCAAGTTTTTTTCTATTGTCTTCCAAAACTGAGGCAGCTGCTGTCCTCATTGTTGCAATGAAGAACACCTGTCATCTCTTATCAGGAGTCTGAAACCTTAGCTGGCAGCCACCCTGCTGGATGTTTTTAATACCTGTAAAATAACACTAATCTACCAGCTGCAGCACAGATTAAGGACAAACACAGAAACATTTGCAAAAAAAAAAAAAAAAAAACAAAGCATCTTTACATTTGTGGGCACCCAGAGATATATTTCAGTTTTGCAGAACAGGATGTTTTAAATTAGATGCTTAAATCTCCTTCCCTGCAAGCAAATTCTTGTGCAAATTCTGTAAAGCCTTACCCAGAGAAAATTTGAAAGACTAGATTTGTTTTGTGTTCATTTTCTGTTTGCTAATAAGCATATTCCATTGAAAATCCATTCTGGTTAGGAGATGGTAATCCATCTCTCCCAGGACATCAAATTAAGGTAGCAACAGGAAGTTTTTGTCTTTATATTTGTCGGAAAGTATCATTGAAACAAATGGCATTGTCTGTGGTCTCCACCATGTCAATTGATATGCAGATATGGTAGCTGTTATTTTGCAGGGCTGTGACAGAGAGTGGGACTAAATTCTGGTTGTTCTTTGAATAAATGTGGGAAACTGAGGAAAGAAGATGAGACCAATGAGCATATAATGGAGAAAAACATACTCATCTATCTAACTTTGCTGAAGAGAGGAAAGGTAGGAGAAAAAGACAACCTTTTTTTTGCAGTCTGAGATGACGTATGTTTTAGATAAACTCTCAGAGCTTTCAAGAATGATAGCTGAATAATTTAGCAGTTTTTCTGGAGAACAGTTATGGTGTGACTTCAGCCATCCTTTTTCCAGAATGCAGAGTAGCAACTCGCCCCTTGCAATGGTGAAAGTGGTGGTAACAGTCAGAAGTGGAATGGTACTGGTATCCCATTGAAAAGTAGGCCCCCTCGGTTTGAAATCCCACAGCTTTATTCCTCGCTTCAGCGAGCACTTCTCATGTGATGCTTGTTTCAGGTCAGTATATGCATGCCGGACTGGACCTTGCAACACTTCAGTATTCTTCTCAGTTCTGCTGTATCCTTGGTGTTTGTGGTCAAGTGTTTGCCACTTTCATCTTTCTCAGATGTATTAGAAGCCTCCTAGAACAACCATGTGATATGACACACAGGAGCTTGTGCTCCGCATGTGGACCTCTGGAAGAAGTATAAGAATGGTTACTTCCCTATGGTTTCTAAACTAAGTTCTCCAATGAAGGCTTCAATATCTGGACTGTGAGCTCTCAGTTAAACAGTGCCATGCTTCTTGCATACTTACTCGGCCATCAGTGCTCATACCCAAAACCCTTGTTCTTTGGTCTTGCCACTTGTGTGCATAGTGTGGTTTCTTAGAGGTTACAATGCTTCTGCTATCAGAAAGAATAGCCTCTTGATTTTTATAATTCTCTCTTCCTTTTAAATTAATCCAACCTGTATTGCTTAGGCAGAAGAGGTGATCTACCTAAAAAGATGTGTGTTTAGACTATGCAGTACTCAGAAGATGCCCCAATGTTTGTGAGCTGCCTAGCATTAGTGGAAGTATGTGGCAATGGGCGAAAGTCCTATCCCAAGCAGATCTTCTCCCTTTGACTTAAATTCCAGGATGTGTCAGAAATATCACAGCTGTTGTGTGCAACACAGTCATGTCAGCAGGAAGTCTGAGAAGTGTTTGAATTTGTCCTGGTTTTGATGTGGCAGTGCTGCATAAAATGCTATGATGCCCTTAGACAAGAGAGCTGGGAAGGTAATAAATACCATTAGGGGAGTAAGACTCTGATCCTTCTGGCACAAGAAGTCAGTGTGTGCATGTGTGGGTTTCTCTGGATTTCAGCTTCAGTAGAATCTACCCGACACACGTGGGAGTGCTTTGCCTTGCCATCACTATCTCTCCTCTGAGATCAAAGTAACAACAACTCCTCGCTTCCCCTGAGGGTTTAGCAACAAACTGATGAACCACTTAGATGGGAACAATTCAATCAGGAGAGAACAGCAAACAAACTAACCTAAAAGACTAAAGGAAGATGATCTCATAAGAAGCAGCGTAAGAACAGAGCAGTCAATCAGTGGGTTTCAGATCTAATCTAGCAAACATCCCATTTACTAGACTATTTGCTCAGACACCGTGCTTGGCACTGCCTCCCAGAGGCACCACACAGCTGTGTTTTTTTCATAATTCTTTACCTGTATGTGACTGACAGCTATGGCCATTAGAAGTGACTCCTTTTTGAAACTAAAGGAGCGCGGGGCCAAGCTTTTGCTAGGTGAGGTCTAACTGGCTATCCAGTAAATGCTGTTCTCTCAACACTGCCAGTATTCATAGAGGAACGTGAAGATGGAGCTGAAGGTGTATGTACTGGAGAGAGTACATGGGTAAGGTGCAGCCTTAGAAGATATTTATCCTATTCTGAAACCGGTGTTATTTTTGCTGTTGGAGCTAGTTCATGCATTGATCTTTTTATTCTGTGGTCCACAGTGACATCTAATGGCACAGCAACAGATAGCAGCACATCTGAGGAGAGGTAAGAGGACAAAAAATAGTTGCCAATAATTTATTTAGTGACAAGGGTGTGATAAATTTAGGGAGGAGTTAAAAAAAAAACTAGTCTGTATTAAAATAAAATATAATGTTCCATTTGAAACTATATTTCAATATATGTTACCTTAATAAATTTGTTAAGTTGTCTAAAGTTAGAAAGTGGCAGAATAATTTTGCCTGTAAAAATGTATTTCGTATGTTAGCTTAATGAACTATCAGTGAGTTTAAACAACATGAAAGGAATAAGTAAGGGCAATACTCCAGAAATGAGTCAATCTCAAATATTCTGAGTAAATCTTTCACATAGATGAACTTTTATCAGAATCAGCAGGTGACCTGATAGCAGCCTTTCATTATCTAAAGGGGAGCTACAGGAAAGAAGGGGACAGACTCTTTAGAAGTGTCTGTGGTAATAGAACAAGGGGAACTGGTTTCAGACTTAAGAAGCAAGATTTAGATTGGACATAGGGAAGTCTTTTTTAAGTGAGAGTGGTGAGTTACAGGAACAGTTTACCCAGGGAGCTCGTGGATGGCCCCGTCCCTGGAGATGTTCAAGGTTAGACTGAAGTGGTCTCTCAGCAACCTGATCTAGCTGTAGGTGTCCCTGTTCACTGCAGGGGAGTTGGACTAGATGACCTTTAATGGTCCCTTCCAACTCTAAGAATTCTATCATAGATCTATTTTTATATGTGTGTATATTTATATATAAAACAAAGTAGTTTGTGCATAGTACACTTTAAAAGCATGGCTTAAAGGCATTAGAGCACACACATTCTAAAGGTAGGTTTTAAACTCTGGCATGAATCCATAAAACAAAGCCTCACCTACAAGTACTTAAGATATTTGCATAGCTATTCACTTTGGTTCCATCCTTGTAAAAGCTGAGCAGCGTATTAAGAGAAGATGGCCTTAGTGAGTTTTGCATCTATTTAATCACAACATGCTGGAAGTATGTTATTCCTGTGTTGCTTTAGACTTGTGAATTCAAAATAAAAGAATGAGGTTTTGCCTTTGCCTTAGTACTAAAAAGTATATATATATTATTTTCAAAGTATCCTTTTCTTTGAGTTCCTGTGTTAGGAAGTTGAGTTTCTAGCTACTTTTCTACTGGAAGACTTCAGAAGAGGATTGAAATACTCTCATCTTTGTCGTAGTACACTGATCTCTTCTTGCATCATGTCATGCTTTTTCCCTTGGCATCCAGAGTTAGTAATGATCAGGAATGCATTTTAGATAGTTGCAATGTTGCTGTCTAAACTTAAGACTGTTAAATGGCTTTTTTTTTCTCATCAAAATGGTATTTTTTGTTGAAGTATCATGTATATTGATTCAAACTGGGATAGCACTTTTTTAAAAAAAATCCTAAACTAAGTGCAAAATGGCTCAAGTTTTAAGTTTTAAAATTAAGTGAGGTAACTCTGTGGGCATACACAACACTTTAACCTCATATCCTATGTCTTAGATGATAATTACGCAGGCAAATCTGGAAATGTAATGTTTTTGGCAGCCTCAGGCTTCCCTTTGCAGTGTATTCATTGTGCCCAGAATGGACTTTCAGCTGAACATCTCTCGCCTTCAGTCAAGGAGCCTTTCTTTCACAAAGCATTTGTTATCCAGCTGCTAGGGCCTATAGTTTTAGACACTGGTTCTTTCTTCAGCTCTGGGGAAGGTGTTTAATTATACATAATTTCATGTAGAGGAAGTAGCCTGGGAATTCTACAAAGCCTACTTTGTAGGCTCTCTTTGTGGAAAGACAACATGTTATTCTTCGCATTGTGTTTTCTTCCTGAAGACCTCTTTCCATCTCAGAGAAAAAACAGAATGCTATTTGGGGATACAAGACATTAGAAACAAGGCATACTTTTTGAAACCAGAACGATTAAGTTTTGGAGCATTTTAAAACCAATGGGAGGTGACTTAAAAAAGGACAGGAGATAATTCTATATAGTCTGTGACCTATTGGAGGTCAGGCTGACTGTGGTAACAATCCCTTCTATCAGCTGAACGGGAAAAAAAACCAAACACAACAGCAAGATGTGCAAGTTGGGAATCTTAGCAGACTGTTACCTTTTAGAAACAAGGCCATGCAATTATGATCCTTTCTATAAAAAAGCCTAATCATCAACAAGCTGCTATGATCTGTAGACGACAGTAGATGGCGCAAAGGTGTAAGGAAACATCTTGGGTTTTCTTTCAGGTTAGAGATTCTCTGAGACTAAATAATTTTAGGGTGAGCATTTCAAGAGCAAAAGATTCTAATAGGTTGTCTCATATTTGCTAACTCAAAATCCACCAAGGACTGTGTGTGGGAAGAAATGAAAGAAGCGCAGTCTATGCTGGTGCCACGCACAGCAGCACTGAAGTGAGTTGTCTTCAAATGCAGTCTGCTAAAATGCTTTGCTTACAGTCCATTTCCTCGTAGATCTTTGTAGTTTTTTTCCAGTGTTATTTTTTTTTATCTGTTGTGTCCATCAAGTTTGCACTTTTGCCACTTTACTCTGGGATGAAGTAAAGCCATCAGAAGAGCCTTCCAGAATAATCAGTAAATCACCATGCAGTACTACCTCACACCCGGGCTATAGAAAAGACCATTCTTAGGACCATTGTTTCTTATTTCCCCTCTATCTTTATTCCAGGCTCAGTACTTTGGGTGTTCTTGTCATTATCCTGTTCAAGGTAGGCTGGTCTCTTTCTGTCTCTCTCTATTCATTCTGGATCTGAAAAACTTTTCCAAATAAAAAGTGTGTGTGAACATTTTACTGGAGCAAGTGACTCCTTATGAAAACCGATGTCTATCCAGTGTTTGGCAACATAATCTCTTCTGAAAGGTTTCAGAGCAGTGTGGTATTGCCTTGCTTTTGTAGGATGTGGCAGTTGGCATTCCAGCTCAAGTGGAACCAACATGGCACTATCATCATGGAGCTGTGGGTAAAACAGCTCAAGTGAAAAGTAAGAGATTATTTTTATGCTGGAGGTAAAAAAATTAGAAATTTTCTGCTGTAAGAGAAAATACTGTCTCCAAATTGATACTATCACTATTTTTTGTGCTCTGTAATCTCTTAGAATTATATAATGGCTTGGGCTGGAAGGGACCTCCAATATCATCTAGTTTCAACCCCCTGCTTACAGGCAGTGATACCTCCCATAACAAGCAGGTTGCTCAAAGCCCCAGCCAGCCTGGCCTTGAATACTTCCAGGGAGGGGACATCCACAACCTCTCTGGTCAACCTGTTTCGTTATCTCACCACCCTCTCAGTCACAAATTTTCTCCTAATATCTAGTCTAAATCTACCTGCTTCCAATTTAAAGCCATTTCCCCTCATACTGAAGACTTATGCTTGAAGAATGTCCCAGCATTTTCCTACTCACTGACCCCTGCTAGTTTTCCTGTGGTAAGGCACAGTCTACTTAAATATTTGAATAATTTTAGGTATGATTCAGCTGAGTCCTGTGCAGTTTTGGAGTTCAGTGGTGCCCACTTTTCAGCTGGGACAGAGCTATTTTCATTCATGGTGTTTGTTACGATGCTATGTTATGGCTTTAGGAGAAAAACAATACTGATAACACACTGATGTTTTGGCTCTTGCTGAGCAGTGCTGTAGAGAGCCAAGGATATTTCATTTCTTCAGCTTCTTATACTGTGCAGCCTGCAAGGGACTGGGGGAGGGCACAAGGATCTGGGAGAGCACAGAACCAGGACAGCTGACCTAAACTGGCCAAAGGGATGTTCATAATATATGACTGTATGTGGAAAAAAAAGGGGAGCTGGCCAGGGTGGGTGATGCTGCTCAGGCTCTGGCTTGGCATCATTTGTTGGTGGTGAAAAATTGCTTTGTGAACACTTTTTCGTCTATATATATGTGTGTGTGTGATTCTATCATTTAATTATAGTACAATTTTAAAATGAATATTAACACAACTTTAAAATGAATATTAAAAATTAATATGCACAGATTGTTAGGTATGACAATGAATTAGGTATGAATTGACTTCTTCCTTGTTAAAAACAAACACCAAGTAGCCAGATATTCAGTTTGCCATAAAACTGGGAAGACCAAGAATTTTAAAACAAAACAGAGAGAAAACCATGTAGCTAATCAGATATGCTTTTTTATATATTTTTTTTCTCCTTCCCTGCCCTTACAAGTGAAGAAGAAAAGCCTTGGTAGTATAATGCTGTGATTATGAATTTGGGCACCTAAAGGGGTTGAGGGAAGAATAGGAGAGTCCAACAATAAAAATAGTAAACTAACTCTCATTATATGACATTTGCATAAGTGAAGAATGTTACATAGTACAAAAAATGAGAGATCCACATGTTTTTCATACACATTTCACAGAGGTTTTCCACTGTACTTTGGTCTTTTCAAAAATCTTTTTTGCTGGGGTTCTTCATTTAATAGTTCCAGTACCTGAGGATCAGGTCCTCGTTTTCAGGTCTAATGCCAGACCTCTTGGCTTGATAACTGTCTTCCAAAATGAATGATAAATGAGGTAACTAATAACAGTGGTTTTAGGGTTTTTCCCGTTACCACGTGGAGAGGAAATGTTGAGTGTGCTCATTATGAAAAAAACCCACAACAGTTCTCTTAAAGCACGATGCATGTCTGAACATCAAAATAACAGCCCACAGAGATTTGGCTGGTGTCTGTAGATGAAGTTGAATTAAAAAAAATAAAAGGCTTTGTATTCCGGGCTTGAATGGGAGCTTTGAGATATAAAAGGCAGGAGCTGGCAGATAATACAAATGTAAAAGTCAGTCTTAGATCTTTGAGAGACACTTAGTGGTTGGCAATGTGTACTGAAATACTCAGATAAGAATACGGAACATACAAACATGTCACTGGAAATCTGTCTTACTGTTTCCATTTTGAGTGGTTGTTTTTAAAAATATTTTTTACATTGGAAGTTCCTGCTCTTCCAGAGTACCACAGTGCTGCATGTGAACCTGCTTTAGCTAGGCTTGTCTGAAGAGAGAAGGACTAGGTACAGTTCTCCACCAGTGGCAGCAGCAGATGCAGAAATGTGGTGTTAGCTTTCTACAGCTTTTATTTTATTTTTTATTTTATTTTTATTTTGTTTTACTTTGTTTTATTTTGTTTTATTATGTTAATGATGGGTCAGTTTTTAAAGTCAAAGTGCCAGAAACATTCTCCAACCTCATAGTATTCCCTATGAAAAATGGGGGCAAATAGATCTGCTTTTTCAAAACTCATATGCGGTCCGTAGCCTTTCTTTTTTCTTTTTGTTTTTTCTTTCAGGTGTTCATAGTACAGCTGATGAGAATTTTTTCCTGTAAGTCAACGCCCATTATTTAAGAATGGTTCGTGATGTGAGATTTTACTTCTGAATGGGTAGCAACTCTGCCCAGAATTACCAGTAGGCAGAGCTCTTTTGCTCCTGCCTGCTTCCATGCTCTGTAGTGGTCTGTACTTTTATAATGGCAAACGATGAAGTTTTTACTCCTCATCCCATTAGTGTACTTGATCTCATCTACATATACAAGTAAAACAATAGCAGGCTGGAGGCTGCTACTGTTTCAATTCTGGTAATTTTGTATCATTTATGCAACAGGTAAAATAATAACTAATGGTGCTATTTATTGTAGGGAAAATCTTTTTTATTATCTTATGTTTCTGAGTATCAAGAAGAAAATGCAACTTGGCAAAAATCCTGTGGATTATACTACACCTGTTAAAGCCCTAACTAGGGCAAGTCTTGAGTGCTGGCTACAGTAATGAGTACCTAATCATAATGGCCATATTAAGCAGGGAAGAAGCTATTTTACTAACCGTTTTTCTCATACTCAAAAGCAGTAAGATTCGCTTTTGCACAAATTCTCATAGAAATATAGCCTTTGGCAACAAGTCAGATTCGTAGCCTGGAAGTCTTAGAGGTGATTGACAGTATTGACATGGTTCATTCTCCATAAAATAATATGAAACCATACTCACAGACCCTACAAGTACATTCATCAATGTGTCTGGCTAAAGTCCTTTATTTTTGAGTATAATTGTCAGCTAAGCAAACAGAACCATGAAATAAAAGCTGAAAATCAATTGTTTTACAAACGGCAACCTGAGAAAGTGCTTAACTATGCACTTTAAAGAAACATTGCCCAATGTAACATATACTGAAGTTCTAGACAGACATGTTTTAGATTAGATATTGAGTTTGTCTATTTTATGATAAATATTGACTCTGGCCAGAGTCCTGTGACAAGAGTCCAAGTTAAAATGAAGTCTTTAAAGAGTATGAGATCACAGTGTCCCATCCTAGAACAGGTCAAAGATACATTTAACTCTGTGCTAGGTACAGAAGTTGACAAAAGAATATAAGAAGAGGGAATATCCAATGTATAAAAATAATTCCTCAAAAGAGTTCTCATGTCCCCAACATCTTGAATCTGGAAGTACTTGTGTTTAACAGTCCCCTGGTAATTTCTCTTGCATAAAGCTTGTTTCTGTCCCCTGAAAGCTCCTCAGCTTTCAGCACCACAGCATCATACAGCAGGGATTTGCTTGAGCAGGTTAAATACTTTTAAGAGGAAGCTGGAATTAAGCTACTCTTGCATCTAGCAAGGAGCATCCTCCTTGGTGTAACTGCTGGAACAGTAGAATTATTAGCTCACTATTTTAAAAGTTATTTACATGCTATTTTTTACACAAAGTAAACGTTTTCTTTTACCTTTGGGATCAAAGTACTGCTGATGTCCTTAGCCCATCCTTGTATGTCAAACCTGCCAGTATGCTTCCATGCCTTGTTTTGACCCTAACTGGCAATAAAATATTGACTAGTTGTTCTTGCTCATTTTATTTTTCATGGAAAAGAACATGTCTCAAAGAGCACAGATGTACACTCTTCTTAGAGCTCACTGATCTGGTTTCTCCATCACAATGAGCCCATTGGTCTGACCATCAGTGACACTGCAAAGTATGTCCAGGCTATCTGCCATCAAATGAAGTTGCTCTCAGATTGGCGGAGCTAATCCCAATTCTGAGAAGCTCTTGCAGTTCATCCAGTTCAGCTGGGTAGTGAAAGTGTACTTTTGGGAAAAATGGATTTTGTAAGAAATCTCTCACTACTCACCATAGCTTTTGGCTATCTAAGGGTATACACTCATTATTTTCAAATGTGAAAGCAATACTGACATTTAGTAATAGCATGTTTGAGGATAATCACAGAATATTCTGAGTTGGAAAGGACCTGCAAAGATCACCTTCTTGCTGTTGTACAGAGCTTCTAATCTATGAAGAAGTCTGAGGCAACCATGAGGCATTTCGTGGTGTTCTCTTACATAAAGGTGAATTTTCCAGTCATTTTAAAGACACTATTCTCAGCATTCCTGTCAAAGACAAGGGAGGAGAAATTTAATTTTTGTTTCATAAGTATTAGCTGCATATTCACAACGATGAAAAATCCAATAGAATTTATAACTTTAAGAGTTAGTTCACAACTGTCTTGCAGCTGGCTTAGCACACAGCATTCTGGACACCTTTGCTCTTTTGAAATTCTGTGCATCAGATTCACCACTCAGCTAACCTGAGATAGAGAGAACCAGAGAGCTGGAGATGGGACAGCGATTCCTTTCGTCCTCTGCAGCTAAGAGGAAATGGGATCTCATCCTACTGTAGCAACAATAGATACTATATCAGGCATGTCCAACTTGTGGCCCATGGGCCACGTGCAGCCCGGCACAGCTGGCAATGTGGCCCAGCTGCTGTACCATGCCATCTAACTCTGCTGTTGCTGCCACCCTGCCCATGAAGCATACCCACCACTCAGCAGCAGCCAAATTCTGGTGTGCTGTTATCACTGTCTCAGCTACAAACAGGGCATGGGGAGAGCATAGTGCAGTGCTGAGTCAAGTTATAGCAAATAATTGTATGCATTTGTTGGATAAACAGTGTTCTGTGAACAGCAAAACGTATGCAGCTGTGCTTTTCATTTTGATAAAGGAATTTGAAAACAGGTTTCAAGATTGCCAAAAAATTGTCTTTTTTTTAATTTTTGTATATTTGCAACTCAATTTTCAGTCAACATAAATATATGACCTGTGAATTTTCAGGTGGAGTATTTAGAGCTGCAATCAGACATTCAACTCACAATTCTGATCTTGTCTTTACTTTTTTGTAAGCTGTATCTTAGCAGAGAGAAATATCCCCCACTTCACAGTTCTGCCTCATACACGTCACCGCTTTTTGGCAGAACATACATTTTTGAACAAATATTTTCATGGATGAAGTACAGGAGGAGTAACATTTCATCAAAAATTCCTGATGGAACACGTTGGAAACTCAGTAAGAATTGCAGCCACTGCAAACCAGAGCAATGTGTTAGCTTGACAGAAACAGAGTCACATGTCCCTCTAATTCTGTGGTTTTGTTGCTTTTTTTTCTTTAATAAAAATATTAAATATTAAAATAAGTTCTGTTACTTATATACTTTAACAATATTGTATATTTTATGAGGCCTGCTATTTTATTACGTTGGCCCATGGTGTCAAAGGCGGGTGTTGGTGGTATGACAGTAGAGGCTGAACCTTCCCACCCATATCCCATTACTTATTGTTGCCGTGTGACAGATGGCAGCAGGGGGGCAGTCTGACAAAACAGTGTCTGGCATGGAAGTGCTGATGTAAGAAAGGTGTGTCATTAAATTACTCCATGCAGAAAAAATGGCACCCACTGACATTCAGTGACGCTTGTGAATGCTTATGGAAACTGGTCAGTGGATGTGAGCACAATGAGGTGATCGGTGGCGCATTTCAGCAGCAATGACAATGACAATGGGTAGCTTTTGCTAGTGCAGACTTTTGTGAGCACAGCATGGTGGCTCTTGTTCATCAGTGGTAAAAATGGTGGTGACTGTTGAAAACTACTGCTCTGTAGCTGAGATTCAGTTCTATCAAATAGTGTTATTGTGCTCTTTGTATCAGTTGTACTTTCCATGGAAGTGAATAGGAGGCATTACTTTCAGAACAACATTGTGTATGAGGCCCAAGACAATTCCTGTTCACTCAGTGTGACTCAGGCAAACCAAAATGTTGGACATGCATGTACCCATGTGCTATGACATCTGCAAGCCTTTTTCTCCAAATTGTCATTGCTGTCTTATACTGAAGTAAATCTAGAGATACAGACTTTATGGCAGGAAAAACTAGCTAGAGTTCCTGAAATGCAGGTACTGTTCAACTCGTGTATTAAGGTGACCAAAAAAGTAGGCTAGTCAACTTTATTTCTCCCATGTCACAACCCAGGAGTTAGTCTGTGGCCCCTCACTCATCTATGCCCCAAGCCTGGGACCAACAGCTGGGTAAGTGAGGCAGAAAGCTGATGATACTCACCTCACCAGGTGACTCTGATTTGGATTGCTGTTCCATGATATTTCAATGAAAAGTCAATATTGCAGACAAGTGTAATAGTATTCAGACTACACTTGTTGTAACAGTGTTTACAGTGAGTAGCAGATTTTAATGCTAAACATAATACTAAACAGTTTGTTCATTTTCTGGACAGTATATTAATTACATTCAGAAGAATCTAATGGCTGTGCTTCATTACATTCCCTGTTGAAGAAATATTCCATTTCCTCTGTTACTGTCAAGTTCTCTTGCATGTCTCTAGGAGGCTAAGAGGCATTTGATGCCTGGAAACCATTATAAAGACTATCAATTTGAACCACTTCTTAGTGGAATGTTGTCAGCCATAATTCTCATCCAAGTATGATTCAAATCTATCAGTAGATTTCCCCTCCCCTCCCCTCCCCTCCCCTCCCCTCCCCTCCCCTCCCCTCCCCTCCCCTCCCCTCCTCTCCTCTCCTCTCCCCTCCTCTCCCCTCCCCTCCCCTCCTCTCCTCTCCTCTCCCCTCCTCTCCTCTCCTCTCCCCTCCTCTCCTCTCCTCTCCCCTCCTCTCCTCTCCTCTCCCCTCCTCTCCTCTCCTCTCCCCTCCTCTCCTCTCCTCTCCCCTCCTCTCCTCTCCTCTCCCCTCCTCTCCTCTCCTCTCCCCTCCTCTCCTCTCCTCTCCCCTCCTCTCCTCTCCTCTCCCCTCCTCTCCTCTCCTCTCCCCTCCTCTCCTCTCCTCTCCCCTCCTCTCCTCTCCTCTCCCCTCCTCTCCTCTCCTCTCCCCTCCCCCCCCCTCCTCTCCTCTCCCCTCCTCTCCTCTCCTCTCCTCTCCTCTCCTCTCCTCTCCTCTCCTCTCCTCTCCTCTCCTCTCCTCTCCTCTCCTCTCCTCTCCTCTCCTCTCCTCTCCTCTCCTCTCCTCTCCTCTCCTCTCCTCTCCTCTCCTCTCCTCTCCTCTCCTCTCCTCTCCTCTCCTCTCCTCTCCTCTCCTCTCCTCTCCTCTCCTCTCCTCTCCTCTCCTCTCCTCTCCTCTCCTCTCCTCTCCTCTCCTCTCCTCTCCTCTCCTCTCCTCTCCTCTCCTCTCCTCTCCTCTCCTCTCCTCTCCTCTCCTCTCCTCTCCTCTCCTCCCCGAACAGTTAAAATATGCTATTAAGATGAAGAATTATCTCTGTGAACATATAAAATATTGACTTCATGTTTAAGTCCCAAACTGCATACTTTCAGCTCCCATAGGGATATATATATATACTTATGTCTCATATGCTCCACTGAGCATATATATATATATTTTAAGAATGTGGCAGCGCTATTATTTTGTGTGCATCTGCGTATCCTTTTTCAAGATACATCCTTAATCAGTTCTTCTCAACATCTGTTACATTTGCGTTATACATTCAGCCTCATTTGTATTGATGCTTTACACATTATATGACATAATTACTTCTATACTAAAGACCCCAGAAGTCTAACTGTTCCAGAGATGTGGACCATAGTGGGATTAATGAAACATTTGCGGGAAACAGGACATTTAGCACATTAGCAAAAATCAGAAAATCCTCCAAAACATCGTGGAATGCTTTGAAAGGCTTTAACATTCTTCTTTGGCCCCACTTGCCCATTTCTTCCCCTTCCTCTTTTACTTTTAAGGTCAGGTTATACTGATACATGATGATGCAACAAGTTACTTTTTGACCAACACTGTGATTTGAGTCATTTCCCTTCTCTCCCACTTCTACACATTCATGTGGTAACAAAGTTCTAGTTAATGTTCTCCTGGTTTTTTTTTTAAGTTTATTTCACCAATATTTGTGGAGAAGATCAGACAAAACAAACAAAATAAGTCTCTTTTGGTGATGGTCTGAGAAGGCTGTTAACATACAGCTTATGTGTTTAGATAGTACAAGAAGACTGACACACTCTAGACAGTGTGTCATGCAATTCTCTGTATTTGCTGGCACGTTCTTTCTCATTATTTAGTGGAGTATTAACAGGAGGGAGAGGGCAGGTTAAATTTTACATCTGTACTCTGACAAGTAACCAGTGCATTAATAGGGATGATGACAGATGTAGAAAATTACTTATTTCCTACCTTGTTCCAGAAAGGGGATTAAGAGACTGGAAATTCCTCAGAGACAACAAAGCTGAGGCTGAAAAAAAAGCTGTAAAATATTAGAGAGGGCACACAGGAAAGAGAGAGCTGGGAATTAATTTACAGACTAGCGATGGTCATCTAACTTGACGGTGGTACCAGCTTTGTTCTGGTCAGGGGAGGTGTCATGAAAAATACTTTACAGTTCAGGAGGAAAGCAAAAGATGAAAGAGGATCATAGATAATTTTACAGAGGATCATGCCCCAGCTCAAACAGCTTTTAAAACAGTGGAGAATATGAACCTGGATCCTGTACTGAGGATTTTATTTTCTCTCTCTGTCAATGTTACATATATTTTTAGAGTACCATAATGAATGGATCAAGATGTGTATTAGATTACTTTGGAAAGCTGATTTATTGAAGCTTTTTCCAGATTCTTAATGAGATATATATGCAGATCACAGAAATAGTTGTGTGAACCTATCTTTTCTCATAAACCTTCTGAGGGCACAATCTCTAAATTCTGAGAGTATGTTTGGGATTGTTTTGTTGTTTTGTTTAACTGGGAATGGCTCTTCTTAAGCAGATCAGCTCATCAGGTAATTGACAGCACGCAGTGTCCTGTAGCTATCGCGGCAAAGTCACCAGCCTCTTTCTTCAAAGGTCCACAACCAGGAAAGACCACGTCTGATAAGTATGGGAAGTCAGAAAACTTTAGAGGCACACTGATGGCTTGAGCAACAAACACCATTAATCTGGAGATTACCAAACCCATTAATCTGTTTTTAATCTCCATATTTTTAAATCTGCTTCTTTGAAACTTTAAAGCAACTGATGTTTTCCATCAGTCTCCTGATTCAGCATTTGGCAAGATCAGAGGGTCTTTCTTATGCAACACATACAGTGCAAAGTTCATTCCTCCTCTCTCAGCTACAGTGTCATGGCTGGTGGCTATATCAAAAGCTCACATTACTAAATCTTAAGCCTGATTTATTTTTTATGCCAAGAAATTCAATTCTGCTCAAAATCCCCCCACATGACTTATTTCTTCTAATTAGTTTTCCTTCAGTAACACTGTTTTTCTGGTTACTAAGGATAATGCATGTCTCCAGGGAAAAATTGGCCTAACTGCTTTCTCTGGCAAAAATACATTGGAGATCCAAAGGATTCTTTCTTTCAAAATTTCTCCAGACGATTCTTCAGGGAGTGACTGATCAGTGTTTCTATCATGGAAACCCTATTCCAACAATGCTATTGGTTTGAGTGGATGAATATTTTTTTATACCCTTTTTTTTCCTTCCATAGGAAATGCCTACTCTCCCAACTAGCCAGAAAGTGAATATCACAGTTAAACACATTTCCTTAGTATTAGTTCATGGTAATCTCATGACACGGGAAAGAAAAAAAAAATAAGACCAGCTGCTAATGCATTCACTAATATAATGAACATTTTCTCTCCAAATCTTAATACATTTAGTACCATTTCTGTGGGGAAAAAAAAAAGATTAATGTAAGAAAACATATCAGAGTTAATACTGAAAAGAGCAGAACAGATATAAAGAATATGCTTGTGCCATTGAAACTGAAGTCTGTAACTCATGTCCTTCTTGAATTTTGATGCACTTTGTTTATGAACTCTGTGCTGTAACTAGATGCATATTTTTTCCTGTTTTACTCATTCAATTATGACCAATTTCTGTTGATACTGAGAATTTCAAATGACTTCAGGTCTTCGTCTGGAGTTACGTGTGTTTTTTACAATTTCAGAAAGAGCAGTAAATTATTGCTTACAGCGTCCCACCCCCCTCCCCGCCCCCTCCACAAAGAAAATAAAAAGAAAAGAAAAAGCCCTGTAATGTGGCAACCAGTGTCTGACTGTGTAGCATTTCACATTGTGACAGAGACTGTGTGTGAGAGAGGATGGAAAAATCTAGGAAGAAATTTATTGATGTGATAGATAAGGCAATAGTTGCTGGTAATAAAATGGATCGTGATGAACTGCTTTTTTCTTACAAGGGGGTTCTCTACCCTGTTGCTTTTTGCAGTCTTGAAGTGTTCAAAGCCATGGAGTCCTTTGAAGCCAGAAGTGATGATGTCATTTTGGCAGGATACCCTAAATCTGGTGAATATTGTTTGCTTTCTTCATAAATTAATTTATGTAATGACAAATAAGTGGATTGTATTTACAATTATGAGGACATTATATAAGAAGTTTTGCAAGTGACTGAGAAAATTATCTGCTTTTCTTAGCTATAGCATGATACATTTTTGTTTTCTTTAATTTTTATAGTTATGAATGTAAATGTACAAATTAGAAAGAATAAAAACCCAATTCTCAAGCCTGAGATAAATAGATATCTTGATATTGCAGGGTCTGCTCTTGCAGTTATGTAATATCTTAGCTAATAACTGTGTTTTTCTTCATATAGTGGACTTACTGGTACCTTCACATGCTAAGTTGTATATATATATATATATATATATATATACATACATATATTTATTCTTTTAAATTTTCATATACATGTCAAGAATTTCTGAAATCCATTGTTATATAAAAATATATTTTTGTAAACACCTGAATTGGTCACACTGATCTTTATTGGGATATCAAGAGATCTTTGATGGGGTTGCTGCTTCTGCCTGAAAGTACCCTACCCAGGTTCTTGGCAGTGTCACACATCCATTTTTATATAGTCATTTTTGTCCTTCAGCAATAGAATTCACAGTGTCTTACAGAAGATAGTCATAGTTTACAGGTTAGTAAAGATTTTGTACTTTTTTAAAGTATATTTTCGTTTTGAAGAGATGATATACTTCAAAATGCACTTATTACGACTGTAATGACAAAGATGTAGGAACCATTGTCCACAGGACTGGAAATTGTTAACTAATTATACAAGTTCTCTACTTAATGTTATGAATAAGAATAAAATAAATATATATATGAAATAATGCAGGGTGGATTTTTTTTGATAAAACACTCTGTATTGGTAAAGAGGATGAGCATACACAGTACAGTTTCAGATCTGGTACTGCACATGTGCTGAAGTTCTGTGACCCATCCTTCTGCCCAAGATAAAACTGTACAGCACATCAGGAAACATATATATGAGGGACTGGGTTTTGAGGTACAGGTTTACACCCCTACCAGCTCCTATATTTGTTACTTGAATCAACAGTTCTTCTCCTTTCATACTTATTTTACAATATATACTTCATGATGTACTTAGCCACTTAAGTTGGAGAAAGAAATGTATTGTTACGTAACAACAAAGGCAGGGCCCTTAAGGATGGCTGTCCACATAGTCAGCTGTCACATTAAAAAAGACCAGACAATTAATGAGAAGGTACCAGCTACCTCTTGGCTGTCCTGGCAAATTCATTTCTGTTTGTTCTGTTTTGTTTTGTTTTGTTTGTTTTGTTTTGTTTTTCCTCAAGGCTTTATATGCAATTCTGTATTTTCTCCCCTTGCAGGTACAAACTGGGTAGGCCAGATCTTAAGTGATCTGGTTGCCACATTTGAAGCAAAAAGTCTTGGTGAAGGAAAAAGTATTAATGATGAAGAGCTAGAAGAATTTCCGTATCTTGAAATTGGAGATACTGAGAAATATGAGGTGGGCACAGACTAATTATTAAAGATGTGAGAATGTAGTTCTTCAAGCACTGAATATATTGCTTGTGAAATACTCTACTCTTTGATGTGAACTATCCCATTTATATGTAGGATGCATCTGACCAGTCTGAATCTCACCTGCACAGCCAAATGCTGAAGGATAAATAGTCAGTCTAGAGGGCTTGAGAGGAGCACATACTCATTAGAAATACAATCACTACCAAAATTCAGTGTAGCATTTTCTGTACTTAAGAAGAGTTTCATGAAAAGTTAAATCTTGAAATAATGAGCTTTGTCTCTTCTAGCTCTTCTTTATTAATTCTCTCTTCTTAGGATCCTTCAGCTCTATCATGTCTCCAGCTAGATTCTGTGTATTATCTTTAGGTTTTATACCTTGTCTAACAGAACATATTAAATTTCTTAACACTAAAGAGAATGAGCAATGGACAATCTTTCATCCTCATAGTCTTTTGTAACTTACTGCTGAGAGAAGTCCACTAAAATCCCAGGATAACAATCATAAAGCGTAAGTGCTTCTGATCTGCCGAAAACTGATGACAAATTTAGTAATATTTTATTACAGGCCAATGGAGAAGAATTCTTGTAATAATACCATTGTCTATTTTCCTCCTTTCAATTATTAATGTAGCGAATGAAGAAAATACCCTCTCGAAGAGTTATACTTACTCATCTTGCTCCTGGCAATCTTCCAAAGTCTATTTTCAAAAATAAAGCCAAGGTGAGTCCTGATTTGAATGTCATGTAAGGAAACACACAAGTAGATGTCTTTGAAAGCCAATTTAGTACATTTCTGCCAAATTTTAAGAGGATTTTTGTACCTAGGTAGTATGCTGCCTTTTTTTAAGTGACTAGTAACTGCCGTTCACCTCAGTAAATCTCAGTTCATACTTACTGATATCTTTGTGTCAGTCTCAGCAAGGCAAACATGGTGTAAAACAAACCTTCCAGCAGTAAAACATTATATTTATAAAAATGTCCTATGAGTGGCTTTCTACAATGTTGTCACAGGTGCTAAGTTTCAGAAAGAATTTGTATTTGTGTGTATGCATCTAAATGGTCAATACTATTTGTATTCTGCATGATTAATTTGATTAATCTGGAAAATATATTCTAATAACTATATAAATAACCTTCACAAGGTACTGAAGTGAAATACTTCTCTTTCTGGATTTAGAAAAAAAAGTTACTTCTGCATGTAGTAGATGACATACTAGAAATTGCTCAACTTGAAAATCTGAAGATTATTATGTTTTTTCAGGTTACGGTTTGTTATTTTCTCCTGTAGAAATAAAATATTTCAATTTTTTAGATATTGCTGCTGATTCGCAACCCGAAAGATGTTGCTACATCATTTTTCCATTTTTCCAATGCCTTGTCTGCTATACCCTCCTATGAGACCTGGGATGATTTCTTCGTAGCTTTCATGACAGAGAAAAGTACAGTATATTCTTCTATGTTACTTATTCTATTCTTTGACTTTGTCTAAAAATTTTGCATTTTGTAAATCAGATTCATTAGGATTTTTTGATTTACAGCAAACAAAAAACGAAACAAAACAAAACAAAACACAGGGATTAAAGACAGAAAGTTAGAAAGCTGAAGTAAATTTTACAGTATTTGTCTTACTGACTGAAGTTAGATGTTCATCAGAACTGTTCTTCCATAAACTGCTTTTATTTGCACAAATTGATATTTTCACTGGAAGAAGCAGCTCCTTCTTATCTTCCTCATGGATCCCCTTCACCCCTCCCCTCCAATGTCCATCATCTTGTGCCCACACAGACATTTGAATATCTACATACCAAATTGGACTGGAAAAGTGTTTAGGTCTAAGTGCATTACAAAAAAACAACAAAACAACAGAAAATAAATCTCACTAGTTTAAAATTGCATATATTCTCCAGGTTGCCATGTCACGTGGCCAACAGAAGGAAGAGTTAAACAAGGCTTTAGGATTAATGTTTTAGTATTAAGGGAGTTTCTATGATGGTTTGAGTGTTCAGCAGACACACATCTAACTTGAAATACTGACTAGTTTCACCATATTGACATACAAATTGCATGTCCCCAAGATGTGTTCGTGCAGAGGCAGCTAGGCTGGGCTTCTGTGGACTTTTCCTTGGCTTCTTCGTTTTTATTGCTGTGGATACTGACCATAGCCAGCCTCTGATGCCAGTAATGTACTCCTGCCCCACTGTGGCCCTCAGCTTGTTCAAGCACAACTGTTTGTGAGGATGTGTAGTGGACCAACTACAGAGCTGATCTGGCCTGAAAAAAAGGTCCTACAATACAGGTGGAACAGGAATTGGACCCCATAGTTTTTGTAGAACAACTGGAGGTAGCAGACAGATCCTTCAGAGCCACATTAAGCAGGTAAGAGAACTTACTCTGCTGGCTCAAGACTATGTGTATTGCAAAGCCCCATAAATCCTCGAGAATGGGTTAAACTCTGGCAGAGCCATGATAAATAACGGCCACTGCTTATGGATCAACTTCCAGAGTAAAAATTGAATAATATAAAAAGGACCTTTTCCTATGTTCATTTATTCTTCATCTTAGGATTATTCTATTTCATTTAGTGCCCTGGGGATCCTACTTCAATTACCTTTCTGAATGGAACAAGTATGCTGCTGATGAAAATGTTATGCCAATAACTTATGAAGAACTAAAAGAGGTAAGGTTACCAAGGGTAAGAAATATAGAGTCATAGAATACTCACAGTTGGAAAAGAAAAGACCATCAAGTCCATCTGTTCACCTATCACCAGTATTTCCCCACTAAATCATGTCGCTCACTACAACTTAAACACCTCCAGGGAGAGTGACTCCACCACCTCTACGGACAGCCTGTTCCAACAGCTGACCACTCTTTCTGAGAAGAAATTTTTCCTAACACCCAAACTGAACTTCTGCTGGCACAACTTGAGGCCATTCCCTCTAGCTCTGTTGCTAGTCACACAGGAAAAGAGGCCAACCCACACCTTGCCACAACCTCTTTTCAGGAAACTGTAGAGAGTAATAAGATCTCCCCTGAGCCTTCCTCTTCTCCAAAATGGACAATCCCAGTTCCCTCAGCCACTCCTCGTAAGACTTGTTCTCCAGACCCTTCAAAGCTTTGTTGCCCTTCTCCGGACATGCTCCAGGGCCTTGATGCCTTTCTTGTAGTGAGGGACCCAAAACTGAACACAGTACTCAAGGTGCGGCCTCACTCCCAGAGCTGAGTACAGAGGGATGATCACCTCCTTGCTCCTTTCTTGCAACACTGTTTCTGAAAGAAGCCAGGATGCCATTGGCCTTCTTGGCTCCCTGGGTACACTGCTGGCTTATGTTTAGCTGAGCATCAGCCAACACTCCCGGATACTTCTCCTTCATGCAGCTTTCCAGCCACTCTGTTCCAAGCTCCAAGCCTGTAGTATTGCTGGGGTTTTTGTGGTAAAAGTGCAGCACTTGGCACTTGGTCTTGTTGAATTTCATCCCGTTGGGCTCATCCAATCAATCTAGCCTGTCCAGATCCCTCGGTAGAGCCATCCTATCCCCAGGCAGATGGACCCTTCCTCCCAGCTTGGTGTTGTCTGCAAACTTACTGGGGTTGCACTCAATTCTTTTATCCGCATCATCAAAATAGATATCTAACAGGATGGACCCTAATACTGATCTCCCAGCAAAATCACTTGTGACTGGTCACCAGCTAGATTTAACTCCATTCACCATATTTTACGCTTCCATATTTTACGCTTCAAAGAGTAGATGTTTCTAAACCAACAAAATATTTTATTCACATAGCGTTTAAAACTGCATTACACATGCATGAGTCAGATTCTTGGCTTAGAATATAGCAAGGTGAAATTCCAACTTAAAAGCCTTTGCGTGTGTGTGTCTGTGTTTGTGTGTGAAAATGATTCTTGCTTTCTCTCCAGCTGCAGTATAAGCCCAAGTAACTTTAAATCAAAATCCCCAGTATTTTTTTTTTTTTGAGCTTTCCTATATTCATCAGCGTAAATTTAGCTCAACTGTAAATCATATGCAATTTTCTGTGATATGCAGGAAGACAGATGATGTCTTCTTTGGAACAATAACAAAGAGAATCAGTACATACCACTTCAGTCCTGCTGAACTCTGAAAACTCAAAATATGCAGCCAACTGAGAGATGCTGGGCCTTGAGAGGACCGTGGTAAGAAACCAGTGTAATCTGACTGAATATCACGTGCTATGTTACATTCCTCTTTTCAGAATCAAGCCCTGGGAGTGAAAAATATTGCCTCTTTCTTTGGGATTTCCCTGACTGGGGAAGAGCTTCAAGGCGTTGTAGAGAGGAGCAGTTTCCAAGCCATGAAGAAGAACTCACAGAAGACCCATGGTGCTCTGGGCAGCATGCTCTTTCGCAAAGGTAGGGAGCTTCCGGAGGTACGGAGGCAGAAACATGATGCTCTCAAGACCCTAAGACATTCAGCACTGACTTATTTTTTGCACATATTTTATAAAGTGTTACAAATTACTATCAAGCATTTTATCACTGCTCTGCTTGAGAAGACTAGTAAAGGAGCACTGGTAGAATCCTTAAGGTTGGAAAGACCTCCAAGATTATCAAGTCCCTCTGTTCACCTATCACCAGTATTTCCCCACTAAATCATGTCCCTCACTACAACTTCTACACTTTGCGTAAACACCTCCAGGGAGAGTGACTCCACCACCTCAATGGACAGCCTGTTCCAACAGCTGACCACTCTTTCTGAGAAGAAATTTTTCCTAACACCCAAACTGAACTTCTGCTGGCACAACTTGAGGCCATTCCCTCTAGCTCTGTTGCTAGTTACACAGGAAAAAGAGGCCAACCCACACCTTGCCACAACCTCTTTTCAGGAAACTGTAGAGAGTAATAAGATCTCCCCTGAGCCTTCCTCTTCTCCAGAATGAACAACCCCAGTTCCCTCAGCCACTCCTCGTAAGACTTGTTCTCCAGACCCTTCAAAGCTTTGTTGCCCTTCTCCGGACATGCTCCAGGGCCTTGATGCCTTTCTTGTAGTGAGGGACCCAAAACTGAACACAGTACTCAAGGTGCGGCCTCGCTCCCAGAGCTGAGTACAGAGGGATGATCACCTCCTTGCTCCTTTCTTGCAACACTGTTTCTGAAAGAAGCCAGGATGCCATTGGCCTTCTTGGCTCCCTGGGTACACTGCTGGCTTATGTTCAGCTGAGCATCAGCCAACACTCCCAGATACTTCTCCTTCATGCAGCTTTCCGGCCACTCTGTTCCAAGCTCCAAGCCTGTAGTATTGCTGGGGTTTTTTGAGGTAAAAGTGCAGCACTTGGCACCTGGTCTTGTTGAACTCCATCCCATTGGCCTCATCCAATCAATCTAGCCTGTCCAGATCCCTCGGTAGAGCCATCCTATCCCTAGGCAGATGGACCCTTCCTCCCAGCTTGGTGTCGTCTGCAAACTGGACACCTAGTGAGGCTCTTGCAGCAAGCTTCAGGCATCACAGGGAAAGTAACTGCACAAAATAAATTTTGGAGACTACAGATGACTGACAGGAAGGAATAGTCTTGTTTTTGAATTACTCTCCTTCTCTGGGACAAGACCATAGTGTCTTCAGCCATTACATGCTTACCTGAGGAGGTCTAGCTTTTCACAAGCAGCAAAAACTGTGCCGAACTCAGCCCAAGTAGCTTTAGCATATTTCTGAGGTATGTAGTGTCTTCTGAGTGAGCCACTGTCAATCCCTTGTTCACTCTAATGAGTTAGAGGAAAGCAAAGTACTTGAGAATCAGATACACAGAGAAGGGAAAAAACAGAGGGCTACATCTGAAGTGTAGTGTAGGTGACACAAATATGAGAGGGTTACTGTGCTTGTCAAAATCTTTTACATTAAAGAAGTCACCATATAAAAACACAAGTTGACACGAGAGCAGAAACCCTGTTCTGGTTCCAGATGGATCATTCTTAATCCAACCTTCATGAACTTCCATCTTGTCAGTCTCAGCCATAGCTGACATTGGAGTAAAGAGCTGCAGGGAAATAAGACTTCTTGTTATTTTCTATTTTAGCAGTTTCACAGAACTGTAACTCCAGTGACTTCACAAAATTACACTGGTGAAGAAAGGAATTAAGATTTTTCTTGAAAATATGAATCAGAGAATATACTTCTGTATATATATATAACTAAAAAATATGATTTCTTGTTTTTTAAGAGTTTATTTGCTTCTTTGAAGGTGGTGTAAGTGACTGGAAGAATCTTTTCAATGAAGAGCAGAATGAGAAAATGGACAAAGTATTTGAAGAACGTATAGCAAGAACGAAACTAGGAACAAAATTAAAGTATGAAGTGTACTGCAAAGCCTGAAGGGTAAGAAAACCTTCAGGCTTTAGGTGGTTAGACCAATAGCTTTCCACTGTGCTCTTCAGTCATCTGAATGATATACAATATAAAACTCGATGAGACAATCAAAGCATCTTGGAGTCATTGTAAAAGCCATATTGCAGGAACCTTTACAGTGACAATAACAAATAGTTGGCTTTTGTTTTAAATGTGAGATCTTGCTTTGGCTACATTTATTTGCTGAATATGATGGTAATTAACCATATTCAAGTAAACTTGACAGGATTGTTTCAGTAGCTACAACCTGGAAGGAAATGGCCCTTTTCTCCTTCCAGGTAAACTCAGTCATTCTGGACAATTTACATAATGTTATTTAGCATGTGGAGATCGGGTGACATCTCCACAATTAAGATCACCATCAAAATATGGATCTGACACAGCCTTAATTAATGACGAAGAATATCTTTCCTGTGACTTCAGCACAAACTGGATAAAAGCTAGAAGGAGGAAAATGAAAGGAAAATGAAACCATCATTTTTAAGAACTTTAATAACTCCAAATGTAAAATTTCAAACTGAAATTCAGGTTACAGATTGGTATTAACAGCCAAGATCCAGTGAGAAGCACCATTCTGATGAATAATAATTCTCTTTGTGGAACACAAAATATCCCCAATTAATTTTCTCTCTAATGTCATATAAATTTTCTCTTGCTCCTCTGAAAACAATGTTTCTACCTGCTTAAAAGTTAGTAAAAAGGAAAATCATGGAACCAATGTTTTTTTTCTTTTGTTTGAAAGTACTCCGTAATCTATACACCTATGTGCTTCTTCTAAGAACTGCTGTGGTTTTCCCTGCTACAGAAAACAATACAATAAAAGAGAATATTGGTAGAGAATACAGACCTGAAGATTATTTTTCCTGCAATGAATGCCAGTGGAGTGCTCTTACTACAGAACTATACTTGACATTCTCTTTCAGAATTGCAGAATCATAGAACTGTAGGGGTTATAAGGAACCTCTAGAAATCATGGAGTCCAAGCCCCCTGCCAAAGCAGCTCCCTAGCCCAGGTTGCACAGGTAGGCGTCCAGGTGGGTCTTGAATGTCTCCAGAGACAGAGACTCTACCACCTCTCTGTGCAACCTGTGCCAGTGCTCCATCACTGCACTGTGAAGAAGTTCCCATGCACGTTTGTGCAGAATTTCCTATGCATCAGTTTGTGGCCATTTCCCCTTGTCCTATCATTACACACTGCTGTGAAGAGTCCAGCCTCATCCCTTTGCCTCCCGCTTCTTAGGTATTTATAGACATGGATCAGATCCTCTCTGAGTCTTCTTTTTTCAAGGCTGAACAGACCCAGGTCTCTCAGCCTTTCCTCATAAGAGAGGTGTTCCACGCCCTTTATCATATTTGTAGCCTTCTGTGGGACTCTTTTGAGGAGATCTCTGTCTTCTTTGTACTGGGGAGCCCAGAACTGGACACAGTACTCCAGGTGAGGCCTCACCAGGGGGAGAGCAGAGGGGGAGGATCACCTCCCTCTACCTGCTGACCAAGCTCCTCTTAATGCATGCCAGGATCCCATTGGCCTTCTTGGCCACCAGGGTACACTGCTGTTCATTCTTGATTTAGCAATGGGTCTACATTTAAGCTTTAATTTAAATTAATGCCTATACATTGAAAGAGATTAATTTTAATAACTGAAAATTGTCTGAAAATGCCAAAATACTTTTGAAGTGGCTCTAATAAGCATATGGGATTGTTCCCATTGATGGTGGAAGATATTACAATATTCTGCTCAAGGTCAAACTGCACTTCAGCCAACTGTTGTGTGAAGAGAAAACAAAAGCAAAAGAAGGTTATTTAAGAATAATTTAAATTAAGAAAAAAAAAAGGGGGGATGGTGGGGGTGGGAAGCCAAACAATTTATAGATTCATCACCTAAGAAGAAGTAAAAATTAGAGCTGCAAAAGGAATGAATAAAATGTTCAATGCAATGACTTTTTGCTTTAGTCTTCTAATGACAGCCAACTCTACTCACACAAGTAGTAATGCAAAGTTTTTCAAAGGCACAGGAATGCTAGAAATAATACTTTAAAAATATTCAGATAAAACACAGATTTAAAAGCACAGCATCTGAAAGCCCTGACACAAACCATCTCTAAACAGCTAGAAATTGTCTGTAAGAGTCATAAGAGGTTCCAGATATCTGAAGGAAGACATACATAGTATCTGTGTTTAAAAGAGGAGAAAGAGGAATCAAGTTTGATACATATAAAAATTTAAGTTTAACTCATGGGCAAGTAGTCAGTAAATATCTCTTGACCTAAAAGAATGTACTTAAGAGGCGACCTTATCAAAAGTGAAGTCAGTGTCATGCAGCCTGCTGCTTTAGCAAAGAGAGCTCGAATTAGGATTTCTCTAACTGCTATAAAGTGATTAACTTGTAATCAAAGTTAGATTTATTATTATATCGCTCTTGACCTCTAATGTAATTTCTTATCTCCCCTGAGGTATTTCAGTGGTGGCCTGCTTTAGTGCTGTGCTCCCTTTTGTTTGCAGTCATGACTGTGCTCCCACCTGGTGCTTTATTTTTAAGGAGTTGTCCCATTCAAGGAATGACAACAAGGCCTACTGTGTTCATAGGCCTGAGCAAGACTTACATCAAGTGCAGAAGTTGAGTGCATTCATCACAGATGGTAAGTCACCAGTAGGGCTATAGGATTGAAGTACTGAGAGTAGATTTGGGTTCCTAGAAACAGTGATAAGCATTCAGAACCAGGGCATCAGCAGCAACATTTGCAGGTATATCCACTTGTTTACATGGCTGTTATGAAATTATCTGCAACAGTATGTTCAAGGTCCAGCTGCATGTACTGGATCACTGCAAAGTTGCAAGGACAATTTAAGCAATATCCTTTACTGGAAATTCCCATTTGCATTCAACATTATTTTTACCATCATTTGCTGGTGGACAAATTAGTATGTGTATAATATATGATTTTAATTTTTTTCAATTCTGAATCTGGAGACTGGGGAAGAAAACTGAAAGTACCAGGGGAACAATTCATAAGAACTTGTGGAGGTTCATGTTTCTCCTTATTACTTCTTACATTCTGAAGGGGCACCAGCTAGAATTCAAATAACTACCCCCCAAGTAATTTTACCGAAATATTAAATTATAAACAAGTGTAGAAAGAAATAAACCTGATTTCATACAGGTGAACTTGATTAATGTAAATGTAGAACCTAAGTATTTGAGTTTCATATGAAAATAATCCTCCTGTAAGAAGTGGTGAAGTAAAAGGTCTCAAATGTGATTATTTAATCATGAGAAGTATGATTTAGGTGACATGTGTCCTTAGCTCTGAATGTATCACAGAAAGTGATGATGTTATAATAACTGACTAAAGATAGAGCCAGCACTTGTAAGAAAGTTGCACTCATGAGTGGAGTTAATAGCAAATCAGATTATAACCACTATATACTGGTTATCCTGTTTGCAAATCACATTTTATTGCTCAGCTGTTAAAAATATTTTAAGAACTATTTTACAATTTTTGTAGGTCTTTCCCTCATTTCATTCAATGCTTTGAATACTACCAATATTGCTGTTGCTTCCCTGGTAGCAATGCTTTGTAGAGAACAGATTACTCTTGGTATTTTCAGACATGTCACTATTATTTCTCTCCTGTTCTGTAATTTTGAAAGGAGATAAGAGTTAATCAGTGACGTGTATCTTCATTTCTGAATGAATGCCCTTTCTGATTTCCTAACACACTGTATAAAGTTATTCTGCACTGTGAAAAGACAGCTTGTATCTCTGCTTGAGTATCACAGGGTTATAAGCATGAGCAGAAATAGGGTAAGAGTCGTTGAAGTTGTAGAAAATTGTTTTTCAGAGAATGAAAAGACTTCCCCAGAATATTTGCTGTTTTCCTATGGTGGCATTCTGTGCCCTGCTGCACTTAGCAGCCCAGAAACTTTGGCAGCTCTGAAATCCTTTGAAACCAGGAGCAACGATGTGATTCTAGCAAGCTGTCCTAAAACTGGTGAGTGTTGTTTGCTTGATAAATAGTCAAATGCACAATGCTGTAATCCTGGAGTGTGTGCCACCATTTAACACAGAAATAATAGCTGAGAAAAGCTTATGGTGTCATCGGTTTCCATATGGTCAAGAGATTAAGTTGTAAAGCATCTTTGGAGGTGATCTAGTCTAACCTCCTGTGCAAAGCTGGGGAAAGACCTAGCCTTCAAATTCAGGAGTTAGCTCTATATTCACTATTACCTCCAGTAGAGGAAGACTGTAGTAAGATGTGTTTCATCCACTACAGGTCCCAGTGATTTCAGCAGCTTTAAGCAGGCTCCTCCCCAGATAGTTAAAATCTCTTATACTTCAGTGTGTGACTGCACATTGTCTACAAGTGGTGAAATTACCAGTGTTGGATTGATGCAGAATAATCACATTTCTTAATTTTCTAACTTGCTAATATGATCTTGCTTGACAGTCTTGCTAATACTGTAAAGTATGTTGTATCCTAATTGCTACAAAGGCAATACAGGGACTGGTTTCTAGTAATGAAGGTAGAACTGTTGTTTCCATAGACTGACTGCATTACAGAATATCAGTGATTCCCATGTATCTGACTGAATGGAAAGGCATAAATGCTACTAGGATTCTTGAATTTTTTCCTCTGCCTTTCGCACAGGCATTTGGGATTCCTTTCTGTTTATCCTTAATCACTTCATAGAATATCTTAACAGGTCTGAGAAGAAAACGAAATCTGAAGCTGGTCAGGAGGAGGGAACAGTGTGCTCCCAAAGGCAATGCTGTGGAAGGAGAACAGAAACAGTCAAGAGATGAATCAGTTGACCCTGTGCTGGGAGTAACGCGGCTGTTATTTTCCTAGGAGTATTCTGAGATGACAAAAGAGTGTTAGAACTGGAAGTAGCAATAGAGGTCTGCTTCTGTTACCCCTGAGGGATGGGGTGTGTTTCTGAAGTGAGCAGGGTAGCATACCGCATTTGGCTGACAGTTCTGTTCCTGTTGAATCTTGGCATGTCCTGACTATTACTGCCCATAAGTTGAAAGGATAAGGTGTACTGGTTCACAGTGCACCCAGTTGACAGGACAAAGTGCAGATGTGCAGACCAAAATGAATGTGATATTGGAGTCTTTATTGTTTCAGGAACCAACTGGCTTGAACAAATGGTGAGAGAGATGGAAGCAAAAGATGCAAAATACACAGAAGAAGAAATGAAAGAAAGAAAAAGTGCTCTAAAGAAGCTGCAGATGTTTCCACATATAGAGTTCGGAGATCCTGGAGTACTAGAGGTGAGCAGTTACTGAAAAAATAGTGGCAGTATTCTTTCTACAGGTAGTAATTGCTGAAAAACAATGGCCTTATCTCAGAAGCAATGGACAGCTTTAGAGCAGTAACAAGTGTTAAAGTTGCCCCTGGTCTCCCAGTGCAAATGCTTCAGAGGACCAGCATGTGCTGAGGAAACATGGGGGGATCATGGCCTGGAACCAAGGTAGGTTTAATCAGTAAGATCTTTCTCACAGATATCATACCCTCAGGCCTGTCTCATGTGAAATGGTGCTCTTTGGCAGAGGAGAGCAGAAGCTGACACCATCAGCATATCCCTGGGATTTCCCAAGGGAATAGATCCTTCTCTGGTCTCCCCTATACTTATTACCCATGATTCCAGAGCAAATTACTTCTTCACTGTCCTATTTCTCCCACTTGTTTTAAAGAGGATGAAGAAACTGCCTTCCCAAAGAACTGTACTAACCCAATCACCTCATCTCCTGTCCCCATCTCTTCTCCAAGGGAAGGCTAAGGGGAGTCTTGTCTTTGCATCACATTGCAGAAGAGTTTCCTCCTCAAGTTAGTTTTTCTCTTGTCGGGGTGGGATGTGTTTTTTGCACTTTCACCTAGGCTGGTCAGTGCATTGGTGCATTTCCAGCAACAAAGAGGGAGAGTGCTATGTGTTGAAGCTGTGAATAAAAATACTCTCCCAAAACCAATGGCTCATAATCCCAAAGTCACGACCATCTCCTATTACCACTTTTACAACAGTATGCCAGTGCTGCCCTTCTTTGCCATCTGGGATGATTACTTTGCAGCTTTCATGAATGGCAAATTTACTTTGCCCTGCATCCTCTGGAATTTCTCTCCACCTGAGGGGCATACATAGATCCCTGGGCTTGGGAATCCTCTTCCAACATACTTTCCCAAGACACTCTCAGGACTAGAGGATAGGTTCATGTTATGGCTGAAAAGGGATACACCAGAGAATATGAGTTTCTTTTGTGTCTGATTCAGAATGTAACGACTGTGACAAAGACTGGGCCTGATCTTTCCATTCTTGCAATAAAGCTGGAGGTTCAGTGCTCTCTAGTGGCCATAGCTGGAGGATCCTTCACTGACCTCAACTGAAAGAACAGATGTTACCCAATCCTCATTTCACCATCTAGGTGCCATGCTTAGGTAGCTGTCTAGGCTGACTCAGTTTTGGTAGATGCCCTGTACAAATAGGCCTCTTGTTTCTTTATCTGCAGTGGCTTAGGGGTCCTGCTTTGACCACTTAATGGAATGGAACTGATAGATCGACCATGAGAGGATGAAGTTGATTAGCTATGAAGAACTGAAAGAGGTGTGGCACCTAAGCCAGCTCTCCTTGATGCACACGCTGTGCAACTTTCCTGAAATGTGTAGGGATTATGGGGAAGAAAAAATCATTGAATCAATCCTGTCTGACCCTGTAGAAGAGCAGAGTTTTCTGAGCTACTTATGCCCCTGAGGAGGCCCATGAAAGGCTTGCTTGCATGTGGAAGGAATCACATCTGAATCAGCTGCTTCTGGGAGAGAAGAAAAGGCCTTGAACCCAAGGCCACCATGAGAGGGTTCTCCCTCTGTGAGAGCTTTCAGAATTCCATGGTGACACTGTGGGAGGAAGTCCTCCTCTGCTGGTTTTATAACCTAGTTGTGGAGGCAAAGTCTTTTGAGTTCACCTCTTTGCAATGTTCCTTTATCTAGAACCCAGTACTGGGAATGAAGATGGTCGCTGCTTTCTCTGGATTCTCGCTGAGAGAGGCAGAGTTTTACAGAATTGCCAAGATGACCAATTTTCAGCCTACAAAGGAGAAATTCAAGGAAAACCATGGTAAATTTGGGGACATCCTCTTCAGTGAGGGTAAGTCTTTGCTGGAGCTCTGGCAGCCCAGCCACTTCCCGCTGCTCAAGAGTCTCTGATTTCTGACATGGGCTTGCTTTAGTCCCTTTCCTTCACCATCCCTCTTCACCATCTACCCTACTGCCCCAAATAACTTGCCCCTTCAGAGGAAGGCGTTTGCAAATTAGATCTCTCTTTGTGACAAAAACAGGTTCCTCTTTCTTCAGTGTAAACCCTGCATGAAACCACCTTGGAAATCCACTCTGGCAGTCTGGCACCAATGCTCTCTGTGGCCCGGCTGCATCCTTTATTTCTTATCTTTGCTACTTTGCCTCTTCTTGGCAATCAGGTTTCTCAGGGATAGACATCAGACTTATCCAACCTCATGTGTGCTGTGAGTCTGCCTATACTGTTCTCTCTCAGCAGTAGTCATCTTCAGTCCTTGTTACTTCTTGTCGCACACAGGGGCTGTTGGGAGCTGGAGAGACTTCTTCTCTGAAGCTCAGAATGAAGCGATGAACCAAAAAATTGAAGAATGCACAGGGGGAACAATTCTGGCAACAAAGATTAAATACAGTGTACACTACAAGACCTGAAAATGAGCAGAGGATATGAGCAAGTTGTTTCCCAGAGATGGTCCACCAAGAACAGCCAGTCCCCATGAGAAAAGAGAGAAACCCCTCAGATATTGGCCTTGTATCTCTAAGTGTTTGGGCTGTGATTCTTAGATTTGTGCTGGGCCTGGGGCCTTGCTAGATGTAAACAAATAAGTGTTTGCATTCTTTCAGCAAGCGCCTGACATCCTTCTAGAACAGAGGTTGGAGCACAGGCATTGTAAGATGCAAGGCGGTGTCCTTGTGGCTTCCTCATGGCCTGAAACAGAAAGCACGTGCCACTGGAAGTTTGCCTGTTTTGGGCTGCAGGCAAGAAGATGGTCTAAAGCCATAAGGCTGTGGCCACAGGCAGAAGCCTAAGAGGTGATTCCGTGTGGTACAGGCTCTTTGTCAGCTTGACTTTCAAAACCCACAGGCTCTCTCATGCATTTCAGCTGTGTTGATACTGAAATACCTGGTAGGCCTGAAAACCTTTGCTGCTCAGCAGCACCTCTGCCCTTGCTGCTCAGCATGTCAAAAGGAGTTACCTGCCTTCTCTCACTCAGACATCTCTTCTACAGGAAGACTGTTCTACAGGACTGTGACACCCCTTTTAGTTCACTGAGACAACCTCTGTGTTAGGTTATGAGTGCTGGAATGAATGATATTGTTAGATGCGGTGTTAGGAAGGTGGCAGATATCTAAGGGAAGCTTTGAAAAGAAGGGGGAATTACAACCCCAAATGGAAATTTTATATTTGCAGTACTAGTGCAACAAAGTGATTACCACGAGCAAACACCTGCTGTTGCTTTTGGAGGGACAACAGAGCCTCCTGGGCAAGTGATTCAAGAGGTTCCTGGAAGGCTGATGATAACTTTCTTCCGCAAGTGATACAGGAGTGTTGCAGATGGAATCTATACACTTGACTTTCTGTGAACAATGCTGGGCTCCTGTCCAGCTTGCCATCTACCAGTACCTCCAGGTCTTTTTCGGCAGGGCTGTGCCCTATCCTTCCACCCCACCTTGTATTCTTGATAGCAGGGGATTCTGCAATCCAGATCCAGATCCAGCTTCCAGTTTCATAATTTTGAAGGGGTGCTATCTAATTTCTATATACTATACTGTTATTGAAAAAAATATATTAATCAAATATGCTATTAGTTACCCCAGTACATACTTCTTTAGGGAGAATTTTGAGTTGCAGAAATTTGAATGGGATTGTCATTCTAAAACCCAACAGAATTAGAGGAAATGGCATCTACATGTTGTAGATAACATTCCACTGAAATTGTGAGGGATGGGCACAGCTTGGTGACGTGAATGCCTGCAGTCCTATTGGGAAAAGACAGACTTGCTCATCTCAAGCAAAATAAAACAAAGCAAAACAAAAACTTGCTAAGGGGTCTCTGTGACCATATGATTTTGCGTACAGGCTGCATTTCTCCATCCTTACCTGTCTTCAAAATACTAGATGTCTGTGTACACCAGGGCATGAATGTGTCAAGCTGTGAGGAGCTTTGTTGTCTTGTTTGTGGCAGTGCTTGGAAGAAAAGCAAAGACATAACTAGTTTTCATCCACTCTGAGCAGATTCCTGGTGGGCTTGCACATCACTGTGGGGTGACACTATGGGCACTGCAGAAGCAGGCTGAATGGAAACTGCAGAAGCACATGTTGCAGTGTCAGCAGTGCTTGCCTGTTACAGAGGTACAAGAGTAGACCAGCTGGTTAGATGATCCCCCTGTCCCCAAGGCTGGGACTGCCAGGAATGGGACCTTTACACAAAGGTTAGCATTAAAGGAACTCCAAAAACTCTATAAATATTGTGATGCAACTAGATTAGCAATCTTGGCATCATGATTTGGTATTGTGTAATAGTAAGAAAACACTCAAAGCCACAGGCTAGTATCGCTCTAGGATATGAACACTAGGCGTCAGTGCAGACCAAGGGAAAAGCATTGCAAGGGCCCTAGGAATTGCCAGGAAAATGTCAATTCTGCTTGTTTGTTTGTTTGTTTTTTAATCGGAGAAAAAATAGTTTTTTGATGATGTCAGAGAACTTAAAGGAAAAGACAATCATGTTATAAATGTATAGGTGTATGTATAAATGTAAACATAAATCTAGAAATTGTATGTGGACAGCATATTTTATTAGAAAGGAAATGATGCAAACTACAAATTATATTATAGGATGATTTTTTTAGCACATAGGAACAGAGCCCCATCTTGTTTAAGCTGAAGACCCTCATCTTGAAAAGTTTTGCTGTACTGAAACTGTTCACTGCTATTTCCCTACTTAGCACCAGTTTTAGATGTCTGATGTGCACTTCTCACACAATTCAAGATCAGTGGGGAATGGTGGAGTAAGGTGCACTGATATGTAAGTGTAGAGCATACTGATGTGCTGAGAAATCAACCATATATAGATTCATAGATTCATAGATACATTAGGTTGGAAAGGACCTACAAGATCATCTAGTCCAACCATCCTCCTACCACCATCCCTACCCACTAAGCTACTAAATCAAATCCCTTAGCACCTCATCTAAACACTTCTTGAACAGCGGTAGGGATGGTGCCTCAACCACCTCCCTAGGCAGGCCATTCCAGTGCCTGACCACTCTCTCAGATAAAAAATTTTTCCTCAGATCTAATCTAAATCTTCCCTGGCACAACTTGTGGCCATTCCCTCTCGTCCTGTCATTAGTTATCTGGGAGAAGAGGCTGACCCCCTCCTCACCACAGCCTCCCTTCAGGAAGTGGTAGAGTGCGATAAGGTCTCCATATCTTCAGCACCTCATATTTCCTTGTTCATTTGTTTTTCTTAAGCTTTTTAAATCTTCCCTTTTTATTCTTTTCCCTCTGTATCCTAAATATCTTCTAATTCTTCCATCTAAATATCTCTGAAATAACTGAAGACATTGAGAATTAGAAAAATAAGTGTCAAGTAAGAAATAGGAATTTATACTCAGAGCCAGTTAGTCCTTGTGTCTCTTCATGTCTGGATTTCATTATTTGTTGATTTTTAAGGTAGAAGAACAGTGTGAATGAGAAACAAAATTCTGGCGGTGTGCTGTTTTTTATTTTTAATTTTTTTTCCCGTCTTTTGACAAATGATGACTTCTGTCAAAATAAGCTCCCATAAAAACTTACATAACTCCCTTGTGAGTTCTTCCTATGCCAATTAAGTTCCAATGAAATGTTGTGGCTTTTTATTTACTTTTTATTTATTAAATATGTCCAGACAGCCTCTGGCTACCATTAGAAATTTGCAGATAAAACAGAGGTCTTGTTGATCTGTGTCAACCAAGTGCAGAGTCCCCTCCAGGATAAACTAGACGTGTTCACCACCACGTCTTCAGGCAAGAGCCTGAGAAAACAGATGAGCCACACATCCTGCCCAAAAAATCAACAGTCTGGGATACTGGCAAACCAATCAAGGAAATGAAATCCACAGGTAGACAGAGTTCCTACCATTGAATTCCTGACACTCATGATGAAATACTGCTGCTAAGAATGACAAGTAAAATAATATCTCTGCTGTCTTCCTGCAAAGAGAGAGAAGATAATTGGCTCTTTACTATGCCTTCCACCAGCAGTGGGCTCAAAGCTGAGTTCAATTACCCACTGACAGGAGTACTTTCCCCAGAAATGTGTGGATTATATACATCCACAAAGGTTACTTGCAGAGGTGAAGCTCAAAGGACTGGGCTTTAGATTTTGCAGATTCAAGGAAAGAATACAGATTTTAAGACTTGAGAAAGCTGCTCTTGACTGTGCTTTGAGCAGGGGGCTTGACTAGAGATATCTAGAGGTCTCTCTCCATCACAGCTATGCTATGATACAGAAAGTCTTTTCCACTTCTAACTTCTAGGTTCATAGGTTACGTTACAGAGAAAAGACAGAGAAGTTGTGATTCTGCTTTATACTTTTGCAGAGGAGAGAAAATTGTGAGTTTAGAAATGTTGTAGTAGGGTCAAAGCACTCTAAGACAAGAATGTGGCCGCATGGTGGTCTTCTAAATATGCTCTGGCTTTATTTAGAAACATCAGCTATTTTCACCCAGTTAGTTCAAGTGCAGTGTTATTCCATTAAGAATGGGTGTTAGCATGTTAAAGAGCTGCAGGCTGAGAAATTTAGTTCTCAATCAAACCTGACGAAAGGCAGTCACATGTCACATGGGCTACCAACAGGACAATCTACCTACACTGTAGGTGTCCAGATCATAACTGAGGGAAGCTGGTAGATGACTGGAAATTATTCATAAATGACAATAAAAAGATGTTTGACAAGTAGTTAATATCAGATGATGTCTTTTTCTTGATATTGTGGAAAAAAAGAAATGTTTTTAAAGGTGAGCTGAGGTGAATTGCATAGTTTGGAACTGAAACTTAGCTTAAAATAAAATTGGGAAAATCAGTTGTGCTGTTATATGTCAGGGGCTACATTCAGGGTCCCTGAGTAAGCTGAATGTTTCATAATCAATGTGAAAGAAAGAATTTTGTTGAATTCTGCTTCTGATATCATTACCATACAATATGGATACACTGCTTTCCTCTGCCAAACCCACTGATATCAAGGTTTACTGTTTCTAATTAAATCTTCATGGCCTTAGTACACTTGCAATCATCCCATCATCTTTCTTTCTTCTTCTTCTGGTTTCTGTCCTGTACTTCTTCTCTCCTCATCTTATGCTCTATCTTCTGGTCACATTCATGTATTTTCCATAAATTTCACAGGCTTTTTTTTTATTTTTCTTCTGTCCTAAAACACACATTCTCCTTCACTAGGGCCAACTCTGTAAATGTCTAAGTCTTTCTGAATTTATTCTTGTCATCATCATGTCTCAAACAAATGTATTACCAATAGTACAGCAGCACATCATGACAGCCTAAGAAAGAGCTCAATGAGAAATACAACCATCACTCAACATGCCCAGCAAAACATCAACATGTGACGTAATTCCATAACCACAGGACTTGCTGTAATTTTCTCCTGAATTTCCCCAAACACTGATACTAGAATAGCAACTTCACAAGAAACATTTATTTAATAGCAGCTATACAAACCTGAGAGTCTGAGCGAGCAGCTTTAGAAAGGCAGAAGCTGTGGTTTGCTTTCCACCCAGCCAGCTTGCAAGTCAATGTCAAAAGACGTCTATTATGTCAAAGGTCCAGACAAACAGACATACAAAAGTGATTTCCCAAGAGGAACTGAGATTTTATGTATGTTTAGTAACCAAAGGGTGAATAGCAAAGGCTAAAGAGAGCATATGGAATGACAATGCCTACATCTCTTCCAGTATAAGAGGGAAAATATTTGCCTTCTTTCCTTGAACTTGGAGTTCAACAGAATTTTCTCTTTTATATTAGGTAGAGAAATCACGTGGCAAATCCAAATTTGGTGCTTGGTTTTGGCCAAAAGTAGTAATCCAGATGTTATTTCTAAAAGAACACTTTCCTTCTATCCCTCAGCCGGAAGTCACTTGAGCAATGTCATGCATTGTACACAACAGGGTATTTTACCTAATGTCTTTTCAACAACAGGTAGTTACAGGGGCTAGGAAAAGACACAAAGCTGAAGTGAAATGATACGGACAAGGTTCTCTGCTGGCTTCTCCTCTAAAAGAAGAAATGAGCAGAGCCTGTCATGCAAATTTTCCCAATAATAAAATATGCTGTCATCATTATCATCCACTTGAGCTAACATTCAAGGGCACTAAAATGGCAAACTTTACACATTCTTCTCTGTGGCTTTATGTAATGGAGAGGTACTTGAGAGCCCAGTGAGATCCAAAAACATCAAACTCTCGCACACATGTGTACCACATCTAGACTAACAGCCTGACAGGAGACATCTCCTTTCAGACACATCCCTGACTCTTTGTTCTCTACCCATTAGGTCACGAGACCTATATCTTTGTATTGCTTATTGGGAACAAGTTTCAGCAACAATTGGCCGATTTCTTCTGAGGAGCCTGGTCAATAGAGGAAGTCCAAATAAGTCTAATCTAATAAAAATATGACAGGAAGCATTTAACTCCACCATCTTCATCAAATCCTGGTTCTTCCTGAGAGCCACCAAGGCTTTCTTTGTTGTACATGCCATTAGGCTTCCTCTGCTTCTGGTCATTCAAATTTTGTCTTCTGTCTTGCCTTGTGAGGACAGCTGCAGAGAGAGATTAAGAATGTACACCAACTCCACGCCTCTGACAGGGCTGAACTTGATATTCCCAGTGTTTATAATATATTGAAACTACAATGATAGTAAGGTTTGCACATGTGCCCCAGACATGCATGTGTATGCACGGTGGGAGGGCTCAGAAAAAAATCTGTTGCTTCCTTTGCCAGTCAGAGTTTTAAAATCCTTGCTAACAATTCAAGACAGAAAGAATCTATTGCTATGAACATCATCAAAAACTCTATTAATACACACACACACAAAAGAAAAAAATCAAAGTTTTCACACTGACACTTTCCCCTGATATAATTCAATTTTTTTATTTCATAAATCACCTTCCTGCAGAATTTGAGCTTGTCTGTAACAGACTTGTGGCATCATATGCTATCATTTCTTCTGTCTGTGCTTGATAAACAGGAAAGCATTTCGTGCAATAATTGCCACACATGCATTTTTTGTAATAGGCTTGAGGGAGAATATTCAGCCAACTGTACTAATTCTTTATCCCTGGGCATTCATGCCACTGAAATATGATCTCTTCAATATTTAAAGAAAGACTGAAACATTGAATTATAATAGGCAGTAGCATAAGCATATAAATTTTCTTGAAGTCATAGAAGATTCTTGGATTATTTTTCTAATTCTCATCTTCTAGAAATTTAAATACATCTGTGGATTTAAGTTTGCCTATAAAGAACAAAATTTCATTTTAATAGCTCACAGAAATGTAATTTATCCTCAAATATTTCATTTGAGACTTTAACTTAGGTTGTCAGAGCACTAGAATCTGTGCAAAAGAAACAGGTACATCATGACTTATTTTCTGTTCAGTTCACTAGATACACAAAGAAACAAACTTCTCTGCTGCATTTTAACCACAATTTTGTATTGTATCATTGCATCACTCTGATTTTATTATATCCTTTTCATATATCCTTTTCATATATCCTTTTTTCTTATATCCTTTTCATTCTATAGGTCAAATGACCATTTTCTTTCCATTCAGTTGGTTTAAGAGAGTAATACTTCTCATTGCAACCTTTTAAAAGCCATCCATAGAAAGAGTTACAATGACAATAAAAATATATGTTAAAGGTTTGCTGAAATTTGACGGCAGTTTTACTCTGTTAACTCTTCTAGTGTTGTCAGTTCACAAGATTTAAGATTTAATGTTTCTAAAGTAGGTGCTCTGCTTTGAAGCTTAAAGTTAGCCTGTTTGTAGTTCTAAGGGTAAAATATCACCATCACGCTGGGAAGAGTCCTCTATGTCCATGAGAGCAAACTATACAATTTCTTCAGGGAGACAAATCACCCACTTGAGAGTGAAAATGATATCAGATGACTCAGTTTTGGACCAAAGCAACCCAATAGTGAGCATTTACAAATTCCTAAATAGAATACATATAGTATGTTAGCTTTGAAAGCAGAAGTGTTAAAATGTCTGGGTAGAGCAGACGCCATAAGCATGGAAGGCTGTTGCATAAAAAAGTAAAAAAAAATCTCTCAGGGATGATTAATTCAGAAAAGTGTTTGGGAGATGTCTCTTTTTCTTGCAAATCAAATTGAAGGGAAGAGGAAAGTTAGCACTCCTTTAGTAGAAAGTCACCCAACTCTCCTTCTTGTAGATGGTCCATTACTAGAGCAAGACATCAGCTAACACGCTATACATTGGACGTTGTGTTATTAATTGTCCTGCTAATAGCTGGTGACAGTGAGAGAGTGAATTTCCACAGTTCACAGCCCTTTGTAAGACTTCTTCTGGAACATTTCTCTCTACTATCATCACCCTACCTCCCCCTCTGACCTCTTTATCAGTCAGTGAGTGGTACCAGAGGCTTAAGACACATAATCACAGCAGTGTGTGCCATGTGCGCCCTGCAGAGCAGCACAATGCAGAAGGAAAAAAAGGGGGAAAAAAAAGATTAATTAATGCAAGTTCCAGTTAATATTTCTCTCAACAACAACAACATGATTTAGTTTCACCTTTTCCTTTTTAGTTTGCTAACTTCACATGATTTTCTATACTCAAATTTCAAGTGAATCTTCATATTTATAGGTGTGCAACCTGATCTCAAATTCTCCATGGTGAAAGTACTGCTGTTGGCTTCAGTGGACTTTGGATCAAGTCTGAATCTACCTTTGAACTATGTCTTCCTTGGCTCCTAGCTATGAAACCAGTGGCTGAACCTGGCTTATGCACATAGTTAAGGAATTTAAAAGTAAATTAAAAAAAAAAAAAATCACAATTGTGTTTGCTTCCACTTGTGCCTCACTTTGAAGTGAAATAGCTGCTAATTTCAGTGTATCCACAATTAAAGGTAAAATCAACAACTACAGGTTATTTTATTTCAAACATGCTTTGTCCTCAATAAAACATAGAAATTGGAAAGCCAATGGAAAATATTCTTCTCACAGACCAAGTTTCTGAGTGAATCCCAGCTGTTTGGTACAGATAACATTGCACAGATGTTTTTGAAGCACCGTAAGGGATCCTGTACTGCACTGGCATTTTCAGGAGCACTTGGAATCTTCCAGGGTCTCCAAAATTTTGCACTTGACCTTCCAGATAAATATAACTAAACATTGTGATGCTACTGTTTGCTGTATCAAGAAGGGTGCTTCTAACATGCTGATCCATGTGAGACAGAAGAGGCATAAAAATCACTGCGCTGTCCCTTGAAGTTGCTAACGCTCCACTTTTAAGACACTTCAGTTACCATCTGCAGCATTTGTGGTGGTTGTACTTCCACAGAGATCCTACATATAAGCTGTGAAGTGGTCAAAACTATCCTTCTCCCTAAGAGTGAATGACAAAAGAATGGTTTTAAGTACTTGACTGTACTTTTGTTTTTCTTCAAGAAACAGCAGGGTTTTGTACTGTGTATTAGTTTTCATAATTTAAAAGTCAGTCATGCTACTTTCAAGTCTACTCTACAGAAGTAATTTGAATTTTTCTGTTATTTTTTGTGTTTTTCACCTTCCTAAGAGAGCACTTGAACATGTATTTTTGGATACATTCAATATTTTAAATTGGAACTTAAATAAACCTCTCAATTGGTTTATTTCTCTTAAACAAAATATGTATATTTCAAACTGAGAAAATCTGTTCAATTAGAACAATGCAAAGAACTGCCCCAGTTTGCTCAGTATTTCTGTGGGCTGCTGATACAACAAAAAGAACTTCATCCTTCATATTCTTTTGATTTTGCTTTGATGCCAGCAGTACCTTTCAAAAATCTCTGACTATAGGTTTTTGGCTTGACTACTTGCTTAACTATTCTACAGCCATGATTTTAGGTATAATGATGCCTTTTATAAGGGGCTGTATGGAGTGCTTTTTGGAATGTTCCTCTGGGTTTTTTCCTGCGCTTGCCATGTAGTTCCACATGGCCTATATACAACAATTATAGGACACTGGATATGTATAACCTTAATAACTCCAAAGCACATCCCTCTCAGACCATTATTCTCCCTGCTGTCTTGAATAGGGCCATACCATTATTTGTCTTTTCACTCTGAGATATTAAAGGAACAAGCATGCATAGCCTCAGCCTTAGGCTCAGACATACTGCTGCATCCCTTTCATAGATCCTGGTGTTTTCTTGAAAACTTAGGATATTGAGAAGGTAACATTTTTTTCAGCTTTTTTTACAAAAGTCCCAGTTCTTAGAATCAGGTCAATATAAGAGACACCAAAATTAAAGGTACACAAGATCTAGAAATCATTTTGGAAACACTATGGCTGCCTGGCTGTCTAATTACGTGTCTCAAGACTGAAGATGCTTCAGAGATTGCAGGAAGATCCTTTGGATCTTTCTCTTTCTTAGTGTGTCCTCCTGGCCATCTACTTTAATGAAATCTGGAGGGTCTTAATTTTCTTGGAGATGGCCATTCCTCTATCAAATTTACCAGTGAATTCAGAAGGAAGAGGCAGAAGTGGTGAAACACAATTCAGATATATGCAGACCATGAAAAATGTCTCATTTCTTTAGGAAAACAGAGAGGAAATCAGCTATCATCATTTTATATTCTAAAATGGTTTGGATTTCTGCAGGTTTCTTATGGGTAGCATACAGCTCCCCAAGATGGGCTTGACTGGCAGGCAGATGCCCAAGTTGAACAGGGGTTTTCAAGCTCATGGAAGCATCCTTAGTAGCTCTGTGGGAAGACACAGAGATCTGCTTTGTTCTGGACTCTCCTATGCCCAGGACTAGACCTTTTCCAGGTGCTGCACATGCTGGCCCCACTCCAGCAAAGCACTTAAGCACATCAATTACTCAAGTCAAGCCTGGAGAAGCTGCTGCTGCAGAGATAGCAGAGAAAAGGAAGTGGGGAGGTGGTGACCTTATTGCCTCTCTTTCCCAATGGACTTGTCTGCAGACATCATTCAGAGCCTGAGGTAAAATGATCACAGAGGCTAATAGGTCAGTGACCTGTTACTCTGTCGTTGGCCTAGCCCCAACCTTTGCAAAAGAGAGGGGAAGGGAGATGGGGAAGTCTGTACAGTTTGTCAGATGTTATCACACTTGATAAGACAAAAATTCACTTTCAGGAATTTTTCTTTCCTAGTTTGCTCTGAAAAAAGATGTCGACCCAGAGGTCTGTGGTGGCAGAGAGGAAACTCACAACCTTTTGTTCTCGCTCTGCCACTTACATCTATGACAAGTTTCCTTTCTCCCTTAAGCTGTTCCAATTTCTAGCTCTGTGTGTGTGAAAATAAGTTTACAAAGAAAATCACAAAGCATGGGGTAGTTAGAGCTGTCATACTGATGTCAGGAGAAAATGCTCCCCAAGAAGAGGTACGTCTTTTGCTCAACAGTGTCTTGTAGTGGTGATGAAGAATTTGAAATTCCACTTTCTATTTTTTTTCTCTTTGGAGGATGAGATAAAGGAAAAAGAGAAGAATTCTATTATGCTGCTATCATGACAGTCCTTCTCTGTTTCTAAAATTCTTGGAAAATGCTGCTGACAACCACGCATAACCGCAAAAGCACACGTAAATGACCCTAGGGTCACTTCTTCAGAAATGTGGACATCTAGCTGAATTTAAAGAAAATTTAAAAAATATATTCAAAAATAAAAATTATTCAGAAAGAAAAATAAAGAAAGAAATTGAAAGATAAGGTCCATTCCTTTAGCTATACAGCAACTGAATAACGTTTTCTAGATGTTTGGAGGAATGGCTTTGAAAAGTACAATGACAGCCAGGTCCCCACTCATACAGAGACAAATCTTCCTTCACAAGACTGCTGCAACAACAACGTTCTCACCAGGAGTCTACTCCAAACAATTCTCACAGTTTGTTTTTTAACGGGAGTGTTTTATAGTAGTGGCAGCATATATGGAGATAATTATTTCAAAAGCTCCTTCTTTTCCTCGTGGGACTTTAAGTGCGTACAAAAATGAATTAATTTCCAAGCAAACCGTCCTGGTTTAGTTTCTGAACTCCTGTGCCATACGCAACCCACTGATCTTTGAAGAATTACAGATTGCTTCCCAGTCCTCACTAGGATACCTCAGTCAAAGGAAATTTCAATCAGAACTGTGTCAAAGGTATGTTTTAGATGTAGAAAGAGTGAAAATAGTTGGAAAGCCATCTCAAATGGATACTGCAGGTTAGGAAGAAAAATGGGCTTTTCTGTTTGAGATAGAGGGCGCTTGTAATTAGATCTGCTCTCTAACTGCTGTCTGATCCACTTTTGGTGAGTCATTTGCTCTGAGTTTCTCTGGGTCCCCAGCCCTGCTGAGGGAATCACAACGATTCTTTCCTCCCATCTTTCATACATTTTTTTGCAGTCTGGCAATTTCTTAGCATGCAGGGAGCTACTTCTGTGAACCACAGAGAGGAGGCTTGTTTGAGATGCAGTTTAGTTTGGTGACATTAGTTAAAGGTCTCCTGCCCAACCCATCTGCTTGTCCCTGTCTCTGTACTGCAATGCACTGCTCTGTCAGTCATGCCACTACAAAATTTTTTCTGGGAGTTGCTGAAACCGGAGCAGGAAACTTATCTAGCTAAAATGAAGTCCTGCCTGACCAACATTGTTTCTCATTTAGGTCAATGTACTGATAAGTACAGTGTGGTCCCATCAACAGATCCTAGCACAGGCGAGCAGGCTGTGAGACATAGCACAGGGATGGGAACGATGACTTTGAGATTTCTCAAGCCAGTTTAGTGAGCATTTAATTTCATTGCAGTCTGAGTAAACACTGAGTATGGTTATATGAGTGTCTGCTGTAACTCTGTTATGAAATGCTGCCCTTCTGCGGGATTTCTATTAAAGTACCACAGCAGCTTTTCACAGACATTATGCTCTATGTTCCTACAACACACCTGGCAGGCAGATACACTATCCTATTATCAGATGAGCAAAATGAGCTGCACAGTGATCACTACTGGCACAGCCATGCAGCAGGAGCTAATGCAAGAGGCTGTGAGAACCAGAACATCTTAATTGTTGGACTGGTGCTTTAACTCCCAGGCTTCTGCTGGAAACAGAATCACAGCATCACAGAACTGTAGGGGAAGGGACCTCTAGAGATCATCTAATCCAAAGCAGCTCCCTAGCCCAGGTTGCACAGGTAGACATCCAGGTGGGTCCTGAAAGTCTCCAGAGAAGGAGACTCCACCACCTCTCTGTGCAGCCTGTGCCAGTGCTCCATCACCCTTACCGTGAAGAAGTTCCCACACACATTTGTGTGGAACAAACGAGTGGCCACTGACAGAAATTGCCAGAAGAAAGACGCTTCAAGCAGCAATAAGAATGGAGTGAGGAGTAACAATGATATGACTTGCAGATGGCTTTCATTAAATGGAGTTTTTATTGGATTAAAGACACAATCTGGAGTCTCCAATAGAACTGCTTGAAATACTTTCATCTAATCTTGATGAGGCTTTTTGACCAAATCAAACATTTTGCTGGGAATTTTTTACTCCACTGAAATTTCCTGGGGGATTCTTGGTTTGAAACAACAGCAACAAAAGTTATTTCAAAACATTTATATTTTTTAGTTTTATCACTAAATATGAGATATGCTTTATAGAAAAGATATGCTTATACTGTTGAAAAGAGTTGTTATTTTTTTCCCGCTCTTGCTAGGAGAAGCTTTGTTGTGGATTATCACATGTGATGGACTGGGCTACAAATACAGTAAAGAAAATTATAGTCTTCCCTGTGTTAAAGTAGTGACATGAAAGTACTTCATCCAAGGATTAATTCAGTGACGAAAGACCCTGAAAAGAAGCCTCCTTCTTATATTCAGTGTTTATCTTCAACATCTAGAAAATGTCCTTGCTTTCATAATAAGAAGTACTATCTTGTGACATTATTTTGGCTTAGGGGTTATGTGATCAGGGGTTTAGCAGTCAAAGGATAATTGCATTTAGGCAAATGTTACCATTTTCATATACAATCATATCCTAACAAAACCCTATGAAGGTACAAAATATCTTGATTTGCAATGCACAATTTAAACAGAATTATACAGATGCTCATAGCTCTGTGTCCTGCAACATCCTAGGCTGTTAACATAAACTTTCCATAGATTTTCTTTTCCTGGGCAAATCCACAAAGGTAACCTCATGGAAAGACACTGAAGCTATGAGTGAACAAAACTAAGTTTGAGTGTTCTGAGCAGTCAAGGGAAGAAGAAGCTTTGCCATACCAGGGCTCTGAGCCTATCTATGATTGCTTCAAAAAATAAACCAACTGAAACTTTAGCTGCACTTTCCTTCTAATTTTCAACTGTTCAAAATTAGCTGTGGACCTCAGGCTCCAGTACAAACAGAGCTCCAGACCCCACCTAGGTTGACTCTTCAAATTCCAGATAAATACTTTCTGATTATGGTACACAAAGAGAAAAAATGTTTATAAGCATGGAAAATAATATCCATATTTTCATAAATAATGAGAACAAGTGGTTAGAGAGGTTAAGGGAAGGGATATAGCTTGTAATTCTAAACTGAAGGAACAAAACCCAAAGCAAGTAACCCCCTGAAAGATTCAGAAGTCCCATCAGACCAAAACCAAATGTTTTCAAAATCTGCAAAAACCTTCTGGTGTGAAATAACGTTGAGTCTCGATGAGAGTGTGGTTAGCAACAAACTGTAAATCACTGTACGGAGAGGTTTCTAACTGGCAAGTGGCAAACACATGAAGGTTGTTTCTCCATACTTATGGCTTATGTGAATACAGTTTTTTTAGGCTGTTCGTATGGAAACAAGATTTATCTACTACCACTGTATTTCTCAGTCCTTTCAACCTCTTCTGAGCCCTGCTGGCTAACTCCAGCCCAAACTGAACAAAAGCTAGAGGCTTGAAGTGACTGTGGTCCTTTCGGGACACCGTGTCACCAGACAGGTACTCAAGAGAGGTTCAAAGGGAGGCACAAAAGAGCTGTGGCAGGAATTCAGCTGCCTCAGCAGACACTAGAGATTGTAACGAGGTGAGACCAGTGGTGACAGCAGGGACAGCTGTGGTTCGAGCTCACAGCCATTGGGTATTTCAGCTACATAACTGGGGCCAGAAGGAAACAAGTTCTGCTGCTAAATGAACAGCTTCAGTGTCTTTCCAGTGGCAATGTGTGGGGAAAGAACCTCCACTCTGACTCAGTTCTCTTTTACTGATTTTATAACTTTGCTGACTTTTAAGCTTCATACTGAGAGAAAAGTTAAAGAACAAGTGCTGAATAAAGGCCCCTGAGTACACAAGGATTGGGGCAGCCAGCTTGCTTTCTAACACCTGATGTATCTCCTTCTCCTTCATCCTTCAGAAATTCTTTATTCCACAGAGTTTCCACCCACCAGGTATAAAATTAAATGTACTCCTATTTTCTCTAGGACTCACTGCTCCAACAGTATTGTGTGAATCTCTGGTGAGGCTGAACTCCAGCAAAAGACTCAGGCTCCTCCTGAGGACCATAAGTATCCGGAGAAAATGCTCTTCATAATTTTCCTCTTTCCTAGTCTTCCATGATAACATTTCAGTCACAGGCAGGAAAACATTTGTCTTCCAGCAGTGGATCCCTACTTGGCAGTGGCAGGAATGAAGAGAGCTGGATGCATGAGGAGAAGTAATCATCTGCATTATATGAGCCTCAAAGCAAAGAACTCTTCCTTAAGAGCTTGTGAATGGCCAAGTTCTCCTGTAATACCCGGTGACCCAACTTGCACATCTATATCACTGACACTCCAGATCAAAGCTATTTTAGTTTCCACCTCCTGTATGGCACAGACAAGACAGCATTCAGCTCTGGCTAGCCAGATGAGTGCTGTTTGTTGGCAGGTTTTCCTGATTTTTTGCTACATATATATTTATATATTTACTGCATATTTACTGGCAGTATATAGCCAGTCAGAAATCAGGAGCCCGAAATCTGACTGCCACATGCTGTGGGTATGACACGACTCTGCTGCCTGTGGGCAAGCATGGAAAAGCCCAGGAGACTGAACTTTGCTTGACTCAGCCGACAGCAACTTTAGCAGGCTCTTCAGAAACAGTCTTTATTTTTTCGGAATGGGAATTAGCTGCACTGAGAAAAAAATCCGACTGTGTGTATTGAAGGCAGAATTAAATGAGAGCAAAGAGACCAGCAAGAGAGAATGGATACTCCCCAGGAGCATTCAACTGGAGTTCTGTATTGGGGGACAGAAAAGAAATGAGCCAGCTGGGCTCAATGTTGGAGAATGAATGTGATTTGTCTTTTATTAATAAAAGAGGTCTCCCCACAAAGGAAATTCCCATCTTGGCCTGGTGATGTAGCACTAAGTGGTAATTGATACATGAAATGCCAAAACCCATAGATCTCTAGTTACACTGGAGTAGACCCTCTTTGGGGGTTGTAATTGCAGGGAGTTGGCAGACATACAAATTTCATCTTTGAGAGAGAAAAGGACTATCCTCATTTCTGCTGGCTGGGACGACTAAGTTCAGTTCCAGGCTGGGCATATTTTTCAGGGCATTTGTAAAGCAATGTTCAGCTGTATTTAAAAGTCTTTCACTCTTTGGGTTTCTGAACTAATAAAATATTTTTAATGGCACCTGTAGCAGTGAGGCATCTTGGAGAGAAAAGCCAAATCCTGCCTCACCACTAGTGGAAGGCACAGTAAAGAGAAAGCACTAACTCAGAGCTGTGTAGGAAAGGAACAGGAACAGCTTCATAGTGGGGCACAAATGATGACTCAAGGACCGCTGATATTCCTAGGCACTGCCCTGGCTGTATTCAGAAACCTGCTTTCTGGAGCTGTCCTAACGTTGCAGATTAGGCACTGATGTACCAAACCATGGGCCAAACGTGTTTTTTCAGGCACTCCACTGGAGGCAAGCTGCACAGGGAACATTTGCAGAGTCCAGACGTATTGTAACGCTCCCCTGGAATGGCAGACCTGCTTTCTGTTGCTCTGCACATCTTTTCTCTGATTTGCAGTACTGAAATAAATCACAAGTCTGGCCTTGGGATCTATGCTGACTGCCATGGTGGCAGCTGATCAGTTATCTGATATTTAGTTAGACACCTCCATATGGAATATGTAAAAACCTGTGAGCAAAAGAGCAGTGATAATATTTGTTGGCCAAATTCTTTCAGATCCATGAGGAGTGCAACTGAAGTCAGTGCAACTTACAGGAATTAGGGTCAACACTTCTTTGGGTTTTATTTTTTTATTTTTATTTTTTTGAGTCAATAGGGTTGGCCACCAACAAATCTCAAACAAAAGTAACACCGTTGTTTGTTTGCTTTTCTTCTCTAATTCTAGCGTCAGCCCCATTCTAACAAAGCACCCTATAATATTTGCTTAGACACAGAAGTTAGCCAACTTATTTTTACCATTTCTGTAAAAATGTGAAAAAAAAACAAAATTTTTAATGACAAATTCTCAAATACTTCTTTATTATTTTATTTTATTTTATTTTATTTTATTTTATTTTATTTTATTTTTTATTTTTTCTCAAAGGCATAGTGTACACGAGGAAGAATTTATAAGTACATCTGTGCTGGAATTTTTATAACAAAAATCCCCAGAGGAGTGGTGCAACTCCCAGCAGTTTACTGCTTCCAAGGATGAAACACCACATTCTGGCAACATGAAGTGGTTTTTGCCAAGATGGCTGCAAGGCTTTTGTTGTTGTTGTTGAGATAGAATAACAGAAAAAAGCTTCTCAGAAATCAAGTGGAGCCTTCCCATTAGCCTGCTGCTTGGGACATTCACCTGGCATAAACATTTCCCCAGTCCTGGCACCACTGCCTGGCAAAAGCTCTCTCTGTCCCTCTATGCTCGTCCATCAAAGCTGCTTCAGGACAGTTCAATAAACTGGTGGTTAGGACGGAAGGTAGAAGAGCTGGGTTTCAGTCAGGCAAAGCAGGAACTGGAAGCAGGCTGTCCTGTGCTCAGAAAGCAGTCTTTTTGCTAGCATCAGAGGCAGAACTTCACCTGATTTTCAGCAGAAGCACTTTTCAGCGCAACAAGTCTTTCCCGAGGAAGATGAAGTTGCAGCTGATACGCCTCTATGTAGAACACAGCTTTTGCCTACTAGCTGTTTTCTGACAGGAGTACTTGCAAAGTTGTATTTCACACAAGGATTTCTGATCAGCTGTTGTCATGAGCTCAGGAAAGCCAAATGACCTAAAGGTTACAAGGTGCCAGTTACAGATAGTGTTTCACATTCTTTCTTGGAAAAACAGTTATGAAACGGGATATTTTTCCTGCTTTTTTCTGTATCTCTTCCAATGCAAAGTATTTTATTCTCCCAGTTGAAACCAATCATTTACTAAATATTTAGTGTAATTCATATCTCTGTCTCTCAAGTGGGTCAATGTTTACACTTCAAAAGCAAGAATCTTTCTTTTCATTCCACAGTCACTCCACAGAAATAAATACAAACCACAGAACCCGCACAGATCTTTGCTAAGGCACAAAATTTTAAACACCTTATAGATTAATGTTTATGGAGCCTGTCAGAGATTTAAAACCACAGCGAGAAAGAAAAGGTTTCTTCAGCTCTGAGAAATGAACTTTTTGCCTCACGTCAGCCCCACACTGAAAAACCCAGGGCAGGTTGTTTGTCTAAGCGGACAGCCCTTATTCAGTTGTTCATGATGTCTTTCTACTTAATGCATGCTGTAAATTTGTCTCTTTGCCACCTCCTTTATGCTTTACTTCCATGTGCCTCAGAGATACAGGCAGCCGGCAGCTTACCACTAATTCAGCCTAAGGGGAAATGCTAGCAACAAAGACCAGTCTGCCAAAACCCATAAAACGTTCTGCTTTTTGCCTTGCTTTTTAACAAAAAAATAATATTGTCCTTTCTCTAAAGTGGTAAAGCAACACATGCCCAACTGAGTTCTTGACATTACGCTACAGAAGTTTTTAAGGATTTTGAAACAACCTTGGCAGTTACCAGCATGTTCTCCAAAATGTGTGACTGTTAATTAATTTAGTAGTCAGCAAAAGTAACAAAACTGGTGGTAGGAGGTGCAGCCAGTAGCTTTTGGTATGGCAAATGGGAAGCCCATGAAAACCACAGCCTCTGCAAACTCAGTAAATCCACAAGGAAAGAACTGGTTAAAAGCAGAAATGGAGCCGTGTTCCATTATAATCCACTATATCTGTGGAAATATACCTGCTTTTACCAGCTGGGAAAAAAACAGCTGATGAAAATAATTTAAAAAAAAAAAAAAAAAGAAGAAGAAGAAAAAGTACTTATGTCAAATTGGAGTATTTTTCTTGAAAGTTTAACTAAGCTTTTCTCATTGCTTGTCAGTTTTTTCCTCCTTCTGAAGGTAAGGAAAAAAGATGACTCTCAATGTACTAAAAGCCACTGCTATTCCACTGCAAAGCAGAGCCTGGTTAGGTGAAGGATGGCTGCTCTTGCTAATAATGCCACTTTCTCATCAGAAGTGCCTGCCTCTCTGCCTGCCCTCTGAAGGCAACCTGAAGGCTGAGGCCTACTGGGATAGGAAAGGGGGAGGAGCAGAGGAGCAACTAGCCTCAGCCTCTTTGCCTCCTACTTCCTATCTTTTTAAAAAGCATTAGTCATTGAGCAAGTTTCCACAGTAGCAGCCCTGGAGACTAAAGCCTGTATTTATGTACAGACAGGAGGGTGCAGGAAGGCCAAGGGAAGCTTCCCGGTGCTCTCAGGCAGCTTCGCCTCCCTCCTGTCCTGGGCTGCTCTCTGCTAGTGGTGATGGTGTGGCTCTGGGCACCAGGCCCAGATAGGCCTTGGCTCCTGGGCTGAGGCTACTCGGCGTGGTGAACACTGAGCCCGGGAGCCAAACACCTTCACAAACACCTTGTGCCCACAGGAGGCCCGTCTGGCACCACAAGCTTACTTTATGCCAGGCTGAAGGAGAAGCATGAGAACATAACTATTTATTCATTACTATGGGTTTACAAATCTGAAATAGCAAGGTGGTAGACAATGCAACTGTCAATCCTGAGGACTGGAAATGAAAAATATTTATTCACTTAACCTTGCTTTTTATTCCACAATTGCAGCCATGTGAAATTTCCACTAAAATACCACACTTTTCCTATGAAAGTGTTTTCATCCAACCCCACCACAAATTTCTTCCTCCTCTTCTGAGAAGTAGCACATTTGGGATGCTGAGGCAGCATGTCTCTGACAGCTCTTTGGGATCTTCCTGGTAGGAAGATCTCATTCAAACCGCTCACTCCTTCATTTTCTATCTGCAGATGGAAAGATCTTCCTCCGCAAAGTGACGAGGCATACAACAAACAGGTAATGAGAGCAGAATAAATCTGGCCAAGGAAGGGGAAAAATATGATGCAAGCACACTTTACTTGCGTGCCCAATGATTTCAGAACTATTTTATGACTTAAACATTCTGCTATTACTTTATATTCTGATTTTCTCTGCATCCTCTGTTGCTTCAGCTACTCTGCTAAGCACTCAGGAAAGAATGCTACAGTCAATATTTCATATCATGTAATAGCCAATTTTCTGTAAGATTTTCAGTGTTGGTGTAAATATAGTAAATCTAGCACTGGGGGTAAATACATCCTCCCCCAGACTGGGCTCCTCCCACTGGCTGTCACCAAACTAAGGTTTGTTTCCATAGCTCTGAGAATCATACCGAGTCCTGTCTTATTTTCCAGATGATCGGAGAACAAACTAAGTTTCTCAGCAACATTTCCAAAAGGCTATTTTTTTCTTTCTTCCCTCTGTCACTGCTTACATCCTTTTTGTCATCCCAGGTGTTCATCTAACAGAGGAGTGAACCGGTTTTTCAAGGCTTGCTCCTGATTCCCAACTGCACTGTTCCAAGGTCTTCATTTGGGTGGAAGGGGTCACAAAACTGTGAGGAATGGTTTAATGTGAGTGAGTCAGCAGCAATGCCTCTTCCAGCATTACAACAACCAACAGAACTGTGGCTCTGACAGATGGGGAATGTGCTAGCTCTCACCATACAAGATGCAGAGCAGTGTGTGTGGTGATGTTGAAATTGACCCGAAGGATTAAGTCCTTTCCATCATGCTGACTGTTCATTAAAGTTTGATAAAACTCCAAACTGTGAGCTGCAATGCAACATACTAATACTGGAAGATCTCACCCAAGAATGACATTTTTCGAAGCTATCTGTGTTTCCCAAGGAAAACCAATTACACGTGGGTCTGTTCCTCCTAAGCAATAATGACTTTTGCTTTATTCCTACATTCTATCCCCTTTCTAAAAGGCTGGTTTGATGGCTTTATTTTTAATGACCAAATAATACGTGGGCCTTGGTGTTTTGGGACTAGGATTTGACCCACCTTTGTAGCTCTCAAAAACAGGATCTCAGCTCCTAGTTCCTATAAACACTTTCAAAAATTCCACTCTACATTTCATGTGGCACAGAGCGTGGCTCAGTCATCAGCTGTTTGCTCATGGCTGTGTTAAAACAAACTGCACATTTGAGAAGTTTACAAAGACTACTTTCTACTTAAAAGAAAGAAAGAAAGAAAGAAAGAAAGAAAGAAAGAAAGAAAGAAAGAAAGAAAGAAAGAAAGAAAGAAAGAAAGAAAGAAAGAAAGAAAGAAAGAAAGAAAGAAATTAAATGAATAAGTCATTTTGATTTTTGATTAAGAAGACTTTCTACCTCATACTTATCTCTGGGATGCCATCTTCCTACACACAAATAACTAAGGCAGTGGAGAGTTTTATTACCCTTTTAAATTAAACACACCTGTCTCTATTGTTTTTGAACAATCATATGTCAACTACTGTAAATAGCACTGTGGATACAATGTAATGGTGCCAGAGGTACAGTAGGGCTCAAATCCAGGGTTGCCATCTGGGGTTTTCATTCATATCCATATAAAAGCCATGGAAGACTTTCTATTGATGTAAGTTGGTTTTGATTTAATAGTTTTATTTTATTTATTTATTAATGAGAAGCTATGCTGATAATGTTTTAATTATTTTTCAAGCACTATTTTCTCCTTCTAAAAAAATTTTATATATTTATTTATTTTTAATTTCTGCTTCTGCTGATCCTGTCAGTCTCTGTCACTTTGTGATGCTCAATAACGTGGAAACCTATGAGAGAAAGTTACATCCTAGGCATATGACATACAAATAATTGTTCTGTGCTTGCTTGAATCTCAATAGGTGCATGTATATTCTCTAAGTATTACAAGAACAACTTCTTTGAATTTTGTTATTGTTCTCCATTAATATTCCAAGGTTTTACCTAGTAATCCCTTCAAATTTTGTATCAGGAAACCATAAGATAAAAAGAATCTCTTCCTAAGAATTGTATTATCTTCTGCCAACCAACTGATCCTGCAATGAGAAGCAAACTCCTGAATCCTTACATACCTCAGCCAAGCAACACATTGGTCCATCCCTGTACATACAGTGCTGCACTGATACTTAAAGAGGATTTACTTTCTGTAGTCTTGATACTTAGGAGCCAGACAATTCTTCCTTTCTCAGTTAGAATTTCCAACATTCTTATTGGAACAATCCTCATGAATTTAAAACAGAATGGTCAACTGTCTGTGGGATTTTAAAGCTGCCCAAACAACTCTACAGACAAGATAAAATTTCCATTTTCTGACCTAATTAAAGATAGGAAAGGGAGGTTGTCATGCTCCAGTAAATTGCACCAAATATTTCCTGTATATTTGAATCCATTGCTGTTAAACTGTAAAGATCTTCTCTGTGCAGCCCATTCATTTAAGCAACTTGAGTTGCTTTCTACAACTTCCTGAGCACACAGTTCTGGAAAGATGTGGAGAAAATGAGATAACGTGGCTTTCATTGTGCAAGAACCCACACAGGACCTCAGAAAGCTTACCTACAGTTCCTAATGCAGCACAGATCACGTCTGGACACAGTCCTAGCATAGATGAGGAGGTGGCTGGGTCAAAATTCACCCTGACATGACTCAGAAGACATCAGGCTGTGGTAGAGGGCTGTGCTCTCTCTGGATAAAACCACCACACAAACTAGTGCAAGAAAGGGAAAACAAAGTTTTCCTTCAGTGGCATCTATGCAGAGGGGACCTTTTGGAAATTTGCCCACTTAAATGAGAGATCAATACATGTGAAGAATTGCGACACAACTGAGTCTCTCATATTCCTTCCCCCACCTATGAACACGAATGACATTTCTTTCCCTTATTATACCCTTATCTAATCAGACTGTAAATTCTTGGAGGTAGGTAAGTTTTCTTACCACCACGATGGTGGCTGGTAACTCTGCCTGTTACAGTCACTTGGCCTTTTACAGTACAAAATACTATTTTCATTTGCTTAGTCCTTGCCAGTATTTTTATCACTTGGTCTCACATTTTTATTTAAAAATATTTTCTTTAGGTTGAGTTATCTTCTGGGATGGAAAGCAAAGAAAGGGAAGAAGAAATTTTAGGTAGAATAGTCAAATCACTCTTGAGAAAGAAGCTGGGAAAATGACAGTAGACAAAATAATAATGTATATTTTGGCAGTGGGTTTTTATTTTGAAACCATAATGCCACCAGTTTCTGGACTCCAGACTTCCCACTTTGGCCTTTTGGCTATTGCCAACTCTGGAAATTCACTGAAATTTGATGAAGTTATAAACCCTTAAAAACCTGCAGCTTGTTTTTATTAGATAAATTTCTCATCTATTCCGAGCTTGGATTCTTCCTGCAATATCAAACCCAAAGTGCTACGCCATTTACTAGAGGGACTGTCTGCTGTGTATTGCATTTGCCCAGCTGAGTGGTACCACTGCTCAGAACACTGAGATGATGGCAAAAGGGCCATGGGGTTAGTGAGCTACAAAGAGTGTGGCATATGGGAAAGCAGCCAAGGGGCTGCAGGACTGCATGGTGATGAGGAGGCCTGGAATGGGACAGGGAGACAGACTGAGATGGACCAGTAGAGAAAGAAGAGGACAGCAATGATGATGACAAGGCAGTGAGAATGAGAGGCTTAATTATAGGAGAGTGGGACTAGGTCCACATGAAGGGTAACTGATATATGAGAGAGGTAACACAAGGAAGTGGTTCAGAGAAGTTGTGGAGTCTCCTTCTGTGGAGGTATTCAAAACCCACCTGGACAGGGCCTAGGTGGAGGGGACATGAACACGGATAGTTTAGAAGCATGGTTACAAGAATAAAGACTCCTGGCTTTGATGGAAACAATATCACAAGGTTTTACCACCCAGCTCAGAGAGAACAGCTGGTAAAAAAGGTCCTGCTCTGCTTACTGCAGCAAATGGCAATCTGCTATCCCTGCTAGCATCTGCTAGGTGCTGCTAGAGGATGACTGATGCGGGTCTGCATGGTGGAGGGAAGGGACCTAAGCCAGCAATGCCATATTCTTATCTTTCCTTTTATCCATTTAAGAAGTCCAGGAGGTACTATGATCGCACACAGACTTCATGTTAGTATGTTGTTTAAAACTGAGCTTATGAAAACTCCAAATTTTTCCTTCACCAGTTGCCTGCTGAGATGTTGACTGCATTACTGGATGCACGCTCTGAATATCACAGGATCTGGAAGTGCCAGCAGTGGCTGCCTCAAGCAGGGCACCCAAATCTGCCTTCAATTAATTTCCACATTTCTGCTTTGGTTTGCTGTGCTGCTGCTCCATCCCCAGGAGGCATGACAAGACGGCGAGGTCAGGTCTGGACGCTTTGGGGATTTGTCACTTTGTGAGCTGCATGCAGCCTCGAAAAGATGAGTGCACCCTAAGAATAAAGAACCACTGAGCCACGGGGATCGCTGCGGGCTGGTGGAGAGCCGCAGGTCTCAAGGGAGGAGCAGGGGACTCCTTCGTCGACAAAAACGCAGTAAAAACGGTGTGTTTTAGGAAGCCAGTGGAGAGGAGATCCTCTGACTGTTCAAAGTAAGGAAATAAGAAAACCTCCCTACGTGCTTCCCAAAGGACAAGGGAGAAAAGCGCCAAACTGCCAGGAGGCAGCTTTCACCTGGCATGGACTGCAAGCAGAACAACCTGCAGCTCCTCGGGGTGCTCCGCTCCGTGCGGACAGCTGCCGCGCTCAGCTCCCCGCACCGCGTGCCCGGATTTGTGCGTGGTGCTGCCGCAGGAGGCGGGGGAGAACGAGTCCCGCTGAGAAAGAGGGGGGGGAAGCCGGCGCTCCCCCCCCCCCCCCCCCACCCCCGGAGCGTCGGGGAGGGTTAACCCGCGAGGTCTGGGAGGAGAAAGCGGAGGCCGGGCTGGGCAGGGGGAGGATAAGAGGAAAAGGGAACGAGCGTTTCGGCGAGGTCGCACACCCGCCAGCACCGCCGCAGCGGCAGTGCCTTCCCCTCGCAGGCGGCGGACAGCGGTGGGGAGGTGTGGGAGGGTCCAGCCTTCCTCCCCTACCACCCCCCAGCTTTACCTCCTCTTCCTCCACCGCTGGGTGGACGCGGCCGGAGGGGAGAAAGGGTGACCCCTGGGCTATAGGCAGCGGTCGGGTCGGGCCGAGGCGGGGTAGGCGCGGAGCCCCGAGGGAGGAGGAGGCAGGGGAGCATCTCCGAGCCGCTGCTCCCTGCCCGGCAGACTCGGAGAGAGGGAGAAACCGTCGGCTCCGCGCTGCGCTCCTGGCCCCGAGCTTCAAGGGGTAGGGGTTACAAACTAAAAGAGAACCCATTTGGATCTCCCATCCAGAGAGCGGCCGTCGAGGGGTGCGACATCCCGAAGAGAGCACCCCCCCCACCCCCCCATCCCCCCCATCCTCCTCCGTTTCCCGGAGCCTCTGCCTACCGCCGCCCCAGGATGTGGGTGCCGCTGCTGCTGCTGTTGCCCGAGCTGCTCCCCGCCGTGCCGGCCCAGAAGCTCTCCGCCCTCACGGTAAGGCCGCCCGCCGCTCCGGCCCCGGGGCGCACCTGAGCCGGCGGCCGCCGCTGCCCCGGCCCGGAGGGACCTATCCACCCCTCACGGCCCCGCTCTTTGCAGCGGGCACCGCGCTTCTGTCGGAGGAGCGCGGCCCGTGGGAGCCGAGTGGAAGTTTCCTGTGGGTCTCCGCAGAGTTCTGGGACAGAGTTAATGCCCGTGGTGCCGTTTTTCTTTCCCCAGAGGGGAAGAGCGCTGCAGCGTAGGTCTGCTTGCAGACCGGCTTTGGTTGACCGATTTCATTTTATTTTTACTTATAAAGAGGCTCGAAACAGCCCTCGTTGGCTATTCCAGACTCCATGATGCTAAACATGGAACTCTGCGTTGAGATGGGTGAGCCAATTCATTAGGCTTGCTAAATAAGCCATAACCACTTCTCCAGCCAAGACCTGAGGTTTGCAGCTAATAGCTCAGTGCAGCCTTCTTGTAGGGCTCACAGTGTTTGCAGAGCTATAATTAATGCAATCTGTAGAAATAAAAACATTTTCCTTAAATGTTTTTAAACAAGTGCTTGAGTAAACATAATGGCCAAGGAGTATCCCTTGGAAGCTGATTTTTAAGTGTCTTGGTGAGGGCTGTGCCCCTTGGAGTTCATTATGCTGAAGTCACAGGCAGTTGCAATGTGAAATAGACCCTATTTTTGTCTCAGTCTTTCGGGAAAAAAAAAAAAAAAAAAAAAAAAACACCTGTAAAATACCGAGAGCTGCTTTCTTTTTATCTTTCTTTTCACTGGGGAGGGGGTGGACAGGGAAAGCTCAAGGAGAAGTTGGGGGTGGGGGGCTGAGCTGTTCATACCTGAAATTCTTCAGAAGTTTTGCCTTCTCAGTGCGTTGAATTATTTTATTATTATTAGTAGTAGTATTTTAAACGATTTGCAGATTAGAACCTGACAGTTGAAAACTTTAAAGGAATGAGTTTGATCTGTGGATTTTATAGTGTGTGACGTTTCCAAGTGCGGGACGGAGAAAGTGCAGTGATCTTTTTCTCTTTTAAAGAACCTCATCTGAAGTACCCATGGGCCCTCAGGTGGTACCATATTCCCGTTAACAGGGTAACACTGTAATTTAATTCCAAGTTCACTTTCACAGATATGTAGAAGGAGTTCACAAGAGACCACATGATATATTATTTCTAAAGTACATTTTAAAAGTTCTAAATGTTAGCGTAGAAGTAAACTAGAATTGCTGATTCTTTTCCAAATGTAAAATAGGAGTGATGGTGGCTGTTACATCATTTTTAAATGATCCCTGAATCAAATGACACCAAAACCTCTCCATGTGTGTCTGTACATCTCTGCTGAATGTAACTGTTCAGTGGGTCACTGTCTGCCTCCCTAAAGCTGAAGGAATAAAAATCTGGCTGAGTGCACTTAGGAAAGCCCTTTAAAAATTAAATGGCGTAAACTTGAGTGGATGTGTCTGACTTCAGCTGATGCAAAGATGTCTGCATCCTCTTTGTTCCCCGCTCTCACCCAGCCAGAGCGTGCACTGTTAATTTCTGCACCTTACAGTAGAGTGATCAAAGAAGTCAGTACTGGTGGAACCCCCACCCTCTGCTACCAAAGAGGCATTGACGCTGGAGGCTTTAAGCTTTCAGTCTGAGCAAAACCCAAACATTTTAGTAGGAGTAGCTGTATGTGTTGCTCTTGAGCTACAGTGAGCACATACTGATCTTTCTGCTGCCTGTGCTCTCCTTACAGAGATGGTCAGCAAATATGAGTAGGAGCGTAAGTTACGAATCCTTTCATAAAATGGGTAATGAGCTGTCAGACACCCATGGTAAGAAAACAGTACACACACGCGCATGCACACGCACTGCACTTCTGGCAAGACTAAACTTTGAGTTCTGGTGGCATGAGGCAGGTTTACTTTCTGCTATGTGTATACTTCCCTATTTAAACAAAACCAGGCCAACAACACTGTAACAGCAACAAATACCATCACACTAAATCATTCTTCGCTCCCACAGTCATTTTGCTTATAGCTCACAGACTGTATAACCCCTTCCCACACGTTTTGCAGATATTCGTGAGTGATATCTGCACAATTATAAGGAAAACCAAACTCAGGCTGTGTAGGAACAACAGGGAAATGTATGACTTCCTTTTCACCTGCTGTGCCCTTATGTAATGACAGAGAACTACCGTTCTTTTCAATGCATCAGATGAAATTTTCCTCCTTATTTGTGGTTAGGAAAATTACAAAAAAAAAAAAAACAACAAAACAACCAGATTCCATAAGGACAGAAAACTTCCCATGTCTTGTCCACTCCCTCTGGATGAGAGTTTCATGAAAACTGCAAGATGATTATAAGGAAGGTTGTGCCTTTCCCCAGTGATAGCATGCTGTCAGGAATATGCGGTTTGCCAGGTGGTGGCAATAACAGCAGAGGCACAGTCTCCTTAACCACAGTGGTAAATCTGCCATAAGATGAACCATAGCAACCTTGTGATAGTACAGTTCATGTTTCCTCTAGCAAGTAATGAGGCTTCTGGCATCAGTGTCAGAAGCTGGCTGTATGAATCAGATTTTGTTGTTCTTGTTGTTGCATACATTTTGAACAGCTCTGGGTTCTGAGAGATGAACTAGGCGGTGGCTGGGCAGGGAGAGGGCACCAGTGACTGTCTTTATCTTTTTAATCTGGCAAAACAACTCTCTCTTTTAGCTTTATGTCATTTCTAGCTCCTGAAGTGGAGCAAGTATTACTTTCAGGCAATACTTCCAGCTGTTTATAGACCTGTATCCTTGTTTAATTAGGAATAATGTTTTTGTATTAGATTTTACTCAAGCAGAAAAAATGGTTACATGTGAGTGCAGGTCCACAGAGAATGATAAGCATATGGCTCCCTACAGCTTCAGAAACAGCTATCAGGTCAGTATTTGGCAGACGGATGTATCCAAGTAGCCAGCAGGTAGCTGAGATGCATCAGTCAGTCTAGAATATGGTCCTCAGGTCCTCATGGCTACATATAAAATAAGTGAATGAGTGTTGTAACTTTTTCCTCTCTGTCCTAACTGTGAACCCAAACAATATGTTTGAGTCCCCATCTGTGTGCAGGAGCAGAGGAGAAGCGTGAAGGAAGAGCTGAATTGAATTGTTTTTGGGAAGCCAAGATATGCACCAGGGTCTGAGAGTTTTATTTAAGTTTTTCTGGGTTCACTGGCTTAGACATAGCCCAAAGCTACTTTAAACTTGTAGCAATCTTGGCCTCTTGTGGTCAAAAATTACTCTTTGCTGAAGTTGCTCCTGGACTTGTCTCCTATGTAGAAGCATATTGCAGAAATAGGCACAGTGGGGGGAAACATGATATTCCAGTTCTGAATTACTAACTGAGCCCAGGGATGGATGGTGGAGGAGGCCATTATTTAGTATTCTACTTACTATTATTTCAAATAAACAAACATTGGCAACAGAACAATGGCTTTCATTTTGGGAAGGTAGTCTGAGAGCTGTCTCATAAGAAACTGTGAGGCTTGGAGGGACTTCAGCCAATTTGGCTGCTCCTGTTTTTTCCTCCCCTTGTGTCAAATAATAATGTAAAACATTCTTAATTTCCACAAAATGTCTTCAGTGTCACCTTGTTTATGGCAAGTCAGGTAATAGTCTGAAATTATTGTAGTGCATTGTTGGAATGCTTTTTTGATGCTGTGTTTTCATTCTGCTCTACAATATGCACCTATTTTTTTTCTGGGTGTAGAAAAATGGTGATAGCTGAGCCTTACTGGCATATTATATCAGGGGAATTGCCATATCTTGAGGTTATAGGTCCTTTTGTTTTGAAACACAGTGTTTTGAAGAAAGCTCAGTCTGTTCCTAGAATAAGTAAGTTGAAGACCACTATGCTTATCTCCACACTTAGTTTGGCATTGTTTTGCCGTTTTTTTGTAACCACTGGCTTAGCTTTTATCTCAGTTGCAGTGTTGTGTGTGTGCATGTGCTTGTACAAACAATAGGGCACAAGTGTTTCTTGTTTTAAAATCTTGATGACTTGTAACATACCACGAACTATTTAATTTTATGCTTTCAAAGCCTTGCTGAACCACGTGTCTTTCTCTATATATACTGATCTTAGATCTGACAAAGGAATAAAGTTTGCTTGAAATCACTTCTCGAAATGAACACCTCTGCCTGTTCAAAGTTTCTTTCATCAGAGGCTGAATATTTCAGGGAATAATTGTTTTCTTTTTCTCCCTTGGCACATGCTTTGTGAGTATTCAATACTATTTAATGCCCTGGATAGCTTCCACAACACTCACCAGTACAGGATGGACCACTAAGGTAGTTCAGTAAAGGGAAGCTAAATACAATCAAAGCTTTCCAAGTTTAGGACCCATTTGGATGACGCCTGTAAACCCAAACATTTGGAAAAATTACTCTAATTTTGACTCAGAAACCAAGACCATAAATGAGACTGTAAGTGGCTCCAGATCCTAATAGCATTGTTACTGCAAATGGGCATTGATACAATCAAGGGTACATCAGTTCTGAAAATAAAACACTTTCAACAATACCCCCTTACTATAAATTCTCTCTCAAGACACTTATCATTAAAGAAGCAAAACCAAAACCTGTGAGGATTTATTATTGAAAGGGTCAGCAAAACCTTTGATTGGAAGTTAAAAGTAATATCTCTGCATGCAGCCAACACAAACTGTACCTTACTATATGAAATATATAATGGAGATGGCAAGTCAACTTCACACCTGGAAGATTTTAAAGCTAGAGGCAAAGAGTAGAAGTGAATATCAATGGGGAAGGAAGAGCAGGACAGAGAAAATAGAACAAGGTAAATAACGCATGCTTGGTCCAGTCTTGATATTTTCATCCGTCCACTATGAGCCACTGAATACCTTGAAGATCAGCCATGTCTATTCCTTGAAAGTTGGTAAATCCCAGGGTTTGGTTCACTTTGAGAAGTCTCTGAAGGTTTAGCTGCTATCCAAAACCTATCTGAAGTGTGTTGGTTTGGAAGTCAGGCTACAAGACTTTTCAAGATCTGGCTTGCTCAGGACTTTGCTAGTATTTCCACTTCTTCAGCCAGACCAGAATTACCACAGGCACAGCCATTTTCACAGTATTTTGGTACTTCCATTTCCTGTCGGGCCTGAGACCAGGAAGTGCGTAGGCGCCTGAAAATTAAAAACTGAGTAAGAAAGGTTTGAGATCAAAAACCTGTTTTTGAACAGCAAATGCAAGTTTGAGTTTGGTTCAGGAGTGGTATTTTTTATCTGAACAAATTCCTACAATCTTTGGAAAGCTGTGTAGTGGAGTTAGATTTTGCTAAGGACCCAGAGGTTTCCCAATGTTTATTGTTTACTTCAGGATCAAACCCCAAGCGTTTCTAAATTTTTTGTTAAGGAAATACTTCAGGTTGATTTCAATCTTATGTTTGGAGGTTGAGTTTTAGAAAATTCAGATACCAGATTGACAGTGCTGGCCATGTCACAGTGCAAAGCTGGAAAGCTTCTGCAGAAAGAATATCATAATCATTTTTGACTGTATGAGTATTGTTCTCCTCTCTTCTTCCTCTCTATGTTCTGCAGTCAAATTCTGGTGACACTGGTTGTTCTGATCTTGATCCACGTATTCTCATGTGTCATACTTCTGTTGACATTTCTATATCAAATTGTGGTTATGAATCAATATGCACTGCTTTCACTTTTATCTCTTGTGGTAGATAAGACACTTTCCAGTGTAACTCTCCCTGCAAACCTAAAAAGAGGAATCACATCAGGAAAAAAAAATGCAGTTTACAGTGTGCTGATGTTACACAGAATAATTTATACCAGAGGAAAAGGAAGGGTAATTTAAGATGTAGGAAAAAAAAAGGTTGTAGGCAATGCTTGGTAATCGCCTTCAGGAAAAGAAGGCTGACCGAGCAGAGAAGAGCCGGTGTAGCATAAATAATTGTGCAGTTCTTCCTGGCACTTTTTTGATTTTTGTCTAGCTGTCTTATCTATTCAGGGAATTGTTCTGAATTACAGTCATTGGTGTAGCACAGTGGTGTGCATAGAAAACAAGCAATTTGGTTACTGGAAGGTAAAAGCTACCCAAGAGTATATTGACTGGGACTTCAGTTGATGAGGTAACATTTGGTAGCAGATGGTTTCTTAATATTACCGTATTAAATTATGAATTGTCTTCAAAAATGCAACATTAACATATTATCATGACTTAACATGAACCCAGGGAAATAAGTTTACATGGAGTCAGTTTTGCAAACTAAAGTTTTAGCCAGTCTTGGCAGAAGAAGTTGCCTTGATGAGTTAGTAACTGCCCTTCAGTGATATTTTTTCCCCTTTCTAATTTATTAGCTTTCCGAGATGACCAGTAAGCATTTCATCAGCTGCTGAAAATTCAGGCTAATAGAGAATACATCCTAGACTTCTTGTCAGGACAGAGAGAGAAAACATTTCCTGAAGGCAATCCATTCCAACTCTCTTCCTGGCTTTCTCAATATGCTTCTAGAAAACTTGCTCAAGAATGTTTACCTCAAACCTATCCAAACCTCACCTTTTTTTTCGTTCAGACTGCTTATTCTGTCATCTTCTGAGACACCAAGTAAAGATCCTTTCTTCTTTTGTGTTACCTTAAATTTGTTCTGGGGATGTAATAATATACTTGCCTGTATTTAGGTGTTCATTTTCAAACTGCATACAAATTAGCTGTCATACATGTCATAAATCTTCAACTCTATCCTAGAGCACCTAAAGAGTACTTATGTGAAAACAAAGAAGAATTCCACTGCTCTGGAATGCTCTTTATTTATGTCAAGCTTGCATGCTATATTTTACTGATTCTTAGGATACAATTACTGGTATAAAGAGCTCAGAGTCTTTTGTTGGGGCTACATTTCACATACATTTGTCATTATTCTGACTTGTGTTCAGTATTCAAGCAAGATACTGTCAGTGAATAAGCACATTAAATAGTCAGGAGAGGTTGGTATATTTTTCAAAATGAAAGTAATGGCAGATAAAAAATCATTTTAATGATAACCAGGATGGACTCGCTGTGATCCACATAGCAAGCTGTGGTGCAGAGAAAACCTACAGATTGCGGGCATGTGTGGCTGTCAGGGAGGGAAGGCAGTGACTCAGTTTCATTATCTTTCTCCTGTTCTTATCCAGAGTAAAGCAAAGGAGTGGTAGAGTTTAATCTGAGTAAAAGAGTCTGCCATTGAGTCTCATTAGTTTTTTTAAGGAGTGGGAGAAGGAAGGGTGACATTCTGGTAGACACACAAGCTATTTAATCATATTTTAACCATAATTTGACTGCATGAATGGAAATGCTATTAAACCAGACCATGTGATCTACAGTATTAGAGAGCAGAAAGTGTGCAATCTGCCTGGGTTCCACATGAAGTGATGTAGAGAACTAATTCCCAAACTTTTCTCTTTGCTGGGTGATGCTATTTACGATGGCAGGAGGTATTGGCAACAGCTGTGGCATCTTTCTGTTGATGGAATAGGTTATACTCAGGGATCCCTTTTTGGAGAATACAGGGGGGAGATACGGAGGTGGCAGCACACCAGAAATGTAGTGCTATTAAAGTGAGAGAATCTCATTTAATTGAGGCTGTTGGATGCATGAAGTGCTGCTTGCCATGCACTTGTCTTTCTTCCGACTTTGTACAGGCATATGTCACTCTAGATTTTTATTTGGAACTGGGAGGTGGACTTGGTAATCTTAAAAAGAGAGTAACCATAGGAGATAGGAATTGCAAGGACATGAGGAACAGAGCTGCTACTGGATCAGCTGTTTCAGTTAGTGTATGCATCTTCATGGCACTCTGCTTAGGCGAGGAACTACTCAATGCATTTAATCACAATGTTTTAAACATTTCTCATTCCCTTTAGCATCCACAGAAATGCCACTTAGTTCAGCAGAGTTGAACTTGTCAAGTACTGCTGTGGTTGTGGGCCACTTTTTAACACCAGTAGTGCTATATAGCACTACTCAGGGGGTGCTATCACACGGACTGATGGTTAGAGTGAAAAATCGCTGTGACATTATTTTTCAAAGTCACAACTGCTATTGAACCAAAGAAGTTAAACCTGGTACCAAGTATACTACCGTGTAGCTGAGGATAGCACAGATAGTAAAGATGCTTTTATCTCCACGTTAGGGTACAAGTAAGAAAAAGACTGCCAGCAAAGAAACTACAGAAGACTAATTTCACTTATGTTGATTTATTTACTAAATTGTCGCTGGTCTGTTGGATGGAAGCAGCCGTCAAAGATCTGAGAGACTTTGGACAGAAAGCAGAAAACGAGTTTATACACATCTTTCTCCATTTCTTCTCCGGTCCATTCCATTGCAAACACAGCCCAGTGCCACTGCTTTTGCAGCATTCGTCAAGGGCCGGGAGGTCACCTATCTTCTTCTATGGCACTTTCGGGATCCACCACCGGAGGGAGTGCAAGAACAGCATGGGCCCCTCCGTCTCCACTGGGAAGGGATGAAAGTAGAAACTCTTTTCGAGCCAGCTGCCTATGTCTGGAAGGGGCTTACAACTAGATAACATTCATTTTTGTCAGCACCTGTCACTCTGTAACCCATCAGGCAGGACCTCAAATGAGAAAAATCTCAACAAAAGATATTAAAAGGTAGAATTCAGATCTATGAAAATAAAGTGTCTTTAGTGTCATGCCTTTCCTTGATATTAGTTACTCATTAGCACTGGTGGGAGCTCAAAATAGGCAGGTGTGAACAAAAGGGGAAACGTGGCCTAATATACATGCTGTTTTCAACTCCAGGAAGGTTTCAGCCTGTAGAAAGTGTATGCCCTGTTCATTTCATTGCATGTACCTATATGATTTCTTCTTGCAGTGTTTACCTTCTAGAGTTCTGATAAGCGAGATAAAGTGGAAAACTTATTTTCCACATTGTATTTAGTAAGATTAAGTTTCAGAGTCCATCCTCCTGGGAAAGCAGATTTCAAGCGTGTCAGATTTTTGATGGATTTCAGCCTGAGTGGATTTAGCTGCAAATCTGAACTTTGTACAGGAGCTTTTATCTTTCCATCTTGTTTCCTCCTTGAAAGGCTTCATAAATTATGTTTCTGAGAGAAAGGGGAAGAACTTTTGAGAGGGGTGGTCATTTGGCGAATTGCTCTTCTGTTAAGGTTTCCCCTTTCCAGGTGCTGAACAACTCCTAGGGCATGTTTTGTCACAACTTGGCAATGGAATTTCATTAGTTTGCAATAAAATTACAGGACAATACTCATGCACTGATACTTGATTAATTTGTGAAGGGAAGAGGGTAAAAATCAAAGGAGTCAAATATTTGTTTCTGTGCACTTATTGCTGTGATTTTCTCCATTGCAAAGTGGGTATACAGTGCTGCCGTTCTGAAATGTCCGTGTTTTACGTTCACTAAACACAAAACCAGGAAAAATACAAGGCAGTGAGAGAGCCAAATCTGAGTATTTCCTACTAGATGCCCAGGTCAGGTCTGACACCAAGATGAAATGTCATTAATGTTATTGATAGAGATTGTTTTATGCATCCAGATGGCTGGTGAGAAACCTGCAGAAGCGCAGCAGACAGCATTGCTGGTTAGTTAAATTGTTAATGGCCAAAGGGGATCTGCGCTGTGCAAAGGGCCAAGTATCATCTGCATGGTATTTCCTGATATGAGAGAGCTTAGTGTTTCAACCTTATCATTGCCCTAAAGCTGGGGTTCTCAAGCTGTGATATGTATTTCCTTTCATGGTGCAAAGCTCTTTCTCCCCTAAAGGGGAAAAAGACCCTAACCAATGCAGCCTGATCTTTCCTGCAAAGAATGTAAAGGGAGCATTTGGGTTCCTCTTCCTATTTGCACAATTAGCTCAGCGTGGAGTTGGGTTTTATTGCCTCTTTCTACCTTTTCTTGAGAGAGGAAAGAAGATGGGGCTGGCACAAAATGCTTCCATTCTGTGCACCCAGAACGAAGAGCTGATTGCTCCTTCTTGCTGCCATTCTGACTAGTGACTGTTCTCTTCTATAGGCAGTAGAATCAAGAATTCTTGGTGGGAAACCTCAGAGAAGTGTCAAGTATTATCAAGGAGCACAGATCTTCTTCTGTAGGACACCTAGGGCTTCAAAACATTTTCCGTCCACTGCAATAAATTCCCTAGATTGTGATCTCCTATCTTAAGACTATCCATGCCAGTCATACATGTATATGGAGGTGTGCCCTGCATATACTCCCATGAAATGCTTTTCTTCATTTTGTTTTCCAAGGGTGACTGGAAAGACTCAGTAGGGACCTAAAGTCGCAGTGGGGTAAAAAGCCAGAAGTTCAAACTTTTTTTTTTTTCCTGAAGTTTATTAATTTGATCTGAACAGTTTGTTCTGAAACTTTTTTGTTGTTTTGGTCTAAGAAAGTGGAAGATGCTTAGAAGTCTAGGGTTAGATTTCATTTGTCAAGACTTGTGACTTGTTAGGTTTTAACTGTGTTGGAGATACTGAAGTTCACCTGTGTTTGTCAGCTGATAAATCTGTGGAGTTATCTAAAAAAGGAAAGGCACACCATCTGCCTTCAAATTTCATATCAAGTCCACTTCAGGGTTTGCCTCAGACAACCATTGATTTTATTTTAGTAGCTCTCTTGACTATCGTACTGAATTATGTGAGAACAGAGAGAATTTTTTTTTTTCTGCTCAAATTTCTAATTATTACAGGAGCAATAAAAACTGTACTGTTTTTCTTCTTGACACCAAAGTAAATCATTTCTTTAAAAATGCTATCCTGAATCTTTCCTCACACCTGGGGCTGAGGAAACTCCAAAGTGAGATTCATTTTAGAACTGTATAAGGAAATCACACAAGTAAGACAAATAAGAAGCACACAGAAGTGTTCACTGAAATTAGGTGGTTACAAATAAGACTATTCGCATGTAAAAACTCATTATTTCCAGCTGACAGCAATTAAACCAGTGTCAGAGATGGAATGAAATTCCCTCAAGGGAGCTTTGTATAAATGAGACAGTTAAGCGTTAGAAAGAGTGTGTATGACAGATGGAAAAGCTGGAGAGAAATGACAAGTCTATCAAAGCTGAAGGGGGTCACAGTTCATATTCTACAGCTATTCCGTGGTATGCAGGATGTCTCTCAAGAAAAGCCCTGCAGCTCTCTGCTGTCAGCAACAGCAAAGCAGGTGTGCAAGTGTGTCTGAGAGGAAGAAATAGATGCTTTCTGTTTTGCATGCCTGATCTTTTTTTTTTTTTTTTGGAATATACATCAACACCTTTTAAAACTTTGCCTTTTTTATTTTTTATTTTTTTATTTTTAACCAATTCTTGTTTTGGTAGCATTCTGGAATTTAGGGGAGTGCCATTTAGAAGCTATTAGCAAAGCAGAATTGCAACTGATTACTTAATTTCATATCAGTCCTTTGTGGATGTAAAATAGCCTGAGGACTACGTGTTACATACACACATTCTGAGTCCTACCCTTTTTACCAAGCTTTGTTTAAAAATGTGGTGGGATGTGTGCCAGGTGTCTGCAAAACAGTTCAAAGAGTGGAGAAGTTTGAATGAAGGGAAACGAGACCGTTTGCCCCTAGTATGCCATTTTGAGAGGACAGAAATGATTCTGCCTCATCATGCTGCATCCCTTCACAATTAAGAGGGGGTCTCAGTTGCAGCTTCTGTCCCGACCCTCAGGAGTCTTAGTTCTCTCTTGTATACTCTCACATGACTTGAAAAGCAGCAGTATCTGAGACAGGCTCTTGACAGAAGTTAGGATTTCTCTGATCATGTCATATGTTGTCAGAGATAAAGGAGCTGCAGGTGCAGCTGTACATGAGTGCCAGAGAATTTGTACGATAACAAGTATTCCAAAATCCTAATAGAGGACATGGACAAACTTCTCCAGTAGATCCTCCTGAGTCCAATGGGAGTTTGAGCTGGGCGGAGCTGGACTTGTACAACTCTGTAAGAAGGGAAACTCCTGAAAGGAATGACAGAGAATAAACTTGACTGTGTGTCTCCCATACAGGGACAGAGGAAAGTGGAGATGGTTGCAATACCTGAAACTGATACTATCAATGAGCATGTTTGGATGTGAAGCCTCAGAGGTGTGATAAAATCTATGTCAGTACTTGTCTGAGTAGTGGGGCTGTTCATAACCACATCTCTGGAAAAAAACAGGAACATGTTTTCAGCTTTCTGTACGTACAGGTAGAAAAGTGATCAGTGGAAGGATACAACTGGACATAAACTGCACAGAGAGGTGGCACAAAATCACCTCTCCTGACTCTGTGTTGCTAGTATCCAACTACTGGTGTTTAATCCTTAGAGCCAGTTTTGTTGTAATAACTATGTTTCTTACATTTTGACAACTGCACTTGACTGTAGAGCTTAATGCTGAAGCAGTAAAAAGACACTAATTTTTGGAATACAACTTCTTACTGTATTGTCTACTTTTCACCGCAGGGTGAATCTCTTGATAAGGAGTTGATAAGGCAGAGCTAAATCCCACATCCAACAAAACCATTGTTAAAATGTCTGTCCAATGTTTTTGGTGAAAATCGCATTTTTGATCTTGGCAGCAAGGGGAGAATCTTTCTGGAGCCATGGTGATTCTCAAATTTTAGTATGACATGCTGTATCCCTGCTCCAAAAACTGTTCTCGGCGTCAAAGTTTGGAAATACCTGAAGGTGGTGCTGGCAGCAGTTCAGGTGAAGTGGAATAAGTGAGCAGAACATGGAAGAGGCAGTAATTGGGGTCAGCAGAATGGGAAGCTGTACTCATTCCAAAAGTGTGGGAAGAAAAAAAATTCAGACCTTGCTGCTTGTTCCTAAATCAAGTGGATTCGTTTTTATAAAGCTCTTTCCTAACAACTGAACTAGGAGATTATCTCTAATGGTTTCCTATTACCTCAGAGTCACATGTATTATCTGCTCATGAAACTCTGTTAAACTAGAGCTGAGGCAACGTGTGTTTATTGTTCATCAACACAATCCTTGCTGAAAGTTCAGGGAAAGTTTGCAGTGCTAAGGTACCTACTGTTAAATCTGACTACATTATACTGGCAAACAGATTTGGGATGTAATGGTTTCACAATGCACTTTGTTTTCACATCTCTTAGCCCTAAGTCCTGCTGTCCCATGGCATGAAATCCTATCTGAGCTTGATTAAGGTACAAAAATGAGGCTTCTCTCAAGCAAGGGCATTTACCTGACTCTACCTTAGCTTAGAATCTGCCTTATTATCCAGAAGTGTTTGTGCATTGTGGTAAAACAACTGTTGTAGATGGTATATGATAGCATGCAACATTGGAGTTTGTATTTTCAATGGCCAGCCACTGTCTTAGTAACTGTATGATGCATGAAGCTGGTTAATGCTGTTCTTTCAGTTAGTGCAACCAATATTCCCTCATGTCCATTAACTTGAAGCTGTGAATGGTGCTGTAAAATGAAGGGATAGTCTTTCAGTATGAGGGTCACTTGCATTGCTGCTACAGTACATTGATCAAGATTTTAGGCTTTCTCAACCTCAGAGGTCTTTGCTGCTCACTATTTTGCTTTCTCAAACAGCTGTTGACTATGTGCTGTCTCCCAAATAGGCTTTTTTCTTCATCACACTCCTCATGTCAAAGGTGAACACCAGTACACTATCGCTATTTTCTAAATTGCATTATGACTTGTGCTGTGGGAATCATTTAACCGTTATGGTGTTGTTCATATCCACGGTAACTTGAATTGAACAGCTGGCAGATTTAGCTTGATGGGCTGTGAATCCAGATGTTATCCTTCTCCTGCTCATCACCCAATAAAATACATATCCAGGACTTTGTTACCCTGGGGATAATTTATCAGCTTCATTATGGCCCCTTCCCTTACCCTGAGGTGAATTGTTGATCTTTCCAATAAAGTTCCACAGTATATAGTAGGTCATTTAGGAATTTCTTTGGAGACTATTTCTACCGGGAAGTGCATATTAGAGCTTGGAGGCTACTTCTAAAGGCCCGATAATAGATACATTGGTGACTGTGCTTATGGTGTACCTCAGAACTGAAGGAGACAGGTTTGGTTCTGAAACATACAGGCAAATGTTTCTGCTCTATTTCTTAGTGACTGGTAATTAACTGGCGCATTTCTATTTGATCTCTGAGTGTAAGAACACTTGTTTCTGTACACTTGTTTCTTTTCATTTACCTTTATCTTGAGGAATTTATTATCCATTGAGGAGTGGCCTCAAGTTGCGCCAGAGGAGATTCAGGTTGGATGTTAGGAAATAGTTCTTCTCTGAGAGGGTGGTCAGGCACTGACACAGGCTGCTCAGAGAGCTGGTAGAGTCACCATCCCTGAATGTGTTCAGGAAACATTTAGATGTTGTACTAAGAGAGATTGTTCAGTGGAAAATATTGGTGATAGGTAGATGGTTGGACTGGATGATATTAGAGTTCTTTTCCAACCTTGGTGATTCTATGATCTTTGCAATGTCTAATTTGTGAGAAGCCCATCAAAGGCCTAAAAGACATCAGCTATAAGATGGGTTGAGAAAGCAGGAAAAGTCACATACATTCAAATGTTGGTGCATTTATATTCCAAGGATCAAAAAAAAAAAAAAAAAAGCACGGGAGAAGAACGTTTTAGTAAATATTGTATACCAGATGGATGTCTAGCTCTAGGGATTCTGGAAAAAATGCTCCTCTCTGTCCCATGTCATATATATGCATGCACAATCTCTCTCTTTAAAAAAACAACAACACAACAATAAAAAACAAACAAAACCCAAGTACCGACTGTTTTCCTTCTTTTATGAATAGATGACTTTTTATCATCTGAGATTTAAAAATAATTGTTGTCAGTAATAAAACAAGTGAAACCTCTGCTAGCCAATCTGATAAGCTGAATGGCTAAATGTTTTCTTTCACGATAAGAATTGCATAAGCAAATCTACAAATGATTAAAATAATATTAGCACAGAAAAGGACTGATCAGAAAAATTTGGGCAATTTAAAAAAAAAATTTTTAAGACAATTTGCCTATGAAGCACTACATTTCTAAAGAGAATGTTTCTTAACAAACATCTCTTCTGTTTGAAAGTTTTCTATAAACTTTGTGGGTGTTAATAAAATAATGGGTTTATGGTATTCTTAAGTAGTTGCAGAAGCAGTCATTGTAATATGGTCTAGAAATGTATAGTAATGCAAGGAAGTATTGAAGGAGATGCCAGAAGATAAAAATGTAGGAAATCTAGTCATTTAGAAGTAGAAGACAATTTTAGTCCAAAAGAAAATTGGGTAGCTGTTGTACTGTTGTGTGTAGCATTCACATGGATAGGTTACAGGTTACTGTAGTTAAGTGTGTAGTTTTGAGGTATCTCAGTGACCACAGCTAATGATGTTTTAAAAGTTTCATGATCCATTTACAGGTATAATAAGTATTGCTTAATTATGGTAGCTAAAGTATGACAAAATATTGTTGTAAGGGCCCATGTGGGAAGATATCTCAAGTGTATCTGACATTTGGGCAAGCTGACACTTGAATTTGATATTGCTTAGCATGACGAGAGACTGAGGACAGATAGATCAAGTTGTTGTTTATTTTACCAACTTTGTTTCTGACCAGGCATATTAAAATAGTCACAGAGCTACAGATTTACTTCTGTAGCAGTAAGGAAGAAAAAAATTACTATTGTGTAACAATCATCAGAGACAATCCCTATAGATTAAAATCATGCTTACAGTTTTTGTTGTTGTTGTTGTTGTTGTTTGTTTTTTGTTTTCTTTTAATCTGTTCCATACTCACAGTCTTCTTTGCCTCGAAGATGAGATCATCTATATGTGTTTAAGGATGTGATTTTGGAGATGCCTCCAAGTATCCATTCTTCAAACATGCCTTTGAAAAATCCCAAGCTATTTATGTATTTTTACAGCTTGGTATTATAGAGAAAATTATTTTGTAGATTACTTGTTTCATTGGTTAAAAAACAGTTTACTTAGACTTTATAGCACTTGCACCATCTTAGTGTCACAGTGACCTTACCAATATAAAAATCATTAAGAGTCAAAATGGTACAATTTTACAGCTGTCTTTTCTAACTGTCCTAATTAAATAGTGTCAAAACATCCCTATAGTCCAGTCTAAACACATTTGAGTCCAAAAAATTAACACATGCAAGGTTTTATTCTCACATTATTCAATTAAAAATGATTCCCCTTTCACAAACAAATCATTACACATCACTCTCAGAGGACTAATTCCTTTCTATTTGCACCAGTACAGCTTCCAGAAATCTCTTAATATGGTAAAAAAATGTGATTTAAGAGGCAAGCAGTCTTCAAGTGTGAAGCATTGTGAGGACCGGGGAGCAGGAGCAGTGGGGGCTCCCTATGGGCAGCCAGAGCCTGTCCCACTGCACTGTCCAGAAGCAGAGAGATGGGGATACCAGGACACCCAAGCTGCAGGAACCAGTACCTCCCTGGGGATGGGCTGATGGGAGGTCTTATGAACCCAAGCAGACCAACCTTAATGAGGAGCATGCACTCAGGGCTCTTTTGCTGACATCCAATGTATCACTTAGGTGCTGCAATGCAGGAGGCACCCTAAAAAATAACATCTTTGAAGTTGCTCTTCCAATGAAAAATCCCAGCAACTGGGTTTCTGAACTGGAAAAGGTGATAGAAGCCATCTTAGGGCAAGTGGAGGCCAAGCTGTTGTTTGCAATTTTGCAGGACAGAAGCTAAACATTGACAGAAGTTGGTCAGTGGCAGCCTAAAGACCCTAAATCACCTCAGCATTCTAGTTGGTGTTGTATAGCATTATACATTTCAAGCTTTGTAGTTTTAAATCACTATGAAATACACAAGCAACAGAGACAGTAAACCTTTGATGTTATCATATATGTTGTGCTGAAGTTGCTTTGTTATTCATGAGTGAAGAACAAAGTTGGAGAAAGAGAATCACAAATAAGAAGATAGCAAAATACAATCCTAAAAATCTCAGCACCTCGTAGGTCGTGAAAATGGAGTCCAGGATGAGGGGAGAACCTGGAGAAACTGATCCCTTCAGTGTGAACGTAAGAAGCTGTAAAAAAAAGGCAATCATCTGCATAGAGGACTGTCTTGGAGAGACCGTGGAAACAATGTGTATCCAGTGGTTTTACAGCTAATCCACCAGGATGTCTAGAGAGATCTAGTCTTTCTAGGTTCCCACATCATATGGACTACAAGACAGCAATTACTAGACTATTGAGTGCTCACATTAATGTATGTGACATGATAGCATGCAGACACAGTTTCCTCATCCACGCTTTCCTCTGGTGTGTGCTGGAGTAAGCTACAACAGGAAATTAATAAATTGCTTTCCACATTGCTTTCCCTGCTCTCCACACCATATAAACTGTAAAGTGCAATCACGTGAAGTGCAAGCCTGTGAAAGCATAGAAGGGTTTGGGTGCATGCCTGAGTATGTGTTTGAATACAAAGGAAGCAGAGTGGATGATTTGTGTTTCCACACTGCAGAGCTGAGTATTGTGCAAACAATCCTGCCTGGTAGACAACCACATAACTCAGCATAAGTGTGCTACCATGGCTCAGTGCCCAATCTGCTATGATTTTCAGAGCCATGCAACGATGAGTAAAGATACCTGCCTACATCATCAGTAATGTGGCAGTACAGTTCCCCATGGGGCAGTGCAGAGATGGCATAGGTTACTATGCTGATAATCATCAGATAGCCTTTTCAATGTTTTCAATTTTCATAAGAAGACTAAATGGAATAAGCAAGTTGCAGGTGACTAGCAGACATGACCCGATTTCTGATGTTCAGCCCAGAAATGCCATTGTGAGATCAACTTTGATGAGGGCTGCTCCAAAAAGTAATGCCTCCTATTGTATTATGTTGGCTTACAGCATCAGAGGTGGGTGGTGGTGGTATGACTGTAGAACATGAATGTCCAATCTGTGGCCCACTGGCTGCATGAGGCCGCTTCCTGCCCCCACATTATCGTGGAAGCAGCTCCTCTCTGCTAAGCAGCCTGGCCCAGCCCTATGCACGCACCAGACATCAATGTGTGATAAACTCCATCTGGGCTGAAGCCAGGGCACAGGGATGGAGCAGTGCAGTGCTGACTGAAGTTACAGCAAATGGTTTTATGCATTTTGATACACTGGCTAAACACAGTCCTGTAAACAGTGCAAAATAAGCAGCTGTGCTTTTTTGTTTGATAAAAAAGTTTGATAAAGTTGAAAAGTTTGATAAAAGAATTTGAGAACAGGTTTCAAAGTTGCTGAAAAAATAATCATTTTTTTGGTATGTTTACACTCCATTGTCAGTCAGCATAAATACATGACCTGCAAATTTTCACATAGAATGTGTGGGTGCAATTGGACATTCAACTCAAAAATGTGATTGTGTCTCTTTACCAGACTTCTGTAAGACCTGTCGTATGAGGGAAATTCCTCACTTCACAGTCACACCTCATTCATGTCACCACTTTTTGTCAGTACATACATTTGTGAAGAAATTTTTTCAAGAACAAAGCACAGGAAAAATAAAATTTCATCAAAAATCTCTGATGAATATGTTGAGAACTCACTGAGAATTGCAGCCACTTCCATCAAACCTGTATGATGCATTAGTTTCACAAAAACAAGTTCTCGTATCCCATTAGTTTTAGGGTTTTATTGCTCTCTCTTTTTTCTTTTTTCCTTTCTTTTTTTTTTCCAATGTTTTTCAATAAAAAATGTGATAAAATAAATGTTATTAATTATATACAATAACTGATGTTGAGGGCTGCTCTGAAATTAATGCCTGCTATTTTATTATGTTGGCCCACAACACCAGAGATGGCTGTTGGTGGTATGGCAGTGGAGTTTAAACCTTCCCACCAGCAGAGGGGCAGTCTGACAAAATGGTGTTTGACATGGAACTACATATGAAGCAAAGGGTCTCAATTTCAGGATTTAATGAAAATTTTCTATTCCTACTTCATGTTTTATTTGACTTCAAGTCAGTTTAAAATAATGGGAAAAAATCTCACAATTGTCATAGGAATTGTCATTGCTAGCTAGCAATTTTTTTATTTTTTATTTTTAATGTATAAGATCCAATTGATTTCTATGGATGCACTTCTCTGGGATAGGCATTCGCTCATGAAATGATTAAAACCTTCAAACAGGAGCTACTTGGTAATTATCTACAGGGAGGAAGAAAAACATCAGTAAGTCCTACCTGTCTTCACAATAAATGGATTAGACCTAAGTGATCCATCCAGTTCCTCTCTGAGATTTTCTTGAGTACAGGATTTGTCATCTCATTTCAACAGTCTTGCTTTTTAACATTGTCTACTTAGAGATATGTCTTTTTATCAGCACATTTTTTTTGGGTAGCACACTGAATGGAGTGATGATATAGATTTCCAGAAGGAAGGAAGGAATGAAACTTTGTCCCCATTCACAGCAGTTCCGATTGAAGGAGATCTACTGCAGCTGTGCAACAGGCCAGCCCTCTCCTTGGCTTCTTTATAACAGGTGGCAGAGATGACGTATGGGGAGAGGCTCATTTTTCTGTGTACATTTGCTTAAATATGGAGTTGAGTTTTGATTTTCAGTTGCTGCTGACAGAGGCTGCTCAGGCTGCCAGCTCATGAGGTGAGAAGCATTTTGTTGTGTGGCTCCTCTTGGTGTCCTGGTACCCTCTTTGATTTCTGAGGATCTGTTGAAAGGCACTTATGGTCCTGGTGGTAGCTTGTAATCTCTGTTCTATGCTCTGGAGGAGCTTTGGTGCTGCTAATGCTTAAATGTAGCTCTTCCTCCTGGTATGTGTTCTGCAAGTATGTTATTGCTCCAGTTATTTGTTTGTTGTGAACCAGCTTGATTCATGCTTTATTTTGCTTTTCTGGAAGACTGTGAAAGTGTATATTTTAAGGAAGGTATGAGGCTTGCTGTACTGAGCGTTGATGGCTTTATTTCTTGTAGGAAAGGAGCCCATCTTCTTTCTGTTTCAAAGACAGAAGTGATCTGGGTATTGCAGTCCTGAATAGTAGTAGTCTCTTATTGTTACTGTATATTGTGTGTCTTCTGAAGGTGCTACCTTTATCCTGTTGGAAGGCCTCCCATGCATTGAAGTTTGTTTTGAGGTAGGGGTACTAAACCACCATCCCACCTGTGCTTTTAATGAGATGTGAGGGATGAGCCATTGGGGAAGCTCTCTGTTGTCCTGTTGCTATCACCTTTGTGCCCTTGTTCATATCTAACATCTTCACCAAGGTCTTTGTTCTGTATGTGTGTGAGATAAGAATTTAGTTATGAGGCAGTGAAACAAGCTCCTGGAAACTGTTGTGATGCTTCATGTGGCAGGGAAGGTGTCAGGGTGATGGTCAGTTCTGTTGCTTGGTCTCCCATAACCTGTTAAAGGGACATAGTGAAATGCTGCTAAAGGGATGTGGAGGAGAGATGAATTTCTTAAAGACAGTAGTTGAGAAACATGTGTCTTCTAAGTTAAGTGCCTCTCTCAGGCTATTTCTGCCTAGAGGAAGCAGAAGCCAAGGCCTGTGGCTATCTGGCAGGAGCTGTTGTGAATTTATCTTTGTCTTGTAGACAAAATCGAAGTTCTTCAACCTTTTTTCTGATTAGATGATCAGAGGAAAAAGCCCTACTGCTCCTGGTATCCGTCTGTTGGGGGCAGGATAAAATAAAGATAATTTGCTAGGGAAATCAATTATTATCTCAGTGAGGTGAAAAAGGCTACCAAGCAGGACTTCTAGAAGGAATTTGGTGCCATTTTGGATGCTGTATTGTAACTTTGGCTCTCAGAGCTTTTTTGATGCTCTTTGAAGGATGGGGGGGTTCCCATACTAGCGTGGTGTGGGATTTCTACCACCACTTTATGGTTGAAGGTCTAAATGTTGACCTCTTTTTCTGGAGATAATGTGGAGAGGAATATGTGAAAAATGCTGAAAAAGTGTTCCCTAAAGCCACGTAACAGAAACAGTGAAAAAGGGAGGACTACGTCTTGGGCTGTTGTATCCACTGTGTATGTTTACTGTGCATTCACCTGAGGTTCATAGCAAAAGCTGCTGCTGTCTATTTAAGTCACATAGTCCTTGTTCAATGCTGGAGTGTTCTGTATCCATGAATTTACAGCACATTTTTCCAAAATGAAACTGAGCAATTCTGCGATTGTTTTTCCTTCAGCCCTGCTTTGTGTCTCTTGTGATTAAAAACTGCTATGTATGTACATTAGATAATACTGGGAAAATCATTCCCTTATATAGTTGTGAATCTTCATTCAAATTTAAGGGGCTGCACTGATGCAACTCGAAATAATTTGACCTATAATATTCACAGATGGGCTCATAGTGATGGCTTTGACTTCAGTTTATTTTGCTTTCTGTGAGATGATGCTTTTCTCAGGGATGACAGGCAGAATTTCCTCAGTGGTTCTTTGCACCCACACCATACAACAGTAGGTGAACTATTATAAAAACCCTAGAAAGTCCTGTATTGATTAGGGACCTTAGCTGTAAGAAGAATGTACAATATTCCAAGGAGACTGAGGATGAAACATGTGCATCTTCTGAAAGGTAGATGTCTTCAAGAAAGATAACACTTTCTAACTTATTTTAGGATTACGAGAGTAAATGCTTCTGTTGGCTTTATTAAAAGTGGATCCTTGGTAATGTTCATCAACCTCTAAGTTTTCTTGTCTGTTAGTAATAGATGATATCCACATCCAACTGGCCCCTGAATGTATGAAGCTCTTACCTGGTTGAGGACAAAGGCACTATTGTTAGCAGCACTTTACTGAATCTTGGACTGAGTTCAGTAGTTCAGAAAAACACTAAGACTGTGTCCATGGAGCTTTTCTATTAATAGACTCTAAAAAGGATAAAAACACAGGATAAAGTAGTAAATTGTTTCATAGTCTCTTTGATAGAAAAATTCCTGAAGCTGAATGTTTTCAGTGCAGTTTCTTTTACGTGTCCTGAACCATACTAACTGTAATGCCATAATATAAATAATTAGCAACTTCACTGGGTAAGCTTACAGTTCATAAAATAAATAAGAATTTGTAGCGATGCCTGATCTTAGCTATAGAAAACTGCAACATAAAATCAATTATTTACTTGCAAAAAGTGTGGAAAGAGGCATCCTCACCTACTATATATTTGTGTGTTGAATTTACATTGAGTTTACATTTCACAGAAGGCCTCAGTCATGAAGTGAGCTGATGTGTAATTCGCTGTACTCTCCTCTGGTTTTCAGTGGGTGCAGTATGTGTTGCTAATGCTTTTCCCTGTAAAGTGTAAGCAGCAGCTATTGGTTGGGCCAGAAAGAAACTGGGACACTGATCTTGCCTGTATGCTTAAAGGTTCTGATTTTTGGAAGGAAATATTCTGGAGTTATTCAGCCCTGAAAAAGGGATGTTTATCATAGTGAATGTGTCTCGTAAATACATGTGATCAATTTAGCTAACAGTTCATTGATTTTTAATGAATCAAATGAATTTAAACTGCAAGTTACAAATCTCTCCACCTGTATCTGCTGGGTAATTATTTCCACTGAAATACTAGCACAGTTAGAGAAGGTTGTCAGCTTACTAGGGTAAAATGCTCAGATCTACAGTGTTACTTTCAGTACAGCTGAATAAATGTACTGCCGCTAATGAACTACTTCTGGAAGCTCTAGAAGTCTGTCCTTTAAGATACAGCTGAGGTGGCAAAGGGTTACATGGTCTTTTTGTAAACTGCTGATGTCTTTCCACTTATTTCAGTCTGGATGTGAAGCTTTTAATCAGGTTGAGTGTTAATTGAAGCTTTGAATGAATTATAGATGAGTTTTTCTACTCCTGTTTGTGGAAATAAAGTTATTTCAAATACTCTAACCACCTGGAAAAAGGTACTTATAGTCAAATCATTAAACAGAATTATCCAGGTAAAAGAATACCTACAGTTCTTGCCTACATAATAAGTCTATTTCTATACTGGAACTGAAGAACAGCAAACTTAAGCTACCAAAATAATCTGATTATTTTTTCCTGTAAATCTGATGGTGTACTTTTCTTGCTTTTGATATGAGAATCAGCAAGTGAGGAGGTAGTAAAACAAATTTCCTGTGAACTTCCTTGCTAATTTGACCTTGAATCAGATACCCTGTAACTAAACTTATTCAGTTACCAAATCTTTCTGTCTCAGAGTTCTTCTGTAACCTCCTTTTTAAGTAGTTTACAAAAGGGCATATGAGTTGTATAAAAATACTTTCTCTGTTCATGCTAATTCCGAAGAGATAGAAAGATATTCAGGTATACACAAACTGATGCATGAAAATTCTGTTTTTAAAAAAAGTCTTCTCAACTTGTGAAAGCATGGCATTCACTGCTGGAAGAGCAAACAACACATGGATGTGACAAGTGTTGCAGTGTAGATTGGTGAAGTACTGGTGTTTTCTAACAATTTTGAATGTTTGGGGATACATATCTTTGGTGGGTTTCACAGAATTGTAGAGTCACCAAGGTTGGAAAATGCCACCAAGTTCATCTAGTCCAACTGCCTACCTACCAACATCATTTCCCCACTAAACCATGAACCATAATTGCCACCAGAGCTGGTGATGCAGTCACCTTCCTGAGCAGCCTGTTCCAGTGCCTGACCACTCTTTTGGAGAATAAATTACAAATTTTTTCCTAGTATCAGTTCTTCTAATGAATGATGCTGTTGCTGATGTGGGGACTCAAGAAATCATATTTGCCTCATTTTATTCACATTTAATGTGCAGATGACAGTGTGAAACAGTGTACTACTTGGCCTTGATTAAAATATGTTGCTTTGTCACAGGATATTGTCCTGCACAGTCTGCTGAAATCTCATCACATTCTAGTGAATGTTGCTGTCTTTCCAGCTAATGTGAGGATAGACTGGAGATCTGCTTGGAGGTATAGCTGTACTCAATGCAGTGCTCTTTTTTTGCCTGTTGAGGAAGACCTATGGGAATAGTGTAAGTGGTTGAGTGGGAGCAGGTGGGCAGGATATTCTTAAATTGGGGAAAAAACACAGATTACTGATAAGTTGTGAAAATGTGATGTAGAAGCTGGCATCTTGTAACTTGTAAATGCTACTTCTGATCATGGAGCTCAAATTTTGCATTTTTATGTCCATTTTTTCACTGTCCAGTTCTGTGCTTTCTGAGCTTCCCAGTACAAGAGAGAATGGATGTATGTTACAGTCCAATGAAATGACAGGAAAATGATTGAGACAAAAGCATCTCTCCTATGAGAAAAGGAAGAGAGCTGGAGCCAGGCTCTTTCCAGTGGTTCTGTGTTCCATGGTGTGAGGCTATGGGCACAGACTGGAACATGAGAGGTTGTCAAAGCAACAGGAAGCACTTCTTGAATGTGAAGGTGACTAGTGAGTGTAGCCAGCCATGGAGACTGTGTAGTCTCCTCCTTGGAGATCTTCAAAAGTCACCTGGATGTGGTCCTGTGCACCCTGCTCTTTGTGTCCCTTGAGCAGGAGGGGTGGATCTCCAGAGGTCCTTTCCAACCTCAGCTATTGAGAGATTATTCTGTACTCTTTGCTGAGGAACAGAATCCAAAGTTGCATGACCACAGTGCTATCAAGGCTCTTTGAATGACTGGATTATCGTGGCTCAGAGTGAAAGGGGAAATGAAGGCGTATTTTGCATGGTCCTGAAATTTCTGAATTGTCAACTGGATTGGCAGCATATACCACCTCTGAGAGAAAACATCTGTGATTTTTATTATCTGTATCTAGGGTCAGTAGACCTTTAACTTAATTGGAAAACGCTTTCTCAAATGTGGGATTCCTACTCTAGACTGTAGGAAAGAAATCTCTTTCCCACAACTAACTGCATGGCTGAAATATTTTGGTTTAGACACTGATTCTCAAGAGTGGGAAGATAAGTTCATTTTATTACTCGCTTAAATATTATGGAGTGGGTTTCAGTGTATACATTTAAAAAATGGGTGCTTTCAATTTCAGGAATGTTTTAGGATATTAGAGTATTAAATATGCCCATATTCATAGATGGGTACCTATTGACCTCAGCAGTGTGTGATGACAGGACAAGGGGAAATGGCCACAAACTGATGCATAGGAAGTTCCACACAAATGTGTGTGGGAACTTCTTTACAGTGAGGGTGACAGAGCTCTGGTACAGGCTGCACAGAGAGGTGGTGGAGTCCCCTTCTCTGGAGACATTCAAGACCCGCCTGGATGCTTGCCTGTGCAACCTGGTGTAGGGAGCTGCTTTGGCAGAGGGTTGGACTTGATCTCTAAGATTCCTTCTGACCCTTACACTTCCTTGATTCATCAAGGGGTAAATCCTTCTGATTAACTCTATTTTTAAAAGCTGAGTAATTTCTGGTTTAAAGTTTTTCTAGTTTCAAGTTATTAGGTGTTTATCTTTGCTGGATGTTAAGGCAGCTGTGTTGAATGGAAAAGTTATTTTTGCTTAATATTTTATGCGCAGTTTATTTGCATTTGAAGTGCTTCTAGAATAGATAAGTTCTGCTTTCTAATGTTTAAGTGATTGTTGACTTTTCCAACCTCATTTCTTTCTTTCTATAGGATATGTCATCAATGTTAGTAGAGTTCAGTGTCATTCAGCACCCCCTCCCCCAAGTATTTGAGCAAGGGAGCAGTTGAGGGATTGATGGATAGTCTTCGTACACACAAATAGCATTCTAACTTCAAGCAGAAAACGTTTTTGGAACTATAACTTTTATTATTTTTTTTCCCATTCTGGAAATTGTTGGTTTCTGTTATAGCTGTTCCTACTGCTTAATTTTAGCATAAGTTTTGATTATCATATATTTGCTGATGCAGCAAGTTACTATTCACATCAGAGTCATGGACAATGGAAGTTATTATTTCAATGGAACATCAAGCTGGGACTTGCCTGTTAATGTGTTTATTTTCCATGTTTCTCTTTTGTTCCAGGCTAGTACTCATTACTGTTCAAGTTCTGCAACTTAATTTACCAGTTGCCATGATGTCTGTAAAATCCAAAGCAGGTGTTGGTCTGTTTGGTATGATATATTAGTTTAAATCACATCACATTATGAATTGCTACAATTTATATAGACAGGAGTCTGAATCAAAATTTTGGATCTAAAACACCCCAAGCATGAAGAAGATTTGGATTCAGATCTGAACTCTGTGGTTTTTTTTTTTAATCACATGCTGTTGCTAACCTCTATTTCATGTGTCTAAACTGTCCCAGCTGTGCAGAGTATTTTCACGAACATGTTGGACTTGTTTTTACACAGATGTAACTCAGGAGTAACTTATCTGAAGTCAGTGCAACTGATGCCAGTAGATGTGTGAGAAAATATCTAGGCTTTCTATACTATGTATTTCTATGCTAGTAGTATAAAAGGAACATGCATTATTTGCATCATCTTTAGGGGATGCTTGTCTGCAAGCCTTTGCACACAGACATCTTGCAGATATTCTAGCAAGTAAAAAAAAAAAAACAAAACAAAACATTATGGAGTAAGGATGACAGCTCTCTAAAATAGTCATTTGCAACTTTTTTTATTTTTTATTTTAAGTGTAGGTCTCAGTGCTGTTGTTTTATTCTTGCTATCTTTCCCACACCTCACTGGTCTCTTCCATGCTCTCATACCATCAATGCCTTGCCTTTGCACTTCTATAACCATGCCCCGGTGCACCTTATTGATTGCCCTAGGTTTGTCATCTTGTTTTTTATTTCTCTTTTAAGACTGCCACTTATTAACAATTAGGAATCAATATTAGACAAGTGTTTCAGGTTAGAGAGCTGAATCCAGCTTTTCCTACTGAATTATATAAGGCTTAAACAGAACTTGAGCTGTGAATAAACCCAAGCTTTCTTTAGTCTGGATAAAGCTTGTAAAAGTCTTGTGGTTTTTGTTATCCCCTTCCCTCCTTGTCCCCCCTTTCATTTTTCTTGTATCCATATCCCTTTCTGGATTGAAATGTAACTGTCCCTGTGGTATTTTGTGTCCTGGCCAGAAGCAGGAACTCCTGGAAGCATTGTTGCAAAACTTGTCTTTTATCAAATGTTCCTGTGTAATTTTCCAGACTTGTTGAACTTAATCACTGTGTGTTTTCAGATTCACACTGGATGAAAATAAATCACCATTCATTTACTTCTGTCTTGAATGCAATTGTTGTTGTTGTCTATTGTCAAAGGAGAGTGCTTGGTTACCTGTTCCAGTAGAAGTGGTCTGACTCTCACCATATCATACCAGCAAGGAGAAACTGCATCTCAGATTTTAATTTTTCCAGAGACAGTATGTGGTCTCTGCACAGCTGCAATTCCCCTGGAGGAAGATGGTCAGACTTCTCATTAAGGGTTGTTCATTCTTGCCTCTTCTAGCCAAGAACAATATAAAACAGGGTGAATCAAGGGTAAGATCTGTGCAGTTACCAGACAGTGTTCAATAACCCTTAGCATGGAAGTGTAAGCCACCAAGGAAGCGAGTGAAAACAGTGAGGCCTGTGGAGCTTCATGTGAGATACTCTTGTAGCGTAGATGAAACTAGTAATTCAGATAGCTCTGGTACAGTAATAAAATAGTGGAAAAAGCCTATATTAATAGATCTATGAACCCTTCTTCAGCAAAGTATTATGCCTTGGCTAAGGAATATACATATATTGATAAACTCCTTATAATTTGCCATTAAGTATGTAAATTTGAGACATGCAAGGGTGAACAGTCATAGACCGTTTCCTCTTGTGACTGGCAGTATTTCTAAACTTCACCAGAAGTGAATCCTGTGAGGAAGATCTAGGCTTTTGTTGCTGTGTCCATAAAATACAAGACTGCTTAATGCCTTTTGAGAACATGGTCTAGCTTTCTAGCAGTTATGAGACTGAAGCTACAGTTGATTAGAGAGGCTTAAAAAGATACAGGAAAAACAAGTCTGCTTTGTCTCTAGTGCTTTCATTATACATCACATATGGCCCATCAGGGATGGGTCATATTAAAGTGATTATCAGTTTGTGTTTTTTGGAACAAAAGTTGAAATAAAGAGTCAGCTAACTTAAACAAAATGAGACCTAAACTGGGGAAAATTCGAAGGTGAAAGGAAACCTATTGGGTGATAGTGGGATACTTATGTCCCTAAAGCTTTAAGGATAGTCACTTCTACAGTGGATGGATAATGGTGTATTTTTCCCCACACAGATAACTGAAGCAATCTTAGTTAGGACTTAAAGGTTTAAAGGAGAAGACTGCTCATTACTAAGAACCATGTTTCCCCAATTCTTATCTCTAATTTCTCTACTGGAATTTTATGAATGTATAAGCACAGATAACTCCTGGAATCCATTCCCTTTATATTGGAGGAACCAGATCACGTGCCTTTTTGTCTGCAGTTCAAAATTCAGCTTAAAAGCTCTCATTTTTCTGTATATCTTTTTAGAGTTCATTGATTAAATTTTTCATAGCACCATTCTCTATTTTAAATAGTCCTCTATCACTTCCAGATGTTTAAGTTTTAATGTTTTCTGGTTGTGACTGCACTGTGGCCAGAAAACAAGATTTTAATTTGATTCTTATACAGGGTTATGTGGAAGAACATAGAGTATCTCTTGACTGACAAAATTTTTAGGTTTAGAAAAGCATGGAAGAAAGGAGGTTTAGTAATGGGCATTAACAGTTCATGAAGCAGTTTATTTTATTAAAACTACCATGTGAAAAAGTACTCAATTGGTCTGTTATTTCTTCGTGTGTTCACATGTACAGAACAGACATTTTGTAAAGATGGAAACAAGGCTATTCTGTATTTGAACCTGGAGATAGCAAATTTCATTTATTGTAGGATTCCTATAACTCTGTATTTGCTTTTCCTCAAAGATTAGGGTTGAAACTGTTGCAAGAACCAGAGTTTCAACTGGACTTACTTAAACAGAATGAGCTGTTCTTTATCATATTAATTTCAGCTGACTCATATCATTTCACCTCCCCAAACCAATGATGGTTGGTTAAACTATATCCAAACCAGTCATAAATTGCCAATGAATCAGTAATAGAATATTTTGGACTGGTATACAAAAACATTTCTTGTTCCATATTTAGTTAGTTTGGATCCTTGTGTGGTTCAGCAATATTTTACAGGAACAAAACATTCTCAGCTTCAAGCAGGGTCTAGTTTCCTTAAGAAAGCTTTCAGTGCATGAATGGCAAAGAGTTTAGGCAGTTTAAGGCTGCATCCCTATTAAAGCAGCTAACAAAAGCACATATTTCAAATATTCTGTGTTCAGATCTTTCTGCTGTCATTTATTTAGTTTATCTGGTAGATGTGCTGATACTAAATGTGTCGTATGCAGCTGATAAATCATGATCTCAACTCTGTGCTGTAATAATCCTCACTGCCTTTCCAACTGGAAGAAGAATGGGTTAAAATATTAGGATGTGGAAACCATGCTAAGGAATGTACTCTCCTTGGCTGGAGTATTTGTTTTTCTCAGGTAAACTTGTAATTTGGTTACAGTATTGCTGTTGAGAAGTTGTATGGTACAGATTGATGACAAATTAATAGCAAAACGCAAGGACAGGAACATTGCTGAGAAAAGTGGTATAAAATTGACCTCTGTATTGAGAGTAACAACTTGCTATGAAAGTGTTCACGTGTCACATCTATTTTATGCTTTGATGGATATGTTAAGAGTGCTGTCATAGCATCTATATCCGATAGCTACCCCCAAGTGTAACAGCTGAAAGTTGTTCCTGGCGCTGTAATGCACATAAACACTGTGCTAAGCTATCATAGAAAGAGAAAACAAGTAACTTATTGCATACTTGCTTAGCGATAAGTAAGTCCTGGAAGATAATGGTGTGAGACCTTGAATTCAGGATGAATCTTGAAAGCTCAAAAAAAAAAAAAAAAGTGCCATGCTGGTTTTCAAAACATAGAGACTCAATGGCATGCAAGCCAAACTGCTCAATTTATGCTTTTTGCTTGGAACATCATCCAAATCCCGTTAAAAATGACCTTCAACAAAGTTGTTTTCTTTTAATGGATACAAAGGGTTATAATTTTGTTTACAGAGCATCCTCAAGTGTTTTTAACAAGTAAATATACTCACCAGTTTTGGAGGATTCATACGGTTTCTCTTGCTGCACCCTTACTTTGTTAATGCCATAGGCCTTTTCAGGCATAACTAAATCCTTTTGTAGGAAGGAAAGTTTGGTAAGATGATGAATGTAATTAAAAAGAACAGGAATGGGTTTTTAGAGTCTTGAGTTTAATTCCCAGTGTTGCTGCAGACTTCCTTGGTGATGTTTAACAAGTCACTGCATCTCTGTGGCTTAGTTTATAGTCTGTATACAGATGCTGCTGGAATTTTTCTTCTTAGGTTGTGGAAGGTTGTGAATAGAGGTTAATTAAATCGGGCACTCTTATGATGAAAGTAGCAAATGTTTAGATATTGACTGGAGCTGCATAGGACTTAGTTTTTCAGCCTTCTGAAATGTGTATACTAAAGAAGTATTTAACATTGTGATCCTTTTCTACTGATTCTCTCAATAATGGGAAAATTCTGCAAGGGTAATTTGAGTCATTTTTGTAATCAATCTGTGGTACTTTGGTGCCTCCTTTTCAGACAGCTTCGCATCTGAACATACTTCTTTACTTGGGAGACAAAATTCAAGCCATTGCCAAACCTATGGCAAATGTCATAGAGTCAACTAATGCTCAAAATAAATTGTGGCTGCAGCTGTGGTGTAAAATGCACTTTAAAAAAGCGAAACAAAACCAAAAAGAGACTTCACTATTTCTTTTCCACCTCTTATGCTGAAGAAATTTGACTGAGATTAGCCATATTGCTTCTGGATTTCCAGGGCCACTACACACTATGGAGAAACACCTGTGGCTTATACTTCATCTCAGCAACAACAAAATATGAAATATAGATTTCAAGAGCCAGATCTAAGACTCCAGTATTGACAACATGTAGACAAAGGAGGAATAGGATATAGGGTATGCCTTTTAGAGAGGTATGAAATCTGTTAAACATTATTCCAAATGCTCTAATCTGTATGAGACAGTATCCGGGAGCTATTTTCCACTGTAAAATGGTGAAATATTTAATAGGTGCCATCCCTGCATATTTTTTAAATCTGTTGGACAGAGAAGCAATATCTGTATCATGGAGTAATTATATCCTCCCAACAAAAATAATCTGTAAGGATAAGCTCCTGTGACTTTTTCTAGTATGACTGGAAGCTACAAATAAGACATAGCGCATCAAAGACTTCAGGCTCCAGATATCTTTATCCTTGTGTTGTAGAAATATGGTTTTTAGATAAGATCTTGGGAAGAGCTGGATGTTGCTGGCCATTGATTCTTCCATTTTGGAGAATGAGAGAGAACCTAATTAAAATGACACAGCTGCTTTTTACAGCCCTATTTCTTTTTTTTTTCTGTTGTATTTTTGAAGCAGTTGTAAGATTTTTTTTAAGTATGAGTATTCTCTAAGCTTCCTTGAGTGCGTAATGAGTGTGTGAGAATTGGTTCTCATTGCATCCTATTTCTAAAAGTCTCAAAAAGAAACTCAGTTAACAGGTATTCTTCTGTTTCTTCTCACCTTTGCTGCATTTGGAAACAATACTGATTTTATTTTTACTTCTGGAGTTCAGTAGTCTCTACTATTGTTGTTTCTTCACCCACAGTACAGTATGTGTGAATGCTGTTTTCAGTTTCAGGGATTTTGCAGTGCTTAACATGGTGGGTCCTTGTTCACTGAGCTTAATTGGAGACAGTGCAGAATGCTCCTTGGTCAGGTTTCTCATCCGTAACAATTCCTTTTGCTGTTAGGAAATCTCACATATATGAGTCTGCAAGAGAAAGTTACCGATGAACTGTCAGTATGGCTTCCGGATGACTTGATCTTCTATTTTTTTAATGTTCTCTGATATTGCTATGCAATCTTTTAAGGCAGATTTATATGCTACTGGCCAGCTGATGTGTAAAGACAAAGATGAGCAAGGGAAATGCATTCTGCCAAGAAACCAAAGGCCACTTACATTGTGACAGAGAACTTGGAAGAAAAAACTTTTCTATTCTGATAAATTGCGTTTCAGATCATTGTTTGTTGATGCCTCCCCCATCTTCTAGATACGCATAAAATTTTGTTTTTCACATATGAGAGCTTTTTGTTTCCAAAAGTCCTCATAACAATTAGAAATAAATGATTTCCTAATGACTTCTTACCTTGTAAAGCAATGTTTTGAATTATAGGAAAAAATGTTTTTGCGCAGTGCATAAATGAACCTTCAAGAGTTCTGTAAAACCCCAATGTTGGGAGGAAGTAGATCTGCCAGTGGTTTCAGAAAACCGCAGCTAGGTTCTTCTGTCCTTAAAGAAAATGTTTTATCTCATTAGGCTTTCTTGTTAAACTCTAGTATATTCCAAATGTGTACTAGTTAACTATTTGCTTTATCATGATTTCTCCTTTTGAAGATCATGGTATTTGAATATAGGAACCAGTTATTTTAAGATCAACAGTTTGACAAAAGAAAGATCTACCTCTCCAGTTCAACTGCCAGCCTGCAAAGTACTTTGCTCTGAAGAAGCTGTTGGCAGTGATAAATGTAAGAGAATTGGAGCTCTGCAGTTACTGTCAGCAAGTTAGCTTTGTAGCTTGAGGATTAGACCTTTGATGTCTTACCAAGTTTCTGCACTGTGTGAATCAGTTGCTTACTTGATTTAAATTATAAAAAGAAATGTTCTGTTGTGATATTGTCCCATACTGTGTCTTCGTCATTTGAGATGCCTTCTGTGTTCTTTAGTTCTCCAGGAAGGGAAGGCAATCAGCCATATGGAGAGTGGCCAGTTGCCTGCTGATCATGATAGGCATTAAATAGAGTTCCATAGAAACTCAGATATAGAAAAGCCCTGTTTAGCAGTGCCTTTCTGTCCCCCCACAAAGGGAAATTGTTCTTTGTCAGTTTGTAGCACAACTTCCAGTACTACTTCACTTTAGCTGTTGAAGGGATGTCCTTAATTTTTTAATAAATCATTTCTAAAGCTAATGGAGTTATTTATTGGGTGTTTAGGCTGCTTTCTTGCTGTCAGGAAGAAAAGTGTAAATCATCTGAAGTGAGGAAGATGTATTATTTTTAATTGGAAATCCTGTAAGTAGGAGAAGTTACTGATTAGACCTAACTCGTATGCATCTTCCACCAACCCTTCTGAACACTGATTATCTGAACCTGTATGATATTTTTCTGACACCCACCCCTTTGAAACTGTTGCTGAACTGGTATGGAGAGCTGGTGTCTTCCTGGGCATGTAGTGAAACTGTTGCAGAAGTGAGCTGGAAAAGAGGGACAATCGCATGAGAATGGCAACCTTAGAAAATGCAGTCTGAGACCACATGAAAGCTGATTACAGTACAGCTGTGTGCTGTACCAGTGGATGAGGGCATTTCTGAATGGTAGGACAGAGGTTCAGATTCTTCTTATTTTCAATTGTGAATCATGGCTCATAGTTTTATTGTTTTAAGCTACCTCAGACTGTAGAGGTGTATGTGTGTATTCTTTAATCCTAAAATAAAATCCTCAAATATAGAAATCCTGATCTGGCTTTGATTTTATATGCATTTTAAAATAGCATTTCAACACTTTAAAAGCCAAAATATTTTTCATATGAACAGTCTTTGAACAAGATTAAAAAGTAAAATGTCCCAGTTTTTCCCCAAGTGTAACTGTGGTTATTGAAGACATGAACGAGGCAGTTTAGCTATGTGTGAGTAAATTGACTATCTGGATGGCTGTGCTAGTCTGTTTGTATTCTGAAAGTTGGAGCAGTACTCGTGAAAAGCTTAAGTAAACTAGAAGATAATTCAATACATAGATAATACATCCCACTGTTTCTCTGTTTATTTTCCCCCCGTGTGACTTCTGGCAACTGACAAGAAACGCTAAATGACAACAACCTGGCAAAGAAAAGATTAGGAATAACAATACCACAAGAATAAAGGACATAAGCTTACCAGTGACTTAAGAAAAATGCAGAACACAGGGTGTATGACACATTGAAAAAATAGTGGTTTGCTATATATTCAGAATTGGATATGTTCAAAGATGAAACTCTTTCAGTTTGTATTTAAGTATAAATTTAATGGTAGGTTGTTTTGTCTCTGGTAGCTGAAGTTTTGTTTACCTGTAGAAGTTTTGTGTCTGTGTTGAACCCCTGAACCCCTATTCTTTACTGAAAGTACTTCAACACCAAAGGTAACAATGCCACTGGAAACAAGAAAAAAATCTATTTATTTACTGAAGAAATGGAAAGACTCTCTCCAGTTAATGGTTGAAAGATGGTACAAAGAACACCACTTTTCTGATAAGAGTTGTCTTTTTTCTTTTTAAGAATTTTTTTTTTAACTATATCTTAATGCTGCTTTCAGCACTATACTCAAGTCAATCATGCTTTCCATCCCAATTTACAGTTCAATTTTCAGGTAATGCATACAGTAAGCCAATGTGTGTCTGGTCTACCAAAGTTTCCATATGATTTTCAATTGTTTTGATCTTGCAGTATGGAAGAAACAAACTGTTTACCTTAAACTGGAGCTTAAAATAATTCTTAAAAAAAAAAAAAGTTTTTTTTTTAATCTATGAAAAGTCAAGTGAACAAGTTTTTTTGGGACAAAATGTCCATTTGTCTTTGCTGTGGTACCCTTGTCTTACTACTAAGTATCTTCAGTTTTAAATGCATGGGCTATTTTAATCTATGGTGAATACTCTGGGCTCACTTAGCAGAAGTGAGTGTTTTAGTGGAATAGAAAAGACTCCTAGTCTTGGTAGTGAATAGTCAGACAATGGGTGTTTTAGTGTCACTGTCAATATTTATCATGCCTTGAAAATTAAGACCCTTAGTTTATTTTTAGCATTGGTTCTGTTGTTTAGACTTTGCAGCTTCTGGCGCAATTCATTTGAAGGGAGTGCTTTGTGTTTCCAAAGGTAGTATTATAGGAGCATTCAAGTGACATGGTGAAAGGTCCTTCTGAAAGGATAGTTCATCAGGACTGAGTACTACTCTTGAACCCAAGCCTGCTCCTATTGAAGTCTGTGCATTTACCTTAATAGTGATGGAATCAGATCCCAGAATTAAGCTATTCATGTGAATAGTGCAATCATACCCCTATTAAGCTATCTTAAAGTTACTTTTCAAAACAAAACCAAGAGAAGGGGAGAAAAAAGTTTTAGAGCCCTCTTTTTTGTAGTGTTCCCAGGTATACTATACTCAGAAAGCTTACATAACAGAGAAAGCTGTTTTTCAGTACCTTCCTCTAAGTATCTAGAGACCAAAGCAGTTCAGTTAAATTTAAATCAGAAGTATGATAAATAGTAGAAAAATCGACTCCCTTTTCTACCTTGCAAAAATTATTCCTTCATAGTAGATAAGAAATAATATTAACCAAAGGGCCACCAAGATCACCCAAAATCTCTTTAAGCTGTTTGGAGGAGCTTTTCTGGTGATAGGGTAAAAGTGAAGTTTGAGATTGCAATTGCACTGTTTCTGTGGTTTGTCTCCTGCACTGCAAACTTTGATTACATAATTTTATGTCCATCTTTTCTTTAAAGCAGAAAAGAACCTGTCAGTCTGATTTAATTCCAGCTCAATCGTGTCTATTTTAAATGTATATAGAATTAAGATGCACCTCTTTTAATCATTTGTTAAACAACAGAAATAATTGATTGATATACTGACATTCAGACTCACAATCCATTCATCAGTACAGCACAGTAGAGCAAAAACTATTAACAAAGTACTTGTTAAAACAATAAACATGTAAAAGATAATAAAGCCAAGCATGTCAATCAAAGTACAGTCCTGTTTAACAACCAGTTTTCTGTGCTGTTTGTAACAAAATAATAGTGTAGTTTATTGTATTTTCATATTCAGCAGATGTGAGTCTCTCAAAAGCTCCACTACACTCCAAGCACTGAGAATAAAGCAAAACACTTCCCTGAATGGTTAGTAATTAGGAGCTGAATTTGGGCACAGACCCATGAGTGCTCTGCAAAACAGCCACCGCCACCAATGCTACTAGCTACAAAAAAAAACCCAAACCCATTCATAAAAACCCATGCCCACCTTCCCACTCAGTGAAACTGCATACTCTAGCTGTTGTTTTCAATCATGTTTGCTACAGTTTATATGGCAAGAGGTCATATGTGGTAAGTTACACATGAAGAAGTTCATAATATATAATGAGTTATGTTGAGGGATCTGCATTCAAAGGTTTAACAGACTCCTTTTGAATAAAACAATGTCTCAGTGGACATCAGAGAGACTTGTCTGTTCTGTGTGTCCTCTGCAGATGCACAGGATACTCCTGGAGTCTTATGCTAAAAGCTGTTTTTGAAACCTAAGCCCTCCTCCTCCAACCTTTACCACTGAGAAAAGACATATGATGATTTTTGATGAGGTTCTCTGTTACAAGGGCAAATAGCCTTGCCTAGTGTAACAGCAGAAATGTGCACATTCAAACTGGACATTATATTATATGATTATATGTGATGCCTTTCTGCTTAAATTGTTCCATGCAAGCTTAGCCCTAATGGTGATGTCCCGTGTGTCTTGACAAAGGTCACTTTGCAGTAGGCAGCTCTTGGCTTTGTCCTGAAACAGTCCCAAAGGACTGTTTTGCCTCACTGGGATAGTTTGAGCTAAGCTTACCTGTTAAAGATAGGATGACTACAGCAGTTAAACAGTTGTCATTTTGAATGTGTTGTTTGGTACACAGTCTTAAATCTTCAACAATAAAAAAGATGAGAATTTAGACTTTCCATGGATTTCAGGATGAGGGTGGTATGCTTTTGCATGATGCTGAGGTGAGAATAAGGCTTGTTTTCTAAGTGTACCCTCTGCTTCATTCTTAGCAAAAGTGATGAGATAATCTTGAAAAATGAGTTGTGTTTTGTTAAAGCAGATTAACTGAAGCAATCTAGCTGGGTAGAATGTTCTCTGAGGCAGACTGTAGCATGTTTATATTTAAATATTTACATGTGCATTTCAAACAAAAACAATATCACTTTACATATTATAGTCTGCATGCGTGATATATATACACAAAATGAAGTGTGTATGTACACTTAAATGCATATATATATACATATCTATTACTATTGTCTAACTCATTTTCCCACTGTAGATGAGCCCAGAGGGAACAAAATATTCCTAGCTTGGAGGTTTCCACATCTGCCCCTCAGACAGCTATCAGACTAAAACAGCATGGCTACATAAATCACAGCAAATCAGCACATTTTTCAACAGCACAAAGCCCTGAGTGCAGAGCCACTTCATAGCACGCTGCTCTATAGTTTGTTCACAGACCTCCTGTGCCAGCAGCAGGCAAGTCAGATCATTCTATTCAACATCTTACAGTAAGCAGATGCAGGATAAAGAAATTGCCTTTCATTACAATAGTCTAACACTAGCCTATTCCGAATAAAATGGTAATGTCTAGTATCCGTCTTTCCTCTTCTGCTTGTTTATCAGGACTTTTCAACCCCAATCCCACAACATGAAATATTGTTCTGTTTTATGAGCTGATTTGAACTTCATCCTAAGTTGTGAAGCAGTAGTTTTCACCTGATTGGGGGGGAGGTCTTGTAGATCTGTTACAAGGAATCCACAGAAAGTAACAATAAAAACCTGTTGTCATTAAGTTTGAGTACCTCCTGTCAGTGGAGGTTATAGCTGTCCTCTGGCTATTGAAGGGGTTTGTAAATTGAAGAAAGGTTGAAAATTGCTGAGCAACCATCTGAATCCATAAACTTCAGGTCGGTCTTTCCAAGCCAATCTCATAAAAGAGAATGGAGTTTCTCTTCACAGGCAGAAAAGAAGCAGTGTCTGAGTCTTCTGTTGTAGTAGGAAAGTTTACAATAAGGCAAAGTGAAAATAGGTTCAGCATGGCTTGCTTTGATCTAGGTAGATACATGCGTTCTGTTTTGTGCTAAGGACTTCGCTGCAAAACTGGGAATAAACTTTCTTAAAGAGAGTTACCATTCCAAATTAAAAAAGTAATGGATTTAAAAAGAAAAAAGAAGTTGGGTACACTGCCTTGTCTCACTATGATTAAAATCAGACAATGCCATCTGACCAAACAGTTCACAGCAGTGCACTGTTTCATGATATGTAGATCAGTGTTTCACATTACTGTTTAAAAGGCTACAAACCAAGCTCAATAACTAATTTTTGTATTTCAGCCCAAGTGCATCTCTTGTCAGCTTCTCCTCAGGTGGACAGAGATGCTTGAACTCCTGTGCCAAAGTGGTAACATTGGTCTTTATTCTTTTGCTTTCCTGCATTGACCTGTAGATTATCCAGTAGTTGATTTTCCACCCTTGTGCCTTTTTCTCATGGCATGCTTAGTGGAGAGAGCTGCTCTGCACTGTAGATGGTGGCATCCCAGTTCTGTGTATGGGAGATGCAGAAATCTGCATGTGGTTCATTTTCATTTGAGGAACTTTTTTTGACATAAATTGGTGAAGTCAGAATGAATACCAGAGGGAATGAAACCAAATCCCTGCATAAAATTGGATAGTGCAAGACAAAGAAGATACAGGTTATGCTGTGGTAGTGAAAAACTTTATGGATGTGTTATCTTGATAAACTGCTTAATGGCACAGTAAAGAAACAATCTGATGCCTACACTTGAAGTACTGGAAAAACTATCTCATGGACTGTAACATGTTGCTTGTGGTTGAGGAAAAAATTATCCTGACTGTCTATAGCCCAGCTGTGAGACCAATGACAAGAACATGGCTAAAAGGTAAAGTAAAGCAAAATACAAACTGGTATAAATAATTTTCTCTGACAAAGGCCAGGTTTAAGGTATCTACAACTTCATAATCTGATTAGTGGTCTCAAACTGAAGTATCTGAAAGATGAAATCTCACTGTGACTCCTGCTTTTACAGAGGAAACCCATTTCTAACAGCATTAATATTACTTCAGTGTTTGTGATGTAGAATACTGAAATTTCGTGGTGCCTGAAACACATGACTGTTACGATGTTTTGTCCATGCTCATATCTGTTAAGTAGATACTTTTATAGTGAATTTTAGTTTTATCAACTGAGGTAAACTTAATAACCAAGAAGTCTTCTGAGTTATTCCCATTATTATTCTTCTTGGAAATAGTGTGCCAATTTAAATGGGCTCCCATTGTAGAATAGCCCCCTGTGTGGGAACAGCTGAGTCATGGCCTCAATCACTGATTGAGCACCTGAAGGAAAGACCCAGTCAGCCCTGGAGCAGGTGAGGGCATTCACCTGTGACGAAAGGGCTGGAGGTTGGCTGGAGCCTGGAAACTGGTTATTGTAGAATATAGTGCATTGAAAAGGCTTACATAAATTGGAGACTGTAAAACTATTTGATATTAAAATGTAAAGCAGAAGATAAGTTCCAACTCCAGTTAAGGAGTCACACTTGGTAGTCTGTAGTATAAGCTAAAATTTGTTGTTGAAAATAATTTTCTGAAACTTGATTAGGCTGGTTTCTGCACTGTAAGGGGCAGGAATGCCTCTGAAAATGGTTTGTGTTCTAATAGGGTTTAGTCATAATTGTCTATTTTTTGCTGGCTGTTCAAAATAGTTCCACCTCAGATTGTTCAACTGTTGTTAGCTTCATCTTAGTTGCTACGAGCAAGTAATAAAAAATACTGCTTTAAGCTTGTGTTCCTGTGAATCTTGTCTTCTTACAGTAACAAACTTGTTTAGTAAATGAACTTAGAGATAATAATAGAAGAGCCAGTATTTAGGATGAGCAACATTCTGGTCCATTGACTCATGTTTCAAACCATCTTTCTCACTTTCTGAACTCTCCTCCTTTAAGAAAAAGGAATGATATAATAACTCTAAGATGTACATCGGTGTGATTCCAGTTTCCATGTCACCAGCTGCTTGTTTCTATCTAAGTGTGCAGCAAATCTCCTTATGTATTTCAGTGTTTCTATTAGCTTTGATATATTTATTCTTTTGGCTACATATGCCACTTTAGTAAAGATAACAGTGGAGTATCTTCCAATATTCAATCACATCTTTTATACTCCTTCCCTTAATTTTTTGTTTAAAGTACATTTCCTAGGCTCTCTCATATGCTATATTTTCTAGCAGTTACTTGCCTTTTTGTCCTTCCTGCTCTTAAATCCTTCAGTTACACTAGCTTGGTGGAAATAGTTTAAATGTACAATCCAAATTCTCCAGTGAGGTTTGGCTAACTAACAAGTTATTCAAGTGGTTTTGTCTCCTGGGTATGTCTTCATCCTCTGTTTTTCCAGGTTCCTTGAATATCCTTGAACCCATAATTTACCCTAATCTCCTATAAGGCTTTGAAATAATAAAATACTTAAATAAAACTCTTTGGATAAATGCCCTTTAAAATATAACTTTATCTGTGAACTATCACGTTCTCAAGGGAGTGGATTTTGTTCCTCAGACAATTAGGGGAATTTTCTGTCCACTGTGTCTGTCACTGCGGTTTGCCAAATCAGGCATACCCGTCTAAACTCCTTCATCAGCTCAGAACAGAAAAGATGAGGAAGGTCTGGGAGGAAAATAGGACAGAAATGAGACTGTTTCTCTCTATGATTTCTATTTTTCCTGAGGCCTGGGTTCAGTTCTCTGATTTACCACATGATTTCTTTGTGGATCATGAAGTCTTCCTATGCTCTTGAAAAATAATTGTCTGCCCAACAGAGATGTTGCTGAGGATAAATTAACAGTGGCAAAGTTCCTAGCCATTACAGAGATGGAAGGAGTAGTCTTAGAAACAGAGAAGGGCTATATTCTGTTCTGTACTTCACAAAATAGGAAAAGGGAGATTGCTTGACTTGCCATTATTAAATCCACCTGGGATGTCTGAGGCAGAGTAGTGAACTGGATCCAGTCCCTCTGACAGAGGGCCCCATACAGTTTATGTTCTCCTTGAAAAGTGCTTTTCATTGTCCTGACTAGGCCTAACCCCAGAGTCTTGCAGATGCCTCCAAGGTTGTCCCTTCTGACAGCCTGACTTAGGCAAGAGAGGGAAGCTTGGAGGACGTGCCTCCCTGCAACTTATCAGGGCACCTGTCCAGGCCATGGAGAGCAGCATCATTTGGAGATCGGGCAGAGACACACCCTTCACTGTTGCTCATTTTCCATATAAAGAGAGATGACTTCAGTCATCTTTCCACTCTATTCAGCTAATTATTAATTCATGTCATCAGAATGGATCTGCAGAATAGTTTTGAATTGGGGATATAGGGGCATCTCTTTCTGAAGCTTTGTAGCTAAATTTGAAGAAAGATTTGAGATTTGCATATGATTTGTGAGCAATTCCCTTCAGAAAGTAATTATTGTTAAAAATTAAGAGCTGCTAAAAGGTATCAGGAAAAAGAAGCTTTCCTTTTTGTATTACTGTGCCACTAAAAGATAAAAATTTCAACCATATTATTATTTTTCAAGTGATACCATTGAGATTGTCTCTCCATTTTCAAGTATTCTCTTCAGAAAGCTATCTGTATTTCCTCACATAAAGTGATAGGAAATGCAAACAGATCACAAGTAAAAAAAGTTATGGAGATTTGACTCTCTTTGTACATTTTTTAGTAATAAAACACAGAGATGCTACATGTAGTAACAGTTTTGTGAATTTATTAGCTTGAACTACTCTTTGCTGCTCAGATACTACTTTTTGTCATCTTATTCATTTGTTTAGAACTTTCCTCCTAGTAACCTTTGTTTGTAATCCAAATTCCAAAATTTCCATACCTAAGGTTTAGGATGGTGAAACAGCACAGATGAAAAACAGTGTTTACATTGAATGAAGATTTTTTTTTTTCTCAGATCTGTTGCTTTGTACTTCATTATGCTTGGGAAAATTATTATCTCCTGGTAGCTATATACCTGTCATAACTTTGTGTTTACTCAGAAACAGCAAAATGACAGAGAAATTCATCTGAGGACTCGGTGGTTTCACCTCAGTCCTCATCCCAGCCTTTCAGAAGATAAAGTAGTGTCTTGTTTCTGCATTGCATGCAGCAGCATTAGAACTCATTTGGCTTTTGACAGTATGTTCCAGGGTGAGCAGCTCTTCCTCACAGTAGACACCAAGCTCTGTTGGCCATGTCTGTAGTTTAGAATCACAGAATTGTGTAAGGTTGTGAAAGATCACTGAGATCATTGAAGCATGCTTCATTGCTGGGACCAATCCAGTGAGCATCCAGGAGATTTTAGTGTGGCTTTGTGGCAGAACTATATGGGGGGGGGGGGGGGAGAGAGGGGTAGTTTGCTGAAATTTGGAATGTGGCCAACTTTACTTCTGTCAGCACATACTCAATCACTGTCTTCTAAAGAAAATAAGGTTGGATTTCTGAGAAAGGGGAAACCTGTGGTATGATGGGCAGAGCAGTCAGAATTTGAGTAGCAGAGGTCTTGCAGGGCTCTCCTGTGTGAGAAGAGACTGAACTTCCCTGTACCCGTCCAAAACAAAATTAATACTGTAGTCCATGGGTTAACCAAACTTAGCAGGAGCACTTCTGAGGGACTACACCCCATGGGCAACCCATTTTTGATTTGTTGAAGTTTCTTCACATTTTGAATGTGATTAGTTACATTTCACATAGTTCTCGTACCTTGCTCATATTTTCCTCAGGCCTCTTGAACTGATCAATTGGACGTATTATGGCATTATTTTTAAACAAGAATTGGGTGAAAAAATCTTATTTGGATCTTTAGAATTGGGTCTTCAGCTGGTTATTGTAGGCTAGACAATCCACATTGGGTAATGTTTGCATGTATTCCCTGGGGGAGGGGATCATGGAACAGTTTTCACATGAGAATAGTATTCTTACAACATTAATATGTTTATTCTAGTTTCTGAGGGTGGATCAAGACAAAGACAGAGAATGCAGCCTGGACTGTGCAGGTTCTCCTCAGAAATCACTTTGTGCGTCTGATGGAAGAACTTTTTTGTCCCGGTGTGAATTTCAACGAGCAAAGTGCAAAGATCCTCAGCTGGAAATTGCCTATCGGGGCAACTGCAAAGGTAAGCAAATCAAAACTTTCCAATATTTTCCTTCAATCACAATGTGAAATGGTAGACTTGAAATAGCTTTTGAAATTTAATGAATGTTGGGAACTAATAGTGCTGTTACTTTGAGTTGCCTGAAAGCAGGTAGACTGAAATTTGCCTTGTTGACTCAATAATAATGTGCTACGAAATCTTAAATTAATCTTCATCCGTCAGCAAAAATATAATTTCCTCACCTCTTTACACTGTAAGAAATGATTAGGGAAATGTATGGTTAAGTCCTTGTCCCTAAGGACCGTCTCACTGGTAAGCTCAGAGAAATTCTCAAGATTGTTACCTCCTGAAGTTTCTTGTCTGCTGCAGTTTGCTATTTTGAGTTGAATTCAGCAGTACATTTTCTAACTGTTATCATTCGTCCAGGAAAAAGTAAAACTAAGTCCAAGTGTTTGCTGTTGTGTTGGTTTGCTTCAAAATATAATCCCCCCAGTGAAAGTGAGTAGAAATTGAGGGATTTTTTCTAGGTAACAGGAAGTTCTGTGAACCCTCAAATGTCGTAACTCTGAAAAATTAATTAAATGGTATGTAGTGATTAGAGCCTTCACAAGCTGTATCTAGCTACATCCACTCTTACTTCTGACTTCTCTTTGGTGAAACTGTGCAACACGTGATCCTAGTGCTTCAGTTCCAATGCTCTTCACTTTTCACAGGTTAACCTTTTCACTTTTAGAGTACACTGGTGCTAGAGACCTCAGCTGTCATACTAAGATATACATGAAATAGTTCCCTACTGAAATGCACACAATGATCTTCTTTTAAAATGTAAGAATAGCAGCACTCATAAGGATTTTACTTTCCCTTTCTCTCTGTCCACAAAGGAGAGACAGAGGGCAGAAGAAAATCCCAGGGACCACACAGATTCAACCTGTAAGAGGCAATTTTCCACATCGTCTCTCTCCATTAGCTCCAGCAAGCCTCTGAAGCATCAAGACTGTTTCAAAGAGACATTCAGTCTCATCTTCTGCTTAGATGAAACACTGTGCTCAGCTTTCAGCCCTTTCATAATAAGCCATTGTATTAGCTGATGGATCTATTTACTTATGGGAACAAGGATAACATAATGAAGCTATTTGAGCCAAAGTTTTTGTTGCATCTATGAACAACAGGGAGAATTATTGTGAGCTTTGTTTTTGTTCATTGTGTATATGTTTAGTGCACTACACACTTTAGAATAAATTAGTTAGAAATTAGAAATAGTTAGAAAAAAGTTTTTCAAAGTGCTTTTCTTAAGTGTCTTTTTCTTGCCAGGTTGATAATGCCATCTGCAAGATTTATTTATTTATTTATTTATTTTTCCCGGTAGGAGGTGCCTTTAATTGCCCTACCCAAAGTGCATCCTGCAATGCTGGCAGTTTTTTTCTGACAGAATTTGGAAAAGTACTCATTCAGTGTGTATTTGTTTATGTGTAGCATGTCAGTACAATTGTGGACTTAGAATTAGGTACCTTAGACGGCTTAAATATTGTTAGAAACGAATGCATATTGTGCCTTCGTGAATTAGATGCTTTATAATATTTTATTAAATGAGTGCAAGCCTCAGTCTAATGTTGATATATTTTTTCTTTGTTGGGCAATAGATCTTGATTGCCAAAATCATACAATATATTAAATACAGGATACAGTAATATAGCAAATCAGCTAGGGATTAGTGCTCCTTACATTGAATGTTTTCTTCATACATCAAATTCAGTCAAAATAGTCCTAAATTTTCAAGTGGTCACTGTCTTTTTTTTCCTACCTATTGCTGCGATCATCACAAATATTTCAAGCTGTGAAAACAAGTGTTAGAGAAGGAAAAAAATGATCCACTAGCAGCTGCTTCAGCTTTAGTATTGATATTTTGGTAGTCCGTCAGTCTTTCTCCTGAGAGAGTGGAGGAAATCCTCAGATTAAGACCCCTTTTGGGCCATTTGTTTTTGAATAGTTAAATTCACCAAGAGGTGAGGCTTGACAAAGGAGTGAAGAGTTCTTTTATTAAACTAAGCAAAGTTGGTGGTTCAATTTCAGGGCAACTTTCAAGGTTTCAGCATTTATTTTCATTCTGTGTTGGAATGAAAACAAATTCTTTTGAAAGTGTTCATGTCTCCCTAAAACTAACAAGAATAGCACTCTAAAATACTGGTTTTTGAGTCAGATTTTGAAGTTAACATTAGTGAAAGAAGCATCTATGTTTACATGTGGAAGTTATGACTCCTTCCCTACATTCTGTTCCTTTCCTTTCCTACCTTCATCTACCTTCCTCTCCTTCCCTTCCTTCTTTCTATAGTCAATATATGTATATTCTCCAGTCCACTTGCACACAGTGCTGGATTGTTTTGCTAAACTTGGGAAAATTATACTAAGTTATAATGTTGTGAAATTTCCAACATGCTTTTGCAATTTCAGAGGATTCAAATGATCTGCATAAGCTGTAAATGAACTTCCATATTTCTGAATACTTTTCCAAACAGAATCTAAACTCTGAAGTTCTGGAAGTTCACAGCTTACTTGACAGAGAAGTTTACTGTGCAACAAGCTTATGAATCTAATAAATAAATGTATGTTGACAGTTGAGAAATATTATTTGTGTTAGGATACTGTTAAAGTATCACCTGTGACTAGGATCCACTACACAGATGCTTCACAGTAAATCTTACCAAGAGACTAAACACAGAAGAAACGTGAGAGTAATGTGCTTGCATTTAAATAGGTTAGGAAGACACAGAGGCTACTTCTAAATTAAACAGTGCCAGGATACTCTATGACTGTTCTGGTATGTTTGAGTGGTCCCTGATATATTTTGAGCCCAGACCAGATAGTATTTATCTTTGAGACTTTATCTTATAAAAGACTTTATCTTTGTGGCTTGGGAGTTAGTTGTGGGCAGTAGGCAGTGCCAACCTCTTGTTCAGGTTTAAGGCCATTCAGCTGGAGAACTGAGCCTAGCTGTTTTTACCTATCAGGGTAGATCTATTCCTATGGCTAGCACAAACTTGGGTATGAGTCCTTAGCAGTTAGATGTGTTCCGTCTACTGCATCTGGTGAGTATGGGATGGGATCATTGTCAGTGACTCACAGGAAGGCTTGGCAACTTATAAAACCAAGCCTTTGCTACTCTCTGTCAGTGAATGTGAAAAGTGAAAGTCAAAATTTCTTAGTCTTGAAAACAGGGCCAAGCATGCAGAAGTACTATTTCTTGAATCTTTGAGGAGGAAGGCAGTGAGGCCCCAGAGACTAAATATTATTGCCTCTATCTCCTATCACTGTCTGATGCATAAGAGAGGTTGTCATGGCATGAAAACTTACCCAGAGATAGGATGTGATGGAGGAAGGAGAAAGAGTCCAGATTATTTTGTCTCCATAAATGTCCAGGCTGAGGTTTGCATTACTAATGCCTGACCAGCACTGTTTTTCCTGGGATTTGTCCTTTGAACTGGAAACAGTACACCACCAAATAAGCCTACGACAAACAGATACTGTAAATGTGTTTTGCCTTATGATAATGACAAAGCAGAATTATATGTTTCTCCTATTTAAGTCACTTACGTTTCTGAAGGACATCAAAAGTTCAAGTTGTATCTTGAATCCTCCCCAAGCAGCATGACAACATCTTCCTCATCATCCTTTTAATTCAATATTATTTTGAGGTTTTCTGGGGACTATCAGCTCCCTGAGGGCCTGGGATTGAGCAGTAATGCCCTACTTGCAGTCTTCCAAGCTTTGTAGCTTTTCTGCTGGTGCTCAGACACATACTGTGCTTCAGCTAGAGTTTGAGAGTCCTTTTCGTCCAGGCTTTGTTTTATTCTCATTTTCTCTTTGAGAGAAGTAGTAATACCCAGACCAGGAAATGGGGGGTCTGTAAGCATTCAGGCCTTCCTGAACTCAGCTCTGAGGTGGATAGCATGAACTCATCTATGCTATGTCTCTTATCAGCCTGAAACACAGTTATTATATGACTCTGTGAAACTTCAAAGAAACTTATATTAAAATCCTTTCTGTCTTGTAAAAATTCTGAGATTTTAGAACATGCTGGCTTTGATAAGTTTGTACAAAACAGTCTTTGTGGTTCAGACCATCAACCACTCTAATAGTTTTAATCACATTAAATATTTAGGGACTGTCACAGGCAAATCAAGGTCCTTGAGCCACAGAGTAGCTAGTACAAACCTGGCTATAAGCAAGTGTATAGTCCTGGTAACTAGTGTGTGTGCTGAAACCTAAGTACACACCTCTTTAGTGTATACTTTGCTGAGTGAAGACTTCCTTCTTTATATGACAAATGTATATGTATAACAGGTTTGTTTGTTTGCTTTGTTTCATGGGGTAGCTTATACATTCCATCTAGCACTTCAGAATTGCTCAGTAAAATATAGTCTTATCATACTGTAGAATATTCATATTTTCTATTAAGTAATGAAGAATTTGTACTATAGATACCAAAAAAAAAGAGAATGCATGAAATAATTTAAACCTGAAATGGTGATGCTGGGTGGAGTTGAGTGGCTTTGAAGGATTTTTTTTTTTAATGAAAATGCTTTTTAAAAAGATTTGATTGACTGATTTATTTGATTGATTGATATGACGACAAGCTTTAGTACTGGCTAGGTTAATGGAAGAGTTGGAATCAGTGTTTTTATTGTTCTACAGCTATGGAGACCCTCTTTCTCCATTGGAAGCTCTAGATAGCTCATATTTAGTTTAACTCATTTATGGCATTCTAAAGTGCCTAGCTGTTTAAAAAAAGATCGCTTATCACAGACATAACAAAACATAGTATCTTCATTCTTGAGATTCACATGAAGAACTGGAATGCATCAGAATATGAGTGGAATTTCCCATAGAATCATAGAATCCTTAGAGTTGGAAAGGATTATTAAAGGTCATCTAGTCCAACTTCCCTGCAATGAACAGGGATGTACACAGAGAGATCAGGCTGCCCAGGGCCTTATCCAGCCTTGCCCTGAAAAAGTATTTTACTGTTTGCTATTTGCTTTCCTTAGAAGAGAGAAACACTTAGCATTTCTGTTTCATTAAAATTAAGCTTTCAGCAATACTGTGAAGTTTCTGTCATTTAAATTATTAGTGATTGAATGAATGAATGAGGATATATTTGAATGTTATGAATCAATATGAGTTAAGTATATTTCTGTTTTTGGCTATAACTGCAGGTATGATGGTTTGATCCTATTTCGAAGAGAAAGAAGTATGTAACTGAGTTGCAGTGTTTTTTGGCTTGTAAATAAATCTTGGTCCCATAATTCATGAATTTAACCATCCTTTGAGGAAATGTTGCTGTTGCTTCATACCTAAAGAAAAGGGTTATGGCTGCTGGACATAGTTCCTGAGTGCCCTCAAGCTCAGGATTGCCTGTGCCCAGTGGGCCCAGTGCGTGCTTGCAGTGCCTGAGCACATCCCTCAGGTCAGTGCTTGGGCAGGAACTTTGGCTAGGGCAGCCCTTCTGCTGCCTGGAAGGCATGCCTGTGGACTACATTGGGAAGGCAGAGCATGCTCCTGAGATATTTTGTTTGGAGAGAGAAAGTCGTAGTGAGTCAGTTTAGTTCTTTTCCGAACTGCGGTGAGTGAAAAAGGGTTTGGACCAAGGTATCCATCTATAAAATAAACCTCAATACATACTGAAAGCATGCTTGATCTGTAGATAGTGGGTACATCAGTTTTCACTTGATCTCCTTGCTTCTCTTTTTTTATTTTCTAATCTTGTGGCAATACTCCCACATATTCTCACTTTTTTTTTTTTTTTTAAGGAAAAAAAGGATGCAAGATTTTTAAAGTATTTTAGGAAAAATACCAAAATGTGGCAATTGATAAGAGGTGTCAGATTTTTTTTAATATATTTTTTCCTGGGAATATTATTATAGAGCAGGTTTTTATCTCAAAATGCTTCTAGCTAGAAGCAACCTCCTCCTTTTCCAGACACTTTCTCGCTGTGAACACTGCATTTAATCTGTAGGATGACTGCAAGTTTCCAGACTGCAGTGCTGGCAGACCTGACACAAACCTTGTTCAACTACAGCCTCCTTATATTTTGTTTCTGAAACCTCAGTTATGCTATGTATCAAGCTCCTGTAGTAAAGTGTTAATTTAAGACAAAATATTCGTCAGCTTGATGAAGAAGTTACAATTCATGTTGTCTTGGAAAACAGGAGGAGTTGGCTTTTGATTTTGCTTTCTAGTAGGTATTTAGTGGGAGTGGATAAAGTGTTAAGTATGTGTGGAATATTTTTTGTGGAATATCCATTTTGTGTGTGTGTGTCTGCTGGCACATGGAAAACAACACAAACAACACTGAAATATTATCCAAAATTTTCTGCAGATGGAATTTATCTCTTTGAAAAATAGTCAGTTTTTCTTGATCATATTTCTCAATGAGGAATGTGCCAAAGCCAGACTTCATAGAAACTAAATCATAAAAGAACATTCTTAGGCATAAAAAGGGTATATTTTTAGAGTTATAATAATAAAAAAGCAAAGTTTTTTTTTTCCCCCCCTTCCTGGTCATGTAATTTTAGTTTTATTTTCAAGTTTTATACAGTGTGAAAATTTTAGATGCAGTAGAAACTAGTAGTACTAAAGCACTAATGCTGCACAGAAGACTTGAAACTAGAAACAATTGCAAGCCTTCTCAGACTTTCAGAGCAAGAATTTTAAATTGGCCCATATTAGGCTTATCCAAACTATTTATCAAGTCAGTGTTCTGTTCAGAAAGCCTAGTCTGGCATTTGGTATGTGAAATATCAGAATGCTGTAGCTTTAGTTTTTATTGCAAATATTTGATTCAGTTCTAGTCAGATTATGTCTTTCCAAATGTGACTGTTAGCAAATCGGGATAAATATTATTGTGCCAGGAAGGATTCCAGCATAGCATTCCTTATTTTATCTTGAAGCTTAGCTATCTACATCGCTGGGTGGTTGCAAAATGTGAAAAAAGAGAAGACAATGAAAAGAACTCAACACTGCCTGCCACTGTTGGATGCTAGTGGGGGAGAGTTTAGGCTAAGACTTCTTTGCTGCTTTGTTTGAATCCTGAATACAGCAATAAAAATAAACAGTGAAAGAGTCAGCCAGCCCTTGTCACAAAGCAAATTTTTTTTAATGGCTGTGTCAGGCTGAATGTCTGTGCAGACATACTTTCTGACCCAAAAAACTAATAATCTTTGAAAATGAAATGTTGAGCACATATAGCTTGTTAGGTGTTTCCTACTACTAAAGGCTACTGCTATTTATGTACTTTGTTGATACAGACATGATCAGTTCTTTCATTGAATATGAGTTGTCTTAGGCCAAATATCCTAAAAAATCTTCATGTTGTGAGTAGTTTGTGTCATGGAAACCAAATTGTGCTCTGAATGAAACATTTAGATACTAAATGAACTACAAATGAAGGCCATTAGACTTTCATCCAGATTGTTACCGGATTAGCAAAAGGTTATAGAATTAGAAAGCAAGTGCAGATGTGGGAATAAACCGGATTCATTGTTAGAACAATTCAGTAGTGTTCAGCTGGACAGCTAACCTTAAACAGCTTCATGGACTGTGTATTTCTAAATTTAAGGGCAAGTAATTGTATATACGTATTCCAGTTTACTGAAGGAACAGCAAGGGAAACCTGTGATGAAACAGCAAGATATATTTGGATTATCTGTGCCTATGCTAGAGCTGCTTTTTCAAATCTGTGGCTTAAGAAATGCTTTTTCTGTCCCACAGGAACTAAGTGTATGTGGAAAGCCCACAGGAGAACATTTTCTTTAAGTGATTAACCACTTTATAGTAGTTTTAACTGAGTTGTAAATATTTCTGAAATGGTCAGTGGCATATTCTATCTATAATAATAAAAGCTAAATAAACTGTTAAGTGCATTTTATGAGAAATGCATAACAAGCCTGTTTCACACTCGGTATCTCTTCAAAAGCAAGTGATCTCTACATCAGTGTACGGAGACTGGGAAAGGTAATTTTATTCTTAATGCAATATAGCAAACCAAGAAACAGCAGATCAGCTAAATGAAAATATTTTCATGGACATGATCTATCCCTTTGACAAGCTACTTATTCTATTTATTTTTCTGTGGGAATTTTTGTGTCTAAAAATAAAGGCAAATAATGTCTAAATTCAGCCATTTTTTCAGACATCTTGGGCTTTATTTCAAAACAGATCTGGCCTAAATGTTCCTGTTCTAGATTAAGGGGAAAGTTGAAGCTGTATGTGAGAGACTGTACTGTGGTCCTCTTGTATGTCAGTGTTCCTATAAACCTTCTTACAAGCCACTCCTGCCTAGACACATCCTACTAATTTGAGATGCTCATGAGTCATATTCATTACACTTGTGCCAGGTGCAAACAGGGGGCCCTTCAGTAAGAGTTGGCTTGTTGCACTCAGGATTTTACATGGTAAGTTGCAGAAGTGACTTTGCTTAATGAGCATGAGCAATGGCTGAGCTGAGTGGAAATTTAGTTTTCCTATTAGTATCTCACTCCACACTGACTTTGTCCTGTTAGGAGCTACATCTATCTTGTCTGATATTTTGATTTGAGCTCATGTTTCATTCTTACTTCCAGCCACAGCAGAAAAAAAGGTCTACCCTTAAGTGTCTTGTTCTTTCTTTCCTTTAGAAAATCTAGTCGAAACCAGTCAGTAGGTTCAGAAGATACTACAACCAGGGCAGAAAATGAGTTTATCAGATGTTATAATCTTACAAAGTTATATCACAAATAACACTATAATTACTTCTTTCAGCATCAGTGATTTTATTTGGGAGGAAGTTAGCACCTCTGAATTAATAACCTAATGTTCATTAATATTCTAAGGAAGAATATTTTCTGTTGTCTTTTTATCTTGACAACCCTATTGCTTTTCTTCCAAAAGGTTTGGATTGCATCTCTGTGTCTCAAAGATATTCCCCTACGGTAATAACATCGATGAAATAAAAAAGCAGATTTGGGAATCATGTTTTGGCTATACACAGTTTCAAATGCTCAGCTTGATAAGAGAGCTTTCTCATGGGTATTCTGAAGCATAGTAATGCCCAACAGCTCTAAAATGTTTCCATGGATATATAATACAAAACAAGACTTCAGACTTGAATTTTATATTTCACTAAATTTGGTCATTGTTGATTTTAAAGTATATTAGATCATCCACAAATAGGAGGCTTTTAGAAAATCAAGCTGTTTAGGAACAGGTGGTGGACGGTTTTGGAGAACTTCTTTTTTGCCTTGGCATGTTTTTAGGATAATTCATATATTGGAGATAATTTACAACCCTGATGGTACTGTTGCAGAAACCTTATGTGATGGAATTTATATCACTTTCCCTTTTAGAGATTTAAACCACATGTCATTCTAGAAAAACAAGGACAGAGGTCCAACAAAGAAGTGATTTATTTTCAGTTAAAATACTAGCTACATTAAAACCACATGTTATTAAGTACTGTATAACCAAAGCATGCTCAGAGTAAGGCTTATGATACCAAAGCTGGCCTGAAGTATTTCACTTTTTTTTTTTTTTTTAACCCCAAACTTTGGGAGTGCATACTTTTACAGACTTCACCTTAGCTGCACAGCACATTAACTCTAATTTTCCCTTGGGAAAACAAGTTGTCAGAGTAACAGAGAACAAATTAATTCAGTTCCTTATTATTTTTCTCAAATTTGTGTCACTGAACTTTTCTGTCCATTGTAGATGATTATACATCCCTGTGAATCTCTGTCATGAAACAGCATAATGCTATTGATATTGTTTTAAGACTGAAATTTAATTTTTAAAAATGAAACAACCTTTTCTTTGGGCACATTACCAACATGAATTGTCTGACTCTTGTAATGCTCCTGAGAGAAATGAAATCTCATTTTACAAAATAATGAACTAATGCACGGAAGTAATGCGTGCAAGTCCAAGACCAGAAGGGAAATCAATGTAAAGATTAGAATTAGAGGGCTTCAATTTTGTGTACAAAGGGCACAGATTCTAAGGACTAGTTTGTATTGTCATTATGCTATGCTTTCTGCACCATATTGCTTAGGACCTGAAGGGAACTTTTTGGTTAAAGTTGCCAGATGAGTTACTTGACACTTGGTGGATATGACAAGTGAAGGATTCATCCTGTACAAGGGAACTTTGCATTGCACCATGCTTCCGTGTTGTCTATTTGCATGCATGGCTAGATGATGCTAGCACAGGGAGGGTGCCCAGAGGAAAAGGAACTTTTCTTACTTGTGTGTGGCATTGTAACTCCTGTGGACTGATAGATGACAAAACCTCATTAAGATACTCGGGTATCTATTGTGGTAAGGCAAGTGTTGCCTCATTGTCCAAATTCTGTTCAATGTGCAACTTGGATGAACTGGAAGATCTGTCCTTGCATTTTCTAAGAACTGTACAAACGTTCATGATTTAACACATTGCCCCTTTCTCATAGGTAATGGATGGACAGTACCTGTCCTACAAAGGATCTGGCCAGTTACTGTCAAATAATCTTTAAGAAAGTGAAGATCAGAAGCAGCACATTTCTGTTTGTACGCTTGAGATCTTTCTAATTCAGATGTTACAGTCACATCTTGAAATCATTAATAGTTCCTTAAGCTTGCCTGGTATTCTCATTTGTCTTGAAATTGCCTAGCTTAAGCAGATCCTGAAGTATTGATTCTGTATGAACAACGTGCTAAAATTTGCAGTGGCTTTTGGAAAAAAAAAAAAAAAAGAAAAAAAGGTACTAAAGCTTTTGCTATGTGACTGCCTATTTGAAATATTGTATCTGTATTAGACTTCAGAAATATTTCAGACAACAGAAGCTACTCAGTTAAAGCTTACTAATTTTCTACCTTGTCTTGGATGGAAACCAGTACCAAGTAATAAAGGAGAGGTGTAATGCTGCAGTGGACAAATAAAGCCCATGTGGTATGCTTGACTAGTGCCAACTCTAAATTATAAGTTGTTACACTAAATTTTAGTAGGATGTGAATTAAGTCCAGAATTATTATTGAATCACCTGCCTGCCCATGTGTTTTATAGTATATAATCCAAAGAAAAAATGCATGTATGTCTTTCTTTTTTAATAGCCTGTTAGGCATGTCTCTAGTCACAGCTCAGGTCACTGCCTGGCAGGAGTGGACACTGTATAAACTCACAGAAGGAAGCTATACTCCTGCTGCCTTCTTTGTCTTTTCCAAAATGCTACAAAACTGATCTCACTGCTGCTGCCACCAGCACTGAAAGAATATTGTGGGGCATGAAGAGGCAGCTGTTGCTTAAATTGGTTGAAATAGTGTAGTTTTTGGCCTTCTGCCCTTTTGGAAACAGTGGGAATGGCAAAGTTGTCATTCCAAGCATCTCTTCATCTCATATCTGAGTTCTGTCCTTCTGCTTTGTGCTTTACTATGTGGTCTCTTGTGTTTGAGATGGCAAAATATCAGTTTTGCATATTCCCTTTAGCAGTGTGAGCATACTTGGGCAAACCCGAAGGACTCACAAGCTAGACAAGTAGTCAAGTGTTGGAGGAAAGTGATGGTTATATTAACAATTGACATATGCTCCTCAGTAAAAATCTATTACTGCCATGAAAGTGATTTAGGACAATATGGCCCAAAATTTATTGTCTTCCATCGGTTTTGTTTCCTAAGTATAATGCAAATTATCTTTTATTTTCCCTGATTATAATTCTGATTCTTTTCATGCGGTCTTTGGGACTTCTTTCCTGGACCCCTACCCCCTAGGTTATTTTCTGTATTTTTTTGTGTGTGTTTTTTTTTAACATTTCTTACAATTGCTGTGCCTTCTCCCTTTCTCTAGATGTTTCCAGATGTGTGGCTGAGAGGAAGTACACTCAAGAACAAGCTCGAAAAGAATTTCAACAAGTGTTTATTCCAGAATGCAATGATGATGGCACATACAGTCAGGTTAAATTTTTTTTATTTAGTATCATGCATGTCTGAAAAATAAGAACGTGTGTTTCTGCAAAGGGTGAAAAAGAAACAAACATAAAAAATGGTATGTAGTCTAAAAATGAAATACAATTTGTGCTAATGGTGATGTTAAAATATAGAGGGAAAGCTCATATTTTGTGCCAGCTGAGTCTTGTTGGTTTTTTTTTCAGTGTTGGCCAACAAAAGAGCCAAACATTACTGTAATTCATGTGAAACACTCCCTATGCTTGTAGGCTGAGACAGCTGAGTCATCCTTGTAGCCCCGTGAATACTCATCAGATGATAAAATAGTTGGAGTTTCTGATCCTGATCTGAACCAGAAGTTGTATGATCAGAGTCTATATCAATGCTACTAGCATGAATCATACAGGATTCTTCACTTTCCTCAGCTGAATTTTAGCACAGGCAAATGGCTGTGCACAAGCATGTGGCTAACTTATTTAGGTTAGATCATAGAATTCAGAAGGGTCACACCTAGCTGTTTACTCTGTGATATGCATTCCAATCTAGGTTGCCTTCTGCTGCCTTTGTGCTACATTGCAATTGCAGAGTTGTGCAGAAGACAATCCTTTTTGTTTTAAGCATGGTGAGAAAGTTATACCGGCACCTAGGACAAATAATGCAAGTGATTTCTAAGAGGAATTCCAAGAGTTTCCTTCCTGATAGCTTGGGATATGAATAATGCTGGCAGAAGCGCTCTGTCCTGCACTTTCAGCAGTGAACAATATGTTCTCTATGTGGAAAAAAAAACTCGAGATTGCTTACATCAGGAACAGTTTATGTGTCTCTTGAGGAACTAAGTTCTGAGGTTTTCATAACACCTGCACTTCCCTGAAATAGGGCATAAACAACCAAATATTTAAGATTCTGAGGGACCTACCTCACTTTTCTTGAAATAAGCTCTTTATGCTAAAGAATCATATGTACAGTGGTCGTTATGGTGCATTATGGTTTACCATTCTACATTTTGCTGATGTGCATAGCTGGACACACTACTCATGTTGAGAATACTTCAGGGTAATAGACACGTCTGATAGGCTGTGTGTGGTTTGTGTCTTTGCTGACAGGTTCAGTGCCACAGTTACACAGGATACTGTTGGTGTGTCACTCCCAATGGTCGTCCAATCAGTGGTACTGCTGTGGCCCACAAAACTCCGCGGTGCCCAGGTAAGATCTGTTCAGTTGACTGGGTCTTGTGAGTTGTCTTATGAATAATAGAGTTTAGTTATTCAGTCTACTCAGATGGCACAAGAAAACTTTTCATCAGAAACAAGTGCTTGTGGAAGGTTTGGGCTCTCCATATTTGAGGATTTGCAGAAGTTGACTGCAGGAAAATTGGTCTAGGTTTTAAGCTAGCTTTTCTTGAATTCTTCCGAGGTCACTACAGCTTAAATCTTTCTGTGATTCTATAATGTATCTAATTTATTTGTTTTATGATCTAGCTACTGAGGAGGGATTTTTCTGCAGTGGTTGTTTGTATGATGTTTATATCTAACTATATGAAACTATACTTTGTAACTCTCATGTTTGTAAACTCAAAAAAAAAAAAAAAGAAAGAAACAACTAGAGGGATTCATTTTTTTCTTTATATTTTGAGAAAAAAAAAATCCACACTCTCAATGAAAGATATTGATTGTGAATGTCTTGATGCATCAAGTTATAGGTAGTGATATAGGAAAAGGACACCCACAGCAAATCTTATGAGTGGCCAAATGCAGAGGAGAAATAAAATAAGAATATAATGAAACCATTGTTTGTAGAAATTGTTAGCAAATTGAACTCGTTTCTGTGTGTACTGACCTTTGTCTTTCATTGGGACAATTAACAGGTTCACTGTTTTTCAGGAATTTGCTTTTGACTTTATTTCATTGACACTGCTAATAAATATGAAAAATCCACAGTGTATGAGCAGTTGCCAGAACTGGTATTCACCTTGCTTGAATCTGACATAATTGTACCCTTTCAACAAATAGCTCTAAAATTGCTTGAACTGTCTGTATTTAGTTTCTGCTTGTGCTACAACACCATTCTCTGCCAGAATGGAAGAAATAACAAAATTTAAAAAAGCTAACCCTGTAATGGGGCTACGGTTAGGGATATTTAGGTTAGATAATTGGAATAAATTCTTTACTTGGGGAGTGGTGAGGCACTGGCACAGGCTTTCCAGAGAAGCTGTGGATGCCCCATCAAGGCCCGGTTGGGTAGGGTCCTGAGCAATCTCATTTGATGGGTGACAACCCTGCCCACACCAAAGGGTTGGAACTAGATTTTTAAGGTCCAATCCGACCCATTCTATGATGATTACTTTTTACAAAATTTTGGTTAGTTATTTACTGTATAGTATTATTACTATCAAGGAGAAGCTGCAGGTTAGCAGTTTAGTTCATAGACTGATGTGAGAACTATCCCATCTGGTGAGAAACCAAATCCCAGTTCCCCTCAAAGGTATTCAGGTACCTAGCAGATAAACTGCCAGACTGCTTTACTCATTTTGGGAGGAGTGGGAAGGGAAATTAGTTTTGCAGAAATGCTATGGAGAAGGTCATAGTAGCATTTCATTTTAATTTAGTAGCTCTGAAGTAAATAGACTGCTCCAGTGTCCAGGTGAGTATGTAGTATCTGTTTATGCTCCATGGAAGATCTTGGGTAATGTTGCAGTTGTTATATCCTTTGGGACTCTTTCTGCAGATTTTCTACCTTGTTTGTATCGCTGCTCTTAAATTTCTCTGCTCACTGCTTCTCCTTTGTCTCTCAGGAAAGAAGTCCACTTACAGCAGAGCTCAAATTTAGTTTTGATATACTAGGAGATTTTGCAGTAGTGGTGAATAAGAGTTCAGTCTTCAAGAGTCTGGAGAAACTGTCTCATTCATCAGAGAAGGCAGCTACAGATTTTCCAAAAAAGTTATGTGGTATAATAAGGCAAAACTTTGCTGTTATATTGTAGGCTGAAACCCTGAAGCACAGCTGCACCCTTCTCCCATTTCCCAGTATGCCATCTGCATAGAATAAGAGCTTTTCTTTTCTTTCTTTTTTTTTTTTTTTTAATTCCAAGAATGTGAAGCTTCCGAGGTCACCAATGATTCCTTTTTATACTTCCTCTTTAGTTCCAGCATGTACAAAAATTATGGACAATATATTACTGGGTATATTGTTGTTGAGGAGATACACTCCTGTCTTAACTAGTGTTCCAGGAATGCCATTACTTCCAACTCTATTAATACAATTTCTCTCTTAGGACAGGAAAGTATCACGTGCATATGTTATTATTATTATTATTATTATGTATCTACAGTAGCTGTGTGAGTAATTCTGTACTCATTCTGCTGTTTTGGTTGCTCTTATTGAAATTGTGTTTTTTGTCATTAGAAACAAGAAATGTGGAAGTTTGTAGGTTATAAAGTGTATTAAAAAGGCAGAACTGATTATGTAGAAGCTTCACTTTATCTATTCAGCCTTTACCTGAAAGAAGCTTCTCTTCCATCCTTCCCACTTCTTCCCACCCCAATGCTTGTTACTGCCAAAAAACACCTGATAAATCTCAGAATGCCATTCCACCCCATGGAAATAATCTCTGCTGTTATAGGAGCAGTGGTGAGAAGGAGAGTAAATCAAACACATTCCCATGACAGCATTGAAAAGAAAGCTTCTTAAAAATGATGAATGTCTCCCCAATCCTTTCACTAAAGAACACCAGACATAAAAAAGACATTTTTATAACTCCTCATCTCTTATCAGTACTAAAGGGAGCTGCAGAAATTCCATAGGCAGAGTCCTGGGAAATGGGACAGAAATAGAGAAGCAAGTGTTAAATTATCATTGAAAAATACTGTGTTTGACTCTTGGGTTTTTGTGCCATAATAACTCCTTTGGGCTTCTGCCAATGGGACTGCAGAGATATGGCCAGAAGCTTTATTGTTCTGCAATGTAGTTTTGCTACCTCATATTTAAAATGCTGCTACCATCTTTTAAGTCCAAAGTCAAGTATCTTTAAATGTTTAAAACTTTTCCAATCTGTATAATGTTAGCAGATAATATACTGAACATCAGTGCATTTGGTAAGGCAGCAAACTGGTATGTATTGTATTGATTTTTGTTCAGCTGGGAAAATTATCCATCCTTGATTTATCTAGTTTTTCTGTCCCCACATGTGGTATTTTCTCTGTACATACACGGTCAGGCACACATGTATACAAAATGTAGAGCAGGATGGGAAATTTTCTTTCCTGTTTCTTGTTATTTGCACTGTTTACATATCAAATACTCTTTCGCAGGAGATGTGGCTTTCAGTTTCTCTTTTTCTCTTCTGAAGCACACCCACACACAATCAGAAATGTAGAAAATGTATGTGCTAAAATCACAAACCACAAAATATCCATTATATTTCCTGGAACTTTTATTGTGCCTCAGAAATTATATGGGGCTGAATTCTGAGTTTTGCAACAAACTAAAGCATGGATTATTCTGTAATCTGATTTACTATTTTTTTCTTAATTCCTCACAATAATTAATGAGCAAATACAGGAGAAAAGCCAAAATGGTACTCAATTGTTCTTAATAACATAATGCTGTTGAATCTAATAGGCCTCCTTGCCCTCTCTGTTTCTATAAATATACTTATGTGGTGATTTGGTTGCTTACAATGCATGGAAAACTGGGAAGCATATTGTATTGCCTTTTATATAAGTTATGTGTTGCTATTTCTATTTCATGCCTGACTGAAAATGTGAATATTTGTTGAGAGTACTGAAGACACAGTTGCCTAGAAATTTGGAAATCTGTCTTCTGATCACCATTTTAAACTACCAGTGCTCAAATATATTCATAACATGTTAGAAAAAATCTCAATTACCTCTCCACTTCCAACTTAGAAAAAAAAAAAACAACTTTCTGATGCATAGTTGAGAATTCAGGATGGAAGAGTGTAAAGGGTACTGATTTCCCTTTTTAGGAAGTTATGAGATTAATTTTGTTCGTTTCTTAAGATGACAAAAGTTAACGTTTGCCCACTTAAATTTCCCAGAATTCATCTGATTTCATAGTGAGATTAGTTTTGCTATGGCAAAGTTAGCCTTTGTGAATGGTAATACCTTCTACCATCTATCCATCAATTTTCCTTTGAATTTTAGGACTAATAAAAGCAAAGTGTAGAATATCAAATTTGATGCTGAATGTACACAGAAGCAGACAATATTCTCAAATTGAGACTTTACGTATCACACTGTAGTACAAAGGAGCCATCAATGGGGCTTCAACACATATGTCTATGATGAAGACTATTTCTACTCACAAATTGGTATAAATCACTTTAGTGTGGATGAGAGTGAGAACTAAAATCTCGGTATTTGCAAGAGAATTTATAGTTATACTCCTGTACTTCAAAATTTAATTGAGAAACTATGAAGGTAATTGCAACTGGATGGAATTTGAGGAAGGATTGGATCACTGGTCTTTAATGCAATTAGAAACGCTTGTAATTTTGTGCATAGCACTTCCAAGAACTGAATCATCTTATCTGAGTTCAAGCTTGTCATCTCAGCAAAGTCAGACCTAGTGCTCGAAAGCTCTTCAGTTAGCATAAAGGCAAGCATCTTCCTCCTTTTCAGGGTGAACAGTGGGGATTAGTATTGCAGTCTACTTATAACAAGCCATCCCAAATGCTCTAGGGTATACTGTCTTTGAAGATACTAGCTTCTTGTGTGAATTAATATTTATGCATTACTAAGATTATTGAATTTCTAATAATTCATATGAGATGCAATAAAAACACACCATCACTCAAAAATCAAACAAGTTCACATTAGACTGTTTTTGATATGGGTATATAGCAGGTGTATTAGAAACTGAATCCTCCAGAAGATAATGCCTGCTTGGCTGCATTATTGTGTATTCTTTTGTGGAGGCTTTCCTGTTGACTTGCCAGATCTGTGATGCTGTTTGCCTTTCCTCTTTTATGCCCCTGTGTCTGTACTTCATGCTGAAGTAACTTTCCATTCAGTGTGGTGAATAAAACCTTCGATTTAGTAAGCTCACTCATTTAAATTGTTCTTTTATAACAGTTTTATAACCTTGTGCTGAAAGGTTATTCTTTTTGTAATCCAGGGAGAATTTTTGTCAGTTAAGGCAACAAGATTATTTCATACACTTTGTGAGTACCGATGAAGTATTTCTTTGCTTTAATCTTGGTGTATGTAAGGAGAATTGATGTGGTAAAAACTGACAGATGTTATGCGTTTTAACTTTTAATCACTGTATTTGACCCTTCTGAGATTTAAAAAACAAACAAAAAACCCCACAAATTTCTGTTTGAACTTTTTTTATTGTGTCAGAGATGAATATAAAGATGAGTGTTTAGCAGTGAGGACCATACAAACCATTACAATTTTTTTTCTCATTACAAATGAGAAAAAAAGGGCGTTATTTATTTGACCCTGAAGCCAACTAGCTCTTGTAAAAACTACTAAGAAAACCAATGGATTCTTACTTTCTTGATGACTTCAAATGAAGACTGGTGGGCTGGCATTCAGGTTGGTAGAAAAGCTGTTAAAACACACCTCCTGCAGGCTTCATCACTTTGTTCCCACCACCACTGCTTCCCTTCCTAGAGCCCCAGCCCTGAGGAATCCTCTCTCCTGCAGGCAATCCAGGCTCAGACTCTTAATGTTTCTCCAGCCTCTCCAGCACATACAGTGCAGAGCTAAAACACTTGATTTGCAAAGGAAGAATTTCTTGATATCTTTGCTGTAATAAACAAATTGTTGAAGCTGTGTTTCTTAGAACATAGTAAATAATAGTAAATAAGAAAATATTTTTTTCTGGTTAAATTTTTCTTCAATTGCAGGCTCAGTGAGTGAGAAAGTACCACAAAGAGAAGGTGCAGGAAAAGCAGGTAAGTATCTTAATTTACCTTTACATAGGGATTGAAATAGCTGTGGCATATACCACCTTGATTTTCCGTAGATTTGAATTTTCTGTGAATAATCGTCATCTATAATATAACATAATTTGCATACATAATACATACACATGTATATGTGTCTATGTGACGTATTTTTCTAGTCTTAGCCCTGTGGAATTTGCTATTCTCTGCTGTTTGGAAAATAACTTTCCTTCCCATAGCCAGAATTTGAGCTATTTTCTCATGCTGTTCTCTTGCCCTGGAGGACAGATTACTCTGTCTGTTTGATAAAGCCAGAATTCTGCAGTCCCAAGATCTTGGGAATGGAGTCCTTGCTTTATCTCCGTATCAGTACTCGTGTCATCTTGGACCAGCACTTTGTTCTACACTGTGATTGTCCCAGTGATTAAGCATTCATGGCCAGATGATTGTTGTTCTTAGAGACAGATCACAGTGTGTGTCTTGTTGGTGGGACAAAATCTGATCAACTCCAACATAGCTGGTAGATTTAAATGAAGAAGATTTCATTTCTTTAAACGAGATTAAAGCTCACACTCTCCAAGCACATTAAATAATTTTAGATACAGCTGAAAATAACATTCTAAATATTGCTGCCAGTTAGAATGGAATAGATTAATTTTGAAAAAGTTTCTCATACTTAGTGTTAATGCTAATGACTGTCCACCTTGTTCCACTGTGAATACAACTGAAGTTAGTTTTACAGAATTTATTTGCAGCATTGTAACATATCCAAGATTTGAGTATGCTACTGTACTGTTAAGAAACTCAGTGCCTTTTTTAAGACTAATAATGATGAGGTACTTGAATTAGCAGTGAAAAATTGGTTCTTTGTGTATTTCCAGGTAAATTTCTGTGAAAATTTGTTTCCAATCTGTACTTTTATTTTCACTTTTAAACTTTATTAACTATTCCGTTCATAAAATGTGTTTGTTTTTTGTTTGTTTGTTTGTGACTGGGAGGGCAGAGTTGCTTGAAGCCTGAATGAATGAATGGTCATAGAACAAGGAAATTAAATGAAGACAGTTCATGATGCCTCCCTTTGCATCACATGTACTTGTCTGAAATGGCACAGTTGTATTTCACTCATGCATTGTTTCTGTCCTCCAGCACAAGCCTGCTGCACAAAGGGCCAGTGTCCTGGTTCTAAGGTGGTCCATTGCTTTTCTCAGACACAGCTAGCTTCTTCTCTCCACCCTTCTACCAAGTCACTGTTGTATGCTTTCAATGGAATAGTGTTGTCAGAGACATCACGACCTCTTTAGGACCATCACAGAGTAACGAACTGGATTTGTTGTCTGAGTTAGATGTGTGCTTTTGCTTCACAGTCAGTGTAGTAAAAATATTTTATAGTTCAGCTTGTCAGGGCACAATGGGGAATTAAATTCAGAATGCTCCCCTTCCTACCCCTTGTGCCTCAGCATGTTCCTGTGGATTATCTGGAAGTCCCCAGGTAGAGGAACTGATATTCAAACCCAGCAAACTTAGGAAGGTCCACAGCATTCATGCTGATATAGAAGATGTGCCCCAAACTTGTTTGGTCTTGATGACTGTACTCAGGAGTATACATTCAACCTGAGACAGTCTGATCTTCCAAGATACCATGCACAAACTCTGAACAGATTTCCTAGAGGGCCATATCTGTTGCAGTTGTGTATCTCTCCTTTGAGTATTCCAGTACTGAACATAAAAACTCTTAGCTGCAAATTTCAAAGGTCAGGAATTCTGCTTGCATGTTTGCAGATTTCCACATTAAATCAAACAGGAACTAAGCTTTAAGGATTAAAGTACATTTCCCCTGCACCACGGTTCTCTCCTTTACCCAGAGAAAATATTCAGAATATCTGAAAAGCACAAGTGTTAGAGATGGGAGACATGTTAGACATGTTAGAGCATGTCTCTTTTCTTCTGAATCTTAGCTGACTGCAGGACCCTGTTCTTATTAAGGGAACTCTGATAACAGAATGGTTTGTTTATATCTATGCACATATGTAGCAGAATGCTGGCCAGGAAATCCCATGAACTTAACATTTGAAACATCTAATTAATATGAAGATGAACTGCTCTTTAATTGTGATGGTGTATTGAATTTTGTTTTCAACAAGGAATTTGTACATGCTTCTTCATTCCTAGAACAAAATATTTTTATGAAAGAGGAGATACTTTGACAGAGCACAGGTAGAAAATGAATGTGAATTCCTCCTTCACGTTAAGCGTACTGCAGTATCTGCCGTAGCTCCTCCAGTTCTGGTATGCTATTGTCCTTAAGATAACACAGGTGTTCCATACCAAACACTTAATTTGATGGAGACCAAAAGAAAAGTTCTTTCATTTTTTGGGGGGAGGACCTATGGACAGTTTTATGACTGTTAATACTGCAGTTAGGCATCTGAGTGTTGGGATTTTTAATGTGTATTTATATTCATAAATCTTCCCTTAAATGCTGCTTAATAAATACAGCTTAAATGAACAGAGTTTTTTACTGAGTATAATTTTGATTGGGCTGATTATTATTAAAGTTTTATATTGTATTATATTACAAGAGCATCTTAATTTGAGGTAGTAACTTAAGATCAAATGAATCACAAATCAAAACTATGTACAGAAAAATGATAATAGAAAAATATTACTTAAACCCAAAGCAGAGTCTGTGGTCAGGCTCTTGGTAATATTTACCCACCCAAAATCTGGGGATTTTCTGAATCACATGCTGATTGATGATCTAAATGCATGTCTTTATTTTCAAGACACTGAGATGCTTGATGGCCTCTCTGAAATTAATTAATGATCTTATTCCACCCCCCAGGAGACACCACAAAAATGCCAGCAAAACTAATGGGAAGTTATGGTGTGTGATATCATTGGAGCGAAGTATCTTGTCATTGCATGGACAGGATTAATGTTCTCTAATAAAGTCTCCATTTGCTTTAGTTAAAACATTTTGCAATGAAGTCAAATTTCTATTGCTGCTGTTTTGCTTTTGTGAAAAGCATTGAGGTTAGTGTTCCATGTCTCTAAGTTTGGTTTTATGTGCATATTATTAGTATTTACTTGGAATTTGTATTTGTTATGAACTAGACACCAAACAAGAAGGTCAGAGAGCTTCTAAACCCATTCCATCAAAAGAAAGTTCCACAATTATCTTCATTTCTAGGTTTCCTGAAAATTCCAGGAAAACAACCTGGAAATTCTGCTGGTCTGAGATCCAGTTATGAGACTGTGCAAAATTCTTATAAAACCCTTGCAGAAAATATGCTATTTGCTGCGGGTTACCTTGCTTTTGAAATGAGCTATTTTTTATGGGAAACAGCAACAACTAGAAAATATGTACTGTGAAGGCCTACTAACTTATTTACTCAATATCTGAAATAATTTTAGATACCAATAAGATAGTATGGTAAAGGTGGGTCTTTCTCAAAAATTGCTAATTTAATGCTTTTTCGTACTGAAATTTTATTTTACAGCCCTGCTTCTACTGTATTTTACTGAGATGAAGATTATCCACACACACCTACTATTTCTGTAAATTTTCATCCCTCTTGTTTTGCAGTAATGGTTGATTGTGGAGTAATGGAACTAGCTGACTACAGGATAAGAATAATGCAAGCAATTTTCTTTTTCTTTAATCTATGAATCTTGCTTGTAACCTTGCTTCGTTTTAAGGTGTTGTCTGCAACCACTCGTTCATCTCAAGCTACTTTTGCTTTCACAGGGCTTACCATTTTGATACATTTACACAATTACTTTCTCAGAAATGCTAATTTGTTCAATTATAATTTATAGGACTCTGTGTGCATCACTAAAAATTAAGAATTACTATCTGTGAAGCAACCTGATCATTCCACATCAAAGACCTTACAATCAGTTTATCAGCCATAACCTTAAAATCCACCCATTTATAGTATGTCTGCAGGTGTAATGTATCTGTGCTGTGCAGTACATGCTAATAATGCTTAAATTTCTGTTTGTTTACCGGCCGGGGCTATGTGCAAATCATTAGTATCAATCATGTATGTACACTTATTTAGCTTACTCTCATAATTGTAGTCTCCTTGCAAATCTTTTCCATTCTGAATTCAGATGATGCCTCAGCTCCTGCGCTGGAGACTCAGCCTCAAGGTGATGAAGAAGGTAAGCGACAGTAGGAATTCTAACAGTGTGATATTATCTAAGGCAATTTGGACAGCATCAAATACTGCTTTAGAGCTAGGGTAACTGCAGTAGCTGATGAGACTTCCTGAATTTACAACGAATTTAAAACCTACATTTTTGGGATACATTCAGTTAAGACTTAAAATACAGACAGTGAATTTGGAGTTCTGAGGTGACACTTCAACTATGAACTCCTGACAGTAGCAAATTTATTACCAATAGGATGCAGACAGGTTTTAAACTTGAGCCACAGTGCAGATTAAAACTGAATGGCCAAATAAAGATGTTAAAAGTGTGAATGCTACCTTCAGTGTATAGTGTAGCAATGTGAGATTGGAGGTTGGTGCTTTGACAGGCTTATTAGCATCTGGGGAAATTCATTGCTGTGTAAGTGGAAAGCTCAAGGCCCATAAACAGTGGTAGTTGTGTATTGTGGCTGCCTTAGTGTCAGTCTCACAGAACCTGATCTAAAGTGACTACATATTTTGGATCTTCATTGGGAGACTTTTCTTCTGATTAAATATAATTTTATTCTATAAATATTTATTTCAACCTGTTGTATAAATGGAGTAAGAAATAAACTATTTGTGCTTTTGCGTGACTAAAGATTTTATCTATTCTAATACAGGCCAATGTAGCCTATACCTTCTTGGCATCCACATATTTTTAAAATGGAACATGTATTATTTATCTGCTAATGACTTGTAAAAAACTGTAACGTTTACAAACATTTTTGTCTTTTTTTTTTCCTTAGATATAGCTTCTCGTTATCCTACGTTATGGACTGAGCAAGTAAAGAGTAGACAAAACAAAACTAATAAAAGCTCAGGTAAGAAGCTGTAGTGTCCTTATTTTGCAAAGGTCCTGTGAAGGCATGCATTGAACCTTTCTTAAGAAAGTTTTTTTTTTATAATAATTCTGCTTCTGCCTTCATATGATAGTGAATTAACGATTTGCATTCTGATGATTTTGTTGCCTCATGGCATGTGTTGATTTTTATGGAAACAATTTTGGCCAGGCTTTACTAGGTGTGAACTGCCAGTACTCGGCTTAAGTCTCTGGCTCACACCAATGTGCATTTGTGAGTGTATCTGACATACTTTTTTATCTTCCTCTTTAATTCTCTGTCTCTTTGTCACCTATTTCTATATTTTTCTATTTTGTTTTATTTTTTGATGATGTGCACCAAGAAGGTATTTAGAAAAGAACAGTGGGATTTACATATATTTGTTACTAAACTCAGGAGGCAAGCCTGAAAAAAAGAAAACTGCCATCAGAAACCAGTTGTCAACAGGAAATTAGAAAGTTATTTTAGTTACATCAGTTATCTGTTATTTGTAAGGCGCTTGACTGTGGATTAATTGTTTAGCCTTATAAAATAATCGTTAAATTTTAGTTTGTCATCTTCCACCACTTTTTGGAATTGAGCTGTGTAAACCTGCTTAAAGAATGTTGAAGTGAATGTCTTAAGACTGAAACCTCTGAAATATTCAGACACAATCTTTGCTTTGGTAAGCTTGGAGTATTGGTGCTGACCTCACTATTCCCTCCTTCAATGGGATAAACTTTAGAGAGCCTTACTGAGTTTCCTGGTTTCTTTTTCTCTGGAGAAAAGCTTTAGTTAGAGAGGGATCATTAATGGTACAGACCATTATTCACTAAATCACACAAAAGCACATTTAAGATCCAGTGGAAGTTGAGGCTGTGATTTACTTTAAGTACTGTGCTTAAGTATTTTACTGAATTGAGGCCCAAGGGGATTTAAGACGACAAGCAATCATCATAGGAAAGGCTTATTCTTACTAAAAGATTTACAGACTCCTTTATTAAGTGGCTTTTAACATCAAGGCAAAAGTTATTAATGCTTTTTCCTCTCCTGGATGCACAAGTAGGCACCTGGGGAAAGGACCATAAGCAGTTTATAGAGAAGAGAAGCAAACACTTTCCACGCTGAAGATTTATCTGTCATTTCCTTAGCCAAATGTCAGCAAGAATTGAAATGCTTCAGGATTTCTCATGTTAAATCTGTATAGAAATATATCACTTACTGAAGTGTGTATTTCATTTTTACAGTGCTAGATTTACTAGTGACATCTAAAGCAAAAATTCTTGAGTTTGCAGTGCCACTGCAGGAAGTGAAAGCTTAAATATGTCCATGGAAAATTAGGGAGACATCACAGAAAATGTGTATTTGTTACTGGGAATTTGTTTCCTCCAGTTCCTCCAGTTTCCTCCAGCAAAAAGACTGGTAGTATAGTCTGTATTGTGATTGCTGACCTGTGGTGCATTAACATCTGAAGCACAACAGTACTGGATTTGCTAACGAGAGGACTTGCTCACAGGAGGGTTTCTGTGTGTGTGCAACACAGAAAGGATGGCAGAAGTCAGCAGACATGACACAGCCGGAATTGCTGTAGTACCTTGAGTGCAAGAAGGGCACTGCTACCCCTGCTGTTACTTATGTAACATGACATTATCAATCCAAATGAATGTAGGTGCTAAAAACTGTCTCTCTTCTGGATGCTGGAAATACAGTGTGTAATGTATATGTATTTTTATACATTGTTTTGATGGCTGAGTCTCACTGATATTCAATAACCAGGCCTTTCAAGGTCTTGAAAAAACTAGGTGAGATTCTCTCCGTATTACCTCTCAGAGTGGTGCCAAAGCTTTGGAAGCATTCAAGAGAACTCTGGGCTGATTCATGTATGGAATAGGAAGGACCTCATGACTGAATCCAGTGGATTGTAAACTAAGTTTGGACATCTAGGCTTCAAAGAAAGGGAAAAATACATATGTCTTCTTTCCTCAGTTTACTTAGCAAACTGATTCAGACTTGGACATAAAAATACAACTTGAAATGTATCCATTTGAGTAAAATGAGGAGAAAGTCTTTCTACGTATGCATTGTACTTATAAGACAAAAGATGAAGCCCAGTTTTCTGATAATGGGCTGGATTATCCTTTTGTCTTCTATAATAATCCAACTGCTTTCCAAGAAATTCTTCTGATGCTAATAACACAGTGAGTCAGCCTGTGAGTATGAAATAAGCAAAAATAGGCAAAGTAAAATCATAATACTAAAAACTTCAAGCAAACTCTGAATATCCTACTTAAGGTTGCCTACATTTGTCTTTATTGCTTTTTTCTTGTTTTTTAGTCTGAGTAAATGTGCTAATATGTTGCTATCAATAAGGCATGGACATGAAGAAACTCATCTAGACCTGAGAAATAGGTCTTCTTTGATAAGATTGATTGACTAGCACATTTTTACGAGTTAAGAATTACAGGTGACTACATTACATTTATTATACTCATCTGGAGTAGTTTGCTTTTGCTGTTCTGTGAATGACCTGACAATTATAATTAGCCAATAAAACTAGTGTAAGCTTTTAGTTTTTGGAAGGTACAAAGAATGCCTGAGAGTATTCTAGTTTATATTAGTTATCTGTTGCTTCTGTTTGATTTAAATCAGCCTGAGATAATTTAGCACAGAGAAATGATATTTGTGAGACTTACAAGTTATGAAATTACTGAATTATATATACATACTGTATAATGATTTCTGATGCATATACTGTTTTCTGTTTCAGAGAAACAGGTGTTTGCTTCTCAATTTGCAAAATGGTATTTAATCTATCAGCCGTTGATAACTTTATTCCTGGCAAAAACAAAAAATAATTGTTGGATCATATAACAATAGCTCTGTTTAGAGTGGTGGACTTAGCTAGAAACATCTGACTCTTCATTTTAGCAAGTTTTGCATTTTGAAGATGTATGCATATTTTGGTCTTTTCTTTCCAGAATCTAACTGCTAAATTAATACAGCGTTTACTGAGAAGTTTTGTATGTATGCCTCTGTGCCTTGTTGGATATCTGAAGAATTCTTTTTCTTAGACTTCTTCTACTCCTACACTCCTCATTTCTTTCCCCTTTTCAGAGAAAATTTTTGTGCTTTTGCCACATCAGATGACAAAAAAAGAACTGTGGCAACAGTTAGCAAAATAAGGTGGAGCTTACTTTCGACCTATGATGTCAAGATCTGTATTTAGATGAACTGAATCCCACTCCGATATAAGTTGAAAACTCAGGTAGTATTCTTTCAGAGCTTTTGTGTTGCATAAAGAACACAGTGACTGAAGATCTTTTGCCTTGAAGAAACTGGATATTTTGGTCCATGTCCTTAGCATCAGGGCTGGGAGCAGACAGGATGTGGTTGAATACTACACATCAGTGCAGATACTTTCCTCATCACCTTACAAGGGAAATTCAGATGCCTGACACAAGAGTTCAGGTTGTCCTATGTAACTCTTAGTTTTTTGCTACATCTGACCTACCAACAGTTTAAATCACTGTTTGATTTCTGGGAACTAAGATTGCCACTTTTTCAGAGGATGTATGCCATTCTTTGAGTATATAGGCAAAGGAAGTGTAAATTCATTTTTGACGAAATGGACAGTTAGCTTAAGGTTCATTTTGTTATCTTGAATTTAAGAGAGAAGTTTTTCTAATAGTTTGTTGTGGTATCTCTGCAATGTTTAATAGACAGTTACATTATTGTGTAAAAATCTTAAAGTACTGAGTCATTTCAAAGTACAAATCTGTCTCCCACACAAATGAGAATAACTAATGACAGTGTAGAATTTCATTAATCTGCAAATACAGAATGCAAAATCTCATCTGTAATCTGGAATATACTTACCTATCTGCTTGAGAAAATTCTGGTGATAATATAATTCAAAATAAAAGAGCCAGGATCAATAATGTATCCTTGAAGGATGTACTGCAGTCTTGGCTGTTTACTATTTTGTTCTGGATTATTCTAATCAATATTTTATACATTGTTTCCTCAAAGATGGAACCAAATGGCTTTATTATAACTAATGGTTTGCATGTTCACTGATCAGATTAGTGTCTTATTTAATGAACATCAAAAGGAGGGATTGATAAATTTGGATTTTGTTTTGTAGATAATCTGAAATGATCAGTAGAATAGAAGATGATTAGAATAATAGAATAGAAAAAACGATCACATTTCTTTGTACTTCACCAAACTTGTTTTTGATTCATGTACTGAATTTTAAACACATCAAATCAGTGGGTAGTAATTTAGGACCCCTGGCAGAACTCACAGACCATGGTTTCACAGCACTTCAGACTCCACCTGCATGCTGCTTGTTCACCCAATTGTCCATCTGTAGTCTGGATTAGTCACAGACACATGATCATATGATGTGGTGTTCTTTCCAGCTGTATGCCTTCTGCCAATTTTATTCTTATATGTTTGAAGCAGGTACTGGAGGACAAGCCATACATTCACCAGCATCAAATAGAGTCAGCACAGAGGAAACTCTCTGTTCTTGCATAAAGCCTGCAGAAAGAGAGACAAACTATTAAAATTAACACATCTGCACAAAAATTAGTTCATGCGATTATAAAATTTGTGATCCAGAACTAAGAATTCAATATCAGAAGTCATTACCACTTTGTACTGTGACTATATGGAATTCAGGAGTGCCAAAACTTCAGTTGCTTTATCTGAATGTTGTAGTAATGTAGAATAATCTTTGTCTTCATTCATGGCTTTGGCTATGCACACATGAAAGGAACATGCAGCTTTTTGTTTAATTTTCTGAAGCAATAGAGTAAGTAGTATTTTATTACATTTTGCTACAGAACATCAGTTTCAAGACTTTAAAAATCTGTTGTAAGTTTTAATCAATTAGTCCCAGAGGGCTCTATCTAAGAGAAGTTTCATTTTCAAAACATCACCTGAGAAAACACTAGAATGCACGTATAGTAATGTAGCATAGACTGACTGCAAATATAGATGAAAACAATTAGTATAATTTGTATGCAAAAATTGCAAAGTGAGAAATTGGAAAATTCTGATCTTGTTTAATGTAAATTTCAAATGTTTATCATTGTGTATGCCAAACTCTTTCTTGCCTTGTCTGCCCATACAGTCTGAATCTGTTGGCAAAGTCTGCCAGTGAAGCTGACAAATGTGACAGAGGGACGTTCTCACAGTTGAATGCAGTTTTTATTACTGCCTCATCAGACTGCTTTAAAGCACTTGTACATATGAGTTTTCTCACATGGAAACTATGTTAGTTGTCAGTGAGGTTTCTGTTTTGCTAGCTTGTTTTGTTTTGTTTCTCAGAGTCAATTGTTCCAGTGGGTTTCCTGTGCACTGATCATTCCCTGAAAGTCATCACAGGGGACCAAGACAAACCAGGTTCCATACTCCAGTGCTCACATTCATTCCAAATTGAACCTGGCTAATGTCTTTGGGCTGTGTCTCGCCAACCAAAATTCAGCCCTGAAGTTAAACAGTGTGTTTTAAAAAAAAGTAGCAGTGGAAATTAATACAAGATTTTGTGCATCTGTCCAATCATATCAATTCTCATAGCCATTCCTCTTTAAGCACAGGAAAATGAGTAGCTTACAGACAGGAAAATGAGTAGCCATTCAGTGACTTTGTATTTATTCTCTTTTATTGTTGCATTTTCCAGATGTTGCTCTTAGCATTGACTCAACCAGAATTATGTGGATTTGAAGATGTGTGAGTTAGCAAGAAAAAAATAAGATCCATTGTGCATTCCCAGTTAAAAATATACTATGAATTAATTAGAAGTTTTCTAGAACTATTTTGTATTAGATTCATTTTGCAAAGTAGAGATTTGAGATATTAAACCAGTTATAGCAGAATAAAAAAAAGAATTAATATCATAAAAAGCTGAGAAAAGAGTATATGGAAGAGAGAGAAGAGCTAGTTGCTCCCTTTTTCCAGTTGGGTTTCCTAGCAAGTTGTTTGCTGGCCTGCAGAAGCCTAGCTAGTTCCATTCTTAAATTTGTTTGTGTTCAGCAGAGAGGGGGAGGTGTGGACTTTCAGTCAGAATATACAATTATAACCAAGAAGTCATACCCACACTGAATGCATTATTCTAGTACCGAACACTTAAAAACTGAGTTAAATGAATATGTAAAGTAGATCTGCGTTAAGAAAATAGCCTGAGTACAACTGGTTCCCTCATAGCAAAGCGCAGATTATATTGTGAAAACAAAGCATTTTTTTCCCGTTACCACCTCATTTCAGATGTAGCATTTCCCTTCAACAGTTGGTGAGGTATCAGCCACATCCAAAGATGGGATTTGCATTCCCAAGCAGCATTATAAAAACAGACGTTAGCTGTGGTTGGATAAAGGAAGAGCTGGAAATAAGATGCTGAAATACATGCATCTATTTTCTTTTCATATGCCCTACAATATCTGAGAAATGGGAGGCAAAACAGTCTACTAGAAGTCTGTGATTTTCTGGCATTTATGTTTGGTATGGTGTAATGAACCCTGTGTACCTGAATTCAAACCATGAGAGGTAAGCAAAAGGAGGAAACATTGATTTAAAATAAGTTTTCAAATGTATCATTTTGTTAGTAAGTTCATGAATTCTGACAGTGGTATCTCAGTCCATTTTAGACTCCTTTTAGTCCACTTTAGGCTTAATCTCTGCAGGCAGACTTTGGCAGGCTTTGAACAAGTTCAAACTCAGATATTAATGTGTACTTTCTTTACTTTACTTTACTTTGTCTCATCTGGAGGTTTATTTTCTACACAAGAAAAGATGCTATTATTTTTTTACTGGTCTATATGTTTTGCGATGGATACTCATCTAGCTTTTGCATTTTCTGAAAATTATAGGTGTTGGAAGATGTCTGCTGGTAGAATATTTGTTTGATATGTTATCTCAGAAAGTTGTTCACGGAAGATAAAGAGAAAAACCATTCGAGGCAGTTGAGTAAGAAATGATACAGTCGAGGAGTACTGGAAGCTTTCAGGTGAACAGTATTATGGCCTCAGACTCCCTGGATTTTTTTTTGCTAACTCACTAAGTGTTCTCTTGAGAGTTTCAGAATGAACGCTATTATTCGGAGTGAAATATAATTTGTGATTTACGTTTTACTTTAAAACCAGGATTATTAAGAAACTGTTGGAAATGGGGAAGTGAGATACACTGTCACTTCTCATTGTGTTTCTTCCTGTTTCGTTTTTAAATAGACTTTAATAAGTCTAGGAAGTAGTTCTTTTTTTTCCATTTTTTGTTATATCTGCCAAGAATCAAACCAATTTCAGAATATCATTCTTTTAGAGACAGTCTCAGAATACTCCCCTGAAGATGAAAAAAAACTAGTCTTGGGAACTAATGATTGTCTACACCATTAGCGCCAACCAGTAAATGGTTGACATAGTTCTCCATGGTGAATATTGCCTTATTTTTGAGAAACAGCTTTTAATGAAATCCTCATCTTGATTTAACAATTACACGGAGAAATCAGTACTCTTCATTCTCTTCACCTGTGAAGAAAATTACTCTTCATCCTCTTTTGGTCCTCCTTTGCTTTGGTTTGTTTTCTTCTTCTTCTTTTTCTTCTTTTTTTTTTTTTTTTTAACTCCTAAATTGGTAAAGGAAAATGAGTATTTTGTTTCTGCTCTTTCAGCCTGTTCCAGAAAGATAAACCTCTCCATATATCCCTGTACTGCTTATATATAATGATACATTCTTAATTTCCAAGCTGCTGGATTATACTTGCAATGGTACTATCTTATCTTTGATAATCCTTTTTGCAAGCATTTTCATTTATCTTTATTTTAATTTTACATATTAGTTCAAACTCTTTTAAACATCAAGTTCTGGCATTTTCAGTTTTTTCCTCCCACCACAGTGGAAGATACTCCCATCCTAAGCCATTAAAAATAGAGTTCTGTTTTATATCTAGTTGATGTTCATTATGCTCAGGATGTTCCAGGGTTTTATTGGACCCCCATTGTGGGGTGGGGGGGGGGGGAGGGTGAAGATCTGCTTTATGTAAGATTGATAGTTCTTATTTTACTGCTTGTGTTAAAATTTGATGCCAAGAGATACTAATCTTTCCTATTTTTAATTATATCATATTACTTTCTGTAGAAAATAAATTCTCCTTTACCTTTTAGACATGCACTCCCCCATCCAACCACAGCTTTCAACAGTTTACCAAACATTGGACTGCAGAATCATGAAAAACATTAATAAACTTCATAAATCCAAAATTGGATCTTAGGCTAACAGTTGGTATTTTAACAAAAAAGGTTAAAAAAAATAAATAATGGAAATCATATTAATGCAGAGAAACACATTGTGTTAGGTCGTATCTAAAGATACAATCTTTCAGGGAAATGGGTAAATCTTCCAGGCTAGAGAGTCTGGATTTGTCTTTGGCTATGCTATGATTACAGGGAAATATATATAAGGTAATCCTTCAAGTGGCTTCCAAACTTTGCAGGCAACTAAAAGACCAGAACAGTCAACAGTAAAAGCTGCAGGATTTCCATCACTGTCCCAGTAATCTGATAATTAAGAGAAAATGTCGATGCTGAATATAGGGATGCCTTCCCTTCTCTGCCTTTCCTTAGCAATGAATGTAAACTGTTCTGATACTTTTCTCAATATGCTGGAGGCAAAGCTTTTTTGTTTCCCATGTGCCTTAGGCAAGAGGCCTGGGCCAAGTTTGAGCACATAGAATTAGGCATCCAAACCTACTTAATGACATCCAAACAATTGTCCAGTTTCTCCTGAAATATGAAGAAGCCAGTACTACACTTGAAATCAAATTGGAATCAAATTGGAATCAAATACAAAATGGAAGAGATACATGCAGTGTCAGAGAGACTTGAGACTAATCTTCTCAAAACGTCAGTAAACTTGTGGTTACGCTCTTGAACAGGAATAAAAAATCCTGTTTCAAATAAAGATAGTACAGAATTTTATTACTCCAAATATATTCATGGAACTCTGCCACATTTTGCAAGGCTACAAACTCCTCATGTCTTTGTCTGTGAGCTGATAAAAATTATGAAAAATGTTAACCTTTTGGAAAAACAAAATTTTAAGTTTGACTCTTAAATTTAATCAGAGTGATCCAGTGTTCTGGCAGTATTATTGTGGTTTTAAAGGACAAATCAGATTGTTCTGGGGTAAGAAATTTTCTCTTTATTTCACATGGATCAGTGAAATGACCAGCTGCCCATCCTCCTATTAATTGAGTAAAAAATATTTTAAAATGCCCAAAACAGTCATGACAAGATACGCATTTTTTAGTTACTCATGTGAATATACAATTCTGCTATGTGCTATATGCAAAAGAACTCTTAACTGCTGTTAATGGGAGATCTGGTCACCATGTAACTTGAACCAGCCCTGCTGGTTGGAAACTAGGTTTCCTTACATCTACATTTCTGAAAAGGCTGAATTCATTTCTAGATGTTCCCTTGTAGAGCAAGTTATGAGCAGTTACAGTGGTTTAACTTTGGAGGGATTTTTGGTGAGATACTGTTTCATATATAACTTCCAACTTTTGTTGCTGAGCCAAGCAACTCTGAACAGAATTCCTGAAAAATCTCATAGCTCATGATACAGCTAATGAATTGCTTAATTATTTTCAAAGTAAATTATTGGCTTTTTCCTTTTACAGTGTTTGAAAAATTATTGTGAGTAAATATCAATAATGCTAGCATGTTTGATTTGGTACAAAAGCAAGAGAAATTCAGCTCCTACAGGGACTTTGTTGTGAGGAGTGGAATTCACCCCAAAACCTTTGTGCTGGTCATGCATCTTCAGTGCAGCTATTGCATCAATTCATGCCTCTACTGCAGCATCTGTTCTAATGGACTGTTAAGGTCCCTGGTTGATGTCATCATTCACTGCTCCTTTCCCCTAGCCTGTCTTTAATACAATGCACTGTTTTTTCTGTTTGTGACCAGTTTAAAGTCTCTTTTCCATGAGCAGCCATAACCAGGAGTCATATTTGGCATGAGGTAACTTGTTCCAGCCAAATGCATTATTAAAGTACACAAAATCACTTTGAGATCTTTTCATCTGTAAGATGCTACATATGCCCTATGTATTACTACTGGCCTGTTTCCCTTTTCATTCCACGCTGTCCATCATGCTCTGTCCTCTCTCATAAAAGTCTGTTCCAGATATATGCTGGACAGTATGTTTTCCCTGTACTCTGCACTGTTGAGAAACAACATTAACTATTGTTGTCGTAATGCACTGGATTTCTGTGTAAGTGGAGGAGAAGCAGTGGTTCAAGGGACAGACCACTGTTTTTCATTAAAGCTATTTTTAATACCTGTTTTACTTTAAGTATGGCAGGCCAAGTATCTGCATTCAACCACAAATAAAACTATGTTTAAATAAGATTAAGGCTGTAAATTAGATTTCAGATCTTAAATTCTCTTGGTACATTACAAAACACAAGAGAAAATTTTGAGAGGCTAAGCTAAATCATATCTCAGACTGGTTGAATACAGAAAGAATGTGAGTTCTTAAGGAGCTTTTTCAAAAAAGATGTGCATTTTGAGCTAAAAAACATGTATTTTCAGGTGAAAATTCAAACAAAAAACAAAAACATGCCTTGGAGGATCTGAATATTTTTGTCTCAAAACTCTGAAATGTTTGAAATGTTCATTGTAATGCCTTGTGGCAGCTGTAATTTTGAAATTTCATGACTTCCTTTTTCTTGGTGGGGACTCGTGTCCCCAGGCTGGCTACACATTTAGAACATAATAGCCTCACTTAAAAAAAAAAAAAAGTACTTATCTCAGAGAAGTTATAGGCACTTTGAATCATGTGGTTCCCTGGGAAGTTCCACACAAAGAAATAATGTTTTGTTATGGTTTTTTGTTCTCGTTAAAAATTACTCGTTTGTTTGTTTGTTTTGCTTTGTTATGAAAAGCAAACGCTTCTAATGGAAAACATTTTTTCATTTAAAACCTGATTTTCCACTAGGCAGTCACAGTGAAATTTTTCAACCAACCCCATTACAGTCATAATAAGCTATGAAAAGATTATATTATCACTGATTAAACAGTGTTGTTCCACTGTTTTGCAGTGAGATTTCTCTGTTACTTAAACTTGTCATTTCTACTGTCTGACATTTACTAAAGACCTTCCATCAAAATGGAGGGACTTTTTCTGTCCTCTATTTTGATCTTAAATGTAGTTTTTGATTGGTAAGAACGTGTTATAAGTACCTCTAATCTTTAAGTTTCAAAGTGTTATCTGAGTCCATTTGGATGTGGCCCTGTATTGCAACACTACTTTGGAAACAAAACCAAGACGTTTTCTTTCCCTGCTAGCACGACTTAGGGACTGTTGCCTTTTCTGGAAGAGCTGTTGTTATTGTGCAAGCAAATAAGGTGACTGAACAGATGACTTCCTTACTTTTTCCACTCACCTCATCAAGCTTCCAGTGGCATTCCCCCTCTGACTGCAGTGGTTTAGTTACATGTTCTAAGAGTGAAAAGTGGCTTTTGTGCCCACTGAAGCCAAACCAGCTTGTCCTATGGTCATTTGCTATAACACTGAGTGGTTTAGATCAAGAAATGAACTGTGCTAAGTATGCCTAGTTAAGAAATAACTGTTTCATCGCTCCTCATTTTTTTGCCCTAAACCTCATTTGCTCTGAGGCAGTCATATAACTATCCATTGTTAGCTTCTCTTAGCACATATCTCTTACAATATTCCAGACCACTGAGGTGTGCATAAAGGATTTTATTTTATTCAGTAGGGTGTTCCAGTGTGTACAAGACTGCTGGTGACCTGTAATGGCATTGAATTATTCCTCAGTGCATACAGTTAGGTCAAAAGACTGGTTGGTATTTGGCTTGGGAGTAGAGAAGCGTAAGGTTAGATTAAATCCTCTTGTGCCCTCAGAAGCTGAGATACATTTTTGACAGGAAAGTAGAAAATAGTTCAGAGTTTCAAGATGTTTTCAGTTTCAGTAATAGGTCGAGGGTTTACAGTGCTCCCTCTCCATCACTAGACCAAATCTTCAGGTCTGTGTTGAGGCAAACACTGACTGATATAGGAGGGGGCAGAGGTTGATCTTATCTGATAATGTCTCCTTGTCATTTTGTAAATCCACCCACAGAATCCATTCAAATGGAGACTCCTAACAGAGGCTAGGGTGTGATTAGTTGTAGGGGTTCGTGTCCATCACACTTTGTCAGCATGTTGTTCACCCTGATTTCACAATAGCACTGTGCCTAGTTATTCTGTCTGAGAATAAGCTGGAGGCCCTTTCTGCTTGTTTACTTACATAATTAGTTTGCAAGAAGATATGCAAGTAGCTTCTGATCCTGGACATTTCCTCTCTTGGTTTCCCAAATTTCTGACCATGTGCATAAAGTCATGATCTTGATAGCCCTTACTGGCCTGAACAAGGTGAAGAACGAATCTTCGTTCTCATTGCTCTCATATTTGGCAGGTTAAGCCCTTCCAAGATTAAGAGCCTTACAATCTTAGCATTCATGCAGTTTCTAATCAGGTTTAAAGAAGCAGTTTAATATATTTTTTAAAGATCTTTAGAGTTTTCAAGGTGATTCAACAGAGAAGCATAAAACCAAACGTGCCACTATAAATGCCAGTGGTTTGAAAGGTCAGTTTTCTCCCTTTCCCTACCAATTTTCTAAGGATAAAATGTTGACGTCTAATGTAGTCATACATCCTGTCGTTCATCCCTTAAACTAAGTAGTTCAGTATAATAATAGCAAATTACAGTAGGAGGAGGCAGTGTAGTTTTAGCAGGCATGAAGCATCCTTTTACTCAGAGAAATACACGTAGGAGTGACTCCACTGCAGTCAGAAAGGCAATTATAATAGAAATATAGTGAGTAGAAAAAGGAATTAGTTCTAGTTTTTTTGTGTGTGTGTTTTGTTTTGTTTTTAATTTATTTGTTTAGTTATCTTTTATTTTTCCTTGAAATTGCAACCGTAATGGTAGGGGTCTGGTGATGTTATTGTTTCATGTTTTGGAAATGTAGTGCCTACTCATTTCTTTAAGTAGATAGTATGGTCCACCCCAATGCTGTTGCTATTGCATAGCTGGAATTCCTCTCTGCTTTAATGGATATGCTGTCAGCACAAGGGCTCAGATAGTCCACCAGTTGCTAACTGAAAGAGTGAACATTGGTATTTTCTCTTTATTACCTTTCTGTACAAATTTATTCCCTCAAGCTGATGTTTTTTTGGCATGTCCAAGTCAGTAGTAGCTTTATGCATGCTTGAGAAAGCTCTGTTAAAGGTATTCTGATTTTCTTTTCTTTTTTTTTTTTTTAATTTAAATTTTAAAATTTAAAAAGTTTTTTAAAGAATTCACTGTTCTGTTTCCAGTCCTTCATTTTGAGTTTGTTTTTTCTTCTGTGAGTAGCTGATCTTCACTATGAGTTTCTCCTTTTTTTTTTTTTTTTAAAAAAAAAGCCTTAATCTGGTAAAGAACACTGATTCATTGCTGCCAACACTAGCGTGAGTGGAGGTAACTAGATCAGACTCATGGTGGCCTGCCTAGTTTTGTATTTCTAGAGAGACAAAAGATTCAGAACAGTCAGTAATTCTCAACATGGTACCCAGGAGCCAAACAAGAATGGATTATTGTAGTTGTATGTAATTTACTCATCATTGAGATATGTAGAAAAACATCACAAATCTGGTAGTGCTGTGATGAGAAGCCATATAGGTGCCTAATTGTGCACTACTGTGACTCACAATAGCTCCTGTGCCTCTGATCCTCAGGGGATTGTGCTTAACATTAGCTACATGGATTCATACAAATATGTATGAAGGATTCATGTTATCTATGATTTGCTGCATCTGCTAACAGGGCTGCATATTTTATGTCACATACCTAACAATATTGCTAGCCTCAAAGATGTCATAGTGCAATTACTTTTTCAATATGGTTGTCAAAATGAGTCTATGTGACTTTTATAAGAAATTTCCCCCCCCTTGCTTTTTTTTTTTCTATTAGAATTGAGTGAGAAAGCTTCTGAGTCAGAATGCTGCCTTTAAGCTTATCTGTTTCCATATCTGCCTTTATTGGATTGTTGTGTAATTTTGCATAGTCTTTGTTATCTTACTAGCATAATAAATTTTCCTCACTGTTGGTTGCACAAAGAATTCACTGTTCTGTTTCCAGTCCTTCATTTTGAGTCTGTTTTTTCTTCTGTGAGTAGCTGATCTTCACTATGAGTTTCTCCATTATTTGCCCAGGCATCATTCTTTAATCTCAAATGCTGCTGTTTTAGCGTTTTTCTGCAACATAAATTTATTATCTTTCCATTCTTCCACCTTCTCTTTTTGACTGTTACTGCCAAAGGCAAGATTGGACACCGTGGAATAAAGGCTGTAGATCATACTGTGAATTTGCAGTCTGTATTCTCAAAACACAAAGCTCCAAAAACAAACTGGCGGCAATAACCTGAACATTTTGACTGATAAAGGAGCTACTTTGACTCCTAGAAGGAATAAGGGTAGGAAGGTGTAATGGCCTATCAGTGCAAGATTTCAGACACCCCATCAGGTATACCTTATTCACTTGTGGTGTCCCTACTGCAGGATGCTGAATGACACCAAACAAGGAGAGAGACTAAAGCTAGTGGAGTATGTGCTTAGCTTTAATCCAGTGCTTTTCTAAGTTTCCAGAGTTAAGGCTGTGAGGTTTTATTGATGTTGTTGTTTTATTTGTTTGTTTGGTTTTTGTGGGAAGAATCTATCATTTTTCAAATAAAGCATGCTGCGAGTGTCATAATATCAACACTGTTGGTCTGAATGACCAGTGCATTCTTGGCCTATATTCTGTGCCAATTTTATTTCCTCAGGATGTCACTGTGGAGACTTGAGCAGCCTACAGAGTATTGTATGCGAAAGCATCTGACGTCATCTACTGCAGAGAGACAATGTGGTTTGATTGCTTACATTAATGGCAGCTATCCAGCAGCTCTGGGGCTCTAACCCTGGCTGTTTCTCAGAGGGCTGCAGCAGCCTGGACTGACCAGTGCAAGCAGCAGCAAAGTTTTTAGCAGAGAAATGGCTGAAATAATGTCTAGTGCAGGTCAGTCTTATGTGGTCAGGAACTTTATAGACTTATATAGTATAGGAGGTGGAAATGAATAAAAATGTGTTGCACTGATCAATGGAAGTAGTAACATTTCTGTAAAAGAAAAGAGAAAACCTACCCCTTCCTTTCTGTTTCTGTTCTGTATCTAGATTTCTTGCCTTTTTTTCTATTTGTTGTTTTCTATGATACTATCATTTAAATCACTGTCACCGGGTTTTCACCTTTTTTCCTTGCATCTGATTGGCAACTTTTGAAGTTCCTCTTGTCTTTCTTCAAACTCTACTTTCCCTTGTGTCATTGCTATAAACATAGAACTCAGACTAGCAAATAGTGCATGCCCATGACTCTAATGTAAAAGAGATCCCACATAAAAGCCTACCTGTATTATCCTCATGTAAATGAGCTTTCAAGTATGTGCCAAAATTTCTAGTATCTGTCAATTACTCTGGGACTGTACTGTAATTATTCACAACAGTTACTCTAGGAAAACAGGTTCATAAATACACAGGCTTGTTTGTCCATGTTTGCCTATGGTTGTTTCCAGTGATTGATGAAAATAGTTCCACTGTTGGCCATTTTGACTTCGTTATTTATGTCAATGGTTGATTGGTTTGTCCCAGAATGCTTTATAACAGTGGACAGATTTAATTAGCAACAATTCCAGCTGCAGCAGCTTCACAGCCTCTTGTGAGCGTCATGCACTGTGCTTCATTTGCCATTATTTTCAAGCCATCAAGTAACCTTTAACCTTCCTAAAATAAAAAGAAAACAAAGCATACAATACATAATATGTAGAAAGAACAACAGAACTATCCTCCCATAAGCTATAATAAAAACGTTTCCTTATTAGGTGACTGAATGCCAACATTGCCGTTTCCTGTGATGCTGGTTATCTGGAAAAGTTAAATATTTAGAATCTGTTTTATTTGAACAGTTCTGCCAAAAACAGTCCTTTGGATTTTCTCTGTTTGTCATGGAGAGCTCCAAAATAAACAAGGCATGAGGTAGATGTGCATGTGTATATGGAGGGGGGAGAAATAGCTCTGAAAGGGATGGCAATATTTGTGGGAAACACGCTAAGAAAACATTTCAAAAAATAACTCTTTCTGAAGTCTTTTTTTTTTTTTTTTTTTTAATCTCACGTACAGTGAGTTGTTGAGAAGTGTATGTGGAAGGCTTTTTCCATTGACCACTTTTGCAGTAGGTTGAGCATTTAAAACTAACCTTCTTAGTAACCATAAGACCCTGCTTGTGAAGGATTAGGGATCATTAGTCACCCTTTGAAAATTCTAATTCTACTGATTCAAAAAACCTTAGACTTTGCCACTATGTGTCTTTAAAATTTCTCTGTGTATGGTAGGGACTAGCTTTCTGTTGTTGATCCCATCTGTGTACAGTGGAATGGCTCCAGTTTTACAGGATCAGACATTGTGATGTGGGATTTTCAATATGGTAAAGGGCTTTCTATCCTTCAAAAGCATAGGGGTGTTTCACAATCACGCTGTATTTAGCATTATATGGACTTCAGATGGCTATTTCTTTTTGAAAACAGAGATGAAAGTGGAGTGGAGTTAGGATTTTTATTTTTAATACACATTGCCCAATGTGAATATTTTTCTCCAAAGTTTGAAGGGAGAGCCAAGCCAAAGATTTGGCTTTGCTCTTGAAACCAAAGCACAGGCTGAGCCATTTAACCATGGCCATATGAGAGAAAAAAAAAAAAAAAGAATAAAGCTACCTAAAACTATATTAAATAGTTTCTGGAGGTCGAAGATATAGTATTAAAATATTCCTATTAGCTTTTATTCTTTTTTGGCACATCCTCTTTATTGCACACAAAACTTTGTCAAAATCAGTAAACATTCTTCCATCAGAATCTTGTACTTCTTCTGCTACAAACTCTAACTTTCATTGTGCTATGTAAATAGTGTGTTTTGGACATGCTGAGTGTCAAAACAAGACCTGCACAGGAGTTAATCTAGTATAGCCCTTTGGATTTGTGAAGGGTTGAAGCAATGCAGTTACCTTTTGTGTAGGGTTTGTGTACATATTATTTGTCAGGTCTCAAAATGAGGATGGGATAATGCATTCCGAGAGAAGCATGATTCAACGGATGATAGCACTTTACAAAAATTGCTTCTGATTCTCTTCAGTGACTTATATGACAGATAGTTTTGAAAGGTGGAGAAAATTTGGCAGAGCATGGCAAAACTGACTTGCTCATGACTTCCCAGAGTCGCCTAAGGAATCAGGTGAAGGAGGAGACAACTTCTGTACCACATGGAACACAGGGAGCGGAGACTGTTTTGTGGACTCATGGTGCATCTTACTTCACAAACACTACATCCACAGGAAATGTTGCAATGGAACAAATTCATGAATTACGGAACAGCTACATGATTAGAACAAAAAGAAAAAAAGAAAAAAAAAAGGATTAGAAAGATTGCTTGTTTCTTATTTTAATCCTGTTTACATTTTGAGTAAGTCTATGTCCAGGCTGAGCCTCTGTGATGGGACTGCAAATGAGCTGATACTTAGAAAATAGAGCATAGATGGAGTGCAGCCACCTCAGGCTAGAGTTAGGCAATAAGTCTGGAAAACACTGCTCAGTGCCAACAGAGTTAGCAGTGTAAACCAATGTCAGGAAAGTGACATAAACTGGAGCCATTTATGCCACTGGAATCCTCTGAAATTAAAATTGCTTAGGTGCCTAAGGTCTAGTAATCAAAGTCATATCCAAGCACTAATGTAAGTGTCTCAATTTCCCAAGTGATGAATAGAAACAACTCCTTTTTCACTGAACGTAAGTGACTGGTTGATAAACATTCCTGTAAACTGAATTTAAGTTTGCACATTTTGTGCTGTAATTTTTAATAGAGCTATTCAAACAAGTGCTTACCCTCAGCTCACCTGGCAAAAACTTTTGTTTTCACAGCTCTGTGGAAAAAGTGAACCAGCTTTGTTTTCACTTCAAGTATTTCTTAAAAATTGAGATATTTTTTCCACTGGCAGATGACTAATGCTTACTGGTCAATATACTCATAAAGCAAGAATGGTAGCTTTACGCAACTTTGTTTAATGAATGAGACTTCAGATTGCTATAGCAAACTGGCCAGCTAGCCACTGTATTTGGGAAACATCAACGATTTTCATTTGCTGTTATTTTGGGTGGTGGCTTTTTTGTTTAATTTTGCAGTTTGGAAGTTTTGGTGCTGCTCTGCTTTGGAAGTGTGATGCAGTCATCCTGAGCAATAGTAGGAAGTGATGTTTCTTTCCTATGTCTGAGGTTAGGAGAAAAACAGGTTTCACCCCATGTGACAGATTCTTCGTTATGTTATGTTCTTGCAGTAGTGTCTTCTCTTATGTCTTCTCCAAATCATCAAAGTCAAGCAGGAGCACTTGGTGATGGTGATCCATCTTCTATACAGCTTTGAAGTTCAATGAATATCCTCAGTTCTCTGAGCAAAAGGGACTCAGGGAACTTACCTCCTTAGAAAGCCCAAATATTTTTCATTCTTCTTGTGAAACCCAGTGTTGCATGATTGATCACTGGCAGAAGAGGTTTCTTTGATTTGTGTTAAGGTTGCACTCTAAAAATCCAGTGTGGAATGTAGGTTATAAACAATTCTTGGTTTAAATCTGTCTAAAGAGATCCACTTCACAAACGTTTGCTATCATTTTCACACTCTGCTGCTAAAGATTTAACCACAATGTTCTACTCTTGGTTCCCCGCCTTCACATTTCATAGATGTTTGATTAAGAATATTCAGGATATGCAGTTTAACTCTAATGCAAAGTGCATCACTGAAAGAACTCAGATTTATAATCTAATATATACTGACTTCATGTGTCTCTGTCATTTATCAACAGGAGGATTAAATGCTAACACTTAAACATTTAAAGCCAGATTCTGTTGTACTTGTAGATGAAGACTGACTTCTGTAAGTTTTCATCAAGTCAGTGGATAGATCTCACACTACAAATTTATTTAAAGTAAATAAGAATTCTAAAATTTAGAGTTAAATTTTGTTTGAAAACGGGTAGCTGGTTTGTTCCCCTATAATTTATACAGCACAGCAGGAGAATGTAGTGTAAGAGAAAAAAGTAGTAGAAATGAATAATTAAAATGAATAATTTCAGTAAGCTATAATTCTTTGAAAAAAAAATGTGAATACTTACAAAATACTTCTCATCTCTTTAACTAAGAAGTTGGACTAAAATTTAAAACAAATAAACAGGCAAACCAAACACAAAACTAGCAGTTTTCTGTGGCAAAACATTTCTTTTTCTCTTACAGTATTGTAGTTATGGCCTTTCTCACAGGTTTCTCAGTATTTCAAATTCTGAGAAAAATAAAGAATGATAGGGGTGCGTGTGAAACGGAGGTGGTATGTTAAAGATTGCAATAGGTCTATTTATTCAGAACTTTAGTTAAAGAGCACGTCATCATGTTTTCATCTATGAGCTTTGGTTTCTGGGCACCCAACTTTTGTGTACTGCTAGAACCAGAATTTGTGTAATCTTGATTTGACGTTGTGTCACTTGACTGCTCAAACCTAGGGTAAAAGGTGCTTCCAAAAAGATTGGAGTCATTGTGTCTTTATTCTTTCTAGGTAAAGCTAAGTGGGAGCTGATGCTTTCTGTGTTCTGGCTTTTAGTTTCTATGAGCTCAGTGAATTTCCAGATGATCCTCCTTATGTATTGCAGTGTCTTTGTTTATGAAGCCACATAAATAAAGGAGAGCATCTGCTGGTGATTTATCTCGCTTTGTTCAGTGGAGTGAAGTACTTAAATTAATATACAGGGCTTTGTTGAAGCCATCAGCTTTTTTTTGGCCACAATAATCCACTCAGACTCCAAAAGTGCAAAATTGTGATCGGCTGTAAATTGAGAGTAGTCTTCAAGTGCACACAAGGGACCTGAAATATTTGGTTCCCACAAGTTTTTGCAAACAAGAATAAGCATGAGTAGGAATGTTGCCAGCTTTTATCAGGCCTTGAGAACCCTCATGCTGATGAGTATCTGAACCTAATATAAATCAAAATATGTGGCGTCAGATACTTTAGTTTTACGATTTGGTTGCCATTTGGTCTTGAGACTATGAGTGTATATTATGTTACCTATTACTTCCAATCAGTCCTTGATTTATGAACAAATACTTACCTGGAAACATATATCCGTGGGAACATATTCAGTTAAGACGTGTATTGTCCACTCAATTTAGTAGGTCTAAGAAATGTTTCCCATTTGATTTAGGTTTATGAGTAATCTCTATAAGAAGCTTGAAGCAAGAGCATGTTCCTGCTTTCATTTCTGTCACAGTGTTACACTTAATTTCTGTTAGATATGAATTTACTTGAAAGTTAAGAGAGGATAAGCAGACAAATTCTCATAGCAACAGTGCTTTTTAAGAATGATTAATGTGAGATGTTCACAATATGGCCATAAAGGATGAGAAAATAATATATACATAAAGAGTATGAAGCTGGCATCTTAAACCCTCTTATAACACTTCATCTATAGTAAGTTAGCTAACTTACTTCCTTGGATGCTGTGTTCATAGTGGAACCAGATGTCAGGGATTATGAGTGACTCAATTGGTTGGCTACAGGTAAAGAACCTGTTAGTTTAACTTGAGGGTGCATATTTGCTGGAGGTAGGGATAACAAGGCCAATGCTGTTATAGACTGTTTTGTTCCTCAGATCTGTGTCCAGTCAATGTAAATTCTTCTTCAGGGAGAAAGTAGCTTGAATAGAAATTATCCCGCTTCCTACTGCCTTTCTAAGGTGAATGTTTTATTCAGATGTGGAAGTAGAATTTGTTGTAGTTTAAGTGGAAATCCATTCAGTGTGACTTGAAGACCATAAAAGCTATTTGGAAATATAAAAACACATTGTAATCAGTTTCCTCTGTGCCTGTTAACTTCAGTAGTTCAGGAAGGGTTCATCCTAAGCAAAGAAATCAAATTCTTATTCCTGTGGGATGTGAACTGGTTGAAAGAGTTGCATGGTGTGAGTTGGAGGATTATTCAGACATTCTATTATGATTTTGAAATAAACTTGCGCAGGAGTTGTAAAAAGCAATATTTGAAGTGTTCTAAAAATGTACCTAAATTAGGTTAAATTAAGTAGGACAGCCTGATGGTTTTGATAACATTTTAATTGGTAGAAATAGTCATAGAAGGTAAATCTCTGCATGCTGGATTTTAAACATGAATGTGTTTTCTCTGGACATCCTTTTATAGTCATGGAAGAACTGCCATAGTAACTGTCTCTAACGTTATGTTGTGCTCCTCCAGAGAATGTGTATCACTTTTCAGAGTATTTTTGTTCGCAGGTTTCTTGTTACTTGCTTTCCGTTGAAGATACTGAGCTTTGGGGTCTAATGAAAGGCCCCTTAAACCTGGAAACTAGGCCATCTATTTTGTCCTTTTGTGGGCAATTGTGTTAATGAGAAAAGGAGGGAGAAAGAATCAACTGAAAATACAACTATTTGGAATGAATTCTGTTTGTCATATACACATTGTGGGGTTAAGGAAATTGAAAGGAAATGTTTATGTAGTGGCAGGAAATGTTAAAGTAGCAAGCAAACGCCTTTGTAATTTTCTGCAGATTTGGCAGCTTCTTTCCTTGGAGTGTACTGCAGAAACACATTTAAGCAAATATGTATGTATATATATTTATATGTAATTTATAATCATGAAAATTCTACATGCTGTGAGAAGCCGTGATATGACACAGCACAATAACTGTCAGAATTTCTGAAACAAGGGGCTAAAATATCTCCTGTCACTAGATTAACGTGATTATTATAACTCATATAATATGGTACTCTGTTTCACATATTGCTACAGACAAAAGCATAGATAGCACAGATATACTTTTTTTTTTTTTTAAGACGGTGTTCCCAGAAAACTCCTTTTTTTCCCCTTGAGAACAAAACTTGGTAAACAACATTAAACACTTTAAGTAACCCATTAGGGATTAACAGGTGTATTCTCTCATAAATAGCAATTTGCAGCATTATACCCTGTTTCTGTTGAGGTATTTTCCATTCACTAAATTAACAAGATTATTTAAAATGAAGATGTTTATTCTGAGGGAGAATTGGTCACAAGCAACAAGAAATGACTCAAGATTTTATACAAAATGTTAATCTTCTCTAAACTGTTTGTCATTAGCTGGAGTATTTTTCCAGTTGATAGAAGGTGATGCGTTTCTTCTGGTTATTTGTGGTGGACTGTTGTGGCATCTTGAACCAGAACAGGAACAATGTATTTAGTAACAAACATTAAAAGGAGAAAGTGAAGAAATTAAGTATCAGTATGGCATACACTGTATTTAAAGCGCACTTTAAAACTCATTCTTTATGGTGAACATGTTTAATCATGTCTTTCAAAAAATACTTTTACAAGGCTCTTGTTTTAAAACCGGGTAAAATATTCCTATTTTCGTACATGACTGCAATTTGTGTGTTAAATGACTAATGCTTATGAGCCTGGAATAAAATATAGCTTTGGGTACAAACCTAAACTCTAGAAAAGTTTATCAACGTGCAACAAAAATCCCAGTGCTTTGCTGCTTCTGAGAGGAAGGCTTTTGTAGTAACATACTGCACAGAAAGTTGATATGTTTTAATGACTTTGGTATTTATTTTATTTTATTTTGTACTGAAGCATATATCTTTTTTCCATAATGTTTTATGAACGTCTGGCATCCATCTGTTACAGTTCCAGATCATAGTTGTTGTCAGATTGTTTGGACGAACTGTCAAGTATTTTCTAAGTTAATGACATTTATCACTGGTTCTCCTGGGAAATTAATGTTTGTTGACCATGACTCTTCTGACAGCACTGAGACAATAATTTGCAGCAGCATAGTAGCTCTGTGATAAGAGCTCTTAGATATCACAAGGCTATAACTGAATCTTCACTCCGGTTGTAAATAATTTAAAGAAAAGATGGAAAGGGAATGAATTGTTCCTTAGAAAGGAAATTACTTGGAGTACTAAGGTTCTGTTTCTGGAAAAAGCAACCAGGATTATAGGTAAATACAGCTTTACACATCTTAAAGTAAAAATATTGCTCAATAGTGAAAATAAACATGGAAATAATAATTATAGCACCTATTGTCATGTAAATAGCATACAAAAGTAATTAATCTGAGGAAATTACTCTCTTGAGCAATAACAAGGCTGCCTGATAGCTGACCTGAAGATCATTTACCTTTCATGTAAGGCAGAGAAAAAACAAACTATTATGCACTTTTGGTGAATTAAAAAAAAAAATAAAAAAAATACAAAAACTATATTCAGCAGATTTACAATTTAGCACATACAAAACTGACAGGTGTAATTTCCATCACACTAATTTATATTATTTCCAGTTTGTCTAAAATATTCTGTTTTATCTGACAAATAATTTAGGATTAATGATCAGTTCCTCTTCTTTTTATGATTTCCCATCTGTAGTGTAAGTATGAAGAACTAAGGGTTCTGAGGGGGAGTGCTTCCTGGAAATACCATAGCTTCTTTTATTTATGTTTTTTATAGTCTTGAATGCCTGTGCTGGTGCTGTAGAGCATTTGGTATGAATCTTGGCTTTCTGTCTATTTTTCAGAGGTTTCTGCCATTAAGAACATTTCTTTTTAAATCTCAAAATTCCTTTTAGTTACTATCACTGGCTGTTGGGTATTACCTTGCTGAAAACGTTGCTTTGGAATGTCAGTCAGGACTGTAACACTTGCTACTTAGTTAACACAATGCAGGTTTGTCCCAGTGGCTCATGATTCTAGTGGTTTTGAATTATCAGTGCAGTCCTTTGCTGGTTGTTTCAACCAGTAGAAACCCGAGCTGCTCACAAATGGTGGTGCAGAGTAGGCTCACAGTCTGTATGTGCATCTAAACTGGGAATTTTCCATCACATTTCTGATTTCTATCACATTTTGCCTATTTGGATGACCTGCCTGTGTAGTCTCTAAATTTTCTAAACAAAACTGAGAGCATGAAAATGTACTGCTCCTCTGGGCTAGCAAGAGATTATAATACCTGTACATCTGCCAGATTCTGTTGCTAGTTACAAGAATGTAAAACAAGAGGTCACAGTAGACAATGGGATGATTCCAACGTTTATCAGTAGGAATGAGAAAATAATTTACTGGAGTGTACAGAGTATGAATGTTTTCCTCCTTCCCACTGCAGCTATTTCACCCTATTTCACCATTTTGTTTGATTATATACAGAAGGTAAAATTGAAGTACCAAGCTAAAAGAGGTGTGCTTTCCAGGGTTGTCATATTTTAAGTCAATAATCATTATCCAGATTTGCCAAAGAAAAGATTTATTTTGGCTGCTGTAAGAGGGTGTTAGTGATGGTTTTCTAATTTGAGAAACCATACTTATTTCTGTGAAAGTATTAACATGTAAGTAATGAACAATTTGCCTTTTTAAAAGGAGGTTTTCTCTCCTCACTATACTGATTTCTTAATTAGTTTAATATGGAAACACTGGTGTTTTGAGAACTATTGAATCTCTGATTATGCTCTTGAATAGACCAAGAAAAAAACATGCAAATTTTATCAATTTGTCCAGCTGTCCCACTATATGAAACAAGCAAATAATTAAAAAATCAACAAACTAACTAACTAATAAATAAATAAATAAATAAGGCCTTGAAAAGAAATTAGCAAGTGGCATGCTTGATTTTTAAACTTTTTACATAGATTGAAATAAAATACAGTATTGTGGAAATTGCAGTATTGTGCAGATGCTAGGTGATTGACTTTCTGAACTCTTTTCTGCTGCACCAGAAATCTTACTGACCTTGTTCATGTACAAGAAGCTGGACATAGTTATTTTATGGCACTTTTTCTTACAATTTACAGAGTATTTTGAACCCCATGGATAAGAGTAGAGATTAGAGATTAGACTGCAGCTGAAACTGATTTTCAGCAGAAAATCCAGTCAATAATCAACTTGTTATTCTATGGGTTGAACAGTGGAAAAGTCAAGCAGAGCTTGATGGAGATTCAAATAATTGTTTGTTGCTAGTCTTTGAAGGACTTGAGAGACAAGCAAATTTTTTCCACAGATATGTTTTCTTGCAACATTAAAACAACTTCTCTTTCACTGGAGGGATTCTCTTATTGATTGAAATTCCATCAACTTGAGATATTCCTATTATTAATGTGTGTATTTGCAGAGTTGCTATTGTTATGAACGTTCTAGTTTTTCAAATAATTGATCTTTGTTCACTGGAGTAATTTGGGAATTAAACAGAAGTTGTTTTATTAGCCAACTAAATTTCACATGGTAGGAAACAGATTCTAAAAATCCTATAGAAAGAAATAGTGTGATTAAATAGTCTATCATCACATTAGCTCCTACAGAGTCACATACACCAGCTTAGCAGTGATCAAAATTTTTCAACACAGGTATTTTAATTATTGGTGTGAAATGACTGGCACTCATAGCTTGTGGAGTTTTGGCTCTTTGCCCCCCGGTTCAGTTTCATGTAAAGGCTAGAAATATGTAGACATGTAAGATTTTCCCATGTTCAGAAGGATCTGAAACATACTGTTAGGACAGAGATAAAAATGTACTATTTCTTTGGCATGTTTGGTCTCCAGAGCAAATTATTTATCACCAGTAGCAGCATCACCATGAACGGAGGAGAAATAATTTTCATTGTATGAAGAAGTTGTTCCAAAACTTGAAAGAAAAAGCTGATTTAGATAAATATTTAGATGAATATTTCTCTCTGAAAAGAATCAGTAGTTAAGGGACTGTGGAATGTGAGAGAATTTTTAAGGTGGCAGAGAAAGTATTTGACTATCTGCAGATTTTATCTAGTGTAGGAGTTGAGGTATGGAGATAGTATTAGGACTTCATTATGAAGCACCTGCATAAAAAGGAAACTAAAATCTTAACAGTATAGGGCATAAACAAGCATACCTCATATTTACACTGTAACAAACCTCTTAAATCCTTGTATATGATCAAAGAAAATTATAAAAGCTGTTCAGGAAATTTGGTAGATCCTTACTATAAAGCTTTTTCAGTATCTTTTTTTTTTTCCTTCCAAAAGCATCATCGTGTGATCAAGAGCTTCAGTCAGCCCTGGAGGAAGCTAAACAACCCCAGAAGGATAACGTGTTCATTCCAGAATGTGCACAGGGTGGTCTTTACAAACCAGTGCAGTGCCATCCTTCCACGGGCTACTGCTGGTGTGTTCTCGTTGACACGGGACGTCCTATCCCTGGTACATCAACTAGGTAAGGGAATGTTCAGTGCTTAAACCTTCAGTGAGAAGATGGAGAAGATGTCTTAGTGTACATGTACTAGCATGTAGATTTCTATTACTAGTGGAATTATGTGATGTAGATTTATTACAATAGGAAAGTGAAGTGTAATAATTCTAATATCCACCAGACATAAGACCAGATGGCCAAAGACTGATTAACTACAACACTACAGGCAGTATGCTTCCCTACTCCTATTTTTCTCCTTTTTTTTTTTTTTTTGCTTTCCATCCCTTCTATTTTATGGTGATTAAGCCAGATCTTCAAGCAGCCCAGAGAAAACCTCACAGTCCTCAGCCTCAACATAGAAGCACCGAGTAAAATGGTCTATGACAGAAACCATGTCCAACCTCAGAAATGTTCAGTTATTTTTCCAGCAATTTCCTCAGCTATTTCATATGACTTGCTTTGGTGAACAATTGCCTGGGAACCCATGGAGCGGAAATATCATTTTAGTGTGTTGCTAATAGAAGCTTTAGGAGTTCAGTCATCTCAGCTGAGCCGGATGCATGGTAGTGTTGTAAGCCGCATAGAGCAGATGTAGGCAAGGCAAATATCAGATTCCAAAGGATGTTATTTAGGCTGGTTATTGAGGTTTGGCCCTTGTAGGAATGCTACAGAAGCCCATGCAAAGCTGGCAGGAAGTATGGGTATCTTGATGCAGTCATAAACCTTCTAAAGCTTAAGCAGAAACCATTTATGATCATTAGCTAGTATATATGAAATATGTTATAAGCCCCTTTCTACAATGTGTATTCTTGTGATGCAGTTTTCACGTGGTCTTCAAGTGCTGATTGACTGATAGCTGTTTATACCACAGTCTGTACCAATTAAAGTAATAGATGGAATGAACATGAGTTTACCAGTGATCTGGTTCTGGCAAGCAGAGGTCCATAGATTGTCAAAACTAAGTATTACAAATTTAGTCCTGAAATCCAGGATCAGTACAGAGCCTTTAAAGGTTCTCTTTCTGCTCTTCCTTTGTTCTCTACCTCAGGTTTATTTTCTCTTACTTGTATTCAGTGATAATCCTTCATTGAATTATAGTTTAAATCATTTTGTGGTGTCTTAGTTCTCATTCTCTAAATTAAGTCCAAATCATCTTGTTCCACTGAAGCAATAGGACTTCTGCTGACTTTTTTATAGTTCTCCATATGACTGTCATTTTATTACAGAATGGCATAATAGCTGGGATTGGAAGGGACATCTGGAGATTGTCTTGTCCAAGCCTACTGCTCAAAGCAGGGTCAGCTAGAGCAGGTTGCTAAGAACCATGTTCAATTGAGCTTTTAATATTTTCGATAGACTCCACAGCTTGTCTGAGCAACTGTACCAGTGTTTAATTTCTGAGCATTCTCTTCTCCTAACTGAACAGTCCTTGACTGAGGCTCACTCAGTCTCTCCTTATTATGTCAAATGCTCCATTCCTCTATTATTTTCATTACACTTTTCTGGACCCGCTCCAATATGTCTATGTCTCACATGGTCTGGGGTCCAGGGTTGGATCCATTAGTTAGCAGAAGGAAGGGTCACCTCCCTTGGCTTGCTGATAATGCTTTTTTTAAGGTAGCCCAGAAGGCTGATGGGCTTTTTTGATGCAAGGGCACATTGCTGCCTACTCAGTTTAGCATGAAACAGAAATACCAGGTCCTTTCTGCAGAGCTGTAGTTCAAGCGTTTTGCCCCTAGGCCTTGCTATGTCATGGAATTTTTCCTTCTCAGGTAATGGAGTTTTGTATTTCCTTTTGTTAAACTTCATGCTGCTCCTGTTAGCCAGTTTCTGTAGCTTGTTGAGGTTTCTCTGAATGGCAGAACACATCTGGTGTACCAGCCCAGTTCTATATAATCTGCCAACTTGCTAAAGGTCTACTCTAGTCATTGCTGAAGAGATAAACAAAACTGGCTCTGTTACTTAACCCTGGAGCTCACCACTGGTGCCTGGCTCCCAGCTGGAATTTATCCATCTGACCATAGTATTTTGAGCCTGGCAGTTAATCCAGTTTTCAGTCCACCCTCCTGTTCATTAATCTTGCCTACATTTCATCAGTTTGTCTATGAGAACATTACAGAGGTAGTGTCAATAGCCTCACCAAAGTTAAGATTAACAATACATACTGCTCTCCCCTAATCCCCTGTGCAAGTCATCTCCACTCTAAAGAAGGGTGCTGTGTTGGCCAAGCAGTAAAATGCAAAAGAAATAGATGAAAATGTAATATAAAGCTGACATGTATGAAAGCCTAGAGAGGATACCCATTTGACTAAAAAGAAATAATACATGTAAAGGGTACAAGCAACGATCTCCCTGAAACCAATCTCTCATTAGAATGGCCTCAGCCAGCTTGCTCCCAGCTCTTTCTGGACATACAGCGTGATCCTCAGCCCTTTTACTCAGCAGAACCTTGAGTCTGTGTTCTTGCCTGTGACTTTGAGCAGCTAGGATCATAAACAAAATAATCTTTAATCCATTCAAACAAGGTTCTCTAGGATTAGCTGCTGTATTAGTTTGCCCACACTGTGGAGAATTCTTGTAAAACTCTATTCTCCAGAACTATGTATGCCTCTAAACCTCCAAGCATACTGCTCAGGGATATAAAGCGACCTTAATGAAGTCATTGCTGAATCTTGATACACACTCATTGTAAGGTGTTTTTTTGTTTTGTTTTGTTTTGCTTTGCTTTGCTTTGTTTTGTTTGTTTTTCTCTTTTAAAGTTCTTGGAGAGTAAATTGAGGTCTTTTGTCTACATTATTTTTAACCTGACAATGTTCCAATCTGACATGCTATCTCTTTCCCAATGAAAACTGAAGCAAGTGTGTTTTACTTATCAGTTCCCAGTGTGGCTGTGTCATCATGGCAAATTTCTCACAGTTCACTTTATCTTTCCTGAGTTGCTTTAAAGAGTTAAAAGTGTACTTATCATATTACAGCATTTTAACATCTTTAGCTTCTATGTGATGAGCTACATCTGTATTTAACAAAAATATAAGGTGAAGTTGTAGAAGAAAAGAGGTGGAAGAAGAAAGTGTAGGCAGTAACAATAACAGAAGTAGATGAGGGGAATACATAGTCAGGTATCAGATTAAGTAGGGGCCAGGCTGGTTGCCAGACACTGCATTAGCGTATATTGCTGAGATTTCCCTTTCACTCTTCTTGGCTGATTGAAGTGAGCATCCATCAGGTATCTAAATCCCAACCATGATATCAAAGCAGCCTCTATTCTTGCTGTTCTTTAGGGGAAAAAGTTCCTGTACCTCTCCCATGTCTGTGAAACAACACTGTACATTCTCGAAGCAGCCAAAATTAGATGAACCAGTAGGCAGTTTCATCAGAAGATGGGAAAATAAATTTTGCGGTCAGAGGAAGAAAGGAATATATTTTTTTCCATCCTGGTTGGTAACTGAAGTCTGAACTACTTGTGTATTGTTCCTTGGGGCAGTCTAGCCTGGACTCAAGATACAGCCACCATGTAATGTTTTTAAAAAGAAAATTTTGTACTGAAAATTTGACATTTAGATTTAGATAAGATATTTTAGTATGTCCCTCAGTAATCTGATTTTTCAGAACCTAGAATAGAGAGTTTCAAAGATGAGCATTTAAACAGAATATGAAAGAACCTAGATTCAATTAATATGAGTATGTGAATTTAGCAGCAGATGTTCCCATGCTTCCAGTCTTGCATAAAAGATATCACAGTGGTGTTACACTAGTCACTATTTTTTGAAGGTACAAATAGCGTGGGGCTTCTTGTTACAGACTAGACTAACAATCTGGCTTTAAGTATATTTATCAGAAAGAAGAACCAGAATATTCATGTAGCAGGTGGAGATGGAATTTGTTCCACAACTCATTTCAAGCTATTCCAGCCCAATTCCCGCCCTTCCAGAATCTCTAGCAGTTCTTCCCTCCTGTTTGAAATGCTAGCTGTTCATGGTTAGCTCTTTGTACATAAATTAACATTTGCTTTGGAGAAGTTACAGTAGGAAATGCATTCAGTGCTGCAGTATTAACTAAATACAGAACCTGCCTTACTGTGATTTTTGAAATTTTGTAGTGTTTCACAACATGAGTAATGTGTCAGATGCCAGAATTTGTTACATTGTTTATAGTTTTTTGATCTGGTAGGATTGAGGAGAGCTTCACTTTTAAAATATTTTTAGATAATATTTTTCATTATGGATTGTTTTATGGCAGTCCTCCACAGTTTTCTCTTTCTTTGGTTTTCCTCCCTGTAGAACAATCTGGAATAGATAATAACTATTCAGCTTCTTTGAAGTAAGTAGAAAATAAGCAGATAAATTTACATTCCCTCTTCCAAATGGGAAACCGTTTTATTCCCTGAGCAAAACAATGTACAAGTTTAATCACTTTTCTTCTTTAGGTATGAACAACCTAAGTGTGATAACAGTGCCAGAGCTCACCCAGCCAAAACAAAGGATTTGTACAAAGGACGACAGCTTCAAGGTCAGTGAAACAGATAAACTTGGTGTCATGCATTTCAGTGCTTTGTTTTGTCACTGCAATAACTTAGAAAGCAATTCATTACCTTGTATCTAAACAGTAATCTCTCAGATATTGCTGCATTGATTTGCAACTGAATGAAGTGTTTGGCTTTGGAACGGTGTGTATAAATATGGATTGTAGTATGCTGTCAGAGAAAGAAGATACATTTTTCCAGTGGTTATTATGCAGTTACTGAAACTGGCATTATTTCTTACTTTTGTCATACCAAGAAGTGAGCAAAATCCTTCGTAAATTGGTCTCTATCTTCGAGTCAGTGTAAAAAATGTATCCACTTACTGTTTATTCCTTCAGGGTGTAGGAACAAACTTTGGTGCTTATCAGATTTTTACCCTGATTTTTAAAAGAGAGTGAGAAGTTGTATTTATGGGTAGGTAAGCTACATAAAAGTCAGATTCGTTTCATTTTTTGTTTGGTCTTTTAAGGCATGTAAATAACAAGGTACAGTTTGTTTTAGTGATAATGTCCATGCTATGGTGAAATTATGAATCGCTGTCGTCTGTTGTAAAGAATCAGAAATAAGCAAGTGATTTGAGTAGTTCTATGTCATAGGAACTATTTTAGTTTACCACCAAGATAAATGTCTAGACAATAATTCTGAAACAAACATTGACGTGGCATTTACAATTACTGTTGATGTTGAAAAGGCAAGTGTGACCCAAAAACATACCTGTCTGGGTATGATGGGACATAAAGACAGGAACAACACATTCATGACAGACAAGGAAACATTCATGCAATTTTAGATGGGCCTGTTTTTTTCTGGATTCTTCCAGAACCATGGGTATGATTCCGGTCATCAGGAAAAATAGATGCACACAGGAGAAATGAGTTATCTAGGCTCAGCACTATATATTGTGCAAAAGAGAAGGTAATTAGTATTTGCTTCACTTAGATAAACAAGAGCCAGGGGAGATACTGTTCCTCTGAGACAATAAGGAAGAGAAGCAGAACTGTTTTCCTCAGTGACAGCTTTGTCACAAAAACAAACTACCCTGAACACATTTTGCTTGGAAACTGTGTTTTCCAACTGCTAGAGCAGTCAGACAACTGTCTTCTAAAGCACTAGTTATTGGGCAGAAGCTCTGGTTAGGTTTCAGGTAGATTGTGTTCAGTTTATGGGAGAGATAGTAGGAAAGAGGCTGGCATGACTGAGGCACTCTGCATTGACTCTTAGCACATAAGATACTGAACATTTACACTAAGAGATGAAAAACTGATTTACACTAAGAATTGATCTTGGATCATGACTTTCACCACTCTTTGCAAATTGTCTCCTTTTGGTTTCCTTCACAAAAAAAGGGGCTAAATATGCCTGGCTTCAGTTGTGCTGTTCAGATCTTCAGCAAAAGCCATGTGTGCTACATAAATCCCTATGTATGTAAAATATAGTGGTAAATACATCTCTGTTGACGGTCAGATTTATTATGTTTATCCATCATTCCATCAGTCAGTGCTTGCTTACCGAAATTATTTACTGCTGCTTTAATTTAAAGGAAGTTAGCAGGTAGTTCAGGGATAATTTGGGATATATTTTACAGTCCGTACTCCATGAAACCCACTGGAAAGTTGGCCACAAATTTCTGTGGAAATTATATCAAGTCTATGCCCACATGAACTCTGTTTGCCTCCAACAATTTCTGTCAAAAGAGCACCTGCATAGTTACAGGCTTATATAATTACTTGATTTCATTTGTGCATTTTTCTGAGTGAGAAGAGCATATACTCAGAAGGGAGTATAACTCTAGAGAGTGAAAACTCAAGAAACAAATTTGGCACTTAGTTCTGCAAAAAAATCACTTGTAGGTCTCTTCTGCCTGTTCACAAAAAAAAAAAAAATCAAAACAACAACAAAAACTGAAAAAGCTTTTCACAGTTTGTTTCTAAGAGCCATGATGAGGAGGTGAGGACTGTCCAGTTTTCACACTTCAATTCTCATGCAAACTGGTAGTGCTTTTATACAGTGCAGTAATAAAGATTTATCCAAGACAGGATACTTTCCCAGTGAAACAATTACCAAGAACTTTCCATGCTGTAAGCTCCTTCCTGATCTTCACTTTTGTTAAATTGAGCAATGGCCTTTTGGCTTTCTCTTACCATTTAGAGTATTTTTTGCTATATAAGTTTTAGTCTAGCAAACCTCTGCAGCAGTGTGAGCTCGTAGTACTATCACATTATATATGACACAGATTTGCTCTCCCAATTTCATGTTGCTTACCCTCAAATAATCTTTGGCTTTTAAATGCTTCATGTTGTTTTAAAATACCAACATTTCCTGAGATTTCATAAAAGGTTATGAGCTATCTGGAAAAGCCTCCTTCTACTATGCAGCAGCATGGAGTAAGTGCATACCGTTAGAAGCAATGGATGGAGAACTTTACTTCACACTTACAGCTGTGTTAGAGGTGTTTATTGTCCTTTCTCTTTTTGAATGTTTTCTCTGTTCTCTTGGCTAGTCTAGTAAATACTCAAGAGATTATTACTCACTTGAAAAATGTCTTTTTTAGCATCATAAAAATGCAAACATTAAGTAAAAAATGAATTGAATTTATATTAGTGGAAAGAGGATCTTACACAAATGTGATTCAGTCTTAGCAAGTAACAGCAAGTTATACACATGGTTAATGCAATTCCACTTTTTGATAGAAATTAACCACTGTTACTTGAAGTTTCCCTACTGTAAGCAGCACTGTAAAGGCATGTTTGCATTTGAGTTGTCTGAAGTAGAACATCTGATTGCTGAGTGATGCCAGGACTGAATAAAAATAAGTAGGTAATCTGTGCCCTGACTTTCAGAAATAATAACATTTTTGAAAGGGTGAGTATGTTTGATCCTTGATTCGCAGTTTATACCCACAAAAATGCAGTAGCCACAGGTGAAACCACTATGACTGTTAGCCGTGTACACTAGGAAGATTTTGACACAATTACTTTATTACTATGGATGATCTTAAATAGGATAAGGTCCAGTGGTACATCCTCAGGTGGATTAAACTGGCATTGTTCGGCAGCTACATTGATTTATACCACCTGAAAACTCAAACCTACTGCATGTTAAGCCAGATATTTTTTAGCAGTAATTTGCAGTAAATGACAGTGCAGTTTTTGGCAAACATTGATATCTTGTTAAGGCAAAATTGTAGAAAGTAAGGATCCATTATAGTCCATGGCAAAATTCCCGCTGATTGAAACTGAGCTAAGAGTATATCCTCACATCCCGGGGGTAACATAATATAAAGCATCTGACATTGAAGACTAATCTAATGTTTTTAAGAATGATCCAAGCCACCTGTATCTGTTAGATTGGACTGGAAGTTATATAATAATAATTCTTCCCATAAGATTTCTGGTCTTTTTTTTTTAATTTTTTCTTTTAATTTTTATTTTTTTTTAAGGCCAAAGCATTTTTCTGAGGTTACTTGTGGTTTTGGTCCTGCTTAGAAACTAGTTATTCTGAGATAATGAAAATGAACCGAGAAAGGAGTCCAGTGAATTTTGCAAACTAGGGAAACCAGACTTTTTCCTTTTCTCGCAGAGAGTTTTCAAACATTCCTATTTTGACCTTTTGTTCTCTACTGTGTTATACAGTAAAATGGAAGCCCTGTGATGAACTGACATAGTCTTCCATAGTTCCTGGAATGCTTTATTTCAGACTTTCGGATAACTGATATGTTAAAATGAAATTCAGTTTTCTGCACAAGCTGGTTGCAAGTATTTAAAAGGGTACAGCATGAAGGCTAGTTAAAGCTAACCCTGTAGGATGATTGAAAGAGGTATGGGTGCCACTGTGTCTGTCACAAAGTCCTTAACCAACCATAGGTCAGGAATAATTATTAACAGGTTAGGAAGTAGTAGTTCCTGGAACTGTATCTTGGTGAAAGTATTATACATATTATGTAACTTTTAATAGGTGAGAATAATCTCAGAGAAGCATCAGTTTAGTGACTATGTGAAGATGATGATTTTTTCAGAAAAAAAAAATATTTAAATTTACTTTAGAACATCTGATAGTTAATTTCTCTGCTTAATTCAGTAACATGTGTTGTACTTGCTGGAGAGAAGACATTGGATATTACCAGAAAATAAGGAAAATCCTGGTACAGATCTAATGTAAAACTGCCTGTGAGAAGACTTTCCCGTGTGTGTGGGGTGGTCACTTCTAGAAAACAGAATGTTGGAAGTTATATTTCATGTTGCTATTTATTTCTAAATTCTTAACAATACATTTCCTAATCTAGTCATTCTATCAAACTTTGCAATGTCCTGGAATTTCTTGGACACATAACTTCAGAATAGGCTGCTTACTCCAAAATAAAGTTTGTCTCATATTAGCAAAGTACACAACAATTTAGGCAGAAGTATAATACAGCATATGTTACATACATAAAGTGTTTCAGAGAAACATAAAATGTTTCAGAGTTTTCTTCACTAAATGTCAAAGACTGCATGTAAGTTTATGGATGTTTCTGAATCCAGCAGGGAAATTTCAAATCTTTGAGTCTGTGCTCATGACTGCTATCTCTCAGGATAGCGTAGGCTCCACAGCTGATCAGCAGCACTCTTGACTTCTTTGCAGAAGGCAGTTACAGAGACCAAAGAGGGATTCGTGAGGTCACCTAGGCTGTAAGAAGGAGTGTTCTCAGCAACCTGGAAGGAAGGGGCTTGTATATGTAGGAGAGCAGGACATGATAGCAGACTGGGACAGCGCCAGACCGCTCAGCTATTTTGCCTCAAGGGCAGTTCTTTTTCTTATTGAAAAAGTAGGCATCAAATGCAAGAAGGATCTGTTTTAAACGCCACTGTGTGTGAGGGACAGAGAAACACTGGATAATCTTATGTATAGTTCAAGACACTTGTATTGTTACTCGACCTGAGAATTTTTGTTTGCTATTTTTAGTTTTCCCCTGTAGTACAAATGTTATTATCAAGAAGTGGAAGAGTGTTATGAGGAAGGTGATTTTGCCAGCACAACTTTCTTTAATTATAAGTACCATTATCTTTTTTGTGAGACAAAAATAAAGAAATCCAAACAAGTGAAAGACATGCTAGCTTGAGAGAGGGACTCAGTATCAGGCTGGTTTTTCAGACTTAACTGGGTTTCTATGGTTTTGTGGTTTTCTGTCAAAACCATTAATTTTGTTTATCATTCATTTCAGTTTGTTTAAATTTCTTTTTTTTGTTGTTTTTGTTTTGTTTTTGTTTTTAGGAGAACATGTCTTTTAAAGTTACTATGGTTGTGATACTTCCTCTCATACAGAAGGATAATTTGGGAAGGGAAACTGTAAAATTGAAATGTAATACAATCTACTGAATATACAGGCTCAGTAACTCCGTATACTGAAAGTCCTGAAAGTGTCCCTTTTAACAAAGGGACATAATAGCATAGTAGTATTCTTTACCAGTAAAGATTTTCTTTCCCTGAGAAACAGTTCTCAATTGACTGTTTAGTTAAGCTGGTTAGTCTAGGGGAAAAAGAGGCTGAGGGGAGACCATATTGCTCTTTTCTGCTATCTGAAAGGTGCTTACAGCAAGAGTGGGGTTGATCTCTTCTCACTGGTGACAGGATGAGAGGAAATGGCGTTAAGTTGTGCCAAGGTAAGTTAGGTTGAATATCACGAAGCACTTCTTTACAGAAAGGGTTGTTAAGAACTGGAATAGGCTCCCCAAGGAGGTGATTGAGTCACCATCTCTGGATGCGTTTAAAAACCATTCGGATGTGGTGCTCAGGACATGATTCAGCAGAGGGTTATTAGATAGGTTAATATGGTTAGGTCATGGTTGGACTTGATGATCTTCAAGGTCTTTTCCAACCTGAGTGATTCTATGATTCTATGATTAACTCAGACAGAATCCAATAAAATGCAGTAGTTGCTCTGAAGATTCTGCAGATTTCTACTTGTGAAATAAGTTCAACATTTCACTTTTACTTTGTTTTTCCTGGCATTCCTGCAGCTCTCCAAGAGGTCTCACTTCAGGTGAATCTCATTATATTTTTTGGTTCTACATTATTTATCTAAAAAGATGAGTATTTGGGGGGCTTTAAAACACTGAGTTAAATGTTTATGAGGTTTCAGTTTTCAGTAGTTGGTGTTTATTCAGTGACACAAGGATTCAAATTAGCAAAATGGCCATGTTTGCTTAGCCTCTATGAGTCAGATTTTGAAGTCTCAGTCTGAACAAAGAAGATCACTGCTCTTCTGCCTTGCCACCCAAACCCCAGACTGTCTTACATCCAGGTCTGAGACTTTTCTGATCACTGTATTTGTACTGTGCTGGTCTACAGTTTAAGGCATGCTAAGAATCTTGGTATTTTATTTATTTAGATTTCCTGATGCACATCTCCTGCACAATCAGTCAACTTATGAAAAATCACTTAAAACTCTACATTTCTGTTGAATTTAGAGTGTTTTCTTGTTTCAGTGCCTTCTAGTGGCTCAGTTCTCAGTTGTTCGCTTCTACAGATCTTCATAAACTTAGTTTAAATTTGGCATTCAAGCAGCTTGTATTTTCTCCCAAAGTCATGCATGAGAACTCCTGATATAAATCCTACCATTTATTTTGCATTTGTGTTTAACTTGAGAGAAAGGCAATTATTCTAACTTCCTTCCTGTTGCAATGGCTTCATTTTCTGTTCAGATGGGATATTCAGCACTGACTTGAACAGTTTATACTTTGTGGAGCAAACCTCATGATTTAAGTAATGGGTGATTTATGTGTGGATAAGTACAGTTTGCTTTTGGTTGTTGGCACTACATCTTCTTTTTCCAAAGTTAAAGGGAAATAATTGGAAATGTTCAAACCACGATGATGCAAGACCTGCAGCCAAACAGCAATCATATGAAGTGACTTACTTCAATGGCAACCTTTAAAAAAGGAAAGTAATAGAGGTTAGACTGCTTTTCCTTTACAGCTTATATTCCACTATACTGTTACAGTTGCTCTACCTCTGATCACCAGAACCTTAGGCTGTTTCTCAGTACTGGCCTACCTATCTTGTATACTGTTGTTTCAGACTGCTCTCTCCTTTCTCTTTGGAAATAGCGCAAGCACTGACACCAAGGATAAAATAACTTACCACACATTCTTGAATGTATGAATAATTAAAAATTTGCTTGCCTTTAAAAGTATCAATTAAATAATTGAGTTTTTCTGATAATACAGACTGTATACGTACACCTGCCTTCCTATGAGTTTCAGATTGTTAAGTCAGTTGGCATGTAGCACACTCCACTGAGCTGTGATTTAATGGGATTATATTTTTATGATGTCACCAGCTTTTTAGCTGGATGAGCTAATATTGAAAGTATCCATTTCTGTTATTGAGTATTAAAGCTCTAAGTTGCCTCTTCTGAAGTCTACAAGTAAAAATAAAAACATTTAAAGTTGCTGGCAGTTTTGACTGAACGTGCTACTCTTATCCTGGGCACTGTATGGCTTTATTTACCAAGAGATGCTTGCCAAAAAGGCTCTGTAATGAGAAGACCCATGCAGTTAAGTGCTGGATCCTTTACTTAATGTGAAGCAGGTGCAAATCTTCACAGTGGCAATGGCAGAACCATGTAACCATATTACATGGACAAAGGGCAGAGTCTGCCTTCGTCTTAGCCATTCCTGCAATGAGGATGGGAGATATGAGGCTTAACTTTGAGGTGCAGATGGGTGCTCTGATTGCTTGCTTCTCCTCATCTCTTTAATGCTGAGGGAGGAGAGCAATGACTGCTTCTTCAAAAACAGAGTAGCTCTCTTCTCTAAGGTGTGGAGCTGCAGGAGGAAGCCCAGATTTCCATCTATCTGCTATCTTGAATATCTGGATATCTTTCCAGTATCATTGGCTTCATACAGGTTAGTGAGAAGTGCAGGGCTCTTTCTGTATATCCAAGTCCTTTACACTGTCTTATCCTGTGCTGGAGGCCTGAAGCAATGACTGTGGAGGATGTCAAGGAAGTGGATGTCAAAGAGGAAATTTGCATGTCTGTACAGCAGTAAGTTTCATGCAACATCAGGGCACACACTGGATGGGAAGAGGGGGGGACACAAAGCACAGACTGGTGTTGCAAGCACTGGCTAAGTAAGGATGCCCACACTGTAACAGAGCTGTTTTGTAATGAGCAGTGGTGGCTTGGGGAGGATGTCAGGCTAAGGTAGGGGTTTTAAGAACCATGTGCATGTACTGGTCAAACTTTGTTGTCAAAACAGAGGTCTGCAAAAGTAAGCCCTGTGTTTTGAAAGAACAGTACAATAGCTTCAGAACAGCTGAACACAGGGGACTGTCACTTTAACTGGTTTGCTTGGGCTTTTTAGTAGCTTCAATGTCATTACCCTTTTGTTGGACTATATGATTATAGTGTACAGTCTCCCAGTAGACAGCTTTGCTCAAATGGAAAGAAAGCCTGTAAGTTATTTTTCAAGGCTCTGCAAATCACATTTATTTCCTGCACTATCCCTTCTGTCCATCTCCTCCTCCTGTCTTTAATTACTAATGGTCTGGCCACAGTATTTTACATTTCTTTATTCTTGCCTGAATTTGTATTTATTTCTTAACAAAAGGATAATTTCCCCTCAACCTAAAAAGCATTAATAAATACTAGTATTGTGGGGAAAAAAAGATTCAAACACATAACTCAAGAGCTGCTGTAGTTTCCAGTTAAGATCATGTTTGTCTGTAAAAATTACAGTGAAAGCATTTGAGCTACTAGTACAGCAGCAGTGAAAGACACAGCTGTGTCACAACTAGCAAAAAAGAAAAGCTGGCTAATCGAAGGTGATGCTACTGGCTCAGCAATAGCATTTCATTCATTGCTGTGTTTAATATTACCCTATAATTTAATGTTTATTTTAAGGGGCTATATTAGGACTAATAAACACTGACTACATTTGCTTCTCAGCATTAAAAAAAAATGCTGGAGGCTATGCCAAGGAATACAAATTCTTTTTCTCACCTCACTTGTTGCTGTCCTCTCTTTCCAACCAAATCCCTTGTTAAGTGCAGTGGCCATACCTTCTGTGCTGCTCTGTGCCACTCTGTTTTGCTTTTGGTGGGAGCTGAGAAGGTCCCTGGAGCAGGACACTGCCAGGGGCTATGCGTTCAGAGAGGGAGGGTGTTCTGTGTCTGGCTGTTCTCCTGGGAGGCTGTCACACAGCTTCTGTACAGCCCCTGTCTTTACATCAGCGTTCTCCACATGAATTTCTGATTGTCATTATTGTCTTATGGGCTAAATAATACCTGAGAGAATGCTTTCCCCTAGAAATGCCTTCCCTAAACGCAGGTGTACATCTGAAAAATTCTGCTGATAGTCACAAAGCTGTGCTTGTTTTTATCTATCAAAGATGTAAACTTGTAGGTATATAGTGCCTCCTGCACTTAATGAAGCTGTGAGAGGGGGAACAATGACTAATGTCCTACTGGAACTAATTTATTCTAATGAAGTCTTGGATTTCGTTCTCCTTAAATTAGGACTGCATGTAGACTCCTCAGTCCTGCTTCCTTATGACAAATTCTAAGCTGCTCTGCATGGATAAATACTCCATACTCCAAGAGATGTCTGTTTCGCAGTGATCAGGTAGTTAAAAGTATGTAGCTTTGTAAAACATTTTGAGGCAGCACTTAAAGTCTAATATCTGAGGTGCAAAACAGTGATGTTAAGCAGCTTTATTTCTTTTAGCAAGGGCCATGCAGAAAAAGAATATGAGCCGAGTCAAGATAGTTCTTGTCTTTTAGAAGTCTGTAATTTAGAATGAAAACACCTCAGACCCTTTTAAAACAGCTGCTTGTAAATACATGACTGTAGATACAGAGGTATTGTTAGTGCCCTGTGTAAAATCCTGACATAAGCAAAGTGAACCTTTGATCACACTGGAACCTAAAAGGGATTAAAATATTTGCCATGACTGGACAAACTTTGACACTGTCTTCCTAAAGCTATTAATCTTCAAGAAATACATTTAAAAATAATAATAATAATTTCTGGTAGAGTGAAGAGATGGGAGAGGTATCTCATTAAAATTAGGGGCAACTGGATTGCAGTTTTGAGGTGAAAAGTAGAAAACAAAACAAAACAAAAACAACACAGGAAGAGGGAAAGATTGATGTAGTATAATCTCAATGTTTTCTGCCAGAATGCCTGTAATTCTTATCATACTGCAATCTGAGAGATGGCAGGAAAAAAACCTCATATGTCTGAATGGAAAAGGCAAAAATCTTTTAGTCTGCCAGGAGTGTAATCATAATGAAAGATAACACCTGAGTCTTATCACCACAGTGAGTGGGAGTCACATAAGACATTATTTCCTTTAAGAAGCAAGGTATGGGCCTTCTCCTTTTCCATCTGATAGATAATACACTGAATAAAAACATGCAATTGATTTATAAGGCCGTTCCCTGAAAAATAGATATCTTGCATTGTTTTGTTTTCATATTTGGATACAAGACTGCCATACCTGGCAGAAATAACTCTTATGCTTAATCTGTAGACAGGGATAAATAAATATTTTCATTTCTGAATGGTTGTATAACTGCAGCTATATTTTCAAGAAGGGCTAGCAAAGATTAGCCATTTATTCCTCACATTTAGTCACTTGGAAAAGTGTTCCAGTTTTGAAACAAAATGAGCGTTTGGTTTCCAGGGTGTTTGGTGGGATTTTCAGTTCCCAGAAACTATGCAAGTACCCTGTATTGATAATAAACCACTCTAGTAATTCTGTTTTGTATCAAACAATGATTTTTTGCAATCTGGACAGAGTTATGAGTTTAGGGCTTGTGAAATATCAAGCCGTTGCAAGGCCTCCCAATTGCTAACGTTCTGTGTAATTTAATGTATAATACAGAAATGACCTCAGTTTTGGCTGCTGAGTACTGACTGGAAGTGTCAGGCAACGAGTTCAGCTTGCGTGACAAGGAAAATGCACAAGATGAAGTCAAAACTGTTCACACTCTTATCTCACATCAGTACATATATTTTCTGAAGAAAATATTTCGCTTTTAGCCTGCTGCACAAATATTTCTTTTCACTTTTGTGGAGAAAGCTGATTGTGAAAAAGAGTGTTTTGAATGTTCATGTTTTCTAGATATTAGCCTGGGAAGACCAGTGACAGGTTATAGAATAAAACAGTATGTGAATATCCATAAATTCCAAAGTTTATTGACAGTCTAATTCTGTAAGCTGCACGTAGTCTGATGGAGATTATCCATATACCTATCTAGGTAGCAATGGAAGATTATTTACTATCTCACTGGTCCAGAAATAGTCTGCTGTAGTTACCCTTTCCTCATGGGAGGTATCCCTGAAGCTACCAGGAGTATCACGATGGGCCACTGAGAAAAAGCATGCTAAGTTCCTTTAGCATGGACTAGACATGAATTTATAAATGGTAATTCACATCCTGAACTCTTCTGAAAGTGGGACTGGTCACGAGTACAAGGGACAACATAAGCGTTGTGTGTTCTCACTGAGGATGGCTTTATTTTAGAAAGTAAAATATCAGGCTTAAGGTAGAGTTTCCAGCTGAGGTCCAAAAGTTATGTCCTCTAAGTCATGCAGGAACAAAGACATGATTGACTCTACATGTTGTATCTTGGTAAGGAGGCGTTGCAAGCTGTGATACAGACACAGATAAAAGAAGTCATAGACATACATGTCACTAATACTGAACCTAGGAACAGTCAAGAGCTGGGAAAGTCTGCCTGCTTAGAGTGGTTATTTATCTGTATCACAGTATTTTATAGGGACACATGTTGTCTGGTTTCCCAGTGTTCTGGGCACTGTACAAACAAGGAGCAACAAGATGATCCATGGAAATTTTGCAGTGTAGCTGACTGCAAGGCCACTTGGACAATGGGTGGACAGATGCCATCGATTGAGTAAAGTTCTTGCCAGAAAGTTCCTCAAAGTGCTTCAGTCTGCCAGCATATGTCACCTCTGTTTCATGCTGGTTGAGTTTAAGCCAGCTGGCTTTCCATCAAGTCCCTTTTTGCATCAGGTATTTAGACAGCAGAATATACATTTATTGGAATTTGGTGAAGAGATGCACAGCAAATATTCCTGTTCACAAAGAATAAAGTGTATACAAGACTCTCAGTGATTTCAAATATATAACATTATTCCTTGTGTTCAGTACAACTTTTAGGATCCTGCAACTCAGAACCCCTGAGGAGGAAATAAAATTACTCCATACAAACATCTGGGAATTCTTTCAAAGGGTTCAGAACGCTTCCCAAGATTCAGAAATTTGCTTCTCTATAGCTCAGCAGGAGTGCTACTGTTCATAGATTCCCGATGTTGGTATTTGGCAGAAATCCATGAATAATTTGGGGAAGTGAAGTATTCATGAATATTGCCCTTTATGCTTGTGAAGTTCTAGAATTCATTTGCTATCTAGAAATGCCTTTTCGTAAAATCTCTTGCTCTGTAAGTCATCCACAAGCAGTTTACTATAAATATTCCTGAAGTACAATTCATGACCTGCCGAACCCTGATCCTGCAAACAGTTACTCACATTCTTGTTGTGATTAGTCCCGTTAAAATCAAAGGAACCTTTACATGTGGTTATAAAGTTAAGCCTAGGCATAAGAGTTTGTAGGAAGAAGGTTTATGTTGGTTCCATAACCCTTGGTATTCTGCATTCTGTGTAGTCTCTGATTGCTAAATGAGATGCAGGCGCTCAAAGCTGGTAGAAAGATAGCATTTTCCAGTCCTTGGATACCATTCCTATTCCCTAACCGAAGATTCACAGAATCCACCCTTACAAATCAGAATTTTGAGTACGTGATTCAAATTTGCAGGTTAGAGATTTAACTTGAAAACTTTCGAAAGCAGCAAAACAAATGCAAAGCAAAGCTTATCGAATCAAGTTGATTCAAAAATCAGTGTGAATATTCATCAGCTTTTATTTACAATTTATTCATCACTATAGACCCTCCCATACTGTGAATTTTGAAACAGTGGAAAGTACCAGTAAGAAAAGAGTTTGTAGGTTCTGTTCTTATCCACAGTTAATAACAGAAAATGTTGACTAGAGCTGGGCAGAATTATTCACAACCTGAAGTCTGAAAAAAATAGCTGACTGAAGAAGGCAACATCTAGGTATAGTTATTGTCAGATGCAGTCAATTGTATATTTAACTGCATAATATATGTTATCTAAATTGTGGTGATAAGAATGTGCTGCATTTTGAAATTAAGTGACAAATTGCTTTTGATATTTACTTCTACAATCTCACTTACCTTCTGTCATTATTCTTATGTGCCTCTTTTATTTTCAACATTTTAAACAGTAAAGCTCCATTAGTTATGTATGCATGTGTATGTGTGTGCACTTAAAGAATCACCAGTGACTAGAAGGAGTTACTATTCCATGTATGGTGGTGATTTCCATCCCCAAAATTTAAGTTCAGAGAGGTTACCTTTAAATAGTCATGAAATAAGGTCTTTGAACCACTGCAAAGAGAAGATTCCTGGCACTCCATTAAGATATTCAGCACATCTCCACCCTTGGAAATTTTTCAGAATATCTGGTACTTGATCCATCTGAATGAAGAAAGTCAAGTGAATTAGAGAGGTAATTTATTAGTGATTTTTTTTCTCCCTCTGAGCTCTGCATAGGCAAATTCCCAGAAACAGAGAAAGGATACAGAAATATTCCTAATAAGATGTTTTAAAGCTCTTTAAGAGATTTATGCAAGAGAGTTCTGGATTTTTTTTTTCGTTTTTCCTCCCCAAACCCCATGTGGCTTGTACACCATTTGTGAAGGCACATTGGGGTACAACATTCCCATCGGCATTTCTTTGGGGTGATATGCACTTGTAATTTCACCACTCAGCTGTAATGTGATTCTGATTTATGCAGGTTAAAACCTATTATATGATAGTTTATGTGGCACTCAATTTAAACCTGTATGTATACAAGGATCTTCATGTGTATGCACACAGATTCTCCTATACCTCTCAACTCATCCTCCTTTGAAATGGCTCTACATATACATAGGTTGAAGTTGTCTCAATGAAGAATGTTCTCATGTATTGTATCAAATTTATGGTTCTGTAAGCTGCGTGCTATTTCTGCTGTTATTTACATTTCTGACACACTTCAGATAAACAAATTAGAATTTTCTTTAGATTCATTCAGTTTGACTTTACGAGATTAGTAGTTTCTGTTATCAGGATTTTTTTTGCTTTGTTAAGTGCAATTTTACTAAAAATCAGAAAAAAATAGTAGATGAATACATCCAGATGATTATAATTATAGGTGCTTGAAAATTGTTTGTAATTGACTTTGTAAATAATAGTTTATTGGTATGTTTGTCAGTTACTTGCTGTAAAGAAACTTTCTATTTTACTTAATCTATAATACAAATATGTAGTACGGAATCTACTTCCAATTCCTTGCTTTGAATTGACAGTAATCTCACTGTAGCCAGTTTGATTGGTCAGGGTTTAAAGTAGTATAAATGACATCTGTTAACCATGACAGTATACCTGCAAGTCCATATAAAGGGCTTGATTATGAAGCGGAGAACTCTGATGTTTTCATTAGAATTTTTATAAACTTCTGCTTTAGAGAAGGGAAGAAATAAATGAGGTTCAGTGGCAAGGGCTGTCAGGAGGTTTCCAGAATTGTGTTACAATCCATGTGTCTCGCATGAATGCTAACTTTTCCTGGAGAGTATTTCTGGGACTTGGAATGTGATTGTCATGACTTCTCTTCAGAAGTCCAAGTGGAGGGCATTCCTCCATTTCTGCTCCCCCTGCTGCATAGCAGAGTGACTCAGACATCGGACTCTGAAGAAGTTAGTAACACCTCAGCCTGTGTTGAGATGTGTTATTCTACTCCTTCCAAACATGGCAGAGGTCAACTTGCTCTGGTGTGAATCTGGGCAAGAGGGAAGATCTGATGAATAAAATTGTAGTCTCTTTTCCTGTCAGTGAGACCTTTAAGCGTTTTAAACTATTCTCTTACCAGAAATGAACTGCTTGGGCCAGCCTACCTTTCCTGTAGTCACATTGTTAGCCTACATTGTTTCCCTAAATGTTATGTGACACATTCCTCTTCTTGTGGGAACTGTCACGCTATGCTGTCTCAGCAAGCTCAGCATCTTCAGGTGATGCCATGTTCATTACATATATAGTATATAGCTTGAGGATATCTACATTTATCAATGATTTCAAATCATCCCAGAGGTATTGGGTGCTGGTTTACCATGTTCTGGTTGAAATGGCTGTTAGGGACACAAATTTCAGCCCTTTGTATCAGCTTTATTACCTTTCAGATTTCTCATGCAGGCCTATTAAGAAACTGGAGTTTATTCTAGCATGAGAGAAAATTTAACTTTCTTAACAGACTCAACATCTTTTCTCTTAGAAAAGCAAGAAGATTGCTTCTGGAAAAATACAGTTGATGCTTCTTCTGCTGAATATATTTCAAAGGACTGCTTTCTGTATACAGTATGATTTTTTCTTTTTTCCCTTGACAAGCCAAAACACTTAGCTGACCAAGAATTTTGGGTAAACATCTTTCTTCCCCCTTAATCATTTAATGGAATCCAAGTCTTTTTATATGCTTGTGCAGTTTAATTAGAAGACCAGCTGGGTTGTAGAGGCTGAGATTATCTAAACTACATAAACAGCACCTACAGAGGGTTCATGTTCTGAATGTCATTGATAATGCTGTGTTGATTTGAACCAGAGTCATGGATAAAAATAATTTATATTAGATATACAATCCCAGTGTCAGATTTTGAAGGAAATTGTTTTTCTCTGATTGAACTTAGCCTAGTTCCTACTGAATCAAAGAAAGCTAGTCCTTCAGGTAAAGATAAATTACTTTTTTTTTCTAGAACTATTACTTTTTACTCTATTTCTTAATGAAATTCCCATGTTCTCCTATTGAAAGCTGGACTAAATTTTTTTCTTCACAAACACCAAAACGCCAACCTGTTGTGAACTGCTTAAATTCACGTTCTCTGTTTCAACTGTCCACTTTCCTTGACAGGATGCTCACTTCATCCTTTGTCTGCTGTGCTTTTTTTTCCCCCATTCTTGCTTTACGACTAAAAACTCAAGGCAAACTGAGCCACATCTGTGTCCCACATGTTTACAAGCCCGGTTCATTATATCTATGAGCTGCGCAGGTTTATATCTAGGATTTTGTTTACTAAATGTGTTTTTCAGTAGGGATTATGAAGAAACCTACACATTTGAAGTTCCTGTAAAAAATCAGTTTCTTGAGATCCATATTTTGACCCCAGTATTAAAAGAGTGCACAGTTCTCTTGGTGCCAAACTTGCGGTTCGAGGCACGCATCATACAACCTTATTGAAAACTTGGCAAATGAATCAAGGAAAGAGATTAATGTGCAGTGCAGTGGCTGGACATGTAAGGTACAGAAATCAGGCTTTAATTTACTGCTCCCTGTATGGCTTGGTGAAAAAAGAAGTCATATTGCTGTAGTGCTGGCATTTCCGATGCTTGGATAAACGGGACTCACTGTTCATCTTGAGTTGGTTTTAGTTTCGAAGTTCATTAATTTCCCTGACACAGGCAGGTGGCTTGGTGAAGCTAGGGTTATTTGGGAAAGCAGGAATCTTCTGTGAGAGTAAAAACGGTATGGTTTATTCTACAGTGAAACCTTGTTTTGTCAAATTCCTGAGCTGCTTATGCTTTAAGCTTGGAGACCTAGTCAAGCATCTCGCTGAATGCTTTATTGTTGCTAGCTCTCGTTCATCTCTGGCTGTGGGTTATCTTGTGGCCAGGCTTCACTTGATAGTCACCTCGTGAGGAAAGCTGGAGGGGGAATGAGGAATGTGAGCAGATACACACTGCTCTGATTCTTTGCAGTTGGTCCAAGGAAAGTCACCCTGTGAAGCAGGTCAGAAAACTCCGGTTTATATTAGAAGCATGTATTTCTTATCATAAAACTATTAAATGAATGAGTCTATTAAACATGGGCTGTTCAAATGCACAGAAAGACAAGGGTACCTTGTATCACTTGTGTCTCAGGTGACATTCTTGAGTAGACCTGTTTTCAGTCATAATACATTTATGGATGCATTTATTTACTGAAATGTTTGTTTACAAATGTATTTTTTATTTAACTAAGGATTCATATTTCTGTACATAGGCTTGAGTTGTATCCCATCACAGATTTGTTTCCCCTCTTTTCCCTTAGTAACATTTGTAATTTGGAGACAAGTAAGAATTAATTTCCTTTGCCTGTAACTTAACCAAAATTTGAACTCCTTTATTAACATATTCATTCCCCAACCCTGTTACCCCCAGTTGCCTTTGTGTTTTATCTCTGCTTACAGATAGCCCAGAACACTTTAAAATAGCAAAGATAAAACGAGGACATTCTATACTCATTATATCCTCAGTAGAGCCTACAGATAAATGCCTGCCCTAAAATAAGAGCAATTTTTTTCTTAAAAACCGTTTTGAGAGCTATGTAGTTATATTCTTGTCCAGCGGTTCCTGATGACCTCTTTAGAACATATCACCAGCATTAATGGAATCTCTCAAGTATTTGAGAGATGAAATATAATCTGATTTTATGCAGTAAAACAGAAAATTTAAAGGTCACAAAAAATTGTAGTAATCTTGAATTTGGAGCGCCCAGCTTCTCCTTTTTTCTTGGCAAATGTTTCTATCCTTGTATGTCTGTGAATTGCATAGATTGCTATTCAGAGTTGCTCTAGCAGACCACAGATGTCAAAATAACCTAAGATATACTTGATAATCAAGATAATCCTGGATTCTTTAGTAAGCCATGCCATTGAGTATAAAATTTGGTGGCATTATTGAAGGTACTCTGTGAGAACCCCAAGTTCTGCCTCCATTTACAATTCAGTAAATAAAATGAAACCATTTTCATGACAAGAAAATGGAAAGGCAAATGAAATGAAGCCTCTACTCTGAGTTTTGCATTAAAGCATACCTTTCATGCTGAAATATAGCAAGTGAAGTAACCTGTGCTATACTGTGGCTATATGAATGATCTTTTTTTTTTTTTAATTTATTTTTAATTCTTTTCTATAATATCTGAATGTTTGGTTCCCTCCAGCTGCCCTACTTTTTCTGCTCCACTCTGAGTTCACCTTTATCCCACTGAAAGGTACATTTGTATATTTTCTCTCCCCAGTTTATGTCTTATAAGTGAAACATTTATCTTAAATAATGGACAAGTCAAACACTCAGTTTTAAATAGAATGGATTTATAGATAGAAACTAAAATCCTACAGACTTAATGAATTCCTATATCAAAGAACAGGCTTCTCTTGTGTATGAGCATTGCTGAAAAAAAAACCAACACATTTTAAGAGTGCCTTATGGCATGACAGAATGTTGAAGTGCTGCTTAAGTATCAGTTCCCACACCTCTGTTGGTTGTTAAGGAGGAAGGTCTGAGTCCAGAACATGCATGGCAAAAAAAATGTTTTCCGAGAATTCAACTCTTCAGCGTGCAAAGTGCAGTGGCCACGATCCAGTAAACTACTGAAACACATTTTTGTCTTTTAGCTTATGCATTCATTTGATTTAGTGAGAGTGCTCTGTTAACCTGTTTGCCAATTTATTTGAAAATGTTTTTGCATTTCTTTATACCACGCAAGATGAAGCTATAACTTACAGAATGTGCAGTTCAGTCTAAAGTTACTGTTATTTTTCTGAAGTAAATATCTTTATGTATTGGTAAGAGTTAGTTTCGGACAGTCTTTGTTCTGAGTTTGCTCACAGCAAAATGAAGCTTTCTGTAGACACATAATAGCTTGATGATTAGAGCACTCAGCTGAGGAGGAGAGGATCCAGGTTCAACTTGCTAATCCAAACCAGACAGAGCAGGGAACTGAACCTGACTCTTCAGTGTCAGAGATCAACATACTTCTGCAGGATAACAGCAAGCCAAGTTCAACCCACTGATTTGTCTGGTTTGGATCAGTGAGCTGAACCTCAGTCTCCCCCATTTCAGCTGCATGCCCTCATCTATTTGGCCAAAATGGGATGGTGTTTAGTTCATAAAGAATAAACAAGTTAATCCTGCAACAGAATAAAATCTAGTTAATCCTGCACCAGAATAAAATCTAGATTACCTAACCTTTACACATTCCACATAATGGAATTGCTGTTTTTTGGTCAGGCCTCAAGAAAGATACTTCATGATCACATAGTGAGGGAGTCAGAAGCAATAGAAGATAGAAAAACTCTCTGTCTCTACAAATGCAGATAAAGATAGAGAGGTTCAGCCATGTTATCTACATAGCTTTGGCAGGTACAGGGAAAGAAACCCTCCAGAAGCATTCTTGTGGGATGCCAGAACTGTTTCAGTGACCTAGTTTTGTTTGGAGGAGAATTGTGGTGGGGAGTATTTTTCCTCTCTCAGCATGTCTGTATCAGAGAACAGTATGTTTCTGAGAGTTTGCTTCAAGCTCTAAGCAACTATTTTCTCCACTGGTTTCTGTGCGCTTCTTCTCCCCTTGGCTTTCTACCTGGTTACCTCTAATTTCCATGCTCATCTTTTACTTTCACTACCCTTTCCTATCCTTATGATTCCCTTAAATTTTGGATTTCTCACACAAAGAAATCATTCTGGCTTAAACTTCATGTTTGGTAATGGCACAGGTAGTAGAACCCTGGCACAGATCCCATGGCTGTATGAAGTGGCAGAAATTTATTTGTTTTAGCTGCTGATCTTGTCCTTGTAATCCACACACACACTGAATTTCTTAATCTAATTCCAGGCATTTTTAAAGGTTTAAAGCATCTTTACTGTCTGCCTTCTATTCTGCCTTCTGTTTCTAACCAAGCCTTAGAACATCCTTTTAGTTTTGAGAATCTAGTATGTTAACCTCTTTAAAACCATCTGCGTTACAGTTCAGCTACTCTGGCTGTATAAAGTTCAGACTCAACATTTTTGTCAGCTGAAATTTGCAGTGTTGTATATCTCTAAGCATGAAGCACAGACCTGTAATTTTGAATGAGTACTTTACATTCATTCGTTTGAGATGATAAATGACCACTGCTTACTAAACATGAGGGTACATATGTTTGTATCAAAGAAGTATGCTCAGGAGAGCCAGAAAGGAAATATGAGGTGCAAGAATCATAATCAGAGTCATTATTTCAGTTCCATTCACCCGTAAGTAAACACTTGTTGCAAAATGCGTGCCTACAATTTGGTTTGTTTCATTTTCATCTCTTTGCATTTATGCAGCCGCAGTTAACAAGTTGCCAGAAAACCTCCTTTGCGTGTTGCTGTGTTGTCAACAATTGAGATTTCATGGCCTGTTCCAGAAATAAGATACTTATGCTCCTACACTTGCATGCCCATGCTCAGTGTTGAATCGGTTCCAAACAGTGTCTGTGTCATGTCAGTCTGTATAAAACAAGGTCATCTTTTTATGCAGATCAAGTCTGCCTGCTGGAAAAATATTTTACTCTTCTGTAGCCTCTGTCCTCAGCCTTCTCAGATATTACCTGTTAATACTAAATGATTAACACTGGGCAGCCTGATTAGCACTAAACTCCACTATGTCTGCTAAAGGCTGTAGGGTGGGCTTCTGCAGAAAATATAAGGAAATCTAGGCCTTGACATAGCTGCAGAATATTCTTCTCTAGGTTCCCAAGCAAATGGGGGACATGCAGCACGTGAGGGAAACAAAACACACAGTACATAAAAAAGACTAGTATGCAGTGCAGTGGTCCAGTGAGGAAATCGTTATCATAATCCAAATGGAGTGCTATATTGTAATTGGAGCTTCATGGTGTAAGATGACTCGAAGCACTTTGTAATCAAACCACATGCTGTAAACTCTTTTACGTGAAGTCAGCTGCATTGCACCCCTCCTGGCAGACACTTTAGAACCATAATTATATTCATCTCCATCTTTAATTTACTCTATTGTGCTTCTGTCATTGAAGGATCTTTGCTACCAAGCACTATGTGTTTATTTCCTCAACATTTGCTGTAAATTGTAAATCATGGATGGCATTGGTTTTAACTGAATAATCATGTTTTCAGTTCAAGCAAGTTCATCATTATGTGGATATTTGTTTATTGTGGTTTAATGAGGGGCATAGTGTTTTTTTGACTTGGGGGATCCATTCCAGACATGCCAATTTGAAAAGAAATTTTATTTGCAGTCCTATTATAGCTATAGAAATCTCTGTCACTCCTGGTGAAGTGAGCTGGGTAATGGTTAATTAGGAGTGCTTCTTCGCTGTTAAGTCCTGAGCCTGCTGTTTGTTGTAAAATCTCCACTTCCTTCTTCAGGGATAAAGTGTGTTTCATTCTCACATAATATCATATCTTGAAAAATCTTCATAATGGGCAATTGTAAGGATGCTTTTATGCTTTTGTATTAGTAATTTTGCAAACTTTTATTTAGTAAAAGATGAGCCATTGAGAGTTGAAATGTTAGTTGCAGAGGAAGTCTGTCATGACTAATGGAAAACATCCAGGAAGGTAACGTAACTGCCGATCCCAAATTAAATACTACATAAAAAGAGAGAGAGATTTTGAGCTGCCAGGTTTCCAAGGACTAGTTCATTCCATTGTGCTCAAGTAATACTTTAGCCATTCTTACTGACTCTTTTTCACTTCAGTTACTTCCAGGATTTCCATTTTATAAACCTCTTTTAATCACTGCTTTAAAAACTCATTCTGTGTTAAAATTTAGTGTATAATTCAAGTTCCAAGAAATAGCCATCTTGACTTCCCCTTGCTCCCAGCTCTCCTCTGTTTTTGCAGTTTCTAAGCCTTTTATTTGCAAGTTATGGATGGAGAAAATACAATCAAATAAAATTGATGATAAATATATTACTAATTTAAATTCAATACTTGTAAGTATCTGTATAAGAAAAATCAAGTGTATGTAGGATTCTGATACTTCATCTGACTGCTTACAATCTAGCTGGATCTTCTGCTTCTTTTCTGTTCCTTCTTTCCCTATCTCCTTTTCCAGCTTATCCTACACCATTCATCAGTGTGCTTTTTGCCTTTTAGCTGTGAAAAGAATGCCCCACTGTGGGCAGGAGCTCTTCAGAAATAGCTCTCAAGTAAATGTGTGCTGCTGGGGTAACTCAGTTTCTCACTCAGCTCTTGATTTTCATAATCTTTTTGCTTTAATGGATCTCAATGTCTGAATAGGGAGCTTCCTTGTGGCTTTTAGATGTATTTCAAGATTTTTTAGCTGGTGACTCCCATGAGAAAATTCTCAGTAAGAGATATCTAGAAATATTAAAAATAGCATCACTTTACATAAAAGAATGATTTCATGCACATGTCCAAGGAGCAGTCTGGTTAAATTAATTAAGTAATGTAGAAAAACATTCCCACTAAGCAAGTCCCTGTAGTTCGTTTCTTTTCCAGCAGGAGACAAGAATTATGCACCTTATTTCTGAGGTCACTTCCATAATTGCAACAACATACTTTTTTTCTTTTTTTTTTTTTGTAATAACTTTTCCTTTTTTTGATAGATATTTAAAGAGAAGTAATTAGACGTGGTTATTTATACCCATCTGCAGAGAGGTAACATAATAGCATGATGAAAAATACAAGTGAATGAGAAGTAGTACATTTATGTCAAAAAGGACAGTATTTTAACTCCCTTATTCTTCATTGTTAAGACACACAGTGTTAATGTGGAGATGCCTATCATGCTATAGAAATTTGGAGTCTGAGAACAGTTCAATTTAATAATGTAATGTAGAAAGTGTTACTGCAGTCAGAAATACCAGCTGTATATGTTAGGGACAGGTAATCATGAAGTATGATATACATAAAGTAGAAGTGTTACCTTTTGAAAATAGCACCCAGTTCCTTTTTGCTTCTGGACTTTTTTGGGGCCCATTTCTTATCCTGAAGCTCTTCTCTCTGTGCCCCAATCTGGGTTCACTGGTTTGTTTCACTGTTCTGACTTCAGCCAAATGTATTGTGTTGCTTTCACTGGGACTGGATCCACACAACTATATTGCAGATCATGTGGTAGTGGCAAGGTGACAAGCATTTGAAGGTTTGGAGTTTATATTGGCACAAGCTGAACACAAATGTTCAGAATTTCAGATTTTGTTCAACATACTGAAATACATTTTGCCTCCCAAACGGACATAGATACTATCTAGGCAGTGATTACCTAATAAAAACATCAGCTGCTTTGTGTCCAGATAGGTAGCAAAGGAAGCACAAACTCCTTATCACCTGACTTCAGATCTTTTTCCTGGTCTCAGATAAAGGTAAGAGTCCACAAATTTAAAAGGCAAATAAAGTCCACAGAACTTCTGAAGTTCTTTTTTTTCTGATTTATATGGCATGAGGGAGAACTACAGTGTGCTAGCCAGTTCACATCTTCCTGTTTTCATAGTGACATCCAGAGATGTTACTATGAAGTAAGAAATTTGTTTCTCAAAACCCTTTCAAATGCTAATGGAGGAATAATCAAACTAACAAGTGTAAACCAAAGTGAGTCATTTTACATTAACTGTGCTATTCTATGATGTTCTGATTTTCTTGTTTAACAATAACATTAAAAGCAATGAAATAAATGAAATAAACTGCTTTCCATTATCAACAAATTCCCTAGCCTAACTTTGTCATTCAGTTGCCTGAGTAGACAACTGTTTATAGGCTCATACATATTTCTGCTGTGAACAGAATCTCCTCTTTCCACAACATTTACCTGAAGAATAAGAGCAGTTGGAGGTTAAATTAACTGAGAAAACAGACACGTATAGAATTAATCACAAGCAGCTTTATACCACATGGAAGTAGGTCAGTGGTCTGGGATTCCTCAGTAGGCAGTGGGAAGAAGTGATAAGTTTTGAGGGAGATATTGTTCTTTTATAAGAAGAAATCTAAGATAGTTGGGATGACTGCCTTCTGAATATGTTTCTTTATACTGAGTTTTAACTATTATGGATGAGACACCTCCTTTCAGCAAATCTCATTCAATGCACTTTGGTATGATATGATTGTCTGGGATTGAAGGGTAGGACCCTGAAAGAGCATCCTTTACTGGCTCTTTGTTTCCTTGCCCCTGAAATTAGAACAGAAAGATTGTTTTAGACTAGTATTAAAAATAAAGTTAATAAATAAAAGTAGAGAACTGAAATGGGCTTCCTGCTCTTCTCTGGATATAATAGTTCCTCCCTGAAAGATGTAGGGCTCAGTGTTACAAATCTGTAGAATCTGTATCTCCCCTCCAGCTAATATCTGCTCTATCCTACTTTATTATTTCTTTGTTGATTTGTTCAGGTCACAGAAACCCTGGCCACGATGCTACAGGGAAAGGCCTATTGAAGTCTTCTCAAGACTTGCCATGAGTAAGATCTCTGGTCAATCTTAAGGTTATAAGTATGGCCTTAGCTTGGTGCTCTGAACTGTTTATTTAAGAAGAAATTTAAAAAATGGTTAAAAGAAGCTGAATTCATTGGAACAGGTAATATCTCTTTATATTAGGTCAAATAATACATTTGGAAGAAAAGAAACTTGTAAGTTGTGTAAGCATAGTCATGGGAGAATGCAGCTCTGAATTTAACTTAATTCTTTCAATTTGTAAGAGTATATGAGGAAAAAAAAGGATAATACTGAGGGCTGTTAACAAAGAGAGATGAAAATGTCTTTGGCCCCTCTAGGATAGAGAAAGAGGGAAATAATTACTGTTACGCCGAGGAACAGTGAGGGAAAAACTCTAATGAACCATGAAACCACTGACAGTGCTGAGGTCATGATTTTGAGTTTCCAACAGTTACAAATTTCAGTTCCAAAAGTCATCTTTTAAAGGTTTTTTTTTTTTTTTTTCTGGATTTATATTTTTCCTTCTGATGTGGAGCTCAGGAGTAGCTCTGAAGGTCTCTATTAAATGAGGAGGAACCACTCCATATGTAGAGAAAAACAAAATTATGATTTATATATGAAGTCATGAAATTCACACACATCTTTGTATAGTAAAAATGTCCAAGAGAAAATATTTTTCTGCTGTCCAAGCATAACCAATAGCACTGACAAACCTTGTTATACTCATAACAGTTCTACAGGGAAGTCTAAGCTGAAAAAGAAATAAAAATGCAACCACCTGATCAGTCCTGTTTTGGGCAGATCAAAATTTATTTATGATAAACAGAGATATTTCAGTGGCTGTTGTATCTCAGTGCACTTCTAAGCCTGATTTTCATATGAATAATAATAATAAAAAAGAAATAAAAAGGGAGCTTCAGATTTTGTAATTAGAAGTTGTCATGCTTCTTTTAGTTACTTGAGTGGCTGACTCATGAAAGTTTTCTCCTTTACAGGAAGACTAATATAAAGTCCCTCTTGAAATGAATAATTTTGTCTAATGTATAAGCATTTTAGTAGAAATGAACAGAATAATTTTCTTGCCATGACTTCAGATGTACACCAAAAGCTATTCTTCCAAGATTGACAGCAGTTGACTATTATCAACCAAGAAGGGAGCTCCAAGGCACTTGAGTGCATACTTCAGAAAGATACCTGTCCTACAGATTAACTACAAAAAATATATATTTTGTGCTAATGTTAGATATATTTATAGAGAAACATATTATAGTAATACAGTGAAGATTCTTTGATTGCCTTTTGCTGTAGCTGAAATGAGGTGTTTGTATATTCCCATCATCTGTGGTGTGTATTTGTTGGTCTAAGCTTTGCTCTGGGTAAAACTATCCTTAAAACAAACACTCAGTTCTAAGTTACATCTCTGAACCTGTAGAGTGACTCCATGTGGTTTCAACTTTAGCCCTTTGACAACAAATTATTATTTATGTAAGCTGTCAAATCCAGACAGGACAAGCAGCTGCTCAAGAAAAAAATGAAACACATAAACCATAGTGAGAAGCGTGAGGCTCCGATAACAAACTACACTTTCCTTTCTGTATTTAGTCCACTGAGTGAATTATTCATTACAATCAAGCTACAGATCCCCTAGTCTTGCCATTTCATCCACAAATTTGTTGAAAATTAAAGCTCAGCATGAAGCCTCCAGAGAATTATTCTGAGTTAATAACACCTGCAAAGAACAGAGATTTTACTGTGAGGTAAATTGCCATGTGATTGCTCACACATCAGCAAAAATTATAATTGGAAGAAACTGAATATTTTCTCTTTATTTAACTGGTGAGGATTTTGTAGGGTGTCATTTTACATTAAGGAGTTACAATTTAGAACGTTTCACAGCAACGGATTGTGTTTGTTTCAACAGCAAAATTTCTTTTATATGATTTCTGTTACTGTCAGCTGTGATTGCAAATTCATGCAATGTGTATTTAGAAATCTTTCTTAATCTTAGGGAATATTGTTAAAGACTGACTTTAAACTGTGGATTTCAACCCCCTCCCTATGATTTCTTGTGAATTTAGAAGTTGATTCTTTACCCCACCTAGCTCTATCTCAAAAATAGTAATCTAAGTAATGACATGTAGACTCAACAGCTCCCTTGACAGCAGTAGAAACTACCCAAAGCATACTTCTTTGTTTCTTCCAGATGTTTTAGAAATACACTAAAAATTAACATGAAAAATTCAGATGGAGCTCCTAAATCAAACTGAATATTAGCATTATCATGTATCCAAAAGAGAACAGAGAAACAAAGAAGTCAAATTATCTTGTCTCAATATTATGCTGCATTTTTGTATCTGGAGTTACTGCTGTCTGCATTTTCCAAGAGCCTTGTATCAATGCACAAACCATGACTGGAGTAGGATTCAGGCTTCTGTTTGATGACAGTAACAACCCTGGTAAGAAATCGATAAAGCTCAAGACAAGTCTCCAAGGACAGCCTTGGATAGAGCAATTTCTGCCTATCCCTTCAAGAGAACCAGGTCCACAGACCAAAACAATGCTGGCAAGATGTGGTGCTGAACTCAATGGATTGCTCAGTGACATCTGGTTTCAGATGTGTAGCGGAACTTGCTTCAAACTCACTGTATGCCTTTCACAATTGCTGGAATTAAGTATGTCTGGTGCTGAAGGTAAACCTGTAAGAGACAGAGAACTCATAAGTTCATGAATGCGTTGGGAAGTATCATGTAGTGTGTGCTGCTGCTATATGTAATAACTAAGCTATTCCTACTGCAACACAGCTCGAGGCTAATATAACACAAGTTCATTTCCTTGAATAAACATGGGACATATTAAAAACTAATTTGCTGGGCTAGATGAGGCTTTTCAGGCACAGATAACTGCCTGCTCTAGAGGCAACTGAAAAGTGTAGTGAAATAACATTCCCTACCGATGGACTCATCTTCCTTTTCCATAACCTTTCAAAGAATTTTCCTCTTTCACTTAGGAAGCGAATTGTGCGTAGTTGAATTTCCAGCACAGAATTATCTGTGAATGGTGGCCTTAGCTTCAAGTTTGTAATGTTTATGTCACTATCTGTGGTTCGTCATAGAATTTAACTCAGTTATTACAGGGCTGGGCAAAGACCTGGTGTTTGGCTCTGGGCTCTAGGAAAGAAGAGAGGAAGCAGGTGTGTTGTAGAAGCAAACCTTCATGTGTCAACAACCATGTGCTTATCAGATGAATTTATCTGCTCCAGCTGCACTGCTCTAAGAGTGGATCTTTCATTATATACTTATCTAATGTATTATGTGAATGAAATATGCTGTCAGTTTCTTTCAGAAAGGAGTTTTGTGGCATAAGGAATGTAATTATGAGGGTGATCTAGCATCACCAAAGGATTTCACAGTATGAGTCAGAGGACCATCTAACAGAATCCTATCTTGCTAAGTACTGTATTGTGGGAGTTAATCCCCAGAGAAAAGTGAAAGAGGAAAGCATTTGACTGCCATTTAACATATCAGAAGAATGAGATACTGAGAGAATGTGCATTTAGAAAACCAGTGACAGTTCAGAGAAGCAGAGGTGAAATTCTGAAAGAAGTGTCGGGTTTTGGGCTTCTAGTCTATGTTTCAGATTATCTTTGTGATGTTCAAACTTCTGTGGATTCAAAGCTACTCTTTTCAAAATGTGACACCTGTGGGGAAAGAAAACAACCACAACATCTTAAAGAAAGAAGATTGAAAGACTAGTCTCCAAGGTATACAAACCAGATTCCCACTTGAGTTCAAAAAGATGTTCTTGTGTTCCTGCTCTATGATATACCTCTGAACACAGATGCTCGTCTTTGAATTAGATTCTAAGTTTATGCACCATTTATGTGAGTCATGGTAAAGGAGTCACATCTATCTCTAACTTTGAAATATTGTTGGAAGTTAAATGTCATAAAAAAAGAGACAAGAAAAAAAGTCCACTGTTTTTTCTAGGTTGTCCTGGGGCCAAGAAAAACGAGTTCCTGACGAGTGTTTTGGATGCATTGTCCACAGATATGGTGCATGCAGTCTCTGATCCATCACTGTCTTCCAGCCGGTGGGTTTCAGATCTTTTTCATGTGTCTTTAAAAAGGTTCTGGCAGTTGTGAATGAATTGGTGAGGTCTTTGAGAAGCAATTCTTCTGTCTTCACAAAATTTACAAGAAGCTATATAGGATAGTTTACTTCAAAGTTACTACTGTGGAATATGTCCACTCAGTAGAGATGCACTGGATTCTCATCAACCACACAGCTTAGAGTTTATCTGTACCTGTTGGTACAATTGCATCTCAATCTTCCTTAGTTTTCTTGTCAAACTTCACTAATGAATCAGACTTTCTGATTTATGTCTTCCTAGCTGATTCTAAAACAAACCAGTGCTTTCAGTACATACAGGCAGAATTAAAACTAGAGAAATGCTGACAAATTTTGAGCATCTGCAGGTCAGATGCTTACTACTTGAACTGAAGAGGCTAATATTATTATAACTTAGCCTGTAATTTAAGACATGTTTTTGTTCTGTATCTGAGAGCATTCAGCATGGGTTGTAATAGGTGCTTTGTCAACTATATCAACTATTTTTACAGAAAGGGCTATCATCTTAGTTAATTGCATTGGGGTGCATTTGTCTTCCCCTTTCATTTTCTGAAACAGGGAAAACTGAAGAGAGAAATAAATGAGAGAAAGACAGACATAACAGAAACCTGAAAATGCATAATGTACATAACTGAAATATATCATAAGTCAGCACCACCAAAGTGAAAAGATAAGGAATCACTACAAAGAAGCTAGTAGCCAAAAACAGAGAGGTTCATGGAACAAAACATCTAATAGTGCTTTATGTCTTCAGAAGTAAAGGTATAAACCAAGGTGCGTGTATCAGAAAAAAGAGTTGTGGGTTTTTTTTCCTTTTTTTTTTTTTTTTTTTGTTGCAGGGTTTCAGAACCTGATCCAAATCACACCCTGGAAGAAAGAGTAGTCCACTGGTATTTCAAACAACTAGATAAAAATTCCAGTGGTGACATTGGAAAGAAGGAAATCAAGCCATTTAAAAGGTTCCTAAGAAAGAAGTCAAAGCCCAAAAAATGTGTGAAGAAATTTGTGGAATACTGTGATGTGAACAATGATAAGTCCTTGTCAGTTCAAGAATTAATGGGATGCCTGGGAGTAACAAAAGAAGAAGGTAAAGCAGAAACAAAGAAACGCCATAGTAAGAACCTTTCCTATCTTTTTGCCTAGATTCTTCAAAGATGGCAAAGTCTGATATTTGTACATACCAGAGGTATACAGAATAAAGGAATACACTTGCCTGTAGCTAATAGAGCTTTGGCCTAAGGCAGATGACAAGGAAGCAGCTTCTGTATATGCAGATCATTACTTTGCTCTGAGAGAATCAAGAACTGCCTTTGACTCAACCCAGTAAATGTTTACTTTTTGGAGATACGTTTTTGCATTACAGGAAACCTACATGCAGGAAACCAGAGGTGATACAGTGTATTCTCTTTTCCATGCTTGTTTCTCACCAGACATAATAGACTAGATTTACTACTAAAGATTTAATAACTTCAAAATGCTCAACACTGACTAAATACAATCTGCCCTAAGCAAATGCCACATAATAACTGGCAAGAAGTGTCATTCCGCTTTCATATAATTTCATGAAATCAAAAGGATGATTCAATGATATAAAATGTCTAATTTTTTTTTAAAGCTGTGCAGTTACCCTGCTATAAAAATTGCTAATTCAGAATGAGTTTCATTTCTTGGGATGCTATATATAACTTTCAAACCATATTCATAATTGTTTTTCCCCCCCCTTTAGCAGCTCCTAAAACCAATACTGAGAGCACTTCATCCAGCAGGCAGGTGAGTACTCTAGGAGAGCTCAATTGCCATTCTTGTCTTACTCACATGGATTTCTTGGGGTTTCATGGATTATCATTGCAGCTTCAAAATGCATTAGTCTGCAGTTCTACAGACTTGCAAAGAAAAGAGGTCAGCATACGAATTAACAAATCTTAACTTCATTTCTGTCTAAGGAAAGTTGAATTGGTTAACTAAACATGGAGTAAATGTGCAAAAAAAACCAAAGTAAATTAGGTGTGCCTGTGGATGTTCCTAGTAAAGTATAAAGTGACATCTAGGTTGGAATAGATGGCTGTAAGTGAGGCCTCATATGAGTCTTCTTCTTCTTCCACATGTTTTTAAATGTGCATTGGTTTATATTCATTTCCTTTTTGTTTCTTAAACTGTTAACTTTTCCGTGAGTCATACTACAGACACAAAGTTACTTTGATTGAAATTACTCCTTGTGCAAAAATTTCCCATGCCATATGAAAATCCATACATTTTGTGTATGCCACTGAATTACTGTAAGCTGGCTTTAGATACCTTTTAAAATCTTAGTAGAGAGAAAAGAGCTGTCACTTTGAAGTGCCTTTGCAGGCTGAGCAAAATGATGCTGGAGAATGTAGGATTTGCAGCAGTCTGATGATGTATATTAAAACTAAAATTGGTTTGGTCTGTAGAATGATTTTAACAATTAAAATGTCAAACATAATCCGTTATTTGTTTTTGCATCAGTTTCCTACAAAGAATTTATCTCACCTGTCTGAATAACGCTGACATATCTCAGTCATAGAGCTTTGCCTACGCAAGGCATTCAGAGCTAAGAAGGCACAAAAGTAGAAATTGTGAACAAAGGTAAAGAATACATTGAAAAGGAGACATTCAAATGGAAGGTTAATAAAAGGGCTTCTTCTGTATGTGTTTCTGTTTTTATAATCATTAATCCAAAGTATTCACTTTTATGGATTACATGGGCCCAACTTCCTGATACTTTTTCAGGTGTCTGAAGAAAAACTGTGAAGGAAGTGAATTTGTCAGTTACTTAATGATCTACTAAAAGAAATCAAATTCTTACTGTTCTTGCCTCACTTTTGTATTAGTTAGAGGAATTAAATGGTACTGCCTACAAAAACATCAGTAATTGGTGATTTGTTTTAAAAGATATTAATGCATTATTACATCAAATAAGGTAACCTTGCATCTAAAAAAATAGGAATTTGGCTAAAAATATCTCACTTCTGTCACTGTGTGGTCAATGTCCCATCTAACAGAAAGCTATAGTAATCTGTTAAAAAATGAATTGAGTGAACCTTCTCACAAGCTAAAAGAAATCTCCCTTCAAGTTTGTTATTTGCTTTATCTCTGATTTGTTTGATGTTAGATTCACATATCCTAAGGCAAGCTCAACATTGGTTGTGGGTTTTACTAGAGACCTCCTATATACCTTTGATGGAATATAAAATGTTCTAACAGCTAGAGGGATGTGATAAGTTTCTGTTTGTTTAAACAAATGTTTGTGGTCTTAACTTTTCAAGTCCCCTCCTACAAATCACTTATACTTTAAGCAAAGAAGCCTGAAAACAATTATCCTGTTGGAACTCAAGAACATTCAAAGGGGTTATTTTAATTATATAATGGCAATTACTGGCACACGTGCATTACACTTGAAGCATGACAAGCCCTCTCTCCTTTCTCGTAATCTGATCTTGACTTGCAGAATCTGTAATAAAAGTGTCCTAGAGCTTCTATTTTTTTTTTATTATTATTTTGTCCAATAATTTTGCTGAATCAGCACCAATTATTTTAAAAGCTGTTGCTGACAAATGATAGCCTTGAATTAAGGCTGGCTCAGCAAACCATCTGTTGGCAGTTTCATACTTAACAATACAAGACTGCAAATGCAGAAGGTGGCTTTCATCACAAAAGTTTTCCCTTGAAAGGGGAAAAAAGGAGCTGGGCTGAGTAGCTGCTTATTGGAAACCACCCAACTAAGGAGTGATCAGATTGTTACTACTCAGGACATGGGCACTCAAAAGCTCGTTTTCAATTACTGTATTGTAGTAGTTAAGTTATATATATGGTTATGTGTGCTTATGCATGTATATGTTTTTAAAATATAAGTTCACAGTTTTACATATTCAGAAGCTTACAGAAAGAAAGCAAATGCAGATACATGCACTAAGATACCAACAGACTATCAGCAGTAACTGTTCCAAATGAGGTCAAGTAAATGATGAATCTGACCCAACTAGGACAGTGGCTGAGTATATTTACCTTTTTCAGCTCCATCCTGTCCAGTGCACACATACATGCTTACATGCTGTCAATGAGACCCAAAGGGTCTTTTGCAGCCTAACATAAAGTTTACAAGGAAACTATAGAATGTTCATAAGACTTTGGCCAGCAGCCCATTCCATATGCATCACATACCATAGAAAGGTATACCGCACCAGGGACTTGCCAGAGCAGTTGCAAAAACTGTGTGTTTGATAGACATATATTTAAAGAGGCCACAGGTAAGAAATGATAAAGATATTGCTCATACCCTTGTTTTTAGATTCCTGAAGTATTATTGGCCAGGAATTACTCTATTCTCTACATATTCTATATATATTTATGTGTTCAGAACTCTTGTCCTGAAGTGGCATGTGGACAATGCTGAAATATAAAGAGATAACATGTTTATGCTTGATTATTTGAAAACATCATGAATAATGCAAATATTTCCAATTGTCTTTCAGCAAGTTTCCAAGAAGCAAGGGTGAGCAGCTAACTGATCCAAAGCAGAACTCTTTGACATGTGGGAGATTTCCTCACCAAAAGGCAATAAAAACAACTGTAGTATTTGCACTTTGTACTTAAAAATGTAAATTCACTTTGTAGAAATGAAATATTTAAACAGACTTTTTATAATCTGTGAAAACTGAATAGCTAGTTTTGAAAAATTATCACATACAATGTATGTGCATTCTTTTGTTGTCTGAAATATGTAAAACATGTTGGAGATGTAAAAGTTTGCATTTAAACTTTTTTTTAATAGCTCTTTGGCAAATATTAGCAAAGAAACCTGTTTCTATGTATTTTGGTTTCACTAGTATGCCTTGTTTTTCTTATCAGTAATGCCATTTAAGTAGAGTTATGCTGAAAAATCTACTGTATTCTCAATTATGTCCAAGAAATGTTGGATGTTCAGGTTTCTAAGATTGATGGAAGTCTGTAAATTACTGCTGGCTTGTTCTTGCAGTTTTTAAATGAACAGATTTTTCACCAGTGGCAATATTTTTTCATTTTGTTTTTATTATTATGCTTTCCAAAGATCATGCAATGAGAACACAACCACTAAAGGATTCAAAAGTTAGTCTACAGTTAGGATTCTTTTAGAAAAATGTATCCTTCTATCCATTCTTGAGGTGCCTTCTATTATAAGTTGTGGTAGGAGTTTTCCTCATAGGAGTAAGGTGGATTGTACTTTGTCTCCAGCCTGGTTTAACCTGAGCCTAAAAACATGATCCCACAGTCAGCACAAAGCAGGAAAGGAGTCTGTATGGGTCAAAATTGTAAATCTAACTATGAAAAGACAGGAAAGGCTAAACAGATTTGTCACTCTTTTCTTCTCCTACACCAAACTATTCCCATTAACTCTTTGATTTGCCTTGGGGATCTACCAGAGGTAAAGCTGAACAAATTATGAGCAGTTCCCATAAGGAGGGGCTTTCACATCACCCCTGCCTGAAATTTCACTTTGCAGTCTGAAAGAAGTTCTTGTAAGTTTTCATACCACCTCTGTCGTTTCCCTCCACACATTTATTGTATGTGTGTTTGAGTAGAATAAGAACTTGTGATGTGAATTTAGAGCAGGACACTCATGTGAATAAAGATTCAGCTCTTGAACAGTTGCAAGTTACAAGCAGCTGGGATGATCAATGTGGTGGTAGATGGACTGCTGGCATCTAGAAACTGACATGAAAAGTCAGGAATGTTGCAACAAGCAATGATTTCATTCTGGCTTGTTTAAATAATGTGTGAGATTTGACATGAGACTAGCTAATCATAATAGCACCCTGGCTTGAGCTTGTACCAGAAAAAGCTTTGTTGCAAACCAAAATGTTTAATTTTAATTCAACATATGGATATATGCTGAAGTGATAGGAAGCACTGTATGCAGTGGAAGCATACCCCAGAAAATGTGTACTCTTAAGCTTTGGAAACAGGAAGAACAAAGATGCAACTGTGTGTTATCTTGTATTTTTGTTTTAAAAAGTATTTGTTATTCTTTTATAATGTTAAACTTGGAATTTTAACTTCTTTACAGATTAAAGCTCAATATGCTATCAAACTCTTGTAGCAGTTTTTCTTCTGTGACAGAGCCAGTGTTGAAAGCAGGTACATACACATACAATTACTTCACAGTTGCAAAAAGTTTATGAGAAACCTCATGAACTCACATTGTATCTGTCTTTCTCTCTTCCCTTGACCCTTAATACTTAGATTCATACCCCATTTACTTCTAAACTTCATACCTTATTTTCGCCACTAATTTCTCATAACAGTGATTTTTGAGGCCTCATCCTTTGTTATTGCGATCTCTATATAGTTTCAGCTGTTTTTGTTTTGCTTTGGTTTGGTTTTTTTGTGAAGAATATGTATTACATCTTTTCCCCTTGGTGAGATTGTAAGGTGCTGAGCAAATTTTCACCTGACTGGAAGTGATGAGGAGAAAGAGGCAAAACATGAGGAATATTCAACAACTCATGGGACCCAGGATGGTTAATAGAAGATTTACGTAATAATAATCTACTTCTATCAATGGACCTTCCTGTATAAGTGAATGTAATCAAGTCTTTTGTATGTCTGTGAATGGAAGATGAATGCCATGCCCACAAATTTGAAGGAACTGCCTATTTAAACTGGGAACTTGTGTTGAGAAGCAAAGTTGTACTAACCACCTCCTTATTTAAACAGTAACCCTAAGAGTTTATGAAATTTCAAATAAATTCTTATAGGCATTCTCTTGGGTATCCAGAAACTTCTACAACACTGATTCATTAATGACTCAACAATGACAGAAACTCAAGGTATTTCAACTTCATAGAGTTATATTGTCACATGTATGATCGTTTTTAATTTTCATTACACCACCATACAAGGAATACCCAATTCTCATATGTCTAAGTAGAGTTCAGATCCCTAACAGGAGCACACTTGAAAGCCTGGTAAATTCACCTTTGTTTCCTGTATTTACTTTAAGTGCACAGGATAGTGAAACTTGGAGAAATCGTGGCCCTTCTATTTGTAATGAAGCGTGGCCCTGATAACAAAAAGGAATCCATGTGGATTTGCCCTCAGGGTCACACCAGAATATCAGTATTTCTTTAGTTCCACAATAATGAATTAGTTCTAGTATTTACCCTACTCGATGAGTTGCAACAACTGAGATGCAATCCCAGTTCTGCTTTTACTGAAAGCACAATGTACATTCTGGTTCTTATTGACCATTATTTGTTCTAGTTCCGATTGTTCTTAAGTACATTTATTTAGAGCTTTTATATAGTTGTATGTAGAAGATTAATAACTTTGTAAAATATCTGTGTTCAATGATTTGTCCAGTCTGTTGCAGTGGCCATTAGTCAACAGGCCACACAGTGAGAAGTATTCCATATTTTGTCAACACTTGTGATAACTTTCTCATTCTGTTCCCAGACCTAGAATTAGGCCAGCTTCACAGTTTCAATTTTACCAGAACATAACATTCTCATTCTTCTCCCTGTCTAACTATATGCCTAGCTTTTAAACATTGATTTTTCAGAACTGAGCCCTATATGATTTTTTGGAATGACAGTGTTTCTTGATAATGTCATTTGAGATAATAAGAGTGCAACAAGCATGAATTCATATGAGCATGAGGAGAAGACAAACTAAATATTCTCTGCAAGTAAGACCAACATTACACTTTGTACTTTTCTCATTGGGAAGTTTTTACCCACAATAAATGCATTAAGCCAATGAAGAAAGCAAGCATTCCTAGAAAGCTGGAAGAAGGAATTTAAATAGAGACCACATTAAAGACATTTAAGTGTGTGCAAAGTTTGATAGATTTACTTAATGTATTCCTTTTACAGTGGTAATAAAAGATGAATTAATAGGGGTTAAGAAATCTTCCCTGGTAAATATATTTTAACTGTCTCTTTCAAATATTTATACTAGCATATTATATAACTACATTTTACATTAGAAACCAGTGTGAAAGAGACTTTAATGTAGAAAGTGAAAGGTTTATTACTTTTGTTTTCTTTAAGATGGCAAATTGATGTCATTTTGGAGTAATTACTTTGACATTAAATAACAAACATTAGGAACATTAGAATGATTATAGTAAGTTACTGATACAAACTGTTCTCTTTGTCCCATTTAATTATTTCAGCTCAAGTTTTATAAGTGAAAATATGCCCTTTGTTTAAAAAGCATAAATATTGCTTGTTATATATTTTTTTAAACAAAAGCTTATGTGGAAAGCATTCAGAACAACACATTTCTCTAGAATGCCAAATGTGAGGCGTGGCATAAGGAGAAGCCTGTCTGTTTTTCATCTGGGTTAGCAACAGAAATATTTGCAATAATCCGCCTTTTCTATGTTCACCTTCTCTATTTTGTCATATACTTTGTCCTCTGACTAATGTTACTTCTGGAATACAAAGCCTGTAGGAAGGGAAGACAGCAAAATGAGAATCAGTTCTTCGTACATGAAGAATCTATTCTACAAAATGCAGAGCCATCCTTTTCCTAGAAAGTCTCTAATCTTGACATCGATTGAATGCATAGGACAACTTACTTCATATTAGATATGTCACTTAGAAAAGAATTTCAGGCTGAATGGGTACTTTAAAAAAAACACAACAACAAGAATTACTCATTAAACATTAGCGCAGTTCAAGAGATTGTAGGCAAAAGGCTGAGACTCTGTTTACACCAGAAGTACCAACTCGTAAGCATTTATAAAGCTCACTTAGTAGCTGGAAAACATCAGTGAAGATACCTATATCTGTTCTAAGTAGTCAGTCAGGGAAAAAAGAAAAGGTGTTGAATGATGCTTACATTGAGAATATTTATTTTCATTAAATCATGACTGATCAAGTTCACACGAAATTGGAATTACATGACATTTTGCTTTAAAAAGAATTCTTTGATTTAAACTTCTTTTTATGCTGAAAAATCACTTTAACTAAAAGTTATGAGACCTGGACTTCAAAAGAGGCACTTTGACAGGAATTTTATCTCAAAATTATATATTGTATAGAGTAGCAACAGCTTTACTCTTCCCTCAATTTGAGATTTAAAAAAAAAAATTGTTTGAAAGAATCATAGAATCATTAAAGTTGAAAAAGATCACTGAAATAATTTAATCCAACCATCTGCCCATCCTCACCATGCCCATAAAACATGTCTTTTAGTGCCGCCACTTCTACGTGTTTCTGGAAAAACTCTGGGGATGAAAGCTCAACCACCTCCCTAGGCAGCTTGTTCCCATGCCTCACTGCTCTTTCTGAGAATTTTTTCCTAATATCCAGCCTGAATCTTCCCTGGCACAAGTTGAGGCCATTCCCTCTGGTCCTATCACTAGTTACCCAGGAGAAGAAGCCAACCCCCACCTCAATACAACCTCCTTTCAGGCAGTTCTATAAAGTGATAAGGTTTCCCCTGAACTTCCTCTTTTCTAGAGAGGACAGTCCCAGTTCTTTCATCCACTCCTCGTAAGTCTTGTGCTCCAGACCCCTACAGATTCATTGCCCAAGTCTTTAGTATTACATGCAGTTGTTCTGACTGAAGTTCAGGATCTGGAACTTGGTCTTGTTGAGCATTACACAGCTGGCCTCAGCCCATTGATCCAACCAATCTAGATTCCTTTGCAGAGTCTTCCTATGCCCAGACAGATCAATTCTTCCTCGCAACTTGATGTCATCTGCAAACTTAATGGAAGTACACTCAATCTCTTTGTCCAGATCATCAACAGAGATATTAAATGGGGCCAGTTGCTTGTAGAATGCTTCATCTGCCTACTTATCCTGGTTGAGCAGTTTATAACAGACTCCCACCAGGATGTCAGCCTCGATGACTTTCCTCAGTCCATACCCATAATGACTCAACTTTATAATTACCAAAATTGACCTCTATAGAATCAAAACCCCCCCTAAAATACAGAGTTACCCTAACACCCCTCCTTCCTTGCCTATCCCTTCTAAAGAAATTAAAGCCCTCCATTACAGCACACCAGTAATAAGAGTGATCCCACTATGTTTTGTTGCTAGCAGATACATCACAGCTTGCTTTCTATACCACATCACCCAGCTCCCCCTGTTTGTTGTCCATGCAGTATGCATCAGTGTAGATCTCTATGGCTGGATTATCAGTCTCATCCCTAACCCTGGAATTCTGCCCCTAGGCTCATCTCGAGCAAGCCTTGTTTTATCCCCTTCCACATTCAGGCCTTGTTTTATCCCCTTCCACATTCAGACCTCGTTTAAAGCCCTCTCAGTGAGCCCCACAAACTCCTGGGCAAGAATCTTCCTACCCCTTCCCCTTCCCCTTCCCATGAATCTCACCTGTTGTCAGCAGGCCTGATGCTGTATCAATTGCCCACTAATTAAAAAAAATTAAAAAAAAATCTACCAATGGCAGACACCTTTTAGCTATGTGTTGATCAGGTGGGTGTTCCTGTTCCTTTCTGTTTCCTTCTCTGCTACTGAAGGGACTGAGGAAAATCCACCTAAGCTCCCACTTCTTCTTATCACCCCAGTGCCCTAAGGCCCCTTTTGACAGCCCCCAGGCTCTCTCCACAACTTCACTGTTGTCAACCTGAACCAACAAAAATAGGTAACAATCAGAGGGCTGTACTAGACCAGGTAGCTTCCTAAAGGAGTCAGATTTCTGACCAATTATTTGTTATTCTTCATCTTATTTTATCTCTGTTATGCTTACCTCATTTTACAGTTTCTCAGATCTTTCTATGCCCATGTGTGTCAAAGAAATGCTACATTTTTATTTAACTGGGCTAGTGCGTCATGAACTGGTAGATTTAGCACTGTATGCACACAGAACATGAAGAAAACTGCAATATGTGTAAGTCCATTTATACTAGTTTAATATATACAGCACAGCTGAAGCAGTGAAGCCAATTGTTGAATCAGTGCCAAACAGTGACCTGCAGAAATATTTAGGGCTCCACTCTATCTCACTAAATAAGCCTGCTGAATGAGATGCTGCCTGAGGCAACCTTGCACGTAACTGTCGGCTAGTATATCCTCACTTTGAGCATATACCAGCAGAACCTGGTATATCCTCACTTTGATCAGTACCTGAGGAGCAACAAGAGCTCTGTCAGCATGCAGATCCCTAGGTAGTTTTCTTGAAGCTACAGTCTGGGTTCAGTCTTCAGAGACCTCAGACTGGAACACCAATGGAACCAAGAACCAGAACATCTGCTCTGCAGATGAGAGGTGTGCTTCTCTCAGTCTGTAGTGTATTTCTTTGTGTTAAACACAAAGAGACCTAGGAAGATGCAAAGGACAGAAGGGACATGGGTCAAAATGATACAACTTTCCTCTTAACTGGACATAGCACCTCACTCAAACAATGCACATCCACCTTCTGGCTAATAAAAGAGATCCAGTCTCCTCTTGGATAGATTCTCTGTCCACACATAAGGTCTGAATTTGCCCGGTGACTTGGGTGCTTTGTTCCAAGAGACATTTGTTTTCATGACCAATCCCATGGCTTTCTTTAGATCCAGGAAGTCTAAACAGCATTTAACAAAAATGTGAAAGCAGAAACCAGCATCTTTTTAAATTAAGAGCAGATTTAGCAGATTTGAGCAGGATGAGGAAATCTGAACCACAACAAAGATAAATTTCCTTTTGTATTACTTATTCGCTGAAGATGCAAGCAAAGTGTAATTGGATTTTTTTTTTAATGATTTTGTTCATTGTACCACTAGATTCTCTACAGGCTGATATCCTACAGTTCAACATTTTCTTTAATCAACACATTGATGGCAAAGGATTACAAGGGAGTACTGGCTTCTCATTGTCTTTTTTTGTGGTTGCCTTTATGTTCGCTCATGGGGTGGCTGAAAACTAATTATATGAATACTTCTGAATTCTTTAATCTTTAATCTGAAAGTTTGTATCTGCATGTGAGAAAGAAAAAGACAAAGAAACAGAGTGCAAGAAAAATGTTCAAGAGAACTTTGGAGTCTGTGGAAAATATCATAGGTTCAAACTGAAATTATTATCAAGGTACCAAATGTCGTGATGACCTGATGACTAGCAGCTTGACCTCATTGTACTTGAATGCTCATCCAGAAATGACTTGGAAAATAACTTATGACAAGCAATGCCTCACACTTCAGATCTTCAGAGACACCTCAGAGAAGGTAAAGGAACAAGTACATATGCTATCCTTATGCAAATAGAAAGCAGGCACTTGTTGGGCAGTACGGAGAGAGCAGAGGGCCAGCTAACATTCCAACACACAGCTCAGAGGTAGATGGGGAAAAGGGGCCTGGTGAAGTGGAAGAGGTTGACCATGAGGGTGCCCAGCCAATCTGTTTTAGAACCAGCGTCTACTTCATTGCTTAATGCAATGACTGTCCATTGCAATGATGTGACAGTCCAGAATGTATGTCCTTGCAGTAAGAAACACAGCCAGTTCAAATTGATATTTTCAGGACAAATTCTTCCTTGAAGTTTTTCATACAAAATCAGGCTGTATGACTATAAAATGTAGGAAAATGACAACTGGCGCAGATTTACCAGCTGCTTGCAGAGCATGCAGAGGTGTGAGCGTGTGTGTGAAAGGAAAACTGTCTTAAATTCCAGTGTCTCTGCTGCAAGTCACATTTTCAAAATAGCAAGAAAGGATCATTTATTTCCTGAAATCAATGGCATGCAGCTTCCCAGGGCTCAGAGTCCTACTCACAATGAGAAACAGGGATCAAGGCAATAGCGTGAGCCAGTCTCTGTGACAGGATGGTCCAAATGCCATAGCTGTTCAGTCAGAAGCACTGAGAAAACGTCTCTTGGCATTTTGTAGCCAGTCAATATGCTAACATTTATAATACATCAGAAGTTTCATATCTTTCTCATATTGTTTTTTTTTTTTTTTTTAAGTGAAAGAATTGCTATTGCTGAGAGCCAAGAGGTCTGCTTTTCTCCCATTGTAAAAATAGGATTGCAAAGGGTGTCTTCTGACAATACAAATCACTTTTCAAATATGCCAACACATAAATGAATGCTGGAGCGGAGACTCAGTCATCACATTCTCTTCAACTTCTGTTTTTTCTTTTAATTTTCAATATTACAGTTGATTGTTTTTGCTTAAGAAATTGATCGTTATGACCCAAGCCAGAGAAATGAAGCAACAGCAGAGATGACTCAGTTTGAAAATATTTTCAGGTATAATTATTGTCTTAGTTTGTAATAGTCTACAAATGGGAAATACAGGCCGCATCACAGAGAAATAGTAAGTGTAACAGTTAGTGTATTTTATTTTAATGTGATATTGCAGTTTTTTTTCTTGTGGGATTTGAAGAGTTTTCCATACCACTAAATGCATCACTTGAACCAATTTCTTTCTTTATTGAACAGTGTTATTAAACTTCTAGACAGTAAAATACACAGATGAGAAGGACCGAAGAGGTCATCTCATCTAGCATAAATATATTGGTGACAGTGTTTTGCTGATGGTGTTTTCACATTTTGCTCTTCACATATTTAGATAATATTTAGTTCCCAACATAAATCTATTAACTGATAGTTTTTTAAAAAAATAAGAAACAATGAAATACAAAAAAAAATCATCTATTTTAGGAAAAAGAAAATGGCATTATGCCAGTGAAACCATTGTACTGCACGTTTAGTCAATGTTCATCACCTTTTATACAGAGTTCCAGGATCAAAATTCAGCTTATACTGATCTACTATGTTCTGCCATGCTAAAGGATTTCACAAAGAGTTTCCCATCCCTTGAGTGTCTGCCATAAGTATAAGGGAGCTGACTATATTCTACCCCTGAAGTGGTTATAGATTATCACAAAACTATGAAATAACTGGATGTGGCTAACAGCTTTTGTTAGGAGATATCAAGGAGTAAAATACGAAGGATGCAGGTGGAAGTGCCAAGACAAAGCCACATGTGGAAACTTGTAAAATTTTTGTAAATTTCGTAAACTTGTACAAGTTTTTGTAAATTTAAATAATTGTAAGCTTGTAAAAATAACAAGTAAAAGCCATCTATTTTTAAGCTCCCCTTCTGGTGAACTTTCAAATCAATTTTTCTTTTTATTTAAGGGAAATATTTAATAGAAGTATACTGCTTTTGCTGCAGGAAGATGTGTACAGATGTTTCTTCATATAATAATAATGCCCTCTGTCTAATATCCTATGTGAATTGCCTATAAACAGTCAGTGCAGTGATCAATAGCAAAACCTATGTTTCTGCAGACAACATGCTTCACAGGAGGATTTCTGTTACCACTTAAAGAACTCCACCTTTACTTTAAAACCTGTGCAGACCAGCTATGCATTGGCTCCCTTGCGACACTGAGATGGTGCTCAAAATCAGACTCCAGTGGGACTCCAGTTAGTGTATTTAAAGAGCAAGAAAGTTCTGAGGGGGAATGTGGGAGCATCACATTATCATGCTGTGTTCCTATGATAGTTAACATTCAGATGGTTGCACAGGTATTAAGTACTCTGAAATACAAATATGCCTAGTTCCCTGAAAGCAGGGACTGACAGTGCGATGGGTCCCATCTTTGATCGAATGTATTTGCAAATTGCTGCAACCACTTTCTCTTGCATCTTGCACACATCCTAAAGTACAAGCAGTGTGTTACAGTCGTATTTCATATACCATGGAGTACTCATGCTCTTTGCCTTAAAAACCTGTCAGTAGGGTGCTGCTAGATGGGCTAAATGCAAATCTGGCTAGACACCAGGTTTAATGTGGTGCTTGGGTCCATTTCAAAGCAGAGCTCCAGAGCCATCATGTTAGATCATGGCCTTGTGGTCTTAGCTGCTGAGCAAGTCTCCAGACAAGCTCCAGCACGAGCCATCCTCACAAACAGTGCCAGACTCACAGCAGCCTTTCCTTAAGGCTTAATAAATACAGTCATGAACAAACAGATGAAGCAGATGATATCTGCTCTGTATTGCAGAAGTGTGGAATGACTGGCTTCCAGAAGCAGTGAGGAGAAATGGTTGTTTGCCAGCACTAAATTAGGACAACCATAACTTCAACTTTTACTCACAATAAGACATTTGACTAGGGTATAGTTGACCTCAAATACAAAGCAATGTATCTGCTGTGCCTATTGGCTGAGACTGAGTAATGAGAAATCTGTGAATCCAAGGGATTTTGAGAGCAAGGCAATGCTAGTTTTATGGACCAGAGATATTTTTACAAGTTTTATTTGATATTTTTATCATGGGTGAAGCTAGGATCAAAGTATCTAATGTGTAATCCACACATCTGTACTGATGTAATGTGTAAGCCATCATTAGAAGGGAAAAATGTTGATCCATGTATTGTGAAAAGTCAATAAATTGTATGTTTCAGATTGAGAGATATTAAGAAAGTTGAGTCAGAAGAAATTGCATAACCTAAAATGTTAGGGTCAATCAGCAGATTACTTATTTCTAATAGTGAATAAAATCTGTACTGACAAATAGTCATAGAAGTTATAATCACCACTTATATCTCAGCTGAGTTTCACCATCCTTGTACAATTCTTTTGAGAACCTGTTTCCAGTAACAGAACAAGGTTGGCAGCCCAGCCTATACACACATCTGTCTCCACAAGCATGGCAAATCTACAGATTGTATCACAAAACTGTGTTACACATGGTAGAAAGCCTTGGGCACTGATTCTGAAGAAAGAAAATATTAATGTGTTGCTTCGTAATGCTTTTCAGCTTTCATTTTGCTTTTTTACTCAGAAAACAGGTTCCATACTGAAATTCTCAGAAAGTGTAGAGAGATTGAAGACTTGCCAAAAAGCTTTTTGTCTAGAGTAAAGTTGGGGTGAAGTTTCTGATAAATAGTTAACTCACCCCAAAAAAGCTATGAATGTGTTCTGGTCAGGTTTGATAAAGAGTGTTTGCCATCAAAACACAAAAAATTGTTTCCAGAAAATTCAAATAAGGGATCATTAACTTATTTGTCAGTTGACTCAAAAGCAAGTGTTATTTGTTCTTCTGCTTGACAATCAGATAAGTGGGATTCATATTTGTTTATATTTTCTTCTTGTGGTTTCTGAGCAACTAAAATGCAATACATATAGCATTGAGTTATAGGTAACTTCCCGGGTCATGAACTGGTCTGAAAACTTAGACGTTGGAACTTACTCCTTTCCAACCCAAGCCATTCTGTAGTTCCATACTGTGGAAGAAAAAAAAAAAAAAAAAAAGATTTTTTTTCCAAGCAGGATAATGAATGTAAACAACACTTGAAATATATAAATGAAAAAGATACGCTGCAGTGAAAATGTGTTTTCTTTGCAGTGTTACATTTGCCAGTTCCATTGCTTTGGACAGCCAACTGCCATCTTTAGTCCTAATCTAATTACATTTACTTACTGCAGTGATCTCTACTTCCAAACATAAAGCCTACCTGCTACAGTCAACAGAGCTGTTAAGCAGGAGACAAAGAATAGTTGTATCCAACACTTAAAACTCTACATGTGGGATTTTGGTTGGCTGAAGTCTAGCATACTTGTGCCAGCAGGTGTGAAGGCATGCTGTACTTATGTGACTTTACAGTAAGCAATTCCAAATAACTCACCAGCTTGTTAATGCAGATTCAAGTAGTACCGTTCTTCACATGGAAAAAAAAAAAATAAGAGGGGGGGTTGGGAATTTAATTTAAATATAAGTTTCTTAGAGAATATTCTATTTTTTTCATAATCTTTTTGAGTATATATTTTCAAACAACTTCTTTAAATCTACAACTATTTCTCTTCAATTTGTCTCTGCTTGTCTGGTTTTTCAGGAGACAGCTGTCCTATTAATTTGATCACTCATGGAAGAAGACAACATACTGCTAAATTACCAGTTTCTAGCCTTTTTTTGTAAAGCTGATTTTGATTGTTCATTCATTTGGATTTTGAAGAAGATGCTTCTTCCAGTGCTGCTCACAATTATCTTTCTTTGCTACCTGGTGTGAATTCCTCAAAAATACTCAACAGAACATGAGCAGATGCAGTTCAGTTTGAAACTACCCTTGTAAACTAGGAACACTGGTAGTGCATAAAATACTACTAATTATTCCACAATCACTCATATTAATCTATTAATACATGTTTTCAAACTTTAGAAAATAATTGTTTCTAACACATGGTCTATCTATACATGTGACTTCTCATTGTTTGCAAATAATCTGATGCTGCAGCCTGGTTAACTTGCTATTTTGTACTTTGGTACTAGGGCTGCCAATTCCCTAGTTTATGTGTCATTTCAAATCAATCTCTGAAGACCTCTAGTGAGCAACTACTTCATCAAATAACATTATTTCAGATCCCAGACAAGGAGTTGTGTGAAACAAATATCACTAGTTGCCTCTGTATTTCTTCATATTTGCTGAAAACTTCTCAGGGACAAATGTTTAGACATTAATTACAAAGGCAAGATGTGGAAAGACTTTCCATATGCTGCTGCGGGGACAGAATTTCACTTCTTAAATCAAGGTTGGTGTTTCCCTGAAGATATGTGCTAACTCAGCCAGATTGCTGGGCGTGGAGCAGTAGTAACTGGGTGAGGGTCTATATATATTCACATGGCAGGAGGGCAGACTGTGGATTGTGTGACTCTTGTTGGTTTTCACACATGTGAATTTCAAAATAGGTATATACATATGATGCACAGGAAGAGAGGGGAAGTGCCTTTGATGCCAGTTGTTTAAAATAAACTTTTAACATAACTTTTAGTTAGAGGTGAGAATTACTTGTAGGCACATTTTCCTTGCTGGTTAACAGTCAGAAGAGGGGAAAAAAAATACTACCCATTTTTTTCCATCAGGTTGCATTGCTTTTTCTCATTTTGTCTGTCCCTTAGCTAAGAGATGCAAAAATGTGTAGGGGTGAAAGCTTTGAGAGACTGACTGGGACCTGTGTAAAGAGATGGAGTTGACCAAAGAAGCTTTGTTTCCTGCCTGTAAACAGTCAAAGCTTCTCTGTACCCATCAGGAGCTACCTATGGCTTCAACTTAGCAAATCAAACAGAAATTTACTGAAGCACTTGCTAAGAGAAAGACTTAGAGCAAGTCCTGGAGAATTAAACCGTTGAAGTCCTACAGCTGGACTCACGTGTGTGTGACCAGCCAGGAATCTTGCCCAACTTCTCACATTAAACGTTTATGCATTTCCCAGGAATGCAAAATGTCTTGACATTTATAGGGAAGTTTTAAAAGTTTCATGAAACTAATTATATAAATAAGACAAGACATAGAACTCTAAGTACTGAAAGGAGACTCGTAAAGTTAAAAATGAGTATATAATGGAGAGTGGCTAGGGCCTGATTTCTGATGGCTTAACATCTGTGATTCAATTTCCTGGTATTTAATAAGACATAGTTTTCAAGAGATTTGTGCATCTTCAAGATCTTCAGTCATTTGTCCTGAGATTTTCTATAGAACTTAAAACTTATAGGAATACATGATATATCATTCCTGCTTAGGGGTCCGGGCTAACAATCCAGAAGAAGAAACAAAGATTTTCAAACTTACATGTTTTAAAACAACTGTGAGAAGGCATGCTCTGATACTCAGGTTTTCTAACCATTTCTTCCAAATATGTGATTTAATATTCTTCAAAAAGTCAGGTCTTCTCTTGAGGTGCCAAGTTACATAAATATGAATCCCTTGTCCCAGAGCACACATTCACTGATTGATTTTATAGCAAAATATCAAAGCTCAGCTATCCAGAGAGTGCTGATAATAGCATCTTTCAAAGCTTTCCTCCAGATGAAGCATCTGTCCTCCTGCTGCTGTCCCAGGGTCTATAAAATGCACTACCACTAGCTCATAAAGGACTTTTATTGCCTAAAATGAAACCAGAAGTCTGTTGTGTTTTGGATTATGGTTTCCTTTATTAATATTAAGTATAATTTCTCAAACAGGACTATTAAAGAAGAGCTGGCCCAGGCACTATGTCCTAGCTTGCAAGTTTTAGTGCTGTAGAGGGATACAAACATAACAGTTCTTCAGAATTTAGTTTCTTTTCAAGCTGTCTAGGATATTAGTTTAAAACAACAGAACTGCAAAGGTGTTTATAATTATTCAGAAACTCCAGAAGAAATATCTTGTTCTAAAGAAAAAGCGAAGACACTTTCTTACCAAACTTTGATTAGGAGCAGCTACACACTATTGAAGTGTTTACATATTTTCCTAACCAATATTAACATACAATGTCTTACCTTGCTGCTAAAAAAGAAAATTGAATAGTTTATTTTCTCTTCTCTTTTTCTGTCCCATAACCTGATACACTATTTTTTTATGTTATTTTAGTTAACTTTGTTCAAGAAACATCTGCAAAATCATTGCAATTATTTTGGAGCCTTCATGTTTCTTCTTTTTTTTTTCCCCTTGAAATAAAGAAACTGGCACAATTATGTGTGTCTTCAGTGCTAAAATTCCAAGGAAAGTCTATACTAGATGTGTACACCCTACATACATAACTTGAAGGACCATTCTTATATCCAGTGGTTTGATAGAATATCCAATTTCCACCTCACGGCAGCAATACAGTCATTGCACAGCACTCTTCCTTGGAGGAGCTTTAGCCACTTCAGCAGCATTATTTTGTCACAGTCATAATACAAAGAAATCTAAGAGGAGCATGTGATATTAACATTCCTAACTTCCATGGCGCCAAGTCTTCTATTCACACATACAAAGTTATGCTATGTTACACCCAGGAGAGTCAGACTGATTGTCTGAGATGAGGATTTCAGGACCGATGGGAGTCATATAAGCAACTTAGATCTCATGAGAATCCATAAGGATTTAATGAAGATTTACAAATAGATCTTTTGCCTCGCCCTGTAGAAAACTGAGTTTCAGCTTGTGAACTGAAAGTCTTCATCTTGTACTAAGTGTATTGCTCAGTAGAGAAAATGATTTATGAACAGTTTCAGTGGGAGTGAGGCCCAGTCTCTCATCCTGCTTGTGTTAATTATGAAATTAACTCAAAAGAGAGCTGGCTGAGTGTAGCATTTTTGTTCTTCAGCTACAGCACCTCACAGGCAATTTCCATCTGTACTTCTGTATGCTAACCTGTAAACATGTGTGAATAACAGTCTCTCTTCACATCTTAGGCTAGTGGACATTACTCTTTTCCTACCATCTCACAGACTTGAAAAATCAATGGGAACACAAACTACTACAGCATTACCAGAGCACTGCTGCCATGGTTACTTTTTCCAGTAGGATGACAAGATGTTAGTAAAACTAGAGTGAGGAGAATTTTCTCTTCACTCTAAGAAGTTCTAAGAGTTAACTTCTAAGAAACATTCCACCAATGTTAATTATATAGTTTTAATTTAACACACCGAGCTAGTGACAAGAGGAACTTTTTCACGTGAAATGATCTGTGGTCTTTTACCCTCTGAAATACAGAAGCTAAGATTTGATTTACTTTTAATCCTCTGTATCTGTGAAGGAGAAACATCAGCTCTTTGTCAATGCTGAGCATACATCCTAGGGCTGGGATCCATTCTAACATTTAATTTCCAGTGTTTTGAATGACAAAATCTACACCTCACTCTGAAGTCTGGCTCTATCTTAAATCAGTTGAGCAGATGTAAGCTGAGTTTGTATACTTCCAAAACAAGTTTAATACCTCCCATTCTGCAATACCATCAGAGAACTGGAAGGCAAATTAACTCCTGCAGTAACACCTCAATAGAATTTAGTGAAAAGAATACCTACGTTCTTTACCACATTAAGTGACAAATAGGCATGGAATTTATACAGAAGTCTGGCACCACCAAATGGAAACCTGGCTTTCTCTTGTCTGCCTTAACCTCCTCCCCACCTTTCTATGTTTATTACATGTAAATATTTAATTGATGGGTGCTGGACTCAATGATCTCTAGAGATCCCTTCCAACCCCTACAATTCTGTGATTATGTGATTGGAGCTAGAAAACATCACATTTCTTTTTGGACAAATTCTGATTAATAGATGTTGTATGAAATTTGTTTAATTCCGGTATATAGATTTTCATATGGAGTACAAACATGTACATACATACAATTTAAAAGCATAATCAATCTATGGAGAACACAGTAAATGTATGCTTTCCTGGCCAAAGTAATCTTCACACTAGCACATTTTTTTTCTATTGGAACAGAAGGAAAATGAGCAAAATACTTCTCAGAAAGACCTTCATTCTTTCTTGACATACATTCTATTAAACAGTTACTCTAATTCTTGTATTCCTGTTCTGCTTGGATTTTGCTAAGAAAATGTTTTTGGAGATACAAGCCATTAACTCGTGATGAGTTTGTTTACATTTGTGCTGGGAAGAGCATAGCATTTTCTCAAAAAAGGGAGGCCAACTGTGTTGGTATTACACTGATGGTAATCTTTTCCTGTTGTGTGTTTTCTTTTAACTACCAGGTCTTTCTCCCAGGACACATTTAGAAATGGATTCATACACAGTGTATTAGGTTATTATTGTTAGATTATTATTGTTAGGTTGTTATGGAGATACAATCCACTTACATGGGGAACAGAGTTTCAGCTTAATTCGAAGCCCTGTTATTTGCATGTAGCACAGAACCTGACATTTTTTCATCGCAGTCAGACTCAGATTTGATATAAGAATTTCTGAAACTAAATCTCTGGGGAGTAGAATACAGACTTTGAGTTCAAGGGAAACACTGTTCCATGTTTGCTCTCAAAATAGAAAAAGCCAGCAATTTACAGGCTGTTCAAAAGATATGGAAGTTTTAGCTTGACTGGGACAACACTGAACTCCCGTTTCAGAAACTTGTGTCCGAATAATTATTTCACACCTAAGTAGGAATAAAGTTCCATTGTAGTATTAAAGTTCTTTATTCTTTTCTTGTGCAACGGTCAACATATTTTATGATAAACATCAGGGTGAGAGAATTATCCTCTAACCAAAAGAAGGACAATCAGGTGGTATTGTTGTCATGACTGTTTGATTATAAGATCAGTAAAAAACCCCAAACCAAAAGGTACTTGGATGTCTTAGATGAAAATATGCAAAGGACATACTGAAGGCATAAAGTAAGTATCTAAATTAAAGGTCTTATTTATTTTTGCAGAATGACATTGGTAAACAAACCCAAAATCAGTGTCATGTCAAAAAACTAATAATCTACTTCTACAAGAGCTGCTTCAGGTATGTTTATGTTCCCTCTGTCTGAACCTTTACTCACTGAAGATGCTAAACTTTGCGCCATGGATGACAGGAATGTGAGAGAAGATGAAGGTTGCAGTAACTTCGGTCCTCGAAGGCAATGGCACAACAGCATCAATAACCTGTGTGGGCTCTTTCTAATATAAAGATAACCTGGCTCCTCTTGTTCTATTCAGAACAATCTCTTCTCAGAAAGATGTTTTTCTCTGCTTGATAAGTTACAAATACTAAAATAAAGCATTATTTTCTAATCTGAATTTTTTTAGTAGTGGGAGTACTGTAAAAAGCCTTTCTGACTGTCATTAGAACTACTTCTCTTTTTGTTGTTTTAACTATTACAACAAAAGAAAGGGAGAACTGCATTTGGGAAAAAAAAATAAAGCTAAAGGTGGGGCAAAAATACCTCAAAAGAGAAAAAAATTTACTTCTGGAGTCCTTGAAAACAAACGTAGTCTTTCTGCTGGAAAACTCAAAACAAAATAACTGGACATTTTATTTTAGAATAACTTTTGGACAACCCCCACCCCCTTGCTAGCAGAAAGATGACACTCAAACTTTCTGAGTAGTTCTACTTCACATTTTTACGGTATAGCCAAGCCCTCCTTCTGCACGTGTTTAGTACTGTCAGGAACAGAGGCACTCAAGGGAGAGATATTCTTGAGTATACGCTTTCCCTGGCAGTATTTCAAAACTGGTAGGAGGAAAACAGGCATCCTGTAGTGAGCCAGCATTGTCCTCTCTCTGCTTTCCACATCTGGCAGAAACCCCTGCTGCCACACCCACCCCATCCTATTCTACCTCCCTCTAGACCCTATGCGGAGGGTTGATTTTTTTTTATCATTTCTGTAATTGTGCACTCTGTATGTGTACTTCTTCCTATTTCTGCCTTCACTTTTCCTCTGAGTATCTGCCTATTAGTCTGAAGGTGCCTTCTGTGCCTGTTCTTGTATGCAATGGGGATAACTGCATGTATACTGTCTCATGGAGAGTCAAAAACCAGAATGAAATTGTGAATGTATATTGTGTTGAAACAGAGGGAAAAAAGAAACCAAAACATTTTATAAGCATGCTTGTCACCATTTATAGCAATCCCAAAGAGCAAAATGTCCTGAATGATCAAGAAATACTGCACTAAATTAATATAAGTGGTGGTATTCTGAATGTGCTCATATTCAAAGGCACTTACTGTTGCACAGCTGTTCCAAAGTGTTTAGAGGTACGTTTTAGTTAATTCAAATATTAATTCAAGTACAGAATAGGAAGGGTACCTACAGATCTGCTACAATTAGCACCACCTTCCTTGCCTCCATCATCTATCTCTAACTCCCTGTAAATCTCTACAATTCTGATGTCTGTATGCTAGATTCTGGGAGGTTGATGAGACAGCCTCAGTGATGTGGGATGTCTTGGATCTGTACTCTGTCATCTTTTAGAAAGCTTTTAGGAACTCTTTTTTTACCTTTGATTTTGGGAGGTCAGCATGAGATAAATATAGCATGAGTTATTTTTTCTGACACCCAATCTCAAGTTATGGCCTAGAAAATAATATAATCAAATGCTGAAATGGGTCATGAAAGTGAATAATTAACAATAATAATAACAAAAATAATAACACGATCACTTCAACCTCTGATCTCTGTGCATGCTGATTTTATTTTTCTTCTTTAGAATGATCAAAGAACAAAAAGTTACCTCAATTAAAATAAAAGCATGGAAGAAAACAAGCAGGCAGGATGGAAAATAATTTTCCTGTTTAGGAAAAAAAATAGAAACTTTTCAAACTCTTGTATCCTCTTTTAGGCCAAGGTAAGCTTCACTTAGAAATGAAAAAAGTTTATTAAATCACTCAGAGGAGATATTTTCTTTTATTATAAAACTTCACCAAAACGAAAGTTAATTTTCAATGTGGAAATAGAGGTCAACTGAGAAATATCAACTTTCTTAAAAAAAAAAAAAAATTACTTTTTTTTGTATGTGTGTTTCCAAAGGTTTAAAAGCAGAAAATTTGTTTCTTTTCCAAAGTATTATGGCTTGATGCTACTTATATCAGGACAGGAGTCCTGATTTTTTATATATTTTATATATAAAAAACCAGACTGATTGCTATGTATTATAAGTCTTTCATCTTCCTCCACGAGTCTGTCCTTTTGTAGAAGAAAATCACAGTATCATATTTATCATATCTATCTATCTTCTGCATATTCTGAGACTGCAAGTCCAGGTCAGGTATGTTCTAGATCCAGTTCTCAGGATTTACGTTTTCATGTGCACTTCCTCCTATACACCCAAACTTTCTTAAGATATATTATGGCTGCAGATCTTCATTATTAAAGGTCAAACTACCTTCAACATGAACTTCTGACATAATGCTGTCTTCTGTTTTTAGGAGAATGTTGCTAACACACCAATGTTTTAGTAATTGCTGAGCAGTGCTGTACACAGACAAAGATATTTCAGTTTCTCAGCTTCTTGTACTGTCTTGTAAGTGAGGGAGACTGATGGGGCACAAAGAGTTGGGATGGGACAGAAGGAGGACAGCTGACCTAAAATGGTCAAAGAGATATTCCCTACCATGTGACATCATGCAAAATACTTGAAAAAAGGTACACATTGGCCAGGGGATAACCTGCTGCTCACAGACAGACTGGGTATCACTTGGTGAGCAGTGAACAATTGCTCTGTGCATCACTTGTTTTGTATGTATGTATATATATATATAATTATTATATAATTAATAATATATATAATTATTATTAACTTTTTTGTCTTTCTTTTCTGACAGTTATTTATCTCCACCAATGAGTTCTACTTTTTTTTCTGATTCTCTCCCCCATCCCACTGGGAGGGGGCAGTTAGTGAATGACTGTGTGGTACTGAGCCACCTACAAGATTAAACCACAACATTCCTTTAACTCAAATCATGTATATTTGCTATTCTAGAGAAGGATTAGACACACAAACCCTGCAAGATATGCCATAGTAGCTATATTTAATAGAATTTATATTTCTATTAAAGAAATATTATTGTGTTAGAAAAGTTTCAGAATTGTGCCTGGTGTTTCACATCTAACTAGTAAAGTTAAATAGAAATGGCTAGTTGTATTTGAATGGTAAAACGTATTACTCTTTTGTAGACATGTTTAGACACTATGCAAGGTTGTATTAAGATGAATATAGTTTTAATGTTGCTCTATGTAGCATCAGATTAGAAAATATTAAACAATCTTTTAACGTTTCTTAGTCATTAATGTACTTCCTTTTCAGTCCGGATATGGCTTCGAACTGGTACCTATGATGCACCTATGCAAGTGATCCCATTCTCATTTATGTTTATTGAATTCACAGAGATCCTGGTGAGAGGAGTTCTCTCAACATATCCTGGCAAGGTTATAAGGCTGGTAAATGAATGCATCTTTTTGTACCACTTTTGGCTTAAAAAATAAATAAATAAAATGGACATCACCTCTCTCTGCGCTCTTTAGTTTCACATAAATGCTTTTTGTCTGGAGCTATTATTTGAAAACTGCTCCTTAATCTTTCCAAATGAGAACCACATGTTGTTAAATTGGGATATCCTGGAGAACAGCAATGCAGTTTCTTGTTACATGATTTGGGCTGTTTGATTAACATCTATCTCAAGAGAAGTAATGAAAAGCTCAGAAAGACAACTATTCTATTACAGAAATTATCACCTTGGGAGGGAGATTGCAGGAGGACAGAATGGACAAGAAAAGAATTACTGAGACTTATTTAAAAGGACTCCTTTCAACACAAACAACCAAAGCACATTAAGCCAACATAAACTGTGACAGTAATTAATATTCTCAAATAGACAGAGCAACCAGGTAGAGGTGAGACTTAGATTTGTTTCATAAAGAGAAAAAGGGATAGAGTGACTAAGATAAATGTGCTTTATTCCCATCTGAGCTGCAGTGGGATGTGGGGCTTCTCATTTCTACCTCCCTGAATTTGAGTTTGCACACGTATTGGCAAAACTCCATCTCTCAGTATCGTCTTCTCCTCTTCCCTTGCCTCCCTCCCCCCTTAAATAATGAAAATATGTCAAACACTAGTACTACGTACAGGCTTCAAGAACCATTAAATACTGTGGTTGAGATTGGTATGCAACCTGCTACTCTGACATTCTCAAATACTGGCATTATTACAAACCGCTGAACAGGAGATTTGTGGGAATTCCAGAAAGAGAATCCCATTCCTCTGAGTCCTTGATCAGTGCTTTAAATTTTAAATTAATAATAAGATAAATATTCTGATTATAATATACATTTTTCACCATTAAGTTCTCCTCTGTCCTGGTGTCTGTGCAGTGGGTAAAAACAGATTTCTGAAAAGTAATATGTGTGTTCTCATGTGAAAACATATCATGTGCACATATGCACAGTACATGTTTTAACCTCATAGTCAAGACACAAGCTAATAAGTTAATTTTTATTGTATTGAGATGGCAACTTGCAATGCTCTTTGACTACATTTTTTTCACTTGAACCACATGAACTACCAAGCAGTTGATAGTAGTAGTATGTTAACAAGTACAGTCTAGTATCCAGAGTCTTGAACAACATATCTTGAAGGCTACGTTGTGCAACAGAAGAGTAAGGAGAAAAATGAAATAATGGTGCCTATTCCAGCCTGTCTGGTTTTACTTTAGCGGCTTTACCTTATCAAAGTGGGATTTATTTTTATTAAAATGAATTAAAATAAATTTTACCACTAATAATTTAACAACTCAGGAACAAAAATGACTGGCATAACAAGCTTCATGTCATCCATGAGGAACCCATTGGAGTGATCTTAAAGGTAGGAAGGCAGAATAAAAATTAGAAGAAATAGCACACAAATGTTAGCACAAAAAAAAGAAAACAAATGAAATATGGACCCAAAGTTTAGCTGTACTTCCTAGAAAAGAATAACTATAAGCATAAGGCTTTTTTGTAGTTGGAGACTAGCTGAAAAATGATCTGGAGGAGATGAAAGAAAATCATGGAAAACTGAACTTCCTACTTAAAAGAAAATAATTCAGCACAATCTGATTTGGAGTTGTCACTTAGATGTTGCAGTTCTAACACCTTGATCTTCTTTGTTCAATATGAGCAAAGATGGTAGATACTGTCTGAAGTCTCGCTTTATGCAGTGAGAGCTTCATCAGGCCAGTTATTATGAAAACAAATGAAACATCAAAATGTTACAGAAAGATGACATTTCTCAAAAAAATAAAAAATAAAAATTCAGCTTTACTATGTTTCTGGCCCAAAGTGAGCAGTACATCTTTGAATTACTTGTTCCTTTTCTTTGACTCCTTCTACCTATACTGTGATGCCTTTGTATCAGAAAGATCCCAGAACAGATTTGAGGGACCCTTTGTATGCTTTCTCAGCAAAGACAGAGACAGTACTTTCAAATCTCCATGGGAAACTGAAGAGTATGAATGGCATACTTAGGAATCCTCATACCAAAAATGAGCATGTTTGGAAGCAACTCCACTCTCTTTTACATGATGAGAAGGTCACGACCAAGACAAATTGACTCTAAGCCCTTCTTTAAACAGTATCTACTACAGTCAGGATTGCCTGTCAGCTTCTTGGCTTCTTAAAACTGTTCCAGAAGTAAACTTCAGTCAACCCTGTTTGCAAATAGAGCTGCAAGGTAAATGCTTTGTTTTAATTGGCAGTGTAGTCCTTCAGGCAGAAAAGACAATGTGAATGGGACTGGAAGAAGAACAGACCCACCACAGAGGACCTTAAAGTCCTCTTGGCAGTCACTGCACTGGCTGCTGCTTCTGCTGGCATTCCAGATTCCCCCCATTTTTTATTTTTTTGGAAAGGATCCTTTGCAAATACAAAATAGTTTATGAATAGAGACTCCCACAGATATTTACTGAGGCTGATAAACAATGGAAAACTCAGTGAATAATCTCAGCTCATTTTTATGCAGATGAAAAGTTGCTCATGTTTGCCAGGTCTAGAGAGCCTCAAGCCATCACCATTAAAGTTAACAAAGGCATCATCAGAATAACAGAGACTTGAAAACAGAACTCCAGACTTTGTCACCAGACCAAAATGCACCTTTTAAAGTAACTTGGCTTTTACACCATTCTACTTAAGAAGATATGGACACCAGGGTGGTCATCAATTAGATTGTTCTCATGGTCAATTATGAACCCTCTGGGAAGCTGTTTCCAAAAAGATGTTTGGCCTCTTATCTGCCACAAACAGAGAGGTAGTATTACCTTTGTTTCTGATATGCATAGTTTGTATGAAAGCAAGAGTTCTCTTTGAATATTTGCATCTTTGAAAAGACTTTTCAGAACTGGAGTGGACATAGAAAGGAGTTTGAATAGAATGCTTATAAAATTACCTTGCAAGGAGACATGTAAACACTGCAGTGTGCTTAGATAATCAAACAGAGAAGCAATTTAATTAGGATGGAGTGTATTTCTGGGAAAATTTCCTAGTAATACATCACTTTTGAATCTGTCAGAGTACTAAGTAAGGCCTTGAGGGGGCACTAGGGGCCCCCTGTGGATCTGTCAGGGCAGGGTCTGCAGCCAGTTCCCATTCACCTACACCACCAGGAGCAGAGCAGCCTGAGACACAGGGACACTCCAGCCAAAGGCAGCTCCTTGGGGATGAGGACTGGCCACTGCAGGGCAATGGATGTGGAAGTGGACCAGTGTGTGAGCTCAGGTGGGTGGGGCTCATCTCTGGGCAGGGCTGTAGAGAACTGGAGTATTAGTGTTAAAATGAGTCTTGTATGACTCATCCAGAAGGTAAGAATTTGCTGTTGAAAACATTTAAGCTCAGTCAGACAACATGGCCTTTTGGTATTTTATGGTCTCATCATCTGTGCATCCCCTGTCCTGCTTCACTTTACATTTGGTTTCCATTCAGGTTAAATCAGGCCTTCCTTTCTTTGGAAACAAATAAAAAATATTATGAAATATGCTATCTTGGTCCTAAGTCTAAGTTGGCAGTTACCTCCATTCAATAAAATTGAGTAAATTTTTGGCATCTTTTGGCTCATGTGGTCTTGACCAAAGTGTCAGGTCATAATACCTTAAAAACCTTAAAAAAAACAAGATCAGCTTTCAAGTAAGGACTAGAAAGTCTGACCAAGAAAACAAGCAATAGCAATTACCATCTGCCCACGGGATAGTGGTGGAAGCTCAGATGGTAACAAAGGCTGGGGAGATTAATGGAGGAGTTTCCTCCTGATCACTGTATATCAAGATGACCTCACCCAGAACACAACAGCTGAAAGCACTTTCTACAGACAAAGCACACTCCTGATACAGTTGCTGACTTGCCTTGTGAGGTGACACAGTTTGTATGCCAAGATACATTTCCCTCGGAAGATAGAGAAGTTAAGGGCACATAGTGAAGCAGTTTTTAAAGACAAGCATATCTGGGAGCTGGTAAACACAGCTTACAGTTCTACAGCAAAGGCATTGGCACTTGCCAGAGGCTATTCAACTTACTGCTGTGTTAACGGACTGCCAACTGGGTTAATGGAACGAGGCGCTGGAGGATTTGAAAGCTATTTGGCCAGTCGTTCTGAAGCAATCACTGAAGTTGTAATTGCCACTGCTTTTTGCACAGTAGATGATGGTCATGTTAATACAACTTTTCCACTGCCTGTTAACATCTATTTTAAAAAGCCACCGAGGTTTTAGAATTTTGGGGGAGTATGAGGTATTAAGATTTGTTTTGCCATTTGACAGATGGCAGTATGGGAGACAAATCCTGGTAAATGGTAAAGATATAAATCAAAGATGTTTATGACAGGAAAACATGGCAAAAGCAGACTGTAAAAACCTGAGAATAAGAATGCTTAAAATGCAATCACAAAATAGTATAAAAAGCCACACATGCTTGTTCTGCTGTGCTGGTACATATGGACCTTGAGGGAGAAAGCAGGTTTCAAAAACAAAACATTTAGTCTAGTTTTAGTAATTCATATGGTGCCAGGACAGTGTATGAGACCCAGACGGTTTAAATGCCACAGTGGCAACATGGCTTTCCCATGATCAAGGGATCCTGTTCTGCTGCAAAGTTCAGAATTTCATGCTGCTGCCCTGGGCATACATAACTTGAACTGAAAGAGGGGCATAGAGAGATACTTTCATCTGTTCTGTCCAGCAGAAAGCAGGCTACACATTGCAACACAGGCAAACTTGAAGGCAACAGGGCTACAGCTCTCCAGGCTTGTGCTTGAGAGATCTGTGAAGTTACTATTTTGAAGCCCACTTGAAACAATTAAACGATGTAAAAGGCTTTTAAAGAGTTTTCCCCTGATTTCAACATTTCAACAATATTTAGTGAGTCAGCTTAACTGTTAGTTATGAATAATCAGATAGTCATTTCTTACATACAGCTCATTTTAATGAAAGTAGCTTGATTCTAACTTGCCTTCCAGGTAGAGAGAATTAGATATATTTACTCTCTGTGAAACAAGAAAAAACTGAAGGGAGACACTCTAATGATCTTCATGTACATTTAAAAAAGAAAAAAAACAAAAAAACACACACACACAAAAAAAACCGGGGAAAGTTGCTGCAGAGGAAAGCATGTTCTTGCCTTCCACCAAATAACAGAAATGAGAAATTTCAACTGTAGTAGGAAAGAGTAAGGCTTGACCTCACAAAAACTACTCCTATAGAAAACTGCATGGAAGGCAAGTGCCTGGGGTCTTAAAGAGCAGACTGCACTTACTGCAGACAAGAATCAGAGTTGATTCTCACCTGAGCAAGGAGATAGAGCAAACCTCGTGTTCTCTTGTAGCCTCTTTTTCTTCCATTCTGTTGTTGTTGCTTTTTAATTGTTTTATTATAGTTTTAAATCTTTCAGACTGTTAAAAGTTCTGGAAGCTACTGACAATTTTTCACAAACAAGCATATCTAATTTATCTTCAGCCCCACCCCCAGTCTCCAGCTTCTTCAATTTACTCTGTATTTGTGAATGGTCCAGTACCAGAACAGACATGAATGACTGTCACTAGAACAAAATTTAGATGTCATCATGACTGAAATTTTGAAGGATTTATATAACCTAAGGTATTATTTTTTTGTCAATAATTCTTTTTCATTCCTATCACTGTGCCACTGTTAGACTGCTAATGTAGATGCAGCACCGAGTGGGATGGTCATTTCCTTTTAGACATTGAGGTAATATCAAACATAGTGTAACCTAATATTCATTTATCATGAAACAATGAATAAATCATAAGATATACTTCTTTCTCTTCTTCTTAGATTTTCCTTTTCTGGCTTCATCTGTTAGTTTTCCAATACAACATCTTCCTGTCTTTTACAACAATTTCATTCTTATGCTGCATTTCCCCAAGCAGTTCTGATGCCAATGCAAAAGATAGCAGCGGTCTTGTTAACTGTTATTTCTTATGACTTAGAATGCAAGAGAAGTCTTGGGAAACAAGGCTGACTGAATATACCTTTACTCCAAAACCTAGCCTAAACGTATTTCTCCCTCATATATAGCCTGGAGCTATAGTTTTAAATACAAGTTCTGCATTACACAGCAGAACTGGGTAGTGAGTTCTGCATATTTTTGTCACAGAAAATCTGATACGTGAAAAATAAAGTAAATCAACAGGAGGACAGGAGGACAGGACCTCCATAAAATGTCAGTGAAAACATCATCTGAAGGGGAAGGACGAGGCTTGTCCTTTTTCTTCTCTCCTCTCTAATTTCTACAGCAGTTTCTATCATCCCCTGCAAAGACATCAATAACAGGAAACTGTGGATAGAGATGATATGAACATGAATCCCAGTGTGTTATTCTGTGGAGGCAAACATATACAGCCTACTGTTAGAATGTGTGGTCTGTTAGACCACACTAAATGTTCTTTCTTCTCTTCTACATTTATAGTTATCAGGTCTTTGACATGAAGCAACCTATAGCCCATGGCCTGTGTCTAACTTCATTTATTCCTGGGCTTAGAGCCACTTTTGTTCTGTTTCAAGGTAGCATTGAAACAGAAATGCTGAGATAAGCAGTACTAAGAAAGACCTTTCTCCCTCCCCAACCATACATGTAACAATAAGAAAAAATAATAGTACTCTCAGGATATTTAGCTAGACTGTTACTAAGAGGTTTTATAGTATGGGTACCTGGTCCTAATGAAAAATTTTCTCTGTTGCAGTTTAAAACCATTTCATAAAGTTATATATATTTCATAAAGTTATCATAAAATTAGATGACTAAGAAATGAAGAAGTCCAAGGATGAAAAACAAGACAATGAAAGTAGCACAAGCGAGTCAGAAGCAATGAGGTGAAAAGACCATGCATTTACTAGCACAGCAGCAAACACCCTCACGTACATTTTAGAACTGGTCTAATTATGTTGGTGCAAACATCAGTCTAAGCTGTTCCCTGTTAGGGATATGCATCTCTGAGATATGATTGCCATGATTTTATCCAAGTTAGAAATGAAATCTTTTATGATCAGTATTAAGGACTGAGAAATGCAAGTTTTCATCTCAGTAACAATTCCACGAAGCCACAGCTATTCAAAAATAGCACATTTTTTCATTATTTTGATACTTTTATAGACAATTAACTGCTAACAAGCAAATAAAGAATGATGCTTGCCATATGTCTGTGAGCCTTCAGCAATAAACTATTTGTCTCCATTTACATCTCTTACACATTACCAAGTGAGGTTTTTAAGAGCTTATTGGCCCTGAGGAATGTGACCAGAACCCACCACTTCAACAGCATACTAATGATGGTGGAATAAAGATACTTTTATTTCAGAGAAGCATTTCTAATGGAAATTATTCCAGAATATGTTATTACACAACATTTATTTGAATGACTTTCCTCATGCAGACAAACTCTGGACTGATTTTGTTCAACAAATTAATTAATTCAAACATTATCTAGGCCTCACAGATAATATATTGGCATTTACGTTTATATTTCTATTTAGAAACTCACGCACTTCTCCAAATATTATGTTGCCTCCAAAGGACAGGACTGAAGAAATTAGACAGCTAGGCCTGAAGATTTCACTTTTCTTATTTTTTATCTTTAATTTATTTTAACAGGTTAGCATTTTGGAGTTTAGTAATCACTTAGCCACTTCTGAAAATGCTTTTTAACTTAAGTATAGCTAAAAAAATTCTTTAGCAGAAATATATCCACTCTTTAGTGTGCTTAGTAATCAATTCTGCTTTTGACTGGCTGACTCAGGGATCCTGTGGGATGACTCTGTTTTCAAAATATGCTTTTTGTCTTCTCTTCCTTAGTGACCATATTAGCTCCAGAGGTGTGCTCAGGGGAAAAAACAATCCAGCTTTTCCAAACCCCCAGCTTGCTCTACGTTTTGGGCAAGTGGCCATGTAGACTTCTATTTTATTAGACTCTGTTTATCTGTTATTAACTGTTAGCTACAGTCAAGCACAGGACTGTGGTTTGGGTCTTGTGCTTTGTTGTTGTTTTTTTTTAATATAAACACCCTTTTGAACATCATGCTTCGCCTTCAGTGGGCTGGGGGTACAGAACAAAATTATACAAAACAAAAATCAAAACAAAGAAACCACACCAATGAGCAAATAAATAATGAAACACATGACATTTTCTGCATAGAACTAGCTGCAGACAAGTTCATTAATTAAATCATCCAACATGAAGTGTAATGGATAGTAAAAATTAGGCTAATGGTAGTTTCTCACATTATTCGTCCTCTTTTATTCAAACTATTTAATCACTCTCAGGCTTTCATTCTCTGAGACTAGTGATTTTGAGAATAATACATTCCAAATGACATGTACTTAACTTTGGAAAACAAGCCTAGAATGGCCTGTAAGCCAAACTTTCCTCCTAAATCTGACTCCAAGAAAAACACAGAATTCTGCAGGACCTCAATCTACCAGGGCACAAACACAGACATTTTACAGGGGCCACAATGTCAAGTAGCTTTATGGAGCAAAGTTTTACATCAAAGTGTTTACTTTTCCTTGGGCATTGCTATAGTTCTTGTAACTATCAGTTGAATACCAGTGGCAGTGACAGCCTGTACTGGAGAATTGCTTAGGTGTGAAAGATTTTCACACCATTCAACAGCCAAAACATGAAGGATGGAGTCTGCTTGTATAGTTACAAGAAGGGGAAAATCTATACCAACCTGGATAAAAGGTGAACAAAAAGAACAGTAATCTGAGTGAATTGAGCATTGACCGAGGCAAGCCGTGCTTACCAAATGTCATGTGAAGGCTGTGGGAAATTTGGATTTGGTAGGGAGATAATTCAGGTTGAATACTGGAGGTTTTCCATCCCTCATTTCTTACAAGTTTGCCCCAAACTAATTGTAGCTGTTGTGGTTTGGAGGCGTTTAGTACATGCAAGGGCGTGGTTTTATGAGGAAGCAGTGTTATTTGCAGATCTGAAAGAAGAAAGAATCTCTAACAGTTTCATGAAAAAGAAAACAACAGATGATGAGATTTCCAGTTTAGTTGTAAGAAAAACTAACTTAGGGAGAAAAAAGTTATACCCTTCAGAAAAGCTTTAGATAAGGATACAGTTCTTCAGAGTATGTTTGAATACCAAACTTTGCATTTTTCCCTTTAGGGAAGTTTCAATCACTGTCTTTCTCTTTTTTTTCCCATGTTTGAGTGGAGGAAGCCAGCCTCTGAAGAGTTGCTCCTGGAGGACAGGGGTCCATGGGAACAGATGCTGGCTGCTGGCCTTCACTGTCTCTGGATGATGACTGAAGAATGTATTTTCCTCTTAAGCCTTTCTACCCTTAGACAAGATTCCTTCCATATTTCTGCACCTCTTTTCACCCTCTATTTGACCTATAAAGCAAGGCTTCAAATTACAAAAGAAGAAATGAATACAGTGGGGACAGGTCAGTATTGCCTTGCCCAGACCCATGGTCTGTGCAGGGAGAGGCTTAAATACACCCTCCAGAACACACGGCATCTTGCAAGCCTAAGCATGCTGTTCAGGTTAGCATGCCAATAAGGATGCTTGGCAAACTCCAACCTGTCTCTGGGAAGAGAGATCATCATAAGAGGTCTTCATAATTTATTTGCTTTTTTCCTTACTTCCAGACCAATTCCTCAGACTCCTACGAGACTGATGCTGAGATGCCTGTGGACAGACTTCTACGGTGCCTGGCTGGATGTCGTCCTCGTGGGCTCATAGGAATTCTACCTTTTTTGTCTGAGCAGGCATGGGCTTTGAGCATGGTCAGTCCTCTTTACAAAGCTCGCTGCAAGTTGACTTTATTGACATGTCCCATGCACAAACTACCTCCAGCCTATCAAGAAGATGTTGAATCTGAACACAGCTTTACTCTGTATCTGTACTTTTCCAAGGTACTCCTTGCAGCTGAAGAAACTCATGTTCTTTATCGAGTCAGTTCTGTAGCAGTGTGTGGAATGAATGGATGCTAAACTACTTCCAAATTTTAGTAATTATACCTTCAAATTATTCATCCAAATAATTTACAACAGCAGTTTGTCAATTCTTCTATTTGTACTCTTATTCCCTCGAAGACCCTAGAGCCTTTCTTTTACTCTCTCTGCTTCTGTTTCCTTACTGGGTTTTGCATGTTGCTGTCATTGTTACATTGGCTCAAAGGTAATTTTTCCTGGCAACATATCCTTTTATTTGGGGACTTCCACTTGTGTTCTCTTAAGAAAAGATTTTCCAATCAGACTGGCAATTTTGAACTCTTTCAAGTTTTTTTTTTTTCCCTTGTACCAAGCAAAGGCAACTCTGTTGTGACTAATCTTCCCAATTAGGGCTCTGACAAAACAGTAATACACATATTATATGTATATATGAGTTTGCATATATATATGAAATACACACACGTATGTAGATTATATACATACATATGTATTGTTGCTTCCAGTCTATCACTTCTCTGTTGTGCTGACAGCAGTGTAAATGCCCTGGATCTTGTTTCAGTCAACAAATAGGAAAGAACAGCTGTTTACATTTCCTAAAACAGACTTGATCATTTTTCTTTTACTTTTTCAAGCAAATCTGGGGACAGGTTGATTGTAGCAGTAATCTCCAGCTGGTTGTATGAGGTATGGGTAGAACTGGAGGAGTGACGGACTGCTTTGAGTGGGATGAGTGGACCCATGGAGCTAATATAGATGCAGCCAGATGTGGAAAAATGTCTATCATCAAATTGTACCTGAAATATTGAGCAGAGAAGAGATGCGAGATGGCACTTCAAACATACAAGACAAAACTGATTCTAGCTTCATGGGCAGGGAGTCAGAGCTAATGCTTTCAAGTCATACAAGGGATTATAATTTGAACATTTTAACAAGAGTTTAGTTTTTCCCTGGAGTCTGAGCCACCAATCTCCCATTGAAAATCCTAACCAAGACTGAATGGATATTTTTAGCCAGACTGATCATTCAGACATTGCAAAGTCAAATGGAAGAAATCCTAATAACATTGGTGTGGAGTGGGAGAGGGGAACATGTTTTTTAGAAGTCACTATTTAGAACTCTGACAAAACAAGTCATTTCCTTCTTACATACTTGAAACAACATAATTCCAGTAACTGATTCATGCTCCTCTTTGTACTCAATCATGGCTGGCTTTTATACATACAAATAATAGAAATGTATTAATGGGCACAGCTTCTAAATTCCTGTAGATCTTGTCCTCCTAACTTTCTGAGTCTCTTCAGTAATAGTCAAATGCTACTGTAAGCAGAGATGTTAAGTGCTTGTGATTCCTTGTGTATGAGCCTTTACACGTATGGACACAATCAGGAACTGAGAATAACAGAAGGCATAACTCAGGTATCTTTACTTTCAGTGTCTCTTTTACTGTAAATATTTTCTTCCACAGGCAGACTTTCAAAAACAGTCAGGTAAAATGCATTCACAACACTAAGTGAAAAGCAAGTCCTGAAGAGAGAAGTGAGCCTGTATGAGATATAAGGAATTAAAGTAATTCAGGTCTGGTGGATTTTTGGTGGATTTGAAGGCAGAAACTATGACTCTACTACAAATCTCCCTCATTTCACAGAAGAAGAGCACATCAGACTCACATTGCCTGGGATTTATTCCTATCTGGACTGCTGGCTTTCCATTTTGTACATTTTCATCTCTGTGCACTGGTTTCTCAGCTTGCAAAAGGGTAAATATATGCGTTTTCCCTTGTCAAGCTACTCAGGAAAATATCCTTTAAGAAAGAGACATTATTACTGAATTCCATTCATGTGAGTGCAATTACAGGACTGACATTAAACATTTTTTGTTGGTATTTAAATAACCATAAAAAACCTGAACTGATTGCTCTTGCCCTTATCTGCAAACAGATTCTGACTCTGCTTGCAAGGATAGCATTGCCTGTGTGGCACTGGACCCAATTTCAGTAAGGCCATATACAGCCCACAAAATGACAGACTATCAGGCATCTGTATGCTGGCTGGCCTTCTCATGATATGTTATTAGAGGTGGGTGCTTAAGGGAGGGGTGCAGTGTGCAAAAAACATTAAACCAACATTTCTGATATTTTGCTGTACATTCACCACAGAGCCAACACATTTCATATCAGTTCATACAATTTTTATGTATGCCTTATAGCATTTAATCACATATTTTGATTACAGTAAAGTTATGATTATCAACTTTCAAAACCAATGAGTTCCTTGTTCTTATTGCTTGCAAATAAAACCTTACAAATATGAATGCTGAAGGATCAGAAGCTGAGAACGATGAACATATCTCACTGCTTAAACAGTTCAGAGGAAAGCTGGGAACTGTTCCACCAACATCCACCCCTAATTTTGTGGGCCAACATAATAAAATAGAATTCATTACTTTTGAAGCAGCCCTCATGTGATTCCATGACTCCCTTTCGTGTCGGCCTGGCACAGCTCTTCCTTACCAGCTATAGTAAACCTGAATTTGTTCTCTAATTAAACCAGTAGCTTCAGGGAGGACATGTGAGCAGGCAAGTGAGGTGAAAAGATCACTGAGATAGCTAGCAAGAGGCCTTTTAATGAAGATTGTGTATTCAGATGAAATGTATCCAATAAAAGAAAATTAATTTCATACAAAAGTAAACTTTTTGCATTAGAGGATTAGGAATAATGTGTTTTTGAAAAAATTACACTTATAAAAATAACCATTTTCAGATATTCCCTGGAACAGGGACTCCAAATTTGGACTTAACAGTAAAGCACATTGTAATGTCCAGAACACAGTTGCCCACAGTCACTCTGTCCTAAGCAAAACTTCTTAGTGTTGCAATCAAGTGGAACAGTTTCAGCAGCAGAAGAGAAAGGCATTCTGTTAGCGCAGACAGGCCTTGGTTCAAAAATGTCCCTGTTATTGATTGTAAAGCAAAGAAAGATGAAACCAGATCTCCTTATCTGGGGCTATATAAGGGAGTAAGGAAGTAAACATACATTCTGTGAGTAGTTTCAGTGTTCTTGCAGCCTGTATCCTTGGCTTTCACTGGGTGTGTTTAGGGGTATTTTTTTTCCAGAGGGGAGATTATTTTGCCTCTGATTTCCCAAGATACCTTAAAACAAACAAACAAATCAAACCAAAAGAAAAGAAAACAACAACAACAACAACAACAACAGAAACAGAAGCAAGCAAACAAAAACCACAAGATTTTGTGAATCATATCTGTCTTGCAGTTATTATTGTTTTGTCATTTAGGGTTGATGGTATTTTACTTTCTATCAAATGTAATCAATTTCTACACTTAAGAAAGAATACAGGTCAAACAGGCATAGTTAAGTATGTGCACAAGCTCTAAATGTTGGTCATTTGTGCCGTGAAACTTAGAACCATTCCTTGAGAACAACTATGCACAGACAGGAGCTAGCATGGGATAGAAACAAACAGCAATAAGTAGATTGGAAGTGGTCAGCCTGTTTTTGGATTCATCAGAGTGGCTAGTCTACCATTCTTGGTTTCAGTGCCAGAGAGTGAGCCACAGCTGCTTTTTAGCTTAACAGTAGAGATGTGGACACAAAGGTTTTGTGTGCAAGGAGGAAGATCTTTAAATTTCTGTCCATCTAGGTGCTCCAAAACATGTGAAGCCAGGCTGTACCAAATCAGGCTGTGTTTTGGTCAAAAAAGACACTACACTGCATCTGTATTATTCCATCTCATTCTTTAAGAATAAGCCAGTCAAGAAGTTGGGGCCAGAAGATGAAAAGAAGCGTAAGAAAACTAGAAGCACAGCTGTGGATTTCAACACATCTCAGGAAGGGCTGGGCTCAGGGAAAAGTTTTCTGCTTCTGTCCTAGGAATTTGTTTTGTTTTATACAGTTCTTGATCGCTTTCAACAACTAAGTGCTGCATGGTACAAGCATGATCCAGGAATTATAATAACCAATAGGGGCAAACAAGTATTGCTCTGGAGGAAGAAATCCCAAACCTCTCCCAGTTTTGAGGAAGCTTCTTTTCCAGCATAAAAACAGTCACATTCCCCTGGCATATGAGAACCTGTAAGTCTGCACTGTTCTTATGCAAAACGCCACTTCATTAGCTTGAAATATGAAATAACTTTTCAGTAGTCATGTTGTATATCTTCAGGCTGAAAAGGATATATCTCCTTGGAACTACAAAATTAAGCTGGAAGTCTCAAGAGAAAAATGCTGTTTTGTAAAGTTATTAATCTTTCCTGTTCCCACTCTGTCCAAAAATACCACAATTTCAGTTTTGGTCACGGCATTTCAGCACTTCTTTCCCGGCCAAAATTTGAAAGTACTCAAATGCAAGGGAAGGATAACAATCAGGGATGATCTCAAACTTCAAAATCAGATAATAGAATATGTCAGTATTATGTTAGCTTTGAATACACAGGGTAAAAGTTCATAAAAGTAATCAAATCTGGCGATTTTCTTGGGCATTTGTTTAATACTGCCAACTCTGAAAGTATGGTTCAGGTTTTGCAAAAAGTCTGAAGGAGTTCCGTTCTATTTCAAAAGAAATGTATATCCTCTCTTGCCCTCTACCCCTCTTCAGATATTCATACTGACCCTGTACCTCTCATCTCCTTTTTCCAACATGTCAGTATTTGCTATTGGCAAATTAAACTTGATCCAATAGAAACACACATTCCTTGCAGTTTTAGGATGATTTTTTTTTCCTTTTGACAAAAAGAAATACAGAAAAGTCTAATCATCTGTAAAAAAAATAATCTTTTTGTCTTGCATGGGAAATCTGGAATTAAATCTGGAAAATAAAAAGGAAGCATTATGATAGTTAATTTTTACGTTTATGGTAGAAAATGTTGGGTTGGATGATTCATTTTCTCTTTAGTTGCCGGACTTAGTGTGTAGTGATTTAAAACCTTGCAACTTTAAACTGTCTAATTCAGGTTTCTTCTCAGTCCTGCAGTTAGCTGTTTTTAAATGTGGGATTAGGGGCCTATCAGCTTTCAGGAATGCATTTCACAATACCATGCTGACAAATTTGTTCTAGCTCTCTAGCCCTCTGGGTAAATACAAAAGGTCTTTTTGTAAAGTCTGTTCATATATATATGTATGTATGTATGTATATTTGTTCATATATCATATATGCATATATATATGCAATATATATATTATATGCATATATTTGCTTTAGTTTACAAGAAATCTTTCTGCTGGATGAGCACACATTGTCTATTTTGGAATCTGATGGACTCCAGACTTGCTGGGAGACTTTCTGACCAGGTTAGGGTAGTAGGTTAGCTCTGGGACAGAGGCTGCTGGAGCACCAGAGCACTCTTAAGAGTTTCCCTCTTACCACTTAGATTTGTTAACCAAGCAGTTAGCTACACTGAGCTTAAACTCCCATTGGTACATTTCAACCCTGATCACTGCTGGAGATCAAAACACAGTCACAGAATTGTGTTTTACAAAGCTTTAAGGCAGCAGCACGAATATAAACAACAAAATGGAAATCCCAAAATGTTAAAATGAACAGAGTACTAAAGGGCGCCCGAAGCAACAACTGCAACTAATGTTTCCACAAGGCAGAGCGTGGAGGTATGAATCCAGGTCCCAGAAGCTGCTTGCTCAAGTTAACATCATCACTGTGGACATACTCATTACACACTGAACTTAGTTACCAGGACACGTGTTCATGTGCCTCACGTGTGCAAGTGAAGGGAATTCCATAGCTACGTTAATTTACTTTTTCCTATTTTTCTAGCAGTTAATTATTGAATGTAAGAAGTAGCAGTATAGCAATATTTTTAATCTAATACTCTGTATATCAAATGTCTTTTGATAGACATGTATTAAAGTCACATTTTTTCCCCAGCAACAAACATTTAATGCAACCTCTCATCTGCTAATACAGTCAGGCATCTTTGGGGAATAGCCAAATTCAGAATATCAGAAAGTAAAACCATATTTAAGTGAATGGTGCAAAAGTGGCATGTGTTCATTCATTTTCATTCAAAATATTCAGAACAGCTCAAATGTGCCAAAGCTTAGACCACATGATTCTTCAGTTTTTTCTATAACTTTGTGGTGAATATTAGCTCCTAGATGGGGTGAAAATGTTTTGACAAATCACAGGAGTTCTGAGAGCTTACCAAAAACATTTTGTTGTTGATGTTTAGTTTTCAGACTGCAGAACTGTCATAGCTTTACTGATTAAATTCAATTCCTCTTTAAATGAAAAGAAGCTTTTGTGCTGTTTTCTTTTGTTCTTATTTCTTTATATTTTTATTCATATGAAAAAGCATGGGAAAAAGTAGAACCTGGAAAACTAGGATTTTCTAAATAGTTTTTGGCCAGACTAGATAGAAAACAGTTGAGTAGCAACAAATAATTTTGCTTAAGTTTGTCCTTTGGCAATTTCAAGAGCTACTCATTACTGTAAGAAATGAGGACTTTGTATAGAAAGTATCTAGAATTATAGATCAGAAACTCCTCCAGTGGGTAACTCCCCATTAGTGAAAGATTTCCCATGAAATCTCTTTGACTTTTCTAGGGCTTTTGAGCTGATGGCTTTCAGTTTTTAAACAGATGAACTGTTAAGTATCTAGCTTTGGCTGACTTAAAGTATGCATTTGGCGCGCTGTTATTGTCTCTTCTATGGGCGTATTACTGGAGGCATCTCCCAATATAAACACAACAGCTATGAGATGCTGTTCAAACTTCATAGGCAATACTGTCATCTTGTCAGTCAACTCAACATTGTATTTTCCTTTCATCTCCTTTGCGTCTGTCTTTGAAAATAAATCCTCATACCTATTTCATGATTTCCAGGAATGGATTATCTCTTTTGTGAAAACACATCATTGATCTTTTGGATTAATCAGACAATGATATCTCCTGTTCCCAGACATATACACAGTCAACTGGAGCAGCCTCTGGGAGATCTAAAAGAACAAACTTTTCACATATTCATTTTAAAGCTCTCTGAAAATGAGAGAAATATCTTTTGGGTGTACCAAGTCTTGTCTGAAAGCTGATGAGATGGAAACTATAAAAACTGACACTTGATACAATTCTAAATTATCAAAATGGAAAAGTCTCAATGAAAAACAGAAGTCCCATGCAAGATGTAAGGTTTCATATAGCCTCTCTCAGAAAGAAAGCGTTGAAGTAGTATTCAAAAGAGAAAACATGGTATATGAATGTGGTTCTGTTTCAATCTGACAGGTTCAAAAAATCCTCTGTGCATTCCAGTTCATGTTCTGAATTATGAAAATATAAGGTGCATATATAATTAGGATAGATACTGAATAATTTCAGAAATTGAAAAATGCTTATGTGTGCAAAAGGATACAAAAATCTGCAAACTTGTTTTTATTTCTGAAGAATGTTCTTCGCTATGTGACTTCTTGTGGTTCATTGAAACAAATAGGCAGAACTGTGTTTTCAGCTGAGATGTTGTTATCCATCCAATTCTGGAAGAATCAACAGGTTGAGCACAAGCACTGTCGCTATTTATCTCTATACTCGTTTGTTTGCTTGTTTGTTTGTTTCACAAATAGGCCTGGAGTTAATTTCTGAGCAGCCTTATAAATCAACTTCATATTGATTCATCATACTGTGGGATTGTGCAAGAAGCGTACTAGTGACATTTCAGGTTCATGATGTCCAGATTTTGCATTGAGTCAACTTGTACCTTATCTAGTTTTCTCCCTTCTTTACAGACACATTTGAGATGCACAGAAAAAAAAAAAAAAAATCATTGTTTATGTTAAAGTAAATATCAGAAAATGGTTAAGAATCAGTAACAGAGCTCATTGAAAGAATGAAGAGGCAGTGTGGAGAAAAAATGTTTAAAAAGTTACTTCCAGTATGGAGAGAGGCGTTTCTTTCATACATTATGTATAAAAGACAAAAATGTAGGGAATGTAGAATCAGAGAATCATAGAACAGCCTGGGTTGAAAAGGACTTCAAAGATCATTTAGTTTCAACACCCATGACATGGGCAGGGTCACCAACCACTAGACCCAGTCATGCCTCATTTCTTTTTATTCAGTAACAGAGTAAAGAATGCATGGAATTTGTTTTATATCTGCAATTTTGAAGTTTTTGACCATCATAAGAGGATCTTAGGGATAACTGGTGTTGAATTTAAGCAATGGTCCACAGTAAGTGGCAGGATATATCCAGTCTCACTCTCCTCAGGATCTTGGTGTGCTGAATATTTTCATGACTTACTGACCTCTAGGAGAGAAGAAAGAACATTCCTTTTATATTTACAGCTTATTTACAGCTGAGGGGAAGGTAGGGAGACACATCAGAATGATGTCAACAAATTGAAGAAAAGTTCTGAAAAAAAATAAATAAATTGGGTTAAACAAAAAAAAAATCTGGTAGTGTAAAAAGTGTAAGAAAAAACAACCTACACAGATAAAGGATGGGGAAAAAAAAAGGAAAAACAAACAAACAAAAAATCATAAAAAACAACAACAATAACAACAAAAAACAGCAGTGGGGTAGCCAATTTTTAGAAGCTCATCTGGAGGTTTGGGTGAATCATACATTGAACACAAGTCAGCTATGTTCTGACGTTGTGGAAAAGGCTAACTTCACAGTGGGATGTGTAAACAAGACAAGGCATATGAAATAATCCTTCTGTTCCACTTAACACTGATAAAGCCTCAAATAGAGTTCAGTCTTGAAGAGTGCACTTAAAGAACGACGTGAAGATACTGGAGCTAATCCAAAGAGTAGTGACGAAAATGGTTGGAGGTCTAGAAAACTTGACCTATGATGACACAGTGAAATAACCGGATTTGTCCTTCCTAAAGAAAAGACTGGTATGGACATAAAAACAGTGTTCATACGCATAAAAAGGTTTTGCAAGCATGAAAAGAATAAACTGTTCCCAGTGGTGATGGTGAATTGAACAATAAGCAGTGGGCTTATTCTGAAGCAAGAAATATGAAATACTGGAAAAGGTTAGATGAGAAACAGCTTTATAAGGACAAGAACTGTAGAACATTGGAACAGATTGGCAAAGGAGAATGTTGAGTTTTCAGAGTTGGATATCTGTAAAAACAGATTAGACAAACAGATGTCATGAAAGACAAATATACTTTGGGGTCAGGAAATGGACGAGATAACCTCTTAAATAACATTAGGATGTTTTTCTATTACTTTACTACTCTATTATTTTTATCACTTACTTTCCTATGATATCTGCAAAGTATGAATAAAGTCTCTGTTTTTCCCCCATGTACAGACAGTGAAAAAATGTTGAAATTCACAATATAGTTTTTTATTCAAGTTTTATCTGATAGAATGTTTCCTGAACACATCTATCCTTTTCATACTTCAATTAACAATTCTACTACTGACAAATAGAAAAGGTTAAATACTGCAAGGACTCTAATTGTTCATTACGATTTTTAGTTTTCCTAATAAAATTTAAGTCTTAATTTCTGTTTTACATACATTTCTACCAACTTACATAATTTTCCATTTTCTTTAATGTATGTTTCAAATTGCTACTTTAACTTTTTACTATCAGTCAGGCTGTTTTCTAATCCATATGACTTCTGGATTATGGGATTTCTTGACAAACAAGTGAAAATATTCTCAAAAAATCAGTTAACGTTCATAACTTTCTACTCACAATTATTTGTAGAAACATACTCAAAATTTTGATTTTTTTTAATGAATTTGAATTTGATAGTATTTGAGCCCCATATAACTCCATTTTTTATTCTATTCTCCGTGTGTCTACCTGGTACTCATTGCTTGGACTGCATACTGTTTTCATATGCTATGAGAATAATAATAGCATCATAGAATGGTTTGGATTAGAAGCGACTTTAAAACCCAACCATCCCCACCCTCCTGTCATGGACAGGGCTGCCACCCACCAGCTGAGGCTGCCCATGGCCCCATCCAGCCTGGCCTTGAATCCCTGCAGGGTTCGGGCATCCACACTTCTCTGGGCAGCCTGTGCCAGTGCCTCACCATCCTCTGAGTGAAAAATTTCCTCCTAATATATAATGTAAATTTCCACTCTTTTAGTTTACAGTTCTTGTCCTTTCACTATCTGTCTATGTAAAAACTCAGTCCCCCTTCTGTTTATATACTCCCTTTAAGTACTTGAACCAAAGACATTCCTCCCCTTTCTATTGTAACCCTTTTTACTACGTGGTACATAGAACTTTGGTATCACTGGAAAAGATTATCTCTTTGGGCAACATCAACCACAAATTCTTGAAGGAAACAAGATTCACTGGAAAATAGAGAACCAGAACCTAAGAACATGCTGTGAAGACATCACTAATCAATATGTGGCATTAGTAACACCAAAACGACCCTCAGTTTACAGTATATTTTGCTGAAGACAAGAAGCAAACAGAAATGAAGGGGCAAATTGTAGAGAAAGCTACCTGAAGGCACTGACATTGATGCTTGAAGAAATAGTCTGTAGATTTCAACTCATGTGCGTAATATAATGTGTGGACTAGGTATTAAAACGAAAGTGGAAAGCCTATGACAGTACTGTGAATAACTCAATACAAATCAAGTGCAGGAATGAGGACATTTGCAGACTTTCCCCTCTGGATGCCGGAGTTTGCCTCAGTACAGTCTGTACCTACAGGCACTGTCAGTTCTTGAATACTTACCGTGATGTAGAGTCTTGAAGATCTTTTAAGGCCAGCCATCAAAGCAATCACAGTGCTACAGTTATTACCAGGGTAGACATACAATATAAGAAGAACAAAGCTTTGGTATTTTTAATTCTGGTATTCCAGGGCTCAGAAGCCTGCCCCTAGGTGCACTGAGCTGTTAATTAGTTCTTTTTATGCCCTTTGGACAGCTTCTGCAGGTATGCAATACTTGGGCTAATCCTCAAAACTAAATGCAAGGGGTATGACTCAGTCTGAGATGGGGTGCTCAATAGTCAGAAAGGCTGTGGGAGTCTGTGTACCTGGGGGTAACTCACCTCCCTGGCAAAAACACTGTACAAGTAAAACAAAAGCTGTCCAAATCATGACCCTGATGTTTTTCATTGCAGAGGCTTTTCAGCTGGAGCCATTTTCTCTACCCAGGCAATCAGCATCTTGTCTTTACCTCTTCTGCCGCTCTCCAGGCTTCCTCTAATGGGATCCACATGTGAACAGATAGAGGCATGGGTTGAGTGTCCTTGCTGTACATGGAAAAATATTCCCAGGCAGAGAGTACAAACAACAAAAGCATCACAAATTCAGAGCATGGAAGAGGTAAAAGGTGAGATGTGTTTCTGTCTCATTATCTTAACCCTTTCAAGTAAATAACCATCTTACCTTCTCTTTCTAGGGTTTTTTTTTTTATTATTTTTTTTCTTCTTTTCTTCTTTCTCTTTTTTACTTTTTGTAGCATTATGACATCTTTGCTTCATGTAAGCTGAGTTTCCAGAATGTTAGTAGATATTCTTGCCATGGTAATCCTCTTGCCCCTGTCCTGTATAATCCAGCTCTTGAAAAATCAATAACGCAACACACACAAGGAACCCTTATGCAGATATTCACACTTACAGATTTCAAGTCAGAAAAAACGGAGCTGCTGTACAGAAGAAAATGAAGTGTTACATTTTTGGCCATAGCACAGAATACATAATTGCTTCATTGAGTTTTGCAGAAATAAGGAATTCATTTTTTGTAAAAATTCACAAAAAAAAAAAAAAAAATCTACTCTCTTTCTAGGCCACCTGACACAAATTTTTCTTTGCCATAGTCTTTTGTGGCAGAAGAACAAAGGTTGTTAAATACTTAATTATCCAGAAGGTACACATGGCTGATGGATTTACTTGAATCAACGCAGTTGTAATTATTTCACCACAGTGTGGCTGACTAAGATGGATACTTGGACTTCACTCAATGGTTTTCAACATTCCACCAGAAATAAACAGAGCACAGACTATTCTCAATATGTTTATGCATCACTAACTTATATTAGTTTTGGAAACTGTGAAATTTATGCCAATTGTTTATAAAACAGTACAGTTTTGATTTTTTTTTCTTGTCCCACAGCCCAGAATCAATATGTGTACAATTTTCATCCTCCCTACATTATGTACTATTCCTAAGAGCTGAGTCCAAGAAGTAAATAGACCTAATTTTTTCCTCCACCAAAATTGTGAGTTATTCTGCCCTTTATACATGGATTTTGCAGAAAAAAGATAAGACACAAATACAAGTCTTAGTTTCTTTGGTCAAATATAGAGTCAAAAGTTTGGCAAAGAGCAAGGCAGGTAAAGACACTGCCACAAAATTTGAATTCATATGCGAATGTGACTTTCTACAAGGCCAATAGGTGGGCACATGTAAACTCCAGCCCCAGTGAAGCATAAGTGCCTGACTATAGGATGGCTCATAGTAACAGTGCCGTACTTATGATAATAAATGTCTCCCAGTCAGAATCAGGTAGAACCAGCTCACAGGTCAGCAAAAGACAGAGCTATTACATGCCAGAATTTCTAAATCCTTGTCTGCATTTAGTTCTCTACTAGAAGTACCCACTAGAAACAATGATGATGATATTGGAAAAGTTACAAAAACATTGATCTTCATCCCTCCTCCCTCCATGTCTTCCAACATTTGGTCTGAAAAGGATGATGATACATGATCATTTTGCAGATACCAAAGTCTTCACTGAGGCTACCAGCAGGACAGCTGTTAACAGCGCTGTTTGAAGGCACCATGTTTAATGTGGATGTGACCATAGAACTACAGTAAGTTGTGAAATGCAGGCTAGAGTTAATTAACAGTATTTACATTTTTCAGCCTTATGTTATTTTTTTTATTATTTTTTTTTGTAAACAAGAAGAACATATAAACTAAAAATCAATGAAATTGAGGGAGTTTTTTTTTTTAATACTTTTTGTGTATTAGTTTTAGTAAGGAAAAACAGTAGTTTCCTGAAAAATGTCAATAAATTCCTGATATTGGAAGTCCAACCACCTCTGTTTTGAAGACTATTTTTTTAATTAATTCATTTTATGTAATCTGAATGAGGCCTAACATAACTTTCACACCTCCTGGGCACTCCAAACAAGGCTATTGTTCAGTGTCACATGAATAAATAACTTCCATATAGTGGTTTTCTATTTACTTGCCATGTTCCAAAGGACATGTTGTTTATGTATATCGGGTTAGTTCGGAATCTGCTCTAAGTTACAGTATCATGTGCTCCATATGTTTGTATGATTTTTTTTGTTTGGGATTTTTTTATCATCAGGATTAATTCAAGAAGGAGTTGGTGTGAGAGAGACAGGAAAATGCCATCTCAATTGGTTCATATCCTACCCCCCAGTCATCAGTGGTCTACTCAACTAGTCTAAACAGGCTTGAAAGCACAAGGGAAAAGAGCTATCTGATTTTGCCAGTAACATGCTTTCTTTGACATGCAGAATACAGGCCATGGGGTGGAGAAGCCAAACTGCATAAGAGGGAATGGCAAGGAAAGGACTGAAACAAAAAGAGGGAAGGTAGATGTGTACAGTCTTTGTTTTTTATTACAATTAATAATGATATAAATTTAATATTACAATTATTAGTTACTATTTCTTCACTTATTTCCCTTATTACAGTTGTACTTAAGAACTTGTTACTTATGAAGTATCTCTTCTAGCACAAGTAATGTGATTCAAATAGTCAAAGTTAATAAGTATGGTTGTAACCAACTGGTGTTCTTAAATACCTGGCCTGAGAAATTATCACTCAAGCATTAGTATAGTGCTCTCTGACTTGGGTTTCAGGATATTTCAGGAAACTGCTTTCTCTGAAGTTTTCTTATAAGCCTGAGAACATATGTTAGTACAAATTTTTTAATCTTCCTTGGAAACCTGTGGGTTTTTGTTTGTCTGTTTTTGTCTTGTACAAGCTTAAGTCCCTTCTCAGAACTGAAGACAGGGATAAGTAAATTAAATAAGAACAGCTGATACCACTTAATACAGTTAGTTATTCACTGTAAGTCATTACAATGAGATACCACAGCCTCAGACATAGGGATTTGTAGTCAGAAAAAATATGTGGAGGCAATAAAAATATTCTTGGGACAAATCAAGAACTGTGGAAAGTATGGACGCTAATGCAACACTGGTGCTGCAAAATCAACATGTGTGAATGACAAATATGACCAAATATAAATAATTAGATTATTAGCTTGACTTGATGTCTGTATGCCGGAAAAAAGTGCAGGTATTTAACAGGCTTCATTTAGAATGCACTTCTCATGTAGTAAGCCAGTGTTCCCACTGCTTCAAAACCTCTTATAATTTCTGATTTATAATGTGTCCATCTTTCACTTCATGCCCTGACTGGTAATTTTTTGTTTCTCAATCCATTTGCAGTCCCCCTCTATTTCTCAGAACTAGTTAGAGAACCTATTCAGAAGTGTGCATGTCATGGAGAACAGGTGGGAGTACCCATATCAGTAGAAAACAGAAGTAGATGTCAAAATGAGCTTTTACTGGTGTGCTTTCTTCCCCTAATTTTCTGTTTATTGAATACACAGAAGCAAATGAAGAGAATATTATAACTGTAATGTTGTCATGTTTGATTATTTTTTCACTGCAACTTATTTGATGGAAAATAGTCATTTTCAGCAGAAATGATTTTATATTGGAATATTTTAAATGTTAACAAAATTAAAATACCACTGGTTTCCTCCAGCAAATCAAGTATTTATTTCAGAAATACATAAACCTGTAAATGTGGAGGAGACCAAATAAATTATGCCTCCAGTTGCAGACTTACCACAACTTTGCTGACTTAACTGGGCCTTTGGTACTTACATTGTGTGTTGATAGTCCATTAGCTACCACTCAGACTAGACAAAGAGAACAGGCTTAAGTGAAGAAATGTGTTCGATAAATGAACTGAGACAGTATTTGAAAATTTCTCCACTTTTGTAGTGTTCAGAATGGGCTGTAGCTCCCCTGCCTTAGAAAGAGTGATATTACAAACCCTAAAAGCTGTGCACATTTGCAAAACTTAGAAATACCTGGAGAAATACTTTTTTTTTTTTTAAGATGTTCTTGCAACAGTAATCCAATTACTCTGTGCTGAATTTACATTCCTGACACACAGAAGTTTTTATAGCTGAGCAGCCAACAGCATCAAGGGGTTCCTTTTAGTAAAGAGCACATTGCAGAACTGAACCTTCATCATTGCTATTCACTTACTTTGTCTAAAATGTCATTTCCATCATTTTCATTGTTTTAGCCATTTTGTGGTTCATGAAAATCCTGGTAGCACTTCATTTGGGAGCTAATCATAGAGGAACAACTATTCACAGTGAGACATTTAAGTGAAGCTAAAGCCATTGAAACATTTTTCGGGGGGGTAGGGGAGAGCAGGGGGGAATCTTCCTAACAGAGAATGTTTGCTAATTAGTGAATCCTGGCAAAGGTAAACAGGCTGATGTAGAAGATATTTATTTGTTATTCTCCCACACTTCCAAAATCTCTTCATTTTGTCACTTGTTACTAAAAGATCCAGCCACAGACTTGACTGGTATTAATTTCCAGGTTATTCAAAACAAATGGAAAACAGAGAATTAAGGAGCAGCCATTAACACCCACACGACGCCTGAGACAGCTTGGGATTGTTACAGTGACTGAGTATACAAACATAATAACTGCTACAGAACTAACTGGAAGACCGTCTAATCTGACCTTCTGTCTTCAACTGAGCTGGTGCCAGCCATGTCAAAGACAAAAAAAATCCCTAACACAGAAAATTGTGCAATGCTCTGTTATAGAAGAAAAATTTCCCTGACTCCAGCTGTTGCTCAATTATGTCCTGAAGCTTGAGGACTAACAGTTCTGGTGATTTTTGTCCCCATCTGAGGAATTACATACGCCATTCTTACTGAGATTGATGGCTAATTCTTCTCTGTGCCCTCCTCTGCGTTTTCCCTCGTACCAATGTGTGACATTCAATGGCAGAAGCATTTTAGAAATTCATCCCAATCATACTCAGCCACAGGCTGAAAAAGCACATTCTCTCCCTGTGTGAAACTGAATTTATCTGCAGGGAGATATTAACTAAGTATCAGTTATGCTATTTGTTGGCTGATGTCCCTACCCACATTTCACCCAGATGAAGACATTCTACTCTCAGTCACCCTTGTCACAATCCATTATGGACAATGTGTTTGAACGGATCAGAAAGAAAGGAGACATTGGCCCTGGGTAGCTGTGAGGTGCTGTCTAGAAGGTGCAGTAGACAGAAACATTAACTACTCGCACGCACAGCCAACCAGGTGAGAGGTTCTGTGGAGTGCTGCACAGCCTGTACCTGCGCTAACAAGTCCTGCCTGTTCAGGATAGACTGTTGTCACAGAAAGAAGCCTTCTTTGGTATTTTACATTTTGTTTTCTCTTCACTGCTAGATATTAAGAAAATATGTTTCAGTTAATGTGTTGGTCTGATGATCATATGAAAAAGGCATATTCTCTGAAAGGAGTTGCAAAAAAATAATTTAAAATGCCAATATGTCTTTCAGTCACTAAGGAACCTTTCAGCAAAGTTTTTACTAGCTATAAAGGAGCCCATGAATCCTGACTGGTATAGTATTATTTTATTTTAAAACAGAGGCAAAATAAATGGGCAAACTTTGCCCAAGTATTAAAATATCTAGAAGAATCAGCAGAGTAGCTACAAGAACTGGTCATGGTATAAAGAAAAGCTGATACATTTTTATGGACAGACTAAAGTAATTAAATATTTATAAAACAACATTTCACTCCCCAAGACATATCTGGTGCCAAATATTTTCCTACACTTGCTGCATCAGCAGGTTTCTGGCAGGTGCCTTAAGGAAACATTTCTGCACATTCTTTATTCCTGTTAGGAGACACTGTTCCTCAGACTGCCATTTGGGTTGTGTTTGGCAGCCACAGTGATTTACCAGAAAATGAAACACATTTCTGATTGCGTAGAGTACACTCAGATCTATACACACGATGATTTGATCAAGAGAAAAATGGTAGGAAAGCAAGGCCAGATGTTTGGAACCCTTTTTTGGAAGACCCAGACTTCTGGCCTTAACCAAACAAACAAACAAAAATCCCATAGCATAAACCTCATGTCAAAGGCAGAAAATATGCAGGGGAAAATGTGCATGCACAGAAAATCACATAAATACTGAAAACATCATCATACACCTCTATTAGAAAATGTGAAAAGAACAAGTAATCTGAGAGCTAGTGTGCAAAAAATTTCCTGTGCAAATGTTTGCAAATCTTCAGAAGAAGTGTGAAATTAAAAAGTTTGTTAATCTTTCCCCATCAAACATAGCTCTCACTTCTTCACCCAAAAACAGATGTTAAGTTTGGTCATAGCTATTGAGTAGAGAGGGATTTTGCATTTTGAAGTGGAAGACCAGTATTAGCTCTATCTGGAAGAAAAAACATTTAAATGGCTTTATTACTATTAAGTCATTCACATAATTGGTAAGTGATTTTCTGACAATATGTCGGCATACTTTCCCCTGCAGCAAAACCCAGGTATTTGTTTTCTGTTTCATCTTTCGTGCAATGCACATTACTTTTGAGCAGTGCTTTTTACCTAGGCCTAGAAAGACTGGTGTAGTACAAAGATGCCAATTTGCAAGCCATCCTAGTTTGATATGGATTAAGCTAGTTTAGAAATGATTTTAAAATCTTCTGTCACAAGTTCAGGAAAAAGGTCTCTGTTCTCTCCTTTGCCAAATAAATAAATAAATAAAAAGTAGAATATTTGAGTAGAGCTCTGCTCATATTTCCTGTAATGATGCTCAAATCTTTAACTGTTTAGTGTTCTTTAATTAATTAATTAATTAATTTGCTAAAACCTTTTTTTGAATTGCACATTTTCAGCAGCCCTCCTGAGCTTAAAAAATCTTACAAAATTTAACCATGCTAAGAGCTCCTACCACAGATTCTGGTGGTAAGGTAAGAAAAACCATAATCATTGTTCTTGCTTCTCCTTTTCTCTTATCAAACTGCTTTTGGTGATACTCTGAGAAGAGCTAATAAGACTTATATTGTTGCTTCATTTACGTTCTTTAAGTAAACTTTGTGAGATTGTGCTCTGAAAATGGATGTGCATTTTACTTATAGGCTGTGTCTGTTCTTATTAAAAAGGTTATCTTCAGTCAGAATAGTTTCAGAGAGCATCAATATTGATTGTCTGCCTAAGACGGAAACATACGTAAGGATTAGAAAATGTTTAGTAGAAAGTGAAGTAACTAGGTGAAATTTAAGAGCTAGATCAACAGATGGTGATGGCGTGGAAAAGATTATTTGTTAACAATAGTTAAAAAATAGCATAATGCCTGCACCTAGATTGTAAACTTCATTTTTACAAATATATTTTAAGTCTCACAACAGAGAAAGACTGCATATAATGCATCTTTATCAGTATAATTTGATATGAACACTTCTAATTTTGTTGAATTTTAGAGCAGGTCCCCCATTTTGGGGCACACTAATCCATTTTGGTGCACACTGCTCCCCTCTGAGGCACATCCCTCTAGCAACCAGATACGACCTGGTTTAACTCCAGGTACAGGTAGCCCATAAGTAAGATTACATTTGAAAGACAAAAAGGAGGATACTCTGTTAAATATGGAATAAAGCTGATTATGTTTTTACAAATCAGGATTTTTTTTAATAGCAAAATTAAAAAAACATTGCACTTGGTTAGATTACTTAAAACATCACATAACAGTACAGTTTCTACAATACATATATTATCTTTATTAAAGATGGCGCTCTTCTCTATTAAAATGCATAGATGAATGTAGAGAATGATAATGTAGTAGTTTATTAAACCACTCTATTTAGATTTATTTGCTTATGACATTTGCTAATAACTGTTAAGTGCCATATGAGATGGGGCAGCAACTTGATGGAGTTAACTACTATCAGCTTTCACTGCTGTGAGGGATAATTGCAGAGTCCTTGACACACCTGAGTGCTAATTGGACAGACACTTACATTTTTAAGTTCTTTCCTCTGTAAATCATTAATGTTGGTCATGAGCGCGTGGTAAACCACATTTCTGGTACGTGCAGAAAATGGGGATGTTCATGAAATTTCTTTTTTGCTTGCTATCAAAGTGTACAGCAGTAACACTGTTTGGGGGACAAACTTTGACAATATGCTTAGACATGTTTTTCATGTTCTGAAAAAGGGTATATTGAGGGAATCATTAATTCCATCAAATAACTGTTCGATGTCTCCTCTAGTTTGTTTAAGGGTTAAACCTGGAGGAATGTGTTTAGTCTACTTTACTCTCTGCTTGAGAGAAATCATTCCAGAGATGGCTAAATAAAAGATTATATCCATAAATGTGTAACTGTTAATGAAATTTATGCTGATTATTATTGTCAGTGGCCAGCCACACTTTTGTTTGGAAGTTTCATTTGCCTGCTGAAGTCTCTCTTTACTCCATACATTACCAGTACAATGTGGAAAAGAGGAGGAGGGAAAAAAAAAAAAAACTCAGACATATTTCTGTCCCAGATACTCACGAGAAAGGATGCATGAGAAAGAACATTCTACCTACCAGAAAAAACATGATTCTACAAATCAAGGTTCCAGATACAGATATTCCTTTCAAAGCCTGTGTATGGAAAAGAAGAAGCCACTAATCAACAAGCTATTGCTATAGTTTACATGCAGGGCAAAGAGACCAACTATATGTATATGAATATGCACAAAACATGCAGAAGTTGTTCTGCAAAGCCACACAGTTAAAAATGTAAATGTGTGTGGGTAAGCCAGTGTTGAACTTGTTTACACATGAATAAATCTTAATTAGAGAAATGGAAAAAAGTCTGAATCTAAATTTAAAAGAGTCTGTCCACAAGAGCAATGGGTGACTAAACGTAATTAAGGCTATCAATTAACTAAACAGATGTGACAGATTAACCATGTGGTTCTATCTTTGATGGACTTTTTTTCTTTTTTTTCTTTTGGATACAGTTGCAGTTTAAAGTCATTTAATATTGTCTGAGATATATCTGCTGCTATTTTGAGTTGGTGTACTTCACGTTGCAATTACATTTAGCACTGGCTGACATTTAGTTTGCATAAACAATCAAAAGTGTTTACAATGTAGAGTACTTGTTCAAGCAAGACACACTACAGTGAAATGCATTCAAAATGTAAGGCAAGAAATGCAGATAATAAAATGCATTTTTCTACTTCCTTTCACTCTGATTTGTGTTATGGAGAGACTAGATAAAAGGAAAAAAGGAATCACATTTTCATTTATAAATAAATAAATACATCCAGAGGACACCTGTTCACTTCAGGCAACTCCCACAGGAACCCTTGGACTACAGGAGCAATCATAAGGAAAAATACTTTGATTTTTGTTTGCTTTTTTTGTTTTATCCATTCCAAATTTTGAACACTCATTTATTTCTCACATATTGAGAATATGGAATTCAGAGTCATGCCACAAATTAGGCCAGCTAGTCCTGCTAGAAGAAAAAAGCCTGAAAGTACTAGGTCATCTTGTCTATCCTCTGCTTGCGTGGGATTGTTTCCCACAGAATTCATGGATATGCCACCCATAAAGTCAGCAACTAAGTCTGAATCACACAAACAAGCGGGGAGGGAAGTTGTGTAAACTCTACTATAAGAAGACAACGTTTTCTCCTATGTTTTAAGGACCTGGCTTGAATCTAATGATTCCTAGCAGCTGTAAAGCCTGAAAATTTGAGATTTTTTCAAAGCAGCTCTCTTTTGTCTCCTTTTGTGCTTCAAGAAAAAAACAGATGAGAGAAAATTTCAATATGTTTAGTGTAACATTATCATACTCACAGCTATAAAAGCGCCCAGCCTTTAAAGCTTCTAGTTTCAGCTGGCTTTACTGTTTTGCTGTGATGGGAAACTTCTGTATGAAATAGCTCATGCTGTTTGAACACCAAGCTATAGATTCTAAGTATGATATTGAGAGACAAACCCCAATAAAGTCAGAACACCAGCATCAAAGAAGCGACTACTTAAAGCCACCTTTTGTCTTTCAACTTACACATGGCAGTTCAAATGAAGCCCACTAGTTTTGGCAGTATTCAAGTTATTCAATACATATATGCTAATTTCAGAGTCACTATCATAAACTGAATCATATTTTCTGCCTTTTATCTCTCTCAAATTAACAATTCCTTAAATATTTAAAAACACACTTCATAGTACTTTTAGGACTGAAGTGTTATCGGGGTAGGATACATCTTCTGAAAAACTGACTGAAATTAACAAGTGTGTTCACAAGCTATTAAGTCATTCCAAAAGCTATTTAACTGAATCACTTATATGCATACACAGCCAAGAAATACATTTTCATATAAAAATTTGGATTAAAAGGAAGATAGAAGGATTGAATTTTGTAGTATCAATGTTAATGTATGATTAGGAATAACCCTATTGCTACTGATCTTACATAAACAATTCTAAACTACCAGATTTGCCGAAAGAGGCAGAGAATCTAAAGCAGATCTATATACTACAAAATGCTGATACAAATATTGAGTTAATACTTTAAAATCAGTTCAGGTAATTCCTTGCTAACTGCATTAGGATTTCACTAACTGCACTTGGATTTCAGTATAGTCATCTACCTGTATGATTTTCAAGTAACTACTATTTTAAACAGAGTAATATTAACAAAACCTGTATAGATCTTTAAATCCTAGTGGTACTGATGTTCCATTGTAAACTGGATTATAGTAAGCTTTTCTGGAGAAGGGTTAGAGAGGCTTTGGGCCAACAAGGAAGAAGAACCTTTCAAATTTTTATGGGAAGAATGAGGTGGCAACTTCACTTGAGTCATGTTACATAAAACAATCTACTTTCGACAGAACATCTGTCCTGTTGCAGCTCATACTGGGGAATAAAAGTAGTTTTTCTGTCTTCAGATTTTCTTCTTGTTTAGCGTAAAGGTTCTTGGCAGGGTGGTTTTCCAGTTCTAGAAGAATACACCATAATAGTAGCAGTGAGAAAAGTAATTTTTCTTCCCTTTCACATCTCACTTAAGAGGTAAGCTAGTTTTGAGTGATGGACCATATATTCTTGTGTCCAGTTCTATTCATGCCTGTGAAACTGTTTACTTGTTCTTTAAAAAATAATGGCCCCTGATGTAAAAACAAAGTTGATCTTTCTCTGTGCCAAATTCGTGGTCAGCTGTCACTTCCTCATGAAATCCATGAGAATTCAGCCCACCATAAGTCTCAGAGCAAGAAGAAGTGGAAAGTTTTCTACAAATAACTGTGTGTGCCATGTGGTTTGAGCTCTTCATGTAACACATCACAAATTCTGGTAAGGAATGATGTCCAAATAAATGATAATATTCCTGATGCTGCTGTGTTCCACACACAGTTCACCCACTTTCAGGAGATTATATAGCACATTTCTAGAACTGTCCACTCCCAGGATTTAGACCAAGTATTTAAGACTGTTTTCTTTCCTCGCTAAGAATGTAAATTAAAATTGCCATAGAGTCTTTTTACATATTATGAACTTTAAGCTAAAGCCAAATGGCCTTAAGTTGCCAAGAAACAATTTCGCCTGTTTTCTGACCAGAGACGTTCATGTCTGACTTCTACCCAAAGGCTGGAATTAAGTATACATTACTGTGTAATGTTTAGGAATCAAAGACTTATAATAACACAGTGGGCAAAATCAGCCATAGACAATGGCATTTTCAGAGTGTCCTGTCTCACAGAAAACAGTGCTGAGAAAAGGGAATCCATCACTCACTGTCATGTTAGAGAGAGGTGCGAAAAAACATTATTTTGATTTCCAGAAGAATAGATCAGAGGAATAAACTATTATCTGGAATATCAAAAGACTTTGAGAATAAGAGAGCTGAAGTATAATATCTACTGACTTTAGTGCAGTTGGGCCAACTTCCTTCAACTTAATGTAGTTAAATCCTGGTACATGTTTAAAACTACTTTTGCTGACAAAATTAGATGAGAAACCTTCTGATTCTTACACTGAAAGTGCTGGCACAGTGCCTTTTACAGTAAAAATACATCTGCATACACATTAGGTTTTTATCTAAAGTGTACTGTTTATAGTTCATAATTTGATTTAAGTTAGTAGAAATACTAGAAAAACAACATTGTATTCAGTTGAAACAGCAGTGGAAGATTTTTTAAATTATTATTAGTTGTTTCTTTTCCACAACCTAGTGTGTGTTAGAAAGCTTCTTCCATGTTTAAGAACTTTGCGGTCCTCAGTACACCAATTCAACCAAGCAAAAAAAAAAAACACAAAAATTCCTTCTGAACAGCAGTATAGTGTGATCTGCTTCTAATTATTTCATCGTGTATTCGTCTTTCCTTTTAACATCTCTTCTTTACATATTTGTATTTGTGCATGAAAGCCATTTTCTAGTTGCTCTGTTTTTGAGTCTTATATTTCACAACATCTGAGCAGATGTGTAACTGAAAACTGAAAATATGCTGAAAATCTCTGTGTAGTGGAGGCTGCTTGCTGTCAGCCAGCTAAGGGTATTCATCCCTTGCAGAGATACTAAGAAACCACTCAGTGAAACAATATGGAGCATGCCAAGTTGATGTTAGATGCAGATACCAAAGGTGGGCCTCCGTTCACCTACAAGATGCATCTAGCTTCAATTAGTCACTGAGGCTTCCTGTGGAAATGGACACAGAGGCACTCTGGGAGGACCATGCATTTTAGATGCCCAACTGATGGTGAAATCAACTGGTCATTAGAGAAGGATAATTCTCTCCTGTGATGGAAATAGGAGCTGGGATGGACTAGTGTAGGCTAGACACCTAAATTTTTAACTGTCATATTAACGAGAGATAGATCTGCTTCATCTGTTCACAATTACTTGTGATTTTTGCCCTTGTTTCCTTACTCAGACAGTGAGTATTTCTGGATGAGGCCCCACTGATTGTGCTGTAGCTTAGAGACAAGTGAAACTGCTACCTCAAACAAATATAGTAAAAGAGATAATAAAAACAAAAGCACACATTCCAAAGTAGATTAGCAACTACTTCCAGAGCATGGAAAATTAAAGAAGGTAGGAGAAGCTAAGCCAGAGGAAGAAAACAACTCATACACTGAAATGACTGGAACTGAATTTTTTCCCAGTAAAGAATGAAGCTGCATGGGACAGATTCATGCTGCTCTAGTGACAGATGCCAAGTGCAAGTCTGGACTCCTAAGCAAGCAGCTGACCCAGATAAACAACTACCAAACAGAAGGCTTGCTTGCATGCATTTGTATGTCTGGCACCTGTGACTTTGGACAAATGCTGCAACAAATAGTTTCTTCCCCAGATGGTGGAGGAATGGCTGCAATTTGGGATGACTACTCCCCTGTGCAGCCCCAGCCTTGTCCCTTGCACTGAAATTGAGCACTGCCGGAATCTCCACGTGTCCCCTTCCTTCTGCAGAAAGCTGTGGGCATGGCCAAAACTGTGGTTTGGGGGATATTTCATTTCTTGGAAGGAGCTGGGAACTTGAAGGCATTCACTGTGCTTCTGGGACACTGCAAACAGCAGAATGAACTTGGCTGAAAATGGGGCCACTTGGGAAAAATCGTCTCATTCCTGAGTCTTTTTTGGAAATCTCAGTACACCTGCACCACAGTGGACTTTCTAAATATTAAGTAAAGACGTGTTACTTCATATATACATATGAAATTTATATAAATACATATTTTAGAAGTGTTTCTTCTGAAAGCACTTGCTTTTTGAATGTATAGATGACTAGACCTCAAAAATGATTTAAGTGTTTTTCTTAAAATCAGGCCAAAAGTTTTCAAGATATCTGTTTTTGGTGAGAGTACACTGATCATTTTGTAAAGTATTTTTATATATCTTAATACTTACACTTTTTTTTTTAAAGAAAATATTTATTTTGTGGTTTCTGAATCAAACAACATTAAGGATGTAAATAATGAAAGACTGGACATTTATTTTCTTTTTTTTTTTTTTTTAAACAGGGAAATTATTTGTGGATCTAGACTTAGATGTAAAATGAATTGAATGGGGTCAAGTGTAGGTGGATGCCTTCAGACATGAAAAAATAAAGATCCATTTGTTTGAGAAAGCTTTTATAGAACTTGACTGACAATTAATTATAGGCCTGAATTTACATTAATGAAAGTTACTATAAATTAGAAGTATTTCAGCTGAATTTAGGTCAAATACGATAGTTAAACTGTGAGGAGTGTAAGAATAATGAAACCTTTTTCATATGAGTTTGTAGATTTCATATGAAGTGCACAGCCTTGTGAAAATTTAATCTTTCTTTAGCAACTGGTTTTTCAGAGGATTTTTGGTGGACAGAGGAAACAGAAGAGATTATTTGTCATTTTCTGAAGTTCTGAGTTGCCTTTGTAATCCTCAATTTGTCCTGAATTTGTCAAAAAGATTTTCCTAGTTTTGCCAGCCCTTGAAATGAACTCTGGCTGAATTTATGAACTATAGAGTGATTGTCAAGTTAATTGTCTCTTCAGGTTTCACAGAAATTTTACTGTTTTGTTTCAAACCATACAAAATTCATGATAATGATTCAGTATTACATTGGGTTTTTGGGTTTGCATGAACCCAGAAAATCAGAGCTGAACTCAGTGAGTGTGTGAACCCACACTAAATCACACACTTCATACACACATGAAAAACCACCAGAAAATATATGGAGCCCTGGGGATTCAAAACTGCTGAAGTTCTCATAACTTCAGTATACAAAAAAGAATAATGTTACAGCACCAAAAAAGTTCATGTTGAGAAAATGATACTATTTTTAAAAGCAGTGAATTGTCATGTTGCTTTGGGAAAACATGCCGTGATTTCATTATGATACCCTGTACATATTCCATTCAATCATTTAAACTCAATAATAAAAAAAAAAAGAACAAAAACACTGTCATTTTTCCTAATCTATATGGAATCTAAATAATTTGACAAACTACACATAACCAAAGGCATGAAGAAATATTGTATTTGGGTACATTAAAAAGCTGGATTACACAGAAAATCCAGAAATTTAGCTTTTAAATCTCTTTGAAATCTGTAAAAAACTCCTGAATTCCTACATGAAATAATAAAATAACCTCCTGTTTTAAGAGAATGTAGATGAAAACTTAAGTTTTACAAATAGCTTAGTCTCTTAGAAAAGGTGATCGTTTAGAAGATACTTTTTAATGTGTTTTGTGCTTTGCATTTTATGTATTGTGCCTTCAGCTTAATGAAAATGGTCAGGCTGTAGTAACAGTTTGATAGTCCCTTTTACTTCAGAAACAGGGCAAAATATTTCAGCTTAATAAGTTCCACTTGGATATTAATAACATTTCAGTTTATAGCTCTTTTGTTTGTTTGTTTGTTTGTTTTTCAACTTTCATACTGCTGAGAATGGAATCAGTCAGAGAAATTCACGAGTAAAGGAACTTAGTGAAAGGGAATGTTCATCATATCTGTAAAGGACTCAGAAAAGCATACAAGAAAAAATGAGCATCATCATTCTTAAGTACTTTCACTGATGTAGAAATAAGTACCATGTCGATGAACAGCAAATACTCCAGCAGCAGTTTCTATGCACGTGAAGTGACTGACATCCCACTACTTTTTCTGTTCTCAGCAAGGTAGCATTTTGATGGCTACAATTTGCAGTGTATGAAACCAAATAGATCAAGCTGCTGGCAAGGTCTTTGCAAATACTTTCATTTGTAACTGCTGCTTGAATTATTATGTTCATTCAGATCCCACAGTATGTCCTCAGCCCTGGCTGAATTCAATGCAAATTTTGCCTACATCATTTCAAATACTATAAGATTTGGCTCTTTTCATTTTCCTAAGATATTTGATATTTAATATTTGGGAATAAACTCTCAAACTGTAAAGATTTACTGAAAATTTTCATGTTACTTCAAAGTCATTGTATTTAATTTAAGAGAATCTCTGCAGAACTGAGCCATATGTAGAAACTTTGGTGGCTAATATTCTCCAGATTTTCAGAAAAGAAAAAGCCCTCAGAACTGATTAGCAACATTTTGTTTTAGTTTGAAAATACACTAATTAATCATTAGCCATCTTTCAGGTAATACTTCCAAACAGCTAAAGCGTACCCGTATTTCTTTACAGCATGTAAAAGAGCATAAATGCCCAATATGAAAGATGATGGAATTCAGATCACCCAATATTCACTGCACTTGGTCAAACCCATTTCCCAGCAATGGCAAGGAGAAGGGGAGAGGTGGGCACCTGCCAAAAATGGTCTAGTATTTCGTGTGTTCACATGGTTGGGTTGTGGCAAAACTCTTCTCTGCCACAAGGAGAGCCTAGTTAGGCTCTAGCTTTTGCTAGATATTTAAAATTCAAATAATACTGTCCAGTGGAAGTGACTGAGGCCTTTCGTCTGTGCTGGGACATCTATTTTAATCTAGCCCACTGCTGATTTTTTTGTTCTTCTTGCAGGGGCTCCTCAGTATCTCCACTGTTTCCTAAGCATTTCAGCCAAAGAAGCCTTCACAACTGTATCTCTTTGCTAGTAGCTGCCATCCATACTGCACTGCTGGTTTAATCTCATTCACAGACACTGCACACATTTTATGACTTCAAACTTGCTTAGAGCTGGCCACATTGTCACTCACACATCTTTTAAACAAAATTTGTTCTTCATCTGGATGATCTTTGTACATATTCAAGCAAAAACATAGGAATGAAATATGATGTTCATTTAATGGCTATTTATTTTAACACTGTATTTATGTTATATGGTATATATGACTGTGACATGCAAGAGAAAGAATATTTGCCTGTATGATATTACGTATTCTTAAAAGTCTATTACAAGTTACTGAAGTCCATAAAATATACATTTCAGTAATACTTTCAAAGAGAAATCCACATGAAATGTAGCATGTATTTTTTTTCTTTTATCTCAAAGAACAAAAACAACAAAAAGCCACAAAAAACAGTAACTAAGGGGCAAAAAGTTAACTTTTTTTAATCAGCCTAATAACATTTACTCTAACATGACCACCGTTCTCATTTGGCTTGAGGCTTTGGTTTCAAAATTTTAATACTTGATTAATTTCAGCTATCAGTACCTGTAAATAATGAGACACATCTGTAGAGGTGGTGTTCCACTTTGCGAGAGACGCTTCTCTTTGCCAGTACACAAACCAACCAAAAATAAAAAGTCTTGAGATGCCTGCAGTGCTTATATTTAGTGTGATTTTTAGTTTGAAAATGACTGCTTCTGTTTCAGGTATGGTAAAAGTAACAGTAACCCCATAATTTCTACCTTTATCTCCCATGTCCCTCCTTTAGCTCTCATGACTAGACCACTGACTCTACTTATAAGAGCAGTACCTTGCTCCTGTTCCACAGTTCTGGGATTAGCCAGGGTCAATGACTTCGACGATTGCTCCGCAGGTGTGGTCATACATCATTACAATGCCAGATCTACAATTTCATAGAATATCCATTTTATGTACATATATTATACATGTAATGAAAATCAGTTAATTTTTTCCATTTTATTTAATGAACGCAAAATGAATCTTTGAAGTCAAGCACTGGTGTTTTATCATTCTACAGTCTGACTTTTAATGTCAACTTAATAATTACAGTTACATCATAATGGGGTTTACTGTGTCTCTCTTGCATTTTCAAATGTAATTGATCTCCACATTAGCACAGTAGGCATAACTCTGTAAATGATATAATTTCTCTGCAATCTTTCTATTTTGAACTGTATAAAATGGATTTAATTTTTTTGGTAATTTTCTCAACCTTTCTCATGTGTGTTTTTTTTTCTTCTAGTTAAAAAGATCATTCTCCATAAAAAGCATTCCTTATAGAAACCAATTTCCATTACTGCATGGTGGAAATATCACCAGAAGCCTTCTTACAAATTGTTAGAATTTCAGAGTGTGGGGTTTTTATATTTCTTTGTTTCATATTTTACAGAACAAGAGGGCCATTTCCAAACATACAGAATACTGTCATAATTCTTAAGATAGCTAATATTTATATCATATGATATGAAATATTTCAATAATTTTTCTGGTAAATCAATTAGATCTGTGGAAAGATGTTCATCAAAATATAGACTAGTTCAATAATGCTGATGAAACCTAAAGAGACCAATAAAATCATAATAAGCCATGATAAGTCCCTTTTGGGCACATTGTGGAATAAAAATTACATTCAGGACATTTGAGTAAAAGAAAGCTTTTGATTTTGTCCCAAACTCCATTAAAAATTTTTATAAGGGCATTATTTATATTGCATAAGTGTATCATGCTAACACACACAGACAAGTTTAAGGCTACCCTAGGTAAAGGTGTAGATATTTGATAATTACGGTGAATTAAGCTAAGAGGGATGAATTGTCACTACATTCCAGATGGCTTTTTCTTTTATATACTAATAATTCTTTCATTTGAGTAACTAATAACATTAGTCAGTACATTAAGTTTTTTTCCTCAGAAAAATATATTTTGATGAAATGCTTTCATGAATTACAATAAACATCACTGAAAATCTCAAAAAACGATTTTCTACATAAGAAAACTTATTTCTGATTTTCTTTTATTTTGCTCTTAATGTAGAAACTCAAGAATTTTTTGAGCCCGTATTATTTCAATGATATTTAAGATCTGTTCACAGTAGTGATTTTGTAAGATGCTGACATACAATAACAAGACATAGTTGGTGAAAACTTTCAGTTTTACAGAATTGCAGCTTCATGCTGATTGAAGCAGCTTTTCTTTTTCTATCACACAACATTCACTGTTTGAATTATGTTTAAGCCATTTACATTTTAACACAGGTGATGTATGAATGGAAATGAGCTTCAAAAGAGCAAAACCTCCCACAGTGTGGGAAAGAATCCATCTTTCATCAACTGCCCAGCCAAATGTTAGTCAGACATATCGTGCTAACTCAAAATTAATTCACTATTTGTGGTAGATATTATAAAATCACTAATAATGATTCTATAGTTGGAGCTGAATCCTGAATCACAGATTTGAAATTCATATAAATCTACAAATAAAACTTGGGGACAGAAAAAAACACATATTATATAAACCACTTAGGAAAATACAGAAATACTGACTGCTTAAACTAATATATGTGTTTTATTGGATCAAAATGGTCCTCTGACTGAGGAAAGGAGAAGAAACCTGGAGGTGTTCTGTTGTCTCTCCAGTCTTGCAGCAGAGGAAAGCCCTGCAGATCGTTCAATTATGGATAACGCTGGATTGTCACAAAACATTTCTGCACATGTTGGAACCCAAAAACCCTGTGCAAACACCAAAGCACAGCAGAATAGAGTGGGAGCTGTTAGAGCCACCCAGATGGAAATAAACATGTAAAGCATAGGACTGAACTTAGGGCTACCCTTAGCCCATACAGGAAGACATGTCTGGGAGTGGTTCCTTCTAATTCCGGTAAGAAAATCACTGTTACTGATACTGACTACTAGTACTAGTGCCCCTGTCCTCATTTGTAGCAAAAACCATACCATTCCTGAGCTAGAAAAAAATGAAATACATTTTTAGTTTGTAATATCATATAAGAAGTGGATGAGGAATATGAAAAAATGTAGGGCTGAGATAACTACAGAGTGATTTATCTTTCTGAAGCGAACTGTGAGCATTTTCTTTATACAGAAATGAGGCATACAGAATATAGATGGAGTTTGAAATATACCTATTATTTTCTGCATATATAAATGGAATGTAGAAATGAGCACAAACATATTTTTCTGCCCTAATCCTAATAAGATCTTTCAAGAGGATTTGCAGTCCTCTAGTATTCAGTTGTTTGTTCAGAAAATTTCAATCACCAGGTTTTTACCTTCAAGCTATAAATAATTACAGGAGGATGGAGACAGGTGTTTATAAGAATTTAGATTTGAAATTCTTCAAACTAGAAAGTGCCTGTGATGAGAATGCAACTTTTGTTTGCTTTATGGCTTTATCCTGAAAGAGATCAGAAAGATGTTGAGGATTGTAAAGTATGTATTTATAAGGTTATTCCATTTGATTTAGCATTTGACAGGGTGTATAGAAGTTTAAAATCCCTCTACATACTTTGAACTTCTGAGTGAAAGACAAAAAGTCTTTTCGAGATGTAGTTTCTCAGTTTACATTAAAGAGTTCAACAAATTCAGTAATGCGGAATAATACTTTGTTGGTTATTTTTTTAATCACAATATGTCCAGTAACTAGTTCCAACCTGAATGAAGGAAAAGAAATAAATTAAGATACAATTTTATGATGATCAGGAAATAGATCATATGAAGAACCTCATGACTGATTTCTTCTGAGTCCAGTCTAATGAAAGGAAATATTTAGTCTGCTACCAAAAGCTGATGCATCAAGTTCTTATCACACAAGTAATTTCGATATATTGTTGTAATTAGATTAAGTTCTAGAATGCATTAGCACCTCCATAACAAAGATCTCTGATTTGAATGCCTAAGAAATTAAAGGTTCAAGCCCTGATCAGAATTTCATGAAGTCATTTTTCCTGTTTCTCTGAGAATATTTTCAGAACAAATATTCTGAATTAGTAGCTAAGTTCTCTGTCTAGAAAAAGAAACTGTTTATAGCCAACTTCTACTTTTCTAAACACATCTAATAGTTTTTCTCAAAATCTGTATTTTGTCCAGATCACAGTGCGCGTTTAATGGAGTTTCACTTAGTACTTAAAAAGAATGTTCAAGTGCCATTGGCATTGGTAATCAAACATATTGCTTGTGGTTGTTGTAAATTTATCTCAAAGTTTCTAAAATTTTGATGGCTCAAGAAGCACCAATCCAGAAACCACTGATAGTTTTGTTTCATGAAGTGAATTCAACCACCTTAGGATCTGCAAGTAGACATCAACATTCATTCTCCAAGGAAACAGCACACCTTGCCTTCTCAGTTCTGCCACTTTAGACACTAACTGCTGAGCCATAGCCCCTTTTGTGCTCTGGAAATAGAGGCAAGACTTTTGGATCAAACTGTAGTACAGCAGCTTGAGTTTTCCTTGACATGCAGGGTCATGGGACAGAAAAGAGATTGTCATACCATGCATCTGACAGATACAATTGTGTCGTTTAACAAAGAAAGCAGGAGGCTCAGACAAGTCTTGTTAGAAACCATACATATGCAGCTGCATGCTGAAGGCTCTTCGTACCAAGCACACAGTCATTACGTTACTCAACACACAAGGGTGTGCAGAAATGCAACTCTAATTATATGAACCAGGCAGTGCGGTCCTAGACCTTTTTCCATGAAAGTTTGAAAGCTTAGTTTAAATGAACAGGGAAAACAGGTATTAAATCACAGAGTCCAAAGACTGACTGTGTCAGCTGATGAATTCATCTACTCTTCTTTACTTATCCTTGTGCCTTGAACACCAACCAAATTGAAGTGTATTTTCATATCAGTCTCTCCTAATCTAGCCAAAAGATAATGTGTTTATATAGATGTATGAAAAATTGAAAGTTGTGCTGGCTTTTTTTCTTAGTCGTATCAGAGACCACTCATATGAGAAGCTTGCAAGGTAGATGACAGCAGAAATCTGTGGCAAGGATTTCTGAGCAGCCACATCTGGAGCTGAGGGAAGTAACCAACTCAAGGTAGAGCATCTGGATCTGGAGTAGTCCACAGCTTCACATGATGAGACTACTGACTCCACAGTGCCATGCACAATCAAACAAGATGCAACGCTCTGCGTGAGACATTTGAAGCATGAGCACTTGGTTTGTAACAGAAAGCATAAATCTGCAAAACATCAGTGAAGACAGAGAATGAATGGGCAAAAATGGAAGAAGGGAATGCTGTGAGGGCTGCTATATTGTGAAGACAGCACTGATCACAGTCTGCCTCACTTTCTGAGTAGGAGAGAGCACCCTGAAACTGACAAGAGGTCAAAAAGACACTGCCGTGAAGTGTACTTGATTATCAATAAATTGAGAAAATGCCTTTCCTTTATAACCCCTCTGCTTCTTCCAACATTCTAAAACCTTCAGCGGAACTGAATTAGCTGCAGTTTGGTCTGACAGGATTTTCTTGTTCTGCTAGGAATACATACATCTCTCCCAGACAAGCACAGAGCTCCTCCATGTCTCTGATCTCATCTGTTTGAGATTAGAGACAAATCAGATAGATCCTCTTCTCTCTTACCCTTTATTATCAGACCTACTGCAGACTTACAGGCTAAATGCCTCGGTTCTAGACCAGTCTTGAAGAGTAAGTGTCAGCCCATCACACTCATTGGTTCATTCTTTCAGATCACTAGGGCTTTCATGCGGTACTTACATGTGATAAGTACATACATAAAAAGCTGTTCATTTTCCTGAAAATTAACCATTAGGAAAATCCTTGATTTTTCCCATCAGCCATCAATCAGATATCAAGGTCCCATGTTGATCATATATACTTGTTCTACTGTGTACATTTACAGTCTTGACAATCTCACTTTCTTCTGCTTTTTTTGTGTAGTAGTAGTCAATTCCTACAGTGAGTTCGGAAGAAAAACAAAAATAAATAGGAAGCGGGGTCATAAGAAGTGTTTTGACGGTAGTTTAGAAGGCAGACATCCAAAATTCTTTAGGCAAAGATGTGAACTCTGGAAGTCTAAATGTGACAAAGGTTTAGCAATAACACCATCCAGCCTACAGTTTTCATGTTACGTTTTGTTTATCATCTGCAAGATGGAAAACAGATGGTAATAATAGGTTGCAAAATAATGGATGTTCTGTGGCTTAGTGGTCCTGACCAATTCTATATGGCATCTGTCCCACTGTCTGACCAATCCTGTTCAGCCATGACCTACTCTGGTGGAAACAAACTCTCAGCTGGGCTCCATGTGTTGTGGTATCATCATATACTTCCAATTTATTTGCATGCCTTCTTGAAGATAGATTTTGAAGAGTGAAAAGAAAATAAGTAAGTATGTTGGATGTAAATCTGAAAACTGGGTGTAGATTTAGGCAGTATGGAATACTTCACCCAAGTTAGGAACCAAAAATGTAAAGGTTATTGAGTTTTTCCTTCATTCTTTCTTTCTCTCCTTCCTCTCTCAAATTCACTGACAAACTTTCTTCTTGTATTGTACCTGGCCCAGATTGAATCCATATTTGTGTTAGGAGTGTAAATGACTACACTTATGCATATGTTGCCTACATAAATATACAGAAGTTACTTGCCTTAATTTTACTCTCTGGCTTTAAATAATCAACTTAACTGACAGTGTTTTACCTCACCTTTCTAGAAGGGGAAGGAATAGAACAATTTTTTCACTTCTTGGCTGGTTCTAGGAACCTGATAACTTATTTTATAAGGTAGAGCCTTTCATAAGTACTGACAACAATTTTATAGCCTGTCTCCTGCAAAAGACTGTATGCTTATACAAGTTACTTAAAACTGAAGCTTCTTATCCTTTCATTTCAATTTAAGAGAGTTATGCCAAGAAGTACCAAGGAGTAAAGTTTTTTAATAGCTACCCATGCTTAAGTCTGTCTATTTTATGAATCTTATTTCTAGAAGGTAGATTTGGAAGCAAGTAAGTTGTTTTTCCTTGATTATAAAAGAACTTGTTTAATCAATAACAATTCATAGTATTAAAAGTGTCTAGTTTTTCCTTTCCTTCTTATGTGCTGAACATGGTGTGAAAAACTATGTGACCAAGCAAATACACAATACAATGTGTAATATCACAATTGAGAGTAACGGAATGTTTATGACACACAGATACCAATTCTCTCTCTCTTTTTTTTTTTTTTAATTTCATTTTTATTTGAAAGTAAGGTCTCCAAGACAACTTTAAAACAAAACATAAAATTAAAACAGAACCCCAATTTTTATTTTATTGTTGGGAGTCAGGAAGCCATGTATGTCAGACAATCTGGGCCAGAGTTAATAAAATGCCTGAGTAGTTCAGAAGGTGATGTGCAGAGGATAAAGCAATATTTTAACATTCAGAATGGATTATCTACCAAAAACTTAGAATCCCAGAGGGTTTCCATATATCACCACAGGAATTTTGCCTGTGGTAAAGTAGAGCTGTTAATCATTAAATCTGTTTCTCTTAGAGATTATTTTTCTCTTAATAATACTTTCCTGTTTATTTCTTGAAATTGATAGTGCTTCTTTCAACCAACCTGCATTCTACAGGAATGCCATCATTTTTTCCAGAGCCAAAGAAGTTTATTTTTATTTCCATCCAGTAGGGACTGGAGTTGCAGAAAATGAGAGAAAAGCAACAGCTGAAATAAAAAGTTAGTTTCAAATCATCAGTGATCTTCGTGTCCTGAAGATCTTGCCGTTGAAGCTGGGCTACTTTTTAAACATTTGTTACCCTCCAATAGTGAGGTACTCTCTTGGCTGAATCCTACAATAGGGTAAATTTGGAGTTCTGTTATATGAACAGAGAAGATTTTGGTATTGCAGCATCCAAACCACTCTCTATGGCCTCTCCAAGGCACCTTCAACACTTGCATGTGGGACCTTTTACCAAGTAAAAAGCCAGCAGTAAAAAAAGAGGCAAGTCAGCTCCTGAAGCAATATGGCATTATGTTTCTTTTATTTGGATTTACAAGTACAATAAAGTAACTTTCAGATTCAAAAAGCCTAGGGCTTAACATCTTACAAATTCAGGCCAGTCACTCCCCAGGGAGGGTTGCCACTCCTCAGATACCTTCCCAACTAAATGACCTCTCTCCTCATTCTGATATTTCCAATTCCCTTTTACCCTTCTCCCACAAGTGAGTCAGGAGGAATTAGTGTCTCCGGGCAGGGCAATGCTTTTGGTACAGGCACCTCATTTCTCACCTGTTCTTTTTTAACCAAGTGCTGGAGATTAACTCTTCCCACTGCCCTGAAACCACACACTTGAATGGGCATAAGGAACAGTCATGGCAAAGGAAGCATTAGAATGCATAAGAATTGTTAACTGGAATCCAACTGAGCTAAGGCCAACTCCAAAAGATGTTGCTTGTCAACTCTGGATTGACATTCAAAAATAAACTGAGATACTCTGTGGTGCATGAGACAAAGTGTATGGCAACTTCAGACAACATGCTTACTGGAAAGCTATCAATGACCAGCTGAGCTCTGTTGAAACATACCACTGAAGAACCTGGGCCCCTGAGAAAAACATGGCTTGGGTGCATAGAGCATGCAGGTTGAAGTCAGGGGAATCAAATTATTTTTATCTTGAGATTAAAAATGACTGAAATATTGAAAGTTGATCCTGAATGGATCACCTTTTTTTGTCAGGTTCTGAGAGTTCTGTTTGTTCTCTCGCCTTTATGACTTTAATTGTTAAGTGTAAAAGACTGCATTTAAGTATATTTGTTTCCAGAGGCTTTTTTCTCTTCCTCATTCCATTCTAATCCTTGGGGTCGGTATTGGGGTCCATACTGTTTAATATCTTTATTGATGACCTGGATGAGGGGATTGAGTGTACCCTCAGTAAGTTTGCGGATGACACCAAGTTGGGAGGATGTGTCGATCTGCCTGAGGGTGGGGAGGCCCTTCAGCGGGATGGACAGGGGGGCTGAGGTCAATGGGATGAGGTTCAATAAGGCCAAGTGCCGGGTCCTGCACTTTGGCCACAATAACCCCATGCAATGCTACAGGCTTGGGGCAGAATGGCTTGAGGAGTGCATAGAGGAAAAGGACCTGGGGGTGTTGGTTGATGCTCAGCTCAACATGAGCCGGCAGTGTGCCCAGGTGGCCAAGAAGGCCAATGGCATCCTGGCCTGTATTAGGAATAGTGTGGCCAGCAGGAGCAGGGAGGTGATCATCCCCCTGTACTCAGCTCTGGTGTGGCCGCACCTCGAGTACTGTGTTCAGTTTTGGGCCCCTCACTACAAGAAAGACATCGAGGCCCTGGAGCGTGTTCAGAGAAGGGCAACAAAACTGGTGAGGGGTCTGGAGCACAAGTCTTACGAGGAGCAGCTGAGGGAGCTGGGATTGTTTAGTCTGGAGAAAAGGAGGCTCAGAGGAGACCTCATCGCACTCTACCACTTCCTGAAGGGAGGCTGTGGTGAGGAGGGGGTTGGCCTCTTCTCCCAGGTAACTAATGACAGGACAAGAGGGAATGGCCACAAGTTGTGCTGGGGAAGATTTAGATTAGATTTGAGGAAAAATTTTTTCTCTGAGAGAGTGGTCCGGCACTGGAATGGCCTGCCTAGGGAGGTGGTTGAGGCACCGTCCCTAGCGCTGTTCAAGAAGCGTTTAGATGAGGTGCTAAGGGATTTGATTTAGTAGCTTGGTGGGTAGGGATGGTGGGGTGAGGATGGTTGGACTAGATGATCTTGTAGGTCCTTTCCAACCTAATGAATCTATGAATCTATGAAAGATCTGCAGTTTATGGAAAGCAAAATAAAAAAAATACTATAAGGAAACTCCATGTTTTGATGTAGTTAAAAATTTAAATCTCTTTCACTGGAAGTGTTCACAAGTCTAACACAGCAGAATGAGAAAAGGAAGTGAGGAGTTCAACAGTTTGGGCCAGGTGGGTTGATGCTTATTGAGGAACAACTCAGAGAAAAGTCACAAGATGCCTGTTACTGACATAAGTTGAAAAGAGAATGGTGGCTGAAAAAGCCTTTGAATAACCAGAGCTCTGAAGACAAGGTGAGAAAGTCTTCTTCAGCAGAAATACATTGAAGTAACCAGTTGAGAACTAACAAGAAGCATGAAAATACACTGTAAATTTACATATGAAGGTACTATGTCTATATAACAGAGCAGCAAAAAAATCTGAAAGTCTTTTGTCTCAGCGTGTGCACAGTTGGTCTGAGAACAGAAGAGAACATAACTTGGTCTGCAGTTTTGTGCAAACCACTGAAAAAGTCATTTCTTGGAGGAAAATTGCAAAAAAAATGTGCTAAATCTTCTAAGGTAAATTCTTAGCTACACAGTCATAATGTCACTGCCTCTAAAACTCTCAAGGAAAGCCTTGTACTTGGCAAGAGAATAAAACAAACAAACAAACAAAAACTTTTTCCACAGAACCCTGGCAGCAAAGTACAGTAAGATTTTCTTTACATGAGAATAATACATAATTGCTGGAACACATTTATTTCCTTATCTTACAAGCCCTGGCAAATTAGCAGTGCCATAGAACAGCAAAGCTCTTGGGGCTGTTACAAATGACATCAGAGAGTTGGAATGTATCTGTAGCAGAACTTCTGCAGAGTTAGCAGTCATTCCCTGAGATGAGATGAGATGAGGTGTGAGAAACTACTGCACTTCTAATGAGGCCACTTCTATCTTTGCTAAATACACTGTTTATGTTAAAGATGGTTTATGGTCACTTGAAGTCAAACCAGAGTGTGAATTCACCTGACATGAGATTGCACAGCTGTGAGAAAAACTTCCTTCTCAGCAATTTTTTTTTCCTTAACGTCTTCACTCTGGGAATTTTAAATATGTTTGCTTCTTTGTCTTAGTCAAATTTCCTCCTCTAAAATTTGTTTGAAAATCTTGAGTCATAAACTCTGTCTCAAATAAATACTGCAAAGCTAATAGACAGCTAGACATATCCAGCCCCAAACACCTCTTCAGATCTGAAGAGGTGTAAGGGTCATATCTAGCTCCACTTCACACTCCTGTGACACCACTCACCAGTAGCAAAACACTGGGATGAATTTCAGTCAGACATCATAGCTTCACTTTTCCACCAGAAGAACTCAGCAGAAGGAAGAGAACTACAGCAAAGCCCAGCTGAATAACATTACAGTAAATACAAAGCATCTACAAAAGACAGAATTGAGACATTGTGGCAAGACCCATAAGCTTACTTCTAGGTGAGGACTGTGAAAAATCGTTCTTCTTGAGTGGCAGTAGCTCCTAAAATCATTCCTGTATTAGGCCCCCTGTACTAGGACTGATAAAATCATTCAAAGTTCCACAGGCCTCCTGTACTAGGACTGAGTTTCACAATGCCATCTCTAGCGTAACTGATCCTCCTGCTTCAGCACTATGGCTCCTCCTTCTTCAAATGCCAGTAGTCCCTTTCTCAAAGCTGTAGTTAGAGCCTTAGACATTTGAATACAAAATGTAAAAACAGCAATTGTTCATACTCACCTTTCCCAGGAATAACATTAGTACAGGTGACCACATAATTAAATCTATAAACCCTAGTCTTAAATTTACTTTAATGAACCAGCAAACACATTATAGTCCAGCTCTACAATTTCATGAAAAGTTATAATTAATAGCTGAAATACAGTAGCTTCTCAAGCAGCCACTCAAGTAGTTTTAGCTTTATATAAGGCCTTTTTTCTACTGCAAAATGAAATATCAGTTAAAACCACTAGGAGAGTTCCTTAATCAATAGTCTCAATGTTCCTTGTACACATCAGAGAAAATAATCTTTGTTTTCTAAGTGTTGCAAAGAAAAGCTGTAGCTAAGATAGCCTAAGTAGCTCCCAGCTGTTTAGGGTACTTGTAGGTACAGCTGCAAGCCGTTAAGCAGCTTAGCCAAAACTGCAGGAAAGGAATGGCCTCTTTAATGACCTTTCAGTTATAAATCTCTGAAATAGAAGGTGATTCTGCTCTTTCAACATCCGCATAGTTTGAGTGGCAGAATTTCTTTTAAGAAGACCTTAACCATCAGTCCATTAGGCAGATATGCTGTTAATGAACCTTTTCTGCGTGGATGCTTGGGCAGCTGTGGTATCAGTGCTATGATTATAGGTGTACATAGAGCTGCTTCTGAGGTAGGTAATTATGTGAACTGTATTATAAGCTCATTCCTTCTGGAGAAGGTGTGTGATGTCTGTTGAAAAATCTGATTTCTCAAAATCTATTCCCAGTGTATGAATTGACCTATGGTGCCAGGGTGAGGTCAGGAGTCTAAGGTTTGGAGTTAAGTAGAGGACTTATTGACAGTGGAGTTAGTTTACTTTTTCTCTCTTCAAACCTTTCTGAAGATTACATTAATCGCTTTAACATAGAAAACCAAAGTTATGCAAAAGGCTTTAGTGAAACCAAATACATATTACAAACTCGGAATGCAGTATGGAATTGGTCAATGCTTGTGTGTCTTCTGTGAACACTGGTTTGAGAGAAGTCAGAGCAATGTATGGCTTTTAGGTGGAATTATGGAAAGCAGAGTGTTTGGCTGAGTTTCACATTGCATGCTTTGGGTTCATTTCAACATGAGAATTATGTAAAATTGGAAGCATGAAAATTCACATGGATCAATAATGGGAAATATACTGTAAAACTGTTTCCATGACTTTTTAGAGTTTCAGGGCTGGCTTTGGTGTTGTTTAGTGTATGGAAGTTTATAATTTTCATGACTAAGGCCTTCTAGAAAATACCATATTGAAGAATTACAGCAGATCACTTTAAGATAAATTATCTACGTTTGTTTTCTTCCTACCAACAAAATAAAGAAAGAGATGAAGAAGGCTTAAGTAAACACTGGCCTGGGGAAGTATAGCTGATTTCTAGGAAACTTAATACGTTGATGTATATTTTTGGAGTTAAGATGCAAACTGGATTTTGAAATATTTTTTGGAAAGCTACAGCAATGTGAAGTTGAAAACAAGACTGCAGTGTATAGCCATTTTCATGACCAGTTGCAAGGAAAACAAAAAGTTCTCAATGTATCAAAGGAAGCAGTGGAGAGAGTGAAAAACAAAATTGAACCACTAGATCATTCTGTGCAACTTGACATGGCCAGTATACAGTGTGGAGTCTGTGAAGCTGAAAGAGCAAGAAGGGTGATACAGAGAATCAAGATTCTAGTCAGAAATAACAAAGACCAGGGATAATCTGAGACCTGGATAGAAAAGATGTGGCATTAGGTTTTTTAAAGGCATAGTGTGTGTAGGAGGAATGCAAAAACCACATCCTATTAAAAATAAGCAAATCTGAAAAATCAGTGCATTTTGCATATAAAACAGGGCCAAACCTCCACTCTTTATTTGCTTCAATACACATAACATAGCGTCCAAAGAAGCACAAGTTTGTATAAATCTGAAACTTGTAGTACTGACCATGTAACTATTAAATTCTATCTGTCTTATCTCAGTACTATAGCAATCTCAATACTACAAGAATCCACTGAAATCTCTATTTAAAAGTGACAGGGGCTCTGTCTTCTTTTTGAATAAAAATATGTAGGATAAACTGTGCACTACTCACAGGAGAACTACTTATGGGAAGAATAACAGATATGGCACTAATGTCTAAGCAACTCCTTCAACCTTTGTAAGTTGCTTGAGTGCACCTGAGGGAGAAGGAGGAAAAGAGTATTTGTTAGCAGGAAAGAATAAAAGTTGTTTATCTCTTGAAGATGGCTAAGTAGAAGGAAGAGAGGAAGCCCAAATCCTGTCAGCATCAAGTTCCGCTGTCAGCAAGTCCTAGTTGCCTAAATCAGAAAAATAAGAAAGTAACACAAGGTAGAGATAACATAATGCAAACTGTGAGGAAGCTATCTCAATACAGATAACTAAAGATGCTTGGGTTCTGGGTAAGGACAGGAAGGTGGGAGCTTGAAACCGCAAAAAAAAAAAAAACCCAAACAATAAAACTCAGATGCTTTTATCCCTTTTGAAGTTACTTGCTATCCTTAATAATTGTTTCATAAAGAGTTGATGTTTACCCACTGAATCTGGATTTGAATCTTAGTCTTTTGTTTTCTGTACCTGGGCATTCTGATCATACATTTACTGAGGGAAAACCATTTCCTTTTCATAAGCTTTCATATACCTCTATTTTCCCCTGCCTCTTAATCACAGTGAATGTCCCATCACTTTTTTTTTTCTTCTTTTTTGGAAGATGAGACATAAACTGTGCATATATTTTGCTTATAGACCTACTAATGATTGTCATCACATACCTTGGTTTCTCACATAAGTGTGTATCCATATTCCTATTTCTGAACTAATTTTGTAGTACCTTTCTCTAGCCTATTGGAGGGCCTTTTCATTAAATAGAATAACAGCGTTGCACAAGTACTAGTGTTTTAGGAAGAATAAATATTGTGTTGATCAGGAATATTTAAGAAAAATAATTATTCTGTTTGCTATCCAAGTGTTTATTTGAAAACTGTAGCAACAATGAGAGACTTATTTTTCAATGCTCTGATGTGATGTTGTGTAGTATGTGGAAGTCAGCCAAAAGCAATGGGTAACATTGCTTTTGCTTACTTTTCATCACTGCGAAGGAAAGCTTTGCCATTACACAGATCAAATGAAAGAACTCTGGGGTGGAAATGACTGTAAATCTGAGTCTTAACATTAAATTCACATATGTATGTTTAGAAATACCCCTCTCTGTCACCAATAAAACAAGGGAGCCTTTGGTAATGTATAACAAAAACAAGTTTTCCTGATGCAGGAGAACATATTTTAAATGGTTGATCATTGCACCAATTTCTTTAGTTTATAGACTTGGAAAGACTCTAGGAGGCAATATTTGGAAACTACTGCGTGACAGATTTCTTATAAAAAGAGTCTTGCATACTGAGATGAGTAGAAGCATTGTGGAAAATAATGATTTTGCCCTTACAAAAAAAAAATCAACAAACAAAAACAAAACCAGCAACTATTCAATGTTCTAACAATCATAATATTGAAATAAGAATATGCAAACATCTTAGCTGAACTAGTGAACTGATACACAGAGAATCTGAAGATAACATTAGAATACCTACAAACATTCATGTTTTTAATCAAATATCCCAAGAAACAGAAAATCTTTTGGCTTGAAATCATTTTCAGCAATCCCAATAATAATAACAAGAAAAAAATCTTTCCTTTTTGGATTAAATCTCTGCTGTAAATACCACTTATTAGCAAGTGTCAGTTCAGATAAAGTTTCTCTGCTTGAACTTGCCACCTGTCAGTTGGCAGCACGTCTGTGTGTTTACATGACTCACAGAACATCTTCAATGCATAATGCTTCTGTTTTTTATTTTTATTATTGCAGTTATTACTCTTATTTACATTTATTTTATTTTAGTAGAAAATCAGCTTTCTACTGAAACAATGTTTATACATTGCACTGAACCATAACTGGCAGATGTAAGCTTGCCGTGAAACCTTGCTCATGTTCCGAAAGACGAACAGTATGAGTCTCAATTACTTGTCTTGCTCTGTAACTTAATTGTCTGACAACAATAAAGAGAAAGGAGAATTCTTGTAAGAGTGCAGGTTAGAAAACAGCTGAAGCAATTGGTTCTGTGCAATATCACTGGCTACCATGTTTTCCATATTTGCAGTCTATCTCTGCAAAGAAGGCAAAAGAATTTTTCAAGACATGGATGTTTAGATGAAGTTTAGATATATGATTAAAAAGCTAGTGTAATGGAGAAATTCTTTGGTCATAGTGATTTCTGGTCTGATCTCCTTCGGACATTTTTCAGCATAGAGATCAATAAAAGTTCCAGCTTCTCATAAATAAGAACCAGTTGCCTGTGGCTTTCACAACAGCGGCTGTTTTGTAGTCCTTAATAGGAGTTAACTTTTTCTAAAGTTCATAATTTCTTTCATACTTTCTGTATTTTTTTCCTCATATTTTACCTTTAAAAAAAGTCTACAAAACAACAACAATGGGGAAAAAAAAAAGGCTCAAACCAAGGAAGAAAACAGAAACCCAGAAGCAAAAGCTAAGTGGTCTGTTTAAAACTAGAGAAAGAACATACAAGAAAAGAAAATGATCTCTAGTGTTAGCTATTCAGAACTGGTCAAAGCAGTCTACTTTAGTACCCCTTTCCTATCTGCCTTTTTTCTTCATGGCACGGATTGATTTCTTGCTCCCACTATAGATCGAAGAGAATTCAGTATTACTTCTTTTTTTTTTTTTTTTTTTTTTTTCCCCCCATGATACAACTAGTTGAATTCTTCCTCAAGTGCATTAGTTAGTGATAACTCTGATAATTTTGTTTTCAGAACTGACATCTCAGAGCAGTTTTCAGTATAACTGACAAGACTGAGGTAATTCACAAACTAAGAGAAAACTTGCTTTTCAGGTTGATGTTCTATCAATACCTGCAGTAAATTCTGTAAGGAAATTTTGTGCCACAGTGCTTCTCAAGCCATCTGTCATGTCTGTCTGAAGAGCTCTGAGAGGACAGAAATCTTAGGCGTGTTCAGGGTTACAAAGGGCTGGCAGAATTAAAGTGAATCATGGACAGCAGGGCCAAATGTTTTTCAGACATGTCAGCACGTAACTGATGAACAGTTAATCCTTCAGTAACGGGTTAACCTGCTGCCCTGTTTCTAACCATGAGAAGTGTTGCTGTGGGGAGTTCTCTCACTTGTCATATGGGCTGTCAACCTGCTCTAATGAGTTAGCTTCAAAGCCCAAGCTAGTGTACACATTGGAACACAGTAACATTTCTCTCTGCTGAAGACATTTTATTCTCAAATCATTCTTCCCTTATCACCTCTCTTTCTTAAATACTTTCCCAGAGCCTGGTGGCTAGTGGGAAAGTTCTGCATTGGGAAAGTTACTTCTGGGTGAAAAGGGGGAAAGTCAGGTTTGAAACAAAATTAAAGGAAAGCTGTAGCTAAACTTCTTAGATTTAGACACTAGTGTCTTTTTGGGACTGTGGTAACTTTTCATCAAACTGTAATGAGATGATTGTCTACTATGTATACCTTCAGATGAAAATGTTTTAACCATTAGGCATAAGCAGTGATTAAGCTGAGAGGTGGAAAGCCAAGAAGGGGAGGTATAAATGACACCTTCACAGTGGTTTTCCAGACTCCTGAAGGAACTGGATGTCCAAACTGCAAGTCTGCATCTCCCATAACACTGAGTGAAAGAAGAACATAGTTTGTCTTTAATCTACTAATGAGAAGCTTGGGGGGGAAGTAATTTGCTAAAGGATCAGAATTCTTTTGCTGCAAACACCCTAGATCTGACTTGAATCATCAAAACAAAGTAAACATATGTTGAACAGCTCTACCTGTGCAAGCATACCCCTCTGTTTTCCTTTGATATAACAAAATGATAGCCCCCCAAAATGCTGGAAGAGGTATTTCCATGAATTTCTATCACAGGTTGTAGAGCATTTTGACATAAGTTGTAATTGGGTATAGTCAATTCTATGAATTTTTGGCCAAATTTCTCCTGCTGATCTCTCTCCTGGTCTTTGCCAATTCATGATCAGATCACAACTTCCAGCTGAGAGACAGACATTGGAGAAATGAACAAAGTAACTTTTATGAGTATCATTTGTATATTGCTCTGGATTGGCAGATACCATATAGAAATTACTATTAAACTCTCATTTGTCAGTATCTCTGTGTTTATTTCTTTTTCTCAGAAATAAGATAGATATAATCTTCACCATAAAAAAGTAAAAAACAAACAAACACAAAAAAAACAACAACAACAAAAAAACCTGGTTGATAACATCTACTGAAACATCTGGTATGCTGACTTGCTAATAACAGTGGGTTCTTAAATGAAGCTTGACAAAATGAAAATAGCAGTGAATACTGTTTCTTAATGGGTAGTTTAGGTATCTTCTGCCAAAGCTGTGTTGCAGGTTCATCCTTGCCTGGTCATCTGGAGCTCTATTAAAACAAGTGTTTTCTGAAGTCACTATGAAAATTAAGTGATATATTGAGTCCTATTAAGGTAGTATGACTAGCATAAATACTTCAGAGAGTACAGATCTTATAAGGGTGGATTTCAGGGAGAGAGGACTTAATTAATCAAGGAAGAAGACATTATTTTGTCAGTTGGTGTTTTCTGAAAGAAGTAAGGGAGGAGATTATGGTTTGGGTAAGAATAGGACAAGTCATAGCTATGTAAATTATCTTCTAGAAGCTCTGTCGGAACTGGATTGCTTAGAAAATTCAACACAAGGTGCTAAAGGTATCCAGCTCTTTCATTTAAAGAAAGCTTATCGTTATCATAATCATTAGCTATGTTCCTTTTCAGCAAGGTAGTTATAGAACTTAAGAGTATCTCTGCTGGGAAGATACAGTTCAGTGTGTGTGCGCATGTGTGTTGGTCTCCTTGCAGAAGCATAAAAGACTAAGTATTCCTATAGTAAGATGCACAACAAATAAAGCATTTATTTCCAGAGGGTTTCCAAACTCAGACAGAATTTGAGCAGAGGGGAGCAAAGATGGAGGGAAGATTTCAATTTGGCAAGTGACTGATCACAGTTCACCTGTTTTTATCCCAAAGAAGAATTGTCTATACAATTCAGCTGTTGCTGAATGGGGTCTGTTATGAATCCAGGCTTTGGTAGTAAAATCACAGCAATAAAAACACGTCTTTGATGTCCAGCCCAGTACATAAAAAAGAAAAGTATGCTGTTACCAAGGTGAATGGGTGAAAGGGTTGGGTTAACATTTGAACGGTTACAAATGTCACGAGTTTGGAGAGATTGAAAAAAACTTGAAATATCCACTTGAAGACAGGTTTCTGGTTTAAATTTAAAAGAAATGAAAATATCTAGTATATTTAATGAAGTTGTCAGGCATAAAGCTGCATCTTTGAGAGTCTGAAAAATACTGAGAATTAGTACATGTACTTTAGGTAATGACAAACAAATAATAGATAACAGAAGATTAATCATGCATTGTCCTAAATACCAGACTATGTGGTAGCAGTGATATATGCCTGTAGAAAGCATGTGGCACGATATTCGTATTGTTCTTCCTTCTGATAGATACATATTCAGAGAGACACCTTCGGAGTTATTCCTCTCAAGTGATGTGTGCATGATACATAAGAAGTCAGTCACAGACTTTAATCTACAAAATAAATAAATAAATAAATTTTTAAGAAAATATTTTTGTGATAAGCAATTTTCCATAGCCTTTCCTATAAGAAGTGTCAGGTTGCTGTTCTTATCCTTTCCTGCTCCTGGAGAAAAGGAAAACAAGCTTACTCAATTGGACTTAGTCATCTCCTCTGACTTCTAGCAGCTCAGCATTTGTTCTGTCTGTATGCTCTGTTCCCTGGAAAAAGATGGCATGAGAATGAGAGGAAACCTGGACCGTGTATATTTACCAAGAAAAAAAAAAAAAACAACAACTAGTTTTAACTGCTAAGCCCTGCTCTGTGTTACAGTTATTTTCCCTCACTGGTGGGTAATTAGAGCACATCCCTGAATGCAGGGTGCAGCTGTAAGTTTCCATCAAAACAGTGCTCCCAGGGCCTGTTAGAACTGCAAGGCATAAATTAAATCAACACATGCAACTCATGCTCTTCTGTATGAGAATCTTTTCTTTTGTATTTTTCATGATCAGTAGAGTTCTTTGATAACAGTTTGTTTTCCTTTAAACTCTGCATGGAGACACTAATGAAGTATTGTGCACTCTGCCTTATGATGCTAGTATATAGAATCAAGACGTTTTCTTGGTGACAGCTGTAATGTTCAAGAAACACTAGTCACTATTGCAAGAAGCCTTATGTGAGTTGGGTGACCAACTGGATAGCAGTATTTCCATCTGTAAATACAAAATAATCACAAAAATGTTGTGTTTTGTTACTGGGATAAATATGAGGAATCCGCAAGCTCTTATTCATTCTGAAGATTTAATTTTGTTGGCTTCGTGTGTTCCTGAAAATCCGTATGTAGCTCTGAAATTTGCAGCAGTTAAAAGGATTTAAAAAGCTGAGAGAGAGAGAGAAATGCACCATTTTGATGCAGTAATATGAGTCTGAATTTGACAAAGGCAAGACAGTAAAGTGAGTTCTGTGGATTTAGGGAAATTAAAATAAAACCAGGTCGAAAGCATTGTGGTTCTTTGTCCCCCTCTGGTGACCAAAAAGCTGCAGGTGTTTCTGAAGCAATACAGCATTTGGAGTGAAATTAGGGATTTTGTTGTTGTTGTTATGCTTGTTTTGGTTTGTATCAAGTTATTTGCAATTAATTTTGGACTATTCTTTCTTCTTCACTGCTAGAAAGTCATACAGGAGTATCATATTCCATGAACAATACCTGATGAATCTGGTAACAGAATGCTTCAATGTATGAATGTCTTTTGTGCTTAATGGGTTGCACTGAAGGTGGATGCAGGCAGAATCCTTTCCTATAGCTGAATGATTTAGCTGTGTGTGTGTTTGTTTTATGGACTGTGAGGGTAGTGTATGCTGTTATTTCATAGTTGAAGTGGGTAATTTTTTCAAGGGTAGTTGTTGAACCTCATGCCTTTTGTGTTTCTAGGAGCAGAATGACACATGCCATTTCCTGTCAGAGCAGGAAGCCAGTACCTTAGGATTGGATTATGTTGCTGGGAGGTGTGAAATTTAGCTTTCCTCAGGTGACACTTTTCAGAGTTAGTGTGTAGGAAGGCATTCTCTTTTCTTAGATGTATCTGAGGAAAATGCAGGTATGCCCAGCCTCATCCACCATGTAAGACTTCGGTAGGCAAACAGGCTTTAGATGGGAATCTTTCTTGGCAGTTGTGGAATTGGTTGCTATTTAATTTTCTGTCCTCCAGTAGATACAGTTCTAGTGATGTCCAACCAGAAAAGTAGAAACATGAAAGATACTTTGTTGGCTTTGGGAACTTCGATAGCCTCACAGAGAGGAGGTGTCTTTTTCCTTGCTGGAGTTATACTTTGGGCATATGCCTCTGAAGTACCAATGACGCATTTGCTTACTTTGAGAAGTTAAGCTGAAAAATCCATCACAGATGGTATTCCAGCTGTCATAAATGAGGCTATTTGTTGCCTCTGCGATACTACTCACCAAACTGTATCATCTGGATCTTGAACAGTAATTGTAGGTACTGCTTGGAAACCTGCTCAACTCCTTATTCACTGCTGAAACTGAATTATCAGGGTGATACATAATCAGATTGCTTTAATGCATGCATTTTCATTGTCTGAACATTTATACAGAACTCACACTTCAAAAAGTTGCAGCATTTCTTTGGTTCAGTGTAAACTCTGACACTTTTCTTAAAATGCAATATTCCTCCTATATTTTGGGTATGCTGGGTCTAATTTAAAGATGATTAAACTCTGTGGTCAATGGAAAATATTTTTATCTATGATCCTAGGGCAAAATTGCTATAGCTTCTGGAAAGACTGGAGTATCTCCAGGTACTTTATTTTAAATTATACAAATAATGATAAAAGTAAGAAGTAATAATGTTAAAATCCTTACTTTTAATCACTAAACCAGAGATAACATTCAGATATTCAATTTGTGACTGCTCAGGAAGGGTTAAATATTCAGGAATGTTGGAATGATATATCATTGCACAGTCTCTGTGACAGCTATGCCTTTTATTTATGGTAAATGGGAAGTAATGGCATTCTGTCAGATCACCTGTGAAACATCTGGCTTCAGTTTTGGTAAATAGTGCATCAAAGGAGTTATAATTTATTTGACATTATTTGGCACAGGTCAGAAAACATTTGGCTGTCAATACAGCAGGTAGATTTATGGATATGCATGGTCAGAAAGAATTGAACAGATTTCAGAGAATTAATCAAGAACAATGCCCTTTTTCCTTCTATAAATCAATCAGAATTTTATTTTTAGTCATCTTCCAGTGACAGACGCAAACTGCATCTGTTTTTGATGGCAGAATGCAGAGTAAGTGAAGGAGATAAGATAAAGACTGTTTTTCTGTCACCAAAGGTAGAATTTGTGTTTTGATCACTCTTCATACAGTAGATATATCAAAGATATTGTATGCTCATTCAATACCTGAGCTTTAAATCATTCCTTAGCCAAAACACTTTCTGAATAAAGTATTCATGTACTTTAATACAATTGTTGATACTAATTACAGAATCACAAAATGGTTGAGGTTTCAAGAGACCCTGGAAAGCCATCTGATCCAAGCCCCTGCTCAAGCAGAGACCCAGAGAAGGTTGCTCAGGCCCATATCTGGGTGGCTTTTGATGATCTCTAAGGAATAAGACTCTACAACTTCTCTGGGCAATGTGTGTCAGAGCTAAAGAGTAAGGACCCCCAGGTCTTTTTCTCCAGTGCTGAAGCAGTCATTTCTGTAATAAGCATCACACCCCATTTTTCTTTCCTCCAGCTTCTTCTAACTGCAATGTTCAGTGTAAATATTGCTTAAGAAAATCTTAATATTGGAGTTTCTTTATCCCAAGTGAAAGCTATTCACTCAAACATGTTAAATAGGAGATTTCTTCTGCAGGAAATGCATAAGATTTCTTTTTCTTTTTTCCCATTTCTACTGTCTACTCATATATGAACTTGGTGCAGGTGTCAAATAGCATTTCTAATCTGCTTTCTCACCAGCGCTGGTTGAGTTTGAAGTGTTTACCATAAGGAAGAGATAAATGGGAAGCTAGTAAGTTCAAATACAGGTAGAAGGGGCCAATTATCTCCTTGTTATTTATTTATTTTTTCCAGGTATTTAGTTTCAGTTCATTTACATTGCTAGACTGAAAAATGTGAGGAATCATAAAGATATTTTGAATTTAGACACTGGTGTGGAAAGATATGATCTGTGCTGCAAGCAAAAGCAAGAAACATGACCACCCTAGAAGTTGCTTTAAAACTCTATTTGCTAGTGCAAGTAGCCAATAAATGTTGGAAAACGCACAAAAGATATCTTAATCACACAGTCAGGGCTGTAGTTTGCTGCCCAGACTAAGAGGCTGGAGTCTGTTTAGAGGTGAACTGTTTCTATACAGGGGAGAGGAGAAGGATAGAGAGTGTAATTGAGCCATTGTGCAAGCCTGATCTAGGTACACTTGATACAAGAGGAATATGACAGTGCTGGCAATTAGTGTCTCCCACCTCCTCAGGACATCTCTGCACACTGATGCCTGGATAGTGGCAGGAATAGTCATCCTGGCTCCCTGAAGGCCTGCTCATCTGCAAGGTGGACAGTGTCTATGAAGAACTGAAAAACATGTAGGCGTTTTATTCACTTAGTAAGTGGAAACCACCCGAACCAAGGCAGACACACCAAAAATTCTAGACATGAAAGTTGGTGAAGATTTCATCCTAAAACATTGAGAATAGCTCTAGTGTATTAGAAGTCCATCTGTATTTTCAGTACACAGAGACCAAATTTTAAGCAAAGGCTAGGCTGATAGTTTTTGAAAGATTGTTTTGGAATTTGGTTCTTCAGTACCATCTGAAAGCCATCAGATTTCTGTAGCTGAGGTGAAATTGTCCTGACATCACATTGGTTTATGTCATCTGAAGCTCTCAGCTTGTGCTGAGCCTCAAAGACAAAAAGGAGGGTCAGGGAATTTGATGCTTAACAGGGGCTGTTTATATCATTTCTTCAAGTTCACTGGTAAGCTTGACCCATGAAAACAAATAAAAAATTACTCAGGGTTATTTGAACTCTGCTTTGAAGTCTAGTTTGTCCTGTTCACAGCAGAAGGAAGCAGACAATATTTCACAGAGATCTGACAGAAATTTGATGTAGGAAAATGTGGGAACTAAAAATAGGTGATGGTGCAAGACAAAGAATTGCTAGTTTGCTCAGTGAATAAATTTCAATGACACTTTCATTCAGTTTTTTCTTATTTTATTCTGGTGTGAATCATTGGGCAGAAACCCCTGTCCTTGCACGTTGCTGAAGAATCTTCCACATAACCCCTGCAAGAATAGGATGGAGAAAGTCAGGTCAATGAAGTATAAAGGGTCAAAAAATATAGTTAAAAGTCTCAGCAATAAACATATTGAATAGGTCAAGGTGATTATCTTCACACTTAGAACTTCAGAGAATCTAGGGCAGTTGTAGGAAAAGCAGAAGTGACATTAAGAATATTTTATAAAGTCCTAACCCACAACTTTATAATCTACAAGGTGAGGCATAAGACTTTATAAACACTCTGTCAAGAAATAACTGTAGATGGAAACATAAGCTGATGAACAGGTTTTTTGCATTAAACCTGAAGCTATTTGAAAGAAGGTAGTATGGGAGTTAAGGCTAGAAAAATTCCCCTAAGGGAGAGCACTGATGGCAGTAAAGACAATGCTGCAATTATTTGAAATAAGAGAAAAGTAAACAGAATTTCAAAGTGGAATTCTTGTCTTGAAAGGAATCTGCTTTGGGGCGGGAGTAATGGAAAGGACAGTAGCAGGAAGGGAAGAAGTGGCAGTGAGGTAAAAAGAGGTGAAAGAACAAGGAAACATCTGGTCAGCCTTAAAGGAAATGGCACATTTTCTTTGTTTTTAACTGTATTCCATGTTGCAATAGACTTGTATACTGATATACCAGTACAACCATCAGCCAGTGTACTACTATCCATTTCTGTGGCATAAGAAAAGAATCTAACACATTTCGTATTTGCAACATTTTGCATGTCCCCTTCCAAGGGGGATAAACAGGGCCATGTAACCCTTAACTCACCTCCTTGTCAGCCTTCATAGGAGCATGAGCTGAATTGGGTTGGAAAGGACTTCAGAAGCTCCATCAGTCAACCCCTTAAAGGACAGTCAGCCTGAGGTCAGACCAGGTTACTCAGTCTTGCCAGTTGGGCAAATGAAAGTCTTGAAAACCACCATGGATGCAGACTGAACAAACTCTCTGGATGACCCCTTCAACTTCTTGACCATCATCATGATGTGACTGTTTTCCTTAAATCCAATACAAATCTCTCAGATCATGAATATTGTCTCTTCCCCTTCCACCATATAGTAGTGTCTTTGTGTTGCCAATGACCACATAACTACCAAGGACCTGCACTTAGGTGTCCCCAGATCATCATCCAAAGACATAGTAATATAAGCAATGTCCTAGTTTCTCCACATTGCAGCTTCAAAAGACTAAAGTGCATTTATATTAATAACATATCTTTGTTTTATTATCCCTTGTCAGAGCAACAGATTGCTAGATGTAATGAAAATGCACAAAACAGTCAGATTTGGTCTTGTTAAATCTTCAAGTATTTAGTTGCTTCTCCAAGATTTCACTGTCCTGAAACAGAAATCTCACAAAAATTATTTCTGAAATTTTTGCTTCTTACTTATTTTTCTCCTTGGCATCTTAGCAATCAGTTAAATGGCCCAGGACTTAGGAAGGTATATAAAGGTGTTTATGGCAGGTTCAAGAGAGACTTCGTAAAGGAAAATAGGCTGAAGAAAAGAAGTTTTGCATAAAAAGCCTTTATCTAGAACTTTATTGACTGATAACTTTTAAAGAAATTGCCTTCAGTTTCCATTTTTACCTTTGAGGTAGGGATTTGCAAGGGACTCCCTGGAAAAGAGTGACCTGAAAGCTGACAAATATCATCATTACCTGGTGTAGGGAACCTGCTTTGGCAGGCGGCATGGACTTGATGATCTCTTGAGGTCCCTCCCAACCCGTATGATTCTATGAGAATGCCCAGAAAATACCAGAGCTCCTGGTACAAATTTGAAGAAAGCTCCAGACAAAGCCAGTGTGAACTACAAGGTGAAGCAGGTTGTGTTTCAGGTTCAATCTGACCCCTAGAACACTTGAAAAATAAAAAAATCCCCTTTTTAGCAAAGACATTTTTACTTCAGCCAAAAGTGCTTAAACTTTCCTTTCTATATACTGCCTGGGAGGCAAGGACAGAACCTGGTCTGGATCTGTGAAATTATTCACTGCCTTTTGACCTATTTCACTGATGAACTTGAGTAAAAGTTGCTGGCAAGCTAGCTGGAAAAAATATGTCCTAAGCTGATAAATACCTAAAATACAAAGCCTCTCTGGCTTCAGAGATGAACTAACTGATTCCAGCAGTTCTCATGAAAGCAAAGCAAAAAACAGTGATTTTTTTTCTACCATAAAACAAAACAGGAAAAAAATATATCTGTGGTGTTGGAGGAAAACTATGTCAGCTTTTCTAAATACCAGTTATTTGAAGGGAAAAGGGTTATTTTTTATTCTCTTCTTTATTATACTGACACATAAGAGAGAAGGATGTAGGCAAATGCTGTCAACGTGTTTAAATATTTGTAAGGTCATTAGGAATTTAAAGTTCAAAGGAGTTCACTGACTAAAAGAGATTAAACCAGCAATGTGCTGGATCTCTATCCTTACAATAGAGTTCATATCAGTGGCTGCAGAGCCATTTCAAAGTTCAGTATAAAAGCATTTAGGTGTATCTTCCTTTTTTTTTTTTTTTCCTATGTTGATTAAAAAATATGTTGGTGTTTGCTGAATCTAGAACAATGTCAACAGTATATATGCTAGATATAAATGAATATTTACTTGATAAATAAGCATTTTATATGTAGTTGTGCAAACTTCTTTCAATATACACAGACACGTCAGCTTAAACCCATGGCTCTATTCTGACTGTAAAAAAAAAATAAAAAATCCTCTTTATTTGAGAAATGCTAATATTTACTGCTGCTCATCTTGAAATGCACAGGAGACTCTTTACTAATGTGGAAAGCTGCTATGCTTTGATCAAAAGCTTTATAATTTTTGTAGTAGTTACTTGAATTAGACTTTATTGAAACTTCACTGAGTAAAGTGACATAAAATACAAAGGTAACTTTCAGAACAAGAACGACAATTCATTACTGTCTCATCTCTTATAAGACATTCACATTCTTCCTTCTGTAGGGTTTTTTTTTTTTTTGTCTGAAATAATACTAACACTCTGTGATGTGATTTCAATTGAGGTAGAGCAGTTGTCAAAAGCAGTTGTAATATTTAAAATTAAATTATTGGTTGTTGGAATAGCCACATAAACCACGGAAGGGAAATTCCAAAGGGATTTTCTGTTGTTTGCAATGGCTTGTGCTGTCAACAGACCAGTTTACAAACCTAATGCCTCACTGTGTGTTTGTAGAACTCAAACATTAGCAAGTGCAGTAAAAATAAGCCCAGATCTTAGTGGTATTTTGTGCCCTTCATCATAAATAAATGGAAAGTGTGTGTGTGTGCATTTACCTGAACTCCATCTTTGTGACAGCAGCTCCCTGCAGTCAGTCTTTTGGGGTTTCTGCCATCATACAATCCAGTTATGCAGAGCAGGTGAAATGTCCCTGATGTGTGCTGAGCACAGTAGAGGCTCCATGGAATGTGATATCCTCTCATCCTTCTTCATTGGCTCAGCAAACTTGTCCTGTAGAGCTGACCTGCATGGTTCTGCAAGGCAATCTGCCAGATGCACACTGGCAGATTTTACTGTCAAAGTTTGGAAGAGCAATACCTTGTCCTTGTGTGTTACTTGCTATGCACACATTGCTCTGCCTATGGAGAGTCCACTGACTGGGGCTGTGGAACATTCAGAAGCTCTGCTGGAGATAATACCATGAGAGCCTGAACAAGTGGTAGAATTCTACTGAAATAACTCTCTTTTGCCTCATGACACAGTTAGAATCAGCTCTAAAATAAAGAAAAAACAACAAACTTGAATGTATATAGTATTACTACTATTTTAAAGTCACTTTTACTGTCTTTTCCACCACAGACACTCCTTACTGCTGTATGAAATCTGCCTTTAGCTCATTCTTGAAGCGTTCAGAGTGCCTTCCTATTATTACACCAATATTATTCCAATATGGGGAAAGAAAGAACATGCTTGAGAGAAGGAAAAGGGGAAGACAGTTGCGGGAAAGATTATAAATATATTTTCTTAGCTTTTTGAACTTAGTCTGACAAAAAGATTCATAAGTGAGCAATATAACAGTAGGATAATTAAAAGACCATTCTTCTGGAATGTCTTCACAAGCCTCTGTTTTTGGCATCCTGCTAAAATAAAAGTCAGCATACAAAGTTGCAAAAGATTCTATTTTTATTTTCACTCCAGCCATCTCCCCCCTGCTATCCCAGCTTGGATTTCTTTCTCCTTCATGTGCAAAACTGGAACAAATGAAGCGCAGCTCAAAATATTTCAGCTAAGAGAGAAATTATTGACAGGATTGTTGCTTTAGCAAGGATTACTGTCTTTCCTTCCATATTTTTGATGACTACCTTCATTTGTTTCCAGAAGTAAGGTGTCCCCAGGCAGAACTTAACTAAAGAACCCAGACAAACTGGCCAAATATCCCATACAGTTCATATACAATGAAGCTTGTATTATTTCTCTGCCATTTTGAATAAAATAATGAATTCTTTTATATTCAAGTTTTAAATAGACTTCCTCAACCCAAATATCTTTCCTCTAGTTTATCCCACATATAGCCAGGTCATCTCACAGAAACAGCCTCTGGTCTGGCCATTTTCAAGTATGTTGTTATGTCACAAAGACAGATTTGAGAAGTTACATCGTTTCACAGATTTTCAGTTTAGCTGACTGAACAAAGCCCACAAAATTAAAGTAGCTCAGGGCCTGTAAGTCTCTTTTGTTTAAGATAGGTGGCAGAGTTTGATTTATCTCACGTACCTCTTGAAATTCTACAGCTTAAGAGTCTAATTTTAAAGCAAAGTATTTTGATTCTCTTATTTGTTTACTACAGTTTGTGAGGAGTTAAGTTCTCCTTGGAAAGTCTATAGCAGACCACTGAGAAGCAAATTCAGAAGATCTCTTTGACCTACCTCTGAAAAACCATTAAAAGAATGTGGGTGCAGATTCATGGCATTTATAGAGCTGGATGTTCTGTCTCAGTTTATGACCCCCATTTATGAGGTTTCATTAACAACTTTTGTGAAATTCTAGCTTCACTCACAAAAATGGCAAAATTCCCATGGATGTCAATGGAGCCAGACAGTCACTTCTCAACTAGTTTTTTTAGTGGCTTATTGATTGTTTTTCATCCCTCCTCTGCACAGTAGGGTTTCTATTCCTCTGGTTGCATTCATGAAAAGATTTAATGACTTCTACATAATCAGGACAGAAAATGTTTTTATTAATTTGTTTTATTTATATAGGTTGCTCTGAAAGTTATGCCTTCTATTTAGTTCCGTGAAACCTACAACAAATACAAAGAACACAATAACACTATTTGATAGAGCAAATGCTCACTCATCCACAAAAAAAAACTGTTTTTCAGCAGATGCTTACCATTAGCAATGCATTTTTGCCAGCAACAAACAAGAGCCTACATGCTGTGCACATAAACATCAGTAGCAGAAGAGGAATAACTGCTGATGTCTCCACTGCTGAAATGCACCACCCAGCACCTCACTGTGCTCACATCCACTGCTTGGTCCTCATAAATGTTCAGCAAACATCCATGAATATGAATAGGTATAATTTTTTTCTACATAGAGGAATTCAATCACACACCTTTTTTTCATCCACTCTCCCACATCAGATACCATTCTGTCAGAATCCCCCTCTGCTGCCATCTGTCACTTAACAACAAAATGTAATGGGATAGTGGTGGGAAGGTTCAGCCTCTACTGCTGTATCACCAAAATCTGCCTCTGATGTCTTGGGCCAACATAATAAAATAGGAGGCATCACTCAGAGCAGACCTCATATTATTTTTATGGATGGAGACATACTATGGGCATGCACAAAAAAACATTAGTGTATCAGTATTAAAGCCTTTTCATATATTTTTGGGGGAATAAAAAAAGAATTTACTAATTCTCTTCTGAGTCCTCGTTTAAGAGACTTTGATATAAGGTATTGCTTGAAAGCAAGAGTAACAAGGTGTTTTCTTGAAAATGCAACAAGCAGCAGTAAAAGTAAATATCACAGGTCAATCAGAGGTGAAAGCTGATGTCTTGATAGTGAATGAGAGATAGATAGGTAGAAGAAGGTTATGAAGAGTCTTGGAAGTGAACTAACTTTCATTTAGTAGAGGAGATGAAGAGCCAATTGAATGCAGAAAGGAGGGGGTATCCTGATCAAAGCGACAGGCTAGGAAATGGTTGTTAAAGCAGTATTCTGACAGAGTCTGACTAGGCAAGACTGCATTTGTCAAGGTCAGGGGAAGGATGCTGTTTAAGATATGAGTGTCTGTTTGACTTGAACTGCCTGCTACAAATCTTGTTGAAAGAGACAATTCCTTTAAAATGTAGGATGTCAGGAAATGTCTGCTTGGAAATATAATGATTTGTGCACATTCATGAGGGCATAAACAAAGCATTTCAGCTATCACTCATTTGGCTTTATATGAAAATTATGAAGAATAGAATAACTAGCTCGAGTAAGTAAAGTTCAAAACTGAATATCATTTAATGGACATGTATTCTAAAAAGCTGCAGTCTAATTGATGCTTTCTTGCTTGTCATTGCTGTTGATATATTCACCTTCATAGTAAGGTGTATCTAGGACTGCACTTCTGGTTGACATAAAAAACAACAACAACAACAAAAAGTATATTTAGCAAAAGAAGTAGCTTTCTGAAAACATAATGAATGGGGATATTTCAAATCTTGCTTAGCTATGCTGAAAAAAGAGAGATTATTTATGACTATGGTGCTGCTGAAATGTGTGCTGGAAACATGCCTGCTGAGTAAGCTTGCTCCTTGTACATTGTTCAGGATGTATATGACTATAGATCTCAACCTTGGTCTAGAAAAAGGTCAGCAGACCACCAAATATGGTCACAATTTTGAATGATAGGTTGCTTGCTAAGGGAGTGTTTAAATTCATCCTATCAACTAGGAAAAAGAGACCTCTGGCAAAGAGTTGATAGAATCACAAGTATTTCTGCAGAGTGGTGAAGGGATGCTTCTTTTGCTGAGGGCTTGGCTCAGCTTCTATAAGCATGCTATTAAGCTTTAATTCACTACTATATACCTGAATGGCAACATTTTTAACTGTGTTTTTTAATTACGAGTGTAAGCACGTTTCAGTGCTATGGCACAGATCTATGCAAACCCTCCCAAGACTTCAACGTCCAACAGAGGACTAGGTTTTTATCATGTCTAGCATGTGACTCATATTTAAAGAAGCAGCAGCAAAGATTTCAAGGAGAAAATGGAAAATTGAAAAATGGGATACATACTAAAGCATTCCCAAAGCCTCATATATTTTCATGCAAATTATTACCATATTTAAGCAGAAATTCTTCTTTGGAAAGATGCTCTAGTTGTGTCATATACCATGACAAGCAGCACACACTGAATTTCAGGTGATAATTTTTGCCTGAATACACATAGTAGTTTAACTCTATGCCCAAATCTAAAGCAAGTAAAGAACAAAACGAATCTGAAACTATCCCCAGCCACAGGGTTGGCCCCCAGAGCTGGCTTTTCTGAAATGTAAACAGTGAAGTGAGACTGTTCCATTTGCTACTGCAATACTGTTTATTTAAACCCAAATCTGCAAATATGATTGAAGTCTGGCTTGGTTTCAACTATTTGATATGTTATTTAAAGCTGCAGTGCCACGTTTTGAATGACAGACTATTTACTTTCTTCAGGCTTTTTGTTATGTTGTTAAGCTCCTTCTTCTTTCACTAATACTGAAATCATTTTTAAGAGACATTAAAAATGGAACTGTGGGAAACTCTACTATACAATTCAAATTCACATGCAAGCCTCGTCTGCTAAATAGATCCTTGACCTCAAAGGCCCTCATTAAGTTTCAGAAGATTTGCAAGTTTTCTCCAGGGTCATCTTGAAGCTTCTGGCTAATGTGAAGTTATAACGGCAAGAACTTTCAAAGAATTTTAAACAATAGAAAACTAAGTGCAAAAATCATCCAAAGTTCTGTAAACCCCAAAGGAATAAACAGCATTTGGAACCTGATGCACTTCAGAGTGAAAGGATTTAAAAAAAACAACACATGAGGAATGATACTTTTATACTTTTAAATGGCCTGATTAAATGCAAACTGAAATTAGCAGAAAGATATCAGCTGAGGTCATTACTCCCTAGATATCAGCCACATAGTATTTTTAATTGGAAAGTACATAAAGATTGATCAAAGAAAAAAAAAAAACAGAATTATCTCTTATTTACAAGCAGGAAAACTGAAGAACTCTGTAAATGGTACAGTTTCCCTAAGGTCACCCTGAAAGGTTAGTAATAATGTCAAAAGAGTTAGTCCTCTTTTTCAGATGGTTGATCTTTTGCTTTACCAAAAAAAACCCACAACAATACTGTTTCATTTCTCCAGTTATGAGAAGTCTGTGGGATATGACTATCACTCAAAGAAAACATCTTAGACATTCAACTGAACTCCTAATTGTTGTGCTACTGAATCAAAGAATACTGCTGTTCCACAAAAACAATGCAAACAAAGAGAAAATTAATAGAGAATTATTAAGGTTGGAAAGACCACTAAGTTCATCTAGTCCAAGCAGCAACCCATTCATGCACTATTTGAGTTAACAACACTGTCTTCAAGAGGTGATGATCTGATCTATTTAGTGCCAGGATTTGGCAAGTCACACTATGACTGGATCGACAGCATTTTCACAGCACCTGCTTTTAAGAGCAGTTACCTAGGTTGAATACATGACATGCTTCATACTGAAAGTCAGCTGAGCTATGTTCAGTCTTTTTATTCAGATATGACATTAAAAACAACAGCAAAACCAGATATGGAGTTCAGTAAGCAACTTTGCCAGACATTTGGGAGATTTGCATAATGAGATTTAAAGGTTGGCAAGAAAGCTGGGAAACTTTCCTGTCAGGTAGAAAGTTTCTTTCTTCTCCCTTGACTAAGTGTACTGTTCCCAAAAGAGTCACTGGTAAGATGTGCCCTTGTAAAAGGCACATGATATTTCATAATGACATGTTGGAAAGTTACATTCTAACATCTGCATAGTGATTGCTACTAATTCTCAAAGGAATTGAAGGAATAGTAACTGAATACCTCAGAACTATAATTCTCCCAGAAAGATAACTGGGCAAGTTTTTCTTCACTGAAAAATGAAAATGTGACTTTTCTGGATGCAGATTCATGCCAAATAGAGATTTCCTCACTTTGAACAGAATATCCACACTGGTTCAAGGAATCTGGTATTAAACTGTGTGGTACTTTCCTGATGGTGGGTCAAACACTTGTGAATTTAAATGGACTTCAGCTTGTAAATCTGAAATGAGGACTAGACCATTTTACCCCAATTGAAATTAGGGACCTCAGCTGACATCTGGATGTTTTCTGACTTCAAACAACACTCCTGTCTAGGTATTTGTGAAAAAATAGCTTTGACTGGAGAAACATTCACTATACAAAGTGGAAACAACAGTTTGACAGACTCTGAGTGCCAGCATATTCAGCAGCCTCTGCTGATGTATTCATAGAAAATAATAACCTCATAGAGTTAATATTATACCAGAACCATACATTAACCATGCGATAACAATGACTGGAAAACAGGAATTCCAATACATATGCTCATACAGCATACGTATACACATGTACGTGCACAGTATCATCATTTTATGTTGTGCAACAAAGATGGGATACCTTGAAATATACATATATATTTCCTTTGAAACTCAGAAAAAAATACAAGCTTGACAATGACAGATTTCTTCCCTAAGCTTCTCAAGCCTGACCTCCAATATCTGAGGTCAGTAGTGTAGGACACAGTGTGCTCTCATTCTATCACCAGAAATTCCATTATGGAACCCAAGCACCTTCTACAAAATTTTTTCAGAAATTAAACTGAAACTAATTAGAAAAAAAAGGATAAAGAAATCAACATGTTCCAGCAAAGAAATATTTAATCAAAAGAATCCCAACTAGCTTCTATGTAGAAAATCCCTTGAGAATGTGTCGATCAACAACCCACAAAATCAGATTAACAGCTTCATGCTTGATGTATGCCTGCCTTGCCAAACCAAATCCTTAATATTATATACATGTAACATTATCAGGTCTTTTTTCCTAAAAGAATATGACAGCAGTTCCACAGCAGCACAGTCATGATGCATGTGTCTCAGTTCTGCGCTTGATGTATATTTGAGTTCCACTCATCCTTCAAGACAGGACAATAGTGGCTTGTCCTTAAGAGGAACTGACACTACGAATTAACTGCAAATTTTATGGATCTAGATCAGAAACACAGCAGTACATATGGCACAATGACTATGGATAGGGAATTGCTATAGATTGGACTTTCTTTGTTGGTTCAGGCAATATAATCTTGTGCAGTTATATGATATTTGTCTTTTCTCAGCATACAGATGGATGTGTATTCTAATGAATAGCATGATCTTTCCTGCAAACATATCCTGCATCCCTCCAGACCCAATTACTTTAAATAAATCTAAGCTCATAAATAGGCACACCCAAGTCAGCACTAATATATAATGTGCATATGAAGTCAGAGCAAGGTCTTACACCAGTCTGGCAAACTTCTCATTGGAATACTTTACATTAATAATTGAAGTACAGAGTGCATATTCCAGGAACTCTGTAAGGCACATCACTGGCTCATTTTCATTAAGTCTGTAAACAGCAAAGCTGGGCTGACTGGCACCAAAGTAGGCTTTGGACCTTGGCACTCTACAGGGAACATAAACTTGGCAGATCTGCCTTACAAATCACGTATAAATCAGAACTGCCCAGCAAAGCTGGTCCCATCGCTAGAGTTTTCCCACACACAGGATTGATCTTTGAAGCCAAGCTGCCACAAAGATGTTTTTGTTTAAACTGTGGCAACATAAACATTTAGTTTTCAAGGAGTTCATTCTGTGAGCAAATGTTTTTACAAAACAAAAAAATCAATTCTGCCATTTTAATATAGTTTCTAATTTTCTTTGTGGAACCATGAAGTCTAATGCACAATAATTTGATGAGAAAATACAACACATCTACGTCAAATTTCTTCATTATAGCCACTGTTTCACAACTGATCTCATGCCCTTCCATTACGGATACATTTTTTTTCCTCTATAAAAGGCTGCTTTTACAGAAACAGCATATGCATTTTACTTCATGTTAAATTTTTATCTTCTGGGCACAGAAGATGAAATACTGTAGAACTGATGTATTTGAAAAGGTGAACACATGCAGGGTCTTTCCAAAACTTCTCTACTACAGGCAGGTTTTTTCCTGGTGTTTCCTTCCTGTTTCTGCAGACAAAAATATACAGGCATTCATGCTTCCAAGTACAGTTAGGACCATACACAAAGGTTCAGCAGTCTCAGCTAACGCAAACACGTGTTATGTATGAAAATTCAAAAATCACTTCTGAAAAATACTAACTTCATGTTCTTCACCTAGCACTTTTGCAGACCCCAAAACAGGACTTCAATTTCTAAAGACAACAGAAAAGCAAAGCAGGCAGTAACTCAAAGAGTTTGATTTTCTTAGCTCTGACTACCGCAACTAAAATGTTAAGTTTAACTCTTATCTTTGTGCCATGTATCCATGAAAGGGACTGAAATCTAAGCCATTTCAAATACCAATCTTGAAAAATTTTTGAAATGCAGCCAAAATTCATTGATTACAAAAGAGACTGATGTTTAAATACATACATATGTATATGTATGTGTTTGTCACATCATGTAGCTGTATGCTCAGAAGGCAGACCAGAATGCTTCATCTTTATATTGAAGGGAGTTACAACTGCTTGAAGAGCAGATCTCTTCATGAAAACATCTATAAAGACAGAAGTTCTGTTTAACAAGACTGTTCCAAAGTAGTAGTCTTATTACTACTAACAGTTTTTTAATTTAAGCAAAAAGATTGCATGAGTCCTAAATTCATTTGAGCAAATTGATCTGCCTGTAGTTGCTGTCATTCACAGTTATATTTGCAGCAACTGTAGGAATAACTTCTACTACTGAGTATACAGTTTAATTTCTTGAATTGCAACGGTTTTGTTAAACAAAGCGGGTATAATGGTCAAGTTCTTGAGTAGCAGTGGAAGTTCATGAGTGGAGAACATCTAATATTGGCTATTTTCCCTGAATCATGAAAATATAAAATATACATATCTAATACTGAATGTTTTTTCAAGAAAAGAACATTCGCACTTCTCTCAGGAAATGGCTACTGAAGATGAAATTTGAATGAGACAAATACTAAGCTCTCACTGCATTTTCTTTGCATGACATTCACCCACAGAAACTTCGTACACACAAGATGAACAACTTTTGATCTACTGAACACTTCAGAAATGATCCACTCAAGACCTTCAGAAAAGTAATTGCCAAGCTTGTATTTTTAAAAAAGGATACACTTAAAAATCTGGAGGAATGTTTATAATGCAGGTTGTGAAAATGTACTGGGATGCTGTGCTTCCACAGAAGGGCAAGAAATATTGATTACTTTTGTCATCCTACTGATGATTTAGGGGCTTTTGTAATGAATATGACTGGAAACTAACTACATCAGGAACAAATGCTCATTAACTGAAAAAAATTAATGGTTCTCCTCTACAAGATTCACTTTAGAGAAAGAAAATAAAATTTAAACTGACAAAATACAAGACAGAGACAAATATAGCTAAAACCATATCAAGCACCAATTGTAAATGACAGTCATCTAATTCCACAGTGACATTTTATGTGGAGAAGCATGGAACGTTACAGTAAGAAATAGTAAGAAGTACCCTAGGAGAAAATGCACAAAAAGAGTAAATATGGAATGCCAGCAAAGATTTAAATAAAATAGGTAACAAGCACGTTGGAAGAAGCATGACCCAAACATCACATCCAAAAAGGGAAGGAAGAAAGAAAGAAAGAAAGAAACAGTGGAAAGGGCAAGCAATCATAATAGGATCTGAGATAGGAAGGTGTTACAGAAGCAAAATCTCTGTCAATACTTTTGAAATGGATGTAGAAAGAATGGGAGAAAATACGATGGAACTTGGGGGAAAAAAAAAAAAAGCAACCACAAACAAACAACAAAACAAACAACACTGACTTAGCTGAGGGAGAAGACATTATTTTAGCTGATGGTTATTGGGTCAGATTCAGTGGGGAGGCTTCTAGAAAATGCAAAGATAAATAGGCTGCGTTATTCCCAGGAGAGTAAAATGATGAGTGACACAAAAGAAAAAGAAAGAGGCAGGTTTAGAAGATTATAAAGGCAAGACAAAACTTTAAGGGACCTGATATTAGAAAGTGAGGAGTGAAAAATAATTCTGTAGCTGTCAATCTGAGTGACTGGGAAGATGACAGTCGTCACCAGTAATGAATGAAAAGTCATGGAGAATGGTTTTGGAGGAAAGACAAGAATTTCCCTTATTTCTATTTAATGAAATTTTGGGGTTGGGGCTGGAGGGAGGGGGCAGTGTGAAGAGGGTGGAACAGAGGAAAAGCCTGCACAGGGTAAGACGCTGAATTTGAAGAGTTAGAATGCAAAATTGCAGCACAGACATTAGAGAAGACATTGAGAAGGCAGTAAAATCACCCAGGAGGACAGTACATATGGAAAGGTAAGATTAAGGACATGCACTAAGGAATCTGTGACTTTACATCATCCAGCAAAAGATGTTTAGTTTACAAACTGGCATCAAGCCAGCAAGCTACAATTGCTGCATCAGCAAGGTTGACAAATCTGAGGAAGGTTTTGAGTTAGCAATTTCACTGAGGTCTATACTTGACTCAAGTCCAAAAAATACATGTTGAGCCACTAACTCTCCACATGTGCACAGCTTTCTTGGGGATCAGTAGTTTTAACATCTCATTTAAGCCTGAAAAAATTTCCTGAGATACTTCAGCCCTAGCACTTAAAACAACTAAACTAAGGGTAACCAACCTTCTAGAAGCCCAAATTCTGCATTTAAGACTAAGTATGAACTGGTCTTGATCTGACAGGGATCATATTAAAAAAAAAAACAAAAAAAAACACAAAAAAAAAATTGCCAAAGCTGCACTATTGAAGGCCAAATCACTGTGTCATCTGCTCTGCAGTAACTTACAAAGAGAGCTCTGTATCTGGGGTCCACAAACATTGTACTGCAGTGCTGTTTCTAATAGGAAGAAACTTTATAGTGTATAGGGAGCAAGGATTTACTTTCATAATCTTGGACATTAAATGAACCATAAGAATACCTAGAGTTAAAACAATCAAGATTAAGTTGTGTGTTGGAAGGGACACTAAATCTCACACTTCCAGGATCAATTCACTCTGAGACTATGTAGTATGAATATCATATACCTGCCTACTGATGCTTGTCAGTATCAGAGAGAAAACATGGGGCTGCATTACAATGCACGTGCCATAGCCAATATCCCTGCTACAGGTAGAGATAGCCCAAGCAGATGACTCCAGAAACATTAAAGATGAAGGTCTTTAGATCATTTTCAGCTCACTCAGTGTTGTTATTTTTCTTTTTTCCCCTCTCTTGTCACTCTTCCTTTTTTTAAAATCCATTGTTATTAGATAATCATAGCCTTCAAGCAGAGATGTTCAGAATCAAGTAGTAGAGCCAGCTTATAAGCATAAATGAATGTACTAAGAGTTGACTAAAACACAAGAGAGCAGACATTATGCGTGCCATGTACAGTCCTCTCATAACACATCTGTAGTCAGCATCAATTTCCAATGTTAAACTTGAGAAAGAACAGGAAACTATGTCAGAGAGTACACGGCATTACTTCTGTTTATTCCTATGAAAGAAAATTTGCAGAATGTAACCAAAATTCCACTTAATTTCATGCCCAATGCTCCTTGCTATTCATGTCCCCTCTTGCAAAAAAAAAAAAAAAAAAAACAACAAAACAAAACAACATAACAGCAATAACAATAAAAGACCGTTTGGAAAGGAAATTCATTACCTCCCTGGGAAGATGGAAGAAAAAAAAAACAAACACAAAATAGAAGAGAAGGAGCTGTTGAAACCCCTGATTTGTATTATTTTGCCAGATGGAATAGAAGGGTAGTTGCTCAATTGTTCTGGCAGTTGAAATGAGGAGTAATTACTGTCTATCAGGAGGCATGGTTGCTGCCTGACAGCTCTACCATACCCTAATGATTCAGACAATCTCACAACAAAGTGATGAAGTGAATCTAGCCTCGGACTTCCCATTGCTAATCAATTAGCCAGTAATGGTCAGCAGTTAAGAGAATCTGCAGCATATGAACCAAATGCCTGAACAGACAGTTTATAGAGCTCAAAGTAGGCTTAGAACCATAGAATTGCTCAGGTTGGAAAAGATCTTCAAGATGAGTAAGTCCAACCGCAATCAAACCAAACTACCCTAGCTCTACCAACCCTCCGCTAAATCATGTCCCTGAGCAGTACATCCAAATGGATTTTAAACATATCCAGGGATGGTGACTGAACCACCTCCCTTGGGAGCCTATTCCGGTGCTTAACAACCCTTTCTGTAAAGAAGTTTTTCCTGATATCCAACCTAAACCTTCCCCTGTGTAACCTGAGGCCATTTCCCCTTGGCCTGTCACCATTGAGAAGAGACCAACTTCACTCTCACTGCAATAACCCTTCAGGTATTTGAAGAAAGGTCTCCCTTCAGCCTCCTCTTCCCCAGACTAAATACCCCCAGTTCTTTTACTTGCTTCTCACAGGCTTTTTTGTTACAGCAACACTTTCTCACTGAGAAAATCCAATTGCCTCTTTAACCCACCTACCTAACCTGTATAGGCATGCTAAATAGTAATGCAGTGGTTCCAGAGTAATCGTGCACTCTCATGTAGTGATAGTTAGTGAAGCCCTTCAGGCTTAGTTTAATATTACACAGTTAACATCACTACCTTCTTATCCTCCATTAAGTACAGTAATACCCTGATGTCACACGACTGCAACACCCACAAGAAGGAAGCTTGACTTCTGTAAATTTAATGTTGAAGGACAGCAAATAAGAAAAACTGGAAAACTAATCCTTGAGGAAATACAAACTTGGGAAAGACTGGTGAAAATAGACCATTCGTTAGATGTAATGATGACAGAGAATTCATGGAGATTTCATGCTCTCTCAATACAGATCGGGAGAAAAGGACTAATGTTTGAAAATACTTTCTAGAAAGTGTCTGTTTAGCCTTTAAAAAAACTGTCAAAATCTGGGACAGAGAGAAGTGAATAAATGGAGGAGAGAAATCTCACCCAACAAACAACAGCAAATAGTACAACAGTGGGTAAGAAAGAAGGAAGCTTGTCTAGGAAAATAAGAGAGTTACAAATGCATAGGATGTTATCAAATTCCTCCAGTGTTGCTACATAAAAGAAGTCAAGAGCAAAGATAGCAAAGATGAGGAGAAAGCCAAGAAAGAATGAAATGCATAAGAGGACAAGACAAGTGGTGTGGAAGGAAGCAAACTTTTCTAAGTGTGAAACTGAAGACAGAATTAAGATTGGGAGACAACAGAACAAAGAAATGATCCTATCTCTCTGACAGCTTAGTTTATTAAAGGTTTGTAAATGCTTGCAGTTTGTTTTAATGTTTCTGAAGAGATATCTCCGTGACCATTCTTGCAATCTGATCTCTTGTCCTCTCCTTTAGCTACAATACCTTTGAAACAGCCATGCTACAACAGGTACAACACTCACACTTGAGAGGTAGTAGAGATGTGTGTAAGGCCTTACTATAGAAGCCCCATTTAGTAAAAGCTGAGAATAAGGTAACTCACATTTAAAGGTAAAAACGTTTTTTTTCAGACTGTTGCTGACACAACAAGTCTTTCTTCCAAAAACAAACGAACAAAGACATTTTTCCCAACATTCTGTAATTTTTAACTCCAATTTATGCAGAGAGTCTCAAAATTGTCCCTTGGTAACCTACATTAAACTAAATAGGTGTTTCCCTTCATCCACGGGACTGACTTAACACACAGAGGGTACAGTTATTCTGTCGACCCTTGGCACTGAAAATGCAAATTGAGTCCTGGTGTTGACAAGAATGTTTGAATTTGATATAAAAGGGACTTAGTCACGGTACACTTCCAGCTCCTGATTATACCAAAGCAGGAGGTCTGAGTGAGTGCCAAGAAACTGTGGTTGACACTCCCCCAGTGAGGAAAAGGAAAAATGGATAGACCACTCCTGGACCACATGTATTTATTACATCTTAGTCTTGTGAGCTGCTTGGACACTTAAAATGCAACTTTAAAATGTCTGCTTCTATTTGCTGCTGGTATTTGGGCACATAAGTATGTCCCATAAATGAAGATACTTTTTAAAATGGTATTAATAAGGGGTGCAGTGCTGACGGCCCTGACTAAAACTGAATTCCTCTCCTTACTACACATATAGACTACGTGGCCACCAATATTTATTATTTTTATTCAGTTGCCCACTGTGGGGATGAGGTGTTGAGGGCTAAGGAAAAAAATGGATATGGAATTGTGTGATCAACATTGGATGCAGCACAAAACATTTACTATTACAGGGAGAGTAGCATTTAAACCCACAACACTTCAGTTTTTCTATGAAAGTTTCTACTGAAGTCTGTGACCAAGAAAGCCCTCCACTAATGACTGAGTGAGCGTTTCACTGACACAGACATTTCCAAAGCTTTCAAAAAGAATCACAGAATCATAGAATATTCCAGGTTGGAAGAGACCCACAAGAATAATTTAGTCCAACTCCTGGCTCCACACAGGACTACAAGAACTACCTAAAACTAAACCACATGTCTGAGAGCATTGTTGAAACACCCCTTGAAATCCAGCAGCTTTGTGCCATGACCACTGCCCTGGAGAGCTTGTTCCAGTGCCCAGCCATCCTCCTCCAGGGAAGAACATCTTCCTAATACCCAGCCCGATCCTTCCATAAGACAGCTCCATGTGGTTCTCTCGGTAAATAAATAAAACCACTGATGATTATTCTCACACTTACACATTGAGATAGCAATCTTTTGCACTGTAGTATGGTCTACCATAGTCTATGTGTAGAATTTCTCATTTCTTTCACAACACTCAATTTGCTCTGACTCTAGGGATGTCTGCACTACCTACAGAATACAGTTTCCCACAATATTTCTCTTCATGGATGTCTACATCCTTTCTTCTTTTAAAGGCAGCAATCAGTAAGCCTTTGCAGATTCTCAAGTAAAAAGATTACAACATGAATCAACTTTAAAACTCAACTGGAAAATAACAAGAATTAAAAGCCTAGGAAACCTTTTTTTTTTTTTAAACATGATTAGAGGCAGTGTCTTTCTCTCTATAATATATTTTGGTTCAAGAACAAAAAATTATTTCCATTTTACAATCCTCTTTGTTTTATAATATGACATAGAATTAAAAATTATGCTAAATCTTAGTTTGCAGAATTCATAAGGAGAAAGAGTATCTCTTTGTATGCGCACAAGTAATATACTGGAATAAATGTAGTGGTTGACAGCTAAGGGAAGGGAAAAGGATTTTTATATTTCCACCTTTTCTTTCAGATTAACTAAGATTCATTTCAGTGTGTTGAACTGTTGACTGGTTTCCTCCCTCTCATTTTTTTTTATTTCCTCTTTGTTTATTTCATGAGTCAAGATGTTTTTAAGACTGTGAGGTTAACACTGAGTGCATGGAATGTATAAAGCAACGGTTCAGTTGAAGGATTTATTTGAAGAGGAGAATGCAAGATTTGCCAGGTGCAGACAGATGTAGAATGATTCCGGCAGAGCTTTAATACCCTTATGATGGTAACTATAAACCTGAAACTATGGAGAGGCAGTGAGAAAGGCCAAAGCATGACACCAGTCTGAGCTTTGCAGCACTTGGGAGGTGCAGGTGGCAGAATGACAATCACCTCATCAAGTTAGCGTTTCAACTTCCAGTTCTGACCAGGCATAAAATGAAAAAGATGCCTGTTTGCTCATGAAGTAAAATTCTACTTAGTTGCTGCTCAGCTACCCCAGGTACTCTCAACAGTTTCCAAACTGGTTTTAAATTGTAGCCTGAATGCTATAGACTGCATTTTAATGACTTACTTGATTCAAGTGAGTTGACAAGGGAGAGAGACAGAATTAACAGCTGGGTGCAGGCTGTACCACACCTTTGCACCTCTTTATCTGGATGTGGGAGAGAGCCTACAACTTTGTACTGGGCAGGGACCCACGACAGAATGAGTTTGGGAGTTGGCAACTCCACATCAAGAAGCTCAGGGATGTGAGATTGGGAGCACTGGGACACTGAGGGCTAGGTGGAGTTTGGAGTGGTCAGTTGTGAGACCTGAGCCCTGGGGTGCAAGCACTAGATATGTGGAAGGCGATGTAGGTGGGGAAGAGCAAAGCCTGGTCTGCTTTGATATTTGAGGTTACTATGAAGATCTGTGACCTAAGCAGGCCAGATGCAGAGAGTGTGCACCTTTGCATATGTATATTATCAATTTCCTTCCTCTACTAAAAATACAACACTCCTTTCTTAAATGTTCACGTTTGAAGACCTGGTTGCTGAATGTTCTAACAAATTCCTGAATTTTGTATAAGGTAATGACTTGTAGTATAGTAAGAAGCAGCCTTAGAAAATTTTGACTTACTACAGGACAAGACACATAGCATTCTGAACAAATTCCTAGCAGCACATATGATTGTGTACATCCCAGGGTTGGCTTGATCATTCAGGTGAAGTTTTTGATGCTCTCATGCACCACAAATTAAATCACATCAGTCACACGTTATGCTTCCAGCTAAAACCACAACACATAAGACTTAGTATCTTATTAAACAAAAGAGGAAAAACTAATCCTGGTTTTATAAGAAGGAGATTGAAAAATAGTTCCTTGGAAATTACATATGTCCAATAGTACAATAATCTATGCAGTATGCTGTACTTAGAGTGGACAGTACTGTTGTGGAAAGGTTTTGCTTTTGCTCATTTTATATGATCTGTATAATTGAATAAGGTCTTTTCTTCCTGTGACTAATACCTATGATCCAGTATGAATTAATGTAAAATTCTTTTACTGTATGACATAATTCTTCACTTCATAGTACAAATGAAACCAAAGGTAATTTCACTGCAGAACAAAGAATGAGGTTATATTATAAGAACAGTACAAAGTTAAAAAGTAAAAATCTTAAAGCTGGGAAAAAACACCTCAGTTGGATCCTTTCATATTTGTATTATAATTTTTACTTTTCCCCTGCACAGCACTTCTTCCGTCCTGTGAAAGGAATAGACAGTTCTCCTTTATTCAACTGCTATTTCAGCGGTGTCTTTATTGCCCACCGTGTCTTTTACATATGTTCTTTTTAAGATTTTCTATGCTCTCATGACTTTAAGACAACATGAACATTAGTTAGTGTATCTTCAAAACTTTTCTGTGGGGCATGATGTTTTTCTTCCGCTTCACATACAGGGATAAGAGACTCGCACAGAGTAAGGTCAAAAGTACTTATTAATTTCAGACACCAAGTCTGAAATGTCAAGCATCTAGGAGCATCTAGGAGCTAAGTTTTTAATGTATTATGCACCATTTCTTGCACTCAGTTTCAATTGTTACTGCAAATACTTAGATCTTTTTCTTTGGACATAACTCTTAAATGCATGGATTCAAATAAGGTGCTAAACTGATTACTACCTCTGATTAATTTTGTTTTAATGTCCTGCATAGGACATTTGTGACTGAGGCAGGGATAAGAGCTGTTCCCCACAAGCATCAGCTACCTTAACTGCATCCACTGGGGGGGGGGCGGAAACAGGAGAAAAAGGGAAAGGAAGAAAAATATTATCACACCAAAACGTTACTTCCAACATTGTGCTGACCTCTGCAATGACTGTAAATAAAAGAAACCTTCAGATTACATTCAGAGCATTCTCTATGCATAAGCTATTGACACTTCACTAATGTAGTTTGTTGCAAGACATCTTAGCATTCTGACAGTCTAGAGATAGACTCCAGGAGGGAAAAAATGATCACCTAAACAAAATGCTGTTCTAACTCTTTGCCCCATCTCCTTCCTTATTTTCAGTCTCTTATTTACCTTCAGTTCTTTCTACTACAAGTCTTTATCTGTGTAGTGCACTTGAATTCCTCTGATGCATATGACATCTTATGATCTTTTATGCCATGACTATGACATTCCACAGGTGTTACACTGGTTTCTGAAAGCCACTCTGTCCCACAACACCTGAAAATAATGGTTACAGCAATATATATTTATGTGCAATAATTAAAAAACCTTAGAAAGTATTCTTTCCCCTCTATTTGTAGTGCCTGAACTAAGAGACTTGGAAGAGTATTAGCATACCAGGTTATTAAGGACAGCCAAAACTAGGGAATCATAATCTGTCCTCCTATTTCTTCACAATATATTCATATGAATGTGGTACCATGTGACATTGTGAGCAGGATGATGAGAGGCTAGATCTTAAACTTTGCCACATTTGCAGTGAGTTGTTAGGGTTAGGGGTTAGATTTATTATTATTACTTTTTTTTTTTTTGTAGGGAGACTAACTAGGGAATAGAGAAACTTATCTTTTGGTCCTTCTTTAGTCCAAATATCTCCTGTGACTACAGAAAAGTCATTCTAACGAACTGCTTTGCCTCCTGGCCATGAACAGGACTTGTTATTCCCTCATCTATACACGTAACTTTGAGGATTTATGTTTCTAAATTAGAAAGTATTATGCTAAAAACACAGCCAAATAGATCACATAAGACAAGATGGGCTTTGGATTATTAAAATATGACAAATATTTTTACTATGTAAAGATGCATCAAAAGCTTCCTCTGGATTTCAAAGGGAGAGGTGACTGGATTTGACATGCATTTCCAGACAAAATAATAAGTTAATTTCCTCCTTTATTTGACTTCCAGATCTTGTTTCTTAGGGCACAAATAACGTCTGAAGCGAGGGACTCTAGGATTCAGATTCAGGGAGGTTGTAGTGAGCTGGGGGTTGGCCTCTTCACTCTTGTAATTAGTGATAGGACTAGAGGGAATGGCTTCAAGTTGCGCCAGGGGAGATTCAGACTGGATACTAGGAAATACTTCTCCGAAAGAGTGACCAAGTGCTAGAATGGGCTGTCCAGGGAGGTGGTGGGGTCACCAACCCCAGAGGTATTTAAAGAATGTTTAGACATTGTGTTGACGGACTTGGTTTTAAGAGAACTATTGGTGGCAGGTGAATGGCCTAGATCTTTTCCAAACATGGTGATTCTGTGATTCGGATTCTATGCTGGTCATTCTATCTAGCAGAGAAATTTCACATTAAGATTTACTGCAGTTGTGAAAACAGAAACATACATAATGAGTAGCATAGGAAGAAACCATGGGGTTATTTTTTAAGTACTTGACCCACTGAACCTCAGCTTCAAAAGAACTGAAAATCTTGATATAACAATAGGAACTACTCTTCCACAAAGAAATAAAAATTATCACTAAAGGCAGAAATGGGCTCCTGAACTACTTTGAAGTCTTGTATCTCAAGTAGGTGCTTGATTCCAGACTGGAACCAGAAAAAGAACACTGCTGACAGTGACATTACAATGCCTCCTAAGTTACAGCAGACATGCAATATTATGGTTACCTAAAGGATTTACACAACTGTTTTTTAGTGTCTGAAACAATAATAACAAACATGTTCTGGTGGTAGTAAATAGCTGAGATGGAGCAGTAATTTTTAATCAATGCTACTGAAATGAAGTTCTGCTGTTTAAAAAAAAACAAAACAAAACAACCCACGTCAGATGAACTTTGCCTACTATGAAAACGGTCACTGTGAGGTCTCATTATCTCTTAAATTGATTGAGCCCTGATGGAGGGCATGACACTTGCTAAGAACAGGATTTCACAGAATGGGTAAATTTCATCTGACATAGAAGAGTCTTTAAATCATCGTGGAGGGCAAACAAGAGTGCAAAAGGTAGAGATCAATATTCTAGAATTCAGAGTCTGAAAATGAACTATCCTGTAGTGCAGAAAGCTTTCTCTGTTGATACTCCATATTCATGGAATACCACACTGCAGATTCTTATGGAAGTTGTCAGAAAAGGGTAAATGGTATGCAGAACTAAACTGGCAACTTCAGCAAGAAAAAGAAATATATCAGAGAGTCTATCTGCCATGAAACTGGGGAAAGAATGAAACTCCATTCACTTAGAGACCCATTTCATATCGCCAGGAGAGGGGGTGGGGCTTACAATGAAAAAACCTGAACAACTGCAACATCAACTATTACCACTCTGAAAACAAGAAGCAAGAAAGCAAATTTTATGAGACACCATTTTCTACTTCCCCTGATTTTATTGAAACATGCACGATGAAGAGAATAGATGGTAAAACAACTTTGCAAAAATGCAGCGTTTATAGTGGATCATCCTAGTTGATCAGGAGATCACTTCTAAACTACATTCACTCTTTCTGTATTCTACTAGAAACTTCTATTTCCCTTCACTAAAACCTAGTTCATAAAAGAAATGCTGAACACAGGCATCATTCCACTTTCCTGTGGCTCCACTAAACAACATTCATAGTTGCCTACAGCTTTGTCTTGTATCCACACAGGCCATGCAACTCCAACAAGTAAAAGAGCATTAGCAGAACGACCCTGACAAGTCTTAGGAAAGTTGAATGTAAGCAAAAACAGGCTGGATCAGAATCAATACTTAAGAGACTGAGAATCTGAAAGGTCAAGTTTGAGCTCACAGCAATAGGGGGACAAAATGCATCCTTGTGAGAGAAGGCAAAAAAGAGCATTTTCTGCACAAGATTTCTGGTAGAACTTATCATATTAGTCAACTCCTTACATAGTTTGAGAAAATTATCTGCTTTTTATTCTTATTGTGTTTAGGGAAATATGGTTATGTATAAATTGTTTGTACATAAACACAATTATAATTTTTTCTAAACTTGTAAGATCCTGAACTTTGGTTAACCACGTGGCGCTACATGCAAAAAAACAGGTAAAAGCAACAAACCACATGAAAACTAAGAGGCAGTTAATTGGAACATGATAAATTAGGCTTCAACTGTACCATATAAAAGGGGATTTTCTTCAACTGAATAACCGCAGATGAGATAATATAACTGCAAGGTATCCTTAATGCCTTTGTGGACTGAAAATATAACTCCTTTTCAAACATTCAGATAGTTCATAATACGAGCAAAGGGAAGCTATTAAAGGTGTCCATGGTGTTAATGTTTGGAGATCAATAACTTACCTAGACAGAATTACATAAGACAGACTATTTTAAAAGATTACAGTCTATACATTTAATTAGGGTATGTGTATCATTTTAATAATACAGTTGGAATATAGCACCCATGCAGCTGCTTGGTAACAGGTAAAACTCAATGCAGTGTAGTGTAGGCATGCTAAAACTTCTGAAGCTGAAGTCAAAAGAGCAGCCAACACACTGGTCCTTTTCCTGTAAGACATAACTGAAGGCACTCAGTGTGAAACTTTTAAAAATCTGTGCCCAGTTTAGTTCACTTAATCTAGAGAGAAAAAGAGACATTTTCCACTGCTCTGTTGCTTCTATTTCAACTTCGGCCAGGCCCAAAAAGCCAGCAAGTACAAGAATTTTGAGGCTTGTGCTTTGTTTTGTTGTGAAATGCTCATTTAAAAAGAATAATAAGTTTCATCTTTTCCCACCATCTCTTTCCCAGTTCGTGTTGGTCTGAGTTTTATAGGGTGATCTACATTAATCCTTACACATTCAAATTTGTTCAAATCCTAACTTTCCATCAGAATTTAGAGACATCATTCCAGCGCGCCCAAGTTGTATCTATGCATCAATACCAGCTGACCAGGTATTGAAACAGGCTACTGCATAAAAAACTTGTTTGTGTATGCAATTACTCATGTAGTAGATGCAGATATTGTCTGATTCAACTTAAGTGCTCCTGTAAGAAAATTCAGTTCCTCAAGTTCCTCTGTTTTACAAGGTCATGATTAGAGGTTAATTAATTTCAGTTTCATTTAACTGGCTTACAACGCATCCAATTTGCCTGTTACATGAATCTGAAACAGTTGCTAAAACATAGATATACACATATGTACTTCCTGTGTTCAAAGTGTCTGATTTTAGGATTGCTATATAATAAACAAGATATACTACTGACAGCAGGAACAACTGATACATATGCTTTGTGCTTAATATTTTGCAAAATGACTTTAAGACCAGTAAAGAAGTGGATTTCCCACTGAGTTACTCTCTGCTCAGCCATCTCATTCTACAGATGGCCATCTTACCCTCTGAATTCATCTAAACAGAGGGCATAGTATTTCCCACCAGGCATCTACATAAAATTAATAGGAGTTCTGAATAATGTAAGTAAAAAAAAAAAAATCAAAAACTTTGTGATAAATGCATGTGCTGGAGCTATGAGTTTATTATGTCCTTAATCTCATTGTCAACTCCATTATCTTGCTAATAGGTTTGTATCATTATCTCACAGTGAGCTGTGAACAGGAACTACTCACTTCTCAAATGCCTGTATAGTGTGATGAATGACTTGGACCTTCACCTCCCAATTAAATGTCTCTAGGACTTAAATACAAGTGACACCAGAGGAAGAAGCCAACTGATACCAGTATTTGGCCTGAAATATTGCAGGATTGGTTCTAAATACTAATCCTACATGTCATTAACTACTGTAATGTTGGCTATTTTGCATTCAATTCATTTAATATTATTTTCTTCTAGAAGTAGACAAGCTTGCTCTCAGAAGCTTGGGGACGTCAAAGAGAGGAAACAGAATGAATATTCCATTTCACTCCATTTACACGTGCCTTTGCAAACACATCATGATTTCATAGCGCCCTCTGGTGTTCCACCTTATTTTCATTTTGTGAAAAGGGATTTTCACATTACAACTACGTGGATATTTCAGTGTTGCTTCACTTATTACTAACAAAACCAAAGCCATAGGCTGTATCTTTACCACCCAGGAAAATGGGTGGTTCATTTGAACATGAGAGGCATTCTTATCTTTGTTGATTTCTTTTTATCAGAGAATGTTAAAAAAAAAGTACTCTCATTGTGTTATAAAATTAAAACCTGAAGATAAAAATTAAAAAACTATTTCTCATTTCCTAGGATGAGATTTTCTTCAGGTCAGGTGGGAAATATGTCTGATATAGCTCAAATTTACAGCTCTTGGGAAAGGTATGTTACCAAATACAAAGGAAGTGATTATTAATTCAATAGAAAAAAGGTAAGAGAAAAAAAACACAAAGAATACACGAGGGGAAATCCCCATGTCTTCCTTCCTGAAGCCCATATCATTTCTTTATTTTGCTTTAAACATCTGCTACAGTAAGTGCTGAGCTATTACATAAAACAGAAGAGCAGCCTGAGTACACCACATCATATTCCACAGAGGAAGATATAAGGCATAGGACTCTAAAGAGAGTAGAGGCATCATTATACAGCTTGCAGGTTAATTCCACATAGTAAGTTCTATATACATACATACACACACATATATATATCCTATCTTGACGGCCTGCTAGGCATGCACCTACTGTGGTGCATGGTTATATAATGCTGCCTGTTTTGGGTCCAGTGGGAATCACTTGATTCAGTAGGAAAACTGCTTCTGACTTAATTTCCACTATATTGCTATAATCCCAATTAGTGCTCAGATGCTTATTATTACAATGCATTATTTCCCTGGTGGTTCTAGCCCTCAGCCTATAGTAGAAGACTAGGCACCAGATTCGATCACATTTAATACTGGAATAGCTCAAGCTTCTATTTCTTTAACAAGATTCTAATCTAGCCTCCTGACTTTTTATGGTTTTACCTTACCATATATTGTAATTTTCAGTCATTATGCTTTAATAAGTATTTGCCACTTCATCAATCCTAGAAGGTTATCGTTAAGTAAAAATAAATAAACAATTTTTCAAGACCTCTGAAATAAGAGCTCCTAGAAAATAGTTTTTCAGTTGTAGTTTTTATCTTGCAAATGAATAAATCTGTTTCTTTATTTCGCCAAAATAAATGACATGAAAAGCTGCATCATAAACCCAGAAATCCTGGGATCACAAGTAAAACAGGTTGTTGGCCCTTCAAAATGGAAAACAACAGCTTTTAGATGGTAACCTCAGAGACAAACAAGGTAGAAAGAGAGGACATTTCTTATATAACCTCCCTCTACGAGTCTTTACATCCTCAATCAGTGCTACAGTGATCAGCTCTTGAGAGAGTTTACAAGTCCCAAGTGCTGTGGCTGCAAGCACATATCAATCTAGATATATTCAAGTGATACTTCATATGAACAGGCGGGAACTTCACAAGACAAGCACACAGCCAAGTATGATCAACTTAGTCCAGCATAGCCAAGAAGCATAAATCAGAAAGAACATGAAACTGAAAAGCTAGGCTTTCTATGCCTGTGCTTTACTTCCTTCTCAAGGCTAAGAGCCACAGGAGAGCATACTTTCTTGCTTTCTCATAATGAAACTGATCTTGACATTCTTACAAATTTTAGTTTTATCTCCTTGTAAAATGAACCAAAGTAGCCTTTCAAAACCAATAAATGTTTCTTTTCAAAGTAGGACTCTTCTTACCGGGGCAGCCTCAAGGAATTATGCTCCAGACGTAATACAATCAACATATATCAATGAGCATTTCACTACTGGTAGTTGGGCAAAGTGTTTTTTTTCCCCCCCACAGATTCTCGTTAAGACCACAGAAGGACCGATATATTTCCACTTCACATTTTTAAGAGCTTATTACATTCACATAAGAAGTTTAAGGATACAGCTTGCACTTCCATTCCCACATTGATTTCATATCACTGACTACTGTTATCCACTGTTAATAAAATCTGTGCCCATTGGTGCCATACGATTATTTGTTCTTACTTCTTTAAGAAAAAAAATTACCATATCCTAAAGGTTCTGTTAAGAGCAGTAGACCTCACACCACCACTTCACATTAATATTAGTAGTGTCATATTCCAAGGAATTCAGCCTTTTTCCAAGGTAGCTCAGAAACGGTGAAGAATATTTACCTTGTGACTGAAAGAAAAACAAACAAAACAAAACACAAGCCAGGCTTAGCGCTCCCAACACATGAAAACATGGAGCTGTTGGAGTGAACCCAGAGGCTGTCATGAAGAGGATCAGAGGGCTGGAGCACCACTCCTATTAAGAAAGATTAGGGAAGTTAGGCTTGCTTAGTTTTGTGAAGAGAAGGCTCCAAGGAGACCTCATTGTTACCTCCCAATACTAGAAGGGAGATAACAAGCCAAAAGTGGAGTTTATGTGGTCAGATAGCATTAGGACAAGGGGGAGCAGCTTTAAACTAAAAGAGGGGAGATTCAGGTTTGATATTAGGTGGGAATATTTTTCTTCGAGGGTAGTCTGGCACAGGCTGCCGAGGAAGGTTGTGGATTCCCCATCTAGAAGCATTAGACCAGGTTGGATGCGGCCCTAGACAGTCTAATCTGGTGGCAGCTCATGACAGACAAGTTTTAAGGTCCCTTCCAACCAATTCTTCAAACCAATTCCAACCTTCCAACCATTCTGTGATCCCAAACCAACAAACTAACCAACAAAAATGAAGCCCTAGCATGCACATTAGAATTTCAACCTCCAGGAACAATAACGGAATAGATAACTGCAGTACAAGAGGGCACACACAGTCAGCCAGACACAGGATGGGTCATGATCCAAGCACTGTTTTTCTGTAAAATAACATCTCTGAGAGCTCTGTTGAACAATAGATTAGCCAATTCTGCCACCTATCAGCAGTTTAAGAAATTGCTGAAAGATTGTGAACTGTAACATGGTAAAAAGGAGGCAGGATATGTTTATATTCACGAATTTCAACAGGATGGTCAGCAAAAAGAAATCAAGCTACTCAGACTTGTTCTCAGAACGTCAATATATTTTGCTTTAGTATATCATCATTAAAACGAAAATTCAGGTAAAATGTAATGATTTCATTAAACATTAAAGCGAAAACTGAAAGAAGAAAAATTAGATTCCATTAAAACATGCTAAAAATTTCCCCCTTTTACAATTTAGCAGTCCAAATACAAAATCTCCCAAATCTTTTTATTGATAAAAAAAACTACTACCATTCAATATTTTGTATGTTTGTTTTGTTTTTCTAATACATTCTGACTTTCGAAATTATAAAATGTGTTGTATTCTCTTTAGTGGCAGTGCTTCTTCAAAGCACAGCAAAACTCATACCTTCTCACAACTACGAGCAGTGATCCTTTTAAATTTGTTGTTAAGTATTTTTTTTATTTAGATTTTTCATTCAAGATGTAGAAATGATAGCTGATGTTTAAATGCTTCACAGGCCACAAGAGTTGTTGAGGCACCTCACAGGCTTGTAAGAACTAAAGAATTTAGAAGATTGATACAGGAAATACTCAGTTTTGTGTGAGAATTACACGTAAAGGAAGGAGTAGTGAAAGGAAAAGAACTGCAAGTCAGTACAATGCTCAGGCAGGGTCACTGATCCAATTTGGAACAGTCTCACTATTCCTGCATTCAGGATTACTTTGCAGTCTCCAATACCTGTATAAACTGTGATTCAATGTGTATGAAAAAGAGACAGTTTCCTACACTTATGACACCTATGATACTATAAAGCCAATGTTAGCCTAGCTGTGTATGTAAGAGAAATGAGTGGGAAATCCTGTGCATGATTTTTTTTTTTTAAATCAAGAGACTGAGCGTTTTGAATTCCTGAATACAGCAGCAGCCATGTCCCCAAGATTTCTTTTTGTAATGGAAATGCACTGAACAGACAAGAAAAATAACAATTTTTTTTAAAAAGGGCATTTGTCAGTATTTTGCAGCTATGTATGAAGTAACAACACAAAAGATGAGGGCAGGGGGCACAGATCCCTTCTTAGATATCCCTGGCACATTACAGGTCCTAGAACAATTAAAACAAAGTGTTCTGGGCCTTGTTAGGCCATGTGTAACACCTGGTCCTCAGAGAATGCCATCTGAATGCCCACCTTCCATTTCTTAAAGGTTGTACAATTCTTAGCTTAATCCTTAAGAACTGAACTCTGTCATTAAAAATAGTTCTAGTGAACTCAAACACGGGCACCAACCATACTATTCAGACTGACTACCACAGGAAGAAAACTGTTCCATCAGTTCTGCAACTCTTAGTGATACCCTCTGCACTCTCTTTGGTTGTCTGTTGACTAAAATACACTTGTTACAACAACGCGATGGAAAACACAGCAATGCTAGCAGACTGGCAAAGTCTCAGGCTGGAGACTGTGAGGATATGCTCAAACGCAGCAACCATAGACACAGAAACAAAGGAAAAAAATATACTTACCTTTGGAGGGTCTCAGGCAGCCAGGGATCTCCAGCAGGATACCTTTATCTCCATTGCCAACCTTTAAATGAGGTCTGGAAGGGGTGGGTCTTGGCTCCACCCCTTCCTGTCACTCATGTGCATTGCATACACCTGAGCTCCCCTGGGTTGGCCCTGCCTTCCTATCAGGTGCTCAATCACCATTTCAAGCCATGATGTAGCATTTCTGCTACAACACTAGACAGCAGCCACCCTGTGGTATAGTGTAAGATGGTCTGCAGATACGATCAGGTCTAGTTTTGTGTTGTAGAAGTTCAGGTGTCTGGATTATGGCAAACCCCACACAAATGGATTTTGATATGACATCTTGGAATACTCTATCACTTAGTTAGCCTTGAAATGGTTGTTCTAACTTTATAGTCTTATGAACTCAACAGATTCAGATAAGGTAGCTGTAGGATACCTGGCTTGTTTCTGCCTATTTTATTTAATTATCAGGCTGTCACCACACAACTTCAATGCACTTTCATTTTCTCTTCTTGTGACTCATCCTTACCTCAAAAGGAAAATATGACAGGTTAGAAAAATAAAGACGTTAGTCCAAAGAAAATGAGCCTGTATCAGCTGACAGATGACTGTCAGTAATGCTCATGCTCTTGTTACATGTAGCACAAAAAGGTGCAAGATGGCATCCATTTGCTCTTCTTCATTGGTACAAGGAAAATAAAGACCTTACCAATATTCTGACAGATAAATGATACCGAAATAACACCCATCAGCTTCTGTGGAAATTCAGACAACCTGAGAGAGGAACTGGACCAACTGGGATTTTTGGCTCAGAGCATGTACAGCAAGGAGAAGTGGAAGGAGAAGCTACAGCAATGGGGCATAGGAGCTGCAAGAGATAAGTTTCCAACAGCTAATTTGGGAACAGGCTACACATTGTTTCAACCAGAAAGTCTCCAGTGCAGCTTTGTGGTACACAACAGAGAATTATGGTAGTAACTAATAAGTTTGTCATCTGTATTTCTTTTATATATCATCTCAAGGAAGGTCAAAATGCAAACCAGGGATGTTAAATCTGAAATAATGACAGCATGAACGCATATGACATGATTTTTAAAGTTCTGATACAGCCTTGGAAATGATGCAGAAGGCAAGCAGTGTAATTTAATCTGAAGAGAATATGACAAGTAATGATTATGTACTATTGTTATGGAAAGGGGTAAGCCACAGAATCAGCCAAAAGATAAAACTGTCTTTTTAATTAAGGATTTATTATTTTATTAATCTTTGTAATTCTTTCTAATTTAGTAACCAGAATTTTAACCTTGTCTTTGACAGGATTATTTGATTTTCTTTTTTCAGATTGATACCATGTAAAATGTGAGTTCAAGCAGCTCTAGCAAAGACAACATATATTTGTCAGCATCAGTGTTGTTAAATAACACACCCAGAAATCATTCTGGAGCCCCATGCCAACTGGCAGAGTCTGACTGTTTCCATAATGCTAAACATGCTTAGCCTCCAAGGCTGGATATATCAAAGTGGCCCATGTGGAATGGTTCATACCCTTGCCCACCTGCTGCTCCCTAGGAATTAATTGTTGCCTTGGCCCAGAGCCTGGCAGTTCAAAACACTCAGGTTGTGCAGAGCACTCCCTGGAACTGTTTAACTGTTACAGTGTTCTCAGAACTCCCAAATCCAAAAGAAATGCAGTTTTTCCTGAAAGTTTTTGAGAAACTTGCTATTTAATAAGGAGTTAGGATATATTTAAAATATTAAAATATTAAAATAGTTGGTATCAGATATATTTAGCTACTAGTTTTTTTAAAGCTGTGCTGGAATAAAAAAATGAAAAATTAAGGAATATATTAATTGAGTTTTTTTAACTTCAGGGGAGATTTCATGTCAGTTTGGAAATGTGGATTCATGCAGTTTGAATTAATTTTTCAGCCAAATAAAAAAATACAAGAATTTATACTGTTGGCATTTAAAAGTGAATTTTGCATAGTACACAGCTATCAGACATCTGTTTTCTCATCTGGGATTTGAGGTACAGAGACAGTCTCTATAGTTGGTGTCTTGCGTATAGTTGAATTTACTTTACCTTCTAGATTTAGTAGCAATTTTCACTGTTTAAGTGCTTGCTATGATGCACTGTTTCCATGAAAGAAAGTTGGAGAAATTATGGTACTACTTTACCTATCCATTTACTTCAGAGAAAGAGCTCCAGCAGTAGACCAAAATACACACTTTTTGCTCTGAGTCCATCAGAAACACATGCTGCCTTTTTTTGCTGTTATGAAATGACTAAAAAAAAGAATCTGCCAACACTGAACAGCTTGTACTATCAAACAAAGCTTTGAGGGTGACTAATGAGAGAAAAATAGAATTAAAAAAAGCTATTCACCTCTGCTTCTCTGTATTTTTCAACCAGGAACAATTTTTGTACCTGCCTCATTAACTCACCATCTGGAAGAAAATACTGTATGTGTGTATGTAGCTGGACCACTGACATGCCATGACAATTAATATCATACTTCTAGACTTCTTAAGCACCTCAAGATAGTAAACACAGGCACAGTACCTCTCTTCATTCCTATCTGCTATGACACAATACACAACCTGATATGGTCTAGTTTTGTGGTTCACAAGACACAAAAATAAGTTATCAAAATTATGTATAAGGCATGTTTTGAATGTAATTTGGTTGTGATCTAGCCCAATTTTCTGAAATTTTGCCCAGCTGTTTCAAACACACTGAACTGTCCACGTTTTTTCCATTTTCTGGGCCTATGAGTAAGACCATCCACCAGAGGGTACCAGAAATCCACTCTGCTGTCTTTGACTGGTCCTAACAATTGCATTTGAGAGGTGGCAAAGCTGCAGCAGCCTTTTGTTACAAACTCAGTAATCTATATTCCTTCAGTGTTAACTCATCTCATGAGAAAAGTAGACAGTATAAAATATTACAAACCAGAAGTATGGGCTTGGAGACAATCACCTGAAAAGAGCATTCCAAACTAGACAAACAGGACCAAGAAGCCTCTTTATGTGACATATTACTGAGACATGTGACAGAGAAGCTGACTCTCAACAATTCCATTAGTACTTTGACTACTGTGGTTGCTTGAATATTTTCCATGTAATATGAAACTGGCTTTTTTTTTTCTTCTTTATTTTATTTTCATTTCTCCTGCACTCAAAGAGTGATTAATTTCTTTCACTTTCCCTAGTGTAAAACAAATATTTCAATTGAAGTTAACAGAGCTGCAGCAGTTGTGAAAGAACTCAGATTTGCAACCAAATCTTTACACGCAGAAGATTGCTGACTATCTTCTCTTTCTAACAAAAAATGTTAGAGTGAACAGAGAACACAGAGCAAGAAGCCAAAGTACACATGAAATATAGAGAAGTGCTGTCTCTTTCAGGCTTTTTAGATCAAATCCTCCTTCCCCTCTCCCACACCTCCCACTGCCTCCTTTACTATGAACTGGATGAAATGTTTTAGCAGGACTTCTGTCTCCCTTAAGTCTTCTTTTCTCTTTAAACTTTTCTGCTAGTGTCTGAGGAAAAGCACTTCTTTTCAGCCTATGCAGAGAAACTAAATATCTCCACAGACACTATAAAGGTAATGTTTTTCCCATTAGCAGGTAGATAATTCAGTTTGCCAGAGACACCAAATTTATGAAAACTACAGCTTTGCGAGTTACAAGGAAGTATGAGGCAGCCTCTTCCACCAGGTACCAAGGGTACTTCTGTTCTGAACTCTCAGACTGACATGCTGATAATTTACTCATCAAGATATTAGAGAATTAGAAAAACAGTTTTTCACCAATATTCATCCAATCAAAGTGACTTGACCATTGTTCAGATAAGTTGCCTAAATCACTCTCTTCCCTCAACTTTCACGGGATAAATTAAAAAAAAAAAAAAGCATATAACTGCAAAATCTCCTTATTTTGTTTCATCCAGTGGTATACTGGATACATACTCTTCCTGCTCCAGCTGTGCTGGCTGAAGATGTTATTGTTACTAGTCCAATGTCAGCTGCACAGCATCAACCAAGATCACCATGCCTACAGATCTGCCAGTCAAGCATCAAAGGTGACAACCCCCTGCTCTACTTCTAGTATGAAGTAGCCAACTGTTTGAATAAGCCAGCTGGGAAGGACATCACATGGAAATAGCTTCAGCAGCTCTGGATCATTTTGACTGGAAAAAAAACACCTAGGGAATATTTTTGAGAGTTTTGTTAGAAAAGCAGAAGTAGCAGCAGGGTTCCTGAAGAGCAGTTTAAGGTGATCAAATAGTGTAACCAAACAGCTGCAACTAGAAAAAAACATGAGTCAGAAGAGATGCAACTTGAAAAGTTGATTGCACATGGAGAGCATTAATATTAAAAAAAAAATAAAAATAAGAATAAAGGAGAGGAAGAGTCTCATCTTACAAAATTCATTAGTCCCACATGTAACGGTGAAGAAAAACATTTAGTTTTCACTATTTTGCTGCAGTCTCAGAGTTAAGAAAAGATACGTCTTTTCCTGAACTCAGAACTACAGGCAAAAGAGTCAGATTTCTCCTTTATCAGGAAGGCCAAAGAGAAATTCCAAAGGCCTAACAAAATTGAAGTCACTTGGCTGTCCTGTATTTGTTGGAATTGCAAAGAAAAATCAGCTTTTTTTCAGTCAAAAAGAATAATTTCAATGTTAAACAAGTATTAGATTTTCTCACATTTGGGGACTTCTTCAGCAAAACTAGTTGCCACATGGAAGTCACTATCAGACTCTTACAAATGATTTAGTATAGGGGCTTTATTTTATGCAGACTAATTCATTGACAGAGGTTGTAGTGAGATTCTGCTGCTCGTTTGTTCTAAAAATAAAAATAATATTTAAAAGTATATTTTAAGTCTTGTTTCCATTCTGAATATTGAAGTGCTCCATTTTTTCCCCATTTTTTCTATTATTTTGCACACAGACCAAAAGTAATCTGAAGTCTTCTTCAGCCTTTGAAGGTTATGCTTTCACTCTTCTAACACATTCTACAGAGAAAATGAACCAAGGATGAAGAATCTGAACACTGTGGTGAAAATGAACTCCCAGCCAACCCTGAACTTGCACAGGATTTGCTGCTCCTTCTGGATGCCTAGAAGTCCTCGGCCCCAATGGGATTCATCATTATTTGCTCACCCCAGAGCTGACGAGCTGAAAGGTGGCCATGGAGCAGTCCACAGCTCTTCACAGGGAGCAGAGGGGAAGCACTGAACTCTGCTCTGGTGACAGCTACAGAGCCCAAGGTAACAGCATGAGGCTTCATCAGGGGAGGGTCACATGAAAGTTAGGGACAGTTTCTGTGCCAGAATGCAGTTGGTATGTCCCTAAGTCCAAACACTCCTTGAAATCTTGGACAAGCCTCTCAGTTAGATATAGTCTGTTTTTTGGGTGGTCTTGTGTGGAGTGAGGAGTTGGACTTATGGGTACTTTTCAACTTGGGATATTCTATGTTCTAAGACTTTAACTCTTTCTGGACATAAAACACGCTTCCAGAAAGGACTACAATATACTGTAGGAACATCTTTCAAAAGTTATTGGAATTTCTTTGCTCTACCTCGCACTGAAGACACAGTATATTTAGTTTCTATCTTATACACAAAACAGCATATAAATCAAAATCATGTCAGCATCTGAGTTATTCTGTCCCCATAACCTCATTAATAGATTTCTATGCGCATGCGTTCATATAAGCAGAAGTGAATACAAACTTTTGGCCTCATCTTTAGATCAGCCAAGATGTGAAAAATGGGGCTGTAAGCAAAGTAGATTGGTTGGGGATTTGGGAGAAAAGATCTTTCTTCAGGTCCCACCCACAGGAGCACATTTTCCAAGTCATGCTGAGCAGAAGCCAGAGGGAAAAAGAAGAAGAGACTATACCAAGTTAAGCAAGGCCATAAGCTGACATTATGAGTTGAGCTCAAATGTTGCTGTTGATTAAAGATAATCCATACATTCTTCACTCCATTCACAGCTCCTTGACGCTTCCATCTTGTTGGTCCTGGCATCCTCTCTCCCCACAGTGAACTGGAGAAACACTGTTTTGCTGCTTCAGTGAAAAAACTAGTCCCACACACAGGCAGATAAATATTGCTCTTTCTGCTAGCGTAGGAAAGCTGTTTGCCGGTCCAGACAAGAGCACTTAACTGCAAAGGGGTGCAGGAGTGGGATTTCAGGGTGATGGGACTTCCCCTGCTTATACACATCACAATTTTATTTATTATTATTTTTTATTTTGCATCAGAATTAATATGAATGCTTTTGCAGGTAGAGAAATTAAAATTGGATGTGGATACAAGATCATCATATTAACCCTTAGTGAAATATTGATGCAAAATCAAAAGGAAATTCAGCAGGTTCCTGAACAGCATCAAAATAACATACATAATTTTTTGTTTGACAGAAATGGAAATCAACTGGCAGGCAAAATAGACTATGCATTAATAAAAATGATACTTTAATTAACATTAGCATTTAGAATTCCCTAGTGAACCAAAGCTTTGTATCTTCAGACATTCTATAGGAGCTCAAATCCTTTGCAGAAAGACAGTTTTAATGAATAAAGGTATAGGCAGAGCACTGTCTCTAAGTGGTATAGAAAAATATTTTGCATAAGGAGTTTTCTTTAGAGAACTTTCATGGAGATTGAATCTCAGAGAAGCTGAAGATGAATCAGGGAAAGGTTTCAAGGCTGGAAGGTTATTATGAAATCTATACTGAGATCACTACCTGAAACATTTTGAATGTTTTCGTAGTCCTATGTTGTGTTTTCCATGAGAATAGCCACTAGAAAGCTTTATCAAAGTAAAAATTGTCTCACCTTTAATTTTTCTTGCATGCCTCCATTACAGGGAACATCATAGTATAAACTCACAGACATCACTCGACTGAGAATAACCGTATCATTTTATTTTCTATTTCTCATAGTAAAGAAACTATTATTATTCAGCAACATTATGAATACCTCTTCACAAACAACTTTTGCAACAGTCTCCTCAAAGATGTAAGCTCTACTGAGGAATCTAGCAGCCAGTAAGTACAGTCCATGAGACAAAAAGTACTCTATATACAAGCACTCCAATTCTACAGCTAAGCAACTCACTTTCCCCTGCTTTATTTATGACCACAGTCACCTATTTCATGTTAGCAAGATACTCTGTTTACTGGTTCCTTCTCTCCATACTGATAATTACCTCAGTTGAGCTTATGCAGAAGCTGGTGAACTTAAGGTAGATCAGCTGAGCTAATCAGATGCCTTTACACAGTAAAGTGTAAAGCAAATGAAAGTAATGCCCATTTAAATTCTCTAAACTGACAATGTTTGATGGGTGTGTGTTTTAAATAGGATTCATTAGAGCTTAGTTCAGTTCTTTTCTAAGTCTTGCATTTGTTTCCTTTTCCATTGATTTTTACATAATTTCTTTTCCTTAAATCACAGTCATGCTGCAATTACTGAATTCTTAGCCATGTTGATGGGCTTTCATTTCTTCTCTCTTCAAGGGGTGAATAGATCTTTCCTTTCTGTCCCGGGTTTCACTGATAAGCTGTTAATATCATCAAAGTAATAATGTCGAAGTAACACCTACCATCAAGAAAAGTAGATTAATTCCTATGTTAAACGTATTTTTTTTTCTCATCTATTTACATGACCTGGATCCAGAAATCATATACCCATGTTCTGCGTGTAGGGCTGCACATAAATGCATCACATGATACCTCATTTTTCAGAAGAAATACCCTTTTGAACAATAACTTGATACCTGATATGGGGTGGTGGGAGGAAAAGGAAAATATTACAGCTTGTACTAGAAATTTCTTTTTGGGAAGGGAATATCTCTCTTTTTTCTTATTCAAGTGAGTTTTTTTCCAGCCTTTATAATGTTTTTTTAATTTTATCATTTATCATTTTTTTTATCAGTTTAAGTGCTTATAAATACTAGTCCCCGAGGGATAAGAAGAAAGGGAAAAATCATGTCTTTCCACAGGATATTTTTTCTCCTGTTTTCTAAGGTCAGCAGAGCTGCATCTAGTCATTTCCCAGAGCTAGTGGTAAGGTTATGTTATTCTGAAATCCAAAGTGTTCCCGTTAAGGGCTGTTCTCACGTTGGTGACTGACCTTTATCTTCTCTCAAACTCTACATGTCTGATTACGTTTCCAGTCAATGCCAACACTGATGATCCTTAAGATGATGTCATGGTCCTTTATTTCTGTTACTGCATGCCTTATTTCCCATGGGCTGTTGAACGAATTCTCAGTATATATGAATAATGTTTGACATAAAGACTGCTTTTCTTATAGTGCGTAGAGATACAGATATTCACTAACCAAAAGTATTGTATCAAGGGAGGATAATCATTCCTTCTTTGAGAGAACTCTGCTTTTTTTTTTTTTTTTTTTTTTCCCAACTTAGATATTAAAGAGGCAGCCAAAAGTGGAAAAATCCAAGCGAAACCATATTAATTCATCGGTCTACTATCCTGTGTTAATTTTCTTTTTCTTTTTTTTCTTAACATCTCTTTTATAGTGATGAGTTTGCAGACTATTCATATTTTATGGTGATTTTTGTGTTTAATTAATTTTAGAACAATTCTTTTGCCACTTGTAAACCATCTGGAAAAACAAACTTTTTTTTTTTTTAATGAGCACATTCACATTCTGTTATTTCTAATACTTGTAAATTACAAGGGCTGCTCTGAGCGAAATGCCTCCTGTTTTATTGTATTGGCCCACAACACCAGAGGTATGGCAGTAGAGGTTAAGTATTCCCACCAGTATTCCATTATGTTTTGTTCCTATGTGATAGATGGCAGCAGAGACACAGTGTGACAGAATGGTGTCTGACATGTGAAGAGGTGGCACTGAATTCCTCCATGTGGAAATGATGGCACCCACTGACAATCATCAATGCTTGCTGAATGTTTGTAGAGCCCAATCAGTGGATGTGAGCGCAGCAAGGCAGTAGGTGACATGAAATACAAGCCACATTCTGGATGGTGATGAAGATTTTTATGAGTCCAGCATGAAGGCTTTTGTTCATGGCTGGTGAAAATGCACAGCTAGTGGTAGTGAATATGTTGAAAATTAGTGTTTTGTAGCTGAGAAAATGCTCTATCAAATACTGTTACCTTGAAGCTCTGAAGAGAACCCAGAATTACAGTTACAATCATAATGTGAAGTCCTAGTCTTTGCATTCAAGTCTGGACATTGCATTCAAGTCTTGCAGATGGAGAAGATGGTACCAAGGTGTGTGTTTAGGAACATTAGGCTATAAAACTTGGTTGGTTACTGTGATTACAGTATATCTCAATTCACCCGAATGTGTATAGGCAATATAAAATTATTTATTTGTAAATGATAGACAAGAATTTAGACAACAAATTGTCATTTTTAGAAGCAGAAATGGACAGAACTTTTGAGTTCTACTTCAAAGTAATTAGTTTTCAGAGGAAGAAAAATTTAAACTTCAAGAAGTTTTAGAAGCCTAACATATATACATATTTGGTGAAGCAGAATCTGTATGTTCCAGTCCTCGTACTAACATACCCAGTGAGTAATGAACTGAGCTGTGAGCAGTGATCAAATATAGGCTAATTTTCACATGGTGAAATCTCACATTCATTCTGAATTGCTTTCAATTTTGTAAATTAGATGTTTGAATATTTATCAGAAGATATTTCTGTTTGTCTTTCTCCTCATATTTCATTGATTGTATAGACTATTCAGCAGTATAAACTATGATAATATTGTCTCCCAACTCCAACAAAAAGTTACCATGTAATTTTTACTGGTACTTGAAAATGGTGAGGTCTGATTTCAAAACACTTCTTTCCTTTAGTATCAATATATATGCACTTAATTAGCCAAGACAGATGAACGACTACACTGTTATTATGATATATCTGGTGGTCTAAAACTTGTTGTGCCCAATTTTACTTCTCACATCAATAGATGGAAAATAATCCTCCCATTTTGCCAAAATTTGTAGGGTACATTGTGTATAATTTGCGTATCAAAGCATACTCTAAATATACTCCCTTTATTTTAGTAACTCAGCCTTGATGAATTCTTTACTGTTTGTTAGTTAATGTGTAATGAATTAAAAAAATTAAAATGTTTTACTGTGCATGTGTACTCTTAGGACAATTTTATCTTGTATATATGTTGAACATTTTCTGGAAAATGATATCTTCTATCAGTGTTTAACACTTAATCAGTACTGCATCTTTGATAAAAAAAAATGGAAAGAATAAAGTCTTTAAAATATTTTCTTCACTGACACATTTGTGCATTCTGCTCTAGACTTGAGGCTAGATCCAAACTTCTCTGAAATATGTTAAATTATTTTCATTGGTATCCTTAGAATTTGGACTGGGCAGTGTGTGGAAGCCTGGACTGGAACAGCTGAAGACTAAAGTAAAAATAAAATAAAACTTTGGTCTAGCCTTTGTGAAAAAATCACAAATGGCTTGATAAATGCTGATCTTTTTTTTGGCTTAGAATTCACTTCTTGAGCATCTAGGTATTGCAGGTTCATTGCTTTTGACAGTACAGAGAAGCAATATACTGGACAACACTGAATAATTTGTTCGAGTTGAGATCCATTTCAAAGCTAAGTAGCCAGTAGAGGTTGCTCCAAGCATGACGAAACACAAGGAAAGATCAGGTTCACTAAGTATTTAAAAAACAGATGCAGGCTTCTAACCAAATATATTAAAGTAAATGAGATTCAGTTTGTTCAAAGGGCAATTAAATATAAAAAAAATCTCTGAACTATTCAGCACAAAGACATTTATATATATATGTATAAAACACAGAAGCTAGATCTTTTCATGACTATGTAAAAGTTCCCTTTAGCTGCTGCAGCAGTTTCGCAATTTCTCATGCGGTTGTTATTTTCCCACTGTAAGTAAAGGAACATCCAAATCACATTTCATAAGCAAAGTCATGGAAGAGAGACATCAGCGTGTTTAAAAATGAGCTTTTCTAGAAGAAATTGGTATGTTTTTTGGCTTGTCAATTGGTAATGAATTTCCATGAATAGCAATAAACACCCCCATACCCCCACTGTCTCAGACTGTGAGGACTGGAAGTGCCTTTTCCATATAGGTTTTTTGTTTTATATTCTACAGATGTGTCATTAAATAAGCCTTAACAGTAGCTTTAGACTTTGGCATACAATCCTGTAGCCACATGATCTATCATTTATTATGTATTATTTTTCCACACATCTCTTGTCTGAATTCTTAAGTCTTTTTCAATGACAGAGTACTCAAGTGGTAGTTTATCATATAATTTTGTAGAGTAAAAGAGCTAGTTTATATGAACAAGTATGGATTTTGTTTATTTAAGATTGTAGAAGGATCTAGTGAGTAAATGGAGCAATTTCTGTTGCTTGAATTAGGTAGTGTTCCAGATGTGAGAACCAGGATGTTTTCAGTAATACCCAGATACAAATTCCATGATCAAATCACAGGAGATGCCAGCAACATATGTACTGGTTAAAACTTGTATTACCAACCAGATATTGACAGATCTCTAACAGGATGTTTTTATAATGAGTTTCTCTGTAGCAGCAATCATAAAACATGAATATTAAAACTTCTTAGGGAAATTAATTATCTTCCGTGCTGGAAAAAAAAAATCAATACAATAATATCAACTTTTAAAAGGACATAAAAATAAAGATGTGAAAGATTTTTAAAAGAAAATTCAATGGAGCAATAGCAAAAAATGAAGTATTTGTAACTGGCTTTAGGTTTGATAATCTCAAGATAAGCAGCAATTCTTTATGAAAGAAAATACTATACTACAAGTCCTGTCAAAGTTATACTGCATAGTAAATTGTAAAGTGTTAAGAAGAAATCCTTCAAAATTTTGAATTCATGTCTAAATGGAGAAAATAGAAAAAATTAATTAAGTTAAACACAGAACTGTGCTAACGCTGATCAAAACCAAAGTTTTGAGGAGCAGTTTGGTAAAGGCAAACAAAAAGGATTAGTACTGCTTCATCATAGAAGAAAGAGATCTTGCTGGAGGATCTCAAGACTGGTAAATGAGTGACAAATAAAAAGAAGATTCACAAAAGATAAGACCATGAAAAAACAGCTAGATGATTATTACTACTCAGAGAGGAGGACTTCAGATTGATTTCCATGCAGAATTTTTTTTTACAAGAAACGATTGTGAGGAATGGCTTGGAATTACAGTGTCAGTGAAAAAACCTTTGGAAATATTAAAATAGATAAATAAAAATAACTCATGAAGACTGGAATTTAAAAAGAAAGTAAATAAGAATAGATAGACTCCAGTTTAGGAGATTTTTGAATTGGAGGAATGGAAAGTGGTATCTTTTTTGAAAGTTTTTTCAGAGAATAACAGAGCAGTAAGACTGTCTTCCATGTTAATACAACAAATGCAAAGTGAAATAAGGGTGAAGATGATAGACAAATGCATTAAAATAATCTTGATGAAAAAAGTCAAAACACCTTGTGGAAGGAATTTATGCTTCCTTATATATTAGAGAGCTCTGAATAATAATTAAACATGAAACTAAGGGTGAGAAGTTTGACTCTCTTAGGATTTTATAACCGCTTTTAACATGATTATTCATAAGTGAGTCCTAAAATTTAAGTTGAACAATGTGACAATGAAACTCAAAGACCAGAGTTACTATAGGTTTATTTCACGTGTTCTTTAGTGCATGACTGGAGGAGAAAAAGAAGAAAATGGAGAAAAGATCTTGTCCCAGTCTGGAAAACAAATTTTGTTCTAGCAATTAATACTGTCAAGTTAAAAAAAAGAAACTTATAGTGCAAGAGAAGATCTGATTTGGGATTTATAATTATGTGAAAGAAGGAGTAAAAGATACAGAGAAAATGCTTGGTTTCTCAGTGGAAGCATTCTACAGATAGAATCAGTAATAGTAACAAGTTTGGTGGAGGAGCAAAATACAGTTCCAGAAGTCCCTAACAATTGCAAGAGTGACACAGTTTTAAGGCTCTTGCTTGACTTGTACTTTGCTTTAGGAACACAAAACAACACTGTTGTTTTGCTCAGGATATTAATACAGCATGTGCTGGTGGTCTGCCATAGGATCTCTGTTATTTCTATGTCCTACAGAAGAAAACAGGTTGGAAAATCAGAAAGACACTTTTCCACTATCTGCTCACAAAGCGAAATCCACATGTATGATCACTAGAGTTCAGTGATACCTGAAGATCTCTTTATTGTTGAGAAAACAATTCTGTAGTCTTCCTGAAATTGCTTGCTCTTTAGACTGTGAATTTAAATTCAAGCTCTGTAGAACTTCTTAGGATAAAAATGTATCTTCCAAATGCTGTTTTGCCTTTACTGCTAAAATGAAGGATCACTGCTAATGACATTTATGGGTCTAAGACTCACTACTTCCCTGTCTCACGTGGGCAATGGTTAGTTGACTGCACATCAGTTTTACCACTGTCCATATTCAATGAAGATAACAGTGTCTGTGCAGACTGAAAATATGAAGATATTTGTGAAGTCCTGTTTGCCCTGAGGAAGATTCTACCGCTGGCAAATCAAGAAAACACCATGTGAACACTTTCAAAATTTGTAGAAGTAAGTACCTAATTTCACTTTATTTACTGATATCTTTGAAATCTTTACTAGCTTCACCTGTTTCATATTTAATCACTTTTTATTTTTGAAACGTCTGAGATAATAAAGACTGAAGTAGCAGCTTCAGTCCTTTGGTGTATTGCTGTAAGTAAGAACTGTCTATTTTAAAATAATATAATTCAGAAGAACTATTAAATGATCATTGTGTTAACAAATTCTATTTTAGACAAAGTTATCCAAATATAATTGAGCTACATCCTTTTAATATGAAGAATTCAGACCAATTGAATCATCTGTAATTCTGATACCACAAAAGTGTCCTACCAACCTTCAGACATAGATTTAGTGTAGATTGGAGGCAGATGGCTATGGATAATGCTCTCCCTCACTCTCACTTTCTGTCAGTAGCTCATCTCTTCTCAGTTTGATTATACTGGGAGCCTGCTCTCTCCCCATGTGAAGGTGCAATGAAAGATGATACTGGATATGCAAGGAACACTGTCTCTCCACCACCCAGTGCTATGAGGGACCTCCCTCACAGCATCTTATTGACTCATGTTCCCACTGGTACTATGGAAGGTGAAGTTCTGTTCCATCTGGGAAGTGGGTTCCCAGATGAGAAGAAGAAGCTGTTGGGCTGCAGTGTACCTCATTCCTCCTGAGCCAATGTGCAAGAGCTGTGATGGTATGCTCTAGAGAAGAAGAGCTGGAAAAGGTGAGATAAAGAGAGGAAAAGGTTTGATCCAGAAAGCACAATGCAAGTCAGTACATAAGGTGAGAAACTGTCACCCCACAGTTTTGCTATTGTGGATTATCTTTTTGGTTATGTAGTTGCAGAACTGCCTTTGCACTGATATAACACGTGTTTCTAATCCTTAGAACAAGAATTAATCTTTATTTTCAAGAGGAAATATATTTGTCAATGAACAAAGCCCCCAAGTCTTTAACATGAAAATGTCCATAGAAGCCCATCTAAATTTGTGATATCCTGAAATGTACATGTTTTGGATGTTCAGTTTTTCCATGTCTCTCCTTTTCCATTCTCAAGCTCTAGTTCTTATATGAACTGTAGCATGCGTAAAATGAGAGTATTGTTAAAAAACTGAGCATGCTGATACAGTGAAATATCTGAAAGCATACAATACTATTCTCCTAAGTCTGTAGGCCAGATTTATATTATCAAGACCATGTATTCTATACTCTCAGTATCTGTATACTGGGTTAACATTCCTTTGATTTTAAGAGGAATAGGTTTTTCTGAGTGTCCATTTGAATTTCATCTTGAATGCATATTTTCTGACTTAGGATACACTGGATATGTGAGCGTACTGACATTTGCTTTCTTCTGAATTAGTGGGAGCCAACAGTGCTGCTCTGACAACACCTTAGTTGAATCAGTCAGATATTCCACAGAACAACATTAATGTGGCTCATGCAATATTCTCTAATTCCACAAGAGGTAACCTTAGGTGCTCCTTTTAAACACACATGACCTCCTCCTTAAATAAAACATATTTTTCCTTGCCGAAAGCATGCATATTCATTACCCTTGCTTATTCATTTTTTTCCAGATGCTATATTTCATTTGAGGCAAATAAGCCTATCCAGGACATTGGTGTTTTTCAACAATAATCCTTTTACTTATTTTATCTTAGATAGTAAGACAGTGCACCTGGTACATATTATTGCTTTGCTCATTCTAACTTGGAACAGAAACATTACAGGAATGTAGTATTTTCAGTCAAGACATTTTTTTCGGGCAATGTTAAAGAATCTGGACAGATGAGAAGATAATTTTGGGGTGGTTTATCTGTAATTTTTGAGACTCTTGAAAGATCTGGGCTGAGGCACTGTACAGGATATTTAACTGTCTGTTTTTAGGATTTGCACTGCAAAGGAACAGATTTACAGACTCATATTTTTAATAGTAGGTGAAATTCAACGTTTATCTATGTTATGTGATGAGAAAATATTTCTAAATGGGGTGCTGTTGTCAGAATGCCATTGTCAGAATGGTGGTTTCACTTTGGATAGTTTTCTGAAAACACAAACCCCACATTCAATGAACACCTTGCAAATGAGTGTGTCATTGTTTGAGCTGTAGTCAAATTTCTGCGAGAAGAACACCAAGATATGGTGAAGCATGGGAATTGTAACCCACCTTTCTTAAAAATATTTGTTAAATTTTCTGACCCAGTCAAATTACTAGTGGTCATTGGATTGGGATCAATTTTTTTCATGGTTTCAGATGCACTGAGGGGTGGTAAATACTATTGTTGGCTAGGATGATTCCTACCACATGGTGTTCATGGTAGTCATCTCATTCTGTGGTCACTCACACAGCAATTGTCTGTGAGAACTGTATCCAGTTTTCTGCATTTGCATTGCTATTTGTTTCATGGAACCCTATCTTGTATTGCCTGTATGAAGACCTTCTATTTCTCTGTGTGTGTCGTGTTTTCCCATCTAGTCTGACCAAGTGCTGGGAGACAAAAAAAAAAAAGTCTTTTCTTTCAGATGATAAACTATTTGTGTGCTATTAATTTCTCTTAACAACCTGGTGATTTATAGAACATTACAGAGTCTTTTTTTTTCTGAAGTTTCCATCTGATCACTTAGGCTCAGTCATAAGCATGTCAGCCACACCAATTTAGGAATGACTGATATCCCCTGCCTGCTCTAAAGTGGTGATTTCCATTTTTTCCCAACAGGAGGAGAAATCACCGTATTTTTGTCTCCGTGACTGCAATTATAAGAACCTGTTTGCTGAATGCCAGGCTCCAGCTTTTGTTTTGCCCTTTGGCTGGAAAAAACTCTGCCATTAAGTTACTCTTCTCAGTAAAATATCCTGTGAAGCTTGGTGGAGATGGTTAAACTGGGCACTGGCTCATTTGCCTTTTGGTGCCTTTTATTTCTCATTCATCTATTCACATTAGTGTACCAAGCAAAAGAGCCAGTATAGGTGGTACAGTATGAGATAATACAGTGTTCAGTGGCAGCCTTGTCCCCCCATTGGCGAAAGAAGGACCAGAGCTGGATGAGGCTGCTCCAGCAGACACCTGTCCTTGGTCCAATTGTGGCTTACTCTCCACAGCAATGTCAAGCATTTGGGTCAAGTACATGACCAACTCCAAAAGTACCTCTGTCCATCAGTGATGTTGAGTCAATTTTGTTATAATTCTATCTCCTGAGCTATCTTACAGTTCTTTGTACCAATCCATAATGTTCTGGGCAGGTTTTGGATGGTGTCAGTGCAGAGGGATACATCCTCTGCTCTCCTTACAATCAGTGGGCATAGATCACCTGCCCTGCTTTAGTCCTGTATTTGGGATGAAACATGTACTGGCATTGCCCATTTCTTGATATCAGCCTTCAAAGACTGGCTTGGATGTGGTTTCAATATCCCTGAGAAGTGAGAGTTTCATGGAATAACTTCACTGTCTTAGCAGCAAGCTGACATCTTGTTTCCTCCTCTTTACCCCTTTGCGTCCCTGTCACACTTCCTAAAGGTGGTGATTTTTACAGATCCCATGAAGAAGAGTTTTTAAAAGGGAGAAAGACACATAGTTGTTTTTTCAGGGCTAGATTCATGCAAATTTGACTTCTGAAACTGTCTCATGACTAAAAGATCCAAAAAATGCCCATGCTAGCTCAAAGAGATTTGTGGGAACACACCAACAGGGAGGTAAGGAAAAAGCAGTAAATAGTAGTCAGATAGACTTTTTCACATCATCCTTCTCCATGATTTATGGCTCCAGTTATAATGATTGTTGTGGAATAAATTGCCCATATCAGTCTTATGAATGAATATTTCAGTGTAAACACCATTAGTTTCACATATAGTGGGAACCCAAGAACTTTGATGAGGGTAGAAAAGCAGCTGTCACTGCAGAGTGATTGCCTTCAGGATGGACTAGAGAAGACTGAGAAATTGAAGTTTTGGGTCTGGGCGCCTACTCTCAAGTAAAGATAAAGGAGATAAAAATGGATCCCAGTGGAGTTATATTAAATATTCCCCTACATGACATAGTTGTAGTGCTCTGTGTTTGCACTATCTGACTTCAAATGTTTATTTATCTTCTGTATTGAAGGAGAATTTCACTGAACTTTTCATTCTAAGATTATTACTGAGCTGTTCAAAAGTCTAGTTTGAATAAAGGAACGGAGTTGAAATTAAGTGATGTTTTCCACAGAGAGGGGTGAAGGCTATGTGAAGTCACAATGTCATATGGATTTGCTTAAAATGAAGGAATAGTAATTCACATGTACACTTTATAGTCTGTGTGCTAAAGCTTAGCACAGTCTTTCTCTAAATCCTGACATGTGTTTTTTTCCTAGCAGAACAGAACCTAAATACTTGGTAAGTGGTGTAATGCAGTGGTAAAATGATAAAACTCATATTCAGCTAAAATTATGCTTTACTACCCTCTTGTTTCTTTTGGCTCCAGTGAAAAGAACAAAATAAAAATGGAAAAGAAAGTCTTAATGAAAATAGGGAATGGTGGTGCCAGACAGAGGATGTGACCTGTCAGAGCAGTGATCTCAGGAGATTGCTCTAGGAATCACAGCCAGGTTGGCAGCTACTGTTTGTAGCTTCTTGCTCCAACATCACACAGAGGTTCCTAAAGGCAAGCATAGATTTTTTTTGCACTGAGTTTTAACTGGAATGATCCTGATTCCTTTTAAGAAAATTGTGTTTTCTAGTAATCTCCAAGCACAATCTTATTTTCTACTTCAGCTCATGCTGCATTAATGATGAAGACCGAAAGGATTTTGGTGTCTTTCTTGAGTGGATTATTGTACTGTTGCCTTAGCAGTTTCATACTGGGTTGGGCAAAAATTTCAAGGAAGACTCTAAAGCCTGGCAGACAAATGTGAAATTAAGAATCGCTCTAAAGTCTGATGATACCACAGTGATTTTGTTAGGTCATTGATCAGACTGGAAATGACTAACCTGGTCCTTTCTACCATGAAATAGAGATTTTTGAAAAAAGGAGCAAGCAAAGGTGTAACAAAAGCATTTTAACATGGCTTAATGTGTCAAACGAGCCTCAGGGCTTGTGATACATTTGCTGCCTATTCACAATGGAGCTAGACTCCTCTCCTAAGAAATCTAATCCTAAATCTAAACTTGCAAAACACTTCTTCCAGGCATTTTACAGCTTTTGCAGGTAAAAGTTCTGAAGTGTGTTTTCTCCTACGCTGGATGCCACTCCTGATATAAACAAGTTTCAGTACAAACAAAAACTGTGCAAACAAGCACCTCCCCCACCTCCCCACAAACGTATGTTTAAATTATGCAAACACATTCTAAAGTTACTATTTAGGTCCTAAATTCTTTCTGAATCATCCATGTAGTAAAGAAAAATGGGAATGTGAACAGGGCTATTTGGGGGAAGATGTTATCAATGAGGTAATTTTAAAATTATTTGAAAAAGTGTTTTTCCACATTCCATTGTTAAGAATAACATTCCACATTCCATTGTTAAGAATAGCTGCCTCTTGAGAACTGATAATAAATGAGATGGTATTGTGTTGGGTTTTGTAGAAAAATGCCCTTCAAATTCACTGCTTACCAAACACAAGTCACAAAAGAATTGAAGATCTCCATGTTTGAATACAGACTGACTTAACATCATGAGAATATGCATTTAAATATCTGTGGCTTTAGAGAATCATTTCTGAAGAGGCTAAGGAGTAATAAACTGAAAAACGGTGAATGAATATGGATTTTCAAACCTCAGAAGTGGCAATATGACTCAAGCGAACAAAATAGACATTGCAGTTGTTTGTATTTAGGTTTTTTTTTCTTTATCTTTTTGTTATCTTCTTTAGCCTTTGTATGGATATCCTATGGGTTATTAATTCAATATACATGAAATAGAAATCATACTCCTTCGTTTCTGAACTGAGAAAAACAAGTTGCTAGCATTGCTTTCAAGAAATGTTATGCCTCGATGTGTCGTTTCATGTGTTAAATTAAAAACAGATCAGTACTGACTCTGACTATGGAGGAGGAGAGGAGACACCTTAGGCTAACAGCTAGCAGCAAATATGTGTAGTTGGGGGTCAACATATAAGTCTTTGCTTTGGCCCCCACCACTCCACCATGAGCCCCAGAGCTAAGCTGTCACTTTCCCATTGTAAAATAAACCCACTCAGTTCTGTTAGTTTTGGAAAGAGATCCTTTGACAAATCTTATTCTTTTGATAGATTTTACTCTTTGGGGAAAGAAGAAAAAGAAAGTAATTAAATTAGCAAGTTGGCAAGCTTCAGTGGAAAGGAAATAATGAAGGGCTGTGCCCAAGATAGAACAACACACCTATTTCATCTGTGCCTATTTTTGAACTGTCATTTACTTTGATTTATAGCCACTGTTTTGAAATATTTTAACGAAGAGAATGTAGCTTGCTCCAAGATTTGAAATAGCATAGATGTCAAAGCCAATAAATATTACACCTTTAACTTGGACAGTAGACCACACTCACCCTGAGAGGGCCTGCATTTTTAATTAATTAAGTTTGTGTGAGGTGTTCCAAGGGAAGGAGCAGTCTTCACTGAAGTGCTGTCCTCTGGCCACTGACAGAGGATGTCACTTATGAGAAAAACATATGTGCCTGGACCCTACCAGGAAAGATTCCCTGCTTAGTGTTGACATGATACATCATATGCGAGTGCACTGTGGTATTCCTTTAAGTTCATACCAAAACCAGTTACCAGGCTTATTGTTACATAGAGTAAATTTATGTACAATATACCAGTGCCAGATCCACTGTGTAGGTTTCCAAAAGAATTGTTAGCTTCTAGTTTCCAAAAGAATTGTTAGCTTCTTTCTGTTGAGTAAATAGATAACTGTCATTGATCTTTGAACTCAGCAGAAGACTATATTGTGGAGATTTAAGAGACTAAATGGCTTACCTGTCTAGTTAAGAGATCTAGTGTTTTCATGCCTATGTTGCTGGCTCAGATCTGTCTAATTCTAACACTACACAAAAGTCATTATTATCTCTTGTTGTTTAAAGGGCGGCTGCTATGAAGAAGATTAAGTGATCTTTATTTCAACTCTTAACGAGCAAATAAGCATATGTCAATTGACACTCAATTGGTAAAAAAAGGGTAAGCCAACTTGAATAAAATAAGAGCCCACATACATGTCCCTCTCATTACCACTGTTGAACCAAACCTCTCTTTGTATTACTGGAATGTTTTCATAAGCTTTATTACTTTCCCATTTCCAGACAACACTACAGTCTGAGTTGAAGAAATACCACAAGAAAATCTGCCCTTACTAAATTTCCAGATGCTTGAAGCAGGTTGGCCTGGGAATTGCAGTGTATCCATCAGACTTCTTCCCTCTTTTTATCTTTATAGTTCTCATGACACTGACACTGACAGATGTAGTAAGCAACAGAGGTATCACCTTCGCAGAGCTACTCTGTCCTCTGTCTATCACCTAGCAAGTAAGGAGGAGGGGAAAATTGAGGGCTGTGTGTGTAAGATAGTAGCTATTGCCCTCCACTTCCTTTATTCCCCCAAAATGTAGTTTCCAGTTTTAAGAATGAAAAGATGCAGAGAGAAGAAAGAAAGAATGAGCACAGATGAGCATTCTGATACATTAGAGATAAATAAAAAATTTCCAGAGGAAGGATCAGAATAGGTGATGGTAAGCATAACTTTAACAGCAGGGTGGAATGGCTAGTTTTAAGCTGGTTAAAACAAGCAGTTTGGGAACTGGCTTTGGCTTCAGCAGCCGTATACCTTATGTCCTTCATTTTGGCCTTTCCAGAAAGTATCTTTCATTATTTTTTCCTTTCCCAGTGGAACTTTATGTGATGGTAGCAAGTATCAGGCAAAAGTCCAGATCACAATGCACTTTTGGTGAAACAGGAGATTAAAAAGAGTTGACATGAGGTGAGATAGTCAGCCATCAAGTCATGGTCAGAAGAAGCAAGACTGCAACATAACTCCACCAAGACCAAGATGAGAGATGCTTGGGCAGTCCCCAAGGAAAGGGGTGTTAGATGTTGCCGAGGCCTTCCTACAAATTCTGCGTGGATAAGTTCCCTCAATATCACCACTGTACTCTATGAGTATGTGAGAAAAACACAGTCCATGTATGCTGAAACAAAGAAAGAAACAAACAAACAAAAATGCTAAATTTGCAGTGGTCTCCAATTTTGTATGAGAGTGATGGTTCCTCTAATTCTGATATTCCCCATTATTTATCCACTCTTGCAAGAACTACACCACTTGTTGGCCATCTGCCAAAGATATCAGCCATCAGATTATTCTGTTCAACCATTCCCAGAGGTATAATTAATCCTATAAATAACTCAGAGTCAACATTCAAGGTATGGCATGTATAATCTACAGATTCAGAGGAAGAGTGTGTATCACACTTGAGGTCAATCTGTGGCAAATTTTTGGAGAGCAAATGTTGCACAACCAAGATTCCAGACACACAAAGACTGTTCTGGAGCAAGTAAACGCTCAGGTGGTACAAACACTGCTCTCCTGAAGGATGCAGTAATAACACTTGGGGCCTCAGTCCCACTTCACAGCCCTCACAACTGCACTGAGTCATCAGTGTGATTCAGAGCAGCCCTGGTATTGTGCCCTGAAACCTATCCTTTGCCCACCTGCACAGACTCCTCAAGTTGTGTCATGCTTTTACAACCTGTCAACAAGTAATATTTAGAACTGTTGACAAATCACAATAGGAACTGCTTTCTTCCTTTAAAAAATGATATTCATACAGAACTTGGCACTTGCTCTGATGTTATTTCAGGAGTTCCACTTCTAGTTCCAACTTAAAACCAAGAAAAGCAGAAGTGGAAATATATTTTTAATAGCTGACCAAGAATTTTCAGACCTTGACATGACTTCAGATTGAATCTAGCTTGCCAAATTTGTTATGAAGTTTTGAACCTGTTTAAAAGTTTCACAGGACTGGAAGACATCACTGAGTCGTAGTTAGAGCAGGCAACACAAAGTGAATGTTATGAGTAATTTTTGAGATATGTTCCTGTTCCTTGGATAGTTGTGTACACAAAGAAAAGCTTTGAAACTTTGTTTCTAAATAAGAATACTGCAAATAATAGACATTGCTCTATTTTGCACAATAAATTCAGTATATTATCATGATTATTTACTACAGATCCTAATAGTAAAGCACTAAAAGGCAATATAAAGATATCTGAACAACAAACAAAAGTCGTATTAAATCTAAATTATATTAAGGCCCAAATCCAGCTAAGCACTTAAACACATGCATAACTTCGAAGCAGCAAGTATTAATGTATCTCACAGACATGATGTTATGCGTATGCCTAAGTGCTTAACTGGATTGGAGCCTAAATTCACAAAAGCTATAAGGACTAAATCTCTAATTTTTGCACCTTTGCTACATATTCACATGAATATTCTTTATATTCATACTTTCTTAATATTCTCAGGAAAAAAAAAGAGCATTTTAACATGGTATTTGTGAGTATGCCCATGTGCATGTGCTTATCTGTATGACTGTACTCTAGGCATATTTTTAAAAATGTTTTCTATCCTTTTCAATATAAATATTTTTCTGCTGATCAAGCAATTGTTACACTACTTTATTTGTTCAAGAAGCACCAAAAGATTTTATTTTTCTTAGAAATTTCCCATCTAAAGGATTGCACTGGCATGAATCTCACCATTGTGTTCATAAGACACAATATGGTCCCACTTTTAAGTGACTGAAATTACACTAGTCAGCCTTCATTAAAAAGATGTTCAAGTTAATGTGGCACTGTGTCTTCAACAGGGCTTATAGTCTTGTATATAGCAGAGTGCTTATTGAGACAACTTGACTCTCAGATCATATCTGCATGATATTCCACTTCCTGGGAGGGCACATGGAACGATCATAGGTCTGTTGATTAGTGGTCATGCAGCCGTAGCTGCAGTGAAACATTAACATTAGTTCTAAACTTTTAAACTGCTTTGGAAGAGAACCATATATAGTGCTACTGATTGTATATGTGACATCTACAAAAGCATATATAGTTTATGTTTCTTCAAATAAATGTAACAGAAAACTGATTTTATTTTTTTTACAAAAATGTGGAGTTAGTATTTATGTGCTTTATTGCTTTGAATTTTCTATTTTTTAAAAAATGAAAATTAAGTCAATTTTTCCTGTTTACTGGAGTTAAATGAGACTATTCCAGAAGTTTACAGTAAGGATGGGTGTGTGCAAAATGGTTTAGAATTCTAGTTTAATTTAACTATTGACCCAACTCTACTGATGTTTATCCAAACTTCTTCTAAATCAGTAAGATCTTCAGATGACCAGATCAAGAAGAATACTGATGTACCTGTATTTGCAACTCTTGTTGAATTGGTATGAAGCAGATGTTATAAGATGCAGTTGGCCAGGAATTTATCAAAGTATATGCTAAAATTAAATATTTTAAATCTATGTTTCTGTTTCACATGTTCTTGTAGGAATAGTTCCAGTGCCTTGTGTATCCAGGTTGGAACTGTAGTCCAAGGGTAATCATAAGAATTTGGTGCTATTTTTAGCTCTGTTTTGAATAGTCAATTTCAATGTATCCAAGTTTTTGTGATAGCTCCAGTACTGAAAAATTAGACAGAAATATTTTCGATTTATACAAAATTACTTTATATTTTGGTTTGAAACTTGAGTGGAAAGGTTTGTTTATGCATTCTCCTTTGGTCTTCAAATAATCTGTCAGAAAACTCTCCAGAAAACCTGGATCCATTTATTTATTTAGATATTTTATTTTGAAATTTTACTATGTCCTTATTTTATCCATCTCAGTTATGAGTATAGTTCATCCAAAAACACTTTTCAGAAAAACGATTAATCTATTACATACTCACTTTGAGATGAATATGGAAAAAAGTACCATAATAAATATACTACTACATGCAGATCTTATTTGAGTTTTGTTGTCCTGAAGGTGAGAGTATAAGAAGTCATGTTAACACTTGTAGAGGATGTTCCTCTTCAAATAAGCATATTTTAATTCATATTCTAACCATACTGTATATTCAGATGTTGTGAAACATTAGTATCTTTCATCATAGCCATATAACTGAGAGGCATGGGAATTTAGAAGAAAGAGAATGATAAAAGCAAGAAGGTGCCTCAGAAATATTTCTAGTCTTTTTAAATAATGATAACGTATAGAAATGATGTTTTGTTTATTGTAATACTAGTAACATATGGGATTCATTCATCTTTATATAGGAAATCTCAGCTGAATTAAGCTGATGTCCTCAATATATACAGAAGTAAAGTTTCCATTTAAATATCAAAGGAATCATAGGAGATATTACTGCTGAATCCTGCTCCTACTTTGATTCCTTGTTTAAGACATTAATTCATGTTAGATTCAAGTCTTCTGGACAGATTTGCGGTCAAAATAATAAAATAATAATTGTAGTAACAATAACATTAACAATAATAAAAGCAGAAAGAAGAAAATAAGCTTTAGGTCAATATGAATGGGGGGAGAACAAGAAGGGAGACATTCACATTCCTCATAACTTAGTTATTACAGGACTTTTAAAGCATCTCCAGTGATGAAATTTGTTAAGTTGACTGAAACAAATAGAAAAGGCTTTTACAGCCCCAGTTTTAACTAAGATAGCTATTTTTGATAGGATTTATGAATAAAAATTATCCTACAAACCAAAACTATGCAAAATTATCCTACAAATCTATGTTCTTGTTCATGATTATATGAAGGAAACGTTCACAAATAGATGCATATACTTTCAAGTAAACAGTAATAGTCTGCAGAGTGCTAAGGTTAGGCGTAACTAATTTTATCTACAGATTTACAAAGTAAGATCCCCATTTGGGAAGTGCAGCGAACAACATGCAACATCTAATTCACTATATCCCTGTATGTATTGAAATAGATCAGCATGCTTAACACTATATATACTTTTGGTTGCTCATTCAGAAAGGGCACTAAAGCTCAAAAATGTAAGAGAAAGACAAGTAGGATGGCCACATATCCTCATTTCTGCATGGGCTTCAAAGGAAAGTTGTGTTTCATACATTAGAAATGGATCTGTAATTTTTTTCCTCAATAAAGTTCTCCATTTACCAGTGATAGCTGTTTATTTTATCAGAACATGTCTCAGAAGACTATGGTCTCTGTGGCAAATATCGTGTCTAAGTGAACACAATACGATTGTCAGTGCAGGCAATCTTGCTAATTTACAAACTCCTGAAATTCCTTCTAGCAGAGATGTATCTGAAAATGAAACCTCCACCTCCTGGAAAATGATTGTATCTTAAACATTTTTGTTCTAATAACAGCGCAGCAGTATATTGTTGAAATTTCTAGTTTACAAGGTTCTTTCTTGAATTATCTTGCCTGCTCTATTAGAAACCTGGAAATACCTTAGTCTAGAATGACCTTAGCTGCAAAGCTTTCCTTGCTTTTATGTCTCTCTGTGTAAATGAGGTTGCATTTGTAACTGACTGCAAAATGGGATTTCTGTGTGTCCCATCTAGATCTTTGTCTGAAGTCTTTCCCACCCTCTTCCTTAGGGCTCTGAAAATATCATGTGTGTATGTCAGTAACCAAGAAATCAAAATTAAATGAGTAATAAAACACTTCTTTTTTATTTCCATAGCAGTTTTAAAATTAAAATATAATAACCTTAAATGATTATCCAAGGTGTGCTTGTGGGTACTCAAGGACCTAAGAGTAATGTTGGCATCTACAGCATCGTCTGGAGTACCTAGAAGTGTATATTTTGATACACATTCCAAAGCCTTCACAATAATTCTACCATGCACTATTCTCTTGGTAATTGGTTTTAGAGACATTTCATCTGTTTCCATTATGAGTAAATTCATTTCACTAGCACCAGCAACATTCATTGCTGTGATTACAGTGAAAAACTGATATATAAATTGCTTTTCTTTGGAATTGTAAACATAAAATTAAACTTTCAATAAATGTATGCAAGAACATCAAAAATATAGTAGTTCACAATGCCTTTGGTGTACTAAAGGTACAAGATTTCCAGCAATAACAAAAGACTGAATTTGTTGACTCAGGCAGTCTTTTCCAGTCCTAAATTCCTATCTTACAAACATACATAAAACACAGTGTAGATGTTGTGAATTTAACCTTAGCAGTAGTCTACTCAAACTGCATGCACCAAGGGTTTAAAAAGCCATCCATGAAATTAAAATATGAAACACTCAATATTTAATATATTTTAGAGACAATGACACACTACTAAATTTATTTTCTTTCTTTTTTCACCCCACACCTCCAACCCAGATTAACTAGAATTCATATGACTGAATTAAGTATATAAAAGCCAATGTGTCATGAACAGATATGGAAGCTTTTAATTATCAATTGGCTGACATGAGATGCAGCACTCATAGTCTCCTTAGCTTCTTATCCAGGCACATCTTGGAAAACCTTTTGTTCTCCAAAAACTATATTCTTTTCTGGTAGATTTCTCAAATGTTCTTTTCCTAATCGACTTGCCAACCACTTTGCCTGCTGCAGAAGTCCAAGCCAAGTTAATATATTGCAAACACACTATTTCTTGAGTTGTTTCTAAGAACTTATAGCCAACGGATGTCCTGAAACACAGGAGAAAAAAATTTTGCCTCATAGCTTCTATTTCACTTCCATTTTTCTTTCCTTTTTTCTTAATTGTCAGTTTTTACAAACCTACAGAAGGCAAGAAATGATTTGACTGCTGGTATAAACCTGCCCTGAAGAAAGAGCCTATATTAAAAACAAACAAAAAAAAATTGTTTTTTTGATAATTCAAGTACTGAACCAAGAACAGGAATCAGTGTTCAATGATTGTTTATTTTACGCTCTTCCAATAAACTAAAGAGTACTTAGAGATCTAAACTAATAGTGGATTTAGAGATGAGGAAAAAAATGAGACACAATAAAAGGATTAAATATTTTTAAATGTAATTAACCTGCTTCTCTAAGGCCCAGTATTTTCAAAATTACCAAGAAAATTAAAAACTAAAATACAGTATACGTCTTTAAAACTCTTCAGTAGTACAGTTCATCTTCAAATATATATTTTGCAGGAAGATACACACTTAAGCATATTAAGTAATTGAACACAACTATATTAAGTAATTGAACACAAATTCACTGTACCTGTGATTAAGAAATCATGGAAATGGACTTTGATAGTATTGCCAAGGTGTCCCGCTTACACACACTCACATTAAAAATCGCAGTTAACTCATCTCTGAATTGGAGCATGCTAAAATCATAAGCTGTTTCATTTTTATGTATCAATATTAGACTAAAATATCAAACAATTTGTGCACATATATATGGTGCAGAGTTCTCTCAACTGCAGCATAAAATTAAAACTTGAAAAATCAGTACGTTTTTGCATTGCTAATGTAGTCTTGGGAGAACACACTAATTGTTTCCTTGTTTAGTTAGGTTCTGTAGACTCTATTGGGTAATGGAACAACTGCTAAGGGAAAAACTGTTGCTCCCAGACTTTGTTTTTCATGGGAATTGTATCATCATGCCAAAACTAAAGGTTGACTCCAACATAACATCTCACTGAACAAAAAGTTGGTGTGAAGAGACAGGGTGAGGCTGGAATTGCCTGCAGAGTTTTGTTTCTTCTTCCTGGGCATTGATCCATAGCATTTGTTCACCTGCCACATGCATGTTGTGAAATAATATGATATGTTGAGAAGACGCTGACCACAAAGTTGATATCTGATCAACTGTCACCATGTTTTCAAATGAATTATATTTCACAAAGAAGACTTGTTTTAGGGTGGGGTTGACTGCAGCTTTTTGTTTAAAATGATTAGAAGATAACTGTGGCAGTGACTAGGACAACAGGAAAAACAAGCAATCAGCCAATACAGTGTATGCATATTTTACATACACTACCTATTCTACATCAGCTGATATGGCAGAGCTTCAACTCCTCTAATAGCTTTTTCATCTGGGCCATGGAAACTTAGTCAATCTTAATTTCAGACAGAGTGATCATCTATTCAGTCCTTCCAGTCAGTTACCACTAGCAGACTTGTATGAAAGAGATTTAAAATATGTACAGATTACAACGTATTTCTGGAAATTCCCACTGATGGATTGAACTGTGATAATATTAATATTAGAGCATCATACCCAGAATTTTAGCACTTTTTCTAGTTCAACCAAAGTAGAGAGAAACCTGATGAACTTCTGATTTCTTCTCTTTTTCTTTTATGCCATTGTTTGGTGCAGGAACTGAATGAATGCTTAGAATAGAATTTCTACTGAGTAAAACAAAATTAGACTCATTATCTGTCTTATTAAAGACATTCAGATGTTCATCTCTAACAACGACTTGTGTTACTTATTGATACAAGAGTTTATTACTATGAACTTTTGTTTACAGTTGTGGGACTACATCCCTCTACTTCATCTATATCCATTTCTGAAGAATTATTCTGTTATCCATGACTTTGGTGGGAAATAATGCTTTCTTCTCACTTTTGTATAAAATAATAATTTTTGAAGATTTCTCAGAAGTGAAAAAAATAGAAGAATGATATCACACGTAAATTATGGAGAGTTCAATTGAGTAAACATACAGTGAGAAAAAATGAGAAGATCTGGGCTAAGGACTAATGTTTTTCAAGAACCTTTCATTTCAGGATATCTAGGAGTTGGCCTGTAGAGAAGAAGTCTCTTTGCTGGTGATGGGAAAATCTACAGGATTTCTGACAGGTATCTACCCCAGTTCACGTACATGTAAAGAACAACTTGCTTTCTAACAACACAGCTTGCTATGGAAGAATATAGGACTAAGATTCCCAAAACTTGTGCTTGTGTCACTGAAATTGTGAAGTTCAAAATCAGTCTATATTACTGTTCATGGGAAACATAAATATTTTTCAGATAGCTACCTTGAGTTTTTCATTGAAATTAGTAAATCTGGAAGGACTACTTACTTTCATCTTTCTTCCACTCTTAAAATTGAATTTTAACATTTCTGTAAATGGGTCACTTACTGAAATGTAATAGTTTTGCCAAAGGTAGAAGTCAAGCAAGGAAGACAGATTATGTGCAAAATCTTGGGAGCTGGCAGAATTAACTAGAATTCTGTTTAACAGCTCAATTCTGAAATTAATAATGACTTGTCCTTGCCAAAGTGAAAAAAAGTTTTTAGCTGCAGATTTCTCTAAAGCCATATATCTTATTAATTTTAATATATTTTCAGTACAATCAGTCATAATACAATGGAAAACTCATTGCACATAAATTAATTCATAAGTTGCTTTTATACGCAGTTCTTTTCTTGAAAGAGAAATTTCACAAGCAGGTTGCTCTTTCAAGTTAACAGTTCCATAAGGGTAAAATCATCAATTTAGAACACGGACAAAAATCAAAGCATTTCTCATATTGCAGACATAGCGAAATAGCAACCCCAACAATATCTTGGGGTTAGTTTTTGCTTCCACTGAAGACAACAGTAGATTACTACTGACTTCAGCAAAATCCTAGTCGGTGCAGCAGTTTAGGACAATAAAGTACAGCCTCCTAATCGTCCCTGATGAACAGTATTTCTTGACTTGGAACCTCACCATGTATTTTCATTGGCCTGAGATCTTTTGTTTTTCAAGAAGAGTTAACTGGGTATATAATAGCAAATCGTTGTGTTACTTCAGAATGTCATAAAAATTTGAGAAACCATTTTCATGTAGGTGTTTCTGGTCTGGCAGCCTAGATCTTCAGATCTTCAACAATCACAGGAGAGTGTTTCGAAGTGCTTTTGTACCTGCAATTAGTTAATTTACTCCTGTGAATGCCATTAATTAAGGCAAGATGTTTGGCTTTGTATGTCTAAGATCCAGCTGTATCCCAATCTAGCATGATATTGATTTTGTGACAAAGAAGTATGTTTGTTTTCATATAGCAGTTCATCTTAATATAAAAATTCATCTTAACCATGTATGCTTTTGGGTTATGAATCTGTAAAATAAAGGACTTTAGTTTACTTCCATTTTTTCTATGCTAACATATTAAATGACTTCTAAAATGGATACAGTAGGATATTTTGGATAAATTTATAAAATTTCTTTTATTGTTGTGATTATTTATGATGTCTGCAATGATTTTTCTTTCCTCTTTTCACAAGTATTCAGTGATCACTCACTGAAACCCTTTTATTGCCATAATATTGTTGTAATATTTATGCGCTGCAGATTCAATACCGTTTAGTATGAAATAGGAAAGCCAGAATATGTTCTGTCTTAAAGTCAGCACTGGTTTCTTGGTAACAATGAAACGCTATAAAATTAAGGTTTTTTGAAGAAATATTAAAAAGAAACGAAGAGAGAGGGAAAAAAAGAGAATGAGTAAAACTTCTGATCCTTGCAAGAGAATTAGATTAAAATTAGGTGTAAATAAAATACGAACAAATGTGGCCCAAGAATACTATCATTTGAAAGAAGGATTCAGAAAGTATTTTCTCATAGGATAATTTCATATTTACACAGGTAATCTCTTTGAAATGAGACCTAAGTAAAAGCTAGTTGTATAAAAATGTAGTAGAAATCTAGTTCTATCTCTCAGTAGGAAACATACCCAAACCCACATTATTTTTTTTTAATTTAAAAAGGTAAGGTTTATTTATTTTAAAATTTAAAATTTGATTTTTATTTATTTATTAACTACAAAGCAAAGGGTATTTTGGTTGATTTCAGATTTTGTTTAGAAATAATGTTCAGATATTTTTTTAGAAATTATGTTCCAAGCAGTTTATGTTACACTACTCTAGAAGAGCTTAGCAGTATAAATAATTACTGAGTGGACATAAAATCAGCTGCAAGTTAGTTAAGTAGCAGCAACCACACAAAAACAAATAAACAAACAAATAAATACACTATGGATATGAAGTGGAAAATGGAGATCATATTTATTTTTCCTTCTCCATTTCTCCACATTTTTTTAATATAAAGAAACAGTTAACCAAATTCCTTGTTGAACATACTTATTCTTTTGGAAATTTATTACACATGTTCAGTGGTATTTAGTTTAAAATCCTTACACGGACCATCTCTTTGTTTTCTATTTCATCCTTTTTAAATTGTATCCTCAATTTTTTCACAGGCATATAAAAACAGAATACAAAACCCTTTCCCTTCCTTATCCTTCTTCTGAAATGCAGGTGAGAAAACACTGTGAATCTGCAGATAAATGTGGTGACATCATCTAAACTATTTAACAGTTTCTTCTAGAAAAGCAGGTAATTCATTGCCTTCAGAATAGCCTTTGTGGTACAACCTGCTGAAGTGGATAAGTATCTCTCAAATGCTTTAAAAAAATACTAGGCCAGAACAGCAACAATAATTTAAGACAAGGTTCATTTAAGTTCAACAGAATTTACTACTAAGCCTGATCTCTGAACTTTTGACAAAGATCTAAACTGTCATCTTCAGTTGGCTTTTAAATAGGCGAGTAACCCTCTTCAACAAAAAAAATTCTATTGCAGAGCAAACATTGACATTAACCTACTCACTCTCGCTTCAAGATAATTTGAAGTGACTGATAGTTGCAAATTACATCAAAAATGATAAAACACTGGCACGCAGTCTTCTTGTTACTGAGCTCAAGCATAGAATAATTTTAGCAGTAATCTCAGTTCAGTTCCCAGCAGAACTAGAAAAATGTTCATTAGGACTTGTCACAAGAGATTGGTTGTGACACTCTACTTGGCAGGCTAGACGAGTAATGGACAGTCTAGATGAATTTTCCTTTCCCCAGCTTCTTGTGTTAGAATGGAAACAACTGATAGAATAGCATTCAGATCACTACCACTAAGATGCTATTACCTGTTTTCAAACAGTACCACAGAATCAAACACTGAATAGTAAGTTTAAAAAATAAAAAAATAAAACCCAACATAGAAACAGTAACAAAAATTAAAAACAAAACAAAACATTATGACAAAATTGAAAAACAAATACCACTTAATAAGTCACACTAAACCTTTTATGGTATAATTGAAGTGTTGGGTCAGATTGGAAACAGGACTCTTGATCATCAGAGAAACCTTTACTTCCAGAAATCAATTGTCTCATTTCTGTCATTCATGTAATGCATTTCATTACTTCAAAATGTAGATTCTATGAAATGAAATAAACACATATTTTGGATTTTTTCCTATTTTTATTGTCCTACAGCTTAGACACTCCCATCTAAAATAACTTTAATAATACATTAAAAAGATGTTATTCAACAGTTATGGTGGTTATACACCGATTTCAATGAGCCTGAAAATCTTCAGAAGATTAATATTTTGGCATAAATATGCAACTGCTGTCAAAACTGTCCAAAACTATTTGTCTGAAAAAATACTGCATTTGAGTACATAAATGTAATAGAAGTGCAATGTAAGTAAATCCATAAACATTACACTATGACTATCTAAAGTGAAATTAATTTTTCCCATCTAATTTCTGCATTGACATCTGTCTTGTTTCAGAATAAGAAAAATATTAGAGACTGTGTTCATTGATAGCCATGTGCTGTGTCTATCACTGTTAAAAATATGCTAAAATGGTGTGTGAGGAAAAAAAAACAAAAAAAACACAACTTGTCTGGAGAGAAACACTGTCTAGACCAATATGTGACTAGTAGGACCTCTTCCCACACAACGCTGATGCAACAGTAAAATGCAATGAGTTTCAGACCCATGCTCAGAGTCCACCAAAGGAAACTTATTGGGTTTATGTTTTAAATAGTTGTTGTTTTTCATTTTGAGATTGTTATTTACATTGTTGATAGGATTTATCTCAGCTTTTTCTGTCTATATTGTTAATAACTGCAAGGAATATGGGTAGAGGAGGGTCCACAGATTGAGAAAGGTGACAGGACTAAAGATTGAAAGTACTTCTTAGAAGAATAAGATTAAGAGCAAGGATGTGTCTTTATTACTGTCACAAATGTTATGAACCACTTATAGAACCTGCCTGCTGAGCAGCAATTGCTGCTTCTCCATGCATATGTATATTGTCTGTGCTCTTTGATCCCTTTTGCATGATTTTGGGGGATTTTGTTTGTTGGTATGTTTGTTTGGTACAGTGAATGTGTCGTTGCACATTTTCATTTTCTATGTAAAACATAGATACATTTTTTGCAAAGTCAAATAATACAAGGGATAAGAAGAGTCAGACACAACTGGTGCTTGTATTTCAGTGCATAGCAGCTGAGTCTTGTATGTTGTCATGTAAGCATTTTATCTAGTTTTGCAAAATTTTTTCAGAAGTTTTATATCTATTACAAGATCGTAGTATCTACATTTTAACTAGAAATAGGGTGAGTAGGTGGTGCAAGAATAGAGACTTTATTACATTTCTAATGAAGCATTCTAACCCTTATATTTCAGGCATAATGGGCTGAGGGCCTCTCTGTGGCTGTCTTTGAGAGTGAAAAAGCACCAAACTTATCATACCTGCCATTTTATGGTACAAATTATTAAAAATCAGTGTCACGATAAGAACTGATCATTATAAATATTGTAAGTATCATTACGGGAAAGGGAGATACTGTTGGTTTTCTTGATGTAAAGAGGATGATTTTTATTTCCAAAAGGGTTGTAGAAAATTATTTACAATACCACATTCATTGTAATGTTTCAACAAAAGCCTATTACAACAAAAACAAACAAACAAAAAACCAAAAGTATATAAATTACCCAGAGATAAGCCCACAAAAACTGAGGGGAAAAAAAAAAATCGCTACACTTTGGTGTAATTTCAAAAGTCTTAAAGATCAAAGGAATAGAAAACTAAGCACATGAAGGAGATACTGAACTACTAATTCTTCTCTCCTTTTTTTTTTTTCCCTCAAATCTTTCTGTCAGTTCAGCATTTGAACTGGATAGAAGTATTAGTATTAACTCACTGTTTATATTGGATTAGAACATTCCTGACTCATACAGAGTCCAAGGTAAATATTTTAAACAGGCCCTTATCAGAATCAATTTTCTTGATGGCATTGCTATTTGTACATTTTTCTTCAGCTAGACAAAATGCATTTGATTACCTCCAATAAATCCAGGGAGGAAAAAAACATTCTTTAAAATTTTATCAAGAGAATATTTTTTTTTCAGGGATATTTTAGCCTGATTTCATGTACTTGTGTGGTATACTTTCTAGTATGAGTTGAATTTAGCCATGGATACATTTCATATGAGTACATTTATAAAAAAAAACCAAAAACAAAAAAAAAAAAGAGTAATGAAAAGGGCCAAGGATCACTTGCTAAACACACCTTAACACTAGGCTGACCGCTATTACATTTGACTACCGCTGCTCTAGGTAACAACATGCAGAACACAGAGAAAATATTTTATGAGTAACAGTAAAAGCCTGATTTCCATTAAGTTAACTGCTGTTACTATTGAAGGAGTGATCTCATGGAGGCTTGTAACAGGGGATCGGACTCTGGTGTCCAGGAATGCAGCTTTATGTCTTATCTGAAAGGCTGTGTTGTCATCCTTTTCCATAGCATACGGAATGTTTGGCAAAGGCTATCTTTTTTTAAGGCCCCAAAGGGCAAGAATTTAAAGCAGCTTGCAAATATGCCATTGCTCTCCTCACTCCAAGCCTTCAAGAGAGTGAAAGATGTTGTATGGAACAGTTTCACAAAACAAAGGTAAGCTTTCAGGTTCAGAAGTTCCACAGTAATGTATACTGGATGATGTAATCCAGATGTAGCTCAGACTAGAACATTTTTATGGAAAGACTGTCTTTCCCCCGACAGAAAGGAAAAATAATTCCCAGATAAAAGTAAGAATTATTTAGCAGTTTCATTCCATACGTTATTTTTTCTCTTCACTTTTTCTTTCCTCTCCTCTTGATTAATTGTGGTCAGAACAGAATAACACTGATCACTCTGTACAAATCTTCAGTCAGAAGTGTTTTTAGAGAATGGAACTTATGCTTGCTTGGTTTCATCTTTCATGTAAGCTACACCTTCTCAATTGACTTGGTCTGTTAGGCTGGAACACATTCTTAAATAATGGGGAGAAATATCTACATTATTATACTTCCCATTCCCTTAGAAGAGAGAAAAGAGGAAGGTCATGCTATAGTTACAGCTGCAGGAATTCCTCACTTGTAACTGCATCAGTGCCTGTAGTCCAGTAAGACAGATACAGAGATGGACTAGATATGAAGAATAAAAGGGTTACAACAAATAGCCACTGTCTGTCATATTTCAGCACACAAGAAAGTAATGCACACTTTGTGACCTTAGTCATCTTTTTGTAAATTGGTATATGCAAAGTTTGATGTTCGAAAACAAAAACCATAAAATGTCCAATGAAAGCAAATAAAAATGAGTGTTATACCAGATGCTCCTTTTTTGATCGAACTGTTATCCTTTCTGCTACACGACATGGAAACACTCTGATGCATATTGAATTTGGATGTGGACCTGTTTGTGACATAGGCAGCAAGTTTGAAAAGTGTCAGCTGCCATGAACATACTGGAGAGGTTAAGCTTACAGAGGGAGTTAATATCTTCTCTGAGACTAAGTGATAGAAAGGACAGTTAAACTCTCAGGTTGAGAATCTTTAGTTTATACAGACACAATACTACTGGCTCCCAAGTAGTTTCTTTATGTGGCACTGTATATAGAGTACATGCTGACACACAAAAAAAGTTGATTTATATTGTTACACTCTGATTGAAGATTTTGGAAACTGTAAAGGCTGTAAGAGTTTAGATTCACATGACATACAAAGAACACGCGTGCCTAATACCTCCTCAATGGCAGACAGATACGTGCTTTGTATCCTCTCATGTTAAAGATTCTTTGAATTTCTAAACTGTATTCCTGTTCTTTTTCTCTTTTTATTGTTTATATCATTAGATGAGAAAAACATTTTGGGAAAACACATGAAAAAAAACACATGCCTTCAAAAGAAACAAGCTTTGTCTTCACTTGTGTTAGTATGGGCCAAACAAGTGCATTATTCAGAGATACAGCTTGGATACGTTCCCTTGGCTATGGCTTTCTTTTTTCCTCCATCAGAGGAGCACTTTAATTTTCAGGTCTTTTGTCAGAGTCTAATAAAACATAATCAGTAAGTGGTAGGAGAAGCCTGCATTTGATAGACTATGTTGATTTCTGTATTCCAGGAGCCACTGTCACAAACAAGTTATTCTGCCTTCAGTGCTGTTGTCCAAACACAAGAATGGCAAATTTTGTGTTGATAAAAGAGTATGGAAAACTAAGTTCCAATTCACTTAACTGGTAGCCTCCAAAGAAAGTTTAACAACATATTAAGAGAGAACTATTATGAGATCTATCACAAAGGCTTGTGGCCTTTCTCAGTCTTTTCTGAAAGAAGGTAATGGATTTTGTCTATAAGCCATCATGTTTTCTGAGTACTAATTTGACATACTAAATAAAGAAAGAAAGAACAAACTCAGCATCTTCTTGATCTAATGTAGAATTTTCCATGATATCCTGAAGATTTTTTCCTTGGAAGCAACTTTCTAATTGAAACCTTCTACTTTTCCTTTCTCTGTTCTATTTTTTTTTTTTTACACAACCCACAGCACAAAAACACAGACAATTCTGTGCACATATTGTGTCACATACCATTAGGCTTGCTGTCCCATCATAAATCACCAAGATCCTCAGAAAAGGAGAGGGGAAGAAAGGGCCAGCCTAAAACTCATGACTGCTGGGATAGCATAACAAACTTTACCCAAACTGCTTGTGAAGCATGTAAAGCTTTTGTATGCACTTATATGCTTGAAGTTCAAGCCATCCAGTGCAAAGTTCGCAATGTAACCACAACAAACAAAACAAAACAAAAAAGCATCAACCCAAGATGTAAGCATGTCAACTTGCCCTGAATAATTTAGAGAGCTCATGCAAGCAGAACTTTAAAGAACCGAAGTTTATCATTACTGCTGTTTTCATCATCTTCACTTGATTTACTTGAATAAACAGTTCTTTGCCTTGTCATTTAAGAATCTGATTCAGTACATGCCATGCAAGCAGGCAACCTAGTTCTCTCAATTTTTTTGACTTTGCAAATAATTACTCTGATTTCTAGAGAATTTATATCCATGGGAGAATCAATACAAATATGATAGCAATATAAAGTAATAATAAATAAATACTAGTCAAAGTCATAATTATTAAATTACTTCAGAACCAGGAATTATTGTCTGGTATTACCAATTAAAAAAAAAAAAGTAATAACTCTTCGAGCTTATAAGAATAGCTAGATATGACCGGAATTATCTAAATCTGTGGAAAAGTCTGAAAATTTGCCTATAATATTTTTAGTGGAATTTCTTTCAACCTTTTCTTTTATGGATAGTGGAAAAGTTAAAACTTATTCCATACATTACAGTTTAAAGTTGTCACCAGTGATATCTGGAAAAAAAATGATTGGACAGGGAAAATTTATAAGATGAAGAGACGTTAGAACTAACAGGATAAAAATCACACATCCTATTATATACGTTGCCTTTTAAAAATGTGAATTAAGGTATAATCTAGTATGAAAAAATCTCTTCAGACTCCCATCCAGGTCAATATCTATTTAATTATATTCTAAGATGTCCCACCTTCCTAGTCACCAGAGCTTGGATGAAGATGATTTCAACAGTTTCAGCAGAACTGAAGTGGACTTAAACTTATTTTGCTATAGACTTTCTACACACAGTTAAAAAACAAACAAACAAACAAACAAAAACTTAGAATGGCATGCAGAGGTCTAGAAGAAGTAGAATGCTAGGGATGTCAAAATAAACTACTTTATAATTCTCTGTCTTTTAGTTATTGAAAGAGAAGCCGATGAAATGTAAAACAAGACTCTCAATAAACAAACCAAAGCAAAATCCACCACTTTTGTCCAAACTATTGATGCTGTGTATATATATATATACACATACGCATTTTTAACCTAAAAGGATTTATATTTACAGGTTACTCACATCACCAAAACAACTTCATGAAGAGTTTTTGAGGACTACGTTTTCCTTTTAAGCTGAGTTGAGAACATTACATCCTGGCTAAAATTCTAAGGTTTGAACCAGCCCTTCTTTCAAATGATGTTCCACCTAAAACATTTAACTGTCTTGTGCAGATTACTACCCCCATTTCAGCTCCACACTCTGCTTTCCTGCTTTGTCCCTGAGCTGTGAAATTAGCAGTGAATTATGGGATCCATCAATGATCTAATATTGGACATCTACCCTGCAGGTGTGACATAGTCACATACAAACCATGACAAGTGTGGAAAAGTGAATAGTTCTGAAATGCATTAATCTGGCATAAAACAGATACTGTTGTCAAAATATGATGAATTTCACTCATCGAATATCAACTTTTCTTCACTGAATCCCAAAAATAAATCCCAAAGGCCGGCTCACAAATAAGTATATATATTGTGTCTGAAATGAAAAACATTAGTCCTGGTACTCATGAGAATTTGAGTTTCCTCTTAGAAAAGACCTAATCAATCAGCATGGTGAAAACATAGCTTCTGAGCAAATACTCCCATTGGTCTAAAAACACCTGAGACAGTAAAGAAAGAAAAAAAAAATAAAAATAAAAGGATTAGGAAAAAAATGGGAATACATGAACAACTTTATTCTGTATTTCTGAATGACCTGGAACACTAAGTGAAAGCACGTGTTTGCATGTGTGCCTGTGTACAGAGCTGGCACCAGGAAAAGTGAAATAAGAACAGGGAAAATCCTAAACTATTGTTGCTGGTATCAGTGGCACTTTCCTAGTTGTCAATACTGATATATTACATCAATTAGCAAAAACTACTTTAAGTGAAAAAATATTGCATCTCATACTGAGATAGAAATATTTTTGCAAGAGTGCAAGGCACAAGCTGTGTGTTCTGACAGCTGTGTACACATTGGTCCTACAGAAATGGAAATACCTCTCTGAACATTTTGGAATGAAAGAACAGCATCAGGTTTCACTGGATCACGTGGAGATTAGCTAGAAAGGAATAACAGCAGTAGAGAGGGATTGTATAATATTATTGTTTGATACAAGTGCATTTGTGTACTCAACCATTCTTTCTACCCCCTTACACATAGTGTTAACTTAGCTCTGACATGGAGACCAGATGATTCCCACTGGATTCACAAATTTTATCTGTAGACTTTTAGCTGTTGGAGGGGATCCAGAGGACCAAGAAGATAATCAGAGTGCTGGAGCACCTCCCCTACGAGGACATGATGAGAGATCTGGGGATTTTCAGACTGGGGAAGAGAAGGTTCCAGGGGGACCTTATAGCATCCTTCCAGTACCTGAAGGGAGCCCACAAGAAAGCTGGTGGGAACTTATTTAAAGGCAGGTAGCAACAGGATGAGGGAAAATAGCTTTAAACTGGAAGAAAGTAGATTTAGACTAGATATTTGGAAGAAATTCTGTACTATGTGGGTGATAAGACACTAGAACAGGTTGCCCAGAGAGGCTGTGGGTGCCCCCTCCATGGAAGCATTCAAGGCCAGGCTGGATGAGGCTTTGAGCAACCTGGTCTAGAGGGAGGTGTCCCCGCCTGTAGCAAGGGGATGGAACTAGATCTTAGAGATCCCTTCCAACCCAAACCATTTTATTATTCTATGATTACATCTCATAAGTGGTCTTGGATTTAAACATTTCCTTGAGACCTTTCTTTGAAAATTACACATGGAATAAGCTCTGAATCAGCAGAGCACGCCAGACTGAAATGCTTCTTCACAGGAAGCCTAATCTGATCTGTTGTTTAGTTCAGCTGTGGAAAGTTGGAGCTAGCACTGTGCATAAACTTCTGATAAACTTCTGCATAGACTTCTGATGGTTTCAGTTGCTGGGGGACGCTAGGACTGAGGTACTGCTGGTTTGGCACTTTACAGTGCCTAGAATTTACAATTATTACTGAAGGAAAATGTATTTATGATTCTGTCGCATGTTTGTTGGCATGAGCGTATTCTACCTAATACATTTTTGAAACTGTTGTCCAATTTGAACTATCTTAGGGAAAAACCCTTGATCTAATATTACAAAGTTTTTTGTGCATCTGGTGGTAGGAGAGAGGAGAAAAATTCTCTTGAGGACTGCAGCATCAGTTAAGCCTTTGTTGAACTGGCAAGGGAGAGAGTACTGAACAAAATCTGTTGAGGCAGAATTCAATATCTGTTTCACAATGAGGCAAATGCATAGGAATCTATTGATTTGATCCACTACTCAGTCCTCAAGGAATCCTTTTTCTAATGCTAGTGGTGTCTCGTTTGTATCATTCTCAAAGTATAACAGGAGACCAGAGAGCAAATGCAGTGGTCCTTGAGAAACCAGGGAACAACTAGGAAATGAAGTTTGGTGAGTCATACTCCTGAAAAATGACAATTCCCTGCATTAATTGGTACAAGGCTTCTTGGTTACTTATTAGAAAACTTCCCACCCTTTGCTAAGGATATTAAGAACAAAAATGTGCTTCTGTAACACTTTAAAGTCGAGAAAAGAAATTAGACCAATTTCAGTTTTAATTTTTTTTCTTCCAGAAACAATCACTGCAGACATTTGTGAGGAGGGATTCTTTTATGTAAAAAAGTCTCCTTTATAAAGAAATAATACTATTGCCTCATATGAATGAATGAATATACACATTCCCAAAACATCTGAAAAATCTGAATAAACAAGCAATTCTCTTCTTGAGATTCTTGTGTTGCTCTTGTGAGATTATTACACCGCATTAAGCAGGATTATCTCCTCTAAAATGGCTGTCTAAAAGCACAGTATCAAGCTTAATATACTTTTTAAGAACCCCTTCAGTAACAAGTGAGGCTTGATAACCAAGGTAACGTGCAGTTTTAGCATGGGATGAGTTATCCCTTATGAATGTCTCCCCATTAATTATATAGGGATAGATGAGCTAAGTTTTATTTAGCTATATCAATTAAAAATCAACCATGACAGAAGTATGCATTCTTTTTTCTTCTGAATGGATGGAATATATAGGAGGTGACATACACTTTGGATGTACACAGGTTATTTTTATGAGATTTCTTTGGCAGGAGATTATGTTTGTTCAGCTTTCCTTCCAGGTTATAATAACAAATTAGGAAAGAACTCCAAGAAATATCCTCAGAATACTATCACTGTATTTTTTATATTTGTGCCTTTTTTCTTTTCTTTTTTTTTTAATCTTAACTTGTAAGTTAGTATGATGGATCTGTGCTCTTGATTAGTGGGTGCTGGAGATAACTATAAGACAGTTATTTCATACCTGGTACACACACAATATGTCTAAAAGCCCTAAATGTCACAAGAGTACTTGATAGATACAAAAGTTCATAGTGTTTTTATAATAACAGTTTTTTCAGGTAGTATTCCTAATTAATAATAAACAGAGATGAGAAACATAAATGCTCTGAAGCATTTCTTTACCTCTGACAAGTAATTCATTATTTGTCATAACTGTGTGCCTACTCATAAGATTGTTGCTGTACATTGGTCTAACACAGGCTTTACTGTTTTACACATAAATTCTGCCACAGTCAAAAACTGATTTTTATTTTGTCCATGGCTCTAAATTCTTTTTATCTGCAGCTAAAATCCACAGCAAGACCAAGCATTTAGGCACAAATTCTCTAATAAAATTAAGGTCTTCTTCTGGGCCCAAAGAACATTATGAGCATAAAGTACTCCATGTAACCCCAGCTCACACTGAAGTGGATCCTGCTTGGATAAGTAAAATCTGCGCGCATACTAGCTCTACTATTGGAAGTTTTTGCCAAATTGTGAGTGACTGGTGGATATATGAAACACTAAGTGTTAGCACTGCAGGCAGGAACTCAAATACAGGCAATATGAGGTCAGTTCCCTTCACTCGCACGTAACCATCAGTGAGAACTTGCAATGGTCTCATTACTCTCTGTTCACACAGCTGGCTAAACTCACAGGCTTGAGAAGACCACACAGGAAATGTTAGACTAATAATTGGATAGCATTATTGGTAAAGTAAGGCTGTTTAATTCTCTCTTGTGGAAGATGTGTCTAAAGAGATCATGAAGCCAATAGGATGTAAAGAATTAAAAAGAAAAAAAAGGTGGTGAGTTATCATTCCTACAACGTTGTAAGGGAAGGTGTACTGCTATGGAATGGAAAGTACCTCAATAATAGCACAGTGTCTAAGTCCTTGGCTATAACAAATGAGGAAGAGCACAAATACAGCAGCCCTGGACACAGAAATGAAGGAAAAGAGCTGTTTACCTTTGGAAGCCCTCAGGTAGGCAGGGACCTCCAGCAAGAGAGAACCTCACCTCCACTGCCAACTTTTAAATGAGGTCTGGGAAGGGGTGGATTCTGGCTCCACACTTCTGGTCACACAGTTGCATTTCACACACCTGAGCTCCCCTGGTTTGGCCCTGCCTTCAAACCAGGTGCTCAATCACTGTTTCAGGGCATGACTTAGGATTTCTGCTACGGAAGCTATTGCCATTCTGATCTCAGCAGTACGTATACTATAAGCACAAGTAGGCAGTGAAACATTAATCAAAAGAAGTAGTTTTTATCTTCCAGCAAGTGCCTTCCTCACTACATTAATTAGCCATAATATTATCATATTGGGTCCTACTCTCCCTTGTATTTTACTCAGAATCTGATTTTATTAGTATGACCACGGAAAAGGGAGGGAAGAAGCTTAAGTTGTTCAGAAACTATAATTTGGAAAGAACAAAGCAAGCCCACCTGTTTAGGCAGAGCTCTCCTGAACTTCTTTAAGAAAAAGACTAAGAAAAGAATATCCTGTTCACCTCCATTAACCATGAAGGTTCTCTCTAGTAAAATTAAGTTGTCAGTACCTGGGAGAAAATAACAGAATCAAATGAAATATACAAACATTAGTTCTGCAGTTTGCATTCAATTCTCAGCAAACAGCTGGGAGTTTGGGAGTTTTCCACGAGAGACAGAGAGGATCTGTTTGTTAAGAGCCAACATTTCTATTGAGTGTATCACAGGACAAACCATGATGTCATCATCTGAATATGAAATTACTTTTAAGCTCTATAAAGTGTAATTTTGTTTCTACATATGTATAGTTTACCCTTAACAGGGTGATAAGCAGTTATTTCCTCCCATAAAAGTTGATAAAAATTAAAGTAATATACAACCCAGAAGTTTTCTTTCAAAATATTTACATTTTATTAAGAAGACTGAAAAAGCTCTTATGTCGGCAAATATATTCAGTTTGGCTGCAACCATCATTTTCCATCAAAATTTTCTCAGAAGAGAATCAGAACTACATTCCCCAGAAGGCTTTGCATTGCTTTTCATTTTTTGGTTTTCCACTCAGAGGGAAAGATAAAAACTGTCCATGTGTCATGAGAATCAGGTTCTTTCCCACCCAGCAGCAAGTGCTCCCTAGCTGTCTTGCATTCAGCATTTAGCATGAGGTCTTTGGTTTTTCAGACACTCTCTCATTTATTAGCTTCAATTCCAATTATATTGTATTATACTGTGTTATTTTGCATTCCAGTATCTTATTTAGTAAATTAGCTTTCCTCTTCAGATTGCTGTCACTGTTTTGTTTTTAGGCCCATCTCTCTTTTCTTTTTTCCCTTTTTCCTTTCCCAGGGCATGGGTGTGTCGATTCCACACCCAAACCATCACAGAACCAAGTTGAACCAGCCTGTGAATCATTGAAATAGTTTAATTGCTTAGGTACCAGTCTTGCAAATTCATAGAATCATAGGATCTTAGAATCATAGAATGGTTTGGTTTGGAAGAGACCCTTAAAGATCATCTAGTTCAAGCCACCTGCCATAGGCATGGACATCTTTCTCCAGAATAGGTTACCAAAACCCAGGCCAACTTGAATTTGAACTCTTACAGTGATGGGACATCTGAAACTTCTCTGGATGGCCTGTTCTTGTGTCTTTTGACAAATGATAACATATATATGACAACAGGCACCATAACCCTGAGAACGCCCCAAATAAAGATATTAGTTGCAATGATACAAAGGATTTTCTTTTTTTTTTTTTTTTTGCATTTGCTAGCATCTTCTATTTCTATTGATCATGATAGCAGATGGTTTTTAAAGGAATGTTATCAGACAAATGTGCTGATAATGTCACCACACTGTATATCTTCTAATTACACGCTTATTTAAAATCTGCACAAAATCCACCCATTGTGATAAGACTATGTTTAAATTTCCTGGATTCATTTCTTTGTGATAAGTGATCGAAATGAAATTTTCCATTTGAAATTACAGCAAAATATGCTGTAATTTATTTCAGGAATTAAAGGCCATTGGTGCTCACCTTGCCAGAATCCATGGAAAATGCAGCACCTCACTAAACATCTAGAGAGAAAAGAAGCTTTTAAAAGTAGATTAAAACTCTACCATTTCTTAAAATCAGCTAATTAACATTTCTTCTAATAATGTTGTGATGTCCACTGTGCGCATTTCTGTTAATTAACATCTGCTGGAAGCTCTAAGTGTTCACTTTGATGAGATACATCTCTTTTCCCTGTCAACTTAATCACTACAATAATTGCTCTGACTGACAGGCAAGGGTATCAGGTGACTTCCAAATAGTTCTTAGAATTTTATGACAGCAGCTTTTAAAAGTGATATATATGCATATATATTTATATATAAGCTATTGTTGTCTTTTGTAGAGTCATAGGCCTCATATGAACTTTCTTTGCAATTTCTTCTGGTATTGTCAATGATTTAAGAGCTGGTTCGGCCCAGTTCCATGATGATTGGTGTGGGGAACCCATGGACCCACTCCTCAGGAAAGGGAAAAGGGAGATAGGCCTAGAAACAAAACAGCGGCAATGATCTGAGAAGGAAAGCTAATTTACTAAATAAGGTATCAGAAACCAAAATAACACAATGTAATACTATATGATTGGAATTATAGCTAATAAATCAAATAAAATGAGCAAGAGAGAGTGTCCAATAAACCGAAGGCCTTATGCTAAATGCTGAAGGCAAGATGGCAGTGAGCACCTGCTGCTGGGTCAATTTGAAAGGAAAGAGTGTGTCTCATGACATGCAAACAGTTTTTATCTTTCCCTCAGAGTGGAAAAGCAAAGATACAAAGCAACGCACAGTCCTCTGGGGGATGTAGTTCTTCTTTTCTTCTGAGACAGGTATACCCATAACTTTTGATGATCCACAGAGCTGGAGCACTAACTCTTCAACTCTTAATGCACTGCATGATGTTATGATGTGGAATACAAATACCAAAAGTCATAAAACCATGACAGGTACACATCTCCAGAACTAGCTATAAATCAGTGTTAATGTTCATTGATTTAAGCAAAATTTTAATGTTTACCTGCATGAAAGTAGTTGAGATCCCTGTGTGGAGGTTACTGAGAGCCATTTGGCATTGTTGGATAGTCACTGATCAGCTTGACTCAGTGCTTCTGCCTGAAAATGTTAATCAAAATGATATCTCTGAAGATGAGATTACTTCAGTCATTCACACAAACCTCAAAACTTTATGGCAGTACATTTAAAGTTTTAGGAGACTGGTAGAAATCAAAGGATGATTTGGTTTTCCAACACACGAAAAGACCCAAGAGTGTACAAACTGCCATTCAAAGACTGTTGAATGTAATGTTAAAACTTAGATCAATTTTAATGAGATCAGAACCAAGTCCTCAGGGCTTAAATGGAAAATAAATAAGGATGACTGGGGGAAAGCTTACTCTTTCCTTTAGACTGGAAAACAAGGTTTTTATAAGTTTTTGAAAAGCACTGGTCTAACTGCACCTTATTCTGTAGCAGAGCTTGTCCGCCAATGTACAAGTCTGCTTTGAGCGAAGTGCCAGAAATTAGCTGGAAATTAGGTGTCACTCAACTAACCATGTCACTTGTTTAGCTTGCAGGCCAAAAATATTCAAATGCTGTTCACAGAAATGGAATAATAGTTTACATGTAGATCACATTCTGTTCTCTTCATTGTCTTAGCAGTTGAATCTAAATGACATCTTGTTTAATTGTTCTGCTTCATTTCTGAAGATCTGAAGCATCATAACACTGGGTTTTAAAGAACAAACGAATATTTGGTGGAGCCCATATTAATGTAGTTAGAATTCAAGTAAATAAAACATATTTTCAACCACAACCAATTCCTACCAATCCAACTTCATTCAGCTGTCATCTGTGGTATGCTTTGATACATTTAACAAGTTGTCTCAGTCATGACCAGGGTACCTTGGAATATTACTATTGTTACAGTTATCAGCACATTCATCCCAGCTACTTTTCTGCTGTAGGAGTGAGAGTAGGCATACTTTACCAATGTAACACAAACAGCTGTTGGTATGCAGTGCTTCAGAATACTGTTTGTTTGTTATACTAAAACAGTCTATTTAGGAATCATGGAAAAGAAGCTGAAAGACACATTTAATTCATAGCAGATGCTATGCAAAATGAGGCCATATTTTCTCAAATAGGAAAGTAAAAGAAATCTCGGATCTAATCAAGAAAACGCAACTTTATTCAATTGCCCCATTTATAACCTTGTAAATAATATTTTAAGTTTATAGAATAGGCTACCACAACAAATATAGCATTTTAGAGACATCTGTAATACAGAATTCATTATGTACAGTGATTTTTTTTAAATCTTTTGTGCTTTCCAGTCCTTTTAAAAGTTAATAAATATAAAAAGTTAAATGTTTTAAGACTGCTGTGGTTTAAACACAGCAGGTGGCTGAGCACCACACAGTCATTCGCTCTCTCCCACTCTTCCCATTGAAATGATGGAGAGTATGAAAAAAAAGTAGAACTCATGAGTTGAGATAGGACTATACACTAAAATAGAGAAATAAAGTTTCTTATGTATTATATTATCTAAGGATAATAGTTACACCACTAGATATATTTTTATGAATCTCTAGAACAAGTAATGCATGCAATCTCAAAAAAAAGCTATGAAATTTAACAGTACGGAATAAGAATGAGAACAAAGATAAAAATGCTGAACTAAATGTTGCACTCAACCACTTATGGATCATAAGACAACTTTGGAGTCAACAAGATGTCTGAAAACCATCTGCTAGCAACCAGGAAAGAAGGATGGAAGGATAACAGTAGTAACCCTGGCTGTATGATATATCTCAAGACTTAGATTCACTGTGAATCATTTTCTCTTTTACACCTACACAATCTCATTTATTCTTATTTAGAAATAAAGGTGAAGCATGTATCAGTGCAGGAAGGTAACGTAATGTAAGACAGTTTCAGAAGAAGCTCTAGAATGCTTTGTTTAATTTACATGAATTGTGGCAGAATAACGCATGGTCAAAAGACTTGATGAAATGGAGTTTACGAATATGAAAATGGACATTGATTTTGCTGCAAGATAGTCCAAAACACAGAATATGGGACAAACCTCTACTTATTTGTTTGAATTTCAGTGTGTTAATTTGAACACAGTCATGGAATAATATTTCCCTAAAAGTCAGAATTCTGTCATATTCCTATTCTAGCACTAAAATTAACACTTTTCCTAAAGTCTAAGAGCTTGCACAGTTTAGGTTCAGAACTACACAGACTTTTCTTTCTCATATGATAAAAAACACTCCAACATTTTAAAATTATTTTTTTAAACTGTTGAGAAATTTAGTTAACATTCTACTTTTTTAAGTATGACCATAATCAACATTTCCTCAAGTGCAGCATAAGACTCACTCTTTTGCTTTGAGAAATGCTTTGAGCTCACAGTGTTTTGCTCTTGCAGCTCCCACAAGCCCTTATCCTAGAGAAAGTATGTTTTTGTGAGCCCTCAGGACTGTTTAAATTTAATGTATAATCAGTGCATTCAGAAAAGATACTCCTTGATATGGTATGTTTGTTTATTTCAGAATTTTCCTCTTACCTATTAATGCTTTGAGGATAGGGAAGGTCCCTAGTAAATTTAGGATTTAGGCAAACAAACAGCAAAAACCCTGCATCTAACGCTGCATCTCAGCGCTTAGTAAAATTGAACACATCAAGCTAGTCTCCAAACATCTTAAATTATCTGATACTTTTCTTGCTGGATAACTATCAGTGTTTGAAGTAGAATAAAATGAGACAATTAGGAAAAATTTTGTTTTCTCATTCTAACATACTTGAAAATCTTCTGTACTTAAACATAAATAAACTCTTCACTCTTCTTCTTCTTGTCTCTCTCCAGCACATTCGCAAATAACCACATATGAGCCCATTGAAAAGGTAATGTATTTGAACAGGTTTTAAATTGTTGATTCTGAAAATGCTGTCTTGAGTAAGTTCACAATTAGCATAAAGACATGCAAAGGACTTAGTCCTCAAATGACTGAATGAAGCATGTGCTGGTGTTTGGAAAGTTTTTTTTTTTTCTTTTGCTGTGCAGAAAATGGAAAATGTGAAGATGGTATCTCAGCAAAAATATCAATGTAACATTAATGACTTCATTTTATTTTCTTGCCTAAGATTTAAATTAAATTGTGCTAGATATAATTCCTGCCATGAATTACTTACACTCTAAAAAACCATTATTTATTTGAGTCAACTTTACAGTTTTATTTTTTACACTGGAATTAAAACAGTCTATTGTTGAGAATACTCAAAATATGCAAAGGATATATCTTCTGTTCTGCTGGGGCATTTCCCTAGAGCAATAATACTTCAAGCAGATTTTACAAATAAAGCTGAAATTTTATAGGTAGTTAATTAATAGCTATCATAAATTAATTAATTTAGGGGAATTAATAGTCAGTTTGTACTAAAAATGTAACTTTAGCATTCAAAAAACTTAAGCCAAGATTTTTTTGGGCAGTCTGAATACATTTATTTTTCTTTCAAAAATCAAGTTTTTTGCAAGCAATCCATTCCTAAAAAGCTTACATTTCAACAGCTTGCTGTTTTCCAAAGGAAAGTGTTTCATCCCAACATCCTCCAACAACTCTAAACAGTTCTCTAGTGTTAGGCCAGCACACATGGGAAGTGTTCATTTCCACTGGCTGAATGAAAAATTGGTTTCAGGACACAGATGTTTGCAGTACAATAAAATTACTAATTTGTATTTGAGTATTAACTTCTTTTCAGATGTTCCACGATGGAAAAGTGTGCTTTCTCCCATTTTCCATCTTCCCTCTTTATAACAGCACTAGTTTACTTTTCATGACAGAGTTGCAGTGCCATTAAGAACACAATTTAAACAAATCCTGATCTTTCCAAAAGTTCTCAAAAGCCAAAAATGTTGAATTCAGGATTGTATCTATTCAGTAAATTCTACTTTATTAGTACACATTAATGAATAAATTGAAAGAAGTTTTATCATAGCATATGTCAGTCCTATAGTCAACATAGCTCAAAAAACTGCTGGGTATTTCACATCTGAGCTTTTTCTCATTCTTCTTTGTGAACTTGTCTTATGGAAGAAAAAATGTAACCAAGAAGTCTAATTTCTTATACATGGTCAGAAGTTCATACACAGAAGTCAGTTTTTTTTTTTTGTTGTTGTTGCTTTTTTTTTTATTCTAGTCTCTCATTTGAAGTGAATTTTCATCTGATATCATTTATAGACATGTTCATTGTCTGAGCTTGGACATACTGCTTTGCTCTGATTACTTCCCTAAGACAACTTCAAATATTTTTCCCGAAGTCAACAACTCTGATTTTAAGCATGGTTTTCACAGCACCCTCTGATTTTTTCACAGAGCAACCAGTTTTGAAAAAGGTCTCTGTACTTATAAGACATTCTCTACCTATCAGGTATTTAGTGACTCATACAAACAATACATCAACACTCACAATAGCGAATCTTTTCTAAGGATTGCAAGTTCTGAGAGTTGCTGTGGGATTCATCTTTTCCTGCTAGATCAAGACTGTTCAAGCCTTAGGAATTACACCTCTGGTCCAAGCAAAAATATATCTTCTAACCAGTCTGAGTTGCTTCATCAGTGTTAATATGATTTGCCAGGTATTTTTCTACATAATTCATTTCAAACCCTGGAGCAGAAAGTAAAACTTAGTTTTATACTGTGTTTGAAGGTGTTTAAGCTTTCCATGTAATCATTATACAGTTGAAGTAACTGGATTGTATTTCTACAATGCTTTCAAAACATGTTGATGCCAATTGTTACAAGCACCTCAGATTTTAATTTATGCATGTAATTAACACGAAGGAAGTCACTGCTAATGCAGGATGTTCACACATTAGAATCAATGAGTGTTCTGCAAAGGTGTTCTCTTTGTTTTAGGGTTAGCAGGAAAAGATTCAGCAAAGGTTGATAGCTGCTTACAGAAAGACCAGGCAAAAAACAATGGGCAAGATAAAAATCATGCTATCAAGTCCTATATGAGTCAACAAGTTTGCTTTGGCAGCCAGTAGAAAGAGAAAGGAACTTCCAAAAGGTGATCCTTGCTCAGACAATGGTCTTCAGAGGCAAGTTTGTTCTTCAGAGACCATTAACTAGAGTAAAAATAAAACCAGAAAGATAGCTGAGATTAGATATCCAACACCTGCCAGCCCCTGAAAAACCATACACTGTTCCTATTTCACACATTGTCTTCATTATAAGAGCTCATATGTCATGCAGACAAGATGATTCTTATCAGGTCTAGTTACTGCAGAAAAATGCAGGGGTTTTCATTTCTCCAAATAATCCTAGAAATGTTTCATGTTTACACTAGATGCACTGACAAGTTAACTGTAGCAATGTACACATTAGGACTTCAACAGTCATTAACAAAATAGTAGCTGCACTGAATTCAACCATAGTGCACCCATTTTGGTAGATTCTCTTTCTCTGCACAGATATTTTTTCCTCATTAAAAGCAGGGGGTTTTGCAGTTAACTACAGAACAAATTTATGCTAAAATTAAAGATCAGAAGAGTTTCTGTCAGTTTCCATAAGGAAATGACTCCAGTTTTTGAGAATCATTCCTGAAATTTGTAGGCATAATAGCTTCTGAGCAATATTGAGAATGTAGAAAATCATTTTCATAATTAAGCTATAATAAGAAATAAATAAGAAAACTGTATAGGAGATACAGAACATAGGGCAAAATTTCTTAAATCTTCTACATGCATTCCAACACTGATTAAAGAGGCAAATTTCTTACAAATCTCAAATGGCAACAGGCTAATTGCAAATGAAATTTAAATACAAACCAATTGGAAAGTTTCAATAAAAAATAAAATCAGACAAGATCCCATTACAATCCAATTACATTTAGTGCTTCACTGATTTATCACATCCTGAGTAAGGATATTTCAACAGATGTTTAGAAAAACAAGGAAACATTCTTCTGGGACTCAGTAGGCTAATGGCCAAGTTTAGTATTGGGAGTTACAACAGCACCACTTGGACATCCCCAACCAATAGCTGTTTACTCACAGGCTCTGTCACCCTCCTCACTACCTGGGCCACTTCACCTACTGATTGCAAGTCTTCCTTCCTCTCTTGCTCCCTACAGTCCTTAACAGAAAGCTTTGTACTATTTTGAGAAATTTTTGAAGTTTCTGAATTATTGTTTTTTGTTTATTTGGATTTGTTTTGTTTTACTTACATCAAATAAATTCTTTCACCATTGTCAGTCTTTGAAGACAAGATTTCCATTGACCTGGTTACATTGGAGAATCTGGACATATCTTTGATTTTAAAAGCAGTAATTCCTGTTGATTTCATTTACAAATTAAGTACTTGACTCTAATTACATTCCATACAAACCCCACAGACCTAAATTCTAGTTAAATGGACCCATCCAGCTTTCCCAGTCATTGACTCCGATGCATGACTTATTTTCCAGCTCATGCTACTTTATTTCAATTTAATTTATTTAATTTCATCAACTGATGAAATTAATACAGGTGAAAAAACAAGGGCATCATATACATAATAAAAGATCAAGAAGCCACTGCTACTATACATGTCTTCTCAATCACATACCAGACCATCTCTTTCATACTATATAGATCTTTGCCCACTAAGAGCAGTACTAAACCCATAGAATCCTTAGAAAATGGCCTGAAGCAATAACTTTCTTCAAATTGGCTGTGAAATTTAATACATTACTTTAGTTCAGTCCTCAGATTTTACTGTGAACTGCATAAAGCTCCTAATCCCTCATGTTACATCATTTGCCAAGTAGAACTTCAGTTTAACAGCATTCCAATCACTTTAATTGGAATACCTCCCTTGAGTGCCTGTTTTTCTCTGATGCATATTTTTGCTTTAAAATATCTGACTTTTACAAGACCGCTATGTTGTGAGAACTAGAACTGTTCAGACAAAGCCAAAATATGTACTTTCATGTCATACAACTTCTATAACTTATGACAAGAATTCATAGATAAAGATGCTACTTATCTCAAAACAAACAAATAAATACTGAAAAGAAAAACACCAGAATACTGCAAAAGAGCATTTAAATCTATACGTACATGAATAAGGAACTAACTTCTAATACAGCCTGTTTCATCTGTTGTGCTTTTCCTTTTCGAAAATAGTAATGCCTAGGTTCACAAAGACATTAGATACTGAGGCTTCATCTTTAGAAAGTACAAAAAATGAAATATTAAATCAGCGAATAAGAAACATTCTCCCTATGTGCCAATTAAGTGAAAGAGGCCTGTAATTATTAAGTAGAGCTTCCACAACCATCAATAATATAAATAAACAAAAACATCTCTACGTTCCAAAATGGAAATTCAGGTAAGCATCCAGACTTCCCAAAATATGAAGGAAAAGAAGTTACTTTTAGGTTAGGTTTTTTAATCTGAAAGGAAATAAAACTAAGGCATACTGTCTCCCTGTTTCACCATTATGAAGCCTGTTTAGTCACTGGAAAATAGTTTTAAGAAAAGAAAACAAGAAAATTTAAAGGCAGCCAGCTACGCATAGTTTCCAGTTTGATATCCATGGATATTTTTTGTTGTTGCATATGAATGTTTAATAGAAAGCAGACATATATTGCTAATGCTTTTCACATGCTAATAAACATAAGTCAAGCTGCCATTACATCACTTCCCAACAATATAAACACTTCTTATTTCAAGGATTGTATTCTGGCACACTTTTTATACTAAATAAGATATATTCTTCAAGTGTGATCCTTCATTAAATGCAGTATGACAAATCAGAACTATTAGAGTCAAAATGAACATTGGAGTGACACAGGCAGATGATGCTGTTTAAAAGGAAAACTATTATGCCATAGAGTTTTGTCTGAGGACTGCTCTGAAAGAAATGCCTTCTATTTTGCAATATTGGCCCATGAAATCTGAAGCAGATGGTGGTAACATGGCAGTAGAGGTTGAACTTTCTCATCGATATTCTATTACATTTTGCTGCCGTGTCCAGCAGTGTGGCAGTCTGAGACAATGGTATCTGGCATGGAAGCACATATGAAGCAGAAGTGTGGAACTGAAATCCTCCATGTGTAAAAAAAAAAAAAAAAAATAGCAGCTACTGACATTCATCATTGCTTGATGTCCATCAGTGTTCAGCAAACAGTGAATGTGAGCACAATGAGGTGATGGGTGATGCATTTCAGCTTTGGTGACAGTGATGTGAAAGTCCGGCCACATTCCAGACAGCCATGCAGATACTTACAAGTTCAGAATGCAGGCTCTTGTTCATTGCTGGCAAAAAAATAATGCATAGCTAATGGTTCATCACTATTAAAAAAAAAAAAAAGTGTTTTGTAGCTGAGAATTTGCTCTATCAAACACTGTTATTGTGTTTTATGTACCTTCTGTAGTTTCCACAGAAGCAAATAGGAGGCATTACTTTCAGAGGAAACTGTGTAGATTTATTTCTGTACAACTTCTAAACGGCACTTTTATTAACACTTCACAATCATTCCAGAGTCTTTGCAGAACAGGTGTATTGGGAAATCACAGACTTGGAAGAGAGATGGCTTTGCAGCCTCAAAATGTATAGAAAACCACCCTCCTTATGGACTTGACCATGCATTCTGTTGAACTCTTATAGTGGATGTTTTATGACTAATTCACCCTACTTAAACACAGATGTGTATCAATCATTCTTCACCCACCATGGGAATGGCTACCATAGGTTTGACAGAAGGCCAGCCCACATAAAACCCACTAGAGCAGGCTCCCACACTGGCAGTCCAGTACTATAATAGGAACCGGGTGAACTTTTCCCTCCATATGCAGCTCGTTCACTGAAATAAGCAGTTCTGTGACCGCTGAAACTCTTCACAAATTCATATCTAATTTAGTAGTAAGTTTGGAATGAGGGTAAGAAAGGTCTTAGTGCTTGTTTTTAAGAGGGGTATTGAGAACACATGTAGTTGTGTTTAATTTTTGAATCTTTTTAGAAGTTAAAAAAAAAAAAAGCCAGATGAACAATGTAATTTCAGTCAAAGAAAATGTTTTGTTAAGCTGGAACAAAAGTGCTGAGACTCTGCTTTAGAAAGTAATTGGAAACTTTTTCATTCTGGATCAGTAGAAATTACATGTTGAGTGTCCATGGGTTTATATACCTCCTTGAAAAATAAGTTATTTGCAGAGCTGTATACTGAAGCGTACACAGATCCTGGTAATTTTTGTTCTCCCTGTTTGAGGCAAATAATACCAGGGCAGTTCATATATGCTGGAGGGAAACATGCAAGCGATTACTCAGATGCATAGATATTAAGAGCCTGTGAATAATTATATAAGGATGGTCACATAGCACTAGGAAAAAACTAAGTGCTGATGTGAAGAATATAGAAGTTCTACCTTCGTGCTGAAAGAAAGTGATACTAAAGAAAGAGCTGTATATGAAGATATGTTATCATATATGATTTATGAAATAACAGTAATTGCAAAACTAAACAGTTTCACATCTGACTTAGACAGAAGCTAGATTAATGATTAAATCTTGCAGATGATCCAGTGATAATGCAAATGCATAGATCAAACAATGCTATCCTTACCAGATAAAAACTACTACAAATAAATAAGGAACGAATCCATCCCTAGAAATAATGAAAGTGTACATTCTACTCAAATTACATTTTGATAAGAGTTCAGACTACAAATTGCTCAACTTAAACTCAGGAAAGTAAAAGCAGTCTGTAAATGAATTTCAAATAATCTTTTTAACACCACTAAGAAAAGAAAACAAATTAACTCTGACTATAAATCTTCCACCCTTAAGCCCTAAGGCAATCACAAATCAAAATTCCTGAAATGGAAAGCAGACATTGATATCAGAATTGTTCCTTTCTGATGTCACGTAGAGGTACACACAGCTCAGAATATTTTAGCTATGTTCACATCACAGGGCAAGTCCGTCCTTGCTCATAAGTATAACTCATAACTGAAGTGAGAAAACAAAAATATAGATAAACATTGAGGTTATTGATGGGATGGAAGTCATAAGCCTCTGACTAAAAGCACTTCGATTTTCTTGCTGGACATTTCTAAAATCAATAATTATTTAATTGCAAATAAAGAGAACAGTAGGAAACGTAACATGATAATACTCTAATCAATCCAAGTTACTAGTGACAATGACCGGTATTTGAAACTATTAGAGGAAAGTAAATACTAAAAGTGAGAAAATGCCAATAGGAAATGGCCTGTTTATTTTACTCAATTTCACCTATTCAGTCAGTCAAAACAATGGTCTCAAGATGCCTCTAGAAACATTCCCACCTAACACTTGTCTCTCAGAGAAAATCCACCAGAACAAAGTCAAGAACAAAAAATCTTCCTTGCCGATTTCAGAAGTTACTAATTTGTTATGCAGTACAGTGGATATTCAGGCTCTCTTCTAATCCTGAAGATAAGAAAATGCATTACTCTGACTTTGGATGAGACAAGACCTTTGAACAATTTTGTTTTTTATCTTGCTGATCAGATTAAGACAACCTTCAGGAAGAACTATTATGAAATGAAGTTTTATAAAAAAGTTGAGTGAAAACTGTACCAATCTATATTTTTTATTGCCTCATAACTGCCAAGATTGTATTTTCATGCAAGACAATGTTAAATGGTGTGAATATGCATTAGAAAAACACAAATTAATCTCTATTTAAAATACATAATCTTGAAGCACAGATTCTACTGTTATGGTAATATGAGCACGTGCTTGGTAAGCTTGATCAGCTTGAACTTCTGGGAGCCCTGTGATTCAGTGCAACATGAATACCTACTGAAGACCTACCCTGGCTTATCTGACAGGTTTCAAGTGTCTAAGGTGGTGTTCTGACACAATGCTTGGAAAAGATCAAGTGACCAAAAACTAAAAAAGAAGAAATCAGTATAAGATAATTTCCCTCTAATCCACAATTAAAGAGTAAAACCCAGACCTTCCAACTCACATAACTCCTTTATGAATCAATTCCTTCATCAAATATGAAGGACCAGATGTATTAAGAGAGCTATAGTTATTGACAATAGTTGTGTTTATGTATAGATAAACACATAAATACAAATAACAGCTTTTTTTTTTCCCTCAAAGCACTTAAATCACAAGGATGAGTGAGAGGTATGTGCTCAAATTCAGGCATTTAAATCACCACTGGTGTCTCTGTGTTATACACACTGAAAAGTGAGCTTAGTTCCTATTGATAAACCTTGAAAATGGAGAGAAAGCAAAAGAAGAGGCGGATGCTTATCTACATTGATGCACGCATCCAGGTATATGTTAAAGACCGCTACCATTTAATGTTAAGTTCCTTGGACTGAAATTACAAAACACAAAGCAAATACTGTGTAACCTCAATTTCTAAGGTACTTCCAACAAAATTTATATCTATTTTTGAAAGAAATACAATCAGTCAGTCTTAAAAGCACTGCAAAAATGAGTGCTTCAGTACAGTTTTCATCTTACCTAGTGTATACCTATCAACCCCACAGCACACGGCTATGCTGAAAGTTATTGTGCTATTAGCTCTATTTCTGTACAGCCTACTAACCTCAACTATTGAAAATAATGAAATAAAATTCCGAAGCATTTTCTGAAGATCTGCTACTGATGACGGAAATTAGCTTACTGATCTCTTTAACTGTCAAGTTTTCTTCTCAGAAAGATCACATCCTTATGAATTAAGGTATTAGAAATACAACAGGAAATATTGTGCACTGATTACCTAAATATAAAATTGAATGAACCACCATCAAGTATCCCTCATCCTACCTGGAAAAGGAACACACAAAGAAAAGGTGACAGAGCTGTCATTCCCTGAGGTCAGCTACATGTCCTAAAAGAATCAGTGTTAGGAATCTTACAAGCAAGTGACCTGAGCAATTATCTGAGACAGCATGTACATGATACTGTAGCCCATTGTTCTAACAGTTTTTGAGGGCATTGGCTTGGCTTCCATTTCCTTAAACACTGTGACAAAGCAGGTTTAGAAAGATCAAAATTTGGCTACACATATGCAGATCATATGATCCAGAAGTTTTTTTTTTTTTTTTTAATATGGGAAAGGAACAGTCCAAGTGTGGAACAGCAGCTGAGAAGCTTCCCAGGGAATGATTTTCTGACATGAAGATACAGCAGCTCTGAACTGTGAAAGAAAGATCTAGATGGCTGCCTAAAATGACTTGTAAAACTCTTCACACTTTGATGCAATGTCTTCCATACTTGGTATTTTTAAATATTTGTTTCAGTGCCGAGCTTTGAAGTCTGTAATCTAAATATTGGTCCCTGCTTTGGAAAATGGAAAGCATGAGTATTAACAATAATTGGTTAAGTACATTCATGGAAGATTAAATGCGGAAAAAGAGACAATATGCATGCAATTACTTCGAAGTATTACAGAATTTGAAAACACTGAGTATCTGTAAGTGCTTGCCAGTTAAAAGCAGAATCTGTTCTATGACTTTGTCTGCTTTTCAAAACAAAGAACATATTTTAAAGTTTCCAAAGTATAAAATTCAAATTTATAAAAAAAAAAAAAGGATCAATTTCTCCATTTTAATTGGAGATTTTCACGCTTTTTCTAATTAGCTATCAAGGACAAATGAACTTTAAAAGTTCTACACTGAAGAGACAGCCACTTCAGATACGATGCTAGAAAGTTTCACTTCAGGTTAGAAAATGAAATTTCTCATTCTTCCACTAACCTTTGTAAGAATCATCCAGAGGTTAAAATAGGTGTCTACTGGTGCTCAGTGAAAAGCTATTTCTGCATAGGAATTTTTCTTTTGTTCAGAAAAAACTTTGTGAGACTGAACAAGAGCTGTCAGTTAATTGAGTCTAGATCCCCGTAACCAGAAGCAATTAGAAATTTCCATAGGTCAGTGAGCAAAAAATAAAATGAAAAAAACCCACCTTTTTTCCTTCACTATTACTGCTAATATCTTGGACCTGAGGTACTGAAAATTCATTTAACTGAGAAACAGCGGAAGTTGTTAATAACATTGAAGTACACGAACTAAATAAAATAGAAAGCAAGGACTTGTCACTGTTAGTTGAGAAAGAAAAAAACTAGAGAGAATATTAAACTAAATCCACCCAAAGGCTGAGTTTCAGAAAGCTTCTCATGTGAGGTGAATCCTGACAGTGCTTCAAACAAATACTGAAGACAAGGTACCATTCCCAAAATGATAAAAACTGGGACAAACAATGAGAAAACAAGGTTGTCAGAAACTCCACAGAAGTCTTTGTTGGCAGAGCTTAAGAACAGCTGAATTTAACATAGTAAAGCAAAAGAATACCAATGAACATCCATCTGTGAAATGTTTATCAATACATAGACACTAGAACGATTTTTGATCATTTATAATTCCATTTTTAACAATGAGCATACCCAGAATACAAAACGTACACCCATAAGGGCATACTCAAACGAGCATGGGACGGGGTCTTCATTCCAGAACACAGATGTGGGATGGGCTGATGTCAGAAGGCATCAGACGGAGGCCTGAACTTAAAAAGAAATATATGACACAAAAAGTATACTCCGCCAAACTCTACAAAGGGTTCTTAATTCAGGAATGAAGGATTATCCAATTCTAAAAGCTAATATATAGTAATTAACATTTTATTGCCAACATATTTTCCCTATCATCAATTTTATCTTCCATGAGAAAGAATGCAAATCTTTGGGGAAAGATGTATGAGCCTGAGAATATCAGGACTATTTGTTTACATTACTTTGTTGGAAACTGCTGGAATATTTTTTGCCTTTTTTATTATTTCAAGATGGAGCAATATCATATGGCTTGTGAGCAGCAAGTTTTGTGCGTTTATTGGAAAGATCAGCTTGCACAACACATCATAGAATATCAGGCTTAAAGGCAATTTTTCAAGAAATAAGTAAATATGTCAAGGCAGCAATAGGCAAAGAAAGAATAAAGCACAGAACACTATATTGATATCTTTCTCGGAAGAAAAAGATATCTAATAAGAAAAGACAATCACGTAGAAATCCAAGCAGTCTATAAAGTATCTAAGATTATTTAATGTGACTTGTAATTAAACTGGATATTATTCAGTTATCTGTTGAAAAATGGACTAATGAGATGAATGTGAAATGAGTAGTGATGAATCCAACTGGAGAGATGGAGGATAACAGGAAAGGTCTTGCAGATTTTATTGAGGATTACCTTGAAATACTTCCATTAACTATTCCCCCCCCCAAGCAATTCTCAATGAGCTTATGATTTGGGAATGAAACAGAACCTGGAGGCATCACCAATCCAAAAGAGAGAAGAAATAGTGAATTGACTATATGACTTGAGTATAAGAGTGATGGAAACATGAAGAAATACTATCATATTGAACTTCCTTGTGTGCAATAAACAAAAAAAAAATTATCCTGTAAATTGTTCGACCTAAATACCCTTGGAAAGAGAATAAAACTTCAGCGGTGCTGACTGGCTGCAGAGCAAGAAATGTCTTTAACTGATGCAATAGTGCAACTGCAGATGGGACTCCAGCATGGGAAAAAAATATTGCCATTAGAAAGCATCTCCTAAGAAAGTTTTTATTACTTTACTATGGACAAATATTTGTCTTACTTCTGATAAGTCAATCAGCAACTTGCTCTCCTAATCTACAGAAACAACAGTAATTGTTAATACAAAACTCTTAATTTCCAACAAAGTATAGTTAATATAACTGTTGCTCAAAATCAAGATGGCTTTCTGAACTTTGCCTATGAAGTGTCACCATTCTTCATTGTTATCTTAATGCCATCAGCATGAAAAGCTGAATTAAGACTATTTAGTTAAAAATTTTACTAACACTTAAGGATGTTGCTGTCTTATGCTATTTCAAAGTTATTCTACTGAATATATCAAAGCAAAGAAGATGAACTATGAAACTATGTTGCATAACTGCAATGAAATAAGGAAACTCAAAAACCACTAACCTGCGTATCTGGTCAGTAAAAAGGTTAAGTATGGTATGATTTCTCTCTGCAGATCTTTGGTGTAAGACAGTAATGAGGCACATTTTCCACAAGTATAGTTCTGAACCAGCATTCCAATGTCTGTAATAGAAGTAGGAAACCTGGTTTTAAAGATGAGTCTCCCTAATTTTCTAAAAAGAAACACTGGAAACTTTTCTCTGCAATTGGATGAAATTTGACATTATAGGTCCCTGACAGTTCCATGGACTTGAACTACTCAAAATTCTTGAATTAAAAGAACTTGTTCACTGCTTAGACCGATAAGAGACAGGATTTCCTACACTAGAGATCAAGGATCACATAGACCAGGTCATTAGTGAACAGGTGAGTGCTGAAGTGCTGATGCATGTTTACAGAAACACAATATATACACAAGTTTCACTTTAGGCTCCATAACAGTGTAAAAAATTATTGCCAAATATGTGCTAATATGAACTATGTTAAATTAGATGATAAGATCACGTTTTACTATTTCACTATGGTATTCCTAGGTGGAAAGAGTATCACCCATTATAATATACATTATACTTCTGTTACACACACAGATCTCCAATTTAATGTCTTTAAGGTTAGTTGAACTTCAAATCCAGTAGCATGTTTCTCTTATTACTAAACTAAGAAAAAACACTGGGCATATAAACCTACAATTAAAGACTTCTTAAGTCATCTTGCTCCTTACTGGCCAGTGTATGACTTATCCCCATAATATAGTTCAAGTCAAAATGTAACATCTATAGGTTCCTACTTCTGCATGCTGTCATCTTCGCTTTCTGCCTCTTTTACTTTTACAGCTTTCTGCTACAGACAGTGGTTATTTACTACATTTGTTCTGTCAAAGTCACATTGAGGTTTTTTTTTTTTTTTTTTTTTTACATTGTTTGTTCTCCTAACCAATTTTAAAATGCAATTATACAAAAAAAAAACAAAACAAAAAAAAAAAAAACACTTAAAACAGAGGAAGAGCTGAACAGGTTTTCCAGGACTAAGAGATTTGAGGAAGCTTAAACTCAGATTGGCTTAATCACTAGGAAATTTTTGAATGGAATGTATAGAGTTGCAATCAGACATTCAACTCCAAAGAAAATTTTGTCATTCTTCTTTGTCATTGACTTCTATATGACCTATGTTAACAAGAATTCTCCTACTTCACAGCTACATCATTTATGCAATTGGCTTTTGGAAGTATGTATGTTAGTGAGCTATTAATAAAAATAAAGCACAGGAAGAAGAAAATTCCATTCAGAATCTGACAAACACCTTGAAAACTCACTGTGAATTGCAATCACTTCCAGTGAGCCAGACACTGATGCATTATTTACACAGGGTCAAATATCCAACAAGTTTGGTTTTGCTACTGTTTTTTTATATTTTAAATAAAAAAAATATGATTCATGATTCCTGTCATAAAATGACTAATTTTTATTCACTTTGTGAATATTTCTTATTATACTACAGGTGGCTCCAAAAGCACATTTGAGATTCTACTACTTGAATTGCAACTATAAGCAAACCATCTTAAATTTATGATTAAAACTGTGTATCATTAATATGTCTCAGGTGATCATAGAAGACAAAGATGTTCAAACAAGCACATTTCCCAGGAAGTTAAGAGACGTCTTTTCCTAAAACAGATCCAACATGTAAAGGTCATTAAGCCAGGGTTAAGTGGAGATGTATGTGTGCTAGCACTGATGATTCTAGCTTGATCTGCTTCAGACTGTTATGTCAGACTCTGATGTTGTTGCACTGACCTTATGCAATTGACCTTACCCAGAGTAAAATCCAAATGACTTGAAATTCTGTGGGAGATATTCAGGCCTAGCATTCTATTTCAGGCCTCTGCACAATCATTCACTCAAACTATATATAGACTCAAGTAATTATAATGTAGCTTTCATACTCAGAGCCAGTGCAGTCTTTGTATTATCTGAAACTACAAATGTCCAGCCAATCCCACACCATGATTAATGGAGCTTCTTAAGCTCTGTATATCTCAAAAGGAACCAGAAATGTCATGCTGGTCCTCTTACCTCTTTCGTTCTCTCAGATTTGGTGAGAACTACCAAGGCAAACTTCCACTATTCCCTAGTTTAAAATCTGGGCCTCTTGGTGGAAAATCATATATCATAAGCTGCTGACAAAGCAGCCTTCAGCACTTTACAATCATATTTGAGAGAAAAATGAACAAATACAGACTAAAATGAATACCATACATTATCAAATGCAGCTCTACTCTCTCTAGCAATATATATAACCATTATGAGTAACTTAGAGTAATATTGAGGATGAAGAAGCCCTTAAGTCAAATAGTTACCCAGATACACATTTCATAACTACAAAATACGAAGCAATAAAAACAAGCAGTTTCCACACAGTAATCAGAGGAAGTCACTTATTTCCCCCAAAATCTAAAAGCAATTTTGATCTCAGAACTTAGTGCAACTAAACAGAAACAAACAATTGAGTCCTTTCATATAGTGCATGATTTGCTAGACTCTGTAAGAGATAAGCACTGAAGGCACAGTTGGAACTAAAAATGTATTAGGAGAACACCTGCTGGACGTATGCTGTGTGAAAACTGTAGGCCAGCACTTACTTAGTGTTTTAGGGGTGATCACAGATGCTCATGTTTAAAGTGCAAGATGATTCACTTCAGGCCAACTATTTGGGTTGCTAAAAGCTACCTACCCTGACAACAGCATTGAGTAGGCATAATGGTGGGATGCTGTCATTTAACCACATTTTAAGACAAATTGATAGAATATAGCATTTATTTTGTATTGCATAATGGAAAAAGGAGACGTGGAATGGAATGATGTTTAGTTTTAAAGGCCTAGATTAAGGATTTCACCTCCTTAGGTTCTGTATAGTCAAAAGTGAGTCACAGATTCACACTTATGTCAAGATACGTCTCTTGGAGAATCTCTCTCATGTATATAATACAGAAAGCTTCTAGAGTTTATCATTCCATGTCTAGGCTAAAGTTCAACATAATCACAGATATCTTTCCAGAAAGCAATTGGTCTATATTTACCAGACAAAATACTAGCTCCCACATGGACACAGTAGTCCATCATCCAGGAACAGAAGAGGGGAAGCCTCTGCCATAGTCCTGAATCTGTACCTGAGATGGCAACTCCTGTAATACTGTGTTTTTCTATGAGGACTGTGGTTCAAAAAGGGTAAAACAGAAGTGCCATAAAAATGATTAAATTATTGAATATTATTCAGTTATTCATTCCCCAAAAGGAACATTATTCCTCCTAGTCAAGGGTTTCTGAAACTGTATTTACTTAGTTCAGTGTAAAAAATTTAATCACAGCCTGTAAATAAGCACCTTCATGGCAGCCAAGTTTCTGCAATGAGCCAGGTCTTCAGCCCAGCAGAGAAAATTATGGCAAGATCCTATAGCTGGGAACTGATGCATGACTAATTCAGAAGTTAGGCACATGGTTTTGACAGTGAAAGATCTTTTCACTGGAACAAATTACCTCAGTATGCCATGGATTATATCTACTTCTGCCAACCTCAAAATAAATTTTGAATGATGAGTGAGAGTGAACTACAGCACAGATACACTGTAGTTTAAGCACACTTCAATTTAGGGAAGCTTTGTGGTATGGTTGTAATGGAGATCAGAAAAGATGTCAAATACTCCCTTGGAGCTTTAGAATTAAGGGTTTTATGAAATAGACAAATTGTGAATTACTATTCTTACTAGAATTAGAAAAAATATTACCATGTAAAATATCATGATGAATTCTTAGTACACAATGAATTTTAACATCATTGCTGCATTATCCAGATAGCTACATTTGCCGTATTGCTTTCTTTCTAGCAGTCAATTTTCATAAGTACAAAAAGCTTAAGAAGGAGAAAGGCTCATTCATGATCACAAGTGCCATTCATCTAAAAAACAAAGCTTTCTTCACTATCTAAGAAGTTACTGAAACTGAAAATGGATAGACTGAATGTTTTGCTGCTGCAAAATCTGTAAAAAATTTTTAAATGACAGGAAAGCCCCCACAGCCTTACTAGTAACTAGGAACATGTTCTAGGCAGTTATATTCTAGACACATTACAGCTGCCAGAGATTTCTCTTTCACATACAGTAAGTTTCCACCAGTTCTTTCACACTTCACCAAGCTACTGTTATTAACAGTATAAAAAAAAAAAAAAAGAAATAACAGAAAGAAACAATAGCCCTTATGCTTAAAAAGGAATAAGGTTCATGCGTGCATTCAGTGGACTCCCAGAGCTACTCATTGAAGACAGGGTAGCATGTACCAGGAAAACTACGCACAGGTTGTTGTGTTCAGGTTTCTTCTTCATATTCATTTTGATCTGGTTGGAATTAGTTTGTCTGGCCTATTTCATCACAACTGTTCTTGCTTGCTCCTGCCTGAAGATCAGGGGTAGTGTTTCCCTCCCTGATAGCGATCCCTTGCCTTGCACTAAGCTCAGACACATCTGACAGAAACTTCCCCAGGTGGTGCTCAGCCACTAGGGTAGCAATCTCCTCCACTTGTCCCTGAGAAAAGCTCCAGCACACTTATTCCACCCACTTTTTTATTATTAAAATAGGAAAGTCGTGCTTTTTTTTTTCCCCCCTCCTCCAAAATCTACTACAAGACATTATCTACTCTGGAGCATGAGTTATGAGTTATTTCAGAGGTAGAGATACTTGGTCTGTCCCAGTAGATTTCTAGCTTGCAGCAAGAAGTACTGAAGTTTATACCAGGCAAAGAGCAAAGTACCAGGGCATAACACTGCAAAATTAAATCTGGAATGTGATGTGAAACAGATGAAGCAAGAGAGAAGACAATTTAGAGGAAGAAGAAGGAAGAGGAAAATAAAATCAACATGAATTTAAGAGTATATTCTGAAATATTTATAAAATAGAGACTAATGTAAATACATGATAGACCATGCTGTAAAAAGGTTTCATTATATTCATAACAAGGTGCTGCTGAGCACATTTTTGGCACCAGACAATAAATGGTGATAACAAGACATGCTCATGACTTCACTACGTGTGAGTAATGCAGCCAGTACAACGAATGCCAATAAAATCTGTATATCTCCACAAGCCATCATGTACTCTCTCTACATATTATGTCAACATTTTAACTACTACTACAACGTTGATCAGATCACTATACAACTGGATGTTTTAAAATCTCTGCCATCTGGAAAACTTAAGTTCAAAGAAAAGAAACTTTAGAAGGCTCCAGAAAGTCAGAGGGAACATTCTTCCTGAAAAGTAAGTTCAGAAAAGGATAAGCAGAAAGCACAGGATACTGGTGGCAAGTGAAATGATTTAACTTGGTTTAATGTGAAAAACACAGAGAAAACACTTAGGTTTCAAAAAAAAAAAAAAAAAAAAAAAGGGATCTCCATGAACACATAGAAAAAAAATCTGCAAACAGTAGGTAAAGGACAAAACCCACATGATTTTAATTTTGTAAATTGTACAATGACTCAGTCAAATAACGTTCATTAGTCTTATAACAGCTTCTGTTCCTCTTATGCCTCTTATTCCTTTTCCGTGTTCTACCCTTCCAAGAAAGATGAGGTATTTTAAGCCATCCAAAACCATAAGCTCTTTAAAAAAATAAAAGCTATTGGCTTTCTTTATCCTCTATTTTTCAAAGCACTTATTATTGTTTCAGGTTTTACATTTCAGACAGCTCTGTCTGAAGCAGATACTTTTCATGGTCTGGGTTAGATTGACAAAATGGCCTGTTTTCTTCATGATTTTTCCAGCTCTCACTCTTCATATGATGTTACACACCATTGCAGATTCTTTTCTCTATTTGCTAAATGTATCTTAAATTGCAGCAGGGTAGAGGTATGGATAACAAACAGGAGCATCACTTTCCCTATATTTAATTTCTAACCTCATTTACAGGAAACTGCATCACCATATTACATTATACATGATTCTGTGAAAAAAAATCAACTGCATGATCATTTTATTTCTGAAAGATGGAAAGGGAAATGAAATGTGATATTGAAATGGAACAATTCAAAAGTTTAGATAATCCTCCAAAATGTTACTTAAGAGTATAGAATTTAATAAACAACACAAGATATGCTTCCATTACATCTGGAACTAGGTCTAGGACAGTGGCTAACATTTGCTGCTTAGGGGAAGTGAAAAATGCTAATTGAAGCATCTATTTCCTTCTGGCTGACTCAATGGTTTACCCAGACCTAGAAATTTCAGGATTTTCAAAGCATTTCCACCAATAAAGTGTTAAACTCTCAATAACTGAGCAAAATTATTCAGTTGTTTTTCCAGCAAATAATTAATAGTTCCTCTGCATTAAATTTGCATGTTCTAATATCACTCATCCCCCAAATATCCAGCTCTATTAGAGATTCATAGCACATTTTTGACATTTACTCAGATAAACAGGGGAGATTAGAAAATCATCTGCCACCTGGATTTGAAAACAAATAGTCTGGTTTTGTTCATAAATAAGCTTTCACCCTCTGTGCACCCAATACTGACTTTTCATAAGAAAATCTTCATAACCTTAACTTTTCTGTAACTTAAGACTCTATTCATGAACTAAACAGATCTAGGGAATAATTCAGGACAGTGAAACAGGTTTTTGATTTATTAATCTTTTAGCAGCCACCACCATTGAGCCAGTTTGACCTGAACACATTCATACTCTCCTGCATCCTTACTCATAAAGAGAGCATTAGCCAATTTCCAAGTTTGGAGTCAGCCACACAATTCTGGATTTGAGGAGTTTTGCTGTAAGGATATGGCCAGAGTGCATCACTTGAAAAAGCCAGGGAACATTACCTGGTATCATTCAACTTACTAGCAAGTACATAACCAACAAGACCAACTTTCAGAGATATAAGGGTTTGGAATACAATTACCTGAGCATTTCACAATTATAGTAGTACTAAACTTCCACTGAAATCAAAGGTAAAAGGCTAACTTGCCCAGTTCAGGAATCATGTGTGGCTTTAAGCATGTGTTCAAATCTCATGACCACATATTAAACATGCCTATAGATACCTTTTCATTAGTAGATAAGAGGCATGTAAAATACTCGACTGCAGTTTTTCCTGTTGTAGTTAACAGAATAAGAAACTAAACTATCATCAATTCAGTTTGTATTCTGCAAAGCAAAACATTATCTCATGGGAAATGCTGGTTCAATGACATGCTGCAGTTATGAAAATTGTAGGAACTGTTTACTTTGTCCTCAGTAAGATATAGGTCACCTGCATCTCTTTTGAAATTAACTTGCTTATCTCCTGTCAACAGGGTAAAGAAATATTTCGCTCACATCATACTTGCTTGACAAAACTGTTTCTGATTCTTATGAGCCAGAAGTTTTTTTTTTGTTTGTTTGGTTTTTTTTTACTTTTTCCTCATGTCCTGCCTTAATGTAGAAGTGTGCAACTCATGCTCAGTCAAAAAAACGCCTGACTAAAAGGGCTATTTTTCTGTTTGTTTTCACAGTTCTAGAGTTTGTAGGCATAGGAAGAAAAACTTCCAGAAGAGAAAAAGATCCAGGGATTAGTGAGACACTTTACACATAGGAAGCACTGCAGTAAAACCACAAAAGTCACTACCTTGTTTTATCAATTTATATTACATACTTACTTTCCCAGGAGCGTGACTTGAATTCCTTTAAGCTACTCCAATGAAACAGCTAATGTTTGCATGTATGGATTTCGGAAAAAAATAGCTTAGTTATGACTTTATCATGTTGTAGATGACCATTGTTTACTAGAATAATAAGCAACAAAATATATCTGTTGTGCAATTAAGTTAACAGATACTAAGTAAAAAATAAATTACTCACTTGCATGCTTATTTAGTGTCACGGGCAAAGTGACAAACTTTTTTCTTGATCTGAAGACAAGGAAGCCTTCGGCAAAGCATCTTTATGAAGGAACTTTTGGCCAAGATTCTGATTATGGATAATTCCTAAAATGTGTGTAGTATAGCTTTGCTGTGCTAGATATTATACGGAAATTTCAGTTCATGAGTTTGTTTTTTTTTAAACTGATGACCTGATAGAAGAGGCAATCCTGCTAGTACTTCAGATAATGAAAATACATCTTCCTTTACAGTTCATGCGATGAAAATTTAAAGGTTGAAAGCTTACCTTAAAAAACTAAATTTTGTAATTCAATCATAGTTTAAAAGCAGTGCCTACTTCTGAAATTTATTAGAAAATAGGCTTCTCACCTAAAGAAAACTACTAACATATGAAGATACTTGAGAGAGAGCTCCCATCTAAATTGAAAGAAGCCACACATGAAAGTTTTCTATGGATGAAAGTCATTAATCACAGCCCCTCAGTCTGCAAAGCAAGGAGAGAGAGATACTGGGAGTAGTAAACAGGCAGAAGATGACATAATATGAAAATGTATATGAACCAAATGTCTGAATTAAGTCAACTATTTTATTTTCCTTGGCTGATTTTAATAAATTTATATCTAAATTTCAACCAAGTGTTTTCAGTGAACATTAAAATATTTTGAGATGAAAATTGGAACATTCTCCTTAAAAAAGGAAAAAAACAACTTGGAGTATATATCTACTGTCATAATTACTTCTTCTGTATGTTCCTGTATTGAGTAATTAGTGTTTTTCAGGTCAAAAGTAATTTGTCAAAATGAACAAGTACTGGGCAAAAATTTTTCAGGGTAAGAGTTGTCAATAACAAATAGAAATCCACACTGAAGTCTGATAAAGCTGAATGCCTTACTCATGTAGAAAAAAAAAAAGTTAAGTGGGTGGCACAGGCTTCTATCCTGCAATCACCTGCTCAGATGAGACCTCCTGGGGAAGATGAAGAAACTCTCTGCATCTCCCATGACTCAGCTTCAGGATACTATCCAGTTGCCATAGACCCAACGTCCTTTCTTCCCCTGTAGACACTATCCTAGGGAAAGCAGGATGAAGCCCCCACTAGTGGGGCCACTCCCTCTCATTGATATGTGTTGGGTGTATCTGCTGATCCCCAGCCCACGCATAGACTTTGTCAAATCACTAGTCCATCTCTGGATGACCGTACTTCCTGATCTCTTTTATTAGGAGTTTTTAAGAGGAGGAAAAGGATGACAATAGCAAAAGGTAGTATCACTTTATATAAAAATTATTTTCTGGTAGATTCACTAAATTTCTGCCTCTAGCCCTTTACCTTCTTTTCAAAAGGCTGCAATTTGCAGCCAAATCTTCCTTTACTGGAAAAACTTCTTGATGCAAAACTTTTCCTTAACTGTTATTTTGGATAGACATAAAGATAAGGTTCATTGTTTTTCTGAAGAGAAGTTAAACCGTGTCTATTTTCCATTTTATTCTTGTTCAGCCTTCAGTTGCCCCCTCAGTACATTTCTATTTTCTGCATCTCTCAATAAAGCACTTGAACAAGTTTTATTGTACTAATATCTGCATTACACATGTTACTGATCTAAACCTGCTCATGGCCCTTACTCATAGGTCCTTCCCTAGAGATCTTCAAGTTAGGGGCCCAAGTAATCCTTCTTAGGAGCTACCACATCCCTCAGACCAAAAGCCCTTTGCTCTTTGAGTTGTATGCCATGTAACCACATACTCCTGATCAGTGCATCTATGGTCATTTGGTTATAAAGCTTGCTTTCCTCAGGTTGCACAGTACGCCTTTGGGAACAGCCAGCTCTGCAGACCTAAGAATAGATAAATGTGTAAAATTTAAGTTCCCCCATATTGTCTATCATAGGCATATATATAATGTGTAAATATATACCTAAGCCAGAAAAGGATGAAACCTGGACAAAAAACACTAGGGGTCCTTCTCTGCAGCAAAGTTTAGCAGCAGTGTTGAAAAGAATTGAGCCAATTTTTGAGACAAATTTAGCTTTTACTGGAAATGCCTTCTCTTGAGAAGGGGGAAGGAATGGAAAAAAGGAAAGAAAAGGATAATTTATGGCTTGCTGTTTAAAACCTTCCTGGACCAACTTCACTTTTGCACTTTTTGTCACCTTTCAGCTCTGAAATGGAGCCTGGTCTGAACAGTGTTAAAGCACCTATCCTCTCTTGAACTTCCCTGCTAGGTTTGCAAACATCAGCACAAAAGAACCCAAATATGGCTTGAACCTAGGCTTTGAGGGGGGAAGGGGAACCTGCCAAGTCTGAACTCAGTGCTCAGGCTTCAAGAGCCCTGCAAGAATGTGGTCAAAAAAAAAAAAAAAGACTAATTCCTAGTGAATGCAGTTTGAAATATATACTTCAAAACTTAAATGAATAGGTTTTTAGTTACAATGTGGTACAGCAAAGAGTAGATGTGGAACAACTGCTTACACAGACATAAACCAGCCTCATTCTCTCACTCTGGGTCCCTTAGGATGTGGTTGGACAGATGGATACACATATGTGCAGAGGAATCCTCAATAAAAAAGTCTAAGATGACAGAAAAGATCTTATGTAACACAAATGGTAATGGGGTTCTCTATTAGCAAGGCTGAGACTGTAACTGGGCATTTGTTGGGTATGTCATTTACAACAATTAGAGGTTTACTAAATATTATTCATGGACATCTTTCTGGCTGTTCTCATATAGAGATCACTTGGCTCACCATTTTTTTTTTTTTATATAAACAAAACTAGCTGAGAGGAAAATGCTAAAGACTTTAAATACATTTTAAACGCAGTAAATCTCATTAAGCTTGCAGCACATTGTTTTCAAAGAAAACATTTGGCAGGAGCTACTATGACAATTTTTTCCAGTACCCTTACCATTGCACTGTGTATGTTGTATCTTGTGTTTCCCATAAATGCTTGTGTCAAAAAAAACTGTTCAGAAATACAAACTGGATAGCAGTTCATGGTCTTTATATAATACCTACATATATATATGCAGTGAAACAATACTGTGCTGTAGCCATAAAACATTGTCTACAAGGCTATAAAATTGAAAATATAACATTTAAGAGTTCTTTAGATAAGTTAAATGCTTCTCAGTTTTCCACAGGTTTTAAATGGAATTGAGAACTCAGCCCCTTTCAGAATTTAAGGAAATCCCATCTTTGAGAGTTTAACAAGCCAAATTATGAATTCTGTTCCAGTTGCGTTGTATCTGACTTAGCTTCCTCATGAGCACAAGGTCTGTGCAGTTGTTGCTTAAGGTCTCTGAAAGCTCAAGTAAACCCCCAATAACACCCTCAGACTTCCAACTGCCAGGATTATCTCAAGTCTTCTTACATATCCAACTTCTCCTTTCTTCTGCGGCTTTGATGTAGTCATAGAGTAGGAGGGAAGCAAAAGACACTTACTGTGTGATGTCAATTGTTTGAATATGACAGGTCTCTGTTTTGAAAGAGATGTTGAGAGGGTAAAAGAAGCCTGAAACGGATAAATTTGGCCTTTTGCCTCAGGGTAGAAGACACTTGGCTGCATGGGACACAGCACACATCCTATGATCATAGATTATCTGCATATCTCACACCAGTGGTATAGGTGCTATATGCAGATATAATGTATCTATTCACCTTGTGTAACAAATGCATACTATGCATCTGCTCAGCAAATACATATAGTCCCTGTGCATCCTGCATATATCAGATGCATACACAAATGTTATATATGGCTGAATGAAACTGACTGAGCACTCTTCTCAGGTCACTCTGCTACTCCAGCAGATGTGTCACATACCCACTGTTCTGGACTGAGGCTACAGATCCTTACTAAATATACCATCCTGTGGCATAGGAACAACCGATAATGAGTGTTGCACATCCACATTACTAAATTATTTCACCCTCCCAAATAGATCAGATGTGTCCAAAGTAGTCAGTGGGAATACTCCCAGCCAAGTCATCACCAGTGGGAGGTTAATTCCACTGTATCAATTCCACTAAAAAAAAAAATGCTGTAATTCACCAGTACGGATGAATGAGTTCATGTGTCCACATGCCCAGGTCCTTTTAATGTTCTTTCATGCATTTATGCTGTACCACATGGAGCACATGCTAGAAATGCTAGAAACAATCTGACAGTTGACAGATGAATTAACGGAGATCATTGGACTTTGCTGTTGTTAAGGTCACATGAAGGACATCAACTAAGCTAAGAATTAGCAGCTGCAAAAGATCCAAGTCTCCTCTTGTAACCTTTAGACTACATAACTCCTCAGCTATTCCATCTTCTTAGATTAATGTGAAAGTCATCGTTCTTTTCCACCTCATGTTATCCAGAGGTACATGAATTTAGAAAGAGGCCAACCTACCCTAGATAACACTGTGTCCAAACAATGTCAGAATGTCATTTACATAAAAAGTGTACAGAAAGCCAATGCTTACTCAAAAATAATCCTTGGTGCCCTTGCATATAGCCTCAAAAAGTTGCAGTACACTACAACAAAGGGAATAACATAGTTAAATACCTTATTTTGGTAATAGAATAAGGCATCTTTGAATCCAGAACTACAGGTAAATTACTGTCATAAGGTTGGATTGAGGACAGATCTCAAGTTCATGTGGAAAGTAATGAAAATATCTTACAAGGGGATTTTTGCCAACTCAGATATACACACAGACTGCTAACAAATAGAGCAAACAATGCGAAGTACAAAGATATTTATAAACCCAATGTTCTCTGTGGTCCAGCAGAATTGTTTACAAAGAGCCTTAAAAAAAAAATCAGTAACATCTACACCAAAAATCTACTTGTTTATTAATTATTATTTAACCAGCTAACCACTCACAGGTCTGCCTGCATATCTACCTGCAGAATTTTTGACTTGGTTGACCTTCACTGATTATACTCATAAGATATTTCAAAGATAACTAAGCATTTTAAATATTTGATGCTGGGAAATGGAAATTATAAAAGGCAGCTAGCCATACTGCAGTTGTTTAGCAGTGGATGACAAGAAAACAGGCATGCATGTTAGGGCTAAAACGAAAGACCTGATCCCAAAGCAGCTACAGCATGTTTTACTCTCATATTTATGATTCTGCCCTAGCTAGATGCCCATCTATGCTAGATGACACTGGTCACCAAGAGGAGATACCCATGCTAGGAACCCATGGAGCACAAGCCTGTAGATGTGATTCACTGATTTAGTGAATTAGTTGAAGTCAGACAAATAACCACCATCTGCCTCACACAGGTAAGAAGAAGCACTTCAGCAGAGCAGCGCTGACCTCAGAGGTTGTACACAGCGTCAGGACCAGATGGGAGTCACATGCACCCATATCCTAGTACCTGTACATGTCTTGGAATAGGTACTGCACAGTAAAACATCCTTTGCCTTGCCTGAACAGAACCTTCCTAGGTTTTCTTTTCTCTGTGCAGCAAAAAAAAAGGAGACATAGCAAGATGGGATGGAAGTTCAAGTCAGTCACCATAATGAGATACCATTCATCAAATGAGTCAACATCTAGAGTTATCACTTAAACTCTAAGGAGACTTCAGCATTAAAAAGATTTATGTCATAGAACATATGATTTGGTTTACAATACACTGTGTTATTTTTATCAGATAAGTGTTCCTCTGCTAGGAACAGAACAAGAAGTAAAAACAACACAATAATGCAGGTTTCATTTAGCTCACCTATGTCCACTAAATATCTGGGAAGAACTCCCACATAAATTTATCCCAAGCATGTAAAAACCCTCCTTTGTCACCACTACAAGCCTTTAACAGTGCTTGCCCAGGGTTCCTTAGAAAGCTTTTCCCTCCATGAAAAGTCAAGACTTCAAGTACTTCTAAACAGTTAGAAACTCCAAATAATTACCTGAATAACAAATCAGTCTCTAATCTCACTTGTGCATGCAGTAACTCAGCCAGAAGAAGTAAAATACAGTGAAAATTGTAAGATAAGTCTTTTGTGAGATATCAAAAACAGAAGTATCAGAAGATTTTGGAACAAAGTTTAAAAACACTAACATTTATCTCACGTTTCAAAACTTCAGGGCTTTCTTGACGAATATAAAAGCAAATGGAGAAAGAATTGCATCTTCAACCAATGAATGTAAATAGATTTTCTGCGTGTATTTTGGAAAATACAAATAATAATAATAATAATAATAATAATAATAAATAAAACAAAGAAAACTAGAAATAATTCTCCCTCAGGAGCTGAGTGACTTGAAAAGACACCCTTATTTCAGCAAGGGATTTTCCAGCTAAGAACAGCTTAAGTGAGACTACCTTTATAAGCCATAAATATAACAGTTAATAATTAATGCCAACAGCAGGCAATGATAAAGTTATTATTCAAAGGCCTTACTCATAATTGCAGCATCTAATATTGTCCAGCATTCTCCTAAAAAGAATAAGTAGTAGTTTTGTAGAGTCACACAGGAAATTACTGCTCTATTACAATGGATTATTTTCCTTGCTTTCCATTTTTTCTGATCAGTTTTCTTTCAAGCTTTGTCTGTCTACAACAAAATGCTACTTGAATGAAATAAATTTCACGCACTGGCCATCAGTGACCCATTCACAACTCACATGGACTAACATGAAAGTCAGTTTGATGCATACAGCAAAGTCATAACAGACAAATTACACCTTTGCCAATACGTTCTCTCTGAAGTGCCCTGCACAGTGTAAAATATTCTTCCACATTTGCATATCACACAGCATTCAAGACTAAAGTTGTTACACTCATAAGAAGTTATAGCTCTGTGGAGCCGAACACAAATCATTTCCAGAAGTAGCTAATCATAGTAATTCTCCTAGATTAACTAAATAAGTACAAAACCTCATGTTGGAATTAAAGATGAACATCTTGCATTATAATACAGGAAAATACAATTGTCCAGTCTTGGTTTACCACACTGTAAAGAACCAATATATTTCACATCTACTCTGGGTCTGAGCTACAATAATTATTAAGTTTCCAAACCTAGATATCCACTTGAGCAATAACAGCAGAGTAGCAAAATCCCAGGCCACAGCAAGTGCGGATTTAATCAAATCCAATAGCAACAGACAAAAAAAATAAAGGAAAAAAAGCTACTTACCTTTAGAAGATCTCAGATGTACAACAATCTCCAGCAAGGAATCTTTGCCTTCACTGCCAACCCTTAAATGAGGTCTGGGAAGGAGTGGATCCTGGCTCCACCCCTTCCGGTTACTCAGGTACATTGCATGCACCTGAGCTCCCCTGGGTTGGCCCTGCCTTCCCACCAGGTGCTCAGTCACTTTCACTGGTTCAAGACATGACTTAGCACTTCTGTTATAGCATCTCTATTTGGAATGTTATAAATTACCGTCATATATGTTTACAGAGAACATTTCTGTTGTCTTTTCTATGGGATCAGAATCCATATGCTCTTATTAGGTTGGAGTGAAAATTCATTTAATTGGCCAACAAAATTGCCTGGGTTAAAATGCAGGTAATAGTAATATCAGAGAGCATCAGACAAGTATACAAGAAACTAGTGAACTAAGAAACATGAATCTATCTGCCAGAAAAGTTAACAGGAAATAAACAAAGCAGTATGATTAAACTAATAGAGTCCAAAATTCTACAGAGAACCAAACTGTGGGACCAGTTCAACAGAAAAATGCATTTGGGCCAAAACAGCACAGAGCTAACTATAAACTATGGAAAAGATGATGGATGACGATACTGTGCACAATAGAGACCAGTATAGAAAATTTTAAATGTATGTAAAAGTTTACCAAAGGAGTGAGAAAATACATCTTTATTTACATTTGCTTTGGTTTTGAGTTCATCACATACCATTTAAGTAGTAATATTATCTTACCATCACACTAGTCAGAAGAGGAATAGTTGAAACAACTCCATTCCAAATAATTACATTTTATTCTAAATAATATTAATAAAACTCTCCTCCAGTTTTTTTTCTCCCTTCCCAAGTTACTGTTGACCCTTTTCTTTGGGGTTAGCTGATCTGTTCAGACATGCAATACAACACCAATGAGCAGGCTAGCCCAGTGTGTGCACTCCTCACCACTGCTGGGGATCATGAACTTCTTTTTGCCCACACTCCTACTATGGCTCTAGTCATTGTTTCTCTACCTAAATTATATTGTTTCTAAAGAGTATCTAAACAGTATCTACAGTGTCAAAAGACTAGATGGGTATGTAAAGGGGAGCTACAGAAACAAAGGGACAGTCTCTTTAGCAGGGTCTATTGTGATAGAACAAAGGGAAATGGATTCAAGCTCAAAGACAGATTTAGGAGACCTTACAGTGGCTTTCCAGTACCCAAAGGGGGCCTACAGGAAAGCTGGGGATGGACATTTTAGAAGGGTATGTAGAGACAGGATGAGGAGAAACATTTTAAACTGGAAGAGATAGAAGAAGGCAGATTTAGACTAGACATTAGGAAGAAATTCTTTACTGTGAGGGCAGTGAGACACTGAAAAAGGTTGCCCAGAGAGGTTGTGAATGCCCTCACCCTGGAAGCATTCAAGATCAAGCTGGATGGGTCTTTGAGCAATCTGGTCTAGTGGGAGGTATCCCTACCTATAGTAGGGGGGTTAGAACTAGATGATCCTTGAGGATCCCTCCTCAAGAGAGGAAAAAAAAAATTACAGTGAGGGTGGTGAGGCCCTGGAACAGGTTGCCTAGAGATGTGCTTGATTCCTTGACCCTGGAAACTTTCAAAGCAAGGCTGGATCAGGCCCTGGGCAACCTGATCTAGCTGTGCATGTCCTTGTTCATTGCAGGGGAGCTGGACTAGATGACCCTTAAAGGTCCCTTCCAACTCTAAAGATTCTACAATTCTATCCGTATCAAGAGATCAGTCCTCATGTCCTTCCCATCTTCATTCACTTTAATATCAGCCCAGTAAATCTATAACAAGCTCAGGATCACGGGAGCATTCTCTGAGTTCTTTATCAGTTGACATTATTTTGATCCTGGTACCTGAAACACTAGGAAGGGAATCACTTCTTGAAGATCTGTTTTTTCTTGCCCAGAAGAGACTCAGTATTATCAGTCTGGAGGAATAGTAAGGGCACAGAAAATTTTGTTTTCCACAGACATTAGAAGTGTCTGTTTGCGGAGGGTAGCCACTGCTCAGAGGCACTTTACTGATGGGATAAACTGAGATCATAAATTTCCTTTGCATCTCTTATTTTGTTTGCTTTCCTCTTCTTTCCTTTGCTTACTGAACATTCTTTATTTCAAACAATGATTTTCCTTGTTCTTCTTATTCCCTGTCTAATCCCACCAGGGGAAGGAAGGGCATGAACAATCAGCTGAGCAGCAGCAGATGAGCTATCAAATAGATAGCAGATCTTTTAAGTTCATCACCTCACCTAATTTCAGCTTTCAGTAGATATGGTTCAGATAGTGACGGTAATCTACAATTTTTTCCTCATCATCCTCTAGAATCAATTGAAATGCAGAGATAGCAGCTGAGTTCATCTAATTCAGACTGCCCTAATGGCTGACTTGCTGCCTCTGCCAATCCCTCTCCTCTCACTTTCTGACAAGGGAACCTAGAAAATAGCTGAGCTGATAATGGAAGTTAAACCAACGGACCACTGTGGAATTGGCATGAGAAAACCTTTCAGTACTTTCCTCACTACTTGAGGAGGGTTTAGAGTCCTAGATTTGGATTGTCAAAACAAAAATATGCAGGTAATAACACATAAGTATGTCAGCAAAGATGGACTTTTTTTTCAGATAATTGTTCAAAGCCCATCTCCCTGTAAGGGTTAGTATATCAATGCCAAAAAAGGGGATTTCAGTCTCTAGAGTGAAAAAGGAAATCTTTTAAGAATAAGGCACTTGAATCTGCTGAGTGAAACAGATTAAAATCAAATGTTTGAAAACAAAGCCCTTCTCTAACCCAGCATATTTTCACAGCACGAGTCCTTTCCTCCAGCTTTGCTCTCCTGTCCAGCAACTTTCCATAGCTTCTTCCATTGCCATGACTTTTGCAGAAGCTCCCCTGGAGCTTTGGGTGGGCTGCCCAATGCAAGTTGGCGTGCAGTTGCACTGAGGAACCCTGTGGGCTTTGGCAGTGCTGCAGACTCAACTGCCTGCTTTGCCCTTGTTCTGGCAGCTTGGGCTGTGCATGTCCCCCTCAGCTCTGTGTTCATTGTCAGAAAGATTCAATTGTCCCTTTTCCCAATGAATTACGAATGAATATAAGCAGATAGTCTTCTATGTCAGTCCAAAGTCATGTTATTTTATCAAAATGTTATATCCTGTTCAAAGTAAACTGTGAACAGACAAATAAAACAACCTATCCACCACAATCGGACCTACTATGCATTTTTTCTGAGCTTGAGTAGTAAATCTGATTTGCACAGGAGGCATTTGACTTTCATTGAAAGCACAGGCCACATGAACACAGGATGTTCACTGCTTCCTGTAACCTGGGCAGTTGTACAGAGCTGGCTGTGTTTGGCCCCCATTGTGAATGCAGCCACCTAGAATCTCAGACATGCGCAGTCTCCAAATGAACAGCAGTCTGATAAAATCATCCACCCTACGTAGGCTGCCAGTCAGCCCAGGAATGTACTACTTTTCCTCAAAGTCCACCTGCAAATAAATTCAAGATGAAAAAACATACGTACCTGGGAAAATCTGGACACCAACTGAGTTTTCAGCTTGGTTGCAGCTGTTTTGTTAACAGCATTCACATTGACTCACTGAAATCCTACAACCATATCTACATGAAGTTCAAACACAGGAGTGACAGCAATATAGACACATTTGATAAGTACTATGAAAGGAACAATGAAAAGAGTTGCATTCACCAAATAAGTTCTCAGCTGTAAAGGAAAATGATGGAAACATAACGTAAAATATTATTTATGGATACTGGCAATGTATAGTATAGGTACATATATATTTTTTTGCATTCATTTGTATTTGTTTGGCAGCTTAGTTAATTAGAACAGATAGTGCTTGGCTTTTGTTTTGTATATTTTCTTATCAAATTATTTTGTCTTTTAAAAATAAAACAGCGAGAAAATAAAATTAGCAGGAAGAAATCATTTCTGTATTCTGAGTACTGTTTTTTACCTCTCTACCTTTCATCCTAAAAATATTGTAACACACCTATATCCAGCTGTGGAGCTGCCTCCATTCCCTGTGGAGGCAGGGAAATTCTTCTCTGCCTCCACAGCCTTCACAGGAATAATTCATGGATATAATTTCTGCCTCTGTTTTTGGATAGAAATTGAACACATAGGAAGAAAATGATGTACATGCTGAACTTCAAAAGAAAATCTTAGACAAAAATGGCTGAACAAAAGAAAAAGGAAAAAAAGTCAGTTACTCTGTGGGCTCCTGATGTGTCTCTGATGCTTATCAATAGCTTCTCAGAGTGATAGTCTGAGGTTCATCCCCAAAAAGGCCCATCAGGCCAGTAAATTAAGTTTTACAAATTCAATGTAATAGCAGAATATGGGATGCTAAACTTCAAATCCAGGTTCTGAAATGGATCTATGTGGGACATATGTTCAAGGATCCCTTTTGCAGCAAAACAGAAGCTAAGCTGTAAGAAGTATCAGTAGCTAATATTGTTTGAAAAAGTAGTGCTTTTTCTCTTCACTTGATGTCTCACTTCACCAAGAAAATGATACCATGAGCAGGTCTTTCCTTTGAATATGCTGTTGTTGAACTTTACATATATTTTCTTGCTAGAAATAATGCTGATAAAACATGTGAAGGGAGGTTAAACTTTGTGCACTCTGAATTACTATGTCTGGTACTGGGGAAGAAATGATTCATTTTTCTCTTAGAATATAGACTGTGACCATATGCAGTGCAGCTCTTTTAATTGTTCCTGTTCTTTAGATATTTCTCATACTGAAGAGCTCCTGGAAATCATTTTGGAATCAGAAATTCTTTCTGAGTAAAAATGTGAGACTTGCTGCTATGGGATATAAGCCAGCAGACAGGAGATTCAGCCTTTCTTGCCAACTCCTGCACAGTGCATGATAGCACAAAGACCCATAACATTGTCCAGTCTTGATGTGGAGCTTTTCCACTTAAGAAACATGGCAGCAATGAGTGTTAACCACCAGAACAGAAGAAAGAAATACAAATATCCAGTTATTCAGGACAGCTATGTACAAAGCTTTTTCACATGAATTTTCCATGAAGAGGAAACAGAATCAGACATGGCATCCAGCCCACTTACTTCTCTGTCTGGCATGTTTCTTCTCATTCACCCTACAGCCTGGATCTGGACCACACATTAGGGCTTCATCAGATTAATGGTACCAGATGAGCATCCCAAGCTCATGTTCCAGCCAAGGGAGAGCTGGTCCCAGAATGACTCCTCCCAGAACAACCCTACGGGAACATACTCTTCTCTAGAGGTGGGAAAATATACTAACTGGTTCATAATGGGAGATCACTTCTATTGGCAAAACAGGGAAAAGTCATACTTGCTATAAGGAGTGAAATTCTAGCTCTGGAGAAAGCCGAGAAAAAGTTAGTATTAGCTAAATTCTAACAATTGGATTGAAATTTGTATCTTGTCAAATTTAAAATCTTTCCAGGTAAACAGGCTAAAAGCATCACAATCCAAATAACCTCTCATAGAGGTTATGACTATTTACTCACTAGTTTCTGAAATACAGAAAACCATGAACTAATAAATTGGTGCTGTGCAGTTCTGTTTTATCTGGTAGTCTTATCTCAGTTTTCTGTTAGTTCAGGTAGCTATTACTCCACAGTAGGGGAAACATCATGGGTTTCCCTAAGACATTTATTTCAAATAACATTTAAAACACAAATCCAAGTTGGACTAAGACAAAGTGAAGGGAAGTGATATTCAAAGTGTGTACATGTGATAAGCAGAGAAGAGTATTTATGATTAACAGTTGCAGAAACATACACGTAAAAGCAAAACCAACCACCAGTTACTGAACCAGTACATTTCTCTAGCCATCAAGTGTCAATGTATTTCTTTTATTAACATCTGACTATGGACCTCAATTGCAGGGCTATAGTTAACGTAAAGAAGGACTAAACTTCAGTGCTCATCTGGACTGGATCAACAGCCGAACTTTTGCATTCCTTTAATGGGACCTGCTCCAGTCACACTACCACTGCTCTTCACTGTTGCTGCTGTACCACATCCCATCCAGTCTACCAAATTCTGTGAGAGCAATGAGAAGAAGCAAACAAATATTTGTTCCTTGTCTCTTAAAAAGTTTTCTGTATTTAGCTAAGATTAAAATGCTTAGCCATATGTTTGTCTTAGGATTTTTTTTTAAATACACATAGCATAGTCCAGAATGATTTACCTGGATCTTCAATGATTTCAGCCATGCTATCATAAGGGGGAAAATGTATCCTCTTTTCTAATTAGAAAAGAGAAGCAACATTTCAGTTTTGCAGTCCTGCATATTTAGTCACTTCAGTATTAAATATACAGCTTTACACCTTAGAATGACTAGAGCAGAGCTAGCCTTGATCCCAAATTCCAGACCCAAACTCTCTCATTCGGCAGAAGTAAGGTTTCTAAATAGCCACAACTGCTCTGAGCACATGCCCACAGACTCCTTGTCCACATGCCACAGACTGGATTCCTTCAGTTAGAAGCATTTGCCCAGGCTCTGTCTGCAAGCTCAGCAAATCATAGTTGAGGGAATGCTGACTGCCATGACCAAATCTCTGGCCTCTTTCCCCTTTCTGTCTGAGACATATCCTGAAATCTCCTTGTATGTAATTAACTTTCTCAGCTACAGTGTTAGCCAGCTGCAGGATTCTTACCCAATGACATGTTTGCTCCCTGCCAAGAAAGGCATGTTTTTCCCTTTGTTTTGTTTATGTGTAACAAAGACAGACAAAGACAGCAAAACATGTCAGCCTTTCTTTAGAGATCCACATACTCTGGGCAACTCTACCATCTTCAGATCTTTCTCAGAAGAAGTTCTTAAGACCAAGCTTCTGAATTACACAAGTTTTTACTTTGTAGCTGTGCAAGAGAAAGGTCCCAGCTTTTGATATTCCTGGCCTGTGGCCGTGGTTCACATTTTTCCAGAATAACTCTCTTAAGCTGTGGGCCATAGTTTAGATGGGTTTACACTTTCCCTGCCACAGGCAATTTCTCCAGCATTGTTAAAAAATCTCCCTCGCATAGACACTGATAATAAAAACATTTGGGAATAAAATGCATAGTTTTACAGAGAAGCATCAAGTCAAGTAATTCTACTGGCAAAGCTGTGCTGCACTCTCTTTTTATTTAGATTTCAGGCTCCAGTTGCCTCAGATGAACTAATGGCCACTAAATCTCCCAAAGTGACATATATATTTGAATAAAGCAGCATAAGTTGCTTTACTGTATTACAATTCTTTGAGAGGTGTTGATAAACACACAAGTAGGCAGTCAGGCAGAGATGCTGGGACCTGTGACAAAACCAGATCTGAAGTACCAGGGTGCTGTGCTCATTGTCCCCTGTGACATTTTTCATGTGGAACAGAACCCACAAGTACAATTTGTTGAGAGGCTCTGACATAAAACATGAGAAGTACTTGGTTAGAAATATTTGGTATAAAAATCATTTTATAAAGAACATTTTAAAAATAAAGATTTTTTTTCTGTAGAGAATATGTATATTCTCTTGCATTCATTGCAAACTACTTGCAAGATGAACCTATACAATATAAGCAGCATTTAAAATTATCAGTTGTACTTGAGCCATTACTGGTAGCTTGCCTACATATTGTCATCTAAGACAACTTGGAAGCTCAGAGAAAAAGATACAGTGAATACAACAGAAGTTTTGTGGTGTTGAGAGGACCAGATTTCTATGACAAAAAGCAATCAGTTTAACTCATAACAACAAGCATTTAAAAAGAAACATGCCATGTCCTTGAATGTATCCTGTGCAGGAATTAGAAACACCAAAAGGAGCTACACAGCAAAAATGTGGTACAGATTTGAGGAAGTTTCTCAGTGGTTCAGAAGGGTGGTAGATGCAGATCTTCAATTCTTTCATATTGAAAGGCATCTATGGGAGGAAGCATCAAAAGTTTTTAGCATTTCTGAGCATTTCACACATACTAAGACATAACACTTTTGAGACAGGTTTTTTAAATGGTTTTCAAGGGCTGGTGCTGAGATTCTGAAATGACAGAGACAGTTACACTTTACAAGAGCAAGCCTAATTTATTCCTCATTTTTCCCCTACAACACAGAAACGAATATCATAGACTGGGCATCACAGAGGGGTGATATTCTCTGATGATTGTGCCCTAGATAATTTAGTTGATGATACTGCTGGGCACTACAACACTATTCCTGCATTTGTAGACTTGGCAGGAAAACTCTGTTACATCTGTCTCTCAATTCACCTATTAGTTTGAAGTTCTGCTATGTAAAAATGGCATTTTTATACACAAGAGACTTGTTCTCTCTCTAATCAGTATCTGATACCCTGTTAGCAACAGTCTGGGACAAAAGATAGAAGACAGATGAAGTTTTTCTTCCTTAGAATATCTATTTAGCATCTGTATAAATCTTATCACCCAGTTCATATTCTAATAGGGTTGATACAATTTATCCAAATAGTACCAAAGTTCATGGTAAGACCTTATTAAGACCTCTCCTGGCTTGTCCCTCTTCCAGCCTTTCAGTTCCAACTTTCAAGCTCAAGCTATTTTTAAGAAGACTCCATGGAATATGGTTTTCTTTTCTCTTATTTTGAAGACTTCATTGACATGGCTTCCTTGTGACAAAATTGATAATTCTGCATCTTAATGAAGTTCTGAAGTACTTCTTACTGAGTATATAATATTCTTAAGACAGATTTACAGTAACTGAAGAACATGGTGCATTGTCCACTGTGAAGCCACCCACACAACTTCAGATGCTTAAACCTATCTTTAGAACAACACAGGAAAGGAAAGCCAGGTGACCTGATAGGTTTCTAGAGCAGTTCATCTACTTAACTTCTCTAAGGGGAAAGACATCCTGGTAGAATAGGTCATATACCTATACACTACTAGGTCTAATCTAAATCTCACTAATGGATGGAAACATATTTAAATCTTAGTTTTTGTCCTTGTGCAGCTCATGTGCACACAGAGAATAATTCCTTCCCACTGAATAATTTGCTTTTAAACCAATCTCTAATAGAGGCAAAAAATACCTCAATTTTTTCTCCTCTTGAAATTCATGGTTTCACCCTACTCCCAGCACATATGTGTGACATTATTTCAGGCTTCAGCTAGTTCACTATTCCTCACTTCCATCTAGTTTCAAAGTTGGGTTTGTCCTATATAAATGTAGGGGTCCAATTCATCTTCGTAAAATCACCTTGGGCCCTAATAATCACTGCATTTGAAAGAATATTTCAATTACATCAACAAGCAAAACAATAATGAATGGGAATGGAAGGATAAGTCTACCAGACAGAAGGTACTAGGTTTTTTTTTTTTTTTTTATCATCACATAAACTTAATCAGATATGAAAACTTTTTCTTTTGAATTTTCATTGCCAAGGAGACTTTGGTAGATCACTTTGACCCAGACAAAACAATTCCAGAATTATCTGAACTATAAATATTCCTTTTTTTTCTTCAGTCTTGGCTAGCTTTTTCTTTTACTTAAGCAATACTACTTCATTCTTAAGGGTTCAAGGGGATTGAATTAAAAAAAAAGTAAATAAAACAAAAACAAGATAGATACATAAATACATAACAGAGCTTCACTACAGTTTATCTAACCCTCGCTAATTATGAGAAAGGCATTTCCAAGTCCCACAAATGTTAGAGGCCCTCAGTAGATTACCAAGGATGATGAAAATTGAGACTATAGCCTTGACATGAATTCATGGATAGCACTGTGCAATCCCCTTGCAGCATGATATATCCATATGCTTTTGAAGCATCTTGGAAGATTACTGAGTAAAAGTGATTTTCTACATAACTTTAATCCCTTCGAGAGAAAAAAGATGATTCAAAATGCTCTTGGCTTGCCCTGACAATGACAGCTGAGAATTTTTATAGAGAAAAACATAATGCTTCAGGGCTCCCGCAGAAACCCAGGCGTAGGGCAAATAGCCCCTAAGAATAGCACTCACAGGAAATAACGCAGAAGATGGTATGCTTCAGATAGGCTCAAGTAGATGGTATACAGGCATTTCATAAGAAAAGAACAGCTCACCTTTTAAGATGGTTGAGTCTTGCCAATAACTCCACTGGGGAGGGATCTCCAAGATGAGATCCTTCCCTGGCGGCGGTCAGCCCTTAAATGGGGTCTGGGAGAGGTGGAGCCAGACTCCACTCCTCATCACACAAGTACATTGCCTTCACCTGTGCCCCTGTGGCTGACTCAGTGCTTGCCTCAGGTGATCAATCAGCGGTTCAGGCCGTGATTCAACAGCTCCCATACACCAGGCATGCCATTCTTCTCTACCCAGTGCTGAAATCTGGTTTAGTTACAAAAACTGCAGAGATAAGCCATTTCCTCCCATTTCCAGAAAGTACTTCTGTAGTACGTGCTCCAGATGACAGGTCTTCAAGGGCATCTTTTTGTAATAACTCTCAATCTAAGTGGATACCCAAATCTTAGAAGCAAGCCTGGTTTTATGGTCAAGCTAAGAGCCAAACTCTGCTCTAGTGTAGAAGAGAATATCTCAGGATAAACACCGTGGAATAAGAAAGGTGATTTGGTAAGATAATGAGACCTAGGCTAAGCAGTATGTCATATCAGAACATGGAACTCAGGAAAACAGCCATTTTCCTGTCTCCATAGCAGAGAATTCAGCTGAAACTGGATCTGTAAATTCAAAAGTATACTCTGTTAATATCATGTCTGTTGCTGATGTGTTTTTATATAACTTTTTGGAAACTTAATTAACTTGAGGAGAATGCTGAGCAAACTACATACATTGATTCCAATACTTATACATCTCAGATACAAACTTGACTGATTAAAAAAAAAGCTAAATAAAATTCAGCAGGACAAGCTACAGGCAAACTCTTAAATAAATAAGCAGAAAATCAAGGATATGATATTGGAGTAATAGTTGGCAATCTGCTGAATTATAGAATCATCAGGGTTGAAAAAGACATTCAGAATGTCTTTTCCAAGTTCAACCATTAATCTGACCTATCAAGTCCCATCACTAAACCATGTCCCTTTGTGCCACAAAACGCTGTCCTTAGTGCAATTATGATTGCCTCCTATATGCAAAATTTACTGAAATAAATCCTCATCTATCTTAAGAGCTAAACAAAATCTTGAGCATTTTTTATTCTATCACTGTCATTCTGCTTAAAAATCCAACCAACCAACCAAAGAAAAAAAAATATATGATCGCATCATTCAAAGAATAACAGTCCAATCTTCAAGATAAATAGTTCTGGTTTCCCCTGCACTGTTTAGACATTGCTTAATTGCATGGTATATAATGTAGCTAGGGCTCTTATATTTCAAGAAACTTTTAACTAACTGGAGAGTCAAAAACTGATTAATTGCCTAGAAAATTGATGTTAGTAGGAAAGATTAAAAAAACCACAACACTGGGATTGGCAATAAAACAGGGAAAGAAATAGCAATTCTACGTGGATTGTACAGAGACTTAATAAAAATCTTTTTTCCAGGGCCCACAGTAGATTGAAGAAACAAAAAAAATTAATATTTTTTGTAGCAAAGTCTTGGGTGCAGTAGTTTGAAGGGCGAGATTAGAGAATCAACATCACTGAACATTTTTAAGAAAAGATAAACAATCACTGACAAGAAATGTGTATTGAATCCTTCTCCATTCAGCTATCATGATTAATGTGCCTGTACAATAATGAACACATCTGTATAATGTTTCTTTCTAACTGCGAATTTTTCTGTCCCTTTGTTTCTCCTAAAATATCCTAACTTTAATCCACATTCTTAAATTATACAAAATTGCATTAATTGTTTATGCTATGGAGTAACATGAGTGCATTCATATGTACATGTCGTGCACAGTTAATGAATGTGTGAAATACCTGAAAATTCATTCATTGCTGTGAAAATGAAAAGCATGTGTGGTTGTGCAGCTACAAATTTAGAAGTGTGTGTAGCTGACTCCATTCTCCATTTACACCTAATTTATTTGAAAAAATATACATCAGTGTATTTTTTCTACAACTGTAACTGAGCATCTAGTAAAAGATATAGAATATTTTCTGATTTTATTGTTATTATTATTATTATTCACTTATTTCAATACCCAGAGGACGGCCATGAGAATGATGGAGCACCACACCTATGAAGATGAGCTGATAGTGTTGGAGTTGTTCAGCCTGGAGAAGGCTTTGAGGAGAAACTGTAGTAGCCTACCAGTACTTAAACAGTAAAGAAAGCTGGAGAGGTGTAGTGATAGAACAAGGTGTAACGGCTTTAAACTAAAAGAGGGTAGATTTAGATTAGATATAAGGAAGAAATCCTTCAGTATGAGGGTAGTGAGGTGCTGGAGCAGGCTGTTCAGAGGAACTGTTGATGCCTCATCCCTAGAAGTGTTTAAGGTCAGACTGACTGGGACTTTGAGTAACCTGCTCCAGTGGAAGGTATTCCTGCTCACAGTAGAGGGGTTGAAACAAGATAATCTTTAAAGTTCTTTCCTACTTAAACCATTCTATGATTCTATGATTTCTAAAAGCTATCAGAAGACTACACATATTTAACTGATGATCCTTATTCATATCAGGCTTATCCTGTTACCCCTGTTAGGTTTATCCCCTGATTCTTCAGTCTCCAGACCCTCAATACTACCCCAACCTGCAAAACTCTTTGGTTACAATTTTGTCATCTGGGGCTATGCTAAATATCTGCCAATGTTCATGCTAAACATTTTTCTTGCCATATCAAAAGTAAACTACAAATGTTGTAGTTGAAAAACTTTGTTAAACCACAAATATCACTGATATGTGGTGGCCGACTAACAGAGAATACACATGACAAAACTCACCCACGCCACATGTTAGAAGATCATTTGTTTTGTATGTGTTGCCAATGTAAATACATATCACTTTGAAATGAACCACATTTTGCACTCTGATCAATCTATTATAATTACACTCAAGTCCACAGTGGGACAGCTGTTCTACAACGATGATCATTTGCTGGGTAGTTCTTGTTTCACACTCAAGCCTTTGACAGGGTAGGCAGGGGTGCATAGTGGTTTCTCCATCCATGCAAACATAGCAGAAAGACTAAGGTTTTATTTCCAAGCACATGTGAGTAAGCACAGAAATTATTAATGTGAAAATGAAAAAATATAAATGGCTTACCAAATTAATGTTTCTCCTTGACAGAACCAGTTAAAAAGAAATTACTACGTATCTACAAGACCAGTTTGAAAATGCTGGAGGTCATTCATGCTAGAATGCCAGCAAAGCTTAATCTTCATTTAAGCACAGACTGTCCTATATGATTCCCCATAAAAGAAGTAATTGAAATTTATGCAGTGGGACAACTGCTGTCCTGATGGCAGGCAAAGTGTGGTCCTGGATCAGCACAGGTGAAAAGATAGCTCAAGTGAACAGTTACAGCTTCTGTCTCTAATTCTTATGTGAGATTACGCATCTGATTCTGGTTTCAGATAAAATAAGCATGAATACATTTTTTAATAGATCATTACATCTTACAGCATTCAGAATGGCCTTCTATATGGTCTTTCCAGCTCTGAACAACCTGGGCAGGCACATAGTACTGTTTTATGTGTTATACTGGAAGACCACCAAACTTCATGACCTGATATGAACCACAGAATATCTAAAATCTTAGGGAAGGATTGAGTTCTGCCAAAACATCTAGACCAGAGAAGTTCAGGCCAGCTCACCTGCAGCAGGAGTTGCTACCAGGAAAGAGAAGGAAGGTACCTGGCCAGGTCTGGACAGTCCTTGGAGCTGCTGCAGCCACAGCTCCTGCCCTCAGCATTGACAAGCCCTCACTCAGGCCATGCCTGACTCCAGTGCTCCTCACCAGGACTTATTCTGGGCCGCACTGGTAGGTCCAATTCCCAGCCCAGCCTCATCTCAGCCTGGTCATCAGAAACGTGCTTAGAGCTGGGGCTGCCCAGTGACCCCAATGCACTGATCCTGTATGGGGCAGCGAGAAGGACCCTGTCTTAAGGTCCTGCCCTGAGGTGAGTCCCTGCTGCTCCCAGCACCTGGGAGCCACCCATCTGTTAGCACAGTACCCATTCTGCAGCTCTCTGGAATGGTGGATACTGGTAAAAGACCAGTAGGAGTTACCTAGAAGATTTTCTTACCAGGAGTAAAGACACAATAGATGTCCGTGATCACAGAGCAACTGGAAGCTGAACACCTAAAATATAGACTGTGCTATAATACAGTGCTGCTTCTCCTTTCTAAATGAAGAGGTTTATTCAGTTCAACACACGCATACACGAACAACCACCACTAAAGCACCAGAAAGAAAACAACATCTTTCTCCCTGACACCCTGATTTTAGTAAGGAAAAGACACTCATCTATTGCAGATAATTAGATAATCTCTAGGTCTGCTGGTGATTAGAAAGAGAACCAGGCAGTACTTTTCTCCTCCTTTCTACTACTGTGTCTTCAGATCATCTTCAAACATTTTTAAGTACAGGTAAATCTGCCTCATAATTTGTTTTTTGGATGTCTGGATCAGGATTTCTGGAGCTATTTTTTTGCCTGCCTTTAAAATGAGGTTTAAGAATATTGCCACCCTTCCTGCTGGGCTTCCCTGCTTCTTAAGACTGCCTCACCTTACATATGTACATAGTGCAGCTGATTAACTGTGGCAGTAGGTGGCCTAATGAAATATTACCACATCATTTCTTCAAGGACTTCTTTGGCTTCTAGTGTCACTTACCCCTCTCAGAATCATGGTGCTTACTTTGGACTGTATTGCTGGAATTGCTTCTTGGTGTCTGACTGATTTGATGAGAAGGACGGGCCGCCAGTGCCCCTTGGCCCCCTTCAACAAGAGAAAAGCTTCTCAGATTGCTGGCTGCCTCCACTAACTCCAGGCATTGCTCCAGGTTTCCTCCAAGGAGCAGCTCTTTGATGACACGTAGTCTGCTTGGAGAAACCCTGATGACATCACCAGAACTGGCTTCCCCTGTGTGCTGGCAGTAACAGACATGAAAGGCATGAGAGGATGGGGAAAGGAGTGGTCTTTCACAGGTCAAGATCAAATGCTTTGTTTCTTCTCAAGAGTCAGAAACAGATTTTATTGATGCCAAGCTTGGAAATTGAAGCTGTCGGCCCAAACACAGCTGGAACTCCAGACGAACTGCTATTGTTTGTTTAGTGACAACTGTTGGTTGCAATATAGACCTCCAAAAAACAGCACGGGTCGGGAGAGGAAGGATGTTGCTGTTGCTGTAAAGTACTGAGTATCAACATCTCCTCACTCTGACTGCAGTGGGTTCTGAGAGCTTTCAGCACTTTATAGGCAGTGATCATCACTTCATGGTTAGGCCAGTAGACAAGTAAGGCTTTCAAATATTCCTACACAGAAGTGATGAAGAGTTGCAAACACAAGGTTCTTATTCTCACTACTGCTATGATGTGTGGTTGCTGAAATATTTATTTCCACTTTGAGTATTTGTTCATGCATAATCCACTGTTGGTATGCGTGCAGAGTATGGGGTTGAAATCTAAACATTTTGGCCAGCTGTATCCATGCGGATCATTCCTGCCCCCTTTCACTTTACCTGCTGTGATGCTGGCACTGAAAAGGGCAATTCAGGTATAATAGCACAGTTTCTTCTCAACATTTTGTCAGTGCCATCATTTGTCATATTGCCAGTACATATAGTAGTGTTAGCTTAGCAATGTTGATTAGGTAACTGTTTCCTTGTATTTCTTTGATCAGCTTTATTCTGTAGTTAAACTGTGAATTCTCAACTGTCCCACAGTGGGATTGCTGGATTGAAATGCTGCTCATCTTTTAAGAAGGCGTTACTTTTTCCTTAAACAAAGTATTTATTTAGAAGGAAGAACCTCAGAGACTGGAACAACAATCTAAAGATGTTGTTTTCCATTATTTTTCCTAGACTCTTCTCTATTCAGTACTATTTTAAACATCATTTGAAAGTTCAGAGATCAAGTTCCTCTGAGTTTTGTATTCCCAGGCTTCAGTCCCAGTATTCATCCTTCAGTAAGCTCTGGTCATCCTTTTTATCCTGAAAGAACTGTTGCTCATGAAGGGTGTGTTTTTATGACAGAAATACACACATCCAATCTAGATTAACCATCTCTTCAGGCAATTTTTAAAAAAGATCTAATTGGTTTATTCACTCCTGTAGCAAAGGAACTCCGCAAACAGAAGCATGGACTTCAGGATGAGAGATCCAATCAACATCTGTAGTTATGTCTTTACCTAATTATTCCCACGGAGACTAGAATAACTTTGGTTTTTGTTTAGAGAGCACAGTGGCTTTGTTTAGTTCCATAATAGAGAGGGTGTCAAAACTGTTCACATTTCCATCATTAACTAAAATCCATCCTAGTCCAAAATGTAATTTACAGCAGTGAGTAACTGGAAAAGATGTTGAAAGAGTTAGACAAGGTGTAACCTACATCTCAGATGGGTAAATCCCATTTTTGCTTCCCCTTTCACTCCCCACATGTATTTACCAGAATATTATCTGTTTCATACATCTGGAAACACAGCATTTCTTATAGACACAGCTGCAAGTGGGACATTGTGATGTGCAGACCAAATGGTCAATGCTTTATGAGTAGTATTCTTTTGGAAAATATGATTTAACCACTGTCCTCAGCTCAGCATTAACAATATCAAACCATTTCTTTTTCCATCTTTAAGATGGAAGATCTTTAACAGGTATTACTTGGTATTTCTTAGCTAAGAACATAGATTAGTTGCCTTGTTCTGTTCTGACAGGATGAAGAAAACAGAAAAATCCTTCAAAACAAAGAGTGCAACTGAAAAATGCCACCTCAATAAGCTCATTCTGAGGAGCATTCTAACTTTAGTATTTTATTCATGTCTAACTTGTGAGACTGCCTTGTACAACTGAAGCACAAATTTGGCTTTCTGTTTTTATCATCTATTTAAGAACAAATATACTGCAGCATAGAAAATCCAGCAGCTGGCTTCTGATGTACACAGCACCTCACTCCCCAGGGTTGGTTCAGATACTGATGATCTCTGCAGACCAGATCCTACATTTCTGCAAGCACTGATTATAACTGAGCAGACCATTTTCTCTTGCTGCCTACCTTTTTTTTTCCTGTGGTTTGACAGTCTCTATAAAATTCTGTACAATTTTATTGCTGTTGTACTCTCCCCGTTCATTCCTCTAGGCCACATCTGGTATGTTACATGTCTCCATCTGAGAGATTTCTGCTGGTTTTCCAATAGCTTCATCAAAATGATATTGGCATTGGCTTTTTAAAGAAGCAGAGGCCCCTTTGTAGCACAAATCATCACAATATGTCTCCATCTGCCACTGAGCTGTAAGTTTAGCAATGATATTTTTGTCTATGACTGTTTTAAATCAACATGCTTTTGTTAACAAGAATCATGTGAGTGTTTTTCTTTGTGTGTGGTTTCTCTTTTCTTCCATTTTGATTTGCATGCAAACACCTGTGAGTATGAGCACTCACCTCGTGTCTATCTCTATACAGTCTTGAGTATATGTGAATGTATTTGAAAAGGTATATGGGCACAAATACTTTTTAACTGACCCAGGGCAAGAAAAGTCAATATACTTGACCAAGTAATCATAGAAAGCATATATTAACAGACCATTAATAGAGTTCTGCAGGACTTTGTGACTCAAAGTTGAGCCACAAATTGAGATACATTCCCAACCCACACCTTCACAGTACCTCATCTGAAGCATCTAATCTCCCCTTCCCCACACAGTGGCACCGCCACACCTGTGAGGCTCCTAACTTCCCCTGAGAAGCTGGTAAGGAGGCAGTGCATGGAGCAGAGCTGGCCCACTGGCACGCACGGTCACCAGCTCTTTTGCAGTGGGTGAGTCCTGCCAGCTGCTCCAGGAGCAGCTCCAGCTGCTCTTCTGCTGAGGCAGAAGAGAAGGTAAACAAACAAGCCATAGATAAATCACCTGGCAAATACTTCTGTTGTTTCTTATTAGATGAGTTTCAAAAAAAGATCTTAGGCTTAATATATTTCAGAAAGCTAATATCTAGTTTGAGGAAAATTTAGACACCCCTAAGAACCCACTTCAAGAGCTGCCATTTGGTGTAGTGGAACCCAGCAAACAGATGTATAGATTCCTCTGGTTCACTTTTTTATTTTCCTCTTCCAGTTTCCTTCTCAGTGCATGCTGTTTTGTGATGCTGGAAGACTCTGTCTCAACCCACCCTCAGCTCTGAGCTGTGGGAGGTAAAAATAGGAGGATTTTCTACCCTCCCAATAGGTCATACCTGGAAGAAATCGAATAACTTTTCACATAATACGGACATCAGCGTGCAGAGCATAAACTTGTCAAAGTGTAGCTGATGAGGAACAAAATTATGGATATAGGAGGAAATTAAAATGCTTTGACATTGTTTCCTATTGAATAAATTAGTCTTTCCACAGCTTTGGTTTTATTTTACATTTCTAATGCAAAACATTTGCAGCATAACAAGTATCAGGCTTTTTGCTAAAAGAATGTATATCCCCTAAAATTATGAACATGTGTATGAAAAACTGGTAGTCCCAATAAGGCAGGCTGACTACACTGGCTCATCCCACATGGACACGTCTATACAGAGTAATGATTGAGCAATAGAAGAGTAAGAGATACACCAGATACTCACTGTTCCTTATTTTACTTATTAATCATTTTGCAGTGAAAGTTTTATAGTTTGTAGTTTCTTACAAAAAAAGTCTTTCTTCTTGAAAAACACCAGTTCTGCATCCTGCATTTCTTAGACATCACAGCCCAAAGGTTTCCCAAGCTGCATTTCACTATTAAAACTTGTATAGTACGTTTCAGGAAAGGGCACAAAAAGTACACTGATTAAATCCTTTCCATTGCCAACTAAATGTGTCAATATTTTAAAATTAATATTGCAACCCGAATCAAAACTGAACAGAAAAGGAAATCACGTGTTTATAAATAATCCATATGTGTAAATGGAACATTAACTTCTTTTGAAAGTATAAAAATTAATGCAGTAATTTTACAAGCAATCCTTTAATTCTGAAAATAAAGTTCTGCAAAAACCATAGTGTCTCAACTCTGTCTTGGGAATTGGGCAGGACACAAATGGATGGTATGAAGTAACAGCTGATAGATGTAATAGCACAGGGGTAGGCTGTGATTTATCAGTGCTATTCATAAATCACAATTTTTCATGCTCTATTGGGAGAAACAACGAAGAGAAGAAAGTATGCACATAGTACATTGAGGTAAACCATGCATCCTATTTGAAAAATATTGGCCACCACACTGTGAACCTGTTCTGAATAGGAATGAAGAGGCAGAAACAACAATCCTTCATAGTGCCACAACAGCACGGTAATTGTACTGGACATGTTTAAAGAACACTTTCAGAACAGTACTTCATTTTCTGGGGCATACAGTAACATCCATAGGGTGTCTATAGAATAAAACTAACAAAAAACAACAACAACAAAATACACTGGCACAAATATTCCAGAAATAAATTTTTTTTCTTCTATATGCATCATAAATAAATCCTAACCACAACACTTACATTCTAAACCTGATACTGTAGAGGGAAGAGTATTTTAAATACAGTTACTATAGTAGTCGTGAAGCTAATCTGCAAACCTCAGAGCCTGAAGAGCTTAACTTATTTTCCCCCTCTGCTTTGTGAGGGTGCAGAATTTCTTACCTTGTCACTGATGTTCAGGTAGGATCACGCTACAGGTGCCAGCTCTTGCTTTATGCAACTCATTTGTACTTTTTCTCTCATCAGAAGGCTGGTTTTCCTCTCTGCAGAAAAGAGAAATGGTTCTGATAGAATTTCCTTTCCCAAACATGAGATTTCAATAAAAAATGTAAACAGGAATCAGATCTTCTACAAAGTTAAGAATGATTGCATCAATTAATAACAAAAATAATCTTCTCAATTTTAATAAAAAAAATGAAGTTACTAAAAATGGAAATAGAAATTATGAGAATTAAAAACATTTCTCAAGAAAGACCTTTAAAACACTATACAAAAGTAGAAATAATCTACCAATTTTAAGCACAATACAGTCGATGTTCTCCTTCTTTTGAAAATATTTAGAAATATCTTTTCTATCCCAGTCATTTATCAAAGATATGAGTCCTTTATAAAATTACTATTGGTTATGAAATGTTTTCTGTACTCGAAACTGGAGATGTGTTTAAAGGTCTGGGCTTTCCAGTGGTCAAATCTAAAGCGTTAGTGAAAGCATTTGTTTGAGCAACCTCTCCAGTGTAAGGCCCCATGAATAAACAGATTTTTCAGATGAAAATAAAGGACCTGAGAAACATTCAGTTAAGGTCAGCTTCATGATTGTCTGTCATTAATTCACTTTAATGGAATTCATCCACTGTTAATGGAAATAGTGAATAAGAAATAACAAGAGCTGAAGTCCTAACGTTGTTGTTATGAGGTGTGCCTGATAATTTTGAAATTGATGTCTTTGTGATAAAGACATTGATGTAGTGCTCAGAAGACCTCTGCTCAATTTCTGTTCAGCTATAGGTTCTTACCTTCTCTCACCACAAAGAAGCATGGAGAACAATAGCCTCTGCAGTGATGGAAGAAATTTCGTCTGGATAGATTACCTTTCTACTTATAGCCATAAATGGCTTAATTTCTATTCATTTAATGATCAGTACTGACTTAATATCTAGTTCAAGTTCTGGCAACATACTTCAATGGAGACATTTTGTAAGATGATTAGAGTGATTAATATATTGTTTGGCTCTTTTAATGTTGTTGAATAAACCAAGGAAATGCTAAAGTCTTCTGTTGAAAGCAAAGAAATAGCTTCTACGGAAAGACTTGGTAGTATATAAATAATAGTTCCCTCAGTCTCCTCACATAAGTGGGAGCTTTTTATTGAAACATTAATGAAAATAAATTTTAATACATAGTCACCTTTCCCTTAATTTCTTTTTTCTACACTTTGTTAAACTGAATATTTTTCTTTCTACTTTGATGTTGTCTCTGCCACTTTTCTGCCTCTTGATGTTCCATTTCTCTGAAAATTATGCAAATTTTAATTAACTTAAACAATTAACAACGTTCTGTTTTCTTCTCAGTTTCTGGTCTCCTTTACAAACATTAGAACTTCAGTCCTAAATGGTTAAGTGCAGTTGTCTCAAAGAGTGACTGCCAATCCCTTTGTGACTGCTGCACAACACTGGGTTCAACTCTAGATATTGTCTTCACTTCTTCATCATCAAAGTTGAGCGGCTGAGTATAGTTAAACCCTCTGGATTAAGTCCACAGCCATCTGGGTGGTCCTTTATTTCAGACTGCAAATTCACAGAGCAGACAATGCAGCTGAAACTTCAGTACTCAGGAAAAATTAATTTATTTGGTGCCCATGTTTCACCTCCCAGTATATGAGACTTACTAGCAAGGAATGTCTTCACAATTAGTTTCCACTACTCCTGAAAATCATTTTTGAGAATACTGTGATTGGTTTCCTATAAATTGAATCGTTGTCTCCTTAGGTTGATCCTGCTCTAATTTTTTTCTATTGGATGTTGTTGCTACTTTCAAGTGGACAGCAGTAGGAATTCCAGAAGGAGAACTGGAATCAATGATTAGAAGACGTTATCTGAAAAATTCTGCCTTGCATGAAACCAATAATTCTGGCTTTCACTTTCTTCACATACATAAGAAGACGTCGGTCAAAAAATAGCTGATGCAGCAGTTAACAGTGCTTGCAGCTTTCCACCCTCTCCCTTTGTGTCAGCATGATTTAAAGAAAGAAAATCGGTTGACAAAGGCACTGTCAAGCCCGTATCTCCTAAAAGTTACTGAATCAATGAAACAACTACCTACGCTCAACGACTGAAACCCATTTCCACGTTACAAGTTATCTTATTACAGATGTTACTGAGATTTAAATTGCGATTTGCAAAGCATGCCTCCAGCATCTAGAGGCTGGTGCATTCTGCAGAGCTGAAAGGAATCCAGAAATGCTCAGCAGATGTCTTAAAAGGAATTTACTTCCTTCTAAGAGAAGAACACTAAACATGTTCGCATCTAGTGCTACAAATATCAGGATGACTGGATAATGATCATTGGTAACTGACAGGATAAAAGAGCGTAAACTGTTAGATCTAACATCTGTCCAACTCATTTGCCAGAATCCAATAATGGCCAGCAGCAGATGAATAGGAAAAGCACTAAAAATAAGAGAAGCACAGAATGAAAATTACTTAAAATATATAAGTGTGTGTGTATATACATACAATGTGATGCCACAAGTGCTGGACAGAGAGACATGGAAAAAGTGACCTGAACAGAACTACAACATGGCAGCTTATGGCAGTAAGCAGTGGAAATTCTTCTACCATTGATATATTCCATGATCCCATTACTAAGGCAAGCACACAGAGAAAAAGAGCAAGGCAAAATTTTGTTGTTGTTGTTGTTTGTTTCTTTTTTCTGACACAATGTTTTAGGATGAAATGAATATATTTCTCTCCCTCCCACAGCTTGCAAGAAATAGACTGAAAATGAAACTGAACAGTAATATATCTGGAAATAGTAAAACTAAAGTGCATATCATATACAATCAACCTTGGGAACTCACAATAGATTTTGCTGAAGTCAAGAAGTGGACCAAAAAAAAAAAAAAAAGAGAGGCATCTATATGAATAATGAGAACATTTGCAGGGACATTATTGTAAAATATGCCACAGAGGCATGAAGGCAGAAAATACCTTAGGTTAACTGCCTGGGGGTAGGAAAATGTTTTCCCTCTGGGCATACAGACATATACTTTTTTAATTATAAGAACTTTACACTCTCCTCTGGCACATTTGGGTCTGTCAGCTTTTGAGAAGCAGGATAATGGATTAGATGGACCTTTGGTTTAATCAGTCCCAGGTTTCTTTTGCTTCAAAGTCCCCCTTCCTGATCTACAAAGGTGGTCTTTCCACACTGGAAACAAGACTGGGCCAAGTTATTATGTATTATTTTTTAAATCACTTTAGAGAGCAGATGTTACCATACGAGTATTAGAGCTCTTCCTCTATGGAGGTTTGCAGCACAAGATGAACACTGAATCTCATCCAGATACCATTTATGCCTGTAGAAAAACTCCTACATCCGAAGCTGAGGATTTGGCCGATTGACTGTGATAATCTATTCAGCTTCTGACTTCATTGCACAGCTAGCAAGTAGTAGACACAGATGTTAAACATTCATGATGCTAATATTTCAGCTGCCTGATGTGAGAAATAACAGGTACAATGGTTAACTATTTTTCCCTTCCTTTCTGGAAGAAGGGAATGTAAACATGTTATTCTCAAGACTGACGAATTCTCAAGTGAGTTCATATTTACTTTTCAGAATTCAGTTTTATCCAAAGTTTATCTGAAAAAACTCTCGTTTTAAAATTGGACAAAAGTTTCTCTCAGGGGAGTTTCAGGATTTCAGTGCTTCCTGTTCTTTTGGCTGACCCAGAAACAGTTAAGATACATAAAACTTATCAGAAAGATCTTAAAAGGGGAGGAAATTTGATCACTGACTTTTAATAGATGAGAGCCTGATGCTCAGAGAAATGAAAAATAAAAAAAAAAAATCTGCATAGTATCATACAAGTCAGAAGCAGCTCAGGTCTCATCAGCATCTCTCCTTGCCAGAAAATCAGCTTCTCTCCGGGGATTTTAGGCGTCTTCCCATAACCCTATAACTCTGGGAACAAGAATTGCAGAAGCTGCCAAAATTTTAATTTTTTTATTTTTATAAGTTATCCAAATATTCATAAACATTTTCCAAAATCTGTTTGTAGATCTACGTAGAGAAGTCAGGAGGCATTACTGCTTTTTTTGGTCCTTCCTTCACTTGTTCTCCTCAGAGACACAGGTAGTAGTGCAATGTTTCTATGGTTTCACTTTTGTTAAATGCTTTTATTTCCCTGGGTCTGCTTGGCAGGATTTCATTTGGTTTGCCATGAAGACGATCTTTTCCCCCTTCATTCTTTTCAAATCATTATGAAGCACTAATTTGCAGAACTAACGACAACCTTGTTCTCATAGATCCCTAGAAGATATATAAATGGGACTTTTGCGAACAAAGGTGACAAAAATCTTGCAAAAGAAAAGCAAATGATTACAGTATTGGTCAGGCTGAAAAAAATTAATAGCTGGTATATTTGTAAGAGCAGATGACTACAGTTCATATCTCAAAATTGGCATTTTAGAATGCTGGACATTCTTACTTTTCCTAATTCAATTCAAATTCCCCTTCTGGGAGGGAGTTCATAGTGTTGGTGAAAATCTCTCATGCTAAGAAGCTATTGTATCTTACTCTAAATTACCGCTAAGCACTCATTCCTGCAAGTCTCCATCAGGAAGGCAATCCCTGTTCGCACAAACATATCCCAGTTACTTAAATGGGACACGCAGCAGAAGTCACTGCAGAACAGGAACATGCATGTGTTCAAATGCACCAGCCAAGGTCCAATACAGAAAATGTATGTACCAATCCAGAGGGAAAAACAGAAAAAACAAAAAGGAAACAGTACCAAAATGTCTAATTTCTCACTCACAATGGAAAAACTTGAGATATTTTGCCAGCTAAGTGTGATGTCTCTTGTCAATGAGAGTAGGAAACCTGTCACTTACAATCGGAGAAGACAATTGTTAATCTGTAGCCAAGCAACAGATTTCTCGGTCTGTTAAAATGAACTGATTTATAACAAGGCAAGAGGTTATCTAACAGAGAGCCTTGGGAAATAGACTATTCTTTTAAAGAAACATTTTAACTATAAAAAAGGTAAAGAGATTTTTCTTTTTATAAAACCTTTTTACAGTTTATTTCCTAGCATTAATTTCTTAATATATATATATATATATATAAATGAGGATCTGACTAAATGAATCAGGACGTTAAATGATAAATTTTCGTCCATGTAAACAAATAAATAATTATTTACAATCTTTGGCAAAACAAAATGAAAATTCATTAATCTCACTCTCTCACACACATACTTGCAAGGAAAAAAATGAAAAAGAAATAAAAGAAAAACCATCATAAATAATTTACATAGAATAGGAAACTTATGATACAGTCCAAATATTAACATCTTCATCCCTACACTGATGTCTCTCTGGTAAAACAAAAAACCCTACACAGCCATTACAATCATTACATTTAATGAAGTCACCCTCCCTTCTGCTTGGGACTTGGGGTACAATTTGAAACACAAAAGTAAGAAACTAAAACATACTTCAAAACCTCATGAAGAGGATTTGAAAAAAAAAAACAAACCCAAAAACAAACCAAACAAAACCTACCAACCAAAAAAGATTTGATAATATGACCACTATAAAATGTGCAACAAAGCCAGCAACTGTGGCTTTCTTTCTAATGAATATAGCAATAAAATCCATTTCAAGGGAGAAAAAGTTGATTCAATATTTAGCTCACTGCATCCAATAGGAAGGCAGAGATAACTTCACATTCCATTAGTAAATTCATTGATGAATAAAATTACACTGGCAAATGTTCTTTTTGTGAACAAAGTTCATACAACTTAAAACAAAATGTTAAACATGTTTATACTGTATATCTGAATAACTTGTATCCATTCAGAATAAACACGGATAGCCCTTCAGCATTATTTTAAGAAATTCTATATACAGCAGACATAGGTAACAATGTAAGATATTAAACTTACGGTAACAGGATATATATTAAGGTCCCATTTATAAATTCCTCATTATTATTCATTTAACATTAAAGAATACTCGAAAATAATCCATATACTTAGGTGTATATATATATCATGCTTTGACCATATCTACATATTGTGATACACTTTTAAAAATAGCTTTAAAATATCATTATTTGTAGATGTATTACTGATGCATCATACAACATGCTTTAAAATAAATTATCAGAGAAGGTAGCCTGGTGTGATAATCATAATAAATATTAACAACATTTATAAGTGGAACCTTAATCTCTTATGCTACCAGATTAAATAACGGTTGTGTTGCCACCTTTTCAAAAATCCAGATATGGATACTAGATGTCAAAGTGCTTTTTGCAACAGAGGTGGGAAAGTGGTTTGGGCTCATTACACTCCGTGTGGTGAATTTTTTTTTTATTATGAAAGAATGCAAGACATAATGGAAATGGAAAAACTGGAAATCATTTTATGAAAGTCAGTCAGTGGTGACAGTTTTGGAATTTTAAATGAATCCCCTCTCTCACGTGGGAGGTTCTAGTTCAATTCTCTTTGGCCTGAATGAACTCTGATATTAAGACAACACTTTAGGCTGCAGATTTGACATTTCTAACAACTATGATTTCAATGGGTATTACTAAGAGGATCCTCATCACCTAAAGGACATCTTAGATCAAGAAATCTCCATAATTAGCCTTCACTTTATTCTCCAAAAGCTTTTTCTTTGTTAGTATAGACACTATTGGCGTGGTCATCTGTTACTTTACTACCCAGAGGTTATTAGTCAAGTCCAGCTCTGATCAAAGGAAGAAAGCATCAACCATACACCTACAAAGTAAGATTCAAACACTGCTTTTCTTCATTTAAAGGCAATGACTGATGATTATCATCTCCCCCACCCCTTTTTTTCCCCAAATATATATAAATACACATTTTCATATCTTGTTCCTTTTGAAAATACAAACAAACATGTTCCAGTAAGTTGTCACTCTACAAAAGTGTTCTAAAGTATCAATCTGCTTTTGCTTCTGTGGTGGGTCAGACGCTCACTTTTAGTTTTCATTAGTCCTGGCTGTGATAAGGCACTTGAGTGGAGGGATGGCTGACGCATTCCTGGCAGCAGGGAGGTACCTAGTCAGTGATGCATGTGGACAGAGGACAGGGAAGGAGGTACACAAAAATAAAAAAATGGGAGTACCAGGTTGTACTGAGGTGTCTAGGTTGCATAGCATTTACAGTACTTTGCTGGTAATGCAGCAACCATTGATCAAGCATCTGAAAGAAAGAGGAAAAATGGTATTATTTGTTGTGGTTGTATTATCAGTTGAGAGTTCAATCAGACAGGAGGAGAGATACAACATGATACAGGATAAGAATGCAGCACAGTTTCTCATTTTGCATTGTTCTACAAACGTAACAATTACATAAAAATAGGTTCTCAGCCACATACATAGATAGAGATGCAACTGTTTGTACACGTGCATCTACCTAGCTATATGAATTAAAAGATCATATATAAGAAAAACTGGGAAAGCATTTTTCACATTTCAAAATATTTTTGAGGAGGTAGAATTCACATGCTCATTAACGTCTGCTTTCTCCTTCAGGCTTCTTGGAAAGTGGAGTGATCCAGGAGCAGTACTCTGCCCGCAGGACACACTGAAATAGCCTAACAAAGGAAAGTGGATATGCAAAGAAAATTCTAAGCGCATATCTCACTCAGAGCTTTACCTCATTTTTTCCAGGTGGGCAATATTAAACATCTGGGTTTTATTATTCAAATTGAGATTACTACAGAGGCAAAGGGCATTCATGGTATTTCAACAAATCGAGGCTCATGACATGCTGTAAGATTACAGATTGTTTTCAGTTAATGGAAGATACTCTTCATTTCCATATTTCGTGCTTGCTCTATAAGATATCAAAAGGCATCAGCATTTTTCAGGCATTTGCTATAACTAACCTCTGCATTCATATTTGAGGTCAGAGAAATAGACCATTTCTTGAGAGAAGACAAAAAGACCTAATCGTCCACCAGCAAAGGTTGTATCATAGATGGGTCCAGAATCCACCATGACTTGCTTCCCTTCATACACTAGAACCCTGTAAAAAAAAGATCATGAATTAGACTAAGAAAATGATGGAGTGTCCACTGCTAAGGGTTAGTAACAGCTTCCAAGAATTACATCAGAATTCACTTCAACTAGTCACTAGATAACAGCTTCACTGTAAGGATCACTTCTCATTTCTATCTCTCAATCACATGGCTGACAGCCATAATACATTCATGAATAGTGAAGCTGTTCTCTAAGTAAGTTTATGCACACCATCTGTAAGAGATTCCACAATTCTTCAATTAGAACAATCATGTGACCCAGTATGAACTGCCATGTATTCATTGATAAGTGTCTATCCCTGTTAACTCAGAGGTTAAAAAAAAGTTGTCTTCACAGCTGTGAATGGCTGATTTATTTATCTCTAGGTGCAAGGGCCAAAGTCACGGCTTTAGAGTCAAAGAAACATTAACTGGAGCCATGCTTAGTTTTGATTTCAGACATCTTAAGCCCTTAATGAAAGCTGGAAGGATTTGGACAGAAACAGCTAAACTCATAAGCTTGGAAAGGAAGAGTTATTTCTTCTTTCTTGAGTGTCTCAGGCACCCACCCAGGAGATAAAAACTCTTCAGTTTTCTCTTCTGCCAGATAGGTTGTAGTTCCTTGATCTGGGATTCTCTACTTTTCACCTCAAGATAGTCAAGGTTCTTAGGTTTTCGATATCTTAATAGACTATAGGGTCACTTCACATTTGGCTATTTTGATTAAAGCAGAGCCAAAAATACAATAAAGAACTAAGTATATTAATATTAAATTGCTATTTCTGTGCAAACAATATAGTACCATAATGTTACCAATAAAGTAATTATTTTTTTCCTATTAAAAATGCCTTAAGTAACAAAGGAATCTAATGTCTCAGATTGCAGAATTTGAGATGTTAGACTAATCAAGTGGGATACCATTTGAATTATCTTTTGTCTGACTCTAAGCAGATTCTGCAAAGGCAACAGCACAGAAATAGACACATAACAACAACGTGAATGAAAAAAAGATTTTTTACCTGTCAGTACTCTGCTGCATAAATACTTTTACATACTCTGAGCATTTTTCTCAAAAACTGGAAAAAATAAACTAACTAAATTTGTCTACATTTTAACGTCCCTACTCATACTAAGCATGAAGTAACAAGACCTCAAGAGCTTTGACTACCTCACTGAAAAACATACTTTATAGTACAGTATTCAGTTCAAGATAAAATTGACACAGTCAACACTTATTCTTTGGAATATCAAATGTTAGTAAACTAATATACCATAGCTCCTTGTTATGTGCTTTGCAGATGTGCTTATGGCTACTTCTACGCTATTGGAGACAGGATGCTGAAATAGACAGAACATTGGCCTAGTTCCCTGTGGCAATTCTGGTGTTTCTAATTAATTTCATTCTTTCAAACTCCAGAAGCTAAGGAAGAATCTCATATTCTAATCTTGCTTTGAGTTTCTTAGGAATTTTTGGTCCCTTTACAAAAGGGCCACTGAGAGAGATTATTATTATTTTAAGAATATTTTATTTAGTTGATATAAATACCCAGTAATTAAACATACCTGAAAGGGAAAACAAGTTACTCTGAAGATAAAAGAAAACAGTCCCCTAAATATTGAAACAAACTGTCACATAAGCATCATCGTCATCATCAGAACTAGCAGAGATCCTGTTAAAATAGCTGTTATATCAGTGACCAAAGTTACACTATCAAAAAACATAGAGGTAAAGAAACATTTCTTACTTTATTAGTCCTGTTTTAGGCCTGTGAATCAAATGCCACCTGTATGCAGTATAATCTTTCCAACCAATGTTCTTGGGATCGTGCCACAAAGTGCGCACCTACAATAGGAACACAAACACTTCCTTAGAAACATCGCGCTCCAGCAGCTATGCAGTTCTGTCCCCATTTGCACACAGACATCCACACTGTAAGATCTGATGTTGCTTTCCCTATCTAAATGAGTGTCTCCTCTGATCAGAAGGGGCCACAGCTTCACATTCACTGCCTCTGGATTATTCCTTAAACTCTTGTGCTCAAGGCCTCATTCCTGCAAGGCAAGTGTGAAATTTCTAATCAAAAAGCTCCATTAACTTCATTTCCAAAAGGTATGTGATTGTTCTGTAGACGAGTCCTAATGGAAACAGCAGCAATTTTTCTCTCCTTGTCTTATCTTTTTTTTTTTTTTTTTGGTTCTCACTGGTTGCTGAAGCATAAACCCAGCATAATTTAAACAAGCTGGAATGTTGAAGGATCAAGTGCCAATACCAAGGTCACGAAGGATTTGTGGGGAACTGAGGTTTCTTACTCATTTTAGGGTGGGTGTGGTGTAGTCCTTTCAAACATGTAATTTTTTCCATTCATATTTTTAATACATGTAATGTTTTCTTTGAAGCGCAAGAAAAAAAGCTATTACATGAGGACAGAATTTTTTTTTTTTTTTTTTTTTGCAACAACTGAGGTGTTAAATAGATTCATAGATTCATAGATTCATTAGGTTGGAAAGGACTTACAAGATCATCTAGTCCAACCATCCTCACAATGATTTGTCATGCACCACAGTGCTAAAGTTTTAAAACTCTCACCTGTCCAGGGGTGTTTCCTGTATGCCAGAGAGCATTTCTCAAGTGCTCACCAGTACCAGTTGTTGAATTCACTACCTTGAGTGACACACCAGAATAGCCATAAGCCCTGGTGGGTTTGTCCTCCCAGTAGGTCTGAGTGACCTGCTTCCACATTAGAACATAAAAGCGACTGCTGGACTGGTAGCCAAAAACAAAGCCAGCATAGTCATCATCACGGTCTGTGTTAACATAGAATGTGCCACTAAAGTCAACAGAGCTGAATTCATCGTAACCTGGAAGAAGACAAAAGACAAGAACTGTTAAGTTACAATGCTGGGTTCAGTTAACCACACTCGGAAGTCCTAGCTTCGATTCTGATTTTTCCTTTTTCTGTTTCCAATCTCTAAGAAAGGGTAGATAAGCAGGGGGGTTGGACTTGTTGATCTCTAGAGGTCTCTTCCAACCCCTACAGGTCTGTGATTCTGTAATAAGCAAGTAAAATTACTTCCTACAGAGGCTTCTAGAGAGAAATAAATAATTTAGAAAGAGCACTGAAAACAGCAGGCACTATACTTATGTCAAGTTCTTCACCTACGTTACAGTCAGTGATAAGCTGAATGGTCAACAAAAGCAAACAGCACTGAGCAATTCTTAATTTGAATGCATAGACCTCAAGTTTCAGTCCTAACCTTGCAGCACCAAAATACATGGATCATTTACTATCTTTTTCTTCTTTATCAGTAGACCACTGTTTTTGTCAGCCAGCATCTTTGGAGAAAAATCTGTTACTCACCTACAGCTATTCCAGGATCAGAGTTGGCAGTCTGCACCAGTTCCTTGCCTTGGTGGCGAATAACCCAGTTGGGATCAATCTGAGCTGTTCCCTTGGGGTCCAGAGGGACCATCTGGAACTTTCTGAAATCAGTTTCACTGATGGCATTGTTTTCAGGACACACATCGTAAATATCTGGAACATTGTCATCGTCAAAGTCATCTTTGCAAATATCACCTCTGCCATCACCTGTAAGTAAAGGAATAAGGAAACGCAACTGTTAGCAATTTATCCATACTACCTAAGTGCTCCGGTACTAATGGAAGAAATTTATGATGCATATAAGCATATCATTTTCATGTTCCTCAAAGAATGTTCCATATGAACTTCTAGAGGATGAAGCTTTATTTGAAATGGGCCTTTGAAATGTTGCTGTGAATAAGTCATCAAAATGGATACAGGCCAAAAATACCTGCTAATAAACACATCCCAACAGCAGTTTATGATAGCGATCAAACTGGCCTCTAGTCCAGATCATGCTCCATCCCTGGAGGCATTCAAGGCTAGGTTGGATGGGGGCAGAGGCAGACTGAACTGGTGGGTGGCGTTCTTGACCATGGTAGAGAAGTTGGAACTGCATAGGTTTTAGGATTCCTTCCAACCCAAGCCATTCTGATTCCATGATACAAGACCACATTTTAGTATGTACAACATAAATAAATTTGCATAAATAAATTTAATTAGTGTTAAAATATTTATCCCACAGCAAATTACTGAATTCCTGTACAGATTGAAGGGGTTGTTTTTGTTTGAAGACTTTTTAAATCTATATCTCAAGATCTGCTCAGCAACAATCCACCCAAAGTGCTTCAGATTGCAGAAATGTCACCTTTATCAAAAGAAACTGGGGACAGTACTACAATAACATATGTACACGTGTTTAGTAAATCTTTTTCTTCTGAATAGAAGAACCTGTTTTAACTAAAACATGGCACTTTAGGAACATGTAAGAAAACAAAGAATTACTATGTAGAGCAGGACTAGCCTTGGAGAAATACTAAGCTGCCATATAAGATGCAAGATGCTTTTTAGAAAACCTAAAAATACATTCATTTACATCAGTTACAGCTGAGCTAATGCTCAACACTTGCTATACTCAGTACTAAAATAAATAAATTACTTAATTTACACATAACGGTGGTAGAAAAACAGTAGGTGCATTCTGCCAGGAATAGCAGGTGATGAAGGAAGGCATAAAAATTCTCACTGACAATGCCACTGTCAACATGTGCATACATTAGTAAAGCACTTGAAGAATTACTTACCTAGACAAGTACAAAAAATTTAAAAATGTCTAACTTTTGCAACAGAAACAACTAGATATTACACCAGCTACTATTCTAAAACCAGAACTGCGAGCTAATTTGTTTTTATCTTCAGAAACCTGCACATCTGCTTTTTAAAATGTATTTGTGACTCCTTTAAGAAAATGGGAATTAACACCATGAAAAAAAAAAAATCACAATGATCCAACCAATTCATTGTTGGGATACTAACAGATGCTTCACAGACAAATGAGAAGGTACATTTCTATGTCTAACCAGCAGAGCATTTTTCAAGTACTGTGCAAGCTTTCAGAAAAAGCAGAACAAGGTTCAGGCTACAGTGAAAGAAAAAAAGTAGTTAGGGAAAGGTAAAGAGTTTAATAATTCAAAGACTTTCAGTAGTTCAGCTACACTGTAAAATAGTCCCAATTTTTCACTGGTAATCGTCTCTAGAGAACACAGAATCCTGACCAGCTGTGTGTTCCTGCACCTGTTTATCTTAGTACATAAAGAGGGAAAAGAAAAAAAAAAAAGTGAATTTCCAATCATATTCCCCTTTCCAGTATCAAAGAGGTAATTCTTGAGTCATAGGATAATTCAATTATTCACTGAATGGCCTGCTGACAACCATTTGGTACTGAACTGTTGATGACAACACTGACTATGTCAAGAACAGTTAGAGATCATTTGTTTACCCAGCCATGTCCAACAGTTCTGAGGCCTCTTCTTCAAATGCTATAGTTCATACCGTCAAGAACGTGGGAGCATATTTTGGCCTCATTTATCTTTCCAATATTTCTCTCAGGCTTGCCACTGATGACAGTGATGAGCTGGCTGAATTGTTTAAATTTACCCTTTTTGTAAATACTTACGCCAAACATAATAGCACACTCACTCAAAAAACTCAGGTGACAGCTAACACAAATATTCCAATTTGGAGGTACCCTTATTTTGGAATATTTCTGAAATTAAGGCACTATTCCAGAGATTAGCAAGTACAAAGACATTCCTATTACCTGACTGGACTAAAGGGTAAAGTGCTATTACTGACACCAAACAGAAATTTTGTACAGCAGTTGTCTTACCAAGGAATCACTCAGGTCACAGCACTGGTTACCTATAAATTGCTTTTGAGAAAAGCTGCTAAGAAATACTTTTTTTTTTTTTTAATAAAAATAATGTCAAATAAACATTAATTTTTTACTTACGCTGCAGAAATAGCTTTAAAAAAAAAAGTGCAGTAAGCCATATTTTTCCACTTCAATTTTCAGATAACACAAAGGATATGATTTATTCATTTAAGACATTTGAAATCAAATCTGTAATTTCCAGGTTTTCCTATATTTCAAGATTATAAAGAAATATGAAAATACAAGTATTTATAGATAAATACACAAGTGCGTTTGAGCCCCTCTCAAAGAGGTTGTCTCCTGCTCTAGCTCTGGTCCAAATAGGCTAGATCAGTTCCCTTCAAGTTTCAACAAAGTCAACAATTAGAAGTCAGTTTGATCTCAAGAGACTTCATTTTCATCAAAAATTACTACCCCGAAGTCAGAAATGGACACTAAGGACTAAATTAAATTGATGATACATGGTACTTACCATCAGAGTCCTCCTGCTCAGGGTTGTATCTGAGGCGACAATTGTCCCTATCATCAGGAACACCATCATTGTCATCATCAGGATCACAGGCATCCCCTTTACCATCTTTATCATGGTCAGCCTGGTTAGCATTGGGGATGTAAGGGCAGTTATCTTGATTGTTCTGGTGGCCATCTTCATCTATGTCCTCATTGTTGTCACACTGATCACCAACAAGGTCATTATCTGCGTCAGTCTACCAAAAAACAAAAGTAAATTTTATTAAACACAAAATACCAATACCAGTAGCCTGGTACTTAATTTTTCAACATTTCTCTTCAAGAATTATCTGCAGACAAATAGTACTGTGATGATAATGATGCTTAAAGCAGAGATGCTATTCTGAAAGGTTTGAGGATGGATTAAAGGCATTATCACCATACCTCTCTTCCAAAGAGAACTGACAACTTGAGACATGAGGGGGGAAAAAAAAAAAAAAAATACAACTACATCTACATCTTCAGCCACACTGCAGATAGGGACTGACTGCAATTTCTCTAGTTAGATTAGAATTCAGAAAGTGAATTGAAAGAATCTTCCCATGTCCTAAAGACTAAAATTTTGATGAAACAGGCTGCTGTGCTGTAAAGTTGTTTACCTGAATATAATGAATACTGCGCACACAAAGTTTGAATTTGCATGATAGCATGCAGATCTAAATACTCCCTCATGTGAATTTGTTATTCAAAGATAATTCAGTTCTATGTAATCTGTGCATCTCACATATAATCCAGATCGTTATGTGTAGTTTTGTGAGGTTTTTTCCCCTCCAGTTTGAAAGACTGAAGTTGACCTCAGTTATATTAGGAATCCTACAATCAAGCAAATTCCATTACCTCTGCATTGCTCTAAATTCCAGAACATTTACTGATAAAAATAGGAATAATCTTATCTTAAGCATTGGAAAGTACTGAAAAATTTACTTCTCTTGTTCTTACCTTTTACCCTTCTGAACTGTTCTGTACTCTTATATAAGCAGCTGGGATTTCTGCCAATTGCCTTGCCTGGCCCTTTCCTTTTGGGCAGAGAATCCACAAGAACAAGAACCACTTTATAACACTCAATTTTTAGCTTTATAGCTACACACTAATGACTTAAAACTGTACCACACAAGAGCCCTGTGATTCATAGGTGTGAGTAAAACAAGATATGTTTTATTCCAGAGCCTCTCCAGTCCCAGTAGCTTTGTCTTGAATTCTTATATCCAAAAGTGCAGCTTTCAACACTTTACAGTGATGTAATCTAGTGTGGTAAGAGCAGGCATGTGAAGATACTGGGTGCATTTATGCAGTACACTTCCTTCAGTCTACCTGTATTATTGAATAGCAAGAGAAATAGCTTTAGCTATTTCTTCAGACGTTTTTTCTTCTTTTCTTTGTCCTTGTTCTGACCTTGACATTAAATTGTACCTAACATTTACCTGGTCTGGATTATGCATTAGTGGACAGTTATCACACTGATCACCAACTCCATCACCATCTGTATCACTCTGGTCTGTATTATAGACGTAAGGACAATTATCTCTTTCATTAAAAATGTCTGTGTGGAAGAAAAATAAATAAAGAAGAAATCAAAATGATATGACACGATATGCACAAATACATCCAGCACAAATAAATCACGGACTCTGCAGTAAGCAGTAGAAAGTAATGCTCTTACAGAATTTGTATACTCTTCCATTGCTACAATTCCTACATCATGAAATGGTGAAGAGATTAACATTGGAAAATAAAGATAGCAGAATCACTTTTTATGACAAACACATATTTCACTAAATGAAGGGCTAAAAACTTAGGACTCAAGCTCTTTTTTCATAGATTCCACATTTGTTGAAAAAACAGCTGAAGAGGTGGGGTACTTTTTAATTAATTTGATTTGTATTTCCTTTGCAGACACTATAAGGAATGACAGAGAATGCATAGCTATATCATGGTGGAATGTCTGAATAGTTTTGTACAGAAAGAACTACATTAACATTCAGCTGCCTCAGCACTAAATTATTTCATTTTACCAGAACACATGCATCATTTATTGTACTGCATGCCAAATTTTCAATAGAAAATGTTCCCTCAGGAAACCTAATTACACAATGGACGGAATCAAGACATGTAGGCCTATTTGTCCAGAAAAGACACAAGGATATTCTCCTACACTACATATTCCCTGGATATTTGCGTAATCTTTAAGCTAGTAACATAATTGCATTTTTTTCTCATGCATATATGCAGAACTCCTATGAGTACTACTAAGAAACTGACACTGGGAAGGATGAAAGGAAACAAAACATTTAGAAGTTCAGTTCAGCTAAGCAGCCAAAAGTATCTGTTTGCTGAAGGAAACCCAAAACCAGATTTCAACTTATATTTACAGATTTTCATGAACACAAAACACACAAAGATATTAGTTTCAAAAAAATATTTGAATATTTTCCCATCCTAATTCTGATCAAGTCTGGTTCACATAGGTACACACTGGTACAGGAATTAAACACCTTTAATAAAATAAGGCAAAAAAAAATGCACATTTGGATTCCTATGGGTGTTGCAGTGCTTTCATAAAGAAAAATTAATCTGCTTTCTACCGATATTGTCTTAACTGAGTAGATACTCAAATTTTTCTCCCCTCCCTAAAATGTCAAAAGAGGAAGAAAAGTCAAAACTGTTATAATAGACCCAGATTACTTAAAAAAAAAAAAAAAAAAAAAAAAAATCAACTGTAATCCAAATTATTCTAACAAAAGACTTGCTATGATTTATTCTCCAGAAGTACCCATTGTATTCATTTAGGGACATTACACTAACACATAACAGAGGAACCACAGTCTTCTCTGGCACTTTTGAGCAGCTAGACTAGATATTGTTTCACATATGCAGGCAGCCCACCTCACTGACCACAAATCAAAGTGTGCTCATAGTACATAACTTAATCCTCAAAACCAAAAACATACCATCTCCATCAATATCCACAGCACATGAGTCACCCTCTCCATTATTATCTGTGTCAATCTGTGCAGGGTTATGCACGTAAGGGCAATTATCACAGCGGTCACCAACTTCATCTTTGTCATAATCAAATTGACGAGGGTTGAAAAGAAGAGGGCAATTGTCCTAGTGAGAAGAAACAAAAGTTTAAGAATATAAATCACAATTTGAATTGAGGTCACGTGAACATAGTGCTAAATTTTCCTATTCATCTAGAACAGGAAAAAAGACATAAATCTCTTTTTCCAGTGGACAAACTGTACCTAAGCTGAAGATCATAGTGGTAAAAGGATGGCTCCTGGACAGCCTGGCTTAGTGTGTTTTGCATTTTTATACAAACTGTGTTGTTAAATGTATAGTGTATCTCACTAGAAGAGAAACACACATTTCAAATTGGATCTATAGTCCATTGTATCAAAAATATTTCACTGGTACATGCAATTTTCTCAAAAGCAGGATGTAATGTAAAATCAGTCCAACTGCAGCAGCATTTTTCTTTGGAACAAACAAGAATTGATACTCTGACTTTCTTGGAGCAAGCTAGTATCCATATTCTCAGATTTAAACCAAACATTCTGTTTTAAACAAGAATTGATTTTTTTGTAGGTTGTGGTATATTGCATATGATATTTAAGTATAATAGCTGTTAAAAAGCCAGATTAAATGAAATATTCTCTTTGACCCAAAATACTTCTCCTTAGAATCATTTCTTTTAGCAGAACTTTCAAAATTTCATCTTGGTTCGACCCGTAAGCTGAAAGTCTGCTAGAGTAAGATTTCTTACACTCCACACATCTTCAAATTACACAGAGACTTCTGTACAGCCATGAAGAAGTTCTCTGTGTAAAAGCAAAGAACCAACAAAACAAATTGAAGCAGTGGGAGTAAGTAGATCAGAACTGTGGAATCTGAAGGGATTAATTTGAAAATATCTTTTCAACTACTTTTTCTCTGTGAAAGCAAAAAACAACATTCTTAACTGGGAAACTTTTAGATCAGCATTTCAGATTCCTCAAATACACGTTTTATACACTTAAAGAGATAATTGAGGCAAATAAAAATTTTATACTGTCCATAAAACTGAACTAGTAGTTACAGTTTTTTTTCCACATGTATGTAGTCTAGAGCATCTAGGCTTCTTGTGAAGGTAACCAAGAGCAACAGTAATTTTAAGATCAGTTCATGCACCCTATCCTAAACGTGTTCAAAAAAAAGAAAGATGAAACTCCTGAGATACTTCTGTCCATTTGCTTAACGTAAGGGATAACAGCGTTAGACTAACCACCTATATTTTGGATAATACAAGTATATGAATTTCAGTCTTGTGGGCAGATTTAGAAGATGAAAACACAAACCAGGCTTTTTATTTTCCTCTTGTCACTTCTATTTGATTCTAACTATGTTTATAGTTACTATTACTTATAAATTGTCTCCACCATGTATCAGATACAATATCTATCAGCTTTTAAAATATAACAGAGCTATCATTCCTCATTGCAAAGTAGAGAGTTCATTTAAGTTGTGTACATGAAAACAAGTGAACTCAGAGCCTATATGAAGAACTTTGCACAGCCTCTGGTTCCCCAGGCTGTTTTTCTTCTTCCAGGGTTACATCTCATTGATACAACACAACTTTACTCTGCAGCAGCCATCATTCAAGGAAAGTAGACCAGAGTAACTCAGTTGAAGCTCTGAACAGAAAACATGTCATCACTTGAAAAGGTTTTCCCTCAAAAACAGATGTTTATGCCAAAGGTACTGACATCACAGAAATGCATCTTACTTTGTCATCTTCAACACCATCATTGTCATCATCCTCATCACAGGCATCTCCTTTCCCATCTTTATCAAAGTCTTCTTGGCCAGAGTTAGGCAAGAGGGGGCAGTTATCCTGGTCAAAAGAAATAACTGATCTTTATAGTATGCCTGAATGACTTGCCTAGACAGAAATGCAGATATCGTACCACCACAGGCTAGAAAACAAACAGTCATCCACAAATACTTTTTAAAGGACCTGTGTTTGTTGCCAAAGATATTCATTAACTTGCTGCTTTCATATTGTACAGTAAGTGAAATGCATCTGCAAATCGTTCTATTTCCCAGCTCTCCTACTGTTAAAGGGATGTTCCCAGTAAATTTTAGATGAAACTATCTAGCAAAGAACAAACACACCACACGCACACACGATCACTTACATCAACATTTTATAGACAGCTGGCAGTGTATGTTTGAAGACTACATATAAAATGAACAAGTTCTATTGCCAGAAAAATACACAAGCCAGGAGATGATCTTCAGAAACAGCTGTTCATATGGAAAGTTACTGGAATGAAAAAGTACACAGTAATAAGAGGAATACCGTTAAGACGGGGTTTTGGAAAATGGGCCTTTCCACTGTTCTAAAAAAGCACATCTTTGCTCTCACATGCAGCCATAGCTTTGAAAACAAAAAGTATAGTTATTTTGTAATGGAGCTCTGCAAAGAACTATTACTTTAAAAAAAGAGAGCTGTATTTTAAGTCTAACCTAAGATGCAAAACTTTGATATGTATTCCCATGTGGTTTTACTAATTTCATTGAAAGGGAAAAGCAGACTATAACTTTATCATTTGCTAATAAAAAATATGCCTATTAAAGTTTTCTCACTCTTTCATATTCCATATCTACCTCAGACCAAATCACAATTTGCCAACAGACTGCAGAATTATTTATTTATTTTGCAACACATGAATATTCTAGTAGTATTCCCAGACCTGTCGTTAATCTCAGCAGCTTTAAAAGTGTAGGCAATTTAAGGAAGAGAACTGGAATTTTTGTTATAAGTATAAAAAGCATAATGGAACCCCAAACTTCTTACAGCACATTTTTACCAAATAGTTGTGAATGGCCTTTGACTGCCCAACTCAGTACAGGTTACTAGTGATCCAGTAACATAAAATAATTTAGATTTTTCTTCCTTTTCTCAAAAATACATAAAGAAGTCAAAGCTTCTTCGATCACTTTCCAAATTTGCATCTATGTCTGTCCATCTTCACTCTCTCTAGATTTGAGTCTAATTTAATCCAAATCTAGCAGTAATGCAAAGACATTACAGGTAGTCAGTTTCATAAGCTTTAGAAAAAGTAGCTACATAGAGAAAAGATCAAAGCAGTGCACTCAAAAAGCCTCTTACTAGATACTAGGACCAAGTCTTACAGATCCCACTTTCCTCCTAGGAACCTAACCTTCCAGAAACTAGGTTTATTTCATTCATCTGAGTTCTATATTGGTACAGTAACAAGGGGAAAAAAAAAAAAACATGACTGAAAAATAAATTTACATGATAGTTACATTAGGAAATATTGCTAAGCTTCTACTGTAATTAACATTTACTACTTTATGCTGAGTATGTAAACATTCATACAACAACTCAAAGAAAAAAGTTCCGGGCTGCTTTTTAAAAAAAGTCAAATAAGGATACTTTGTAATTGATATAACAGCATGAAAATACCTAGTATTTTCAACGTGTTTCTCCTTAAATGAGGTACTTGTGCCTATATGATCAACACACAAATTGCAGAAAGCATGAATTAGTCTTTGGAACAGCTTTATCTGAATAGGTTCAGTATGTTGTGCAGTTAGTGAAAACTAATCATTTGCATTACATCTTGAGTCAACATGTTGCAAATCTTGATGACAGGAACTAAGAATGAATATGTGAACTGTAATTGCTGAACTGGCTGGAACCACGATGAGCAGACATCAGCAAGGATGAGGACACTTAGCATTTAAGTTTCATATTTCCTAAAAAATCTAAAACTTCCTTGTGCTGACAAAGGCCAAATTCACAACTTCAGCTGAATTGTACCTAAGTAGAATTCTCTGATTCTCTTAAACCACCTGATTTCAAACTTTCTCTTGATCTGTATTCCTATGGTTAACAACTTAAAAAATCATCACTTTATTTCTTTTTCTGCTCCTTTTTAAACTGACAGTTACTGTGCTAGAACTTCACAATAGTTTAGAGGAAGAGTGCTGTAACTTGAAGTAACCAAAAAAAAAAAACCCCACAAAACTGAAATGCACAAATTGCCCTTGAAGCCACGAATGATTCAGCAAAATAGTTGAGAATGTGTCCTAGTGAAAATATACTTGTATCACTGGAATAACTGTCAGCCCAGTTTTGTACAATAGAGTAAATTCATCAAAATGAGGCCTCCAAATAGACTCACCTTTTTTCAGGAATTTCTGCTGGAAGACAACCCAAGCTAGAAAGCCAAGAATTACATACAGAAGTGTTTCAGATGAGCACAGAACCAGGTCCCAAATGACCTGGTAAGCAATGTCTGCAAAACTTACATACAACCATTTTTATGCTCCTTGATGTTTTCTTTTTTGTTAGCTTAGTGATCTTTAATTTTTCAACCTTGTCAGGTCTACAGCCAACATGGCAGGCAGGATATTTTCCCTAGAAGGGGTGAGAGCTGTAACCCCACATCTCCGAAACAAGAGTGGCTGAACCTTCCGTTCTCTTCCACTGAGATTTGCAATTAAGAAAATTGTCTGATTACTAGTATTTGTTCATCTCTTTTTCCTATCGCCAAAAATGATCTCAGGCTCTGCATTTGTTTTCATAATGTAACGCTTCAGAAGGAAGAGTTAGTTCAAAGAAGCATCCAGAAGCATAGATCTTACTTGACGACCAGTATCCTGTAACAACCGTTGTGGGTAGGATTTCCTTCTCACCTGCGCCAGAGATGGTTTAATTCTAGCTAGCTGTGACAGCTTTTATTCAGTATGCTAACTCTACTTGTACGATTTCTACTGACCAGGTAAAAAACCCAAAGCAGAGGACCCGGGAGTCCATTCTGAGAACCCCTGTGTTGGATAAAGTGTTAAGCGAATACACATTTCACAGAACCTCCCAGAAAATAAACATGATATAACAGTCAAAACTTAAATGAAATCAACACCAGCTCGATGTCAAAAAACATTATTCACTACTATTTAGAAAAGAGAAAGTTCAGTTAAGCTATAACTTCATCACCTACCTTCACACAGTGATATGTAGCATTAGCAGCACAGACTAAGTTATTATTCGGCCACCCATCCAGATCGGAATCCTCACCACAGATGCGTCCATCACCAGCATAACCTGTCCTACACTCACATTTGTACATTGGATCGCTGAAATGACCCAGATAGATGCACTCTGCAGACTTATGGCAGCTGTGTGTCTTGTCTTTGCATGGATTCTCAGGTTCACAGACCTGTAGCGAATAAAACATACAATAATTGCAGCCAGCTGCATGCATCAACTCTGTCAGAAGCAGATTAGTCATTTAGGTGCCTCAAGATAGCAACTTTGTTTTAACTGTGGTTAGTAAGCAGTTCTGGTCTGTCAGTTCACCAGGCAGTGCGTTTAGTAAAAAAAAAAAATTAAAACAAAACATAGGAAAAATAGATATTATTCAAAATAAACTGAAGTGGCTGGCATTTTCAGAATTCTATCTGCTGCCTTTCACAGGTCATTAATGCCCATGTAGTAAACTGTACTCATCTGTTTACTTTAGTGTTCCAGCTGTCAGTATGTAAGGACTACATTTTTTTATTAAATCAAAAGACAGTTTAATGGGTTTTTACATCCTCCTCAAGGAAGTTTTCATTACCTCTTATTATTTTGCTTAATTTCTTTGACAGTATCTGAGAATCTTATGCAGATGTTTTATGTTTAGTCTTCACATGTTGAACTAACTACAGACTTACTCAACAGCAACAGAGGAGAGAGGACATTCCACAGCATTTGTTTTAATGTTTTTGTCTCATCTATCAAACCACAGCCTTCAATATCATTTCTAGTTTCTTCCATCCTTCCCCACTGATAGGAATGGAATTTAATGAGAAGTTCAGGCCCACGTTTGATGACTTCCACATTAACAGCAATAGCTTACTTTACAAAAATAACTTGATTCTTCAGTTTCCAGTACTCTGAGTAGGTATATAACCCTGAGACAAAGCAATACAAAGCACTAAAGTATATCACATTTTCATTCAGATACTTCTGGCAAGAATTATTTAAGCTTCTGGGCCATCAGATTCTCTTCAACATGACTTACTTGCTTCTCTGCCTTAGCAACTTCCAGTCCGACCCCATAAGGCTGACTTCCTTTATAACGTGGAGGACATGGCAAGCAGTGGAAGCCAGGATTCGTGTTCACACAGCGATGGACCTGATTCACCTTAAAGCAAACATCTGACACAGCTATACACTGTAGAAAAAGGAAGAAAGATGAAACCAATTAGCCAGCCACATAACTCACAGATAATGAGATCTTCATAGCAGTTTCCCCATGTTAATGAAAATAAAGTCAATACCTCATCAAGATCCTCACAGACTGTACCATTGCCAAGAAAACCTGCTGGACATGGCCCACACGACCAAGATCCATCTGGATAACTGTTGCATTCTGCTCCAGGAAAGCAAGGATTTGATAAACATCCATCTGGAAAAGACACAAAAAACTGTGAAGTTAAGAGCACAAAAAGGCATATAAAACCATTTAAGAAATAGCTATTCTCTGTTCATTAGTTTAGATCACATCTGATACAATCAATCACACAAAGAAGAACCCTTATGGAATTAAGGTCTTTAAATGCATTTAATATACTATTGATTTTCTATGAAAACGTTGCAGATTACTAAATCCAGTTAAATATGTCAGATATATGTCTGCCTTCCAGGCTCTGATTGAAAAACACGTCCTTGTTCAAGAGAAGCCAGTATCAAGAATATATATGATCCCACTGTACTAAACAGCACACAAAAGAATTTAAAGGTGTTTTCCTGTAACAAAGATGTAATTAGCAGATTTCTGTGGCATTAATTCAAGATTTTTCCTTAAAGAAACAAAAGCAATAATAAGTAAATAAATGATTAAACACCAACCAATTGGACAATCCTTCTTATTGCACATATCATGTTGCTTAGTATCTCCCACACATGGCTTTCCTCCATACTGTGGCTCTGGACTGTTACAGAGGCGAGACCTTTCACGAATTCCTCCTCCACAGGTAACAGTGCAAGCAGACCATGGAGACCAAGGACCCCACTGGCCATTCACTAGAGTATTCAGAATAAAGGAGATGAGCATCACAGGCAAGATACAGGGGACAACATTTGGTGCCAATGACAACAATCCTGTCTTCAGATCCCTGATTGGAGACAGTTTCTCACTACACACAGAGGAAGAAAGATGCTGGCAAAGCCTTATACTGAGATAGCAATATTCTAGAAACAAACAAGCAAAAAATACCCAACTTCTTTATAGGCATTTTTGGCCAAAAACTACATGTAGCACCCACTGGCATGATGCATTTCCACTTAAGCTGATCAGAACGAGTACAGTGGCTTCAAAGCTTGCTTTTAAGCTTTCGTTTTGTACAGACAGCAACATGTATCTACTGTACACAAACTTCTGCTGAGCCATACCTGAGCTACAGGACTTTAAAGTAACTATGTTCAATGAAGCTTTTATATTTTTATTCTTATTTGGTAATCCAGGGATCAGCTTATCTTTAGTGGTACTACTTACTATAACTTAATTGTATAAATCCTCTGAACACTTTATACTGGTAAAAGCCCACTGATTCTGTTAACAACACTCTTGAATTTTTATGAAATACAAACATCTTCAAACCAAAATGTCTTTGTTCTTACTTCTCCAAAAAAAAAAAAAAAAAAAAAGTGAAAGGCAATGGTTTGTATCCTTGAATAATCTCTGTCACCATTGCTAACTTCTCAGGCAAAGGTAAATTAAAAAATAAAAAATAGAGCTATTTAAGTAACATTGGGTAAAAGCTTGATACAATTTTAAGCTCACATCCCTTAATGCAAAACTGAAAGAGAAAACGGATTGAAGAAGTATATACAAAATGAGAAAAAAAATTAGGAAACTTAGGAAAGAGTAAGAGTGGAATGAAAGCTAAAGTGTTTAGGGATTGCTAAATGTAGGTGAGAAATGAAAGTATTACAGTGCCAGCTTCTTCATTGTAGATAGAAAATATTTCTCCTATGCAACAATAAAAGTGCTGAACTGAGAAATTACCTTTTTATAATCTGTTAAAGTTTAATGACAAATCATAACTTGGGAAGTTTATAGAACCTCAAGCTGCATCATTATGTTCATTGTAAAAACATTACTAAGCAGATAAGCAAGACAGTAACTACATGTAAACTAAGACATGGAGAACTTCTGTTAATATTAGATCACACAGGCACCTCAAGTTCTTGACTTCTGATTCCTCCACAAATTCTGTGGCCACTAACTGCTGAACCTGATGCTAAATCTCAAAACTTAAAGCAAATAAAAGTTATCTCAACCCCTAAGCTGCAAGTTATACTTTCTGTCATTAAAATATATAGCAATTTAGGGTGGTATAAAATTAAGTCCAAATGGAAGACTATTCTGTCACCTCAGATTCAAGACCACAGACTTACCTGGGCATGGGGCCTTCTCACATTTCTCTGTCTCACGCCCATTTCCCACACAGTTTTTCCCACCCATCTGAGGAATAGGGGAATTGCAGAGGCGGATTCGGGTGATATTTCCTACTCCACAGGTAACTGAACATGAAGACCAGGGAGACCAATGACTCCAACCACCATCTTGACGTACTGTCAGAGAAAAGAGTAAAATTCAAGGAAATAATCCACCTGCTGCAGAAATACAAACTCAACTGTAACCTTAAATCTTCCAGTCAGACTCTCACTACATGTGATGCACATCCACTTCCCTACTACTGCCACTTACAAACCTCAGCATTTCATCTTAGCCATTCAAGTGCAGCTGTAAGTATCTCAATGACCAGAAGAGCACTAGAATGTTAGAGATTTTACATAAGAATAAACTTGTTCCAATCAAACAAATATTTATTTTAAATGCACAACTGGATAACTAGCGGCTTCAGCAACAACATTAGGCACTCCTATAGTTGGCATATAACAGTCATCTGCAACAGTACGAGCTACAGTTGTGGGTAAGGATTGTGACCCTCCTGTGTGCCTTAAATATAAAAGCAGTTTCATACTTTACAGAAGTCTTCTACAATTACTGAATTCCTAAACTCTACTCAGCTACTGAAACAGGGCAATAATCATGAATGAACAGCACATGAAAACTATGTTCCAACGTGCCACAAATATGAACCGTTTTCTTCTTGCTGACCTCAAAAAAGAAAAGTCCAGTTTGTAATGTAAAAGAAAAGATGACCTACTATCTTTCTATCCAACGAAGTGCCCAGAATTCACATAGATACTAACTGACATTAAATGGAAGAATACTGAAAGGGAAGACATAGTAAAGAATGTAATGAGTGCTATTTTAGTTATGTATATACTTACTGATTAGCAAGTATTCAGAGGAAGTTCACAATAAGTTTATTTCTGTTTTGATAAATGAAAAGAAACTTTGAAAAAAGGGAGAAATGTATTACTTACTGCGATGGTCACATTTCTTGAAGCTACACATCCTTGTCTGAATGTGTGGGCCTGTACAAGCACTCCTGGTGACATCACAAGACCTTCCTCTCATCTGAGTCCCAGAGCCACAGGTAACTGAGCACTTTGTCCAGTCAGACCAGGGTGACCAGCCTTCCTCACTATCATCAGCTTCAAAGTAAAACGTAAGGAGTGCTTAGCATTGAAAATTGCATCTGCTACCCCACTTGGAAGATTTTTACTGCTCTTCTTCTGTATGATATATGCTTTGTCCTTTAAATCTCTAATTTTGCTTTCCTGGGTTGCCACTGATGTTAGGGGAATACAGTCTGAGGTAATAAGAGGTTAGTCCAAATTAAATTCAGGATATTACTGAACTTCCATTCATGAAACATGATTGCAAAAGGCATTGATCTCTGAATGAAGAAGGACATTCCCTCCTAGAATGGACTGAGACAAACACTCAACTCTCATCTGCCTTTAACTTTAGCATTTAGGCCAGTATGAGATGTGGTGTCAACTCTAAACAAAACATTAGCATGAACATCACAGAATTGCAAGTGTTGGAAAGGACCTCAAGAGATCAAGCCCAACCCTCTTGCAAAGCAAGCTTCTTACAGGAGGCTGCTGATCATGTGATTACATGATCAAGAGCATATTGTAAGAACATGCTCTATCCGCTGAACAGAGAAAAAAAAACACAACATCCAGACAACCAAAAAAGTAAAGCTGTTTTCTTCTGTAACAGATCTGTCCACTTAGGAGAGAAAGGTATTGAATTCACACTGAAGTCACTCAGTGAAATCACTAAAACTAGCATCACTCCAAAGTCTAGTCCTCTGCCTACAATCCTGTTTTAAGTGAACCTTGTCAATTTGTTTCACATAAGTAAAGCAAGCAAAAAGACATCTCAATCTATGTCAGTCTGATTAATTAGGCAGTATGGAAAATAAATAATGCACAATGATACTGTAAGCCAATTTAATAAAGCAATAGTGTTCAGCCTTGGAAAACATAACTCAGAAGGAGTATGCATCTAACCTTTAGCACGACTCAGCTAGCTAATTTACCAGCTTGTTAGCAACTGAAGAGAGAACAACCACTCCTAAAGGTAACTTTGAGCAAAGTTATTTCATATAAACTTGTAAACAAATTTTATTTCCCCTTACCTGCCTTGACCTCTTGTTTTGACCTTTGCAACCCACTAGTAGTTTTAAAAATTGACAGACTATCTTTTTCTTTAGAAAAATACTTACAATGAGAGCAGACTGGACAGCATTCACCTTCAATAAAGGATGGATCAGCACAAGAAACTGGTGGACAGGTGATTTGATGGCACACAATTTTAGAGTCCTACAGGCAAAGAAAAGAGCATACTGACATGTTTACATAGGTGAGACTGTGGGGAAGGTTTCACATGTAGAATTCATATTTTTCTAAATTGTATGGACAAATACTTATTTTATTTTATTTTTTTGGGGGGGAGGGGGCTGAGGGGTGGGTAGGGGTGAGAATAAGTTTCACAAAGTTTTGTCCAAGCCCTCTATAAATATGGACAGATCTGGACAGACAAACTGGATTAAACCTATTGTTTGTTGCTGGCAGAGAAGAGCATTTCCAAAATCTCACCTGGCAGGTGCACTTTGTGCAGCTATCTACAATCCAACTTTCACTATCTGTAAAGACCCGGCCATCCTGCCAGCAAACTGATTGGTTCTTGAGTGTTTTGTTAGGCCCAATCAATTCCCACATAATTTGGTTCTCTTCAGACTACAAGACAAAGTAAATGAAAAAATTACTGTACTTCATAAGCAAATCTTTTCAAACAAAGCAAAACTGACAAAGACTACTAGATTAAGTTTATTTGTTAATAACTCCATACTTTTACTCATTTATGTACATCAAGACAGTGATCTCAGGTACAGCAATACTGCAAAGTAAGTTTTGTTATTAGCTGAAGAATAAGTTCACACAGAATCAAGGGAGATCCATTCTCTTCTTCCTTTACAAGGAAAGATTTCACTCCTGAGACACAGTATCATAAACTTCCTTCAGAAGATATTAAATTACCCAAAATAAGAAAAGTGGCACATTTAAGTAAAATGTCACCATCTTACTTTAACTATCAAAGTTCCATACATATACTTAACAGTTGTGGTACTCTATGTAGCCACTTGCTGATATACTCAAATGGTATGAGTGGTAACAACGTTTTAAGAGTGAACAGGTAAGGCATATTTTGCTAGCTTTCAATTTCCAAACTCGTAGTATGTTTTAGATATTGGATTTCTTACTCTGTATAAGTGTACACATGCTTGTTTTTTAAATCTAATCAGCCTTCATTAATGACTTATACTCAAGAACTACTTCACTAGTCACTTGGAAAACGTGGGTCATTTCTACCTTGTGTAGCTGTCCAAACAGGTATAAAAAGAAACCTCTATTAACCTCTCTAGTTCTATCTGTATGAACTAAATTGTCATAGCAAAGGTAAAGTTTTTCAGACTTAAAGATACTTACCACTTTTTGGAGGTTATCAGCTAAATTGTTCACTACAATGCGCAGGCCAGTGAGCTCAGTGAACATTGTTCCCAGCTCTTCACAGGAGCGGTCACAGAACTCAGCCTTCTTCTCTGTTTTTTCTCCCACATACTCAGTAGTGACAGCAGGGCTCAAGTGAAGGATTTCAGTACTCTCATTGATGGTGTTCACTTCAGCTAATTGCAAGAGAAAGAAAAAGAATGGTTTCATATACAAAGTTCTCCCAGAGATTACAGATTCCTGCTAAAATTACTGATCAGCACCCATGGAATAGCTTCATGCTATATTATACCCTGACTAAAATAGGGGATAAATGTCACAGTTTCAGTTATAACCTTTCCCTTTTCAAAATTAAGAAACAAGCTTTGCATTATAGTCTTCACTCTAAAACACTATCTTTACTGCAACACATTTATGAAGAAAGTATAGCAAAACGACATAGTATACAAGAAAAAACAACCCGAAGTGATTTCATCCATTCAAAGACACAAAAAGTTTTATTTCCCCCTCCCCCCCCCCCACACACACTTTACCATGCTTTCTCAGTGCAGAGAAAAAAGCATGAGAAAGTCTTGCAGAAAGATGTTGGTATGGTTCTGCCCATATATCCCATGGCTAATTGGTCCAAATTTGAACAAATATAAGACTCTGGACTGTTCTACAGTGCATTACTTAGTGACAGACTCAGAGCAGTCTTTATATTAATAGCTTAATTCTAAACTTAAGTGGAGATTAAGCTGAGATCAGTTTGATTATTTGATTCGTCACTCTTCAGGAAGGCCTTAATTAAAATGAACTTCAGGCGCAATATGAACTGATGTTCAAATACTAGATTTTAAAAGACCTCCCTATCTAATGCAAACTCTTGAAAAAGAAGGTAAAACAGCGTCAGCAATAATTAAAAAAAATACTCATAACTAAATAAAACCTAATCATAAATTAAACCTAAAATCTAATAAAAATAAATTTTCTCTTCTGTTAGGCATTTAAACCCCTCACCAGGTAAATATCCTACAGCTTTCATAGAAGTTTTATGTAAGGACTCAACAGCATGTTCAAGTTTGTTTCAACTACACAGAAATCCATACTGTCCCATCTCTCAGAAAAATATTTGTTTATTTAGTAACTCTGCAATAACTCAAGGTTACCAAGTAAAAGAGAAGCAAAGCATATAGCAACTTAAAAGTAATCAGAGGAACATGAGCCTTAAAACATATACTAAATACCCAATACTATTCATAGTCACTATTAATAGTGACTATTAAGACATTAAAAGTAGTAATGTCACAAAAAGAAAACAAAAAGAACCAACCCATAAGATGACATTAAATAATTACTTTGCAACCATATTTAAGATGCTTGGTTTGATGTGCTTTTCTATTAACTATGGAGTATCTATTGCTAGCCAGGGACTTCAAAGAATTGTTTGCAGTGTTCCAGTATTTATGTAATTGTCTGTCTTCACTTACAGGATGGAAGAAAACTGTTATATCACAGTTATCCCAAAGACTCCATGCCATAACTGTTTAACTGCTTTTTGATTCCCTGGAAAGAATGCAGTTTTCCTACCGCACTGAAACACCAGGGTTCTCAGATTCCCCCCATAGCACTTCTCAGGTCATTCACTTCATATTTCTCAAGCCAATACGGAGTATGCCTTGACCGGAACATTCTAAGAACATTAATAAAGATGCAATCTCAGCAGGAAACATTAACCAAAAGTATGTCAGAAGAGCTAAATCCACACTTCCTACTGTTACTTGGCAGCAACTTAAAGAAGATGCCTGGGGATCACTGCAAAATCAGTTCTCTGCTGCTGGCTTCCTGCTAATTTCCTAACGACCTCATGATTATCCTTAAAACAAGAAACCAGAAGAGAAGAATGTACAGCCTCTCACATATGCAAATACCATGCTGTTGATCTAGCTGGAGAAGAGATTCTAGTTGGAGAAGGAATTTTACTGATCTACTTAGGCATGGTTTTGTCATCTCTCCTACTCACCACTGTGTGCAAAACCTCCTTTAAATATTTGCAACTGCCACACCACAGAGATACTTTCCTACACACAATGCAACAGCAGTCCCAAACTACCATTTCAACATCCCTCATCTTCTCATACTAGAATAAGATGCATCAGAGAAACAATTCTGTCTCTGAAAAAGCAGCAGCATTTCACTAATAATGTCTGCCAGATAACTTAATGTAAGTTTCATATTTCAGCACCTGTACTTCAGTTCAATGGATGGGTAATAAGAATGGAAAAGACTTCTATGTTCTGTGGTCAGTAGCATACTACTTGCTGCTTTTCATCTGTGATAAACTGAATATGCTAGAAAATCACACTCAAGCACGTGAGAAACTTCTCAGGTCCTTCCGATGGCCTCAAACTACAGAATGCCATTAGCCTACTTCTGCCAATAAATAAGCAATTTCTATATTGAAGTGGTATCTTGACGCGGTAAAATAAAGGTAAGAATACTGTGTATAGAACTATTTCATAAATATTTCCTAGGAAGGATAAAAGCAAGATCTGTGCAGTTTATTGGACATAAAATTTGGCAGTTGACATGATAAAATATGAATCATGGCAGATAAGGTATGTAACAGCATCCAGAACACCACAATCCCTGTAGGTTCCCATTGGTTTCCCCTCTATAGTAGAAATACTCCTCGCAAATATTCCATTTTTGCTTGCTGATAGTTTGACAAATGTTTTGAAATATCTTTCTTAATCAAGGAATATTCTTATTGGTTGAAGATATCCTATTTAATTCCTGAAACCTTCTGGGATAGAAACCCACGGCCTCTTTCATTCAATAAACTCACTGTTGAGGAATTCATTGTTTAACACTTGCAGACTTGCTCATGAACCCACTGAGAGTCAGGAGCAGAAGTCAGAAGCAATATTTTCATGTCTGTGCTCAAAGCATCAGAGATTTTTCCTCATGACAGACTATCTATATTTTCATATATATATATACATATATATATTTTACTTGATAGCTTTTCTCCTAACTTAGAAGCAGAGACTTGGAGTTATAAACATAAGCAGCATTAACTAAAGAATTAGGTTGCATCGTAGGAATGGTATCTCAAGGTAGCAAACAAGCGTATTCATTTTAACACCAAAACAGTTTGCTTTCTTTTTCATATTCACGTAAGAATCCTCTATAATTTCAAGCAGACCTGTTTCATTGGCTTTAATATATGTCATCACTGTCATTCCCATTTTTAAAGTCTACTGAAAAACATTAATGAGGCTAAAAAAATCTTACTTGACTGGCTCCTCTGGCATCCTTTTTTACGTAGAACATCCTCTATTGAAGTATCAAAGATTAAATGAATATTTTGCAAAAGACCCTGTAATAATAAAAAATAGAAACAAAAAACACCTTAATCGATGTGAGTTCATATAATAACTGATGTGTCTTAACCCCATGCTACTGACTGCATGTAGCCACAGTTAAATAGAAAAATGAAAATGTCTACAAGGCATGAAAAAATTATATTGATAGTTTTGTTATATATTATTTCAATACTTTAAGCAACAAGTTAGGTATTTTCTGAAATAGGTCATAATAAATCAACAGTTCATCAGCCATGAGCTCAAACCTCCATTTCCACAGAGCACATTTTAGACTGTAGCTCTATAACTCATTGGCCATGAAGTCAAAACAAACTTTTGAAGTTCCTAACCCATTGTACTTCCATCCTTTGCCAGTTTCCCACGTGCCACACCTTGCTCTCAATTGTGCTGACACTATCATGATACTATAAAAACAAACCAGTACATTCCAATTAAAAAAAAAAATCTCAAAAAGGAAGGGAATTAATTTAAAAGCAGATTTCAGTGGTCCATTGAACGGTACAGCTCCAAAACTAGTTCCATTAGCACGAGTGACTGGTAAACAGTTGTGGAGACAGTAGGAGCAAGTGTGAGCAAGAAGTTTTGGCAGGAAATCTAGAAGTAGTCAACACTCCAGTATGTCACACTCTGACAACTAGATGGCACAACAGGATGACAAAATGAAGGGCTTCCCAAATTTCTGAAGCCATAGATTCATTTGATTTCAACTTAAAGCATGAAGAAACCATCCTAAGAGCACCAGGACCAACTCACATCATTTAATGGACAGGAAGTTATTTCCATATTATAGAAAAACTAGAGCTTGTAATTGCATAATTCTAAAGCAAAAGAGAAGTTGTTTTTCCAAAAATAATAAAAAAAAAACTACCAGACTGATCAGAACATTTTGTTCTAGCTTGTTTGTTTTTCAATCATCTCTATTTTTATCTTTGATACTGAAACAAAAGGTTATTCAAAATGGCAAACAACGACATTCCATTAGTGGACAGACACACCCTTCAACTTTATTGAAAATTCTTCTTTCCCTTCATCTGATTCATTTTCAAAGAAAATTAACAAATATTGACATGTCCTGCGAATAAAACAGGTCTTCAAGGTATTTCCAAAGAATCACCACAAAAAACATAACATGTTCAGAAGACTTGCATCTGGAAAAAAAGCAGGTGGTTGTATAGGAACACCCATGAATACATTATGTGTATTTTTCCTGGTCTTAGACTTTTCTTTATCAGTCCTTTGACTTTTCAGGAACTCCCAAATACATGCAATAGGTACCCAGTAATGAACAAAAACATTCTGGAGAACTCTGTTTGGCAATATCTGTGACCTCATCAAATCCAAAGGTCTTTGTGAAAACAAAACCGCATCTACTGCATCTCCAGTGACTATTCACAGCTACATTCTTACCTCACCAGAGACCTCCAGGTTTACCTACCCTGAAATGATTCTCTCGAATGGACCCTTTCGCCACATACATTCTGCTGTTCTCTGCTTTCAGTTGCTCATAGAAAGGCTCCTCCAGAATGAAGCTGTCAATAAGGTCACAGCCAACATAGAGGTTGTAGTTCTCTCCTGTTACTTGCACGGTGAGATTCTTCCACTGTGAGTCAGCGAGGTCCACATCTTCAAGGGAAATCACGTTCTGGAAGCCATCCACCCAATAAATCAGGTCCAGGGTGTTGGCTCGGCCATTGGAAATTATCTCAAACTGCCTCTCACTGATGCCAGGACCCTCTAAAGCAAGGATAGTGCCTCTAGATTGCCTGTCCTGTCTCAGGGTGGCTGAAAGGATAAAGCCCTCATTTTGCCGTATGAGTTTAACAATCTTTTTTAACTTCTCTGGTTTAAATGGAGGTATATGGTCAAACCGAATGAAACGATATGCTGGGATAGCGGGATCTGGGCCCCGAAACAATTTTGCTCCAATCGTCTTTCGGTTTATGTTACTGATTTGAAGTAAATCAAAGGTGTTCTCCTCTTCTTTGACATCATCTGAAAAAGTTAACAGCGTGTGACAATGTGTCTACAAGAAGCGTCTTAAGAAACACAACTGTGCACACAATACCTAGTAACACACATGAAGATTGGTAAACTCAATGCTTTTTTTACTACCACAAGCAAAACACTCTACTAACATGCAAGTTAACTGTATTTCTCACCTGCAATTTTCATTTATTACAACTTTCTTCTTCTATGTATCTACTTGCATAATTATGCTTCATTATATAATTAAACATACAACTACACATTTCAGAGTACTATATAACACAAGCTTAAACACAACACATGCTGTATGATCATGCCTACGCACAGGTGCATGTTAGCAATGTAATCATTAGCTATTTATATATATGTAGTATGTATGGATAAGGAATGAGACAAATATTTTCACCGTCACCTCATAAAAAAAAAATCAAATTATGAGAAGCCATCTGGCCACACAAAAACAGGAAGGATGAGAAATGCTTTTTAAATGTTCAGGACAAAAAGTCAGATGTAAATGAGGGCCTGGTATTGTGCCAATTTACATTCTATTACATTTGCTCAGTAGATAGTTATTGCTCTACCTCTATCTTTTGAAGTTGTCTACTCAACCATTCTGTTTATGCTGCCATGCATTTACACTGCAGAAGTAAGTATAACAGCAATTAATTCTCAGATTATATAGGTGTTGATCACTGATTTCTACAGAAAACTGTTTTTAGTTGTTTACTATGGAATCTCCATTTTGCAGCAGCTAGAATATCAAACTATCAAAATAAGCCCCAACAACTACAATTCCAGTCACTTTTTGAAAGTCTTACAGAATTACTGCACCCGCTGTAAGTCAGGCAAGTCTACTTTTAAGCCAGATTTCAGGTTTGTGAGTTACTCTACCTACAAAGCATTAAAACTTACCCTGAGCATCTGAGGAGACCCACAGGGTTATCAAGACAACAAGCCACAACAGCCTGCTCCTCTGCAGCATAACTCCTATGAATAAACCAAAAGACGGTATTAGGGAAATTATCAGCTAAAAACATTTCAATTAACCACAATATACACCGTAAACAGAACTTTCATTATATACTTCACATACAAAATCAAAATTTCTATCTTGTTTGCCATTTGTCACGCATATTCTGTTATTATTTTTATTCCAGAAGGAAAGCACAATGGCATCAAGGAAAAGGATGGCATATAAGGTTCATTTCCATGAAAATGGCCCTAGTAGTAAAAAAAAAAAAAAGACTTCAAAAATTTTCAGAGAAAAAAAAGAAAAAAAAAAGCCATACAGAAAAATGCTCTTTTTTTTCCTCTGCAATTGTTCCTATGTGGTATAGATAGCACCACACGATACTGCATAAGATACAGCACATCGGTAGCTGCATCTTTACTATGGATCACAACACTGAAATTTCTTACTCATCTAAAATCCCTCGCAGAATACAGGCTCTCATAAAGGCCAGTTCTAACTACTGGAAATAGCTTCCACGACCTTTCTCAGTATCATCATATAAATTCCTCTTTCTCATGCGCATATCGTTACCCATTCCTACAACCCACTCTACCCAATCGTACCCGGAGAAAGTGCCTTTCAGCACGATGCTATTTTTGCCCTGCAGCACCGTACAACCACAAGACGCGTAATTGCAACCTCCATATGCGTGCGCACCCACAATGAATGGAGCAGACGGCGGTCGCTCGAACGTGCAGACGTTCCCTTTTCCACATGCACCCATCAACACTCCACGCACGTTTGGAAGCGCTCAGGGATACCACCTCTGGCTGCGAATATTTTTCGCATATAGAGCACACAGATCCTTTTATCTTCAGGAACTCATTTCAATCAGCTACAGCCACGCACCGACGAACGCAGGGGCAGCGGCTCACTCTCTTCTAGCTCCTTGCGGATCCCCCCGGAGTAGATCTCTCCCCGGGGCCAAGGGTTCCTCCATCCATCCCCATAGCACAGCAAGGAGCTCACCCCGCTGCCCCGGGAGAGCTGTGCGGGCCGGATCAGTCCGCGGAGAGACACGGCACCTTACGTCTCACCTGGCATAGGGAGAGCCGACGGGGGGGCGAGAGGGCTCTGCCTGCTCCCGGAGCGCTGCCGGCGGTGCGGAGCAGAACGCGGCACTCTACCGCTGTCACACGTCCCTCCGCAGCCCCGCGCCCCGCACCGCCGCCTTTATGGGCTGCGAGCCGGGTCCCGCTGTCAATCAGCGGCGGCGGGGCGCGCCCCCGGCTCGCTCCTCGGCGGCAGTGACACAGCCCTCACCGCCCCCTCCCCGCCGGGCCGCTCGCTCTCGCCTACCTGCGGGGCGACGGCGGCCCGGCCCCCTGCCCTGCACCGCCCCGCGTGGGGGCGGTGCGAGAAGCGGGCAGGGGCCCCCGGGGGCGCGGAGGGGAGGGTAGAAGAGAAGTGAGGCAGGAGGTGGGATCGTGCCGTCGTGACTTTCGGCTGCTCGCGGCTCCGGGGACGGCCGGACCGGCGCGGCAGAGCCCCCGGGAGGCGGCGCCGGGTACCGTGCGCTGCAGCGACCCGCTGTGACTTCTCCTGGAGGGAGCCGTACCTCAGTTTAATAAAACCAGCACACAAAACGTTTCTCTCACTTTTTTTTGTTGCCGGTCTGGAAAGCGTCCGCCCCGAGCAACCCTCAGATTTGTCCTGCTGAGCAGCAGCCAGCACTCTCTGTGTGGAACAGGAGAATGAATCCCTGCGGTGGGTCCTGCCCTGCAGCACAGAAAAGCGTTCAGAATTCAAACGGGAAGACCAGGATCCCCGCACTGATGAGGCTGGAGGCAGGTTTGCACATCTGTGAAAGGATCCTGCAGCTGATGAGAAGAGGCATGGGTTTGAGCTTTGAGAAGTGTGATGAATCCAGACGGTGGAGCCCCATCAAATGTATAGGTGGATAAACACCATCCATGTTTTGTTTTGTTTTGTTTTGTTTTCAGAGGCACGGAGAATGAAGTGTAGGAAATCACCAGCTTTGTCATCACCATTTGAAATTCCAGTAGGAAAACATGTTGCTCTTTCAAAACACGGAAGACTTCAAAGGGCTTAATCTGTCACTAGAGCAGAAAACGCCAACGCAAGCACCACTGCTTTGCCTTTTGCCATGGAAGCTCCTTCCAACTTGGCTGGCCTTGTCCTTGCAGCGTAGTGGGAGCCAAGGAACTTTCCCCTTTCTCGCAGGGTCCAGGGGTCTGAGCCAAGCTAGGAGGGAGAGGGCTTTTTTGTCTTCCTAAGACATTTGGTTTTCAGTTTTGTGAAACCTCAAGAATTTGAAAAAAAATAGCTAATGAAGTTCACAAAACCTCAAATTCTACTGCGTTTACTCATTCCCCCCACTACATTTAGTCTTTATATATGTGGCTGTGCAATGCATTTTCCACAGGACTTTGAACAGGACTGGCACAACTGTAGTCAGGAATCTGCTCTGGGTTTACACTTGGAGAATAGAGGACAGCAAAGACTTTAAGAGGCCTAGAAGATAACTGAGATAGTACAGTTTACTTTTGCTACATGCCTATAGGAACACTTTTTACAGTGCAGATTTTCAAGTCCGTAAAAAGTGCAAAGCAGAGAGAAATTTTGTCCTGATTGCTTTTAACCAGCTACCCATAATAGAACCCTTCTTTCCATCAGTGTGTGTGTGTTGCAGGAATGAAATACATCATACTGTTTGAAGTGGAGTAATTTACATAGAAGATGACGACCTTTGAGGAGACAGATTTGCTTCTCTCCACAACTGTGAAAATGCTCACTGCTTATTTTCTCCTGGCCACCTTTAAAGAGGTCATCTTCATCCCAGGACTCCTGACTGAAAGATTTACAGAAAGAAATACACATGCTGCTTTCCCCTGCTAGCCAGTGTGTATACAAAACCATTAGAATCATATTCACATCTCTTTTCAGTCTTCCTGCTTGTTTAGCAGAGTGTGAAAATGAGCAGTGGTAATTACAAAGATCATCAAGTCAGATTTGCTAGCATTTAGGAGCACTAGTTAGGTAACGATAGTTCTCATACAAATGGCTTTCTTTGGAGTTTTATCTTTTATTGTGTTTTGTTTCATCTTACATGTGCACAGGTACATCTCGTTTCTTTACGCCACCTCCTTTTGCTGTTTTCTGTCTGCTAATTGGTGTTTTTAACTTTTTTCCTTCTGCATCAGCCTTAGGGACCTCCATTTTGAAACATGTGAGCCTCATGTCAGGTAGCATATATTACGGAAAACCTCTGGGGAATGGCAGGACCCCAGTGAGTCTAGTTCCATCCTGTCTTGGAAATAACAGTGATGGATTTCCACCAAGTAATTTCTGTTTTTGCCAAATACTTTATTGTTGACATTCTACCTTAGCTTATGGCAGGACAAGACTTTTACTGTCCTGCAGGAGAAGAAATTCCCCTGGAATTTTTTATACATACTAGAAATCTTGTGGAGTACTTTTCTGATGACATTGAATATGTTGTGGAATTGAGCTAGAAGAAAAATTCTGTGATTTTTGCTGGGTGAAATCCTGACGAACAATAATCTTTCCCACATTAAAGCAACTCCTCATTGAAATGAAGCTAATTTCACAAATGTATTATAAGAGTCCTTATCCTTTCATCAGATGCTGATAAAAATTCATTCTGAAATATTGTCTGACTAGCACGAAGAATTTTTCCCAGCAGCTTCATCAGAGACAGACATCTGAAGATTATTTTGATGAATGCCACAAGAGCATTTTAATTACATCACAGATGGTGTATAAACTTATTTCTACTGAAGATTACATGTTTGTATAATAGTGGACTTTGTGGACAAATTAATAATTCCTGTTCTTGATGTGTGAAAGCATGAAGTTGAGGTTGTACATTTCACAGGAAGTCCATAAGGTTAAATGATTCAGCTTTATTTTCATCATCCTGCTTAGTTAATAGGAAAAACCCAAATCAATAAGATTAAGCAAAAATGAATTGTCATTATTGAATGAATAATGATAAGAATTAACTCTTTTAGTGCCTTTTTCATCTGTTGTGCATATTTACCCCAGAGAGAGGAACAGAATGGAAGAAAGTTGTAGTCTTAACCAGCAAACTGATGATTAACTTGGGACTGTTACTTCTTCTGTGTCTGCATGTAGTCTTTTGTTCTTTAAGGCACCATCTCATATCTTACAGTCTCCAACATCAGTGACTATGATAACTAAAAAGTCTCTGTATAAGAGCTCCAATATTCTCACAAAGGTCATTTCAGAAACTCCATAAATGTCTACAATAATCATTTTGGGAGAATTCACTTACTGCTCTTCTCTTGAGAACAGCAATACTTTGAGCATTGAATTAGGCTATATAGAATATTTCTTCACCACTGTTTCATGTGTACACACCAGAACTAGAAGACAGCAGTATGAGCAGTAAGTCCAAAGTGGTTCTCCAGGGTTGGCTGTACATGTCATGAACTACCTTTTATGGTAAATATCAACTTTCTAATCTCTAGATTAAAAAATAATAATATTAACTGCAGCATAATTTGTTGATTTCCTAGCTAATTTCAGTAAAAGCCGATGTCAAAAACAGGTCTCGAAAATAAAATAATTTTCACAAGCTTAAAGGGAAATATTGCTCCTGGAACAGCAGACCACTTCTAAGCAGCTTGCTACCAATTAGACCAATACAGGAGAAATGGGGTAGGAACCCATGCCTCTACTATGTAGGTTAGGTTGAATGTTTTAACAGTCTTTGAAAGCCCTGAAATCTGGAAATCTCTATGCTTCCTTTGCAAGTGCTGCTGGAACAGCTGTGGTCTTAAGTTCTGTTTTTCTGTTAAGTTCCTAGAAATGCAGTGTTGAAATGGAGATTTTCTTTTTTTCCCAATTTCCAAATGAATACATAAGGTACCTCAGTATATTCCGTGGTGAGGATTAATTTTCATAACTAACTATAAGTGGGTTACAAAACTAAAATAGATGACTTAAGATTAGTATGTGACTCAGACATTTAGTTTTCTGAATGAGCTATTACTGATAGGAGAAAGGCTGGGGTGCTTCCAAATATGGCATGATGGAAGTACTCTAGCTAAATGCAGTTTGAACACTGAAGTTAATTACACTGGAGATTATGAATTCATCAAGGATGAGGGAGAAAGGTCTTTTTTACAAAGCTATATGTATGATTTAGTCTAAGTTCTGGTGCATAAGTGGTCAGGATAAATGGACATCATAATCAGATACTTAGTTTTCCCTTTTTCTTTCTTTTTTTTTTTTTAATTCAGAAAAAGGAGTGTTCCATTTCAAACCTTCAATAAATAATTTGCAGGTATAAAATACATCCAATTACATGTGCTAGCATCTTCTGTCAGACAAGATGGGCTGTGGGCTGGTATACTTTTGCAATAATCTTGTCAAAGAGGGAAATCTTAGGATTATCCATTTACAAACTTACTTCATACTCAACAAAATGCTTATACATAAAAGCATATTTAGTGGTGTTAACTGGATGCCTGAGCTTAAAACTTAGCTAAATCGATTCCTATACTATTTAATTAACATCCTACAATAACTTACAGAACTAGCAGGAAGTGGAGCCCTAGGCATCTAACCCATGGTCAGAAAGTTAAAACAGGAAACTTTTTTTTATAAGAGGAGAAGCATACATCATTGCAGTACTGATTTTCAAAAAGCTAAGACTACCTTTATTATCTGGACTGCAATAGTATGATTTCTGTTTTATTTGCTGTATTCTGTTTTCTGTATGTCAAATGGAATTTAAACTGTCGTGTTTACCTATGTTCAAAGATAGTCCGAATCTCAAAGCTTTTAGCCTGTTGTTTTTAATCCATATTGAGAAGTAAAGCATACTGAAGTTGCTACTAGTGTTACCTGAAGAAACGAGACCTTCAGTGTTTTAGCTCAAATCATAAAAATTGTTCAGATGATCAGCTGTCATTCATTTCAGTAAGAGGTGAAAGAGGAAATATGAGAAGGGAGGTGAGAGATACATCTTGGAAGACCTAGTGTCTTTTCAGTATATAAATGAAATACTAAACACTACCTGGGGTCTTAACAAATTATAGCAAATATTTGAGTGATCTCAATCTAAAAAGGATTTTTTATGAGAGCCATGTTGGTGTTTCATCATCATCTCCTTGCTTACTCATACATCCACCCCATTAAGTTCATATTATTACCAGTGTTGGATGTGGTGACTATTGTGGGGATCTGCCTCTACCATGCTCACTCCTTGCTAGCTTGGCCCCAGGTATCTATACCTTTTTTCTCGTCTTCCACTCTTCTGTAGGAGCTTGAGGGTGGCCAAAATCAAAGTATGATTTCATCAGGTACAGTGTATCCCTGAAACAAGGTGCTCACAGTTTCTGGAGAGACCAAAAAAAACATGAGAAACATACTCAAAGAATTGAAATAGGTTGAAAAGAAAAAGAAAAAGAAAGAGAAAGAGAAAAAGAAAAAGAAAAAGAAAAAGAAAAAGAAAAAGAAAAAGAAAAAGAAAAAGAAAAAGAAAAAGAAAAAGAAAAAGAAAAAGAAAAAGAAAAAGAAAAAGAAAAAGAAAAAGAAAAAGAAAAAGAAAAAGAAAAAAAAAGAAAAGCTGCACAGAACAGTCTAGGGGTTTGATATCTCTCCATATGTGCAAAACTCCCACAAATGGAGTCATGGGTCCCACAGGATGAAGTGAAGAGATGAAAGAAAGCAATTCATGAAACTACTACAGCTGGCTGTGGGACTCCAACTGGGAGAAAGAGCTTTATTCAGCTGTGGCCTGATAATGATAGTGATGATTAAAGCTGAATAAATAATTCCCGTATTTTATTATTATTTTTTCACCCTGAGTGAAAAACCAAGTTAGCTGCGTTTGGCTAGTTTAAAAATGCTGAAGTTTAAACACACCTCGGGTAAAAATCTGTAGCTTTGCTTCTGTTTACTTTGATTGATCGTGGAGTTCGTGTCAACTGTCATCAGAAACTACTTCTTCAAATACCACAGATTGTCTTGTGTTTGTCTTTTCACTTGAATTGTGATTAATATTATTCCTTATTCTTTTGAATCCAAATCCTAGATTAAGGTAATATTTAAAAATCACTAAAAATATATAGAAAGCATCTAAAAAATACATAGGTTTATAATGACATCCAGACAAAATTTATTTCCAAGGTAGCTTGCTAATTACGTCTGCTCACCTGGATGGCTTTTCATTCAGAAGTCTAGCTCTCATAGAACTCAATTTTTAATTTTACAGTTCATTAGAAATAGTATATTTAGTTTTTTTTCCATTTCTATATAGATTAAAGGTGAAAAAATGGTATTTCTACAACTGAATTTTATAAAAACTGCTGTTTCACATTGCTCCTTTTAAAGGTTTTTAGACATACCTTAACATTTCAGTTTTCCATATGACTTGCATTACTTTATTATGATTTTAGTAGGTAGTCTATAGCCTTGTCAGGTTTGATCTTGAAGAAATAGTTTTGATCAAGTAGGCAGCAAAGCGAATTCCCTGCATCATCATTGACTAAGAGCTGCAGCAATGCTGAAATTACATTGTAGTTTCATGTAAGCCCCCATGAGGCCACATTTTTACATTTAATGAAAAGCGTTTGTCAACATAATAAACAAAGCAAAAATTTATTAGATATTTAAAAGCTATTTAATCTTTGTACCATCATGATAGATAACTAAATCCTGATTTGTTTTCTTTATTGAATTACTCAGTGCTGTCTTGTTGCTATGATTTTCTCAGATTCATTTCCAGTATATGTAAATTAGTAGAATATTTGGAACACAAGTAGTTGCGTGTGTATGCTGTGTGCCAAAATTAGATTGAGGTTCTTTGTTTGTAGGAAAACATATTTTTATTAATTAATAAAAATCTGACTGCTGGCCTTTGTTTAGAATTTCTATGTCAGCCTCTTGGATTTTAAAGTGAAGTTAGACGCTGCCTCCACAAGAGTGGATTTCACTCTGTAAAAATTGAGAACTGTAAAATCAACAAACTGGTGTTCTTTCTATGCAGCATCAATAATAAGAAATGTATGGGCTGTGGAGTAGGATATGTTCACCCAAATACCACTTCCAGTCTCTCAACCAACCTTCTGAAAGGAGATGATGAGTGTCACAAAATCAGAGGCCAAGGTTATTTATATCGCATGGCCTAAGTATAAGGCGTTAATCAACCTACTGCAAACAGGATGTGAATTTGGGTAATATGTTTCTCTGTTATTGTGTCCTGCTTAAAGGACTGCTCTGAGATTATCAGAAGATTGACAGCTTTAATATGTCACAGAAAAAGAGCAATAACTTACTGTACAGTGGCTGTAGTTCAAACACACTCCACAAGCTTGAAAGATATCTGGCTAATGTTGTAGCCATAGGTACACAAGTTGTTCATTGATCATTCGTACCATCTCAGTTGAAAGGATGTTTCTCATCTTTCTTTTAAAAATGCAATAGTAATTTCTGCTCCTGTTAGGACATAATCTGGTCTTACAATATAAATCTTCAGTGATTAGTTCTGCCAGGAGAATCAGTAGCTTCCATCTGTCTTAGACATATGGTGTCCAACCATCAGAACCAAGGAAGAATGGCTGTATTGCCACAGAACAAAATGATCTCAGATTAATTGTTGGAAAAAAAGATAATGATTGCGCTTTTCTCAGATTTGGACTGGTTAGGACGCTGACTTTCTTAGAAATTCAGTCCCAGATGTAATTAAAAAGTCATCAGACTTCTGCATCACAGAAATCTATGTAAGGTTGAACAGACAGCCAAAAGGAAATGTGTTTAAGAGCTTTCATAAAATGAGGCCAGCGCAAGATCTTCTTTGATGGTTAGACAACCTATTTCACAATTGCCTTTAGTCATCTGCCTTCATGATGGAAAGCAGATTTGGTGTATGTTTGTGCATTTTAAGAGGTAACCAGGTCATGGCACAGGATCACGTCAGCCAAACAGTACTGTATTATGGACCTTTATTAGGTCCACTCTACAACTTCACATCAATTTACAAAGATATCAAGAAGCATACTTTCTAAGGTTGAAATAAAAGTTTTTTTGTTTGTTTTTTTTTCTCTCTCTTAACTTGAAGGAAAGGATAAGAACCATAAGAACTTTAAAACTAGTGTTCCTAAGGAAAAAAGATGTCAAGTAGGAAAGTGAGATTTTAGAGAATTCTGATTGTTTTGGGCCACCAAATTATTGTAGCTATAAAAATTCTAGGTAGGACTTTTCTCACTTAACTTATAAGCTAGTCTTAAAAGTCTTAGCTAGCCTTGGACTGACTTCTACTGTTAACACAGAGACATGGGCATTTCCAGAATGTGACTGTTTCTCTCCCAAAAGCAAGTCTAAAGTTAATAAGATCTAGAGGTGAAGACCAGAGGCCAAATCAAACAAAACATGCACACACAAATGTTGGTTATAGTGACAATAACTGTAAGATATGTCAGTGTTCACATGCCATGCTAGTAAGTCTGAACAGATCTTTTTTCTGTGTTACTCTCTATGTAACCTTTCCAAGGTTCCTTCAGTGTTTCCTACTTAAAGTCTCTATGAGTACATAATTTTTTCTTTGATAGCAAGTTCCTACTTGGTTTCCCAATTCAATGTGTACCTAAAGAATGAATGTGGAAAGTATGAAGAGTAAAATTCAAGTGTGAATGAATGGATGAGGACCTCAAGTCTATTTATCACACAGAAACAAGAGAAGATAGAATATACTAACTTAATGTATAAACTGTGATGTTTAAGTCAATGCTGCAGTCATAAAAGCCAGATTTGGAAGAGGAGTTGATTTCTCATTGAACTTCTGAACTCTATAACAGCAAGATATGCCCTCCATACAATCAGACTGATAGTGTAAAGAGCACAAGTCATTGAAGGTCATGTACAAAACCTCATTATGCAGAGACTCGCAGACTATAAAATACCTTGAAAAAGACACAGAAATTCCCTCCTATAAAACCATATTTATTCACTGATTGGATCATCACAGCAGCATCTGTTGGAGGTTACAGAGTCAGTAGTGACTCTAGCTTTGGACAAGGATAGGCCTACACTTATCTGTGGGTTTCACAATAGCCTCTTGGTATCATGAATTCGGACACCCAAGTCCAATACAGTGGTGAGGGAGTGATATGCTCCATGGCTCCCTAAGGTTGGTGCCTCAGCAGCCAGCTAATGGTTGCATTGTTAAAGACTGATGTGCAATTGCCACCATATCAAATTATCTGCAAAGTTTCTATGAAATATCAATGAATTTTGAAATTCCAACACTTTCTAAGGGTTGAAACTTGACTAAGTACCATTGCTGATTTGGCAAGAGTTTTTATTGAATTTTAAAAATTTGTTTCAAAAGTGAGGGTACAAAATCTTCTTGTCAAACAGCATTTAAGTATGAGTTGGGAAAATTAGATGTGAGAGTGGCCCATTCTGATCTCAGAAATTCAGAAACAACCTAAACAATTACTTTTTCCTGAAATTTCATGAAAAATAAGCATTATGACAGCCTCAGAACCAGAAAATTTTAGCTTAGAGTATGGCCAAGGGAGAAACTTAAAAGCTGATAAACAAGAATCAGGCAGCCTTAATCTAGAGATGTCATCTGCCGTGCTTGTAACATTCCTATTGCATATAGAGCAACTGTTGCTGGATACCTTGGTATGATCTACAACTATATCACCAAATATTAAGCAAACATAAGAGATTTATGTTGGCAGGAAATAGAATTTGACTTTCAGAGTGTAGGAATGTTCTTAGGAAGGGAGGATCAAGGATCTTTCCTAATCAAGCCATAGTCTCTTGAGTGATTATTCTAACACGGATTGTATATCTACATCTCTGACTAATCCAAAGGGTTGAATGTAAGTATAGTTGAACAAAGAAAATAATCCTTTAACTGTACTGGTTCAAAAATTAATTTTGACTTACTTTAAGGACAAGGCAAGTTGAACTGGAGTCAGTACAGCATTATGAAGCTGAAAGCATGAAAGCATGAAGCAGAAACCTCAGAAAACATACTTCATGCTTTGAACAGGCAATGTGAAGATAAAATGTGATGCTCATTTTATAAAGCTCTGGAAATAAAAAAGAATATTGCAGGAAAACGTCAATACTCCAGTGAAGTGGTATGCACAAAAAAAAAGTTCTCACAAAATGAAGTGTATTTACATATTTCCATGTCAGTTCTGTGTATCCATTTCATGTAATAATGTTCTGCTAAGAGAAACATTTATTGGGAAAATGTCTGATGATTCTTATATCACAAAGATGAATAAGATTTTGTTAGCTGTCTCATCCATGAAACTTAAGAAATCTCAAATGACAATTGTTAAGTTGTATCCTAGAGACAGGTATGAAAAGAACTCAGACTAAAGTGACTATCATAAGTAACTCCTCAGTTCAGCTGTGTTTAGAAGGGAGTGTGAAGAGGTCACTAAAACTATACATCAGACTGGGAAGTCTCATCTGAAAAACATGCATTTCTGAGGGTGATAAGGCAGCATGCATTGTCTCAGCTTTATAGAATATGGAACAAGTCCTCATGTCAATTATTTCTCACTCAAAAATGTCACTACATTCAATGGAACAGTGCCAGCATAAAATCTGAATTACCACTGGGACTGCCAGTGGTTTACTGTTTAAAAGATGACTATTCCAGGCACTCCAAAATTCACATTAACAGTGACTGTTCAAAAAAACATTGGTCTTTTGAGTTTGCAATGCGATGTTATTACTTCAGCTTCAAGTTCATGCAAAAGGTCAATTCCAAAGTGCCCCCGCTCCTGTATCTGTGAATCCCCATGTAGACTTTCTTGATCTTTCATCTTGCATAAGGTTCAAACCTTGGCTCAGCCATTACAGGAACAAGACCAGACATGTAGGGTAAGTCACTTCATAACACTCCCAGAGCTTCTCAGAACCTTTTGTAGATCAGAGTGAAGGTTTGGGAATGCGAGCACAAGAGTGGGGACAGAACATACAGCACAAGAGGGTGCTGCAGAGGCAGAAGAAAGTGGGTAGATTATTTACATTTCCTTGTTTTCAGAAAATTAAGTATGTATTACACAAAGTGGTAGTTTTTGTGTTCTCCTAGGCTCTGTATGTTCTGAGGAATTTCATGGAAATGTAACATCATATCTGCTCCTTATATTCTAAATAGCCTCTTGAGGGATGTTTATTATCCTAAGACATTTCAAAAAAGCATATTGTCTGTGTTTTAACCAGTCATATAGTCATCGAAGAAAATTCACATTCTAAATACCGTACATCTTTCAAGTCTGTTTGGTTTAAAAATGACAAAAAGTAGAAAGTTAAAAAGCTATAAATAGTGAGAATACAGCAGTTCACTGGGTGTTATGTCATGCATATTTTAATTGGAAAAAAAATTATATTGATATCTATCATAACTCTATGTTTACATATTGTGGTTAGCCAACTGAGAAAAATATCTCCATCAGCTATTTCCTTTCTCTGTCATGGTTTGTAAAAAGCCTTTTGGAATATTTTAGATGAGAAATATGAAACTGCTTTTTTATATATTCCATTAGAAATATTTCCCTAGTCCAAGAAAGTGGTGAAGAATATATTGAATGGGAAGTAGGCTTAGCTATTCAAATGCTTGTTGGCTTGTGTCAGATATCTTGGACAATCTTGACTACTTTGTAGGAAAAAAAGAAATCCATATACAAAAGCATAGTCTGATGGAGGAAATAAAGATGCAAAGCATTCTAGGTAACATATGGGAGTTCTACTACCAGTGGTGTAGCCATCTTTGGCCGGTGAAGTAGAAAGCACATAGTGCAAGCACATTTTTTTCATTGACTAGGTTTTTGGATTTGGCTTAAAGAACAGTCTTAACTGACATGTGGTTAATGATACTGTACATGATGGCAGTAAAACTCCCTTCACTTTTTCCTCACTCTCCACATGAGTGATGATTGTAATGACATTCTCTGTCTTTGTTCTTTCGTTCACTCTTTGAATTGCTACTTGCGGATGCCAAATTGCTTTGCACCTGATTTGTCAAAAAAATCCTTTTTTCTACCACTCAAATCTAGCCAAGGAAATAGTCTGAGGCTGGTTCAGTGGTTTACAGGGAGAACACAAAGTTCTGGCAGGTTGTGTGTTATTTTTGTGCCCTCTTCGCTTAGCAGTTATATTTTTATGATTGCTCCTGATTCCATTTCCTCTCAGTTCTCTATGTCATGAAAATTAAATGTTAAATGTTTAAAGAAAATTAAAAGTTTGGAATGAGAGGAGTGTGTCTGCCATGGAATAAAATAATGTTTTTTCGATGTGAACATCTGCAATGTAACATTTGTTTTACTTCTCTTTAAATGCATGAATTGTTTGTCTTTGAGAAGACTCTCCTGCTGGGAAAAAGATGGTATGCAGGAATGACACTTACAGCTTTTTAGCTCTTCCCAGATGAGATCCTTCTCACAGTAACATGGGAGGCAAGGTTTCTAGATGTCACTGTCTCCAAAGGAAAACAGATCTTCCTTTTTATATGACCCACACAATATGTTTTACTTCTCTGTACATTTCTATACCTGGTACTGTATCTCATAGCCTTAGGGATAACAAAATGTGGGACTATAAATAAATCTGCAGTGGGTGAAATTCAATTCGGTTATTCAATTCATGTTAGGCTGAGACACAACATGTAAAATAAATTAAATTTGATTGTATCTAAACGCTGAATACCCTCTCCAAGAAAAAAGATATATGTACATCTTTTTCATAAAATACTTGTGTTCTGTGATGCTGGCAAAAAAAAAAAAAAAAAAGTCACAGTCAGGAAAAAACAATTCTCTGCTAGCAGCAAACACTGGCTTCCTGAAGAAATTTTTTCTGTTTGCTGCATTTATGAGATTTATCTGGTTCCTACCTAGAAGTTTCCTGCCTAACCACCTGGACTGGCTGGGATTGGGATCCTCAGCAATGATGGTGGTGAACGAAAGGGAAGGTAATTACAGAAACTTCTCTCTATTTAGTTGAAAGATTCACAACTCAACTCAAAACAAAACAAAAACTACAAACAAACAAACAAACAAAAAAGCCACCACAAACACGGAGGGCTCTGTTCAGATTGAATTCAGCATAAAAACCGTGTGAATTTTCCCTCATGTGATGGTTTAGACAAATTCAAAAACATTGGTAGAAAATGAAATTGTGAAAAGCTGGAAAAAGGCAAATGTACAGAGGAGAAAAAAAAAAAAAGCCAACGGAAGTGGATAAAAGACACATTAACAGAATATAGCCTACTGGAAAATTAAACTCATTTTTGGATGGCTGTGATGTTCTACCTGAGTAAACCTGGTATGTTCTACAACCTCATAGTTTCAGAAACACCATACGAGGAAGCAAAGACTTCATTTGTGTAGACTTGAAAAGAAAATCATAAAAAACATTTTTTCCACAAAGATATTCGTAAAATGGCATAAGGCATGCTTTCCTTACTGGCTCAGATAGGTATTCAGCTGAAATCATGTTATTTCATGGACTTCACCCACAGAATCACAGAATCACAGAATGGCCCGGGTTGGAAGGGACATTAAGGATCATTTATCTCTGACCCCCTGCCACAGGCAGGGCCACCAACATCCCCCATGTAATACTAGACCAGGTTGCCCAGGACCCCATCCAATCTGGCCTTGAGCACTTACAGGGATGGGGCCTCCACAACCTCTCTGGGCAGCCTGTTGCAGCACCTCCCCACTCTCATAGTAAAGAACTTCCCCCTGACATCCAAACTAAATCTTCCCTCCCTCAACTTAAAACATTTCCCCTTGTCCTGCTGTTATCTGCCCTTTCAAAGAGTTGACTCCCCTCCTGTTTATAGGCTCGTTTAAGGTACTGAAAGACTGCAATTAGGTCACCCGCAGCCTTCTTTTCTCCAGTCCAGACAAGCCCAGTTCCCTCAGCCTGTCTTTGTCTTTTTTTTTTGCCTCTGATCATCTTTGTGGCCCTCCTCTGGACCCTCTCCATCAGATCCATGTCTTTCTTGTACTGGAGGCTCCAGAGCTGGATGCAGTACTCCAGATGGGGCCTCACAAGAGCAGAGTAGAGAAGGTCAGTCACCTCCCTGTCCCTTCTAGCCACCCCTCTTCTGATGGAGTCCAAGATAGCATTTGCTTTCCGAGCTGCAAGAGCACAATGCTGGCTCATGTTAAGTTTTTCATCCGTCAGGACCCCAAAATTCTTCTCTAAAGGGCTGCTCTCAAGAACTGCTCCTTCCAGTCTGTATAAATGCCTGGGATTCCTCCGGCCCAAGTGCAGACCCTTGCACTTTGCTCTGTTGAACCTCATTAGGTTTACCTGGGCCCACTTTTCAAGTCTGTTGAGGTCCCTCTGAAGGGCATCCCTTCCTTCCACTGTTTCAACTACACCACTCAGCTTGGTGTCATCAGCAAACTTGCTGAGGGTTACAGATTGGGTTTCTCTCTTCGATATTAAGACAGCCAATTCCTGAGGGTTTAGGGAAGAGAGGAGAAACTCTAATTTCTTATCTCCCACTATTTCTCTTTATGAGGGAATAGAAAATAATAGAAAAAAAGCAGCTACATCAGTGGGATGCAGAGGAGGCTGCAGCTGTTTCTGAGAATATCTCCATGTTTTGTACAAATCAAGAAATGAACCAACTGAACAGAATAAAGAAACAATGAAAAAAACATACAAGACTCTTCCCCCAAAGCTACAGAAGATTATACTGAGTAGCAGTTATACAATGATTAAGTGCATATCTCCATAAAGGGGTTAATCTTTCATAAAATTTTCTTTAAAATGTCAACCTAGCCTCAAAATGACACAGAAGGGGAGTGAGAGAAGTTTTGTGTTGGTCTGTCTGTGTGTATGTATACATAATAAAAGGTAAAATATATACAAATGAATTGAGGCCTACTTGTGAAATTTGTTACTTAGAAAAATAAATTAAAAAATAATATATTATGCTAGGAAAAAAAAAACAAAACCTAATTTGATGCAGCTTTTCCCAGTAATATCCACACAGATAAAATACTTGTAGATCAGAGCAACTACACATTGCTATACTGGTTGTGCGGGCAATACAATGACTGTTCCTTCCCTTGCATCTACAAAGAAAATGGGAGAACATGCAGGATGCTGTAAAGTGAGCAGATAGTATGAAGAAATAAGAAGCAAAAATTTTCAGTTTTGAGAACTAAATTTTGGTGAGACAAAATAAAACTCTCTTGCACAACTGTAATATGTGGTGGGGAAAAAATCCTCTTGAAACCACAGAATTTTTTTCCCGTCAGAAACCTTCTACTAAATACGTATATTAAAAAAAAAAAAAAAAAAAAGAACATTCCTAAGTCTGGAAAAAAAAACATTTAAACTTTCTAAACATAAATCATCGTCTCCCCCCACCCCATTCCTCCGGTGCAAAGCACCTGCTTCTGTTTTATCCAACTCTGGCTGCGTATTAAAGCTTCTGAGTTTTCCTAGAGAAGGAATATGTATTCTCTGCAAACTGCCCTGAAGTCACCTTGGAGTTTGGGAGAGAAAACTAATCTCTGAGAATCTCAGAGAGGGAAAACTGATTTCCTAAATCACATGTGGCTAAGTAGTATAGTTGCTTAAAGTCTGAGTGAGTTTTTGTTGTTGTTGTTCTGTGGGATTTCCTTGTTTGCTAGCTTGTTTTTAAATTTCTCTGTGTTTCATTAAATGATCCTCACCTACTCACTGTGAGTTTGCAGAAGGGATGAGCCACTGGAAATAGAACAAACGGAAATGACAAAGACAATGGAGTGAGCTTTGCTGTGATAGCAATTCATGCTGCCTCATAGCTGCCTCTCTCTAGCCAAGCATAGTGAAAATAAAGAAAAGTAAAGGTATGAAATAGAGAAGTACCTCACAGCAACAACTGAAAGAAACATTCTCAAAGAAGTGAAATTTCAGAAGCAACTTGCACACACAGCAGTCCTCTCCCAGTACTGATTTAAATAAACTCTGAAATAGAAGCATGTGTATGTGTATATACACTTGAGAAAAAGTGACTGAAACGTGTAGCAGAAAAAAACTGGGCACTCTGCTGGTTGACAGCAGGCTAAACATGAGCCAGCCCAGTGTCCAGGTGGCCAAGAAGGCCAGCACCATCCTGGCTTGTATCAGAAGTAGTCCAGTCAGCAGGAACAGAAAGGCGATCCTCTCCCTGTACTCAGCTCTGGTGAGGCTGCATCTCGAGTGCTGTGTTCAGTGTGGAGCACTTCGCTACAAGGATATTGTGTTGCTTGAGTATATACAGAGAATAGCAACAAAGCTGGTGAAAGGACTCAAAAACAAGAAAAAAAGGAGCTGCTGAAGGGGGTGTTTTGTCAGGAGAAGGCTGGTAACTGCTTGAAAGGAAGTCATAGTGAGGGGTGCTTCTATCGTTTCAAGGATGACAAATGAAAGGAAAAGCCTCAAGTAGCACTAGCAGAGTTTTTGATTGGACATCAGGAACAATTTATCATAGAAAGGATGGCTAAGCAATGGAAGAGGCTGCTGTTTGTATGTGTTGTATTTTCCATAGAAATAAAAAGGAGGCATCCATTTCAGAGTGAGTGACATAGCTTGTTCTTTTCTTTCTTCCTATTTATGAAGACGTGCTCACAAATTACTTCAGTATTCTTTATTTCTAATTATTTAATTGCAGAAAGAAGAAGCACCATCTCTTTTTTGCTCTGCTGTACTATGTGTCTTCTGTACATGAATCTTTTGTATTCAAAGCAAGAGCACAGCTCTGGAGCATAACTTTCTCCTCCTTCAGGTTTCTAATGGGACAATTTTTTCCTCTCTACTATTTAAACCATTGTTCTTTAACATGACTATCACGCTCCACCCCAGAGCTGCATGCTAGTAACATGTAGTGTGGATGCCCTGATGTGAACAATATTTCATGTGCCAGGATATGGAATTGTTTTTCAAATGAAATGATGGACTACAGTAATTTCAAATGATAAATTTCCATTAGTTTAATTATAGCAGATTAGTTTTGTTTGATTTTCCCAACATCCATTCCACTTCAGAAACGCACTTACACCAGTAAGTAGCAACATTATTTCAGTCATTGTTTTAATGGGACTACACATGCCTGAAATAGATGCATTAGCACTTCACAAAAGTAACTTTAATGGCAAAATCATTATTACCATCAAAGCCCTGGGTTTCACTTATAATTGTGTATTTTTAACTGATTCTTTCACTCAAGCACTATCACTTTCTAGGGCAAGGGACAAACATCCATGTACTTTCTAAATACATTTCAATCTCTGATCACTGACTAAATAAAATAAATAAATAAACAAATAAATAAATAAAAACAAGCTCAACTGAAGGAAATTATTTTACATAGGTATTTCCTTACCTAAAAGCTATCAAATTACTGCTGTATGAAGTAGGCAGCAACTTGACATGCATCAACCTTTGCCTATGCTTCTCCTTCACAGTATCCATATATGTTGATCCATCAGATGTGCACATGTTGAGCTAACTACAGCATCTCGATGCAAGCCAATATTGTGACAAAAAGGAAGACAAAAAGATGGAGAATTGTAAAAGCACTAAAAAATTATAGTGACAGATATCTCTGAGAAGATAAAGGGCATGTATCCCAGAGGCTCAGTACTGTTTACTAAAAAGAAAAGCTTATGAAAAGAAAAACATCTTATTCTATGTGTCTTTATCTTCATGACACTAATTTAAGGAAATCCTGCTTCCTTGATTGTTACTGTCACAATTTCCTTTTTTATTTTTTTTTTCTTCTAGGCTTGTTTTTAATTCACTTCTTCTATTGGATTTGTAGCATGGTCCTACAAGCAGGAGTTTTCCAGGTGCAGATGAGGTAAGATTCAGGAAAAGGGTGAGGTAGAGGAGCAGAACAGGTACTCTTTCACTTGGTATTACCAATGAGATAATGTGAAAGTAGCCTTAGATCAGGGATACATAGTTTGCTCTGATATTCCATGTTAAGCATTTAGCTAAACAAACAGCTTCTGGGTAACTATCACAGTTGATGCAGTTGTCACAAGTGTTCTTTACATTTCAACAGAACTTCCTTCATTTTCCCAGCCCAAGATTTTGCAGGGCCTCATAGTAAACTGGATTGGGAATCAAGACAGGACAAAAATCAAGGACAGAAGTTGAGTTCAGCAGGGAAGGAGAAAAGACATCAAGGTTGTTTAGGCTATCTTACAGTGGGACATAAACAGTTCCACAAATCCAGTATCATTTTGATCGTAATCAGTTTTGTAATCAGCTTACTATTTTGAAGATTTACAAGTATGTGCTGCAAGTGACAGAAGATGAAGAGACATTTCAAATGCAGACAAAAAAAAAAAAAAGTAGGAAGAAAATTCTTGCTTCTAAGAAACTGCCTTTGACAAATATGGTTAGAGATGGTACAATGCTGCAGTCTGTGTGTTGGTACTCACATTTCCTTATATGTATAAAATAAATACGAATTGTAAAAACTGGCTCAGATAAAGTTAATATGATAACTGTCATAGATTTCAGTACAGCTAAGAATGCAAGCAATGTTTATACTCTGATGAAGAGATCACTTCCAAACTTGATAGAGTTATTCTATAGTTAGAATTTAAAAGTCAGAAGATGCATCATGGGTTCGTTTGCTGTCTTTAACCAATAGTCTTAAAAATTGCTAGGAACTAAAATGAATGTTAAAGGCATCTGACTTAACTTTTTTTATTATTTACTTTCATTAATACATATACTTTATCAAGACACAAAGTCAAGTGCATTCTTTTATGTTGTACTGTGCTACACTTATGTTACCTGAACTTCAGTTTTCATATTGTACAAGCCAACAGTAATTGTGTCATTATTCTTTTTCCTTCTGGTTTTATGTACAAATCACACGAAAAAAAGTTATGCTATATCCTACCATTTCCTTTGGTGGCATTTTCATGTCATCCTGTATTTTCTTTATAAACTTAGCATCGTAACTGAAATAGCAAAGATTTCTAGTATGGTAAGGTCTTCTGAGTATTATTTACCATAAACATTTGAGGAAAAAAAAAAATGGAAAACAAGTTCTTGTTTGATCTTTTTCCCAAACGTAATTTTTTTCTACCCAGACTCCAAATGTTTTATGGCTATTGTGTAAATCCATCACTTTTCTTTGTGGGTAATTAAGTCATTACAATAACACACTATGTTACCATGCATCAAAGCAAAAATGCCTGACTTCTATCAGGCAACTATAAAAGGCCAGATGTTTCTAAGAATTCAGACAGAATCACAGAGCTATCACTAATAACCGGGTTTGTTTTTGTAGGAGAAAGTGAAACCATGAAGTCAATGTGAAACTTCCTATATATTTTATCCAACATCATAAATTAAGTTGCAGCTTATCTTTTAGGAACCAAAGTGATAGTTTTTCGAAAAAGAGAAAAAAAAGAAAAAAGAAAAAAGAAAAAAGAAAAAAAAAAAAAAAAAAAGAAAAGAGATCGGAAGTGTCTGTAAAGTCTCTAACTTTCAAGTCAGTCATATCAAATCTGTGTACTGCCAGATCATCAAGACAAAGATTCAGTGAAAAAATTCAGACCTGGGCACACAGTCAATTGTATTTCAGTCCAGCTATTCAGGACACAGGATATGGATTGATAGATTTTATGTCAGCTTTATACTTTTAAGCCAACAGTATGCCAGCTGTCAGAGACAAATGATATTTGTTTTGGCAAAAAGCTTGAATGGTTTGGACCAGCAATGTTTGAATCAATATTAAACTTAGACAAAGTTAACAGACTGAAAGTTTTTGAACCTGTCTGAATCAAAGAATTAAGATCACGCCAGATTATTAATTTACATCATAAGGTCTCAGCATTTGTAATTAAAAATCTGGAGAAAGATTATTACCAACTAGAAAGTTGTTCTACTGTTCTTGTTGAAATGATTTTGTTATTTACAGAACTGTATGTTTACACTAGGGAAACAGTTTACTTAGTTTCTCAAATACTTTGGGTTACGTTCAGCAAAACTTATGAAAGAAGTTAGCAAACTACATAGTAATAAGTAAATATCTCAAATCTATGAGAAAATGGGAAGATGGGGAAAGGGATACTCTGAAAGCAGATGCTTCTCAAAAAGGTGCAACATACTTCCCAAACTGGAGCTCCAAATAGTCTCTAAGAAGCCATTTATTTTTATAAATAAATGTTTAGTTATTAAAACATAGTTTTTCCTATGACTAGAAAGCATTAATTACTTTAGCTTATTTTATGAAGTAAATAATTCCATGTGTACCAAAATGTTAAATTTACAAACATACAGTTGAGTTAATCTGCTATAATTAATTCAAGAATAAAAAATTAATTCAAGAATGCTGAAATTATTTATGTTCCCTTTTTTATTTTTCCAGTATGTGCTTTTTGTTGGTTAGTGGAAAGAAGAGAAAGTTTGTTTTCACTCAGATAATGTAAAAATTTGGAAAGAACCATCAAATACTCTTTGCTGACTATGGATATAGTGACAAACATACCATGCCATTCAAACACATATATTATTCTAATAATCCCCAAAAAAGATCACTATGAGACTGATAGACAGTTTGCTTGACACACAACATCAGATCATCTGACATGATTTTCCATATATCATGGCCCATTAAATTCTATTAAAAGATTCCTGTTTTGGTCCAAATAACATGGTTTTGTTTAAATCATAATTCCCAAAAGATACACAGGCTTGACGGACAGAGAATCTTCTATTATTTATAGTACAAATACACTTTATAATACAAATATGCCTGTGGCATATGTTTTTCTTTTTTTTGCTGAGTTTTTTTTTCAAATCCCTTAATAGCACAGTATTTTCTTCCTGCACGAGTACTGTACTTACTTTTTAAACTTTCTCTAGATTTTTTCTCTAATCTTTGAATCATTTGGGCAGCTTACTGTGTTAATGTGTACAGTTTTCTAACACACATTCAATAATGTGAACATTACATATTTGCAGAGAGCATCTGGTCCCTGGGACTCTTAGTTTAGAGCTATTAATCATTTATTTGTTCCCATTTTCAGTTCCTCTCTTTATGTGATTAAAAACAATTTGAGTTTTTCTGCACAGCTTTATTGTTTCTCCACTGCATCCCTTCAGTTCATCCTGTTGTTTTTTTTATCCAAGGTTGTAAGCCACAAATCTATAGGCATTAGCAACAGTGCCTATGTAAACTTGTTAGAGGGCTGCTCAAAAAGTAATGCCTTCTATTTTATTATGTTGGCTTACAATGCCATGCAGGTTCTTGTTCATCACTGATGTGTAGCTAATGGTGGTGACTACATCGAAAAAATAGTGTTTTGCGGCTGAGAATGTGCTCTATCAAATGGTGTTATTGTACTCATTGTAGCTGTCGTTCCATGGGAATAAATAGGAGGCATTACCTTCAGAGTGACCTATATAAAAGGTTGCATGAGAAGTGTACTGAAATCTAGTACTTTCAAGAAAAGATAGAACATACTATGCTCTGTACTACAGGCTAATCTTTATTCCTACTTATAACTATCTCTACGTGTGTGATCTATTTCGCCAGCAGCATTTTCTTTCTTTCCAGATGACCTGAGTTGAGGTGGATGCACCAACAACTGCTGCAGTTTCATCATAAAAATCTCTAATCTGTGACGGTTCCCCACAAATAAACATTTTTTTTTTTTGAAAAAAAAATAATGATAATAATTAGGGTTAGCTGAATTGACCAGATTTAATTCTTCAGTTTTATAGTGTAAGCATATCCTATAAAGGAGAACTCTTGGCTCAAAAAAATATGGTACTGATTATACCTACCAAGAATTTTATTCTGTTTTGTGTATCTTTCAGGACAATCATAGTGACAAGTGGAACAGTGATGAATAGTATGTCATACCACCATTTTTGTTAAATTTTGTACATAAGCACACTGCTATGTTGTGGTGCTCCCAGCTATACTCAGTGCATCCTTATGAGAACCACAGCTTCTAGCAAACCTTTGCAAGCACTGTGGAGCTTCCTGAATGGATACCTCAACTTCCCTCAGAAAGGAAATAACATAAGTCACTAAATCACCAACACCATTCTTCTGGGACAGGCTTTCTGAACAGCAAATCCTGAATTCAGAGATTTTGAGACCTTGTGATATAGAGAAGAAACTTTGCAGTTTACATTTACACCTGGATTGCTCCTGTGGTCTCAGGAAGAATGTAACAAAGTAAGTTTTGGCAATAGGCAAGAGCTCTTGTATGACTGCTGGTTTTGAGTATGAACTTAGAAAAAGGTAGCCACCGCCCCTCATGGAGTCTTTTTCCTAGCCAAATATATTGCTGTTTTTTGAATTCTAACCAAATAAAAGGCTCTTGTAATCTAATAATACGTACCACTGAGGAAGATCAGATTTTGACATCTGTGTGAGGATGTTCCAGCTTTTGTAGATGTCAGACTAGAGCAGGAGCTATGAACTCTAAGACCAGTTTCTGGTAAGATCAAAAGCATACTTTCACTTCTACAAAGCATACATTCACTTTTTGCTTTCCTCATACTATGCAGTATGAGGAAATCTAATCCTCCAAGGCAGTTATCAGTGGCTGGAATAGGAAGTTAAGGCCCAAACAGTAGTGAGGTCCTTCAGTACAGAAGGACTGGAAGCCCCAGGCAGAACTCAGGGTAAAAACTGAAAGACACATATGTGGTTACCATCAACCTTCTCTGTCCTTTTGAATGTGATGCTGACAGGTTTCTCTGCTTGCTGGCCTGCATTGGCTCTACAGATATCTCCAGACAGTAGGAAGGAAGACAGAGTCAGCAAATCGTTCTAAGATTCAGATGAGGCGATGGCACAGGAGCTTCTCAGCATTGATCTTAAACAGCCTTCTCCTTTCCATACTCATGTGGCAGCCAGTGGGTGTGATGCTGATGGAGCTTGTCCAGAGACCACTGCTTGAGGAGCCCAGTCCACAGTGCTCAGTTATATGAAATAGCCTTCCTTGCACATTATAATTAATTTTTTTTTCACTTTTTGCCTATAAAATGCCTCACATACCAATGGCATCATGAAATCAGTAATACTATATATGTTTCTGTTGGGAAAGTTGCTATTTGCAGCTTATCCTAATCCCCACCCCTGGGCCCATGTCCTGGTATGGCCTCAGCCTGGTCCTGTCCCAGAGAGGTGCTTGAGGCCTGGGACTGGGACTGCTCCTATGCCCCTAGCAGCTCTCTGCTGGTGATGCAGTGGGATGGAGCTACTTGCCATGCTCTGCCTTGGGAGAGACTATCCAGAGCCCAGGGGGAGCCACTGGTGCCATCAGGGCCCTGGCAATCCTTTCTCACTCAGCTGCGCTTCTGCTTTGACTTTGTCTGTTGCCTAGTTCCTCATTAACAACTTCATACCGTTTTTCACTTGGCATCTGTTATAATTCTGCCAAACAGTCTTAAATAACATATACTTACCCGCTCTCCCAAAGGAAAAAAACATTCATTCATCTTTATCTAAAGTTATCTTTAAGTAAAGAAACACAATGCCAAAACTTACCACAAGCACAACACTTGGCAGTGACAGAGTTGATTCTGTACTTATTAGAGAGTACTTTCAAGTTGTGACTTGCAAAGCAGAGACAGCCAGCAGAAAGCAAGGAGAATGCCGTGCTTCTTAGGAGAAGAGTGATGAGTGGACCTGGAGTGGTCTCAGAAAATGGGAAGCGCTGACTGCTTACAAAGCACCCATCGTTCACTGTGACTGATTGCACAGTGTCATCATTGGGATTAGGTGAGAAGGAATGCAAGACTGGCCTAGAAGCTGTTTAGTCATGTTGGAAAAAATGCACATAATGATGAATATTAACCACACATCTCTGGAAACTTTTTTTCAGCATCCTCAGATTACTTGAATTGTAGACTTTCGAGCAACTTGTGGTCCTCGCATGATTGTTCCAATGCATTCCAGACAATACTTGCATTTATAATTTTTTGTTAGAAGAAAAAAGGAACTAGAGGTTCAGACCAACAGTCTTGAAATCCTCTGATGGTAGGGAAGAAGGAACAAACATTTATAGATAAATTGGAAAGGCTCTTCCCTATTCTGACATAAGTATCAGAAACTCCCATTGCCCCTTGGCAGCTTTAAATGTTGCTCCAGAGAAACAGGTTCCATCCTTGTTTTGCAGTACCTGGCTGTCATGAGAGAAGGCCTCACAAACAGCCTTTCCTGTTTCAGTTACCCAGAAACCAAGAAAATACCTCTGGGCAATACAAAATTTGGGGAAGGAGCCTACCACTTCTGTACAGAGTCAGCATTCACAATAAGGATAGTGTTATCAGGGCCAAGTGAAAGGCCACAGTATCTCAATGCAGAGCCTGGGCTGTGCTGCAGGGATGTATGCAGTGGATAAACAAAGGACTAAGGGGAAGGCAGAAGAAGTACCATAGAATGTCTTTTGAGACAAGTTGTCCTGCACGCTTGCAAGATTATGGAGTGATAAGCAGTAAAATGATCTGAGGAACCATGAAACCTAAATGTTAAAGTTAATCCTGGAAATCATTTCCAGGCACATAAAGGAGAAGAAAACCATCAGAGTAGAAGATGATTTGCCAAAGAGAAGTTATGCCTGACCAACCTGATAAGTTTGTATAATGAAATCCCCAGCCTGGAAGGGGAGGATGCAAGACTGGATGCAACAAGGATGTCTGGCAGACAGCCAGCAATGTGCCCTTACCACTAAGAATTCTAATGGTATTCTTGACTGCATCAGTATTGGTCAGTATTGATGAGGATTCATCTGGAGTACTGTGTTCAGTTCTGGGGCCTCCAAAACTAGGTGGACATGGTCATACTGGAAAGAGTACAACAGAGAACTAACAAAATGATAAAGGGATTGGAGCATCTCTTCTCTGAGAAGAGTTGGGACTGCTCAGCTTGGATCTTATAAATGTGTCAATCAGTGTATCAATGCCTGAAGGGGGGGTTTAAAGACAGACTGAGGTTCTTCGTGGTGATGCTCAGTGCCAGGAACAAGAGGCTAACCATCTAATCTACTTTATTGCTTTATTGTGCAGGTGACAGAGCACTGAAACAGCTTGCCCAAAGAATTCTTCCTTGGAGATCTTCAAAAGCTGTCTAGAAATGGTCCAGAGTAACCTGTTTTAGGTGGCCCTTCTTGAACAAAGGGGTTTGACCAGTTGACCAACAGAAGTCCTTTCCAGCCTTAATTTAACCATTCTGTGCAGAATAGGGTAACAATCCTCTCTGCCTTAGCTACAAAGGAGAGGATGACTTTAAAATCACATGGCTACTAAAATAATACACTTTGGACTTTTCAGTTGCTCACAGCTTTCTGCGTAATCTATTAGAAATAAATTCACAGTAAGATAGTGAACCCCGGGAGCTCTGCCCCTTAAAAATGCAACACTGGCCACTACTTTCTCCTAAAACTAACCTGGAGGAAAGAATTCTTATATAATGCCCTGACAAAACAAACAAACACAAGCAACAATTAAAAAAACTGAATAGAGTATTGTGATCTAGTTTTAGCACTCTTCTATAACGACTGAAGTCCTGCAATAAGCATCCTAACTACAGTAGGTGTGCAAGAAGTTGAGTGCAGTGGGCTGAGGGCGAGAAATCCTCCATTTCCCATCACCTTCTCACCCTTTACTTCAGTACCTGATCTCCCACATGTGATAAAAAGCATACAAAACAAGTAAGGAAGTGATCAATGGAGCTGTGGTCTGTGTTTTATTGCAAAAACTGTTTATTAGTCATTTGAGAAGCCAGTTGTTGTATGACATGAACAAATAAATGGCTCTCAAGACAGGGTCTTCAGGGTCTAAAAGAAGCCTTCTAATTCCACAGTGGGAAGAAATACTTACATTTTGTCACTTTTGAGTGAACATCTATCTTTAAGTCTAGTTAATGTTTTGCCTGAATGTTCCTGGTTAAAAGAGTACTAAAACTTCTGTAAATATGTGCAACAAATGCCCAGAATCTCAACCATCTACAATGGTGTTGTCACAGTAGAAACTGAGATGAACAGACTGAGAAGAACACTGATATGTTCTTAGGAGACTATTGAGTAATGAAATGATGACAGATCTACGAGAAATAAAAGTAAGATTAATTAAACTATTTTCAATGCTCAAACTATGAAAATTCCACAGAGTGAACAACCAGCAAAGCCACTACAAGTGATAAATGGAACAATAAGGCTGACGTCAATGCTCTTACCACAGTTTAAATATTCAACTTTATAAGTAATGTTGTGGTACTGTTCTTTTATAGTAGGAAAAGAAAGAATTTGAAAAAGAAAAGCTAAAAAAGAAGGGGGAAAAAAGAAATAATAAGTAAGCAAGCAGGAAATAAAGGAAAAGGAAGAAAGAAAAAGAAAAGAAAGGCAGAAAGAAAGAAAAAGAATTGGATGAGATACAAGTGAGGGATCCGTATGCACTTTCTTACAGAGCATGGCAATTTGAGAGGTATAATGCACCGTGTCACACCTAACAGACAGTTGTGTTTTAGAGTTTATCAAGAAAAAGAGGAACTGTTTCCTTAGAGCAAGACTTTTACTGGGAACATGAGAATAAGAACTTGTAAAACTGCATTCTTAGCCTTCTTGTTCAACTCATCTGATGTTATTATGCAAGCTCTTTCTAATGAAGTTTGTGGCTTGATGATAAATTTCTCAATATTACTTTTTTATTGTTGCTGCTAAACTATCCACAACAGAAAAATCTAAAGCATTTTTATTTTCTCTGTGATTGCAACAAATCTTTAACAGATGCACCATACAAATCTTTCACTTAAGAAAAGGTTAGCATTATAAGATCTGTTCTTGTAGGTTAAGGGAGTCGAACTTATCTCCTAACTTAACTCTCCTAAAGTGAAAACCTAGACTGACTATATGCATGAAAGAAACAGTGGCACCTCCAAAGGACAGCTGTCTTGACTTATATTAGGACAAGTTGAGTCATCTTCTCAAGAAATTTGTCTGTTGCATTGTGAGTATGGGGATCCTATACAAGTAGTTTCAGCCAGATATTTGATTTTTAAATGCATAAGTAATCCCAACTGAATATCTGTCAATTATATGAGGCACCAGGTTCAGGTTGTGTGGTAAATACGTAAAAGCTGCCACTCATACAGTGTTCCAAGATATTCTTTTTTTCTCTGTTGTCTGCTCTGAGTACAGTCATTTTTGTACTGTTCTGTACTGTCTCTCCCCTTCCTTTACCTTTTCTGCCCTGCACTTGAATTATAGTTGAATGTTGTCTCTCATCTTCTGTTTTTCCGTTCTTCAAGGATCTTAAAAAATAGTTAAATCCAGTGCAGTATCTTCTTACTCAACAGCTCTGATCCCTGTGTGTGTTCCAAATTATATTTTCTTACTTAACTGACCAATACATTTTATCACTCTGGGAAAGATTACTTACAGGTTTTATAGGTCTGTAAGAATAATGAATCAATTTTCCATTAATAACCCATGAAATTACTATAAATGATGGAGTTCCTAAAAGATTTTCTTCCCCAGAAACTAGGAGGCAGAAATGAAAAGGGGAAAAAGGGGGCTGTAAAATGTTGATTTGAAGAGCAGTTTTTCTCTCAGGAGCAGCATAGGGACTGAAAAGGAGCAAACAAGGGCTCATCAACATTGTTGTATGATATCTTAGTTATTTGGACTACAGTGCAATCTTGCATGTCTTTAAGAATGTACATATGATCCCTATGGTGCCTAAGGTCCATACCACTGCTCATACTCTTGCATTTAAACAGTGTCCTGGTTTCAGCTAGGATAGATTTAATTTTCATCGTGGTGGCTGGTATGATACCATGTTTTGGATTTAAGAAGAAAATAACCTTGATAACACACCACATTTTAGTTGTTGCTGAGCAGTGCTTACACTAAGTCATGGGTAGTTCAGCTTTTCATGATGCTCTGCCAGTGAGGAGCTGCAGGTACATGGGGATCTAGAAGGGGATAAAGATGGAACAGCTGATCCAAACTGACCTAAGGGATGTCCCATATTGTATGAACAACAAAACCGGGAAATTGTCCATGAGGACTACGAGGGTTAAGGACTGACTGAGAACATTAAGCTGGTGGTAAGCATTTGCATTTGTTCAGCACTTGTTTTGTATATTCTTTTCTTCTGCTTTTTATTTTCCTTCTTTTCCTTCCTATTAAACTGTCTTTATCTCAAACCATATGTTTTACTTTCTTTTTCCTAATTCTCTCCACACCCCACTGAGGGGAGAGTAAGTGAATACCTGTGTGGTGTTTAGCTGATTGCCAGGTTAAACCACAACAAAAAACACTACAGAGTGCATGCATTCATTCTGTATTTTTACTGATGCCTGGTACAAGATGCTCTGATCTCTTCAAGGATTGTCATCTGGTAAGATAAATGAATGATCATTCACCAGTACTTTTTACTTAGAAGAGAAAGGTTTTCCCTCTGCAGTTATTGGCTAATAGACTTGATTTGCATATGTGACTTGTGATTATTACTTCAGTAAACAACAGAGAAATATGAAGGATTTTGGTAGTAGATGGAAAGCCAGATGCACAAAGCAGCTAGTGTCACAAGGGAAGTGGAAAGGCATTTCAAATGGTACCAGTCACAGATAACTTTGCTTCTTGTAATTTTTCAGTCTACTAATCCATGACAGATGTCAGCTACTCTGCTTAACTTCACTGTCAGCCAAGCTAAATATTTTTGGGAAGGGGTTCATAGAACAGAGGAACAAAAAATTGCTTGGAAATATTATGAAACTAGAAAATTAAAGAAAAAAATAAGATTATATAATTCTCAGTCATTTGCAATGTATTCAAGGATAAGATCCAAAAAAAAAGAGCCTGTAAGCTTACAAATCGTCACTGAAATTCCCAACTTCAAGATAAGGATACCAAACACCCTTTCTAGCTTCCTGAGGTTAATGAGGGCCATGGATGCCCGCATATTTTTCAGGAAGGTTCCTTGAGCATCTCAAGTTGTGCATCTTTCACTGTGCAGAAGAGCTTCATTTTTCTGCTTGGGTTGAGCACCGAGGCAGCTCTCCTCTTTTAGGAACTAGACAAAGCAGCCAAGTCGCCTAATACCTACCCCTCCAGAGCTATCTCATCAATGCACAATGACAGATGCAAATCCAGAGGACTACATGAGAGGTGGCAGTGTAGCGATGGATGTTTTGAATGCAAAATGCATTCAAAAGAGTATTCCTTTGTCTAAGATTATCTCCACATATCAAGAGGCCCATCTTCAGTTCACTCACCAGGGATATTAACATCTGTTTTGAAGGAGACTACTGTGACTAGCTGAGCTCACATTCATTTTGATATCTGGAGGGATGCTCCCCGGAATTGCTATTCAAACCTCTGAGAATGAGTTGTGAGACCAAGTAGACAAAAGTAAACTCTATTCAAAGTCTAGCATAACTAGGGGATGATGGATGGGAACCTGGGCAGCCCTAACCTGGTGGATGGAAACACTGCCCAGGGACTTTGGAACTGGATGATCTTTAAGGTCCTTTCCACCCCAAGCCACTGTATGTTTCTATACCAATATTAATCACCATGTTCACTGAGGAACAGGCAAGTTTCTACAGGTAAAAGGAGAATTTCAAGGGGAAAATTGAAGGAAAAAAGGATTTGTTTTGGGAGGTGTCTCTCCAAGGAAAAGCACTAGTATGAATAAAGGAAGAACTAGCACCTTGTTTGAAATAAACCTAAAAAGTGATGAAGTGAGACTTCATTAGAAGCAGGAATAGGACTTTCCACCAATGAAGGAAATTAACAGTGGAAATGAAGATTGGTTGTGAAGGGTGAAAAAAGGAAGATATTTAAGCTCTATCCGAAGCAACACAGAAATGTAAGTCAAGAAAGGTATGCAAAAAGAGAAATAACTTGCAGAGAAAATTGAAGTTTGCAACAGTTATCCTGTATCAGTGTTAATAAGGAATATTCTGTTCACTGTTCCATTTGGCAGATGGAGAAAGTTATTGTACAACTGACTCCCTGATCTTGTAACAGTCTTATTCTGTCATGTTGTCCATTTTTCTATTATAAGAGCTAGGCAGAGTTTAGAAGATTAAAAACTGATGTTGCAGAGACAGCATGAAAAATGTATATTTTAAGTCATGGCAGTCAGGTGAAGTCTCTGGTAGCTGGAAGAAAGACAATGTCACATTCACTTTTAAGAAGGACAGAAGGGACAACCCAGAGAACTGCTGACCTGCCAGCTTCACATCTGTGCTGGGGAAGATCATGGAACATATCCACCTGGAAACTATGCTAAGGCAAATGGAAGAGAAGGAGGTGATAAGAGTCAACCAGCACAGCTTTATGAAGTCCTGCTTGAACAACATGTTCACAGATTATTTAAAATTTATGAAAGGTAAAGTTTGAACTGTGAGATTATATGTGAGCAAAGTATTTTCAGTCTGCTGACACTTCAGAATAAAACCAGTCTGAAATGTATGTGTTGTAGTTCTTGTGAGACTGAGTAACAAATTGCAAAGCTAAGGATAAAAATGCGTAGAATTTATTTTAAGTTAAATAAGGATTACACACTACAGATCTATGTTCTTTAGTGTAGATACCTCTAAATATAAAAGGCTACAATGGGTTTATATTTTGAATTAGTCAAGAGATAATTAACTCCCATATTAAAAATATTTCAATCCTGGTGCCAGTCATTATAAAAATGCCGTTTTGCTCAGAGAGGTTAAAGATCTAGGACTCCATACACTTGGTCTAAAATTATAAATGAATAACAGCTTTGTTTCAAACTCAGGGTAGCTGAGCCTAAAATCCTGCTGAAACAGTGGCCATCAGCAAGCAAGCAAGAGTAAGAGCAAGGCAAACATATAGATGGCAGTTTCCCTCCTCCAGTACTCTGCAGATCTCCATTGAGGGTCATGCACTTCTTCAGACAATTGTAATTATGCAAGTTTAGTAATTCTCAGTGGATATATCTTTCAGATATGTGTCCTATCTCTGTACCACAGGTCTGCTACCCATTTTGTGAAGAACTGTTTCTACTTGCTCATATTCAAGCAGCTCTCACATACTTCATTTGATATCCCTGCTTATTATAGTGGAAAAGACAGTGAAACAGCTGATCTTGCATATATACTGTGTAAGCTGTTCATTATTTTTAGAGCTTTATTATATTTCCCTAAAACTGAGTGACTAAATTCACTTTGTCAGTCCTACATTTCATCTTAGCATATTTTAGGTTGTAAGAGACATTTAGAAGTCATAGTGTCTTGCTCAAAGCAAGGCCACCTTCAAATTTAGATTCAGTAGATATTTGAGTATTCCAACAGTTAAGTTTTTGCAGCTTTCCCATACCTTATTTCTGAGAAGGAAATCCAAGTCTGCCAGGGCTTACCTATCTTTCCTGATCCAAGCTGCAGGTTCTGACCTTATACCTAACAAGTGAGATTGGTCTAAACAGTAGTATCTATCCAAAAAATGTGGTGACTTATGAAAATTAGTTCTCAAGCATACCCTGTAGTCAAGAAAGAGAAGAGAACCTCAGGATGTGATTTATCCCATGTAATCAATAGATCTCTTGCCATGTGCTGAACTGCCCTGTTTCTCCAGACTGGTTTCTAGGAGGAGCCTGGCCACATAAATTTTCAAAAATAAAAGAATCAGATGAAAAAAAATCCAACAAAAATAAATCCTCAGCTACCAGGCAGTATTACAACAACTGAAAATCCCATAGCAATCTCTGCTTCAGAGGTTTTATTTCTACCATGCTCAGTGCAAACTCACTTCTGAGAATGTACATGCCCTTTGAAAGGATGCAGCAAAAAAAAAAAAAAAAAAAAGAGACACCAAAAAAAAAAAAAAAGCAATGATGTGATGTATCTAGTATGAGGGAAAGGAAATTATGACACAGGAAAGTTATAGAAGCCAAGGATTATCAGCATCTAGCTGTTTTGCTGTTCTGCATTCTCTGAAAATGAGCTGAATATTTTCCATTTTTGAAATGTTAACTCTACAAGTTAATTGAGTAAGTAATTTCAACTACTATAAAACAAAGTTAGTAATTCCACCTTCCTGGTCCAAGTCCCAGCAGATATCAGGTCGTTACATACCCATGTAAGATGAAAGTGTCATTCAACTGCAAAAGTTTCATCCATCTTCCACTCAGTTCACGCAACATTTACAGTTAAGAATAACAAAATGTTCTATAGATTTATGATGTGATAATTTATCTAGATCTCAGATCCAAAATAATTAGCATATTTTACAATCTGTACACAAAGGAAAATTCTCCATTCAGATATTTTTAATATAATTCTACAGAAAACATTTGATCATGTATTTTACAACCACAGCTCTCCAAAGCTTCAAAATCTGTTCTGCAGTCATCTTTCTTTCAATATTCAGTTGATTAAAATGCTGTGCATAATGTCATTTGGAGCCCATTCAGTTATATACACACATATATATATCACACAGTAGGTAAATACTAAGTAGTTTTGAACGTCAACCTGTTCTTGCCTCATTAAGTGCAGATTGCTCCAGCTCTTAACAAGCATTATGCTCACACCAGTGGAATCTGCCAGGCCAAGTCCCTGGACAAGAGAGTTTTTTGTTGTTGTTCTTTTTTATCTGGGATGGCTTCAGAAGCTTTACTAACCAAACAGAATATCTTGCAACAGCCACTTTGGAAGTTAAGAATTCACTTAAATGTACTGCTAATTTTCTGCTGTAAAGTCTCTTGCTCTTTGCCATACTAACTGCATCAACAAAATGGTATTTTCAACATTTATATATATATTCAGCACAGACTGAATTTGAAGGTCTGAGTTTCTGTGTTATCAGTAGGAAAAAATGGAGGAACCGACAAATTTTGTTGAAATTGTCAACCTGGAGGCTCTAGAATGGAATGCTGGAATTACATTTACTTTGCAGCTTTAATTACTGAGTACTCCTTATATAGCATTGCAAACCTTGCTTCGATACTGGTTATTTAGTTTTGGTCTTTGTAAAGCCTTGGGGATGACAGTTTTCAGCTTGTGCCTTCACTAGATGGCTATATATTTTGTGATTTTTTTTTCTATTTTTTTTGTTTGATTTTGGAGATATTTTTAGTGAATAGTCATTTTACTACTTGTGTGTTACATCTTAACCCCCATAGAGAGCTAAGCACCGCACAGCTGCTCTCAACTGGGATGTGGTTAGAGAAGCAGTGGAGTAAAAACAAGAAAATGTGTGGGTCCAGATAAATACCATTTAATAAATAAAGCTAAAGCTGTATGTCAAGCAAAGCAAAATAAGGAATTCATTCCCTACTTCCCATCAGCAGACGATGGTTGATCTATTTCCCGTGAAGTGGGCCTCTATCACTTATAACAGCTGTTTGGAAAGACAATCACTCTGAACATCCTCCCTTTCTTCCTTTTTCTCAGCTTTTTCCTTTATTTGTTTGTTTGTGTGTGTGTGTAGCACAGAACAACAGCTTGGACATTTTGACTCAGCTGGCCTGGATGTGTTCCTTCCAAGCTCCTTGTGCACCCTCTTTCTCCTTGCTGGCTAAGTAGAGTGGGAAAGAAAGACCTTGGCACTTTGCAAGCACAGTACAGCAATATGTAAAATATCACTGTGTTAACAACACTGCTTTCATCATGTCCAATATACAGCATCAGATGAGCTCCTATGAAGAAAATTTGCTTATCCCTGCCTGATTAGTTGGAGTAAGGTGATAACAGAAAATTATAGGTGTCAGAATAAATGATATAGTGACTAGCCTAAAGCACATCCATTAAAGACCATGCTAGTTCTTCCTAGGAAGCAGTCCTTAGATTTGTACAAGATAAAAGAAAATAAAGACCTACTTTGTTCCAGGAAATGGAAGAAGAGTGAAAAGACTCAAAGTGAGGTGCAGGGCAAGAACCAATAATACACTTAAGCAGTTAAGATATGGAGGTGAGGCAGAAATAAAAACAGCAGTTTGTATCATGTTCTGGCTGTGTTTTTGAGAATGATACCTGGATCTTTAATCTGAGCCTCAGTAGCTAGATTGGATGGATCTGTGTATGTCAGCCAGTGACTTGTGAATCCTATAAAAGTTTCCTACATCACTCCAAAGAAAATCAACTTTCTCTAGAATTATTTTTATTTTGAGCTGTTTTTCAATTAATTACTGAACCCATACAATAAGAAAGCCATTGCTTCATCAGTCTGACAGTGAATGCCTTCCACATGAATGGTTTCAAGTTATATGCACAGGAGGCCTATAGGAAATCAAATGCATAGAAATGTGCATAAGCTCTTATGATGTTAAGATCTGGCATTTGCAGTGTGCTTTCATTTTCAAAAAAAAAGTTCCAGTAATGAATGACAAGGAGAGGTTGTTTCCTTTTACAGACTATACTACTGCCTATATATGGTGACTGAGTTTCATCTTACAAAAAAGGCAGCATTACTCTGAACAAATAAGAAGGAACACCTAATCCTTAGTGGTCTAGACAACACTATCTTCAAATATACACAGTGTTTTATTTGCAAAATTCTCTGGTATTCTTCCAAGAAATGTAATTTCATGAAGATTCATCTTAGAAGACTGGCTATTCCCTCCTACCCATACATTCCATATGCTGCTTTTTTTTTTTTTTTTTTTTTTTTGTCTGCCTGGGATTTCTGGTGTTTTGTTCTAGTATTACCAGAACAAAACACAAATACAAGCCTCTATGTGTCCTCTACTGCCATTTTTTTTACTGTTAGTGGGATGAAACTGTTAACAGGTACAGTTGGTTCACGTTATAGTCTAACGGGATGTGCTTTCATTGTGGTGGGATAAGAAGAAAAGTGCTACAGCGGTTCATTAACATAGCTTTCAATTCAGAAACTCTTTTTTCCACACAATCAGAAAAAGAAAACAAAGTGTAATTCAAGGAACAGAGGTTCTTTTGCATCGAAGGGTAATTTTGAAAATGTTAACACAACAGTCTTTTCAGATCCACTGAGGGGTTTTAATATACTGTAGTGCACTGCAAAGAAAATTAGACTAATGGATGGTCTTGTGGCTTTCCTACAAAATCCCTATGCCTCTCCCTTTGCTTAATGTGTCTGTGAAACACATTCCACAGAAGAAAGGATTCTCCTTCTCCACCTCTTCCTCCTCCTCCTCCTCCTCCTTCTCCTCCTTCTCTCTCTTCCCCTCCCTCTCCCTTTCCTTCTTCCTCTCCTTCTCCTTCTTGTTTATATAAAAAAGCGACTTTTAAGTGAATTGAGATAAATCATATGTGAGAAATAACTTAAGAAGTAAAATGTTAATCCACAAGACTGAAATTAAAAGTACTTGTGAATATATAACAGAATTGTGCTCAATAAATGTCACCAGGAAAATCTATCCTTTGGGTCTCAGGCCTTTGTTACCTCTGACAGGGCAATTAATCATTTTTCCAGTAAAGCGTTGCTACTCTGAAGTAGGATCTGCTGCTTCATTTTCACAAATGGTGAAGAAAACCAAGAAACAAAGTGATTTAAAGCAGTGGCAGAGGAGTACTGCCTGGATTCCCTGGTGTTGTTAATAAACAGTCTTCACGCTGCATTTTGGGTGAGTTTGAGTTTTTATGACATAAACAGAAAATGCTAGCAATTTTTCTAACCTCAATATATTTATCTCCAAATGGAATGTGAGCTCAGTGGCATTACTGGATGACCTAGAAATAGAGAGTTCTAGAATTGCATGGAAATCAGGAGAGAAGAGAAATCCATACAGTGTACTATATTCCTTCAAGAATTATTTTTACTTGAGAAGACATTTATTTATTATTAAAATGCATTTGCTGTGTGGGCCTTGAACATATGTACACTTTTCATAACTTAATAAATCACTGAATGTGGTTTTCAAAAATGCTGTTCCACCCACTCTCCTGTTCAGAGAAGGCTGCAACAAATGACAGACCTTTCCTTTAAGGTTTTCTGATTCATAGTCTGTCAAAACCATGGGTAAAGAAATTCCACAAGCTGAGGATCTTTCTTAGATCCCTCTGATTTTATTGTTAAGTCTCAGATGTAGTAATGCAGTAAGAAAGAGCTGCACTTTCAGCAAGAAGTAGGCTTTATCAGCCAACATCTGTTACTTGAATTGGACACAGAAATGAATGAAAGATCACATAGCTAGTGAGCCAATTGACTAAAAAAATTTATGAGTTTGTTGTAAGCTATTTTCCATTATGGAAGCTGAATGCTGATCCATCAAATGAAAAAATGATCCCTTTGCTTCAGTGAATGTGTTATTTGTACACGTGAAGCAGCAAGAGTTTATAGGAACTATGGCAGAGGCATGTGATATAAAATATCTTTTAGGAGTATTCATACGTATAACCAAGACCAATTAATTTTAGCGTAATTAATTTTAACTGTATAAATAAAAGGCTAGTTAACATATGGCTACAATGCAGTACAGTACATACAAAACAAATGTTTCACCACAGCTTTGAGCAACCCAGAGACAAAGCCAAGGAATACAAGAATGGAATGACTGGAGATAGATTTACCTGAGGGACAAAGAGGGCTGTACGATAAGTCTTCAAATCCAATGGCTTAAGTTTATGATGTGTATGTCTATATCTCTGAATGGAGAAGATACTGCTGCTGTTTGTCCTGAACACCATTCCAAGTACATCCGGCCATAACTACTTTTTGGGTCTTTGTTCCTTTGTGGACTCATTAGCAGAAAATGATTGTTATTGGTAGAAATGAACAAAAAAACCAACCCTAAAACTCAAAAAAAAAAAGGCATTTGGGAATAAAAAACCCTATATTATCTACTAAATTATTTGCATTAGCTTTCCTATTTTTGCCACAAAGTGTTTTTACTTATACTGTTGCTGAAGACAACAGTAAGAAAGCCTTTGTCTTTTAAATAACTCTTCCCCCATCCTATTTTTTTTCCTTTGTGAAACAAATTGTCCCCAAGCTTCAGTGAGGCATCCTGACATGCAGAGCAACTATGTCATTTTGCATTGATAATTTACAGTGAAAATTGACATATAACATAAAAATGTAGCCCATCCCAAACCGAGACACCTTTAAATGGTCCTGCAGGATTTGCATGAGGCTGCTAAAAAATCTACAAAGTTTTCAGAGCAAAACTCAGTTCAAGTTTCATCCTTGCAGAAAGAGTGATTGTAAGAGAGTGAGGCCAGAAGATCTGTGCACAGCACATAGTTCTGAGCTGTTGAGATGTAAGCATAGAATGCACACAGAGATGCTCTCCCTGCTGTAACCCCAGAAGCAAGTGTCATTTGAACAGTCATCTGCTCAGCTCTGTTGCAAAGGGTGAGTGTTCCCAGGTCCTGCTACATACACTCACTTAAAACAAGAGGCAGACAAGGAATGAAAGACCTGTGCAGGAGTAGATAAGTGCTGGTATCACAGGGAAGTGGAACCCCTTGGAATTGACGGAACTGCAGAAACAATTCTGCTTGAATCCAAAGTTCAGTAGAGGACCTGAATGAAGTACTGAAAGTTCTCAGTAAGCAGGAGCATGATTCAAGGTCCCTCTACCATTCCAGTTGGCTGGCTCCACAAAGTCTTTAACTTCTCAGAAAGGCAGTTTCCCTCCAAACATTCTTCTCTCCAGCTGTAAGCTAGGCTGCTGATTTATTTTTTCCAGAGGTGGCGTATCTTCTTAGTCACTCACATGAAATGATATTTCAACAGATATTTTTGGTGACAAAGTGCACCCTGTACTGTCTTTCTGTAGTAAAATGTCAAAAAGCATGGAAAAGCTTAAATAAAATCATGCAGCTTATAAAAACACATTCCAAAGAGTCAGACTGATGGAAAGGTTTTGGGGGTGAAATTTTGGGTCAGTTCAGCTTTAAAAGTAGAAAGCATTAAGAAGAGCTTTATCATGCCCCACAAAATGAATAATTCTTGAAGTAGGGTAAGAGGAAAACTAAAATGTCTGTAGCCTTACAGTCCAACACTGTAGGCAGAAATGCAAAGAAGTTTGGCAGGAAACTAAGTCCCTGTCCATCTCATGCCTAAGAGAAGGAAGGCCTGGATACTTCCAGAAAGCCTTCAGCTTCCAAGGGGCTCTTCTTTTGATAGCTTTATTAAATAGCTTCATTAAAGCAACAGCTTTGAATGCTGGACTATATCTTAAGTGAATGTATTTTTAGCTAGCATTTGTTTTCCTTTCCTTGAATTCCTTTTATAAAGAAAGTTGTATGTTAATACAGACATTGGCATCCTTTAGAGTGTTAAAACTGCTAAGGAAAACTAGTTGTATATTTTGAATTATACAACTGCTTTACATTAAGAGGAGGAGAGAATAAAGAAATCTCAATTATACCTGCAAAATGTCTGCAAACAAAAAATAACTGTGCTCACCTGACCTAGATGTATTAATGGACAGACAGAATTATGTTGATGAACAACTGCTTTGCAAACATGTGCAACTGCTAATGTACATAAAAGCAAGTGAGTGAATTTTTTGGCAACTAAGTCCCAGTAAAATGAACTATTTTTACATGCTGTGATAGCCATGCAACCCCTTTACAGCTTGTATTTCACTCACACACAGTAAACATAATTATACATTGTCAGCACATGCAGATTTGTCGATTACATATTGTGCATCCACCTGTAAAATCTCTGAGGACAAGTTTTAACAAAAATTTCCTGTCTCTAAGAGCAAAATAGAAGAAAATTTGGACATAAAAATATAAAGCATTGCTAGTAAATCAGAAAACCAGAACCGGTAGACTATTTAAAAAGAACAACCCTGTGATAGCAAAATGTGCCTAATCTGATGGATGATGCTAACACAATACTTAATGTATGGCTATGGACTTTTCTTTCTACTTTTCTGTAGATTATACCATTATGGAGATGTTAAATTTTAAAAAAATATTTGCTGTCATAAGAATATCTCTCTCCCAAATGTTTCTTAGGCAAACTAAAAGTGGCAGAAAGAAAATAGTTTGCTGGCAGTATTTCTGCAAGTCTTCATTTTGAGAAGAATAATTTGGAACATTTGTCATGTAAAAATCTGTGAGAGGCCACACGTAAAGCCAAATTTGTGATAAAATGAATTGTGTTCTCAATTGCACTGATGTACTTTTGTTGTAATTAAGTTACTCCCTCTTTAAACCAGTATAGTGGATGGCTGAAGTGGGCATTTAGGTTAAAAAGTGTATGTTGAGGGGCAGCCAGCAGGCTCTACCAGTCCATTGCCTCCTGGAGCTATGGCACATACAAAGCTGGACAGTTTCAAATACAAAGTTTCATCCACTTGTCATGGCAAAGTATTAGAACCTTGCTGTACTGCCTGGCATCAGCAGAAAAATAGAAATCGTGACAAAATGAAGCAGTTGCATTAACTAGTTTTGAGTTTCTAGAATAAGGCTTTTGGCACCTGCAATTGTCTCATAAACATCCCTCTGTGTTATCAAAATATCTGAATAAGTAACTGAGCAGCAGATTTTATTCATATGTTTGAAAAAAATTCTGATTCAAATCTCTCCAAAAGAGGGATATACCTCCATATACATATATATATATCCCATATAGCCAGAAGATAGATTGACCCAAATGCTGAATTTATCTGGTTATAATCAGGAAACTGCTCAGATCTAGATTAATGAAAGGACAGATATTTCCACTACACAAAGTATTCTAATTCAGCAAGGATTTTGCTTGTACTATATTTAGTCAGAAAAGTCTCCATTTGCAAATTCTTATGCCTTCTTCTCCCTTCCTTTCACCCCAGTCACTCTGCCAATCTTGTATTCCTTGGAAAATTCAGCAAACTGCAGGAGTGCTCACACTGTGCCAACACTGGCAGAGAGGAGAGGAGAGAGCTTATAAAACACATCTAAAAGGGAATTCAAGTGTCCAATTCTCCTGTCTTGATACTTAGACAGCAACAAGGCTACTTAGACAGCTAGTACCATCTTTCACACACGAGGCTGAATACAGCTGAAGTGTGTGCCTAGATTTCTACTAGCAGTTTTCTTAAGACTAAGGTTTGCAGTGCTAAAATTCAGAAACTCAGGTTAGCATTTTCTAAAAATATACGCTTTCTTATACTTGGACCCGTCCAAAAACACAGCTCTTATGTACAGAAAGCTCATACCCTGAGTTTGCCGAAGACCTGATCATAGTTCAGTCCACAAAGAACTAAGTACTGTAGTCAGTACTGAGAAAAGGCAGTTCAGAGAAAAAATCACACAAAAAAAATAATAAATGGTTTCTGGGATAGAAAAAGTGATTTATTATGAGAGACAGGAAACGTTAAATAACTTTGTCTTGCAGAAAGAAACTTGACAAGTGCCTTGTTTGTAGTAGGTATAAATTCTTTATGAGGAGAAAATATGAAGTACAAAAATACAAAGTAAGAGAGAAAGACATGACAGAAAAACAATGTCTAATAACTGAGGTCAGCCAAGTGCAATTGAGATAGAAACCATAGTTGCTCTGGTTTTTAAGAACTAGAATAAAGCACCAAAGAATTCTCAACTCTTCATGCCTTCAGCTTCAAACTTTCCATCTTTTTAAAAGCTGCTTTCACCAAACAGAAGTTATTAGACTCAGAGCAAGGCCAGCAGAAAGTGATACAGTGAAACTTGATAAGCCATGATCTTATACTTAAGACCTAATTGCTCAGATTGCAGTAAATTCTGTGGCTCTCAAACATAACATGAGGAATGGAGAGCATTTAGATTGAATACCTCCAAAGGAAACCAGATGCCATAGACAATATTGCTGGTAATCCCTTCTGGTGCTAAAATAACTCCTACTGCACACCCTTCTCTCCTGCGATGCGCTATCCAGTAAGACAGGAATTTTAAAAAACCTAACTTTGATCTATGTTCTTTCTGACATTCTTCCAATTATCTTGCCAGATTCCAAGTGTGAATAAACACAGCCTTCACCTTTACCCTCACAGCTTCTACTGGAAAAAAGGTCCTTACTTTTTTTTTTTTCTCCTTAGCAGTGTTCTAGGAGGAAGTACATATACAAAGCAGTGCAAAATACGGTAGTAAATTTAAGTTTTATTGATAGTGTCTATTTATTCTCTGCAGGAAAGAGATAATTCTGGCCTAAAACAATTTTGCAAATACAACCATGTCCTCTAAATAGACAAATGTCCAATTAAAATCAGTGGAAAGATTTCCATTAACTTTCCTTGGCACTGAATTGGGCTTAAATAAATGCCAGGCAGCCTAAGCGCCGTATGTGCTTGTACTCACAAGCAGATATTTAGATTTTTATTTTCTATTTAACAGTTAACATTTCCTCAAGATTTCCTTCATAATTGACTCATACTGATAAGAAGTTCTGTACGCAGTTCAAGAGCAATCATCTATATACTGCTTTAACATGAAGCGGTCTTTGTGTGGATGACAGAAAAGCAGATAGCACCTGACTGAACAAACTCAAACAATTTGGATTGTCAGTGGGTAAGGTTAAAATCACAACCATCTCACCAACTATTTCAACTGAGAAGGGATATGACAGTGGGGACCAGAAACAATGAATGCAACAAGTCACTGGTGAAGATCAACTCTTACAAGTTCTCAGAAATCGACCTCTTTTCCACAACACATCAGTGAAGTGAAATGCTCACATAAGGGGATAAAAAGGTTTCTATGTTAGCATTTTGACACTTTAAACTTACAACTCCCACATGGCACCAACCAAAATCAATCTGATTGTTTCTTCTCTGTACTAGGAAACAACTGAGAGAGATGAGAGACCAGAGATGCAAGTGGAAAAAGCAGTGTAATTCAACTAACTTTTTGATGCTTAAAATTCTTGGGTACTATAACTCTAATTGCTTGATAACAGGCTGTACTACATGCTTACTTCCTTCTCACATCTGTAACTACACATGACACTTTTTTCTCCACATTAAAACCACTGACATCCAGTCTGGACATGAAGCTTCAGAGGCCAGAAAAATTCTCATCAGTGATGTAAGAACAGATGGTGGCCAGGTACCACAGTCCTGCGTGCAGCAAGATGCTAACTAGGCCTGAATTTTGAGGATTCTTTGTTGTTTGTTTATAAATTACCTCCTACTCAGTTGCCAATTTTGAAAACACTAGTAAGGGAGAGAAAAAGAGAGAAAGGATTTTGAAGTTATCACTCATGATGCTAAATCCAGGTACCACTGTTCAAAGAACTGTAAAAGGTCTAATGTAAGACTTTTCAGAACTTTCCCAGGCTAGATAATGCACTAAATGCCAATTCCACAAGTAATTGAAGTCTCAACCATAGAACATAAAGCTTCCCTTCCATTTCTGTTTACCTGAATACAAGAAACTACTTCTATTGAAATACAGGAGTAATGTTCAGAACTGCTGGTAATTTTGTTTTACAGAGCTGTTCATACATAAAAATTAAAATAGGAAAAATAGATTCAGTTAATCCTTTGGGCCAGGCTTGCATATTTTCTCCTCCAGCTCCCAGAGTTGGCTGAATTGATGTACTATTCTTTTCTGTCTTTAAACCCTGACAGTGAAATTCTTAGCTTAAGGGAAGGAAAGACGGCTTCACTTATTCTTACAGTAGGGATTTAGAGGTGTTCTTGAAGCGATTAAATAGCAAATTTCAGCCAGAAGTACCCTAAATCTTGCAAGACTGATGTAAATTTCCCTGCATGGAGCAAAGCCTTAGCTCCTCCCTTCTGACCTGCACTATCCTCTGAAACTGTTTCAGAAGAGACAGTCAACCATGATGAATTACGGATGTTTGCAAGGGACCAGATCTACGTGACCACCAAAGGAATGTTCCTTTTCCTGAAAGAGCTACCTTTCACAAGAGATTTTCTGTTCCATGTTATATTTCAAGCATTATTAATATCATTAGCATTTAATGAATGTTCTGTATGTTCAAACACTCACTATATTTATTACTTTCTGGCTGAGATTATCCTAAATTCTCTGAATTTCCTGTTATGTTCCATCTATTTATTACAAAAAGGCAGATGCAGGCTTTTGTCTAGTATGCTCAAGAAAATCCCATATTTCCCCAAAGCACAGGACTCTTCATTCATTGGATAAAACATACAAAGAAAAGTGTAATGTTTTGTTCAGTATGCCTCAAAACACTGTCAAATTAAGTCATTAGAAATTACATTATCCTTACATTAAGACATAAACTATTACAATTACTACAGAGAAATGAAGTTATGAGACCAAGCTGTTCCCTCTATCCACATAAATATCCAAATTATGGAAGTGTAAATAGTTAAAATATTTCAGATTTATATTCAAACAAAAATTTCCAGGGCTTCTTTACACAAAATAAAGCACCAAAAAAACTCCACCAGATAATCCCATTTTTGTCTGCATACATTAAAGATTAACACATGATATGCTCCACCCATGTCTGACTGACACAGGTCCCACTATCAATAAATCCTTTCATTCTCAGTTTACATTAAATATAGCTAAAAAACAAGGTGGGGCAGGAAATCTTTCTTAGTCATACTGATCTTTGTTTCATCAAGACGTTTTTCCTACTCAGAAAATAAAGTAATTATATATACAATACAATTTATTTTTTCCTTTAATTAATTAATCAAGTAATTAATTAACTTAAATGCATAAAAGTTGGTTAGGTATTTAAGGTGTGTGAGGGGGTGATTGATATATGTCATCGGTACCCAGGAGCAGGCTCATGGAAAATGTGGCATCCTTTAGCCAATCAGTAAGGCTATGTAGACTGTTTGATTTAGAGTCTTTTGGAGGAAGAGATCCTGGCTCCTTGCAAAAGGAGATGTGAACAAAGTGAAGGAACTGCAATCCACTAACCTCCACTATTATCCACAAGAAGAAAAAAAAAAAAAGAATTCAAAGAATTCTCTGGAATTATCAGCTGAACACGAAAAATAATTAATTCCTGATGTAATATTTCCACAAAGGAACTGTCAGTCTCAAGAGGGAAAGAAGATGCACAGGCATGAAAAGGAAGAAAGGAAGTGATCTAGAGTAATCTATCCAAAACTGCATGCCACTGGAGAAAAAGAATAAAAAGAAAACACAACATAAATGTTTAGATAGAAAATAAAAAATAAAATAAATTCTGAGGTAAATGCCAGGAGCTTGGATTTTCGTTAACTTGAAATCATTCCCAACTTCGTTTAATTCTCTGTTCCTACAGTGCAGTCTGACAGGTTCAGCATACGCCTGTTAGCATTATGTTTTCATGGGCTCCATAGGAGTTCTAGGTGCCATACAGATAAATGGCAGGAACACATCCATTCACCTTCCTCTGGTGTAGCTTTTTCCCTTACTCGACCAGAGAAATGAGTAGCACTGAGTCATAAATAGAAAGTGATTGAGTATGAAGGATTTGTGGAAAGCTGATTGGAAAAGGACGTTTTCCTTTTAACAATATTCATACCTCAGTGTAATTTGGAGCAACACTTTTTTTTGGCATAGCGCATTAGACTTTTTTTTTTTAATTCTATTTTTCACCAAAACTAGAAACAGCTGCTTTCTGATGTCGGCTGGTATATATGGTAGTAGTGTGGGTGGAGAAAGAGATTTCTTTTTCCTCACAAGAAATACACAACCATGGAAAGTATGACATTTTGGAAAAGTGCTTGCAGGTGATATAAAACATTTCTCTGGTTCACATAGGTTAAAGAACATCCAACCAAATTGTTTCTGAATGATTCTAGTTGTAGCATCTTTAAAGTACAAAGGTTTCATCACCACAGCAGTGATTAGCACAGCAAAATAATCTTTTTTCTTTGAAATTATAATCTCCAGGAGAGGATGTTTGGAACATTTTTAGGTTACAGCAACCAATTCTTGCCCCTCTGACATATTCTGAAGTGATTATGTGAAATAGAAGAATAAAAGCAGAGAGAGCCCAGTTGTCTGCCACTCCCTTGTAATTATACCTCTGGCTTTCTCATTTCTCTTCTCAAAGCAGGCATCTTTTTGGAAGTACCACTTAGTTATTCTCGAATATTTTTGACCACTGTACCACAACACAAGCTTTCTCTGCTTTAGTTAAACCTATCACATGTAATGTTCCTTCAGAAGTTCCCTGAAAAGATGAGTGGAAGTTTACCAATTTAAGCAGAAATGGGCCTTATGCCTTCCAAATGCCTCCTTATCAGTTCCTACATCCATACACTCCAGCATTTTGTCCCAGTGATTCAGGCTGAGGTTTGCAACAGCTCCCCAGCCACTTAGCTGCAGCCCAGACGGCTGTAAGGACATGTGCCACAGTGCTTTTTAAAGCCCTGGAACAGGGCAGTGAGCAGGGAGACACAGAATGTTCCCCATACAAAGGATTTTTAGTGTGTGTGCATCGTGGACTGTTTTCTGCAGGTTGTTACAAAGTTTTTATAAGTTCAAAGGCTATCAAATAAATTAATGAAAGAAAGAGTTACCAGAGTTGATTGAATACAAACACTCCAGCTGAAGAATTCTGTAAGTCACAAAATGTTTGCAGTAGAAGAATTCAGGGGAACTATGGATACCTTTGCTTTTCATATTCTTCACAGTAACATCTGCTTCCGATGTCAGAGACACAACAGTAGATCTATTCTTACGGTTTCATGTCATTTGACACAGATAGAGAACCAAAGGTTCCATAGATTAGTGTAAGACTGGGCCAGTAGGGCAGCTATCTGTATGAAATCTAAGATTAGATTTGAAACTGTTTCATAAGAAGAAGGGATGCTTGGGGTGAGAGCTAGTTGTCACTTCCATTCCCTTCCTTTTCCTTCCCTTTGGAAAGATAAACTGCCTGCATTATTCTCTCCTTGCCACTTTTCCACATCCTTTGGCAGACAGACCTGTCTTCTTTTGCAAAGCAACCTTGCAGCACAATCCAGACTGTGGTGTTTTTGGTGACACTTCATGCTAATTAGAGCTAAATGTTATCAACACAGAGGCACAAGAAACACAGGGAGCTTGTATGAAAGTGTCAGTATGATTTCTTTTGGTGTTGTTTGTCTTCCATGGAGTCTTTTCCTGAACACATGTGCAGTCTAGGTCTAACTTCCAGTCTTAGGATTCAGAGCACCTTAAGTGGACCAGATCAGGCTCCCTTTGGAATGACCCTGGATGATGAAAAGGATCCATAGCACAGGAGTGCTGCTCTCTGAGTTGACTGTGAGGACTCGGTCTTAGTACGTGTAGGTCAAGAAAACAAACTATTACTGTCTTGAGCAGAAACAGGAAAAGCCTTTTGCCTGCTGAGACTGGAGCTGTGCACGATTTGCATGAGCTGACTGATTCCCCTTAGGGACATAGCCTACTTCTTTCTTCCCTCCCCTCGGGCCTCTAGAGAACCCTTGAAATGGGCAGGTGTTATGTTCCCAGGTGGAGTTGAGTTCAGCTGGGTTCACTCCAGGCCTGTGACCTCCGTCTGAAAGAGGAACCCCTGCACTGGTGCTGGAGGATGGTGTAAGGAAAGCAGGGACATGCTGTGCTGTGAGAGCTCCCAGGCAGGTGTGAGCTACAAAACACAAGTGGAAGCCCAGACTGGCCCTAGGGGGTACTTGGGAGAAACCTAGCCACTGGCCAGCCTTCCTCCTGCATTATGCCAGAGTTGTGGAAAGTTCAAGGTAAGCCATTCACTTTCTCTAGAACTTCCCAGTCTGATCATGAGGTCTATTAGGAAGTAAATAGCATCTCCATCAGCCCCTTGTAAAACCTGGGCTTATAACCTCGATTCAACAGAAAGATATCACACAAATATATGTACATTTATTCTAGTTAGTTATCCCTTAAGAAAAAATACTCTTCCTTTAATCTGTACTCCATAATTTCTCACATAATGCTCTCCTTAAGTGAGCACACAGCTGTACGCCAGTGGCTAAAGACTAAGTAGAAACTAATTTCAGGCTTTGGCCCATAGTGATTTTAAGAAGTCACACCTGGGCTGGGACTTTGGGTGCCAAGATTTTAGCCTGGAGCAAATTTTTACAGCCAAGTTTGAAAGGCCTGAAAACGAGAAGAGAGAGGGAATGTTATAATGGAAAGGCTGGCATAACTTCGGCTACTCTATAGCAGCCACAGAAGTCTAAGAAGAAAATCTGCCAACTTTCACTCTGTTCAAATAAGGTAAGCATTACTAAAACCTTTCACTGTTTTAAAAAAATAAAATAAAGTTGCTTTCACCTCTTCAGAAAGCCACCACTTACTAGGAAAAAAAAAAAAACAGTCAAAAATAATACAAACACACTTTCCATCAAAGTCTGATTTTTTCTTTGTGCTGCGTGATTTCTTTTCTGTTCAGTAAAATGAGATGTGGGAAACTACCTTTAAAATGAATTTGACTATTCCTGGCTGGAAGTTTGGGCTCTACCTATCCAGAAAAAGGCAGTATAGTCTGGGCCATTCCCAACAATAGAGCAGCGGCAGGCTAAATATAACCTCGCTTACAGCCCCAGAATTGGCATCTAACACCAGGGGCTTACAATAACACTGGAGCTGCTCCTGCTCCAGCAACAGCAGAAACGAGGGGAGGGAAAGCTCTGTTTGTTTTTCAGCTGGGCCCTCATTCTTCACTCAGCTGTTTGCTATTAGGGCTGGAGCAGTAGCAGTGAGAAATTCATTGCTGCTTGGTCTCTGAATCCTGACACAGTAACAGCGCAGACCCAACCAGCCAAATCCACAAAGGATCAAGGGAAGGGGAAAAAGAGAGCAATAATCATTTGAGTGCTTGCTGTCTCGTTTATATTGCACCTTTCATCCCTGAGGAGCCGATTTACCAAGGGTCTGACTCTGCCCCATTCCTGCCGAGATGCGTATTAGCGAGTGCTGGAAGTGGAGCAAGGAATTTCCTCTCGTCTGGCTCCCTCCACCCTACTGGTGTGACCTGTGTGACTGGGAGGTTCTTCCACCATGTCCCTCCAGCTGTCACCTGCACCCCACTGCCTGCCAGCACTGCTCTCCTGCCGACGGGGAGGAGGGATGGGGAGCAGAGCAGGACAAAATGGGACGTACAGCAGGAGTATCCTGCACAGAGCTGCAGCTCTCTGCTCCCTGGAAGGGCACAAACCAAGCACAATCTTAGTTAAATTCATCCTGATGCTCTGAAAGCCTTTGGACCCAATTCTGCTGGCTTTGATACAGGTGTACAGTGAAATGAATTATGCTGAAAAAATATATATATTTTTTGCTATTTGATTTTAGCTGAAAAAAGGAAAATTAGACCCATCTTACCAGCACAACTCTAATTAGATCAGTGGAATCACTGACATGACACAGCGCTGAGGGCAAAGACTCAACCCCACAGAAACTTAGTGAAGAATACAGGCTCCATAGGGATGACAGGCTGAGTGAAAAGAAGAGACTCCTTTCCGAGGCAAGTGCTCCAGGGTATCTGCTATTCAGGAACATTAAAACTGCTTTCTGGGGTTCTGTTTTTGAGGGGTACGAACGTGCTACCAAAGTGAATTGCTGCTTTTCAGAGCAGGCTTCCCGGCCGCTGCAGAGAGCTGAGCTCAGCTTCTCGCAGAGGAGAGCTGAGGAGGAGGAGCCTTGGCTTGGGGTCCCTGGGTACAAAGGGTGATTTCTGCTAGTCCAGCTCGAAAGCGCTGCAGCTGAATGACGGCTGCTGGATACAGATAGCGTGGACGAGAGTTCGTGCTTGAAAGCCAGTCCCAGCGGAGGAGCTGATTTGCTTTCATTCTTCTGCAGTCTATTTACATTCGAAAATACAAATGGTATGTAAGAACACTGGAGCTTTTCTGCTAGTATAGCTGCTTCCCCTTCTGGGGACTCTGTGCTGTCTGGCTTGTGAGCTAAGTGATAAGATTCCCAGGACCGGGAATTTTGTTTTGCAGTTCACTGCCTCCTTGTCCTGTTGACATAGTGATCTCATATGCAACAACAAATCACCCCCTGACCACAGCATAACAAATAGAATGCAGTACTTCACACATGGGCTGTGAGACCATCTGCCCTGTTTCTTTTGCTGCAACAGGGTAAGAGGGTCTGTCTTCTATCTGCAGCCTGTTTATTGCAGTACAGTTGAGTCTATTGCCAGCTGTCACCTGTGAATATTTCCCTCCAAGCTATGTTTTCTGATTACTGGGAACAAGTAAAAAATGTCCCCATAGGCTGACAAACTAGACATGAAGGAATACTTTGGTACATTGAAAAAATAAAAACAGGCAACAAATGATTGCCTTTACACAGAGGCAGTCTGAGTTATTCACTAAAAAGCACACCTGTCGCCAGGTCTGTGCAGGTATGTGTAACCACAGCTGGCTGTAAATGGCACACACATAGTGGGAGCAATATGAACAGCAACATGTTGATATTCAACACACTTGGGAGAGAATCTCATGTATGCTGGCCTATCACCTTAGATCAGTTCTCATGCTTACACTGAAACCTGAACTCCCCAAAAGGCAGCAAGAAAGGAAAGACTCATAGCTGTGGAAGCATCAGCTGTCACACCACAAGAACTGCTTCCTTTTGTTTCTAACTCACAGCACAGCACGTTTACTTCCTCTACTTTGCAAACAAAACTCATAGTTGTTCAGGACTAGAAATTCTTGGTAGGCTACCCAGCACACACAGGATGACAAACACTGCATGTTGATCAGTTGAAAAAATATGGTTCTTGTTTTAGATGATTTCCGCAGACTTTCTATGACAGGTACCCAAAAAGTAATTTAAAAAATGGATTTCTATTCATGGACTTACACTACATTGCATTAGCTGACGGGGCCTCTACTTAAACAAGAAAACTTCAGGAGCACATCTGCTGAAGTACCAGGAACCACTGTTACGTAGAGCAGTACTCCCAACCTACAGACATGTGACTCTTGCTTTGTGCCAGGACCCTGCAACTATTCGACTGAGTAGACTATTGTCAGCCTGCGTAGTGACACTCTTATTCTCTATAAAGAAAACTTGACTAGTAAGAAAGGAGAACAGAAGAGAGCACATGACCTGTGTCACACCACATCCAATTATTTCACTAATACGGAAAAACAGTCAGGAAGAGCCATAGTAAATATTATATTTAATCTATATCAGTAGCATTCAAGTATCTGTAAATAAGCCCACTTTTTTAAACACCATTTGTCCTGAGTATTTTGTGACTTTTTGGTATGAGAACATGACAGGTCTCAACAATGGATGTTAGTCAACTGACCCAGGGCTTTCCTTTTCCAGTGTTACCTTTATTTTGTCCTGGACACCTCTACTGCTCAGTACTGAACTGTCTTTTCAATAGGCTTTTATTCCAATGGTTTAAATAGCCATTTCACCTCTGAGAAAAAACTTGGAATTACTCCGCTAAGGCACATCTGGCATGAACCTCATTAATCTTGAAACAGTATGATATATACCCAGCAAAATTTTGGCGCTGTGAAAGAGAGAAATAATAATGTTCCTTCAGAAGCTCTGAATTCCTGGCATTCTATACAAGTTACTATAGAAAGCATAGCCTACCTTAGGACCTCACTTACAGATGGAACATCCTAGCAGCTGTCTTGAATTGTTTTGCAGGGATAAAAAAAACAAAGTCTGATGTGTCTTTTCCAGTCCTCATCTGATTCAGAATTGTACCTACAAGTCCACTGTCTTCCATTAAGGCCCTGACCAGGTTACAAATGACTGAACCCATGCAGTCAGCTACGAACACCATGGAAGGACTGTGTATTTTAAATACACGTGAACTTCAAAAGACCCTCGAGGATATGAAATTTCTTTCAGCAACTTCTGTAACTAATACAACCACATGCCAACACTCATCATTTGTACACAAGGTGATGAAAATCAAATCTTGTAGACAATCATCCTTCTGCTATCACATTTGGTGTAGTGAAGTAGCTTCCACCTGTTAGAATATGAAAACCAGATAAAGGAAATGCTTTTGACATTGAAATTGCTGCTATCATCACTAGAGGGAGTGAAGTCTGTTTTTAAAAGCACAACCAGAATCTTTGAATCTTCAAAAATATTGACTAAGTCCTCTGCAAGTCTTTAAGTTGGTAATGATAACCTCGAGCATGTCTAAGAGCAAGTGGAGCTTGAGAGATTTGCACATTTATCTGCTCTCCTCAGCACCATCCTAGATGATGGAGAGAAATAAGCCATACATCTCACTTAAGGTTCCTAGATCAGGTAGAGGTGAGCCACGCTACAGACATGCCTATTTCCCTCAATTATCTGTTGAAGAAGGCTAGGGTGATTAGCTCAGAGGTAATTATCCATACTTGATCATCTAAATGCCACCACAAGACACTGCTTACACTGCCAATAAACCTCTGACCCCAACCTTTTACAAGATGACTCCCTTTAGATCACAAACTTCTTCCCCCTTTCATTCATACTTGACTACAAGGTTGAATATAACCCTCAATCACAGTGATGGTGTTGTTCTTCACTGTTTTGGAGGCAAGCAAACAACAGGGTGCATCTTACAACCTGTGAGTATCATTTAAACTTATAGTACTATGTGTGAGTAAAGACAGCAGTTTTGGTTATAGACCATGCTGAAATCCTAAACTCCAAGTGTATTTATTGAAGTGGCCCTAACTCTATGATCTCAGTGATATTTGTCAAGGATGTATCAGTATTATTTTATATGTTTGTCAATATTATTTCACATGAGTAAAGATGCCAGCTTTTCAGTTGCATATAACTCAACTTTAAAGAACAAATTATCTACTGTTTTGATCAAGTTACCTCTGATGTTCTTGCATGTGCTTATAGGTTCTTAATACACAGTTGTCATTCAGTATTTGAGGTCATACTGCAGGGTTGCTATTTTGCAATGCATTCTATTCATCCAGTGATCATAAAACTGTACTGAAACAGCAGTATTTTCAATCAGATGGAGCTATTCTTTGGAAATCAGTCAGCAGTGTTCTAGCTGAAGTGCATGAAGCAGGGGTTTTATCTGTGTGCTATATGATTGAGTCTCATCAAGAATAGGACCACATAATACAAATAACACCAGCCAGATCAGTTAAAATGAGAGCACTGATAGAATAGTTTCTCCCTCAATATGAAATCAATCTGCAATCCCTTCAGAATGTTCTACTATTTTGTAGCAGTGACATCACATCAAATAATATTGGAAAATTTATGAGTCCTGGGGAAATAAAATATTAAGCTCATAAATTAACCATTTTTGTTTATGTCAGTGAATTTCATCAACAAAAATAAATAAATGAATACATGCATACGTATAAAAGTAACTCCAGAGTGACCCTATCCACACAGCTGAGACTCCTGCAATTTTTCATTTTCTCAGGCTCCTACTCCCTGGCCACAGTAAGCTGGATCAGTGTCTTGGCTCCCAAGACAAACCAGCCATTGCAGACGTGACATGTAGCCATGTCTTAATATCAGACAACGTACACAGCTCCAGGTACAAACCTGACTGCTCTGAGTTTGGTGGGCACCAGGAAGCAGAGGGCAACTTCATTGCTCCCTGGGGAAAGCAGCCACAGGGTGTTCCTGCTTTTAACAAGCAAGCAACTTCACCAACTCTTAGCCTTTGTCAGGGAGCTATTCTTGCATTTCATGAATGTTGATGTTTTATTTCAAGTTTTACAGACAGGAATGATATGAATTTTATTTTCCCACAAAACTTCTCACCCCTATAGCTGGAGAGAAAAACTCAAGAATTTATGTAGTTAATATTTAAATTCCAAAAGACAAAAGGGCAAGAAAGCAAACCCAAATGGGCTTATTTGCGGCTCAAGAATTTTAGAACATCATTTTTGGGAAACTTAACCCAAGGAAAAGGAGAACATTTGAATGTTTGGGACTGGAGGTCAGAAAACAGGGATCTACAGCAGAGCAGCACATGCCTTGGTACTGCTCCTTTCTGCCCTCAGGCTCCCACGGCAGCACACCGACCACACACAGCTCAGACAGTGCTTGTCAGTGGCCAACAAACAGCCCAACACCAAGACTTCCTTCTGCATGCAGCTGCTAAAACAGAGGCAGAGGAGCAAGGAGCCTTCCCCTGAAGATACAGTGCCTACATAGATGGGAAGAAGGCTAGGGAAACCAGTGCCCTATACCAGGTAAGCTTCCTCTTAACATGGTATACAGTATGAGGGGAAAGGCTTCATGGCATCATTAAACATAAATGTCATATGAAGTGTCTAGCTCCTAGTTCTTCAGTGAGACCAGAACTGAAATGAAATACAGTAAATCAACTGTCCCTTTCTTTCTGAAATAAAATAAAATAAAAATAATAATAATGATAATAATAAAAAATTAAAAAGCTGCTGCTGTAAGCTTTACTGTAGCAATAGGCAAACTTAATTTACTGTCTTCCTTCCTCCAGGGCACTGTCTGCTAGACAGGACATCTGAGAAGGTCCCTAAGCAGAGCTGCTATGTGAGGAATCCTGAGCAGCAGAAAAACACAGGACATGGAAATACTTTTTTCCAGGGCAGTCCTCACCTGGTTTCTATTGCTAATGAAATCATCTCCTGCAAACGGCCAGACTCACAGGCTCCTTTGATGCAGGTCACCTCATATTCTTAGGCCACAGAATGGTTTCCCTCAAATCACCCTTAGAGCTTGCTTTATACAGTGCTCTGTATGTTTAAAACTGAGAATGGCCAAAATGTGACTTTTCCAGTGGAAGCAGGAGGTTTTCTTATAACACTGCATCATGTTGGTGCTCTGCAGTGCTCCAACAGACCCACAGGCTTGGATAAACTATCACAGGGGGAGCTGATGCTCATGCCTTGGTATGTGAAAGGAAAAAGGATCAAGAGGAAAAAAATAATTGAACTTTTTTCATGGACTCCATTGATCCTCTTCTTGGATCCTGGGGTGTATTGATGGTCTTCTCAACTACACTCTTCCAGTGTAGTTTCATCCCCAGCTCCAAGATGAAAATCTGTGGAAAGTCCTTGGACCTCTGGACCCTCACTAGAAGAAACTCAGGAATTACAGGGCATCTAACAAGGGCCTGTAAGAGCCCACATGACACTTATTTCCTGCAGCCAGAATACAGAGACAATTATCAGGACACTTAGCTCCTTTACTTCTTGGCCCCAAACACTAAATGCTTCAGTTTGTCCTGTTTCATGATTGTCCTGAAGTTGGAAAACCTTTCAGAATATCCCCTTTCAGATTTCACAGAGAGAGAATACAAACCCATTGTCTGCTCCCAGACACGTATTCAGGTGTACAGATAAATGGTTTAAGCTAATCAGTCTTCACCCAGACCCTGTTATTGTTTGAACGTGATGCTGCCCCATCACACTTAAAGCATCTCTCAATCTTTTTTCTCCCTGTTGAAGCACCCACCAACTGCTGCCAAACTGTTCTGCAGTGCCATCTAGTGAGGCAGATACATTTTAACAGAACTTCCTCACTGAGCATGGACACATAAATCATTCTGACAGAGCCTTTCAATTTTTTTGCTAAGGCTCATTCTTTCCTTCCCATATAAACATCTCTCCTCAAGTCTTTTGCATTCAGAGTCCAGCCAGATGAGCCCCTTCCACGTGATATGAGGCCAAAGTCTTGACTTCAGGACAGTTTCCCAGTTTACTAAACATAAGGCTGCTGAAACTGGTTTGTATCTTCAGTCTGCAACATATGAGGTGGGTATAGATGGTATCCCTGCCCTTCAACAAAAGTCAAGAAGGCAAAGATAGGATATGTGGGAATGTGTTGAGCTGAAAGTTTGTGACAGGGAACAGGAACAGCAGCTGCAGCACTGAGAATCTGGGGGCAAGCAAGGATTGGGATGGAATGCATGCTCATGGGGGTCTGTTGGGCATATAAGTGTCAGAGGTAGGTGCAAAATGGTGACTATGTAGGTATCAGTATTCTTGTCTGAAGTTTGGTTATTTAAAGACCTAGGAAATGTAATGGATACCTGCAAAGCACACACATACGCAGTTCTTAGAGGATTAGAATTCCAACTCCGAACTCTCCTAAATTAGCAACTGTCTAATAGGGTTGCCTGTACACCCTGGTTCATTGTATGACTTAAAGTGAAGAGGCGTTTGAATTACAGAGAAGACAAGAGGGTGCAGTAATAGACTTGTCTGTAGAGGACTGTGCCTGTTATTCTGCAGGCAGGACAGAAAAACAAGACAGGAGATGAGCTCATGGTTAAGGCAGCTGAATGATGCCACAGAGCTGGACTTTCTTTCCTTTCCCAGTATGCCCAGTGGAAACATATCTAGTCTTTTAAGCCTTTTCTCAGGTGGTGCTCAATGTGTGCTTCTTAATTTGAGGGCGTCAGGTTGGAGATCTAAGAACAAAGTTTGCAGAAAGGTGAAGACATGAAGCCATAAATAAGACTGTTAGGAATTTCCACACTGAATTGCCACTGAGGGCTATACCAATAAACCAGCATGGAGGGCACATATACTCCAAGAAAACCATCGGTTTGAACAAAAGCAGTTTCTGGCTTTCTCATGTGTTGCTAACCAATTTCCACATGCTCAAGCACAACTCTACCTTTTTAGAAGGTAGATGTCCCTGTGGTCTGATCTGCTGTGAGTTTTCAAGAAGTTTTATGAGGCTAGGAGTCAAAGTACTAATAAATGGAACTGCATGTAATCTGATCTTTTAATAAAACTACAGCTATTGGGGAAAAAAAAGATCTTTGTAAGATTTCAGAATAGTCTGTGCTGCATTTTCCATTTTGCTTGGACAGAAATGTGAAGCAGTGGCTGCACTGAGGAAGCAGAAGGCAACATCTTAAAGCCCTTAACTATATCTTTAAGCACCTGGAAGCATACCACAATCACTCACAGTTTTAGTTCAGTAAGGGTAGGAACTCAGTGTACTTCAAAGTAGCAAGAGGGGGAAAAAAGAAAAAAAAAAAAAAGTGAAAGAGAGGAAAGCCACAATAAACTCATGGGGTATTTTCCATACTGCATGGCTGGCTTTTCAGTATTTACGTTACATAATATGCAGATACTAGAATTACTGCGTCCTATTCAAGAGAACTTCCGGAAACCAAATTATTTAGTGGCTAGCAATGAATGCTTACCCCTTCATTTGAAACACAAGCATAATAATATAGAAGTTTATTCTACCCAAGGGTATGTGCATCTGTCGTACTTGAGAAGAATTCCTCTGTATGATGGACATGTTTACAAAAGCTTTCTTCCTAGGATAATTGGACAATTTTGGTTTAGGGAAATAGAGACATTTAAAAAGTATTCTAGCACAGTAAAGCACTCCAGAGATTTGGCTACAAAGTGTTGAGACCTGAGGAAATGGGCATAACTAGGAAAAAAGAAATGAGATCATCAGTCTCAAACAGCCAAGAGGCCTGCTTGGGTAGGCTGTGGTTGCCACTAAGAGATCCATGGTCGACACAGCTGCCCGTTTGCCTACACCACACAAGGATGAGGACCACTGTTCGTTCGTAATGCGTGAGCTCATCTGGCTTACTTCTGATTTTCCCAAGAAATCCTTCCTGTGGAACACTAGAGATCTGTCAGTGAGCTCCCCAAGGCTTATAAAGTCATTGCAGCTGACGCGTCTTCTAACTGAAGCACAGTGTGAAACCACCAGGCAGTAGACTTTGCTATGGCAATGCAGAATCACTCTTAAGTCCTCAGATGAAAAATAATTCACCAGCAACACAAGGATTCAAGTGTAACAGCTAGATTCATGCAGGAGTGAAGGTTCTCTCTCTCCCCACTGTCCATACTGGTATATTGAAGACCCTGGATATCCCACTGATTCATCCCTTAAAAGGTTTACCTCTATAATATATAAATATGAAGAGATGTATTCATTTACCGCATTTCCCCAATTAATGTCAATTTTTTTCTCCAAAATATATTAACGGTTTGATTCACTATCACCACTTATCTGTTATTCACAACTAGCCAAAAAAAAAAAAAGATATGTTACATGTGCTTGTTTTCCCAGAGAGTCAGGAATCAGGTTAGACAGCGTCACTGAGATGCTACTTCTTTGCAGCTGCTAAACCATGACTTTTTAGAAATAAAAGATAATAATTTCTTTAAAACAGCTGTTTAGCGTCCATTTTCAGAGGTGGAGAGGTGTCACAGCTTGCAGTGTCCTTTTATGCTTTATCTGGTTCAGACTGACTCTCCGTGGCAGCACAGGGACTGTCAAAGTGCCCAAGTTACGCCTCCCACCCAAGGAGCCCATCCTGTCGCAATAGCCCTGGCCTCCAAACCACCCTCAGCACATCTGAGGCATCTCATTCAATATGTTTCATATGCAAACTTCTTATAAGAAAGTCACTATTTTGTGTAGTCATAAGCCTGAGAGAAGGGGAAACACAAACTGGAGTTTAGTCAGAAGGAAGAAAAGCTTAGAGTGGGAGAAAGTAGCGCAGGTGATGAGCAGCGCAGGGAGGACAGTAAAGACTGGCTACTGCATTTAAAGGAAGGATGCAGGAAGGAAGCTGTAGTAGCTGCTAGATCTCCTGTACTGAAGTGGCAGGTCTCCACTCCCTGTGAGGCTCTGGAATAACAATACTTCTCAGACATGAATGGTCACTGAAACTAAAAAGTATTTTTTCCTTAGTATCAAAACCATCAGAGCCCCTCTGGTTTTTACTGGAAGGTTCAGTGTAAAATTCATGTTTGTAAAATTTAAAATATAGAGTCTTTATTCACACATCTGCTTCCACTTAAAGGAATATCATAGCAGTGAAAGGATAGTTTCCTCACATTTGTTTTAAATGTCACCCCCACCCCACCTACCCCAAAGTACAGTTTTGCTGATTTCATCTTTGCAAGGAGATTTCCTGTACCCCTGACTGTCACAGGAACTGAGACCAACTAAGAAAGAGGTTTTTACCCTGTTCATGTATAAGTTTAAGGGTGTCACATTCTTGGCACCTATGCTCAAAATATCTCTGAGTCAGTCCAGGTTATGCCTTTCTTGAGAACTTTGTCAGACTACCAGGAAGAAATGTGAGCTGGCCACCAATGTTGTTTCCTCTAAACATCAAATTTATTTTCAGTAGTCAGTGGGATTGCAAAGCAGGTGGCAGTCTAAAGCTTTAACTATTACAAGCTATCCATAAGCAAAGTTAGAAACCTCCAATTGTCAAAACCTATAGCTGAGGGGGTTTGCCTACTATCGAGAACAGGCTACAGTCCTCAAGGTTGACTAACCAAATAAGGTAGCAACTTCGGGGGTTTTACAGAAGTGCGAAGCTGCTAAAAAGAAGAGGGTCAGTAAACATTTGGACAGTTTCAACTACATGGCATGGGTTCTAGATAGCCATGAATCCTTAGCAGGTGCCATACCCTCACCTGTGAGTACCCCAAAATCAGCAAATACCAGGGATACTTTAAAATGTTTCTTCCAGTTGTGGAATAGTGATAGACTAACAGTTATCAACTCCAGTGGGAACACAGGTCCAGGACACACAAGCCAAGTATATATCCCCTGACTTCATGAGCACAGAGATGCAGATATCTGCTCAGAAACAAGCCCATTAGGAGTGAAACTGTCAAAGACAAAACTGGATCTCATGCACCACCAATGAAAACATTCTTGCATATCTGCAGAAACGTCTTCATGATGTGGCTCTAGTGCTACTGTAAGAGCAAGATGTCCCATGTATTCCAAGACTCACAAAATCACTGTCTGGCACCATTTTTGCATAAACAACACACCACCAGAAGCTTGTTTTGCAATGGGTTACAGACTGAAACAATTGAAAGGTCTGGGGCAGAGATGAACCTGCTAAAGAAAATCTTGATACGTATTTTAAAATAAAACAAAAAAGCTGAATGGAGTTGAGTAAGCTATTCACATTAATAATCACAAAACATTTTGGTAAGAGCACCTGTTGCACAAGGAGTCACAGTCTCAGAGGTTAGTGAGTGAAAACATTGGTGCTAGCATTTTGTAGTCTGTATTAAAAAGAAAACAAGTCCAGACAGGCAGTAATTTTATTAAATATTGAATTGTCTCTTAGTATCACATTACTATCTTCTGGAAAATTTATGTCGTCCTAGGAAAACTCAAGTGTGCAAAATGTTCAATTGAAAGACATGAGTTCAGTCATTTTTTGGGGCCTGGCATAAACAAAGGTGTTCTACGCCAAGTAGACATAACCAGGCAAGCTCTTTGACATTCCTACAGCAACAAGTAATTGTTATTATTCCAGCTTCAGATATGACAATAGCTTTCTTGTCTTCTTACATAAGAAAGCTATCATTTGCTTTGTGAAGCCTGGTAGGGAGCACTTTGTATCTCAGTGAAGAACAACTGAATATAGTTGATTTTAGCACACACACTTCACAGTTTTGTCGACACAAGAGTATGTTCACTTTACTTCATGTTGTGAATGAATTCTGAAGCAGTAAACTTGCAGGTTTTTCCCCAGGTTGGACTGTTGGAACAAGTCCACCAGGCTGGAGTTGCGGAGGTGACAACAGAGAGACCTGCTCTCATAGACTTTTATAGAACACACCTTCTTGGGGAAGCATAATTTACATGTTTTCAAGATGGTTACTGCTGTGGAGAACCAGGGCTACTCCTACTCTCAGAAAAGTAGAAGGAGATCTACCCCAACATCTCTGGGAGCTAAAAATCTATATCCCTGTCCAAGAAACTTTTTTATGTCTTCTAGTGACATAAATTATAGGAATTCATCTCTTATTCCAGACATTCAAGTGAGTAACAAATCTTAATTGTAATTGCCCCACTCCAAAAAGTTGAGAGTCAAAATCTGAATGCGTTAGGCCTTGTCCAGTCTGTCACAGGTGTCTAACCTGCACCTGTATTCTTCAAGGCTATTTGTACCTTTCTAGGGAACAATTGCTGCTAGCCACAGACTGAAAGACAGTTTTGAATGCAGAGCATCCCAACACTGGTGTTTTGCACCTGGGCTCCCCCTACTATTACAAGGGAAACATACCAACTTATCTGGCAACTGAGTGCACTCACAATTATTCCCCGTGCCCCCAAAGAGTACTTTTGCATCCAAACTCTAAAACTTCCATGCTCTGGCTGACAATTTTTTCCTATGAGCATAGATGGTGCTCTAGTTATCAGATTCTCAGATACATTCACTGGCAGCAGCAGATTTTCATCTTCAGTCTATCCCACCTTTATGCAACACACTTTTGACCATCACCAAAGCAAACAACCTCTACAGTCCACCACAAAGTCTTTCTCAGAATTATGAGAAATAGAGAACAGAACTACTCTTAGAAAAATGTTTCCTTTCATCAGATCTGGGCATAACTATCACTGCCTAAGCATATCTTAACTGGAAGGCACTCGTTTGTTTGTTTTCCATTTCTTTTTCTGACAGAACAGTGCAGTTACTTTCAACAGCCTTTTGTTATAAGAGAAAACTGTGATTGTAAAAAGTGTCTCAAGAAGCTGAAAAGAGAATTAGTGTCAGACTAATTGCATGGTAAGAAAGTCTGCACTGTTTCCACCAGAAAAAAAAAGCATCTTCAACCTCCAGATGCCGAATCTGTAAATTTCAAATTTACACTTCTCTTACTTTTCTCTTTTGAGAGAGAATAGAAAGAAAAAAAATAATAAAAATTCCAATAAAGAGAAAAAATGGGGCTAAAAGCAGCAGCAACATGTGCAAATGAGATCATCTTTTATCAATGGAGGCATGACCATGTGCTGCCGTGGCAACTTTAACAGCTCACCTGCAAGGACTGTCAGCAGTCCTCTTCCTTTCTAGCCACCAATACATGTCCAAATAGAATACGCAGAGCCCCTTCCACCAGCCCTGATTCCCTCATACCAGGTACTGCACTGTTATATGCAAAAAAAAAACCAACAACAGTCAGCATGTGTAAGGATCTGGCTGTTTGTTACTCCTTTCCTTCCACAGACAACTCTTCCTGAAGTTTGGTCCCACAGAGCTCCTCTGAGTGCCAGCAGTAAGAACCAAATTTGACCACACTTGTGCAGAAATTTGATGTATAAAGGAGACGCTCCATGTCAATATCCAACGCTGGTCTAATAAGAAACAAACCCAACACAGCCATTTTGGTGCTTGTGTACACATGTGTATGTCTGACTTTTTGAATCCTTTCAATAGGCGTTTCTAGCTACACCCGCAGTAGATGACTACAAGCATTCTTCTGCCATGACTGGTATGGAGCAATTTATACAGCTCTGGTGAAGAATTTTGTTTTAAGACTGTAGCCTTCCCCCATCCTTTTACATCCTATGACAGAGGGGGATAAATTCTCACTGTCTGCATTTCCAAAACAGCAGACAAACTTATTACTGCTAGTAATATTTTCAGATACAAAATTACATCAGCTGAACAGCCAAAGCTTCTGAGTGAGATAGGAGAATCCCACATTAGGGACTTTCTCTTGTTCTGTGCAACACATCAGCAGTCCCTGGTCAGAGTTTGACCCCTTTGACCACAGAGATGAAGCAAGAGGAGCATGCTGATGGCTCAGCAGGTTGGCCTTTGGCCAGCATCAAGTACACTTCTCCTACCTGAGACCTAGAAAGATATGGAGACAAGGAGGGCAAAACAAGGGAGAGAGAAGTTTAAGAGAGAAGCAAAACTCAGTTCCCCAGACACCATGAGCAATTGTTCCTCATGGGACCATCTGAATGTATAACTAGCTGTGCTGGTGTAGATTGTAAACCAGCTGATGCTCAGGAGAGAAAAGCTTTCGTGGGAGACGTGCAGCTGTGATGTTGTTCACCACTGCCCTTGTTCAGCACATCTTTGTTTGCTTCCCCAGAAGTACTGGGTACTGTCAACTGCTGACAGATGAGTGCTGTTTTCTTCAATAGCAAAAATGGTTTAAGCTCCTATTCCCAACTGCTTCCCCATTACTGACACCTGTTTCCAGCTCACCATTTCTCAAACCTCCTTGCTTTCAGAAGATGGAAATGCAATGATCATCACCAGCCAAATATCCCCAAAGAGCTGGACCAGGACAACTGATGGGCTGGCAAAATGCGGCATCAGAGTACCAGAATCTTCTGCAGTGGGGCAGAGCCAGAGGATCAGCTAATGTTGGCTTCATGGTAGAAGAAAACATAACACCTGAGGCAGAAAATTCTGGGCTTCCTTAAAGCAGTGTGAGCACAGAATCCATCTACCAGCCTCAGAAACACCATTCTGTAATGTATCTTTCATCTAAAACCATTTCTGGCAAAGCATACACTTTCTTGCCATACCGCTACTTCTGGTTTTGATAAGAGGCGTTCCGTAACTTCCACTATAGGCTTCACTCCATTTTATATTACTTCTAAGAATTTTTGAAATCTTGCATTTTGTCTGAGTACATGAGAGTTTTAGACAGAACATTTGCAATGTTATGCCACATTAGGCTTCAGCATTAGTCTTCAGTGATGTACAGAGTTGCAGTTAATTTGGGATATTATTAACATTTTCTAATTGAAAGTATCCAGTAATGGTTCTTCACTTATGCAGACAATAAAGTTTAATCCACTGTGAGATTCAGGGTTTTCCTTTCTTGCTTCCCAGAGCATGAAATTATTTAAAAACTACAGGTCAAATTTACAGTGGGAACATTATAGATTCATAGATTCCTAAGGTTGGAAAGGACCTACAAGATCATGTAGTCCAACCATCCTCACCCCACCATCCCTACCCATCAAGCTACTAAATCAAATCCCTTAGCACCTCATCTAAACGCTTCTTGAACAGCGCTAGGGACGGTGCCTCAACCACCTCCCTAGGCAGGCCATTCCAGTGCCGGACCACTCTCTCAGAGAAAAAATTTTTCCTCAAATCTAATCTAAATCTTCCCCGGCGCAACTTGTGGCCATTCCCTCTTGTCCTGTCATTAGTTACCTGGGAGAAGAGGCCGACCCCCTCCTCACCACAGCCTCCCTTCAGGAAGTGGTAGAGTGCAATGAGGTCTCCTCTAAGCCTCCTTTTCTCCAGACTAAACAATCCCAGCTCCCTCAGCTGCTCCTCGTAAGACTTGTGCTCCAGACCCCTCACCAGTTTTGTTGCCCTTCTCTGAACACGCTCCAGGGCCTCGATGTCCTTCTTGTAGTGAGGGGCCCAAAACTGAACACAGTACTCGAGGTGCGGCCGCACCAGAGCTGAGTACAGGGGGATGATCACCTCCCTGCTCCTGCTGGCCACACTATTCCTAATACAGGCCAGGATGCCATTGGCCTTCTTGGTCACCTGGGCACACTGCCGGCTCATGTTGAGCCGAGCATCAACCAACACCCCCCAGGTCCTTTTCCTCTATGCACTCCTCAAGCCATTCTGCCCCAAGCCTATAGCATTGCATGGGGTTATTGTGGCCAAAGTGCAGGACCCGGTACTTGGCCTTATTGAACCTCATCCCATTGACCTCATCCCAACTGTCCAGCCTATCCAGATCCCGCTGAAGGGCCTCTCCACCCTCAGGCAGATCGACACATCCTCCCAACTTGGTGTCATCCGCAAACTTACTGAGGGTACACTCAATCCCCTCATCCAGGTCATCAACATAGCCTTGTGATCTAGGATGGAAGTGGGAGTCAGGCTAAATCCAGAGCATCAGTAGCTATTTTGATTTAATTCCAACTTGTGCACATCTTTAGAGTGTATCTGTTAGAGATGGGCAATACTCATAGCTTAATCATAAACAGATTAATAGCAAATGTCTTTGTTTACGACTCAGAGCACTTTGTTGCCAGAACACTGAAAACCCCAGAAGGCGGTGACAACGATCGTATTTGTTATGTTTGCAGAGAATTTGGATGGAGGGGGTGGGGGATAAACTAATTTTACAAATTGGAGTTATGGCTATTTATTATGAGTCACTTTATTGTTTGTCTCACCACATTACCTCTCTTCAGTCTATGCTAAGGTTCATGCTGAGAGACAGCCCTCGCCCTGGAATCCTTCCCAGATGTTCAGGTGCCAAGCACCTCTGGAAGAAACAAAAATCTCTCATGGAATTCAGACAAGGGGGCAGGGGTGAAGTAGGAGCACCATGCACACATGTCCCACTGGCTGCTTCAAAGGCCATGCAGTCTCAGGAGAGGAGCAGACACCTACCTGAACAAGAAGGGAAAAGGGATGCAGCCTCCTACTCCACCTGTAAGGCACATCTTCCCCTGGAGAACTTGTCCCTCATTTACTTGTTGCAAATATGTCTCACTAGTAAGCGCAAAGGAAGAATGAAAATAAAGCTCTTGGACATCAGAAGTAATGTCTTTGTTTCTGGCCATTCCTCATTTGAAGGAGTAGGATCTCTCTATCAAGCTGGAAACACCTACAAAAAGCTACAGATGTCAGGAGAAGGAAAGGAAATTCATTTCTAGCTATAGCAGCAAAGCAAATTCCCTGAGACTCCATTTCAGACTCTTCCGAGGAAGGATTTGTTTTATTCCCCCCAGAGGCCATAGCACAGCTTGGTCACGTACAGGACAGTTGTTGGATATCAGCCTCTACCAGGATTTCTATGGTAGATCTGTTTTCCCCTAAAGAGTCCCAAAGAACTATTTCTTCCTACATGCTCTGAAATAAGAAATCTGCCCCGAGTCTACACAACAAAAGATGGCACTATAAGACAAAATCTGGCACTCAGATCCTCTCTTTCAGCCTTCCATGGTGCTACATGATGCCTCATAGGAATTCCCTCAGCTCAACAGATTTTCAGAACTTTTAAAATTGAGCATATATGTAAAGAAAAACAAAAAAGAAAAAAAAAGAGCTCCAGACAAATGGAGAAATACAGAACTGAATCATTCAGGTATTAACTGAGATATAGGCAAGTAAGTGTTTCTTGACCAGAATGGTCAGTTGGTTACACAACCTGCAAAACAAGGACTGGGCTGAGGATTTCAGTGCATTTGTTCCTCTGAGTCATAAGTGTGACAGGCTCGCTAGAAAAGGCCAGCCAAAGGAGATTGCTCTCTATCTTCCCTTCTGTTTCATTCCATTGGCCGTAGACAATTCCTGAGCTTGCTCGTAAATGGTGCAAAATAACATGAACTGGATCATGTTCACAGGGAGCACATTAGCATCCCATAATCCTCATTGCTATCTCCTTTCTCTTAAGTACCATGTTTCAGCATAGCTGTCTGGCTGTGTTTTTGGTTCTATTTATATGTCCTCTTTCCCCCCCAGATCACTTGTTGTGTTGGTCCAGATGTATAGTAAATAGAAGTGAGATGTATCAGACAAATAAATACAGAACAAAGTATGGATAATGTACTCGTCCTGGAGATTTAAAAAGGAATATATATATATATATATGTACATACACTCTTCAGTACTGCATGGAGGCAAATGTGCCCTTTCACCATCTTTTAGTTGACTCATGAGGCTCCACAAATGATACCAGGAAAGCCTGGGTGCTGTAATATTCTACCATTAGGCTTTGCACAGCTTCTCAGATGTAGAACACCTGGCTCACGGCTCACAGCACATTCAACACAAACTTGCTGAAAATTACTGGATCACAAAGATCAGCTGGACCTCTCATTATCTCCAAATTTTAGATTTAAGTGTTGGAAGAGGCTAAAGATAAACCAATAGAGCTGCCTCCTCAACCCCGCATCTGAACAAAGTAGTGTGCAATTTTACTATGGTGCTTACACCATATGAGGCCAACAGAGTGCTTCCCTTGTTAGCCCCTCTGTAAGGGATAAACACTGAAAAGTACAGCCCATCTCAGCTTGTGCAAATGCTGTGGTCAATTACACTATGCCTGTGCTTCCTGTGAGGCTTTGCAAAGCCAACCAGGATGACATCCAGCTCTCAGTTTTATGATCACAGGCTTAGCATGGCTCAGTTAGGAATCCAGTTCCAATCATTCAGGTGCCAAGTTAGAGCAGGAAGTGATGCTATTGGTCATCTGTCCCAGTCTAAAATAGGTGGTACATCACACTTTTAGGTTCAGTGGTCCTTTCTACACCTGCAAGTAATACTCCCAAGTACGAGTACTTGCTGGTGGAACAGCTGGAAATCTGCTCTGCAGAAAAGAACCTAGTCATCCTGGTGGACACCAACTTGATAACAAAACAGCAATGAGCCCTTGCAGCTCAACAGCCTAGCAGTATTCTTGGATGCCCTCAGCAAAATGTTGTAAACAAGAGAGTTGATCCTTTCCTTCTATTCAGTGTTGGTGAGGCCACACCGTGTAAGAAAGAGAAAAAGATGAGAAAGAAACAAAGACATGCTTCTATCACACACAGGCATACAGAGAGTAGAGATTAACAATTACCCTTGATGTGGTTTCCAAACAGAAAAAGTAGTGCTCTAAGACTATTCTATTTGGCTGGCAACATCTTTTCCTGAACAAAAGAAAACAGGTAAAAATCTGTGACTTCCAGTTGTTGCAAAGGAGAAACAAGGTACTGTGTGGCTCATCATCTTGGGTTCGTCACCATCCATCCATACGAAGTTCTGAGTAATCTAATGGTGGGCTTTCAAACCCATGCTGACTGGAATGAAGGAATATCATAGATTTCCTCCAGAAGTTTGACTGCAGTCATCAGGATAATTCAAATAAAGGTCAGTTGAACATCCAATTTAGTACCAACCAACCACGAAGTCTCATCCCACAACACAGTTGCATTAAGTTACCTACACTAAATGTACAAGTATTTGGATTTGGGGTATAGGAATCAGGTTTCAACTGGAAGAAATAGTAAGTTAGCACTTCAAGAAATACACAAGTGAAAATTTTCTTTCCTTGCACAAGCTTTCTGGAAGATTAATATCTCAGGGTCTTTACCATGCTTTCATTCTACATCAGGTACCATCACATTGCCCAAGGTAGAAGAATTCCAAGATTTGCAAGAGGCAGAAGCTTCCAGTTTTGTTATTTTCCTGGAAAACACAAAATTCTTTTTGCGCTTTTGTCCGAGATGAATAAACAAAAGAAATTGTATCCCACAGCAAACTGAAAATAATCCATGACTTCTTTAATTTCTTCAGCCACATCTGCTTTGTATCTTGCTGATCTTGTGAAATTTTTTTGATTTTGAATGTGCGGCATACGTCCAAGATGCCTTCCATTTGAGAACCTGTAAATTTTGTTATCTGAAAGATCAGCCAGCGGTAATAGTAATATTGCCTCATTCTTCAAGGAAAAGCATAAACATGCCTCTCTAAGATTCTCCTTACAGAAGTCGTAGCTGTGTATTCCTGGTGCATATGATTTCTCAGAGATTATGGCATATAGAGATGTAAATGAGATAGATATTTCATGAATAATAATAATAATAATAATAAAAGAGCAAATAGTATTTTGATTTCAATGAGTATGGCCTTTCCTGACTTCTTAGCCCCAGGTCACAGAGAACACGCCGTTGCATTGGCAGTTGTATATGCATTCATTCTGGTCTGCAAATAGGAGATCCAGGGTGGGGAAAGAGGAGAGTCCTTACTAAAACTGGAGCTAGAGTTTCCCAGTCTTTCTTCCAGCTCTTACAAAATCTAAGAAAACAGATGCAGCAGGGGCACTGTGACACAACAAGTGTTAATATGTAAACACTTAGAGGTTCTGAACTGTGAAATATATTCTAGCTTGTTCATGGCCTGGAAGCTACACACTTTGCTGCAGCAGTGTTCAGCATCTGGTTGCTGGATTAGAGTTCGGCAGCTGGAAGCCTACAGTTAAAAATAAATGCTATTGCAGGAGTAAACAAAAGGTCCTCTTTTAAATGTTTGAGTAGCCAAAAGTCAAGAAGAAAATACAAGAATAAGAGGAGAAAATAAAAATGTTATCTCAGTTATTCACTATGCTAAGTCAGATAGGAAAGTCTGAACCAGATAGTTGAGTTATTTCTTGATACGGAGCATGTTCAAAGTGAATGAAGGAGTGAGTGTTCAGCTTTATGATTGTGCTATATAACAACGATACTTTCTTAATTGTGAGAAAAAAATAAAACTTTTCTACAGGCAGTTCTCCCTGACAAATTCTCCAGAGTTTGTGGCAATATCCAGTCTATCTATCTTCCCTTATGGTTGGGCTTACAACATTTAGCTCCAGAATTTAGGCATCCAACCTAAGGTAGTTACTTACATACCTTTCACAGACAGTGCTAGGAGTCTTTCCAGTGTAGTTCATTTCACCGGTCTTAGAAATCTACCTCTGACCAGAAAAACCATCATGAGATGATGATGACAGCCTTTGCATCATCAGGTGCTCAAGAACTATTTGAGACCATGGAAATGTTTAATGTTCTAAAGGTCATATCCGGACTCTGAGGACACGCCTTTTGAGAAGTCCAGAGGGAAATAAATGACAACACACTGCAAAACACGTTTGGAGTCTAAGAAAACAATTCTAATAGACAGGATTGTATATCAGTACTTGCAGTGCCTTTTCCATAAGCCTAAACAGCATTTCCTGTACAAAGTAACGCCTCATTGCTTTCTACACAAACTTATCTGTGCCATTTTCATAGAAGAGCTGAAAGCACTGACCACCAGTCTCTACTGGTACAATATACATACCAGAGCAATTTCAGGGATTTCCCTTACCAGCAGCAAAGCAGAAATACAAGTGGGCATTCCCACAAAGGAACAGTGAAAATCTGGAAGACTAGGATTCTTCCAACAGTGAATTTTACTACTATCTCACAGTATAATAAATGGGTGAAATTGCTCTGTTTGCTAACTTGTAACCTGAGAAAACTGCTGGGCTGTTATCAATGAGCACACATCAGAATAATAAATTATTTCACCGAGGACTCCCAATCTCATCTTCATGCATACTGAGAAGAGAAATCTCACAATATTGGAAATATTGGAAAAAAGCTCTCAATAATGGATAAATTTCCTTACCAGGAGATAGCATATACATGTCCTCCCAATTTTCAATGTGAACAAAAACAAAAGGGAACTGAATAAAGTTAGAAAAAGAAAAGAACAAACAGACGGAAAATTACAGATTTCTTTTTTAGATGTATTGATTTTTTATTTTGCTTTTACAAATGGATAGCAAGCTCATGAAAAGACTTTACAAGAAATCTAAATTAGTATATAGATCTCAATCTCATCAAAATATACATAAAAGAGAAGTCACATTGTGACAGCTACAGTCTTTTAAAAAACTGTTTCTATACTTGAAAAGTTCACTCTATTTCAGTTGGTAAATTGCAGAAGCATCCATTACACTATATCCAGCTTTATTCACGTATGGAAAAATCCTTTGGAATGTAATAAGAGCAAAGCTCAAATGGTCCAATAGAAATGACTGTATCCAACATTTATATCCCATCTATACAATTCTATAAATTGATTTTTAAATTCTGTAGGAAGACTATCACTCTATTAAAGTCTGTCAGATTTTTTCCATAAGCACTACGTGCAAAAGTGCTTCTAGCAAATATTCCCATGTTCTTCTACAGGAAAAAAAAAATACAGCAAAATCTGTGACCTTCAATATATCCATTTGTTAATGCTCAATTGATTGATACTAGAGAAGAGAGACCTTTCCTTTTTTTGGACTTAATGGTATTTGGAAAGAGACCCCCTGCAATCCATCCAACAAGTCTCAGTGATGTGAGAAAAGTGACCGCTAACACATCAGTACTCTCTAATATTGGAAGGGAGACCCCCTTTTGCACTGAATTAGTGCCTGGAAAAATCTGCTCCCCTTATGCTTTTTCCATGTGATTTGTTGGAGCTCACTCTTGCTCCATTGCTGGGAAGGCCAGGACATATCCCCTGGCAGTTTTAAAACTTTTATAAACTGGAAAGTATTTTGCTGGCTTGAACTTTGCTCGCCTAGAACCTATGAAAGATGCTGCTGTTATTGTTGGGGTGTTAGTTAAATCCTGTTATTCATTACCATTCAACTGAATGGTTTGATTTATTTTTTTTAAAGGCTTTATATTTACCTCAGGATGTCTATTAACTCTATTCCCAATTGCTTATTTGTGTTTCCTCCGTTTGTCTCATTCTCATGTGTTCAGACACTTAATGTGGGGGGAAGGGAAAAAAATTATTATTCCAGCTTGGTTTCCAATTTTTTATTTCAGTCTAGGTGAGAAGGCCAATCTGCAGTGATTCATATACCGGCCAGGTGGGAGAGAGATGGATGTTCTGGTGCCAAGCAAGCAGGCCTTTTCCTAAGCAGCCTTAAAAACAGCTGCATTTTCATCATCCTTGAAATGTGAGGAAACCATGCCTGGAGAACTTTGATGTTTCAGGTGAAACAGAACCATGTTTTTGTGATAAGAATTTGCACGTATTAAACGTGAGCCTAGTGGCATATCACGTTACTCTTTCTAAAGAAATGAACTGGGCCTCCCTGAACTTTCACTGGCTGAAATATGGATTTAAAATCCTGGAAATGACAATGCATGTGTCTGTATGAGTATATGCGTACAGAGAGGGGGAGAATGCAGCATTCTTAATTCTCCTTCCAGTTTACATAAAAGTCTCTTGTAAAAGATCTGAAAATATGTATGAAGTATAGATCTTAAAGTCATTTACCATTCAGCGCACTGAAAACTTTGCCAACAAGTCATTCACTTCTTTGACTCCTTGCCTGTGAAATTCACTGTGGAAGGATTTACACAAAGAGTTTGATGGAAATGGGAGACCAAGTCAAGACCATATTCCTGTGCTGCTGAGGAAATATGTCTTTACTAAAGTGAATGTCCTTTTTTGTGTGCCTTGAGTGAAGTTTTAAGCAATAGTTTTAATCTGGTGATTTGTGTACTTTGAACTCTAGTGGAAACAATACCGACCACTGATTTGGGCAAAACTAAATCCTGGAATGGCTTTTATCCCATTGGATCATTCCTCTGGGAAAGAAAAAACTTATTGCATCTGAAAGCAATAACACTGGAAAAATAATTTGGGAGAACAAGTAAATCTTTTTAAAATCAATCTCAATTTCCTGAAAGCCAAAAAACACTAGGACATCATCAATTTGGGTGTTTCTACTTATTTGCCTACTTCTGTTGCTGTTATAAATGCAACACTTTACTACAGATCATGTTGTGAAGTGTCATGACTTGTTCCTACAGTAAGAATATAGACAGACTTACTTGAAGTTAGAAACTACTAATCTATTTGTGTCAGTAATTTATTAACTTGCACATCACCTAAGGAAGGCTCATTCAGACTCCACCAGAGCATTGCAAACAGGTGGGTATGATGCTGGAGCATACCTGACCCACATCAGATGGAAGTATACATGTGCTGTTGTGCCCCACCCAATCTCTCATGAACTGTGCCATGATCTTCTGCCACATTTTCAGTGCTTCCAGAATGCCACTCCTAAGGCTACATGCCAATGAACTTCACGTCTGTGCTTCACCAGAAGGTATCTGACAGAAGGGTAAAATATCCATGGCAGAAAAGTAGCTGGGGAAGGATACACACGGGAAGACCTTTTGGAAAGGTCATTTTAATCTGTGTCACAAGAGTTCTTGGAAGAGCCACAAAATTTCTACTGTATTCTTCTAACGTGGCATTTCTAGGTGGCCTGGCCCTCAGTTATATGAGTCCAGTCCCTGGCCTCATAAAAATTTAGAAAAAGTAGGGTGAATCCTGATGAAGTTTTCTGGACTGGTCTGAAATAGCCCACATGAGTGCCAATTTATTTGGAATTGATCCCAACAATTTTGGTTTCTCTCAAGGTATGTATATGTGTTCAGTTCTGTATACAGCACATGGAAAGCTAACAGGGCACAGGGAGATGGGCAAGAATACTAAAAATGTCTGTACAGAAAGAACTCATTGAATTAGCTGGCTTTCTGTATATGTGAATATACCCTGCTAAGCAACATGAAATAACTAATGAGCCATGGTCCACTGAGAATCACAGGCAAAATGACCTTACTTCTGGCTTAATTTTTTATGATATTGTATTGAATAAATGTATTTATGAACTTTAGTTTCAGTACCTTTTTTCTCCAAGCAGATATTAACTCTGCCTTTTCTGTATGGAAATCTTCTCACTTAGGATAAATAATGAGGGAGCAATGCGTTATCGTATCTAAAACCAACATTACCAAACATAGTGTTCCTGTACAGCTTTCTCACCAGGCTGAAAGGAAAGCAAAACTCCCAAGTAGGCAGGGACAAAAGAGTTCAGCAATGTCTCAAAACATGTCAGAGTGCAGTCCTTACTTGTTACCATTGACTGAGAGGGAAGAACAGAGCTCTTTTTGAATGGCTCCTTTCTTCAGGACCAGCCATCTCACAGGTACAGCATCCTCTGTTACAACAGTATGTGTGTGCTCACTGACAGTAAAATATGTATGTTTAAAAAGGGACATTTATTTTTGCATAGAAAATGGCACAATGAGCAGCACTCCTTGGCTGAAACCCATGGACTCAGGCAGACCACCCACACACTCTGCTGTATGTTATTCTACAGAATGGAAGTAAGGCCATGATGAGGTCTGAAGTCATTGATCGACTTCTCAGACAGCAATCACTTTGTGGAAATGACTAGACTCTCCAACAAAAAAAAGGGAGAAATACTGAGTAACAAATTCCTCTAGGTTAAGTTTCATTTTTCACAGAAAAACTAAGAACAAGCATAAAGCATACTATTTAAACAATTCTTAAAATAACCCCATCATTAGGAGGTGGTAAATACAGTCTGGCTTTCAGTGTTTATTCCCATTCCTGAATAAAATTTCCTTCTGGGCATGCTGCACAGAAAGCAAAACCTAGAAAGTGCCTGTAAAATTGTTACAGCAGGAAGAAAGGTGCCAGCTAGCAGTAAGCAAAACTTCTACAGTAACAATACTTCACAAAAATTCTACAAGCAATTTTTTGCTATTGACAAAAGCTGCAAAAATGCAGTTTACTTTACTGAAATGTATAAAGCAGATGCCTCTTGCCAATACTAGAAAAAACAGCAGACATGAGTCTAAAGTCATCCAATTTAAACCTATTACAAGGGCTATTAATAGCTTGCTGTCCTCCAATGACAAACATTACACAACAGAAGACTCCAAACTACATCTGATATTAACATATGTTGTATTCATGACATCATGGATTGCAGTACTCAATTTGGAAATTCTTAACACAAGAGTAACATGTTTCTCAGCAACACCAAACCATGCACTTGAATAACCATAAAGCACACCTAAAACCAAACACAGGACCAACACTCCATAGCAAGAATTTAGCCTCTCAGTTTGCTCACCTTGAGATCTACGCACCATCAACTCCAAAGGACTTGAAAATCTGGTCATGCCAAACATGTACATTACTTAACTTCCCTGAAGGTTTGCATCCCCTTCTTATGACTCTACCCATCCACATAATCACTACCACAATGAAGACAAGAGACTTATCTAGCATTGGATTTGGGAGGTGGTACTGAAAGGAACAATTAAAATTGTTTGTCTGCTGGAAACCCCAGACCCACAGTTTCCTCATAATTCTATCAAGCTGTCTGGAATAGTTTTTGTATCTGAATCTCTATTCAAAAGTAACTGTATAACTGATTCAGGAATTATCAGCTCTCAAGACCTATACTGCTTAATTTTACCTTCAAGAATAAATTGGGTTTAATCATGATTTACAAGGCTGTTGATTACCAACTGCAAAATACCCACCAGAAAGGCATCTCCAGGGCTTGAAACACTAGCTGGGTTTCTAGACATCCAAATTTTTTGGATGCCTCTGCCTTTCTAACCAACTCTCACAGTTCTAAAGCAATCATCTGTATATATAAATCAGCTTTTCAGACTCACCAGGTTAAGATCTCTGGGTTTTTTCTTGACCTTCTACAGAGCTGTGAACAATGTCTTTGGTCTTTTTTTGAGTAAAAAAAAAAAAATGTTAAAATGGATGCACACAGAGTAGTGCTCTTAAATATTAGCAGAACATTTACACTCAAATTCTGAGACATCGTCACTTTTTAAGGACCTATTTAAAATTAGTATAAGACTAAAGATTCTCAGATTTAGGATTTCCTGACAAATTTTCTGCAACTTATGGTACAAAAGTACCACAAAAAAATCTATCACTTTCTGAATAATTACTCATGTTACAACTATGACTTAAATTTCTTTTAACTTGATGTCCTGAGTTTGCCACTGCACCGTGTCTTTCAGCCAGATTATTTCTTTCTGGTAATGTAATACAGCCTTACAGTAACTTCAAACATTTTATGAAATCCAAGCTAATCTAAATCACCTCAACAATATTCAGTTCATCCCGTAGAGGAGCTGTATGCAGGATGCAATTATGTTCATTCATCAGAAAGTCTGCTCTATTGTTTTTTTCTAATATTAATATGGATACTGATGGTACTGAGCTTCCAAGATGTCATTCCTGGAAGCACTTCAAACTCTGTGGTAAAGAATCCAACAATGACAATATAATAATCACAACAAAAAGTGATAAATAACAGGGAAAAGTTTCTCTACAGTGTAAACTGACATATCTCAGAATACGCTTGGCAAGGCACAGTGCTGAGGGTAGCAACTACCACAGTAAAGGAGAAGTGTACCAAGTAGGCCCACAAAATCTTTCCCTTTGGGAAACTCCATTTGACAGACCCTGGAATGGTCCCATTGAACTACAAGGAAAATTGATGTCAGCTTCTTTCAATCACAAGATTAGTTGTTCTCAGTACATACACACACCTATATAGCTCATTTAGACTTGGCCAAAGTCTTACAAAGCTTCTATATAAATTAACCACTAAGCGCAATTCTTCATTTGAGATACTAACCAAATGTGAGTCTGACTTGCTCTCAAAAACTGACATCTTTTCTAGGGAAAAAAAAAACAATCCTGTTCACCTTTCATGTAAGTCATATGGACAACCTTTTCCACATGTGACAGCTCTGTTCTTTGCAAACCAGCTTTTCTCTGCCTTCACTGACACTTGAGGCCCTCCTTACACCACTTTGGATTCATACTTCAAGCTCCCTTCCCATTCTTCCACTGTTTGATCAGAATTACCCCTCTTCCCTACAAAATCAGTGCCTGGAAACCCACATGGATAGCACCTTAACTCTCACCGTTACCTCTAATAATGCTAAATACCTGCAGTCCTGGTGCTGGGCCTGTACCAGGGCCTGGCAGCCACCCAGAGCTGGGCAGCATGACAGGCAAAGTTACCTTCGGCTTTTGGCTGCAGGTACCATACCATGCATGAACAAAGTGTTTATTTTAGGAGCTAAAAACTTGGCAGATTAGATTAAATGTCTTAGATAAAGAACTTATGTCAGTCCCCCTTTGGCTGTTTCTAAGGTTCCTGAATGCTTTGGCAAACTCCAACCTACTCCTCAGGACCTGGAAATCAAGTCCTTCTTAGTGCAACCTGCTTTTTTTCCCCACAGGTTGTCAGCAGCCTAATCTCTGTGCAGGCTAGCATACATCTCTGACCTGGCCAACAAGTCACTGTGGCCTGCCAATTAAATGTCTACACTTAACACATGTCTTTGGCTTACTACTTCAAACCTTTTGCACTGAAAAGGAGACCTCCAGACTTCCAGACTTTACCCAATGAATGGGAAAGTTTTGGGCAAATTGATCTGCTGCCTCACCAACAGCCTTGCTTTTGCTGCCTGGGACAAAACCAATATCTCGGATTCTGTCCACCTGAGAGCTCTGAATTCAGCTCTGATCCCAGAACACACACTGCAATGCCTTTGCAATGTTAGGGTATCTTAGAAAATCAGATGTTTACTGTTACTCAGTTTTATCAACAGCTGCAGCCATACTAGACTCATCTCAGAAAAAACTGCACAATGAGTACTGTTTATAGCTATATTTTATTGGAGGCAGAAAAGATAAAAGATTTGCTTTAAAAGGAACTCATATGTGGCCTAGATCTGTCTCAGGAAGAATATCAGCAGCTGTGAAGCACTGGATTTTTAATTGCTGGACAAACAACTCCAAGATTCTCCTCAGCCTCTGCTATGGATTTGCTGTGCAAATGAATAAGCTCTAGTCTCCATTCACACCTCTGTGAAGGAAGCAAACTGTCACAGCAAAGGCAGGTAAAGGACTTGTGTAAAAACAGGAAGATTAATACCATAGTTAGTGTTATCATATGATACTAATAGTATACTATAAGAGCGTCATTTGAAAATGTTGGTACCTTAATCACTAACTGTTGAATAACACAAAAAAGAATAAATTCAGTTCACAAAAATATTTTGCAGCACTCCTAATTCCTCCTTGTCAGCCAGCAACAGGTTACCAAAGAATCCAGTCTTTGTTTAAAACTTCATTATTCCTGCTAAAGCCTGAATCAGAAAAGACAACTTCTAACAGTACAAGCATTCACTATTCATAATGGAAGATGTAAAATTCACAGAAATTTAATTTTCCACCCAAACACAGGACATAAACAGATGATTCAGTTTATCTCTCACCATCCATCCATATACTCAAACATACGGCTAATACTCCACCACCAGGGTTCTCCTGCCATCATACAGGCAGTTACTGCAACCTCTGAGGAGGAGGCTTGATACATTCCTCTCTCCTGTCTAGCACTTTCAGTAACTTTACGTGCTCTCTACTAGCAAGTCTACCATATCCTGGCAGTTGTCACCCCCATTCTGGAGAGATCCCTTCTTCCCTACCATCTGACACTTGCCAGTCCCCAGACAGCCTAAAGAACCTGCCTGGACTCCTGAACCAACCATCTCCATTTTGATGGAAAGCAGTAGTCAACACTCATCCTGGTCCAGACCTGTAAAGAACTGCCATGACAGAGAGCTGACAAAGAACTTCTGGAGATTCCCTCTCACTAGCAGTCCCTACCGTAGAAGACTGGAATATTCATTAGTGGACAAAGAGAGCTAACAGAAACTCACAGAAAAGACTCAAGATGGAGGGAAGTTGGCAAGAAAAGAGGAATCCCCACAAAGAGGGATAAGTAAATCCCTCAGAAAGTAGCTGTGATGGAAAAGGGATGCAGAATTGAAGAGCCTATAGCTGAAGCACTAGGAGTACTACTTCTGTTTTGCACAAACCAAAGGAGTTATTCTTGCCACATCCTTAATGTATTATCTCACGAAGGAATAAAAGAAAAACAGGAGAAAAACATCATACAAAATAGAACAGAAAAGATAAAACATTTCCAAAAGTGCTTCAACACAGGAAGGCATTGTGACTCAATCCAGCTTCTTAGGTCATGGATGCAACCTGGAGTTCAGCATCACCACTATAGCTCTGCATATTTTTTCCTAATAAAAATGCAAAATTCTGCTGTCAGTAATGCATTAAACTGAAGGAAAAAAAATCCCATTAGAATCCTCATATTTGCGTATGTGCATCTTTGTTCTTGAAGAGAGGTTGCCAGGAAACATAAACAGGAGAATCATGATTCAACAATCTTTTATATTCACATAATGTCTTTTGGGACTTTGTTTTAACAGAAAGCCATATGTTATGTGATCATGGAGAATAACCATTTAATCATTGCTATTCTATACAGCCATAACTTTTTCTGATGGATCAATTGAGCATTGTTTGCATAGTGAGCACCACAGAGCCTGCATTTCAAGCCAAGTAGCTAAACAAGTCAGTACCTTTCCACATGTGTTAAGTGAGGTTCGTAGTTACTATTCATGTTTGTATCTGGAAGTGACATCACTTTGTGTACATGTGCTTCTTTAGCACTTCATGCTTCAATAAGAATGCCACAAAACAAATCAGGAGGCACTTCTCACATGAGCTTTTGAAAATATCAAAAGAGTAAGTGCATCTCCCAAGCAAAGTTACAAAAAAATCCACCATTCCAGCAAGAAGCAAACACAAGACATGCTGATGGCAACTCTGGTTTGTGTGCTGATAGTGTGTCACATGATATGTACCCCAAAATACTGATGAAACATGACTATCTCTGATGGGTGTACAGCATGCTGCCTTCAGAGTTGAGGAACACTGTGGTCCAGCTGGCCTGATGAGTCAGTATGAATTATTTTCTTCACTAAAGTTCAATTGAAATGTTTGAATAGTTTTGCTGCCTGGGCCTCAGACACTTCATAGAACGAGTGAGAGGGGAAGGGAAATTGGAGGGAGAAAGGTGAACCACAACGTTCTGATGCTATCCCTAATCCATGTATGTGTGTTGTCACATTCCAGTTTTTCCACAATATTTATACTACAGAAGCCCTGAGTATTGCAGCAACTGAATGTGTCTGTGCTGAACTCCTTGCAGTAGAGTTATAAAAATGGATATATTTTTCATTGAGGCTACCAAAAAGAATGCAAGGTTTATTGGGATTAAGTGGCAGGATCTTAGTAGCAGGAAAATCACAGCAAGTTCAACAGACCCAAGAATTTTAATTCTTTTCCCCTCTTCACTTGTATGGTATCAAAATCCACATTACAGGGGTACCCCCAGTTTGAATGTCTCTTGCTTGCAGAGAAATTGGGAACCTCGTATTTATATGTACATTCTGTGGAAAGTATTAGAAAGTCTGCATACTAGGAAACTTAAAATGCCATCAGCAGAAGTACTGTTTCATGGTCCAAATTGGATTTGATAGCCATGTTATTAGACACTAATGTTAATTTCCTAACAAAATAATAATTAATGCTTTACTCCTAAATTTGATTTTTTTTTTTCTTTAAGGCTCTCTAATTCTAGAAAGAGCACAAGAAGACTAGACGCTCATGAAATATTCTCACCTCCTACTCCCTGGCATAGCTAAAGCCACAAGTCAATCACTCCTTGATTGGATTATTAGCAGCTAATGAAATAAGCTTTCTATATATTTCTTTTCATAAGCATGTGAATGTCACTAAGACAACTGAACTCAAAAGAAATGAGAGGGAAGTTTTAATATTATTTCCTCCTATTAAATACAAAATGAAAATGGGAAGTGAGTATAGGCTATGCCCAGACTGGAAGTTATTTTACACCACCTATGAAAACACTAATGAAAAGGAAGGCAAATTAGTTACTAAAGTAGTATACGGACTAGCAGGGCTTTTGTCCTGAAAAGGCAGTGATGGACTTTTCAGAGATGCATGCTTTAGTTTGAAGTCCCTTACAATTTCTTGAATTTGACTCAGTAAAAGTAGCAAGATTTGGGTGGTCCCTGGACTAGGATTTTAAGACATCTCCACTTTTGTTTAGGATTCCTAGGGAGATGCCATTGATCTGGAAGCTCTTGGTTTTCCATTTAAGTATCTGTATTAAGTATTTAAGTTTGCCAAGCTTTTTTCTCCTACTCTGTTGGCCAATGTGAAGGCTATGCAGTGGACTCAACATTTCACTCCTTGCCCATCCAGCAATTTAGATCCTCAGTTTCCCACATTCTAATGTTTTCTGCACTGCTTGGGAATCAGAATATCCATGCACTGATTCTTAGACATCATCTGAAACTTTTGGGGGGCCTGTTCCCTGACTTCTCAACTAACCATCTTCCCACACTCCACACTGACTTGAAAAGCAAGATTGAGAAGGTGAGCAGTCCTCCTGCCTGCAAGCCAGGCAAAAGCAGAAAATTGCTCTTGGTTCCTGTCTATCTCTTGAAGCATAATATCCCAAAAATCCCATGTTAGGAAACAAACCTTAAGACCGGCCTTTTGAAATTTTGCCCTGGTTCAAAACAAAGCCCTTTTTTTACACAACACAAACATTTTTGAATGTGATTTTCATTTTCCTAGCAACACTGGTGGAGCTATTCACTAATTCCATTTCAGAAATGAGCTAAATACACATTCCCTCTCTCTTTGAAACGTTCAATGGAGCAAAGGGAGCAGAGATGAAAGCGACCACAACTCTGAACTTCTGCAAAGCTCTATCCCTTAAAAAGGAGAAGCAAAGAATGAGTTCTAGAGATTTGAGCATTTTTCTTTTTTTTTTTTAATGCAGAGAGAGTCCTTTTTGCAATGAACAGCAAATTGCCAAAGCAGAGAATGACAAGCATCTAGAGAAAGGGTTAAGAGACCAAAGAAAATCCAGGATGTCCTTTTCTGACATTGCTTTTGAGTGCAGACTTACATTTGGAGGTTTTTCCAACCCAATATTTGTGAAGGGGTGAGAACTGAAGAAGTGGCTGCAGCAACCCATTTCATTTTATTATCCTTTTTATAGAAACATATCTATCACTCAATGATAGTTTTACAGGTAGAAGTCCTCAGTTACCTGATTTTAGGGACCTACAAGTCTGGAGCAAAAGATTCCTTTGCATTGTCTGTAGTTTTGTTATCATGCATGACATCAGAAAAGCTAATCAAACAAAAAAAATCAAATAATTATTTTGCCAGCCTCATTATAAAGACATCCTTTCATCTTCACCACTTACAGAAAATACAGGAACTTTACACTCCTAGTGAATCTTAAAGGTTCAGACTTGAAGCCCTTGTATCTCTTTGGCAACATTACTCTAAAGGAATTTGGAAAAAGCATTACAAGAGGAAACCTCACCCTTCTTACAGGTTCCCCTCCGGGACAATGCTATTTCCCTTCTTAGTTCTATTACTTCAGAAGACACCTATAAAAATGTATTAACTACATACAATAAATAAAAAGTGTATAGAGATGTTGCTGGGTGTTAGTTCCAGTTGTCATTTATTAATTTTGAAGTGTTTTGCTGGACTATGTGCCAGAGGACTATGTAGGATGATGTACTGTGACACATATAAAGGGTGTGCAACATCATTACATTTAGTGAGTGTTCACATTTGGAAGAAAAATGCCTTAGATCTCCAGTCACCTCCACCCAAGCATTTGTTTTTACATCATCCTTTCAATTTTTTTTATTTTAATCTGTATCTCAGGTTACTCAAATAGTCCTCACAATGCAGATTATTTCAGAAGTTGTTGAAAAGAGAAATAAACTAAGATTATTTGTACTAATGCACCAACCAGCAATCTGAAGATTACAAGAGTGAAAACACTACTAAAGAAGAATGAAAATATAGCAGTGTGACTCCTAGAAAGTTATTTCCACAACCATCATTATACAACTGTTTTCTTAAGCAACCTCATATAATTTGCTATCATGGAACCAAAAAGCTGCAGTAGATGAAAGATGAGAGAGTAAGAAAATGGATGAGTAAGAAAAAAATCATGTTCCTGTGTTAGGACAGAAGAGAACTTGAATTTACCGAATCCCAAGTCTCCATATTGTGCTTCATTCATCAGAGATGTTATGACTTCACAGGTGGGAGAAAAGAGACAGAAAAGGGAGAAGAAAACATATCACTATTTCAGACCACTGGTCATAGTACTTTCAACTAGAGTAGAATGAAATTTTTTTCCAACATTACCTCATAGCCCACAGTCACATATGGAAGAAGGCATTTCATTCATTTACTCAGCTTCTATTCCCTCCCCTTGAAATGCCTTTTTTATCTACAATGGTGGAGAGTATTCTATATTCATTAGTCCAAGATCCCCTGGTGTAACCCTAGCTGAGGGTATGGAACCAGGCCAGGAACACATTCAGCCTCTGGTCTCATTCTTTCTGGAGCCATTACCACCTGAAACCATCACCCTCCCCCGAGGCGCAGCTTTTTGGTCAGCTTATTGGCATGCATAGACATGAGGCAACATTTTCTGCACAGTGATTGGTAGCTGCCCATGAGACCAGTCTACAAATTGGTAAAATGAGATACCTTTGGGTATTTGTGGGAGAGTATACTATATGCAGGCATTTCTCTCTTCCAAAATGAAAGCTTAAAAGGCAAGTTTAAGGGCAGGTGCTATCCTGGGAAAGCAGAAAGCGCTTAATCCAAGCATTTTGGCAGGCCTCTGAGTAATAGCATGGAAGCAGAAAAGCAACTACATTACTGTGTGCTGTTATTTTTCACAGTTCACACTGCAAGTCAGCTCTAGGATAAGTTTGCTTGCAGGCTCTGCAAATAAGTGGAAATACTCAACCAGTGTTCCAGTCAGTTTGAATTCGGGCCTGTGTTTAAGCTATATCTACCATTTCTTACTTTCTCACTGTTGTTCAAATTAGTTGAACAGGCAGAAAAGATCCAGCTCACCTGGGCTTGCTCCCTGTAAGAGAAGGTTGCAGCCTGACTACTCACATCTCACACAAGCACAAAGACTTTGGGTAATTCTTGTAGACCATTAGAACTCCTCCTTCATGAAGAGATCAGAAAGTACATCAGATTAACAAGGTTCTAAGGCTAACAAGGCTTGGATTTTTGAAATCCTGTCCTCTTTTGAAATCGAAAGAACACAAAAATCATGTTCACTCTTATCCTTCACTTTGATTGTAATTAAATACCACATCAAGATCCTGTAACAATGGAGAAATCACTGACTTTGGATAGCCCTCCACCTTTAAGAAAACTGTGTAATTCTTTTCTTCTGTTAATGCCAGAAAATAGAAATGTTATGCAATAACATGAAAGTTCCCTGTACATGACACCACTAATGAGGGAAACAGCAGCTGGGAGCCTCTAGTCACTCTCCTAGTATGGCCAGTCCTGCAGTGGGACACCGTAGCCTTTACATGAAAGCTGCATAAGTACTCAGAAGGTGCTGTCTTGAAGATAAAGCAGGAATGCATTTTTTCTGTCCCTTTCCAATAGATGCTACACTATGTCTTTGTTGATTCAGAGTATTTGCATTTGATGTAACCATAATACAAGGACTTTGAAGAGAAGTCAGACTTCAGTTTTACCAGTGCAAGTGAGGAATGGCTCTTTTAACATGCTTGTAGGAAATAGATGTAAAACAAATGGGATAGCATTGTTGTTACAATGCCTCATCCAAGGACTTGTACTTGCTTTTCTCACGTAAGTACTTGAATCTATCAAAGTATTTAGGACCAAGGCCAACAGATTGTGTCAGAGTCCAGTCCTCAGATTAGAAACATTTGAATATAAGTGCATGATCAAGTATTTATTGCAACAGGGGAATCATGCACCAACACAGTTCTGATGAGTAAAGGAGCATGACTTTGCACTATCAGATAGTAAAGTACTGATGACACCCACATGATGTTGATCTCAACAACGTTAGCAGAAGCTGAAGCATTGCTATTTCACTGGAAAGCCAGAATGAAATAGTAATTTCAGCTATTCTCTCCCCTAGCCCCCATTAAAACTACGTAAAATAAGATCACCACCTTTTGCAGCAAATATATAACCTAAGAGCCAACTCAGCAGGCAGCTGACTTCTTCCACCCTCCAGAATCTTTGTTCATCAAGTTTACAGCCAATAATAAGCAAGGAAGGGCTAGAGGCTCTGGGGGAGCAGAGGATCAGAACACAGTTTTACATCTTGACCAGTTGGAAAAATGAGCTGAAATTACATGAGGAGGAAGTCAACTTTGAAAAGTGACAAGTTTTGCTATTAGAAAAAAGGCTCTGCTGCACACATTTGAGAGGGGTAATAACTATCTTGTTTGTAACTTATTTTAAAGGCACTGGAGCTAAAGCAAACCTTTGGAGTGAAGTCAGCAATGATACACAGCTTTAAACAACACCACAGCAGATCACCAAATTATGAGTGATATAATTAAGATTGGCCAAGTCAAGCCTTCAGACAATACAGCACTGACTTGACCTGGGATATAACCTGATTATGTAAACTTCAGGGAGTGCTACACTCCCACAAAGAATGCAGAACAGGAAAGTACAGAAAAGAACAAATATGGACAGAAGTCTAGGAAGTATGACCTGTGAGGACACACTGAAAAGAAAACTAGCTTTCTTTTGACTAGGAAAGAGAAATCTGAGGGGAGACTGGTAACAATCCACAGATACATAGAAGGCTGCTGCTAAGAGAATATAAATTATTCCCCGTGCCTAATGGATTAAGACAGACTCAATGGGCTTAAATTGTGCCAGGCAGATTTCCTACCTGGGGAGACTGCATAATCTTTGACACCAGGGGTTTCCAGGAACAGTGCAAGTGTCTGTGAAGAATGATTTAGAAGTAGTTGGACGGGTATAGTGGGCTTGACTTGGGTGACAACACTTGAAGCGCTGATCTTTTTTCTGTGACTGAACAGTAATTTCAATTTAATTACCACATTAAGTTTCAGTACTTCTTAGAATAGATTCTTGCCCAGTAACAAACAAAGCAAAAGAAAACCTAGCAAATCACAAAGCCTCCCTGACATGAATGGAGGGAAGGGTGTGAGGGAATTTGTTGATGTTAGCTAAACAAGTGCAAATGTTTTACTGTGGTTCTTTAACTTCAGCCAAAGCATAAAATTAATCCATATGCTTTTAAACAAACTAGAAAAAAACATTACACTTCGTATTAAATACATTTTGTTGTTGCTGTACTTCTTTACTTCTATAAATGCTGTCCCATCAGTGGGTAGAAGTTCAACTTAAATGATAAGATGATGCTCTTGTGGATACTAATTTTCATCTTACTGCCCTTTAAAGTTGATCTATTAAACCACCAAGTATTTCAGAGAATCCTAGAATCACCACAGTTGCAAAAGACCTAAGATCATAAGGTCATCCAGTCCAAATCTCCACCTATCACCATTATTTCCCACAAAACCATGTCCCTCAGTACAATATCTAACCACTTCTTAAATACCTAAGCAGCTCCACTGCCTTCCCAGGCAGCCTACTCTAGTGCATAACCATTCTTTCAGAGAAGATTTTCCCCTAACATCTAATCTGAATCTCCCTGGCACAATTTGAGGCCATTCCCTCTAGTCCTACATGGGAGGAGAGGCTTACCCCCCACCTCACCACAACCTCCCTTCAGGTAGTTGTAGAGAGAAACAGGGTCTCCCCTGAGCCTTCTCTTCTCCAGCCTAAACAATCCCAACTGCCTCAGCCACTCCCTGTAAGACTTATGCTCCAGATCCCCTCAGCAGCTTCTTCACCCTTCTTTGAACAGGACCCAGGGCCTCAACATCCTTCCTTTATTGAGGGGCCCAAAACTGAACAAAGTACAAGGTGCGGCCTCATCAGTGCTGAGTACAGAGGGACGAACACCTCCTTGCTCCTGCTCACAACACTATTTCTGATACAAGACAGGATGCTATTGGCCTTCCAGGCCACACTGATGGCTCACATTTAGCCAAGCATTGATCAACACCCCCTCAGGTCTGCTTCTTCCTCACAGTCCTCCAGCCACTCTGCCACAAGCCTGTAGCATTGCCTAGGATTGCTGTGGCCTAAGTGCAGGTCCTGTACTTGGCCTTGTTGAACTTCATACCATTGGCCTCAGCCCAGCTATCCAGGATGTCTAAGTTTCTCCATAGGGCCTTCCTACACCCAGACAGATCACCACTTCTTGTCAACTTGGTGTCATCTGCTAGCTTACTGAGGGTGCACTCTATGGCCTCACCCCAGGTTATAAATACCATAAAACCAATTTCTCTTCACTGTAAGTGCAAAAGCAATTATAAGTTTTGAAAAGATAGTTGGATATGATTAAACGAAGGAATGACTGAAGGCAAGCATAATTCCTACTACTTTCAGGTATTCAGTGAGTATTTAACCATATTGAAATGCAAACATCATGTATAACGGAAAGCAACATAGTCTTGAAGAATACATCTGAAGATAGCTTATTTTATGGTGAAATGAAGAAATGGAAGTCATAAGAAGAAAGCACAGTACGTTCTTGGACATGCTCTTCCCCTCCTCCTGACAGGGCAACCCAAGTATTTCCATCTCTCCTGGGGTCACTATGGGGATATAAATGCTAGAAATCTACATGTCATGTCCCTCAGTACAATACCTAAAGTAAAACCACTCACACTGGCAGTAGGAAGTAATTTGCTTTCTCTATTTCCATAACCTCTTTCATCTCAAAGCAATCAAGAAGTCCATTTGCCATTGCCTCAGCAGCCCTTCTCTTAGAATCATAGAACCACCAAGTTTGGGAAAGTCTTCCAAGATCACCCAGTCCAACCATCCAGCTACCATCACGTATTCTCCCCGCTAAGCTACATCCTTTAGTGCAATAAGTTTCTACAAGAAATCTCTGCTTCCTTCACACCCCATATCATAGGCTGGACAAGGGACAAGTAAATTTGGGAAAGGTAAAAAACTTTTTTTGTTTGTTTCCATATTGTTCTCTCATCCTTGTTGATCAACTGCCATATTCATGATTGACTGTACTTCTAATCTCTAGGCCTCACAATTAACTCCATATCAAGCCTGTATCACTAGTCCACACACAGATGCTGCAATATTACATGACTAGTAGTGACCTCAGATTTACATTAACCCCCACTTGCTGCTTTAATGAAGCACTCACAGAACATTAGAGCCTTAAGCTCAACTTCTTCCCCCTTCCTTGTGAGTTGGGGGTTGAGGGTCCTGGTGAGCCTTTGCTACAACTGTGTGACCATGAATTAAAGAAAGAGCTGTGTCTTAAGACACAAGAAAAAAAAAAGTCTATGAGGACCAGTGACTTCAAAGGTCAGGCTTTCACTCTTGTGTTATGCTGCAGGTATGCCTGAGCCTGCCCTGATTCTCACACTTGTTCTGACAGAATAACTTTATTTGTTGATTTTAGACTTGCCTCATCAGTACAGGCTCCATTTGCAATCTGAACTGCTAATCGAATCCAGCCCTTGCTACCAGGCTTTCCCTATTAATATTGCATAAAGAAAGGAACACGATCAAAGTTTAAGCGGTACAAATACACGTTTGTCTGTTACACTATCCGTAAAGAACCAACACGAGAACTAGACCTTGTTCTCTTCCTCAAGGCATTACTTAACAGTATCACTGTTGCCCAGCATTACCCACAAATAAACAGCCAATACATACCCAGAGAGTAAACTACACTTTTTCGTAATCTCACACACAGTTTCTCAATTTCTTGCTTCTGCAAGCTTTTTCCCATGTTCCCCCCCATGACTTTTTCCAAACTCCATAGTTTGCTACAAATCCAAATATTATAACTAATTAACTAGAAAAGACTAAAGTTTCATTCCAGGCAAGAAAAAGGATAGCACCTGATGTTTAGCAAACCACATAATCATAAATAAGTTTTAACAGGATCCCCTTCAGTACATTGCTGACTGCCCCTATGCCTCCCAACTTTTGAGTTTAAGGGCAAGAGCAAACTACTGCTGAATTCTATTTTAGCTGCAGAATTCAAAGACACTCAGCTGGAAAAGCAATACTCAGGAAAACACTGTTCCTCTACCCAAAGCACTGAAATTCAAGGTTAGATAGTACGCAGTAAACGTAACAATAGGAGGCAGTGAATACAGTTGCCTTTAACCAGTTCCTAACTACTAACAAAGGGTCACAATTCAGGAACAAAGAAAGACAAGCTTACCCCTTTCCAAGGATCAGGACTCACCAAAAACTTCCAATGGAAACAAACCCCAAGCAAAGATGCTTCCCTTTCAGCTGCCAACTCTTAAATGAGGTTAGGGAGGGGTGAGCCCAGAGACCACCCCTTCAGTTGCACAGGTGAATTACTAACACCTGTGCTCCTAGAGCTGGTACACCCCTTTACCAGGTGCTCAATTACTGGTTCAGGCCTTGACCTAACTGTTCCCACACAGTGATACAACAAATATTTAAGGAAACTGAACTATGTTCCATTAAGGCTAGTTTTCTATTTTTTATTTTTTTTTCCATAAGATATCTGGATACACTATGCCCCAGAATTGTCTGAAAGTACACTTAAGTTCCTCAAAATGGCCTATTAAATATTTAGTTGTCTAGGAAAATTTCTGACAGCTGCTGTATGTTATCTAGTGAACAAGGAACTTTTCCTATTTTTTTTTTTATGTCTCATTTCATATGCTTTGTCTTTATGCTGAAAAACAAAGTTAGCAGGGTTGTCTGTTTAAAATCAAAGGTGTAGAGCCTCAGCAGGCATGTTATGCTGAAAAGTAGCCTTTTATGATTGCAACCCTTTAGTAACTAGATATTCTATCCTTCTATCAGATTTTTAAATATAACATTATCAGATGACAGCACTATCCACAACTGCTTTTTTCCTCATCGTATTTGCCGTTAGAAAACCTGATTTCAAGCACTCAGCTTTGCCAAATTTGAACTGTGTCAGCTAAAGTTTTCCATTCTCAAAACCACAAGTATTCAAGCATTTCTGGGGGGGGGACAACTCTTTTTTTTTTTTTTTTTGACAAAATTGTAGTAATTTTCCATTTGAAAATATTTAGTGCCTGTGTGGTACAGCAGATTCTCTTACCCCTAAAGGAAAAATTCTTGGTTTACCATGGAGATGTACATCTGCAAGTAATGGATGGATGAAAGACTGTATTCAGCACGGATTGGTGATGCCGTGGCCATTGACAAAATGTTCCAAAGTGCTTTGCTGTCCAGTAACAATCCTTCAAGAAGGTAAACAGAAAGACTCAGGAAGCCAAGTCTCACATTAAGCAAAGAGAGATAATCCCACAGATTTAGAAAAGAGATCCTTCTGCAGAGAACAGACTAGCCCAAGATTAGGATGAGTTGCTGGGATATGCATTGTTTGACTGTGAACTAGTAACATATAGTCCTAGAAGGTAGGATGCCTACAAAACGGAAACCTTTCCCTTTTACGTCAGCCCCATGGAGACAGGCATTCTCCACATTTGCAGGAAGGATTCTGACTTTTTTGTGTCTTCTGCCTTAATAATGCTATATTTCTGCTTCAGAAATTTGGTATTTTTTTTTAAATTGTAAGAATCATCACTAAAACATCTCCAGCAGAGATTTGAAATTATCTGAAGAGCCTGCCTCTACTAAGAAGGCTGCAAGCCACTGTTCAAGAGCACTTTTCTTGCAAGTGTATTCGATAACTCCTGATGTGGAGTTCAGAGTGTGTGGATGAGAAAGGTAGCTAAATGAAGTCTGAGAATGTCCATCCTGAGAAACCACCTGTTGTGTAAGACAAAAAATTAAATCTTGCTAATAATTTGTAAGTGTTGTGTATTAATGTGGAACCACAGAGGAGAATGTGCTCTCTTGGTTAATCTGGTTTAGAACTGGAAAAAGTATTCAGGTGTGTTATTCCTTTGCTTCAATCATACCAGACTTTATTCTGATACACAGACTCCTGTTGATTATGATCTAGCTGTGTAACACTTCTATAGTTATTGATAGGTTAGATGTTAAGAAGAAATTCTCCTCTCAGAGGGCTGTGAGTCACTGGCACAGGATGCCTCGAGAAGCTGTGGATGCCCCATCTCTGGAGGTGTTCAAAGCCAGATTGGATGGGGCCCTCAGTAGCCTGAGCTGGGGGGTGGCAACTCTGCCCATGGCTGGGTGTTAGAATTAGATGATTGTTAATGTCCCTTTCAACCCAAGCCGTTCTATGATTCTATGATGAAACAGTTGTTTATGAAGAGTATCAGAGTAGGACACATGGCAACAGCATATCATTTTGCTTAGTAATAAACAGCTAAAGCCTTTTCAAAAGAGCATTTTCTAAGGAATTCAAACAACTCATGGATATACCTTGATTTATATGTACTATGACATGTATAAATTAAGGGTTCTTGTTGAATACAACATTCCTTACAGTACTGAGAAGGATGTAGCCAAAGTAGCTGATGCTAATGTAACAGTGTGTAATCCACTATTTCCTTTGTTGTTGTTTTTTGTTTGTTTGTTTGTTTTAATTATCTGACTAATTAAATGTAATGGCTCTGTTTTAGAAATTTTAGCTATTTCAAACAACATTCATGTTGATTCCAGTAACTCCAAAGGTACGTAACAGGATTTTTGTGGTATTTCAGAAAGCCAATTCTTCTCCCTCTCAGATTAATTTAAATATTTGGGCACAGGTAGACATAGTTAAAAAATAGGAACAGTTGTTGTTTTAACTGCATTTGCAATCTTGAGGAAAGTGGTCCCAGATAAGCAAAGCTCTACAGTATACTCTTAACTATAAATAATCAAGCAGTCTTCTAAAAGCCATTTCTCTGTCGATGTGCTGGAATGAAGTCAGAATTAGTAGTTTTTGCAATAAAGATAACAGATCATACAACAGAAAATCTTTGAGAACAGTTTCAGGAACTGCATAAATAAAATCAGAACACATCTACTCTTTTAATGGGAATATTATGCCGCTTGCGTATGCCAGTAGCCAGTCACTTTTCTCTCAGCAAAACATTGTTCTCAGCACAAGAGGGCCAATGCTCCACAAGCTGGAAGATCACAGAGCAGAAAAAATTGGAGTTTACCATCCAAGGTGGCAATGGTGAGCTGCAGTTCAAAAGAAAAGAAAAGGCTTTAGTCAAGATCTTTCCAGTGAGTCATGTTTGCTTTAGTGTAAACTGAATCAAACTGAATTTAAATAACTTCCATGTTAAAAGAAGAGAAAACTTCCCTGCTAAAAGAATTCGCCTTTAAAATTGCACCAACTCTTCTAACCCAAACTAATCTGAAAATTCTATTTTTCCTTAATTTTTTTCTTTTCCAGCTCTTTAAATTTCTATCAAGACCAGCTAACACATCAACAGTTTGTAAAAACAAAGTGTATGTTTAAACCACACAGAAATTTGAACAGACTTCATTGCCTATGACTCAAGAAGGGAATATAGAATAAACACGAAAGAGCTGGAATAAACGAAGATGGAAAACATTATGCATTAAGTAAGTTATACCAAGTGCAGTTTTCAGACTTTCACTGGTGTTAAAATGTAGTATAATTTCCTTTCTAGAATGTATACTGAAAAGGGACACAAATCTTTACAAAGAAGCAAGCTTCAAAGACGTGCACTAACAGCCTCTAGTTGCATTAGTTTTCTTTTATCAGTATCACAAAATCTTCATTATGAAATAAAAGTGAGTACAATTTTCTGCAGTTCCTTCTGTAAACAAGCACTTGAAATCCTGCTATACTAAGAAAGTTATGATCTTCAAGTGGTACCTTTTTTTCAAGTTGTTTTCACTGTGTGTATCAGGACTAACAGACGCTGATGTCATTATACTTTGATTGAAAGCAAAAAGACATTTTGTGTTCTAATCAGTTCATCAAAATTCATCTCATCACATCACCTACAGTTCTATTTAACTTCTCATCTTTATGTTTCTTGACCTGTTATTTGACATGCATAGCCATTCTCTTACTTTCTTTGGCTCAAGAATTATACTTTTTGCTTTGGAGGTTTGTACACCCTCCTTCAATATCTCCAACAACAAATTTTTAATCTCCCACAACAGCTATCTCCAAGGACTTTGACTTCAGTTCTTTTCATCTTTCTCTCTCTCATTTAAGTAATCTTGACACTATAGACTATTCAGAACTGTCCAGTCTGCTGCTTCTAACTGTATTTTTATTGCCATTCACAAGACTATTCCACCTTTTATAAATACTTTTATTGGCTCCCTATCTAACTCTGTAACTTATTATTGGAAAGAGGATATGTTAATAAAATATGTAAGTAATCTGTCCTAAGTTAATGTACACATTTTTAGAGAGAAAAATATAAAAATAAAACAAAAAGAAAGCTTTTAATATTATTTCAAATTATTAACAAAGAGCTTATCTAACCTAACAATTCAGAGATTCTGTTCTATCTGGAGATTCATTATTAAATCAATTGAATTTTTACAGGACCCAAGAAAGTCACCAGCTCCATCTTTATGCTCTCAGTGGTGACTGAAAACAGTAGAATGGGGTATCACGGAATCACGGGGTTGGAAGGGACCTCTAGAGATCATAGCTGCCAAATCAGCTACCTAGCCCAGGTTGTACAAGTAGGCATCCAGGTGGGTCTTGAACATCTCCAGAGAAGGAGACTCCACCACCTCTCTGTGCAGCCTGTGCCAGTGCCCCGTCACTGCACTCTGAAGAAGTCCCCACGTACATTTGTGCAGTACTTCCTATGCTTCAGTTTGTGGCCATTTCCCCTCATCCTATCACCAAACACTGCAGAGAATAGTCTAGCCTTCTCACTTTGCCTCCTGCTCTTTAGATAGACCTCTTCAGATAGAGCTCTTTTAGACAAAGCTATGGCTTTGTCAAATTTAGGAGATCTGTAAGAATACAAGTTTTCGCAACCAGTTCTACTGCTGTACTGGTCCCCTGGTGACTTTCTTTTTTTTTGCAGTGTCCAGATTGAACCTCAAAAACTGCAGCATGTGATTACTGCCTCATGCCATACCCTTCAACACTAGTAAAACACTGCTTGGCTTCATCTCGCTAAATGCTAATATATTCCCTAAATGGCTATTACATCTGTCTTAGAAAGTCCTATTGTTCATCCATTAAAAATTATCCTTTTACTCAGTCTAACCACCTTTCACACATTTGACAGCACCAAAACACAGAATCACGGAAGTGTTGGCCAAGATAAAACATGCCCACTGTCTAGCTTTCATATCACTTCTTCTTGGTCATGTGCTGATAATCTTACATGTCCTCCACTTTCTACTGCTTTTTCAGCCTGCTTTCATTAGCAGCAGATAAAAAGAGGCTTCCCTTAGGCTGTGTCGCTCTCCAGATAAGTATGCCCTATACAGAGACAGGATTATTTCTTTTGTCCAACTAATGTTTTAAAAGTTTAATGAAAGTAAAGCAACAATTAGATAGTTATAACGTCTCTGTCATCATAATCCAAGCTGCCTGCTTACTACAGAGAATTTTCACCAAAGAGTTTTTGACATGGTCAGTGATGTCGTTAGCATCCTGAGGCATTCTCTGAAAATTTAGCAGGTTTTTTTAAGTAATGTGAGTTGTACACCATCTTCTGAAACTGTTTATTGTAATATCACTCCATATCACTCCACCCTTCAAACCTGCTCTGCTCTATCAGTTGACTGTAAATCATTTACTTATCTATCTCCTACTGAAATGGGACAGAAAGATTATACAGGTATAGGAGAACATGTCAGACATGTCAACAAATTTCTCATTTAAGTTCCTGTGAAAGAATTCCATATGTTTCTACATCTGTGGCCCTGTCAGTATCACCAAGTAATATAGAGCAAAAGCAGTGGAAGTGTCTAAATGATTACACATAAGAGCTATCAAAATTGATTAAGAACATGATCATATATTTAGTATCTATTGCAAATTAAATACTTTTCTCAAGTTAAAAAATTGTTTTATTTAAATCAATATTATATCTCCAAACATAGAATATAGTGGTACAGTGACCAGCAGGATCAGAAGGTCTTTCTATTGTATCAGAAGATATGGAGATAGTGTAGAAACATAGTGTCAACGGTTTACCGGGCTGGATTGGCCCGGTTCCGTGACGATTGGTGTGGGGGACCCGCAGACCCACGCCCCAGGAAAGGGGAAGGGGGAAAGGGAAAAGGAAAAAGGGAGATGGGCCTAGAAACAAAGCAGCCGCAACGATCTGAGGAGGAAAGCTAATTTACTAAATAAGATATCAGAAAGCAAAATAACACAATATAATACAATATAATTGGAATTGAAGATAATGAATCAAATAAAATGAGCAAGAGAGAGTGTCCGATAAACCAAAGGCCTTACGCTAACGCTGAAGGCGATACGGCAGCGAGCACCCACTGCTGAGTCGATCCTGAAGGAAAGAGAGTGTCCCGTGACCGCAGAGGGTTTTTATCTTTTCCCTCTGAGCGGAAAATATGTAAAAATGCAAAGCATTGCAAAGTCCTCTGGGGAATGTAGTTCTTCTCTTCTGAGACAGGTATACCGGGAAAATATCAATGATCTATGGAGTTGGAGTATTAACTCTTTAACTCTTAATGCACTACATGTTGTTATGATGTGGAATACCAATACCAAAAATCATAAAACCATGACACATAGTTCTAACATATATATATACATATATATATACTTCTTAGTTTGCTAAGGCCCAGGAAGCCGAAGATAGTCTCTAGTGAAAGAGGCATAGAACTTCTTTCTGTTAAAGATGTAGAAAGTTATACAGTTTATTGTCTCAAATAATTGTAATGTTTCAGTCAATTACTTCAAGTGACATCAAAGTTGTAAGGGATATAAGTCACTGGGAAATTAAAAGAAGTGACATTTTAGGAAGCCAGACAAAATAAAATGGTTATAATGAAACCATCATAACTGCACAAAATTCTTCATTTCTCTTTTTTCTTCTGCTGAATTTGTAAAATATTTGCTTTGGGCTTCAGACTTAGGAAGTCTTGGTTTCAAAATATATTATTCTTTCTTCTCATATATGCAACAATGAAGTCATAAATTTGAAACTGTCCTTCTCAATCATTTCAAAGAAAGCAAACAGAATAGTTTTAAAAGTTTCTGAAGTCCAATCTTGCAGATGAAAATATCCAACAATGCAACTCCTATTGGCCATTGCTATTCTAGTCTCAGTTATCTCAGTTATTATGCTACATATTATGTTATCTCAATAAAATGTATGCCCAGAAGTGGAGGACTGTCAACTGACAGAAATCATGTGCTTACACCAGACACTGAGGAATAAGCAAGTATCAAGCTCCTTCTGTTAGTTTACTTATAGCATCATTTCAACTGTGAGATGAAGTCAGTGCATGGGAGCTTCCCTGGATACATTATAATTACTTCTTATGCCTTGAGACCTATGCAGGGACTGTAAAATCAGTTTGTTGCTATTTGTGTAACAGACAAGCACAAGTTATAAAGATGAAATGTAAAAAACTTAGGCTGACCATTAGTCCACAGTCTGAAACAACATGAGATGTAAGCCTTCCTTCTAAACTTCTTGATAGCAGAAATCTCTATAGTAATTTCTATTATACCACATAGACATTTACTATAGATCTTAACTTGGGTGCTGAAGATAATTCAGATTACAAGCAATGCTTTAAAAATAAAAAACAAAACAAACAACAACATCAATAACAAAAACAAAAACACTTCAACACTGTTCTTTATAATCAAGGTACAGTAATCTGTAGAAAAATTTCAAAATTTTCTGGTAGGATTAGCCTCAGAAAAACGATAGCTAGCAATACAGAATTTCAAACTTGAAATGGTTTGAATTTCTATGTTAACAATTCAAAACACATTATCTTCTTCAACTCACAATCAGTACAATTTTTATCAGTACATGATGCAGCCATCTTAGTACAAGATTTACCAGTTATATCAGATGTTCTGAAACTGCATTCATTCAAACCCCTCAGCTCTCAACCATGCTACTCCAAAACTGTTTTACATTATATTTAAAATGGCAAGAATAGTTAAGTCAGTATACCACTCAAAATATAGAATTTTCTAAAAAAGTTGTCAGACTAATACATACTTAAATTTTGGCATCACTTCTGCAATGAATTTGAACTCTATGTAAAGGTTTCTAATGGAACAAACACCAGAACATTAGGAAATATTGGAGGATAATATGCAAATAGAGATAACAATCTGGAAAAAGCCCAGTAACTGTGCAGCAAAAAGTATAATCTTACAAAAAAACCCAGAAAAACATATTTTAGCAGACCAGATGGTAATGCAGCTTTTAGTGGTTTACTATTTTTAGTTTTATTATTCAAACTACTTGAAAATAAGAGGGCACATATAAAACCACAACTGTAAATTCTAATTTAAGGATGGCATCGCCAAGCATCTACGTTCATATCTCTATGGATATTTTTACATCGTGACAGAAATCATGGTAATTTGTAGATTTTCGTAATTGAATATAAGATTTTTTTTCTATATTTTATTCATTTCTACCTATTTATTATTCTGCTTCTAAAACCTTTCCTCATTCAAGCTATCTTCAGTTTCTCAAGGTATGTGTGGTGTTATTGACAGAAGGCATTACTCAGTGGGTTTGAAGTTTGGTACACGAGAACACCACCTGTTGTGGTACATATTACAATACACTCACATTACTCACTGATGCAATAAATATCAATTTCTGGCAGCTGGAAATAAGCCACATTGCAGATTAGCACTGGAAATAGTATTTTAATTACTGTTTTTACTTTTAAAACACTAAAATTTAAACATCAATGGAAATCTCATCATACCAAGAATCTTTAAAATATAAAAATGTGAAATAACTCAGAACTAAATTTACATTAGACATTTCTTTTTGTACTTGTAACGATATTAATTGTAAATTAAGCATATGTATTTTTATGACATACCTGAAAATCCATAAACCATATTATAAAACTTCACATTTTTAATCAACAGTGGTTGATTATCTAAGCTGATAAACATTTTAGGAAGTAACCTCGATCTCTTTTCAACAAATACAGTCAATGTCTGTAACAGATTTTTGTTTTATCATCTTTGAATGGATAAATGTGACCTCTGATTTTATGAGTGGTACACTTACAGCTGCTATACACAATTGTCAGAAGACAATAGTGTTGCTGAAATAAAACTGACAGGAATACCACTAAAAACTAGTGTTTATCACTGAAAATAGAACCACCAGTACAATAGTTGCTCTTGAATTTTGCATTGGTTTGACAGTTGTCAGTGATCAATGGCAACAGGAGACAATATGGAACTGAATTTTATTATGTTTTTCCTTTTCTGAAAATGATGTCTAAAGCAATGTAGACTTCTACATTTGTCCATGTAGTACATGAAAAATATACGACTTTGGTTCTGTAGTTTAACACAAGAAGAAAAGATATTTAATAGAAATATGGAAATATTTGTTTTCTTGAAAGATGACTATTTAACCTGTCAGCTATAATCTAGGAATCCAGTCAGTTGTATGAAAGCCACATGGTGTTGTTTTTCTTTGCAGAAAGATAGTACAGGCTGTTGTATTGTTAAAACAGACATCCTTTTGCAGAAATGAGAACTGAAGGGAAAATAAAAAATCAGGTTAGTAGGTTTTAACCATAATTACTTGAGGTATAAACTCCACACACAAAAAAACATAGAGAGTGTAATGTCACTCATTATCTGAATGTTCTGTGTTCATAGTATCCATAGATGATGTGCTCATATTTTTCCAGTTTCTGAGGCATGAAATTTACTTAAATACAATTTGTGAATCAATTATATATATATCTTCTTGCTTCTATCCTAACATTCACAAATCATTTTCATTTTAATCTAGTATTGATAGTAGTACTTTGTGTTTGATAATTATTAGACTGAATTTGAGTTGTTTTAAGCATCAGGTAGTGTGGATGTGGAAGTCTGAAAGAATAAGCTACCCTAAATAACTGCAAACACCCATAATGTATCTCATTTACTTAACTTTGACTTCTCAAATGCAGATAAGAATCTGTGTAAGTACATAAAAATACCCAGGAAGACAATAAAGAAAAATAAACTACCACCAAAAATCCAATTCATACTTTTCTGGCTCTAGAGCTAAATGAACAAACATACATGACAGAAAGTAGAAGCTTGTACCTCTGCTCTAAGAGAGTACAACACCACAGCAATGCAAACGCTATGAAGATGGATGTGATAACGAGTAGGATTGTATGGAAAGCCTTTCACACTTTCCAGATTTGAGAGGTAAGCCAATTTTTGTTAAGTCCAGCGAGACTGTTTCCTCTAACCTCAAGGGGCATTGGATCACAACTTCATATAAAAAAGTCAGTAAGTGAAACAACACACTAATTTAGAGTTATTCTTTACAACTTGCAGCAATCAAAAAATCTAGTTTATTTCTTGCTATTGCATTATTAATGACAAGTTACTTAGACCCCCAAATGCTGTTTTTCTTTTAATAGGCCATATTAAATACTTTCATTCCAGAAAACATGCCATTTTGGCAGTAAACCCTGATGTGTGCAGAGCAGTAGGACAAAGTAGTGGTAGAAGTTTCTTATGTAAGTACACATGAATACATTGAATTCTAGCTGCTAGAACACAAATGAAAGGACATGACTGAATAAATAACAGAAATTTTTTAAAAGGTCAGACTGAATAAAAGCATGAATTGAGCTGTGATGACACTGGAGAATTCTTTATAACATGTTCTAAGCACTCTCATATTCAGTGTTTCATGGAACTACTGAGGTCAGTGCCCTGTGTAAAACATAAGTCATGAACTTAAGTAAATTGTCTTTATTTTTTCCTTCCTGTAGGGTAACGTTTGCACACTTCTGTAGTGTTCTCTTTCTTGAGAGTTTATATTTTTGAATTAAATCACTGTATTCACTTGGGCTTTGTGACATCATATCTTTTATATTGAAACAGTAATAGTTGTAGCTGACTTCATAGAAAGATAAAGAGAGCTGAAGTGTGAAAGAACAATCACATTAAAACTCCCAAACAGCATAGCAATAAAAAGTGAAATAAGAACTTATTAAGTACTTTTTTTTTTCTCCCCACACAATCTTTATTAAGTTTGTTTCCATCAAAAATTCTGCTTCAACAGACACTAACAACTTGGGGTCTGCTTGAAGATCTGCACAGCATGATACTTAAAGCAACTAACTCAAATTCAGTCTAGTAATTATCAAACATAAAGTACTACTCATTTCTACACAGATAGGTTGCTTACTCTGCCAGTGGGAATGTATCCATACTGCGTAAAGAAAATGGCAATACCAAGGAAAAAGATGTGAGACTACAAAGGTAGTACACTGTAGTAATGTGAACTATACTTTTCTTTGCCAGAAATGATACAACCTGGACAGTATCAGGGCACTGGAACACAGCAATGAAAGAAACTGCAATTTATTGCTGTGTATGTTTTGTGAATAAAAAGTAAACTTCTCTACAGACCACAGCTCTTGCAACAGCGAACACAGTTCATGTCTCAATTAAATATTATACATTATTGTTTCAGAAATCCAGCTTAGTGTCCTTTCTTTTCAGATTCAGACTGAATCAAAGATATCAATGTTAAATAATTTTCAATCTAAAGTATAGATTTTTGACTTGCCATCAGTACGACTGCACAGCAACAATAACAGAAATAGGTAAATACCCTATATATACATACTTAAAGTAGTTCTACAAAAGAATTATTCAGTCCTTTCAAACAAATTCATCTTTTCTACTTTTAATTACAACTGTACATCGATGTGTCACTCAGTTTGTCGATAAGAAAATAAAAATATTTTCCTATTAAATTTTCTTCAACATGTTTTTATCTAGAAGGAAACAATAGTGAGGAAATCTTTAGTGGGTAGGGAATGATGAAAGACAAAACAAAAAAACAGTATTTTTAATGTTGTAAACACCATTTGAAATCAATTTTAGCTATCTGCTGAACATTTGATCATGAGGAAATCACATCTCTCACTGCAGGCCTCAAGTTCAATACGAGCAAATAATAAACTACACAGATAAAAAGTTCAATAAGAGAGATTCAGAAGGGACAAATAAAAGGAAAAGTGGAAGAATTTACTTAGAGTAAAATCCAGCTGTTTTGCTTCAGGATATTATGCTCAGGGAATTAACAATGTCTTGCTTCTCTGGTTCACCCACACAGTGGCACTGAACTTGTTACAACCTTTTGTTGCTAGGAAAACACATCCCATACTTATACTATTTATTCAAAATTTACAGTATCTAAACAGCCTGTGAACTTACATATCTGATATTTCCTTTTTGAGAGGTCATACTCAGAGTCAATGCTTCTTTGTTAAAACTTCCTTCTGATAAAAAGCAGAGGAATGTCAGCATTCCTGATTGAAGTCCTGCTGCTACTGGAATCAAAAGGACAGCCACCAACAATCACAAAAAGCTACAATTAGTCTCAAGGGGTTCATGATTTATCTCTCCAAGAAATATTACCAGCAGCTTTAGGTACTTCTAGATCTGCTGGTAGACACCAACAGAGACTCACAAAGCATAATCTCTGCTGAAAAATCTTGAGCATGTTGAAATGTGGAATGTGAACATCACAAAAATATTTCACTTGCAAGAACAGTGTGATATTTTTGAACATATTTTCATTTCCACCCAGTTTTAAACAGGGTAATATTACTGTTGCTCCAAATTTCCACTGGATTGACTGATATCATTGACAGTTACATCTCAGTTGCAAATGATCTTTCTACCACAAAATGTGAGCATGCAACTGTCAAGGACATCTCTCCATGAGATGGCATCTGAAAAGGTATATTTCTCAGAATTAAATCTATAAAAGCAGCATGCCGAATAGGGAACTGTTTGAAAACAGAACCAACAGGGAATTGATAAAATCAAGGAAATGCCTCAACTCCTGTCTTACCCAGGTTCAGGGTTTTACCATGGCATCTGAAGACTTCCTTCACTTGGTATTCAAGGTCTAGAATACTTTCCTGAAAATATTTCCTCATGAGCTGTGCTGCTGTAACAGGTGGCTGACTACTGGGATCCACAGGGATGCTCTTGTTTCTGAATGTTTCACTGCATGTTCATCTTATATATTTGCAATTAAAATAGTAAGCCCTTCAACACAAGAACTAATATGTTTTTTGTTACTTTTAAAATCACAGCTCCTCACTGTAAAACGTCTTCAACAAGAGTTGATACCATATAAGAGAAGCTGACGGTAGAGAGAACCTCCAGTATATGTTATAGCGTATGGCTGCAGTTACATGCACAAAAGATATTTCAGTGCCATTTCCAGATGACCCCAAACAGCAACCTGCACCAACGTTTACTCACTTCCACAGGGAAGTAATGGAATAAAAAGTGTATCCCAGACAAAGAGATATGGATCTGTTTCATACATTATCAATATCCATTTTGTAGAGTATTTCTGTCCCTCTGTCTCAGACTATGAAGTCTGATCCAAGGTCTTGCTTATTTGGTTATTAAGCTGAAAAACAGAAAAAAGTCTAAGTTTTTCCTTGATTGTTCTTTCTAGGGTGTCCTCTTTAAAACTTACATGGCTGGACTAACAATATAACATAGCATCTTCTGCTGCCTCAGCTCATGTCCTGTGCAGCAGATGCAAATTTGCAGGAATTGGAGGAGAGCTGTTAGTCTGTTTGTTGTTTTTTGTTTTTGTTTTTGTTCTCCAACCATATATCCACAGGTTTCTTTTGTCTATTCCATTTTAAATCAGGGGCAATAGAGAAAGGTTTCAGTGTAATTTCAGAATATTGAAACCAATCTTGAAATAGTCAGATGGCTGTCAGGAGTCCAGATTGACTATGGAGTCTCTAACCTTGGAAATACTCAAAAGTTGCCTGGACATGATCATGAGTGATATTTGTAAATGACCCTGCTTGATCAAATGGGTTGGACCAGACAAACTACAAATATCCTTTCCAAACTGTTGGTTATGGTGGTATCAAACTGTGATATCAGAATGGTGAAACAGATCTGTAGATGCTGTAAGATGTACAAAAAAGAGTGCAATGAAATAGAGTACATAATGGATCCCAGTCATTATGTATGAAAGAAGGATGCCAAGCTTGTCGCCCTCCTGGGTACATTAAAGCAAAATCCAATTATATATGAAAGAATGAAAATATGTAATTAGAGATATAGAAATGCATAATAAACCATTTTTAATGTAGAAAAGAGTTTTGCTATATTCTTTATAGTAGTAATCTTGTAAAGTCTGCAAAACATACTTAGAACTCACATGGCTGGACAAATGATCACTTATTTAATGATAGGTTTGAAACAACTTAAATGTAATCTCAGACATTCTTCGAAAGACTGCCTTAATCTCCGAGGCTGCTAATGTTTGCATGACATCATTGTCGTTACAATCCTGTCTCTTCACTCAGTAATGAGAAAAACTGAGGGAAACATGAAAAAGAGTTTTTACTAGCATCCCACTGGGGTATATAATTTCAGTTGCACAAATTCCAATTCGAAACCTGAACACTAGCTCACAGATAAATATGTTAAGAACAAAACAAAACAAATCCTTTCATGCAATGCCAGCCACACACCAGCAGTCAGGCAGTCCCCTTCAAAGTAGTTGTTATATACGTCTAATTATCTTTGATACACCAAAGGAACAAAATAGGGGATGTATCAGAATATAACAGGATTACATTTCTTTTTTCATTATTCACATTCAAATGGCTGCACACATTTACTTACAGTACATACTTTTTTTTTTCCAAAACCTATCATTGTCATGTTACTTCTGCATTTAAAATAGTCACTTTATCACGAAATTATGCATCAAAAGAGAAAGACAAGTACAAAAGTAAGTTTTATGTACAAAAAAGTTTCTCTGACTTTTTGCATTCATAATTTTCAAAACAAAATATGAGAGCAAATGGAAGTTTTTGGTCTGATTCAACTTGGGCAGTGTTATGTATACCTGTATATGTCAGTTACAAAAATTTGCCCTATTGGCAAAACTTGTATGTGTTCTAAAAGCATAAGCTGCAAGGAGGAGGACATTTTTTTAAAGTACTTGTTAATTATATATCATATAGGCACAAAAAAAACATAATGAAATCATTTAAACCAGAAAGGTTTTCCCAACAGATCTAGATACAATTGAGAGAACGCTGGAATGGGCTGCCCAGGTTGTGGGGTCTCCTTCTCTGGAGATATTCAAAACCCACCTGGATCTGTTCCTAGGTGACTTAATCTAGGTGTTCCTGCTCCAGCAGGGGGATTGGACTAGATGATCTTTCAAGGTCCCTTCCCATACCTGACATTGTGTGATTCTGTAAAAGCAATTGTAGGTGGACAGACTTCTTCAGAGTAATTACATATACTGTTGAAACTGACACCATATTTTAAAATATTTTTTTATTCTATAATGATATAAGATTTTTTTCTATGGAGATGTATAAAGATTATTCATAAAAAAAAATTATTCTCTCAGGTCAAGCTGTCTGAAAGAGAGGACTGCAAAAGCAAATGTACCACTGTAACAGTTTGCAGTTATCACAGTCAAAAGAGGCATTCTAAGTATCACTGAATTTTAAATTATTTCTGGGTAAACAATTCAAAATAAAGAAAAGAAATGGTGATTAGATAGTAAACCCTTTATTTGACCTTAAAAACATGCTTGCTGCGATGCAGTAAGTCTACATTAATACAAAATTCATATAAAAAATAGCACCAATTTAATTCTAAAGGCAGATGAAATTCATGGAAATGTTAAACAACTTGAACTCTGCTCTACCTCTACTAAATATATTAGTTCTCTAGGTAAGTTAAATTATTAAAGCCTCTGTGGTTATTAATATCTTTTATGCACAATAAGTTAAAAGTATGTATTCCAAAATTTAGTGAAGTGAAAGTATGCAGTGATCAAATTTAAAAATTCAGGATGACTCTATCTCTGATATAAACTTTCCGAAAAGAATTAGAAGTATATTTACAACTTACTGATGTGACAAAGTTTAACCTGAGATATGGTGTAACTTTATAACACAAACTACAGAATTGAACCTTCCTGACTGAACTCATGGAAATGTAATTTCATGACAAATCATTGCAGTGGTATTATATTAACACTTCCCTGAAGAAGCAGAAGGCAGAGGGAGATTCCACTGAGTCAAAAATACCTTTGGAACCATCTGTTGAGTGTAATTTTTAAGAAGAACCTTGAAGAAAAGAAGCAGCCAAATGAGTTTTCCATGTATAATGAAGTACAGTTGTTGGCAGTCAAAAAACATAAAAGAAAATGAGACCTCAAACCTTCCCAGCTTGAAAAAATGTCTTCCTTCTATTTAATGACACAGTGCAAGAGTTTGTACATGATAGAGGCCAGGTAGCTCATTAACAGCAACGAGAACATGAATCTGTAAACTCCACAAACCCATATTCTCAGAGACTTGGGCTACTGTCATTTGGAATCTAACATACTAAGTATCATTAATAAGCACTAAATCAGAGTGTTTTCTTGCCATCAAAATAGGCAGACTCACCGGTCTAAGAATGAAAGATGAATTTCTACAGTGCAGAAAGCTACAAGGGAGCTACAATAATCTATGGCAGGATCCATGCATTTTTCCATTCATAATCTCTCCAGTAACTGTACCTTGAAGAGGGCTTTTTCATCATGCTTTTACCATTCCACACATGATTATTTTAACATTTTTCCAAAGAAAACTGTATTTTCAAATGATCATCATCGGCTTCTGTAATTACAAAAATTGTTCTGGATTGCAAAGTTATAAGGGGAAAATAGGGCATCATATATCCAATGAAATCAAAACCTGTGGACACATAAAAGTAAATCACTTAATAAGCAGTTTGCCACAGTGTACAAATGCTATTTCCCTGAAGTCAACAAAGGCTGCCTCTTGCTTTTGTGAGTAGAATGCAGAGTATTCATTTAGCTGGAAAATTCTAGGCTTTTAGAAGGAAGTTAAGTTACTGATTCATAAATAACTTGAAAATTATGTACATGCAGCTGTGCAGATTCATCTTGCTTACAGGCATCTTCTACAAGTAGAAACATGTAAAAGCACAGATCGTGATCCTTCTCTAGCATGCCACATAAAGTTATTGTCTAGACAGGCAGAGTTTTTGAAAAGACACCCCTGGCAAGAAAGAGGAAGAATTTACCTGTGCTATGTGCTACATATATAGCTGACATAAGTATTGTTTTCCTTAACATGTTAATATACATACATAATACAAAACAGAAATCTGCTTTTTGATGAAATTTAGATTCTAAAAAGAAACTTAGGACAAGTAAAATATTGTGCAGATTTACCCTTAAATTTATGAAATCCATACTGCAAGTCTTGGTAAGACTCCTGTTCCTGTGCAAAACAGGAAACAAGAGTGTACATGATTTTTCTTTGTCACCCTGTGCTGTTTCTAAGAATTAGTCATCACATCTGGAATAGTCTTCGCTTATTCCTCCACAAAAGTAAGCAGGATTAGAAGGGAAGCACAGATTTTGCTTTTCATTTTATATTTTCACTTAGGTAAATTAGGAAGATTAATATATCTGGTAGCTAAAATAAACCTATCAAATGTGCAGTCTGCAGATTCCTCACCACTGCAATCGACTATTAAATAATATGCTCTACATGCAGAATTACTTTTTTCAAAGTATGAATATTATTTATAAACAAATTATTTAACTTCTCTGCTGTTTCATTGCTAGGGACTGTATTTTGGTATTTTCCTATAAATGATAGGCTTTAACACTATCCAATACCTCCTAGACAGTATGTATAACATAATTATTTCACACTGAAAAATTGCAATGAATGTATCAGAAGTCATGCACTTTGAAAAGGGACTATGTTTACAGGCAGTAGGGAAGAAGGGCATGACAAGAACATACACTATAGAGTGAGTTTCGAAACGGTCTGGAAATATGATCAGAACAAAAGATTGCTTCTTAAGTGATACAGAATCGGAACAACTTTCCATGGCCAAAGCCCAAGGACTTCAAATACAAGCATTTATAATAGTACTGCTGAGACAAAGGCTGATATATCACATTTGTTATTTTACGTGAGATAATTGAATACTTTTTTTAGGGCATATTTTGGTTTCTAAAGAAAACCTTGCTATAAAGCACACTTGATAAAATTCATTATTTAATACAGGCATCTGAATTCTTATAATATATAATTAATCTGATGTAATATGTATGTATATATAAATGATCAACTTGATTCACTGCAAATATTTTTTAATTATTTGTGATTTTCTACTGTTTTGTTTTTTACAAATTAAGATGTTACAGACTGATTTTTTTTCTTTCCTTCTTCTATGCAATTGCTAGATATGCTTTTGAAAATAGCCCTACAGGTTAAGAGATATTCCAAGTGTGCACCATTGTAAACACTTTCTATAGCAAGCTAGTCATAAGATGTATGCACAAAATAAATATCTTAATTTTTAGAACCCTGAATATTTTTCTATTTCTATAAACTTTCCAAATTTGTAAGTATTGAGAAATATTCTGCAGGAAAAACTGCAATGCCACATTGCAATTTGGAAAAAAAAATTACTAGAATAACATACATTCACAAAATACCCAGAACATTAACAGAAGACTAACCAGAGTTAGTTTCCTGGAATTTCTTAGCTCACAAAGAAAAACATAAGAGAAATGAAATTAATAGCTTTTTTAAAATGTGTTTTTCCTAAGTGCACGATTTGCTTAGCCAAATGAGAAGTTTAAATGTAGCATGTCAAGTAACAGTCTTCTTCAGTGTGCTGTATGTCAAATATATATATAAAAACACAAGCATGAAATGTAGAGCATACCTATACTGTTAAATGGCCCATGGTACTGTTATGCTTGAGTCAACAGAGAATCCAGGCAGTATGTCTATATGGTTTATACAGCATTATGCAAAGTTACTTGCAGGAGTTCACAGGTAGGCAATGTGGTCATCTTGGTATCACCTTTCAGTGAGTTAATAAGTCTGACAATTTACTAGCTCATCTGCTATGCTGGACTAGATCATGAAACTGTCCAAGTCATAAACTGGCTTGCTAGTAATCTGAACAGTTTAACTCTGGTAAGATTAATGCAAGTTTGGAGTCCTCGAGCCCACCTACATAATAAATATGTCCTTAATGTTTTCAATTCTCAGAGTTATTAGGACATATTTGCTTTAGTGTGGCTTAAATCATGGTAAAAACATGGATCAGTCTTCAGTTTGCAACTATACAAATGTATAGCTTTGAAAAATTTCCCTCTATCTTGAGCTGATATCTTTCAACTGATATATCTCTCTAGGCAGTTCATAGCAGGCACCCAAAAAGCTGAGAAAAAGGTATCAGACCATAAAACACCATAAAAGTTAAGAATGTCAGCGTATGAAAAAATTAAACACCCTTCCACCAAAGAAGTAGAAAAAAATTAAACACCCTTCCACCAGCAGAGACTGATAGTAAGTGAATCTTCAGATTTACAAAAGCTGCAAAGAAACACACTAGTATCTGGGACAGGGTCTTCTTCATTGCAAAAGATTTGATTTCATTCAACATTAAAATGCCAGTCCATATCGTTATGCATTTGCAAGTTCCTTTATGTTAATCAAGTGTCAAATAAACTTGCTTTAACCCTCAGAGCCACGTAACATTTCTGTAGTCTGTGGTTATCAATACCATGTGTGTGAAGTTAATTTTCTTGGAAACATGCTGTCTTGCATCCCTGTGTACTTACAGTACTAGAAGAAAACAGTTTGGAAGAGCAGAAACAAAAGGACATGTATCAAAGAGTCAAAGACAAAGGATAGGTCCAAAATGAATTCCTAGTCAGGAGCAGAAAATCTGGCATTTTCCTAAAGGTGGTCCTGTTGGCAGAAGAGCTAACAAGAAAGATTAACAGGCAAAATGTCAATTACAGAAGCAAAAGCTTCTGGTGTGAAGTCAGCTGTTCAACATGAGGCCATTGCAGACATCATTTGTTGAAGCACTCCTGAGTGGTTAACGTCAACAGACAGAAGCACCTATCCGAATCCAACTAGCACACCAGTCATATACAAGGTGGTTATGCCCTTCTTGACAAAGCTTGGACCAAGGGTACTCCTTGAAATCTAAAACCAAATTTTCAACTGAAAACAAAAACATTTTTTCTCAATAACTGAATTAGAATACAAAAGTGAATGAGTTCCTAATGGGACAAAAAAATAGTAGAAATAATAGAAATAATAATAATAATAGAATAATAGTAGAAATAGTTTTTACTGATGCTTCCACCTGTTTCTGGGTTTGGATACTCAAACACATAGCTACATGAGTTCTTCCTTTAAAGCATGCACATGAGATCAGGCTCTAAAACCAAGGCACAGGTGAATCTCAGTCAGTTCAACAAGGTAACAGTGAGGTCACCAGTGAAAGAAAATGACAAAATTATCACTAAAATGTCAACACAGGGAATACAACCCAAAAAAACAGTAAACAATAGATTAATAACATGTTCTACATTATTTCAGAGACAATAAAAGCCAGTGGTCTTGTAACCTGCAAATGTCCACCGGTCAGGTTTTAATTTTATCCTTACACCTTTAAACTTGTTAAGTGAATAAGCATATGCCTAGAATTACATGAAAAATCATTGAATTCAATTCCACTGTACTTGTGTGGAATAGCTACACAGAAAGTGATTACAGAAATCTTTCTTCAGACTTTCAAGATTTTAACATTTTCTTGGACAACAAAAGTCTACTCTTAAGTAATTTCGCAAAAGAACTGTGTCGTTTTGTGCATACAGATTCTCTATTTATTAGGTTGTGTAAAATCATGATTGTGGCTACAGGTGCTATTTTTCTTAGTACTTAGTATACGGGTACCGTTTGCTTAATAGCCTCTGGACATAATATTGCAAATGAAACAAATGACTATTTCCACTAACGTCAATCAGAGCAAAATCTATAATTCAGGCTCTGTTCTTAGAGCACACAGAGCACAAAAGCAAGATTTTCACCATCAAAACACTGCTAAATTATGTTGCCACACACAGATTTTTTTCATCATACATACTGTATAATGCCATATTTAGGTCAGTGAAATCCCAAGCTCTTGTACTGAAAAGCAGACTCCACAGCCAATTAAAATAGAACTGTTTATCTGTCATGGACATTTGATGGAAATTTGTCAAAACCAGAGTTTTCAATTCTGAGATATTTAATATTCCAAAGACATAAAATTCCTTGTGTAAGCAATTAAGCTGTTTTCCAGTTTTTGTCTAAATTTTAACATGTTTTAGAATATGATTCTGGTGTAAATCAATAAGATGCTACTTCCTTTTAAATTAGAATGCTAATTAAAATAATATTCTTCCCATCAGTCAGATTTAAAATTATGTTTTCCAAAATTTAAATTTGAAAATCAGATTAATTTACGTTTGACACTGTCATTACCATTAGTTCACACTTCCAGATGTTCAGTATTTCATATGATACTTTGCTTTTTACATGTAAACAATAAATGAAAATCTATTGTTCAGTATCACTGACTGTTTTCTCATGGCATTTAGAGCAAAATACAATTTGCTATTTTGTTGAAGTATGTCTAATTTGTAATGCCATTGACTTGCAATTTTAAAATATAGATAGATAGAATACATATATATCTTTTTGTTCAACCCCATATTTGGTTTTCTTATTTTAGTGCTTTTTCACTATTCTTGTTAATTTAAGAATTTTTCAACTTATAAAAATAATTATCAGTACTGTCCTTTCTTGCACTTTAAATCTTTGCACTTAGCACTATATGAAGATGCAGTTGTTCCTTTATTTTCTTTTTTCTTTCCAGATTCTGTTCTACTTATGTTTCTATTTTGTTACATTTCTTAACTCTTTACAGTAATTTTAGTGCTCTGCTATTCTAAGTTGCTAATGCTTACTTTAAAGAGTACTTTTTAAGTCAAATCACTATCAACTATATTCCAATAGACTCCAAGGAACAAAACTCTGATTTAGATCAACATCTTCTCTGTAAGTTGCCTAAAATTTTTCCTTTTGATCAGACAGATCAGAAACAAGGAGAAAGTATGTATCTAGTGGATGTATTTCTTTCAGGAACAAAAGATTTTACTCTCTCTCTTTTGGTTTTTTTACTAATGGAAGTACAAATTCACAAACATTACATTGTCAAGGCGTGAGGTATGAGCCACATTAATGCTTCACCTTCCAAAGGTACCTTTTGAATAAATAGATGCAACCACATTAATAATATATTCCATGTATAAATTTAGAGTAGGACAGTGAAAATAGCTTTCTGGGAATCTAGTAATTCTTATGAGAAAACATAAAATGTTATTATTTTGGCACATAATTATCAAAACATTTATTATTGGCATAAGGTAATCCTAATAAGAATTTTACATATAAAGTATGTCCATTCCATTGGTTCTTATTTCATTTGCAGAAGTCAAAACTAAAAAAAATAATAACACTGATATGCTGGATCACTTTGGTGTTGTTATTACCTTGACTAAAAAATGCTACTTCTCTAACACAAAATTTCATGTCTGTAGAACCTACTGTTTCTTTCCTAACTCTCTTTCTTCCTCCACAGTACTTATATGCTTGTATACTTTTCCCTTACTGCAATGCTTGCTTCCTTGTCAGCAGAGAAATTTCTCTTCGGTACTCCTTCTCTTGCCTCAGAGACAAAGTGTTATACATTATTCCCTCCATTCCTTATTAACATATCACTTTCATCTGACTTTTCCTCCTTCCAGTATAAACTTTTCTTACTTTCAGTGTCTGTAAGAGACCTGCTGTCTTCCACATTTGTTTCTCTAGCTACAGATCATTTCTCAGTTGCTGAATAACGAAGAACATGCTGTTTGCAGTCAGGTTTTTGTTGTTTTTTTGTTTGTTTATTTGTTTATTTAATTTTTTTGTTTTGTTTTAAAGCCAACTCCTCTAAATATAGAAATACTTTCTGCCCTTATATTTCATTGAAATTATTTCTGATGGGGCAGTGGAACAAGACAGGGGCAAGTGAAACAAAACAACCAGCCTGGCTTCACCACAGGCAAGTCCTGCCTGACCATCTTAGTGGCTTTCTATGATAGCATAACTGCCACAGCGGACAAAGGAAGAGCACAGTAAATTCTCATACACAAGTGGAAGAAAATGACTGTGATCTGGGAAAACAAACAAGTACTATTTTTTAGTTATAATTCTTTAAATTCTTTAAAAAGCTTACTAGTTTTAAAACGAGGTATAATATATCATTATTCTTTATGTAACATTTCAGTTAGAAACAATTTTGACCACATTACATCAGCTATAATAATATATATTGCATGTCTCCAATAAATAAACTAAAATGGGCATTCAACATAGATTGCTAATGTCAAACATGATTAAGTTTCTTTGGAACTTGGAATATTTTACTTTGCGTATGCTGAATGTCAGTCTGATGCAAAATTCCAAAATTCACTGTTACCACACTGTCCTCTACAATTCCTCTAACAGCATAAAAACAGTCTGCAATGAAGCAGGATAAACAATGCAAGCAACCTAGAGGGCATGAAGATAATCTATAACAAGGGTAAGCAATCTCTCAATTTTCAGTGAACTTGCTCAGGGAAGCAGACATACAGAGGATGCATGTGAAATGATTTCTTTCGAAGTATACATGTAACTACTTTATTACAAACTCTCTGGTTCATCTGCTGGAGATTTAAAACATCCCTAGTGCTGGTTCCAAAGAAATACTTCTTTAAGTAACTTTGTGATTTAGTCAAAATGTGTAATTCTGTCTGCTTTTACCCTTGTGGCTCCTTTTGTTTTCTTTCCCTTGACACCTTTTTGTTACCCATACTTAACTCACAATTATAGATCTATTTCCTTCTCACTTCTCTTCAGCAACAGTACTGACTCAGCATCTATGCAGTTTCCATAGAGCACAGATTCTTTGCAGATCAAATACCATGCAGATGCCTAGATGGTAAATGCTTTTATGACAGTTTCACAGCCCTGTCAAGTCCCTCAACAGGCATGCAGCTGTTGGCATGTAATCGTTTCTTGAGAACATGGTAATCCATCAGTTTTCTATTGCTATAATTTTTAAATAGAAAGTCACTAAAAACAAAAGTGCACAGATGAAAGCAGCAGTTTTGTAACAATACTTATGTGATTGATGTTCTACTGCCACTTATATAAGACAAATAAATAAAGTTTGTTGTACATCATCATACAGATTATAAAAAATTTCAAGCTACCATTCATCATTCATCCTCAATATCTATATCCCATTAATATAATACAAATGGGTCATTCATCAGAAACTTCAGCTTCTGAAATATTTTATAGTTTGGTATCTTTTTAAAATCCAGTAAGAAACTGGGAAGAGATCCCTTAAACTGTCCTTGAAATACTTTGAATGCACTTCAGTATCACGAACAAGAAGATTAAGATAAAAATGATTTTTAATACGGACAGCTATGATCAGGAGCTATATTGGTAACTGAGCCAATATACAATCTCATTTTGATTTGTATTTGATGGCAATGATTTGATGATGACACTGATGGCAGTGACTTACAGAATTAAACCAAAAATGACACATCATCAATACTGAATTTCCAAAGCAAAGTAGTGTTCAATTCAGGGCTATGCACTGTAGAGCAGAGCCACCAACCAATCAGAGACTATTTGAAATGACAGTGGAGCAGCTTGGATAAGGTTGTATGGAAAACAGAAAGTGCTGCCAAGAGCTCTGCAAGATTTAATCATCCTCAGCCTGTCTTCCGCAGCATGGTATCAGATCATATGGGGGATCTAGCTGTGTAAAAATATTTTTTCAGCTGTCTGACAGGAAAAGATTGCTGCCTAAGTTTGCTTCTCATCTAGAAATGTTCAAATACACATAAAAGCACAAATAGTACTTTAATTTGCTGTCATTTTCTGCAAACCCATGAAAGATATATCTGCATTTACTTATCAGAAAAAAATAATATTTTACCCCAAACATTAATTAATATATATTAAACAATGCCTCTATTTCTTAAACAGTGTGAATAAACAAATGTCTTCAGTGATAAGCCTATCTCAATGACAATGACAGCATTATAGCATCACAGTTATAACTAGGCTGAGATGGCAGCCACAAATTTGCCCAGAGAGGTGGTGGAGTCTCCTTCTCTGGAGACGTTGCGGACCCACCTGGATGCCTACCTGTGCAACCTAGGCTAGGGAACTGCTTTGGCAGGGGATTGGACTTGATGATCCCTTCCAGCCCCTACAATTCTGTGATTCTGTGAAATGTTTAAAAGTACACAACTACACATTGTAAAAATACCTTTCCTAACGTAACTAAATCTGTAAGGCAGATTTTACCACAGATGAGACCAACATTCAGAACCTGGGATGGACCTGGATCATTAATAAGCTACATTGTAGCTTTGTTTCCTCCATACTGGTAGCATGTCTCATTCAGGGTATGTTAGTTTGCAAGACTGCATCCCCTAATGTCACCATTTTCAGTCTGACACTAATTTTTGCTGAATAGAAACATTCAGATGCCATGAAAGAACTCTGAACATGCCTGAATGTGTATAGTTTGGCAACATTGCTTAGGCTTGAAGCTTTCTTCCAAAATGCGGATGTAAACTCTAGATTTTCAGATAAACTCTACAGGTATGTGTACATATAAGAACATACATAGTCATACATATACTCATATGTATGAGTCTTTCTCATGTACCAAACAACAGAAATGTGAAGAAAAAAAAAAAGCTTACTTTTATAAAAACTAATGTATATGTAGATGTGACCTCAAAATCCAATCGTGAAATCAATCAATATGCTGTGACAGTAAACTGAAGGTTTAAGATTCACATGATGAATTTCAGAATCAAACAAAACCAAGAGCCAAATTTTCTGGATTATTCACCAACACAAGTATACAATAATTTCCAATGTATTGTTAAAATTACACTGTCAAAAGCAATTGCTTGCTTTGATCTTGGAGTACCCTTTTAGTTTCATAGCCTAGTAAGTACTGAATACGTAGACAGCAAACAAACAAAAAAAAAAAAAACACGAAGTACAAAACAACCCACTTTTCCAATTCACAATTAAAAGAAATGCTTCACTAGTCTATTTTCATTCCATTTCCATATTAGCAGGGAAGTAGGTGGATAACAAATGAATAGGTGTTACAGTTTTCAATGAATACACTGGCTTATATGTTTACATTAGCTACCAGAAAGTTACCTTCCAAACTAACAGTTCATTCCTAACTAACCACTTTGAATGCCAGAATTAACTAGCTCTAATTCAGTGTAGCTTTTGCTTCTTTCTCTGTGATTACTTCTTTTTTCCCCAAAAAAAGCAATGCAGCATAAACTTATATGAGATTTCTTGTAGATATGCCTCACAATGGAGTAGAATGTAAGGTCTTGGCATGAACCAATGAAAAGTGCCAACTAGATTCTTGCTACGATTTTAGTATATATTTCAAGCTGCTGAAAAATTCACATTTTCATGATAGAAAAAAAGCAAACACAAAAAATTTGTGAATAAGTCATTTTGTTTGATTTTTACTCAAAAATATCTAATCAGCTTCTTCTGAATAGCAGAGTAGAAAAACATATGTTAATAATCTGTCCAAAGAGCAAAAAAATCAGAGATTAGTAAACATCTGACATGGTAAAATAAAAATAGTTGTTTATAGAAACATGAATTTTTCTTTTTTTTCTTCATTTTATCTCATTTAACTTTTTCTATTGTAGGACTGGCATTTTATAAAAAGACATGAGACTGCATGTACGGTGAACTAAAGATGTGTTACTCAGATTGCTGGAAAGAAAAAAAAGGCTACTTGCCTACTGATTTGTCATAGCAAAATTCCACAGTTTACTATCTCCAACATAAATATGTTAATATAAACCACTGGGAATGGACAAATACACTGACACTGAGAAGTATATGGAAGGTATTGAAACCATTAGCAGTATCGCCACTGATATTTTACACAAATTGAGGTGTACTATGAATGGAAGCAGTATCATTCTTAAACAACCATCAAAAAGAAACTCTGCTGTAATAACAAGGTAATCCAAGTGATTCACACTCATAGTAAGCAAATATAACTCAAATCACAGATTCCCTACAGCAGTTTGACATAGAAATTTCCTTCAGCCTCAGGGTCTGGAAAAATTCTGAGGCTTGGCAAGAGAGCAGCACAAGACTGTAACTGTATACAGTATTGTGAAGAAAAATTATATTATTTCCCATCTCCCCCCCCCCCCCAAAAAAAAAAAAAGGGACAATATTAATTAATGCAAGGATTTATCTATTATTAAGGACACTGAAAAAAGTGTAATCAAATATTCCAATCTTTTACTACTTCACCACAATTCAGTAACAGTACCTGCTTCTGTAGTTATAAATTTAAAGTTGTAAACTCTAATTTTTTTCACTTAGATAACAAAAAGTCAGCTATTCAAAATGAGACTGTGAGCTATACAACTATTTCCTATGGAAGCATTACATGTAGAATCCTCTTTTTCCATGACATCTCTTTCCTTCCCAGTGGAACAGCTGTCTCAGCATTAGTCATGCTTAGTAGACTTAGAGAATACACCTGTAAAAAGAGAGGACCACTCCCATACTAGCCACAGCATCTTCCTGAAATTGTCCCTCCCAGGAAACTCTTGGACCACCCATGATATATGGTACTTACGAGCTGTTTGTTACTGATGGACCTTCCCTAACTGCCAACTTACTATGACCACCCACTGAGGGTTTGCATGAGGCATGCAACTCATTCAACAAAAGTAGCTCCATGAGTCAAGTTAAAGGACTAAAAACTCAAGCAATGAATAAATAAAGAAAATGAATAAATGACAGCTGGATAAGTGCCTTGAGTAGGTTTCAATCCCTTCTTCAACCTGGACTCATCAGTTCTTTTAAACCTAAATGACTTGAGTATCTTAGGACTCTGTTTAGTCCATACTGCCAATGTCTGCAACTGACACATAACACGCTCTTGTGTGTGAAGTCCTGAAAAGGTACAAAAGCCTCTGATACATTCGTATGGGTTACATGTTCTTGCAATCTTCTTACATTTCCTGATTAATTCCAATGTTATTAATTCTAATATTAATAAAATGCCACTATTGTATTGTGAACATGTCATTAATACAGTATGTAATATTCTCTCTACCATTCAAAATTCCATTTGCTGTCGAATGTTATCCTTACCATCTACTCCATAAATTCCAGTCACTTTGATGTTCTCTTAGTTTTAAGTGTTGCAGTATTTTTTTTTTACTTTTAAGTCATTCCAATTTTTAAAGCATGAAATCTGTAACTTATAAACGTAGTGGAAATCAAAATGTAAGAAAAGACTGCACAGTAGATATGGTTTGAATATTGTCCACTAATGATTTGTAACTGAATTCTGGTTAAGTGTAGCTCTTAGGTAGCCCTTCGTTCTAGGTCTTGAGTATAATTCTGATGTACCCTCTTCTTTGTTCTCATTTTGAATTGTGAGACCTTATTTTGTGCCCAAACAGCACAAAAGAAACAAAATTTAATAAATGAAATAACGTCAGAAAATAAGTACATGGATACACTGAAAGGCACTTTGCCATCTAATTTTCTAGTAACCTAAAATGATTTTCAATACTACTTTTTACACTCTACTTTCTGGCATCACTTCTTTGGAATCAGTACACATTAAAGTACTAGAAATAACTCAGTGGAATAGGAAATGCTTACAGAAGTGGGAGCTTAAAAACTACAACAGTTTTATGCATCAGCCATAAGCACTGTGTGACCAGCTGCCCAGCTGCAGTGGTGTCATTCTGTCAGATCTGCTGTCATGTAGTTTATTTACAAAAATGCTTAATGGAAAAATATATATATCTTGCTTCTTTACACTTTTCCATTACATAATTAAACAATTGGATTAAGAGTTGTTCTCTTTTACTTAATTCTGGGGAAGCAGAGATCAACCTCTTCAGACTCTCTCGTGGTCAGTTTGGTTTGCATTTTCTTTTTGAGGCAAGGAGGAAGGTTAATCTTAGTCCATGCAGATATATTAGCTCTCCTTGCACAGAAACAAGAGCTAATATAGCTCATTTTGCTGAATTGCACTGGTCAGTCTTCACTAGATATATAACCATCAGAATTTTTAAAGAAACATTAATAGAGATTTGCCTTTTAAAATAAACTATCCTAAAGCATTCCTGCCACTTACAAACACATCCTGATGTTCCTTAATGCACATTCTCATTATTCCATATGAGATAAAAATCAGTAAATCAGTGTGTTGTTGGGTTTTTTTTCCCCTTTTTTTTTTTTTTTTAAGTTTTAATTTTCCTCTGGATAGTACTCCTCTTCTATGGCGGACAGATTTATAATTCCTATATGTGCCTGGATAATATGACCTGGAACTGAGAACATATTTTGTTTCTGCATTAGAACATATTTTGTTTCTGCATTATTCCTTCCCATCTCTATTTACCCACAGAAAGAATGTTCATTTTATCACTGGGTAATCCACCTTTTCCTCAGAAAAAGATTTTGCAGATCATAGCAAATTCAAAAGCCAAACCATGGTTTTAAATGGCATACTGCATAATCAAAGATTTTCAGGAGAAAAGGATATCTGTTTAAAAGCAATAAGCGCTTGTAACTCACACTTAAAGAAAGTGGAATCATATTTGTTCCATACAGACCTCTATATCAGTTACAGGAATCTTGAAATAATGCACCTAGCTTTCCTGAAGGACCTTATTATTATTTGCAATATGCTTTTAAACATTCTGTTTCAATATCTAAAGTAAAAGTAACAAGAGCTGCTCAAGTCATGGGATAGCAACGCTTGCATAACACTTGGTAAGACAGTGGGAAAACCAGCTAACCCTGCCAAACTAGCAACTTCCCAGTGGAGAACGTATCATATTCTGCAGTGCAATCAAAACATTTTGAAGTTGAGTCATTCATAGACAGAATTTGTTCCAAACTCCAAACATAAAATAAATTTGAAATTTGGAAAAAAAAAAAAAACTCAATTAGAAGCAAAAAACCACTCCGCTCAGTAAGCAGCATAATATAACTGTATGGATACATTATACATGGTTGAACTTGAAATGCTGTATTACATAGCAGAAGCCAACATTTCAAATGCTAGCTGGAACTTATTCAAAACTCTTAGATCACATACAGTTTACAAGAAAAACAAAACAGTAACCTGTGCCCATAGTTATACTCAAAATACAGCAGTCTGCAAGTAAGAGAAAGAATTCTAGAAATCCTTAAAAATTTTATGAGGAAACACAGCTAAGGAGTCCCTCATTTAATATTTTTTTAATGCTAAGATGAGTCCATACAGATATTTAACTAAAACAGTGCAGTAAAAAGGGGATTTTTCCCAAATAATAATATTTTGTAATTATTATTACTTAACAGTAATAAACAGCATGCATTTATGAGCATCATTTTCGCTAACATTCCTCTAGGCATTCAGACTGTTTCTTAAGCAAAAACAAAAAAAAGTATGTCTTTATTTTGTATCAAATACAGCATTAAATCATGTTTCATAGCAAATCAGCCCTGAATATAAAATGGAATAAATCCACCTTGATAGAATCAAAGGAGAAAATGTTATACTCTGTAGATACAACAAAATTTTGTCAGACATAGTGTGACATTGGGTTTACAGTACAATCTCTTGGATGTTCTCAAGATTCATCTGCTGGTTCTGTATCTGTTACTCTTATGAAACTCTAAAGCAAGAGTACATGAAAAAATAAAATTTCTGCCATACTCTCCATAAACATGAACTCATTTTATAACGTTTCTTAGAATTATATAGCTGTAATTTCTATTTTTGTTTTTATTATTATATTATTTCCTATATTTGACATTATGCATTTAAAAAAATTAGAATTATTAGCTGAAATATGATAATTGAAATTAAATTCTGCTTTTCACTGCTGCAGTCTTCTCGCCCCCAGTATTCCATTCACATTCAAATCAGGCAACTAACCTCTGATTATTCACTCTTACAAAAGCTCCTGTGCTACGCTCTTCATCTTTATATTTTAAATCTAAAATTTTTGGTATAACAAACAGAATTTCAGTCTGCACGGGTGCATTTTACATTTCAGTCAGCTGTTCTGAACCAGAGAAGATCTACTGGTGATTTTGGGATGGAAACAGACAAAGTAGGAACTTAAACTGGCACCTGGAAAGCTTTAGAATAGACCGCACAAAATGCAGTAGGCTAAGTATTTTGTTTGGCAAGTAGGAAGGTAAGGAGAGTTCATGAAACGGTTAAGGAGAGAGAATGTAAATGCACAAGGCTTGCACGAATAAACTCCCATTGACAAGAACTAGCCCTCCATGTGCAGGACCAGTCAGATGTCTTTGGACTGCACTTTGCAGAGATGAGGTTTTGGAGAGCTAATTAATTTTAGTGAAATACAAGATCAGAGTTATTACACAGACATTGCAGTGTGACTACTGAGACATAGCTCATACAGGCTAATGGGCTCAAGCTGTCTACATATGATCAGTATCTGCACTGCAATAAAAACATCCTTTGCCCATAATAAAAATATCCGTTCCATACATAATTTTTCACTGCCTGAAGTATGCCACACCTTGCAGAGCCAGGCAAATAAAGTGATGTGGAAAAGTTGGGTTTCAAAACTTCTAAGATGAAGTGCGTAAACTTTATCTCTTTTTGAATAAACTAAAAATAGCATCATTACAAAGCTTTTCCTTGTAATTTCTCTCAGCATAATAGTAAAAACTAAGATTCATACTCCACTAGTCAATTATTATCAACTCTTTTATTAAGAGAAAAATACAGAATTTTTCTGCACAGAAAAATAACGTTCTTAATTGTCTCAATAATTTATATTTATAGTTCTTGATTCAATAACTTATCTTTTGTTATTATGATTATAATAATTCATTTGAAAGTAGACAATATGACATCGTAAGTATATGAATCAAACTCTCTAATCAAGGCTAACATTCTGCAGAAGTAAAACGGCCAAGTGAACTTTCTAGAAGATGTTCTGGCACTAACAGTTTATTCAAATGTAGAATTTCACTGCTTTCATATTTTAAGAGAAAAGTACTACTTTCATTATTACTAAATATATTCTAAATGTACCTAGATGGAAATGTTGCACGTACATGATAAATCTATGCATTTATTCAGACACATATCAATACAGAGCAATATTGGATATTCCTGGAATGATTCCTGGATTTAGCTAACCTTGTTTTTTCCCATAGTCTCTGCGTATGTGATAATCTGAAGACTGTGGGGCTACTTAAGTAACTGAAGAAAAGGATGCATGTATGAGAAAATATGTTTTTTTAGCTCATTGTGAGGATGTGTATAAGGCACCAGGGTAACACTGAATAATTGGTGAAAGATTTTTTTCAGAAAATGACAGTGATGTTTATTTGAAGTTAATTGAAATAACAGAAATATTTTCTTGCTATTTCTTTACAAATTACCACAGGCACCATGAACTCAGCATCATCTGTGTATAGTTCTAGGACTTTTTTTAAGCAAACATAAGAAGCTTTTTTATGTGTATATATCTTTTGAATATAAATTTTAGTAGTTTCTAAAGATGAATTGTATAAATTATCTGGTTGTGGTGATGACAGCCTACTTTTAAAATGATGAAATCTAGTATTTTTTCTCCAAAAATATTTCATGAAACTTTCACTGAGTTATTTTGTGTGATAAACGGCAGAGTGAAATCTTATCAAAGGAGAGTTTCTGAATCATTCACAGCAAGCCATACATTTATAACAAGTAAAAGAAAAAACCTCCACAATTTCTGCTTCCAAAAGAGACAAGACAGCAATAATTCAAAATTTTACTCTTTGAACAGACAGTTTTCAAATAAAAATTCATGATCACAGGAACCACTAGATTTTAGTTGTTGGGTTTTTTCTCCACACTTTCCCTGGAAAGCAATAAAGACTCTTAAAATACTGACAGTATTTTAATTGTCTGTGGTTTCTGCTCTTACTAGTAGGAAAACTAGTCCTAAAAAAAAAGTTGTAAAATAGAGTGGTCAAAATGGTAATGTCTAGAGCTCCTAATTCCCTAAATTTCCTATTACTGCTGCTTCTGATAGCATTTCACCAACAACATCTGTATAATGGGATAACAGTTGAATCAATCTGAGCGCTAAAAAAAAAAAAAAAAAAATCAAGGGAAAATCCTGAGGTTAGGAATATTACTGTATCAGAGCAATAGCACCTGTTCTTACATAAGGATAGTTAGGTTAGTTGGATGATATCCATATTACCCACAGTTATAATCCATCTTTTCAGATAGAGGTGGAAAAGGAGAAAAAAATAATCATAATAAAATAAGTAAGACATACGTTGAAATTAAGTGGCCAATATGAACATGAATATGAATATGAACAACCATTTCTCACCCATCTTCTGCAAGTCTTGGAATTTCCCCATCACTGGTGAAACATTGGAACAGGGTGACCAGAGAGGCTGTGGATGACCCCTGCCTGGAAATGTTGAAGGCCAGGCTGGATTGGACTTTGAGCAACCTGGTCTAGTGGTAGGTGTCCCTGCCTATAGCAGGACACTGGAACTAGATGGCCTTATAGGCCCCTTCCAATTCAAATAATTCTATGATTCTATGCCTTTTTTAGATGTCTCATATAATATCTCAAATTGATATCCAGGTTAAGAACAACAGCAAGTGACATCCTTCAAGGGTCTCTACTGGGACATGCACCATAAAAGATCTTTGTTGATGACATGGACAGCAGGATTGAGTCCATTCTCTGTCAAGTTTGCCAGCAGCACTAGGCCATTTGGTGCACTCAATATGCTGAAGGAATGCTATCCAGAAGGACCTTGAAAGGCTTGAGAGGTGGGTCTATGAAAATCTCATGAAGTTCAGCAAGGCCAAGTGCAAGGTTTTACTCTTGGGTAAGGGCAGTCTCAAGCACAAACACAAGCTGGTAGAGAATTGTTTGAAAGAAGCCCTAGGTAGAAGTACTTGGGGGTATTGACTGATGAGAAGCTCAGCATGACAGCAATGTACTCCCACATTCATGTCTCAAGCTATTCCACATTTGACATCATACAAGCAAGGATGTTTCACATTTATTACTTATTTGACAGAATAAAATGACAACACTAAAATAAGATCAATGATGGAAACTAAAACATTTCTAAATTGAAATTGATCGTCCTTAGAAAAAATCATAAATAAATATTTTGTTTTCATTCTCTTGTAAATAGAGGTTATATCACATCACTTTCTTTTATTATTATTTATTTCACTCACTCACCAGTTCCAGTAACAACAGGTAGTGAACTAGACTTCTGTTTAGCTTCTTTTGGAAACCAGAAATAAGATAAAGTGAGCCAATGGAAACAAATGGACTAGAATTTCATGTTACAGCCATCATTCTCTGCTGACCCTTCTTAAGCACCTTTATCTGACCTAAGAAGTTGTTCAGTTGTTTTCAGGTGAAACATGCCTACTTAGGTGATATTAAAAGACAACCTGCAGATGTATAGTATGTCTTTCTCCTCTAAATTCTCTTTAGAGCACAGTATAGGTTGCTACCTGATAAGCTAATCCTGAAAGAAAAGACAAAGGCAGAAATCAATGTGACTCTCTCGAGATGTTCATAGAAGAGCAGAAATGAAGCACATAAACGCTGGAGAAAGTCCCAAACATAGGCTTGTAGTATAGTATAGTATGGCAGTAGGAAAATGATCTATTTGTTAAAAGAAAGGTTCTTTCACAATTAAGCAGCTCCCTGGATGGGATACTGCTACAGTTCTCTAAAAAAAAAAATGATGTCACAGGATGTCTCAGCTAGCAAGATATGTCAAACAAAGTAGACACAACAAAATTAGGAAATAAACATAGATAAATCAATCTCCTCAGATTACAATACTATTATTTTTATAAATGAGTTACTGTAGTTGTTAGACGTCTCAAATACTATTCTATAGAAATCCAGCAGCTAGGAACAACAGTGATTACATCTGCTGATTATTTCTATGGAATAGAAGAAAGTTACATGATCCCTTTATCAGGATCTATTCCTTCCTGCCCACACATGCCGCAAGCCAGAAAGGAAGAAAACAATGCAGAAGCCTCCCACTGCCAAATCAGTTCTTAGGGAAAGTTTGCTATGGGAGTAAAGACCTAGCAGTTATGAGCCTTCCAGTTTTTATACAAAGAACAGGAAGTTTGTAAGAAAATAAGTACAAAAGGCAACTTTAAACAATTTCTGCTTCCCTCCTTCCCGAGTTGTGCTGTACACAGTTGAGACGCTGCCAGAAGCTGGGCCAAAACATTTGGTGTGGCTATATCATACTTCACTGGGCAGCTGGAATCATTTTATGTTGCTATTTTAATTTGAGACAGAAGTTGTGTCTGTTTTTCTTTTCACATTAAATACATTAGCTAAGATTTAGTGTTCCTTTTTCCAAAAGCTCATTCGGAATGCAGATTATTCCATTCTTCATTTTCCTTGCATACAACTAATTGCATTTGTAATGGCTGAATTCTGTTATCCTATAAATTCTCTGTTCATTTATATCATAACTGCCAAGAGATGTGGCCATAAGTTTCTTGAAGACTATGTAGGAAAGGAGAATCTTCTTGGAATACAAATGTTTGGATATTCATCAAGGTGCAGGAAGACACTTTGTACTTGTTCTACATGGAAGCCTGAAACTGTGGAACCGAAACCTGCCCCAGTGCAGTTTCTAGTATCAACATGTGTAAGATTGCATTCTCTGAATGCTCTTTGTTAAGAAAAACATGTGATACAGGATACCTCTATAAGGTGGCAGGAAAAAGAAATAAGATAACTGAAAGACAACTTTCAAGAGGGCTACATAAGATAATTAAATTCTAATCCCTATTTCAACATTTCCATAAAAAATATAGTTGAACAAACTACTAATGTTTGGTCTTTCCTATTTTATTTTTGCCAAAGCTTCTTCATTTCAGTTTCTCAGGACAGCAGAGGAGACTATTTGAAGCACAAGATTTCCACCTCACAAAATATTTTTCTATGTGCTCCTTTATGCAGCATGAAAAGCAGATGCTCATTTGCTTATCCCTTTCAGTACTATATTATTGGTTCCTGCAAGACAATTATGTAGTGTGTGAGAAGAGCAAGAAATGTTTTTTGTTGTTTTTTTTTTATCTGGCAGCTCTGCTTCAAGTCCTTTGAATAGTAGTTTTTCTGAGGTATTGAGCACAGTAATTTTCAGAACTGTTAAGATCAACTGTGAGTTATAAGTATCTCTGAAACCAAGCATGAGACATCTCACTTTTGCTATCTTTTTCAGAAAGACATAACTAAAATTGCATAAACCATTATTCTTATTCTTGCAGCCATTTTCTCTTACCTCTCTCTGCAGGGCTTTCATTCCCTCCCTCTAGGCTTTCTCTTCATCTCTCCAATATCATATGTAGGTTCTTCACTTCCAATTCCTATTGTTAGTCTCCAACATTTCCTTTTTACCCTCATTTTCTATCTGATGGTCTCCAAGAAGCTCTTTTCTCCAGATTATCCCTATGACTACAGTCAGTGAATTTCCTTCCCACTCCCAGCCAATCCTATCTCCTTCCAGTCCACAACTGACCTCAGCCCTCCCTGTCTAGATTCTTGGTAAACAGAACTCAAGGCAGTTGAGTAACCAAATGTTTGGTACCACCCCTAAGTATCATTCAGACTATTAGTGCCACTCAATAGACTATCTACATTTGTAATAACTATAGTAAAGATTTTATAACAAATGTACTGTGAATTGAGAAGCTTACCAGTACAAGCACATTTATCTAAAATCATGTGGTGTACAGCTGTGGTTTGCTGGCAGCGTACTTAGAATGACTTGAGTATCTCATGATTAAATTGAAATGTATTGTCCTTGCTAGTTCTCTATTCCTTTTTTTTAAATTCTACCGTCCCTCTTCAGAGTTGTATGTGCTTACAAATCATTTCTTAAGTATAAACAAACTTTTCTGATAAATAACATTACACAAAGTGGAACATAGCAATACTGTTTATTAGAAACAGCAGAAGTAACAATATTCCTACTGTATGCGATGACATTTAGTATGAACTTGAAAAGTTAGAAACTTAAGTTATGAACTAAGAGGGAATGGAATAAACTTAGTAAGACTACCTTCTGCATCACTCTAATGGGTTCTCTATATACTCAAGCAACCCTGTAGCAGGATTGTGGTACAACTAGAAGCTCTACTCAGTTTTTCCATCAAAGCAGATCTTACTAAGGCAAAGGCCAAGATATGTACTTAAACAGTATAAAGAGGTAGGAATCAAACTAGGCACTCTAAGGAATCAGACCTACTTTGAGAAGCCCTCAAGGGTGGTAATGCTGACAAACCTTCTTTTCCATGAGCTACTTAGAATAAGATTAAATTTAGGATAAAAGATAAACTGTAATTTTGTCTTTGGCTGAATTTCTAAAACCATGTAACCTTTCAAAGTTAACTAATTATGCATTCACTTAAATTTGAAGAGTTTCTCAAGAAACTCTACCCAAATGTAGTTGAATTCATGGCAAAGATGATCCTCAAAAAAAGCTTTCGTACTAATTCTTATAAGGAAAACAGACAACTGAAATTCCTTCCTCTGTATCTTAAAGTAGTATGTAGAAAAAACATGTCTGTGAAATAGTATGTCAAGAGTTGGAAACTTGATGTTAAAACACATGAGGTCAAGTTAACTTACTGCATGTACAGATCCAATTCATCAAAACCATAAAGTAAAATATACTAGCTATTATAACTGCATTTGCAAATATTTTGTTTAGTATTCGTACTTTCATTTGAGCACAAATTTGAAGATAGCAAAATAGGTTGCTTATAAGCAAGATAGCTAAAGATAGCTGTGCACAGCACAGGAGATGCTTGAAGATCTCTATCTCTAAAAAAGCAAATAAATAATTAAGCTTGAGAATTTGTATATTCAAGAACAATTAACAAGTCTGCAGTATCCTTTTGGCCAAAACAAAAATGGACTCTTTTTTTTCTCCTTTAATAATAATTTCCAAGAAAGACATTACTGCATTTAAAGAATATGATTTTATAAGTGTATTAACTGTAATAGGCTTAGTGTAGGCATAGTTGGTTCAGCTTGGGCCAACCTATGACTTTCCTAAAATTCCAGGTAAGTGTCTCTTCTGAGATTAATAGTTGCCCACTGAAAAAATGCATTTGTTTTGGAGTTAATTAAAATCGTAAAGAAAATAATTAATCTTCAGATTTTTACCAAGTGACCTTTTCCACAAATATACGTACATCTTAAATCTCAGTATCCATCTTTCTCAGATGTCTGGATACCATTTCTGCGCTTTCTAGATTTGCATGGTTTTATTAACTTGAATAATACAAGCGGTCTTCTGTCCATTATCTGCTTCAGGGTTGCCACATTTTAAGTCAAGTTAGCTACCTGCCCTAAAAACACATTCTAAGCATTTTTCATTACCCCATATTTCTGTCTTCTTATTCATAAGGATTCAAACTCTCAGCTGTATCCCCTCTGAAGATTTCTGACCTGACTGCAGCTCCCATTTCAGCATTCAAACAAGCTTACCTTCCATCTTATTCTATTCTTTTGCGTCTATGAAGGTCAGTAAAAGGACCACACAGAAGACAAAGGAGTCTACCAAATAATGTTTATAGAAAACTTTTTAAAACTTTTTATTATTATTATTTATGTAACCTTGTCTTCCAGCAGAATTCAAAACTGTGATATTAATTTAAGGAAAGAAATAATTACTAAGGCAATTTTTTAAAGAATTTGTTGGCATTTTTTAGCCTTTGAATTCCATCTCTGGGAATGAAAGAACAGAAAGGCTAGCAACTGGCTGTTTATTCCTGTCAGACAGAAAATTAAAGTATAAAAGCAAAAGCTAAAAAAAATCTCTTACATCAATTTTGATGTATTTGGGGACCATGAGAGGAAGTATTTAGACTGACTTGGCCAAACACTAAGGTCAAAAGAACCATGTGAAAAAGTTCTCCTGTCTTCAATTAAATCATATCAGGTGAAGCTGGTTACAGGTTTTATATCCATATGAATTAATCTGTGACAAGATAGTTCTGAGTCCTAAGGCAGTATATCATTCTGGAAAAAATGTGCCCTACATAGGGATGACACAAAACTAATTTGATAGTAAAGCCAAAACTCAAGCAAATTTAAGTCAGAAAAAAGATTTTTTCCATATCACTAAAAAGTTACCTCTATTGGGGAAAAATTCATGATTAAGTGAACTGTCAGTGGTGAACTAAAATCACGTAAGGATGGCATTTTCATACGGTATGTTCTAAAGTGAAGTCTCCAGATGTGGCCACGAGGAAAAGTATATTTTGTTAGAAGCTAGTAAAAGATAACTCATTTTTCCAGACAAATCCAAAACTACCTGTAGCCAATACTGACTAAAGTGGTGGTTTTAGTGAATAATTGTATTACTTCAGCTCATCTATTTCCTTTAAAAAATGTTATGAAGTTCCATACCTTCAGTACAATCTACCATGTGTGTATTCACACCACTGTCTAAAAGGAGAGGTTAGCCAATCACACTTCTCAGCCTACAAAGCATTTAAACTCTTACTTCCCACCTTTCAAGGCGTGACCCTTAGTGCTGAATGCAGCACTCTTCAGAATCAGTCACATTGAGTAATAAGATTCAATAAGTTAGAAAAAAAGTAAAAACAAGCAGATGCAGATGAAAGCACATGTGTAGCTAAACACTGGAGCACATCAAAATAAGTAAGACCTCAATCTAGTCTTTACTAGAAACTACTTTCCATACTGAAGAGCTGCTACACAAAACACACACAAAAGGGCTAGGAACACAACCCTGTATTTCAAAAAATCAACTCCCAGTAGAAATACTGTTCTTTTAATTATTATTAAATCTAATAGATAAAAAAAAATTAACAGAAATAGAATTCAGGTATTCATAAAAAGTGGAATAACTCCAAAACAAATATTTTTCTGTAGACTGCCATCATGCTAATTCTGCTACATTTGTGATGCCATTCAAATTGACTATCTGCTCTGTAACGATTGGGTTTTTCTAGCAATTTATTCTCTACAGAAAAAAAGAACAGTAAGTGATGTATAAATGACACTGTAACAGTAGCAACAACAACAAAAATGTTGAAAATATGAATTCAATGATAGCGGAAGAACATGTTCTTCAGTAAACGAAATGTAATAAAGACAGAAAGCAAAACGGTCTTGAAAGTGCTCAGTAATTCCCCAAATATGTATGTACATATAATCTGCTACAGATTTCAGCCAAAGTCAATTCCTTTTTTTTATATTAAGACCAATTTTTTTCTTTTTTTTGTAATAAAAATACTGATTCAGTAGATACTGGTATTTCCTCTCCATTCCTGTACAAGGGTCAGCCAAAAGTAAAAATCATTTACCTGTACCAATAGCGTCCAAACAGGTTTCCTGCAACCATAACCACATACTTGTGTTTCCATTCACTTGAAGTCTGGAGAACATTTGGAGTAGTCAGTTTTCACTAACCCATGGTGTAAGAGTTTATTTAGCACCTTATACAAGTTTGTGCTTTCTTTAAACTTGTATTAAGAGACAGGGAAGAAGGGTGAGTCTTTTTTTTTTCTCCTCAAGAAAGACGTCCAAATGCAAAACTACTTAATTCTACTACACTGGTAGAGAGGATATGCTATTAAATTGACTCTGCCTTCAAAGCAACCTTAGTCCCATCTGTTCCAACTGCCCTATAGTCTAATCCATGGTCGTGTGCATTTGAATCAAACTATTTACATGCTTACACACCCTTTCAGGAAAAGGGAAGAGGAGGAAGCAAGTCAGTATTAGTAACACTGAACACACAGCAGAATAATTATTTTTACCTGTTCTTGCATGGAGACTGAAAAGCAACAACACTTGAAAGACACTGTGGTTTTAAATTGTAGTGCCTTCTTAACATATTTACTCATTTATTTGGATCATTAATAAGTAAATAAGGAAATCAAAAATAAAAGACCCTAACATCTAACATACTTAATTTGACCTTAAACAAATAGAGATTTCTTCTTCAGAAATTTTGCATGGAATAGCCAAAGTCATCCTTTTCCTGGGACTACTTAGTGTAATATTTCAAATGAGCTTCAGCAGATGGAAGCATTGGAGTATCTGGTGGGAAGATAAATAAACTTACACTTTCATGAAAGGCATCTGGATTTATTAGTAAGACATTAGTCTCCTTTTGCCTCCATTAGTGCCATTACATCTGATGCACAGTTCCTTGCTACATGATATAATTGTTTGGCAAGCATACCACCATTCTGTTTACATTGAGCCCACATACCCCACTGGACTGTGTATTTTTCCTTAATCTCAAGCTTAAGAAGCACCTGAAATACTTGTCCTAAAATGTAAACTAACAATGAGCCGAAAGCAGACACCCAGCATGGAAAGTTTCAGTACAAAACATTCCCAGTTACAAACAACTGAAAACTGAATTATAGTGGAAAGTGTCAGACTGCTGTAATTAAACATATCAGTGCCAACTCCACACATAATAAAATAGATTTTGCAAGTATTCTAAGCACTGATGAGCAGTCTTCAGTCCTGAGACATTTAATACAATAGTAGCACGGAAAGTTCAAGCCTATCCCCAGAATTTTGAGTACAATATGCCCTTTGAGAAACTCTGCCCTTCTAATGCAACTTGTTGTGGAAGCTGTTTTGGTGAAGAAACAACAAGAAATTGCCTTTTACAATAGGATCGCTGTTTCCATTTGAGTTCCTTCCACGTAATCACAAAAAGAGCAATGGCTAAAATTAATAAAGTTCTTCATTATTAAAGCTTAATATTATCAAGATCAGGCCTTGAGGGTATACTTTTCAAATATATCAGTATACTGACAATTATACCTAACAGTTTAAATTTTCCTCATCAAAGATTATATAAAATGATCCAAACCATAAATGAATTTTATTTATCTAAGCTTTCTTTCTTAGAAGCTTCCATTTTATATTTTTTCTGATTTCAGTTTCTACTTAATTAGTCAGTTTCAAAGCCTTATATATATATATGCTTGTTTGTATTTCTATGCCTGTGGGATTTATGTAGCACCATATATTGTTGTATTTAGGTTACTTTTATAACTCACTTAACTTTGGCAGAGTGCTGAATTACTATTGAAGATTTTGTTCCAGGAAAATTTACCTCCCCCCTAGTTACAACTAGAAGCAGAACAGTTGGAACATATCCACCCTGAAAATGTCTTTTTGACTGTCGCTGACTGTCCTTCTGCGTCGACTTTAATTGCATTCCTTGTTTGTGTACTGCTATTGATTGTTTGACAGAAACACTACAAAAAATATTCAGAGGATCCTCACTCAGCTGCTTAAGCGTAAGAGAGAATTTTAGCTTTACAATGAATTGTTCCACACTAATAAATTTTTAAGCTCAACCCAATCAACTGCATGGGCAATAGGACACACGTAACAACAACACATAAAATTCTTCAGATGTACTGGACTATACACATAGAAACCCCAAAACCTGTGTAGTCTCATAAGGTTAAATTTTGACAGGCAACTAGATGTTTTGTAGCAGTTAAGTAAACATGCTTAGAATCATATAATCATTTGAATTGGAAGGGACCCTCAAAGGTCATCTAGTCCAACTCCCCTGCAATGAACAGGGACATCTGCAGATAGGACAGGTTGCTCAGGGCCCCCTGCCACTCAACCTTGAAGGTCTCCAAGGTTGGGGCATCCGCCACCCCTCTGGGAAACCTATCCCAGTGCCTTACTACCCTTATCATAAAACATTCTTTCTTATATCCAGTCTAAATCACCCCTCTGTTAGTCTGAAAACATTTCCCCTTGCCCTACCACAGAAGACGCTGCTAAAGATTCTGTAACCCTTCCTTCTTACATATCTTTACATACTGAAGGCTGATCATATGTCTCCCAAGAGCCTTCTCTTCTCCAGGCTGAACAGTCCCAGCTCTTTCAGTCAGTCCTTATAGGGTTGGTTTTCATCCTTTGGGTCATTTTTGTGGCCACTTCGATAGCCAGCAGAATATTTGTCACTACTCTCAACTACTAGCCTGGATTTATGCTGGTCAGTTCTGAGATGTAGAGGCACCATAGATAAAGCAGTAGTCTGAGCCAATCAAGAAGCAAACAAGGACAGTTAATGTGCTCATGCTGATATAATTCCATGGTTCATAAAATATCTACCACAGCTAAGATTTTCAATCACCTTTAAAGATATACCCAAAGAGAACAGAGTAGCAGCCTAGGTTAATAAGAAAGTAATATTTACCTCTTTCCTCCTAGGATAACACTCATAAAAATCATGCTTCCAAAGAGTCCAAGAAACTGAGGTTCAAGAGTAATACAAAGATGTATTCTTCCTCGGAAAGGGATAGATTTTGTCCAACAATAGCTGGAAGAGAGGTGGTTGCAATCCTTGTCATTCAACCTCTGCCATTTATATTCTTCCGCCAAGCAATGTCAGTTCTGTTTTTTCCACAGTAATCATTACTAATGCTATTTTCTCCAGATGTTTTCCTTTAAAACTTGAATTAAACAATATGGATGTACAAAATACAATTTGAACGAAATATAATTGAGATGTGTATGACACCAAAATCTAAATATCTCAGATAGTCTCTACCACTGCTTCATAAAATACATTCTATACTGCAAGCTCTCTAGTACAAAGCGTAGACCAAGACAATAAATATTAACACTGCTATCAGATATCTAAAAAAGCAAATTTACAGAAGGTATCCTACTTGCTTCCAAATCCAGTACTAAAGTCACTGATCATATTCTATTGATCAAAGATAAATTAAACATCACTGATAACTAACTACACATAAATACAACTCCTGAACTATCAGCATGTCCTCTCTTTTCCACATACATACATGTATAGTAGAACACCTTTTTCAAAACCCTATGCCTTTCTTCATCTGTAATCCTTTATCTTCCATTCATTAGTACCTAAAACATTTTAGTGAAATCGTAGTCTCAAGAGAGAGGCAGACAATGACATAGTTTTATCATTAACATTTTGAGGATCTGGGGATGTTTCTCTCTTTACTACTGAGATAATTTGATGTAATCTTGGACATAATCAAATGCAGTTTATAAGCATATTACACCACAGACAAATAACATGAAAAAGTTTCATGTAATTAAGATTAGAATAACTGACTGCAGTAGTAACAAATTGAGGTAGACTTGTCTTAATTTTTCAATCAAATGAAAAGGCACAGAGGAAAAATGTAATCACTTAACTCTGTTTTATAAATCAGAACTGAGCCACAGAAAGACTAACAAGATTAAAAATAAATCTATGGCAGTCAAGGAATAGATCTCCTATGGCAATGATTAGGTTAGGAAGTTGTGCAGAACAAGAGGAGAAGATGTATAAAACAAAATAGCAACTCAATTATAAGAAGTAATGCATTTAAATACTGTTAAATACTGTTAAAAGTTTAAGGGAGTAAAACTCCATGAAATCGTATACATTTCATTAGAAAAAGTACTTTGGAATCCATTTCCACTTTTCTGATGCCATTTCTTTTTTTCAACCTACCACTCAAAATTTTGTTTCACAGAGAACCAGTGACACCTTCTGAGGGACAGATAAATGAGCTGAATGTTCTGGCACTAGTGCATGAACTTCATTCAGCTGATCTTCAAAGAGCAGAGATGCTTGTGGTATAAAAGTTAAAAGCTATGTGAGATGTCTGTCATATAGTTCTCTACAAGCAAAAGCAACACATATTGTACTAGTCACTGTATAGACATGACATAGAAATGGTAGTAAAAAAAAAAAACAGAAATATTTTAAATACAATGTTGCTTTTTAAATATTTTGATAAAGTTGTGCAAGATACTATGAAAATGCAAAATTTGAATTCCAGACCTTAGCATAATATTTTTTGAAATTTTCTTAAAATGATTACTTGAGATTTCTGAAGAATAGATGAAGAATAGAGATACCACCAGAAGTAGCTAATGTACAAATCAAGCTTGTTTTTTTAGTTTTTGACAATATGTTTTTCAGAAAATAGATATACATATATTAAATTCTCAAATAATAGTTCTTCAAACTGATAGGAATTTGAATGCTTAAAAAAAATATATTATCCTTTTTCAGTCTGTAGAAGAAACTAGATGAAAAAGATACTTAAAGATCAATAAAGAAAAAAAATTGTTTCATGCTAGGCAATACTTCTCCTCAGTATAATAAAGCACAGGTTATCCAAAGTCAAAATATAAAACATAGTAGCTACAGAAATCTGACTTAAACAGGTTTCACTTTTGTGAGTACTGTAACTGACAAATTTGTATCTTAGTACTCCACAAAGAGGACTTCCCTTTTTGCACTGGAATATATGAAGCCCTGAAGTAAGCGTGCACAAAGTGACTTGCTGAAGTTCAAACGAAATTTCAAAGACCAAAACACCTTTCTTCTCATAAAGAATTTCTTAAGGAAACAGCAAGGAACAGTACTTGGAACTTTGCTAAAGCAAAAATATGCTCCCCTACACTGAATAAAACATTACCAAAATGTCAGTTTACTGTGAAGGAACACTAGGGAAAATGGGGAGGAAAAAAACTTAAAATATCTACGTTACTTCAAATAGTAAAGCTCCTTTCATTATAGTTTCTCAAAGCCAAAATATATGTGACCAAGAAGATAATGACTTTAACAGTTAGCAGCACTATTTTTTAATACATTCCTGAGGGACAAAAAAAAATAAAATAAAATAACTTTTAAAATATTTCTTAGGGTGATATAATTACAGATAAAAATGAAAATGAGGATTCTGTTACATAATTCCCTTTTTTTCATTCTCATCAAAGAATTTATTAATTCATTCCAATATGAAAAGTCATAAAAGATTACCTGATTTTAGATGGTGAATTTTATGACTAAATAAATATCTGTCAATAATATATTAAATATATTGCTTAGAATATCTGAAATCCTTGGTTCTAAATTGTGGAACATCAACCACAAACAAATTCTACAGTGTATCGTATGCCAGATGCAGAATCTTGTACCTGAAGACAAATGAGTCAGCAATTACAACCATTCACAGGCTTACAGAATGCTTTGGATATGACCACTGAGTAGTATGTAATTAGCATCATTTGTAAAGTGTGAACTAACTATAAAACCAATATTGCACAAATGTTAACATTCAGGAATCCTGCAAGTGTTTAGGACTGATACATAAGTATTGAATCAACAGACCCTGCTTCATGTTCTTCCCTTCACTGTTGATGCCTATCTGGAGAACAAAAAATCTTGACTACCTCTGAATTTGGTGCCTTCACATTTTTGGAGGTCTAAACTTAATCTCAGATTTAGGATATGCTTCAATGACATCACAATAGGTAAAATTCTGCATTTCAACTTAAAAAGATAAAAAAAATGGAAAACAACTTCATACAATACCCTTGCATTTTTCTTATTGATATAGCAACCCCTTATGCTGAAAAAAGCACTGGGTTTCCAATATGGGTCAGTCAGCATGAAATGCAAACCCAGGCTGTGAGACTTGACATAGGAACAGACTTTCAAATTAGCAAATTGCATTTCAGTAAAGAAGCCAAAACGTGCCACTTAAGAGAAAAGAGAATAAAAATGATCTGAAAACAATTTAAGACCCAAATCGTTATTACTGCAGTCCCTATTTCATTTCTGGGAACTTGGAATTTATTCAGAGAGCCTTAAGGTATTGGAAAAAAAAAAAACAATAAAAACAAAGGAAAAAAGTGAACCTAATTAGACGTGAAGTAAAACAGCTAACTAGTACTACACTGAGCACAGCAAAATTTCTGCTTTCAAAAGAAGCATTTCGTACATCTAAAATGCTTTTATCCTTTTAGAATAAGATTTCATAAATCAGATAATATTTAAGTAAACTTTTTTCTACAGAATCATGGTTTTAAAATTTTTGTCATTGATGTTCCACATCATAACATCATGTAGTGCATTGGGAGTTAAAGACTTAATGCTCCAGCTCTGTGGATCATAGACAGCTCCAGATATACTTGTCTCAGAAGAGAAGAAGAACTATGTACCCCAGAGGACTTTGTGTTGCTTTGCATTTTTACTATTTCTGCTCAGAGGGAAAGATAAAAACTGTTTGCATGTCATGAGACACGGGCTCTTTCCTTTCAGATCAACTCAGCAGTGGTGCTAGCTTGCCATCTCACCTTCAGCATTCAGTGTAAGGCCTTTGGTTCTTGGACACCGTCATTTTGTTTTATTTGTTAGCTTCAATTCCAATTATATTGTGTTATTTTTGCATTTCGACATCTTATTTAGTAAATAAGCTTTCCTCCTCAGATCATACCTGCTGTTTTGTTTTTAGACCCATCTCCCTTTTTCTTTTTCCCTTTCCCCCTTCCCCTTTCCCAGGACATGGGTCCCTCATCTCAATTGTCATGGAACTGCGCTGAGCCAGCCTGTAAACAGTTGACATACAGAGACTGGGAAAATGGAAATCTAAACCCAACAGCAATATTTGTCTAACATCCTTGGCACTATTCCTTAATAGTAAGAAACTTCAAACTGTCCAAATGTTAAACAGCCAGAAATTATATCAAAAAGAGTCAACCCACATCATTAGTCACAGCTAACTTGCTAACTTTCACATTAGCCACATGCTAACTTTCTAGATTCACTATGGATTATGGAAAAGCTTATCACAGTTCAAAACCAGGATACTGTAGGTACCTGCTTTGATCAGACTGTCAGGTTCTGCACAGTTCTTGGCAAAAATTCTTTACAAGTGGGAATAGCCAGGTATGGGAACAGTTGCAACACACAGCTTAGAATAAGCATGCACACACACAAGCAGTTCACTTGAAAATAAAAGGTTCCTTTAGCCAAACAGAAACTGTATCAGTTTTTGTATCAAACAGGTAGTATATTACATAATAGAGTAAAAGGCAGATAGAAGTTGCAACTCTTTGTTTTTGTTTATAATAATATGTTTATAATGTTGCACATTATAAAATACAAAAGGCATTTTGAGATTAATACTTCTCAATTATAACCCAGTTCTTTCCCTTCTAACTTAAATATCTACCATATTTGTTAACCATGGGGTGCAAGCATTGCTTGTGAGAAATAAAACTCCGAAATGATTGAGATGTAGTTACCAGTCAGTGGAAAGTTACATTTCATTATTTAAGAATAACCAAATAACCTTTTACCTGCACTATTACATCTTAACAGTTTTTATAATTCCAGTGGACGTTAACTCACTGAATATTATCTGCAAAAATGCCTGGATACTCAGTACTCTTAAAACTGTTCCAGTTACACATATGTCCATTTGTCAAAATGATACTAGTTTAACAATATGAATGGACTATGAAGTGTCACATTCAATTTCATTTGTCAAAAGGAAATACAAAAATATATTCAGTCAAAATGTTTCAAAAAGAGGCTTACAAATGTCCCTAAACTGTATATTTTCCTAACAGTAGGGCTGTAGCAAGTTTTTAGCAAGTTTCTCAGAATCTGAAACTTGGCTCAGTTTTCCTGAGGGGACAGCAAGAACAATGAAAGATCTCTAAGGACACATGTTGCAAATTATGCAAAATTCCAACCCAGGAGCCACACTAAAACTTTCTGACTGGCATTCTGCTCACCAGGGACTACATGCCAACTAGAGCAGGAGACAATCTAGCTATTCAGCTTCCTATAATGAGCAACCAATTGCCAAGAAATCATGCTCTATAAAATAAAATCTTAAATCTTCATTTTATATTATTCATCCTCAACCTTAATTAGAATCTCAACTAAATATATATATATATGTCATGCGTTGAGATCAATATTAGATATGTTTCATTTTACAGACAAAGAAAAAGCTTCTGTTCTGTACTGAAAACTACATTCTCAAATGCAAGTTACCAGAAACCTGAAAAATATATATTATCATGGAAACCATGAGAATATACTAGACACTGCCAAACCTTCAGCAATCTGCCAATAAAACCTCTATCTGTCACACGATTGGAGTCAGTATTTCAAAACTGGCTACAAGAGTAAATTACATTTGGTCTGAATTTGAAGCTGACCAGAAACCCTATGTCACATTCTTAATGAGTCAACTAGAAAGACCTAGAATTTAGACAGCTTTCCTAACCATTCGGGGAAAATGTATTTATAAAGAATCTAATCCCCTCCCCTGGGAGGGGCCCAGTTTCAAAGAGCTATTCTACTAGCTAGCAAGTACATATATCTTAGTAAACACTAAGGAAAACATTGCACAAACAACACAGGACACCAAGTTAAAATTATGTGCAAACTCGGAAAGGTAGCAATATATTTTCACTCAATACTCTTCACTAAGTGCAGCTAATCTAAATATAGCAGATGCTGAGTGAGAAAAGACCTAGTCTGTGAGGGATGCACAAAAAATTCTAAACACAAGTGACGGCCTTTTCGTTATGTATTCAATGTTTCTGTGAAACCAGCAATAAAAGCTTCATCATCCTGTGTTTGATTACATAGGTAAACCGATGTGTAGTTGCTACATAGTTCCTGAGGTCAAACACATACACGTAAAGCTGCACTACAGATATCATTCTCTTCATGTTTGATGCATGTGACAACTGAGAGTCAAATTCCATGAAAACTCTGAGAAATTAACAGTCACTATGAGTGACAAAATTTGATTATTTTTCACATAAAGAAAATAAACATCAGGAATCAAATTTTAGTGCTGTGTAGTAAGTAAGCATATAAAAGTGCAAGAGTCCTCAGTTTTGCACATTAAGCTGAATCGTAGGAATACAGCTCCAGTAGTTTCAGAGAAAAATAAACAAAAACAGTACTTACACACTTGCTATCTGATCCACTGGCTACAAACTGCCCACAAGGAGATACTGCAATTCCACATGGATAGGAGTGACTACCCTGCCCTTCAGACTGACGTTCACACCTTCAGAGAATTTTCAGAAAGTCTTATTAATAAAAACTAGAAGTAGCTCCTTTACCACCATTTTCACAAAATTCTGCTCAAGTCTTATCATTTTTCTTAGTATTCAAATTTAACTAAGGCAAATACACCAATTATGAATATCTCTCACAGCATTTGTGAAAACTGAAACGCATTAAGGAGTGTCACTGAGGAAAAATAAAATGAGTGCGCAATACTACAGGACGATGCCCATGCTTTGGCCTAGTTTAGTTTACAGAGGTAGAAACATCATTAGCATTTAGAAATGAGACCTGCCATTAAGCTACCATAGTTAGCTACCATAGAACTGTACAACAGAAAGGCTTAGGTTGGAATCCACCTTAGGCATCATCCAATTCCAACCTCCCTGCTATGGGCAGAGCTGCCACCCACTGGATCAGGCTGCCCATGGCCCCATCCAACCTGGCCTTGTATGCCTTTAGAGATGAGGCATCCACAGCTTCTCTGAGTAGCCCATTCTGTGCCTCATCACCCTATATCAGCAAGGAAAGCCAAAACAACACTGCTTGAAGAGTGTTTATGTAAAAGCCAGTCTGCTCTTCACAGCTTCAGAAATTCCCCTCAAGCAACTTCCGTTGAATCAAGATGCAGAATGTTGAAGAACAATGTAAATAACTATTGCTTGCTTTTTTTATACTCAGATCTGGATATTTAATTTGTGTTGCTGTATTTAAATTCCTACTCCATGCATTAGTTTATTGCACCTGGTAAAATCAGTATACAAATGACATTCCAAAATTATAAACGTATCTACAGTACAACTGTTGCCAATCTCTTACTTGTCTGTATTAGTATAGCATAAAGAAAGGAATACATTTAAACTTCACAGAAGGAATTCCCTACTTTCAACATTAATATTGCTACATAAAATTACTAGCATTGTGGAGTAACTTCTTAATGGCTGAGCATACCTGGGTAATTTTAAAAAAATGACTTGAAGATCACTATCCATGTAAAAAAGACCATTGTAAAGAATTGCAACAGTTTTGTAGTCACAGCAGAAATAAGGCAAAAAGTACAATTTGTAATTGTTTCAATATTAAAAGCCATTTTAACACATATAAAACTTGGAGCTCAATCACATTCAGAATGATTATTTACAAATGCATGCTTCATTTAAAATATTTAATTAAATAAGTAACTTTTCACACTGTCTGGTAGTGATAGAATAAGGGGTGATGATTTTAAACTAAAATAGAGGAGACTTGGAACAGATATTATTAGGAATGATAAAATTGGCTCCCAGAGTTTTAGCCCTCATTCCATAAATGCTAATTTCCCTAATGAATTGTTTCTTCTTCACAGAAACATCTACAAATAAATCACTGGTTACTCTTTGCAAAAGAATTTGACTCTTCTGCAGCTAGACCCAATAACTCAATTCTCTACCTGTGAATGGATTCATAAGAAATCACACAATTCCAAGGCTACCACTGTAGCTTTTTCTGCTACAGTGCAGCAGAGTAAAAGAAAGGCTGAGTCATAGGAGAGAACAACTCGCCCCCTCCCCCCCCCACCTTGCTATTACAGCCACAGTAATAACTAGCAATATGGATTACATTCTCTTAAGTTGTTCCCCATTACAATTAGGTTGTATGTTCCACTACAAGCATAGTTACTATCCCAATCCCTCAAAATTCTGCTTTAAGGTGGCATTTAAAAAAAGTGATTCCAGTCAAACTTCCCACACAATCTGGTAGACATTTTGCTATGCTATCTATTATCTCCAGATATCTCCAGGTACTACAGTGATGAAAAGAAGTGGAAAAAGAAGACTTTAAAAAATAGCTGCTATTACATGCACAATTTTAGTTTATTCTAGGAGCTCACTTATTTCACCCATTATTTTCCTCCTGTTGTGTTAAATAGCAACAGGTGGTGAACAAACTTATTTTGGATATTATGAGCTTTCTTTGGCCAACTGGCATGCTGTCCTAGCCTCCTAAGTATAAAACTCTGGTCAGAACTTTTAAGGGGTTACCACGGCAAACATCTGGTAATTGCATGGGACAGCAAATAGCCAAGTTTTCCCTATGTTTTCCAATATACAGCTTTTAGACTTCTTTCAAAAAAAATGCATCTTATGCCACAAACTTGGAGAATACTGGATAAAAAATGTAACTTTTTTCTTGTCTTTTAAAGAGAAAGATACCAAAATGCTATGTCTTTATATATACCAGGGAATGCACAAATGAGTCTATTTCATTCTTGCTGCGTTCAGAATAAACTTGATAGAAGCTCAAAGCTTTCTTCTTTTTAACCACCTCATCTTTTACTATATTACTTTGTCCCTGTGCTCTGCTATTTGCTCAGAGAATCTGCAGTAACCAGCAGATCCATCGAGATGATATGAATATCCAAGTATGACCTGACAGGAGTAGTAGCTACCTCAGATGTTCTGTACACATGGGTTTCATTTAAAACCCATACTGAACTCTTCATATAGAAGCTCGGTATGCTTTCAGCAACAGCATGAAACAGGGACCATACATTTCCCATCCTGTATGTTTTGAAACAGCCCCAATCCCAAACTTGGAGGAACACCAGGCACTGCTTATCCCTTTCACCTTTGCTATCCTTAGATGACACTGAAATCTTTGGGGGGAAAGAAGGAAAACATACAAAAAACAAAAATCAAAAATAAAAAAAGACGAGATATCACTGGAACCTCATGTTCAGAAGAGACCAAGAAGGAAAAGTATTAGAAGTAATTTTGTTCTGAATATGTGTTTCTGCATATCTTGCTCAGGATGTCAGGCAGTTAATGCATAGTAAAGATAGAAACTGAAAATCTTCTGAAAATTGAAAGTAATTCAATCAAATTGCATGCCTGACCCTAACGCCCTCAAAGCGTAATTGTTAGAAAATGTATGAGATGAGATCCATGTGCCTGAAAGAATTCCACAGAAACACACTGCCAAAGGAGCTTATGATCTAGTTGCACAAAATAATAATACAACTTGGAGATGGTACTTTCACGTCAAAAGTTGTCTTGTGTAAAGAACTGGCAAATCTTTCCAGAGGCCGAAAGAGGGTGAAACTGATTTTCTCTCGGATCTTCCACCGAAGTATTATCGTGAACATGAGTAATCTGCAGGAAAAATTCAGTATGTCCAAACCTAATATTCTTCAAAAATCTTCACTGTGGTCCCATGAGTCCGAGTAGCCTTTTTCCAGGAGATGAGGAATGACTGCTCCAGCAGCAAACATAGTTAGAGAAGCTGAACTCCTGCTCCTTAACACTTAAGAGTCAGCCAGAGACAGACTGCTGTGGCCACCAAAGGCATTAGCTATGGTGGTGCCTGGAGGTTCCTCCTGTGTTACTTCTGACAGACTCAGCAGTGACAGTCTAGTAGCTGTCATACCTACCTTCCCAGACACAGCATAGTAGCAGTCCAGTCCTCTAAATGGGGCAATAGCTTTTCTATTCTCTCCCCACCTCCACATAGAAAATGAGCATATCTGACAGAACAGCACTACTGTCTCAATCTCTCGATTAATTCCCAATTTCATCTTTCTTTTTCCATCTATTTACACATCACAGTAGTTGTCTCGACAAGTTCTCCATACTATACAACTCCTGTGGCAACTAGAGAAGAGAATATGCTGGTTTTATAGATTTATAGAATAGGTGAGATTAGAAGGAACCTCCAGAAGTCACCCAACCCCTTGGGGTCTTCTACAGTCCCAAGTCCTTTCTGCCAAACTGCAGAAAAACCACCCAAACTAGCTAGGTGGTTGTTCCCTGTCACATGCAGGACTCTGCACTCTCCACTCTTAAACTTAATGATCTTGCTGGTCCATTTCTCCAGCCTGAAAGGATCTCTTCAGATGGTGCACAACCCTCTTGTGTATCTTTCACTTCTCCCAGTTTTGTGGTGTTTTCTCTAGGATGCACTCTATTCATCATTCAGAATATTAATGCAGATATTGATCGGGATTGGTCTCAGAACAGATCCCTGAAGTATTCCACTAGTTACCAGCCTCCAAGTAGACTTCATGCCATCAGTCACAATCCTCCGGGCCTGCCCATTCATCCAGTTTTCAAACCCCCTGCTGTGCACTCCTCCAGCCCATAGTTCAACAACCTCTCTATGAGGATCTTAGGAGAGGGTGGCAAAAGCCTTCAAATGAAGTCCAGATAGACCACATGCATTGTATTCCTCTTGTCTACCAGGCCAGTCATTCCAACACATAAGTTTACATTGGTGAAACAATGCAGTCACCCTGGTGAATACATAACAATGACCTCTGATGTCTCACTGGAACTTTGCAGTCCATTAAATTAGAAAAAGAATTAGATGGATTGCAGAGATTCAGAATCCAGGGATTGCAGAGAGACTAATCAGTCTTCAGTTCTCTCTTTCAGTTGCTTCTTCCAAAGGGCCTACTCCTTCCAAATTAATCAGTTTTTAGTTTCTGTAAGTTCTATATATAATATGTCTACGGCCAGATAGATAATAAGAACAACTTCTGAATAGATACTGTAAGGCTATATCTCAAAAAGAGCAACATTGCCTCTACAAACAGGATTTTTGCCCTCATTTATCTCATATTTTTCCTAATGCTAAGTGTTTTGAATTAAGAAATCTGTTCTGTTGTTGCAGGTGTTCTTCCTGCAAAGGGAAGGAAATGACTGATGAAGACAGAGACAGAATATTTATTCATGTCTTAGAACATGAAAAGACTCTGCTGTTTATATAATACTTCACAGATTTCTACATATACTTCCAATGTTACTATTCAAAAACTGAATAAATAATTTTCTCTTGGAACATTAATCAGTTCTTGGTTTCAAAACTGCATGGGTCACACCTTGAGAATTATGAGAAGAGCATCTCTTTAGTTTTAATCTTCAGTTTCTACTCAAAATATATAGATACTAAGAAAAAAAAGAAACATTACAAGGCATACCTTAGGGTGCATTTCCAGACCTAAGCACGTCATGTGAAAAATAAAATAGTGAATGTTCTTGTCTGAGTGCAGCAAGAACAGAGCTGCTATAAACAGGAAAACTTGCAGAGAAGCCAAGGTGAATAAGGCGTAGATACTGTCCTTGCCAACCAGGGCACCATCACACTGTATCTGAACAGAGTAGTCTGTGTAGGGCTCTGATAACAAGGTCTATCAACTGACTCAAAAGTCTCAAAAAAGGTGAGATTATAAACCAGGTCTGCAATTCACCCATGGAGTCTAGTCAGGAGAAGCAGATACGGAGCTGAAGGATAGCCAGGTGGTGCAGGTACTTTCTGAAGACAGAACTCAAAGCAAGCTACCTACACCAGGTAGGTCTAAGGTCCACATTGAAAACAAGGCTCAAGTAGAATTTGAGACACATAAACCTATATCATAGGTCTGGCAAAGACTGAATATCCAGGACTTAAGCTTAAAAGGAGAAACTGGAGCAACAGGCAGAGCATGTCAGTAGTGATTCAAGGCTGGTCTGAGCATTTAAGTCCCAGTGGGGTTCACAGGGCCCTCACAGTGCAGTCCATCACTTGAGTTAAAGTGCATCGAAAAAGTAAATCAAGATAATGATAGGATATGCATTTAGTGTAATAAAAAGAGTGAATCTACATGCCTCCATGACTTTAGCCATATTTTACTGATGAGTAAGTAAATAGAGTTGAAATCTACCTGGAATAAAGGTTTTCACCTCTTCACATTCTGGAACTCCTCTTACACCTTTGACCACTTGGAATGAAACACACAAGGAAAACCACAAACTTCTGCAGAAATCTGGACAGCTGATCTTTCCAGTATCAGCCAGTCATGAAGATAAGAGCGCTCATGAAATTTTGCTGGCAAATGTGAGCTTATGCTACAAGTTTATTGTTAAAGAATCAGACATTTACAAAAGTGAGAGGGCAACACTTAGGATTGGTGGTTTCTTCCTAACATCACAAATAGAAGAAAATTTCTTTATTGTGGATATTACATCACACAGAATTACCTAATCTGTAAATGGGAATAAAAAAAAAAAAATGAAGAGTAAGACAAGTAAAAACTGTCACATGAAATTCAAACAACAAACGTAAGAAATCAACTGGCATTTAGCCTAGTCTGCCATTTGTGTTTGTATTGTGTAAGGAAATGGAATTTTCCTTAATTTTAAAATTTTGTTTTAAGTGTTGATTTTACAGCAATGGGATGCAGAAATTTGTCTCCTGCCACTGTGTTTTCATGACAGGCTAAAAGCAGACAAGATTGATGGATAAGGCTTAATTTGTACTTGAACCTGTTAACTATTGTCATTCCAATACTTAAAATGAATGTTAAATGGTAAAGGCATCAGGTACAGACGCATGAATGAGTACTAGACTCCTGATCTCAAAAGTTGCAATGTTTCTGAAATACATTCAACAGAAGAAAATAAAAGGTTACCCTTAGAAGAAGAAAAAATGGTAACATTTTTGAGTCTTACAGGCAATTAAACATCTACAACATTTCATCATAAAGAGGACTTAAATGCTCAATGACAAGGGGTTTAAATGCTTAAATTTTTTGAGAGTTTGTCTCACATGCTAAAGGATTCCTGAGAGTAACCCTAAAGTTTATCTCAAACAAATATAATCTGAGTCTAACTTTCATGTTCACTGCATCTAACTACAGACAAATAATTTCACTTTTTCTCCATCTAGCTATTCTTTGTACACAAGACAGACTCGGTATGCATTTCACAGGTGATCAAAAGTCATTATCTTACCCCATTACATGCATTTATAAAGCCTAATACTTCTCATTATAGTAACCTGGAAGAATAGTATCCAAAAAGTTGGTGGCTCTTCCGAAAAGATCTAACCTCACCACCTTAGCTCTTCATGTTGCTTTGTAGACTGTCTGGAACTTTTCTTAACAGTGGTTATAAATAAGAATGCAGAATAAATATAAAAACATTCACAATCTTCAGATGTAACTTTAAAAATTCATGCATTTAAAAGCAAATGAAGCAGGAGTCTGAGCAAGTCCAAACATCACTTGTAGTGTCCAAGATTCTCTCATTTATTGGCAAGATGACCTGGCTGTGTGAGGTTGGCTGGCAACATCAGAAAGTTAAAATGCCTTTTCTTGTATCACCTTCAGAGGAACTCAGGAGACTTTTTGGCACTCTCTGATGCAGCCCTGGAACACTTGCAAACCACCAGTACTGAAAGACATAGATGGATTCACAGCTTTATCTAGTAAAGATGATGAAGTTGAAGGAGAAAAAACTTCTCACCAACTTCAAGACCAGAGGAAAGATTAAACAAGCAAACTTCCACAGTGAGAAAAAAAATAGTTTGATAATACATACTGAGTGGGAAAAAGAGAGGGAAAAAAAAGAAAAGGAAAAAAAAAGCTTGGTATGTTCAAAGCTTATAAAGCTGTAGGTCAGCATGAACTGTCAGAAGATTTACTCTAAGCAAGGCTCAGAAACCAAACCTGAGCATTCTACAATTCCTCAGTCAACTATGATTAAAGCAATGCATACCAATTCAATTGGTTGCCCCCTTGGTTCAATTGCATAGCAATTCAAGTCAGAAGAATGAAAAATGAAGAATGATAAAAAGAAACTATCAAAGAAAAAGGCAATAAGAAGATTAAACAAAGTCAGAACAGTTCTCACCATGGTTCCCTGAATGTTTAGAATAAAGTCAACAAAAGAAAGTTGAGATCTTGAAGTTAGTATTACTATCCACAGTGTTGCAAATACTACACAGTAGAAGGTGGAATTACCTTTTCCATATATCAAGAACACTGGAAAAAGATTTTAGGGAACAAACCTTATTCTGGCAAACCCAAAGCAGAAAAAAAAAAAGATCATTCCAAAGGGACCATTCAAAATACAGTAATGGCAGATGCACTAACTTTACAAATCAGCAGTAAGAGATTAAAGGAATTGACCCACCATGAGATTGTTTAGAAACTAATTAATCTAATTCTAAATTAGAAACTAATGCACTGTACTTGCAAGGGGTGGACTGGATTTGATTGGACAAAACCTCTAAACAAAAAAGCAAAAAGTTTTCAATACTTGTAACTGTATAGTAGAACTAACACTTCAGTGAAGACCTTTTCCAAGTTCAGGCAGAGCTTTCCAAATTCAGCCATTTTCATATTATTTATGTGTAAAACACCTGGTGAACACATTAGGAAAAAGTGAACAGCTTTCTTCCTTACGAGAACTCAAGAACAGATTTTAAAATACAGAAGATTTAACCTCTAGCCAGAGGAATGAGAGAAAATTTGTAAAAATTGTTGAGTTACTTTATCCAAAAAAAGTTACAAGCAAGTGAAGAAGTGATTTATTTTCAGTTTCTTCTCTACAATGGTTACCATCATTGATCACCATATAACATGAAACAAACATATGTACACAACATCCAACACATATTCTGAAAATAAAGTTCTTAATGACGCATCATTATCTTTTTTTGAAGTTTGACTAACAGAACTCAGTGGACACTAGAATATACCGACTTTGCCAAATTAAATACAAAGCAAGAACATACATAAATTATTCCTCTCTTCCCAGGACCTATTCATGTAATTGATTGCCCAGATTTTACACTTTAACTATTTTACCACTCACCTGCTCTACTCATAAGCAATTTGAAATGAAGAGACAGATAAGTGATCTGTGAAAATCTCTCCACTTTTTCATTACTCTTCTAGCAATAGAGTTAAGGCAGCTTATTAGAAAAACATAAGAAGGTAACAGATTCCAACCTCTGCATTCTCTAGTTTCATTATTTTCTGATATTTTCTGACAGGTAATACAGCAATGCTTTTGGCAAGAACACATGTGCCCCCTATAGGTTTGATGTGTTCTTATCGCAAAAATATGAAAATAATTGAAACAATCATTAAACATTTCCTAAACAGAAAATGCAATAGCAGAAAATAATATTTTTAATTCCTTCAGTGTTTACATACACACACTGAATATGAACTATTCCTCAATATCCGAGCATCTTCCCCACTCAAATCCCTTTTCCTTTTAAATACTTTTTATCCTAAGAATTTCTTCTACCATGTAATTTTATCTGTCTGCCACACTTTCTCGGCCCCATGGCTTTCCCATACACAACATTATAAGTTGCTTTTTGTTTTTTTTTTGAAAAAGCGCAGCATCCTATTCTGAGTTAACCATAATGTATTACACATTTATATAAATTTACATAAGATTTATAATAATGTAACAATTACATTTGTATTTTAAAAGCTGGATCATAAATGTTATCTTCCTTAGCAGAGAGGATATGCTGTTTTGGAAATACCATTAGCATTCAGTTCAATACGCTGTTCTATACACACAATTACATATCACCTATGCCTTATCTGTCTTGATAAATCTTGATAGTTTAATGGTTTACACACAAGTAACTACAACTGAAGAACCAACAGATAAAAATCTACAGAACTGATTCCACAGTGAGTATGACAACAAAAGAATGCATTTTTATTCTAAGGTACCTACTTTAGCCTTACTTGAGAGTTCTTAAATCCCAGAGTTTGATGCCATCACATGCAGCTGCAGTCATGGAAAGGTTGTAAGCTTCTGGTTTCTGAGTGCTGAATGCTGACCCCTGTAAATATTAAAATTAATTTCAACACTTTACTGTGGTGCTAAAGATTACTTTGTTCAAGAATACTACATTTTATTAGACTATGAAATAGAAAGCTTTTCTGCAAAGAGGAGTACAGAGGAACATTGGCACATGTTCCCTACAACTCCTTCAGAAAAATGTAGCATTGTCTCAGCATCTTTCAGGGATAGCCTTGAACCCTTTGATCCAGGGGTGACATCTACCAAAATGAGTCAAAGGGAATCTCTGGGTCATCAAACAAATTGAGGGGGATAATTACCTATGGGTATGGGATTAATTAGGGCAGTAGGGGAAGAACATTCTGTAACTGCACAAGACTGTGTCCTGGAGTAAGTGAGGGTTTGGATACCAGCAAGTAGAGAGGGAGCACAGACCAAGTGGCCTGTAGATCCAGGTGCCAGCAACTGGAGAGATTGCAACAAGTGAAATTAAATGCCAGCAGTTGAAGTTGTACCACTGGTAAAAGAGGATGAAGGCCTGTAGTACAAGTAGCAGGGGCAATTCAGAGTGAGTAAGCATGCATGTAAACACTTAAACTTCAAGTGGAACTAATCAGAGAGCAGTTAGAGTAGCTTGGGAGCCAAGTGTGCGTATGTCAGGGAGTAAAGAACTCAGAAGAGCTGACTACCATAAGGCTAAGGCCATCTGACGCAGAAATTTTAAAGATTTTCTTTTTAATAAGGAAAAAAAAAATGCACAGCAGTCATTAGTATTGGTCAACAGCATTTCAAGGAATTTTCACGTCAACAAAAACTAAATATTCTACATCTTCTTCTAGGCATGGATAAAATATTGATCAATTAGAAAAATGTGAAATGGCCCATATCCATTCATTAGCAAATTATAAATTCCAACAGTTAGAGTCTGTAACATTCATAAAATAACTAAACAATTTTGTTTTCACAGTAAGGAAAACATACACAATGCAGGCAGAGAATATTCTAATAAATTCTAGGTTTAAGTTACTTTTTTTATTTCTCCAGGCTGTCTGGGTGAGGGACAAGAAAAGTGAAAGCAGAAAACTATTTAGAGAATTACTATCTCAAAGTCAAACTAGATAATACAGATAACTAGAATAGGCCAGTGTTTAACTATAAGCCATGTTTAGTCCAGAGCATGCACTTATGCCTTTCTAATTCCAGTAGTTATTGTGCTCATCCATACCAAGATTGATTTGGGCTTCATACCTTTAAATAATTAAATCCAGGATACATTTAAACCACTGACTTTTTTTGAAATCCACATTGGCAAACCTTGACCTTTTCACTGGCTAAAACCTTCTTTCTCCAGGGAACTGAACAGTTGAAACTCCTTTCCTTTCCCTGCCATTCACATTCTTGATTTGGCTGAATACATCATGGAAACCTCAAGGCCATTTCCCGCAATCAGTGCTGAACTGCCAGGAATCTTCTATTTCTTATGAAAACTGGCATATGGATGGAAAGTTCTCCAGTATTTAGTCAAAAGAATTGTCCAAATGGCACGACAAAGCTGGGCACTCAGCACTCAGAGTGCAGTTTTCATTTTCTAAGCTAAGGATTACCACAGCCTGCTCTAACAGATAAATAAAATGCACTTGCAACTGATTTCTCAACAGATCAGAAGTTAACACATTCTCACATAATCTCTGTATCTCTGTTATGCATAAAAACAAAATCTAACAACTTGTAAAGTAGACGGTATTCATCCTAAGGATGGTAATTGCTAAGTTAGAGCACTTCTTTAATTTGCTTCAGAAAAACACTATCAACTGTTGCTAGAGGCAGGAGTGATCACAGATAATGCAAAAAGATCTCTGAAAATGAAGATATATTTACCTTGCACAGTATTCCTTTATGAAACACTAACAGTACTACTTGTAAGAAAATATTCACGTAAAATCTTTGTTCCTTCCCTGCTCTAAAGTTTTGACAGTAAGATAAGCTATATCTTATATAGTTTATATATTAGAGCTTAATATATAAGATCTTATATCAATCTAAGTTATAACTGGAGGTTGGAACTATTATTGAATACTGCTGTAGAAAACAGCAACAAAAAACCCAATATATACTAGTTGGTATAAGCAAGCTGAAAGTTATTTACCCTTTTGTGGTTTTACAGTTCGTTAATTTATGAGTTACTCTAAAATGCAAAGCAGCATGGTATTCTGTAAATAATATTCATTTCTTCTGACAGATAAATCACTTATTCTCATCATCTTCATCATCCTCCACTGCAATCTTTTCTCAACTTCCAAATAAAGATCATCTCCAAGTTGAACAAAGTTCAATAGAATCTCGACTACATTCACTGACTACACACCAACATCAGAATCATCCAATCTGTCTCACCAGCTTATGCTAGAGGCACCAAGGTAGTTGACTCAGAAAGCACTCCATACGCTTCAGGCAAATACATAACATTAGGTATGTTTATCTTACAGAAAAAAATTAGCTGACTATTGGAATACTATACAATGTCTGGAAAATGCAATAAAATAAACCAACTTTTAATCATATATTTATCCTTGTGAAAGGATGGATGACCTTTGATTTTTTTCCCAGGATCTTTTTGTTTTAAAGCATGAAAAGTCTAGTAATACTTTGGTATTCATCATTAACCGGTTTTCTTTAGGTGATCTTATGTATCAAAACAAAAACATTAAGCTGTAAATCACTGTCTGGAAAAGAATCTACAGTAATGTAAATAAATCACCAACAGTTTAGGATGCTCACTATTTCAGGTTTGGTATAAGTTAAGTAAAAACTATTTGTTAAAGCAAAGTCATCACAATCAGAATACCAACATTTTCTCATTGTTTCAGAAGAAGCTTAATGGCATCTAGTAACAGTCTAGTAACACTGTGCTAAAAGTAGTTTTAAGAGTGTTGTGAGTAAGGGCTGGAAACCAAAACTATCTTCTCCCACATAGGTGCTGTTTCTGCTGTGCTACACCATACTTCCTCTTTCTTCCTCACTTCCTGAAGCCGGCTCTGCATGCCATGGCACAGCTTAAGAGAAGAGCACACAGACCCTCAACATCAGCCTATTGCCACCTGTCTATCACTGAAATGTGAATGACTTCCTGAGGAGAACACTGAACCTTTATCTCCAGTTTCATGAGTAAATGCTCTGAAACCTGATCTTTACAAGTCTGCAACAATATCACCACCACATCTTCAAGAACCATGTAATTATCCTGGTTCCGTAATGAAATTTATGTAACTGTACTGTCTACTAATTTCCATTCAGAAATTTTTGATCTGTTTCTCAGTTTAAATGCGATGAAGAAATTGAAGTCTCATAACTACATTTCCACAAGATATGCATAAATGAGTAACTAGCTAAAAGAAATTCAAACTGAGACAGTAGTGGAAAACTGGCACACACGCCTGCTCTGAATTTAACTCTTGTTTATCTAGTAATAAGGACTTGACAAGAAGATGAGGATGCAGTTGAAGAAGAATGCTTAGTGAATATAGGGAGCAAAACTGAAAGTGCAAGTGGTGTAAAAGTGAAGGTTACAAAGAACACAGTACTTGGAGTCATGGTGGATTTAGAAGATAATATTTATGACCTAAGCTTAAAATTCTTCATAAAGGATGCTTGACTCAGTTCATTATTGCTAGAATAAACTGTAACTGAAGATGGATGAGCTTTCATCATAATCACGTGGCATGTCCCAAGGATTTCAGGACAATTTGGTGTCAAGAGGAAGGAAACAAAAAAGAAAAGAAGTTTTGAATAATAGGAATTAACATGCTCAACTAAATAAAGATTAAAGAGTTTCAAGGCAAGCAGTTATAAGGCCTAAAATACTGCAAGTAATTTCATTTCAAACGTTTACCATATATGAAGCTTCCAGAGCCAGGTACATATGTCATTTGTGATTTCCTCTCCTGGAATTCAGCACTGAAGTTGCACTGTTTTGGATCCTGAACTAAGAGTTCTGCACTGCAATCAAATACTAAAATCTGTCTACTAATCTAACCTAGGAGACAACTTGAAATATAAACAGACACCAGCGAGTAACTACACTACATAAGGAAAAATCTCATGGGGAAGTTTTCTAACATGTTATGATTTTGCCCGGCTTCCTCTTCCCCTTCTACTGCTTTTCTTCAAACAATACTTAAAATTTGGCACAGCTCTATAAGTACAGCTCTAAAGTGACCTCTTCATAAGTCACAGAAAATCTATGTTCCATCCAAGGGATGCTTGAAACATTCCTGCCCTGATTTCCCTTCCCCAAAGTTGTTAAAGTAACACAAATTCACAACAAGAGCTGTGTTGTCTAGGATGCAAAGATCCAAAGAAAAGGCATCTAGTCAATGACGTATTACAGACAGACAGGTGAGAATATATTTATGTATTTGTGGGCATATATTTATTTATATATATATATATAATATACATAGTGCTTGTGTACACATACATGTTACTTTCAACCACTGTCGCAGTTTAAGGTTTTCAAAGTTGAAGGGGTAGTACTAAGACATTTATCTATTCCTACCATTAAAAAAAACAGCAGTATACATTTTGTATCACAATGCAAGTCTAGTATGCTAAAATACTTTTCACTATCTTTGTTATTCTTCATCTCACTATAAACATGTAACAGTACAGGGCAACTTTTTACCACCAGTCATCTCTATAAAGATTGACTAGCCAGAATTTCCTTCTGACATTCAATAACAACCATTACTTGTTCAGCATCCATGTGATTTTTATAACTTCCTTCAGCATTGTACTACTAAGTTGTTTGCAACCAAGATAACTCTCTGCATTAAAACCAGAGTTTAAGATTGTCTTGCCATTTAACAGCTACTGCCTTTAAATACACTTAGAATTACTTTTCAGAGTAAAGCAGAAGTCTCAGCCTTCTGGAAATTAGCTTTAGTGATGTTGGTCTCTATCTCCCTTCTTCCTCCTTCTTTCTCATGGCCATTACCTGCCCTGAGCTTCTTTCTTATAGTTCTTGCTTCTGGCACCTCTGGACCCTTCTAAGACACTGAGGTTGAAGGATGTGAAAGGAGAACACATAATTTAGACAGATTAACATATAATTATTTATTACTGGAAAGAACAGTAAACTACAGCCACACTGTTGTGGATGACCAGAAAAGTAATGAGGAACGAAAAATACATATATACAGGACTGTATTGGAAAAGGGAAGTAGATAAGAAGGAAAAAGAAACTGTAGAAAATGGAAATACAGCTGCACAAGTGTTCATCCAGAATGAAAGGATGAAACAGGACAGAGGATCAGGGAAGCAGACTTCAGCTGTAGGTTACTCTGAAACTGTGGCAAACCAGCAGCAAGCTTAAGTCAGCACAGCCTTCACAGAGATTGTCACCGCTCTCCCTTTCTCACTGCCAATATAGAAGGTAACCTGGAAGTTCCACCTGGCTGTTGCTACTGCTTTCTTCTCCAAGGAAGAAGAGCTAGTAGGAACCAGCAGAACCACCACCAGATTCACAATTCACCTGAAAAGAGATGAAGGAATTTGCTAGCCTACGAGAGCAAAAGCTTTATAAATTTAATCTACAGCCATTAGAGAATTCAAGGAAGATGAGGAACTGTGAACTTAGTAGTTTTAGCCACAGTATTTGGAACAGATTTTGAGAGGGACTATAAGTAATTATTCTCTGGCTTCACTGTCATTATTGCAAATTTTGAGAACTGAAACAATAAGAGGATTTCCTGATTCACATAAATTCTTCACATATATATTAGCTAACAGACCAGAGAAGAAGACTTTGAAAATTAGACAAGAGTAGCACAACAAATTCTCGGATTCAGTTGATATTTTATTGTTTGAGCGTTCCTTTGAACAGCTGCCTACACTGCATTCTAAATTTATGCTCTGTACCTATAATCCAAGAGTATCTTCACAGAAATGCTGATTCAACAGCAGATTACAGCACATTAAAGTAGCATGACAAGCTTATTTAATTTTTACCGCACTCATTATCTTCTAAACATTTTTATATTCAGAGTAAGAGAATTTTAAAAAGGAAACAGGATTCACATTTCTTAAAATGGGTTCCAAGTTGAAAAATAGCACTACATCACTCTTTAAGAGTGAATTTATAACCATTGGTGCAGTCTTATATATGAATATATGTATTTGCAATATTTCCTGCTAACCTTTTTTGGAAGACAACTCAATACTATTTACAGGAGACACGCCTGATGCCTAAGAACACATTCCAAGTGATAAAATAAGCTTGATCAAGTACCTCGAAGGCTGAGATAAAATTTGTGCATTGGCAGATTGCAAGTAATCTCTAGAACTGACAAAAAAAATATTTACGATTGAAAATAATAACATTGCAAGGTATATGTACTTTTGTACAACTGCTGCTGTTCAAAGCCAGCAATAACTGAGTCGCATGCTGGTTCTATATGTTAGTAAAATGTCCTGTACAAGGAACATATAAGCAAATCATAATCAAATCACAACTTCAGTGTTTTATCAAAACCTTAATAGATTTCCTCTATTATCTATTTAAAAAATAAACTGACTTCCTCATTTACTACTGTTCAGGTTGCATACAACAGCAACCTTAAAACATGGAAACTGATATACTTTTGCATGCAGCTAAACAAACAAACAAAAAAAACCTACAAGAATAGATCTAATACACTGCTGCCATTAGTGAACATTCCATTCACAAGGCTAGAGTTGGTCTAGTCCAAAGGAAAGCCTCCATAAATGTAATGGTGTGGACGCTGCAGTTTTAAAAGCACTTCACAGATCTCCTTCTGCACCATCCCTCTCCAACAGAGACAGCAGTCAAAATTTTAGGTTCTAATGTTCCACACTTTAAACAGGATATAGTTTGCATGCAGCATTTTCTACTATTGTGCAAGTATATAAGATATTTCAAAATGTTGTCTTAAAGCAAATGTACCAATATATATGTACTTCTAACAGTTTATTCTAATGTAACAAGATAGCAAGTATGGAAAATTACACCATCAGCTAAAGTACTGATTTTACGTAACTGAAAAAATAGAAAACTTTGATTTATAGTTTTCTTCCAAAATGAGGAATTTTCTCTGCTATACCACATGCCTCTACTTTTTCTCCTAAGTGAATACTTGTCCACAGCCTTGAAGTTTTTCTAGATTAAATAACCTGAAGCCACTCAGCTGACCAAGCAAAAAGAAAAGCCAAAGCTTGAAGTTTATATGTGTTACAAATAGCACTGAAATAGTTAGCACAATTTTAAGTGCTTTACCAGATCACATCTCACAGGAAAACCCACAAAGTGTTATACAAAAGTAGTAATAAGGAACTGTTTTAAACCCACAGAAATAAGGACTTTCCAAATGGAAAAGAATCAACAAAACCTAACACAGTAGGCATTCTATCATGTAAAGGAATATAAAATTTCCAAACGTTCAAATCAATCTTCAAGTTTCTTTTTTTTCCTTTTAAAGAGGAGTTTTGAAGTTATCCACTCCACTGCAATACTGAGCAATTTTTTCATTTCCAAAGTCCCAGAATAAACCAGATGACTTAATATTCAACTTTATAGAACACTTGCATAAGATGTAAGGAAACAAACCTAGAAAGTCACATAATACAGAATTAGTAAGATGAACCCAGCGTTCATTTATATATTGACTAAGTTGTACATTCTAGTTTAGTTTTAATTAAAAAAACAACAAAAAAAGTGTGTTGATTGGCTTAAGATTATTTTGCAGCTACTTTAGAGAAGAAAATTTTAAGTAGAAAAACATTTCCATAGCAGAAAAAACAAGATTGACAGTTTCCTAAGAACAATAAGCTCCCAGTCAGATAATACAGTGATGAAAACCCTTATTTGTTTTACTTCCAAATTATTTTTTTTCCCTACATAATCTTTGGAGTCAAGAAATACACAAGGACTTTTTTCTTACCATCTTTTTCAGCTTGCACAGCCAAGGACCTTATAGCTACCTCTATTAAGAAGAAGCCCTTTTGCTGATTTATACACAGCGCACTTTAAACACTGCACAAGAACAACTTTAGGCAATGACTGTTTGCTCTAGAAATAGCCATTTGCTGTCATACAAAAGATTTTCTTATTGCTTGCAAGCTTTTTTATTTGTGTTTTGTTTGTTATGCATTACTGTTGTTGATGAATTAAAAAAAGCAAATACAAAATAATTATTTAACATATAAATTATCAACTTTCCCATGTTAGGGGAACACATAACCCCCGGCATAATACCCTCAGAACAATGTACGTAGTTTTGGTTTCTGGTAAAAATAATGCAGAAGGAATCTAGAATAAGAACCATTTCAATTTTTCAGCTCTATTTTTGCATGCAAAAACTAAACATCTAACTTGTTTCCTCTTAGTCATGAAACATTCTGAGATACCATAAATTCACTGTGAATTTTAAATACCATCTACATAAGAATTACAACAAGTCAGTAAGGAAAAGCTTCCTGTTTCCTAGACAGCATATTAAAAGCACAAGTCGGAAACATGGCAAGTGTTAGTGGCTATAAAAATGACTAGAAGTTTACAAACATCTCACATGTTTACAGTTAATCAATTCTAACAGCAGTAGTACAGTCTGGACCAAGTATAGCTAAGCATAAGACACGCTGTCTCGCTAGCAGGTTTGTTCAGCCATTATTACTACTGCTCACTTCTTGTTAGAGAATGAATGTGATCTTGTCTGTGGATGTCTTTATCACATAGAATTATGCCCCTGTCCATCCCCAAGACATACTCTAAATACATAATTACCCATATAATTAATTTTTTTGCTGATGTACATCCACTACTATAAATACGCAGTAATATATATACCTCATTTTGACAGATCTGATGGACTGATCTAGTATGAACTTCTGGTATCATTGCTATGCTGCAGCCTGCCTTGAGATCAAAAACTTCCAATGCTTGGTTGCTGCCAGCTATAAGAACAATATCTGCAAACTTTTCTGTGTTAAAGTTAATTTGACTTTAAAGGAACAAAAATAGATAAAGGTTTTGTTTTGTTTCATAAGGTATTAAATACAACAAATAAAGAAACGCATTTCTAAGGCATTCAGTACCACAAAAGTATGGTATCAACTCCAACATAAAAGAGTTGTGGGAAAAAAAAATGCTAATTACTTTAACTGTAATTCTTTCCGTGTCATTAGATACAAATCTTCAAGAAGAAAATAAGAATTTACTAAAGGATACAAGAGTAGAAATCATTTACTGCTGAAAGGCTGGTGATCTCTGCTGCTGAAGTCAAGGGAAATTTCTTCACCAGTAAGCACTCCTTGAAATCATAAAGCAAACTAAATCACATTCTTTTATTTTTACAGTTGAAGCTATAGATCCTCTTACATGTTGATGAGGCCTATTAAAACAGAAACAAGCAAAACAACTTTGCAAACACAACAGGTTAAAAGAAAATAAACATGAAATTTATAGATATAAAACAGATCTTCCATCAATGTGAAACACTTGAATAATTCCATCTTTATAGGGAAAACAGTGGGGAGAAAAAAAAAAGCATTAAGTAGCTATGACCAAAAAGAAGAAATGCCAATAGTTCTTTGCAGCATTTCATGTGCCAATTACTGGGACTATAAGAAAGGAAATGGGAAGAAAAAAGAGTAAGGAAAGGATGATTTCCTAATCCCTGTATATGGGAACAGAAAAAGGGGCTGATTGCATATCACTGAAGGAACTGGACCCTCAAGCGTGTACCAGACTCCTCAAGGTCCTAAGGGACACCTGCAAGCTACATGCAGGTGTTAGGGACACTTCAAGCCCTCTAAAACAGCTTCAGGTTTACTTATAATATATATTTAAACATTGTGTTAGAATTCAATCTGATTAGAGTTTTCTATTTAATGAAAAATATTGGCATAGGCAACAAAGATCTGATCTTAAAATCCACTAAAGTCAGCAGAAAATCTTGCTCCAAATTCAGTATGCTCAGGCCTAAGTTAAATCTGACTAATAAGTCTTCATACTATTTCGAAGTTGAAATGACTTATAAGAGCATATGAAGCGTATGCATATGTTGAGCAAGAGGAGCATGGTTTCCACAGAGGAAGGGATCTACAGAACACGAGCAGAATGGCTTATTATTGTAATGGGTTTAACTTATTTTCCTCATAACAGCCCATACTGAATCATGTTGTAGATTTGCAACTAAAACATTGGCACTTCACAGTTATCAATAACACAGAAGTGTTTTAATTACTTCCGAAGAGCATCACAGCATCAAGGCCTCCTCTGTTTCTCACATTGTCCCCGCAGCAAGTAAGCTGAGGGATGGCAAGAGGCTAGGATGGGACACAGCCAAAACAATTTATCCGAGCTGTCCAAAGCAATTTTTAAAAGTTGTCATTGCTCAGAGATTGGCTGGACATCAGTCTGCTGGTGATGACTTCTTGCATAACTTGTTTGTTTTTGATTAACTTATTAGATCGTATTTGTTTAGACCCCTGAGTTTTTCCTTACTTTTGCCTTTCTCATTCACTCTCCACTCCAATTCAGGAGAGTGAATGATGAACAGCATGGGGGTCTAGCTGACAGGTATGGTCAACACATCGTAATAAACCAGAATTTCTATATTTAATTCTAGTTGCAGGCACTTTACAGATTAAAATAATTCCAATGAAACTAAGTACTACATTTCTATCTCAGTGCATCTAACTACAATACCAAAGTCCATGTGTGACACATTTTCAGGAGTAATTACTGTTTCTTTCTACCAGTGCAGAGTTTGGAAAACCGCAACCATTTGGCAAAAGCAGTATGTTTTTCAATTGAATATGTCCTGTTGATAAATGTTCTTAAATACTTTGTTTTTGTCATCAAACAACAGTCTGCTTCAAGGCAGACAAAGCTACTTAAGCAGCAATAGTAAGCCGTAAGTCAAACCACAGTGGCCTGCAATATAACCCAAGGTTTACAGTGGTATTTTATTCAATCAAATTATTAAAAAAAAAAAAAACCCTGTTCTAGATTTAAGGATAACTGATTAATCACCATTTTTGACAAAAGATATTCAAGCTAACTTTAAACAAGCTGACTGAGGTAACAGGAACAATCTAATGAATGCAGCACAGAGTTTCCTCTGTTCCTCTGGGTTAACTGTCCCCACTGGAAAAGATTTACTGAAACAGTTAAGTAGTTCCCAAATGCCAGATCAGTTGTTTTAGGTTAGCTGAGTTTACTACGTGTACTATACACACAATTCAAAGTGTAAGTCAACTGAAATAAAGACAGGAATTGTGGACACACTGAGCTGGACACTATACACTAGTTCTTGACTCTTAAATATAGCTTACTTTATTTAACAACTGAGTTTCATTGCTTTAATAATATAGTCATAAGCTAAGAATTAAATCCAACACAGAAGGTAGGTAACCAGCCACTGGAAGAAAGGTATTATGTAATTCAGATACAATATAAAAGCTTAAACACCATCAACTTGTAATTTATAAGAACAGAATTCAAGAATTAAAAACATAGGTAGAACTTGTCCTTAAGCTTAAACAGTCTACATTCCCAGTTAATATAATTTCCTATTTACTATAGGAAAGATTGGTGTAAATCTTACAAAGGGCATGTTGAATTAATCAGAGGAATTACTCCAGTAAAGGTCAGAAGGAACAGTAACACTTATCAAGATAAAACTGAATTGCATACAAAGGAAAAGCTTTTCAGTAAAAAAAAAAAAATAAATAAACTTTTAAAGAAACAAACTTTTTTTTTAACCACCATGAATGAATAATGAAAGTTATATGCAGTAAGGTCAAGAATTCCACTCTGACCAGTTACTATAGATAAATCTGATGACGATTCCCCTGTTGTAGGACTGCTGATGGGAATGCACTATCAAAGCCAATTCATAGAATCACCAAGGTTGGAAAAGATTTCCAAGATCAAGTCCACCTACCACCAGTATTTGCCTACTAAAACATACCCCTCAATACTAAATGTTTCTTTAACACCTTCAGGGACAGTGACTCAAGCACCTCCCTCAGCAGACTGTGCCAACACCTGATCGCTCTTTCGGAGAATAAATATTTTTCTAATATCCAACCTGAACCACCCCAGTGCAACTTGAGATGATTCCCTCTAGTCCTATCGCTACATTGTGAAGCTGTTTGCAGAAATTAGAAAACATTAAGACAAGTCCTAGAAAACTCAGCACAGAAAAAAAGCTAAGAACAGGAAGCGTATGTAGGCAAAATTCCAGATCACATGAAAACTGAAGTGACTATTGCAACATAAACTGGTCTAAATTACACCACCATCCCAAGCCAACAAAAAGCTTATGAGAAAAACCAAAGGGGGCTGCCAAGTATCTTTTCACTTTGTTTTTTTTCCAGGTCTCCAATTGTATGCACAGTACATAATCTCAGCTGACAGTCCTAAAATCACAGTTGTGTTTATGTAATTCAAATTACAATTCTATCCTCCTTTAATGCCTTCAATCACTAGAAGGTGATAACAGCCTAAGTGTCTTATCCCTAATGTCTTATATCCTCCATCTTTTGGAGATATAATCGTTTTGGGGGGGATACATTTAAAGAATAATTGTTTTCAGGACAATTGCATAGCCTGTTTATTTAAAAAAGTACATTAAGTACACTTCCCATTTCATCATAGTAGGCATTATACTGCATAATGGCTTTAGAAAGCAATGCTTCTGTTACTTGAAAGGAGTTTAAAAATGAATAAAACTGCATTCAAATGGCTCCTTCTGGTCTTTAAAACACATGAAACTAAATATAAAACATGAGACTGTTTCACTCAATTTCAGAAACAAAGTAACATTTTGAAAGCTTTTACTTATCCTTAAAAAAAAAAAGCCACACATCAGTAGGCAACTGCTGATAATAGTGGAAACTTGATGGTTAGAAATTTTGAAGAATGCAAAGAAATTTATTTAGGTTGTGAAACATTTTGAGATTAATCATAGATGTAGAAATCAAGAAATTCGTATTCCCAGAACTGCAATAAATACCTTCTATGACATTTATAAAGAACATTTTATTTCCACTTCTGAATTCCAGTTTTGAAACCCAACCAGCATTTAACCATTTAAATAAGTTATTCATTAGCTAAGCATTACAACACTAAAAAATTGTTTTTAAATTTCTACAGCGAAACACTGATAAGATTTTTCATTGTATTGTCTTCCCATCTGAAATACAGTACCAATCCATTGGTTAGCCAAATGGTACAATCATGTCCTTCTAATTAAGGATATAAAGTACACTCTGGAGGTTAAATCAAACTTCTCCTTGAACCAGCTCTTTTCAAGCATCCTTCCAAACTTGACACAGAACACGGGATTAAAAGTTGTGAGAAACAAAAGAAATGCCATAGTGTTTCATAAAAGAGATGCTGGGAAATGAACTGGAGGGAAGCCACAAGAAAATGTCAAAGAATATTAACCACCAGTACCTTTTTTTTTTCTTTTTATAATAGATGCATATAATCAGGCCTCAGACTGGTTTGTGGATTTATTGTAATGTCTACAATTATATGTTCCATCTTCTGGCACTACGCTAATATCCTGGAGATACTAATTGCTATTTTTGCTTTTGTGTTAATCCATCAAGGAATACTGAAAGCATGGTAATAACAAAAATGCTGGTAAAAGCACAACCCTACACACATTAACATCTTTAAACCAGGATATTACAAGCTTCTAATAAAGCAACTGTAGAAACAATGAACACAATAAAAGAACAGCACCCAAGTCCTTCCAAAATTCCTTAGGTAGGTTCTACAACTACAAAATACTCCATAACACCTTTAGCATCTGAACTAGTTAGATTAAAGACAGTTCCCATCAGTCTTTGACACTATGGAATTTCTCAGTTATTGGACACATTCCCCTATGAGGCAAACAGAAGTAAAAAATATTTGGAACTAAATCTTCAAATGAAGAAAATAACCAGAAGAGGAAAGAGTACAAAAGAAGAGGGTATTATTTTACATCTTCTTTTCCTAAGTTCCTGTATAGATGTTAAAAGTTAAGAATGGCACAAGAGATCTGCCTCAGTATTCTGGAATTACTAGCTTACTCTCAACAGATTTTCAGCAAAACTGGGAATCAACTTTCCTTCCTGACTTCCACCTTCAATTTAATTATTTGCACTCGCCTCCACACTAGTTTTATCTTTCTAGTGTAATGTATATACAATAAAATGAAAGCAGGAAACTGTATTCCTTTGACATTGATTTTCCAGTCCATGTGCTCTATTTTCATTCCTGTTACTAATATAGGACTAAGATTGTATAACTAAAGGCAAGAGCAATGTTATCCATTAAGGATTCTGATAAGAAATGGAATTTAAAGAAGAATCCACAAGTACTTAGGGATTCACAGTAAAAACACACAGATCACTGAAATCCACAATTAACTAAACATTTGGATAAATTTACACACTGAAATCAGATTATGATCCATTAGTTACTTCCCCAAATAAGAAAGAAAACCCGTTCTCAAAATCTGTTTTAAAGTAGTGATGTAATTCAACATTTTTCTATCCTTTTTTTTTTTTGGTAGGACTGTTCAAAATTTCAGTGACCAGCAACTTCTTCCATCCAAGAAAGTACTCCTATTCAAACGAGTATTTAAACCTGAAGAGTAGCTAAACATCCAAGAAAATTGGCCAGTCTTCCCCATCTATGAATGAGGCTCAATACTACTTGATATCACATTCTTCACGATATCAAGTAATAGACTTCAGTGCTGTAATCTTAATTCAGTTTTCCAGTCTTCTGAAGAATCCATACTGGTAACGAAAACACTCTTCAGTTTTTGTTTATGTGTTTTAAACACTACTGTGTCTAAACATATGCATTCATATATAAGAACACAAGTTCAAATGTTGAAAATATCTTATACAAAAATACTGCTGAAGACCAGCAAGAGCAAGGGAAGAATAGAAAGACTTAAAGTACAATTTAGCTTCATTTGTGTACAAATGCCCCCCCACAAAAAAAAAAAGCATAGCAGAATAGCAGACATTTATTGAAAAACATGATTCCAGCTCAGAAAATAGGAGCCCATATATGATCAACAAGGTAGTGTTCATAAAAGGTGCATGAAAGTTGCTACCAATGAAGAAAGAAATAGAAAAAAATAAGATAATTAGACAATATAATAGATGGAAAGTCATTAAAAATGAAAGTGATCTACTTCCATTTTACAGTAAATGAAGAAAACATTTGCAGCATGTTGAAGCCTCTGAAAGAAAATGCATTTAAAAATTATTCCCACAAGAAAAGGAACTGCAGAAGCTATTAAATTATAGTTTAAGGTATTGATACACACTAAGATGTAATCAAGTAGAAAGTAAAGTTCAGAAAGTCCTGGATTACTAAAAGTAAAGGTAAAATGGTATTCATACACAATAAGGTGTGTAGTATAAAAATTATTAACAATTCCCTTCCCCCCCCCTCTATTACAACAGAGCAAAGAAATTTTTGTAGTTGCATTGTTCAGTTCTTTCATCTATAGTATTCTTCCTTCCTAAGACAGCCCTCCATCCCACCTTACCACCCAGAAAAATCTCAAATCAGACAGTAAAAGGAGTTTCGTGTATTTTCACTGCTCTACTGATAAGAATTCAACTCAGCTTAGGTCATCCTTTCCTGCATCTAGATGGAAACTTAATAGATAAAATTCAGCTCCACAACACAGCAATATAAATGTATCTATAAAACAAAACTGTGCGAAGCTAACAGCCCTGCGGAACATCCCTTTTCCCTGAAATACAAGATATATCATTAAGAATGGATTCTATCATAAACGTCTTTTGTCTAAGATGACTAGAGCTAAAGCATAAATTCCCTGTTAACACGTGTCAAAAGGTTAACCTACTATGTAGCTCCCCTTACTATTTTTGGAAGTTATTAATTTCAATAGAAAGTTTTCATTCTACTCAAATTAGTTGGCAGTAGAGTATCTATAGTCAACTGAATCCAATGTAATCTAGTCTAAACTTCCACATGATTTGTGGAGCAGACTATATGAAGTTAAGCAGAGCTGAGCCAGTGCAAATAGAGGATATATAGCAGATATTAAAATCAAAACTTCCTGACATGTACACTAGATTTGGCTACCAGGCCTTTTTCCACAGATCATCATGATGAAAGCCTAATTTGAAGGCAATGAAGACCACCTAGATCGTAGTATCAGCTTGAATGACTACCAGTCAGCAGCTCTAAAAAAGTCAGCCCATGTGTTCCTCCTACCAAGTCATTAATATGAACTTAGATGAATGTACAAAGTTTCATCCCCTGTGAACTAAACAGCAGTTTCTAATTACCAGAATTAGGGCAGGTTCATTCTTGCATACTGACCAGACCCTTACAGTTTTATCATCCAATGCAGAAACTAACCACTTCTAGTCATGACTCCAGACAGAGTTAACTGCACCGTCATGACCTAACAAAAATAATAATGGAAATATCGTAAACCCTGTTTCCTGCACTTCCACATTTCTTCAGATTTAATCATATTGTTTTAATACACTTGCACATAACATTAAAATACATTTAAATATAGGTTTCAAATGGTTGGATTTAAACTGGCAACAGTAAATCACTCACTGACTTCCCCGCACACCAAAATCCATGGAAAAATGTCCCTCATTAATAATTTAAGTACACAAAATTTAATAAGGCCAGAGAAATATCAATACTGTACCTGAAATCTCATATATATTCGTATGATATTGGTTCCATTAGTACAAGGGGGGCTTGCATGGAAATATTATAAAAAATATAAATGAAATTTATCTTTAAAAAGATGCTAATGTTTTAAAATAATAAAAGCTAGCTTTTCTTCAGCTCTCTGCAATTCACATTTGACTCAACTAGAACTACAAGACTCCTACGCAACTACTTAAAAACAGACTATATTTACAGGTTTTTATTTACAAGTTTTACCTCCACATCAGACTGAATGGGAATCACTGAAGTGTTTATAAAGCTGCTGATGCTAATAGCAAGTCTTATTGATAAAGGCAGTTTTTTCTTCCCCTCTATTTCATGCTGATGTTTTGAAACAATCATAACCCAATCCAGCACTTATTTAACTCTGAGACATGTGAAAAAATAAAACTCCACAGAAAACAGAAGCTTGACCATCAAGATCTAAGTCTTCTAATCAAGTTTCTGCTGTTTGCAAAAGCTTTGTTCTGATGCGAAGAGGTCCAAACATCAGCCTGAATAAGATCACCCTAACAAGAATATTAAGGGAATAGTTCCATACGGTTTCATCTTCTTGTCAACAGTGATAGAATCAGGAAGGTAGGAAAAGACCTTCAAGATCATCAAGTCTAACCTCAGCCTAACCATTCTACCCTAACTCCAACAACCCATTGCTAAATCACACCCCTGAGCAGTAAATCCAAATGTATTTTAAACACATTCAGGGACTCAACCACTTCCCCAGGAAGTCTATTTCAGTGCTTAACAACCCTTTCTGTAAAGATGTTTTTCCTGATATCTAACATAAACCCCCCCCACAATGCAACTTGAGGCTATTTCCCCTTGTCCTGTCACCAGGAGGCAGTGAGAAGAGACCAAGCCTGCCTTCACTCTAATCATCCCTCAGATATTTTAAGAGAGCAATAAGGTCTCCCCTCAACCTCTTCTTCCTCAGACTAAAAAGCCCTAGTTCCTTCAGTTATTCTACAATGGGCATACTCCCCAAGCCCTTCACCAACCTTGTTGACTGATAAGCTGCCCTAATTGCTTCACCCCTGATAGTTTTCTCTACGCACAATCTTAACAGAAGTTCAAAAATCCAGAAAAACTGAAGCTGGAAGCCTGACCTTTCCTTTTGTCATGGACCTGCAACAAATGTACTGCTGCAGAAAGGCTGAGATGGAAGAAAAATCCTGAATCTCAAAAAGGTTACTCAGACACTGAAGGCCATCAGAAGTTGAATCAGGCTTCAATGAAGATCATTTTAAATGCTTGACTTTCAGTGCTCAGGAACTGATTTTTTCAAAGCTGCAAAATGTCAAAGAATTTTAAAGGAAAAAAAAATAAAAGTAATTGGTGGGCATTAACTTCAAAGTTCACTCTAATAAAACAAAACATTAGCAGTTACACAAGAATAACCAAGCTAACTTAATCACAAAGATACCCCTAAATTTCTACAGTCAGTAGGGTAGCATTTTCAGGAAACATCTCTGAAATTCCATTTGAAGAAGGAAAAAAAAACACAGTATTAATCAAAATAAGAGTGTCTGAGCATTACATCGTAATTAAAACTGATTTTTCTATAGGACATATATTAATAATACTCTGAAAGTCACTTAAGACTTGCAAAAATTACAGTAATTTCTTCCTTTCGTTAGGTTTTTATGCCTGAGCTAACTGTTTCTGTAAAAACACAATGAAAATGCCACTGCAGCAGCTTCCATCGGGCTATTTCATTAGTTAAAAATGAAATAAACAATAATCTGTTTACAGACAATAACTTGAAGAGATCATAATTCTTTATTACAAAAAGCCTCTACAAGAATCAGACTTTGGTGTCAAACCATTAAAAATAAGATTAGAAAGCTATGAAGAATGAGCTTCAGAAGTCAGACACATAATCAGAATCTAAAATTATTAACCATGTCCAAGACCACATTGCTACTGAACAGAAAATAAGAAAATGCTAAAAATAACAAACTTTGGTCCACGTAACGTTCCTAATTTAAGTCTAATAGAGGCCATTCAATTTTAAAACATTCAAAGTTCCTATATTGCCCTCTAGTGCATGTTTTCTCTTCAACTGAAATTCCATATCAAGTATTCTAATTTTAAATTAGAGGAATGCTAATAGATTAAGGCTAGCTGTAACACAATAGAAAGCACAGCAGTGATGGCAGGTTGGGGGAGGTAGCCAAGTCCTAGGCTGTAGCAAATGAGAATACACTCAAATGTAATGGTTATGGACACAGAACAGAGGGGAAAAATAAAATCTGCACACCATTAGAAGGCCTCAGGTACACTGGGATCTCCAGTAAGAGACCTTTGTTCCCACAGCCAACCCTTAAATGAGGTCTGGGAAGGGGTGGATGCTGGCTTCACCCCTTCAGATCACTCAGGTGCATTGCACCTGGGCTCCCATGGGTAGATCCTGCCTTTCCACCAGGTGTTCAATCACCATTTCAAGCTGCAACTTAGCATTTCTGCTACAGCCAGCAATTAATATCTTCTATGATAATATACATCTGCAAAGGGGTTTATAATGAAGTTATAGTTATAATTACCAAAAATATTTCCCATAAAAACAAGCAGAAATTTCAGCTAAAAAACTTCATGGATACTGGGTAAGAACTTACTTTACTCTCAAAGCAAAACTTTATGTGAGGGCTTTAGTTTTGTAAAATCACTTGGAAGCTTTGAATTACCATTACGAGAATAAAATTTACAAAAAAAGAAATTAAAGTAAGAAACATGAGAAACTTTAAGAAAATCTGAAGTTTGAGTAAGAACCTAAGACTTTAGGTCCCTATTATCTTGAAGAACAGGGAAGAAAACATCTGCTCGTTTGCCAGAGGTCAGTAAGCTTCAAAACAGACTTTGCTCAGGGTTCCCCAATCCTGAAGCACACTGAGAAGGACAGTAGCTGGTTTTGTAAGAAGAGTTCTTCAGCAGGGCCCAGACTGGCTGTAACCCTTCTAAAGTTGGTCAACATCACCTGTACTTCACAGCTGAACATGAGGAGCCAACACTGATTGGAATGCACAGCTACCTTAACTGATAGCTTTGAGGAACTAAGCTCAATGTAGTGGACTTAAAGCAAAACTGCTGTTGTTATCCCCTCTCTTCTCTGCATTGTAAATACATTTTCAATAATCAGTAAAATGCAAGAGTTAATGCTGCCATGAAATTTTAACAAAATAGTTTTTGTTTATATCTCTCAATTAAAGTGAATAAATAAAAAGCAAGATTTTCAATTACCAAGCAAACTCATCAGGGAATTAAATTCTGCTTCCTGAATCAGAAGCATTTCTCACTCCTCTTCTTTTGAAGGTGGTGTAAGTGAAATTTGTTTATTAATATGACATTTTATGTTAAAATCAATTACATATTTCTCTTTGCTAAAGCAATTCATAAATTTACCTGCAAAAATATGATGTATATTGGTGAGGTGGGAGCTGAATATCAGTACAGACTTGTTAGTCAGCCCACATGCCAGGTAATGTCCATCCCCTATAAAAAGATTCAGATGATTTTTGCTTGAAAGCAACAAGGAAATAGAGTGCTGTCCTTTTATTCATAAAATTACATGTGCCACTACTACAAAACAAACACTAAGTATGCCTTTCAAATCTAACAGTTTTTTTGCATGTACATCACAAACTCATACTGTAGAATTTAGTATGAATTTATGCACCATTAAGTTCCTCAGTTCCTGATGTGCTGTCACAACACTTACGCATCAAGTGACAGAAAATTACTTTATACAAAAAATGTGCTACAAATTTTAAGTGTAGAAATTTTTAGTAGCCATATAAGTCTGTTTCCTGACTTTTTCATATTGCCATCTTAAATTATATCCCCTTTTCTTATATATCAGCACATAGCAGACATTCTGGATTAGTCCTGGAAAATTACAGATTACTTGTCAACATCATAAAGAAATCCCCAAAGCATAGTTGGATTATTCATTTGTATTATTGATCAGCAGGGACCACACACTGCCATGTTAGATTCCACTGATGTATCTGAATTAAAATAAGGAAAGCAGAAAATTGAATCAATGGGTGAAAGCAACAAGCCATTTAAAAAAAAAGAAAGAAAGAACAAAGAATTTTTATAGTTTTAATATATATAAATACTGAATAATATTTAAATGAAAAACAGTATTCTGACTCTTTCGAAACAGAACTTCAGCTTCTAACCTACCCTAATGACACCAAGTAAATGACTAGTAAACTTCCTTAGTGAAAGGAAGCATTAGACCATTAATTTTCAAGTTGCATTGGAAAAGAGATAGAACGGGGCCAAAAGCAAAGAAGACATAAAATCAAAGGTGAATTAGAATGAATCCTTTGGCACATATTAGCAGCTTGCATGGTTTTGCAAGTCAAAAAATGATGACCAGGCAGCAGATGCCAGATTTGTCTAGGAATTCACCTAGGAAATTCACAGCTTTTATAAACAACATAACACTGATTTTCTTTTGTCTCCAAAAGGACGCAATAGTATATTTCATAAAACTATGCATACCAGAATACTGAATGCAACAAATTCTAGTTGGTTTACAACTAACAGATATTTCTGTCCCAGTGTTGATTGCAGAAGAACTTGACAAAGGATATTCTTCATTTTTACTTCAAAAATGAGAAAAAAAAAAAGGGTGAAGAGGGGGGAGAATGAAGAGAAAAAAATTGAGATATCTAAACCCAGTTTATTGTCATTTCAGTAATGAAATAAATATTGCTTGCAGAGTTAGAGTCATTCTAAATATTTTTATATACATATTCCATTGAGAATTTATGCTAAATCCAAAATAAGCACCATAAGAAATTAAAAATTGTCATACTTAAATTACTCCCATCAGCTACTATTATGAATTTATGAAATAAAGAATTAACATAGCATTTTACAAAACTAGTTAAAAAAATCAAAAAACTTTTTAAATTGCACAATTATCTGGTGAAATTAATTAAAAATACAAACAATCCTGCTGTGGGAGTATGCAATATGAAAAAGATTTCCGTATATAAACATAAGTAGGACACTGATCATCTACTTAACAGCATACTGACCAAAACAGTAATTGTGTATAATATCCCTATGTAACACACCACATCAATCAAGAAAAAAATGCTAGCTTCATAAAAAATTAGCTCTTATGTCCACAGTGACCGTGAATCCACTGATCAAACTGTACCAATGCAGAATTGCAACGGTTGGAAGCAACCTCAAAAGATCGAGTCCAGTTCCCCTACAAAAGTAGGTGTCCTCCAATAGGACTCCTCATTTCCACTTTTAAGAATACCACTCTGCTGAGATCTCATCAACAAAGCAAGGTTAACTTCCAACACAGCAATCTTGTCTTCAAACGTTGAGGTGATCAAGCATAAAACCTGCAGTAATTACACTATAAAATAGCACTCCATGCACTTCATAATTTAAGCTCTAGCATAGAAGTATTTAGAATGGAAAATGAAACTGTTCTCTGTTTATGAAAATTTCTCAAAAATATCCACGGATTTAGTCTCACAGAATTAAACAATAAGAAGTGCTTAATGCTGTCCTTTGAAATATGCTTACGCTGCTTACGTATATGTCCTAACAGAATCACATACCTAGTATTCACCAAGATTGCAACGCCTTCTACAATAATGATATTTCTGCAGTAAAGCTTGTCAGAAAAGAAGCACACCTGGAGAAAAGGCTGGTTCCAGAGACATGCTGAGAACTGAATAGCAGACATGAATGATTCAAGTGAGAACCTTCTTTAAAAGAAAACACTGCCATGCCAGAATGCCATAGGTCTAGACTCAGCTCACTTCGTAGGAAAACTGTAACATCAAAAATGTTAGGAAAAAAAAAAACACCTTTCATTTCCTAAAAACCTTTTGTTTATTTCCCACAGAAATTTTCTCACAACTCAGTTTCTGCAGATTTCTTGGAAGGATTCAGTAGTTCATCCCAGCATCTGCTTGTGGAAAAGTCTAACAATGTTTTCACCATTTTTTTTTCCTTAAAGACAGTGCCTCTGCTCCAACAGTGGTCATTCTTGACATTCAAGGTACACGCCAAGCACTAGAAAAAGCAATTCACCTTTTGCTTTCTAGTCACCACAGATAGTATTCAAACTGAGAGTTTTAAAAAAACCCAGCTATTAAAACTACAAAACTCCTTAAAGAATCACGTCCAGAGAAATAACTCAGTAATTCACATTTTGAATAAATAAAGTGTACATGTACATTATTTGGAAACAAAATGCATAATTAATGTTTATAAAACATAACTGGAAATATAAACATTCATTAAATAAATGATAAATATCTACTCACCTTTGCATTAACTGCTTTCTTCATTAATGAACACCATCTAGCAAATCGAATGCTGAGGCCACCGTAATCTTTGTCAAAAAAAAAAACACAGTGGTGAAAGATGTGTTTACATTTAAAAGGGAAAAAAATTTACACACACTGATTTGACACCATCATAACCCACTGTTTTCAGTATATATCCTTCTAACTTACAGCCATATTGTGAAGTATGAGTAGAATAACATGTTTTGTACTTAGATTGCTAAATTCATTAAGAATTCATTACTAACCACTACAAAAATCTAGCATTGGCATATGTGCTGAAACATGTCAACAATTATAGAAAAACATAGTAAAATTATTACAATAAAACATTAAAAAACAATTTCTGCTATGTTAACTAATTCATATATTGTTTATATCAGACAACAAAGAAAAGCATTCACAATAGATTGTAGCGAGACATTTTCTAACCATACCTTTGTAACATAAAAATGCTTCAAATTAAAAGTTTGCTAAATTGATTAACAGCAAGCCAGTAGAGGTTCCTATCCAGAAATAGCTTCTATTCAGGGCACAGGATCTATTAGAAAAAAATAAAATAAAAAAATAAAGAGAAGAAGAAAACCTACCTGAGTGTGATAAAGAAGCTTTTTTGTAACTATGTAAGACACAGTAATCCAGCTAAATCGATTCCAATGCAACAAAAATAGTAAGACAGCTCAAAAAATATTTGAAATGTATTTTTTAAATCTGCAGTTCAAAGGAAAAAGTTTAAATAAAAACATGTTTGGAATAACAAGAACAGAACACAAGTCTTGATGTCATGTAATTGTTCCTGGCAAATCTAAAGCAGCATAGGAAATACTTCAAAAATTACTGTGGTTTGTACAGCTGAAAGATGCTGTTAAAGCACTGTTTGTACAGAAAAGTAAATTAAAATAGATAGAAAAGATAAATCCACACGTATTCTTGTTGTTTTTTTTAATATCTCTCTCATGAACACATAAGAAGCAGAGAAACTTAAGGAATTTTTGTATATTACAGCACAAGAGAAGAACCACCACAGACTACAAGGGAAAAAATAGCCTAAAAAGTCAGGCAGGATTGGACCGTCTACACCACCCTATACTTGCGGCAGTAATACTACAGTTATGTAATTCAGTACTCACAAACACCACAGACTAGACCAACTGGTTACAATTTCAGTCAACACCCAGCACAGATGTGAAACTTACTAATAGGTTGATGAAAGCAAAACAAATTTTGCCACTCTCAAAACTAAAATTGTTTCAGTGTCACAGTAAATGAACGTCAACATAAATATTTAAATATTTTTTCCAAGTAAAATTGAATCAATTTTGATTTGCAAACTAAGACCACAAGAGTTGAAATAGGAATATGGAAAAATATGAAGCTAAAGCTTGGCCTTAAAAAAGTTACCACAGTGATTTAATGTTTTTTTAATGCTATGTATAGTTTTATTTGTGATTTGCACTACTTTCATGCACTGCAAATACAGAGTGATTCGATTTGCGAATTCTTTTAATTATATCTACGGTAAGAAGTGGCACTATCTAGTTAAGAGCAATAATACCAAGTTGTATACTTGGAAAGCATATAGCAAGTATCAACTTGGAAGTTGATTTCAGGTACTCTGCAGTATAAAATGCCATTGGAATTATTAAAGTTCAGAAAGCTTAGGGAAATAGCGGACCTACATTTTTTTGTACATCAGGGCTGCAAAAACGCTTCATTGTTGCTTTCTGTAGCAGGCAGGAAACATGAGAAATCCAGAGCAGGTCAGCTGTTTTAAGAAAAATGAACTTCCTGATAAAACCAATATATGACAACTTAAAAATCAAACTGAAAACTATTTCTCATCACCAGTCTCATAAACCAAAAAGTTATGGAGCCGTTTTAATATTAAGAATTTAAAGTTCATTGTCATTTAGAAGAAGAACAAAAAGGATAAATGTGATGTATTGACAATAACCTAAGAACCAATAGGAACACCTGGGAAGATTCCAGCCAACTGCTGCAACCAACACAGAATTGGAGCAGGTTCCAATGAATATGGTTATGGTTACTTTCAGGAAAAGTTTTATTGGAGAGGAGTGTCCTTGCTGCACAGATGTTTGTCCTCCTCTCCTTCTGTCCTCATCTTTCTATAAAATGTAGCTTTTCACTTCAAAGTCAGTGTATGCTTTCAACTGCAGACCCTGCTAATTAGCCTACTGGTACACTTAAAGTACTTCTTTTCATTTCATATGAAAAATTTAAAAGAAAGAAAAAAGCACGTAGACAGTGGAAGTATTTATACATCTCTGTAAATGCCAAAAGTTAAATGCACATAACTTATAAAGAACTGTTTGTGAAAATACACTGAAACTGTCTACCAGCATTAAAGGAAAATACATATGTTAGCACATAGTTTACTAGAAATATGTTTACTAGATCAACTAAACACAATGATTTTATATTATTGTTCAGATCGATAGATTTTGCTTTGAAAAAGTATATTAAAAAGGAGAATCTACCGGATAATACTTCTGACTGATATATTAACAGTCCAGTAGAATAGCTCCATGCATTCAGGAAAATAAAAAATAAATGAAAAATAAAAAATAAAATAAAAAAAAAGATATGCACCTATTTAGACCTTTAAGAAAAACACGAATTTTTAAAGGCCATCGAGTGGTGAAAACAGGGAAATGCAGCCGTTGAAAGCAACGCAGTATAGTAAGGTTTTTTGATTGATTGTTTTTTGTGTCGGGCTCTGTTTAATTTACAATGTTCCCCAGCAACAAAGGTGAAACCCCCTAGTATAGATACACAAAGTAATAGAAGTATTTCTTATCATCTTTGCTTAGGTTGATCTCTTGATCACTCAAGCTAAATCAATGCAAGGCCATACTTGAACTAGTTGTAGACTTCATACAGGGAGCTTGCTTAATTTCACAGTTTTCATATTGAGGCCTAATATTATTACTAGACTTATGTTTATTGCTAGAAATTATGATACTTACCACAATTTATTGATCCACATTAGATCTATAGATCTAAAAAACAACTTTCATTATCAATTAAACTGTTTCTTAACTACACATCTAACAACAGTTAAGAAAGATAAATAAAAACAAATTGTTTCTCTCATGCTGCTACTTCTACACATCCTCCTCACCATAATTTCTTTCATTATATTAACCATAACTATCATGTATACACTGAAAGAGTTGTAGCTGAACACTCTCTTAAGAGTGAGCTTTCGTATAGTTCCCAAGCTTACCTTTTTGCTTATGCTTCATTTGCTTCTGAATGTACATGTTATTTTCCTAAAAAGCTGTTTCCTAAGATTCTGTTTCTCGACATTATCTGAACAGATTCTCACTTGTAGGGCAAATAACCCCCAGAAATAGCACCCAGAAGAAATAGTGCCAAAGCTGATATATTTTTGATAGGCTTAGGTAGATGGTATACAGAGAGCTAATAAGAAAATTAATAAGAAAAGAGTGGCTCACCTTTGAAGATGGTTGAGGCTCACCGAAAACTCCACTAGGGAGGGATCTCCAACCAGAGATCCTTCCCTGGTGGTGGTCAGCCCATAAATGGGGTCTTGGGAGAGGTGGAGTCAAACTCCACCCCTTCCAATCACACTCACTTGTGCCCCTGCGGCTGACCCAGTGCTCGCCTCAGGTGATCAATCAGTGGTTCAGGCCGTGATTCAACAGTTCCCATACATCACTCATTTCACTTCTTTAGCCTCGTAAGAGTCCTTCAGACAGCATAAGGCTTTTGATGTTCTGTGTTCTGCAGTCATAGGAGCCACCTACCAACTACCATAGACTTTAGCATGGCTGCATTCAGAATAAGGCAGGGAAAATAAAGCAGGAAGTCTTGTTACTTATTATTCTTATTGTCATTTTAATCCTAATTTTTATCTAGGTTTAAAAAAAAAGTCAACTTACTGTTGGAATTTTGTATAATCCATCAACTCCTCATCAAGTTAATAACAAGAAGTATATAGAGCTTCCCATTCAGTCATTTTCACTTTGATTTAATTTGTTAGATCTACATGAGCTAAATAAGAAATGATCAGAAAATCAGCGTAGCTTCATTCTACAATTTGGAAAGTCAAAATAAAAGCTAAACAGATTTCAAATCAAAACCAGCAATTAATTCAAGGTTTTAATAACTAAGAATTATTGCTAAAATAATATAAGACTTAGTTTCAAATTACAAATTCAACAGGATTTTTATTAAGCCAAATGTAGCCCTGCATACCATTCTGTTGGCAGAAAACTACGTTTGCTTTTTCAAAATGAGTGATATAGGAGTAATTTTTTCAGATGTTTTCAGAATGTTATGATATTAACTTCAACACTTTCATGATTTTTATGGCATATCACTTGATAATGCTATCAAGCATTCATTTATTTTTGTTTCCTTCTAGACGAGAATATGAATGTATTGCATCATGATTTTATTGAAGGTGATGAAATCAGAGAAATGACATTATGGCTACAAATAAAGGTATCCCACCTTTGCACTTAAAGTGTAGATCTGTTTTCCAGCACATACTGCCACCTGTTTGTCATCTGGACTAAATCTTACATGTAGCACCAATCTCAGAAGAGTTCCAATAATAACTCCTCGACGTGTTGACCCTGCATCAATTATTGAGATTCGGCAAAATCTAAAACTCTAATGCAGTAGGATTCTCAGAAACACTGCATAACAGCTATGTAACAACATAGTTATGCGAGTATATGTCAGGAAAATATACAAAGTAACTACCATTTAATAATACAGCATAGCTAGGGTTGGAAGATCATCTAGACCAATCAGACAAGGCAATTGGAAAGCAAAACACAGAACTATATACCAGTAAGATTTCTGCATCTACCTTCTTGCCTAGACCATATCTGGTGCTCTTTGCCACACTAATAATAAGTGTGCATATCAAATCACGCTATTATCAAGGATAGAAATTTTGTAGCAGGATGACATGTCCAGAGAACCTAGTAGTGCCTTGTTCATTGTGGAGACGAGAACTCCTGATTCAGGCCCAGCAGAACAGAGGTTTGAAATATATTTCTTCCAGGTGAATATTTCAGCCATTAAGCCACTAAGCAAGAGGGACTTTCCTTCTCTTTGTTTTCATTCTTCTGTGGGAAAAAGCTACAGGGGGGAGTACACCACTGAAAATCACTGCATCATAAGATGATACAAATGGCTTTGAGGACAGGTTCATTTTTCATCCCCCTCTTCACCACATCATTATGTTCATCTCAGTGGTTCTGCAAATCCACATTTTATGATGCTGCCATTAACAAAATGAACAGATTTTGGACATCTTATCAAGTCTTAGGATTCCACAGGCAGCAAATAAACCAGAGCACAGCCACAACAACTATAGATGTCCTTTTCAAGGTTTTACACCAGCTGCTGTGGAGTCTTTCTACAACACATTAATGTGTCAAGGTTTATCAACACGGAGAGACGGATCACACAAATAACTCAAGTTCCTGATGCATTTGATGAAAATAAGGTGGAATAAAACTGGCCAAGACTGTCCAGAAGCAGTTGTGGGAAAGACAGACTACACAGCATCTGCTGAAGAGCCTGTGGACAAGACAGAAAAGGAAAGAAGGAAATCTAGCAGCAGTGAATCTGGATTTCAAATGTCTTTGTATTAAATCTACACAGACTGTTTACTGATCTTCCACTAACTGACTCTAATTAACTTCCATGTTTGTTTCCCCTGAATTCTTAGTCCGATTTCATAGGCACTCCCTGAATAATTCCTTGATTCTCTATGTTACACTTACATGACTAAAGAGTGATGATGCCATTTATTATAAAAGTTTTGAAACATTCTTTAAAGCATTTCTTTACAAGTTTTTGGCTTTTCTTTTTTTAATAATACATAGCTTTGCAAATTCGGTGTGGCAGAGTAGAAGACACAATTCCCGTACACTAAACCATAGGCAAAACATTTTTAACAATGATTGACCACAAGACTCTTTGACAATACTGACACAAAAAGAGGGCCATAAAGCTATATATAATGCTATAACAGTGTTTTTAAGACAGTGTCATTGGGGCACTAGTGAGCCATGACTCGCTCTCTTTCATTCTCTATCATTCTCCCAATGCACTGCAGTCCATTTAGGCTCCCAAAAGCTGCCGATGAGCCCAGCCCAGCCCCAGCTGCGGGTAAGCACCTTGGCCAGCTCCCGGCCCTGCCAGCTCAGCCTCACGCCGGTTACTCGGACGTGGAAAAAAAGGCCGGGCTGGATTTCAGCTTGGCATCGCTGAGGGAGAGCAACCAGGAAATAAAGCGCTGTCACTTTTAGGATCTTTGAAACTGAGCGGTTAATGCGTTCTACTCAGAAATAGCAGGTTTTTATTGAAGTGGTAGTGGAAGGACGGTTGTTTGCTAAGGTGGGCATTGTTGAGAGACCAGTTCGGCACTGCTGGGCTTGTAGGTGGTGGTGAGTGATTGCCTTCACTTCACTTCTATTATATACATATCTAATATGCATGTTACGTAAATAATACTCGCAGTTTCTGTGCACATTCATCAAGATTCCAAACTATCATACGCTCATAGGAAGCTGAGCAGACAAGAATTGGATTGATTTTATTTCCAAATGACAGTGCAAAAATTGAGTGCTGATGTCCCAACAAATGTAACGGCTGGCAAACATACGAGGAAAAATGAATGACTTCAAATTGAAATTACAAACAATGCAAACTGTTTCAAAGTCATTTTTTTTTTCATTGTTTCAAATCATTTAATGATTTACAATGTAGCTGTACTGGGATGAGGTAAACTTTCTTTGTAGCAGCTTGTATGATGTTGCTCTGGGTTTTGTGTCTAAACTGGCCACGTGTAGATAATACACAATATTTGGGCATTGTTGAACAGTGCTGGAGGCGTCAAGGCTTTCTCATTTTGCCATTCTGATGTGCCAGCTTCCAGCAAGTAGGCTGGGGGCAGGCAGAAAGCAAGGGGCTGATACAGCTGGGCAGCCGGTATAAGAAACTACCTGACATAGAATCATATAATCATAGAATGGCTTGGGTTGGAAGGGTCATTTCAGATGATCTAGTTCCAACTCCCTGCTATAGGCAGGGACACCTTCCACTAGACCAGGCTGCTCAAAGCCCTATCCAGCCTGGCTTTGAATGCTTCCAGGGACGGAACATTCACAGCCTCTCTGTGCAACTGTGAAAGACAAAAACTGTTTTTCTTTGTCTCAAAGTTTGCTTCCTAAGGCCTTTCTGGTGATAAGACAACTGCAAATTATCGAGGTGGGTGTTACGTAGCCGGCAACCCTTAGTGTACAGCGTTTAAATTTGAAAGCACTTCTTTGGAGCTGATTTGCTAATTTTGTTGTCCTAACATCTAGTCTAAATCTGCCCTTTTCCGGTTCAAAACTATTTCTCCTCATCCTGTTGCTACATTCCCTTCCAAAAATCCCTCATGCCGGGGGCAGCTCATCCAGGCCGGGAGCGCCGTCGCTATGGCAACAGCGTCTCTGCCTACGGGTCCCCGAGAGGGACAAGTGGCGCCGCCCAGCTCTCGCGATACCACGGGGCTCGGCCGCCGTTGGCGTCGGGGCGTGCCGGGCCCGCCTCGGGGCGGGCTGTGTCCGCAGCGCCCTGCGTGGCCGCACGTCCGCGGCCTCCGCCGTTACGGGACCCGCGCCGCGAAGGACGGAAGGCTGCTTTTCGGTCGCTGTTCACAGGGTTTTTCTTAGTTCGGCAGGTCTGTGAGTGCGGGGCTTCTTTCCTTTACGGAGTCGTTGCGGAGTCGCGGGGCCTCGTGGCCCCTGGGACCGAAACGTGGGAACCGCTGAGAAGTGTGTGCTGTTCCTCGAGCTGTAAAACCCTGAGGACTGACGTGACGTCTCGGTGGAAGTCAGGCAGTTTACCAGCGATTTAGTAGAAGCTGTCGTGCTTAAGGTTAATTGCTTGCGTGAAAACATGCCGCTTTTGGTCAGAGACATCGTTTAGTGCATTGTGTTTTCTCTGTACATCGTCAGTTTGCGTTGAAATTGCTCGACTTTGCGTGAACAAAAGATGATTCCTTCCGGGAATGAGGTATACTAACTCTTAAATTGTTTTGTATTTGCAGTGTATGGGACTTGATAGTAGGAAGAATCACTTAAGAGCCATGGCAGCACGCTGGAGGGGAATCCTGATTGTGTTTGTGGCAGCTCAAGTACTCTGTGCGGCAAATGCCTTTGAGGAGGAGGATGTACCTGAAGAATGGATTCTTCTTCACGTTGTTCAAGGCCAGATTGGAGCAGGAAACTACAGCTATTTGAGACTAAATCACGAGGGAAAGATAGTACTTCAGATGCAGAGTTTAAAAGGCGATGCTGATCTGTACGTATCTGATACGACTCTTCACCCCAGCTTTGACGAGTACGAGTTACAGTCTGTTACTTGTGGCCAAGACGTTGTCCACGTACCTGCACATTTCCGCCGCCCAGTGGGAATAGGGATTTATGGCCATCCCTCACACCTGGAGAGTGAGTTTGAAATGAAAGTCTACTATGATCAAACAGTGGTACAGTATCCATTTGGCGAGGTTTCCTACAACCCAGAGGAGATGAAGGCAAACCAGAAACACTCGCACTCTACAGAAGATGAATCTCAGGATGAAGAGTCTGTTTTCTGGACTATACTTATTGGAATCTTGAAATTAATACTTGAAATCCTTTTTTAAACTGATACATAATGGACTAAATCACATTTCAGCCTGTGAAATTGAACACGAATAACTTTCTATAATATTAAATACTCTTTATTGTTTCCTGAAGAGGTATTCAGGTTACTTTTTGTAAATTTTCTGTAAATTTATATTGATAATTCATTAGTTTGCAAAGAGAAACTTTTGCTGAAAGGAATTTGCAAAATATGGTAAGGTCAAATTGTGCTCAGTTTTTCCCTGAAACTTAGTCTTTTCCAGGAGTAATTTTTTGCCTTTTTTGAGTCTTTCAAAATAACTAATTGCTATGCAAATAGTGTGTATTTAAATTGCTCTGTAATCCTTCTTTTCACAGAGCTTACAGATGAGTGCACTGAAATAAACGAGTGTGGTACTATATAATTTTATACAAATGGTGCATGTACCATTTAAATTTCATTATGGAAAGCCTTCTCTTTTTGAATAGGAAATTTGACTTTTTTTTGTCTAGATAGCTGACAGGACGTGATTAGAGACTTGTCTCACAAAAATGGTTATATAGCCAAAATTAAAAGTTTATTTGGTAAAAAGAAAAAACGCAGTGGTATTGTTCCTCTTAAAGTGGTCGGTTAAATAGCACCAAAGTATCGCTGTAATTTGTGCAGTTAAATTTTGAAACAGCAAGGTTTTTTAGGGGAGTTTAGCCTTCCTTGCTGTTTTTCCCCCTTCTTCCTCCTCTTCTGGGTATGGGAGGGTCTTTCTGACAACAATCACAAATCCAGCGACCTAAGAAAAGAAAGTTATCAATTAATGGGAAACTAGCTTTTTTTTTTTTACTAGCTCATCTAGTTATACACCTTTAACCATTGCAATAGATTCTCATTGCTTTGTAGCACTTCTTTCAACGTACAGAACCATCTCTTTAAAATGTTAAGTATCTTTCCTAAAAGATACAGAAGGCTGCGTGTAAAATTCACCATCCCTTGCAGACTCATTGTGTGTAACAGTTGGTTACTCTTAACCCGGGAGTGCCAGCACTGCTAAGGCAGTGCTTATTAGAAACAAAATGACAATGAGGTTGCAAGTTGGAAATTTATGTAAATGAGTGCGGTTCAAGGTTATGGGTGGTTACTCACAGCTGAAAAGAATGGCGGTTGAAGAATGTTGCTATTGTGCCACGGGGTAGGAGGGCCTGTTTCCCAAACTGGTGTGAGCTATTTCAGTGCAGTTGAGCAGCACTGGCAGGGGCTGAGCACCAGACCTTGTACTAAAACCCATTAACTGAGGGAACAGTAATGGGTTGAGCAAAGAGCAGGAATATTAGCTATTTTTATTACAGCAACTGGAATCACAGAAGCTGCTTTGCTGGTTTTATAGTTTTGTAGGAATATAATCTGTTTTGCTTGAATTCTCTCCTTATGTCAGCCTGAAAGTTGAATCAGCCACAAAACCTGGACTAAAGTGAAAGCAAGCTCTAGTGCTTCCGCAAATAGGAATATATCTTATATTTGAGGTAGCAGTTACAGGGAATACTGTCACTGAATACTTCATCGGGAACTTCACATGGATTTAGTATCGTGTGAAAAGCAACACTGCTACCAGTTATGTCTCTGAAGCTTTCTTTACCAGGCCAGGAAATAGCAGTGGCCAGGTAATTAAAAGCTGCCTGAAATTTAGCTTTGACATCTAAGAATAAAAAGAGGAAGGAAAGGTGTTTACAAATACTATATTAAGCATACTTTTTAATTTATACATTGAAATAGTAGCACCCTTCATTAATGTGAAAGCTGTATTCCAGCAATATGCAGCAATACAGGCGTCTTCGCAGGTTTCTTTTATTTAAAGAGGTAATTATTCTCAGTATTCTGTGGAAATATATATTTAAAAATAAAAAAAAAAAAAAAGCACTGAATGCATCTGGATTTTGTTTTAAAAGCCAATTATATTTCCTATTCAGGAATTGCCAGATTAAACTGTGCGCAACCAAATACACAGAAATAAAAAATGGGACTGTACTGGATGCTTTCCAACATTATTGCTGGTTTTAAACTTCTTTTGAAAGCAATGTGTCTATTCTGACAGAGAAACCCCAGGACTCAGAGGAGGTGGGAAGAGAACAATTAAACCTTTATTACCTGAGGGAATAGCGTCAAGCCCCACACAAAAAGTGTGATAACCACGGTCACATACATCACAGAACATCATTTCCTCTTCGTGGTGAGGCTGCCCACATATAATGCATGTTTTACACTCCATACATTGCCAAGGGTAAGTCTTAATCATAGCAACAAGCTCCGAGGTCATATCAAGGCAAGAAGGGTGGCCTAGATTAAAACCAATATTATTACTATGTCTGAAATAAAATGTACAATTATTTAGACTGCTTTTACAGAAGCTGAGCTCACCTCCTGGTGAGATCTGATAGTGCATGTAACATATACTATATATAACATTAAACAGGAAGTTTTAATGAAGGAGAGAACAGGCAATGGAACTGTTGTACACGAGTACAAATATTTCCACAAAAAATCCATCAGAAATAATCCCTCGGGAATCCAGTTAGTGCATACAGATACTTACCACTGTTGTCACACTGGGAGCAATGTATAAGAGCTTCAGCCTTTCCTTTCTTGTTGGACTCCTTACCCTTCAGACAAATTCCACATATAGCATTTGGAATGACCTTTGGCTGGAAGGGTAGAAGAGGACTATAAATTCATTCCAGAAGAATTCACAGATTTAACAGGAAATCTATCTCCTCAACACTTAACAATCATGACTTATCTGCTGCGTGAACCTTAGTACATATGACAGCAACAAGTGATGTTTAAACAATCTTTGATTAACTACATAACATTTAACTACGTGTAGTGAGCACTGTGCAAATTAAACTGGAGTAGAGCACTTAGTAGCATCTTCCTCTGAGTTCGTCAGCTAACGATCTTCTACATGTAAATTACATTACTAAAAATGTTGGGGGGGGGGGGTTGTATTTTTTTTCCCCAAAATAGAATACTTCCTTATGAGTGTCAGGGCAGATTTCCCATGTGGAAGAAATCAAATACACCTTTCCCATTGCACTGACTCACTAAATGTAGAAATTTAATTACAAAAGCGATAAAGAACATTTCTGTATCTCTACTCTTTTGGTTTTAATCTGGTTAACTATGTTATATACTGTAACCCTTCCTTCTTGTGTCCAGTCATAACTGCAGTAAGACATACAGACTGCTGCATCTTATTATAGTTCTATAATATTTCTAAGAGATCATCTGGAGCGTATTTGAGATACATTTAAAAGGTAAGAGAGAAATAGGGTTCTGAGAAATTGAGTAACATTTGTGTGTTAATTCTGTGTCCAAACCCAAAAGACAAACCAACAGAGTTCTAACCCAGTGATGATCAAAGACGCTACAAAGCATTTTTCAGAAACATCCTGATGAGCACCAAGGAACAAACCAAGCATTTCAGACACATTTCAGTACACCGTTGAGTTCTGAGTTGAGCTTTCACTAATTTCAATACAGTACTCATTGATTTTAATGACTACTGCCAGAGTTTTGAAAGCAAACGGTGCTGCAAAGACACAGCTACCAGAGGGAATTCAAGGCAGAACCCATTTGCTATGGAACCAAATGGATCATCAGTGAGCAAGAACCATTCCACTCGTTGAGTGGGGAGAAGAATGAGTTTAATTAAGAAAAATAAGTTAAAGCAGAAATGTATATATTAAAAAACAACGAACAAACAAAACCCAGAGATTTTCTATAATGCTATTTATACTTAAGTGGGTCTACTGCCCCAGCCAGTTTTTTATTCTAGCACCTATATCTAGTAAATATAATAACAATAATAATCTGAACTTATTTTTAAGTAGTCAGGACACATTGCCTAAAGACACACGAAGCGCTCCATCTGTCTGGTTGTTTTGTTTTTTTTTTGTGTGTGTGTGTGTGTGTGTGTGTTAAAGCACAGCTATTGTCTCTGATATTGTCTGATCTAAAGAGTTTTATTTCAAAAAACCCACCATACCAGCTCTTCATTTGGTAACTTCCTTCAAAAGATGACAGAGGCATTCATACAGACTTTTTTTGCTTATTTATTTAAAAAAAGCATTGTCAACCTGTTTTATACATAAATATAATAAAACAATAAAAGAAGTCTAACATTCACAAAGGTCTCTACAAAGTAATAAATATAAAGCAAAAACACACGTTAGATCTTTTACTGTTAGCTATTCTATGTGTCCTACATGTATACCTTTATACCCTGCTCCTCTCAACAAAAGTGGCACATGCTTAAACTCTGTCAGTGTTCCAGCATTTACCCTTCTGTTGTTCAGCCTACATTCTAATTTACATGGTGGTGGTGTTTTTATCTATTACCTAAGTAAAACAAGCCTTTCTAGAATAGCAAGTGCACTTCTCTAACCAGACTTCTAATTTGTTACGGATTTGTATCTCACTGCCTCTAATATTCAGCAGCATACTCCCTTGTACTCCATCAAAACTAAAGTGAGCTACTTTCTTGTCACTGTACTTGCATCAGGATATGTGCGTTAACGCTCTGCTCTACGTACTTCTAAAGTCAGACACTGATACAGGTGCATTACTTAAAACTGCTTCCATCTACACCTACTTCTCTAAATTATGTTTATTAGAAATTGTGCATTTAGGGGGTGGGTAGGATGGGAATCACAGCCTATTAATAATACAGTTCCAACAGTATGGAAGTAATTTTTCTTTAAGAAAATGGAAAAAAAAAAAAAGATCTCACATTTTTTAACAATTCAAGTTCTGCCATCATAAATGGCTTTTAGAAACACTACGAGGATAGTGTTACCAAATCCAAGTGGGAAGTCACAATATCCTATCATTAGAGTATACATTGCTTTGTACGTACTCATCTAATCAGGGTAAGGATGGGGGAGGAAAAGAATGCAGGTCAAATACACAGCTGCTCCCTCTGTCAGTTTTAATCTCCATGCTGCCGTGCTGCAGCTCTCAAAGTCAGCATTCCAACTACACCATTTTTAAGGTCTTATTCTGAACACAAAACGCTCCACTTGCATATACAGAGACCCAAAACAGAAGTGTTGTAAAATATAGTTTCTCAATACATTTCAGTTTTATGTGGAAAAAAAAAAAAAAAAAAAAGCAAAAAAACAAACCTCCTTTACTTTCAACAATACCCTGTGTGTGCAGTTGCAATAGCCAGTCCTGCAGCTACTATGACTTGCTACCTGTAACACGACAAAACATGTAACACATTTTAACCCTTCCTTGTTTAAGAACTGACAGTAAGAATGCCTCTATAACAAAATACATTATCTCTTTACTTAAAAATAACTCAGTGGAAATGTGTGAATCCTGTAATACTCACAATGTGGCTATAACTGTACATTTGCATTCTGATGTCACAGCAATTATCCTTCAATTAAACTACAAGTAACCAAGTTTACTGTCCTACAAAAATAGTCAGATATTAGAGAACGATACAGAACAAAAGTATTACAAAGACTTAGAATTCACAGGGACAACATTTTAAATCAGTTAAGCCTTCAGCTCAAAGTGCCTTAACATTCAGGCACACGTGGTATATAGTTATCTGGTGTTTCAGCTAACAGACAAGAATCTTTCTGCCTTACCAGCTAAAGCAGCTCATATAATTGAGTTTACTGACAGCATCTACACACTCCCACGAACAAGAAAGCCAGTCCTCTCAGTATCCCAACAAAGCATCACCACCTTGACCTATGAACAGGCTGATGCAGGGAGGATACAACTGCCACTGAAAAGATGTGGCACCGTGAATTTCCAGTAACAGCTTGTTACTGATGCAGTCAGTGACTCTGAACCCATAATTAATATGGAATGCAATGCTGTATGCAACCCACAGAACTTTAAAAAAAAAGTTCTGTTTTTTAAAAATCTTCTCTCTATGCACTCAAAAGGCCATGCATAGATTAAACTAATCCAATACTCAGGAATCTCAAAAGTTAAGTGAAACTTCTTTCTGTAAACCAAAGGCACACGAACTCTAATGATAAGTTAAACAAAGCTAAAAAAAAAAAGTCAAGTGCCGTTGCAGGATTTCATGTTCATGGGAACATAGGTAATGCATTCTGAGTCTACAACAATTTGTAAAGTTACATATAAAAAATAAACTTGCGGTACCACAGTCTGAATCTCCATAGTTTGCATATCTCTTTTAAGTTTATGAAAGACAAAACACAACCAGAGCTTGACATCTGTTATGAACTTTCACAGTTACTGTATGTAGAGAAAATTTATCAAAGCTGTCCAATTTTTGCTGTATATTAGCTTAATTTATACTTTGTTGTTAACTTGATGGCTATAAAGAGTTTTGAATACTGAATGAAAACCATCAACAGCAGACTCTTGCTGAGAAAGTTTCTTGATACGTATGATTTTGCCGCTGACAGCAAGCTTTCTTTTTCCTAATCTCTCAAGATGTACTCCTGTTTGTTCTATAAACCTTATGTTTAATGTAATGTTTTTCTTCTCTGTGGGCCTACTCCTGCTCCTTCATACGTCAAAAGAAAATTCTCACTCCTTTCAGTGGAACAGGATTGGACAACATTATGTTTTAGAAGCGTTAAGTTACATTCAAAGCACTTCTTGTTAAGCAGAAAAACAGTAATGATAACGCATGCCAATTTCTGTTTCTTTTGAAAAGTATTTTATCGATTTTTTTTGCCATCTCATTTCTTTTCTCAAATATTATACAGTAATACTGATGATTTGGGTCTTAGGTTTGTTAATCGCTGCTTCAGAGCTCAAATGTATTAACATCCTAACTGAGGCAGATAAAAGCATATTGCCTACAAAGTTTTCTACGTAGTATGATCTACATAAAAGCTCTTCTCCTTATAGTGTTAAAGTGGTTATGTAGTGTTGCCTGTACAACTGCAGCAAGCTTCTTGCTTTTTATCCCATACATTATAACGTCTCAAGATGAAAGACTATTTAAAATGAACATGATAACAACATGTTCAGCCACATAGCTGCACTTTACAGCACTGATTTCTAGGTATGTACCAAACAGTACAAAAAATAACGGACACCAAGTGCTAGTTTTGAACTGGCAAGTAATTCTGACTGGCATGTCAACGTCAAGGCAGACAGAAAGATGTAGAGTTCCAATGACCGATCCACAATGGATTTTTCTAGTGTAACTGCCTAGGAATCAGAGAAGTTAACAGAAACAGAGGCCACTGTATAGCTGGAGTGCAGGAGAGGCCCATGTGAAATGAAAGCAAAAAGGAAGTAAGGAAGCAAACAGTGGAACACGCAACAGGAGAGCAGCTAGTGTAGTACAGCAAGCAGAAGTTCCATAATACTGAAAAAAAACCATTTCAGGGAGAGGCTGGTCAGTAAAGATGTTCAGTCAGGGGCTTTTTTCTTCTACCTTGTACCCAGGAACTGATTTGGATAATACAGAACGTTTTGAACCATCTTTTCTTGGAGTAGCACTTTTGTCTCTTGTTTTTTGTCTTCCCTGAAAAGAATCCTCCTGGTTGTCTGTGGCGCAATCACCTTCAGATACATTGCCAGATGAATTGTCCTATAATGAAAATACCATAGCTATATTTTTTACTCTTTTGGATAGACAGACAAGTCTTTTGTATGCCCCTTAGAACCAAGTAAGGTAAAAGAAGGACATATCTTTCCTTCTACAAAAGCATGGGGTACATCATGATAATAAAACATCTTTTCTCATAACCTTCTTAATCTATTTTTTCACATGCTAAGAGACTGGCATCAGCAAAAACAGTCATGTTTTTCAGTTATCTTGATAGCAGAGTGGGATACACTACAGTCTAGTTCTTTGAACCATTTTCCTTTGTAAGTTGACAAGAAATCAACTATATGCAAGATTCTGTTTACATAACAAAGGGCCAGTAAAAAGTTAAAAGTGCCCTGGCCACGTATTGAAAGTTTATTACCAAACAGCACTATCTCAAATTAAATACGTGAAGGTTTTTTCTGCCACCCTCATATCACATTTTCTCCAGGAGCACCGTAAATATTTAATGTGGATTGCAGCAGAAGAATGCCCACAAAGGCAAAACATGCTTCAACATTTAATACAGAACCAAATATCAATTTCATGCTGCAGTTAAAAGAATTTTTTTTTTTGAGGAATGGGAAGGTAAGAAAAAGGGGAAGAGGTTCAAAGAAAGTGAGAGACCAACATAAGCATAATTAAGAGCAGCAGCACAAGATTTTTCTCAGAGAAGCATTAATAAAGGCCTCCGAAAAGCTCCAGCAGAAAACAACCCAATCAATCACATTTATTACACTAAAAGCTGAAAGGACACGTAACAATGGTGCCCTACGGTAACTGGCACCCTGCACAAACAGAGTAATCCACCTATGCCCCAGAACCTAAAATCAAAACAGACAAAACAGACACAGGGCAATAGGAGGAGTGTAACAGAAAAGCAAAGCTAACTACATGGCAAAAAGAAATCATATGTTTCACAGTTGTTGGGTTGGTTTTTTTTGTTTTGTTTTTTTTGTTTGTTTGTTTGTTTCTTTAATTATTACAGGGTTATTTAGGACAAGTCCATTAAAACACCACAGAACAGGGAAACTGCTACATGACTCCAACAATGAGGAGGGGATAAAAGGAAAAAGCACGTTATAGGACTCAACAGGGAGAACGGTAGGCAGCTCAGGACTCAGGAGAAGAGGCTTGAGAACTGTCCACTTTTGCATTCAATAGATATTTTGGCCAAACAATACCTTCCAATGATTACTAAAGAAGCCCTGCTCTGTACCATACTCACTTCATAAGAATCTCCTTTTAAATATTCCCTATACCATTCCAGCAGAAGCGCATTTTCCCTTCTGTGTTCTCCCATCAAAAAGGTATTTGAACTTCAGTGGAAAATGAAAGGATAACCTGCTCAGTCCAATTACTTTTCTTTGTCATTAAGAAAAATGGAAGCCAGCGGAAAAGGGGACTAGAGAGTGATTAAAGACCAACTATTAAAACAAATAAACAAACAAACAAAAAGCCCTCAACCTGGAGTATGATTGAATCAAATTTTTTTGTTGAAATTTAACATGCTGAGTTTACTTTTTCTTTCCCCAAAATACAAGCAAAAAGGGCATAGTAACGATATCGCTTGCTAGTCTACAAGCTGATCCCTCCCCTTCTTCTCTAGTTATGAGTATCTTGTGAATATTTAATAAATTTTCATGTGGAGAAATTTCACTTTTTTTTTATTTTTTACCCTGTATCAATTAACCACTGTCTAAAATTCTAGTCAGTTGAAGCAGACATTTTATATTCTGTTTTTCTTAGAATTAGGGTTCAATTTCTAGAAAACGGTCATCACCAGTACACCAACACCAACATACCAATGATTTAGTTGTAACTGGACAGCTCATCTAAAGCACAACTGCTCCTGAGCATCTACAAACACTACCAAGGTAGGTATGTGAAACTTTGGCTTACATTCCAGTGACAGCCAATCTGAAGTTTGCTAAGTAGAGAACATACACACCTATTAAAGATATATCAGAAAACAACAACAAAACTGCTTTCAAACTTTTCTTTAAGCTGCAGCAATAAAGTAAATGTTCCTGTATTGAATACTTCTTGCTTCTACTTCACAGGAAAACAAAGTAAACAAGGCTAACAAGTCCTCTGCTTTAGTGACAGAATACATTCTGTGAAACTAAAATAGCAAAACATGCTGTGAACTGAACAGAAGTTCATTTCTCTCAGAAATGCTAGCAGCCTGACCTGTTACCTGAGGAAAAGGCTGTAAGAAGGAAGGTTCTTCAAAAAGTAGTGAAAAAGAAGGAACAAAGGGCCTGATATTCCAAAGATTTGTTTGACTTACTTGAAAAACAGAGCAAAATGGAAACTGAAGAGAAATGTTATAAAATAAAGAGAGGTACTAAAAAAGTGGATATTTTGAGTTTGCAATTCCACTTCATTCCTCAAATGTTAAGAGATTCTAATAGGAAATTACTGAAATTAAAAAAAGGTGAAGGGAAAAGATTATTTTCGTTGTTGAAAGAATACTTTCAATTTGTCTCACCGAATTGCCTTTGGTTTTCCGTTTCTCGTCACCTCGCCCTTCCTCTGCATCATCTGAATCCCCATCACTGTCTAATGCAGGCAGCTCTGGATCCAAAGGGGGTTCATAAAGAGCTGTGTTTAATGGCAAGTAACGAAGTTCATCTGGAGAATATCTAAAGTTAATAAAACAAATAAATGAATGCCTGTGCACTTTATGCATAGCTATTATTCACAAAATAAAGAAGAAAATTAGTCAGAGAGAGTAAGAAATGCAAATAATTCCAACTCTCCTTTTCAGGGAAGCACAGACAAACGTGCAGTTCTAGAAACATAGGAAACTTATTTATTCTCACAAATGTTATGCTGTTTAGTACTTGTCATCTTTGTGTAGGCAGATATTCAAGGAACACAGGAAGAGTGTATGTGCAATGTTCCAAACCTGAGCAATCACAAAAGGTCACCTGAATGTCTACAAATTTTTAATTAACCCATGCCAACAAACCATATGCTTTGTTTACAGACGTACACAGCGCCGATTCCAACCCAGAGCACACAGTTGGAGTCCAAAGCAAAATACGTAAAGATGACATATTTCAGATCACATTTCATGATTACCAAAGGGGAAAAAACTGCAAATAAAAATAACTACAGGATAACATCAATATCTAACCAGATTATCTGAACGGGCCAAATTTCAGGCACCACAATACATCAGAGGAGAGGACACTCTCATAGCAACTATTACCTATGTGTTGTTGACAAAAGCCCATACGCTGTGCATTTATTAGACCAGCAAGTGCCTCAAGCATAAGAGTAATTCAAAACCTGACTGCAAATACTCTCAAATGTTTTCCATCAGCTAGATGAGGAGATCAGTGGAAAAGAAATATCAGTTGCAATGCTCTTAAAATACCTTTTGTAGTACTCCTGGAACTGGCCGGGTATGAGAGCCACTGGATAAGGACTAACCTTTGTTCTCTCTGTAGGTAAGATTTTGTATTTTCCTTGAGGCACCTGGATAATCTGTTGTTGAACACAAAACAATGAATGTCTTGTTTTGTAAATTTTTCAGCTTTCCTTACCTTCCATTCCCTGCAAATTTTGGGCGTTCCTGTCTATGCCTTTCACTCAATTAGAACAGCCACCTGAGCTCTCCCATGGAAAATTCAATTCATTCAAATGACAACAGATCCCGCTCATAAAACATTACAGATTTAAGTCTAATCAGGATGTGCTTGGTGAACTGAAAGAGGTAAGACTACTTTTAAGGCCAAAACTAGGTTGTAATGCTAAAAAAATCCCATTAACAACGCAAATACATGAAGAATAAGCCTGTAGAAGCCTTCTTTAGAAATGAGTCAAACTAATTATCCTTTATCTTGTTTGCAGCACATCACTATCAGGAAAATGTTACATTTCCATAAGATACCACTACACTGTAATAATTTGCACAGAGAAAACGTAATGCCTAACAAAAATAAGGGCATAAAATTTGACACAAAGCATTATTTTAGATAAACAGTTTACTTTTTAACTCTATTGTTCAGACAGATTTTTAGAAGCGTTCCAAAAGAGAACTGCCCATTTACATGAACAGATATAAGAACAACAGAAGCTTCTTAACCTAAACATCGTCTTAATTTTATGCAGATTAACAACAACAAAGTAAAAGCTCCCTCGGACAGAAGTTTAAAAAAATTTTGTATTAAATGCATTTGAAATTATTATTCTTAACCATGCTGTGAAATTCCTATATGTCTGTAACAAGACAAATCAACCCCTGGAATGATAAAACTGTTAGAAAGGGTCTAAGAAATACTCTTACTAAAACAAGCAAGGAGCTACGTATTGACACTGATTAAAAAAAATGATTTGCCTACATGTGTCTGTAAATCAAAATAGGCTCTTCTTTCTTCCATTCGCTCTCGATTTAAATTACTGTTGAATTCTGCAGCCTTCTTGGCAGCTTTTTTAATATATTCTGGAACTTTACTGGCTTCCACTTTCTGTGTGTTCTGCTGCTGCATTTGCTGAAACAAAAACAATTTAATTAACTTACACACATTCCACTAACAGTTTGTGAACACATTTTTATATATTCCAAGTTACAGATCTGGTTCACTTAACATGTGCTGTTTACTCACAGAGTACTCTTTATAATGATCTGTTATTCGTTGACGTTCTTTCTCTTGCAGTATAACAGAATACTCAGCATGTTTGGCAGGGTATTCTTTGATCATAAGATCAATTACTTCATCACTACGCAAAGCTGTTAGACCTAAAATAGATAAAAGCAACAATGATGCTATCTGGAAAAACTAACTGTGGTTTATTTATATCTCACAATCATCAGCTGAAGTTTTTGAGCAGCTAGAGACAATAACCAACTGTGCACAGTGTTTCACTTTCTCTCATGTAGGTGTGAACTTAACGCCATTTAGCTTTCGAGGCTGATTAAGGCTTTGATTCTCCCCAAGGAGGAAAGATTCATTTCTTCTCTCGCTTACAGCTACAAAATCCAACCTCTGTGTTCACATTGACTGTCACCTACTCAATGCCCCTGAGGCAGAACCTGTGTTGAAAGCAGGACCCGGTGACACATTAGCTTCGGTTCCCCTTGTATTGGCGAATGGTTTCACGATGTTGCACTATTTAATTGTGAGGTTAGGTTCTCTATACAAATCAAGAAAGAACCACTGTGAGGTCAGTTCAGAGCAGAAAACTGCACACAGATGCCTGACTCCTGATTAAAGTATTTTGAGTTCAAAAGACAGAACGTGTCACTTTGCAGCTATCAAGTCACACACACTGCCTTTTCAAAAGCTTCCAGTGCACCTAATCTTTGTTGACAACAGGATGGCAGCTGGCATATGTTAGCACAGGGACATGCAGCTGCACATGCCTGTACAGTATGCGTGAGATAGAGCATAGCATTTTGCTTCTACTAATAAAAATCAGATATTGTGAAGAAACAAAGGAGTGCACCAAGGACTGCTAATTTATTAACTGATGTAACATTTGCATAGATCCATGGGTACACTGGGGAAAAAAAAAAAAAGTGACAGGCATCCTTTAATTGTTAACATGCTTCCAGTCTCACGTATTAGCAGAGGAAGAACAAACACCTGAAGTTCATTCAATACAAAATGCATTCATGACACTGTTCTATTGCATATACATGCAAGTGGTTTAATATTCACCCTTCTGACCTCTAAGACGTCACAAGATCACCTGTATAAAATACACTAATGTTCACTGAGCCACAGCTAATTCAGCTGAACAAAACAGATGGACTTTTTAGTTGAAAAATGATGCTAAACTTCTTCTGTATGGAGAAAAAGGCTCTCGAAGTAAAACCTATGTTGTAAATTAGCTAAGTAATTAAAATAGAACTAAAATGTATTGTTTAGGATCAATATTGAGCATTGATATCTTTTGGGCAATTTAAAGAAACTAAAAATTAAATATAAACTGGTTTGCATGTCAGAATTTATATTTTTATTAGTGAGTGATTCACTTCTCTGCCAGACTGAATCACATTTTCAGTGTCATATTTTATACTCTAACAAGGAATCTTTTTTTGTTCTCTTACCTAATGTGCACTGAGTCTCTGTGATAACATTTAGTTCTCTGAGGTAGAGTTTCTCCTTGTGAGATAGATCTCGTCGTTCTAGATCTTCAGGGAAAACAGAAGAAAAAATAGCAACAAAAGGGTATAAAGTTGCTCAAAATCCCCCTTTAACAATGTCAAGGTATTTTGAGAATTTTATTTTCAGGCAGTGAGTCTGCACCATACAGGAAACGGAATACAGAGTTAAAGCCAGCTTTACAGTAAGAAATCACCAACAAAATACTTCAGAATAAAGCTGCGGTCAGACTTTAAAAGCTACTTGCTTATCTAACCCCCAACCCATTCTTTTGTACATATTTTTCAGTGGCAAGACAGAAAAGTCTTAAATTACTTTGAAAACTGTAGGATACATTTTCAAAATGCCAGTAACTAAACCCAAAAGTACAACATACAAAATCGAGATCCACTTTTGCTATGGTCTTTTTTTAATTAAATGGACTATTCTGCACTCAAAAGAGACATAGAGATTACAGTCAAAATGTAAGACAACAGATTTTTAGAAGAAAGAACTACAAAAACAAATACCTGGATATTTTCTTTTAAAGGAAGTCACACCCAAATATTCACTAACTTGCTCCTGAAGCATATAGTACTCCCCTGTTTCATCTGGTGGCCACTTGTACTCTATCAGGTTTTCAGCAGGAAAATAGCTGTATCTGAGCACAAGAACAACATGAGAAGAAATCAAAGAATGCTGGGAGAAAAAGACTAACAGCTACTCACATGACTGAATTCGGAAAATAAAACAAAGAATATGAAAGAATGGAGAAGAGCTAATGCTTCAGCATATTGAACAAAACAGTAAGAGTAGCAATAAAAGCGGTATTACGCAAGGTCCTGACTGGAAGTTTCACAGCTCCGAGAACTGTCCCCTGAGCCCATCCGACGTCTTTTGGATGGCTGGCTGCCATCATTGGAATTTTCTTCGGTGTCATCCTGAAACAAAAATGCAAGTAGATATCAAAGAAATTTAAGTATTCAATGGGTAATTTAAAACATCAAAATCATTCTAAGACGATACAAAGTTTAGACATGCCTGAAATACTGAGCTACTTAAAAACAGTCTCTACACAAAACTGACAGGACAGTCTACGCAGCAAACATAAGAACTGGTATACAGCTTATGAGAAAATCAAGTAGCAAAGGCTTTTGTTTATGGAGGCATCCAGAAAAAAAGAAATAATAAAGCTAGTGACTAGTAACACTATATTATGCTTTTCTGAAGTATTTGTCGCAGATGGAGAACAACATCTCTGCACCCTTTTTATAATGAGGGCCCCAGGCTTGGCCACAGTGCCCAGATGGGGCCTCACAAGGGCAGAGCAGAGTGGGCAACCTCCTCCCTCTCCGTGCTGGCCACCCCTCTTGTGATGCAGTCCAGGATACCGCTGGTCTTCTGGGCTGCAAGAGCACACTGCTGGTTGTGTCCAGCTTAAATGACAGTACCAAAACTTTGAAAAAACAGTAACAGTGTCACACTGATTCTATTAATAGGCAAGATACTTTTCTGAAGTATTTGAAACAAGTGGAGGACAACTGAGCAGAAACTGGAGCCAGTTACTATGTGCTTTAGTCTCAGGAAAAAGAACCCATGACTTTTTGTTTACTGTGCCATTTTACGTTATTGTTAGAAGTGCACTCTTATAAACTCAATTTCTGAAATTAAATCTATCACTACTGCTATTATACTGGAGATGAATCGAATAGCTTTTAAGACCCCCTTTATAAATGCTGAAGTAATCTTTTCATTTCAATGAAATATCAAGAATTAATTAGAAAACTGTAGATTGTATGTAATTTATTGATGGTGTTTTGCTAACTTGCAGACCTGAATCATGAAACACTTTCAGTAGCTGAAGATCTAGTGCAAGCATCCAATTTTGTGCTAAGAGCAATACCACCATTTTGGATGGCTGCTTTAACAGCTTTCAAGCAAAGCAGTTAATCGTAGTTTTTGTTTTTGTTGTTGCTTTGTATGTTAGTTTTGTTTTTCTTGCTGCTTTCTAAGTTAGTGTCATTCCTGAGCTGATTTGATTTAGGCGGTCAGTTTCTGATGAGCACAGAAAGTATTTTAGCATTCATACAGTCCTGTTACCAAGGAGTTTTGGTCTGGGTTGTTTGAGCTGGATCTCAAATTTCCATTTAGATCGTACTTACAAGGGAGGAAAAAAAGCCTGTTTGGGCATCTCTCATTTTTTTCAGGTATGCTGACTGATTCTCTTACTTCCACAGCTGGAAGTTGGACTTAGACTGCTCTTCTCTACAACTAATAAATGCCCACAGCTCATTCCTTTCTTCCACACAGCACGTTGATGCACTCTATAGTTTACAACTACCGGACAAAAAACGTAATTATTAAAGTTACGTTTTCCTATAGACAAGCTGAAAAGAAACATTCTCAGTAGCAAGGGCCTTGCATCAGTTTCTCCTTTCTGCTTCAAAGTTTTCTCTTTCTCGGCCGAGCACCCACACCGCCTCCTCCTCTGCTTTCAGTTTCACTCGCAGACGGACACAAAACACCCCGGGAAACCACGCAGGCCGGTGTAAAGGACATCGCAAACAAGCGACAACGTTCGCATGGCACTGCAAAGCGCGGTGCAGCCCAGCAAGCGACGGCACCGACAACGAGAAACGGACAGTCGACCAAAAAGACGCGGCCGAGCAGAGGCCTTCCCCCCCCCCCGGTAGCGAAATAAACCACGCCCAGCACAGCCGCGCGCCTCCCCGTTGGTTGGCTCTGTAAAGTTACAGAGCGAAGTCTCTCTACGCCAATCAGCTCCGAGAGCTCCGCCACGACGCTTTATTTTGTAACCGGCAGCCGGAACTGCCCGAACCTCCACCGAAAGTACCCGCGGAGCCGCGGCCGCTCGCAGCCGGACCCAAACTTGGCGGGGCGCGGCGCTCCACCGCGGGCGGCACTTTGTACGAGCGACGGCGGCCGCACGGCCGCTCAGCCCCGGCCCCGCACCGCAACTTCGGCCCCCCGGCGCCCGGAGCCCGCCCCGCCCGCGAGGACAGCCCGGGCTCAACGCGTCTGCCCCGCGGGGTTGGGGGGAGCCGGCCGAGGCCTCCCGCCGCTCGGCCGCGGCCTCGGTCCGCCGCCGCCGCGCTCACCTTCAGGGACTGGTTGCCGGGCGTGGCCGGGTCGCTGTCGCAGAGGCGCGGGGACAGGACGGCCGCCATCAGCGCCGCGGGGGCCGCCGCCGGCTGGGCGAGGAGAAGCGCCGCCGCCGCGCGCCCCGGCCTCGCGCCGCGCCCGGCTCCGCCCCCCCTCCCCCTGCGGGGGGTGGCAACGGCCCCTACCGGCCAGCCCGGGCACGAGCGCGGCGCCTCGCGCAGCTCCTGCTCCGCCCCCCTCCGGGCTGCCCGCGGCGACCCCGGCCCGCGCCGCCGGACCGGCACGCGGCCCGTCCCGCCCGCCGCTCCGCGCGGGCCCGGCGCCGCCGCTCCGCCGCCGCTACTGCCGCCGCCGCCGCCGCCGCCGCCGCGCCCTCCACCTCCTCCTGCTCCCGCCGCCGCTCGTGCGGCCGCGCGGCCCAGCCGCGAGCGCGGGGCCGATCCGCCTCGGCAGCGCTTGGGCAGCAGCGCGGCGCGCAGGGGCAGCATCCCCCGGGCGTGGTGGGCGCCGAGCGCCGCCGCGGTCCGGCGCGGGAGCTGGCCCCGGCAGGGCTGGGCTGCTCCGTCTCCGGCGCGTCAGCCGGGGACGAGCTACGTTTGTGAACCATCCACCAGCGCAGGAGGGGTGTACGGGGGGCGGGGGGGAGCACTCGCAGGAAGCCGGTGCGAGCGCTCTCCCCCCCGAGGAGGGCGTTTGAAGCCGGCCCCGCCGCTGCGCGGAAGGAGCGAGCGCGCCGCCGTCAACCCGCACCCCCTCCGGCCGCGCCCGGCGCCCCTCCCGCAGCCATACCTGGCAGGAGAGCCCCCGTCCGCTCCGCGCCTCGACCCGCACGCGGCCCCGCCCGCACCGCACCGCACCGGCGAACAAAGCGCGAAGCCACTCCCACGCGGGGACCGCAGTCCCCCGCCTCGGGCCGCCGCCGCGGCGGGCAGGGAGCTGCCGCACGGCCGGCAGCCCGAGTCGTGGGCCTGGGCACCGCTCCTTGCAGCAGGAGCGCCCAGACGCGGGCACGTTCAAGGGTAGCGCCGCCACCCTTCTTGAGCATTTACGTGGAGCTCGTAACAATAGAAATGGTGTCAGCGTTCCCTTTCCCTATACAGGCGTTCTAAAAGCACGGCTCCGCGTGCCTCGCAGATCTGCCTTGTTCTTACTAGCCGCCGCCCTTGCCATCTTCAGCCCGTTATCAATAGCCGTGCTCCTGAGCCCGTTGTCTTGCCCTTGCAAGCCGCTTGCTGAATTCGGTACTTACCCACCCGCCTGAGCACTGCAGCACTTAGCACAAGCCTAACACCCAAGGAAGCTACCGATCAAACTCAACCCCTCCCAGGCGTGTGCGTGGAAATTTACACGAATCAAAGTGTGCAAAAGATGGCTTCCCCAGCACATTCCTACCTACACTGGGATTTCATCATAGATACAGCGACAAAATAAATAAAACCCCTGCCTTCTCTTTCAAAAAATAGCACACTTGCAAGAAAACCGCTACCTACAATTTATTGTAAGCATTCATTAACAACTCAAGGCATGCAGCAGACATGCAACATTCAAAACTTCCTGAATTTTGGCTTTCCACCAGTTGCTTTGACTTTCGCAGCAGTGCTCTGACAGATGAAGCCCATATGTACTCAACCATACACGTTTCAGAAGTTATTTTTACTAAGAAGAGTGGCCAAAACTATATCAACTCCCATGTCGGTTTTATTATTTTAGTGATAGATTTTGGACTGGTGCTATTGGGAAATGGACGTTCTGAAAAGTCCCATTTACACCAAGTACTGTATCACACAAAAGCAGGTGCTTCTTTTTGTGAGTATCAGTCGTAGTAACAAGCCATTATCAAAGCCAGAGCAATGAAAGTTTCAGTTTCATATTTAGCTGAAATCCAGGTGTCTCTCTGAACATCCCAGACCCATCTGCTGGCAACCTAAAGGAAAGACAAGACAAAGCTATTAGTGAAATTATTCGTAGCACTATTTTTATATTTCAAAAGAACATGCTGCGTTCCACCAGTGCTGACATAATTGCATTACTAGAGCTACAAACAGTAAGAAAAACAACAGTGAAAAATGAACAAGTGCTACTTGATACTAAAATGCAGATTCTTCCTTCACATTAAAGGTCCCACTACAACCGACCCAAAAGCATCTACACCAAAAACTCAGTTCTCTGTCACATTCACTTGTCAGCACTTTAGCATAGAGTAACATAACGTCAAGAGACATCAGTGTTGGCAACAACTTCAGCTAGGAAGTAGCTGCTCCCCTCCACCTCCAGCAGCTTTCTCAAGCATACTTGCAGCTATTCTGAGCCCCCAACTTTTTTTGGTAAAGCGCTTTTCAAATCTAAACTGTGTGAAAATTGACTACTGAAATAAGCACATTCTTCATGGAAAAAAAAAGTTAATTTGGAGCATTTGAGTAAACCAACTCATCCTACAGCTCCACACCCACACAGTGCAGATTTAGAAGCAGCATACTGTGACACAGCACTGGGAAAGTGCGTAGAAGAAGGCCTTTCACAGATTGAAGACAGCATCCTTTCAAATATTGTTTCATGGAGTACATTAAAAACAAGGCATGTTTCCACCTTAGTGAGAACGTGAGGGTTTTAAGAGGTGATGCCCTACACTCCCAACTACAAGCACTCTCCAGCACTCAGGAAGAGACCAGAAAGAGCACAGAAAGCCAACGCGAGCTCACAGTACTGTAAACTTACGCGTAAATGCTTTTGTTTTGGGTGTACCAAATGCAGCTCATAGATTCATTAGGTTGGAAAGGACCTACAAGATCATCTAGTCCAACCACGCGCTCCTACCACCATCCCTACCCACTAAGCTACTAAATCAAATCCCTTAGCACCTCATCTAAACGCTTCTTGAACAACGCTAGGGACGGTGCCTCAACCACCTCCCTAGGCAGGCCATTCCAGTGCCGGACCACTCTTTCAGAGAAAATTTTTTTCCTCAGATCTAACCTAAATCTTCCCCGGCGCAACTTGTGGTCATTCCCTCTCATCCTGTCATTAGTTATCTGGGAGAAGAGGCTGACCCCCTCCTCACCGCAGCCCCCCTTCAGAGGTTATAGAGTGCAATAAGGTCTCCTCTAAGCCTCCTTTTCTCCAGACTAAACAATCCCAGCTCCCTCAGCTGCTCCTCGTAAGACTTGTGCTCCAGACCCCTCACACTTGTCAAGTTGGGGTCCCAAGAGCATCCATTTGGCAGCAGCAACAATTAAAACAGTTTCCCTTCCTTCTGTTGGCACCTATTCCTTTCCATGTCACCCCATGCTACAGCTGCACTGCATTTGGCACTGACATGCAGTGGCCAAACTGGCAAAGTTCACTGGAAAAAGGGAAAGAAAACATTCACCGCCATCACATTATACTGACATAGCACAAGTGGAAATAACCAGTTGACAGATGCATGGGCTGCTTACCACTGTTATTACCCTCAGGAAAAAAAGAAAAATAAATTATGTTAAAAAAAAAACACACAAGTGAGGAACCTAACGGCTCCAAGACCACTTGTTACTTTGCTGAATATAAAAGAATGCCTAGGAGATAGCATACAGTTCTAAAAATTTTCAATTTTCAAAAGATGAACACTGTGAATAAGGTGTTTGCTTACATTTATTGCCTGACCTGCCTTCTCCACAATTAGCACTGTTACCACGTACTTATAATGGTCAAAGCCCATTTCCTTTGCAGCCGTTAATATTTCTTCTGAGACTGAAGCACACAAGGATGGACTGGAAGCTGCATCATATTTGGTGTGTTGAAGTTTATTCTATCAAAAATAAGATTGAAACTTAGTTTTCATTCTTTGCAAGAATGTTTTACAGCTATTTTTCACTAAAAAACTGAGTAGAGCAAACTACCGAGTATAAATGATACCCTCAAACAGGAAAGGCTACACTATTTTTACACTAGAAATGTTTTACCTATATTTTGAAAGTGACAATTAATCATGCCCAACCAATCTCCATTCAGTGAGCAGGGATGAATTATTCATCTCCAAAATTTAGGCACATCTCACTGGGAGAGATCAATACAAATACCAGCTGAAGGCACATCTTCAGAATGACTGGAGTTGGTGGCAGCTTTTCAAGGTATCACTAGCAGCTACATTTTAACTAAATAGGTTGTTCTCATTCTTCCCTGAATAGTTTTTATACACATTGGTCAGACTAGAGGACACCAAGTATATTTTATGCACATTATATTAATAGAAATAACTGAAGTAGAGTTTTACAAGTTCAAGATCAGGTCTTCGGATAGCTGGATACTTCAGAGATTGGCCTACTTTGAACTGTACTACAGCTCACTCCAGTTTAGAAGTGGGAAGGAGAATAAGGAGCTTCAGCTACCTTGCAGAACAAGGCACATTTATACTATGTGTGTGCCAAAACTGAATGCCTGTTAAGTCTTACACATATGTTTAAGCAACTTCCACTGTTCCATTCATGTAATCACTGCAAGACAAATTACTGTTGCCAAAATATAGACAGTTCATAAAAACAACTTTACCGTTAGTATTGCTTGAGCTTTGTCTCTTAATAAGCAATCTTGAAATTTTTTATATGGCTCTCGTCTGTTTGTATTAAGGTACTCGATTTTTGCAGTAGTTTCTGATGAATCATCGCAACACTCTTCTTTTATAGGAGGTAAGCCTTCATAATTTGACAGCACCCTCTTTCCTTTCATCTGAAAACAATAGAAATATCTACTCAAGATCCTCATTCAAACTTCATACACAAAACCCCAAATACATGCTTGGTTTGTTTACTAGGAAATTTTACTTGTCCTATTAAGCAAATGCTTTATACATTAACATCTTCATCTCCTAATTTAAAAAGTACTTCAATGCGCAAGCTTTCTAATTTTGGTTGGAACTTAAAAGCAGAATGGTAATTATTTTTGTGCATCATCAGAATTCTGAACATCCAAATCATCTTCCCATCCAGCTTCTGTAACACAACTCCCTTCTGCACAAAAAAAAAAAAAAAAAAAAGCAAGACTTGGTCTTCTACAGATACAAGCAGCAAGATTAATGGTACATACAGGCATCATCACCTGCTGTCCCCCACCACTGGCTTAAAACAGAGCAGTAGAACAGTAAGCAGAGAAGGACACAGAACCAGTGAGACTGCAACAAAAGCCACACACAGTGGTCACCCATATCAGTTACCTTGTAACTACTTCCTAGTTTTGCCATTTCTTCAGTCCCTTGCTCTACTTCCTGACTACAGAGAGAACTTAGACCAGAGAAAACGATCAGCTAACTCCCAGAGGAGAGCATGAGGGGGGAAACAAAACCACAGTGAAAGGTCTGCACTGAAAGGGACAGAAAAATAAGATGTATGCTTATGGATAATGGAAAAATCTAATACAATTTTTCAGAGAAGATGCATTACTTAGAGGCTCACAAGTCCTTCAGTCAGAGGAGTCTAAGAATAAGGGAAGCAAAACAGTTTCCATGATGTCACTTAAACATTAGCCATGCTAACATGAAAGACATTACCTACACCTTTCTTCTGCTTCCTTAACTTTAGATCAATTCTGCTAAGAGCTACTTGTAGCCAGTTGGCATAAAGACTGCTAGCATTACAACCATTTGTTGACACCATGTCACAGAATTATAGGGAGTGGAAGGGACCTCTGGGGATCACCACTCCTCTGACAAAGCAGGTTCCCTACAATAGGTTGCACAGGAAAGCATCCAGGAATTTAATATCTCCGGAAAAGGAGATTAATGTCAACAATTTGAGCTCTGAATAGTACTGACACTGCTCTAAAATGCAAGTAGATAAATTTCCATTCAGACCATAGACTCTTATAGTCTGAAACTCAAAAATATAAAGGTTATAATCCCTACCTCCTCATTGCAGGTCCCCTTGGAAGAGGAAAAAAACATTATAATTAAGAAATTGCTATCTGAGCTACTCACAATCATCCCAAATCACTTTGAAGGAATTGAACCTGTGAAAATGGTAATTCATTGATCATATGGCTCAATGTAAGTCACAAGATCTTCAGCCTTGCAGTTGTAGATGGAAGAAAACATGTCTATAAGCACACAACTTCATATAGTGCTATTATAAGAAGTTTAACAGCAGGAATAACAGAAGCTTCCACAATCATTCCCTTTTCTACAATAAACTATTTACTGATAAGGCAACCAATACTTCTACATAGTGATGTCCTGCCTATGAAGAACTGAAATTACTTCTAACAGGTTTGTGGCAATACTAGGTAAGGCATTCACAGATAGGACAATTATCACATACAGAAAGAATGGAACCCACCTAACTGGTGAAGGGGCTCTCTGATTACACAGCACTCCCTCACAGAAAGCAGCCTACATCCAAGAGGTACCTTCCTTTTAGTGGCTGGTTCTTATACGAGCCAGGAGTAGCTCCAGCTTGGGTCCACCCCTTCTGGTGGCATGGGGAGCACAGATGCAAACAATTTGCCTGTACTCCCTTGGCCAGCCGCACTCCTTCACCAGGTGCTCAATCACCAGTTCAAGCCCTGACCTAACAGTTCCTCCACAGGCGTTGACTTCATTAATTCATTAGCCAAGATTTTTCAAACAGCTAACAAGCAAATCTACTTCCGTATTTTACAATGCAAACACTGAATTCTACCATTTGCTTCTTCATGTACGCTAGTATAGGATACCAAGTTGTAGCATCATGTTGTGATTACATTTCTGTGCGGTAGCTACACCATTCTGGAAAGAATCTATCAGAGCCACACAAATCAATCTTGCACTGTCGGTACTAAAGCCTACTTCGCATTCCTGGGCTCTGTGAGAGAAGCTTAACTTCTGACATATGGAATCAATACGCACAAAAAACAAGGATTTTGCCACTTCCCAGAATCGCAGTTATAGGGGATAGAAGGAACCTCTGTGGGGATCATCTGTTTCAACCCCTTGCAGGAGCAGGTTCCCTACAGTAGCAGCAGAGGACACAGGTGGGTGCTGAATATCTGCAGAGCAGACCCCACAACCTCTCTGGGCAGCCTGCTCCAGTGCTCTGTCACCCTCAAAGTAAAGAAGCTGTTTTCTCATGTTCATACGGAGCTTCCTGTTTCAGTTTTTGCCCGTCGTTGCTCGTTCTGTTGTCGGGCATCACCAAAAAGAGCACGGCCCCAAACGCTCCCCTCCTCTCCTCGACCCTCAATCCCAGAACCACCAGCGGTCAACCCCGCCCCCTCGCGGTTCTTCCCTCCCTCCCGTTGTCCCATCGCGGCTGCTCGCGGCGTTTATATCACGCACGCTCATTCGCCGCCTTCTCAGCAAATGGGCGGCGACGGCTGAGAATTTCGACATGTTACGGGGCCCGCCTACGGCTGCCGGTTTGCGGCGCCGCTTTCCCCGAGGCCGGGGCGGCCGACGGGAGCTGCCTCTCCGACCCAGGGTGTGCAGGCAGCGTTCGGCTGAACGCCGCGACGTAGAGCGGGAAGGGCTCTGCAGCAGCGCAGGTAGTAACGGTCGTGACGGCGGGTGTGCGAGTGCTGTGCCCTCAGGCTCCGCGCGGCCGCCGCAGGGGTTGAGGGGCCCCGCGCGGCGCGGAGTTGCTGCTGTCCGCGTGCTGCCTCGGCGGTGTAACCCGGAGCGACGGACAGGATGAAGCGTTTCTCGGGCAATGCTATGCGGCCATCTTAGGTTAACAGCACGCAGGGCGCTGCCGGCGGCTCCTTGTCGAAGCTGTGCTGTTTATTCTGTTGCCGTTGGAATTAGGCGGTGTATTCAGCGATCGGCTCCCCTACTGGGAACATTAGTCTTTGCATATTATATAAATACCCGCTTGTTTCCCCGCTCCCATGATCATCAGGCCGTGATCATCACTCTGGCTACGTAGGTTGCTCAGAAAGTGATGCCTCCTATTTATTTCCTGTTTATGTGGTGAAAACTGCTGCAGCAGATACGAAGAGCACAATAACACTGTTTGTTGGAGCACGCTCTCAGCTTTGAAGTGCTATTTTTCCATACAGTCACCACTGACAGCCAGTTCGAGACACTTCATTTTGTGTTGTGACATATACGCACGGCTGTCTGGGATGTGGCTTGTCTTTCATGTTGTTGTCACCGCTGCTGAAATGTACCATCCACTGTTTGGTCTCCATAAACATTTAGCAAGCATTGAGCAGTGTCAGTGAGTGCCATTTTTTCCACATGGAGGAATTCAGTTTCACCCCCTTTCTTCACTTCCATGTCAGATGCTGCCATGTCAGGCCGCCCCCTCTTACAACAAAATGTAACAGAATACTGGTGGGAAGGTACAACCTATACTTCGATACCACTAACATCTGCTTCTGATGTCACCACCCAACATAATAAAATAGGAGGCGTTGCTTTCATAACAGCCCTTGTGTACACAATGGTTTGAGTTAAAAGAAACATAAACACCCACTCAGACCCAACCCTCTGTAATGGACAGGGCTGTCCCCAACAAAGTTGGGCTGCCTAGGGTCCCATCCAACCTGACCTTGAACACCTCCAGGGATGGGGCATCCACAGCTTCTCTGCAAAACCTGTGCTTACCAGTGCTTCTCCACTCTCTGGGTAAACAATTTCCTCCTTATGATTACTTTGGTAGATATAATGCATCAGAAATATACTGAACTAGAATTATGCAAATAAAAATAATTCTGTCCTTCCCTTTTCAGATGGCATCATCAGACTCAGTCACTACTTGTCTTTCTTCAGCTGTACATTATGTGATTTGCAAACTTGGATTCGAGAAAGAAGAAACCTGTGATATTGATAATATTGTGTCTGAAAATGGAGAGGTACATTGGCAAGCCATTACAGAGCATGTGCATTATCTTGAACCAGGTTGGTATTATTCTGATACAATGATAATACATTTAAAGCTGATGCAGGATCTCTCCACAGTTTACGGTATGCAGAACTTAGTTATAATGTTTTATTTTAGTAAAGCATTAGTTTCATGGCTAGAATATGTACATTTATTATTTACAGGGAGCTTTAAATGTTTCATCCATATTTGGTATTTGGTTATAGCTGACTCCTAAGATCCATGTAATCCGTGGTACATAGATAGCTCCATCTTTGTTTCCTCATTCTTGCTTCCCAGCTCCTTTCTCCTGTTCAGAAGTTTTGCTGCTCTCTTGCCTTATTATTATTTTATTCTATGTTCTTTATATTTTTTTGCAGTAAATTTAGAACACCTAGGAGTTGCTAGGAGGGCTACTGTTGCTTTTGTTTCCTTTTCTCCAACTTTTGCTCGTATATAAGTATTATTTGTTCTCCCTTCTGTATGTAGAACAGTTTATAATTATGCTTTTTTAAGCAGAACAAAATATTTATGTTCTGACGAACCAGCTGATTGTTCATTTGCCAAACTGCAAGCTTTTCTTAATTTGCAGAGATGGTCCAAGTGATAGATATTTCTGCCTTGAGCAGTATTTTTCTGTGAATCAGGAGGAATTTGCCACCAAAGAGAAGCAGTTATACCACTGCATAGGGTACCACATTCACCTGCATTCTTTAAGGGGTGTAAGTAGTGCTGCTTGATGAAGTCCTCGAAGCCTGCAGTAGCTTCCAGCTTGGTTATGTGGAACTGCTGTACTATTTCACCAGTGGATTCTTCCACTTTCATCAAAAAATTGAGTGTAATTAGATTGCGTTCTATTTATGTTCTATTATAATGCAATTCCGTGTTTTCTTGCATTAAGTTTCCTTTTGGGTAAGGCATTTGAACTTACCTATTTTCACAATGCACTTTTACTTTTCTGTAGTTCATTTGTGTGTTCTTTCGGACAGTAAATTTGAGTTTATTGGTTGTTCCGAACTAATAGGGATAAACATGTTTGAGCTAAATATGTGTACAAACTGCTGCAGGTTTTACTTATTATGACTTTTAAAATACTGAACCTTCGTGAGGTTTGGTACTCTAACCACATCCTGTTTTTCAATTCAAGATCAAAGTGTGGATTATATCAAAAGCATACGATCACTTGGACCTGTATGTGAATCTGTTAAATTGCACTTCAAATCTCTGACCAAGGAGAAATTCGTAGTTCAGTATGCATTATGGTTCCACTGGACAAACTACACAGAGGTATGGAAATTTCTGTTGACAGTTGTATTTTGACACATGTCCTCTTTGTGAAAGTTTTTCATAAGAACACGTGAGAGAGCATCAAACCAAAATGCTTAGAATTTGTAACTAATTGTCCTCTCAGATACGTAGTCACTTCTAATTTTCCTGATTCAATAATTAGACATATGTATTTAAATATACGCTGGGGTTGTTCTAACCAAAGGTGGTAGGATCTTTTTCTTTAAAACCTAATGGTCTGTGCTTAATATCAAATATTACTATACAAAGTCACTGATAGTTTTTATAGATGTGTGGTACTAGGTAAGTTTCAACTACAAATGCAAGAAATGAACAGTGACCCTGCAGTTGTTTACAGCTTTATCACCTTGGCATGGTTTTCTGTCTGTATTTGTGTAGTGACTGTCACAGAAGAATATTTAGATCACATTTTTTATGTGAGTTTGACAATTTGATTTCTCCTTCTGAATATGTAATCCAGCACTTTTCCTCTTCTCTCCAACCCCTCTTCCCGAATCACACAGTTATTTCTTGAAGTGTTTGATGTTCTACACTATGCACAGTCTACAGAAGTTGCTCTTGGGTTAATGAAGCTAACATCATGCTTGGAGAGAGCTTTGGGTGATGTAAGTGCTGCCATGAGGATTCAGTTGCAAGTTTTGTTTCTAAGATGTGAATATTAGATTTAATTGCACATTGAAAAATTGAGATTATCCTGTATGGTGATGGTGTGCAGTAGCCTGGCCACATCTTCAGTGACAGTATTGTGTTTATGTGAGCACAAATATTTGAAGACCTAGTAGAAAGCTGGATTGATGAACTGTGCCAGTTCTGTAACTTAGTACCTTTCCTTCTTTTATTTCCACACATTATTTTTCAACTGGTTCCATTCCTTTTTTTGTTTCACTCCATAACCACACAGGTTCCATCACTGTTAAGGGGGGCATGCAAGTTAGGAAGAAGGGAACATGTTGTTTTATTATCTTGGGGAAGCCACCTCCTTGCCTCTTCCTACTTTGTTTTCCTATCAGGGTATGTTTCCCATAGACGAGATAAAATAACTGGTTGTTAAATCTCTATGAGGAAAGGGCAGAAGACAAAACAGAAAGAAATAAAATTTTCCTAAGTCTGAAGGGGTGGTGAGTTTTTGAAGTAATTAAAAAATTCCCTTAATTATATGTTCGTATGTTTGCTTTCTTGCTTTTTACATTTTTTAAACTTTTTTCTTGGGGTGATATTCCATGGGAGTATCAAGTAGGATATGCACTCTTTCCTGATGCAGTCCATAGGTCTTAATTTATTGTGAAACTTCATAGTTGAAAGACTGTTTCAATTGGTGGGTTATGTCTGTTTGCATTTTTACAGCAATGAAAATGTTTACTGAGTTAAATTTGTCGAAGTCTATGCTTGAAAGACAAAGAAATATTCTGAATTATTTATGTTTTAACCACTTCTACTTATTATTATTTTTTTAACAGGTGCATTTACTAATTGGTAAAGATTGTCCCTTCCTTCTAAGAGATTTGCTTGCTTCTGAGGAGCTTGCAGTTGTTTTTGGACGAGTTGTTGTAAGTACATAGTTTTGAAATAAGTAACAAATACTGTGCTGATTTTCTTTTTGCCTGGTTTCCAGTCATTGTCTTTGCTTGTCCTAAAGAAGAGTTTCAAATTCTGTAATACGTTGGGAAAACTTTCATTGCATGGGTGTAAATAGTGAATATTATAATTGTAAATGGAAATAATTTTAAAGGGTAGCCCGTAATTTTTTAAATTGCTTCTCAATCCATGTACTTCAGGTGTCTGGCAAGGGTGTGAGCAAGCAACAATGTTGTCTGCCCCTTTTTGAGTTTCACTACTTGAGAACATGTGTCTTGCAGTTACAGTTTCTTGTAAGATGTGTTCCCCTTCACCGCCACTGTAGTAAAATGCTTTATAATATTAACCACAATACGGATTGTGAGTAGAGGAAACTTGTTCTTATATTGCTGTTTGCAGAAAAATGATAATAATTCTGAGAACCCTTACCTTCTTCTTTAAACAGAGTAGATGTTCCCTTTCATATTGCTCTACAAATACAATTTATTTATTTATTTTTTAGAACAAAGTATTAGATGTGTACTGTTAGCCTGTCTAGTAGTTTTGTAAGGATTTTGTCTTAAATTATAGTTCCATGTGGAGTAGTTTAATTCTTACTATTAAAAACAGTTTCCCATTTCCCAGTGGAATTCTTGGGAATAGAACTTCGCAAATTTTTCTTATGTTCTTTCATATTAATTATTATGGATTTATAGTATGATAAGTAAAAGCTAAACTTGATCTAATTTGTTTTCCTTTCATAACTGTTTGAGATGTATGGAAGATTTGTTCTTTCTTTGTTATATTCTGTAGCATGTTTGAGTAAGCTAAGATTTCCTTTCAGAGAGTACTGGGAATTGTAAATAATGAGTTGCATTTAATGTTACAAGCTGTGGCCGGTTGTCTTGACAGTGGGCATTATAGTTTCTGAGTAACTTCTCAAATTTCCTGTTGAGGCAAGATACAAGATAATAAATAATAAATTTCTTCATGTAGTAATCTGTGTTTATTAATTAGATGGATGTACTGAGGATATTCATTGGATCACCATATGGTCTGAATCTCCGTAATGTTTTGTGGCATGGGTTTGCATCCCCACAAGAAATTCCTGCAAAGTAAGTTATCAAAAAAAATCTTGTTTTCTCATCCAGCCAGGCTAACAGTGCTTGAAAATCAATTAATACAACTTGCTACTCTTAAAAAAAAAAAAAAAAAAGAAAAAAAAGAATGCTTTAAGGCCTGTGGCAGTACCGTGACAGTTTTCTCCACAGTTTTCCTGCTGCTGCTACCACTTCTTCTGGAACTGGATTTTCATGGAATACTTTAGCCATTATGAAACTGGTCAGTTTTAGGACCAGACTGTTTTTCTAACGGGAAAAAATGAAGAAACTTAAGGTCAGGGCAGTCAGGAATAAATCAAAAAAGGCAAAGGCATAGGAAAGGAAGAAAAGCAGCAGCAGCCAAGGAGAATACACTGACATTTTTTTTCTCCTAACTCCACATTGTGTTGTCGTGGGTGTAAAATGTAATTAGTCGTTAAGCTCCCTTACTCAGAAGGGGTAGGTAAAGTAGGTACTGGATCTTGTTTGATAGAACAAAAGAAACCTTTGTCTCTAACCCAGAAATATGGATTATTTGCAAAAGATTATGCTATATTGGCTTTCCTAATATGTTATAATATTCTCCCTAGATATTGTGCTATGCTGCTTTTTTTAACTGCAGGACTGGGTCAGTTGTTACAGACATACCTTCTGCAAACTAAATATGTTTTAGTACATCGACCTTACATGACTTTCATTAGATTAGAGGAGCTTGATGCATTCCCAGGCAAGTATTTAACCTCTAGTCATTACTTATTGCTATATTCATTATTGTTTCATTATCCAAAAGTGCTGTTGAATGTGTTTTCCACAGTTAGGTGACTGAATCTTTTAGGTAAGATGTTTGTATATATTGCCATCATAAATGAATCAGTTATGCTCGTGAACTACTTTTTAATACTTACTGTTGTACTGATTAGGAAAACAAAGAATACTGAATTCTGGGCTGCAAGAGCTGGTTGTGTCCAGCTTAAATGACAGTGCTAAACTTTGAAACAATAGGAACAGTGTCATACTGATTCTATTAATATACATGATACTTTTCTGAAGTATTTGAAACAAGTGGAGGACAACTGAACAGAAACTGGAGCCAGTTACGTTAGTCTCAGGAAAAAGGCTTTTTGTTTACTGTGCCATTTTACGTTATTGTTAGAAGTGCACTCTTATAAACTCAGTTTCTGATATTAAATCTATCACTACTGCTATTATACTGGAGAAGAATCGAATAGCTTTTAAGACCCCCTTTATAAATGCTGAAGTAATCTTTTCATTTCAATGAAATATCAAGAATTAATTAGAAAACTGTAGATTGTATGTAATTTATTGATGCTGTTCTGCTAACTTGCAGATCTGAATCATGAAACACTTTCAGTAGCTGAAGAGCTAGTGCAAGCATCTAATTTTGTGCTAAGAACAATGCTACCGTTTTGGATGGCTGCTTTAACAGCTTTCAAGCAAAGTAGGTAATCGATTTTTTTTTTCCTCCTATTTTTAGTCTGGTTCTGCAGTTTTATTTATAGATATTCATGATTTATAGAACACTAGCCAGCAGAATTTGTAGATTCCAAATGTTTTTGTTGAATCTGAAGAAGGTGTATCTGAGGAAGAGAACTTTACAAAGCAAGTGGAAACATCTTATATATTAAAATGCTGTGAATTTTTTGTTGTTGATTTTTTTTTTAATAGTATTTTTTTTTTTTTTCATCTTCCATTCAGGGTTTTGTAAATTAGTGTCATCCCTGAGCTGATTTGATTTAGGTGGTCATATTCTGATGAGCACAGAAAATGATTTAGCATTCGTATGTTCCCATTACCAAGGAGTGTTGATCTGGGTTGTTTGACCTGGATCTTGAATTTCCGTTTGGATTGTATTTTAGAAGGGAGGGAAAAGAAACTGTTTCCGTGTTATTTTTTCAGGTATGCTGACTGTGTGATTCTCTTACTTCCTCAGCTGGAAGTTGGACTTAGACTGCTCTTCACTACAGCTAATAAATGTCCGAATCGATTGCTAACAGCTGAGGTAAATTTCTGTCTAAAAGCAGTTACTGCTAACAGTATTTTCAGGGTAGTTATTTTGGTAGCACTGTGTCTAAATTTAGCTTCCCCCCACCAAAATCCAAGAATTAATAGAACATCATTTACGAATTCCTAGCATGGTTTGTTGAATACCCTTTCTCTCCCCCCCCTCTTTTTTCTTTTAATAAAAACTAAGGAAAAAGGTTGCCTGCTAGTCTGAAGAAGTACTTCAGGGTTAATGTTCTGGAATAGTAATTGAGGGAGGAAAGTAGATCACATTCCATTTATTTAAAAAAAAACAGCAACAACTTGGTTAAATAAAAGTCTAATACTCTCTTTTTTTATTTTCTAAGGGTTTATTTGCTGTCAGTACACCTCTGGTATCTCATATATATTGAACTTAGATTTATTCATTTACATGTCTGTATAATTGTTTTCTGTTGATAATCTAATAATGCTTATTGTTTTCTTTTTCAGTCTTCTGTTTTCTACACCACTTTCGATGAGGTATTTGTGTTTATTCTTTTTAAATACATAGAAATGTCATCATTCAAACGTAGACATGTTTCTCATTAATAGAGATCAGAATGTGCTTACTAATTGTGTTGAATAAAGCCTTATTTCTAAATTTTTCCAAGTAGAAGATGATGGGCAGTAAATATACTTTAAATTTGGCATTTTTCAGAACGTAACAAAATCAATGCAAATTTTAATGAATAGAATTTAATTTTTTAAACATTTTTATTTTATATTTCTTCATCATAGAGAAACAATTATTCTGCCATTTTTGTAGACTCAGTTATTCAAAATAAATACAAATAAACCTTGCGAGCAGAAATCTTCAAACTTAGAGCTTTAATTGAATTATGTCAGTCTGTCAGTAACAAATAGGCACTCAGTTTTGAAACAGATTATTTGTTTACTATTAAAAAAGCTCATTACTTAGTGTTTTTCCTTTGATATATATGATTTTATAGCTTTCAGTAAAAACTTTATTTTTAAATGACTTTTTGTAGATGCTGACAAAGCATTTGGATAATGAAGAAGTCAATCAGCTTCCTTCAGTTCTTGAAGAACCTGCTATGGCAAGTGTTTTGAAAATTCTTTTTGTGGTTGTTATTTTGCTTGGCATTTTCATTTGTTTGGTTTGGTTTTTGTTTTCCTTAAGTATAGCAGTGCATCTATGATCGTGTATTTATTTATCTCTTGTTGCCTATCTCCCTTAGGGTAGTACCAGAAACTTGTTCCTGTTTCACTGCAAAGGATACAAAGTAGTACCTGACATGCTACATTTGGTTAGAATATAACTGTCTTTCTGTCTGAAATGTTCAGGTCTGGGTGATTTCGGTGTTAGTTGGAGAGAAAAGAAAAAATGATTCCCCCTGTCAGGAAAACTAAACTGCTAACCTATAACTAAACACTAACCTATACTAGATGGGTGGGCAGATGGTACCACAGCATAGCTGCAAACTTTCCACAGCACATCCTGCATACTGCCATGCAAACAGACAGTGAACATGAAAACTAGAGGTATTGAATTTAGAAGTCTCTTGAGACTGTAAGAAAGATATGAATTTATTGCACTGGGAGACAGAGGCAGTGAGGCTGTGGAGGATTTGGGACATAAAATCAGAGAGGAATCTGTTCTTACCCTTTATGGAATAGCTTGTATGTTAGTCTCAAGTTTCCTGAGAGGCTAGCTGTGGACTAAATGCCTTTTTTAATTTATTTTTTTTTCTTATGAGCATAGTTTGTGTTGTTTTCTCTGTCTAAAGGCTCCTTTTCTTATGGACACAATTGCATATTTAACTTTCAGAATGTACTCCTATACACTTACCTCTATTGGTATATATCTCCACAGGAATTTCTTTGGGATTTCTTGAACCACCAGGAGGGCCCACGCATAAGAGACCATTTAAGCCATGGAGAGATCAATCTAAAAGCATTTCCCAGAGAAATAGCCAATCAGTTAGTGGCATTTGCAATCACACTACTCTGCAGGTTCTCAGGTGAAGGCATGGTTTCTTTTAAGGTAGGGTTCAGTATTGTGCTGTCAGAGGAAATCTTTGGTTGGATGACAGGTGTCATGTCTTATGAGAGCCTTATGACTACATCTTGCTTTGCAAACAAAGTATTCCTCCAAGTGGAATAGTATGCAAGTATGTTTTCTAGGATTGTAGTAAAATAAGTACAGAAAGTTTTCCAGATGATTAATCCTTTCTTACTGTATCTCAGTTTGTTTGATTAACCAATCCTTATTCAGATAGTTGATCCATTATGTGGAACGACTGTAGTTTACCCAGAGAGATATGTAATATTTGAGAAACTCTTTCTCTCTGACATACTATAAATAATGGAAGTAGTTTAGAAATGGAGATGTGATTTGTTAACTCTCCTTACTGTGTACCCTTTTTGTCTAGCAGTACATATTTTGTAACATTAGTTACTGTTAGATTTGCTCCTCCAAGTTTCCTGTTTGTATTTGCCATCACTTTCAATCTGATAAGATTTATATCTAAGGGTGCTTTATACTTACTAGTTGGAGCTCATTTTAGTTTCTAAAGATGATTTTCATGCTGCTGCATTAGGAGAGTACATAGTTATCTCTCATCTACTGCCAGCTTTTATATGTGGAAAATGTCAGAGAAATAAGCTTTAAAGTAATGATCACTGCATTAGTCCCTCAACAATTTGGAAATCTTCAGTAGCGTAAGCAGCTTGAATACACTTAAGCATAAGTCTAGGTCTGCTCGCAGTTAGGACAGTTTAAAGGAACTTGTATTTTGTCTGATTTCTTTTTGTCATCAGGAGCACCTGGTCATAAAGCCACTGATGAACTGTGCAAGTTGCTACCGTTCTCGATTTCATCCAATTTCCCGACTCAAGAAACAGGTAAGTGCTTGAAACTGAAAGCATTTTTGTCCTTAGAATTGTGAATCCTTAAAAATAGCCTTAGTTACTGTCTTCAAACTTTGTTGGTCCTAAAAAGTTAGACTTCTACAGAACTCTATTTTTTCTAATCCATTTTCAGGTTTTGAGAGGTAATTAAGCACACTGCTGGTCATACACCACGTACTGTTCCTGCTCAAATCACTGTATAGCTTTATTTTTACCTGAATGTTTGCTGTTTTATGGGTTTCTTAATCTCCTTATCCTTGACACAGATTAAGTTCTGTAAGAATCTTGGATTAGGCTACCACAAGTAACATTTTTGTTATATGAATGCCAGTTATTTGAAATTATCTGTAGCAAAATCTACTTTCCAATGTCTCAGCGTCTCTCACCCAATTAGTTTACGTGCTGCTTGAAGATGTTCTTTATTGATTTGAGCTTGCAGTAAACAGCACTCATTTTAGTCAGTTTTTTAGCTGTATCTTACAAAGGCTTTTTTTTTTTAATATAAAAAAAAACCCGAAAGAATAGTAAATTAGTTTCTTCAGGTGATGTTTTAACAGGATATGTACATCAGCGCTTTTTGCCATAACATAAACCTTAATGCTTTGTGCTGGTTTACAAAATATAACTACTGAACAAGTAATTTGCCAAGTGTTGCAGTTAGTTTTTTCTCCCTAAAATAGCAATTAAGAAAAATAAAATATATAGTCATGAATGTTGTCCTGCTTGCCTAAGGCTGTACTTTGCATAAGATTTTTCATAATGCATTCTTAATTTTTAGGTGCTAGAATGTATGAAGAGCATTCGCTCGTGGCACGAATTACCAACAGTGTCTGAGGAACATATTCAAACAATTAAAGGGTATGTGTATGCTGCTGTAAAAAAATCCTTCTCAAAAACATATGAACGACAGAGTTTGAGATTAAAAGTCTCATTAGATTCTTTACTCACACCAAAGGGATTGTGAGAAGACCCCTTCATCTTTCTTTTTAACTTAATCTGTGCCATAGAAATCTGTAGCCAAAAGATACTGTAAAAACTACAAATGCTGCTGTCTGGAAGGGAGCATTGGAGCCCTTTGAAACCAACACAGAACTGACTAGCTGTTCTGTTTGTGAAGAGATATTGAAGGAACCCTTAGGAAATTACACTAGACATTGATCCCATCACAACAAAAACAGAAAGATGGCTCACCAGATATAAAACAAAGTAATTGCATGTTCTGGAACAAGAAAGTAGTAGCTGAATTAATGGGAGGTCTTACATGAGGTATTGCACAGAAGAAAGAGCGTAACATTCTTTTGTGATTTGAAAAGGAAAAAGTCATTTATGTTATCACTGAAAGAAATCACACTGATGTGTAGAGCTAAGAGGTGAAAATACAATGTGTCAGGCATATACCTAATATGCTTCAGGATTTTAATGAATAAGTAGAGGAATAAAGAGGTTAAGAAGATTGCTGAAACAGAAAAGGCTGTTTTTAGTTGGAGAAGGAAAGTCATGCTTATAAGGTAGAGGGAATACACTGCTATCCAAAGTATTTGCTTTTGATCTGTGCAATCTAGACAAATGTTAAGCACTGCGCTGTGTTGTCATCTCTAATCATACATCTTTGTCTTTTTTTTAAGGTTGGAAGGAAGTACTGAAGCTGGTACTTTAGTTTTAAAGATGGCTGAAATTCTCTCTCAGTTGCAGCAGTATTTGCCCTGTAACTGCTATAGTTCGGATGACCCAATGAGCACTGTTGCAACAGAGAGGTAGGTTTGATCTTTATCCTTGTTTCCACTGTCTACTTCTGCATGCAGCTCGCCACAAGAACACTCAAACCTGAGTTATTAATTTCTCCATCTTTAGAACTGTTCTTGAAATGTTGCATGTTTTTCCAGTGTTGTTGCTGCAACAATAAAACATTGTAGAATTGAAACATCATTATAGTACAGTTTTTGTTTGAAATTTAGCATCAAGAAAAACCTCATCTTGCTTTCATAATGGGGAAACAATGTGTTTTAAATATTTATGTTCTGACTAGATTAAATTGACTTTTATCTAAAGCTTCATCAGATATTTGTTTTAATGTGATTGGTGTCACAGCTGTATATGGCATTTAAAGATAATAATGAGCCAGTATACAGTTATTGCCTTACGTGCTTTAGGAGCAAACTTCTGAAACAGAAAATTCCTGTTATATTTGTGGTCAGATTTTAGAGGTAGGTTGGTAGTCCCAGTTATAACTGATGTGAAATGATGATTGAAACAGCTTGTGTTTTAATTGGTATTCTGGTGGCAATCTTAAGAGGCTTGTGAATTCATGGATATGTTGGAACAAAACACCTAATCAAATGTAAGAGGTATGGGCAGGATAGTGCTTTATTTATATAAATGGCATACCTTCTGTTTCCTAGTGCTTTATTTATATGAATTGTATGCCTTCTCTTTACTGTCCATGTCTGCATTTGTTCTCATTAATTAAAAAGAAGCCCAGTTACTGAGTTATTTATTACATGGTTTTGAGATTTTTCTGCTTTTATCACTTCTAGTCATCAGTGTTTTGCTGTCTCAGAGATAATTTTGGCATGAGGGAGATTAAGAAACACTTTCATAAGAGCAGAGTGCTTAAAGTGGTCTGTGGCACGTTATGTTTGCAGATTAGAAAATGACAGGAGAAAGGTATTTGATTGCTTCAACAATTTATAATGTGGTGTGTAGTTGATTAAAACGTTGGCTTCACCTCCAGTGTTTTAAGAAGCATTAAATCTGCTGCTACTTGTGCTCAGAGGAAAGACCACACACTGATGAGACTATTAATGAATACCATTTGTTTGAATAAGTTTTATTCTGGTGGATGCTAATTCACTGTGAACTGAAATATTGTGGGAGGTCTAAACCACAGATATTTTCTGATTGAATGTGTTCAGTGTATCATTTTGGCTCAGCATTTTTGTTTGTTGTGGTTGTATTTCTTTAATTTGAAATGGGAAGCATATTCATCACCAATAGCTCTTTAATTATGTTACATAAAGTGATAGAAAACGCAGCCACTGCTCCTACAGGGATCCTCACATTTTGTTTTTGTCAAAGTAATCGGGTTTTAGCTAACATTACATTTCGCGTTAGCTGTAGTTTGGTTTATACCTCATGTTAAATCCAGCTGGCAAAAGAATGAAACTAACACTTACTTCTTGTTTCGAAGGCTGTTGCTACAACTTTGTGATAGTTACATTTGCACGCTCTATTCTCCACGACCTGTTCTGGAAGTGTTAGTGGTACTTCGTAAAATAAGCACACAGTGCCATCAAGTGTCCGAACAAGTTATTGCCAGCATTAAGTCGAGATACCAACAGTGGACAGAAAAGACTTTACGTTCTCGCCAGAGGCATAACTATCTACGAATGCTGAACAGGTTGGTTGATATTTACTCTTTGTAGCTAGGTTTGTGAGAGAGTTTCATGCTGCTGTTGCATGTTTTCAGAGTTTTGTTGTAAAAGTACACAGTGTTCATGTGTTCTTGTGAATCATCTCAGAGTTAAGTGCCAACCCTGATTTATTTTATGAATTAGCAGGAAATCCCTATTTGGAGAGCAGTTCAGTGGATGTTTTTAGCATCACTGCACTACTTACCTTAAGCTTTAAAATGAAAGAGTCACTTAAGATTACATGTTTTTATTTTCTTGCTTTTCTTATTTAAACATAAAAAATGCCAGTTTAGTTTTACCTGAGTACAAAATGTTAAACTGATTTCAGGACTCAACCTTTTCCAGTTCTACTGCTTTTTTTTTCTTTTGTTACACCTGAATCAGTATCTTCTAAAGTAGTTTGAGAGAGATTAATTTTGTTTCTATTCACAAGTGTTTCTAAAGAATTTATGAATTTACTTCAAAAACTGGAAAGTAAAATATTTCTGGCTTGATTATATCCTTCAAAATAATAACCATGTTATTTAAGAAACATAAAATGGACAATGAATATTTGCAACTCAGCTGATCTCCATTTTATTATCCTTGTGTTAACAGGTGCTGGTGAGTTTTCCTCTGAAGTCTTAGTTAAATGTGTTATTTTTTTTTTCCTGTTTTGAGATTTCATGATGTATAGTCTTGTTTGTACTTCTGATATTTCATCTGTTATTTGCTAATGGACTTTTTGCACTCTTTCTCACTATCAAATACTCATCTAATTAGCATGGTTTTAGAAATCTGAGAATTTATTTTTGTACTAGTGATTTCAATGTAGTTTGGGTTTATTCATTTATTTTGCTTTTGCCTGTTTCTAGCATTAAGTTTTTGTCTCCGGTGTTACGGCTCATCTTAGTGTTGATTACTCTGGAACTTGTTAACGTCCACTTGGTCTGTAAGAAGAATCCTTCTGATTATCATCAGTATGTAAAGTAAGTATATAAGGCATTGTGGAAACAGCAAGTTTCATACACTCTTTTCATAGCCAATTTAATAGATTTGATTTGTACTACAAATCCTGTGGAGACAAAAAAAAAAAAAAGAGAAAAGAAAAGAAAAGAAAAAAAGAAACAGCATGCCTTTTAGTGCACTATCATCTTTTCTATAATTATAGCCATCAGTGCTATCTCATACAATATTCGCTGAGGACTGAAAAAACTTTGAAAATATATGGTCCAATTATTCACATTTTTACTTATTAGACTCTCTTAGAATAAACAGAAAATGATCTCACACTCAAAAAATGTTAAAACATAAAAGCTGTATTTAATATGTAAGTAATTTTACTCCTCGTGTGTCAGTTAACAAGTTGCATTGTGAAGCATTTGAGAGAGAAAAGGAAGCAGTATGTGGACAATTGTATTACACATTATATCACCACATTCTTTCTGTGTCAGTTCTTAATTGCAGTTCTGAAAATCATTGTTTCTTGCTGTTGGAATGAAGGAGTGGTTCTTTTCCAGAAGTACAATAAACTTCAATGTGTTGGTCACACTGAGGGAAATATGGAAGTTTGGAGAAAATAACAACTTCAAGTCAGGCACTGAGGTCCTTTTTTTTTCTCCTTTACGTCCTCTAATTTAGAGTTTTACTTCTCTTTTTATTTCTCATAGGTTTTTGAAGTCAGTCTTGCAGTACACTGAGAACTTGGTGACATACACAAGCCCTGAGAAAAACAAGTGGGATGAAACAATACAGCTTACAAATAAGGCTCTGATAAAAATAAGGGAATTTAGTGATGGAAAGCTGACATTAATACAGTCAGTTAAATGAATTAAATACCTTTAATGTTATTTGGACGTTGTTATTACTGAAATGCTTTGGAGTCTTCATGCTGGTCAAGTCTAAGATTTAAGAACAAACTTAATCACTGTAAAATTTTGGATGCAGAAGTCATTATTTTTTTTAGAAGGCCATTGACAGTGGAGTTAAATGGTCAAGCTTCTGAAGAATGGGCTGTTCACCAGATTCACTGGAAAACACTGAATGTGAACCAAGACAGGATGGTGCATTTTCTACTTTAAGTATATGTGTTTTGTAGATTTATAAATGTAAATAAATAAAGTTTTTTTATTGCCCTGTAAGTAAGAGTGTGAGTAAATACTCTGAAAAATTGTCAAATGCCAGAAGACTTTTTTTGTTGATGAAATACGCTAGAAATAGTACCAAATACTGTGACAACGTGTTAAGAAACAATGAATAGTACAATGTTTAGCATTAAGTTGTATTCCTTGATAGCTATGATTGTTTTCGTTAGTTCAAAACAGACTCAGATCATGTACAGTGTTTCTTTTGTTTCACTGCATCTACTCGTTTCCAATACAAATCTAGTTAGTGAATTAACTTCATGCAGATTAAATATGAATTCTGTCTTGCACACTCATAGGCACACATTAATTGTGGTACAAAAAATTATTCTGTTGTACACAAGATTTTTTTCTTTTTCCAAAATATCTTCTCCCCCTTTCTTATCTTCAGTGAATGTAATTTCAAGGAAATGCATCAATTAAAGAACAGGTTCCCATAAGACCTATCTCTATGTCTTTCTATTATGGAGAGTAAGACCAGAGGATTAATCTGGAGATTGTATGGATATATAAAGGATTAGAGATTTACAGAACTGTAGGGGTTGGAAGGGACCTCTAGAGATCATGGAGTCCAACCCCCTGCCAAAGCAGCTCCGTAGCCCAGGTTGCACAGGTAGGTGTCCAGGTGGGTCTTGAATGTCTCTGGAGAAGGAGACTCCACCACCTCTCTGTGCAGCCTGTGCCAGTGCTCTGTCACTGCACTGTGAAGAAGTTCCCATGCATGTTTGTGTGGAGCTTTCTATGCTTCAGTTTGTGGCCATTTCCCCTCATCCTATCACCACACACTGCTGAGAAGAGTCCGGTCTTGTCCCTTTGCCTCCCACACCTTAGATATTTATAGACATGGATCAGATCCCCTCTGAGTCTTCTTTTCTCAAGGCTGAACAGACCCAGGTCTCTCAGCCTCTCCTCATAAGGGAGGTGTTTCACATCCTTTATCATCCTGAAACGTGATTCAAGTCATGTTTCAGGAAGATTCTTTTCAATGTTTCTCAGGAAGAAATCATAGGGAGAACATAACAAGTTCAGTTTACTTGGTGTGGAGGGTAGATTGAAACTGACATTGTATTGCTTCCTTTATGCTACCTTTGCATCACACTGTTTTTTGTTTGTTAACTACATCAGTTTCCATGTTTGTCACTATAGAACTAAACTGTACCAAGAAGTGAGAACTAGAGAAGAAAAAGGATTAAAACTAGGCATAATTAATCTAATGCAATTTTTGAGCCACAGTCTGAAGTTTCAGCTGTTTTGACAGCTGTAGTGGCAAGTCTAATTATATCTTTGAAGGCATATTATCTCTCCACTGACTTTGCTCAGAAGTGTTTACTTCTGAAGTGTTAAATGTCACTATGAAGCTGCACTTATGACACTTGTTTTGATGAGGTTAAGTGTTATATGGCAAAAATTTACCAAAGCTTTATGTATTCACTGTAAGAAAGTGATTAATAGCAGTTTGTAAGTACATAAGTAGATGACACACTTTCATAGAATTGCCAGGGTTGGAAAAGACCTCTAAGATCATCCAGTCCACCTATCATTTGTATTTCCCACTAATCTATGTCCCTCAATACAACATCTAAATTTTTCTTGAACGCCTCCAGGGCTGATGACTCCACTACCTCCCTGGGCAGCCTGTGCCAGCACCCAACCACTTTTTTGGAGAAGTATTTCCTAATGTCCAATCTGAATCTTCCCTTCTCCTTGTTGAAAGTATGTTTGTGTACAGAAAAGCACCTTATGGACCATAGATGAGTATTTTCAGTGTGATTTTTTCTTCCTGTATTTGAGCTTTGCTAAAATGATCTTGCATGCTTTTCTGTTCATCTGCATTTACCTAGAAGGAGCACACTGACAGTTTTTCCTGTAGTAATTAACACCATAGTTGTCATTTGATGCTTGAAATGTGCAGTAACAAGCATGATGGACTTGTGGCAATTTTGTCAAAGATGTTTTTCCTACCTTTAAAGTTATCTGATGGGAATGCTGCTAGTACCTATTGTTGTCCAAACTTGGAACAGACTGGGACAATCCAGTTAATTCTGACTTGATGTTGTTATTTCTTAGATGAGTAGATCTATATACTGGGCTTATGGCTTCTTCCTGCTGTTACAAGACTTACAGAGCAGAGTTGCAGATTAAGCATATATTCTGCATGTGAGTGTACATACGCACACTGAGGAAGAAATTGCAAGGGATATGGTATAGATCACTGTTTTTGTTCATCAGTTCCTTGAAATTACTTCTCTACTTCAGTTAGATATCTGCCATCTGCTTGAAATTACTTTGAGTTTCAAGATACTCAGAGTCTTGACTGTTTTACTGAGAGCAAAATAGGTTTGGAATGACCAGAGACATCCTGCAGGTGTGTGCAGAAGTAAAGCTGACAAAACACATTTAAATGCAAGTGTTCTGTTTTTTTCTTGTCCAAACTGAATTTGGAACTGAGCTGTCCAAAACTTCACAGTGCTCTTAACTGTACCTATTCCAATTTGAATTTTCAAGTAAGAGTAGGAATCCCACGCAGCTTGAGTTAGAACTAGTGAAAATCAGTGGGTTCAGAAGACTGCCTACAACATTATATGAATGGTTTTGTTCATACACATAAAAGTTTGAAGAAAAGCTCCTCTCTGAAGCAACTTTCTTGCACTTGTGTGAATATTTTTGGGTTTTGATACCTTATAAGGGTCATGATATGAACTAGTAGCTTATGGAGCTGGGCACTGTAGAAACAGAATGAAACATCAGACATGAAAGAACCTGTGTGTGGAAACAAAACTCATTCTCTCTCATTCTCTAGCTGTTGTTCTTCACTGTGATGATAGTGCTGTTCCAAAAACCTCCTATGCGTCCTTATAGAAGTGTAACTGAAGTGGCCGAAAATTTTTAAAACAACTTCAGGGTCGTCATTTCTATTGTATTATATGGGAACAGAGCAACCAATTTGATTTGCTTTACCTTTTAATGCTTACCTTCTAGCAGTTTTTAAACTGCTACATCGAATAGTCTTTAAAGCAAACACAGGGTGGCGGTGTTGGGTAATTCAAAATTGCATCTCTGCCCGACCACTCGTCTCTTCATATTCTTAGAATACCTGTAAAGAAATCGAGTCTCCTTCTAATAAAGTCAGCTTCATTATTCTTTGTGTGTCCTTTACTGTGACCGTTGCCTCTGGTGAAGGTTTTTTTCTGTCCTCATTGATTTCAGATCACTTTTGGAGAAATTAAACACTCAGGAAAAGTATTCTGCAAATTTCATTCTGGTAAGTAGGTAGATGTTCATCACTCACCATGGTGTTTTCTGAGGACTTTTCACATTTGCCAGAACTTTATCACATCTCCTTCTCCTCGAGGAGTTTCAGAGAATGAGTTAATAAAGATAATTTAATACATTGTTTCTTACTGTTTCTTACAGAACCTGAGGTAGTTTTCCTAAAACATTCCAGATCATCATTTGCTAATTGCTGTGGTGTCATGGAAAAAAAATCTTATTTCAGGAGCAAAATATATCTTTTGTACAGAATATATAATTGTCAAGGAATGCACTTATTGAGAAAATTGCTCTGAGGTCATAGATCATTGCCATGGTAATGATTTTTCAGTCTGTTAAAACTGAGATGTGCAATTCGTATGTCACCCTGTGAAGAAGATACAGTTGAGCATTGCTTGTTGGGTGGCCTTTGACATCCATGTCCACAGTAGCAATTTCAGACCATCCAAAGAAGTTACAGTTAGAAAAGATTTTCATTCACATGAAGCGATTTATTGTATGCTGTGAAATCTCATGTAGAAATGTTGGAATGTCCCCAGCAAAGCTTGTTTCTGCCTTACAGCACATGAGTGCATCTGGTCCTTGTAGGTTGTATCACCTTTTTTTCATAAATTGGTCTGCAGATGCTGAGCAGATTCCTGGCATAAACTGCTCTTGTCCCCATTTACTTCGATGCAGAGTTCCACTGAGGATTTGCTTTGCATTTCCCTTGAAATGAATTGGCTCCTATCTAACTTGTGTTATTTTGAGGGGACTGGAAGAAAAGGCTGTGTATTTCAGGTAAAACAGCTTTACAGATAAACATAATTAACTTAGTGATTTACTTCACAAGGAAGTGGGGATCATATGGAAGACTTCACAGCTACACACTAACCTCCTACTTTTTTAATGTTTTTGTGTTGGAGAAAGAACTTCACTCTAGAGGAGAAACCAGTTTTCTTTCTGAAGCTTTTTAGGGGCAGTGCTTTCGTCTGAATCACTCCATTCTCACATTTTCTGAATCTTTAAAGATAAACAGAGACCTGTTATTTAAAAAGTTTTTTTAAGTCATATGGATTTTCAAATAGAAAATGACTGAGGGAAGAATACCTGTTATTTGGCTTCTCAGGATCCCAAACCAAAGGATGTAAATATGGGTAGTGAATGCTGTGGGAGATCAAACTGGCATTTTTTTCTGAAGGTGAGAATCCAAGACAGTGTATACAATTAAAACCAACTGCCTTGCCTACCAAAAAGAGTCCATGCCTTCTGGCATTCTTCACTGAATGCCTCCTCTGTTCTTCCTCTCCCATGTATATGCATCTCACAGTTTCCCTCCAAAAAAAAAAAAAAAAAAATAGGCATTGTAGAACCAGCCAGTGCCAGTTTGTTTTCCATGTTTTCTTTTCTCTGTAAGGGATTAGTTGTAGTAACAGATTTCATGTGCCAGAAAGTAGGTGAACATTAACTATTTTGTCATGCACTGATCCTTCCCACAGCCCTGCAAAATTTGAAATGCAGGAATGGTTATTCATTAACGTTTCTTTGTGTCTACAGGAAGTACATTTACTATGTAAACATGTTTTATATAGAACATACAGCTGTTTTGAACGAGCACTCAATGAAACATAAGAGTACAGTGCCTACACTGCCACTTCAGAAACTCCGAGATACCAAAGCATTGTGTTTTGGAAGAGCAAACACAAAGGCTGCCTGGAAAAGTGAACAGCACTAGTTTCTTCAAAATAAAACAACCTACGTTCTTTTAATTTGGCTTTCATATCTCAAATGCTTGGATGCTGAGCTACTGATGTACAGTCAGTGTTTAGAAGTGTGGGAGAGGAATGGGGAGAGGGCTGAATTTCTTTATCCTGATTTTAGTACAGATCTCCTTAGAGAAGAAGGATGCCAGCACCCTCAGATAGTCCCTTTAGATTGAGACATCAAGGGAAAAAAATTTGTGGTATAAAAAATATATACACTTAAATAAGCTATATGTTGGAGGCCCTCTCACATACAGTGAACCATTCTTAAGGACCACGAGGCTGACTTGAGCAGGTGTGCTGTGAAGAGGGCCTCTATACAGCTGCTGTTGGGTAACTCTTCCTTACACAAGGGGGGAGGTATTGAGTTTGGTATTGAGGCCAGCATTTGGACTATGGGCTGGTGTGCAGCATATCTGACCATTAGCTGAGATGTCCCTTTCTCAGAAAAGCCCCAAACAGGAGAAGGTGGTGTTGGTTTCTCTAACAGATCCAAAGTGCATCTGCTAGGTGTAACTTTTATTAAAAGGTTAAGGAAGGGGTGGGTTTCTAATTGTGTTAATGGGAAAATAGTCATGTTCTTAAACTGGCTGAGTAGTACAATGATAGGAGGTGACAATTAGATGAGCTCACAGATATTGGACCAATGGCAGCTGAGCAGAAGTAGAAGGTTAATACTACGCAGTTGGTAAAGAAAAAGCAACCAAAAAAAAAAAAAAAAAGAAAAGAAAAAAAGCTGCAGTTGACCCTTCAGGATATAATGCACTTGTGTCAACATGGACTCTGCCCAAACATTGTTCTGCTGTGGAAGCAGCTGGATGCCCTGCCCTTTGGTTTATATAGCGCCGAAGGGAGGGGGCACGGCAGGATGAGGTGAGGGAAAGGCAAGTGGGAAGATAAAGCAAACTCAGCTCACCTCTTAAAACAACACAGCTCCCTGGACAGAAAATGTCCCACAAACCAAACCTCCCCATGCTTGTTCCTTTATATCTCAGGGCCTGCAGCAGCAAAGATTGCTGACCTCAGAGTGACAGGAGTTGTTAAAAGCAAGCAATTTTTCTGCATTCTTTAAAAATATTGTTCTTAGGCAGGATAGGCAGGGATGGGGAAAGTGGGGCAGGGAGAGAGTAATGGCTGTTCCTGTCTGGCCTCCAGTGTTTGTGGTCTAATTTATAGCACTGCATGTAGCACGATGGTGTCATTTTAATGGTGTATTAACACTGAAGTCTGGATTATTTATTTGGTTGAAAAACGCATCGGATACCAAATTCATCTCAGGGGAGATGGCTGTCGGATGATTACAGAACTGATAGCCATCAGACTGATAGCGTCTCTCTGTCCTCCCAAGTCTGCTGCTGTAAAAGAGAGACAGGGTGTTTTCTGGGTGAGAGTAATGGTCTCTGTGCTGTCCTTGGGGCAGATGTGGCCCAGCACCTGCGCTCTGAGTCCCAGACAGACAGAGCTGCTGCACAATTATCTGCCAGTTTGCTGTAATTTCTATTCGGTTTAATCAGCAGTTGCTTGAAATGACGACTCACATTGTGAGCTTTAAAGCTTTGCCACACATTTTTGTTTGCTTATTTACAATCTGTTATTCGCACTAGGAATACTGGCCAATTTAACCTGACTTGTAATCTTTCTTCCTCTTTTTATTCCTTTAGTTTCAGCTGAAGTCTCCCTTGTGTATTTGCATATGTATAATATACATAAACCAGGAGGATTGTTGTATTTTTTTTCACTTGACTATCTGTACCAAGTAATACAAAATAGTGCCCAGCAGAGATTATTGGCATCCCTTACTTTTAACTGGTAAATGTGTTGAAGAAAGAGATACATATTATTGATCTCAGGAGACGGACTGAAGCATTGAAGTCGTGTTTTGTTTGCTACTTGCATCATGGCTGTGCCTGGACATCCTAAGTGATGTTGTAAATCATCTGAACTGAGCTGTGTATGACTCAGCTGTGTCGTGTGATTCTGTGTACAGATCAGGAGTGAGCAACCACCTCTGCACACGTATGCATATTTCATGGACACGGACTGTGGCAAAGCTGTGCTTGGGATATTTTGATAAGTTATTTTCATTGACATGCAAGCGAGACGCAGATATGTGGTGAAAGGAGTCCTGCATCCCTGCATCTGCTACATGATTCTTTGTGGCTGGGGCTCCTAAAGGTCCATAGAAAGTGGGTGTGAGAGCAAGAAGTCTGGCTGTGTCCATCAGTGGGGCTGTGATGGTGAGGATTTGCTTGCCAACACCCTTGCTGGATGGCAGGGACTGCAGCTGTTAGCAATCAAGAGGAAGCTATTGTTTCCTTTTGACTTTTACAGACTGGCCTAATATGAGTTCTATTTATTCAGGTGGTTTTATCCAAATTTTCCAAAGATCCCGAGTTCGACCTTTGTATATGTAGTTTCCCCTCCAATTAGTAAGAAGTGTTTAGAAACATCAAGAATGGGACTGGAAGGGGCCTCATAGGTGCTGTGTGCTGCTGTACTGCCAAGCAGATTGTGTCTTTTTCATCTCTATTAAATACTAGAAATAATTCATCTCTCCTACTCTTCTCTTTGATGTACTGCTGTACCAGAACCTTGCTCATGTTGCTTGGAAACCCTCTTCTAGTATCCAGTTTTTTCACGGGCCATTCATATTCGTTTGTGCCAGTGCTACTATTGTCCCCTAGTTAGGTAGCTCTTCTCCCTGTCTATTATTTACACATCGTTTGGATGTGTTTATAATAAAGAATAATATCCTTTCTCAGTTTTCATATTGCTAGGCTAAACAAGACCAGTTCTTTTAGTGTCTGCTCATAAAACGAGGTTGTTATTTCCTGGATATCCCAGTAGCCTTTCCTCACACCTCTTCTAGTTTTGGTTCTTCATTGGTGGCACCAGTCCTGCACAGCCCTCCCAGCCAGGCAGGGAAGGGACACAGCAACAGAAATTTCTCCCTGTCTGCACTGGTTTTACTTAGTGTGCTACAGCATAGGTCCACATCTGCCTTTGCAACATCTACTGCTGATGAGTCATGGCCATTCTATCATCACCTAATACATAAAGCTTTTTTGCCCCTCAATCTGCCTTAAGTAAGCATGCTGAGCTTGTTTTTTTTTTTTTTTTTATTCCCCTCTGGAACAGTGCCATGCACTGGCATTAGGTCTCCCTTGCTCCCTCCTCACCTGAAACACTTGCTAAACAGATTGCCCTTCAGTTCCCTCTGTATTTCACAGCTCCTTAGGACTGGGTGACTTCAATCTCCGCAGCTTTCCTCCCATTAGCAATCCATACCTAAAATTCACCTTCCTTCACAAGGCCTGGAGGAGAAGCCTGTATCTAGACTTAGAATTCTGTGATGGCTGCAGCTTCAGGAAACCCTGAAGCTTAAGCTTCCTCTACATTTAAATGCCTGGATTACTTTATTTTGGTTTGTCTTTTTGAGGAAGGTTTTGGTTAAATTAAGTGGAATATTTCTGACTTCGATGGCAAACTTTCTCACCCTGAAAAAGGCTTTTTCAGAGGGCCATCCCTATGTCCTTAATTTGAAACACTTTTTGATGTGATTGCTCATCCACACGAGTTTGATGCTGACCTTGCAGCATTCGCCTCTTGGTCAGAGGCCTGATATTTCACAGAACTCCAGGTTTGTTCCAGAATCAACCTCACTGAGATTTTCAACCCAGCTTGCTACTCTAACACATCCCATAGCACGCTAACATTGAATTCCCACTTCAGCCTGTCAGGTAGGTGACCACAGCACAAGCTAGAGCTGCTGTTGCAAAACCCTCTGAAACATGGTGGGCCCCAGCTCATCGCCCTTCCCACCAGTGGGGGCAGTGGGCCATGTCCCTGTTGCACACAGCAGTGCCCACGCAGGGCAGGTGGCAGAGAGGATGTGCAGCTGTGGAGCCAGGGACACCCACCCTTGGCATCACCCCGCTCCTGCAGCGGCATGTTTGAACAAGAAACAATAACACACTCAGTAATGGTCTGAGTAAAGTTTTACAAGGAGAGCAGGTGCGCCTGCTTGAAAGATAAACTCTTTCCCCATGCGACGATAAGATAAATGATCTGAATCTTGTGATTTAGTTAATGTTTCTGTCTTTAGCCTGCTGTGTACACAGCACCCTGCTGGCTAAGCTGCCCAGAACTGCATGCCTCTGTGTGCACAGAGTCGTAATCTCCAGCACCATCGTTCTCTCACCTGGTGTGTGATTAAACAGCCTTTAATCATTATACATCGTTAATAGGTGTTCCTTATTGTATGGTGAGGCAGCTACCTTACATTAAAAAAAAGTCCAGCACCAACATTAAACAACATCATTGGCTGTGAGAGGAGGATCTTGTTTCACTGCTATTTCAGGCTGTCACATTTCCCCAGATCAGTATTTAAATTATGTCTGAATTTAGGCAAATGTTTTTGTTCAGCTGCTTTGAGAATTAGGGTTAATCCATCTTTCCCACCCAGAGAAAATTCCTCCAAAGGCATCTTGCTCTTGTTTCACCGCTTATTGATTATCACTCCCAGTTCGCACGTTACTGACTGCAGTGTTCCAGCTGCATCTGAATGAGCAAAAGAAAAGCCAGCTGGTGCTCTGTTGTTCTGATTTTTATATCAGCATTTTGGTTTCAAAGACATTTATCTAATCTTATTAACTGGCTTTACCAAGAGGATTTCCTCACAGACTTAACTGAGAGAAAACAAATAGACAGCAAGGAGGGGGTGGTGGAGGATCTCTTCTGTTGCTCTACACAGAAGCCTTCTTACCTACTGGGAGAAAAAAATAAATCAGATTTTCCATTCACTCAAATGCTGGCACATCCCATCTGAGGCAAAGCCATTCCCTGGTGTGAATGGGCTGTTGGAAGGCACTGCAACGGGTCCTTGCGGAGAGAAGGCAGAAGGCAAACCCTGTGGCGGGTGGAACACAGCAGCAGCGGGACTGTGCCTGCGTGTAGGGAAATGCTGCCAAGCACGGGGCCCAGTGGCTGTGCCCTTGGCACATCCCCACACTCCCTTTCTAGCTCACCTGCTATGTGTGGGGCTTTCTGTAGGTGGCCAAGTGCCATGCGTATGCCCAGAGAGTGCAAAAAGGGAATGGATTCGAGGAAATGGTTTCAGACGGTGCCTACACATCAGGAACATCTAAGGCTGAGGTAAAGTCCAAGATCTTGATGAGGTATAGATTTTGGTACTCATTGAAAACTATAAAATAAAATACACTGACACTGCTGTGCAAGCATACTTATTTCATTATAGGGTTCCTTGAAAATGGTTGCTGGGTAAACAGGATTTCTACAAAAAAGGATCATATATTTAGTCAGACTTTTGTTAGTGAGCAGCACTCAGCTTTACCTTCTGGGCTGTATGCCCAGGGCTTCCTTGGCCAAAGGGCTCCCAGAATCAGAAGGGTTATCTAGTTCTGATTCAAGGAAACTTACAGCCAGGATAACTGGCTGACAGGCAAAGTCCCTGAGAGCGTTAGGAAAAAAAGCAGGAGCATGCAAGTGAAAGGAGCTTCACTTTCTCATACAGGTGAAGTGAGGAGAACTATAGCTCTCCTTACATTCTGTGGTGAGTGGAGCAAAGTTGCTGGTGGTAGGTATGGACTTGCTTGTTATTCTTTCTTCCCTCTTTATCTTCCAGTTTCTGTAATTCTGTGCCATTTATACCTTTTCTCCCTACTGTTAAAATTATATCTAATATATATTTTACATATAAAAGTCACACCCACTTACTGGAAATTAACATTCACGATAAAGATTAACCATTTCCAGTTGCACTTGGAGAATTAGTAGTTAATTTTTAATAAATTTAATCTAAGAGCTTTGATCTTGTAGTGTCCTAGTTTTGTATTTATTTATTTTTTTATTGAAATGCCATATGGTACCAGGTGAAATGCTTTGTGGAAGAAAATCTCCTATGCCATTATTCTGACGTTATTAATCAAATGTTTGGTTCAACAGCTGTTGGGTATCCTCTGTGAAATACTTCTTTACATTTCATCATGGTAAAGTACCTTTTTCAGCACTGATATAACTCCAGGGGGCAAAGCTTAAAGGGAGTCACCTGGGTTGGTACACAAGACCCATTTCTGTTACGACTTTCCATGGACATTTAATTAATTTTGTGCAAGTATTCAACCAAGGTGGATGTAATCCATAATCTCTGTTCTTTACACAGAATTTATTCAAAGTTTGCATAGCCTATGAAACAAGGGAAGGATGACACTACTATCAACATTTGCCAGAGATCATTCTGCATAACAATTTGGAAGAAGCACGAGTTTATAACTCATTCTTTTTTACCCGTGAAATACTGCACAAGTTGATGACTTTGTGTAGATGAAAGCTTATACACACCTCCACAGCTCAGATGTGAACAGCCAATTTAATTAATTATTCTAATAAGTTCACATTCTGTGGACTCAGTTGTGTATCTAGACCACATGCTTAATATAATTTAGCAAAGCAGTGAATGTCAGAATTCAAGTCCAACGTCCCTTTTATAGAAACCTATCCTCAGTTCCAACTTAAATACCAAGCAATGACTCCCTTCTAAAGCTGGCTACTTCTCTAAGTTCTTCTTAGGCTGTGGATATTTACAGTACCTTGTCTTTATTTAAACACCTGTGTGTTAGAAAGACAAAAAAAAATAGGTTTTCCATATACATATTTTTTCCTTTTTCTTCCCCTCATTCCCCATTGGCAACACTTAGGCCAAGAAGACCGCCAGCAGCATGGGCTGTGGACTCCATTGGAGGGAGACTGAGGATGAGCTGGTACCCACATTACAACAGCAGCACCCCCCCCCCCAGAGGTACAGCTGGTGGAACAAGTCTTTCTCTTTACCACTTCTTCTTCCCTTGAAAATTTGGTTATTGCACATATATGGAAGATAAAATCTGAAAACCGGCTGGCCAATGAACATACACTGCTGGGTCAAATAGTAATGAATAAGTACAGAAAGTCTTCCCAGAGTTCTTCTTGGCCACGTCTCCCATTTCTTTGACACTTAATCTTTTTTGATGCCCCATGAATCACAGCCCTGGCTCCTACCATTGTTCACTTGAAGCACCTTGTTGTTGCAAGTCTGAGGTCCACTGTTAGCCATGGGATGAGATGAGAGCCACGGCACACAGACGAGTTAAGAGGCACTTGGTTGGCACCTTCCCTCAAGACACCACCCCTCTTATTTTTAGTTATAGAATCTTTTGTTTGCAAAGCAGAAGCAACCTCCTAGTGATCATTGCAGTCAGGTTTTCCAGGTGCCCAGGGGTGATGCTCTTATACTCAAAGTGTACTGGCTGTTGACATTTTTCTTTTCTATGTATCCCCTGTCCATCATCCGTGTGATGTCTGAGTCTGGCTGCCACCCTGCATGAACTCTGAGGAATTTCAGCCTATTTTAGTGAAGTACTTGCCCCCTGCTCTGCACACCTCAGAAGCTGGAAAACTACAGATCCAGCTTCCTTGGAGAAAGCAAGAAAACAATAAACAGAGTGTTGCATACTAAAGGTCTGTAATATAGTGGAGTTGTGGCCTTCTCTTCTTTGAAGAAAAAGAAGGAAACTGCATTTGTTTACATATGTGCATTCATCATTTGTAAGAAATCCAGATGTTAAAACACTTGCACATCCACGCATAAATAAATAACAAATAGGGCAAGGTGTCTGAATGTAGGATGCCTTTTTAGAGCACATTCTCAAAGGATTTTTCTTTTCTGAGTATAAAGCACTGCTTCTTTTGAAAAAAGAAAATCAACATGCACCATAAATGACAACTTGTTATGGATGTAAATATTAATTATACATTGAAATTCTGGAACTGTTTTTACTAGAAGCTTGTTAACTTGTTAATTATCATAATTATCATACAAGAGGAAAGGGAAAAGAGAGAGAGAGACTGATTAGTGTTGGTAATTTGCCTCATCCTTTCTGTGCTGTTGCCTTTTTTCATTTTCGGAAAATTAATTCTGTGAAATTATCACTGGGGTGCTGTGCTCCAGGACACGTCTGTATGATGTGGCATTGTTCTGGCAGAATGCAGACTTAATTCATGCTTGGCACCTTTCCTGTCTCTCCCTTCCTTGCCATGTTCGAGTCTGCCACAGTTGGGCAATACCGTATAATTCTCTCAAAATAATAATAATAAAAAAGTAAAGACAGGGACAGATACACAGAGCCCCTGAAACCTTGGACAAATATGGCAGAAGAGTAAAAGAAAATGGTGGTGGTTTACTTACAGTTGAATAGAGGAAAATTACCCGTAGTATATATGTCTGTTGGTTGTCACCACTAGGAACCTGACATCCTTAGTGTTTAGGAGCATCCTTTGGGAAAAATTCCACCTCTTGCTAAACTTAACATACTTCTATTATCTCTCTTGGTATATGTATGTGTTAGAAAACCCTGGTTCCTGAGAGAGGAGCACAAAAATAATAGATCCAGTGTAACATTTGCTCATTCGAGTGCTTTTATCAATTCTGAGATAGGAAACAAAAGGTAAGTTTACATGTCCATAGCTCATCATGGCAAAAATTTGCCTTTGGGTTATTTAAGATTTCATCCTACCTCCCAGGTTACTTAGGATATTCAGTAGAGACATGGAAAAGGTGGCTGTGAACCCACCAGACCCACAGCGATTTAGAATTAGTCAAATTCCAAAAAGACTGTGAGAAACTTCAGAGGCACCTAATCTGACTAGATGAATGGGTGACACGGTGTCAGGCAAAGTTCAGCTCTGCTCAGACAAAGTGTTGCACACTGAAGGAGAGAAAAAATGGATGTGCTCGTACGGCTCACAAGGCTCTCAATTACATGCGGGGGCTTGGGAAAGGCAGCTGAGTTTCACCATGGATGGCCCAGCGATCATTTGGATGTAGAGCACAGATCTAATTTATTGGTCAGGCAAGGTGTTAGGCTGCACAAGGAACAGGATGGAGAATAATGCGTGAAATACAAGCAATTAATAATGTAAGTCAGTGATGCATTCACATTTGGAATAACATATGCGGAACTGGTCATCCAGTACTCCCAATTTTCACAAGAAGACAGCACCAAAGCAAGACAGAGTTCAAAGAGAGGTGACAGGAATGGAAAAGAATACATTAAATCTCTCATGTGAGAAAAGACTGACAAGATCAGACAATTTAAAAATGGTGAAAAAAAGGTAACATGTTATGAATATCGTAAAGGTAGGTTGTGACATGAAGATAGCAAATAGAAAGCCTATTTGATTGGTGTTACAATTCAGGGTGAAAGAGGAGTGAATAACCTGAAAATGTAGCTTTTTCAGAGCTGATGAGAAAAAGAAAGCACTTTGCACACGTATTACTGTCCTTGCTGCCACCAGACATTTGTTGCTTAGCCTGTAGCAGCAAATAGCCTGGCACAGTGGGAGAAGGCTCACCATGCAAATGACTGGAGATGGGGACCCTCCATCCACTCTACTTGTGTCCAGGACTGGACTGGACCTGCTCTGATCCCATCAGCAGCAACACTCCACGGCAGGAGACAAACTGTAGCACATGTGGACTGTGGGGAGAAGCACTTCAGTAGCACAGCCCAAATCTAAACTTCAGAGTTCATGTAGGTGTACTGTTTGAGCCTGAGAACATTCTAAGAGTCACTGTGGGGCTTGCCATTTGTACTGTAACAAGAATAAATAGAATTATAACAATAAAACTTAAATTTTAATAAGTGTAGTCAAGTCTTACTCATATAATATTAGAGGTCAGGTTTTAAGCTTTAAAGCTGATATATTAAAGAGGGTGGAGTATCCCATATCTTTCTGGTTTGGGTTTCTTCTGTCTTCTTCTGGTGCTGACAAAAATCAACCAGTGCCTGGGTGATCCTCAGCTCTGCTTCATGACGGCTGCTCATGGGCTAATGTTCTCCCTCTGCCTCTTTGAAAACAAGGCTGCCCCAAAGATTCCTGAGCTTCTGCAGTGAGCACCAAGAATGACTAAAAGTCAGAGTGGAAGCTAAGAACAACATTTTAAAAACAATTTTTTGGGTGAAGGATGATCAATAAGGACATGCGACTAATTTTTTGAGATAAAGGCCAAGGAGGATATGTATTGCAGAAGTCTGCTGCCTTTTCAAACCTAGTGAATTATGGCATGAAAGGCTGTATTAAATGTTTTAATACATATTATTTGAAAAGTGCATACGTGTTTAACATGCATTTATTTAGAGCAGTTTCTAGGATGTTTCTCAAGGTGCTGTTCCTTTGTTATCTACACACAGATTCCGGAAAGGCTTTTGAGCTGAAAGCAGTCATACGTTGCTAAGGATCCGGCTGATTAAATGTTCAATTATTTTGTTGCTTTCAGGTTGTCAGAGATATTCACATATTTCACAAACCAGCTGAGACTTTATGGACCGAGAGGCAGGAGGGCTGTATGTGCATGTGGACTTTGAGGCAGGTTTCTGCCACCTGGCCTTATTTATCAGGACACATAAACCACGCTGCTAGAGTGGGAGCAATGCCATGTGCTGAACACTTGCTATATCTTCATGCACCTTTCTTGCATTCAGTGTAGGCAGAATCAGAGAGATTGCTCATAGAGACCTGGCTTCTCGGAGATAAGTTTCAAGGGAAAGAATAAGAGGAAAGAGAAGGAATGTAAGCAAAAGAGGGTTTGGTATAAACAAGCACAGTGATGACCCAAGTGAAGGAAACTTGAGGACCCTGTAATACCAGCATATACAACAGAAAGTGTCCCAGCCCGGCCAGCTGCAGGGCCAGGAAGGGCCAGTGCAGGCTGTGAGGCTGCCCTGTCCCCACTCTGTCCCAGTGGATTGCCAGCAGCAGGAGCTCCCTGATAAAAGGTCTCGGGAAATTGCCCTATGGAGACCACAGGGCGACATCTGGAAGATGCACCTATCTCTGGAGGAGACTGGCTCTGCTATAATTATTCATGTTTGATAATTAACCAGGATGTAATTAGATATAATCACCCTGACAACAGTGTGCACCTTTTTCAACAGACAAGGAGGAGGCCTTGTTGTCCACCTGTGTCTGATCAAAAGGATAATAGAGGAGCAAACCATTAGCGTGCACATGATAAGAGGGCTGGGCCAGGGCAACCATTGAAGGCCTGATAAGTGATACAGCCAGGCATGGGAGAAAATAATTAATTCATGATATTTTTTTAAACTGTCTTAGCCATCGTGATCTCAGTTGTCAGTAGCCAACCTGTTTGAATGAGTTGCATTAAAAACAAACAAACAAACAAACAAAAAGAATAAAAAAGGAAAAAGGTGAAGGCAGCTAAAAGAAGAGAAACAGCATCAGCAGGGTTCAGTGAAATTACTGCATCCCTTTGTTGCTGAAAACAACAAGAGAACAGCTGAAATGTTTTGAACCCATCTGTGCATGGCACCTACCCAAAACCTGCTTAACATAAATGCTCTGGAGCCTGTGACAAGGGCTCTGTCAGGTGCTCATCCAGACAGATCGGAGCAGTGCATAGAAACCCCTGTCCACAAAGAGAAGGCTGAAAGGTGAACGCCGGGGACTTGGGGTGGTTGGACCTGCTCTGGCTCTGCCCAAGGGGTGAATGAGGTCTTTCTACTTAGGTCCTGGGGTATGCAGAGAAGAGCAGAGACACAGAGCAGCTTTAAACAAATCATCAAGAGCAGAAGTTTTCCCACACATTGCTGAAACCCATGTGTTTTTACCAACTGAAGGCTGAAGTGGGCTCTGCTGTTTTAATGGGTGATGTCAACTCTTCTGGCCTTCTACTTGAGATGTGAGGGTTTCGTTTTGACCAAAATGCATAGCACAGGGTGTTCCCTCAGAAGATTTAAAGGCTCTTTGAGAATGCCAAGATATCACTAGTTTGTACGTGAGCTGCAGCCCAAGGTTTTCTTCAGAGCAAAGTCTTCTAAAGCAGATGCTGCACTGCAAGATCATGTTCTAAATATATTTTTTTCATACAAGTTGCAGTGGGAATAATCAAAATTTAATATGTTGCATTAGAAAATGCTGTTAACTGGCTTTCTAAAAGATGTGCTACATGCACATAGACCACTGCTAGGGCTAGAATCAGAGCACCAACAGTCAATGTTTCTAGTCAAACAAGCAGCCCAGCCAGGAGCTAGACTCTTTTTAAACCACCTAATCATCACAGCTTATTATTCTTCCTGCTTCCATAGATGAACACATGGGTCTTGGTCATTTCAAGGAGGATGCCTGCACCTGCCTGTGCCTGATTCATCCTGTACAAGGTAGCTACCAGCTCCCTACTTCTGCAGGGTGGCAGCAGGAAAAGCTGCCTACAGACAACACACAAGCTGTAAGTATACTTTACTCCACTGTGTTTCATTCACAAAAACATCTGTTGGTCTATCTATCCCTTTATCTGTTAAATATTCCTTATTTATTTTACTACACATTTTTGCTCTTTCCTCTGGTTTCTGTCCCATTTCCCTCCAAAACAATCAGGCAAACCAGACTTTAACATCATGATGGCAAATGCATTTTTTTTGTTGTTGTCGAAGTCCTGAAAACCCAAAATGAGACCATAAACAAGGTGCTGCTACACGTAACCCCAAATTGCTGATTCTTCTGGTCTCCCAGATTGTCCTGCCCCTTTCCATGTCTTCAACTGACACTGCCTTCTGGCTGCAGGATCCTGACATGTACCATTGTGAAGACACCGTAAAGCATCAATTGGAGAGGCTCCCCATAACTTTAAGCAGGAATGTCTCTTTTGGTACAATAAAAGTCTTCAAGTTTGCTTTTTTCTAGATAATTTTCCAGCATTTACTGTGTTTTAGCAGTCAGAGCTGCCAACAAAGTATTTTTCAAAGCATTCATAGGAAGCAGGCACCAGAGCAGCATTTGCACAGATGAAATTAAAATGCGTTAAAATACAAAGGCAATTTTTCTGCTTTTCCTTTCTTTTTCTCCTTTTCTTTTTCTTTCTGCTTTTTCTTCCTCCCTTCCCTCCACACCCCTCTCCCCCCTATTTCCTCTCTCATTTCCTCCACTGCTCCTCTACCCTTGCCTTCCCTTCCTTTCTACTCCCACTTTTTCATGTCAGTATTTAGGAGACTCAGGTGTTCAGTCTGTCTTTCTAACAGTGCTGTGGAGGCTGCCTTGTGCAGTGGGAGCAAGGCAGGTGTGCCAGCAAGGTCTCCAGTATCCTGGGACAGGGACTGACCCTTGTCTCCAAATGCAGCAGCACCGAGAGCTGTGTGAGCATCAGTCATGCTGCTTCCAGGAGCTGCTGGCAGATCCTGTGCTCACCAGGGATTTTCCAGATATGGTGCTGCACTCAGACTAAGGCGCTCATAGTATTTTCCAGCTTCCCACGTGCATAGCATCAAAGTTCTCTCCAAAAACACATCCCAGCTCTTGCTTTCATATGGTCAGTGCAGTTCAGGGGCGAGTCATGTCCACCCTCCCCTGAACCACCACGCAGCCACCTGATGCAGCATAGCAGAAAGACAGGGAGCTGGCCCAATTAGCACAGCACCCTGAGCCAGGCACTTCAGCTGGGCTTGCTGGGCCTCCTGCTGGGCCAGCTGTGATGTGGGAGCTGCAATTGCCAGAGAGAGGAGCCAGGACCTGGCCACATTCAAAACCCTCGCCTGAGATTTCCATGCTTCCTTTTTCTCTTTCTCCCCTTTCACCATGTGAAACACGCGATGGGCTGTATGTGCAAACACTGACAGATGGTGACACCCGGCTCCGGCCCTGGCAGATTAGAATGAGAACCCGGTGTTCAAGGGACCAATTACCACTCTGTCCCCTCAGGGAAGAGCATATCAGATGTTTACTGGGGGTTAATAATAAATGAATTGAAAAAAAAATTGCTCTTCGAACACCATATTCTGTGTATTCATGTCAGCAGGTTGTAATTAGCTAATTAAATGCTTGGACTGACAGAATGGCCCCAGTGGGGGTTGCAACATTACAGACCTCTCCTGAAATATGAGCAGGAAGCATCTTGGAATATGCAGGCAGGAGAGCAGTTAACACCTCACATTTAATGGGACACCTCTTCCTGCAGAGGTGATGGGGGATCAGGGAGGAGGGCTCCGTCAAGGCCTGTGTCTGCAGGGTGCATGGCCAGGGACAGCGTGAGTGTGGGGCAGGTAAGGGCATGGCAAGTAGTCAGATGCTCTCAGGAGAAAGTAAGCCTGGAAGAAAAAGCTTCTAAAATGTGAATATGAGGTTTAAAATTAATAGCAGCTCCTGGTGCTGTGGTGAGGAAGCTCCAGGAGACGCAGTTCCCTGTAAATAGGGGTATCAAAGATGTGTGGTCAGTTTGAGTCGCCAAGACCAAAGCCACACTCAGAGAATGTGAAAGGCCCACCTTCACTCTTGTGGAGTGGAGGAAATGGAGATGCATGCCAGCCTGGGGGTGTCAGTTCATGCAGAGTATCCCTGCCCTCCTGCCAGGGCAGAGCATGCTGTATCACAGACCTGTCACCGCTGCCTGTTGGCTTGCCTGGCTCCATCGCAGCAGCAGGGCTGAGCTGAGGAACAGCAAGGCACCTGGCACGCTGTGCAAATAGGGGAGCAAAGCCCGTGCCAAGTTACAGCGGGAATAATGCATCTCTCTGGAAAGTATCAAAGGAGGCATTTGTAGCACCAGCAGTAGAAATGGGAGAGCATCAGGCTTTTTCAAGCACTGCCTTTCTTTGGTCCCACTTTAAGATACATTGCTTTGGAGGTTAAAAAGATGTTTATGAGGAGGCTGTTGCTTCCCTGGGGTCCTGGGTGGGACAGAGTGACTTGGCTCCAACAGCATTTGTCCCCTTTCCTTCCCTACACTGCCTCATCCTGCTCCCAGCACAGCTGGTGGGATGAGGAGAGCTACCCCAACTCTTTAAACAGCGATTTCCCAGAGATGAAAGGCAGGGTAGATAAAAGGGGTGCGAAGCACTTAACAGATTCCTCCAAAATGTAAAACATGAGATATCCACAGAACATGGGAAAACAAAGGGAAACACGCCACTTTGCACCTTGCATTCATTACTGCATCACAAGTGAGGGGTACTCAAGGCAGCTCGTTTGGAACCATTTTGAGTCGTGCATCAGACTGGTGATCCCGCAGCGTGGATCTGTGTGTCCGGGGCTGCCGATGCACGCAGGAGCTGGGGAGGACCACACTGCGAAACAGTGCGTGTATAGGGGCCTGCCTGCTGCAGATAGGAGGTGTCATCTGACTCTCACCACTAGGAATGCTCTGATGAACTCAGGAGGTCTAACCAAACTTTGCTTTGCTGCAGCTGTGATGTTTTCCTCATGCCCTTGCCTGCGCTCTGCGCTCCCTGCTGTAAACATGCCCACCCAAAGAGCCTGAGAGAGGAGGGCTGTGATACACTGCTGCCAGACTGAGACGTACATCTGTCTACTCTACGAAAGCTTGTCGAGCGTCCCTCTCCCGGAGTGCTTGTTATGACTGCAGAGGGAAATCGCTGCTGCCCCACAAAGCACCGGGCTGATCCTTTCCCCTCCCTTGCCCTTCCACAGTCCCAGCAGAGGACCCTCAGACCCGGAGGACAGCTTGGCTGAGCAGCAACAGGGACAAGTGCTTTTCTTCTTCTCCTGCCCTTGCACTATGTGAAGGCAGTGAAGCAGGTTACTTTGCTTGTGATTCATTTTTAAAACCTTTCCCTTTGTTGAGTCAAATTCACAAAGCAGCATGCATGCAGATTCTTTTAAGAGCTTTCCAGCACTTGTTGGACAGATTATGGAAATAGCCTTTTTCCTTGTGTTCTGCTCTGTTGGACCAAGTTTAGCTCTCTTTTCTAGGCCAGCTGGCTTGTGAGTGCCAGAATAGCTGAACTTGATTCAGGCAGTGGCAAGATCTTGGTAAAATGAAACCTGCACGCAGGATATCTCACCAGTGCCAGACAGCGCCTTGCTGGCAGACGAGCACCTGGAGGCTCAGCATCAGTGGGACCTGGACTAAGTGGTCCTCCGTAGAGGTGCCTATGGGAATTCTGTCCTACCGAGTCTTGTGTGGGTTTGTGGTAGTCCTTACAGGCTCCTAGAAACCTGGGGAAAAGCATCAGTCCTGCAACATGGGACATGCATACATCCTGGAGGATATAAGGGCAAGCCACAGGCATGTGAGGTCTGGCTGGGAGGAGGGGCAGGTCTCGTGCCAACAATGTGATACTTCCCAGGAACAATCTAAAGGTACAGATATATGCTGGCATGGCTGGAATTACAAACAGCAAGATGTTCTCTGGAGAAACGTGCAGCAAAGAATGTGCTGCGCATTGCAAGCACTCAGCTCTTTATGCATGTGAGGGGAGGAAGGTTTATTGAAACCTCTGGTTCCTGCTTACTAGGTGCTGACCTTGCTCAGCCATAGTATCCTAGAACAGCCACCAGCCATGCTTGTAATTATCATATCACACAACCACATAGATTTATTATTTACACACATGCCTTATTGGCATTTATTACAAGCTGTTAATGAGGTGTCAGTTTTAATGGCAGCCATGAAGCTAATGAGCAGGAGGTGGAAGGATCCTGCCTGAGCGCAGCTGCCCTGAGACCACTCAGTGTTCCCTGGGACCCCCAGCTCCCATCTTGTCCTGAAGAGACCAAGCAATGCCCCTCAACACTGTCCAGCTCAGGCTCAGCTGAGGGATGCATACCGGATGAGACCATTCTGGCAGAATGAGGCCATGCCAGCAGGACAAACCCTTGCCAGCAAGCATGAGGCCAAGCTGGCAGCTCCTTGCCCTGCAGATTTGCAAGGCTTGGGCTCACCCCAGCCCGCTTTCAGGGATGCAGCACGACAGATGCAAGGCAGGCACCACGAGTGGAGGCTCCCATTCTTTCGACCTTGGGCTCTTTACAAGCAGTGGCCTTCTTGAGAGTCACCCGGCATTTGGCCAGATCCCCGGTGGCTTTGCACATTCCTTTTCTTTCTCTGAATGAATGGTCTAATCTGGCTGGAGGGCATTGCAAGGCCCAATAGCCAGTTTGCTGCACCTGCTCATCAAAGATTGAAACACCTGCCCTGGTTAGGGCTTAGCATTTAAGTGCTGCTATTTGAAGACAAATCTTGTCTTTTGTTTCTGCCTGAGCCTCTTCTCATGTGCCCTCCTGTCGTCCTCGTGTCGTCATCCCCCGTTCAAAAAAAAAATGAAGAAAAAAAAAAAAAGAAAGAAGAAAAAAGGCTGTGCTGTGTATTTTTTGGATAGGGCTCATTTTATCTCTGATTTTCCAGAAAACAACCCTTGCTTTCCCTGTTAGGTTAATTGCTAGGGAAGATTAGGTACACAGGCACAAAGAAGTGCAAACACTTTCCTTTGGCCTACAGCTATGTGAGGGGCTTGTGCTGATACTAAAGTGCTCAAGCGTTCAGCAGATGCACTCCGAAGCGCTGTTGCATCCACCAAGCCAGCAGTGCCTTGTGATGAAGTGATGCTCTTATTAAGAGCAAATGATTCTCCTCCTCCATGCAGTCTCCTGCCTGTATTTTGACCTCTCCAGCTGTTTTCTTGTGACAACAAACAACTAACATCAAGTCAGTAATGTAGGTCTTATTTATTGATAATGAGAAGGGAGTTATGCTGCTTGTGCCAATAAATTAGAAGACAAGGAGAACAAATTTTGTTCAAGTGATTTGATATCTTTCTTTGAAGAATTTGTATATTTGGGTGACTAAGATACTCCAGCTATGTAAGGAAGTTGTGACTTTCCAAGATTTGTGTATTAAAATGCTGGAAAGATACAAGATGCACCAACTGAATAGGGCAGGGACCAGGTGAGAGATCTCCTAGGATATCAGGAAGCATAAGATGTGTTTTTGGTAGCACCTAGAATGTGTGTCCTCGAGCCAAGATCTCCAATGTTTCTCTCAGTGATGTGTAAAAAAATAAAGCCATATTGGGCACAAAGAGAGCAAAGATTGCAAGAGAAGTGAGGAAGGCTTCAGAGAAGGAAGCTGGGCAAAGCTGCAAGCTTAAACAAAAATTCCTAGGCAAAGTATAACAGAGAGGGCTGCCTGGCCAGCCCGTCAGTAGGAACCTGGCAGCATCCTCTGTCTGTCCAGGTGCAGTACCAGTCAGAGCGAGGGGCATTATTTTGTTTGAATTGTAACATTGCATTAAATACTCAGGGAATTAATTTAGGCCTAAAATCAGAACATATTCATTCCACGATGGTCAGCCCATGAAATTCTCTACCCTAGGTACAAGATGATCAAAGGTGCAGTCTATTTTTGGAGGAAGAGCTACTAGTAAAAGAGAAGCAGGAGATATTGTGTTTATCTGCACAACTGGGTGAACTTGCTGCAGGGCACAGATCAGTTGCTGGAAGGATGAAGAAGAAATTTCTCCATCATGTAGCTTGGATAGAGCAATGCTTGCTCCACCAACACCTCGAGAGACAGAAGCCCACGTCGCTGTGCTGGGAGCTGAGCCTGCATGCCTTTCATGAAAGACACAAAGAGTTTTAAGAATTTTAAACAGCTGAATCCTCATATATCTTTACATTGCGCTTTTGGTTTCTTTGAGACTGTGGTGTTTGTTGCAGTTAAAGGATGAGGATGGCAGGAGCGAGGCCGGGGTTGACTTTTCTGTTGTTGCCTTTGCCTGAAGCGTTTAGCAGGAGGCCGCTGAGGGAGAAGGGATGTCAGGCATGATTTGATCTGGCACAGGTTTTACTGATACAAATTCCCTTGGCTGTAGCCTCTCAGGGACTACACCAGCTAAAACATGAAACAAAATAAAGATCAGAGGCAACTCTACTTACACGTCCTTAGCAGTAAAGAGAGAATATCTTAATTATGCTTCGCCTGTGAGGTTAATCATACGGGACTGTTGTCCTTTCCTATTGCCTACAAATTTGAAATAGCTCTGTCTTGTGGAAGATGATTCGAAGGAGAAGAAATTTCACCTAGAGGTGTTATGGCTTTGTCCTCTACACAGCATGGCTCCCTGCTTTCCATCAACATGACACGGGGATGGGTAATGCCTTACATACACACAACACGCAGATCAGCCTGTAGCGCCAGACGCTTCACTGACACCAGCACAAATTTCCAGCAATGCTTAGGTATAAATTTGAGTTACGATGTACTTACTACAGTGTGAGATGCAGACTAGGCTAATTCTCAACAGCTAAAAAAAAAAACCCCAAAACAACCCAACAAACAAACACACAAAAAACAACTGCAAAAAAAAAATCTCTGTGTCTTTGAAGCAGAGGATGCTATTCAAGTGACATACCATAGAGAGTTAATGGTTACAGTGCAGTGGGTGGAAGTAAAGCCACTGCAGGTGTGTTTCTTAATGAGGTACTAATTGGGCAGGTGCACATAAATAGGGGACAGGGAGGGCTCCCTAGCTATGGGGACTAAAGAGAATTCTGTGCACTGCTGCAGCTGGAAGAAAGGTTTATTTGTTTAATCTGCGTGTAATCAGTGAGGATGTTAGTGCTGGTAATAAGGAGAGAGCTGTGTGCTGGAAGGGCAGCATAGATAATGAGGGTTTGGGGAGATAAGGCTAGACAGTAGAGGATAAGAGTACTGCTTGTGTGCTTGCTCAGCAACAGAGTTGAGTTATTTGTGAGGGTACTGGGAAAGAAGCGGAGCTTAAAGGAAGTAAAGGAAGAGCTGTTTGGGAGGTATGAAATGATTTGGGGTGCTGAAACTTAGCTAATGGGGATTAGCCATGAGTACAGCAAATCAGCTAACTCTGATACTGCACATATTTACTGGAAAGGAGAAATACATATGATGAAAGAAATATAGAGAAGGAGGTTGTACTTACAGAATGGAAGAAGAGAGAACAGAGAGGGGCCTGCTCCCCAGAGCTTTCAAGTCATCTCTCTTCTTAACAAGAGATGGTAAGACAGCATAGTCTTCTCTGTTTAGCCATGCACTCCTTGAAGTTGTCTGACTGCTAAGGAGTGAAGGTTATGGGCAAAAAAAACCCAACATGAATAATAGCATGACTCTGCTGTGGTACCTGTAGTAGCAGGCTGCAAGCAGAAGCAGTATCCAGCACAGAGCATTTCTGTGCTGATGTGTTATTAAAGCAATCCCTTTCCTATCAGTTCTTTCTCACTAGGGTGCTCAGTGGTGGACTGCGGTGGCTTTCCCCTTTGCCTCTTAAGAAGCAATTTGTAACTAGCTTTCCTCCATCATGTTCTCTCACTGCCAAAGCAAACTTGTCAATAGAAGTCTGGTGTTTAGATGCAAAAAAGATGTACATCTAATTAAAATTGAAGCTGGTTTGTGAGAGAGGAACATATCAAGAAGCCACTAAAGAGCATCACACAGAGTGTAAAGAGCTGGAAGCAAATGTTTGAAGAAAAGAAAACAGTGTGGATATTACGACTTCAAGCCACAAACATTGTGGTAGTGAAGCAAATAGTAACACCAGCAATTTCTGGCTACTCCAGGAAAAAATATCTGTTAGTTGTATTGAATTAAGTCTTGAGAAAGATTTAATGAGGCTTCAGAGAACTGTGCTTGGAATGCATGTGTAGAGAAACAAATCTGGTGGAGAGGTTTTGGATGACTCCATGTGTGCTGTGGGAGGACTCCATTTCCACATCTTCACCAGCTTCACTAAAAAAAAACATGCATCATTCTTAGGCATTTCTCCTGGGACAACAAGTATTGAGAATCTGTCTTGAAGCATATGTCAGCTATCAAACAAATAGCTGACAGCTTAAAAACTTTCAGTTCTTTAACCACTGAAGGAACTCAAAGGTGCAACTGGCAGCCAAGCGTTGGGAATCTTTTAGCATTTACCTTCTGTGTGTTAAGTTTTTACACTAATTTTGTCAAGTATAGAAGCTGTGCTTTGATGCTGGAAGTATTGATTTAGAGGAAGCGTCAGTTTGGAGCCTACTGTAAAACGGCAGTTGGGGAGGATATACACTCCAGAAAAACTCTACCTCAGCTGTGATCCAGTGATATAAAATCTAATGTTGGGAGTTGAATTCACTTGAACTTGTTGGGTGTTTCATGTACTTCTTATCTCACGCTGCTGAAGACAGATGGTACTAATGGGGGGGGGAGGGGAAGAAAAGATATCTATAGGATCTTCAAATGTCCAAACAACACAAGCATCTATTTATTTATTTATTTTATCTCTGGATGGAGGATGCTGTATCAGTTGCACATTGTCCAACAGCTGCTTTGACATGATGTTGCATTAAGCTTAAGTCAGCACAATATATGTGCACAACGAGGATAATAAAATCTATTTTCTTATTTTGGGAGAATCATAAAATAAAGAAAGTGACAAAGCTTAGCATCCCCCTCAAAAATGAAGGAAATAATAAAGCATTCAGCAAAAAATTCATTGTGTTCTTGTTAATTGTTGTCTTATTCACATGCATGAAAGTAATAGATGCTATATTAATCTGCAGGTGGAATACCTTAGCAAAACCCTGGTCAATAGAGCTGGTGTGTGAAATTAAAAAGTTCTGAATCCTGCACAACTGTACAAATGTGTCAACACCAGAAGTAGGGTTAAAGTTCTACCTGGCAAAATCCTATGGAGGATGGAGAGGAACACTGTAGTAGTGGAAGAAATTATATTAGCTTAAAAATATTTGTGATTTTATATGCCTAATTAAATGAGTCCCTGGAACATTCCTTGAGAATGTAAATGTGAATGTTGATTGTGAAGGTCATTTCAAAAAACAGGTGAAGGGTGTTAACACCTTTTTAGTAAAGTAAAATGGCAAAGTCAAGACAGTTCTACCTTTGAAACATGCTTTATCACTTCCTTGTTTCTCAAACCCAGATGTGCAGCCAAATCACCAGTCGAGGTTTGAGGGAAGATTTTGTAGCTGTCCTGTCATTCTGTGAGGAAAAGAGGTGCTTTTCTCTTTGCCATTTGCAGGCCCCCTGAACTACAGAATCCAAACCTCAGGATGAGGTTCCCATTTGCCTCATTACATACCAGTTCAACTCCTCAGTCCATTCTAGGCTGGACTCATTGCTCTTCCTGTCTATGAAGCAAGCACTAGCACTCTTGTCAGTACCCACTCTCACACCACTACTGGCCCATGGAAAGGAACCTGAACTGCAAAGGAGTGGCCTAAACAAGAGACAGCCAACTCTGCTGTCAAGGACATGTAGATTACAAGGGATACATTGATGGGTAGTGAAACCAAAGGCTAAATGGTCTTGATTATCCACCATCTTTCAAATTATCCCACTACTCTGATCTCTTTTACTGCTTTTGTGGGGCTTTTGCCGTATTATTTGAAGGATGAAGTGGCTTTTCACTAGCTCTTCAACTTCCATCTGTGCTAAAGCACAATGGTGACCAGACACAGAGCAGGTAGTGAGGAGTGCAGAGGTTTTGGATGAGATCAGTGGAAAACCAGGTCTCCTGTTTGTTAGAGAGCTGTAGCTGGAATGCCAGTATTATGACCGGTTTCAGTTAGAAAGTGATTACAGGCAACATCCTCTCTCTTGTCAAGTTTTTCAGAGCTGTTAACATTTTCTTGAAAATGAATCCCACACCACAAATGTTGCTTGGGGTGTCAGTATCAACCACCAGCTTGGGGTTCACCTGCTTCCTTTAGGAGACCAGCCAGCAGCTTGTGCTTTCATAAGGAGTCATTTCTTTCCAGAAATAGTGTAAGTTTTTACTACACTTGTCTTCAGGAGTCAGGCATTATGTAGTCCCAGAATTCCTGCCACTGATGAGCTTTTAACAAACTCTGTTCCTCAGGGAGTGTCAATGCCTAGTCCAAGATGCATTGTTTATCCTCTCAGCAGATTGACTTGCACCCAAACAACCAGGCAAACACTGCCTCAACATGGCAGAATTATTCTAAGACAGTGCATTTCACTGGCTATCAAACTAAATCATAATTGTTTTTGATTCATTCATTACCAAAGGTGATACTGCCAACATTGTCTCAACAGAAACAGAAAAATCTTTCTTCACTTTCTGCACAATCATAGCATAAAAATATTTTTCTTAGCTCACACAATTTTCCAGCAGCTTCTAGCACAACCTAAGACACTGGGATTGTTGGCTCCTGCATACCTGCCTAAGACAGCAAAAGCTGTCTTTCTCAACTTGATGGGAACTGCGGTGTCACCTTTGCCCCAGGATGGATTGGCATCAAAGACCTGATAGCATCTAAGGAAGGATGTGAAGAGCACCATCAGTCTTCTTGTTGGACCATTTCCTTGGTGGTACCGAACACCCTGGGTGGCACAGTTTCCCCCATAGCAAATCCTGTAGCACCAAGGAGATGCTGACACTTTTCAGCTTAGGATCCCATCCCTTTTGCAAATCTTGAACATGAAGTCTAAGAAGTAGCAGCTTACAGATGTAGATAGACAAGGACCAAGTTCTCCCCTCTGCCTCCCCAGTTCTGCCTCCACCTCAAAATGCTGCTGAATGAAACATAAGGCTGGGGTCCAGGAAAGGAATAGCTGTTTAGTTTTAGCTTTTTTTTTTTTTTTTTTAACAAGGACTTCAGCAGCTCTCTGTATGCCAGTTTTTATAAAGAAATTGTTTGTTGCTGAAAAGCAAAGAAAGAAGCCAAAAAGACGTCTCATTTTCAGCATTTCATAATTGAAAAATTAAACATTACAAGCATGAGCTTTGTCAAACAGAGTTCTCAGCTTCAATAGTTTTTTTTTGGTCTTCAGAGTTAAATACTTGGTATCTGATGATCTTCCATTAAAGAGATAATTTTAAAGACTATATTATAAAGTTATTTTCAAATCCTCTTATTCCTCTGAAACTTATGCAAATATATAATACAATTTAAAACAGAAAATTGAGCAAAACATTGGCAGGAGATTTAGCCTGATTGCTGTACACGCTTAATAGAAAATGCTGTGCATGTTTAAAAGAAAAATACACTTAAGTGCTGTGACATTCAGTTTTTAGAAACCCAGTTTAATTATATTTTCCCTAATTAAGGATTTCATTATAGGGGATCACATGATTTAATTATATCAATACCCCAAAGACCTGATTGTGAACATAAAATGTGGATTAAAAAGATGCCTCATCACTTAATTACCTGCTAGATTGGAACAGATCCATGTTGTAGGTCAAAAGGGACATAAAATGCAGGCTTCTGCCTCCCTCTTTGTTGTGTGTGAAGGGCTCTGTGCATGGAAGGGGGGGAAGTGCTCTTGTGTGTGTAATGGGAGTGATAATTACCTGTGAACAGCTTTATAAGCATATATTGAGAAATGCAATGTATTATTTAATTTACTTTTCAATTTAAAATTCTTGGTGGGCCTGCAGTAGAGGTGAGCTGCGTTGTTCAGACTGCACTCTGTCTCTGTCCTGATGTGGAAAATGACTACTGAAGGAAAAGCTGCACAGCTATTGTCAGTCTGGGAAGAGCATGCAGGGTGCTGTATTTTCTAGGGAAGAAACTCCCAAGGTACATGAGAGTGGATACTCTCTTCAGAAAGGGGATAGTCTTCAAAGTGTCCTTTTGCTCTCTGGGGGCTGCCTGGTAGCTGAAGCATCCTACAGATATCATCCTGAACATCTTGCTGAAGTGGTGGTGTCCCTGCCTGGCACAGGCTTGGGTAGCAGGGCTAGACAAGAGTAAGGTCTCCTGTCTGTAAGTCGTCCCCATAGAAAGTGCTGCTGCTGACAGCTGATGCTGGTACATCCTAAGTCATTGTTATGACCTTTCTAAAAGCATCAAGTAGAACCTGAGGCTTTGTGAAGCTCTGACTCAGGACTCTTCCCAAGAAATCTACCCTGATTACTCAACATGGGACTGAGCCAGGTCAGCACTCTGCAGCTGGTACTGAGTCACTCCATCCCTCCTGCCCTATGGTTACAGTTACAGTCACCCATCCCTCCTGCCCCATGGGCATGGCCACCCTCTCCCTCCCACTCTAGCATAATGAGACCAAGGAGAACGCTTTGTGCCTACTACACACACTGGGGTAATGTGTCTGAGCGATGTAAAGCAAAAGAACACACTTGACTGTAAAATTAACATCTGCAAATGGCACAGTGCTGTGGGATGAAGACCCTTTCCTTTTACTTTGACTTGATCTTGTTTTTCTAAGCTGGGAAATGCCCCAGTGACAGAATCACTGCAGATGGCACGACAAAGCCGCCCGGCTGGCACCAGCTGAGTTGGCACAGTAAGATTATCATTTTGAGTTTATGTCTGTCTTTTTTTTTCCCCTGCTTTGCTGTGCTAATAGCATTTCTGTTACCTTACAAGCTTCAGTCAGCTCTCTCAAAAGGAAAGACATCAAAATAAAAAGTAAATTTAATTATCACTGGCAAAAAAAAAAAAAAAAACAGGTCATAGAAAAAGCTAAATGATGTTAGTCTATTTTTTATTATTTTTTTCTCTCCCTCTTTCTCTGTCAACCAGGAATTGAAGTCACAGGGTCTCCAGGGCAGTAATGCAGAGCAGCGTGGCTTAATGGGGCAGCTGGTGGAGAGAGCCCAGCACATGTTTCCTTTACAGTTTTCATCTTCATACTTCACAGAGCCCAGGGACTGATTGATGGAATCCTTTTTCTTTTTTTTTTTTTTTGAACATAGCTTTCTCAAGGCCTAGAGTCTGCCTCTCTCAGCCACACTGAACATATGTCCACATATTCCCTTGGGCAGTATTTAAATGTGTGCATCCATGTGGCTGTATTTGTTTAGTGTGTGCTCCCACTGATCTAATGGGACCTTTCCCATGACCCATTGCTTCCCTAAGTTTGCCACTTGCTGCTGTCAGGAAAGAGAGACTTTAACTTGGATGGCTGTAGCTGTAAATGAATGGGATTTTTTTTCCCTTTCAGTACTTTTGACTGCACCCTCTTGCTGATGGATCATCTAACCCAGTTTGGTTGAGAACCCTTCTTCTCACTGTTAAAAAAATGCCAAACCTAAACAGACCCCATCTGTTATAATCCCATGTCAATTTATGTGAGTGCAAAATTGGTAAGGCTGCTCTCTGCGTGTTAATAAACCATTCTCTGAGAACAGCACTCCTTGAAAATGCCGAGTACAATGTACTTTGCTTAATACACTGATAGCTCTGACAATAAGCTCTTTAGTAAGAGGAAAAGAAGTGACTGCACAGCACTGACTTTTCTCTGAGGAGGCACTGCAAGATTCTGCATGGCATTTAACTTTCCCAAGGAAGGCAGCCTGGGGATACAAGAATCAGAGTAGAACTGTCTCTAAAGAGATTTGCAGCATACACCATCTACTGAGTAATACTGGTACGACTCAGAAGATGAGATTCAAGGCACTTTCCAGCTAACGTGGCTACATGCGGGGACCTGATTATATCGTATGTTTATGCTGTATTTCTATTCAGATAAAAGGAACGTGGTGGAGTTACTGGCTCTGGAGGTGTTCAAGAAACATTTAGATGTTGTACTGAGGGACATGGTTTCATAGGAACTATTGGTGGCAGATAGATGGTTGGACTGGATATTCTTAGAGGTCTTTTCCAACCTCAGTGATTCTATGATTCTGTGATTCTAAGCTTAAAGAATCCCACATGCCACAGGTAAGGGAGGTGCAGAAACTGTGCGTGGCTTGATATAGCTCACCAAGGGGGAAGCTACATGAATCTTCCATACCTGGCATTTGCACACTCTTGATGCTCTTCCAAGAAATGCTGTAATTTATGTAAAGATTATAACCATGGTAAGTACATAGGCCTCTGTCCTACTGGCGAATGTCCTTCAGCACAGTCATGTGCCATCTCCCCCAGTGCCACACCATGCCAAGTACTGCTCGAAGTGGGGCTGACTGCAAACTGATTCATGTGTCCAGGGCTGCTTTGCGGAACACTTCCACATAGGTTGCACCAGCAGCCAAGAAGAGCATAAGGGAATTCACCATGGAAATCCAAATGTTAGCTGCAGACCTCAGCTCAGCTATCTATTTAGCTCGACATAGGTTAGAGATGAAATCAGCTGAAGAACAGGAACAAATATACAAAATAGAGAGTGTTTGTGAAACCACATTTTCTATCAAGTAAAGTTATATTAGCAATAGGAGCAGGACACGTATCATGGACTGAGAAACAACACAAGAGAACTCAGTCATCCTGAGACTAAACTGACTTTTTGTTAGAGAATTATTTACTAAACAAGAGGACAGCTGCTGTGTTCCCACATGCGGGGCTGGCTTCCCAGAGCTGCCTTACATCTCTTCACTCCTTCAGCCTCCCCTTGTATCCCTCCGCGGGGCTTGCCAGAAGACCAGCCTGTGCAAAATAATGATAAGAAAACGTAGCAGCAGCCTGTGAAAATGTATCTAGTAGCACACTTCCAACTGGATCATGCTAAAAGTCAAAGCAAGCAGGACTTTTCCCAGAAGTCCATTTAAATTAATGAAAGGTCCTCACTGGAGTAGATATTAGGACTTTGAAGTCTCTTGTCCTCTTATTTTGTATTTGTTCCTTGCCCTCTTTGGCTTCAGCTTGCTTCTCAGGAACATGATGCTGCCACGGGAAGGTTTCAAGGAGCTTTGTGCAAATACTGAGCATGGCAAACACAGCCAGTATATCCAAGGTGCTTTTAATACTTAGGGTGATAAGCACAACTGAAATATCATAATATCAATTTCTCACATACTGCTGAATTTTTAAGATAAAATTCTGTTCAGGGTTTTTGTTTTGTTTGGTTTGTTCTTTCCCTCTTTCTTCCTTTTTTTTTTCTCCTTGTTAATGGCAAAAATTCAGGGGAAGCACATTAATGACCAAAAGCACGAGGACCGAACCCACCAGGTTACCTCAGGGGCTGACAAATGACAGTGTTATTATACATATGGCAGGTCCTACTGTAGAATACTCTCATGTGATCTTGCTCTGGGACATCAATCACTGGAGTTTGTGTCACTCTTAAGAGGAAGCTTACAATGAGGGATTAGCTTATTTACTGCTTCCAAGGAAATATTTCTTTTCATGTTAATATTTAACCTTTCTTTAATCTACTGAATAGTGCACTTGCTGGAAAATAACACTCTAGGAATGAATGACCAGTGCAGCATGCTGATATTGCTAGAATTTGGGGTTTTGTTTTGTTATTTTTTTTTTTGTTTCTAGGATACTGGCCCAGGGAGCATGGCAAGCTCTGTTATATGCATTCTGCGCCTGTTACCACCACTGCTTTCATGCATTTGAGGGTGCTTGGGAACATGCACTTTGGAGACTGTTACACACAAAACTCCAGAGACATGCTCCAAATACAGCTCTAAAAATGTCAATGCCCTCATGAACTAGGAAGAAAAGCTCTGCAGACAACCTGAAATCTGTTCTGTGCAATGGGATGCAACTGGGATGAGGAAGCACAAGGATTTGTCACTGCTTCCAGACTCTACATCAGTATCTGGTGCAACTATTGTCATTTTTTTTCTGGCTTTCTTTAAGGAAATTGTCTAATTGACAAAGCCCACTTTCCCATTTGTAATGGGTAATTTTGCTATGTTCTTGCAATGTGAAATATGAATGACAACAGAAGTCCTGAACAGAGCGCAAGCAAAACAATTCCTCCCCATTTGGAGCACTTATCTGGAGTGCTGTGTCCATGTTGGGGCACCACGCTGCAAGAGAGATATGGACCAATTGGAAATGGTCCAGGGAAAAGTGATGAGAGAGCTCGAAAACATAACCTATGGGGAAAGTCTAAAAGAGCTGTGGTTGTTTGGAATAAAGACAGGACTAAGTGGAGACCAGTAACATAAATTCAGCAATGTAAGTGGTTGCTGCAAAAAGAAAGGAAATAAACTCTTCTCTATACTGAATGTGGACAGGACAAGAAAAATGGTCTATAATGGAGGACTACAGATGTATGCAGTCTTGACTTTCTGATTAGGAAGAGTGGCAAGCTCAATCTGTGGGACACTATCCAAGAAGAGGAGAAAGGGTGAAATACAGAGCTTGGATTGTACCTCAGCAATCCAAATCCACACCTGTAAAAGAAATGTGTTCAACCCAGAGCAGAGAAGGAACCCGAGGCTGGAAGGAATGATGACAATCGGGCCAGCTGTGGGGAGAAACAAAATGTTTGTTTGGACAATTTGCATCTGTTGCTTTTCTTAACCGGATAAGAGAGTACGCTGTGTAATATACACACACCAGCCTCACTTACCGACAGAGAATTAAAATATTTATACCACAGACAAACAATGCCAAGGAACTCCCCTACAAATGCAGTGATTTAATAAACACAGTACTGCAATGTAGCATTTATCTTTATTATATATAATCAGCTGTTGCTTTTACTTGGATAGAAATAATGTCAAACTGAGCCAAGGTAAGACGACAGGGTTGGAAAGTTCCCATTTCCCCATTCCCAGACATACACACCTTTTTGGCTTTTGCTAGCACATATGGATTTAAGACTGCATGAGGCACAGCTCTGCATTACCAGTTCCCATGAGTCTGTGCAGAATAGAGCACCTCACAGTCCTCGTGTGGTCTTCCCTAGAAGACAGCTTCTTTCCTCTGCCTTCAGCAATCAGTAAAGAAATATCTTCCTAACCAACACTGATAAGCATGTATGTATGCATCCAGGAAAATGGTGGGTATTACTTCCCAGCCTTGCTGAAAACACAGGTTACCTCTATGTGAAGACATTTATTAAAATCCTGCTCAGTGGTAGCAATTTAATTGTTACCACTGCTTAACAGTAGAGAAAGTAGTGAAGGTATTACACCATGACTTTAAGGGCAGTTCATAATCACATGCTGATATTATATAAATCATTTAGGGAATGACTGGCAAAATTAACTATCTCAGGTGCTGTTCTTCTTCAAGAAAACATTATTAGTACAAGTGTAGATAAATAAAAATCGAACATGAGAGCTGAACTAATGAATATTTGTCAAAGATATTAACACTCTATATACAGCTAGGTATTTTTTCATTTGCTCATGAAGATGGCCCAGTCTGATGCTTTATCTTTTTCTACAGCAATAGCGTTGTGGTCTTCAACATTCATGTAAAATAGGGAATTGCCCCCCAAAAGCATTTCTTCAACAAACCACAGTTTTTAAATGAAGCTTTACTTCTGAAGAAAGACCTTCAGAAATCATTCCAAAGCCAGAGTAGAAGTTGGCCCACTCTGTGCAGACCTGTGAAAACATGATGCCAGCAGTCTCAGAGAGTGGAATGAACAGGTTTTGTACAGTCTGGACTCAAATGGATGTAAATACATAAACATTACATCTAAGGAAAAACTTACTCCTTTGGCAGTGTGATGCCAGAACTGCGGCCATTAACAAATTTTGTTGCACATGAATCAGTCAACCAGCTCACAGTAACACCAGTGGTCCCTCCCCAGCAACTCCCTGACGGTCCCACACCCACCCCAGTTGACCTCCATACCAAAATACTCAAATTACACTGACCTAAATGCATCTTAGTGCCTTTTCAGACAGTGTTATATTTTTTTCCCTCCTTCTGATTAAATATTTACCTAGAAAGCAATTTCTTTCACGTCAAAGCAGGGATAAAGCTACCTAAGATGGACATCATAAGGAAAAGAATTTGATGAACAAAATAATAATGCTGAATGCTTCGCAAGTATAGGCGCCAGTGTAATCTGATCAGAAATTAACTTAATTGAAAGAATAGCCTCCTCCTGAAGAGATGTTTACTTGCTCTTACCCAGCTTCTTGGGAAAGTACCGGGTTGTGGTATCTCCCAGTGCCAAAACAGTGAGATCTTTAGAGCGAAGGAAGGGATGTTTTGAACAGTACATGGATAACCTGAAGTTACAAAATATTCAGATGTACGTGAGCTTCTTGAAAAGACCACCAACAGGTGTTGTCACTGGTTCTCAAAAGAGAGCCTTAGTCTCATGAGTCTTATCTCGCAGTAATGGGAAGATGGACAAAGGCCACAAGCGGCATTTTCTTTAATACCTAGTGATTTTCTGACTAGAAATTATATGACCATGGGATATGAAGTGTGCCCTATATAACACCTGTGGCAAAGTATCCGGATGGCTTATCTAGGTCATGCTGATGTGCCTTTTGGTACCTGGGGACTGGTCCCTCAGTCACCATGCATGAGGGAGTGCATGCCAAGGTTTCTTTCCAAAGTACATGAAGACATGCAGAGACGGGGACAAAAGAAATGTTCATGTGGCACCCTGGGGAAGACTGCAGAGCCTCCCACATTTAAAAATTCAGTTATGATGCTCCTCAAAAATTTTCTTTCCACAACATAAAAATATTGTCAGAAGGATTATCGAGAGTAGTCAGCCACATGGTAAAGCTACAGCAGCACCAAGCCTACTGCAACACCTAGGTGCTGTTCAGCAACTGAGGAAGTATATAAGGATCTATTCAAGGGTTCCTACTTCAGCAACATTCTGCAAAATCTCTCCTAATTCATGGCCAGTGATGAAAAGGATTTTGGGATATCCCTTTCTATGTGACAACAGAGAAGACAGAAATTAGATCCTTTTCTCTACCGGGTTTAAGAGCAGAGCTGGGCAAGTCACTGAAGGCTGCCCTAGAGCAAAGCAAGCAGGGCCACCTAAGCAGAGGAGGCTCACTGGAGGGATGGCTGAGGAGCACCTCCATGACCACCTCTGTCAGGCACAGGAATGACACAGGGAGTTGGTAGGGCAGCTCTGGGGACATATCTTCACTGAAAAAGGGCTGTTAAACTCACAGGCAATATCCAGTAAATATCAATTTCCTCTGCTGTCTTAGCTGGGAGAGCAGTTACTCTATAGAGGAGGTGACTTCGAGGCCTGGAAATTCTGCAGGTGACCCTGGGTGCTGTGGAATTCTTGAAGACTAATGAGCAACTCATCTCTTCTCTGGTTTTGTGCCTACAGACACTGAAGTGATAGCACAGCAGTGGAAATTCAGGTTTTTGAACTGAGAGTTTGATTATAGCTGTCAAAGATACCTGGAGTAAGGCATGGATAAGTTAGCACTGCAAAGGAGTAGTGGGATGGAGGACAAAGATGTGGGGCAATCAGGGGTGCAACTCAAGCAGAAACAGAAAAGGCTTGGTACTCACCAGGCACATTTACACTGTGGTGAAGCAGAAGCTGGTATGTACTCCCTGAAAAATGTTCATCTGCTGCTTCGTGTTTTCACTAGAAGTCCATTGTCATGTCTCAGCAAAATGTGGGCTGTGCCTCATCAAGGCAGAAATGTGTTTCTTCCTCCTTTCCTATTTTGATGTATTTCACTTCCATATAATCTCCAGAGGGATCATTTAGCCTGTTCAAACACCTTATTAAGGAAGGGAGACATTGTTCTTCAAGCCTTTGTGCAGTACCGGAATGCGTCTCTTCCTGAGCTCCCCCGTGCATGGCCAGGCCTTGATAAAGCAGCGCCTGCTTTTCTCTCATTGTTTCACACTGCCTTCGCCTTTCTTTCTCTATCTCCGTTTGTCCGAATACTAATCTGTGTTTATAACAAGAAGCGGTTCCCGCACCTCCCCTTTGTCGCTTAATTGAAGGGAAACTGAGCAACAGGTGGATCTCAGGAAATATCATTAGTCTCTTTTCATTGTTTTTGGCACTTCTCTGAAAGAAAAGTTCAGTTCAATGCAACTGGTTATTCGCTGTTTTCAGGCTAATTACTGCAGGATCCAAATGAGGAACACATCTAATTTAAAGAAGGTGAGCTCTTCATCTGATTTCAGTGGGACTATTCACAGGCTCAGATTTGCATGCATGTTTAAGAACTCTGATACATCTGAGCAATATAACTAAATCCATAAAGCAAAATCGATCCCTTCCTTATTGTATAGTACAAGAAATACAGTTTGTGTACAGAAACACGGCCTGCCATGAGCCAGCACTTTCATGTTCCAGTAAGGGCTTCCTTTTAACCTGTTCTTTTGATCAGAGAGAATAGAAACAACGTGGAAGGATGGAAGTATTGTTGTGTGTTTGATTTTGAGAGGTGCTTGTAAAGGAAGCTTGCAGCTAGGAAAAGAAAAGCTAACCTGGGAGACTTCTGGAGAGTCTCCTCAGCTAGTAGATCCAAGGAGTCATGGAGACGCGGGAAGGATGCTAAAGAAAACAAGCAGCATGATCCTTCAGCGTGTGGTTTCATCTCAGCAACTCCCAGTAGGACATGAAAAGAGGCAAAAGCTCACAGTGTGCTCCTATCACTTAGTAGACAGAGCTCCAATTTGTGCTATTTTTAAAGCTAGAACCCCAAGAGAATATTTCACCATTGAAAATCAGACAAATATACATTAACAAAGTGCTTCACCTGTCACAAGAAGGCAGGCAAGGGCTGGATGATGACGGTTCCCACCTGATGGCCAGCAGTCAGGATATTCCTCACATGTGACATACAGCAATTACCAGACATCTGAAAATCAGATCTTGGGACATGCTTTGTAGTCCAAGGCTTGAATAACTAGGTAAGTCATAGGAAAACAAGAGGGAGGGGATATCTCCTTTAATGTCGAGGGTATGGCAATAGGGGCGTAAAGTCTGAGAATGCAGAAGGTCCTTTAAATGTTACTGGTTTAGTGCTACTGAGTGCTCACTACTGCCATCAGAAATTTAAGCTCATCTTGTTCCCATCTGCTCAGAACCTGGAAGGTTCAGCAAAGAAATCCTCTGTCACACAATGTGTCCTGAGTTGTTTGGAGGAGTGGTAATCACGGGGTGTTGACAACAGGAGGGCAAGAGGTGGTACAGCAAAAACACACACACACTCAACTACAAAAGCTAGGAAAGCCAAGGATAGTGAAATTATGATTAAACAAGCAGTTCTGCCCTTGACATGGCTGCATGGATGGAAGTAGAAAAGCCCTGACTTTTCAGAGATATCTTTATTGGTTTATAATTGTAAATATCCTCTTTTTAAAGGATGTATTTAGGAAACAAAACTGTTCCCTTTTCGTGAATGATCTGTTGTACAGGGCTTAAAAATATGTCAAGGTTTGCTGCAGTAAATCCTCCTTACGCTGTAACTGAGTAATGTAAGCAACTTGGGTTGCCGTTTAAACAATTCCCAGTGTGTGGCATGGCCAGTGCAGTTTGAAATGCCTCTGTCTATCTAAACAGAAACAGATGTTTGAACAGCAGAGCTGTGCAGAAGTCATTCTTCAAACAGTAGATTAAAACATCTGTCAGGACCATTGGATGGGACCAGACAAGTAGCAGCAATATCAGCTGGGCCTGCCAGTCATGTTGGCCTCATCCTGGAGGTGGAAGGGAAAGGACAGGGGTGCTTCTTGTGGTTTGAGCATCTTAATGCCTCATCTTTTATCTTCTTTCTCCCATCCTACAAAATATGATGGACCTGGTTGTATGTATTCATGGATTAACACCTCTCTCAGCATTGCCTCCTGTAGCGGAGGTCTTCTTTATTTCCACTTTCCTTGCTGCCACTGGCAGTTGCTATAAAAGCTGTGAAGTGCCAGGTTACAGCATTTGCAGTGATTTCCATCTGTCCTTCATGTTTCAGCATTTGTCCAGTTTAGTGGCATTGTAATTGAATTCTTCAGGCCTCGATGAGTAAAAAATATAACAGCCGAATAATCTTCTGCCACTTGCCTGCAGGATCTCTGCCACAGGCAGGGTATTCATTTCCAGCTAAACAAGAGTCCAAACCAAACTCTTGGATTAACACCTCTTTTGTACTCAACCCCCAAAATCTGAGCCAAGAAACTAAGTCAAGAAGTGTTTCCAAATTTTTGGTGAATCAAGCTAAGGCTCTGGATCCAAACAGCCACTGAAGGCTGGCCATTTTCACTATCTGGATCTGAAATCTGAGCCTTGACTCCATTCTCTGCTTCTAGCCCAGATTTATTCTCACTTCTTATTTCAGTGTCCAGCAGAATAAACAGGGACAGCCCTATCCTCCAGGCTGCTTCTTTTGGGGTGGAGGTGCTATGGCTACTTTCCCAGTGCATTCATCTCCCCAGCACACTCCTGCCCTGTGCATCAGGGCCAGCTCTGCCATCCTGTTCCTGGGAGACCCTCAGTGTTGCACGAGGCCAGTGCTGGGGTCCCAGTGAAGCTGGTGGGGCAATCCTTTCCGTACAGACGGGTCGTGCTCTCGCCTTGTTTGTCCCCCAGCACCCATTAATCGTGGGCTGTAGCTGCAGCAGATTACCTCACGACAGCCTGGCAGATGTGCTCTCGCTGAACAAATAAACTCATTTATATGGCTGTAATGACTGTTGCTTCTGTGCTCTCATCATGAAAACTCCAGCCTATCTGCAGCAGTTTATAAACAAAGCTGCTTTGCCTTTATGGAAAAGCAATTTGTGACTGAGGATCCTCAGCAGTGACTCGTGCCAAATAGAGCTCAGGCCATTTCTCAGGGAACAGGTGTCCGCATCATTAAAGCCACAACCCCCCTTGGCATTAATTGCTGTCCCTGTTGGCACACTAAGAAAAGAGACAGGGATTTGTCTGGGCCACGTGTTCTTGCTTCCCTGCTCCTTTCTCATGGTAGTCTTGCATGTGGTGTGCTGCCACGGAGGGGTGACCACAGCCTTGGCCACCACCTGAACAGAACATCTCCTGCAGCATTTACTCCTTGGCTGTCTGGGTAGGGAGCACTGGGAAAACATGGCCAGCACAGACTGGTGAACAAACAGCACTCATGGGAGGGGGAAAGAAGGAAACTCTTTATTAGACAGTGCAAATTCATTAACTTCCCCCTTCCCCTCTGTATTTATTTTAGCTGTCCCCTTATTTCCCTCTCTTCTCGTTTGTTTCTTCCCTTGTTTCCTTCCGTGTTACGTTATTATTTCAAAAAGGAAAGAAAACTTCACCCTTCTTGCAGCTTTAGAGCTATAAACTATGACTAAAGGCACATTGTGCTATGAAAGTGTGAGTGATGTTTTAATTTATAACCAGAGAGGTGTGACTAGCTTAGTTAAATGCTCTGGTCACCTTCAGTTAGGGAGGTGTCAGTGCAGACAGGAGCTGTGTTGAAATAACCCAGGGTTAATTCCGAAATGAAGATCTCCACCAAGAGGAGTCACAGCTCTTTGAGCAAAGTTTGCAGATCCACACTGAGACACTGGACATTGCCTCTCCAGCTATGGGGAGCCCTGAAGGAAGTGGCCATGAAGACACAGGAGCACCAGGGAGCCCTTCTGGGACTGGAAGAAGGACAGCCATTCTCAATGGCTGCAGGGACCCATCCACATTTTGCTGTGGATATCCTCACATTCCCTGCCAGGTCACCATCAGAGCCATGGCACTTAACAGTCTATCCATGGCAACTGCTCAGCCCAGGGATGCTCAGCTGGCTCTTCTCCATGCAGTAGTGCAGGACATGGGCTCACTGTATCCTTCCTGCCCTTGCTCACAGACTGATGGAGAGTATTTGTGCAGCTGTTTAAAACATTGGGAATAATTGCCTCCCTTCTCCATAGCTCCTCTCCATCACCACGCATGGGCAGCACGGTGAGCACTGCCTCTGCTGTGCAGCAAGCCCAGCTCACACTCGTCCTGGATCTCTCTTGCCAGCTCTTCAGCTTTGCTGTGAGGTACAGTGAAGAGTCAACGGATTGAAACAGTTTTCAGGGTCAAGGCCAGTAATATTTTACTTTTCATTACCTCTGCTGTTTTCACCCTCTGCAGTTAATTGGAAGTCAGTTTAATTGTTCTCTTGTTTCTATCTCTCCAAGGCTTGCTGCACAGCAAGCTGAAAGATTGTACTTTAACACTCCTCTTTTCATAAACCTTACCATCTAACTCTGTGGTTCACTTCCTCTCTCTCTCCCTGGAACCCTAATGGTTAAATTGATCAAAGCTGACTTCAGAAATGACACAGAGACACAGCAATGACACAGCCTTCCCTCTCCTCTCTGCTACACAGCCAGGTCACAAGCAACTAGTTTCCCTGCACCTTCCTTCCCTGCACAACACCATGCAATGCAAAAACACTGGGCAGCAACACACAAATGGGCAGAGAAATGAGGGAAAGGAATGAAAAATCACAATGAGGAATGTGTGCACTGTTTCTAAAAATAATAATAATACAAAAAAAAAAGCAAAAACTTTATCAGCCTGCATGAAATTATAAAAATACCCCATGTCTGCCAAGAATTCAGTCTTGGAGACCTTCCTATGGCCATCACTGCCTGGCACTTCCCTGTTTCTTGGGTAGACTAAATCAGGTACATTAAAAGTATGATGTTCATGAAATGTTTTAGTTTAGCTTTTTGAACAGAATCCTTTTCTGCCTTTTGCAATATGGTGTGTTCTCCGTTCATTAGATCTCTTTTGTTTTTTTGTTGCCTTCCTGAGTACATCCATCTGCTGTTGAGGCTGTTTTTGTTTCTGCAGGCAGGTATGTCACATAGAAGACTGTCACAAAAAGACTCTTTATCAAATGAAAACAACTTCACAAACCACAACCAACAGGTTGGCCATGAGCCAGCAGTGTTCCCTGGTGGACAAGATGGCCAAAGGCATCCTGGGGCACATTTAAAAAAGCGTAGCCAGCGGGTTGAGGGATGTGATCTTTCTCCTATACTCTGCCCTGGTGAGGCTTCACCTGGGATATTGTGTCCAGTTCCAGTTCTGGGCTCTCTGGTGCAAAAAACACAGGGATCTCCTGGAAAGAGTTCGGCAGAGAGCCATGAAAATGATAAAGGGTGTGGAGCACCTCTCTTATGAGGAAAGGCTGAGCGATCTGAGTTTGTTCAGCCTTGAGAAAAGTTGATTCAGAGGGGATCTGATCCATGTCTGTAAATATCTAAGGCATGGGAGGCAAAGGGACGAGGGCAGACTCTTCTCAGCAGTGTGTGGCAATTGGACGAGGGAAAATGTCCACAAACTGAAACACAGAAAGTTCTACACAAATGTGCTTGTGAACTTCACAGTGAGGGTGATGGAGCACTGGCGCAGGCTGCACAGAGAAGTGGTGGAGTCTCCTTCTCTGGAGACATTCAAGACCCACCTGGACGCCTACCTGTGCAACCTGGGCTAGAGAGCTGCTTTGGCAGGGGGTTGGACTCATCTCTAGAGGTCCGTTCCAACCCCTACAATTCTGTGATTGTATGATCCACTGGCATCTGATAACATTATGTAACACTGGACAGGCATTTGTGTGCCTTTCACCCTAAGTAACCATGTGCTGACGGAACAAGAGTGACATATGCTGTGGACTTCAGGCAAAAAGGTAGTGAGCCAATAAGACTTTGTTTGTGGCACCCTCATTCTGGCCCCAATCACTTTTCAATCTGGAGAGCACTATAGACTTTCATACTAGATGTTCATAATGAGCATTTCTGATTGTCTTGTCTGTGGGCCTGAAAACATTCTGAAAGCATTTTACTGGCTAGCAATTGTACATGCACATAAACTGCAGTAGTTTCCTGATGCTTTTTTTTTTTTTTTTTAAGTCAGTATGCTACTTTAATGCAAACATTTCAGTCAAGTAAACAATTCAAATGGGCACACAGCCTTAGGACACGCCAGATCAAAACTCAGAAGATCTGGAACCAGATCCCAACTTCATAAGTCATCAAGATAATTGTAGAGGATAAAGAACAGGCCACTGACACAGTCATTGCTGAAATTTGTAACTATGTTAGGATCTGAACTCTGAGATTTTCAGCAGTGTTGTACAGCTTGTTTTTCAGACAGCTATTTCTCAACATTTCTGAAAAATCAGTCCTGAAATCAGAGATATAATGCACCCTGAGCCACCTGTGCTTTTTGAGAATCTTAATTTCCACTTGATTCTCAAAGCGTTAAGAGAAGAAGTATTTCATAGCCTCATTAGAAATAGTACTTTTCATAATAGCAACATGTGCTTCCTTTAATAGAAGTCCTATTTTTACAGAGAGAATTAGCTTTTTCTAGGATTTCAATTTTTTGAAGAAAATAACTGAGTTAACAAATCACCTTCATAGTCTGTGGAAGGTGCTGAATTAGTTTTAAAATCTTCTCTTCCATCAGAAAATAATGCACAAATGTAGAACATCTGTCAGCTTGTATCACCTTTTAAGTCATGTCAAGTGGCCAAATCCATGATACCCTATACTATTTCTCTATTTTCACATCTGGGAGTCAGTCCTCAGTCTGGGTGCTACACCAAGGTGACCTAGTGATTTTTCAGATTACAATTTGGGCACTAGCTGTCCTTGGTCAGGTTTGCTTTGCACCGTGCCCTCTGTACACGTGGAGGCGGGAAGATCCTATGGTGTGCTGAACAGCAGAGCTAAATGAGACTATACACATCGTATTACATATTGTACATATTGTCCCTGTTCATTGCAGTGAGTAGATGGCCTTTAAGGGTTCCTTCCAACTCAAGCGATTCTATGATTCTGTGATATCACAATCTACCCATACATCTGGTCAATCTAGAGGAACTCAACCTCACTTTACCATGTATACCAGAAACCTCTTACAAAAAGAACACTTCGAGATGTCCAAAGAGAACTCTAGCTTGTGAGTTATTGTTCATGTGAGATGAAAATGTCATAACATACTTAACTGAAAAAAGCTGGATATGCTCTCTTAATGTCACATTGTAAATGGTAATTTCCACTCCAGCTTATGGCCCAATTTTCATAAATTTGCTCTAAATGTGAAGGATTTAATATTACAACTAATAAAAGGATTGCAGTGGGGAGGAAATTGAAACCCAAGGGAAATGCTGGAGCTGCGGACATAGAACTGATGTGGAGAACAATCTTTTCTATCTAGAAAGTTGATCATCAGCCATGCTTTTCTCATTCAATTTGGACTACTCAGTAACTACAGTTGCTCTGCATTCCAGAGGAGTATGTTAATCTGCCTCATGCAGCAGCACAGCTGAAAATGCTGTTGGACATGCTGAACTTCCAGCTGTTTAAATTTTCTATGCATTTTTTTTTTTTGTCAGCCCATGACTTAATGACAGGAGTTTCGTCACTGAGTTAACAGCCACAGCAGCCACACTGAGTACTTAGGGGAAAGAGTCTGGAAAGAATATCTCCTACAATGTACCTTCATGAAATTGTTTTCTGTGAAAACACTCTATTTTGGGCTGACTGGACAACCTAAATGTCAAGGAGCAAATATTACTTGTGATGAATATCTGGCCAAGAGTATTTTTGTACTTTTTTTTTCACAGGTCGTGTTTATTTTTTTCTGATCACATCTATTAAAAAGTAGTGATACAAGTCCAGAATAACTCCTTGTCTACTAAGCTATACAGACTTAAAATGTACGTAGTAAAATTGGCAAGATGATGAGAGAGATGAATAAAACAGCCCAAATAAGGAAAAATTGCACAGCCCACTTCAGCCTCCAGGAAAGAAAAATCTATTTACATCTACGGTGACTTTTCATTCCAGTCTACAGGGTTCAAAGTCAGTACTGGCACCTGAGTTCACTACCTATCTCACATCACAATCTGCAAAAAAGGTTGTGTCAATGTAATGCTTTATTTCACATCCTTTCTTGGCCAGTTGCAGTGCATTTAATTCTACTCTCACCAGAGTTCAGCAACTCCCATGTGGTGATTTGCTGCCTGGGTCATGGTGTGACCCACCAGATGTATCTCCATTTTAGTGGCCATGCAAATGACCTCTCTTTACTTTTTCCAGTCTGCAGACAATTTGGAAGGCAATATTTTTGCATTAGCAAGGGGTGAAGATGAGCTTGTTTGATACCTGTTCATTTTCTTCTTTTGTGATTGGAGGCAGAGAAGAAGGCAGAACAGGGCTGCCTTCCCTTGTCACTGATCATATTAAGTTTTACTTTTCTTTGAGCACTAGGCATCAAGAGTTATTACCTCCTCTCTTTATGTTTCACATGTGGCGGCTTTTATGTGTGTCCCATTGTGTCTTGACGCCTATGTAAGTATTCTGTGATGCACAAAAGCCAAAAGGGAAAGAGAAAAAAAAACACCCACTCTGAGACCATCTATTGAACTTTGTTTTCCAATTACCTGACAAATTGCTGACTAAGGACAGGATAGGGCGGTGGAAATATAGGACCTAAATGCACTGTACATTCCTCATCTGTAATGACCAGAAAAAGTGGGTGTTTGTTAGTGGTTTTAGCCAATTTGCAATTTATCTTGGTTTTAACCCAAGCAGGCTTGAAACCAAGACAAACATTCTTTGATGTAATCTAATTGTGACTAAGACCGTTTGCATAAAGGTTTCAGAGCTAGGATAGGAAGAGGAAAAAGACCTTGAAAGCATTCCAGTGGAAAAGTCATGTGGAGTAGGGTTTTCATTGAACCAATGGCATCCAACAGCTCATTGTTTTAGTTGCGGCTTAAATTAATACCTGACAGCAGAGGAATTAAAGCCCTGCTGAAGTCATGTATTCACTTATTCTTGTTTTTTACAGTCATGTTTGTACAATGATAGCCTCAGGTAAAGAACTAATAGGAAAAAATGCTCTTTCCCTGTTTCCATTCCTACTCCATTCCAAACATACATTAATAACGTAACTTGAAAACTGGTCCCACATTCATTAATCAAGCTAGGCTGTCCTCACAGACTAATTAAATTGTGTATTTGTGGAGGGGTTGGAGAAAGAGTCTGGACAGTGCCACAAGGGGTCCCAAAGTTGTGTAGTGCAGGTGTCATCAGTGCCTGTTGTTTTTCTACACACAGATCTGTGATTCTCACACTTCTGAGGCTCCCCCCACAGCAGAGTTAAGTTAAAAATAGTGGAGGTGTCTTTTCACCATCTTCCCTTGGTCCTGATGTATGAAGAGACCAAGCACGAGGGTCAGTGAGATGGAAGGAGGAAGAAGCAAATCTAAGAGACAGTCTGTTCTGGACAATGCTAAAGATATAGTGAAGGTGTCTATGCACTGATGTGATTCGCAGCCTACTTCTGCATGCATCAGGTTTTGATTCTGATTTTCCTTTTTCACACAATACACCATGTCTGAATTGCAGCAGCATAATTCAAACAAAACTGCTACGAAATGACTTTGTGTACTGGTATGTGTATGTGTATGTGTGTGTGTCTGTCACAGGATCAAGAACATTGTACAATATTTTGTTCTACCCTTCCACATGTTACTATAACACATTTGCTACTAATAAGCCATTATGGTTTGTTTACTGGTCTTTCAATCACAGATTTCTTCAAATTCCCACTGGGAACCATGGATAGTATGGTACAATAAGCAATTTCTATACTAAGTACTCTAACATAGCTTTCAAATTGGCCTGAAAATTTACCAGCCCAGGCATAAAATCTGCTCATTTGATGTTTATGCTTAATGATAATGAAAATATTCAGTGGTATTTTTCCATCCTGCCAAAATACACTCTCCTCCTGGCCTGTACTTGTGTCTTAATTTGCAAAACAATGACTGCACATTCCCTAGGAAAGCATTCATATGTATCTATTACTACATTATGCTGGCAGAATTAAGTTAAACGCTTGAAAAATCAAAATCTTAGGAGTTTAAACTCATCCACACTATTTAGATGCAGACCACACAAGGTATTCTGTCTACAGAATAGAAATGCTTCTTAATTAGAGTACTATTCCGTACTTTTTCATATACTGCAAGAGATTTGATGATGGGATGATGCTTAAATTTTTCTTTCTCTTTTCTGTTTGGTTCCATATCCTAAATAATTTTCTTCCTCCCTCCCTCCCTCCCTCCCTCCCTCGCTTTCTTCTGCCCTTCTTTTTTTTTTTTTTTTCCTTCCTTCCTTCTTTAAATTTCAGTCAAAAATTCACTCTTGCCTTCTACATGAAGACCTACAGACAGATGAATTTCTTTCCATGGTAGCGGCTGGCTAACCAGATGGCAGCATGAGGAGGGTGTGTAAAAGATCTCTATATTCTTAATTCTTATGTCTTAGTGAAATAAGCCCATAACAGGCTCAGTGATTAGTTCAGAAGGATTTCTCTAGAGACCAGTAGATGGCTAATACATGCAGTGCATCCTCTAAGTCAACTGGAGTGACAACTGAGAGATAATATGTTAACAGCACAGAAAGTTACAACCCAAGAGAAATACAACACTAGTTAAATCCAATGGATTTTCTAGGTGTTACTTTCTTGCAACATTCTCAGCAACCTCTGAAAAGCTGCTAGTTTTCAGAATAATGCCTTTATAGATTAATGCTGCCAATAAATAAGAGTTGTTATTTATGATGAAAATCACACAACTGCTGGGTCTAAAGGCTTCTTTGGGGCTGAAAGCTTTCTGTACAGAAAGTTGTTGTTGGGAAACAAGGGACTGGTGTGTTACTGTAAAGGATAGGTTGTAAAAGGGATGCTTAAAAGGGGCCCAATATGGTTTGGATCGCAGCCAAGGTCTTGCATAACAGGATGCCTCATAAAAGAAAGGCTTAAAGGGGTATGGTTAAAAGACAGACGTTTCTTTTGAGCAAAGATGTGCCAATGGGAGGATCACTGACAAATCTTTGTTCACTATTATGTGTGCATATAATTAAAAAACGTTGGTGTTTGCAGCCATTCCCAGATGATGTTGACTTGTGTAGAGAATCACAGTTTGAAAAAAATAGACCACCAAATGTAATTCAAACAGGAATATTTTTCTGTGGTCAGATTTTAACGTCCTTCAAGATTAGAATTAGGAATGTTCCCCAGGCCTTGAGATCAGGATCAAAGCTAGACATGACTACAAATCTCAGGTAACTGCCTTGCAAAGTCACATGACATCCAGAATAGGGTAGTTTGTTGGAAATTCAAGGACAACCATTTGCATTTAACAGGCAGGGATATGCCAGGTTGGTTGAAGAGACTTCAATGAAAGCTAGAGAAAATGATCGTTCAATACACAACAGAAGGGAACTTTTATTTCCAGCTTTACTGGCTGCAAGTGCTTGCATTTACTTGTTTTACATTTAGAATCCAGTAACTGTATTTTAAAGGTGTGAAAAAATAACATCTCAGGCTCCTTTCCATTTCTAGAGACAAAACTTGATGTTGGTGTCCAGAAACCACACAATGCAAGTGTGAGGAGATTATTTTCCCTAACGCTAAAATGCTGTGCACAAAAATGCAGTCAGCCACTGCCCTCTGTCAAGGTTCATGTTCCCTGGGTTTTATGATCTATTGGGATTTTACTCAGATCATAAGTAAAACCTCTGGAGATACTGCTATTAAAATTGCATTGACTTTAAAAAAGAAATATAATGCGCCATCGGACACATCTGGCACACTTTTTCCAAAGGAAAATCTAGGGGTGGCATTAAAGAAGTCACAGAAGAGTAAAAAGTGTGATAAACCTCTCTCTTTACCTAGGACACCAGCTGCAAGCTCTGTGGTTAAGCTCTTCAGTGATCAGGAATAAATACAGACATGAATATATATGTATTCTAGACATGGCTTTATAACACTATCACAGAAATGGTTTTTAAACCTTGCAAAGATTTAGGGAGATAAAATGGTCTCATGTCCTCCCTTGAGCCTCAGTCTGGGATGCCTACTAACTTCCATCTTTCAAGCTAGAGGAGACTAGGGAGAAACATAGGCAAAATACTGTTTTCCATCCCATTTCCTGCTTAATGCAGATGGTGGGATAAATAACTGAGTAGCAACATCTGCAGGCCGTGTCTTTCCTCATTACAGGCCAGATCTGAGCACAGGGGAAGTCTCATTAGAGCAGCTGGGGAAGGACAGATGTTCATGAGCAGAGCAATAGCAGCAACAGATGTACCTATAGTTGGCTCCTGTGCAGTGCTTCCCACAGCTGCTTGCCTCCACAGCTGTGGGAACCATCCACCCCACTAATCCTCCATCCCCCATGCTTCTGACCATGGTTTGATGTTTCTCTTGTAGAGTGGCAAGTTAATAACTCATCAACAGTTCTCTTTACTCCAGCTCCCTGTGGAGAAATCAGCTGTGAGTCTAAGAAGAAAAGATTGTCATAGATATTCAGAGTTCATACTCATTATGTTTCTGTGTGTGAGTGTAGCTTCAAGACAGTGCAAATTCCTCTCAGGGACAATTTCTTTCTCACTTACAGTGTAGTATATCTAAACACACAGTCTTCTCCTTTCAGCATCCCTCTCCACATTTACAGTGTCAAGAATTAATGATATTGCTATGGTCAGATTCTTCCTCAGTTCCCAATGTCGTGTCACAGAATAAAAATGTTAATACAGTTTTTGCATATCTTTTCTACAGGGGTGTACTGAAGGAGAAGGAAGAGCTGCATCTTCAGTCTGAAGAAAGGAGTTGGCTGAGGTGTTGCAAAGAAATAGGAAGAAATCAGGTGGGTTATTGCCCTCTGGTGCTCATTTGATGCTGCGGTTCTGGTTCTGGAAGCAGAAAATGTTCCTCTGAGATTCAGGAAGCAGTAGAAGACCTTTGCTAAGTTACAGCAATACTTAACATGTAACAAAAAATCCCCTTCATACAGTGAGCTTCCAAGAATAACATGAGCCCAATATACTAAGTGCTCACCTATTCAGTACAAGCTTTCTGTGGAAATGCTTGTATCTAAGCAATTTCACCACAGAATGCAAAACACTTTCTTTGCAGAGCAGCCTTCCAAAACGGTGCACTCCTATGCACATAGGATAAAGTGTTTGATGAAATAAAAACATGTGATGGACAGAAAGGATTTATCAGGTCTCTGCTGCAGAAAGAAAAAAGCACATGAGCTGAGCAGTTAGATCTGGCAGAGAGACTGGGAGCCAGATAGTCTCCAACAAGTATTTTCACACATAGCTCTGAGTCTTCCTCAGACTTCTGAACTCAGATCTCAGCCAGGTCTGGATCCACGCACTGTAATTACCCACTTCTATGCAGTGCCATTACCCCACCTTCAATATATTGGACTGTGAAGCTAATTTTACAGATGACTCATTTCATTGACTGCAATAGATTCGAATACAAGATTAAAAAAAAAAAAAAGCAAAAGCTGGACTCATAACAAGAGGAGAAAAGATTCATGCTGCTGTTTATGTTGGTGTAATCAGAGATTAAAATGTTATCACTCAATATATCTGCCAGTGTTTTGATGTAGGCATGCTATTGTGTACTGCTCATTTCATTCCACCATTGTAACTAAAATAAATAAAAAAATCAAGACTTGTCTCAACATTAAATATAACTAAAATTCTGGCATTCCAGGATTCTTATTTTTTGCTTTGTATGTATATATTTGTATATAGTTTGGAAAGTAACCATAGTATATTCTAGCAGGAGTCAGACAGGTCAATCTCTGTGAATTCAAGATAAAGCAGTATGCCTTGAAAAAAATGTTAGGTCTAGAGACCAGGCTTGAGATAAACAGCCATCTGAAAGATAATAGATTTGCCTGACATTGTTGTATCCAGTAAATCATAACAAAACTTCAGAATACTGGAGAAAGGCCAGGAATTGGTGACTTACATTATTGTTTTATTGTCACATTTTGGAAAGGTAAAACTAAGAGTTCTGTTTACTTTAATTAATATTAACTAATTCTTAACTCATGGCTGCCCAAAATCCTCCTGCTTCAAATCACAGAGTGCTTACTTTTCAGCTATTTTTCAAGTAAAAAGTCTGCTAGTCACACTGGGGGAAAAGGAGAAACATCATTTGGAAGGGTAACCTGGACCTGCAGGTTAAATACAAGTTCAGGTGATGCGGAAAAGAGAGGTGTGGAACAAGCCAATGTCCATGATAAAAGTCTCTGGCTGGTTTATTCTGCTGCCAAACTGCTTTCACAATTCAATCACCTTTGAGAAATAACGCCATAAAAAGGGAAGCAAGGTGTCTGGCTGGGGTTTTTGGACATCCCACTACAGCCAGCTACCTATGCTAAAGGAATTAGACTGCCAACATAGTGCAGCCTAGGGACCAGTGAGTTGGGGACTCCTTGGTGGGACCTCCACATCCCTGACCAAGCTACCCTCTAGTGTTAAATATGCCTTTCCCAAAGCAATATCAGAGAAGAAAACTCTTCTCCTGAATTTGTTGCATAATAGGAAAGGGAAGAGTGACTAATTCTTTAATGCTGATATTGACATGTAGGGGTTTGTATCTCAGCTCCTGAAGTGCAGTGTAAATATTTGTTTAGAGCTTCTTGCTCTGCAAAGCTAGACAAAACTCTTTGTAAACCAATTAGTTTTTGCTTTACTTTTATTTTGATACCTTGTTTTAAAACATTTTCATCAAAGAGATACTTAGAAGGGTTTGAAGGATGTTACCATGTTATTCCACATTCAGAAGAGGTGAGCTGTGAGTTAACCCCTAAAAGCTCAGATCTCAACAGCACTAACAGCTGCATTCTCTGTGCAGAAGGTGGTGATTGCTACAGCATCTCTGCAAACAAGAAGAGCTGTACCCTATCTGTCATCCTCACTAACGATCTATGAACCAGCATGGACCCAGATCCTGTTAGGACAGGGTTCTGAGAAGACCTATCCAGTTCTGCCCATTTTATCATCAAATTGACATTAGGCCTTTTTAGAAGGTTCCTATTTTACTCCCATTTTGCTGGAATTCTTCTCACTTTAAGTTCTCTGTACTTCCACTTTTGACTTCAAGAAAGAGCACAATAAATAAATAAATATAAAATAAAATAAAATAAAATAAAATAAAATAAAATAAAATAAAATAAAATAAAATAAAATAAAGATAATTCTCACAAAATCTCAGGCCTACCCACAATGTTTTGGAAATCTTATAGGGAAACTTTCAAATTAGATTCCTGGCCTTCACAATTAGAAAATATCGAGTGTAATCTATTCTAGCTAAATGAACTAACTGTGTTTGTGTCAGCTTAACCCAGATGGGAAAAAAACAAAAAACAAAAAACAGAAGATGTGTTTCTTCTGATAAAGCCTCAGACTGATGTCATCTGGCTTTACAGTGAATACTGACTCTGTGCTTGTTTCCTTACTATGGAAACTTGGTCTTTTTCAAGGCAATTCCTTTCCCTGAGGTGCTTCACTAAGGGTGAACCTAGCCCCCAGATCAGCAGTAGAGTTTTCAGAACACAGCTACAGCAAATATATCTGGCTCTCTGCAACCTAGACACAAAACAGCACCAAACTTCACATTTTTAGTGTGATGGTACCTGTTGTGTGCACAACTACAGCAGCAAAGTGAGAACATGAATATTGTCTGATTTGAGGGGTTACATGACTAAAACTATCTGTGGACTTTTAATATGAGAAATCAGGCCTTTATCAAGGTGAGCATCCAGATTCCCAGTTTCCCTTGCAGAACAGGGAGAGTTTTCATCTGTGGGATTTGTCCTCAAACAAGGGACTTGCTGAAAGAAACATGAGTGAAAGAAAGTGAGGTTTAAATATGAATCCACTTAACACCAGAGCAGAACTTGGCTGTCCAAATCAAAAATGGAAAAGCAATACGGAACAGCTTGACCTGATCTGACCACTTCCTTGCAAAAACAGCAGGAGAGAAAATGGCCTTTTTCAGATGAGGTTTAGAAAAAGATAAGAAGTCAGCATGGTCAAGCAAAGCAAAGGATATAATACCTCCCAGTGCTGGATTTCACTACCAGCTGGCTGGTTATATGAACAGACATGATAGAACAAGCAGAGAAGGAAGGTGGGATGTCTACATGACCTATAGCATTGGATCATAAGAGTGACCATGGCAGATGAGGACAGAGATTTACTCTTCCAGCTTCTGGTGATCTGCACCTAAGAGATTTCCAGCTCTAAAGATACACTGCCTTTTGCATTCAAGCTTCCGCTTTTGGATATATCCCCAGAAGAACAAGTGGAGAATTTTCAGAAATGTCCAATGGAGTCAGAAGAAACTTGTCCAGTCCTGTGCTCCTAAACTGTCTGATCATGCTCAAAACCCAGCTGCCTCTTCAGTGCAAACTGGGAGCTAGAAGGTCCACACCAACTGTGCCTTTTCTTTTCTGGTGTGTGAAAAGGTCCACTGAGAGGGGTTAGTTTACTGTTGGTTTGGCTCCAAATGCAGTGTAACTATTGTTGATTAAGTAATTGTGACACAGTTTTTTGGTGTGAGAGTCATTACTGAAAATAGAGTTCTTTCATGTCAGGCATGCTTCTTGGTGTCAGGGCAATGCTAGACTTGAGAATCAATTAGTCACTGATCTGTCCTGAATTACATGACTAATCCTGTGTGCTGTGGTTATTTTTCCCTCAAACATGCTCCTGTTAATTAAGGATGTCAGGAAGGTATCTTTCAGCCTATTATGTGGATGCAGTTGGGAAGGGCGGTGCTTGTGGAAAACTGAAGGGAAAGAGAGTTAAGGGAGTTTGTAGGACAGCTAACTTTTACCATTTGTTTAATCTCTTACTAAAGGTCATTTGCTGAACCATGGCTGCTGTTCCTACCCCTCCTCCTCTTCTTCACAGCAATGAACAGCCTGGGAAAAGACTTATCCTCTTTCCAAAGGTTCAGCAAAGAGGAAGAGTTTATGATAACGGTCCTGGGAAGTGAGGCAGTTGTACATGGATCACTTGCCAGGACACAGAGGCTGTATGCACACAGTGCACCCAGGAAATGAGGTTAATCTACACCTCCTCACAAGGACACTGAAAAATGCCTCTTCACAGTGATTACGAGACTGAAGTTTCTGCTGCTTTTTCTCCTGACACAAGTGACTAGGCACAATATCCAAGCAATGTGACAGATGACTGTCTCAACAAGACTTTGAAGTTAGTGGAGAGGTACCCCTCCAAGGGATAAGGACTTGGGCTTTGCACTGTTCAATGCCAAACTGGCTTATCAGTTGACCAAGATGCAGAGGTGAGGCAGACAGAGAGGCAACATCACAAAAAACTTGCAGAGAACATTTTCAGAAAATTCAAGCTGTGAGGAAAGTGCTTCCTGGAGCAAGCACATGCTTGCTCTGTTGCACTTGTTCTGTCAGTGATGATAGGCAGTTTGTGGAACTTTCTGGTGAGAAAATGAATGAACTTTTATGCTAGAAGTTTGATGGTAAAGTAAACAGTGGTGTATGAGATATCTGAGGCTAAGCAGTCTGTCAGTTTTGAGGAAGCATTGGAAAGAAGTTAGAAAATAGTTTGGTAAATTCTGTATGATTATCTCACTTGGGATCTACTTCTGTCAGTCCAAGCAGACTGCAGGTCCATCACTGCCTGCAGGTGAATGATGGAAGTGTCACATTAAATCTCAATAGTCAAACTCTACTTTTTAGGAGATTTTTCATATTTGCCTAGTAGGATTTCACTGTAGACAGCAGAAGTTGTCACTGTGTTCTTTATATGTGACAAACAAGTGCATGTGATTAAGGGTCTTTTACAGTGACAGGAAAACAATCACATCAGGAAAAAAAAAAAAAAAACACACACCATACACTTCAGCAATGTGTCATCTCTAAAATGAAATACTCTTCAAAGAAGAAGTTGTGTCAATCTGCTAGTCAAAGGATCAGGGCTTTCCCGTGATCCTACAAGCCTCTGAAAGGAGCAGTCAGATGTCCAGTTCAAAAACTAGAAGTAATTTAGTAATTAACTAAATATTAGTTATTTTGTGGTTGCAGTGTGCCTGGCTTCAGGATAACAAAGTGTTCTTGCAATAGCTTGCCTTTTTACGTTTATGAAATTTGATGTATTTTTCTTAAGAAAACAAAGGAGCAAACCCTAACCTCCAAAAACGTAAACGGAGAACAAAGTCACTGTACATTCTGTAGCACTGACTAAACTTTTGGTTCCCTGAATTTCCAGGAAAGAGACATGACTGAGGTGCCCTGTGCCATTCTTTTCACTTTGTCTTCTCGGCAAGATCTTGGAGTTTTTGTTGCTATGAAACAAAGAAGGCAGGAGAAAGATGTTACTCATGCATCATCCTGCAAGAGGAATGATCCCTGTATAGTGACAGCAACAGGCACTCCTCTTATTCCCTTTCATGAATTAAACTTCATCTTAAATGCACATTGGAAATGTATTTGTTCTTCATCTTTTTGAAAGGCCCTTCGTTCTCTCATTGTTTGGATCATGTGCAATGTACTTCTACTTCTCCTAATCCCTTTCATGCCCAGTTAGTATTTGTTTGTTCATGTGCCAAAGTTACATTCTAGTTTAAATAACTTTTTTCCCTCCCTTAGGTTTATGGCTTCTTGATGTGTTTACAGTCAACACTTAACAACCCCTCTCAGCCATTGTTTTCCAAAACAAATAAATAAATAAGTAAAAAGAAAAAAAGTTCTTCTGCTTTCTTGTAAAACAAATTTTTGTAAGAACATAAAATTACAGAATAACAGTCTTGGATAATTACTGGCTTTGACAGTCAGCGCTAACCACAGTCTTCCTGTGCTAAAAAAAGGATGTAGAACACGCTTCAGTTCATAACCATGGCAAGTACATTCAAATATAAAGGCCAAAGTCTTTATCTCTGGTTAGGATTATGTGGAAATTGTGTCCTATTCTAATGTGATGAACACTTCAGCTCTCCATTGAACTCAAAGTCTAAATAAATTCCTATTGACTAAGGGCTTGAAATGATAAGCATTAACACCAGTATAGGAAAATGATGCCCTAACTGTGTTTTCATTATAGCCACAGTATACACTCACAAGCAACCACACCTCACTGAGCTCCTATAGCTTCTTACATTAGTGAAAAATTTCCTTTCCCCCTCTGTACTTACTAATCTGAATTAAAGAGGAGATAACAATTATCCAAGGTCAGAGGAAGTTGAAAGTAGGCACAGGAAATAACCACTTGAGGAATCAGACCCCCATCCTCCCCTGATGATCTTGATCTATCTCATTTGAAATCAGAAAAAGGGAGACTAGAAGAGCTTGCTGATTAAGATGTTTGGTGATGAGATCATGTTTATGATCACTTTTTCCTCTTTGTGTCTGTGCTTAGTTCCAAATAAAACTAGTGAACATTTTGAATATGCTTTGGAGGGTACAGTTTATATTTTCATTAATTTTGTAAATCTGTAGACTAAAGGGACAGGATCCTTCTTGTCCTATTAATCATTTCGGTTTTCAGCATTTTCAGCAGTTGGCATTGGATTAGCTGTCCTCCTGGAAATAAATAATCATTGTTTAATTTTGTCAGCAAATGGACTGCTGCAGTCCCTGTTTATGAATCATAAGTCTTCCCCTCTATAAATAATACAAGGGTGCAATGTCCTAGCTCATTGCTCTTAGCTTTTTAACTTCCTTCCTGTCAGTATCTTCCCTAATTCTTTTTTCTTTTTTTTTTTTTCCAAATTTTTATGAGTAAGATTAAGATAGTCCTGTCCATTTCTTGTTGAAGTACTCCGGTTCATTACTTCAATCTACTTTTATATTTTGAATTAATCTATCACGATAATTGGAACTCTTAGAAATAGCCCACACTTCTTTACTGAATTACTTTTACTATGCATTGATTGCTATGAGCACATAGTCTATCAATCCTAGCTTATCCAGTGAAACAGGCAAAAAAAGTCCTCTATTTACAGCTGCTTTCATATTGTCTTTCAAGTGGCTTCTCCAGTTTCAGTGAGTGCAACAAAAATCAGAGGCATTTCAATAGAAAGTCTGAAGTGATGGCCAGTCACTGAAACTGGACTAAGAATTAGGTAAGAATTTATTTCATGTAACTCCACAGCTTTGCAAAGATCTGATTCTTTATTTACTTTGGCTGCTACATTTTGAGATTTAAAACCTTTTCACAGCACAGATGTCCCTATATCCAAGGTCTTTCCTACAAAAATCCTTTCTCTCTCCACATGGGATTGATCTTCCAAGATCTTTCAGAGAAACAAAGAAGCTGAGCCTTTATCTACCTCTTGTTCAACCAGGTCTATGGAACACAGCAGTAGGAAGCTAATTTACCATAACGTAACTGCACACATCCTGTTCCAGGACTATAAGGTGGAGCTCCCTGGTGTCTGTGTTCCCACCACTCTGGGCGCACTTTGATTTATCCTTCCCTTTGTTTGACAGGTTTCCTTTTAGCCAAATACTCACCTGTGGCATTCCTAGGATCTTGCGGCATGAATAATGCCTTCTGAGAACAGTCCCAAAGACAAAGAGGATTGCTTTATCTGAGTCTATATTCTACTTCTAAGTTAACATCAAAAGGACACTGAAGCATATCCAGAAGCTTCTAGGGCCTGTAAGACAGCGAATTAAGATGAAAAAATAAATTCAGTAAATGAGTAATAATACTTTGCAGGGTCAGGGGCCCAAGATAGAGCTCAAAAGCCCTGGGATGTTATACATCTAAAAATACGGCCATTAGTACATGATACAGCTACTGCTTCTATCACAAGCCAGTTTAAATGATCCATATTATTGTGATGAGAAGTTCAGGGCTGTGGGCCCAAAGAGAAAAGAGAGGCCCAGAGCATCAGGTGAGCTAGGGAAGCACTCAGATTTGATACCAGACATTAGCAAGACTTGGAGTGACAGCTATGTGATTAATTGATTTGATGTGATTAATTGATAATGTGATTAATCTACCTATTTCAGAGAATATCTTTGCAGTTTATGGAACAATTGCAAGAACAAAAAAGAGGCTAATACATAAGAACTTCACTACAAGAAAGAAAACAGGTGTCCCAAAAATGTCTGTGTTGCACCATTGTGACAGGGATTCTCAGGCAATTTGGTTAGAAATATGCCTGCTGTTATTTTAAAATTGAACATGCCCATCTGGAACTCTTTCCCAAAAAGCTCCACTTTTTGGGAACTCAGGACTGTTCATTTATGCAGAAGAGGAAGCAGATTCACAGCTGTACCTAGTTTTCAATCAAATTTTAATGCTTCATGTGTCACTCTGAAGTCTACTTTTAAAACTATCTTGTCCCCATTTGTTTGCCCTTTGACCCTCGGTGAGGTTTGATTCATGAATCCTTGCTCCCTGCAGAGCGTTTCCTGGCAGAAGTGGAGTATGAGGTGTGATGGGCTCAGCATTGCTCTGTTCAAATAAAACAAAAATCTGGCCATGAGATACACAGGAAGCAGGTCAAGCTTTTAATTTAACCAGTGAGCAACGGGCTGAGCAGTACATCTATCAGTTATTAAATCTTCAATTTTCTGCCTCTCCTTGAGGCTTGCCCTCACTCCCCTTGGGAATGCTGGGCAAATCAGACTGAATTCAAAAGCTTCATATGATTGAAGTTGAAAAGAGAGCAAAACCACAGGACAAATTCTCTTCTAGAGTAGCCAGGCAAAGCTTGCTGGGAGCCATAATGCTCACTGCAAGTAGGCAGGAGTCTGGTCCATGTAACAGAGGGCAAAAAATGATTTCTCTTTGCTACAGAAAGCAAAGAGACATGCTTTCTGCTGTTGTGGGAACTGTCATTCCCCTGTTTGCAATGCCCGCTTCTGCCCAGGGTATCAGGGCATTGTCTTCTCCTCCTGTCTCTGTGCCCTTAGGAGGAGCATGTACCTGGTACCTCTTACAGAGGGTCCAGGCAACATCTTCTGTCAAGACACAGTGCGGTACTTGGTCAGATATGTACAAGTGACTCACTGTGCATAGATGGGATTAGAGGCTCACAAGTTATGTACAGCCCTGCTTTTCTTCAGCAGCATCACAGTTTGAAGCATTACTCTGCTTCTTTGGTGTCCTACATCGTTTTTCTGCCTGCCAGTGCTGGTGTTTGATACTTGAGACACCGTGCAAGTATGACTGCTCCTGCTGGGGCAGAGGCCCAGACATCTTCTTATCTCCCTTTTCATGCCCCACAGGAGAAGCGCTGCAGTTATGCCATTATGTCTGGAATATATTGCTAACCTGTGCTATTCCAAGCAGACCTTCTCAATCCATTTCCAGGCCAGTATACTTGCATTAATCCTGTGTGTGAGTTGTTTTTATTTTTGTTGTTGCTGGGGTTCTTTTTTGCCTGTAGTTAGTTCTGGAGCAGCATCCCAATTGTCTACTAATAAAATCAAACCCCTCGGTTTGCAGAGCATGCAAGGAGTAAGTAAGGAGAGACTGCTCTGCTTCTGTGCAACAGATTTGGCTAGGAAAATAAACTTTTTGACCATTTATCTCTGTGTTTCATTGCAGAATAACATAGATTTGCCTCCTGAGCTATTTACATTCTCTGGGATCTCATCCTACTATTGCTGCTTTCTGGTAGGTACTATCTTTACTTCTGACTTTCGAGTTTGTTGTTAACTTGGCTTTTGTTCTTTTTATTTTTCTGCCTTATATAACCAGGTGATTTCAGTTACATCTTGGACTGCAGAAACAACCCTGTGTTGACCAACTTAACTCTTTCTCAGTTTTTCCTTTCTCATTCTACTTAGCATTTCTGTCTGTCCCTTCACCTTCCCATCTGGAAACAAGAACAGACAGTGAACGCTTTCCTTTGCAGTGCTTCCCTTGTCAATCAGACATTAACTTCACTTCATCTCCATCTGTATCCCCACTGTCAGATTTGATTTCTCTCTCTTCTCCATTTCATCACTCTGGTTGTTACTGGAAATTGTTGAGTATCTTCTTCCTTTCCAACACTTTGTTTTTCTTCCTGTGCTTACTGCTAAGTCCTTATTTCCCAGACACTGATTAACTCTATATCTGCTATTTGCCACTTCTCCTATATGCTCCGGAAGGTCTTCACTCAGCCTCTTACCACATCATCTTCCCCTTCTAAAGTACATCACTGCCCATATGAGTTCTTCACAGGCTGGCATCCCAAGGTGGCATTTTGATGACGTCCCCATCAGATCCCTTTCGTCTTTCTCCTTGAACATCCATGCAGCTGCCATCCATCCTGATTCCTTGATTTTGGCTTGTCTCATTCCTTGTCCCATCTGAATACCTCCAGGAGCATCTCTCCTGCTTTTCCTCATGCACATTACAGTCTTATGTATGTCATACTTGAAGAGCCTTAAAGGTTCATATGTTTGAATTTCTTTTTGGATTTCAGACTTGGAAGCATACATTCAGAATAAAACTCTGGCATCACTACTCATTAATACTGTTTCAGAAGATAAACCCTTAGGAAAGAGGAATCATCCAGAAAAACACTGGATATGGTGAGATTTAAACCATAAATGCCAAATACTCAAAACTATAGCCTTGTAGTACAGGAAATCCACAACACCTTTGTTTTTCCTCAGAACATGGGTAAGTATGTACTTAAATTTTCATTTCACACTTCCCTTCAGCTAGTAATGACTAGCGAGAGAGACTGCTCTACTTCCCTCCTCTAGCTCCAGATGCTAGTACAGCCATCTCTATTGCCCTCCCAGGAAAAGGGACCTGATGGCCCTAAGGTTAACAGTTGCTGCTTCTTCATGGTAAATATCATTCAGAAGCCTGAGGAAAAGCAATTTTAGGTTCGCTTCCTAGATAAGAAAGAAAATTTCTTCCTGATACTGATTCCATAATGGAGAATGAACTAACTTGATAAAGTGAGCCCTCTGACTTTAGCCTCTGACTTTAGCCCACTGGCTGTGGGCTATTTTAGTGCAGGCAGCCCTCAGCTCACAAGGGATTAATGCAAGACACACAGAAGAAAGAAAATGATTTGGTTCTCCCATGCCCCTGAGGGGAACCATCTTTGTTTTCCATTGCTAAGGCCGCAATTATACTACCCTGTCTCACCCCAGGCTGCACTGCAGTGCTCCCCCTGGGATGGATGTGTGGCCATGTCACTCTGAGCGCCCACTTGTGTGCCCACAGGTCTCACACCACGGTTTAGACGAGCAGGCGCTCTGCTTCCTTTCTGCCTATGCCTGTGTCAATGTTTGCTTTACTTCACTTGGAGTTTTCTACTGGGTAGAGGCCAGCTTGTACTCAGGGGGATGTGGCCAAGCAGCAGTGCTGTGCTGTCAGGGAGATGGTTTGCTTGAAAGGTGGTGACAAGTGGTACAGGAGTGGGAAATGTGTTTTCCAGATACCCAGCCTTAACCATCTCCTCTCCTTTCCCTTTCAGGTTTTCTTACTATCTGCCTCTTAGCTACAACATGCCTATCAGCACACACGCACACAGACTGCAAGTGCCTTTGTGTATCAGCATGGATGAGCCCCCTAGCCATGATGAAGAGAAAACGTTTCCACGTATGGATTTTGCAGGAAATGGGAAGTGGGTGACAGCAACGGGGGCCGTGACCTGGCAGACCTCTCTGTCTGTTGTAACGCGATCCTGAGGCGGGTGGGGGGAACAGGGAAGAGAAGTCTGGCCCCGGGACTGCAAATCACAGCCCGTGATGACAAGAGGAGGCCTAATAAAACTCAGCACTCTTCACTTTTAAATGAAATGTGTGGGGAGGGTGAGTGGGGAAAGGGTAATTTATCGCCTAAAGATATCCTGGGGTATCACTTTCCTAGAAATGCCTTTCACTGGCCTGTAGAGCTTCTGTGATGGAAAATGTGAATACAGCTTGGAGCAGTTAAGGTCTGTATTTGAATTAATTATAATAGCTATAATAACAAGATGTAAGCAGTGGCGAATAGGGGTGATAAGGTTTTGCATTGCCTCCCATTCTGTCACATTACTTCATTCCTGGAGTGCTACAATCCTGAGGGACAGCAGTGTTGCAAGGAAGGGCAGGTTGGGATGTCTGGGTGGCTCAGGTAGCATGGATGCTCCTTCTGGGGCAGTCACTGGCTACATGAACTCATTGGACTGGCATGGGTGCAAAGTTTGCTCCTGGTCTGGCACGCAGGGATATCACAGGGCTCAGAGGGGCTTCTAGCTCCCCTTTGGATGAGTCATTTGTTCACTTCTGTTTTCATTGCTTCATTTTGTTGGATTTGGGATTATGAACTATAAATTTCAAACAAAAACAAACCAACAGAAATAGACAAACTTTGGGAGCTTCAGAAATTCTACTGAAGTCAGCACTTACAGCACTAGGAGACTGACATCTCTCTGTAACCACAAAAGTGGATGGTGAGCCACCCAAACAGAAGCCCCTATACGAGATTCAGTGTGAACTTCTTTCTGGTTGTGCTGGAGATGGATGTCTTTCCCAAAGGATTTTGATAGCTCACCTTCTGGACCCAGAATTTTTTCTAATTAAATTATACAGAAGGGAAGAAGGAAAGGAAAATCAATTAAGAGTGGTTTTTGTTTGTTTGATCTTATTAGATGGTTAAGCTCAATTTTTATTGAATCTTTAGGCAGAAATTCTGGTTTGTTTAATCTATCTGTCTGATTATTGTTATACTTCTAGTAGGGTGAACACCAAAGAATAAATGAAAGATAATGAAATAAACAGAGCCAAGTGTGGCTGTGCCCTAGAGCCTTCTCAGTGAACAAGTCAGTGTTTCATCTCTCCCAGGCAGAGATTTTGGGACCCAGCTGGCACCAATAAAGAGGCATTGCACCAGGGGGGAGAGCTGTGGCTGTGCTATATGCAGCCTGCCCCAACCCTGTGCAGGATGAGGGAGGGGATCTGCAACTCCTTCCCAGACGTGCTCTGTCTAAACCTGCTCACCGCATCCCATAGAGCTGGAACTGTGCAGCTGTTCAGAGCATCTTTGCACCATGCCTAAGCACATCCCATCCTGCAGCACAGCTTTCTGTGCATAGCTTAGGCAACTCAAAGTGCTGTGGGCTTTTCCCTCAAATCCAGAGAGTGTTGAAGACCTTCATATTTTCAAAATGTCCAGCTCAGATTAAGGTGAAGTTTTCAAAATGATGTTGCAGTGGTCAGGCACTGGAATGGGCTGCCCAGGGAGGTGCTGGAGTCACCGACCCTGGAGGTGTTCAAGGAATGTTTGGACACTGTGTTGAGGGACATGGGTAAGTGAGAACTATTGCTGATGCTTGAACAGTTGGACTGGGTGATCCTGTGGGTCTTTTCCAACCTCAGTAATTCAATGATTCTAAGACTTTTTTCCCCACTCCAAATTTGTTCTTAGAGTTGTCTCTGGTGGGATCAACCCGTGCCACAATAAATGTGCCAAGAGAGAGCATAGATGATCACCAAATGAAGAAAAAGAGGCTCAGCTTCTCAGAGGATAAACATCCATGTGGAATGCGTCTAGCAAAACTTTACTGAATTATTCACACATCTCTTCATTCTATGAGTTTGTACCAGAAATCACAAGAGCCCAAGCTTGTTTACAGGATTGCTGATGAATCTTGGTTTTGGTTGGGAGTTAAAAAAATACCTGAAGAACAGACTCTCAGACAAATCCTCCCCCATTGCCTTCTAGATATTCAAGCTCTGAACTGGAAATGCCAGGGCTGTTCAGAACTGCAGTGCACCTGCAGATCTGTTTGGGGGGTGGTATCCATGAGCTGCCAGGGTGGAGTTAGCATCTGGTTAAATGTTAACATGGGGTTTGGTTCCATCCTTTTACAATGTGTAACCTGCTGCAGGTAAATGATAAACTGTTCTGGGTGCAGCCCTGGTTGCTGAGTGCTTAACTCATGTTTCATGTTGTTGCTGTTCAGAGGAAAAACAAGTAACTGTCACTTGAGAGCAGCTGAGTGGAAAGATGCTGCATGCTGATTACTTACTCCCTTGAAAGAGGTGAAGAAATGAACGTTGCACTGGAAACCATGTTGCCTAGTTCAATATTTTCTGCACGTTTTTGAGCCAACAGCAAAAGTTGCCAAAGAGGAAACAGGAGAAAACTTACAGCCACTCTAGGACAGAGCTCACTAAGGACTGCCCTTCATTCCTTTGATCAGGCCAGTATTTCTCCTGCTCTTCCACCCCCTGCTAACCCCTCAGCTCCCTGCTCAAGGTCTGCATGCAGAGTGTGGGGCCGGGGCCAGCCAGGAGGACGTGCTGGGCTCACAGCCCAGCCGCCACACCTTCCCCTAAGCTTCTCATGGGCTGAGGTCCTGCCTGGCCCGCTGAGCCCTGCAGAAGATTGTGCGGCCACCGCCTGAGGTGAGAGGGGAGGGCGTCCCCTTCCTCTGCAACATCCGGCATCACCTCCGCTCAGTGGCAGGATGCTGGTTGAGGTGGACACAGCCCGCAGCCAGGTACACACCCTCTGTGGAGCAAAAAGAGCAGATGCAGCCCAATGTCTTCTGCAGCTGTGCTTGCCTCTTTCCATGTGCCACACCTCATCAGCAGCTGCCCTGACCCGTGAGGGGATGTTCAATCTTCAGAGAATTTCTCCCATCTTTGGGGCCCTCGTTTGCCTCCTGCAGACATCAGTGTGAATTTATTGCCATCACCTCCCGTGAGTTTCTGACGCTCCGCATTCAGAGGCTGTGGGATGCAAAGTTAGGCAAGAGGATATAGCAGCTGCAAAGTTGCAAAAAATAATACACAGTTCAGCACAGCTGACAGCTGCTTGCTTTCTGGCACCAATTTGAGATGATTTCATCATTTTTCTAACCTGCAGTGATTTTACAGACTTAATTATTAGGGTTCTTCCTTCTTTTTTTTTTTCCTGTGTGCACTTTTCAGCTGTCCTCTCCCACCCAGCCTCTCTCTCTCCACCTCACGCTGGCGTGCACTGCAGACTTCCTGCCACACTTTTATAAGCTGCCAGAAGGAAAGTGACCTAGTTCCGTGTCCAGCTCTGTGAGCTGCCTCAGCAGTGACTTTCCTCTGTGCATCAGAAGCTATTGGCTGCACTGCATCCTTCATGGGTTTGTGGCTTCTCCTCTACGGAGCCTGCAGTCACCGACTTTGGACAGAAGTGGCAGAATAAGATTATAACTGTGTTATTATTGTTGTTATTTTAATCAGTGTGAACCGCTCTTAGCAGATGCCCCTCTGAAAATAACTCATCAATCATGGGAGTTGCCTGCAAGAGGAGCCGCCCAGAGCCCTGATCCGGCAGCACTTACGCAGCAGGATGCCCGTGTTATCAGTGAGGAAATCCACGTGCTTGGCTCTGCATACGCAAGTGTCCTCATTAGTTCCTGAAGGCAGCAGAAAGAGAAAGTCCTGGCCAGCCTCATACAACTCTCCTGGAAATGCCTGCTTCAGGGAGACGTTTCCATCCACTTCTGCCATTCTGACAGGCAGACAGTTTGTTCTCATCAAGGGACCCTACAGCAGTTCCCTATAGACTGTATTTTTTCCGTTTTGATATCGCTTTATTTTTTCTTTTTTCTTTTTTCTTTTTTTTTCCCTAACTGTCTTGAATATTGAGTATACCTATAAACTATTCTGGATCTTTCTGGTTCCACATGAACCCCAAGTTGCAATTCAGCAGCTAAGATTTTGGGAGACTTCTTGCCAACACCCTAAGGTCATAGATGCTAGCAAAATAAGAGCTGTTCATCCTGTCTGTTGCTTTGGCTGATGTACACTCACAGTTCCAAGATAGGTCTGACCACCTACAGGTTAATGGGTGCCCACTTGGATGTCGACCTGTGCAACCTGGACTAGGGAGCCTACTATGGCAGGGGGGTTGGGATAGATGATCTCTAGAGGTCCCTTCCAACCCTACAATTCCATGATTCTGTGATCACTCAGGAATACTGACTGTTACAATAATAATAGGATAAGCGTTCTTTCTGGATTTGTAAGTTTTCTCCTGCTTAATTTGTTTTTCCACTTCTTCCAGTGCTTTCATCTCTTCTATTCCAGAGTTACAGCACTGAGCTAGGCAAAGGAGATCTCAGGAATACTCATTGATAAACCAGCAAAAACTTATTGCTTATCTTATTTTCATAGAGTTCCTCATTCCATGTCATTAAAAAAGCCAGCTCCAAATAATGTGTGCTGTCATGCTAGAGTCTCTCCCAGAAGCTGAATTACTTTCAGCCACTATTTATGTTAAAACACCTCCAAAACACCACCGGACTTAGAAGCTTCTGCGACCAGATCCTAAGTGGGAGCAACCAGTGCTGTGCCACCAGTGAAAGCAGAGACACATCACACAGTCTCAAGGTTCTGCTCCTCACTGGAGAGCCACATAAAAAATGCAGGTGGCAAAGTAAAAAGCTGTCAAACACTGTGGCTGATGATCTCAGGCTGCGGGGTTGGTTGGTCAGCACGGAGAGCAGCCTGCCCACCACCCTGCTCCATCCCACCTACTCTACCTTCAGCTTACTGACAGACCCTGGGGGCAGAAGCCCTGTCCCACTGTCCGCAATAACACCAGGTTTACTGTTCTTTCTCAGTTCTGTAGTACAATTTTCTCTGACTCCTTGGCAACAATAGTCAATTCCCTAGGGGTCTTTGTTATATTGGAAGCTTCCAAGCCAGGATTGTTTTTGTGGATTTTTTTTTTAAACAAGGTAAATGCTAGCTATTAGTTACAGAAATCACTGTAATCTTCTGTAAACCCCATCAGGCTATTACTTTCGAGAAGTAATGCTCCTCTAGTTAATCTAGATTGATACTGATTTTTCAGTGTGACAGTTATTTTGTGTGGTGAAGATAACAAATTTTGTTTTAACATCTGTTAATTAAATTAGAAGTATTATTTTCAGAAGTTGAAGATGACTGGTCTATGTTTCCCAAACTCTCTTCCCCCCCCCCTTTTTTTTTATTATCAGGAAGACCCTCCTCCAGATTTTCATCATTGTAGCTGCCTGGTTCACATATTTGTAGACAGCATTTTAACCATTACCAAGTTGATTTTTCCTACCTAGAACGTATAAAACGTATTTTAATACTTGATCTTTCTTGCCACTATTTGCCAGTGGGTTTTCCTTCTTCGGAGCCTTTTGCCTTGTCTCCCTTTCACAGTTAATGTTCTTCTTGTTAATCGTCATTAATCCAAACAAGATTTCCCTACTCAGTTCACCTCTACTTTCTGAATAACAGATGTCCACTAATGACTTCCAAAAGCTTGCAGACTGTCTCCCATCCACTGCCAAGAAATGTCTAATTAGTACAAACTCCATACACCTAATTCTGGTGCTCTGGATGATTCTGACACTTACTAACATGTTCATTTATATGATTTGTCTCATGTGGCAGCAGAATCAGCCTTGCACTTGTGGCTGGGCCCAGTACTTTTCACCATTAGCCATTACTTAGATACTTTCCTCACCAAGCTGAATATGTAGTTCTATGAACAACAAAGGGTACCTGGTTTAGGTGGGAAGGGATGTTTGGAGGTTCCTAGTTCAAATTTCTGAGCCAGTAGGGTTATCCTGTAGGCTGGATCAAGCCCTCAGAGCCTTGTCCAGTTGATTCTGAACTCCTCTATGAATGGAGTGCCTCCAGTGTCCCAGCTCTCCTCACCAAACCACGGATACTATGTTGGTTGAGCACTGCTGAGGAAGGAGACTTACATTTTTCTGCTCAGTGGAGCAAAACCAGAGCACAAACTAATGCTCTACGAGCAGAGACAGGTGCTGAATGCATTGAATATTGTGCTGCACATTAGTTGCCCAGCTCTATTAATTAATTAATGTTTGTGAAGAACTTGGAGGGTTAAATGCCCTTCAGCTGTCATTCACCTTAGCTTTGCCCCCGAACTGACATCAATGAAAAACTTTTAATGGTGGCAGAAGCAGCAGTAGCAGCACTGAAATTTCAAACCCTCCTGAGGCAAGAAAAACATGATTTTCCCCTTCATTTTCTGGTCTGTTGAATCTTCTGTTTTTCTTGTCATATAGAAGGAATAATATACATGGCCTTGGAGTATTCTTGTGGTTTTCCAAATACCTCAGCTTTAATTTGGCATCTTCCACAAAAATAATGCATTGCCTCATATACTCCTTCGCTGTGAGTGTTGCCCCTTCCCCTGTTGCACAGAGGGGTTCTTGCATCTAACAATAAGCCTGTAGAGCTGCTTCTCAGCAGGTGAGGAGTCCTGTCTTGGCAGGCAGAAATGGCACAAGAAGTCAGATCCTGATCGGGAGGAGAGGTCAGCCCAGACCTTTAGCATTGGTCTGAGTGCAACACACCCATCTCAGAAAATAAATCAGAAAACATAGTAAGATGCATGTACAGGCTGTCTGTTAACAAGTCCAAACACTGACATGTAAGAATAAGCTTTGTGCATAAGTGCCCTCACCACTGAAACGTGCTGTGTGGTGAGCGACAGGGATTGGAGTTGTTCTGACTAATGGTGCCTTTTCTTGGGCTGGGCCCAGAGAGGCACTCCTTGAGTAGAGTCTTCATGTCTGAACCTCTCTAAGGGCTAAGGTTTGGGCTCTCAGCCTTCCAAAAAGGATGTGTTTGAATCACACAAAGAAATGAGAAATATCCAGCCTTTTCTGTTACCCTAGGGACTGAGATTTAAACTCCTGAATTCAATCTCCTTCTGCAGAAATTGCATTCTGAATCTCAGGGTTGATGCAACCCTCCTCTGAAAAGAGACAACTCTCCACCCAAACGTATGTCAGTTTGGTTGGAGAAAGAGGGCAGTACAGGCATCCCCCATTAAATCTGCTTTTGACACTTATGCTCCTTTCCCTCACTACTTGCAGATGCCTCAAGGGTTCTCACAATACCTAAGGTCATGGGAGTGGATGAACTGCAACTTCAGGATGCTCTGTGGACAAGGGGAAAGTCAAAGCAGAGCCAAATTAGATCATTTCCCTTGCACAGGGCTGCATAAGGCTGTAGAGCATCCTACTGCCATGGCTTTCTCTTGCACTGTAGCATTTGAAACCCATAACTGTTAGGCTACTACAGGTCATGCCAGTGCTTCCAGTGCTTCATGCGTGTGGGACTGGATGAGGAAGATACTGTCACTGGGTAGCAGCAAAGCTTCCATCTTGAAGCCCCGAGTCTTCTTTACAGTAACATCTGGCAGCTCTATAGCTTTAATGAAGCCCATGATATTCTTCTATGTATGAATTCCATGCTTCACAGACCATCTGGATGCTTGAAACCCCATGGGGATATTGATAGGGTCATACATCTCTGCATGCGAGGCCAATGCCCCAGACTGCATTAACACTGAAGGGTAGAAAATATTCTAGTCAGCAACATTTTCATGGCAGAGCAAAATCATGGCACTAACTAAATAGTAGCTTGAGACAAGGCACAAATCTGCAGGAAGATAGGGAACAGCTGCAGGTAGTTTTCTGCCTTATGGCACTACACTGTGTGTTATAGGTCACTAACTTATCTCTATCAATTCAGGTACATTCCTGAAGACATTGTATTTTTGATAGTTTAGTTCATTTTCTTATTAAATATCTGAAATGAAGGAAGAGACATAACACTAAGTATTTAACATTAAGCAATCTTGATCAGACTGACTGCAAAAAATAAATAAATGAAATTCTATTTCCAGATTGTGATCAAGTCAGATAATGATCAACTCCCTTCCTTTGCCTGACTTGTAATTCCCCACCCCACTGTCAGCTCTTGCAGCAGCAAGCAGTGTCCTTCACATGTTGCTGAGCGCTGTGAAACGACAGGGGAAAGACTTCCTGTGAGGGACTTGATCTCCATTTCCAGGTGCAGTACCCAGCAGCAAGGATGTTGGGCACGCTGCACCACGCCTTTCCTCACCTCCCCCACCCACAGTCATTGCTGCCAAACTCTGCTCATCCCATACTTGAAGGGGAAGCTGGCCTCTCCCTGACCTCTAAAAACATGGACAGGGAGTGCAAACCAAGGATGTACCTGTGCTGTTGATTATTGGCTTTAAGTTTGTAAAATTTTCCAGAACAGGGAAGAGTAGCACCAAATTGTATGTGGGTCTGTGGCTGCAGCTGCCCCATGTAACTGACAAAGGGATGGATGGAGAACATACATCGTGGTGGGCCAGGCCAACTACAGCTATTCCTCTCCATGTCTTAGCTTGGATGAAATCCAAGTGCATCTGAGGGGTAATCCTATTAACCAATGTATAGCCTGTTCTCTGGAGACAGATGATCAGTGTGGAGGTAAGAAAATACATGTTTATACTGTGTATACATGAGTTTTCTATTGTGAAGCAGTAGCATTTGTTCTTCCGCCTTTTTGCTTTGCCAGAACGACCAGTGCGGACTGCAATGAAGAGGTGAAGAGTAGCAGAATTGCAGCTGGTCTGCAGGGACACAAGCTGGGCAAGAGAGCTGTCTAAATTGCCTTCTGCTACTCTCACTTGCACACAAGACTAGTACGCATCTGTGTGTTTGTTCAAGGAGAGGATCAATTAGTTAGGTGGTGACTGGAGCAAGGGCTCTCTGAAGGCTCTGGGTCTGCCCCCTACCAGATTTTACTGACATTTTCTGTACACTTCTATTAGCTCAGTGGGCACAGCTTGCAAACAAGTACAACAGTACTCAGTAATTGTTTGGTATGATGGGAGCTTGAGTGCCTCTTTTTCTCTTTTTTTTTTTTCTCCCAAGCATTGTTTCTATTTGTTACTACAGCTCACTTTCTAATCTGTCTTGTCAGAGGTTTGTCTTTTTTGACACTGTCAGTTGCACGTAGGCAGAGCTAACTACTCCAGCCTTAAGAGGCATTTAAGGCCAACTGTTTATTTTTTGTATTTCTTTTTTCTTTCTAGAGAATACAAGAAAAGGCAGGGAAAACTGTTTGGTAAGAAAGACAAACATATTATTAGCAAAAATAAATACAGCATTATTTGTTGGTTTTCATACATGTTACTCTTTCAACTGCTCATGAATTGTTTCATCCAGATTGTAAAATATTCCTATTTATGTGTTACCCAGAAAGAGAGGAGGTGCCCTGGAGAGGCTAATTCTTGGTTTGCAGATTGTTTACAAGCTGTCAATTGCAATTTGAATATATTTGCAATTCATAAGGTTGATAAATAACATAAATCACATGGCATATTTTCTGCATTACATCCCAGTATAAGTAACACCAAGGTAGGCGAGCATTTGTTTCTCCATCTGCCTCTAAAATCACACATTTAATGGAGCAAGCAAACATAATACACAAGAGTACCTCTGCAATCTCATAACACTATTCTGCCCTGTCTAACTCTCTGGAAATCTCTGATCCCAATACATTGTGTGTGGCCACCTTCCAGTAAGTTCCATCCAAGCTTCAACTCGCACACAAACAGGATAAGAATTCTGGGTGTCTTTTCTTTATGGCACCTAGTGCACGTGGGACAACCAGCCAGAATAGAACAAAAGGAAAACTATTCTTCACTAACTTCATGTTTAGCACAAGAGTGGGTGGCTCAGAATTCAGGGGGGAGGGGTCTGTTTCATTAACCCAGATGCGTAAGGGTGATTCTATTCTTTGAAGAGATTATTTATGCAATTTTCAACATAATAATTTGTAAATTGCAATTTACAATAAAGTTGCCACATTCAGCATTCATTTCTGGCTCCTATTATTTTTTTTTAATATGTAAAATGAACTTTCAGAAGTAATATCATAAAGGAAGAGTTAATCTTTGAATCTTTCTAGGTGATGAGGCTATTATTTCAAACAGTATGGTTGCTTTTCATTATGTTTCTCCTCAGTCCCAGTTCTGGGTGCTGGAATCAACCCGATTACTCACAAGAATTTACACAGTTAAAGCTTTTCATTTCACCTCCTAGTGGAAACAAGTTTCTTGTTCTTCTCCTAAAATCATGGATATTGCATTGTATTGTCTTTATATCCAAATCTCTCCTACATTTCACCCTCATCCCTTCTTATTCTCTGCACTATAAGTAACAAATTATTATTACCGTCTATGGTGACCTCCTATATATTTGCAACTTCTCAAGTTCTCACACCTGATCTTTCCTGCTAGATGACATTTTCCAAGACCTCTGTGAATTCTTCTTTTTCTCTAAGTGTGTTATAGTGGTTCACATCTTTCTTGAAGCCCAGTCAACAAAATTTGACTCAATGTCATGAAACTTGGATAGAACCTGGACAGGCAGGAAGTGTGTCCTGATGCGTCTCAGATGTGATACTCATCTTTATCTATTCTTGATAAGAATTTCTTATTTTTTTTCCATTTTTGCTTGTGATATTCTGTATATAGTACAGTGCCTTCTGCTGTAGAACTCCTATCTATGAATTTTATCTCAGCTTGTATTCATGTAGGAGGTATCTTTAAAATGCCTCTTTTTTTCTTTTGTGTTTACTGAACTGCATCTATTTTTTTTCCAGATTATTTAGCCAATTTCTTAGAGCCTGACACAGGAGACTGATCAATTGCTTTTCCCTTTTCCAGGGCAACTGTGTGAATCATAGAGCTTTTTTGTTGCTCTCATTAATCAATCCTGGTTGGATTCCCTGCTTATACATGGTCTTGGACATCAATCATGTAAGATATAGTGATGGGTATTTACTGGTTAGTCTGAGAAGCATTGTAAAAATGTCCTATAATCCAGATAGAGTATAAGAGAACAGAAATACATGCTAGCTCATTGTATTGCAAGCAGAGGGCAGGGGAGCTTTTGAAGTCCCATTCTTCCATTGACTTATCAACACCAAGTCTGCCCTTTTTCTCCCTTTTTCTTTTGACTGGTTTTGTGTTTGGTGGCAGAGGTGTCCCTTGAGACTGCCTTTATTCTGGGCTCTTGCATGTAGAGTGGAAGATGGGCTGCCAGGGCTCAGTGGGGTTCTGATCTTAGGGTGGGTAGCTTTTGAACAACCCTCTCTGGGTTTAAAGCATAGGTGTCCAGCCTTTTGGTTTGAGTTGGTCATTTTGTGTAAAGAAGAATTATCTTCGTCATATGTGAAAGATATAATATAGCTCATATTTGTAAATAACAAACTTCTCTTTTTCATATTTTTTATTATTGTTTTTTAAAGGAGAGAGAAAAAATATGTAAAAATAGTGGGATATTTAACTTGTAAAACTGTTGCATTAATACCTGGTTCAATAGAAGTGGTTGCAATTCTTAGTGAGTTCTCAAGGTGTTCAATAAAGATTTTTGATGAAATGTTACTCTTCCTCTACTTTATCCTTGCAAATATTCATTCACAAATGTACATATTGCCAAAAACTAACGATGTGAAAATAAGGTATAATTGTGAAGTGGGCGATATTTCTCCCTGGTAAGACAGGTCTTATTAAAGTCTGGTAAAGAGATATGGTCTATTTTTTTCTTTGAGTTGAATAATTGATTGCAATATTATATATTCCATTTGAAAATTTGCTGGCAATGTATTTACGTCCACTGTATATAAAGTCACACAAATGTACCAAAAAATTAATGTTTTTTTTTGTAACCTTGAAACCTGTTCTCATATTCTTTTATCAGAAAGAAAAGTAAGGTTGCATATTGTTCACTGTCCACAAGACTGTGTTTAACCAATATATCAAAACTCATAAAATTATTTGCCATATCCTTATGTTTCATTTTGAACGCTATTATGATTGAAACAAAACACAGCTGAGTTTCACTTTGAAGTGCATGTCAAATCCACCAGTTTCTGAGCCATTTTTCACCTTCAAGTTCTGGAAAAAAAATTCTTTTGGATTCCATAAATAACTTGATTTCATTTTGCAAACCATAAGATCTTTTTAGCATTTTAGCCCAACTTAGCCACTTTACTTAAGAAAAGTAAATGATGTCCCTATAATCAGAATCCATCCTATTAAGGAACTCCTGGAATTGGCAACGATTCAATCCCTTGGACTGTTTTGAAATTCACAGCTTTGATGACACTTTGTACATTATCCATTTTTAAAGCTTTCACTCGTAAATTTTCTTTATGTACAATGCAGTGCAATTGCATTGTCTTCTATTAATTTTGTAAGTTCCTCTTTTTAATCAGCTATCACTAGGGTGCCATCAGGAGCTATACCAGATATTCACCAAGCAAAATGTCTTTAATGTAATTTTTAGTACTACATACAAATCAAGAGATTTAGTTGGCACTAAAAAAGCCATTTCTTCAGTGACTTACCTCCACACCTCTAAAAAATGGCAAGCTGAACCATATATGCAGTATATATCAGTATTTTTATCTATTGCCAAAGCAAAAAAAAAAAAAAAAAAAAAAAGAAATTTGCAGTTTTACTCTCCACATTTCTTTCAATAGATTTTCCCATTTCTTTGGCCTGTCTGGCTATGGTCTGGTGAGACAAACTGATTTAAGAAAAGTCCATGATTTTATCAGAATGAATTACATCTGTCACACCTACAAAACATTGCTTAATAAATTCACTTCTTGATAAATGGTTTTGATTTTTTGAAATCAGATTTGCCACCATAAAACTAGCTTTCAAAATAGAGTCTGTTTGAGTTGTAACTCCAAAAAAAATCTGTTGATATGTTAGACTGTTTTTATGGTTCTGTTTCGTCTTTCAGAAGCATTCCTTCATGTGCATGGAATTTGGCAGCATTTTTTTTTTTTGCACATAATATCTTTTCAAATTATAATCTTTGAATATTGACATGATTTATGGACAAATTAAGCATGGTACCATATTATTTGTCTCAACAAAAAAATACTTATCTGCCCATTTTTGATTGGATGCATTTCCTTTATCCATGATTTTTTTAGAGGGGGTTATGTTTTCTTTTGGGATGATATTAAGTAAGTTGAAATATTATCAGTAATCACTGCCTTTTAACAAATGCTGCAAGCACTTATAGTGTGCAGTGCACATGGGTTTCAATTCTGCTTGAGTGTATGCGGCATGAGAGGTAGAGTTAGCTCTGCACTGCACTCCCCGCCTCCGCGTCATCCTGTTGTTGCCTATGTAGTCCACACTCAATCTACATGCGATCAACTCATGAAAAATATTGCTAAAAATCACATAGCAATGTTAAAGGTTTATGATTTTGTGGGGATGCATTACCAGCTGTCCCAGGCTGCATGTGGCTGTGGGTTGGACATGCCTGATGGCACACAGCAAATACTACAGAAGACAAGGCTCTCTAGGCACTAAGAATGAGGGTGGCAAAGTAACAGAAATGGGGCTTCCCAAATCCTCAAGAAACTCTCTAAAACTAGATATATTCCTGTAATGGAGAGAGAATCACTTACTGCAACTTATGATGCCAAATTACTTGCTTTAATAATTGTTCTGCATGGAAACAGAATATTTCAAAGAAAATTAACCAATTTGATAAAATATCTCTATGTAGACCATCCATAAGTCTTTCCCACCGTCATTATGTGAAGTTCTTTGAACTGTGTTAACCCACCATTAGCATTTGCCATGTGTACAGAGTCAATTGTTACCCTGAGGAATGGGATGGATGATGACATGCTTAGATAGTAATGCTTTAAATTAAGGTTCTTGAATATGCCTCTGATGTACGGAGGTTAATTAAGAAGCTATTGTGAGCTGAATTAATACCATTTGCTTATTGAAAACATAACTCATGAGAATTAACAACAAAGCCATAAATATATTTCCCTAAGGGCCAGATTCTTCAGCTCTTACTCATTTGAACAATTCTTACTCCTATGAGTAGTTCCATTGAATTAATTTGGACTACATGTATGAGTTCATTTATCTGTATGACTGAGAATTTGTATGGTTGAGCCCCACCAACTTAGTGTTAATCTAAAATGAATATGTTTTTAATGAGAAATTGGTATTTAGATGGACTAAAATGATTGTTTATGTCCAAATCTTGTTTTAATAAGGCTAGTTTAGCCTGCCAAGTAAGTAAATGCCACTCATTATTAATAATCAAGTGACAGAGGACCAACAGTTACCAATTAAAAGCAGAATTCCAACACACACAGAAATCAAGTTTGAGGTTTGATTAGATCCCTTAAAAATATATACATTTTCTGTGATACCTGAATGTAAAGCTGGTACATCTTCAGCACCGATCTTAACGCCGTGATCCTCGAGCTCGTTCTGAGAGTTTGCTCCAGAGCCAAAAGCTGGAAAGCTGCCTGGGTGAGAGGGAGGGATGCTTAGCCAGAAGGCCAACAACCCAGCCCATCCTGTGGTTACAAGCCAAGCTGCTATGTGGAATTACACTGCGCTGTGTAAAAATATCTGCTCCCACCATGCTTTGTCAGGGATCTCCTTCTGCTTCGCTGCAACACCGTATATATTGTAGGCATGCTTAAGAATCTGTGAACTCCTCCATAGCACCATGGCTGTCAGATGGCTGACAATGTGTGTGCAGGAGAGAGCAGAGGTCTCCATCTTCTGAAATATCCCCTTGGATCAACACAGTTCTACACTCTCCACCAACAAAAAGCCTCTGTGGGGACATCTTGGTGTTTGTAGAGAGCAAATGGTGCAAAAAGAGTATGTCTTGCAGACTCAGTTTTGTGTGAGATACAGCCACTTTTCATGGCCAGAAGACAAGGCCTGGTGACTGAAAAGCAGAAGATTAGTTGTGGCAGAATCTGATTCTTAAAAGTATCGTGACATCTCTCTAGCTCAGATCAGACACTGAACTGCCTTCTGTGCACTTATAATGCACCATATAATGACTTCAGTGAAGAATTTTAGTCAGAATAATTACTGGCAGATTCCTTTTCCAGAGTTTGGGATCAGGGGGGAAAGCAAGAAAAGCTTCAACCACTTGAAATGTGTCTGCTGACAACCAGGAAGTTTCTCCATTTTATTTTCTTCTCTCTCTCTTCCACCTTACACTTGTTAGACTGTATTCCTTTTCAGCTGCAAGAACTTCCCAAAGATGTGGAGAGCAGTGTTGCCTTTATGCCATTTCCTCCAGACTGCAAGGAAGCATCACAAAGATTGTTTCCAGAGGCTCTCTCTACTTCAGGACTTCCAGGCTGGCATGGAGTTCTTTGGAAGATCTAGGAGATGCTCAGAGAGAGAACAATGCATCATTTAAAAACTGTAAGACATTAAAGCGCCTCAAACCTTTAGCAGTTATCTATTGGAAACTCATATCAATGCGCACTTCGACATTCTTTTTATTGGGAAAATCATTTATCACTACACATTTTAATTCTCTGATTTCCTTTAGATCCTCAGAGCCACCTCAGCCACCTAAGGGATACCAATTGAATAATAAGTAAAAGCTAAACAAAATCCTTCCCTCATTTATAGGCATCTGTGGCAAAAAAGGAAGATTGTATTTTGAGACAAACCTTTCATTATTGGACCTTTGTGACCTTTATTTTCTCATTCCCACTAGTTATTTACAATGTAAATACTGTCTCTCCCCATCCCACATCAGAGGTATGTAATAAAAGTAACAATTTAATGCAGCAAATTAGATAAGAATAATAAAGCATACTAACTGGCATGGGAATCACCGTTATCATCCAGGATTTGGTATTCAGCCTTGGAAACACAGTTCTTACACTGATTTTTTTTTTTATTTTTTATTTTTTTAAACTGCTGTCAGCTGTCACCCATGAAAAGCCAGAGCTACAAAGCGTGCATTCTGCCCGGTGCCAACCTGGCCTCTCCTCGGTCTCCATGGCCGCTCTCAGGAAGGCAGAAGGAGGAGCAGGGATGCAGGCCTCTCTTGGCACGTGTGTGGTCCGGGGCTGTGCCTGGCAATGAGGCCCTGCATCCCACACCACAGGGGAAGGGGTGCCAGGGCCTCACACGCTTTTTCACAAGGGTCTCTCTTGCTTTTAACAGGCAAAGGGATAGATGAGGGGCAACAATATCAGGAGGAGGAAAAAAAACCACAGGAGTGGAATAACAAAGCAAAGAGGCTGCAGAGTCTGTGTTTATTAGGAAAACTGTCATGCAACAAGACACCATGGGCCATAAACGCTGGCGTTTGCATTCATCAGAGTTAAGTGCTAAGCAGAGGGTCTACCAGAGAAGCTGGCTTGCTGAGGGAGCTGGTGTGTTCCTCTGGTAACTCTGAACCCTTCTAGGTCTGAGAAGGTGGATGTTAATGACAGCAGTTAACACTTCAGATCACCAGGCCTTTCATCCCCTTCAATCCCCTTTGCAGCATGTTAACACACAGGGCCCTAGCTTAGAAATGTGTCCTCTGGTACTTCTTCAACACGAACAACATAGTAATGGAATAACAGGCTGTTTAGCCCCAGTGTGTTCGCAGGTGGCAGCTCCTTCCCTCTCCCTCTTGCTGATCCGAGCTGCAATGGTCCCTGAGGCCATCGCTGGAGATGGCCCTTCTCCAGAGCTCACTGGCACGACAATTCACAGCCTCCCGTGTTGTGAAGGTGGGAGACCTTCATTACATTACCTGCATTACATCAGTCAGGGCCTCCCAGTAAGGTAAACTTAGGAGAACTACCACATCAGGGAAGCTGATTTCTGTCCTGTTGACAGCCTTGACATCCAAATATCCATGGGGATCACTGACTGTTCCCTGAACTCTGACAGAGACCTGAACAGCTGCAGTCTGCATGTGCAGAGCACCATGCTGTGCCATCACAAGTGGGATGCACGTCACCTCACTACAGGCATCCTACCTTCCTCCATGAGTAGTCACTCTTTTTACAGTCAAAGGAGGGGAACATGCATTTCCAAGGAATGACTCATCTGACATACTTCAGAAACCTCATCTGGGCAAAGGTAAGTTGCAGTGCAACTCTAGTAGCATCTGAGGTAGCAAGGAGGTGCTTTTCTGTGTTGCAGACAGTACAGTTCTGCACATTTTAGGTGAATCCTATCTGTCCTAAATAATAATAATAATAATAAAAAAAACATTGGGTACTTCAGAAAGTTTGATCTGAGGCTTTTGATATCCTCAGCTATGCTGTGGTGCAGAGAAGGCCATCAGTATTTCTGACTGCATGAGTTTGCAACCGCAATGCCCAGAACTGAGTTAACTGCGTTGTATTCTGATGAAAGTTGGGGTATTATCACCTAAATAAAATCTGGGGTTGTATGATAATGTCTTAGTTTCGGTTGAGACAGAATTGCTCTTCTAAGTGTCTGGTATGATGCTGTGTTTTCATTTTAGGAGAAAAACAGTGTTGATAACAAACCAGTGTTTCTTGTTGTTGCTAAGCAGTGTTGTAGAGAGCAATTCCAGGTTTCTTAGCTGCCAGTGAGCTGGGCTGGGAAGATCCGAGGAGCTGGGAAGGAACAGAATCAGTACAGCTGGCTGAAGGGATGTTCCACACCATATGACATTATGTGAGATAGTGTTTTGAAGGAGATGGAAGTTCATCTCATTCTTTTCTGCTGCTCAGGAGCTAGCTGGGCATCAGTCAGTGGGTGATGAACAATTGCTTGTGAATCACCTGTCATAAATATTTACATACAGATATCATAACTTCTTTTTTCCTCAATCTTAGTAGCTTTTTTTTTTTCTGGTTTTCACCCCCATCCCTCTGAAAAGGGGGGGACTAAGAGAACAACTGTGTGGCACTTAGCCACCTGCTCTGTTAAATCACAACAGATGAGCACTGAACATAGGAGGGAGTACTGGCCAGCCTCCATTTGCTGTCATGTCCTATGGGAAAAACACAAAGCAGCAAACATGGAATTAGATGGGGAACTGGAGATGCAGCCTCTAGATCATGTCCTCTCTTCACAGGTAGCAAGGATGTGTGTAATTTCCTTACCTTTTCTAGCAAATCCACATTTGGTATCAGCAGTATCAGACCTGCTTAGGATTCATAAGAGCCTCTGTACCTTTGGAGCAGCACCATCTGATGTCAGTGGATTCCCGGGCAGCCTGGAGATACAAGGACACCTGTTTTCTTTCAGCATCTCTTTTCTACTCTCACCTTGTAACCCACTGCTGCTACCAAAACCACTCATAGGCAGCTCTCCTTACTCAATATGGACAGTGATATTTTAGCAGACAAAGCTAATTTAGACTTCTGCTTTGAGACATGTGTAAAGCCATGAACACCTGAAAAGAACCTGAAAACTTAAAATAGTCAACAGCTTGCTACCAGAGGTAAAGAATCAATACCTCCTTCCCAAATGATCTCACTGCTGCTCATCACTGTCACCTGCAAGAGAAGAAAGGTTGTGTCACTGGCAACACAGAAATGGAGGGATAGGGTATCAGTAGATACATGGTTCCAGTCACTCCTTGTACTTTTTTTACAGCCATTTGGATTTCGCGTTGCAACTATTTCAACCCTCTCTGCCTGCAGCTAGGATGGGCGTGGACTTCAGTCTTCTTACACAGCCTTAGTGCAGCCCCTTAAACATGCTGTGTTTTAGTGGGTATGGTGGTGATGGGTCGGTGGTTGGACTACATGAGCTTAGAGGTCTTTTCCAGCCTTGATGATTCGATTCTATAAGAGCAAATTAAATGAAATGAATGCCAAATCCACCTATGATTTTTATCTAATCCCAGCATGCCACAACAGAATTTGGGGACTGCATCTTACTCAAGAGGAAGTGATAGTTCCTATCAACCATGTATATTTCTTCAGAGAGGTTATTTGCTTTTCACTGTCGAGGTCACAATTACTCATTCAAACTACCACAGCAATGTATCATCCCTAAATAATGCAGGTATGCAACTTTGCTGTTCAGAGAGGCATGCTGCCCTGCTCTTGTCTCACTGTAACAAATCTTGACTACTTGACAAAGAGCCTTTGGCTGTCCTCTGTCTCACCAGCCTGTCACAGGAAAGCAGTCTAAGATCCCCTGTAGGCATATTTTAGATGCATAATACTGATACACTTCATAAAACATATCAGTACATTTAAAAGTTATTTCCAAAAGTTAAGCCCAGTTTAAATAACATAGGGTAGTGGAACGGTTCCCACATGCCAAACCAGAACACATCTGAAAGCCACTGGAGGAAATGAGCAGCAGCCAATGAAACAGCGTGGACTGCTTTTCCATGTCCTATCTTTCATTCCTGTGCATTTGAAACCACTAGCTCCAGCAGGAAACGTGGGGGAGAATTTGTGTCATAACATATAATGAAGACGGTGCCATTTCTGTGCCACTCAGATTCACTCAGATTTGTCCGTGGAGCTATGACACCTGCATGACTAACAAATTACAGTACAGCTGAAAAAAAGTCCCGTCTATGTCTCCCATATCCTAAGGTAACTGCTTGAGTGTCTTTGAGAATACTAAAAAATGAAAACCTATCTTTCCTCCAGCTGGTATACACATCCCGGTGGCCATCAACTATCTTGATGTTCATGACAGGACCTGGCTACCCCGTTTACTTCACATTGTCTAATCTCAGTTCCAAAGCTAAGTGACAGGGCAAAGCCACAAAGTATGTATGAAGTTTCTTGGCCCCAGAAAAGAGGTGTGAGTACAAGACAGGACTCAGCTTGCAATGAAAAAGCTCACAGCTGCAGACTTGTGACACTTAACCTGCTTTACCGAAGCAAGGCTCTCACTGATAGACTTCTGTATTCAGATGCTAGGGTCCTTTATGTCTACCTCATTAACTGTAAACCCCTCACAAATGCCAGTTGCATTGCTTCTGAGCCAGGATCTTCAACGTCATCCTTCACCAGTTCTTGAGCTTCTATGACCCAGTGTGGTGCAGCTAAAACATCAACCTCATCACTGACACTCACTGGGTCATTTATTCCACTACATCTATTTGTTCAGCTGAGAATAGGATAGAGAATATTGAAGCAGGAGGAGACAGAAAGCAGTAGGAGCATGCTGTACAGTTGTTTTCTGGGGTGGCAGAAACAAACTGACGTAAGGAGCACAATTCAAATCAGTGAAAACATTTGCATAAATTGGGCTTTTTTTTCTCAGCTCTGTCAATGACAGGAGCAAACCAGAAATCTATCAGCGTTAGAAGTTCTTCATATCCTAGAAATCCAGAAAAAATGTCGTTCCTCTAAGGCTATCAAGCATGAATGACTTACTGAAGCCACAGATTTGCTGGGGATCAAATCTCTGTAGACATCCACATCTAGCACAACTGACAAAGACTACGAGGCAAGTAGTCATAAAAGATACAAGGGTGGATCCTAAGTGACTTCTCTAGTCACTTTGCAGAAGCTTACATGGATGAAACCTGCAGATTAATTTCATAGAATCACACAGAATAGGTGAGTTGCGAAGGGAGACCATAGAATCATAGAATTGTTTGGGTTGGAAGGAACATTTAAAGGTCATCTAGTCCAACTCCCTGTTCAAACTAGGGCATGTTGACCAAGAGCTTGCATTATCAGGTTGTGAATACCTCCAAGGATGGAGACTACAGACTCTATGGGTATTTTTTTTTCTTACATTAATATGGGATTTCCAGGCTTCAGTTTGTACTCATTGTCACTCATCATGTCACTGACCACCTAAAATGAGCCTGGCTCCATCTTCTTTATTCCAGAGCTTCAGGTGTTCACACAATTGATAAGATCTTCCCTGAGCCTTTTCTTCTCTGTTATGAACAGACCCAGATCTCTCAGCTTGTCCTCATAGGAGAGATATTTGTTTCTTAATCACATTTGTTGGTCCTCATTGGACTCCCTCCAGTATGTGCATGCTTTTCTTGCACTGGAGAGCCCAGAAATGAACTTATGAACCTTGCTCACTCACCATGATGTTTCAAAGATAACCAAGATTTATGTCACTATTATAATGGTGTACTCCTTTTACTGCTTGTGTATCTGTAGAAGCCTGTCCTACTACCTTTCACATTCCTCACCAGATTCAACTCCAGGCGAGCTTTCACTTTTATAATCCCATTTCTGCACTAACCGTTTCTGTATTCCTCCTAGGTCACCTTACTCTGCTTCTACCTTGTGTACACTTCCTTGTTGCAACTGAGTTTTGTCAAGAGCTCTTCGGTTATGTATGCATGCAGTCCTCCTGCCACATTTGCTTGATTTCCTGCATGTTGTCATTAACCATTCCAGAGCCTGGAGGGGTTCATCCTTGAAAATTAACTCTCTCCTAGACCCCTCTTCCCTCCATGGCTGTCTTCCACTGGTTTCTTTGATGCAGACTTCTGAAGAGGCCAAAATCTGTTCTGCTGAAGACCAGGTGGATGATCCATGGTTACTACAGCCAAAGGTATACTGAACTTTCATACTCCTATCCAGTTCTTCCTTGTTTTTAAAGATGAAGATCAGCTCCCCATGTCAGCTCCTCTATCACTCGAGACAGGATGTTGTCAACAAAGCACTCCAAAAACCTCCTAAACTGTTGGTGCCCTGCTGTTTTGTCACCCCAGAAGCTTTAGGGTAGATAATTACCATTTCAACTGTGGAGAAAAACAGTTGTAGGAACACCTGGGAAAAATTAGATTCGTCAGCTAAGATGAAACGCTTCAAAAGATTTAAGGAAACCCAATGAACTGATACTAAACCATGCATAATTATTTCAAGGAAATCTTGAACTGCAAATAGAATTTGAATGCAGGTTGGGATTATTTTTACAGAAAAAATAAAGTAGTGAGGATGGTGATAATCTTCAAACACCATTTATTTTAGTAGCCACAAAAATGCTCTGGATTGCATTTGGAGAATGCAAACAGGACTGGGATCTGAAACCTTCAACACCATTAGAGACTAGAATTCATGCATGAGTGCATTTACAAGATCAAGGGCCTTGACCCTGACAGAAGCTGGGGAAGTAAAGTAAGTGTTGCACGTTTCTTAAGTCTTAATCAATCTTTAGCACTTCTGAGAATCAAGTGAACACATTAATTCTCATGTTACAGTTTAATTCCTCTTTCTTCGCGTGTAGGGAAAGGGAGGTAAGGAAGTTAAGTGACTTGCCAGAACAGGTATTAGCACGTAAGAGATGCTGGCATTTCATTCAAGTCCCATCACAGATCACTCTCCTCTCTGAGTAGGTTTCCAGAAATCCAATTATACCTGGCAGAACTGATAGCTTTAAAATCTAATTACAGCAGGAGGAATGCAGTGCAATGGATGTATTTTGTTAAGTCATTTGATGCCTTGCCTCATAAAATTAGCCTACAAAACTGAAATTCAAATTAATTCTAGCCCTTTGAACATATCCAAAGCTAGGATTTGGGTGGACGATACAAACAGCAGATACTAAAATATGACAATGTGAGCTGTGGGTGGGTACAACAAAGATGAGATCGACAGTGCATTATGCCTGAAGATTATATTCTGATTTGGTGAAGTAAGCACCAAAAGCTGAGTGGGGAAAAAAGGTTAAAAGGGGGACTTTGTAATAACATAAATGGATCCAAATTGTGTTAAATAAAAACAGAGAAGAGACACAAAAAGCAAAAAGATTACTGGGATGTAGTGAGATAGTAAAGTTAGTATGTTCAGCAATACAAGAGAATGTCAAAACCAAATGAATAGGGGTTATGTATGCAGGAGATCCGTGTTAGGCAAAGAGAAAGACAGGAATCTTCCTGTGCAGCGTGTTTAAAACTCGCATCATCATGTTGTGAATTCAAAGGAGAGAGGAATATCCATGCTGGCACAGGAGTGACTGAAGAATAATTTTAGAAAATGGAGAGAAATAAAACATTTGTGATGGAAATAAAATGAAACATCATAATATTGGATCATGTGCTAAAATTTGTCATGGATCCAGTGAAAATGTTAAGTAAGTCAGGAAAAGTGTGCTAACACTTCTGTGGGAGGGACAGAGAGAGATAGTTTGTTATGTGGTTAGATATGCATTATACATTTTTGTGCTATTGACTGGATTGCAAAAGAAACTTAGTCATCACTATCAAGGAGAAGATGGATGTTCCACAAAGCAAAGGCTTTTATGACCATCCAGATAGCAACCAGCAAGATGAGTTACTGCTGGATAATGAAGAGCATCTTCTGCAGTCTTTCAAGAGGAACTGGCTGCTGTGACAGCTATGAATTGCAGTCACCCCTGTGGAAGCCATTATCTTCCAAGGAGGGAGGCAAGGGAGCAAACCCAAAGGTCAGTTAGGTTCACTTTTCTCAGGCACCCCCAGCCTGAACTTGTGGGATGGCAGAACTCATCATCCATGTGTTGTCTTCACTCAAAGAGGGTGGTAAGGCTGAGGAGAGGTGCAGGGGTGTCCATCCCACCATGGGCAGCAATGTGAGATCCCAGTGCTGGCCAGGGAAAGCATTTCAAGGAAGGGAGGGAAGAACATTCACATCAAAGTCATTGCTCCTGGTGCATAGCAAGTGCTGGAGCCAAAATGTAGAATGGATGAATATACTGGGGCAAGTTAGTAATAATCAAGCCTTAGAGATGGCCAGCAAAGTAATATTGAAAGTGTATGTTAAAAGAGGTCATAAAAATCTGTTGTGATCCTGTAGCCTATACCTTTTTCCCATCCACCTTTCCAAACTGATTTCTTCTTTCCATTGCCCTGCTCAAATGAACAGTATTAGCTATGTTGTCTACATTTATCTGGGAAATTAAATAACAATCTGATTTCCTTCTCCCAGACAGCAAAATCAGTAGTTGATACCTCTGAGATAGGTATATTTGCAGCCTAGTGCCTTTCATCAGACAAACAACCAAACACAGCTCATCAACTCAAGGTGACTACAAAAACCATTTTCTTCCTACTTTATAATTAACAGAAAGTACAGTGAGTAAATTTCATATACTTCACAGTAACTGAAACATGGCTATGAGTGTACGCCTTTTTGTTTCAGTAGAACATGTTTTAATTGGCAAAAGAGTGAAAAAGAGAACTGCCTGAAGCAGCAAACCAAACCACAGAACACAGGTAAAGGAATTTTTAAGAAGAGATGAGTAAATTTGAGGAGCTATGGAGGTGTTTTATCTAGTAATAATGAGCCTGTGAAGGGAGGAGTTTTATTCTAAGACACTCCTGGGAGGATCTACAGAATCAAGTCTGCCACAATCTTATTTTAGTGACACATAATCATGCTGTGGTGTTCACTGATGCACTCCAGAAACCCAGTCTTATGGAGTTAGTACCAGACTAGCTCTTGAGCGTAATTGTACCAGGAGAAAATACGCTCGAGAGAGACAAAGTGGCAGAAAACAGGACTCAAGGTTTCAATAGCATGCTAGATTTCACATTGGCATGTTGTACACCCCTATCAGATGAAAGATCTAGCATGAGCAATACAAGCTTTTAGTCCAAAGGGTTCATGCTGGAGTAATTAACCATCTCTTGCATGAGTTCTAATTTGCTGATTCTTTAACTACATATTTCTTCCCCACCAAATGTGTTCAAAATACTCAACTCCTCCTTTCTTTTGTATGCAACCTGGCTGGAACTCTCTTAAAACTCTCTCCACCCTCCCTCTCAGCCTTGCCTGAACTTTTCTAAAGCAAAAACATATTTGTCTGAGGGCTTAATTTGGCAACAAAGGATTTTGCTGTTAATTTTACATTGGGAATTTGTCCCAGACAGCACTGTGAAAAATGTGCTTGGATATTCATTTTGAAGAGTTTTGACTTGTGGGTATTGTGTTTTGCTTTGAATTGTTGAGACAAAACTGTTTCAGCCAGGGGTTGTGCTCATTTCAGCCATCCATGCAACAGAGGGAGAAGTGAACTCAAGGTGTTTCTTTTCTTTGCCTATTCTGTGACAGAGCTGGCTGAAGGAAGTTGAACTCCAGGCAGTAGTCTGCACATAGAACCCCACCTGACCACAGGGAGAAGGGACTTGTCTTTGTTTCTTGGATTGGTCATACCAGTAACAAGAAGGGTGAATCAATTAATCCTGTCTTTGCAAGGCAACATTAAACAATATAACCATCGATTAAGCCTCATTTCTCAGTGTAGATTTTAGCCTAAAGTCAAAGTCTTGTAACAAAAACCTTACCACAAAGCAGGGAGGAAAAATGCTTTTTCCTTTGTGTTGTCCTAAGGCTTCACTAAATCATGAATATAAGTATGTATTTGAGACTTTACCCATTAAAACATGGTTTTATGCTAGCCCTCATTCTTGTACTTCTGCATCTCAAGTGAGAAAATGGAATGCTAGGAAGGAAACCTATGGAAAGAGAATGGATGAGTACATAACAGTCCATGTATGAGAAGCAGTACATTTTATCACAAACTCTCAGTGAGTAGCACCACCAGAGTAGAGTCCTGAAGCAAGTCAGCAAACTCCTCACATCTTCTAGGGCTATTCATTGTCTAAACACAGCCTTTATCCAAGCTAACTTGAAGTCCTCAAGTGAGAAGAGGCATCCATCCCCTAGGCAACTATGCCAAACCACATTCCTGATTTGGAGGTGCTGATAAACCAGAGACTTCCAGGAGAAGGGGAAGTTCATGTCTGTGAGACAGAGCTGGGCAGAGATGCGGTCTCTCTTGGCAGTAGGATCAAGGCTACTCCAGCAGATTCATGTCTGTCAATGAGAATGAAGGCAGGCAATGTTCCCTCAAAATAGGCAGAAACCCACTGGATTATTTTTAGTGAGATTACCGCTGGGACATGGAAGAGAACAGGCTACCTAAGGTGTAGTTTTGTGAGTAGTGAGAACCCATATTAGTCTATTCTGAAGCTAAGCTTTTTCCCTTTTTTATTTTTTAATTTTTTCCCTGAAGACTCTTCCTCACCATAGCCTCTGGCTAGGATTAACACACATACTTAAAATTATGGAGTCTAAAGGTGCGTTGATTTCTTGGGCTAAGTGCTAGTGATATTTGAAGTGGACAACTAGAGGTGGGGACAGGCCAGACAAAATTGGCAATATTTGTCATAAAGTTGGTAGAATTTGACAGTTGTGCGAAGCCCTTAAAAACTATCAGGTGCTAAGAAAGTAGAAATAAACAAAAATGTTAGGAGAAGCTGCAAAATCAGCAGAAGATATCACTTCTGGCTTAATTATGTCTTCTGTACAGACCTTTGATTATGACAGGAAATTAAATATTGTTGCTTTCCAAGATTAACCCACAGTTAAATTACACATCTTGGCAGAAATAGATCTTTGTATCTCACCAACAATGCATTAATTCCTATTTCATTGAGAAAACAATTACAGACTTGGTTACAAGAGTGCATTATTTTCCTCTGCGGTTATTGTTGTTTCATATTAAGGTTATTTGATATTTGTTATACACAGCTGAAAGACAAACAATCCACTAGTTCTTTGGTTATTGTCTCAACAGAATAAGTTGACTTATAAACATTTAAAAAAAGAAAACTAACAGGTTGTACTTCGGCAGTGCATCATTTTGCATCAATATCTTTGACTGAGAAGCTCATGGTGACTTCAAGGTATACACCACATTAATGGAAATAAAGTGATGGATTTTTTTTCCTTACGGCATACAAACAGAAAAAAAATGCAAAAGATGAAGCATCACTTCAACTCTATTGTCACTGACAATTATTTAAGTTTTGACTGCATTTGTAGGTGACTTTTCATTTTGTCCATCTTGAATTCACTTAAATTCTGAGTCCCTCAAGTCTCAGGTTCTTACCTATGTAGTGAGAAAGTCCTAAGATGTTGATGAACTATTGAAAGTTGCTTTTGTATACTAGACTCTCCATCTGAAAATTTTAAGCTCTACAAGGATAATGTGTAATGAAAATCAAAACAAATGGCTGAAAGATCTGTACATGATCTTCCACATTAGGCTGATTTTTATTTTATTTAATAAATTCTTAAATTAGATCAAACCATGAAGCTGTTTATGATATAATGCTCTCATCAAAAGGCAAGTTGCAAGCGAACAGTGCTGGCTATGTCTGTGGTCATTAATGTAACTCTCTTCTCAAAAAAAAAGTGTATGTTTTTATGTCAAAGCATAAAAACAGGAAAGGGATTTTACTCAGTAGCAGCCTATTTAATTTGGCCTTTCAATTTCAACAGACAAAATTTTCTTACCTTGATTTAAGAAAGCCTTTTCTTTCAAAGAATGACAGAATTTCTGAATATTTTAGATAGTATGAATGACAGAATTTCTCAATGTTTTAGATAGTATTAGAGAGATGCAGATTGCAGAACACAATGGGACTTATTTGAACCAGAAGAAATATTGGGAAGGCCGTTCTTGATTCTTCCACTAATCCATGTAATAAAGGAAAAAGGTACCATGTCCCACTAGTAGTTACAGTCAACAATGTGATTTAACATAATGTAATGCTGCTTTCTAAACCCACATCATGGCTGCAGTGCTGCCTTAAAAATTCATTTTTCTTGAATGCCTCCAGATGTTTTGACAGCAGGAATCCTTGGGTTAGATTTTCTGTGCCTGTTTCTCTTTTCTGCAAGGACATCCACATGCATCCCCCTCTTGGCTTTTTACTGCCAGCAACCACTTAAAATGAAAGGGTTTTCCTAAAACCATGGAGGTCTCAAGCCAGGAGGACATAACTGTTGTGGCAACAGAGCCTGGTAGTTGTGACAGTCATGATGGACTAGCGCTCAGCTGCAAGTACAAGAAAAGCAACCCAGATAAGAAAATGGCAATGCAATGTGCCAACTCTCCTGGAATAACCTGTTGCCAACTGGCTAGGATGTGAGGGAATCTGTCTTGAAGGTGAGCACGGGCAGTACCTCCTCTCCTCACAAACTTCTCTCTGTAGAAGTAATTGAACTACTTCATTTTTGGCAGTTTGTCACAGTTGCAAGCTCTGACTCCATCAAAGGACGTATTTGTGAAGATCAAATGGTGGTGAGTGTTTTATTCTCCTTGTGGTCTTAGAGGAGGGACCCCACTGAAGCAGTCTTGGGCTTCTTTTTACTCCAAAATGATTTAACCTATGTCAATCATTGTCCGTAACTACTTCTAGCACCTCATTTTCTCCCAGAATTAGATTGCTCAAGATCTCTCTGTGGACAAATATGTTCAACAGTTCTCCAGCCAGATGTGCTTAACTGGACTTCTTTCACTGTACAGCTGGTCTTCAGTAGCCAGCAGATGTTGCTACTGAGCAGCAGGAAGACCAGTATGAGTTCTGTTCCAAAGCTGAACATAACTCAGAGCTCAGTTTGTATCTACTTGAAGAAAAAAAAAAGGCAACACGAACAACAAACAAGAAAACAAAGCCCACCCCAAATGTCAAATTTGAGTCATCTGTGATTAGAGTTACACAAAAGGAGCAAAGTCTCCTTCACCCATGAAGGTGTGGAGAAGAATGTTGAACTGCAAGGTAAATCTTGGAGAGAAAACTTCTCCACTACTGGAAATATTCTGACAGTCTGTAGCTTTAAAATTTATAGCATCGTATTAGTGCTAGACCACTGACTTCAGCTAACATACGTCATCTTTACACTGATGCTCAATTCACAACTTTAAGTTTGTCAGACATTTAAAGACAAATGTTCTTCTAAGCACTTTGGGCATCATTTTAGGCATAATTTCAATACTTCAAAGCAGTCAATGGGACACTCATCTGTAAGTTGTGCTACTCAGACAAGGAACTTCATCACGACATTGCACTTATTCTGGAGATCAACCTTTCTTACAGAGTATGTTGTAAGGGACACTTAAGGAAGGGACTTTCTTAATTTCCACTCTTCTGGACTCTTTATATTGTTCTTTTTATCAACAAGAATGCTGAATTGCATACGAAATTCAACTTGTTTCCAGTTGGCAGAGTTGCAGTGGAGGGGTTGTTCAGGTAGCTCCACAGAGGGGATTTCCAGCTGCTGTGAAAGGGGTCAGTGCCATAAGAGGGCATCTCCACAAAGGGAAGTGACTGTGCAAACTCGATGTCTTCAGTGCAAGGATTGTCTTGTTTTTCAGATACATTGTCAGCTGTGGGGAGGGGAAGAGAGGTTAAACTGCCAAGGAATTTTTATTTCTTTTTTCCCATTGCTCATTTCTGCTAAAAAGCTAGTGATCTGGCATCTTTTGAGCAGGAACAGGAAACTGACACTGCAGTGTGAAAATATTCCTGGAAAACTGATATTTCAAAATGTAGTTCTGCCTTTTTTAACATATTAATTCATTCAAAATTTCCCCTGAGACTCCCTTAGAGGACTGAAAACACCTGAGAAAAAAATCTCATTATCTAACTCCACTGCTATACTTGTCAGCTCTCAGGTTAATGTTCACTGCTCCTTATTAGTCCCGTCACTGCCATATGCATGCAGAAGGGAAAGTACATAAATTAATAAAGAAGTTTGAGTAACTTAGGACAGGGAAGGCCATGTGCCTATCAATACAATGCGGAACTTCCTCAGTATTTTGTCTGTTTCCCAGCTGAAGTCTTGAAAAAAAAACTGTGTTATAAACTTACTTGAAAAACTGACTCTTCCCCATGAAGCACCTACCTGAAGCTTGCTGGCAGAATTGGTTTGGGATTGTCTTTTTGCATCAGGAAATGTCAAGGTATAATTTTCCTGAAGAAATAATTATTTCTTCACCCTGCTGAAATAACCTGTCTTCTGCAGGACTGACAGTCCACAAGATACAAGAAACACGTGCAGGGAAATACAGTGCATCTCATCTGGTATCTGCAGGAAGTCTTAAGATAGCATCATTTCCAGTCAGAGGTAAAACAGATATTTCGTTGCCCTTTAAAATTGAAAAAGACCTCGATTATTATACTGCTGTATGTTATGCCATGTTCGATGGAGAAACAAAACAAGAAAAACAAATTTATAGGAGACGTAACTCCAAAAATTTTCATCTCTTTTCTTCATTGTTTTGACAAGTATGGATTACTAGCTCTCTAACAAGCTTATTTCCTAAATAAATGTATTGATACCCTGCTTAAATTGTAGGATAAACTAAAAACCAACAGATGCATGGATTCAAATGGGAACTAAAACAAATTACATCATAAAATATAGCAGGATTTACAACACCATTACCAACAATGTTAAGACTATAACATTTATATTCAATATCTCATTATTTTTCTAATTCAGTCAAGGCCTGAGACAAGGGCCTAGTGAAACCCTACAGAAAAAGAACAAGGATTGCTGATGCTACGTCTCCATGGCAGCACAGCTAATTTGGCAGGACAACCAAGTGCACAGAAAGAAAAAGAGGTTATTTACAAAGATATCTTTGATAAAAGGGGCTTTGGAGACAAGAAAATGGTCCAGGAAAAAAAAAAAAAAAAACAAATCACAGAAACGTTCCAAACCTTTAAAACAAATTCTTCAAATGAGTGAGAGAAAATAAATTGGGAAACAATTTTCTTGAGTCACAAAGTACAGCGAGTTTCATCTTTGTTTGTTGTTGTACAATGCTATAAAGCAGCCTGAATGGCCCAGAATAACATTAGTGGTTCTGTATATTGTAACCACTTCAATCAAGGCCTTTTGTTTTGAATCACCTGCCCTGCCTGCAGTGGAGTCCCTTTTATAGCCCAGTCACACCACAAAGATCTAATTTAGCTCAACACAGAAAAAGGAGCAGAGAAATAAAATAGACTCATCTCTTGCTGCTCTCATTTCTTGATTCTGCTAGAGAGTGACCAGGACAAGACATAGAATGAACCACTTAAGAAAATATTTTTAAATTCCTCAGCCTACGATCCCCAAACAATTTCTAAATGAAGCCAGCTGGATATAAGCGAATCTGTGACCAAAGGTGGTGGGCATACTTGCTGTCATCCCCCAAGGGGGAGAAGGAGAAAGGGTTCAGTGAGGAGAGCTCACTCTAAAACACAAGCAGCAAGGGCATGGGGCTCGTGTTAACTTCAAATGCCTCACTGTGGTTCATTTTTGCTAGCAGAGGGCTTGTTTGAAGATGCAGGCAACAGACTGAGACCTTGCCCAAGGTCATGTTTCAAGCTTTTTCCAGTCTTCTTCCATGTGTCACCTGTACAAACAGCATGATGCAAAAGCCAGCAGTGGTTAGCAGTGCAGCACGACAATCTCTCTGTTAACCATAAACCCTAGCAGTCATGGAAGCACCAGTTTCATGTAGTAGGTACTTCTGAGAACAAATGCACTGTCTACCGCTGCACCCATGCTTTTAGCTAGCCTGAGAAAAGGATAGTTTTCTCCCTTCAGCTCTCCAGCATTCCATCAGTCTCAGCAAGAGACTTCGGGGAGACTGTTCCTCTAATGAATAACGGTCACAAAACCACTTCAGGTGGGAATCTCAACCCGAGAGCTGATCAAGACCCTTTTCAATACTACAAAACAGAGCCTGCATCATCTTAATGGGCAGCTGCCTTTTCAGCATGAGGTCCTGCCCAATATGAGCTGGGATTGTGTCTCTGGGCATCATGGGTGTAACTCATGCTCTTTTGTGTTCTTCCATAGAACACCAATCTAAGCATCCTTTCCTTGATTGAACATCTTGCATGAAGGAAATTTTCTTCCATCTAAAAGCAAAAGGAAAAGAAGTATTTTCCAAGTCACTTATCTGGATCTCTTAATTAATTTCAAGTGTGTTGTTACTACTTCTTAGAGAAAAAAAAATCCACTGATTTTCAGTCCACTCACTACTTTCTACAATGAACAATAAATACATTAGAAAATCAACTTGCAGATGAAAGAAAAGAGCAGACTGTGAAAGCTGAATAATGACCTTATTTTAAGAATCTCCCTTGAGTAACCCCCACTGTGGCCTCTCACACAAAGGAAGAAAAAATTATACACACAACATCTTTAATGTCTTATTTGAATGCTGATGAAATGATTTGTGTTTTGGGGAAGCCTGTGCAGATGAAACAAGAGCAGCAGAAGTAACACCCAGTGATACTAGCTAGAGACTGTGGTCTGGGAGATGCTCTCTGCTATTCAGAAACAGAAAAATTAACAAGCTAGATCCTAGTTAATAAATTAGAACCAAATTAAAATATTATGGAGTAGGTTTTATAATCAAACAAGTTTAACAAATTTAGAAAATTCTATATTCTCCTGAAGTTGCAAGTGGTCACTGTAGTTTGGTACATTACTTGGTTATCCAGGAAACGGGTGAGAATGTTACCTAGATGCTGAGGGGACCAAAGAGGACTTATCACTGCATTTCACAAGGGGGAGCCTGTCTGCTTTAGTAAATTAATTCCCCAGGTCCTCTGTTCCTCCCCTGACATCAGGTTGTTCTTATTGTGCTTGGAGTTTGCTGGATAATTTCAACCACACACATCTATGAGTGCCTCCTTTGCTAACACACAAAGCCAGTAAAAGATTCTTTCTCTGCAGGTCATAACTGCTGGACAGGGTGTAGGACAACTCTCCTTCAAGAACAGATTCCACATATGTTCTTAGAGAAGTTTCATGATTTGCTTTGTTCTTCATCACTGCATCCTGTCCTACTTCTATATAGAACTTGAATATACATTGCATGAACTATATCAAGTGTAATGTAGAGTAACCAGTAGTAGTAACCAGTGTTTTTATTTCAGTTTCTTGAGCACAATGCAGACTTATTACAGAAGAATGCCTGAAAAGTCATCTAGCTATTAATGCTCCATCATCTGTGAATGGGCACATCACTATCATCCTTCCAGAGAACTGTGTCCAGTGATCTTTGTGTACAAACGTAATGAGGAAGGGAACGAGGATCCGTTTCTCCTCACTTTCATATCCAGTCCATAGAAGAGAATCACAGTTAGTGCACACATAAAACGAGATACTGCTGCCTTTATGAGATACCTCAAAACTACCACTTACCCAAGTGCATTGAGCTGAACTTGCCTTGAAGTTTCAGAGACTGGAAGTAGAATAAATGTTTCTCTCCAAAGGCAAGATTTCCTGGTGTGCTCCACATGATAGAGAACCTGCTGAGGACGTTGGCTTCTGGACTAGCTTGCTTTCCGAACTACTGGCAACATCAGACTAACAACCTCAGCAGGACTTGCTTCTACTAAAGCAATACAGAAAGAATATGAAAAGATAATGAATGAGAAGAAAGGCCACACTCAAGTGTGCAGTTATTTGCCCTTCCTGAGGATAGGTCACAGTAATTCAGAAGTTCAGGGCAACCTAGCAATACCCCATAAGAGATGGGTCATAGGACCAGCAGGTTGTTTTTAGTTTTCAGGCAAATAATTCCAAACTGGATTTTTAAACTGTAGCTCCAGATGGTCTGGATACAAGATTATCACTTACATCCAAGCTGAGAGTTAAGGAGAGGATCTATGAATGACTGAAATCACAGTTCAGTGAACAAATTCCTTTTATATGCTCTCTTACTCCATAAAGTTATCAACCCTTTCCCAAAAATGGCAAAATTGGTTGCCAAATTAAACAACCTGCTGGTCCTATAACCCATCTCTTGTGGGGTATTGCTTTCCATGCTACTGACAGCATCAGACTAATAACCTCAGCAGGACTTGTTTCTAAACACTAAAGCAACACAGAAAGAATATGAAAAGCTAATGAATGAGAGGAAAGGAATAATGTATGAGACAACAGAAGAAGACTTAGCAGATATAGGTTGCATTTCAGCTTTGTCATGAGTTTCCCACAAAATCTTGGGCAAACGTTGGTCCATGGAAATGGTAATTAAAACAAGGCCAGTGCAAGGACTCAAATACTGGCACACAATTGTCTACACTGTTTAATTGTTAACACACTCTCTTCGGCCCATGTTGACTTGATTTCCCCAGACAATGTCAATGTACAGTTCAGAGGACAGCATGTGCCAGGGACTGCCCAGCAGGCAGCTTGGATGGAGTTCCCCCTTCCCCAGTCACTGCAGGGGAGTGTTTAGCCATGTGGACACAAACCATGCTGTGACTGGCCTGAAGGGCCACAGAATAGACCCTCTACTATTTATTTGCTTCTATAGATGTAGCTTTCTTTCCTGCATTGCTTTGTCTGCCCTGTTTACTTAGGCAATAAATTCTTTGGAATGAAGCAACCTTTTAATATGTGTTTGAACGATGCCTGAAACAATAAGATGCCAGCCTTTGCTGGAGGTTGCCTTTGCTACTGAAAGGCTTATTAAAGAAAAAATAAAGAGCCAAAAAAGGAAGACCATTCAGCTCTGGAAACAGCTCTCAGTTTTTCTTCTTTCTAATCCATCCATGTCAACAGCATATCTTCAAACTATAGTGGGGCTTTACAGCTGTCAGAATTTGCAGTCTCAGGACTGCAGCACCTATTAACTCACATGAACTTGCATTTTTTACTGACTGGGCAGTGAGAGGGAATGAGAAGAGAAATAAACTCTCCCTGACAATCTTCCCTCCACTGACAGGAGCATACCTTTGCCTCCATTCCTCACCGTCCTACTCTATTGCTCTCAAAGAGCTCTTGGTGGTGGCCTCACACCACCAGCAGACCTAAGGAATTCCAGGAAGAAAAAAGCCTAAAAGCCTTTGTTTGGATCAGACTGTTCCTGTTGCTCACCCTGGTTCAGGACGGAAGCGTGTCTAGTGACTTGTTAGAAAGGCACTACTGAAAAAAGGCATTTGCTACTTAACGTAAATTGCCACAACTACTGCTTATTAGCCTGCTTCAGAAATTGCTCATCAAGACATCTACATGTAGGGATGAAGATGTTAAAAACATAGATAAAAGAGCTCCAACACTAATGAAAAGACAAACAGTAGCTCAGGCTTGGCCTTTCCCGATTCTGTTTTTGACCAGGATATTTGTCTCTCCATGAGCTCTCCTGTCTCGTGAGATTCCCATAGATGACCAATTCAGCTGTAAAAGAGAGATAAAGAAAAACTTCTTCATTGCCCATTCATCGGTGAACATGGTTCTCCAAAACATGTCTCTAAAGGTGAGCCCAGATGTTAGAATTGTCCTTCATCCCCAAGAGAAGACAGTATACAAGGGATGCCACCCTAGATATAACCATCTTGCCTGCGAGATCGGAGTTGTTCATCCAGGATCCCTTCTACTACTTTGGTCCACATGTGGATGCTGGCAGCAGGTAGGCACAACCCCAAAGTCAAGTGGGACTGCAGGCCAGCTCAAGGGCAGAAAAGGGCTACAAAACCTTGCTGGAGACTAGGAATTGTTAGCTTTATCTCATGCATGGAAGAACCCTACTTACTGAAAACATAGGTTTAGTGGTGATTTCCCAATATGCTTCACAGAAAGTACGGTAAGGGTTCCTCCACCCTTTCCAGGGCTTCTGCTGTACCTTCAGAAGTGGGGCAGTGCAGGCATGGCTTTAGAGAACCTGAAAGACGTGTTTGTGTTTCTAGCCAAAACTGTCAAACCACCTGGATATCACCCATCAACCCCAGAGCATCTATCAGCTTTGGGTCAGGGTGTTCTTTTGCACTGCCTATTACATTGCTTTTTTGTTTTCGTTGATCTTATTAAAACATCAAACTTGCACCATTTGCAGACTGTCTGCTGCACAAATCAGTTTATCTGCAGAATCTCCCCGCTGTCAAGTACTGGCAAACCAAACTCAAACAGCCTGTACTTTTTACTTCCCTCTTTGCTGAATAAAACCTGAGTTGCCCCAGGAGATTTTGAAAGGGGTTTGAAGAGTTGTGTAAAACTCCTTATGTTTAGGTTGCTTTAGTATGTTTTCCAAATGGAATAATAGTGACAGAGTAAGTTAGTTTTGACTAATGGATGCCAGCAACTTTTAAGCAATGCAGCACTATTACTTTCTATAGACTGTGATATATCTGATGCTCTCCAGATGAGCTCTGGGGGCCAGTCATGCAAAATGCTCATCCTTCTGAATTCCCATGAGAAGCTCCAAGCCCTGCAATAGCAAATCCTAATAACGATCCTTGAATGCTAAATTGTTCTTTGACAAAATCTAGTATCTAATTCCAACACAGCAGCAATACAGCATCAGCCAGTGTTCATGAAAGGGCTGCATTTTCTTGCTGAGCAATGCTATGTTGAATCACACTGGGAGACCAATGAATTGTGGCATTGAGCCATGTTAACCATCTAAACATTTTGCAGAAGGGGAAACCCTGTTTGCAAACTCCAGCATGTTTCAACATGCCAAAACCTATCATAGTTTAAAAAAAAAATCAAGGGCACCTGTAATTATAGAAGGGATTTAAATTAAAATTTCTGGCACCTGGGAATTGGTAGCCATTAGAGAAGTACCCCCATGCTTTTCCTCATACCAAGGTGTTCCAGCCTTTTTCTCCCCATCTTCCTCTGTGCTATGCCCTCTCTTCTCCACAGACTTTACCTATTTCTCATTTCCATTACTTTAAAAGATCTAGTAAGCTAGAACCTTCCCAGTTTTATTTATTTATTTATTTTAAACTGTTGCTCCCAATATATTAATAATATCTCATTTACCTCAGGCTTCTCTCTACACATACTGCTCCATGATGCCCTTTGCATCACATCTTTCCTGTTGCACCAATTCTTTGCAATCAAATGGACTCATCCTGGGGAAGAACTTAATAGGAAAAATGGCAAAACTATTTTCTCAGGAACAAGATCTGTTTGTTGGGATAATGCCCCATTCTGTCCTCAGTTCTAGTGTCCTGGATGTGTTGACCACAGAGATTAAGAGACCAGGCTGGTCAAACAAATGATAAGAGTAGGGAAACTCTTTGGATTTCAAAGTGTCATCTGAGAGTATCTCAGGATCTGAGCAGCTCTGTAACTGCTGAGGTTAGGTAATTCTACAAGACTGCCAGCAACACATGGCCCTTGCTATGGCTGTGAGCACTCAGACTCCTTTTCTCCCACCATGTGACTATGAACACAAGGCATGCAACCGAAGAAAAATCAGACATGTTGGGTTTTACAAGGATATGAAACATCTACCAGGTTGCTGTGGAATATTCTCTTGTTCTCTTCATTATGCTCTGCTCCCCATTGGGAATAAGTACTAAAATTTGGGTGCTGTAATAGGTTAAATGATAGATGCCATGTGCAAAGACACTTTAGGAGTTCTTCATCAACAGTGAGAGCTTGTCTTATCAGGTACATTTATTACCTGCCTCCAGTCTCCACTTGGGTTGTTCAGGGTTTCTTGACTGCATGGTGTATACCTTTGCTGAATGATAAGAAATTCTTCCTTCCCACCTTGACCCACACTGAGAGATTACCCTCCAGGAGCTTGTTCAGTGCTGCCAGTGTAGAAGAAGCTGGTGATCTAGAGCCAGCAGTCAGGTCTACCTGGAGTTAGTGATTACCAACATGTCAGCCTTCCTATGATCTGGAAATTGTTCCCTATGACAGCCATTAACCATTTGAAAATCTCTGTTCTTGAAAGACTTCCACCTCTGTTATGATTTTCATGTCTCCAAATGAAGAAGTGCAAGATCCAATCTTTATTTCTCTTGCTCTTCATAAGCCATTTTCTTGCAATTTGTTTTACCAACAAAGATACCCTATCCAATTAACAAGCTACGTACATATATTATTTAAATATACATTCTAACAGCATATACATTTCTCCATGAATCTAATGTTCGTTCATCAACAGGCCTTTCTGATGGTCAGGCTTTCCGCTGTGCTCTCCCAGTATGAGGATGAACAGTACCATGGTTTCAGAGCAGCTGACAGCAAAAGGACAAGATCTCTTCATGCTTCGACTGCTTTTCAGCACAAGACAGACATACAGCCGTAAGTACTTTGAAGTTATGCAGCAGTGACTATAGACATGACAGCTGTTATCTTAGATAAACTTTCTTGGTATTTGCTAATACCAGATCAAAATATGTAACAGTAAGATTTCCTGGGTGAGTCATAGGGATGTAAAGACTGTCAGTCTGATCTCAAAGTTTTATGGTCAAAAACTGTGTTTCACTACTCTATAAACTCCACAAAAAGGGAAAACTTCAGAGCCTTCCTTCAGTATAAAGATGTTTAAGCATACAACAATTACGTTGAGCCTCTTAAAAACATCTTTTATCTTCTCCGGTAAGTCTGACATCTGTTCTCCTGTATATGGGAAAATGTTTCCCATAAGCATTGGATTTTATAGCCATAGGAGACTTTAGTTAAAACTGACATGGATGCTCCAACGCCAGACAGTGTCACTTCCCTGAAATTTGCAAAGGTGGGAAGGGATCTCTGGAGACCATCTAACCCCTGTGCTCAAGCCATGTTAGCCAGAGCAGGTTATCCAGGACTGTGTCCAATCATGTTTTAACCACAGTGTAGACTCCTTTCCAGTCTTAAATAACATCTCTGAGAAACTTTATCCATTCCTCAGCCACCCTTGCAGTGAAAAATGTTTTGTGATGTTCAGACAGAACCTCTTGTGTTCCAGTTTGTGTCCACTGTGCCTCTTGTCCTGTTGCAGGGCAATCTTGAAAGAAGTCTGGGTCTGACCTCTTAGAACACAACCATTATATATTTATATATATTGATGATATCCTCTCTGAGCTTTTTCATCTCCTGGCTGAATAGTCTCAGTTCTCTCATCCTTTTCTTATGTGACAGATACTCCACGCCCATAATCGTTTTAGAGTCCCTTTGCTGGGCTCACTCCAGTATGTCAGTGTCTCTCTTGTACTGGAGAATTTATACATGGATCCAGCACACTGGTGCTGAGGAAAGGGCAGGATCACCTCACTCCACCTGTTGATGATGCTCTTCCACTGTCATAGTGGCAATTGCCACTATGATTGTTAACTGGTGACATGTTAGCATTATATACTGTGCTATAGGTTGGCAGTCTACAGTTTGGCCTTTGGAATGCTACACACTCTCAAGGAAAATGTTTGTAATCGGTATGCAGAGTAGCATTTGTTTACGTGTGCTTATCAAATACACCGCACCAATAAGAAATGTTTTTGGCTGTCAAAATGGCATGCCTCAGAAACCTCTCATGTTCTCCAGCACCAAAAAGCAAAGGGTCCCTGGAAACATAGATACTGTGGAGATTGTATTACCCTTCCATAGAACTGCACACCTTTACAACAGTGCTGAATTTGAGCACACCAGCAGCACGTTCCGCCTCCAATCAGCAATATTTACCACCTCCATCCTCTTGTTTGCTAGCTGGTAGGACACAGTTGATGCCTGCATTAGCTCAGTGAAGTCTCCAGGAGGTTGGATGTTCTTCCATCCAACTGCACAGTAAGTCACCCCAGAAGAAGCCAGCCAACCAATGTTTGATCTCCCAAGTAAGATTCCCACCAGCTGTTTGTATTTCAGCATCACCTGAGCCTGGGAATATGGTTTCCCTCATCTTGTTTGGTATGGTGACATCTATCAGAGAATGAGAGATGAGTTTGGTCATCCAGACATGCAAGGTGAGCCTGCTAATAATGATCTTTGCAACCACAGAAGCTGTCTGTCACTGGAATCTGAGGTCAGATAATCACCCCACTGCCCCCATTTCTTTTCTAAGACCATGTCTTGCAAAGTGCACTGTGAATTACTGAACTGATCTGAAATCTGAGCTTTGCACCTTAGAGCTGATAGCGCCCATTCCCCTCGTGTTTGCATTTGAGCAACCCGGGAAGCACAGCATATCTCACAGCCTGTCTTTATCACTCAGCATTGTACTCCAGAGACTAAGCTAAGGGACCCCTGGCTCTTTGGCATGATTAATTCAAAGGCATCTGGAAATTCAAAGACACCTGGAAGTCCAAGGGTCTGGGGCGTACATATAGGTCCCAGGTGGAATTTCTGTTTTTTGTTTGTTTTTTTTTTTCTCCCCTCAGGGAATTCTCCACTGACATGAGATTTCAGAGCTCTTATTCCCAGTTCTGTAATGGGACAAAGTATTTCTCCAGAAGAAACTCTGTCTCTTGACTGCATTCTAGTCACACACAGGCATATGTGACCTAGTTGCAGCAGTGCTTTCAATCCAGGTAACCTAGCACACATGGCACTAAAGGCTCACATCTGGATGCAGCTTACATTTTCATTAGTTTCCTGATCAGTTTGTAGTGCGGATGAACAGTAATTAGTTCTTTTTTGTTTTTTACTATTATTTTCAAAAACTACCACTCTTCTTTCCTCATTTTCTATTTTCTTCCTTTTTATCTCCTCACTTCTTCTGTACCAGAAAATATCTAGAACAAACAAGCAGGGCTCTCACTTGGGAACTAAATCTTATATATCTTGTTAGCATGCCGATCTGCTTCCACAACACACAGATAGAGAAGCTATTCTGGGAAAGCATTCTCCAGGTGCCAATTTGCTGGAAAAGCAACTTTATTTATGACCCTGTCACTACGAGGTCCCTATTCAGTACCACTGTCAAGGAAATGATTTAGTATTTTCCAGCTTGCCTTCCCATTAGCTTGATAACAGCAAATTGTTTACCTATTTGAAATAGAAATCTTTTCTGCTTGAAGCGTTTGCATTCTGCACTTTGTATAATAATATACAGAGGTATAAGGCTGCATTTGGGAGCAAGGCTCTCGTGTCTTGGTAGCGTCTTACACTTGTCTAGTGCAGAGGTTAATTAGAGCTACAGGGAGAGCTCGGGCCAGGAAAGGCTGACTCTGAAAACGGTATGGTGCACTTCCTTAGTACTGGTTCTCTCTGTACCAGCGGTGTGCTTTTGAGAAGTTAAATCACATTCTCTTCTAGTTGCTGGACCTCACTGCACCAAGGCAGGACTTCTGCTTTTGTCTGTTGCCACCAGTGCAGTACTGCTGATGCACTTGGAAACAGCAAGGTCAAAGGCCTCTTATGCATTGGCTGCGGTGCACAGTACTGGGGGGTGGTGTGACCAAGTCTCCTGTGTGACCTACTGTAAGAACAGTCTTAGCAGAGTGCTGGACTTGTTGATCTCCAACACTTAGGAATCTGTGATTCTTTAGTACATAAAAATATTCTGCACTGGGCAGTAATCTTCATGAGAAGATGTTCTGTTTTCTAATGCATTAGTTGTTGTCACATGGCAACCTAACTTCTGAGAGTAAAATGATACCATTTGCTTGGGAAAAGCAAACCTGGCTTTCCAGGTCATCCATGCAGAAGGCTCCTGTTGCTTAGTATCCCTTGCAGGCCGTGGAGGCAAGGTCTAGCACTGGAAAGACACAAATCCTGAGTGCCTGATCACAGTTCATGCCCTTGGCAGGCATGAAGACCTGTCAAACACCTGCATCTTTGACAAGCTCTTCATCCAGCAAGCACTATGTAAGCTATAATTACTCTTCCTCTCTCCAACTCCCAGCCATTGCCAGGTTTTCCAGCTCTGGTCAGGGAGCAGCAGCCATGAGAAGGAGGAGCTGCATCCAGGAACATCCAAAGTATTCCAGTGTCATATGTCACTGCTTTGTGGTGGAGCTGGGAATGCAACTATGGTAGAAGAACCATGTTTTGCATCTTTTTAAAATGGTTTGATAGTAATGCTAGAGAATGTGCAAAGACTGAGCCTGTGTGAGAAGGAAGCTGGATTAGATGAGTCATTTGGTCCATCTCCGATTTTTTCATGTTTTCCTAAGCATTTTTAAAAGGCAGTCTCTGCACTTGTTTTTCCTCCAAATGCCTATATATCCACCTCTTCATTCATTCTTCTGAAGTGGACAGTTCACAGAAAGCAGTTTTTGCTTTGGAAGAGCAAGAAAAGGTCATAATTTATGCTGTGATTCAAGGTCTCCCCATCTTTGGTATGCTCTAATGAATGTAAGAGCTAGATGAGGAGGGGAGAAAATAGCTCTACAAAAATCAGACTTGTAGGCATCCTCCCCAGGAACCTGAAAAAAAAAGCGCAGAGCTACAGGTCCTTTGGCATAAAGAATGAAAATGAATTTAGCTGGGTAACTGAAGGTACCAGTGCTCTAGGGTGCATTTCAGATAAACTGTTCCATTAAAAGCAGCTAGTCAGATAATAGGAAATGTCTAAAACATCAAACACCAGTCAAGTCATAATTATGTAATTATTGATATTAATAACTGTGACTATGATCCACCATAGAGAAATCTGTTAACACATTTTGTCTATGAAAGCAAGAATGGTATCATCCTGTTTTTCTGCACTGTTGTGTTAGGTGATTGAGTGATGGCAGTTGGAGAATTCGTTCTTAAAAATCATTGATAGCTTGTTGTTGTTGTTTTCCCTTCACACTGCCTAGTTGTACTTCTGCAGTCTTAGATAGCAGAGCTGTCGGAGGAAGATCCTCCACTTTGCATTTCCCATGGAGGCGGGTCATCCGCTGAGCAGATTTCACACTCCTGCTCAGTCAGTCCAAAGCAGCCCCTTAAGCAAAGGGACTTCCTTCTGCCTGCAGGCCAGTTTGGACTTCCCTGTCAGGGTGCCCACAATATACCCTGTCTTGACCTGTTCTACCCCTTCTGTAAATGCTCTCAGAGGAGGCTGGTGTGGTATATACCTGCACAGTCTTCATGCAGTTGAGCTTATTATGCTTCCTTCATAAGACTGCTCTTGTCCAGGCAATATTTATTAGCATTTCTTGCAGTAACCAAAAAAAGACCATACTGCTGGTCTAGCCACTTTGTTTAACACATTTGGTATGGAGCACCTTGATATCTCTGCCTTCCTTAAAATAAGGCTTGCCATTCCTAGTCCACACCATAAGCAGCAGAAGTGTGGGGTGCACTCCTTGTACCTTCCTTTCTAACCAGGCGAGACATCACTGAGTACTGGAAGGAGATTTCTTCCCTGTATGTAGCTAGCAGAGAAATTTCTGGGATTTCTAAGCCCTACCTCTGATGGAAATTACCTGAAATGCTGAATGATGTGTGATGGCCGCAAAACTTGTCCCCTGTCACCAAACAAGCAAAATGACTCACGAGTTGGGTGTTACAGAGCTGGCTTCTCAGAGGGATGGTTTTAGTGCACAAGTCACATTATAAGACAGTGAGATCACAGGATAAGACCATGAGTTCTATCACATGAAATCTCTTAGACTAAACCATGAGGTTATGTAAGTCGGGGCACTCCAATGACGGGAATGAAATCTTACTGTCTCGTGCTGTCTGAAGAGCTGAGCTGAGAGCCCTGTAGCAGTCAACTCATGAGAGTCCAGGGGAGGATGTATAACATGGTCATAATGCACCTGGCTATGAAGCCCACAGCCATTTTGCTGCTTGGTTGCTTCTTGCAAGTTGCCCAACAGCCCTGGGAGCCCCTGAGCTGGGCTGGGCACCCCAGGGAACAGGTGGGTGCAGTGACTATCAGCCACACATGCTTTAGCCCCACTCTGAGAAACAAGGCACAGCAGCAGCCCAGCTGTGTGGGGACAGGTCTCCTGGGTACTCCCTGTAAGAGAAATGTGGCTTCTTCCATCGAGTGCCTCCAGGGCTGAGCAGGGCTGCAGGTGTGTGGCATATGCTGAACACGTCAACTTTCCAGACCTTGGTCCCAAGGAGCACCTCTCTGTATGCTGTTCATGGATCTCAGAGACCTCCTCTGGTTCCTACACTGTCCCTCTTACCTGCACGAGGAGGACAAAAAAGGGAAATGGTAAGGAGCATGACACTTTAAAACAGAAGTTGGTTCAGTTCTTTAAAATTTCACCTGGGCATCACATCCATTGTGAGGATAAAAGATGATTTTGCCTGACTTTGGCTTTAAAAATTATTATTATTAATAATATTTATTTTATTTTATTTTATTTTATTTTATTTTATTTTATTTTATTTTATTTTATTTTATTTTATTTTATTTTATTTTATTTTATTTTATTTTATTTTGTGAGAAGGAAATTCTCCTTTCCCAAAAGGCTGGGGAAAGGAAAGGAAACAGCTGCAGCTATACCTGCTCCACAGCGCTAAACAGAGCAGTCTGTCCTCCAGCCCTGAGGCCATAGTTGAACTGAGGATATTTCTAACCCCATTCCCCATGCTGGATGGGTGACCACATTCAAGTAACTCCTAGGATGAGCCATTGTTATATACAATCCTAGGAGACTGGTAGTTTGTACAGGTGAAAAGAGTGTGGACAGCTGTTGAGCAAGAGCTTAGACCTCCTCTTGGCCTCTGTCTCTCTGAAGTCCTGATCCAGGGACTAGCAGAGACATCATGCACCATACTCAGGCAGTTTACTGCCTCCACCTATTGGGATATCCAAGGGATTCAAACAGCTGGTATGGGTATCCTACGTCTAAAAGAGGAATGCTGTTGGTGTTCATCTACACAGAGATTACCCTGATGTCATCTCATAATCCACGGGGGCAGAGGCTGGAAGCTTTGCCCAGACGGGGAAGCACACAGGGAACAAGAAAGTGATCAAGGAACAGTTGCACCTCTACGGACCTCTTCATGAGGACTTGGTCGGTTCAAATGATGGAAGGCTCAGCTGGGACCACCCCTGATACCACAGTCTTTCTCAGGTTGTTTCATCCCTGATGTATTTTTTTGAAAGAACTAATAAAAAAACCTCAGCCAAACTGCTGGAATGCTGTGGATCTCATCCTCACTTCAGCATCCAAAACTCCTGAGAAACATTCTCCTGGAGCTTTAAAAAAAAAAATAATAAGCATAGAAGATTATAAACCTTTAAATCTGAGTATGGCTATAAGAAGGCCAAGGCCCAGCCAGACTGGAGCAGTTACGAAGCCCTGCAGCCCTTGTAGAAAACAGCACAAAGCTCACATTCCCTCTACTGTACTGGAGCTGCCTTTTGACACTGTTTTCAGGAACTTGCCAGCTCATTTTCAAACTTGTTTGTGAGACATCAACAGCCTCAAATTACAGCAGTCTGAACAGCCCAGTAAATATTTACACAAACCTGCTGGTGATGGTTTGAGCTGACATGCGTTACCTTTTGTGTTGGGGGGAGGCTATATTTACAGCCAACCAGCTAATGAACATGATCCCAGCCATGCTTTAATACAGATGGCTCTTTCAGCCTTTGCGGCTTTCAAGTTACAGGGAGCACAAACTTCAATAGCCTTCGTTAGAAGGCTCCGTCTCAGCTCCCTCCGTTTTGTTTACAACCGGTCTCTCTTTGTGCCTTAAATGGTTGACTAACATTCAGCTGTTTGCATCCAGCAATGTGTTTGTGTAGGACAGGGGTTGTTTCTTGTCTTTTTTTTCTTTTTTTTTTAACACTGATGGTTTTTATTTTGAGTTTACAATGCAGGCAGTTTTTGCAATGCAGCTTTATTTTCATTTGAGTGACATTTCTCCAGGCTGTCTCCCAGAAAGCCACCAGGGCTGGAGCCTGGCACAGAGTGAGCGCGGGCAGAGGCGTGCAGCCGGGCAGCAGAAGGAAGCAGCACTTGTCCACAGGGCTCAGTGGAGGGCACAAAGCCATTCTCGAGCCAGAGTCCAGACTGATCACCCACCCCTCCTGTGGTCACTGCTCACAGAGATGCATTATATCTGCACCTACATCCCACTGACAGCTCTGGCTGGGTTCCAGTCTGCCCAAAGGAAGATGACAGAGAAGCTCAAAGTTTACACTATCGGCAGCTATTATAACTCTACACTTCTATTTTTATTTTTTTTTTAACTAGACATCAGGTAAGCCATTGGCTGAAGATCCTGCATTCTTTTTGCAGCTCAACAGAAAGGACAGATTTCAGACAAATGAGACAGAAAGTTAGTAGAATGACGAAAGATGGAACTTCAGACTCTTATTCTGACAGCTTCAAATAGCTGACTATGATGGAAACCCAGAAAACTTTTTTCTTCTGAGACTCTGAAATCCCAGGCTGTAAGATTCTCATTGGATCAAGACTACTTGTAGTCTCCATGGCAGTTTCTTTGTGGTTGAGATGAATTAATTTTAGACCAGACTGCACAGTGCCGTGATAGAAATCCTCCAGTGGATGGAAGAACACATAAAATGACAACTCTAAAATAAAAATGCAGGTCAGGAATTTTGACTGATGTGATCTAGCTGGTCTTACAAAACTCTCCTGTGTTCTGTGGGTTTGATATGTGTCTGTGGAATACAAAATCACACCAAACCAAAGACAGAAGTCTTTTTTTTAATTTATTTTAGCAATTGGAGATCTCTCTGAGCAAAAACTCAGATGAAGCTTTGAAAATCTCTGCTTGAAATATCTCTCCTGAGGCTGAACATCCATCCCAAAGTTAAAGTATCAGGATTTTGCAAGCTTGGGCATGGAAGTCCCCTCACAATTCTGCTGAAAATACAATAAAATCATCTATAACAACACATAGCCGATCTAGAATCATGAATGGAAAAGACATTCTTCCCCGTGGGAGAAATGTCTAGTTCTCAAATGAGCTGCTGCTCCTTACCTTTACACCATGAAGCTGTTCTCATTGACATTACGACCATTTTCTTTCTACCACAACATGACCCACAACTTTTGCAAGTGACTTACTGTTCTGGAAGGAAAATGAAAAAACCTGGTAACAGAAGTTGGGAGAGGAGCTGAATTTGAACCTGATCGAAGTTAAATCTTTTTAAGCTCCCCTACTGGAGCAGTCTCCAATATCTGCATGGATTTTTTTTCTTCATCAAATCTCTTCCTAAAATGTTTAAGCAACATAATTTCATTTATGTTTACAGGGAAGAAAAGCCTTGGAAACAACAGAGCTGCTTCATAATCTTTTGACAGAATGTTTGTTTGTCAAGCACATTGTTTGTCAAAAGCTGCTCACAGAGCAACAGGTTTTGGCAAATATCCTAAAATAAATTATTTGAAGGGGAAAAAAAATAGTATATTCTAAATGAGAACTTAAGAGTGTAAGATTCCAGTAAATGTACAGAGGGGGATAAAGCTGATTAAAATAAAATACTACCAAATGTACTAAACTATTGTTCACAAATGGAGTAGGTTATTTTTTTTTCCAACTTTGCTTTCTCACAAATTTTCAGCTTCATGTTTTTATTTACCTTCTTTAGAAAACACCATATCTTGAGATCTCTCATGGGACGAGATGTGTGACTTTGGGCCAGGCCTCCTACAGCTTCATGCGTTAGTATTGGAGACTGCCTGCCTCCCTTTTCCCTCTGCCCTTTGTGTATTTTTTTATCTGCTTCAGTTGTAAATACTCCAGGATAGACAGTTCACCACTGTGTACATCTGCATGACACCTGCCATATTTTTCTCTCGCTTCTGGATGTTTTTCCAGTACAGTGACATTTCAACAATACACAAGGAGGAGGTCTTTGAAAGGAAAGTAAGTGGTCTGGGAGACCACATCATCTATGTTCACTTTTGTTTGCCAAAACGAATCAATTCCTGGTTTTGGATGGGAAATGGTGATTGTGGTGACTCTTTTGAGTTTGGGATGGATGCAGGGATATCCTGAAAGACTTCAGACTGTTTCCAAAAGATTTAATCTTGATGAGGAGGGGTGCTACAGCAAGAATGTAGTGAGGAGACTGGACTGCACTGGAACATGCCTTTTCAGCACTATTGTCACTGCCGCTGTTTTTCCCCTTTGGTTGACTGTCTAACTGGATAAGAACATCCCGCTGTGTTTGGTTTTCTCAGGTTTTTCTTTTCTGAAGAAACGTTCCATTCTGTGAAATCTCAAAATGTATCTTTCTCCCACCTCTGGGGCTGTCACAGATGTCTTCAGTCACTCCATGAGACAGTACCGTTCCCTGAACTCTCCCTGCCATGTTGCCAGACAGGCTAGAGCAAGCACAGGAGATGTGAACCTCAGGGTTTGCTATACTGTACCCAGACATGTCATTCAGATATTTTGTTTGTAGGTTTACTAAAGAAATTACTCAGAAACAAGGAAATCCCCTGCTAATCTTTGCAAAGAGCTCCGTGTTACTAGGCAAACACTTCCTGGCATAGGAGTCTAGAAATTTCCAAGTTTAGGACAATTCTAGGACCTTGTTCTAATGACATCAGACCCAATGCACAAAATCTGCTTCATGTGTGTCTGAAAACAGCCAAAGGTCACAAAGTGTGTCTCCTGCAAGAACCTATGCAAGTAGGTTCATCAGCCTAGGTCTGCTATGGAAGCCATAAGTCATTTCTGCTCCCACTGCAATACTGCTATGAAGGGACTTTGCCCCAGACTTGCTAACTTGGAGCAACTCTTTCAGGAGGTTTAGAAGGAAAAAAGAATAATAGAGCTTGAAACAATTCAAAGAGCGCAATAAAGCCAGGCCAAGGCTTTGTCCGTCATACACAACAGAAAGCACAAAGATCTGAGTGTCAAAACTTTCATGTACAGAAATTAACATTTAAGCAGTGATATTACTACTCTAACTTCTGAGTGCACAGACACAAAGTTAAAAACTCATGCAAAGATAGAACAAGGCATTCATAGGTGTTAATCGTAAGTAGAACAGCATCCCTTGAAGCTCAAAGATACTTTGACATTTGTTTTTATTCATCTACATAATGTCCTTCCACAGAATTTGGACAGGGCTGTTCCAAATTTCTTACCACCTCTTCAATTCATCTTCATCGCTATGTACAAAACAAACGACTGAAGAGGGAACATAGTGAACCACAGCAATGACAATTCTGCTTTGGCTGAGGTGGAATGGACAACATGCCTGTCCCAGATGGCTTCAAAAAGAAGAATACGTTCTGATTAAGGAGCAGTGGGAACATTTTCCAAGGACATTTGGGTGCCTTTTATAGATTTATAAGGCAGATGCTACTCCTTAGAAGCATCTGCCTCCCAGATACATTTTTTTCCTTTGCTCAGTCATTGAGTAGGGATTAAACTTGTGTGAAATGGTAACTCCCTGATGGTTTCATGTACACGCTAAGCCCACTTTTACCACCCTCACAATGAACAATACTGTTGCTGAAGAGATTAAAGAGAAGGGGAACTGCTCCTCACTCCACAGAATATCTGGAAAAGAGGGGATATCAGAGACAAGCAAGTGCAGTCAAAAAAAGTACCTAGGGCCAATCTATTGACAGGAACGGGGCAGCTCAGGTTCTCCTACCACATTAGCAGGATTGCTATTTCTCATATCATGAGATCCAATATCTTTTGCATCTGATTGGACTAGATCTTTAAATTGAGATTAAATGGGAGTACAATGATTTAGAAACAAATCCAAGCAAGCAGTAGGAGACACCACATGATAAAGTTCATTTCTTAGACACAGAAGGTTACACGGGAGCAAACTGCATTGGCTTGACAAAGTTATGCAGTGCAGACCTAGGCTGGACCCCAAATGTTTATGGATCTCAGTGCTTTCAGGTGTCAAATGATGACAGGCACTGGATGTGGAACAGTGTAGAAAGTGAATGAGCAGAAAGGGCACTCCAAACCTGGGACAGGTTTGTAGGATTGTTTAAAGCCACCTACAAAAGTTTCATCCCATGAAGGCCTAAAAGGGCTGCTCCAAAAGTAATGCCTCCTGTTCCATTACGTTGACCTGTGACTTTAGAAGCAGATGTTGGTGGTTTGGCAGAAGACACTGAACCTTCCTGCTGATAGTCTGTTACAATTTTTTGCTGTGTGACAGATGGCAGCAGAAGGGCAGTCTGACAAAATAACATCTGACATGGAAGTGTGTATGAAGTAAGGGTATGGCACTGAATTTCTCCATGCAGAAAAAAAAAAAAAGATGTCCATTGACATTCATCTACACTTGCTGAACGTTTATGGAGACCAAACAGTGGATGTGAGCACAGTGAGGTGGTGGGTGGTGACAGTGACAGTGCCTCCGCTGGTGCAGATTTTTACAAATGCAACGTGCAGGCTCTTGCTCATCGCTGGCAAAAATGCATAACTACTGGTGATGGTTATATTGAAAAATTTTTCTTCTTAGCTGAGAATTTTCTCTATCAAACAATGTTATTGTGCTCTTTGCACTTGTTGTTTACATGGAAATAAATAGGGGGTATTACTTTTGGACTGACCTACTGATCTTTGGTGGTGAGATTTCTGCGCATATTGTTATGGCAAAGCCCTCCGCCCAGGCAACTATCTATCTATCCTGCCAGGTAGCTGTTGAAATGTGTGAGCACTAAACAGTACTGGAGGGTGTCTGGAAAAAAGTCTGATATGCAGAAACAAGCACCTGGTCACATCACCACTGAGATGACTGCCAGCACACAGACCATGGTGCTGGAGTGGTCCCTCAGAGGTTGGTACACTGGCCTGGAGAGAACCTCTAAGCAATGATGTGAAGCCAGGTGAATATTCTCATGACAATACTTAACTTTTGGATAGCACAGTACATTTGTATCTGCTCAAAGCATACAAATATTGCTGTGTGTGTTTTCCTTAGGGACATCAACTTTTCATTATCTGAGTCTTTATCTTGCAGTCCAAAGCAGGGTGAGACAGCCACGGGTCCAGGAGAGAAGTAATGCCTTGTGAGCCCTGGAGAACAAGAGTGCTATACAGGAGATCAGAGGGAGACAGCTTGTAGCAAGACCCACAAGATGAACTGGGTTGCAGTTTTCCCCTGTACAGCTCAAATCAGCTCATCCAGCTGTTACTAGTGATGAACGAGGAGGTTTGGGTCCTCCTTGGTTCCACAGCAGAGCTTAGGACAAAAAAAAACAGCTTAGGAGATGCTGTAGGAAACTGTGTCCCCTCAGTCTTGATGACCTCTCTCAGATCTCTGTGGTGGACATGGGACTGGTGAGCAGCATGAGAGCACCACAAGACCCTGGACATGTTGCATTACTTGAGTTAAAGAGGTAGGAAGATGTGTACAAGGTCACAGAGCAAATCATTCTGGAAGCTGGAGGATTTCCAGGTTTGCCCATCAAAGCACATTACCTTCCCATTTGTGTGCTGTGGCTGGGGAAAACCATAGTTCATACAGCTTGTCATTTGCAAGACAGTGTGCACCAGCCTTTCATCTCCAGAACACGGCTGAATTTTCTGAGACAACTGGGAACTCACTGAGAACAGAGACTTGGCAATGACAGCTTCCCGCGGACATTTGTCAGGCACAGGCACATTGCTGTGTATTTATGAGCCCCCACTCAGTGTGGGTCTCAGCCCAGGAAGGACCCAGAGCTGTCATGGCAAAGAGGCTAAGTGCTTTGGCAGAGTGCAGCAGAGAGACTGAATAGTGTCTGCCAGTGCCTAGCTTCTGCCTGACTGTGGCAACTTAATAGCCTCTGCCCTCCTGAGCACCAGGCACACTCATGGCCAGCCTTGTACCCTTGGATGCTGAATAGACTGGGAGTACCAACTCTTAAAAGAGGAAAGTGCTGTAAATGTAATAGCCTTTTTGCTCTAAGAGTTGCACAGAAAACCATGCAAGCATCTGTATTCAATCTGCACATCAGTTTGACAGACTGATTAAAACAACAACAACAAATAAAATGAATTCCATCGCTTTGCCTGAAGAATATTCATATGATCAAAGAGTGAATGTTTAAGTCAAGTGCAGGGATCAAATAGTACCAAATTGCAGAGTATAATTGGCAGTTTGGGACGATCCAGTTTTACTTTTCCAGGAAAATCTTTTGTTCCCTGCCCAGTCCTGCTACCCAAAGCAACACAAAGAGATGTGCTGCTTTTCTTGGTGGTTCTTTACTCAGCAAGGGAGAAAATCCAGCTGTTTGATCCAGCCTCAGAACCACCAGGTCCATTCTCTTCTGCAGAGACCTCCCTTATGAGTTTACGTCTTCAAGATGGGCTCTGCAGCTGCCAGGGAGGGTGTCCCACCACGATGCAGTGAAGCACCACAGAGAGGCTGCAGGCAATCTGGGAGCAGTGGGGCTGGTTATGATGCACATGCTCCTTGTACCCTGTGGTACTGACTTGCTGCAGGATGACTTCTGTGCTGCAGACACACTCGTTCCCGTGACACTATTCAAGGTGGTACTCTCTAGAATAAAGCAGAGCTCCGCAAATGAGCAAACTGATGAACTTGCCCTGGATACCACTCTTTATTACTTCTGATAAATGTATTTATTAAAACTACCACATCCCAGGATGGCTCTGGGACAGTTTTTGAGGTGGTTGTCATCTCTGAGTGGGCTCTTTTTGAACAGCCCCTTCAAAACAGGCGCAGGTGCCTACGAATAACAGTAGCTTGTGATGGCACGCCATGAGATGTGACACAGCTCTCATCTCAGAAAAATATCGCTTGCTTCTCCCAGCTTTTCATCCCTGCCTTAACACCAACCTTCACGCATGCACTGATTTCAATAAGAGCTGATTATTCACCCTCCAGCTGACAAGGAAATGCTACCTGTGAAAAGCAATGCCTTCAAGGCAGTGGTGGGCGCTGTGGGTGGGATGCTCACGATATCTGCCTGCCTGTGGTGATGCCTGAGAGATGCAGGAAGCCTGAGGGCACCCTCAGCCTACTGTGCCAGGGATGGTCACAGAAGATTTTGTAGCTGGAGGTTACTTTTACCATCTGTACAAAGGGGATACCTCATCTGTTTGTTTGCTAATGGAGTGAGGGAAAAGTCCGAAGTCCCTTTAATAGTTTTTCCTTGATAGCTGGTAGCTGAATTTGACCCTGAGGACTTAATCTCAGAGCATGACTGCAAGAAGGTCACTGCTTTTCTCTGCTCCTCTCTCCATAACCAACCTCTGATGTTTTTAACATCAAGTCTTGGGGAAGGAACGAATTCCTCTTCTTTGCCCAGCACTGGGCAGCACAGGGCCAGGACCATGCAGGACGGCTGTTTGCAACATGACAGAAGTAATGGAGTTTCACTGCTGGGGCAGTGGCTCTGAGCACTCAGGGTTTTGGCTCTGGCGTTGCAGTGCCCAGCGAGCACCTTGGAGCTGGGGATGAGATGATTAATCTAACACTCGCTGAAGACAGTAGGACTTCTACCACGGATGCCGTGAGCAGGAACTTGCTGAGTCCAGGGGATTCCCTTCCCTTCCTGGAGCTCTCTCCCCTCCTTCATCCAAGCAGCAGTGGAGCATTTTTACAAATCAGAAAAATCCCAGGACAGCCCGGTCTCCAGCGCTCCTGCTGTCCCTGTGAGTTGGTGTCCCGTACAGAGGAGGAAGAGGTCACAGAGAGGAGGGCACCAGGGGCTGCTGACACACAAAGCTCTGCAAATTTCCATCCGCCCAGGGTTCGCCGAAAGGAACTGCCTGAACCAGGAAGTTGGGCAGTGCGTGGAAATGAGCTTCCCCTCCCTCCAAGTTTCTGAATAGAGTTGTCACAACTTCATTTTTAAGAGCCTTTCATTTTCTCCCTCCTCTGGCTGGGGCACTCCTTCCTCTCCCAAGTACCGAAGTATGTGGGGGGCTCTGCAACACTGAAGCCACTAGAGCAGTCAGAATCTGGGTAAGTAACCCCCCGCAGAAAGGCAGAGTACTGAGTCCCTGGTCAGTGTACAGGATGCTCCCTAGGGCTGCTGTTCCCACCACATCAAAAAGCAGCTCTTACCAGGTACAGTCAAAGCTTTGTTAAGTAATAGGATGAGCTGTTTCACACCAGCCTCAATCATTAGTCCTCTGTTTTCCTCAGAGCAAAAGCAGTATTTTTTCTGATGTCTGCAGGAGCTGAAACAGGGAAGGGGCTTCTCGGAGCTGCAGAAACCTACAACCAAACCCCTGCTCTTCTGATGCAGGTCAGTTTTTCCTCTTAGATCACTCCTGACCAGACAAATCAGGGATTTATACCTGAACTTCCCACTGCTGCCACAGGCATCATGACTGACCACATGCAAATTAAACAAGAGGCTTCTCCTTCCTCCTAGCCACCACCACACTCACTAGGTCTCACAGCTGAAGGAAGGGGGAAATTCCCATCCAGAGGTATTTTACAGATAAGGAAAAGGAAAAGAAAGCTAAGCTGTGCCAAGGAAGATGCCTCTTCCCAGAGAAGTGGTAGTCAGGATCATCCCACTCCCAGGAAGACCGGGAATGGGAAAGCAGTGGGAGCAATAGATTCAAACCAGCTCCAAGGTTTGACAGTGAGCATGGATCTCATCACTCTCACAACTTCTGGGAACATCTCACGTGCCCTGGATCTCAGCTCCTATCCTCCAGAACATCCCGAGCAAACGAGCCAGTTTTCCTGTGCAGTGAGTCACGGGATGGAGCACAATAGGGAACATGGAGCAGTGGGTCAGGAAATGTTTCATGTAAGATGGGGGGAGGAGGAAAACAGGACAAAAGTGAGCGGAAAGTAGAGAGAAAATCACCAAGCAGTGTAGAGAAACACTGACTCAACCAAAGAGAGAAGAGCCTGAACAGCAGTAACATGAGATAAAGCAGTAATATGAGATAAACTAATATGAAATGTTGAAGTGTGGGGACAGTGGCAACGACAGTAATGAAATGCTGTCAGGTCCTTCTGAGTACACAGTGAAGGTACTCAACACTGATATAGCACGAGGCAAGGCTGGTTGGACCAGCAGTGTCAGAGCAGCAGGTCAGCTAGTGTCATGCAGACTGCAGGCTGGTTGTGAGATCTGTCAGCTTCCTTGGCAGGCACTCTGGCAAGGACACATTTTTGTGAACGCTCTTAGAGTTAGTGATTGTGCTTCAGACATCAATGGGCACTGCCACAGAAGGGGATCAGAAGCCAGAGAAACTGACCTGTATCTTAGAAAAGAAGTTATAACACTGCACGTGAACCTTACTCTGCCTTACTTACTCTTACTCTACTTACTTACTCTACTTGTGAGATACAGTTATTTACACCTGTTCAAATGACAGCCTCAGAAGGTACAAACTGGAGGGTTAGAAGATCCCTGCCAAGTCTCCCCAGAAGAGCTCTCCAGGAAGGGCCTGCACACGAGATGCAGGCATTTCATGTAGCTGGGAAAAGCCCTGGCCCATTTAAGCATCAATTGGCATTGGCCTGAGGAGCAGTGAGCTGCAGGTTGCCCATCTGTTAAGCGCTGCTACTTGCCCTCCCAGCCTACCTCTGCCCTTCAGTACTAGGCTGCCTGCTCTCTTTTCCTGACCTGCCTGGTTTCCAACAGTCTGATCACAGCAAAGCAGCACCACTGTGCTGGAATCAGCAGGTTCAAGGAGCTGCTCTTTTCTCCCAGGACACGGCCTCTGGAGTGCAAACTGCTGAGAGGAAGGGCTGTCTTTGCTTCATATCTCTATCCTGATTAGCACACTTTGACCTGACCCCTGACTCGGCCTGTAAATGCAGCCAAAGTACAAATAATAGCGTTGTCAGATTGGTTATCAGCCATTCTCCCAGGGATGTACAGAAGTCTTCTGGACATTGCCCTTTTGCCTTTAAACAGATGTGTGTCAAGCAGAGATCACCAGTGATCAGAAATCACTGCAGTGCTGCTGCTCCCATGCTAATGGGCAGTGCTGCAGTGCAGACAGCATCACTGGGCACAGTCACCATGCGAAATCAGCCCCACTCAGCTCAGCCCTACCAGGGGAATAGGAACCAGAATAAAACTGAGGAAAATATCATCTGTTAGAAATTAAATCAACAATAATTACAGTCCAGTCCAGTAAACTTTCTACATTGTTTCTTCTTTTCCCTGTTCATTGCAGGGGAGTTGGACTAGATGACCTTTAAAGGTCCTTTTCAACTCTAAGGATTCTATGATTCCTTCTTTGTAGGTGTTTTTTTTCTTTTTTCCAGAAACAGAAATTTGGATTCACAATTTGTTGAATTCTCTCAAGCGATTATGTTTGCAGGTTTGGCCCTTAGGACCCAGATTTCCTGCAGGATTTTCACACCTAGTTTGTACCAGTGTAGGTGCAGTGCCACACAGTCAGCTGCTGCTGGCTTGCACCAGGACAGGTTGGGCAGAGAACACGTTCTCCTAGGCAGCCCATGGAAGTGCACGGCACCCCACCCATGCTTCCACTGGTGGTGGCAGCACAAGGAGCCATCCTCTGCCTGCTCCTCAGCCCTGAGGGACGACTTGAAGCCCCAGGGGCTAAGGCCTGATTATCTCACTGATGTTCGTAGAGTGTAGGCTTCCTAACAGAGGAGAAGGAGGAAAGTGTCCAGGAAAAAAATGTTTAAGCTATAATTCTGTCTCTGTATGGGTCTCAGAGTGAAGGTATTCAGAACAGGGAATTGTAGTTCAAGCCTATCTCTAGTTCCTTTACAACTACGTGACACAAACTTGTGAGTCTTTCATGTTAAACACCAGCCTAGAGGCTTTCATTTAATATCTTTTCTTTCCCACTCACAGTTCCCTCTCATCTCTGCAGATTTGCACTGTGCAGTGCCAGAGCCATAAAGATCTTAATATGAAGGGGCCCCCCAGCCTTTATCTTGCATATCACGACATCGTGATTCAAATGTTACAGCACTGCAACACAAATGTAACATCAATGTACATCCCATAACAGGCCTTAATCCGTCCCAGATTTGGTTCGGTGCTCCCTTGCTCAGATCTCCTTGGACCACACATTGTGTGCCACTGTTTGTACTCAACATAAACGAAGGATCAGGGTGGAAATCTAATCAGAACAACAGCAGCATGGCCAGATCAAGAGCAGCTAACAGGAAGCTAGTGTATTTCCAGAAGACTTGCCGGTGAATGCATTTGGTACCCATGGTACCTTCCTCTGAGGCATAGGATCTGGATTGGGCAATGCATCAGCAGTTTGCCCAAGCACACCATGCAGGTGTGGATGCCAGGAAGGATGCTAGGCATAGCTGTGTCCCAGGCTTTTGTGGCCTCTAGCAGTCCTCAGAGCTGCTCCTGCTCTCCACTGGAACCACACCAGGGAGTGCCCATCTCTACCAAGCAGCCTCAGGGGCCCGGAACCAGGGGACATCCTCTAGTCACCCACCAATTGGATCCTTCTTCTGAACTGTGCAAGTTGCCAAACAGTCCCTTAGGCATGACTGACCTGAGAGCCATCCCCAGGCAAGCCCTTTCTCATCATCACATTTTTCAGCAATTATAAGGAAAACAATTAGTCAGGACACTCCTTTCTGTATTCTCATGGACTGTTCATTTTCAGGAGAACAATCCATTACATACAAAATATTACAAACACAAGATGAACGTCAGCTCCATATTAATGTTTAAATCAGTGAGTATTGAAGAGCAAGGAAATAAAAAAATAAAACAAGCCAACAACAACAAACTCTCCAAACCATCTTGATCACAGCTGCTGCGAAAGCCACTCAGCAGCACTGGAAAGCTTCCTCCCATCCAAGTATTGATCGCTGGAAACATTCCCTGCTCATGACATTCAGTTTTGAAAGGGTAAAGTCTTTGAAAGTATAATAGGCTGAACGTTTTTTTCTTTCTTTGCTTCTTTCCCCTTTCGGGCTGAGTTTAACAGATGGCTTTTTTATTAAACAGTATTAAATCCACAGCAAATATATGTTGCAATATACAGTTATATAAGCTTCGTCCTCCCATATACATTTAATACTCAAGCAGTAGGCAATAATACTGAGATAAATCTTGGACAACCGTATTATTCTCCCTCGCTTTGGCATGACCCTCTATGTGGTTTACTTCATCTAACAAGAGAAGTAAACCATGTGTTTGAGCAATAACATGCTGAATTAGGGAGGCTTGTATTATTGTTGTGAATAAAAAGAAACTGTAACTGAAATACAGCCTAAAGACCCTCATTCCCTCTCGGTAATTTCTTGCATACTACACACTTGCATGACTCCTTGTCTCAAAACATTGTGATTCTGGAGATGCTGGAAGCTTGGGTCAAACATAGACTTGCAAATGGTGGTTTTGCAAACGTCACGCAAAACTGTCTGTTTCGTATGTTTTTACCCAAAACTGGAAAAAACAAACTGGGTTTGACTGATGTCAGACACTGTCAGAATGGCACTATTTTTTTGCACATCTCGGTTGTCTGTGCAGTATGTTTATTGTCTGAGTTTAAATATCAGATTCGCTTGCACACAACGTGTGAGATCAGCAGTGACCCGTCACACACATTGGTGAAAAACACATTAGGCGTGGGATGTGGCGGAAAAAGAATTTTATCTTCATGAAAGAAGGTCACGAAACCTGTCAGTGTATCGATCAGGTACCATTGCCCAGGACACTGAATAAGGAGAGCCGCCTGCAGTATTGGCAGCAAGGGCTGAAGAGTGTTTGTGCGCTGCCAGGAACATCTGGTATGTCATTTAACATCAGTGTTTGGGCTTGCCAAATGTTAGTTTGTGTATGCAGTTGCTTGTGGAGAAGGAAGGAAGCCAAACGTTCATGGCTAATTGCACCTGTTGGTTGTCCTCTACTTTTCACATTGTTGCATCTTCCACATTCATTACCTCTATTTCACCTTCAGGTCCTCTTGCCCATGACATGGTTCCTTAGACAAATTTGACTTCCTAACTTTTTTGGTGCAGAAATCTTGTTTTTCAGGGATTAACCTCAAAATGCCACATCTTACTAACAAAGTCTTTCACTGGTTTGGCTATTTAGATGTTGAAATAACCTGCTCCCTTGTCCCCACACACTCAGAAAAATAGGTTAGTTGGCTCAAGCGAGGGCTGAGGCCACTTGCTCCGCAATGAACATGACTTTTGGGGATGAACACGCCCTTCTCAGCAATCCAAGAAGTGCAATTGACCACAGCATGCTTCAGGTCAACACAGGAAAGCTTTTGGGCAAGACACAATGATGCTCTCTCCACTGCTGCTGCTAAAGTGAGGTACCTTTCAAGTATAGTCTTTCAATCAGCCACTGAATATGAAAGAAGTATGTATATGAAATTAGATGTATAGAATCCTTTGAGTATTTTAACATCCCCCACCAAAAACAGGTTCCAATGTCCTATTTTTCCCTCTATCCAACAGATGAAGTCTTTTTCTTCATTTTCCAAATCTGTAGCTCACCAGCTCACCCCAGCTGGGGTTCAGCAACCACTCAAATAACTGAGACATCAGTTTACCAGCTCAAAACTAATCATTCTGGGCTGTACAAAAAATTTCAATTTTCCAAGAAAATTAAAGAAAACAAAGAAAGCTGTCTTTAGGCTATGGGCGATAAGGAGAATCCATTGAGCATCATGGAAAATCTGATGAAAACCATTGTTTCCAACTGAAAATACAAATGTCATCTTTCATAAAGCTCACAGGGAAATTTCTTCTATAAAAAAAAAAAAAAAAAAAAAACAAGTGCAGATTCATTGAAATCAAATTCATTTGCAACTCCAGATCCCACCTCCCAGCACAACTGTCTCCACACTATTTTTTTCTTTATCATCTGAGTTCATTCACCGCCTCCAGCTCTTGGTGATGCAGTTCACACTAGAGAAGATGTTGGGTGGAGGCCGAATTATCAGAGAGGGGATGCGTGTGTGTTTTGATGCATTTCACTCCCCAGCCCCACGATCTATTGCTTGCATCCACACCCTGCTCATCCTGTGCAGTGGGTCCTGGGCAACTCCTACTCCTGTTCCTGCCACCATTTCAGCTTCCAGTCCCATATGTCCATTCACGCTCCTCACTCATTGCAGAAAGATGCCCGTCCCTTGCAGGCAGGTAGGGACTCTGGATTCCTGAACAGCTCTCAAGGTTTCACTTGTCCTCCTCAAGCCCATTTGTCTGCAAAAAGGGCCATCTGTGAATTTTGGCACATACTGAGTTCAGACCTTGATTCCTTTCTGCATGGAGGTTTTTATCTAACCCAGCGCAATAAATAACTGTCAGATTAAGCATGGCCGTGCAAATGTTACTGTACTCGCATTGTAAAAGCTGCCTTTTATGTGGGCACTCTCTGAAATGAGGCAACCATTCCCTGGTCCTCGGTTACGCTCGGCCCTGCTCTAATCACCTTGTTTCGGATGTGCAGCTTGCTGTGAAAGACAAACGACTGGAGCTATTAAAATCGGTCTTGTCGTGAGCGTGCCCAGTGGTAACATTGTAATGGATATTGCATTACAGGCAGGCTGTGGCTTGTCAGGGATGGAGCGCTGCACAAGGACTTTGATATCTCTAGCAGCAACATGCACCCAGCACCTGCAGCTCAACCTAGGCAGCCTTGCAAGCGGGTCTGCCAAGGCCATGGGATGTAAGGGAGCCCCCAGGGCTGGGACAGCCCCGAGCTGTATGGAGCTGAGCCGAGGTGCAGGTGGCTGGTAGATGCAGGGAGCAGAGCGTAGCCCCTTGTTCCCCCAGCACATCCATCACCGCCATGAGAAGGCTGGGGCACGGCTGTCAGTGAGGGCAGGACGGCCAGGCAGCACGTGAGACACACAGTGGTGTGTTTCAGTGGCATCTAAATCATGTTCTGTGCTGCGGCCGCTTCCCCCTGCATGCAGATTGCGGCAGAGGCTGTTCAGCTCTGTGAGCTCTGGGACCGAGGGGCAGGGTTTGCAAAGCTGTGCAAGGTAATGGCACACCTAGTTTCCATCAGATCCCTCTCAGTTGTCTCTGCAAAGTCTTGCCTTTCTGCAAAGGAGTTCTTCTGCATGGGTGAGGGGTTAGCAGAAACTCTTGAGCAAGAATAAATAAGCACTGCCAGCAGCTATAAATTAAAAGTGATAATTAGAAGTGATATTTCAGAGCACGTGTGCCACATACGCACTTGCTCTTCAGCTCTACATTAATGCAGCTCAACATCCCAGACTCACTTGTAACAAAGTAAGATGATTTTTATTCCCAGCTCGCAGCCCCTCCACTCAGCATAGCTACTGCCTGAATTGAGGTGCTGATCTCCAAAAGGCACACCCACCCAGTACCACATCCTGCCAAGTGCTGAGCACATCCTCAAGATGCCCAAAGCATGTTCATATAGGGTTCACCATGGAGACTCATATATTTAATCTGAGGAAGTCCTTAGCCTCTGGCTATCATGGGTGTCAAGGCTGCTACCACCATAGAGATGGATGCAGACAAACAACTTGCATGATGGTGTTGAATAAATAAAATAATGTGGGTCCAATATCCATAAAACAAAGGGAAATAATACATAGGGTAGCTTTTATAAAGGTCACAGATTTGATATAAGTCTCCATAATGGCTGTGTAGATCTTAGTAAACACTCAGTAGGGCCCAGGAAACAAACGGATTAGCTCACTTTTGGCCTGGTAAAGTTGAACTGGTGTAATTCTGTACGGATCCCACTGATGTCTGCCAGGCTGCCTTGAACTCACCCTGCCATAAATGATGCCAGAATCTCACGTCTCAAATTCAAAATTTCAGCCATCCTTGGTACTAATCAGCAGTTCTCAGAGTTGGGTAAGCGCTAACCAGAGAAATTGGTAGGTTTAATTTGTGTAAAGCACTTGAAGGCAGTGGGAGTCAGAATATGGCAGCTACCTTTATTTGTACACCAAATGAGAATCTGCCTTTTGCCTGTCTCTTATGCAGATATTAATTCAGTATTAAAAGAAGCAATACACCTTCCTTCTTTAAAAAGGCAACTGTTTACATACATAATGAAAGAGATAATGAGAGATAATGAGAGATTCTTAGGAAAACAGATGGATAGATATCAACAAAAGATAATAGCAGGGATTAAAGACGAAAACTATCAAAAATATTAAATGGATAATTTCCTCAACAAAAGACATCAAGATGTACCAATATGGAGAGCATACGACGGTAATTGTTTCCTTGTGATACGATCGCAGTGTCCTGGTAAGGGATTACAGCTTTTCGACCCTGGTCCTGCAGACGCCTATCTTTGTGCAGCAGCCTCAGGTTCCTTAATGAAGGGAGCTGCTCGGTGACAAATGGCACTACGTGCTTGCAAGGTGACTGCTGCCTCAAGGTCACTGTTGTCACTTCCCTTTCACCATGGTTATGAAAGCCAGTTCTATTAAAACTCAGAAATGAACAGCACAGGAGCCTGCTAACAACCAAAATGAAGTTAGAGACCCTTTGTCGGGTTAAAGCCGGAATTAAAATTTTGCCTTTGTAAGATATTCCCTGGTAAAATTCCCACCTCCTATTTTCCAGGGACACCACGCATACGACTGTGTCCTAAGGCACGTGGGTCCGATCCCACCACGGTGACACGGAGCTTTGGCGGCAGCACTGGAGAAAATGGGCCTTAAAGGGAATCTGCAGACTGAAGTCAGAGAAATCCTCCTGCAGTGAAAGTATTGAGAGCCCCAGCAAAGTCACAACTAATATTAGTGTGTCTGTAATAAGGCAGGGGCTGCATGCTTCGTGTAATGTGCTCAATAGAAGATCTGATTAACTGCAGAATGGCTGGGTCAGAGGATTTTGAGCACTGGAGACTGAGACCTAGATGAGGTTCAGTCAGCGGCAGGCTGTCCATGGGACTCCTCTAGTGTAGGCCATCTCTCATTGCCAAAGCTTCCATGAAAGGGAACCGGGGAATTAAGCCAGGAAAAGACATTGCTCAGCTTCCCCCAGAGCTATCATGTAAGTGAGGGAGACTTAGGAAGTCAGCTATTTCATATGGACATGGCATGGACTCCTCAGCATCAGCTATAGGCCAGAGGAGGTGTGCCTTGACTGCTCCCGCTGCAGTGGTTGTCGCCACTGTTATCCCTGCAAGAAAACAAGGCAGCTGAAGCGCAGCACTCTCTCTGAGTCACACTCACTCTGCACTCTCACCAGGGGCCTCTTGACACAGCACTGTTTGTGGCCTGCAGAGATTTAGTCATATTTTTCCATAAAAGAAAGCAACGAGTAGTCTCCATTATTCCCTATGTCAGGAAAAAAAAATGATTAGAGGGTCTTTTATTAATCATTACTAATTTAAAACCTTGAGATGGTCTTTTCATCATAAAAAAATTAAAAAATTAAAAAAGATTGCACAGTCCTGATACATGAATATTACAAAGCTCTCAGAAGGAGGAAGCTGTACGCAGAAAATCAAATATGCTGCAACAAATGAGTGTAGAAGGGTGAGGGAAAAACAGACTGGCAAACCTGTGCAGCTTTAGCTGAGGGCTTGAGATCGAACTTTGAATAACCTCTGCACATCAGGTTTCACGATTCCATTTCTTTTGTTTCCATGGGAGAGAAAGAGAGAAGTGTATACATAAAATGTAGTGAAGAACCCTGGAAGCTTACGTAGACACAAAACATCTATCAGAGCAATGCTACTTTATATTTAAGATTATTTACATGGTAAAAGCAGAATTTATGAGGGATGCATTCAGCTGTCGGTATATGTAAACCTGCATTGACTAAAATAATGTCTAAGATTCACTGCAGACATACATCCTTACCCCTGGGGATTAATAACCATTGGAGAGGAGCTGATGGCTCAAGGTGTAGTCAAGGACCATTAACCCCAGTTTGTCATTAAGCCCCAGAAACCGTCCCATACCAAGGTCGTTATTGCCATGATAAGCTGTAAATGAAAAATAACATAGGAGTATAGATTTTTTGTTAAAGCTGATGTGGACTCAATTGATGTGTGCAAAACATGACCCAAGAATTAAGAAGCCGTCCTGCACAGGAGACTCTCAGTTTCATTGGAACCATTTCTCAGCAGTTCCCTTTGCCTTTAATTAACTGCATGCTTTGGCCTCGTTTGTCTGTTTCTGTCATACCCGAGTGAAAGGAGCATTTGTTAATAGCATCTAACACCTACAACATTTTCTTATAATCTTGAAGGTGAGATACATCCTCAGTATTGTTTCCGGAAAAGAAATAATGTTGAAAAGCCCTTATTTTATTTCCTTTCAGATGCCCATCTCTTGATTCAGATATTTTCCTTTTTGCTTAGCATCATGTGGTAGAGGTAGCAGGAAGGATAGGCTAGTCACAGCCTGCTAGCAAAATATACACCTCTCCAGCAGGGAGGGCTAAATTTAAGAAATAACGGATGTTTTTCTCCAAGGCAGGATATAAGCAAAGAAACAGAAAAAAAAAGGTTCAAAAACAGCTCCAGATATTAAAGAGGATGTAACAGATTCCGTGGCATTCTCAGGAGATTATCCCAAGAGATGCATTTAGTTTACATTAATTTACATTTACTATTTTGCTTTTAGTTTACCCTAAGAGTGCAACTATGTCCTTTATTTTAGATGGCACACACATGTCACTGGGATGCCCCAGGACGTCTGTGGATGAGGAGAGGTGGGTTTTCACCATAAATGTCTGCCTGTCCTATCCTGTCCTGCCTGCCCAGCTGTTTATGCTTGTACTACTGTCAGCAGCTGGGAGCAATGCTTCTTTCCAGAGTCGAGAGCCTGACTTCCCACGGTGCTTCAGTCCTTCATGGCTCAGAAAAATCATCATCAACAGTCCTTGTCAGACTAGAAGGAAATACCAAGGGAGAGGAGACAGCTACTATTCACAGGGCTGGCCTGGTATGCCATTAATTCCTTTGATGGTGAGTTATGGAATACTCTTTAAAGATGTCAGTAACCACAGATCTCCAACATCTCACAGGGCTGATATTAGAACTGGAAAGAAAAGAAACAAGGAATGGCATGCCTCCATCCTCCAAATGCCCCTGGAGGGCAAGAGAAGCTGCCATATGCCCAGCAAAGCACTGGGGCAGAGGGCTTGGGAGAGTCAGCAGCCCACCAGCCAAGCATGGCTGGAGAGAAGGGTGGTGGCACAAGAAGGGTATCACAAATAGGACACTGTGGTAAACTGTCACCTGCCCATGACTTTTCGGGGCCCTTCCAGCCTGCTCTCCCCCACAGCACCCAAACTTCACTACAGTAGGGAGTCTGAAACCTCCTCTCCAAGAGCAACAGAGGGTCCTGTATCACTGCAAGCCAGCTGAGCATAAAGTAGTAACAAAGCTTAAGACTGAGGAGCAGCTACTGCAGTGTGCTGTCAAAACAACAACAAAAAGTAAGATTTAAGGGAGCTGCCTGCCTCAGAAAGGAAAAATACTGTCCTTCCATCTAAGCTTTTTCCTCCCAGCTTGATTCCAGCCTGTAGGCCTACAAGAAATAGCGTAGGTTAAGTGGTTTCAAATCCGTCCCTTGTCAGCAATAAAGGCCATGCTACAAATCACTGCCAATCATGCTGCTTCTCTCCTGTAACATTCCCTGCTAAGAAAATACCACTCAGTTCACAGCTCATGATCTGAAGTAAGAAGAGAGAAACCTGAGGATAAGTTTCAGTGCTAGTTGTTCAACATAACTTTGAAATTGCCAAAATGAGTTGCTGTGTGATTCATTTTTGTAGATCTGCAAGTTTTCTCTAGGATGTTTTCATTCCGTGCCACTTTCTTATTGCCTTAATATTGCATTTCATATGGTAGCTGAATTGCAGATTGACTGATGATGGTGTAGTTTGGAATTACACAATTAGTAAAGCAGAGAATAAAAAAATAATTAACCTACAATAGTTACCAGTAGTATTTATACAAGTGTCACTTGCAAGGAATTTGACTAATTGTCTCTTATTGTCCTAAGGCAGGACAGCCCTAAATCCATCTTTCAGTATGATTTCAAATGTTCTGATCCCTTTGAATAGTGGCACAGTAATAAAGGTTTGCAGCCCACCCACAATATGTATGTGGTCCACTTACCATGTGTCTGCTTCAGTTTCAGTATATCATATTTGAGGTCTTGGGCTGACATACCTCAGTGTCTGCCAGAGAATTACTCCCTTTAGTTAAATATGACAAGACAGTTTGGCATCTCAGAACACAGCTTTCTAAATATGTTTCAGATGAGGGCTACCTTTCCAAAAACAAACAAAAAAAAAATAATGATCTTGCCTTCCAAATGCACAACGACTTTCTCAGTTAGGGAATATACTAAAGAAATTCAATTTTGCTCTACTATGTGAGTGCACAGTTTGTCTAGCATTTTTTTCCTCAGGATTAGAATTCAGTTACTTTACCTAAGATTTTGTGACATTAAAAATCCTGCAATCTGCCTCAACTATGTTTAGTTTTTACTGTGGCACCTATTACCCACCATATACTGGGTACAGAAATCAACACACAATCATAAAAAAAAATGTATGGGTGGTGTGCTGGAGGAAGAGAGAGTGGACAATTCTGTCACCATTATTGTTATGTGACTTCAAATCTCCCCCTGTGCTGCAGGTATTTGGTATCCAGAACCTTGCATCCTTACCATCCTCACATCAAGGACCAGGAGGAGATAACAGGAGTAACCCCTCTGATGTTCAGGATGCAGCCAGGGCTGCACAAGCTGAGAGAACCAAATCCCTCTGGAACCACTGGTTGAAGGTAGACAATGAGCAGGGCTCCACAGCTCTGGTCCTGGGAAAACACAGGCACTGAGTTCTCTCAAATGATTGTCTCACTTCAATTCAAGTACCGGGTTTTCATTCAGCAAAGTTCTCATACAGTTGGACTTTGATTTATTTGGTCGAGTTATTTTCCTGAAAGGAATAATCTCACATCTTCTAACAGTTGTGATTTCTCTGCTTCGTTGGTTAAAACACCTCTTTTCCACTATTTTCTCTTCAGCCACACACCCCACCCCCCACTAATTAAATAGCTCAAATCCTCACAGCCGTAAGACTTCAATGGCTCAATAACATCCTGAGTCAATGTGTTGCAAAGCTGCTTTTTAATTCATTCTTCATGCAAATGATATACAATTAGACCTGGTTAATCTGCATTCCTTCTGCAAACGCTATTGTTAATAGGATTTAAAAAAAAAAAACCCTTCAGCTTAACAAATCAATGGCACACATACATGCTATCAGATCAGTTACTCCTTAAACCTTTTGGACGGCCAGACATATGGGGGAAAACAGGCGATGATTACAACAAGGCCTTGCAAGAGTTCTTTACGGTGCCTGAGACATCTGACTTTAAAGCTTTCTGCCCCATTTCTACCAGCACCACTCACCACACATCTTGAAAAAGGGAAGAGCCACTGATGTCATCTATCAGGACTTCAATAAGGCCTTTGACACAGGGGATATCTATAATATCCTTCTCTCCAAATTGGAAAGATATGGATTTTATGGGCGGCCTATTTGTCAGGTGAGGAGATGGTTACAAGACCGTTTTCAGAGAAGGGTGCCAATGGTGGTCCAGATGGAGATCAGTGACAAGTGGTGTCCCTCGGAGGTCAGTACTCTTTAACATCTTCATCAGTGACATCAGCAGTGGGATTGAGTGCAGCCTCGGCAAGTCTGCGTAGGACACCACGCTGTGTGGTGAGGTCAACATGTCTGAGTGATGGGAATTCTTTCAGAGACATCTACACAGGCATGAGCAGTGGGCCCAGGTGAACCCCATGAGGTTCAGCAAATCCAAGTGCAAGCTCTTGAACCTGAGTCGTGGCAATACCCACTGTCCGTACAAGCTGGGTGATGTAAGGATAGAGCACAGCCCTGCCAAAAAGGATCTACAGGTGCCTGCAAGGCGTTAGGGTTGGATGAGGATTGCCAAGGTGGAAAGGATCCCAAAACTTGAGTTTTGAAATGCCCGTTATTTATGCTACGTGGCACACTGATAAAGCTACAGTACCAAAATTGTCTGTACATACGGCCTGAAAGAAGGAAGGTACTCAAACCTCCATGCTGAATCTGCCTTTTCAGTCTATTTTGACCCTCCAGTCAATAAGGGCACCAACTGTGATGAGGCCCCCAGTCCATCTGGAACTATTCATTTGGGTCACCAGATGATCTGGACTTTCAATCTCTGCCAAACTTGTCCTGATTTGCACAAGGGATCACATGTAAAAAGGCTGTGTATCCCAAGACAAATCCCCTCCTGTCACAACCATACCAGATATACACACAGACGTTTCACACTGGGATATCGCAACTTTCTGCAATCAGAAAATATTATCCTTCATTATGCATATATCTTCCAGTACAAACACGACAACTACTGATGTGCCTTGACAGCTTGCCTCTCTCCTTCTTCCCCAGTGTGACGCCGAGAGATGAGAAGCAGGCTCTTGGGGAAAAGCTTGCATGAAAAGTGATAACATGAAAATATGTCAGCGTTCCTGAAAAGCATTCAGGCGGCGTCAGTCAACAGAGCTGCCTGCAGGACTAAAAAAAGCGGGCAGTGCTTCCCAGCCTTCACCACCTGGCAGCTGCATCTCAATCACATGGGGAGGCTGTGGCCTCATAGGACCTGGCCGGTTTTCCCCTTCCAGCCAGGAGCTGTGCAGGGCAGCAGAACACGCATCATCTCTGGTGGTATTATTCATTCATTGGATGGGGAAATGAACTCTGTATTTTATTAAGCTTTCTGCCCACCTTCAGAGCAAAGGTGAGACTTGCTCCACCAGCACCAACACCTACCAGGGCCAGCAGGGTCCTGCATACCCATAGCCACCCCAGCCCAGCAGTCACAACTGCCTAAGTCCTCATAGCCTGCAAAATGTATGGACTAAAGGGTCATGAAAAAATGGCTAAGTGGAGGTGGGTTTTGCACAAATACCAGAAAACAATATTAACTCTCCATTCTCCAGTCCTGTTATCATCATGTTACACTTCCACATTTCAACTCAACAGACCCCAGGGCTTCTTTGCTCTTCCCCACTTCACCTTTGGTGAATCTGCTGCTTTTTTTCACTAGTCACACCTACTTGCAAGCAATGTGTGATGATACAGTGGGAATCATTTATCTCTGTGGCATGTCTGAACTGAGGCCGCTGTTCTAAAGCTGACTGCAGTAGATCCACGATGCCCTCAGACACAGTATCTGACACTACAACATCCGTTAGTGCAACCCACCCAGGGCTTCTACCAGTGTGTTATAAGGAAGAAATCTTAGTGAAATCAGGACTAGCCGAGTCTGTGAACCCAAGTGGCCTTCTCATACTCAGTCCTGCACTTCCCTTTGGAGCCAGAAGTGTGCTAATGACAACTGTACTCAAGCAGGTAATAATTAGCTCTCTCCAGATCACAAAGACCCCGCTCTAATTACAAATACTAAGTGCAAACCCCAATCCATTCCACTAAAACCAGCTGAATATCCCAGCTTCCCCTGGTGAAAGTGACAGCAAGATTTGTTCAAGAGTCCCTCTTTTTTTTTTTTTTTTTGCTTTTCTCATTGAAACCAAAAGGCAGAGTCTCCAGAAGATCAAACTTGGTAGCAAAGCATTAATATCTAAGGATATAGCAAAGGAGGTGAAACTGTCTGGACGACACTAATGCAGTTGAGGGGTCTGTGGGCAGCCCAGAAGTATCCAGGCTGCACAGGGGCTAATGTTCCCTTGAAGTTAGCCTGGCATTTTTGAAGCTGACATCTCTCCCTCCCCCTCACTGTTTCAGTGCAGGAGGAGCTCTGTTTGCTTTACAAGAACTGTCTGCAGATATGCCTTTTTGTTTTGTTGTTCTATGCTTGTACAGCAGCAGGGGCAGGGACTTCACCACACCACTACACTCATTGAGAAGAACACAAGGTCTGGCTCCAGGAGGAAAGAAAGGAAAACACTTCCACAGAATTCTTTACCTCTCATCATCAGCTTTGCTACAGACTCTTCCACCTAGGGCTAGCTTCTATTTGAGTCTGCAGAGATTACATCTATGCGCTCTCAGCCCATAATTGTTATAGATTGATGGGCAGTCTGCTGCTTCTCTGTCTCAATGGGTAATGTCCAATAAGAATTTCAATTAGGATGATTGAAATGTTGAGTTTAATAGCAAGGGAAAAATAGGAGTACAGTAAAAAATGTACTTCGGTGTTGAACAAAAGCCAAGAATTTCTTTTTGAAAAGCAGGTTTAATTGTTGCAGGTCTGCAAAACTGGCTTCAGTATTAAAAAAAAAAAAAAAAAAAGTTTTGAGTATTGAGGTACTTTTCCTCATCTGAAGCATCTCCTTCTGATGGTCTTCTTTCTCCTTATGATCACATTACTTCCAAAAAAACATCAAATACAAACCTACCTTAGGAAATACAATGCTTCTCAGCTCTTCTTTCTAGCCAGAATCCTCAAGAACAGGAGGAGAAAGGAGAAAGGAGAAAGGAGAAGGAGGAGAAGGAGAAGCTGACAAAACTTCCTGACCTCCATGTGATTTCTTTCTTCTAGAAAGAAAAAAGTACAGGATGTGTCCCTGTGCTGTGACAAAACAGATCGCAAGCTAAAGGATGGAAGGCCTGGAAACAGATCATTAATGGAAAGCAGTCATGGAGCTTGAAATGACCTGAAATCGCTCTTGCATGGGAATGTCTCCTTCAACTCATCTCCTGCAATGTGTCCTCCATGCATGTCATCAGCTCTGTCACTTTCCTGCAGGGAATTACTAATGGGCTGGGATCTCTTCTTCTCCCCCCGCTGCCCTTTCAAGCCGGTCACGGCCATCCTCATAAATCTGCCAGGATGCTGACAGCCAGACTGCAGCTTACAGGGGCTCAGGGGATGTTGAGTGATATTCCTTCTGTTTCAGCTCTTTCCAAAACAGCCATTGATTTAGGAGGAAGAGTTTCCTTTTACTAGTTTGAATTTAAGAAGGAAAAGAAAAAAAGAAGGAAAAGAAAAAAGAAAAAGCAACATGAGGTACAAAAAGCGAATATGAAAGATAGTGGCTTCACAATCTTCTGGGCTAAAATGATTGCAAGTGCAGGATTTGTCCCTAGAGAAACAGGCTTTCCAGACAGTGAATAGAAGAAACAAAGAGTAGCAAAAAATGGACCAGGGGACTCAACTATTTGCCTGTAGATTTGACAGTGTCACACATGCTTTACCTCTACCCAATATACTGTCAATGAAGAGCCATTTATTTATTGTATAACATCTTGATAATGAATGCTCGTAGCAGATAACAGTCTCAAACCAAAACAAGGTTTTCTGTTCACTCTAATCCCCTTGGTTTTATTTCAGCAAAGACTAACTATCTGTATTTTTCATTTCTTTACTGGATCACTGAGCTGCTGCCAATTCTAATCACTCTGGCTCACACCAGTCATTATTTCTATTATCTGAATGATTCTAAATGATCCTGTCTTTAGCATGAAAAGACAGCCTTATGTTATCTGAGGAACCAAGCAAAGCCAACACAGGTAAAGGCAGGCTGGGCAAAAAAACAGCACGCCACTAAAGGCTCATCACGTGAAAGCAGCCTGGAAATTAGTATACAGATCTATCGTGCTGATGTAGGTAGAGCAGATCATTGCCGCGTCACTCAAGGTAAGTGCCATGATGGATGATTCTCTGAAGGCTGGGAGGTTACATGTGGGCAAATTCTCATGTGCTGGCCTCTATCCAAGTGTATCTTGACAGTGCAGAGCTGGAGTGAAAACCTTGCGGAAATAGGCACTTTACAGTATATGACAGCTCTGGATTTTCCACATTATCGCAGCAGGAGTTGAAGTAAGAAGGTCAGTGGAAGGTGATCACTTCTAAGGATAAAAATAGTTGGTAGCACTGAAAATTTATGGGAAGGCTCATATGCCTGAAATATTTGTGTCAAGACAATAACGTTATAATCTTTATCAATGTTAGGATACAAAAAGAGGAGATGGGAAAATAAGCACCTTGTATTCTACGAAATGTCACGCTCCTCACCAATGAGCCGATGATCTTTAAATGGTAAGAGATAAAAGCACAAGGTGCAGTTTGGTGGCTCTGACAGATCTTCAGTTTGGACAGGGGATAAGCAAAGAAGCTTTCTAAGTACTCATCTGTAATGCATGAGTATATGAGACAGTTTGAACGCAACTGGGCGGAGATCTCAGTATAGTAACTCTGAGCAAGCCTTTAAACTTTTAAGGGACAATTTTCTAAGTCAAAAAGTGATTCATTGAACATGGGGAATTTCTATCCTGGAGCTCCTCCTGTCAGATAGAGGAGAGCTGAGAACTAAAGAGAACGCTTAGACATGAGCAACATTGATTTAGTTACTCTAGGTTCTTTGCAAACAACATGAAGTCCAAAACAATAATATAGATACTTGAGATTTTAAAGGGAACATTTCTCAACATTGACAATGGTTATGAGCCCAGCTGGCTTGGAGAATGAACTGAAACAGAACATTTTTAAAAATAATCAAGAACTGCTGGAGGATATTGGCTCCAGAAACTTCTGTCAAAAGGAAAGGCCACGCTACTTCAAAAAACAATGTTTTAGGAGGGAAACAAAAACAGATAAAGACAGATGTGTATGTAAACTGAATGCATTTAAGTTACAGGCCAGAAAATACAGAAAAAAATATTTCTTAGTAAACTACGTCTACAACAGGGAAAGGTATCAGAAAGAAATAGAAATGACTGCTTGCATTTCAAAGATTGAACCCTCAATTCGGAGAAGAGATAACGTCAAGAAATACTTGAATAGAGAGGTCCATAATCAGTTGAATGTGTATTCCCATCTCAGAACTGAAGAATAAATAGCAGAGACTGAGACATCGGAGGGAATTAGGGTGAAAGTGGTACATATTTGGCACTGTGCCCACTTCTGGTGTCCTTATTTCAGGGAGAAAGACAAACCAAGAGGCTTCAGCAAACCTGTGAGAAGTTAGGGATTTGTGAAGCACGTTTTAATGTGGAGGACTAAGGAGTTCTTTACACCATCCAGTTTTCCACAAGGGAGGTGACTAGTGGTTTAAGTGTCGCTGGCTATGTGTACTGACAGTAATTGCTTCAGTAAGGGCCTGGGCTAGTCTGGGCTCTCTCAACACTACTGTAATGTAAGTGAAGGCAGTACACTGATCAGTTCTTCCCTTCACGGACTCAGGTCCAGCAGTTGTTACACAGGCTTGGGAATGTGGCTTCTGAGCAAGCCAAATTCTGCAAAATGTCTTGCACGGAGGAAAAGCAGCGAGGTAATAACTCCTAGGGCTTCAGAACTTGCCAGTTCCTCTGGGAGGTCCGGTGCTAGTCAGCACTCAGGGCAAAATCCCTTTTCCTCATCAGTATATACATACAACATGCATGTACAGAATATTTTTATCAAGCTCTGCTAAATCTGGACTTTTGCTAATGATGGAAATGCCACCAAAATCCATCATGTTTTCCACTGTAATGGTTTTACTCCACTTATTCCACGGTAGCTTGGACTGCCCAGTACAGGGCAGAGTTGCTGGGTTGGGAAGGCTGCTGAGGAAAGGCAGCCCTGTGGTTAAAGTTCAGAAGGAGCACCAAGCAGAAAGGACGGGGCTGAAGGCAGGCCAGCTGCAGCACAATCCCAGGCACAAGCTGTTTATTAGGGTGAGCGTAAAGCACTCCAGAAGGGCAAGACTCGGTGTTCCTCCTTTTGATCCTATTATCATATGACAACATGATTAAAGACAGGGTAAAGGCAAGGCCCTCGTGGAAGAAGCAAAGGGGTGTCAAACCACTAATGGAAACTGTCACAGAGGAGACGGAAAGTTTAAAGAAAACATGCCCCTCTCTCCCTCTGGGGCAGGGAGTGAGGGGATCCCAGTGCCAGCAGAGGCTGCACACAAAGGCAGAGCAATAAAAACAAGAACATAGCACAGAACTCCGAAAAGTAAATGTGGTGTCAGCTCCTCCTTTGTCATCCGTGTGTCCTGGGAAACCAGATGACAGCAAAGATTGGCTGCACAGCCCTTCTGGACACATCACTTGCACATAGAATCATTTTCTCTGGATCCTAAACTCATTTTAGGTTTTCTTTTAAACCCTCAGTCCAACACTAAGGAATAATCTCGACCTGAGCTCCTTTACCTCCCACCATAGACGAAGGGCCACGCTCAGACAGTGACTTATTCAGTTACAATACCAGCCACTGGAGTCCAGTCCCTAAGTGGTGCAAAGGTCAGCCCAGGCTCCCAAGAAGTGTGCCTGAGATAAGTGCCCAGAACACTCCCTAGTGAATCAGACAGTGGTGGTCCTGGGGAGTGTCTATACTGTGTGAGGAGTACTACTGACATTCATTTCTCAAACAATTCTGTCTCAAGATCTGCATCATTTATGGTGGCATTCTCTTCTCTGCCTCCAAGGCAACAAGCCAACATCTGCAGATGAGATGCTTTGTAAATTGACAGTAGCAACAGCAAGATCAAAACTCTGCTCTTGTGCATTCATAGTGCCTTCACTCCTCTTCACCCCACTTAGAACATATTGTTGATTCAAAGGTGCAACAAGACCAGTGAGCTTACAGTATTAAGGGAAGCATTAGAGAGGGAACTGTGTCATTAAAATGTGTCAAGCTGTAATTACTTAGAGTGCTTTTCCTTCTCTCTTTTTGCGTGACTATAACACTTCTCTTTCCCATTTTTATCCATTTTTTCTCCACTTCCTTTCCTTAATTTCCCCAGAACCTTGTTTTCTGTAAAATCACAAAATTATTTGGGTTGGAAGGGACATCAATGGTCACCTAGTTCCAACATGTGTGCAGTAGGCAGGGATGCCTCATACTAGATTGGGCTGCCCAAAGCTCCATCCAACCAGGTCTTGAACGCTCTTCCTTTCCTTCCCTGCTCAAACCCCTTCCTTCTTCTCTCTCCACCCTCTTCACTGTCTTCCCCCTTCCCATTCTACCTGAGGTTGGAACTTATAGAATCACAGAATCATAGAACGGCCTGTGGGTTGGAAAGGACCTCAAAGATCATCTCATTCCAACCCCCCCTGCCAATGGGCAGGGTCACCAACCACTAGAGCAGGCTGCCCAGAGCCACATGCAGCCTGGCCTTGAATGCCTCCAGGGATGGGGGTGTCAATTAAAAGACCACTGCAGTGCAGGGGAATTTCAGCCATGTTTCTGCTTCTCTCTGCCTCAGACCACTATACAGCCTGTATCCAGGAGTTCAACTCTCCCTTTGTCTCTCTAGTCACAAAAAATGAATAAGGCTGAGTTCAGGAGGATTTTGGCACTGGCAGTGCCCCTGTGAAAAACAAATGCACTGTAAAATGGTGTTCATTTCCATGAATGAAACAAGCAGCCAACTGTGAAATTTGTTATAACCCCGAACTACCAGTGGTAGAATCAGCAACAACACGGAAAAAAAAATATAAAGAAAGAACACAGTGGAAAAATGTCAAAATTTGATTGTTTTTAAAGGTAAGGTATTAAATTTATATATTTTTTTAAAACTTAAGTAGAATTCTCTTGTATTTGTTCCCATGAGCTCTACATCAGCCATGCCTTCTAGAGATGTGTAGAACATCTGGATACTCATTTCCCATTTATTTCCCAGTGGAGCTTTAAAAACTCAATTTGGTGGTACACAGTACAGCCTGTTTTCTGAAAATGACATGGCAGGACTTTCTCTCTCCAGTACCCAGAGAACATACACTTCACTTTTCCCCTCTGCTGTCTATTGCACTTTCCAAAAGGTGGGCTGTGCTAGCAGTGCTTCAGATGCGTGGTAAACATTAACTGCAAAAGGAAACACTGTTGGGATGCAAAATGTCTCTGTGCATGAATGTGGTAGGTAGATAATGACTAGAGGTGCAGTAACTTGAGGGGGGAAGGAAGGAAGGAGGGAAGGAAGGAAGACAAGCAGATGGTTTTACAATAAGATAAATTTCAATTATGCCTTCTTTTATACTCATCCCACCTTTAGACATCTGTCCTCCAATTTTTTTCTCTTCGGATGGAAAACTGGCAGTAGGAATTCACTCTCCTTTCATTTTCCATATCTTACAGGTGTGCAGATCCAGTGAGCGCTAATGCTCTTCTTCAGGCTTAAATATGATGCCACCAAGGGAAGAACGGAACGCAGCTCAATACAACAAATATCCTTTCAAACACCAACATAATAAAACTTTCAGGTCTGCCTGTCATAAGATTCTACAAGAGTTCCCTGAATCCATTTGCCAAACATACATAGATAGCATTAAGACATATTTCGTTTTGAGAAAACTTTGTAATGAAGGAAATAGAGTGTTAGAAGAACAGGTTTTTCAGGAAAACGCGTTACCAAAGTCACATGCTGCTTCTCTAATATAGTCAGCAACGTTTCAGATTAATATCTTGTTAGCAGTAAAGCATCTGAAAATGTATGTATCTCATATTTGAGGTCATTTCCTTTGATGAGATGTTTCAAACAGGACATTTTAGTTTCTAACACACACCACGCAGATCTGGCACTGGAATTTGGCATCATGACAAAGCATAGCAAATGTTATTGCCTTGCTAATACCCTTTTGGGATGGTATTTTTATGATTTCCTAAGCTCATCTTCAGTGGGAGCTTGGCACCCAGGCCACCTCTAATGTGCTGTAACACAACTGCTGGTAACTAGTGAAAGCCTCCATTGAAAGCGTGGCACTTTGGGTCACTTGAGCATGTTCCTCAGTATTATGGGGAAGGCTGCGGCTGACTTGATGACAAAACAGCTGATTGCAAAGAGCCTGGGGAGCAAATCTGGCTTTGCTTGGCAATCTGCTCGCGGCTCTTCCGGTGCTCAGCTCTGAATGCTTGGAGTGAGGAACTGGCATGGGGGTATTAGGGTAACCCTTCATATGCTACTAGCAGGATTAGAGGAGAGATGTGATGACAGCTAGAGCTGGGATGGTTATTTTTAGCAAGCCATATAGTCAACATGTTTCACTTCTATTCCTACTCACAAATTGTTTGCGAGGATTGCTTGGCTTTTATGATCGTGTCTGTTACCAAAACCATTCAGTCAGTGCTCCAAGCACATTCTGGTCAATACATGACTGGAAACTATAGTCTGAATATGTACAAACTGTTTGTTTGCCAAAGCCGCTGGAGAGGTTGGTTACCACAACCATGCTATATTGTTCCCACACCACATGATTTCAGCAACTGTCCAGAGGAGCGCATGGGTCAAAGATAGGAGGGCAAGAGCATGCAGTGAGGATTAGAGGAACTAACCTGTCAGGCCCAAAGCAAAAGTGAGGAACTGTTTATTTAAAACTGATTTTTCACTAGAAAAGCCCATCCCTCACCTTGCCAGAACCTCCTTTCAGGTAGATGCAGAAAGCTATAAGGTCTCCCCTGCGACCTCTCCTCCAGGCTAAACAATCCCAGCTCCCTCAGCCACTCCTCATTACGCCTGTGCTCCAGACCCCTCACCAGTTTCATTGCCCTTCTCTGGATACACTCCAGGGCATCAATGTCTTTCTTGTAGTGAGGGACCCAAAACTGAACACAGTACTTGAGGTGCAGCCTCACCAGGGCTGAGTACTTGGGCATGATCACCTCTCTGGTCCTGCAGGCTACATTATTTCTCATAAAAAAAACAGTCATTGGCCCTCTTGGCTACCTTAGCACACTGCTGGCTCACCTTCAGCTGAGCATAAGCCAACATGCCCAGGTCCCATTTCATCCACACATTCTTCCAGCCATTCTGCCTCAAATCTGTAGCACTACTTTGGCCAAAGTACAGGACTCTGCACTTGGTCTTGTTGAACTTCAGTCCACGCACTGCTCTGAACCTCCACTAACACCCTGCATCATTGTCTCCTATGCCAGCCAATAGCAAGCTTTTCCCAACCTACATCTCTCTTAAGGCACAATAATTCGATACTTCTCTGTTAACCTCAGATGTCCAAGGTCTGCTATCACTGTTTCCCTTCAGACTTAACTTCTCCAAACAATTCCTTCTCTAAACAATTCCTCCAACCTGTCCTGACTGCTTGCATCCACCCACTCCCTCATCAGTCCTGTTGCTCTCCCTGGGACTTCCTCAGGTTTGGCTAGATATTTTTCAAAGCTTGGTTTTGTCTGCATTTTCATTTTCCTTTTCTAAACAAGTTTCCTCCTCACATGTCTCAGACTGCAACTGCCACATCACAAGGAGCTAGTGGAGAGAGAGGAGAGGCTACAACCTGCTACAATAAATGTGCCCTGAATGCTCTCTACCTATAAAACTGTATTGTATGTATTTTCCTTTCCAAGATTTGCTATGCCTTGAATCTGTTATTCTGTCATTCCTGTGTATGATGAATGTAGCCCAAATTCATTTTTAATACTCAGATGTAAAACTCTGGAAGTCAAATAGCAGAACATGCATGCCTGAAGTCTGTCTCTTTAAAGGATTCATTTTCCTTCTTAATAAGCATGCTTGCATTTTTGCACCTCTATTCATTCTGGGGAACTGGCACTGAATGCATAGATCTAATGTATAAATAACTATAGCACAAAACTCCAATTTCCTTGTACTGGGTTTGCCAAAAAGAAGAAAAGAAGAAAAAAAAAAAAAAAAAGAAAATAAATCCCCAGCTCAATAAAAATCTTAGAATACAAATTATTGCAAAATTCTACTTATGAAAAAGCAGAAACTGGCTCTTGTTCATTCATTTTGTTTTCATTCTTCTCTCTGCCCTCCTCTTGAACTTTACATGGCTTTTTTTTCCCATCCACCTTTGTCAGTGATGGGAAATTTCTAATCCAACATACTGGATTCATCCCTATTTGAAAATGAAAAGGAAACGCATTTGCAGTGAGATACACTGAGGGGCATTTGTTAAAGCCAAGGCAGAGTAGCAAAGTTCACGTCCCAGCAGCAAGACTTGTGGTGAGAGGTAACTGCATTTGTCCCTATTTTTCCCAATGGCTCATTACAGCTGAGGTCAGACCTGTCAAACATAACCACATTCGCCAGGGCTAGGAAAAAAAAACAAGTAAAGCACCCCATACTTGGATGTGAGGGCTGTGCATCCCTTGTGCATTGTCTGGGGCAAGCCTTTCACAGAGGCACAGACATTGTGAAACGGGGTCAGGAAGGTAGCAAGCCAGCTGCCTGACACCCTTTAGACTGCCTCTTGTGACCAAGGAAAGAGCAGTGGCTTCAAGAACTTTTCAAATACAAGTTGAGAGCTTCTCCAGAGAAAATCTCAAGCACGAGCCTGATTTCAGTCTTGCCACAGGTTGGGGTATTTGTTCGCATCAGTGTCACCTTGAGGCTTCAACAGGCTGCCTTCTAACTTCCGTGGAGAATGGTGGAGAGGAAACCTAACCCCTCTACCTTCTTCAGAGCTGGCAAGTTCAAACGTCAGCTGATATCCATCAGTCCAGCACCACTGACATGGCAGCATAATACCACCTGGGCCAAACATTGCCTGCAGCCTGGCAGTTTCCAGCCCAGGGTGACTCCATCAAAGTTGGAGAGGGCTTTGTGCCGATCTAACAAAGAACAGACACAGCCTCGGCTGGCCTTAATGAGCTGATGCTGATCATGTAACTGTCTTATTGAATTTGCATTTCATTAGGAGACTTCATTTGAACCACAGCTGTGAATATTTGAGGGCCTGATTGTGTCTATGGATACTAATTTGTTCAAGGAAGACAAGGAGGATGGTAAGCTGCAGCCCCAACCCTTTTCGCATCGATCAGACGAGATAAGACCCTCCTGAAATATAATGTCAGCACTACACTAACAACATGTTCATGCCGTTATAATCTGGGAAAAATTGCACTTCCTTCCTCGAGTTATTCCTGGTGAACTTCTTCACATACTGTAACTTTGTCAAGTCAACAAAACCCACAGGATGGGAATATACCACTAGGGGAAAACGGGTCGCCTTCAAAATGAAATGCCAACGTTCATAAGTTGATTTCCTATGTAAGGCTGTGTGAGTATCCCTGTTGCAAATCAGATTACTACGCCATAACATTTTGTAGGAATTCCACATCTTTTGATAATGGGGAGACCGCAGCCAGCTTCCACAGCCCCTCAGAGGCAGCCAGTAGACAGGCAGGACTATTTATTGTTTTACAGAAAATACATGAACCAGAAGGGGTCTGAGCAGGAAAGAGTCATCAAATCTCTCAGATACTGTTGAAGTTGAGGTGATCCCAAACAAAACATGTTTTTCATATTTCCCTAGGCTGGATATGTAGAAATTTAATCTGCTTCACCATTCCCCCACCTTAGATGGAGCATTAGAACTTAATCCAGAAATGAAATAGTTAAAAGGCAAGATTTACGATAAGCAGATGGCAATTCTTGCTTCTTACTGGTAAAACCTGTTTGTATTTGAAATATCTTATTATGTTTCTATTGGAATCTACTAATTAAGAGACAAAACTATGTTTTATTCAGATGCATGAGAGTGAGAGCTCACACACACCTGGCACTCCCATCTTCAAATTCCACCTAGAGGCTGGCTGAAAATACACCCGCTGGTCATCTGCTGGTTCTCTTCCATGCTTTGGGTGGGAATTTGCTGGATGGCTGCCTTATGAGCTGTCAAGAATAAGAAATTCTCACCTTATTACCAGCAGAAGCAGAAAAATGCTGGCAAACACAACTGTTTTTCAGAAAATCATCTAACTTGGGAGCGGACCTTCAGCAATGAAGCTATTGAAGCCCTTCCAGGCCTGTAAGGTGATAGTACATCACCAGGATTTTATCCTCAAGCTAGCCTTAGTGAGATTGTTTGATAAGGAATTGCCCTAAGCAAGTACAGTAGTAGGATGGAAAATGTTAGTCCCTTTCCCTTCTTAGTCAGCTGGCCATTTTCCTCTATAGAGAGCAATGACTATTGGCATGGAAGGCTTTCCAGTGTGTAACTGGTCAGCCTCTTGCTGTAGTCCCAGGAGCTTTTCTCTATAAAGAGGGAAGCCAAACTTCCTTCACGGATGCTGCTCTACTCCAAGTGTTGCCTCTGACACTCAGAGGCTGTAAGTGGATCTGGGCAACTCCCCAGAGGACTCCAATGTTTATAAACTAATAAAGGATCTGATGTTGCAGTCTGAAAGCCAGATGTAGCTGCTGATGAAAAAGAAAAAAACAACCACTCGAGGCTTTTCTCTCTCTGTTCACCAATCATGCTTTGCCATTCAGAAGGGGTCAGAGTGGAATCAGCCCACTCTTCTTACATCAGTGTTTGGGACAATTTCATAGGAAGGGCATGCTCAGAGAAATCAAAAGCCATGATTTTAAGCAGGCTTTGCAGGAAGAAATGATTGTACTTTGCGTTGTCATCACCCAGACGGTGACTAGCCAGGTGAGTACTGCTGCCTGACAAAGGAAAAGCATTGGCTTCAACCAGCAAATCCGACCAAGTGTTGCAAATCTCAATGTATCTGAGCATCCTCAGTCTACAAACTCTTGCCCAATGCCCTTTCCTAGGATATTTCCAGTCCTATCTGGTGCTGATGAAATCAGTGATGACGCAAGGATAGCTTTCGATTTAGATTTTCAGTGCTACGATCTCTGCTTCCCCAGCTGAAACTAGAAAGTCCAGAGACCCATTTAAACAAGCAAACATACAACAAACATAAACTGTTCCAGCATTCCTAAAATGTTCAGTTCAAGCCTGATCGGGGACTTGTCAAGGGTCTGGGAACAACTTTTGTTTTGTTTGAACCAATCCTGAAATATATCCCACAGCAAAACTCACTCTTTAATGAGTTTCTTGTGAGTATTGCTTTCTGGTGCCTGCAAACGCTATGGGATGGGGAGAAGAGGTGTCTCATTGCCTCAGCTCTCATTCATTTGGTCACTTTTTGAAAGAGGTGTTCAGGACTCACCCAGTAAACCTTGGGAGAGCTCCTGTGAGAGGCCCTGGGACAGCAGGGTCTCTCTGGAGACAGCTCTGGTGCCGTTCTCCACTGGGATCTGCAGGGGAGGCTAAAGTAGCATGACTGGCCGCAGAGGTGCCGTGGCCTAGAAAGTTCCCAGATCCCCCACTGCAGCCCACTGAGATTCAGACATAAATCCTGCTGCACCCCCACCCTGTCCCCATCCTCCCCCCAGGCCCAATGAGAAAGATGTCCCCTCTGCTCAGGCCTGCTGCCGGGCTGGCACAGACAAACCGCAGCTGCAGGCAGGCTTTCAAAGCAGGGCTGACCGAGTGTTCCCCTCCCCATCACAGTGCTATCTCAGAAGCTTTCTGGTTTTGTTTGCTTCCCCTGGCAGTCCAGGTCCTCACACACAACTGGCCACTCCTGAGGGCTTCCCCAGGCCTAGTGATACCCCAGCAGTGACTCAGAAACACGGAGCACCAGGCTGAGGGATGTGAGGACAAGCAGGGCACACTGCCTCTGTTTCCAGAGGAGATGACACTTTGCTTGGGCTTGGCAGGAGGGTTTTGCTTTTTCTCTTTTTATTTTCTTCCCCTCCTGACTCTCCGGAGGTGATAAGGTGCACAGATAAGCTGCCTGTACATAGCAGAGAGCAGAAATGCGGGCAGCTTTTAAATAATAATAATAATAATAATAAAGAAGTGCTACCAGGGGCCCCATTGGTTATAAGGCTATGGCACAGTCACTCTGAAGTGAGGGTTTAATGAAGTAGCCTGTGAGAGAATGGAGGGGACGGTCCCCGCTGCACAGATGGCTCTTTGTCACCACTGACACCTGCCATCTGCTTGTTTGTCTGAACGATGTCGGAGGGGCATCGCGAGCCTCCAATCTGCCGCGCCGCCGCCGCCCGCGCAGGATGACCCCCTGACCCGCATGTCAGGCGGGGCCGCCCGCTTCCTTCTTCCCGCTCTGCGGGTTAGGCCCTGGCCCCTTCCCCGCCGGCAGCCCCGCAGCTGCCCCCGGCCGCCCGCCGCCCCGCGCCCGCTCCCCTCACGCCTGCCCATAAATCTCACCCTCCTCATGCATGTGAAAGGCAGGGGACGGGGAGAGATTAACCTCCACGGGCATGAAGCGGGGACAAAAGTTTACACCGCCCGGCAGCCGCTAAGACCTTTTGGAGATGGCGTTCACACTCTTGGGCCTCTTTCTTTGCCATCATTTCTGGGCAATGCTCAGAGTCTTCCTGAGGAAGAAGAAGCCAGACCGCCCCTGATGAACAGCACCAGTATCGGGAGAGGAAATTATGATACGTAAAGAACGCCGCTTCTTTCTTTGCAGTGAAGGCAGAGCATGTCCCTAAAGAGCACACCAGCTATGATATTTCCTGGTCTCCGAAGAGCTGTAACTTAAAGGCACAAGAAAGAGATGGGACCCACTTCATGGACAGAGGTCATTAACGGACCTTTGAGATCGTGCCCCAAGAAAGGATGTAGTAATACAAATGCGTTTAGGTAGCACTGTTGCTGTTGTGCGTTTTTCTTTTCCAAAATATCACTGCAAGCAAAAGTATCTTCCTTACACACACACACACATACATACATATGTATATATATACATACATATATAAAGGGAGTTCTCAGAGACTGGACCATCACTCAGCCGCTTTCAAAGAAACACACCAGAGCGATCAGCATATCCTGAGAACTTAACAATTAACATAAGAAATACTATTGAAGCCTAAACCTGCCTAAAAAATTTCTTGACTCTCTGAGAACATGCTCCCCTATGTTTTGTACCCCATGTCCACAGAAAATAGCGTCCTTCTAATATGACCTCAGGCCATTTGTGTCACCTCAGAGTACTCAGAGCAAGCGCATGTGAGGCACCTGCTCCCCCCAGCACTGAGCAGCCCATGTCTAGGACACCTCAGAAGTGACCGAAGTTTGCTGCTCGTAAATTGCACTTGATGTTATCAGCGATGTCAGTGTACACGGAAGGTGTATAATGGATATTAATTATGACTGTTATCCCTTATGACTTGTGTGGTGCAGCCAGGTATGCCTGAATACTTGCAAACACAGCAGCTTTTACACGTGGCGACTCATGAAATGGAAAATGGTCACTCTGCACAGCTCTAATGAGGGCAAGGGTGATTTAAGCTGGCAGAAAGAATCAGAATTACTGTAGGTTCAAAGTGATCCTGAAGGAGAGGAAGTTAAAACGGGGTTGGGATTGATCTACTTTCATGCTTTACTCGGCCCATTGTTTTTAATGCCTCACTTTGAACTACAAACAAATCGCTCCACCTGACTTGCACCGTTTTCCTGAATTTGCTCAGGGAGATAGTAGAAAGTGTGTACAGGGCAAAAATATGTGGCAGGAGAAAGTGCAACAAGAACCCTCCAACCCCTGCAGTCTGTCCAAAAAAAAAAGTCCAGATTAAATCCTGGATTCAAATCTGTCTAGGAGTGCAGATGGGAGAAAAGGCCTCCAAGGTTTGCCGAGGACTATGTGCTTCCAGCTCCCATGCTCTTCTCCACCGCAGTCCCCAACCATAAGAATCAAGGCTGAGCCTGCACACAGCAGGGAAAAACAAAGACAAAACCCAGGGGAACTCAGAAGGACGTACAGGTTTGGTCATCAGCCCAAGGATCTTCTTTTTCTGCAACCCTTTGTGCCAGACAAATTTCTGATTTCCTCCTACTCCCTCTCAGATGTATGATAATTCACTAGAGAAAAAATACAGGGAGATTTAAAAACTCCCTAAAAAGCACCCAGAGCTTTCCAATGTCCAGCAGAAAAAATAAGGGTGAAATCCTTGCTTCGCTGAATTCCATGCATTTAAATTGGTTGCTTTTAAGTTCATCACAAGGATATTAGCTCTTCTGCACTACCATAAAAGGGATTTTTTTTTTTTTACCTGGCACGCTCTGGTTAATTGTTGCATGTGAAAATACCTCCTTGCGGAGCCCGTTCCTGAGGCAAGGGCTAAATGTCCAAGATCTGTTTGGCTGCCTCATAACTGGCGCTTTTCTTCTTGCAAATGTCCTGCAGACTCCCTGACCCTCAGCTATTGCTATAGCCAGTAGCGGAGCCAACACACCATGCTCGTCTTGGCAAAGTGAGCCAGACTGCACTGAAACAAGAGTCACTAGAAAACAAACAAAAAACAACAAAAGTCCCTTCGTTTCTTTGTTTCAGTCTGGCTGCTAAAATTTGCATGTTTTGACAAAACCAACTTCTTCCTCACAGTCCACCAACTCCAGAAAGCACCTAGACATCCCCACAGAAGCATGATGAGAAGCTTCAGGCATATTTCCATTAGAGGCTGTTGAGATAAGCAGCTCTCTGGTACCCAGAAATCCCAGCATGAAGCTACTTCCGTGAGGTAAACTACAGCCAGCTCACCCAAATTCCTCCCCAGCAGGAGCTAAGCTGCTCATTGTCTTGCAGAAGTTTGGTTTCCTTCAGGTTGCTTGATCTAAAAAGTGACTTTTCAGAGAAGAGCCGACGCAAAGATAAATACTCTAATTCATCACTGCAGTAAGCTAGTTTATTTTCCTCCTTTAAGTGTAAAAGGTCAGAGAGTATGCAAGACTACCATCTTTGTTATATATTTGTGACAGAGAACACTGGATATCAATAAAAAGTAACTGAAAGTTCAGTGTTATTCTGTCATATCACTGTTAAGTCAAAGGCATACCAGAGCTTAGCAAGCATGCTCATGGCACACCATTCTTCCTCACCTATGGCATGGGAAGTGATGAAAGTTGCATCACAGACCAGGCATTCTATGACATGGAGCTATTTGCCACCAAAATCATGTTTGATTTTTAAATTTCTGAGGTTTTTTCTTTTCCAAATGGGATTTATGTTTGTTTTTTTTTGTTTTTCATTTACCTCCCTGACTGAGGTTTGCAGAGCTGGCTGTGGAGCTTTCTCTCCTCCAGACTGGATCTGGGATTGTCACCTTACCCATTTCCTCGAAATCTGAACCTTTCCATATCATCCCCATGTGTACCATTCTGCTCATGTAAAACATCACTTACTCTGGTGAGACAGAGAGCTTCCCACTAGCAAACTGTTTGGGTGATGAAGGACAAGGATTTTATGTGTCTTCTGAAAGTGACTACAGCAGACAGTCAAATCAGCTGACCAATCTTGGCCACAACACATCTGTGCTTCGTTTTGGCCTAGCAGAGCAGAATAACAAATGTACTTCTCTCTGTCTCAAACCTAACCTAAGATGGTGAGAAAAATAGCTGAATTACAGAAGTACCTTCTGAACGGAAGCATCCTGTGACAGTGCAAAATCTGTATGTCTGGGAATTCCAGCTAAAATGAACTCACAGATGCACATGATTTCCATATGAGCTGACCTTGTCGGGAGTTTTTTGGGTTACTTCTTTCTGCTGCTGCTTCATTGATGCCTCAAATCAATACTCTTTACTAGTCCCACTTTGGAAATCTTCAGAATTGAGAGGAGAGAAGAAGAGGGTGATGCTAACAGAGCCAGGACAGTACCTCCATGCCAGAGCCAGGTTGCTAACCTTGCTTCCCTCCACTGGCCCTTTCCCTCCCACTGCTGGATGAGAAGCCAGCTGTCAGTGATGTTTCTCCAAGGGCCACAATGCCTTAGGAGCTGAGATCCCATTTTTCAATGGGATTTAGGGGTCACCAGCATCTATCTTTGTAGACACTCTGGGGTGCTCCAAGGTGACCAGTATTAGCCTGGGCTTAACCCAGGTCATTCAACCTCCTCTGAGGTCAGTTACCTTGTATTTGCCACTCCTTAGTTCTCAATCTACAAACTAAATTAAAAGGACAGAGACATGCAGCACTGCGTACTTCAGAGTTAACAAACGCACATCTCTATCACTTCCTCAGTGTTAATAACATCTAGCCTGTTCTCAAAATGCCTACATTTTCACAAAAAAATGTGTCAGTCTCTCAGCACAATTATAATTTTTCATGAAAACTTCTCTTTGATTATCCCATTTCAATTGTGATTTTCAATTGCTATTTTCCAGTATTGATTTTTGGTTTTGTTGTGAAGGTGTTTGGGGCTTTTTCTCCCTGCTACTGATACTGATTAGCTTGTCTTTGGCACTCCAGAATGTGTTTCAGAATTAGATATTTCTGGCACCGAAGTAGTTTCGCTCCCAAGGACAAAAGAGGTCCGTAGAAAAATTTCAGCAGAAAATTTCACTTTATGGCCCATTGGAAAGAAGAAACATTTCAGTTCTAAGCACCATTTATGGGAGAAGTGGTGGCTGACAGATTATCAGATCTGACCCAGTACTTATACCGGCACCCTGGTTCTGGGAAGAGAGTTTGTTTCAGTTCACTACCCCGACACAGACCTTCAGCATGACCATGGGTAAAATCCTCAGAGCATTTAAGGCATTTAGTTTTGCAAATCAAACACCCAAACAGCGTTGTACACCCAGAGCAAAATTCTGAACATCCAGATATTTAGACATACTCTTTGAAATGAAAGGATTGAGCCCAAGTGAACTGAGAGCCACCCAGGAAACTCGGAAGTGCTTCAGATAGCCAAGGCAGATCACAGTGTGATGCCAAGATGAGCAAACATCATCGAGGGGGACAGAGTGGTGCTGCCTCCAACCAGAGCAGTGCAGCACCATGGACCAGCAACAAAGTGCTCAAGTGCCACTGCTCACTGGTACTAACATACACAGGCCCCCATGCAAGTGCAAATTCATGCCCCAGAAAATACTATAACCAATAATCAAAGTTTCCTATTCACTTGTTAATCTGGCAGGGTGAAGTCAGTCAGGGTTTTTTTTTCTGTCTTTAGTCTTCTGTTTTATAACCAGTTGCCTGTCAAACTCCTGTTTCTTGGTCAGTCTTGAAGCCAATGACATGATTTCACTGAATTATTAATATTTCAAACATATTTCTGTGGTTTTGACAGAGCTCAATGACAGGATAAATTGTATGCTGTATTGTTCTAACTTTCTTAAAATATCTCTTGGTAACTTTTTTATTTTTTTTTTGTGTGTGTGAGAAATAAGCTATATTAAGAAGCTCACTGCTGGACTGTACTTGTATCACTGAAAGTCAGCACTTCTCCCCAGTTTCCCAGTGCAAAACCAGAGTAGAACATGTGTAAGACCTGTGGTCATGCACTACCTCTTGCTCTGTGGTCTGGATGGGGCGCAGGTCCCTCACTCATTGTCCCTGCATCTTCCTTCCCAGGAAGGGAAGGAAGGGCCAGACTCTGCCAAGGCAGCTCCCTGGTGGAGTTCCTGACACAGTGCTTGACCCTACGGGAGGCAGCCCCAAGACCCTTCCCCACCTTTCCCACATGGTCCCTGCCTCCAACGGGATCCTGCTCCTGCACGGGTTTGGCGTTCCCCTCCCAGGCCGCTAATTGGCTCGGATGCGAGTCATGCGGCTAGGCACACACATATGTCCCATAACATAAACCATCTGCAAGCACTTTAATTAACCGATCCCTAGTTCCTCTGTGCTGCCATTGAAAAGCTCCCGCCCCGGCCCCAGCCGAGCCTCCCCCATGCAGCCCCGCTGCTCCCTCCCCACCCAGGGATCTGCCACCACAACTGTACAGCCTGGGCCCCCCGGCTCTTTGGGAGCAGCCCTCAGCAGCCAGTGAGGAGCAGATGAAAAGGGCTCCCTCCATATGTGCCTGCTGATGCAGACCTACAGGGAAGGCTCCATGCACAATAGATAACAGGAGGCTCCTTCTCAGCATCTCCCACGTCACAGCATCCATGCGGGTGTCAGGCGGGTACATGGCTACAGGCAATGGCCATGCTTGCTGAGGAGCAGGAGTACAGCTCCTCCTTTCCTGATGCTGCATTCATGCCTGCTTATTCCCCTTCCCTTAGTACCCAGAGTGGTTGTGCTCATGGTTCATCCTCACACATTTTTATGGGGGAGCCCTGAAGCTTAAATCAAGGAATAGCTGGAGAATAAATATTGTCCTTCAGCGAAGCCACATGGATATACAGCAAGAGAGAATTCAGCCTGTTGTTGCTCAGCCATTAATTGATGGAAAAATGCAGCCATGAGTCAGGCCCTGTAGTCTACTTGCTCTCTGGGAAAGTAAGTTTACTACCTGTTTGAATTTATACTGCAACAAAGAGAAGTTTTGTCAGTGGAAGTACTCAAATTCAACGGATTTGCTCTGAAGGCTCAAAGGAGATACAAAGACCCTGAGATATAGTCAGGTTCATGCTGTAGATGAAGGGATATGGGCACTGTAAATGCAATAGGGCTCCCAAGCAATATTTTCACCTAAGCAGGAAAGTTGCACTTGCATGCTGAGTTTGCAGCTGGTATAAATGAGCACAACTCACTAGCAAAGAATTTGGCATTCCCTGTCCAAAGAGTGGATGCCCTCACTGGAGGGTGTGCTCCTTTGGAAGCCACTTCTCCGGGAAGTCCAAACCTGCACAGGATGTTTTGTGAAATCCACTGACTAGTGGGTTTCTCTAGCTATGTTTAGACAAGTTTAAGTTGTCTGCCTTACAGCAACAGCGAGAGATATTGCTGATAAAGCTGCATTTAACATGCTCTTTGATTTTAAGGGACAGACAGCCCTTTCTGCAGAAAATGGAAGTGAGAAAATTAAAAATCTAAAGTCACTCCATCCTCTGCTCGTGTGAGTGATGACACCATATGCCAGTAAGCTTAGATCCATGGCTTTGGCATATCTATTTGGTATTAGCAATGTAGATGTCCAACTGTGCAGGTCTTTTCAGTGCAGAAATCCTCTGAAGAAGCAGCTTCCAAAATGCAAAATCTTCAGGATGAGGCCCAAGTCTGAATAAATCAGCTTTCAAACTGCATCCTATTTTCTTTTGCAAATTGGTTTGGTAATCTCATACAGCATAAAATACTGATTTTGAATGTAAAGCCTTGTAGGATTTTGAGACTTTTCAGATGAAGATCTTTACCAATCTTTTAGGTCATAATCAGACTCTAGTCCAGATGTGCAGCTCTAAGCTGCAAGTTGAATTTGTTGCAATTTTCTCTTCTAACCCTGGAGACCCTTCAAATGAAACCTGGTTTGTTGTTTAGACCACAACAGAGTCCCGTTCCTGTCCCAGACACAGTGAGGATTACTTTTCCCTCACTTCGTGTCCTGTAGAACTTAAGCAATGCAACCAACATGCAGTTTCTGTAGACCAAGCCATCTGCCCACAGTTGTGAAAGGAAAGCCTGGCTTAAGAATAGTACAAAGTAATGGCAGTGCTTCTCTTAGTGCTCCCTGAAGGCCATACTTTGCCAAGGTACCCCAGAAAGCAAAACCTCTTAAGTTCACTAACACAGGGGATGCTCACTGTAAAAAATCCTGCAAAAATAGTTTACGTTCATAATCAATCCATACCAAGAGCACCACTGGAAGGAACTGTTGGCAGCATTTACTCTGCATCTTTTACTGGTAGCTCTCAAATTGGTTTTATGCAGAACAGCAGCAACGACAACTTTTAATAGGCAGATAAGAGCCTACAGCAGTGAGAAAAGCCTTGTTCAAGATTAAATACTGACATAGAAGAAACATGTAATGTTCACCAGGATATTATCCTAAGGCTTGACAATAGTTGGCTGAGATCTACATGCTCACAAGTGTTCAGTTTTGTTTTCCTGCATGTTTTGTATGATGGAAATATCACAGACTCTCACTTGCACCAGAAACCACTGGCACACGTAAAATGAGAAGAAAGGAAATCTTTGAATAAATGAAGCTGGGACACCAGTTTGTCTGGATATTTTGCTATCAGCCTGCAGTATTCACAAGGCATCAGGGTTTTAGATAACAGCTACTAAAGGGGTCTGCAGCTGCAAAGTTCACCAAAACTCCTGAGCCACCTCTGCAGCCCCTGCCTGCAGTGAGGTAGGATGAGATCCTAAGTGTCAGGGATAAACCCCTACCCCATTACCATCCAAAGTCACAAACAAGAGCAGCACTGAGGCCGAGCGAGCAGTTGTGCCAGCTTCAACCAACAGTAGAAGGAAAATTGCAGTACTGTTCATTCATGCAATACAAGCTTCTCATCCCTTTGGAATTGTTTGTATTTCACACCTGTATGAAACAGTAGATCAGTCCTGCAAGCAACCTCTGAAAGGAAGTTCAAAGGGCTGAGGTCCAGCTGGGAAGGATGCTTCATCTCCTACTGTACTGAGCCCCCTCTGAGACATACCGCTGCCCATCTTGCAGGATAGCTGGTTCTTTCAGTCCCTCTCATAAGAGAGATTTCTACATCTCTGACAATAATCGGTGACAGAAGCAAATTATTCTCACTCTGAATAAGGTATAAACATTGCAATCAAGGAGACAAGTCTTTAGGTTTCTGTCTGATACAAACACAGGACACAAATTTAAGATCAGCATTCCCAGTCATCCCACAGCTGAGTCTGGTCTCAAATCTCATTTCTCTCCAGTGAGAATTCAAGAGTGACTCAGAAGCTTTAAGTGAAGCTGGAGAGATTTGCAAAACAAACTCATTTTTGTGCTGCTGCTTTGCTCACTTCGGCTCTCTGGGCTGAGCATGCAGAAGCTGTGCTGTCAGAGATGCTTCTGATCCATAACCTCTGCCAAAAGCATGAGCAGAGCAGCATCGCAGATTACAAAGCCGGCTGTCTGCTGGGGAAGGTTCATTGGCCTATTAATCTGAACTGGATGATCCTAAACTTCCACTTCCCATTGCCTTCAAATGCTCTGCTGAGTTATTTGACTCCAGCATAGACTCGGGGATGTTTTTCTTGTCTTATAGTTCTGTACTGACTGAGCTAACCCACAAGATAATTATTAAGGCAAAGAGCTTAGCAGGATTCTAACAAGGATTAAATGTTTCTATGATTCATTAAAATATCCCCAGTGCCACTAGCTGGGATAAAAATGTATAAGGATTGTGTCACAATTATAACACTGGGTTGTTGCCCAGAAATCTCTGTGAAAGGAATCCCTGGAAAATGCTGCTTGAGGATGTCAGAGCTGCACCCGCTGAGGTGCAGGTTTCATTGGAAAGCCAGGCTGAAATTCCATGGACTCATGGCACACCCTTGAAGTAATGTGGAAGAATCTGGCTCTCAGGACAAGATTGGGAACATCCAAATAACCCATTACAAATAAAGCACAGCTCTGACCAACTATTGGACTAGCCTGCCCCAGCTAAAGAGTTGGGTGTTTCAAGGAGAAATTTTGTTTTTGCTGTGATTGCTCAGTAGCGATTTGACCAAAGCTTGAAGAAGAGGAAGACAGGGCAAAGAAGACTGGGGGCAAGGGAAGGTAGTTACTATCCTTCTGTATTCAGTGAGGTTTGAATACTCAGTTCAATCAGTGTAACAACAGTGTGGTTCCCTCCACCATCTGAAAGACTCCAAAAGCACATCTTTTTCTTACTAAAAGAAAGCCTGCATTACCTAGCCACAGCAGGCTCCCCCAGCCCTGCAAACCTGCTTACTTGCCCTGAATAACTATTGAAGACTAGGATGTAAATATTAATCTCTGGATATATCATCACTTCTGAGCTGGAAGTCCTTCCTGTTGGTCATATTTCGGGGGAACATTTGACTGTGCTGTGCAGAGTGGGACTGCTCCATGTGGGAAAGTCACCTCCAGCTAATCTCTATCAGATGGGGCATTCCCATTGGAAAGCACATGTGGGAAGAAAAACAGAAAGCCCAATTACTTGCCTAGCCCTACTCTGGTGTTGCCACTATGCAGGAAGGAGCAGAGATACTGAGATATCTCCATACACATCTTAGCTTGCAGGAGCATGCCTGCTATTACCTCCCCCTGCTGAGTAATTGCATGTTTACTCCCACAGCCATATGAGTCTTGATGGTGAGCATGGCTAAACCACAGTCCCACTTCATCCCAGCTTGTGGAGTACAGTGTATTAATCAGGAGACCTAGTGGAGTAAAACCTGTGCCAGGACTACAGTCCCATATATGCCAAGATGGACTGGGGGAAAAACATGGATGTCGCAAGTCCTCACTTCACAAGCAGAAGGCAGGATTGGCTGGACCCCAAGACCATCCCAAAGACCATTGCTCAGGACATGTAATTCTATGCCACCATCAGTAATTTTGCACAGAGGATGGTACCTCAGCAATAAATAAGAGAGAGAATAAAGTCAGATGGGCAGGGCACACCACTATTTGTTTTTTGCTGAAAGGAGAGGATCATACTTCTCAGCATGGCAAAAGGATGTAAACTGATACTGCTGATGTTTTGGCGTATTATGGTTTCAATTGTCACACAGCAGAGAGCACCAGGATTGGCCATGGAGCCTATCCACTTTCGTATTTACTTTCACTTGGTTTTCCGATGAGGTGATACTTGCAGTATCACTCCGTGTGTTTATGCATGTGTGTCTGCTCACCTGTCTGTGCATCTGCACTTCAGCTGCCCCCCTCCCTCAGCAGCAACTTTTGAACCCATTGATCAGCTTTAAAGAAACGTGACATACAAGAAGAGGTCTCCAAGGCATTAAATTCTAACATGTTTTATGAAACCTGGCACCTGATTAGAGGAGAAGACCCAAATAGTGTAGCTGTGGAGGGAAAGGCTACATTGTGAACATGATCCTTTTTGAGCTGTGGGGATTCTCCTGGGAAAGTGACATTATGAATGTCCTCAGAGGGAAAAACCTTCAAATCATCACTTGTATCTTATTAGACACCAGAGAATCCAATGCAAATCCCCACAAATGCTCTAGGAAATTGCCAGCTCCATTAGCTCTGCTGCCTGCAGAACGATGCATTTGTGGACTTCTACACAGGCCAAAGTAGGACACAAGACTGAGGAGGAGGCAGGAATATGTCGGGAGGCATGCTAGAAAAAGGGAAAAAGCCAAGAACTGCTCAACTCCCCCCTGACCTGCTGCTGATGTTTCACTGACCCCCCTCAGCCCTCTTCCGCTACAGCAGACCTGAGCATCCCATCACTCATCCTAGTCCCTTATCTTCACTTTTCCCCTAACAGCCAAAAATCTGCATTACAATCCCACAGCTCTCTTCCCTCTCTCATCCATTTACACAAACTAAATGGATATATTTTCAGGACAATTGGTGCTCCTTTTTGAACCAACAGAATTCAGTTTTGCTTGCCATGCTGAGAAACCTTGAGCCAGCTGTAGACTTCTGACACAATGAAACAGGCAAGGACATTACATTTACAAATAGAGCTTGTCCTCATGGACAAATTCATTCTTCTTATACCCTCATTCAAGCCACAATAGAGAAAATGTAGTATTAATTAATCCATCCTGCTTGCATTGCCTAGAGGAAAGGATCTGATTCCGACAGAGAGGAGGTTCATGATCTTAAGCCACTTTGCCACCGACTTGATGGCTGCTTTTGAGCACATCATTTAGCTGACATGTTTCCACTTACAAATGCAATTTACAGTAGTTATGTTTCAGGGTTCGGATTCTCAGTTCATTTAAGTAAATGTATACAGACTAAACTTTAGCAATTAAATCTAGATGCACCCACTGACTTCACTAGTTTGCTGTTGAGGAATGCAAAGAAACTGCTTAGAAACACACTGGGTGAACTGCAGACTCACACTAGCACAGATGTCCTCCAAAGCTCTCCTTGGCTGTCCTTCAGCTCCTATGCCTAGCTCTTCCCTGGGAAAACAGCTTCCTCTTTATAAATCATGCAGAGCTGAAGCCCTTCCCTCCATGCTCCTATTTCAGCGTCCCCCCTCCCTTCTCATTCCTCAAACAACAACAAAAATGTTATCGGAAACATTAAAAACCATTTCAGAACATAATATACTTTTTAAACAAGAGGAATGCGATCGAGTTCTACAAGGACAGGAATAACAAGGGAAGGCAAGAAGGGAGCCCCACAGGAAATCGTTTGACTCTCCCTCTCCTGACGTTTGCATAAATATTTGAGCCAGGTTGCATTTGTGATGGAGATTTATCTCATAAAGAGTTTTGATAGCAGAACGGACAGAGAGGTAGGCAACTGATCACAGCTATTTTACATCTACTTTATTAAGTGAGCTTCTAGTTAATTAAACAGTGAAATATTTTATAACAGCAATTTGTGCAATGAAGTACTACCTTGCTAACAAAGCAATTCTGACATGCCTCTGGTTAGTGCCCTGTTAAGAAATCTCCAGGGGTTTTGCATACTGATGTGCAGATTACCCAGCAGCACCCAGTGGCTCATTATAGTTCGCATGAGATGAAACTGCAAGGATTTCAAAGAACATTTCTCTGTGGGTTCCAGCAAGCTCTGGGACACAGTTGCAGTAGAGATACTCTTCAAGCGCACAGAAGGATCTGTGTAATTCAACTGAAAATGCTCCAAGAAAATGTTGCTGTCACTACACAACTCCCATGTACCCACTAGCTGTCTCCATTTGGAAAACGCAATCTTCACTTTTTAAAAGTAAAATATTTACAATTGTTCCAGTCTGTCTTTCCAGAAATCTCTCCTCTTACATACAGAACTACAACACAGTGATCTCGTGACTCCTCCAACTGTCTTCATCACTAGCTGTCAAGTGTTGGCATTAACAACTGTGAGTACTTCTAGACATAGACTGACACTGGCACTTCAGTTGATTGACTTTAAAATCAAACACACACGGCTCTGTATTAAGGATCTGTGAAAATGAATATCTTGGTAGGGTCCAGATATCTCCACAAACCTAACCTGGAAGCCTCAGAAGCGTAGCTGAGCCCTGCTGAGGACCAGGAAGACCAAATGACTGTTCTCTAGTATGATCCCAATTATTTCACTAGGGTGGTTCTTGAGTAATATCAAGGGCATGACAACAAGGAGTGAATTAGACTCACTGTTTCCTCTTAGCAAAAACAAAACAAAACAAAACAAAAACCTCTAACAAAGAAAACCAACACCTCACACCCATGTTTTCAGAGGCTTAAAAACTTCTTTGTGACACTCAGTTCTGGAAGCAAACAAAGGTTTAGGAGCTATTTCTTTTTTTCTTGTTAGCCACTTCTAATTCCCTTTCTCACTCCCTTCTCTTAGTTTACTGGGGGAATTACTTCATATTTTCTGTCAATCCCTCAACACATCTATACCAGTTTGCTCCTGTTTTTGTCCTGGGCTGTTTGATTCATTCCGTGCCCCTGAGAAATTGTCTCGGGTTAGTCATTGTTTTTAAATGTACCAAGATCTGGCATCCATTCAAGGAAGTAGAAATGTTCCTGTGCAGATTGGCTGTCCAGTCACAGACCAAAAATGTCATACAGTTTTTATTGAGGAGCTCTAAGGTCCATATGCCTAAATACACCCAGGATCCAAGGTAAGATCACTAGGAACATTTTGGTACCCAAGACAAACATCAGGCAGGTTTAACACTCTGACCTCCATAACTAGACTGCAAAGCCCTTATCTTAATTTGGCACACATCTCCCAAGAAACTCCTTGGTTTGATATGATATTTCATTGCACATGGTCCACACAGCACAGCTCTCTCTTCGATGCAAAGCCACTCTATCTGAACAGCCTCTGGGCTTGTTTACTGTCCAAGCCCATCTGGAAGCCAGATACCAGGCAAATCACAGCCAACATGTATGAGAATCTCACCTAGGGTAGTGGTGGGTGAAGGGCTCTCAGGATAAGTAGTTTTCTCAAACAGCATTACATTCACCACATAACACTGATCTCAAGTAGGTCATGGCTACATTGACTCAGAAACTCACGCTGACAAGTTCCCCCAATTAAATAAAAACCCACTGGCTTCCATCAGACTGCATTGGTAACTTTGAACCTTTCAGTAATAGAAAAGTGCATTGAATCTAGGTCTTTCACCTAAACAAGAGACTTAAGTCATCTGGCTGTTATATGAAAACTGTCTATTTTAGAAGAAGCTCTGTTTAGCTCTTCCAAAGAACAGGGAGGGATCAGCAGGCACAGTTAAGAAATGGTATTTTCCTATCTACACTAAACCAGTCACAGGTATTGTATCTCAGATACAATGTCAAGCATGCCAGGCTCTAATATGCACTTGACATTCAGCAGAGCTTAATAGCAACCCTCTGAATCTGCACAGGGCAAGCTTCAATCTATTTGGTCTGATACAAGCCTTTTTGAAGGTATGAAGCCCTGAATAAATGGATAGGATGGAGAACATGCAATAACTTTTATTCTTTTGTTGGACAATTCATAATGAATAAAAAGCAGAAACAAGGACTGGCCTTAAAAATATTTGCAAGCTCTGAAAATAAGGAAATGTATTTTTCTCTGGATATTTCCAATAAAAAAAAAAAAATTGGTCTTTCTCTTCTACAATGAGGGTGGTATTTAATCTCAAATTGGAGTTGTAAATTCTAGCATTTGCTCTACAATGCTGGAAAAGATGAAGGGCAGAGACAAGGGAGCCTACTGATGTTGAATGATTGCATATTGACAACACAGTATTGTTATGCTTGGGGAGGGACAGAATTAAGGACCAACTGCTGGCACTGGTAGGCCTGGGCTGCTTTTTGCCCCCCCCAAGAGCTGCTAGCGTTGCAGTAGAGTGCCTGCTGTCACTTGAGTGCACCCAGGATCTTCATCACATTGCATCTTCTTCAAAGACCACAGATGTATCCCTGCTTCTCTGGGGTGTAATAGGAGCACAACCTGGCAGGGTTCTACAAGACAAAGGTGTACTCAGTGGAACAAGTGGTACGTCCTCCTTTGCTTTGACTCCCTTACACGCAATTTCTGCCCCTAGGCAAACTGAGAAAACCTCTGCAAGACAGATGCAGAACTGGGAAACCTGTAGAATAGTGGATATTTGTATCTCAGCACGGACCTAAACAGGGGCTGGCCTTATTGATTGTTTTATTACAACCTAGTAAATATAACATGTATCTCCAGAAGCTTGAAGTGTATCCCAGCTGCATGCTCTCCTCAGCCAAGCATCACTTTCAAGAAGCCCCACTGAAGCCCTCTGCAGCTCAAGAAAACCATACCTACAGGCCTTGCTGCAGCATGCAAAAGTAAGAAAGCCTCCACTTAAAACGTTGTTCAGCATTTCATATTTACACTGGTATCCTAGCTTCTAGTGCAGATTTCCTAGCCTACAAACACCTGCAATGAGATGTAGCAGCACATAAGCAATGGCTAAAACCAGTCTCCAGCCTGGTGGGGCTGCTCCAACCCCAGCTGACACTGATCAGGCACTTGCAGAAACCTGAGCTTGGGCTGAGGCAAACTGGCAAACAGAAAAAATAGCTAAAAGTGACGCACTATCTGCTGCTAACAATAGATTTTCTTGCACATTAAAAGACTGTGAGGAGTACAATAGAAAAAATCAAACACATCTGAGCCCTGAAATAACTTTTTACTTTTATTTTTTATCACATAGTCGGAAAGCTTTTACCTTGAGCTATCTGAGGGTGTGATATGCAGCCCTCACCTAGGTTAACTTCCCATTAGTTCATGAAATCAAGCCAGTTATAACATTTGACACCAGCTGAAAATAATTTGTCTCCTCACAGGAAAGCTCCAGCTTTCCCCCAAGAGTGGAGAATATATGGAGAAAACTGTCATTAGAAATTGCACACTTTGTTGGCAAAATAAAGCAAATGTGAATTTCCTGGGAAAGTGCTGACAAAGTTGTCAAGGTAAAAAGCATCACCTCTGCAGATGTGGGACTGCGTATGCGATACTGTGACATGGAGGTTGGGGAGAGTAATTAAGTGAGCTAATTTTCCTCACTGTGCCTCCCCTGTACACCTGTGAACCCCTGATTAGCAGGGAGAAGAGCTCCCGGTGTCCATCAAAGGGGAAGAAGAGAGCTGCTATATATAATGCAGAACTCTATACCCAGGCTTCATTGATTTGAGAGGATTTTTTTATTCTCTTTTATTTGATTGTTTTGCTGAGAAGATGTCTTGTGCCTTCTTTCCCTATTTACTTTTGAAGGGTGTACAGACAGGAAACAAAATATTCATCACTGAGACATTGTCAGTTTGCAATTGCCTTGTGGTAATTGTTCAAAAAGAAAAAAAAAGTTGCAACACCAGTTCATTAGAACTTTAATCCATTCATGTTAGGAATATTGCAATGAGGGGAACTAAAAGGTTCCCTTCATATGCTCCAGAGACAGTATTCCTCAATTTAACCCCCCTGTTCCTACTCCTTTTCCTTCTTTAGGACTATTACTTTCATTGCCCTGTATATAGCCACCTATAGGTCATAGAATACTGCATAGATGTATGTGGTGAAATATGCACGTATACTGTAGCCTGGGATAGGAATTAATAACCTTTCAGGGAGCAGAGTGATTTCTGTATGTCTCTGTGATCTTCAGAAAGGAAGCCCTGGGCGGAGATTTAATCACATGTCACTGTTTGTTATGCATTTGTAAAAAGATGAACAATTATGGCAATTGAAGGAAACCTATCATCAACTGAGAGGAAAAGACTATTTTTCTGAAGTATACAAATTCAGTCTTTTATGACAAAATGACTACTCAAAACTCTAATCATTACCATTTGCTTCCTTAAATGCGCACCTCCCTTTATCTGCCCTTCGAGCTGAAAACACAAATCCCTTGAAACGTTTCAGTTCTCGAAAGGGCTGATCATCACCTTTTTCACCTCCCATCCCAGTTCTGTAACTGGGCTGGGGACACAGTGTTTCTTCCCTTTCTTCTTGCCATGCAGAGTGGAGAAAGGTGAGGTGCTGGCACAGGAGGACACGGGGGTGCAGCCCATCCTGCAGGGCTGCACAGATGAGGCTTCTGTAGAGCCCACTGTTGTGAGGCTGATGCACGTGGGAGACAGTTCTGAAGATTTAACAAAGCTCATGCAATATACTTCAGAAGAGGAAAGGGTGCCACAGCTTACAAACAAAATGGAGGGAGAAATAAAAACAAACTGCTTCCTCAGAGCTCCTTGTTTTTGCTGTCCTTGAAAGCCGTGACCTAGAGGTACTCCATGGGCCACTCTGCCCCAGTTTTTGTGCAAAGACCAGGGAGATCATTGCACTGCAAAGCTGATATCCAGCATGCTGAACAAAGCTTACACAGCTGTTCTCCTAGCTAAGGGCTGCCCTGGCAGCAGGGTGGGCCATGGGGTTCAAGAAACAGGAGGTTGTGGCTCCCCATCCCGGCTGGGCCTCCCCAGTGGAGCCCCTCAGCCTGTCCCTGAGGAGCTATGCTGTGCGCAGGGCCAAAGGGCAGGCTGGGGAGGATATGGGTGGGACGGGGCCGCCACGAGGAAGCCCTCGTTCACAACTCACTCCAGGAGGGAAATGGGCACTGATCCCAAGGAAATCGTTTTGTGTTCCTGAGCAGTGGAGGGGGGGGAAAATGGGACCTGCCCAGCCCTGCTGCAGTATGGCCAGCTTGTTGTCAGGCCCTTGCTCCCCACAGCGTCCCCCAGCACCTAGAGGCAAGGAACAGGACATATTTGTCATGCCTTCCAAGCAAGTGCAAGGATGCAGCCACTTCTGTAAAGGAGCCAGGGTTTATAGCATAGCTTGGCCTGGGCTGTGCGGCAGAGCAGCCCACACGTGCCCCGTACCAGGGTCAAGCACAACCCACAAGGACGTGATGTGGGGCCGGGGACAGGGCGGGAGCTCTCAAGGAAACATTTTGCTGAAAACAAAACTCCCAAAGCCTTTCAACAGCGGAGCACTGAAAATAGACTTCAGGCCCAGAGGGAGGGGGGATTGGAAAAGGTTAGGAGTGGGAGAGAGAGGGAAAGAAGGAGAGATCAAACGAATGAGGACAACCCTGGGGAAAATGGGGGCATAGAGGTTGCCAAAGATTTTTTAAGTGTGTTTCCTGCAGGAGCTGGAGGCTTGGCGGGCCAGCTCGCTGCAGTTTGGCTGGAGCTGAGAGCTCTGCGAGAGGCTCTTCAGGCCCGCTCCAAGCACAGCCATTCATTACCCGCTGCTGCATCCTTCAAAACAGGAAGCGTTGCCAGAGCATTAATTTATCTCTTAATCGCTGTCCTTTTGTTGCTGTGAAAAATGTTTAGTCATAGATTTAATTCCTCTCACTCCACCCCCCTTTCCCCCCCTGTCCTAACCATCTCTAATCACAAACACCACGAAGAAACAGGGCTCAATGGCTTTTATTTGGGCTTTTTTCTTTTGGCTTTTTTTTTTAATTATTATTTTATTTTGTGATAATTTAACTTTCAGAAGATCAGCTACCTCACTCACAGTTTTCATTAAAGAGCCCCGCACAGCAACAAGAGACCTGCCCCTGGCTCAAAGTGGGAGTGTAATTCTTTGGGATTTCGCCTTGTCATTATTCTTTCTTGCTCTTGTTATTGTCTCCAGCCCGTCCACCCCAGCCCCAATTTACTTTAAACAGATGTCTTATTTGTTCATAGCCTGCTGAAGATTTGCCCTGGCAGAGAGATCTTTTTTGTATTTTGTTTTGCCTTTTTTTTTTCCTTAAATGTGTTTTAAATTTCACAAAGAGCCCATGAAACAATAGCAGATGTGTTGTAGCTACAATTAATTGGATAATTAACTTAATTTGCGTATTGCATTTTAGGTTTGTGTTTCTTGCACAACAGAGAGTGTATGCGAGGAGCTGGGAGGGAAGAGGAGAGAGGAGGATGGCAGAAGAGAAACCCCATTTTGGGAGTTACCTCAAGGAGTCACAGCCCTGGGGCCAGGACAGAGATGCATTGGGGTACCCAGGGTGAGATGCTCAAGCAGAGGGGAGAGGGGAGTGAGGGGAATGGGCCATATTCTTCAGTAAGATTTCTGCACTGGAGATGCTGCATTTGGTGAGCGCCACAGTCTGGACTGTAACATCATTCTGGGGGTCTGACCCATTGGGCACACTCAGGAGGCCTATGGGGTGTAACAGAATGCTCCTGAGGTTTCAGATCCTCTAGGATGGGCTTAGCCTCCCCTGCCCCTCTCCAAGTGGCAAAAGGATGCTTGTATGAACTAGACTCTTGCTGCAGGGCCTTTAGGATATAAAAGAGCCGCAGCCAGGCTCAGAGCTCACATCCTGAACCCAACCAAGTGGCAAGGCTCTCCTGCCCCCAAGTGCCTGGCCAGACAGCCCCACATCCCCTTCCATGCCATGCATCAGCCAGTGCTTGCTCTGCAGCCAGCAGCCTGCAGACCTCAGTGGCCTCTCTGCTGCACGCTGTCTGCAGCCCCCAGGATGCCCACACTGCCACCCAGGCAGGCCAGCAGTCTTGGACACGAGCATTGTTCCTCAGTGTGGAGCCATGCCAGGCGACACAGCTCAGGCTGGGACGTGTGCCTGCCCAGTGGGAGGGTCAGGATCTGGCCTTGTGTTTTAATAGCCCTTCATGTCTCCTACTTAAAGCATTTTCAAAGTCCTCCTGTGGCTATTTTGTGTGGAGTTTGGCAGCAGAAGCTTCAAAGCAGGGCCAGAGCAACATGGCTGCATGATGCCTCATTCCTGCCCAAGTTCCAGCTCTGAGCAGCTGAGCAACATCAGCAGGAACAAGACTGGCAACGCTGAAACAAAACTGGACTGGATCCTGCAGTAAGCTCCAGAAAGGCAAACTCAGTGTCTAATCAGTGCTGTCTTGACTTCCCAAGGCTGCCCAGACTGCGCTCAGAGCAAGACCAAGCCTTTGGCTCTTCTTTACAGGTACCTAGGAGGAACTTGAAGTTATGAACAACCCTGAAAGCCTTGTGTAAGTAATCCCAGAGTTGCCCTCAGGGAACTTTGCAGCACTAGTAGAACAGTTCAACTTTCATGCATTATGGTTTATAGCTATGATCAGAACAACAATTTTCATGATAAAAGTCGTTTTTTTTTCCCTATAAACCTTACAGTTGAAATCCATCTCAACAAGTCTTTCATGCACAGAAGAAAAAGGAAAAAAAAAAAAAAGAAAAACAAAGCTAAGACCACTCAGATGAGAACAAATGATACTGCTAATTGCAGTGTACCAATGCCAGATATTGGCATTTAACTGTCACTATACTAAATGTAAATGTCAGCAAGAATGACACAGTCCGGCTTCATCACCCAAGGCAAGATTTCCAGGCCAGGATTAGAAGGATCCAAATTTCCTACATTTTTTTTTTTCTTTTCTTTTCCTGTAGCAGCAGATGAAGAGAGAGAATGGAACTATTTAGTCTTCAAAAAGGCTGGGAATGGGAACCCACAGAGATCCTGGTTCATGCTTGACTAACAGATTATGGTAAAAAAACACAACATCACTAGTAGAGCTATTGGAGAGAATTATACCCAGAAGAAGTCCTTAGAAGATGTTAAAAAGAAAATCCCATTCAAAGTAAAAGGGAAAATGCTATTCAGCACATTTTTCTGCTTATTTCTTCCTGTTTTTCCTACTGTATTAGGTTTCTTTTGCTTTCGCTTAATTTGGACACTGCAAAGCTGCCAATTATTCTTTTATTACTTCTTTTTTTTTCATAATGCCAACAAGATCTCCTGCTTTTCTGCAATCCAGAGCACCTGGAACGCTGGAATTAAGGAATACCAGCTGAATTCAGGAGGGGAAGAAAGGGGCTTTTAGCTTCTGTGGTGGAGAACAGAGCACAGATTCTCAGTGTCCCTTAGTGCAATAGCTGTATCAGTGAATCAAGCACAGCCTGGCTGAAGAACCAGAGCAAGAGAAAGGAATCCCAATGCTTTAATGCTTTGTTATTGCACATTATGATTTTTAAAGCAGCTGCACAAGCCAGGCTGGGGAGGAGGGAACCTGAGCCATGATTTATGAATAGTTAGGGCTCATATTACCGGCATCATTAATCACATCTGCTGATAAATTAATCTACCTTCTAATTTGTGTGCAAAATGCTCAACTGATAGCAGAGGAGATGTCAGCATTTAGGGTGCTGTGCTCGTATGGCTCTCCATTAAGTGCCATTTTTGATCATTAAGACCTCTGTCAGTTTTTCCTGGTGAGCAAGCCAACACTGGCCATCAGAGAGGATAATCCACAAAGCAGCTGCTCACCTAAAGGGGCCTTCCAGGACACGACACCAAGGAAAAAGATGGAAGCTAACCATCGCTTAGTGTGATGCTGGGTAATCAAAAACTCACCTTTGACCCGTGCTGAAATCTGCCCTCCAAACCACTGTGCTTGAACGTCTTCCAAGCCAGCTTCCTCTACATCTACAGAGGACATTCCTTACATTTTAATGAAGGCCACAAGCTTTTATTTCTCAAGTACCCAGAGACAGGATGAAATGTCCACATATGGGAAGGATAAAAGAACAGTTAGTTAGCTGAAGAGATAATGAACATTTTAAAAATGAGTACTTAGTTTATGTGCAATTTTTGGATGATAGACATAGACAGATATAGAAGCATAAGGTCATTTTGCGAAAAAAAAATACAATTCAACTCATATTTTATTCACAAATTTTGTATAATTTTAAAGGTTTGAATGGCTCATTCAGATATCTAGAAAATCACAGTATCTAAGTTGCCCAGCTTCATAAACAAGAAGAAACAACAACAACAACAAAATCTCCAGTATGCTGATTTCTAATGAGAGAAAACTTCCCAAGGTATCCTCACATGATTTTTTTTTTCTGCTAATTTCATAGTGTATACAGAACGCTATAAAATATGATTTAAAAATTACCTTGACCTAAAACACATAAGGCACAGTTCTGTTACGGAAAGTTTTCAGTGGTTTCAGACCTTAAGCCTATTGCTAATTCAACAATGATTTTTTATCTGTCCTACAATTCAGAATGGAAGAGTGCTTTACATGGAAAGAAGGACAGAAACATCTATCGTGATAGGCTGATTTGCAAAATCTGATGGTGAATCTATGAAGGTGGAGTTTCTGATTGTAAAGAGCAGGCCCACTAGAAATGAATTAGCAAGCAAAGTGCAGCTGAGGTGGTCAAAGGTGCATTGTAAATACAGTTTCTCACATCAGTATCACTTCTACAGTTATGTATAGGTTTTTATATGTACACGTGAGTTGTCTGATTATGTATGTGAGATGTAGAGAAACAAATCTAGATCTGCTCCACTATAATAATCATAAGCTACTAAAATTGCTAGTTCTGTAAAAACACGATTGAAAGCAGAAGGAGATGTGGCAAGAATCTAATTTAAATTATAAACTCAAGTATTAACTTCTTAGGTGTCATATTGTACGTCAATAAGTAATAAGTTCAATAAGTTGTTATTTCAGGATAAATAAATAGATGGATAGATAGACAGAAATATCAATCTTTTTATTTATTTATTTATTTATTATCTTCCAGGAAGTCAAACTGCATTTTCTCAAATATTTTCCTCTCTCTGACGCCCTCCCTCTTGAGGATGTGTCCATGAATTCAGTTTGGTATTTCCTCAATTAAGATATCTAAAGTGAAAGCAGAGACAACCCTGCTCCCACTCCCTTATTTTCCTCTACCAGCCCAACTTTTTCCCATACTCCCCAGTCTACCTACTACAGTGGTGCCAGGATTCATGGCACAATGAAGAGGAGATGAAGTTCCTTGCTGGGCAGATATCCAACATTCAGCCACGCAGCCAGATACCTATGGACCTGGCAGGTAAGTTGCACCTTACACTCAGACATGGAAGGTTTCTCAGGCTTTGTTGTATCTCTTTCTCTGATGGTGAACACAGAGAGAGCAACACAGCAGGGTGAGGAGGAGGATCACTTCCCTGGGCATGGGATAGTCCCAGGAACCCCCCTCTAATGTGAAATCTTCATTTGTCATCATTGCCAGTTAAATATTCATTCCTGTTTTCCATCAGCAAGGGAGAGCAGCATGAGGTTTCCTTTGAGCTCTGGAACAAAATAGTCATGGAAATTGTCAACCCAGGTCAAGAACACATTTAATAACAGGCCAGATTGCAGTGATTGAAGATACCAGCCTCCTCCCCCCATTCTCCCCATTCCCTAGCAAGCTCACTCTGCACTCATTTTATCAGCTCTGTGCAGCCATACCCATCTCTGTACGGACAGTTACTGTGCTCCTCTAATTACTTTTCAGGTTCCCAGGACCCTGATGGTTCTTTTCAAGGAACTGCTTTTCATGACTTGAAAGTAAATTGACAAGAAAGTAATAGAAAGTAATTTCTGACCTCTTGAACTGCAAAGTTACAGAGAGTTTAAAGACAGTTGCTCCTACAGCATGACTTGCAGTCCATTAGAGAAGGAGGAGGGCCCTGGCTACTTGACCTTTCAGGAAACTGAAGCATCTCTTCTGCCAACTCTCTCATTGCTCCCAGATAGCCACTGATGAGATATGGCTGTGAATCAAGGGAGCATGATTTACTGTTATTTTTCCAGGGAGGAAGCTGACGGACAGCAGAACGGCTGCACTTCAGAGCTACATGCCTGCCTGCACACACCAATACTCAATGAAGAGTCCAAGTCACAGCAACAGATCGATCAACTCCAGTTCAAGATGGCTGGGGATATGTCCTTCTCCACGGAGCTGTGGTGGTAGACTGGGACCTGAAGTGTGCAAAAGAAAAGAAGACAAGCTTCAAGAACAAATCGCCATAGGCTGCATACTCTGTTCCAGATGGAGGCAGTCACAACTGGAATCTGCAGTATTTGGATTCATTAGTTACCTAATCCATACCGTCCCAGGAAGCATTTTAGCAAGCCACTGACTACTGCTGCTGCCTCTGAGACTTCCCAAAGGTGGACACTTAGCTTACACAAACTGCCTCATTGACCAATATTACACCTGTTGTGGCGGAGCTACTTCAGTCAGAGACTGGGATATTTCTGACAGTATTCCAGCTAAGCTCTGCTTGCATTATGTCCCTTCTACCAGCTATGTTTTATTTAAGTGCAGTCTGGTATGCATTAATTAATATTAGAGGTCATGTTTTCCTGATGAGCAGTAGCTTCTGTCAGGAGCAGCTCCGTTTCCTGCCCTGAGAGGACATGGAGATCAAGGCACTGTCCTCCAGGAGAAGGGAGGGTTGTCAGCTGGCCTCACAAACTCCTCAGCCAGGCCGGTGAGGAATTTGTCATGGGACAGCCTAATTGATTTAAACAAAGACTAGCATCGGGGATAGAGAGACACAGAAGAAGACCTGTCACTGAGGGTCACAAGTGGGTGCATTTATTAATCTGACCCGTGCACCCTGGTCCAGGGAGCTGCTTTGGCAGGGGGGTTGGACTAGATGATCTCTAGAGGTCCCTTCCAACCCCTGCAAATCTGTGATTCTGTGACAATGATAGAACTTCTGGTTTTTCAGATTCCCAACCTGAATCTTCCCTGCTCTGCCATACCAGCTCATTTTGATGTTACATCCTCACTTCCCCAAGAATTTCTCTCTTCCTTGTCCATAGCAATATCAGCCTTACCACAGGTTTCAGATGCTTCCCCAACTGAATTTCTCTGGCTGAGGAGTTGGACTGCAAACCAGCAGTCCAGTTTCTATCCATTCCTCCCTTTGCATTTTCTCCAGCACTCATCTACAGGACACACATATTCCCCTCAGGTGTCATTTTAATTATATGAGAAACGGAAATCTAACTTCACCCTTGCAGCACTTCTAGAGAGACAACTCTTGCCCAAAAAAGAATTCACTTGTCTGGAAACAAACCCTGGGACAAGCTGGAAGGCTCTGAGGAAGGCTTGTCTTAGATGGGAATGGAAACAAGAGAATGCATGTGCTTGAAGGTGAAGCTGCCCTTCCCCTTCACCTGGCAGCCTCAACTCTTCAGTGTTGGCACAGATAGGTGGATGGGTGGAAACACCATTCCTTCTAATAGGAGGAGGAGGCAAGTATAGCCATTGCACCTGTACTATTCTGCTACAGAAACATTTTACAAGGCCTGGTACCAAACATATTAAAAATGATGCCAGATTCCCAGGGCCTTTCGCCCTCCCAGAGCTGCCACCCCCACAGTTTTCTCTGTTGGCACTGCTCTCAGCAAGGCTGTTTCCAGGCACTGCAAACAATGGGGTGCTGAGGACACCTCCAAAGCTGTGCCCTATGGGGAGGGACTGGGAGCTCGCTGTGGTTTCAGCTGTACCATGCAGCAGTGAGCAAAGCTCCCACATTGTACCTGCCCAGGGCATTGTCCCCTCCCAGGAGATGAGTCCAGATCCTGTGCCGATGGTGTTGAGATCTCCGTCTCTTTTCTTCTTAAATAGAAAACTGTGTAGGAACCTTTTGGGAGCCAGAAGTTCACAGACCGTCTGGAACTTGCTTGAATTGATGTGAACCTCTGCTGTGGAAATTTTGCTGGGACATGCTTTCTCATGAGTGCGCCACACTTTCAGACTGGGTGAAAATACCACAGGAATAACCTTTCTCATGGTATTTCAGTATTTATTCTCTGGTTCCTGTCCAACCCTAAATCAGGAAGTGCAGAAGCGTGAGAAAATTTTATAAAAAGAAAAAAAGAACGGTTTAATGATGCTTTCTAAGTCCCAAAAAAGTTTCTGTTCTGCTCCAGCCTGAGGCTAAAGTTTCATTCTCGTTGCATTCCAACAGGTCCATCCCTTGGCATCTGCCTCTTCCAGAGCCATCGCATTGCTGAGAGGCTGTCAGCAGAGGCTGGGGAAGCCCTGAGCCTTACTGCTGCCTTCTGGTGTGCTACGATTCCCTCACCAAGACACTCAGGCTCTCTGCATGTCCATCCCCAGCCTCTCTATGCGTGTCACTAATATTAATCTTCCTTTGCAAAGTGTTTTAAGATGCTTGGGTGACAGCTCCTATGCAAATGCAAGGTAATTTTATAATTAATATCCCATTTTTCACCCTAGCAAGCGTTACTGAGCCTGCCCACATCCCTTTAAACCTTGAAACAGTGGAAACCTTTCATAGTGACTTAGGATATGATGTAATGTCTATGCATTGTTAACAGAACCGAAGTGCAATAAACATTCATTTTAATGAACAAAGCAAAGAGATGTAACTCATAAGACCCACAGGGAGATGCGTTGTATAGGGTTGCCATGTTTGCATACATGCTTTTCTGACTGCCGTCAGTTTTAACAAGGGTAAAATACTACTGACATTAAATCACATGGGTTTTTGTTCTGTGTGGTTTTTTGTTGTTTTGTTTTTTAAATGAGCCTCAGAATTGCAGGGGTGTTCCTGAAGACATAATGGCTACATCTGTACTAATAAGCTAAATGTGTCCAGGGCTGCACTGAGGCCCCACGGCCAACTGGCACAGGCAAGCTACCTCCACACCACTGAGCTCCTCTGTGCCACAGCAGCCGGGCCACATGCGAGCCACCTCCTGGGAGCCAGCGCTGGCTCCAGAGCTGTGCCAGGGATTGTTAGGGTTAGTGCTCGCTGGCACCGGGCTCAGCAGCGCCAGGGATGGCTCGGACAATTAACAGTGCGAGTGTGTGAGTGCCAGCAACTGGCCACAGTCCCTGGCACTGTTTGATTTATTACTATCGAGTAGCCATGCGGCCTTCTGAGCCTTTGTTGCTGGTGACAGTATGGGGAAAGGTGAAAGTTGGGGTTATTTTCACAAGGCTGGCAGATAGAGAAACAGGGCTGCTTGGGTTATTTCATGTTGAATATGGGAATTATTCAGAGACAATCAGAGTGGGGGCCTTCAAGGCTGTTTTGGCACAGCTGCTGTACAAAGAAGTGCAGAGTTTTGAAAAAGGCAGCACGCACAAGAGTTCCTGGCACTGCAGAATGCCTGGTCAAAGTCACTTTACATGTTAGTACTTTACTAAACAAACGTAACCAGAACGTAGCATTCTTAGACATCTGCTCAGTCCATTACAGCCCCTGGAAGTCCACGTCACTACATTTGCAACTCGCTGCAGCTAAATACCCAAGTCACTTCATATCACTGCACGCAAACCCTTTACAAATAAAATGTCCTGACTGAACTTCTGTGCTTTACTCTTGTACAGATGTTTAATGAAAAGCCTCACTGAATGGTGTTATGTTCTTCCTTTCATGTTTTCTTAGAAAAATATCTCCAAGTAGTACATGGAAAGCAGGGGGGTAATTGTGTCCTCATCTGATTACTAAATAACTCTTTCCAAAAATTGCCCGGAGTCGGGCAGAAATCAGCAGTGCCACATATGTGCAGCATACTGTCTTTGATGTATGACTTAACCTACCTGGTGAGACTATTAGGTTGGCAAATGCTAAAGAAAAGTCATTGGTAGCTCGTAAACCACTGAGCATGAGAAGTCTGCCCACCCAACCCAGCACTTCTCATCAGCAGCATAAAGGAATGCAGTGCTTCCCTTTTATTTTTCTGGGAAACATATACTGATTCACTCAAAAGAGGAATCACTTAATTGAACAGGCTTCCAAACCCTTCTCCAAAGAAGTGTGTTAAGAAGTGATGTTGCAGGGACAGCCAGGCATGAGTGTGCTTCCTCTGCTTATTACTGTGTATGACCTGTGTTGCAAGAGAGCACACAGCCCCAAGCCCCACCGCAGTGAACACTTTTCTAATTTGTAACAGGAAGGTGCCCTGGGGAGCTCCTGGTGGAGCACAGTGCCGACACTAATCCAGGAGACTTGGGTTCTGCTTCTGCTATTGCTCATGGGAGTAGTGTTCTTCCTACCTCCGGGCTTAGCTCAGTGAAGCAGCATGTTTCACCTCCTTGGATTTCAGCAACCATGTAAGCGCTATACCAGTACTATCTTGTTTTTGGGGGCAGGCACATGCTGTTGCTCAAGGCCAGAGGCCATTCCATACTTGCTTTCAGCCAGAATTCCTTCTTAGCTGCCTGAACACATACCTAGGCCTGAGGATTTAGCCCTTTTGTGGACAAAGGTCTAAAAACTGCGAGCAGTGGGTTCTTCTGATGCGTTTCCTTTCTCTCTGCATTCACACTTATCTCCTGCTTTCTTCATTGCAGCTCCTTTTGGATTTGGAGTCCCCAAGGACCCCAAGAACAGCCACCTGGTCCTTCTCCTTTGCAGTCTTCAGTCATTAGGAGGCTGACATCAGTGCCACGTGAGCAGGACACAGAAGAGCATTTCTGTGACAAAGAGATGAGAACGATGGGCACCTCTACCTGGACCCCTTTGCAAAGTCTTGCTAGATTGCTGTAGAGTATGCACAGCCAGCCAGTAAGCTCTGCCAAATTAATTAATTCTTGATGACGGCTGCTTCTCTACAGGAAAACAAAAGGGTGCTCATATGAAGCAAACACAGCCTTCTTGCGGCACTTTGGGCGGTGTTTAGGTCTAAGAGTGTTTTTTTCCCAGCATTTCAGCAAGGCTTTGTGGTGCAATAGGAAGCTTAAAAGCCATAGGAATGTGTAAGGCCAGTCCTTGATTCATCCTGTAACCTAAAAATACAGGCTGATTCCTGCAGCGGTTATTTTCGTACCAGACAGTGAACTGCTTCCTCGAGATGAAAAGACTCAAACACGGTACCCTCCTCATAAACAGGATCTTGATATATATGGAGAGGAGTCAGACAATTCAGACTGCGTGAGGCTCACACAAATGCAGACACAAACATACACAAACAAGCCAGCGAGGCGAGATAAGCAACACAGCTCTTCACAGAAATTCTCATCTGCCATTCCTTTCAAGGCAAATAAATATTATTTTGAAAAGAAAAAAAAAAAAAAAGGAAAAAGAAAAGGAAAAAATAATAGAAAGAAAATAGAGAGGCTCTCCCTCATGTTTCTCCTATGTTCTTCCTGCACTTGAGAGCTACCAGTCTAAACATGCCCTCCCAGCCTTACTGCACCTGAAGGAAAATGAGTTCATAAAAAGACTGCCAAAGACAGCGTAGCACCTTAATACGTCACACAGTGTTTTCCTTGCTTCTTATTCCAAAGGTTGGTCTCAGCTTATATAAGAATGAAGAAAAAAAAAAAGAAGCCATAAAAACAAGTTTGAGAGAAGGTACATTATTCACAGTACACACTGCGTGTTTTCTGTGAGGAAGGGCAGAGAGTTAGACTCTACGTTATTGAACTGCACAGTGATAAAGCTTTGCAGTCAGCCGTGCTGGGCTGCGCTTCAGCAAGGAGGAGCATGCTGCTGGGGAGTGCTGCCTTGCTGCTGTCTTGAATCAATCAGTGCTGCACTCTCTTCTATGCAATAGCTTCCAGAAATATTTGGGAGCACTCCATGCCAGGAAATTTAAATCTCCCTAGCGATTAAACACTGATGCCAAAAGGACTCTTCTGCAGTAAACAGGTTGGACTCCCTACTTATTTCCACCAAGAGCAACCTCAGTGTGCGGGGAAGAGCCATGCACATCAGAAACCTGGTGAATCAGCATTTGAGAGACAGTTTCAAGGGTCCAGTTACTATTTTGAGGTCTGAGAGTGACATGCAAGTTTCTTAGATGTACAAGAGGGTAGCGAGAGTTTCCAGATGCAGAAGTCCTTTCTCATCACTTTCAGTGCCCTTTTGCCTGTGCTCCACTGAAAATGAATTTGCAGATGAATACATGAACTTAAGGATGTTGAACCTTGAGCTGTTTTTTCTGAAGTGGAGGAGCAGCTAAGGCAAATAGCTTGCCTGTGTTATGGGAAGAACAGGAGGATGGTCTCCACTGTAATGTTGAAGTTGCTGGAAGCTTCAGAGAGGACCTGAAGCTGAAATTTCCATCAGCAAGTGTGGTATTGTGTGGGATAACGCTCTCTATCAAGCACAGATCATCCCCATGTCTCTGGAGCCAAGGAGGCTTTGGAGGAGCACTCACAACTCAGGGACTTCCTTAGATTTCCACCACCAAGTTGGAAACAGTACAGGCTAATTTTTGTGTATTTACTCAGTTACACCAGCCTTTCATTTCCGAGAAACACAATCATGATGGCAACAAAAATTACGTCCTTTCATGTCTCAGAAATGTTTCAGTACAAGTTTGTTTTGTTCTCTGGTTAGGGTTGGGCAGATGCAAAGGTGCTGTTTCTGATGTTATCCAGGCTCTTTTATTCCTGCTTCGCTTTTGTGTGCCTGTTGTCTTTGGGAGAGCATTCCTCACAGTAGTAAGGTGGCATCTCCCCAGAGTGCCTCCAAGCTACTGCGGGCATTCATGCTGCAACCCATCCTCTGCCAGGCCTGAGGAATCAATTACAGATAATCAACAGCTCCTTACAGCAGTTTTTCCAAGAGTGAGTGAAAAACAAGAAACAGTAACAACTGTGTCAGGCTACCACAGGCTTATTACAAGACAGAAAACAGACCGAGAGCGGACAGTCTCAGCAGGTAGCTTCCCCCCACGGGCTCAAACAGCAGCAGGCAGCCGCTTTCCATCGCCACAGCACCGCTCTTGCTGTGCCCTGCTCAGAGCCCACCAAGGCAGAGCAGCCTTCCCTCTGCCACACTGTGGCTGCTTGCAGCTCCCCTGCCTCCCACCCCACTTGTCCTTGGCAAGGAGGTTGCCCCCTCCTTCCTAAGATGGGATGGGGACAAGGGGGACATCAACCAACATGGCAGCCAGCCCCTGGGCCCCAGGGCAGCACCAGGCAGTCACCAAGGCCTTGTGTGAGCATGCCGGCGTGCTTGTCACAGGAGACACATTCAGCAGTGGGTGAATTTGATTGGTGTGGGCCCCCTCTGCTTTGATGTTTCATACTTTCCCTTTACAACCTGCACAGCACTCATCCCGGTTGCTTTCCAGCTCATGCAGGCAGTATTTTCTATGCCTGCTGCTTTGCAGAACACTTTGAACCAGCTCAATAAAAACACATTTATGCCGTTGCTGGCTGCTTTTGTCAGAGCAGAAACAGTCCAGCCCCATCTCGCAGACCTCCTGCTGCTTTGCTTGTGCTAGAGCCGGTTTGATTGCCTTTGCTGTGCCCTGCCAGCAAGCACACACTGCTGCTGCTCTCGTGCTCTCCTGCTTTCCTTCCCCCGCCCGTCTTAGGAAATAATTAGCAAAGAAGAAATAATAAAGCAATAGAGTGCACTGCTGAGGCTTCCGACAGCTGCTGGCAGCCGTGCTGGTGTGCTCCTGGAGCTTCTGATTCCCAAGAGAGCCACGTCAGCCTCCTTTCCCGGGTGCCCGCACCGAGGCAGAGGGCAGATAGAGAGGAAGGCGTTCAGGTGGCCTCCTGCAGAACGTGGGCACTGCAGGAAAAGGGAATGCCACCTTTCCGTCAGGGCAGGACATGCAGTGTCCCAGTGTCCCACTGCGCAAAGCTTTGCCACAGAGACTATGTGGGCTGTGGGTTCAGGATATAAATAGGTACACTATTAGAGCAGCATACAGCTGTGGTGTTGCTTGTCTCAGCCAAAAGTATCAGGGATTACGAAAGTAGCAGCAACAAACACTGTCACAGCCCAGTGGGTGCTGGTGAGAGCATCTGAACTTCATAAGTATGCCACTTCCCACCTCTCAGGAGAGATGGCCAAAGGGGAAGGCACAGCTTCTTTGTCACCTCCTCTCCAGCCTCAGCTGCTCTACTGAGAGCCACTTCAAAGGTATCAGTAAGTAGCAATGACAGCAATGACATTTCTTTCCAATTTGATGCTTGTCAAGTACTCCACTGCAAGACTATGGCCAGAAAGCACAGCAATACTTCGGCCTTGCACAACACCAGACATGAGCAAGAGCTCTTAATGGAGCTGGAGAAAGGGAATTTTGCAGTACATGAGCTACCCTATGATTCTGTGATTCTATGATTCTACCTGCTGAGAGTAAAAGTCTCTGCATGGATGTAACGGTAGGGCAGTTTCTTGTGTACTTCCTCAGAATAATGAGGACAGGCAAATGTGCTCTCTGATAGATACCTGTTGCTGCCATCCCACAAAGGATAGTGTTTCTGTTTCTAGGAAGCTTTGGAGTAACTTCTGTGTGGGAACAGCTTTTGGTAGCTCTTCTCCCCATCAGGTCCCAGCACTTTGGTACCATGGAGATACGGATTTTCTGGCACGCTGGGAACCTCCACGCCAGCTCTGCAATTTGCAGCATTCCTTCTACCTTGCCATACGCTTCATATGGCATATGTTCACCACTTTCTTACTGATGTCATATAATTACAGCGTCCTTATTTGATTAGCAAGCTCAGGCATGCTTGACTCATGTTGCATCTCAGTTATTTCCATCCATAAACACTGATACATTAAGTCCTAAAACAATGCCTACATAACTCCCTAGGGCAGTGTTTTGATGCCATCCTGGAACAAGGACACTCTTCTCTTGTCTGATGGTTTTTCATTCTTCATCTTTTCCTAACAGTTGTTTATCAAGCAAGAGTTTCACTAGCAATAAACAGAATAAACTTCATTAATTGTTTGGAAATTTAATGTCTCCTGCTAGCTGTTTCTCAGGACTATATATGTGCGGCTAACAGGCACACACATTCCAAAAGCAGTCTGGTTGCCTTTGCATAGTGCCAAACCTTCTGACCTGGAATTTTCTGGCTGCTGCCAGTGCCCAGGCTGTCTCCTTCCAAAGCATTTTGTTACCCTACCCTACATGTCTCTGCAGACAGATGTTCTCTCCAGGTACTGGCTGGTGGACCTTACTGAGGACAAGTGGGAGAACCATTTAAGGAAGACTTACTTTCACTATCTTATGTCCTTCCCCTCACCTCCCATCCATCAAGGAGGACTGGGAGATCCTTCCTGTAGTTTTTTCTCAATCCCTGCCTCTTCAGCCCTGCTGGAAAAGAGCTCAGGGTTATCCCAGGAGCCTGCCGTGCCACCCCACCCTTCTTGCCCACTGCTCATCCACCACGCTCCATCTATATATCATCCTCTGAGGCTGTTTAGCTACAGTGTGGATATCACAAGCCACTCATCTAGAGGCTTGATTCTCCACCCATTTACATCTTCGGAGTCTTTTCTAACTATCCACAGGTCCAGAGAGGGAGTCCCATGAACTGATGGATAGTGCTTGACCACCAGCTGCCACTGAGCAGTTCAACTCCAGACTTCCTTTCCAACAAGTGACCTGCAAGCGAAATGTGGGAAAAGTAGTATCTAGATCATCATCTGGTATAAATCAACAAAGCCCCACTAAAGACATTAAAGCTATACTGGTCTACACCATCTGGGAGTTTGGCCGCAGGGGAGGACTTCTTAATGTTGAGTTTTTAGCCCTTATCACTGATATACATGGGAGGAGAAGTAAGTGCCCGATCCGCACTCAGTGAGTGTTACCAACCCCTACAGAGATCAATAGCAGCTCCCTGCTCACATCAAGAGCAGAGTGATGCCCTAAAATTAGCATGTGTTTGAATCGGTGCATTGTATCTTGTTTGCAGATTAGTAGCGCTGAGTAGATATTGAAGGCACAGGAAAGCTAGCCAGTTTAAACAGAGATACACTAAGCTGAAACTGATTTATTTATTTATTTATTTTGATAGGACAGGGAAGAAGATGTGTTCAGAAAGACTCAGGTTTAGGTTCGTTTAGGTATTTTGTTCAAGGAATAATGAAATTGTAGATCCTTCCAGGTTGGGCTGAATGGGGCAGTGCTGGGCTCCTGTACTTGGGAAAAGCAGTTTATCTTCTAATTTAGAGACCAACTAAGTGCTGAGAAATAGGCTTTGTTGGCTTATCTACATCCTCGAAAGCTCATCTACTAGCTACAGGCTTGGGCAGCTCCTCAGGTAGCCCAGACTTTCTCAAAGAGACAAATCATGTTTGCTGTGTAGCGTTTCACTTATTTCTGCACGCTGTCTCACAGTTGGATTCTGAACTGCAAAAGATGAAACAAACCCGGACAGAAAGGAAACATGTTTATTCTTTGCATTTATGGCAACAATGAATTCCCTTAAGGCATCACTTTTTTCATTTAATACGGAGAGTACCAAATGTGGGCTGGCTAATGGATATTTTATGAATGCAGTCTGGCCTTGAGCAACTGATTGCTTAACAATTAGGTAAAATATTGAAGCATGCAATCATAAGAAAGATTTTTTTTTTAAATGACCGTGAACAAAATATGATTATTTATCAGTTTTGGACAGCTAGCTAGTTATAACAGTGCACGTCTTCAGTACACAGACTCTTCCTTTAAGAACACTTTTGTTAATATTTTTACAGCCTCTGTAGTTTACTGAACTAAAAATGCCCACACTCTGCTTTGTAGTTTATCTTTTTCTAAACCGAGATTTTTTATTTTTTTTTTGGTCACTGTATATTTCTGTTTCAGTGCATAATATTTTTCTTGCTGGAAGAAGGTAGAGGGTGTATGCAGAGAACGGTTTCCTCTAGGTCCTAGCGTACTTCCTCTGTCTGCATCTAAGCCAGCAGAACAAAAAACACACAGGAGAGCTGCTCTTTCACAATGTAAAACTGCAAGCACTGTTTTTTTTTTTTTTTCCTGCTATTTTTGCTATCTTGACACCTATTTGTGATTTTTCACTTGTTCATCATAGGAGTAATTTAATTTATTTTTTGAGTCCAGCATAGTCCATGGGTGAATAAATAGAGACTAATGAAAAGAACTAATGAATGAACCAGTTATTGGTGCTCAATCTTTCTGCCGACGTATGTATTTATCCACTGATTCCACTGTTATGAATAATACACATATTCATCACACAACTGCTTGAAGGGACAACATTCTCATCCAGGTCCTCTGTGCATCTTAAGTAGCCAGGGCTTCCCCTGAGACTTGGAACTAAAGGATGAAACTTATCTTTGGTGTAAATAGTACTGAGATAAGTGAAATCACCAAGACCTGGGATGAATCTGACCCAGGGAGAGAGACTCTCAAGAGCTCCATTTAATCTCTACCGCAGCATGGTTTTCCCCAGGAATCTCCATAGCCATTCATCTCTCTAATACACATAATAAATAATTTACTCGCAGATATACGGGAGCACTTTGGTTCAATCTGCTAATGATCTTAGCATTGAAAGGGGCTCTAACATGCTTTGAGCTTCTTTACATTGCCTGAGAGACTCCAAGTGCCATTACTGTAAATGAGACAATGAGAAACAAAGAGGAGATGGTATAGTCAAACTTAAATTATGAAAAAAAAATACATCCTTAAACTCTTTATGGCACATTTACGGTAGTTTTTGTACTTACAGTCATCATCAGTGTTCCCACAAGAATTTACAGGTGGCTCTTCTGCTACTTGAATACCCAACTGAGATTTATCTCAAGTCACTATAGCTGTCCAGTCAGCAAAGACCAACACTTTGGGGGGGTCTCTGTATTGCAGATTGAGCCTACACAGCTTTCAGAAATGCTTTGACAGCTAAAGCCAAGTGAGGTGAATCCCATACCTAAATATTTGCCTGAATTCAGCCCTATCTCACACAGCCTTGCATTGCCCTTTCCCTTACCTTCCCTACTCCCTTAAGCCAGGGACCTTGGGCTTTTGCTTCAGCCTAATGCCAGTGCCTCACAAACACTACACCTGGGAGAAGGAAACCATCACGCCTACATGTCCCAGCACAGAAAGTATTAAACCACCACCAACAACAACAAACATTGAAAAGAAGGGTCAAAGTCATGGTAGGTTTCATCTCAAGAGGCAAGCCTCTGTCCTGGCCTGAGGCCTACCAAGTGTAGCACTTACAGCAGAGATGCTCTGAATGTCTTTGTAGCAAAGGAATGTGCTTGCTGCAGTCCTTTCCCCATTCACCCAGACACGGTCTGTCACACGCCATTTCTGATACTGCAAATATTTGAGGACTCTCCACTCTAGCTCAAAATCATCTGGATGCTGGCTCTTCCTACCAAGTGCTGTTCCGATCTAAAAGCTTCCAATGTAAGGATGTCTTTCATGAAATCTTTAATATCTCTGCCTAATAGCCTCCTTGAATCTGCCCTTTCTTCTTGCCCTAAGTAATTCATTTCCATCCCTGGCACTGAAGCTTTTAAGGATTGATTTAAAATTAATATATGAATAAAAAAACACTATAAATAATGTATGCTCATTGTATTTAATATTAATAGCTGTTACATGAGGAAAAAATGTATACCTGCAAATAATTTGCAAATGGACTGTGAAGCCATACTATTATATTGCAAAGAGCTATGATACTGAAGCTGCCTGATGCTTCCCATCAAAACAGCTTTTTTATTTCAGGTGACCAAGGCTTTGCCTAACTTCCCTCTTGCAGTGAGTCTTCCAGACTAGACTTTCTGCCTCAGAGTGGATTGTTGACGGTTGGACTGGATGATCTTGTAGGTCTTTTCCAACCTTGATGATTCTGTGATTCCTGGCAGACGGCATGCAGCAGCTTGGTGTCATTTGCATTTAAGTACATTGTGACAGAAGTGGGCTTCCCTAGACCCATCCAAAGCCAAAAAGGAAGATAATTGGTGCAAGGAGAACCAGGGAAGGAGCCACGTGGAAAAGAAAACACAGGAAAGCTGGTACTTACAAAACAACTCCTGTCCAGAAAAGCTGCCCCCTCTCAGCCTCATCTTCCATATGAGTGCTCCAGTACCAACAACAGCTGAGCACATCCTTCCCCTGCCCACCCAGCCTCTTTCCCTACTCCCTGCGAGGAAGCCTTGCTGCCCATGTTCATCTTTTGCCAACAGATAGTTCCACACACTCTGGGCACCTGCCAGCTCTTCACATCCCTCTCCTCACACTTTCTTCTCTGTTCAAACTTGGGTAATTTTCTGAAGTTCTAATCCCTTGTTGCCTCCTGTGTAGACACCTAGGTAAAGACTTCCAGCAAGGAGCAAGCACCAGCTGCCTTTCTCATGCAAACTGAGCAGGCTTGCAGGAATGGAAGCCAAGGGGAGACAGACCAAGACTGATGAGACTGGAATTCACAGGACATGAATGGTTTCCAGAGAACAAGGGGTTAATGCTGGGCTGAGCCCTCACAGGTGTAATGAGTCAGGGCCAGACTGATGCTGTTAAAGAGGGAATACAGGAAACTTTCCCTCTTTAGGAAGGAAGAGTGCCTGGAGAAATGATTGTTTCACACCCGATGAGCATGAGGCTCATTTGTCCATCAGACAGGGACTTCACCTTGCTTTCTAAGGATTCAGCAAAAGGCTCCTTTTGTTTCACACATAACCAACATGCTTCTCACTGTGTCAGGCACAGCCCTGAGGAGGACACCATTGTCATGAAAATGTTATTCTTGGTGATTTTCTTACCTGTTTGCTCAGTTGTGTTTTACAGTGCACTCACACTCCCAGTATCAGGGGCTTTGTGGTCAAGCTTCAGCAGTTAGAAGTGGTTGTTCAGAAGCGACTTCGTATGTCTCTTCTGGTGATGTTTTTTTGTCTCGCTGTCTTTGATTATTGGTATGGCTGCAGAAGGAAGGAGTTAGCACCTAAATGAACACTGTAGAGGTAACAGGAACCTCCTCCATGCTGAGATCTTGTAGTTGTCCATGAGTGATGAGTCTTTCTTCACTTTCCCTCACTGGCGCCTTCATCCTCTTTGTTCTCAACTTCTGTAGCCTCCCTGAGTGTGGGGGTTGCTTTTTCATTCCTTGGGTGGCCTAGAAATAATTAGGCAAATATTTCTAGTGGTATAAGTGAATTCCACTGTATTTTACATACTTTTCATGTATAATAGCATTCTAGTTCTAGAGAACAACTTCTGTCACTGAATGCTTGTACTTCCTCAAGCCACTGTTTAGCTGTATCACCGTCTGGTGCTACAACTCAACTCCAGCTCGCTCAACCGATGAGGCAGGACCCAGCATCTCAAAATGAAGAAAAGTACAGACGTTACCCAGTGCCAGGAGATAAATGGACACAGACAACAAGATACAAAGGGTTTATTTTAAAATAGTACAGAAATTTTCTTCAAGTCCAGCTTGTTCTGAACACTAGCCCTCAATGAGGTTTGCATAAGTCACAGTGAGGTAAGCAGATACAGAAATGCCAGTACTTGCTGCTGGTGTCGATAGAGGAGCTGCTGGTGCAAGGGAAGGCAGGATAGGGAGGGAGAAATAGCCAGACTGCAACCTTATCTGGATCCAGTGAAGAGCTGCTGCAGGAGGCTGGATGGATGGGCAGCTATTTCAGGAATGGAAGAGCTTATGGCCACAACTGCTGCATCCAGAAGGCTGACTTACAGGCCAAGAGACAGCCTGACGGGCCACTGACATGAGGATCCGTTTCAAACCAAGATGAAGGCTGTGCAGCTCAAGGCTGTGAAAGGGGCCAGAAATATATCCAAGGAGACTAATCCTGTGTTAGCAGAAAAGAGGCCCCATCCACATCCCTGTAGTATCCTCCCTAAATGTAAGGCCAACCAGCTTGAATTAAAAAGTGCACTGAGCTCTAGCTTCTGTGGATGTGTAACTTGAGTTGCTGCCTAATGAAGGGGCCTGAATTTAAAGGGTCTACTTCTGTTATTTATTTATTTATTTATTTACATTAAGTCTCCCTGATTAAAAATAAAGAGCATTTTACCAGAGCAGCAGAAAGCAGAGATGTTTCCATTTTTGAGGCTGAAGTGACCAAGAAACTGCAGTTTTTCTCATAAAAGGGTAGGAAGAAGGCTGGTTGAGAAGGGAGGGAGTAAGAGCCACACTTTGATGAGGGCTCTCAGGGGAGATGGTGCAGCCTGTGAAGGCAAGGCCCAGCTTCAATGGAAATTAAAGAGAGCAGAGTAGTTTTGATAGCTCCCCTGCCCTGTCCCCATGAAACAGGAGAGCAACTGTGACATCAGTACCTTTTGCAAACAGAGCAGCCAGAGGCTTTGAGCCCCCAGTTCCTACATTCACTTTGCGTGTCCTTGCTGTTGAGCTAAAAAACACAAAGCTTTTCTTACCTCCATTCTTTGAACTAGGATTGCTCTCCCTCCAGATTTCCTTTGTTCTTATTTAAAGGGCCGGAATCAAAACAAATGGTTTCTGCAGCTTCAAAACAATACATAGCCTATATTTAGACATGTCAAAAATTCTGACTAGTAGACTCAAAGCACTGTTGTTTTATTTCTCAGCATTGCCAGCAAACCAAAGTGACTGCTATGTGCTCACATCACTCCTGTCTGTCACTGGGAAAGCCCAGGTTAATATAAAAGGGACACAAGGTAACGGGACTTCAAACTCACACTGGGGCAGCCAGGTTAGAGGCAAGATAAATCTACTGGATGAAAGGATTAAAAGAATCTTCCTTGCTCTTTTTTGTACTGATAGGGCTGAATGAGGTGAGCTGAGTGCACCCCTCCCAGCCCATACCCAAGGTACTCATGACCTGTCCTACATGGAGGCAGCTGAGAGATGAGACCCTTTGCACACCAACCCCAGAGCAGCCATGGTTTTTGGGCCTGAGGCCACTTGTTGGTGAACAGGATGATCTTGGAAGGTCTGAGAAACAAAATTGGAACAATTGGTAAGTTACTGAGATCCTCAACCTTCATACACGCACACAAAAGCATAGGAGTTTCCTATTACTTGCTGTAATAATGGGCAAGGCATCTTGTGAGCCTGGTGTGGTGGGAAAGTCCTACTCTGAGAAGGAAAATGGAGCATGCAAGCCAAGTTCTAAAGCAGAGAGGGAAATGCTACAAGCTACACAGACAATGGAAATTTGCAACACGAGATCTGCCAGGTCTCATCTTCCTGTTAGTCCCTGAAAGTCCCTCTCCTGGTCCTCTTCTAATCCCGTAGTCTTCCTGAACTCCCTTTGTCACTGCTACTGCATCCCTTAAGCTGCCTAATGGGAAACCTTAGGAAAATTGCAAGAGCCTGGGAAATGTAAGAAGTCCACAAGGAAGGATGTTGATGGTGAGGACCACAATGTAGAACCATGTTAGCCAGTGGGGATGGAACATGCATGTGGCTGAGAGTGGTCAGAATCAGGTGGGACCAAGGGAAACACGGAAATAGAGGGCGTAGAATCATAGAATGACTTGGGTTTGAGGGGACTGTCCAGGGACAGAGCTTCCCATGGTCCTTCTAAACAGGAGAACTAGAAGCACCTGACCAAGACAGGGACATCTGCTTAAATCAGGCAGATAACTGCTGAAAAGGACTTCACACTCAAGCGGTGCACAGGAGATGTGGAAGCCAGGGCAACCTTCATGGGCACTACCAGTTGTGCGATATGGTTGAACACATCCCTCAGGTTCAATTTCACATTCAACAGATGTCCTGGATCAGCTGAAGCTCTGAAAACTATGGAGATTGAGCTCCGTGCTCAAATTGTAACTCTCCAGGTGCTGTACTCTAGGTGCCGTACTCCAGTCCAAGTACAAATCTCAAAGCATAGGAAGCTGTGGAGACCCTACTTGCCAGCCTCAGGGGTGTATTCCTCCCTATTTTTAGATAGTGTGGGTGGGAAAAGTTTCCCTTCATAGCCTGCTACGCTCTCTTCCCCAGACAGTCACTAGTACCTAACGTTTTAGCCAGCACCTTACAGTGAGGAGCACCGTTTCAAGCCTACCCATGTTTCATGTGTGTAGGGCCAGCTGTTTTTACCAGAGCACAACAGGCAGGCTCTTCCCCCTGCCCTGTGGGCTGTACATGCAGAGTCTGGCCCAGAAGAAAGCACAGATCCCAGCTTTTGCACTCAGGCACAGAAGCCATCCTCTTCCACGGCCACTGGCACTTCAGCCTTGCAGCATGTAGCTGTATGCCCCATCAGGGCCCTTCCTCAGTGGGCCTGCCAGCATGGCCTTGCTTCAGGGCTGCCTCCTGACTGTTCCTAGCTAATTTCCAAGGCAGAACCCGGGGACTTGCTGGCACTGCAAAGCATTTGTCATCATCTGAAGCATGCTCCTTTTTGCCCAGGCGCTCAAGGCAATCGGAGCGTGATGCAGCAGTTTGATTGCCTCAAGGAGGCAGATGCAATCTGTCTCCAACACGCTCGGGTCTTGTTTGCGGTCAAACCTCAGCTCGTGCAGCACGCAGATGGGTGGCAAGCACCCACAGGAATCCGCCTACCCAGTGTATGTCCCACAGGCTGAGTGGGAGAACAGTTTGGAACAGAGAGATGCCAAGCAGCAGCCATCACATTTCTTACTGCTAGCGTGCATCCCCCATCACGGCATCCAGACTCCAGGAGGATGCGAACACGGGGACATCAAGTACCCAAATGCAGCCTCCCCCATGCTAGGACTGGGGGTGAACATGAAAAGACTTCACACCCTGCAACTGGTGCCTTCATCACAGGTGGCTGCTCTGGCCTGCAGCACGAGGCAAGCCAGCAGCAGAAATGGAGGCGCAAGGGCCGGGTGTTGCTGGATGCCGGCGGCGAGCGGGCGGTGTAATCTGTCTGCTTTTGTTCCGTTGGCGTGGTGGTGTGCTCTCATTAGCCCCCCACGGACAGTCAACCTGTCAGCAGGTCTGCGCTCCAGCCGCCTGACCTCTGACTCCCACTCATTCTTCCACAAATTAATTTCCCAAATTGACAAATTAAAGTGCACAGTATGCCCAAGGTCACTAAATCACACTGGGTTCTGGTAAATGTCAACCAGTGTTGGAGAAAAAAAAAAAAAAATAGGGGGAGGGAGGAGAATGAAGGTAAAAAGAAAGAAAAAGACTTAAAAAAAAAAAAAAAAAGAAAAAAAAAAGCCCACACCTTTGTTTGAAGGAAATGGACAAAAAACTGTGACTGTAGTTTCTGAGTTGCAGATGATGATGCTGTGCAATTAAAATGGAGGCTGAGGTTCCCTGCACACATCAAGGCTGATGGCTAGAGGCCTCGGCACAATGCTGGCACAGCTGCTCCAAATGGCCACAGCCATGTCTCCATCAGCACTGGGCTGGGACTCCCTCATGGAGCTGCCACCATGCTAACACATAGTGAAGTTTCTCTTTGAATTTGTTCATGTGCCAGCATTGTCCTGATCTCGGCCCGTGCTTTCTTCTCCTGTGTGTCCATAGCCCACTGTATTTAAAGAAAATTGCCGTGTGCCCTCTGGGCTTGCATTCACTGGGCGATGGATGTCGGAGCTCCCCTGATGCTCCTAATAGCCCAGCTCTGCACCTGCACCCACGGGGCTTCATCTTTCTCAACCATGGCAGACAGCAGTACTCCAGAGGGGCTCACAGCCCTCTCCGGTGGCATTAATACTTCCCTGTCCCCTGGGAAGGCTGTGACTCATATGCCCTACGCTCACATTTGCCTTTTCCATGGTTGCATGATATCTCTGCTTCTTAGTTACTCCCTGATGCACTAATACACCTAGGCCTTTCTCTTCTATGCTTGTTTCAAACTGATAAGCTGCAGCTTCTATTGGAAATGCATGTTATTAGTCCCTAAGTGGATGCCCTTGCACTCTGCAATATTGAGTTTCATCCCATTTCTGTTTGTTTGGTCCTCAAGGTCAGGCACAGCTTCCTGTATCATACCTCAATCTTCCTCCACAATAACTAAGCTCCCACAATTACCATCATCTGCAAATTTCATTTGCACTCTCCCACCTTTCCTGACCAGCTTATTAATGAAAATATTAAGTAGAGTCAATCCCAAGACCACCCCTTCAGCAGGTGCACAAGAAGTCCCTCCTGCCTGATCATCCCCACCCCAGCACTACCTGTATTCATCCCTCCCTCAGGCAATCCTCAGCACATTTACTATTATTCTACCTAGCCCCATCATCCCCTCTGAACAAATAATTTCCCATGTGGCATCATATCAAATGCTTTGCTGATAGCCAGATAGCTCAGCCGTGTTTCCTTTGCAGGGAAAACCAATTAGTGTTCTGTGATAAGATATCAGGTTCTTCTGGCACAATTCACTTTTGATAAAGCCAGGCTGCATATAATCTCACTTTCAATTTGCATCCTTTATTCTTCCCTCTAAAGTCTCAGAAGGTGTTTTGCCTTGCACAGAGCCCCAGTGAAAGTACACTTGGCAGTGCAGACAAAAGCAGCAAGCGCTGACCCATTAGCAGTGGTTTTACATAGGACACAAGAAAGAAGGCACCGCTGATGCAGTCACCTTTCCTCTGCTCTTCCCCTTGTATGATCTGGGGGTAACAGCATCTCATGTTGATACCTTATAAAGAATAAAGAACAGACTCCCTGTGTATTTCTGCTGACGTAAGTAGGACTGTACATGCAGTAAATTGTTACTCTGTAGAAACGTTGTCACCATCATTACTGCTGTTTATCAGAGCACCCTTCCAAGGCATCATGCCCTTACAGGTTCCAGCACGGCACTGCCCCTTGGCCAGTTCCATCGTGTTGCTGAGAGGGTAATTGCCAAGCAAAGAACTGAAATTTTACTCCTCTGACATAAAGGCAAAAGCATCAGCCCTCTTGCACTTGGATTGATGTGCTGTTTCTGCAGGGGTTGGTTCTGAACAGCCTGCTGCATATGGGATGTGGCTTAGGAATGAAATTCTGAAATCCCTCGTTTGCATTTAACTCCAATGGGCAGAGCTTATCACCCCGAGGCCATTTCATGGCTTTTTGACAGTGAGCCCTGTCTCAGTCTGTGAGCTGGGGCAGAGAGATGCTGTGGCCACTCTACCCTCTTCAGTTCTCATTCCATGGGGCCAGGACTGAGGTGCACGAGAGAGATATCAGGTCTTCTATCTCTGAGGTGAGGCAGTGACTGCGGCAGGATGGCAAGGCAGTACATCCCTTTGAACCTTACAGATCTTTGAGCAGAAGTTCTTCTGGGTAAGTGGCTTGCAGGAATGCAGATGCTTTGCTGCTGACCTGCTGCAGCAGAAAGGGATTGAGCTTCTCGCAGCAGCCACTGGTGCAGCTCAGCAGCAAAGGAAAGGCCTCTGTCCCTCCCTGCCCAGCATTTGCTATACAGAAAAAGCAGTCAGGCACATAATCCTATATATTTTATATGTTTGGATAAAAGGAGTCATCACTCTGCTAGAGGTCTGAGGGGAATTCTTATGCTCCCTGACTCCCTCACACAGGCATGCAGCCTGCGTCAAAGGCCAGCCAAAAGTAAACTCCTGGTCATAACTCATCTGAACAGGCAGGTGTGAATCCGTGCGTGTCGCACTGCAACTTCCTGCCTTCCTCTTCCTCACTCCCAGGTGGTAAAACAGCACAAAAGCAAACTGTCACCTAAAGAATCATATTTCTTTTTTTTCTCGACTGTGGTTTGTTCTCTTCCCTGTAATGGTGACATAGCACCTCTCAGCCTGCAGCTCAGCCCATCACATTTGCTCTTCCAAGTACAAAATGATCATGTCACCAAGAAATCTTAATGTCACTTCTGAGACCACTAATTGATTTTGCTGCTCTGATATCCTCTTGCAAGGCATTCCAGAGCCTAGGAACATTAACAGGCAAATGTTCTGGCACCAGCTGTCTTAAGCCTAAATCTAGTCTCCACCAAAAGGCTGGCATTAGCTGTCTTCTCATTTTACATGTTTGCATTTTTACAACATTCCATGGTTTCGAGGCTACTCAAGGTTGGCTGACAAATCATTCTGGTGATCTCCAAGCCAAATCTTACCTCAGGAGAGGGAAAGTGGTCATTGCAGCAGAAAGGAAAAATCTAAGCTATTTTCTGTGCTCACTGTGGAGAGCATGCGTTGTGGTGCAGCTCCCCAGTCATGCGCGTGAACGAGTGTGGCCACATCTTTCACTCTCCTGGGCCCAGGGCCCTCCCTACCCTAAGTAAGTGAGTGTGATTCATAAGCACACTGGTTGAAGCGCTAGGATTTTTGTCTTTAGGGTGATAAAGAGTGTTTCAAAACCAGACAGCAGAACATGGCACTGCAGGGGAGTTGGACTAGACCTTTTAAGGGTCCCTTCCATCTCAAATGATTCTGTGTTTCTATGATTCCATGACATATTAAGAACAGCCATGCTGACCATATCAAATGAGCATCTCACCAGTACCCTGTACTGGGAGGGCAACAGTCCTCCATGGAACATGGTATGATCTTTCCCTCAGTATAACTTCCCCAACCCCTGGAGCAGCTGGACTCGCTAACATATATGGAACACCACTGACTATTGACTCAAAGCACTAATTCCTGCCTGAATTGTGTTACTTGCTGCTTGTGACATGGCATGAGCTCATTCTTTCAGCCCTGACAAGGCCAAGATGGCCTGGAACTGTGTGTGGTGGAAGCTTTGCACATGTGTAGGGAACCTGCTTTGGCAGGGGGGTTGGACTCAATGATCTCTTCAGGTCCCTTCCAACCCCTACGATTCTGATTCTATGATTCTATGATTCTATGATTCTATGATTCTATGATTCTATGATTCTATGATTCTATGTTTTAGTCTTGTGCAAAAATATGCTCCCTTTCTTGTGACAGTGCACGCTGCCACACTTCTCTTGCTTCTGCTCACAGCTACATCCTCCTGCCTGCTGCTCTCCCACAGGCCATACTGGCAAACAGGTCAGGCAAGCACAAGTGGACACAAAGCCTGTGGCAGCAACCAGCACAGCGACAAGTCCCAGGGTACTACCTAGAATCAGCTTTCCCATCTCGTAACGTAGCAATTTTAATTTAAGGGAGATCAAGCCCCACTCCTTCATCCAGGTGTCCCTTTTCACAAAACACGCTGTCTGCCCAGATGAGTTCAAACCACAAGCCACAGAGAGTGTAACAGAATTCAGTCCGAACTAGCTAGGAGCTGGCAGGCAGGCGCTCTGGCGGAGCCTGGTGCATGTGAGACCAGCATTTGACCTGCTTCTTTCACAGCGGTCTGCTGGCTGTGATCAGACTCTACACATGGGATTTGCTGCTTTCAGTGCTGTAAAATAAAACACAGAAAAGCAAGTACGAAAGCCAAACACGGCCACAGGAAAGAAATGCAAGAGCGTTCATTATAACCAAAATCTTGCGCTTCATGTCACCAAGTGGACGTGTCAGTCTCGCATGCAAAGCCAAGGAAATCAACCCTAGACCCCAGAAATTATGCTACATATCGTATGACCTGCTGGCATATTAATACTCTTTCCTTTTTAAATCTTTGCTCTCCCTTTGGAGCCTGTCCTCTCAGTGGGGATCAGACTGACACATTATAGGCTCAGTTTTCTTTCAGAGCTGACAACTCGTCCAGGAAGAGCTGGCTAGTATGTCAGCCTTTGGAGGATATGTAGAAAATTCCAAAGAGGAATTTGCATATCATCACTTTACTGGAAAGTATGGCAAGAAGCAATACATACTTTGCTCTTCTAGGGCAATATCTTCAGCTTTTAGTCAGCATGTCTCACTTGAAATTAAAAAAAGTTGCACTGAGTTTTGCTCAGTGACAATCTGCTCAGTAATGCTGAGCTGAGGAAAAGCCAGTGCAGACACAGCCGCTCTGGGCGTCTCTCTTTTCCCATCTCCCCGCATCTATTTATGGAAATATTTGGAAATTGAAATATAGCAATATAGCCCTTATTTTAGGTGACTCCAGTTGTTACCTTCGGAAACCTTCCTGAGACACCACCTATAAAAAACAACTCTATAAAATGTGATATAGAAAGATAAAATAGGAAAAAGAAAGCCTGAGAAATGGATTGGTTGCTTCAGTCATCCTCCAGCAGATAGGCACTGACTGCAGGGAAACCCCACCTGAAGCCAGCATTGGCTTCTCCCATCACCAAAAATGATATGGCTTTTTTAAACAGAGCAGGCAATCGCATAATTGTGGCAATAAAATACTGCCTTGCGGTTGCCCCTTACCACAATTGGAAGATGACCCACTCCCTCCTGCTGAACGGCAGATGACAAAACAGGGATTATTTAAGCCTCCTCAGCCAGCACCACGTTCTCCTGTAATGCCTGTCACAGTACAGCCCTCGGTGACCTAGCTATGATGCAATTACACTGGAAGGTGCCAAGTTTACAAGGGGACAGGTCACAGAAGTTTCATAAAAGTGGAGAACTTGGGGAACTACCTACATCCTGTGTTTATTTCGTGATCTGCTTGTACATGTTCTGAAGCTCCTTTCACTAGAAGAGCACTATCTCGCAGAGACTTTTACCTCAAGGAGAGCAGTTCATTTAAGCATAGCTCAAATTTTACCAGCAGGACAGGTGATGGATCAAAAATGTATGAACTCTTTGACCCCAGCTTCTCATGACCAAATTCCTTTCTCCAAAAAATTACCTGCAGAAGTGGTTTGGGGTGGCTGTTTCCAGAGGCTTTTCTCTGGAGAGCAGTGCCCACATGATGACAAGAGTTTCAGGCTGCTTTACAGACCAACTTGACTCAGACAAAGCAGGGACTGCTGTGCATCCAAGAGCTGCTTGTGTTTTGATTCTTAAAAAGGAGGCACATCAAAAATGGGATGTGCTTGAAGTTAAATCCTTTTCTCTATATCCTTCTATCCTGAAAATACAAAGTAAGCACACTGTGGATCCTAAAATCCACTTTTACTACAGACTTACTCCTCCAAATCTGAGACCATCAAGAAGCTTTCATCTTCAGCTCCAAATCCACGTGTCTCAGTGGCTTTGTCCATGCTGGCATGGATGTATACTTGCTGCAGTGTCACATCCATGATATTACTGTCATTTTGCAAGGAGCAAAAGAACTCAGAGGTTCTCCTAATACTGTGTTGATTGAATCCTTCTTGGTTCATGTATGGGTGCATTAGGATCAACATTTTTCTTTCTTTTCTCTGATTTATGCTGAAGTTAAGGCTGACCAAAGAGTGCATGAAGACTAAAATGTCAAGAGTAAATCATCCTGTATTTCTCTTTCTGAAGGCATTTCAATAGTAGGACAAGGTCAACTTTCAAGAAATACGCTACTGAAAAGAGTCCAGTGAAGTTCTGAGGAACAAGCCACGCATCTTTACTTTCTGTTTACCAGGAAGCATGAGAAAATCCTGCAGTTTCTTATGCCCCTTTAACTTGTTTGTTAGACCTTGCACTGTCTCACCAGCAGTGTGGAGGCAAAAAGCAGCGTGGGATGCCCCACATCAGAAACATGAGCTGCTGTGAACCATTCCTACACAGGAGGGGTGAGAGCTCCTAGGTGCACACACCAGTCATCCCTACTGCCTAACAAACATGATGCATGTGAGACAATGCATGCTTGCTGCAGAAGCTCAGTAAGGGTATGATGTTCATGGGCAAAGCAGCTCAGCCTTGATTTCCTGATACCTGTAAACCCAGCAGGGGACCATTTTACACTGCAGGTTATGAGTTTGCCACCAGAATAAAGATCTCCACTTAAAAAACAGTCAGGTGTAGCAAGCCTGCACTTGGAGCTTCAGTTGTTATTGTTTTCTTTCCTAGAGTATGTGCTCTTGCCCACAGTGTTTTCCCTGTACAGTAAGCTCACACTGTATTTCAGGAGCAGCTAGGGTTTCAGTCAGGAAATCTCTCAACAGTAGCTAAGTACTTTGAGCATTGGCTAGAGGTGGCCTTACAGATGAATCATCTTCAAGAACAAACAAACTGGGTGGAGCACAGACAGGTCTCCCTCCTCACCCCCACCCCTAGGGCTTTGAATACTGCAGTGTTTTGATTTGTAAAACACATGTCCAACAAATGCAGCAGTGATAATGAGGAACATGACAATCTACCATGTTTCCTGTTCAAATTTCCGTTTTCATTTCCAAAGTTCAAGTACATCTTGATCCCCAGGAGATAAACGTGAGCAAGTACAACAGGAGTGTGGAGAAGAGAAGAGGTGAGAGCTCATAGGGGCAATGAAAACCAGAACCACTGCAGAAAACAGCTGGGCTCTGGGGAGTAAGGCTGACCCTACAGCCCCATCTTGCCCTGATGGACAGGCTGGATTGAAGGACCTGATCCCAAAATACAGCAGGGCCTGTGCACCACCTGGGAACAATTTCAAGTACCAAAGGCTACAAACACTAGCACCTACAGCCCCTTAACAGCCATCGGCTTCATCTTCCTCTGCCCAAGGCCTTGCCTAACTCAGCAATGCTGAGGCCTCAAATCCATGTCAAGTCACCTGCACACATCACACATGGCATCCTTCCAGGCAGGAAGGGAGATCCTCCAAGAGAGAGACAGCAGTGACAAACTATTCACTTGCAAACATAGCACAAATGTAATATCCTCCACTGTCACCAGCCACAGAGCTAAGATTTTACCAACCTGAAAATACTTTTCCAGTCTGCTAGCACTCAATCTTCAGCTTTTTTAGAACAAAACGAGCATTCTGACTCACTTTTTCAATCACATACCACTTCCTAGAGTTTGTGAGTCAATTCAGGTTAGTCCATCCTCACAGATTTTTGTATGATTTTTCTTCTAAGAACAACTTCACTGATTAGACATTATAAGAAATACAAAAATCTTGAGGGGAGGGAGAAGGGAAGAGAGAGCAGATCATTATCTAAGCTTATAAGATAACACTTCAAGGTTTCAGAAAGTAGGCAAACAGCTACAGAAAAGTTGATGGGTTTTACCAAAAGTCTTACTGAAATAGTCGGTCTCCAGAAGTCATGGATGTAAGGGCAAGGAGATGAAATATGACAGTGCTGTGAAGAGATGAAATCTTATCCTGCTTACCACAGTCATGACCAGTTAAATTAGGCAACAAAATTCTGATCACCACCGATGGCAGTTCCCTTTAAGTGTTGTGTATCATTGTACAGCAACCTTTGAGAAAAGGCAGCCTATTTGGATGAACAGCATGGCCTACTACCACAAGTTCTTCCTATTCATCCAGGAGGAAGGAGGGTCCTGTTGACACAAATGTACCCGGTGAGGAGAATCTTAGTGCCAGCTGACATCTAGAGGTCTCTCTAGATAACTTTACTGGGATTTTTTTCAGATCTCTTAAAATTCAGGCACTAGATTAAGTCCAAGCCATAGGTGCCTAGTGCCATTTTGGATGTCTGTGGGTGTCCAGGACATTCATGGGAGAGCTGCACCTCTCAGGAGTGGGGGTTGGACACCAGGGGCATGCGGACAGTGCTAGGAGCCTCTGTAGGCACCACATCACTTCCCTATCTGAACTGAACTACCTGTCTCTAAGCAACCACACTTGGTTTTCCTAGTCTGAAAACACTGAAGTTGTGTTAAAAAAAGGAAAAATCTTATCTTACTGACCCCAACAAGCCACAGTTCAGCATTTTCCTGGCTACATCGCTGTGAGGCAGTACTAAATATCACAAGGACAAGTCCCAAGACAGAATTGCAGAATCTGGCAATGTCGCACCCAATATCCACATTCATTTAATACATCAGCCCATTACTACTAAAAAGAGATTTTTTTTTCATTACTGACAAATCTGTATAATTCACAACACTCGTGATAATGCTGACTATTAACTAGCAGTGCACCAGCAATCAGGTCTTGACTGTCCATCACAGATACTTGTGCTAGGGGAAGGGAAGCATCAATTCAAAAGGTTAAGATACTTGAGCATGCAAGGGAGGGCTCTGCTGCCTCTTGCCTAAGGTTGACTGATCAAATGTCACACCCAAGGTCACCATGCAGCCCTTGGCTTGGGAGGAATTACAGCACCTCAAGATCCTTTGTGACTCCAGCTCTCGCCCTCTGAACTCCAGACCCCATGGCACCTCATCAAAATATGACCTCCTTGGATAAAAATATATGCTATTGTTTTACCCTGGAGCAACTGGTATACATAAAAACTACAGTCCGGTCTTGTTTTTGACTGGCTGTGTTTTTTTTTTCCACACAGTGAGCTGCACAGGCTTTCTGTCTGGCCTGTGTCACTTCCAACAAGCTGCCAACAGCAAGTTACATGGCTAAACTGCCTGACCATGGGAAATGAGAATGTACACAAGCAGCAATGTTTACCTAAACACCTCACCGTACATTTGGTAAGATCAGATCGATCCTTTCAGTTACATCTAGAAAAACCTGGAGGTGACAGGAAGGAGCATGCAACACGTTGGAGTAACAGTCTTTCAGAAAGTGCTGTCTATGCTTCGCAGCCTGTACGCTTTCACAGTAAACAGACTGAGTCTGTGAGCAAGCAACTTGCGGGTTCAGGCATACAGTCTCCGCATGGGGCCTGAGGAGTTACTGCATGTCAGCCAAACCTCTGTAGCTGTCCATGTCTGCGTTTTTAATCTGTTTCAGTTTAAGCTTCTTTCATCAAGTTTTCAGCTAAGCAGCATTACCTCACATCTAGGGCAGAGCGAGAGCATTCACAGCAAACAGCTACTGAGGTTACCACAGCTCAGCTGACACGTGGTAATCTGCCGTGCCGTTGCAATTTGCTTGTACACAATAGCACTCACTAGCTTTTGGCAACTGTCACATTAAAGAGATAATGAAGAGTGGCGAGTGAAAAATAGCTCTGTCCTTCAATATTTTTCTTATTAAATTCAGGAGGCTCAGGAGAAGGTAGAGAAATCTGGAGTGGGAGTCAAATCTCAACGTTTGGTTACTAGGGAGATGCCATCAAAACACATTCTCAGTGTGAACTCTTGGTGGAGGTTTTGCTGCCTGGAACTAGAGGAACCTAAGGCCTGTTCAGACATAGTGAGGTATTCCCTGCCTTAAAGCAAGTCCCTCTTACAGGGCTTTTCATGATATAATAGATGACTCTCAATGAAATCATAAACCTAAAGCTCTTGAACTCTGGAGCTCCACAGGAGATGATTCCTCAAGAGGTACTCATGGCTGACTACAAAAAACAGCTGATGTAATGACATTTCTGAAATTCTCAAGAAAATCCTTACAATTTTGATTCAGTTTTCATTGAGGCTGCAAGGTGGCTTATGCATCATCAGTGACTTCCTACAAATGAGGAAGTTTCTCGGCAATTCAGAGACGAAAGAAACCCACGTCTCGCTGCAAAGAGGAGTTTAATAGTTTAATAGAAACATTCTGCTGTTTGACGACAAGCTGGAAGAGGCTATTTCAACTGGAATGAGACCATTCCACATTTCCAAAACAAAAATGCCCAATAGATTCAGACATGGAAGTCTCTTCAGGTTTCATCCCCCATCAGGGCTTACTGAAATCAGAGCTCCACAACACAACTTCAGGCATTTGCTTTTCTTCCTGTGCCTTGACATCCCTCCTCTAAAGAGAAAAGCAATAACTCTAGTATTCCTCACTGAAGGTGTTCAGAGATTTGTTTCATGCTTTTCCAGCAACTTAGCCTTCAGATGGAACGTGAAAAGAAATGCAAAGGAGGGTCATTATTTAAAGTTACAGTCCCCTGGGGTGAGAAAAAGGCTGTGCACTTTTCAGCTGTTATTACTTATACTTGTGACTTAGTGTAGAGCTGCTGGTTTTCTAAGAATTTGTATCCTGGTGTCACTGAGGATATTTCCAAAAAGATTCAAAAGATTCCCATGGTGGGAGAACAAACACAAACACCCAACCCCATTACCAGCAGAGATGTGTTTGCAAGCACGGCTTTGTGCACTGAGCTGGAAATCCACTTGATTATATCAACATGTTGTGAGGTCATAAAAAGGCTTGGGATTTTTCTTTGCATTGGAACTGCACATCCCAGTGACAAGGAAGGCATTTGGGGTGAAAAATGCCATATATCTGGACATTCACTAGCTTTGCATTGCTGACAGGAACTCTCACGCAGAGTGAGGGTTGTCTGGCAGAACTCCCCTAACAGAGCCACACTGCACCAAATAAATGTCTCCAGAGTAACAGAGATCAAACCCAGCCTGCAAATTGTGCTACAAGTCAGGACCCTGCTCCCCAGAGAGCCCAAGATATGCTCCCACAGCATCATGAGCTCTGCTGGATCCATTGGTCCAAGGTGTCACATGAACAGTGATCTTTTATTGGATCAGTTTCCCTTCAGAAAGCCTAGCTAGTGGCAAGCTGAACCACCTTGATTCCTTTACAAGAGCACCTGAACAGTCTTCAGATATCCCAGTATAGGTCTTCAGCTGACAGTGGGATCATAGTTGCTTTATACCTCATCAAAAATGTGACCCTTTGCCACCAAAGTTGTAAACTGCTCACTTTGACCAGGATGGGCCAAAACATGCAAAGAACCTCTGTCCAGTCACTCTCTCTGCTTTTCCCCACCACGATCACCCATCTTCTCAAGTGCTTCAGGAACACATTAAGTCATTCCAGACAAGTTTTGCTATCCAGCAAAACAAATGACCCTTTCTGAGCACCAAGCAAAATAAGGTCTTCGGAACAATTGAAGGAAGTTCACCACAAAGACACTCCTGAAGTAATTACCATCATTCACTTGAGGAGAGGGGGAGCAGGGGAGCACCCCAGCTAGGGCTGCACTCTCATCTGAGGCTGGGGTCTGCTCCCATTGTTCTCACCAGGAGCCATGCCACCAAGTCCAGAGGGAGCAGGATTGAGCCTTTAATCCCCATTTCCTCCTGGCCAAGTGAACTGCAGTATATGCTAGTGACAGCTAAATGAAGAACTCCTTTTTCCAGTTCCAGCTCCTAACTCATAAACTCAAGATAATTGACGTTACAAACAAGCTTTACCCACAGGGACCCCAGAGCAGTCAACAATTGAGCTTTAATGAGTAGGAACGGAGAAGGGGGGAAGTCCTTGCACGCCACTGTAGGACATTCTAAGAAAAGCTCTTTCCCTTTTCCAGGCAAAGCAGTGATTAAAGTCAGTACACGAAACCCGGCAAGGAGGGAGGCCTTGCTGAAAACGCCTTTCTTCCTGACTTTCCTGCGGAAAAAAAAAACAAGGGGGATGAAAAATGGTTACAGCGGCTTAAGAAGGACGACAGCAGCCAGTTAACTAACCCAAACAAGAAAAGAGGAAGCCAAGGTTAGATGAAAAGTGTAAAGAACCCAGAGCTGTGGAGCTTTACGCCCAAAGCAGAGTCCAAATGAACTGCCAGAGAAGTGGAGACAGTGGAGTGTTAGTGCCCACTCAGATAGGATATGAACCCAGCAGCCAAACCAACCCAACAAACTTGGTGGGTCTCCTGCCTCACAGGCTCTCTTCTGCTTCCTTCAGACTCAGCAAAGCCACAGTCTGCTGCGTGTTCTGTGTCAGCACTTCACAGAGTGACACTAGTCCCAACCACGGCAGAGAAATGAAGTAAATGAGTAGTACTTGGGAGCATCAGTGGACCTGGACCCAGCAAACAAACAGTTACCACAATAGCCCAGATACAACATCAGCTGTGTTTGGGCATTAGATAAAACTTTCTGTTGTGTCCACTTCTTTGGCCTGCAGTAGCAGTGTTCCCTGTCATAGCTGGGTCCCAACAATGCTGTCTGATGATGAAACAAAATCAGCTGAGTTGGATCTGGCCTACTTTTTTCAGGACACACAGAGTTCAGTTTTTATCAGAAAGGAAGGAAGGTCTTATAGGTGAGATCACAGGAATAGCACTCAGCTTGAGCTGTCTCCAGCTCAGTGCCACTCTAACTGAGATGTGGTCACCACACCTAAGCTAGAGAGTGTTCCATCAGCTCAGAGGCTAAGCACAGCGCAAGCAGGGTCAGCTCATCCACTAACCTACACTCTTCCTCTCAGGCTTCACATAAAATGCTCATGTTAGGGAATGTAACACCAGTCAACAAGCCAACAAGCTTCAAAAGGCTTCTGGAGACAGTGAATCATTGTCATTCACACCAATGGAGTGCAATCCTGAAGCGGTCCTGTGTGCTAAAAATCAGCTGTTTGCAGCTGTCCTTGTCTTAGGTAAGTCCAGTTGTATATCATGATGAAGGCTGTACTGGCTGGGAGATGCACACTTGTCAGTGCTCCAGGAGCACCGGGAAATCAAAAAATATCAAAGACTATACGTCCCTTGGGATGATATTGAAGAGATCAGGAGTGCAGGTGGTGTTCTCCTCAATCCTCCCAGTTGGAGACTGAGGTCTGAGCAGAAGGAGGAGAATAAATCAGTTGAATGACTGGCTGCACAGGTAGCGTCATGCCAAAGGCTATGGGTTCTGTAATTTAGGATGCATGTTCGACTAACCAGGAATGCTGATGTGGGTAAGGAGGCAACAGGCCAGGAGAGACAAGAATATACTAAGCAGTAAGCTATCTGAGCTTATCACCAAGGCTTTAATCCAGAGCTGCTGGGTGAAGTAGCTGTACCTAAGATTCACAGCATGAGCTATCTCCTGGTGAAACAGTGGGCTACAGTCTTATTCCTGCTGTAGATGACAGTAAAATTTTCAGTGAGTCAGAGGGAGCGGAGTTAGGCCTCTGTTTCTGAGGACATATTTCAGCCAATAAACTATGGCTATTCAGTAAACATTATAGACATCTCTTCTTTTCATCAGAACAGGGCAGAGCAGGCCAGTGCAGCAACTCTAGGTCTTGTAGCAGGAGGTCATGCACACTGGAGGTAGCAAAGGGTGATGCAATGCCATGTCCTTGCTAGCTTTTTTCTCTAAAGTACAGTCAACCTGTGTGGGAGAATCAGAGACAAATTCAAATTCAAATTTAGCTTACAAATCTTGTCCAGAAAAGACTGAGAATTGCCTAGACTTGATGTCATTTTGCTTGAGATATCAAGCTGAACCTGTGTTCCCAGCTCTGGAAGGCCAGTGCATTATCTGCGGAGCTACCCATTCTATTATCAAATATTCTCCGTGATCCTGCAAAAGAAAAGCAAAAAACAGGCTGCTCTGGGCACAAAGCCAAATCTGAACACAACAAGCACACTCCCCAACAAACCGGGGAAGTGCTGCACCAGGGTCTGGCAATTGTGAGCAGTCACCAATGGTTGCAAACTAGCCCTCACTCACAAAGCCTTCATGCTGACAGCCCCTGGTACGCTCACTTCTTTGTAAGTTCCAGGTACATTTACTTACTAGTGTCACTGCATTCCTCCTGGAATGGAAGGCAGAACTGGAAAATATTAGCCCTCAGTAGTTCAGAAGCATTTGCAAAGAGATTCTTTTGAAATGCAAGGCACCACCATGTTTGTTCTTTTATCCTCTGTCCTTATGCATTGAAAGCACCTTTGTTTTTAAAGAATATGTATGGACAGAAGCCAGTCACTTGGGGTGAGACGTTCTTCAGTCTTGTTCTTCGTTTTGAACTCTGGTCGCTGAGGTCATCTGTGGAAGGAATACAAGAAGCAAGCAGAACTGTTTCATAGATTTAATAATAGGAGCTTCCTCTTAGTTATGTTCTTAAAGAATTCTTCAAGATCCCACATGAGGATCCATCACGGTTTGGATCTGCTGCTTCTTTGACCAAAACGATTTATTGTTTTGTTCCTTAACAAAACAAGTCAATATTTATCACTCCTCATCTACATGCAAGGGGGAAATCTACATGAAACCCCCGAGGTCATAAAAAATGTGTCTGTGCTCAGCTGTATTATATTGCAAAAAAGCCACTACAGCCCGGATACTTTGGTTTCTGGCTAATAGTGCTGCCCCTAACAGCAGGAGGAGGTACCCCCTTGAAGGTCGCACAACTATTTCTTATGGGATTTGTTTATCACGGAACGACTTTCATGAAAAAGTAAATGAGGCACACAGTGTTGCAAGAGAGCCCACCAGCACCACCAAAGACAGAAAATAGAGATTATTTTTGGATCTGTGAATGAAGACCAAGACATACATGAAAAGAGGAGGAGCCATTCAAATCTTAGAGAACTGTGGTACTAATCCTTTGCTTTGTACAGAACTCATCATATTTACATTCACACAGCACAGATGCGCCGGGGGGCTTTCAAATCATGCACAATAATGCATACTGCATATCAAGAAATCGAGGAGCTGAAGTCAAAGTGCATGCAGCAGCTAGCCTGATTCGCAGAAAAGGATGTTTGTTCAGCATCCTTCCAAGTAACCCCCTATTTTTATAAGAAGTACTATGGGCTACATGCTTCAGTTGCTTCTGCACAGCAAACTGCTTGACTTATCAGTTTCAAAATAGTTGAAGGCAGTATCGGTTTTGCCTAGATTTATATCTACAGTCCCAGAGTAGAGAGATAAAACAAGCTGGTGGTTAGACTGGCAGGCCAATACTCTTGCCCTCTTATTAAGGTTATTGGCTCTTCCACCGTTTAGACATTACATGAAGGAGACAAGCTGGAACTAGTTCAGAGATCATTCAAATGCACATTAGCAAACAGTGAGTGTCATCACTGAAGCCCTACTTGTACGTTCCTTGTTCACACCAAAGGAGCAGTGTGGCTTGCCAGGTGATGTGCAGTGCTTCCCATCCACCCATGCTTGGATCAGGAAGGAGTTTGTATCTAGAAAAGTGAATACCTTCCCAAGACTTAGCAACCTAGCATTTGTCAGCGTTCACTCCCAACGAGATCTTTGCTACTCACTGAGAAATAATTCCTAGCTTTAGGAGCTGCCCCATATTACTCCCTTGAAGCATGATTCCCATCAGGAGTGCCTCTGCATACTACTTTTTATGTGGAAGGCAGAAACCAAATGAAGTCCACAGCTTCCTGCCCATGGATAAGTGATCCTGTGACTGCCTAAGGCAGGCTTTGTTTTCTCAGCCACAGTATCCTCTCCAAGCGGTGGGAGCTGTAGGCACTCAGCATCTAAAAACATGGATTTAGGAGTTCAACCTTTATTCCCTGTGATCAATCACTCCAACACAGCCTCGGTGTCCAAAGAATTAGATGGAGGGGCATATAACACGTAAGATTCAGACTTCTGTGGGCTGTGACTCCTACTGTGTGGTACATAAATGTCTCATCAGCAGTGCATAAAACTGATTTAGACATCTGGAGAAAAAGAGAGCAGTTTGAAACTATCACCTTCTGCTCGCCAAACTGGGCCAGCACAGCTCTGGTGCCCAGCCTGCCGCCGCTCCATCAGCCACCGCACGCACACGCTGCCTGCAAAAGGAACTCCTTCCAAGGGAAGGAAGGAGCCACTTCTTTGTCATTAACAAAAGGCAGAGTGTCTGCTCAAAAATAAAAGGCGTCACAAGACAAACAAAATGATTCATTGGGATTTTAGGACTCACCTCTAAACACAGCAGGAGGGGAAGAGCTTGCCGTTACCCATTCTGGCTGCAGAACGGGATCAGCCAAGAAAAAGTGTGTTCCCACAGTAGACAGTTTGGGCTTGTTTTGTCAGACACTGAGGTTCAAATGACCTTTCTTTTTTGGCACAAGGATTTTGGCAGCTTAGAGAGCACTGGTGCTAAATAACAGTAACACCAGCTTTTCCCTGGTACCACATACAGTAAACAATGCCAACAGTGTTTCAGGGACTTGGTGAGGCTGAGTTGCCCATTGGGATCCACAGGCGGATCAAACTGTGGTTAGCAAATGAATAGCTCCTATTTAAGTGTAATCTCCACCATGGTGTGGGACACAGACATACATGTGAGAGCAACTCCTTCTGTGAAAAGATTTCTCACCTTTGTTGTCTCCGTGCTCTGCTTCTTCAAGTACCTTCTTCGATATAATTTCTGCAGCTACTGAAAAGTGTAGCAAAGATACCCAATCACAAAAATGAAGTACTACAAAGTGGATATATGGCATTAATGGCTGCAGGAAAAGCAAAGATCATCCTGCGCCACACATCTGACATCTGGAGTTATCTTTTAGTTCAGATTCTGTTTCTTTCTGCCATGTTAGCATTTTGTTTAGCAACCTTTGAATTCATATAGTTTCAACTAATTTTGCCCGAGTGATAGGGATGCTTTATACATCACTTTCTCACAAGATTCCAGAAAGACGAGCCACAGAAAGAGCTTGCCATGTAGAGTCTCTCAGCCATTATTAGACATCAAAAAATCCAAACAGGGATGCAGCCTCCAGACACTGCCCATAGGAAACAGGGTCTGGTGATTCCTTTGCTCACAGGACCAGTCACTATTTTATTGTACATTTGCACTACCAAGAGGCTTTACCCAAGAGCAAAATCCCACAGCATCAGCCAACACGTAAATGTGTGTGAGAAGAAATATCTGGAGTGAAATTCTCATGCACACAATCAAAAAAAGAACCTGCACATTTCACAGTTGGAGGTTCTCCAAGTGAACTGTGCTACCAGAATCTCCCATTGCTCATTTCCAAGCCCAAGGAACTACAGGATCTTCATTCTTCCATCTCCAGAGCTGCCCCGTCTGTGTCGTGCCAAACTGCATTCCACTGCTATAAAAGAGTGGGCATGCAGGTATCTAGAGTCCCCTTCAGTTCTTGCTAGGAGATGACTGTTAAGAAGGCCAAAGCATTAAAAGGCAAATGAATACACTGCGGTTGGATAAAGAAAGGATCCAGAAAGCTAAGTGGAGTTACCTTTTGATCAACTTAGCTTTAGATTCACTCTGAACAGGAAGGGCAGAGGAAGCTGCTAGGAACACTCAGAGACACAGGAAAGGTACGGCATGTTTAGGTATCACCTGAAAATGCTTGATTTCTTTCCTAAAAGCACAGTCCCTCTAATTCTCCAAGAAGTTTACTTCCTTTTAACTGTTCTTCCTTCTCCTAAATTTCAAACTGACCTCCAAGTCCACTGTCCACACCACCCTTACAGCTGAAAGATACCTTTCTAGTGAACTGGTTCATGTGTTCTTAGAGCATTTAAATGAATCCAAGTGAGAGTTTTCAAAAGAGCTTGAGGTGGAAAGTCAACCCCTTATTTCTTTTCAGAACCCTTGAAGATCCCATCTAAAGAGCCTTGAGGGTTTTAAAAGTTGTAGAAAAACTAAATCTGTAAATAGTCCAACATGCTCCCTCAGTTCTATACCCAACAAAGCTAGGGACTAGAAGGCAATTTTCAGTACTTGATTACTTGAATGAGTTTAGGAAGCTGTCAGAGGACAAGAAGGTAGCTGCACTCTCTGCATGTGAGATTATATCTCCTCACATAAGGTTTCTACCTGACAGAAGGATCACCAGCTTGTATGTTTGCAGCGTGATGCTTGCTTGACAGCCTATCGAGCAAGTCCTGGAGACACGGAGCCATAAGGAGAGCACTGACCTCTTCCATCATCCCACCGAATTCTTGACCCATCTTTGTGCCCAGCACCAATCAGCCTGGCATCAGCCAGCCTTGTAATGCATTTTGGGCTAGAAACCTGTAAAAGAAAGAATTTCTTCTTACATATGGACTTCTCCTGTTCCAAATTAAGAATGGAGGAGCACAGCCAGGCACGAGACCTCATTTGTCCCATGTATGTCTCTGGCATGAGAAAAAGCAGGAGCAAGGAATACATCACCATGTTCTGTTTTCCACAGAGAGATCTGATGTAAAAGGTCTTTCTGGAAGTAAAGCTTCTTTTCAGATTACCCTGAAATACAGAGAGACGTATAACAAGTATCTGTCTTCCTCTGAATGTCAATGTTATTAATGTATTTCACAGAAAGTACATCTGTAAGTTACTACTTTTGAACTGTGCAAATGTAACAAATACTGTCAAGGTTATGAAAAGCAAAAAAACGGCAAGGTTCTGGAAGCAAAAAAAATAAAAGATCCTGTCAAGAAAAAAACTCAGATAGGATCTAATCCTGTTATACTTTGTATAATTTCTACTCCTAATAAGAAGCATGTCTTGCAATATTAAACCATTGCTTTTTTTTCACAATATGAAATTTTTTTTTCTGAGAAGAGTGGATGCTGGGCATTTTTTATTATCTGACCATAGATTATCTTTCTGCCCATCCTTCTGTCTAACACTGATCGCTGCGTTACTATTCTTATACAACTGGTCATATCTCAACACTGATAACATATATAATGTGTCAAATATAGACAGCAACTTCAAACTCCTCAGAAAGGTCAGAGCACCAAATGCGCTTCATTGGTTAGGAACACTAATGCCTCTCTGCAGATATGGCTGTCATGAGGCAGAGCCATCCAAACCCTGCCTGACCCCTCCTGCACACCTCTCACACAGCGCTGTGCTCATTTCCTAGACTGTATCCCCCAGATATGAGAACCCCAGCTTTCTCCTCCAAGCTCTGCCCAAGAGAAACTGCTGCTGCAAGTGACTGCCTGAAACAGGAACAGACAACAGCCAGAGCTCCTTTCTGCTTCTGGTTTCCTGGGATAAAAGGCCCAGTTTTCAGATGTGGACTCTGAAGCTCAGCACCCTGGCCTGCTGCACATCTTTCCGATTAGCTTCTTTTCGATTAGTAAAACAGGTATTTAGGGGCCAGTGCATTCATGTTCAGACACAGTGATTTGGCTCCTAAGATCGGTTCTGGTTTGAAAACTGGGTCAACTGTTGGTTTCTCATCTGATCTGTTCCCTTACAGATTTAGCAGTCAGCAAAAACTGGTTTTCTTGTCTGAGACAAGCTCCCACAGATTGACGTGCCAGAGCACTGCAGGAGAATTTGGACTGCAGAGCTGCATCCTGAGCAGTAGGATAATTCTCCGAGCAGACAGAGAGATCTGATGTGTCCTCATTCTTTGGAAGATTTTCATAACCTTGGCTGGATAATGCTGTGGGCAGAGTCAAGAGGCATAACTTGCAGCTTTCAGTGAACAGATTCTCAGGTAAAATACACTAGAAGCTGGAAAGATTGATCAGGCAAGGTTTGTGAAGTATACCACAGGTTGAGTAGATACTGACTTTCTATCAGTTTCACTCTTGTTTACCTATGTGAAGTCACTGTAATGAAGGCTCACTGCTGACAATTGCTCAGTTTTACTTTTTGTGGTGTCGATCCCATACGCACAGCATCCCACAACCTGTAAGTTCGAGCTTTTTCTCTCTTTCAATTTAGAAATTACCAAACTGAGAACTGTTGACCTCAAGCTCTCAGTTCACTAGAACAAAACTAGAATTCAGCAAAATCACGTTCGCCACTTGGGTCAGCTACCCAGAAATACCATGCTCAAACTGGGCTCAGCGGGTTACTGGGTTGAGCCACTACTGGAGAAAGCTGTATCCAAAGCACAGAGAGAACAGTTGACCAAGGTACAGAATAAAAAACAGAGCCGAGGCCGGCCACCCTGGATGAGCCTTGCCTTCAGAGATTATTCCCAGCTCAACTTTTATCTCACCTAAAGGTGGCAAAGGCCTGGATGAACACACAAGCATGGTTACTGAGCCCAAATGTGCTCTTCGCCATAGAAGCTACCTGGTAATAGGGCAGCCTGCTGTCTAATGATATCTTCTGAGCCTCATTCATAAAAAATAGCCCCAACACACCGTAATTGGTGGCACTGATATGATCCTATCCAACCCCTCTGACTGTAATCAATCATTCCCTGTTTCACAACTCGTGTGAACTCCTGCCAGTTAACCTTCATCCCAGCCCAAATCTTCTGTAAACATTAGATCATCCTTTCCACCTCACAGGCATCACCAACCGTGGTGTGAACATCCTGTCAGCCTTCAGCTTCTTCCTGCAGACACCACCCTTGGTGCCACCTGACTCCCCACAGGGACAGGACCACTTGAAGTGCCTGGGTCACCCCACAGGAAAGAGTTGGAGATTAGCAGGGAATTACCTTAATTGTAGTTTGGGGTGTTACTGTGAGATGTTTGCAGTACCCTTGCCGGGGCCTATGCTACTCTCAGCATGCTGGACATAGTTTAATTTGGATTATCATTTATACATACTGTCTTGATGTCAGCCTGTAAAATACTGAACAGCATACCATGTGTTTGCAGTGGTAACTCACAAAACATTCATATTGGTTGATGCTTGTTTCTTGGGCGGGCAAATGATGCCTGAGATCATACGCTGTGTTTTGGCTATGATTGTTTAAAGTCTCAATTCAATTTTTGCTAGTTTCAAAGCTCGGCTAAACAACCAGACAGAATAATAATTTGCCTGAATGTCCAGCGTATCATTATAGCTCACATTTTTCTACATTCTCCTGATCCTGTGTTTTTTCCTTCTTTAAGGACTACACCCAAATATTCTCCTGTTTTGGAACAGACACTCAGGGCATCCTCAATGCTCTGGCAAGACCTGGTCCTCTCTGAGCACTATTTAAAGCAAGTAACCTCAGAGCAAGGTTCTGCTGCAGTAGTGCATCACCCTGCTGTCCCCAGCCAATGGCAGGATCAGAGTGGGGAGCAGTGAGGGCTAGCTGCGTGGCCAAGGCCTTCCAGCTAGTCACATCAGGAATGTTTAAGACTTCCACAGGGTTTGTTGAATTTTGTCATTCTACCAACAAAATTAGGAGGTGGACCCATTTCACTTTCTGTTTCTTACTTTTCTTCCTGCTAATTCTGTATTTTTCAATCACTAGCTCTTCCCTTAAATTTTGTTACTGGAGTTTCTTTGTTAAAAACCTACCACTGCCATTGTCCTCTGCCTCTCACTTTGTTGCAATGCACTCAGCTCAATGCTGGGAGGATGAGCTACACAGCAGGACCCGCACTGAGAAGGCACGGGGGTGCATGGGGGTGTGTGCACGCCAAAAGGGAATGAGAGAGGCAGAGTATGTGTGTGTCCTCAGTTTAATTAGAAAATTTAATTGGACGGAGTTTGGGTCATTTTTTCCCCCCCTCCAGAGCTGGCTGCAATAAACAGACTTTTCTCTCTCCCTTTCATCCTTCAGTGGTTTGTAGTTCTGCATCTGCTCCGCTGGCATTGTCTCTGCTAACGGCCATACCGATCAGGAAGCCAGAGCCAGGAGGCAAATGAAGGGACTGCATTGATACCGCTGATCACTGAGCCCCGAATAACTGGCAACTGTTTCTGCCTTTTACCTCTGGAGATGGGCTGAACAGATTGTGCAAAATTTAGTGGCTTCCAAAAGAGAAAAGGGATGGGGGAGGAGATAGGGCCTGACTGCCCAGCCCCCCAACTACCTGGGTACCAAATGGTCTGTTGAAAGCTCACAGCACAGGAAGCACAAGTAAAAAATTCGTGGACGTGAGCAAATCTGTGGATTTCAGGTCATGTTTGTACAAAAGAGCAAGAGACTAAACATGCTGTGCCCTATCCTCCCTCTGTGTGAGAGCATGTGGGCCTCAACCCCACTGCAGGACCCTCCAGTCCTGGCTCTGCCCATGCTGTAACAAGATGGCGGGCAGGGCCTTGCACCAAGCGCTGGGGAGAGTGGGCAGCTGGGGCAGGAGCAGTGACTGGCACTCGAGAGAAGCCAGGTATGAGCCATGCTTCCCACAAATGCCATTCTGCCTTGCACAGCAGAAGCTCACCTCACAGGATGTGGGTCACAGTCATAAGGCAAGGTGGGTATTTGTCATCTCTACACTGAAAAAATGACCTGGGGAAGCTGACTTCTGGGTTTTGCTCCCCTCAGTCAGCCTTCAAAGCAAGACAGAGATGAGGTGGTGTATCTCGGCAAGGGTAAATTGCACCATCTCCCAGCAAGGCTTGTTTTTAGCAGCACAGTGCTGGTGAGAGCTCGCCCTCCCATACTGAGCATTCAGTGCTACACTGCAGTGAGCGGTTCGCTGTCTGCAGAGCTAACTTGAGGCTGGGGCATACAGAACCCTTAATTGCTCTCAGCTGATCTGCCCCACTGTTTGCAACCTGCTAGGGTGCTGAGGTGGGATGCAGAGGCGCTTCCCTTACTTCCCCATCACGGACGCTGGCAGCTTTCACCATGCTGTAATGGCTCCTCTGATATCTACTACATGTCTGAGTGCCCAGGTGAGCTACTTGTAGGTGTACGTTTGCCCATCCTCACATGGTTTTGTGGAGGATTATGACAAAATAAACCCCTACTAGAGGACATTTTTTAATGAAAACAGTACCTTTCTTTGAATTTTAAGACAAAAGGGACAAGGTGAGCCCCCACCACACCATCCTGCTAGTTCCTCAGATGGATCAGGTTCAGACGACGCAGGCATTATATGGTCCGCGCACCCTATAATCCCTCTCTCTCTTTTTTTTTCCTACTTTCTCTGCTCCCCCACACCACATTACAAAGTCAGACTGGGATCAAATTCAGCTTACGTGAATGTATATCATTTCCAAGTTGAAGTCTAATCTGCATCCTCGTCCCCAGTGAGATACTCAATTTACCACTCCTGTAACTAAAGCTCATTGTTACGGCTATAATAATCAAATGTATCATTTTTCTAAGGGATACTTCTGGTCATGTTTTGCATTTAAAAAAAAAAAAACTCTCTATAAAACTCTTGTATTTGCTAAGTCACACGCAGGCTTCCTGCTACATTCAGTATCTCTTTTTATTTTTGTGTCCCACTCATTACACCATCATGGAAGCAAAAATAAAATAAAATAACATAAAATAAAGATATTTTCCCTTGGAAGAATCAAAACTGTTCGTGCCTATGAAAGAATAATAGCACGACCAGGGGACTGCAGATCAATGTTATCCAGATCAGCACTTAAATGGAAATCACTCTGCATGAAAAATTCACGATGCCCTCTATCCTTTACATGGATAATGGGGACATCTGGTTACAGCAGACAGAATCGTTTTACGTATGTATATATGTGGGATACAGACCTGTGCGCTTTTGGTGTGATTCAGACAATGACTGACATTGAGTGAATTACTTATTTTGTAACTATTTTGAGGAGCCTAATACTCCTTTCTCCAATGAATGCAAGACCACAGCAGCGGCAGCATCAGAGGTATGCATACTGGGCTAGATAACACCACTGCTGGGTCCCCGCAATGCCTCTGGCTATTTTCTAACTGATGTCTTTAGCATTGATAAAAGGGTCGGTGGCCCATCTTGCTGTCCTTTCATTGCTCCCTCTGTGATCAGAGCCCCAGCGAGGATTCTGCTGCCCTGGGATCTCAGCATCAGCTGCACAGAGGAGGGAAGGCAGAGCCATGCTGCTCTGGTCCCACTCTCTTTGCACAATTTTTACCTATTGGTGTCAAAAGCATCTTAAGCAGTGGCAACCTCGTAGAGCAGCTAGTGGAAAACTGGGGAAATGCAAGAGTTTCTTAAATCTATGGCCACCCTACTGAGGACTATGCAAACCCTATACAAATTCTATACAAACCCTGGCTCTCATTCCAAGAGTCCCTCCACCCACTTCCTCCCCAGGGTGGTCATCACCCCAATGGTGGTGAAGGTTTCTAGGGCTGGGAGGCAACGCCAAAGGAAACTCCACTCTGTAGCCTGTGTCTTTCAACACACACACAGTAAAAAAGTTCCCATTTCTCAGTCCTACTCCAGTGTGGATTCGTACTAAATACAATCCAGGTTTTGGACAGAAGCTGCTAGTTTTTATTTGTAATGGGGATATAGCCATCTTTAGTTAGGCTTGTTAAAAGAAAAATCTTAGGCATATGTTGTATTTTAGAAGTTTAAGGAAATCAATGAGCTTCCCTCCTCTTCCTTGAGAAAGTTGGGGGTGAGCTTGCAGCACTGCTGGCACCCCAGAGTCCAGGCAGCACCTCCTGCCCCTGCTCGGCGGCAGCAAAGGGCAGAGGATGGGAGGCAATGGACCAATCTGGGCTGAGGAAAGGGGACCAGCAGCAGCCTTACCAGTGTGTGGTCACACAGAAGTGGGAAAGGTGGGCAGCTACACTGCTTCTAATTGCCAACCACAAAACATGAAGGCAGAGGCCATCACGAGGAGAAAAGCAAACCAAGAGGTTTCAGGATACACATTTGCAAAGCTGCACATATGTTAGCATTAGAGATTAGACTAAATGTAGCTCATACTTGGAGAAAAGCCGTGAACAGAAGGTATCCAAACCCAGCAATCTACAGACAGAAATGATAATACAGGCTTCAAGGTTATCTCCCACTATAGAGGAAAATTAAGTTGTATATTAGCTATTCAAGTTAATGATATATCAGTATATGCTTTTATTATCTATATATTTAGCTGTCTTGGACAATGTAACCAGGTTAGATCAGCAGAAGAGGTTCCCATGCTGTGTATTTATATCCTAATAAACATGCACACGAGGACGGCTTCATGCACTGCGTGGGCCTGGCTGCTGCTCTCTCCACACCATTAATATTGATTGGTGTTTAAGCAGGATTCACTGTCAGCCCCCTGCACTAGCTCTAACAGCCACGGTTAGTCTCATTTCTATTCCTAACACAGGCCTTAACCTTCTGCACTTAGTGGTGCCCTCAGTGCCTGCTATCTCTTCAGGAGTGCTGCCTCAATCAAACCAAGGCCCATGACACCATTTATAAAAAGGAGAGGAGAAATTTTTTATCGGAGAACATAAAATTGTTACCCATCACTCACACAATTTTCAACATTCAAATGAGGAAATTAACTGTTGAGTGGTACAGACGAGATCTAATCTCATTAATCCAACAATAATTGAAGTACAGGGCTTCCCCTGAGGCCACGGATTAATGACCAGCTAGGTGGAGCTGCTGACATGAAGCACAGCCAAGTGCCATTAACCCCAGCCAGGCATTATTTAATCCCAGGGGAAACGTTCTGTGCAAAATCCGTGGCTGCTCAGCCAGGAGGAAGAGGGAGGCGAGGGGCACGTGGGCTGGGTGCAGGGACATCCCCGTGTTCCCCTCCCCTCCCAGCAATCTCCTCATCCTGCTGCATCCCCCCAGCCGACACTGACCAGTGGGCACACAGTCAGAATGAATTAACGATCCGAAGCAGAAACTGTCTTTAATGAAGCCTCGCTCAGACTTGAACGCTAATGCCAGCCCTGTTTGCCGACAAATATTTACCAACCCTCCACGCATAAAGGGCTGGGCCACCTGTTCTGCCCCTCATTATGTCTCCTCAAGTCTAAAGGTAGCACGGTCTGGTTCAACCTGCGATGTCCAAACTGCTCATAAACATCTCCCACAAAGCAGCACCAGATCTGCAAGCTGTATTTGTTTCAGCCTCCTTCTTTTTTAACTCCAGCCATTGTTCACTTCCTAGATGTAAACTCAACTAAATGCTGTTGCCTGTTTTAGCATAAGAGGTAATTTCCTGGCTTAAAGTTCCCATCAAAACACTTTCTGTCTTTTCAGTCAGAAACTGGAAATTCTTCAAGCTGCATATATTGCTCTCAGCCTTCACAGTGTGTTCCTAAACAAGCAGAAATAGACAATAAATCACAGTACCGGTTATAATAGTGATATTAAAGATGCTAGTAACAGTTTTAGTAGGCATAGTAGTGACAACAGTAGTAATTTTCATGATCATAACATTATTAATAATGATAGTGATTAAGGGCCTCACCTTGCTTTAATTGAACTTGAGGGGAGTTTGAGATTTACTTCAATGGGAACAAGGTCAGATCCTAAACAAGCGAGTGTGAGTAAGGTCCAGGAGGCAGCTCTGGCTGAATAGGGCACTGCTGGGGAGAGAAGGAACAGCAGTGGTGAGCACTCGACAGCTTTTCCTCACTTTCACCTCTTCTGATCCTGTCAGCGGCCATAAAGTGCTCTGTTTCACATCCGTATTTTTCTGGGAATGGCACGACACAAGGCAAAGCCCCACGGTATTACAAGGTCACATACACACACTCACTAAAAAGCAACTGCCTGCTTGTTCCTCCATCTCACCATAGCCAAACATTAACAACCGATTGTTCCTTTGTAGATACTTGGCTCCTTCCAGTCCTGACATGTGCAATTGCTTTCTGGTCTCCCACCCGACAAAGCACAGTGTGAAAGGATGTACACATGAAAGCTAGGGTAAATTCAAAAACATCAGTCCCAGGCTGCAACGGAGCTGAATTCAACATCAGCAAAACATACAGGAAAGGACAATGTATAATGGAAGTGGAGGGGGATGAAGGGGGAGTGTGCAGGGGGAGGGGATAACGTAAACATTCACGCATGAAAATATTAGGCCATTCTCCCTGCACAGTGACTTGAATTCAAAGTATTTACGTGATCATTTCCATTTCTTTTCCCAAGAGGGTGCTGGGACTGGCATGGCTGTCAGAGGAGTGTGAGAAGATGCCAGCACAGGCAAGCAGTTTCCAAGGCAGAACTACAGCAATGCCTGATATTGTATTAATGTGAGTGCTGGCCATCTGGCCATTAGGGACAAGCTGCTGCCAGGGTGTCTCTCTTTTTCCATTTCATTTCAGAAGCTCTGGAGCCTGGGACTGAGACCCCTAGGGAGATTCTGGCTAAAGATAATTCCAGCATCCACTCAGATGTTGCAGAGAAAAGGCCAGAGAGCTGATAAGGCAGGAGAATGTGCTCACACCCACACAGAAAAAAACAACAGAGAATAACACTTGGAAGGGGGGGGGGGCGGGGGGGGGTGTTACGGGCAGAAAGAAAATGAGAGCAGATGAATAAGGGAATGGTTTAAATAAATAAGAGGGAGGAAGCAAGCAAAGAAAAAGAAAAACAAGAGGCACAGCGCTCTCTCAAAGGAGCCTTAAAAGGAGGAGAGAGGAACGGAGAAGAAAAGGAGCAGAAAGGGTTCAACAAGGAGAAATGGCTATCACTGAAGAGGCAGGGGTTATGAAAGGATCACAAGTACAATGCACCTTTTTGGATTTTAAGTCCTCAGGGTTAAAGCGAGCGGCTTTGAGTTCTCCCTCTGAATAGCACCTTGTCCCAGGAGCTGCTGAAGTCAGTCCTCGGTGTGAGGGAGCATGAGGAAAGGTGCCAGAACTTTGCCTTGTCAAAATAAATGCTCTTCCTTATGCTTGTTTATCTACTTCTCAATGGTCATTGGAGAGCCTTAGGCTAATCCCCTGGGAATTTTTTCAGTGTATAGAAAACTAAGCATAAAGCTGACAGCCAACATTTTACACCAAGACGGAAGAATACACCACTAGAAATGCCTGTGGCTTTGCAAGATTGCTGCTAGAGCAGAAAACTGAAAGGAAGAAATGAAGGCACCCCATTCTTCTGTAAAAGAAAGCGAGACACATCTACAAAAAAAAAAAAAAATTGGCTAATAGGTGAGGAAGTGGCATGGAAGAGCGAGAGCACCGAAATGACAGCCTGTGAAGTCTCATTTCCTGCAGAAGTTGCACCACTGCTAGCATTACAGTGTGATTTCCTGTGCACATTACCAAAAAGTAGACGTTATATGTTATTGTTATTCCCGTTGTTGTTATTATTATAGCACTGTTATTTGGATCCATATCCTCAGAGATGCTCTGCAGGCAGATCTGGAAGTCTGAAAACAGGATTCTTTTTGAGATTTTCATACTTCCTCACTGCACCTGATGCCTGCCTGCTGATTCTTAAGGACTGCTTTTCAAGAATATGCTTCTGGCACAGGAACTCAAATGCTGATGCCACACCAAGCAGCTGAAACCCATCTCTCAGGCTAAGCGAGGGGAACTGTTTTGAGCTGTGCTCCAGCAGAAAAAACAACACTTGTCAACATTTTGGGGTGTTGAGAATCAGCTCCACCTAAGTTTAGAGCAGCAGTAATATTTGCTGTCCACTGCTAATTAAATCTAGTTAAACTTTGGCATAGCATTGCCCTGAAGTAAAACCAGTGTGGGAGGGACCAGTCTCAAGCAGGGATGTGGGAACTGGGACTGACAGCAGGATGGTCACCTCACCTCTCAAAGGCATCCAGGAGCTCCTACCCTTGGGGAGGCAGCTTTGAAGGAAGGTGGTCTGAGAGATCCCAAACAATTCCAAGGGGGGGATCTGGAGGGCAAGAAACCTGCTTGTGTTTGTGAGGAGCAGCTGCATGCCACACCATGCCATGGAGCTGGGGCTTCTCCAGCAAAAGCACGCTGCATCACACTTCGATTCTAACAGGCACCTTCATACTAGTATTTTTGAAAAGGGTTTCCAGCCACCTACATACATTTCTGTAAAGAAAAAAAGATAACCTATGCAAATCTACAAATGTACTGGCCCTTGCATTTACTCAGTTTTAAAGTTTTACTTGTAAGAGGCCCTTCTGCGGGGATAGCACCTGCTAAAACACTGGGTGAGCTGCCATGGAGAGGATCTTGGCACACAGTCATCAACAGGCATACAAAATGACTAACCTCAGAGAGCAAGAGAAAATAATTGAAATTAACTGAATTAAAACCAAACTCAATGTTTTCCCCTTCCCGGAGTATTTTCAATACTGCACTGGGAACAATCATATATTCTTCTTTAAAGTTCATAATCAATTATGTGAAAAAAATGTCCTGAGGGGCACAAAAGATGCTGTAGGAAGACATGTGGTAGGAAGGGGAAAAGTCCTTCGTCTTCCACAACAGGAAGTACAAACTGAGTTAAAAGCTCCTTTCCACATCTAGCTTCTGAGATTCAGTCTGCCTTCCCTACACTTCTCAAGCAGAACTGACCAAAACTCAGGGAAATAATTTTGCTGAAGAGGTCTGCAAATGAAAATCGGTTTGTGTCTTACAGCATTTCCAATGAACGCATTCCTGCATGATTTCCTGTATCTTGCAGATACTCTTTTTCACAAACAGAATTCTTAACAAAGTTTTCAACAGAAGGATTTTTTTAATTCTGCATAATGAATATTCTGTTTGTTTATTTTTTTTTTATTGCTAAGATAATCCATTGTGTTTGGTCAAAAAAAAAAAAAAGGAATTATTATCCAAATTAACAGAAAGCTGGAGAAGAACCTTGCAACATCCAACTGTTCTGATAGTAATCTCACCACTTTTAAAAAGCTCTGAAAACAAAAACTGCTCGCTTAAGAATTGGAGCTGCATCTTTCTGAAGGGAACCTTTCCAACTTCACCTTCATGCAAGAACTCAACAGTTTCAACGTGGCACTGCTTTCTGACTCCATTGTTTCAAACAACTGGGGATAAGGAAATTATGTTGAGAAGGAGGGACGTGTGTTACTAATCGGGTGTCTGTGCCACTTGTTTGCAGTCTCTGGTTGCAATAATCTGGTTAAATCACAGGCATTCAGGAAGCTGTTTCACCCTCTGATGTCTAAGTGAAAAAAATGAGATGACTCAGTGCAGAAGCACAGGACGAAGGCTTGTGTGGCTCACAGAGTGCCACCCCCACCCACGGGGATTATGGAGGCATTAAATGGACCTGTTTGACACAGGGCTGGATTTCATCCAGTGCAGCAGAGGCAGCGGGGCAAAGATCAAGCAAAGGCAAGATGGAGTGGTGCTGGGCAAGAGGGAGTCTGAGAGGGGAGCTCTGGTCATTGAAATGGTCACTGATAGAGGTGACCACACCAGCAGTGGCCAGAGAAGATACTGGAGCCTTCTGGGTGCTCTGAGTTAATTTGGTTGGATAGTACAATCCCAGAACCTGAGCATCTGTTGATCACTGGGGTTAAGGATGGATGTCCAAGGTGTTCCTTCTTCCCTGCAGAATACACGGAGTAATACAATTTTATCCCTCCTGAGAAGCCTGTGATTGCCTTCTTCCCCAGTGAAGTGGGGAGGGACATGCATCTGGCCTGGGGCACAGCCTGCCCTGGAGCAACACAGGAGACACTCAGAAGAAGGCTTCCTTGGGGCTCCACCTGCACAGATATGGTCATGGTTCATCTGCTACCACACTGCCACTGCTGCTGTACGGCAGCAGTCACACAAGGTCACAGGTACAGCTCTTTTCTTTGCTAGGAGCATGTGCTCCAACAGCTGAGGAGGAAACAGCCCTCTCTCGCCTCTCCTGCTTGAGACAGCCAAGGGGCATGGCAGAAGGAAGGAGCACAAGAGAGACGTAGAAAAAAATGCAAAAAAGGCACACCAGGATCCAGCCAACACCTCCCAATAGAGGAGTAAGCAAAGGATACATGGGCAAGTAGCCCTACAAGCACTACCAAGACTGCATCACTGCAGTCTTGCAGTCTTGGCTGGACAGAGAAGCAATGGCACATAAATCAATGGCAAAGCTGCCCATGGTGTCAACTGTACCAGATCAGGCTCACAACATACATGAAAGCTGAAAATCATTCTGCAGGAATATCTCAATGAGGGCTGAAGTCAGGTTTGCAATATTTATACCTGTGATTATGATGTTCCCTAGTCAGGAGAACCACCAAGCAACACACTGGTAATAAACAACTTACACATGTTGTTGGGGATTTAATTTTACCCCATATCATGAAGACAGGAAAACTACGTATTATTAAGGATTTACTGTTTGTAAATAATATATATCACTCTCAGAAAAAAAAAAAATCAATCCTAATGTAAACATTTACAAATAACTATGACCTTCATAAAATGCACTCTAACATTAGAGCCCAACCTTCTCAAGCCCTGAAAGGCTGAGTCCTTCAAAAACCTAAAGGCTCTCATTACCTTTCAGGACCAGCCCTTACACTCGATCTCTCCTTAATGTTCATACGGAACTTTCTTCCCTTTCAGGCTTATTTTTGTTTTTAACCAAGAGCCAATTAGACGGATTTTGAATAAAGCTGGAGCACTTTTTGTTCAAATGAGAAATTTTAGTCCCTTGAAGTGTAATGGGTTTTCAATAGAAATCCTCTCCCGCTGTGCATTGATCAGCTATTGATTGGTGAGGGTTTAAACTAAGTTATTACTGCCAAAGAAAAGATCTTCAGGATGAAGGAACTGAGCTGAGCACAGTGTTATATGAAAAGTAAGCCAACCCTTTGTGGAGGAATCGAAAGGCCCTGGTCACTCGAAGAAAAAAAAATGTTAATTGAAAAATTCCTTAAATAGGTAACAGCTCTGAAAAGTCTGCTTTACATAAAAGATATGAAATCACAATCAGCCAACAGAGAGAAAAGGATCCTGCAGTTCAAGTGGTTTTTCTCTCTAAATGGTGCTGATTACTTTCCCATTCATGGATGACATGGAGTGATGGAAATTAGTCATTTCAGAAGAAAGGACTAATGACAGCTGAACTTGCGGGCACTAGGGAAGTTTGACTATTGGCTCCTTGAGACAGAAAGTTAAAACAAAAAACTTCCTATTGGGTGGAAAGATTTATCCCAAGTCTAGCAGGAAAACAAATACATGAGCTTGTTTAGGCTCCAAAAGATTTATTTTTTAATTTTCGTTTTCACCACGATCACAGCTCCCGACTTCTGTTGAAAGAGCAATTAAAAGCAACGGCACTGACCACATACAAAAGGCTATTAATAAAAAATATGTTCCCAAACAAGTCTTTTTCTTTATGATTTGCAAATGAAAAGAATGGATCTTTCTGATCGTCAGAGGCAGGTGTGGAAGGTCAGAGCTCCATCCAGCTGGTGGAATTTCAATGTTCTGATTCGCAGAGGCACTAAAACCTTTGGGTACACCTCACGGAAGTTAAAGGGCAATCAGTATTCCTAAGTCCATCCAGATCTTTGAGGAGCTAACTCTAGATACCCATATTTCAACATATGCAGGACTGCAGGATCAGGAAGGATCCCACTCTGAAAGCCTCACAGAGTGCTGCAGTGCAGGTTGCTCCACACTCTCCAAAGCTGCATTCCCACAGCTGGCTGGAGCATGCCCATGTTTTGCCTTAGCCACATCCCAGCTTCACTCAGCTCTGACTTCACCCTACCAGGCTCTCCTGTGCTGCCCTGGCCATGGCTCTGCCTCCTCTGTCCATCCTTGGAATGAGTCTTTTTAAGGGTCAAGTAGCATGTAATTAATGCATAACAATTTTCTTACCATATCAAAGGGTAACACATAATAGGATCATTTAGCCAACACGCTAAATGAATGTGTTTCATTTTATGTCTCGAAAACACATTTCAGGAGAACAAATCCATAACCTGCTTGCAAGAATTCTGTACCTGCAGGTTCAAGATTGCTCAGTTTCGAGGACTGGTTTTTCTCCCATTACTGAACAGCTGGCTCTGTAAATAAATATGGATTCCAGCATTAAAATTCATATTTACAGGGCTCTGCAGTTTCTGGTTCAGGGGTCAATTTAGTTTGTTCTCTAGACATCTGGGAGATAAAGGTCTGGCTCAGACTCCACAAAAATTCACCTTCAGTCTGGCACTTCACACAACAAAATTATGCACATTTCAAGACATCAAAGAAGTCAGAGCCAATATGGTTGCTTGATTTCTTTCAGTTAGAGGAGCCATATCCATCCAATAAAAGCATTCTCTTTGATTATGCTAATATGTGTGCATTTAGCTGCTGGTAGCTGTAAATTGAATGCTTGCCCAGATTTTTACACAAATATTTCATCCAACAAGATCCAACAGAGTTCTGCCATACCTTCTCTGCTGAGTAGGATATCATAGCAGTAATAGAGTAAATATTAATCCATCAAAACTTTGCCAGTATCCCAAATACACTGGCCGATGCCAGAGCCTTCAAAAGAATAATAAAATCTTTTATAAAGCCCTCAGTTTTGTAACTATGGAGACACGGAATTTTACCATCTCAGAAGACCCTTACTGTTCATAATTTGAGAGCAGACAGCACTAATGTGGAGAATTATTCTACCCACAGATAAGCCTATTACTTTACCTTATTTATTAATATCGCAAAGGTGTGACTTTCATCAGCTAACTGCATGTGCATCAGCCAAGCACAATCTATGCTTCTGATAAACACATACAAAGAGAGTTAAGAGAGGTAACTGGGCAAAATGTAATCATTCCTGATAAAGAGGAGGTCAGATCAAGTGATCTACGTAGTTGCCCCATCTGGCTCAGAGCTACATGAAACAGCTTAGCACAAAGAATCCCGCCCTTTCATTTAAACTTGCTGCCTTTCAACTGAGCAAATGCCTTTTTCATGGATGTACCCTGTGTGCCAAAGAAGTAGCACCAATTGCCAATGTACTCGCCTGTTGGACACTCAAATTTCCTCCATTTCTGTTAAATAATTACAGTAGAAGAGCATACCAAATAATGGAAGTGCAGTCTTCTTACCCTTTCAGTAGTGAGGAATCAACTAGCTTTAGTAGGAGAAAGATCAAGCCATAGACCCTGAGGCAAATGATACTGATGATGCAGACGATAGCAATCTAAGAGAAGGAAAACTTATGCAAAGGAGACTGGAAATATTTCTTCCTCTGCTGCCCACAAAATATCTTCTTCGTTCCTGTTCATCTTCACCTACTTATGCAACAGACAGATTAATAAACTAATTACTGCCTCTCTAATCTCCAGTTTATCCCCAGCATGTGGATTCAATATGTTCCAAATCCTCACTCACTGATCATTACAATGAATTCTAGAGTAAGAATTAGAAGGAAAACCTCTAAGGAGGATGTAAAAGTTCATCAAGCACACAGTAAGTATCTACAACACCGTGTAAAGTGGAATCTAACAGTTTCATTGGAGGACTTGATCTGACCCACAACTGGTTGCCAGATTCCCTGATGTGTCTCTAGACAATTATTATCTTGGGTGGCCAAAGTGTCTACTGACCTGGAAAGTCAGTGTACTGGGGTAACATTGGTTTCCCCAGAACACGCCACACAAGTCCAGGACCAGAGCATCAATGAGCAAATTTAATAAATGGAAGTCAGTTCTCACCTCTTACACACCCTGAGTTTCAGAACTTCCACTCTAAGTGTCAAAGTTTCAGGTTACAACCACCAAAATGTCAAGTTTAGGCATCTGGCACAGCATGTCTACTGGGCATGTTTTTCAGAGGCTTCAGAAGCTCATTAGGCAAACAGAGAATAATTTAAGTATCCACACTGCTTCTTTGATGCAAGTACAGTGAAAATCTCTATTTCACAATAGAGAAAACTGAAGAATAGAAGAAATATCACCTTCCAAAGGTGAGGAAATCAGCATCAAAAACAATGCTAGAATGCAGATCATCTAATTACCAGTCTGTGTTCCTCTAATTGCCAAAGAAAACCACAGCCCTAGGAGAAGAATGCTTACACCTTCATCATCATCCTGTTTACTAAACACTCTCATAATAGAGCAATGACTAGAAGAAAATATGTTTTGGTTTTGAAAAATGATTGCAGAGATTTGACAAGTCCTCACAGAGAGCTGTAATAAGTTCAAACCACTCTTACAATAATACTAAACCCTGAAACAAGCTACTGAAAACAAATCTGTGTCGCTTTCTGAAATGAACTGTTCATTTACATTCCTTTAATGATCTGACTGTATTGAACCCAACACACTGAGCAGCGCATGCAAGAAAGCTCATTTACACTTTCTAACTTTGTTTTTCCAAGGGGGATGTGTTATTTACCTCCTTATTTCCTTTGGAGCTCTCACAATGGGAGCCATAAGCTACGATGGGAGATGAAAGGTGACCAAATATATTCAAGCCGATAATAAACAGAGAGCATTTGTAGGTGAAAACAACCAGCTTGGCACAAGAGCTGGAGAGATAATGCAGTCAGTTTAATAGGAGGCTTTTAACGTTTCCTGTTCGGGATTGGCTGGCTTATTAATGATTTAAGCACAAATTGAATTAACCAAATATTGAACATATGTTCTTTTAAACTCTCTTAAATCTACCAGAGCCTTGTGCGGGAGAGCTATGTGGCCATGCTGTTGAAGTGGGGGGAGAATGACAAGGGGGTATTGAGGGTGACTGGGTAAGTAAAACATAACCTGAAGGTGGTCAATTTAATGCTGTGTTAGTGGCCTGAACTTTCAGTTCCCAAAGGGAAAGGATGATTAATGCCACTACCAAATGTATACCCATACCTGACCCTGATCTCATCAAATCCTGCTGCCACCATCTGCTGTTTTTAATTCCTCCGCAATATTTGTATTTGCTACCTCCCTCCTACAAAGAGAGGGAGAAAAAAAAAAATGTTCCCTGCTTATGAATGGTGTGATCTGGTTGTACTGGCTGAACGCTGGCCAGGAGGCATCTGTTGCTTATAGTTCTGACAGCATCTGCTACTATTTCTCACTTTTCCCAGCATGCTGTGAGATATGGTTTCTCCCAAAGGTGGCCTTTGTATGCACCATTGTCAATTCCATCATTGTCTGCCACAGCCTGTTCCCACGATGCAGTGGTAGTTATTACCACACTGCAAAACCTTTTCTTGCAGGCTATCTGTAATCTAAGATATTGTGTGATTGAGTTATGCAGTTAACCCCTTTCCTATGCATCAAATTATTAAAATAAAGATAAGCAGCCTGGACCATTTTTGGAAGGAAATCCTTCAGAGCTCACAGTGGATGGGAAAGTGGAACACTTTTTTCTTTTTTTGGGGGGGGTTCCTTTTTAGCTCTTAAAATATTATCAGTTTGGCAGTAGTAAAACGGAGTTTTAAAAACAAACAAATAAAAAAAGACAAAAAAAGCAAAAAAAATGTCATAACTAGCCGTTTTAATTCCTTTTAAAATGCTACAAACGACACATTGTTTTTCCTCCTGATTCCTGATACGGCTATTAAGTATTGTAACCAAATGTGTGTGAATGCTATTATTTATGTGTCTGATCTTTAAATACCCTCTGCTAGTGGGATACAGGCTGAGACTTCTGATGGACACAGGCGTCCCAAGCTGTCATCTTGCCTTGTCCTTCTGTCAAACAGTTCGTGCATCAAGCACTTCTCCTGGGAACTTTTAGAGCAAAAGACAGTAAGCACAGAGCAGTTCGGTCTCCAGAGAGCTACTTTTAACTCACCACAATATCCTTGGTGTCAGCTCAGAATAGCCCACTATGGGGCACGGCGAGAGAAAGCACAACAGATGTTACTAGTAAAACCATGTTTACAATTCTACAAAGGTATTGCCCTGATGTACCTTCTGACCAGAACCCGCTCAAAAGATGGTTCCTAGTGGCTGGATCTTTTAAGTCAGCTCTGTCCACATCAATGTTCACTTACAGAATCGGTAGGATTAAAATAGACGTCGTATCTCTTACGCATCCGTGCCCCTCCCTTTCCCCCAGATCATTTGTGGTAGCGTGGCCTTTTGAATAATACAGTTATCACTTACAGCTCTATTTGTGGTAATTTCCCTGTCTATATCAGGACTTCAAATATATTTCCCTAAAATACATAGGGCATGAGTGGTGTTTTATCTTCCAAATGCAATCATACCTTTTTTTAATCCATTAGTTGGGTTTTTATTTTTTCATTAATTAGAGGCCACTTAATATGTATGGAATTATAACTCCACTCTTACATAATATTTAAAGTATGCAAGGTGAATGACACTAAAAGAAATCACCATAATTATCTGTTTTTGGGTTTTTTTTTTAACTACCTTGGAAGGTTCCCTCTTAGAGCAGACTGAAACAACGGGGAGAGAAAACAAGAAACATGGGACTTTTAAAACAAAGTCCCTCAAAAATCTTCACCTCTCCCTGTGTCTACTTCCGATTTTCCATGAAGAAGTATCAGGTGGTGCAATATAGCACATAACAGCAAAGGAAACATTGGTGCATCATTTAGCACACTGCATTTGCCGACTCTTCTCCTGTTCAGACTGTATTTTGCATTATCTATACTATACTTTTTCAGAGGAAAAGTTTCCAAGGAAGGGACCAATTGTGTTATTTTGCATCTATCTCAGTGATTCCAATTTTAATCAGGGACACGTATCATTTAGAACGTGTTTTTACCCTTTCCCCTTCCTCACGAAGGGAACCAGGGACAACTCTGCAATATGACAAAACATTCCCATTAAATAAAGGAAGAGGAGGAACCAGAACATTTGAACTGCAGCAGAGCAGGGCAGAACAGAGGACAGTAAGTCACAGAGGGGAGGGACAGGACCCCCTCGTGCACAGTGGCTGCTCTAATAACAACAACCACAGTACCAGCATGGAGTGAATGAAAAGCACAAATATAGAGCAGATGTGCAACTCTCTTAGCCACCAGTTCATCCCACCTTCACGTCTTTACAAACTATTTAATGTCAATTTCAGTTTTATCGTTAATTTAAATGAGGAAGACTAGAACTGTTTTACAATCGTTCCGTACATCTAAAATGCCAGAGAGAATAAGGCACTTAACAAGATAAGGCAGGTATGATGTTAGATAAGAGATCTGCTGAGCTGCTGTTGGGTAAGATCGTTAAATATACATTTCCAAACCAAAGATTCAGTTCCTCTCAGCACCCTGAAATCATACGTATAGACACAACCGACAGTGGAAGGAAAACCTCCTGACTCAGTTGTAGTTTTTACAATCACTAAGGGAGGATGACTTTAGGGAAGCAAAGACAGTGCCTTGATCTCAACGGCTACGAAGCATCTCGTCTTCAGGACAGTGGTAAAATCTAAATAGGCAGATCTGCATAGAGAAAGTCACGATTAGAAAATAAGAAGAAGAAAAAAGAGAATATATGCATTTGAAGGAATCCACAGGTACAGCGTGTGACTTGCTTTTCTAAAACATTTAATAAAGCAATAAAATTCTTCTAGCAACCAGATATCGTGAACTGTGACAGAATCAAAGTGACAATGCACAAATGTTTCAAACTACACGTCCTAATTTACCATTTCCTCACAAGCTGGCTGTGCAAGCTCAGTTGCTTTCCAACCATGCCTCAGCCTCCCTGAGGCACAACCGCATCCTTTGCTATTTCTGTCAGGATGTGGGCTCTTTTGTAGACAGCCTGCTTTCCAGGAGGAGCTGGGTGTTCATTCTGTCCTGCGACGAGGTGAAGCAAGATAAAACCTGCTGTTAAATGCCCTTGCTGAGGTCTTCAGTAAAGTACAGTAGAAGTCAAGCTTCAAGTGCGACGTACAGAATTACAAATGCACCACTTTCTAGAAACAAATTTACGCATTCATGGCATAAAAGGGTTTCCACAAGCTATTTTTTTTCCTATTTCAGACCAACCACAGGGACCCTGTTGCTCTGCTTCAACCAGCTGCCCTCTCTGCTCCGCAAGAGGCAGCCGATGACATTGGCCCAGGCCTCGTGTTATGAAACAGAATTAACTTCAGGCATGTCAGTACTTTTGCTGAATGGAAAAGGGCACTGGCACGTTTACTGAAACGCATGTGTATAAACGTCTTCCTGAATCAGAAAACGTTACACGGTGACAGCAATACTTTTTCCGTGTTTGTTTCAGTGGGAGAAGCATGTGCGGGCAAAAATCCCTTTATTATGGGTATTTGGGTAAGCACGGTATTTAGCCTAAGATCTGCTGGTTCTTCTCCTCCCTCCGATGTACTGTCTGCAGCTCCTTTAGCAAACTAGGAAAAAAACCAAGTGTCATGCGCAGGTAGGTTTTGATAACAAGCTGACCCAGAGGCTGCTCTCAATTCACCCACGGCTTGTTTGTTTTTAATTCAGCAAAGCAGCTCCAGTTCCAGCCACGCAAAACAGAGATTAAACCAAACTGAAGCAGAGGCAGGAGAGGCATTTACTCAGAGCAGGGGTTACCGCAGGGGCAGATGGGCAAGCAGCATGCCAATCCAAGGCGCTTGCTCGAGGCCTCTTGGCCCCGTTGCCTGGCCAGCCCTACAACCCCACGCCATTGCCCCACAGCTGGGCGAGCAGGGTGGCTGGGACGCAGTCCTCCTGCCTTCCCCGGCTCTCCTCCGAAGCCTGCCGGCCTCCCCGGGCCTGCCCTGGCAACAGCGAGGGCGGCAGCCAATGGGGCCGGGCCGGGTCAGGGCGGCGCGGCGGCAGCGCGGCCCTTTGTGCGGGGTGGCAGGTGACCACGGCGGGGGAACAAAGCGGGGTCAGGGCGGGAGCCGGGTCCCTTTTCTCAGGCCCATGTTCTCCACTCCTCACAATCTGTCTAAATTTAACTCGCCATTGAGGGCCCTGGCTGTCGAAAACAGCTTTATGTCGACTAATCCAGGCAGAAGTAAGGGTAGACGCAGAGAGACACAAGAGACAGGTTTGAAGGCGGAGATGTGGCTATTTTACTGCTTTTTATTCTTTTTTTTTTTTTTCTTTTTTTCCCTTTTTTTTTTATTTCTTCCTCCTTTCCCCTTTGCCTCCAGTGAAAAGTTTTCTGGACATACACACACACACACAAAAAAAAAAAAAAAGAAATGGTGACAAGATTAATCAGCCCGTGGAGCTGAAACACATGCTTGACTTAAACAACCTCTTTGCTGTTATTAACAACTGCTCCAGCGTTTCTCTTGTTATGCTAATGGTACAGATTAGAGCAAAATCTATTCCTTCTTCTGAACAGGCCAATTGATAGAGGCTGATTTTTTTTTTTTTCTCCCTGCCTTTAATTCTTCTTCTTTTTTTTTTTTTTTTTTTTTTTTTTTTCCAGGCACAAGCGTTTGTGGCAGCAGGGACAGCAGAACACGGGGAAAAAAGGCAAAACCGCGCACTAAAGTGACTGGTCCTTCACATACACAGAAATCATCAATAAATACGAACCCGCATTGGTCTCCAATCCTGCCTGGAAATCATGTCCGTAACACAGGCAGACCACAAAAGGCAGGAAGTCCAACGCACTGGCCGATGCCCTACCTTTAACTCATTTGCTTTCTTTCTGTGCAGACAGAGAGTACTGACAGGGGAGAGTGCCCTGCTTACATTTAATACTTTTGTGGGATGAGAAATGGAGGAGGAAGGAGCGTTGCTGGCAAGTCCTGGTGAGAACAACTGGACTCGAAACCAGGCCACGCACTGGAACATCATTAGGATGGTGGGAGAGGCACTCCTGTTGCCAGCACAGCCCATAGGGCTTCAACATCAAGGGGAGTAGGGTAGTAGCTCCCTGAGTGTCAGTCTGAGCTTGAGGTTTGTGGCTACTGTTTGCTTGGATCAGACCCTAAATGCTCTTTAATTTTTTTTTATTTTTCCCATTTTTTGGTGTTTTTTTTTCAGTCGTCAAAGACTGACATCTGTTTCATGGATAGCTGCAAAGCTGACATTTAAACATGTGAGTTTATCACATGCTAAATATTTAAAACATCTCTGAGAGGAGCTTTCAGCAGGCCACTGAATGAGAATGAATGTGCCATCAACTTCCAGTGTACAGTGTGCATATATTATTTATATTAACTAAAATAAACCTTGAATTACTTCCTCTGGATTTGAATTGTTCCTCTGTAAGTAAGCGGAAGTATCAGGACCCTCATCCTATGCCAACTCATATCAGTGAGACTCTTTCCAGGGATTTTTCTTGATTTCTAGAGCTGTCCCTGTTGCTGTCTCCATATACAGCCACTGCTGAGCAGGGGCCATCTGCTGCTGCCTGGCAGCTTCTTCAGGCTCCCCTCAGTTCATTGATATGATAAACTTGTCCGGGTTGACTGAGTTCTATGAATTTCCAGGATCCACTTGTGAAACTTGCATTAGCAGCAGGTTGATCTGCCTGGATCCAAAGACATTAAAGACTCTCTTGGGCTGAGCCTGAATTTGGAGGTCAGTACTTTGCTAGCGCTGAATTTCATAAGACAGAGTTCACAATTTTACGTAGCCAGAGACTGCAGGGATTGTTACATCATCTGCTCTGACTTTCTGCATGCCATATGCCATCATATTTCACCCAGTTATTCCCATATTGAGCCTAATCACCTGTGCTTGATTAAAACAAATCACCCATTCTGCCCTAATGAGTTAGAATAAAAAAAGTGGAATGCTACCACCTCCTGTAGTAGTTTGTGTCAATATTTTAATGACTTCAGCTCTTCAAAAATATATGCCTGCGTGCCTTGCTGTACTTAAGTACGTAGATTTCTTTGCCATCTTAATCTCTAAATGGCTTTGTTGTTGTTGTTGGGTTTTGTTTTTATTTTCTGAATAATTTAAACAGGTTGAAGTCCTTAGGGTGATCACTGGAAGCTGCTTCTTTGATCTTTATTTGGTGTTCAGATGAGATTGCCTCTTCATGTTCACTAATCCTACACAAACTCAAGGACTGCTTTCCCCTCTTTGCTATAGCCCAGGTGTGTCCAGCCTTTTGGCTTCCCTGGGCCACATTGATTGAAGAGGAATTGCCTTGGACCACATGTATGTAGGTCACTCTGAAAGTTATGCCTCCTACTTAATTCCATGGAAATGACAACAGATACAATAAGCACAGTAACACCATTTGATAGGGCAAATTCTCAGCTACAAAACACTGTTTTCAACATAGTCACCACCATAGTCACCTCCATCACTGTCGCCACTGCTGAAAAACACAACTCTGCCCCACTGTGCTGTTTGGTCTCCATCAACGTTCATAACTGATGATGAATGTCAGTGGCTGCCATTTTTTCCACACGAAGGAATTCAGTGCCGCACCTTTGCTCTGAGTGCACTTCCATGTCAGACACTATTCTGTCAGACTGCCCCTTTGCTGCCATCTGTCACATGGCAATAACATGTAATGGAATATTGGTGGGAAAGTTCAACCTCTATTGCCATGCCACCAACACCCGCCTCTGACCTCACGGTCTAACAAAGCAAAACAGGAGGTACTACTTTTGGAGCAGCATTTGTAAAATATATACTATAGTTAATGTACATCTGTAACAAAACATTTTAATTTTTAATATTTTTTGTTAAAATATAAAAAAAGAAAGCGGGAAAACCGTAAAGCTGGTGGGATATGGGACCCTATTTTTGTGAAATGAATGCATCATCCTGATTCAGTGGTAGTGGCTGCAGTTACCTGTGAGTTCTCAGAGATTTTTGATGACATTTTGTTTTTCCTGTGCATCATCCTTGAAAATATTTGTTCACGAATGTACATAATTTAAAAATGCAATGACATGAATGAGGTGTGTCTGTGAAGCATGAGATACTTCTCTCTGCTAAGACAAGGCTTAGAGAAGTCTAGTAGAGAGACACGATCAGATTTTTGAGTTGAATATCTGATTGCGAATTTATACATTCCATATGAAAATTTGCAGCTCGTGAGTGAAAGTGAAGTCACAAATATAAAAAAAAAAAAAATTGATAATTTCTTTTTGCAATGTTGAAATCTATTCTCAAATTCCTTTATCACAGTGGAAAGCATGCTGCATATTCTTTTCTGATCACAGGACAGCATTTAGCCAATGTGTCAAAATGCTTAGAATGATTTGCCATAACTTGAGCTGGCTCTGCACTGCATTCCGTGCTCTGTTTTAAAGCCAGATGGGGTTAATAGTGTACCATTTTTAATTCTTTTTTAATTAAAAACTATACCAATTGAAATATTATTGCCCCCCCCCCCTCCCCCCCAAACACGCACTCACACACACATGCACACATAAATGGAAAGCTAATTCAGCCAATGTGACTCGGGTCATCTTACATTACTTCTTTGAATACCAGTGTGCTACTTGCACTGCACTCTTTTTTTTCTGTTGGAATATCCTCACTGTTCTGCTATTAATTGAAAATAAGCAGCAACTTTTTATCCAATGGTTTCTGAAGTTCTAGGTATACTAAGCCCTCATTGTTTATAAATAAAATAATTATTATTAAAAGATGTTACTTTGCTTTCCTTCCGGTAACCTATTATCTGAAAGGAGCTTCCACGGACATCATAAAATATAAATACATCAAGAAAGGAGCAAAAATAACCACAGGATACCTATTTTCCCACATCATGGGAATTCTTTATTGTAATCTCCAGCTGATATTTATGTCCCATCATTAAGATCTCTTTTGTTCTTACTGTAGTTGAAAAGCACATTTTCATTGTCTTCAGCAACTCCAGATAGGGATTTTCCCAACTTGAGAGTTCCCTTACCAGTTTTCTGCATTTTATCACTTACTATATCCTTTGTTCCCTACTTCATCATTTTTTTCATGATTTCTTATTTACAACTGCTGTTTTCGATATTTTGCAGATGCTTTGTTGTTTCTTCTTTTGATAAGTGTGCAGTTAGAACAAAATGTCACTTGTAGGCAGAGAAAATACAAAAATATACTGCATTTTTAGCATATCAACAGTGTGATAGACCCCTTAAAGCAAGTCTAAGAAATAACAGACAGACTGTTTGGCATACTGTGCAAAGCTGTCCTCTTTCCAAGACAGCAGGAGATACATACCAACACATCAAGAACTTCAGACACAGTATGAAGCTGCAGGCTGCACCACTGTGTTCTCGCGACCGAAAACATGCAGAGAAAACATCAAAATCAGTTCAGGAAATCCTAGGTAGAAATGTAAATTCATGTGCCACATGGTAGGTGTGAGGTCATCAGCAAGACTGTCTTGATAGCTGCAGCCATGGCACGTGTGACCAATGGCCAGGCAGCTGATAAGAGGCACTGCTCTGCTTGGACTGATGCGCATTGGAAACCCCCTGAGTGCAAAACAGTGTGAGGGAGGCAAAGCCCACAGCTGATTTAGGCTACTGCCTTTCCATCTCATCCTTAAGTACATCTGCTTGTTTGACTAGTTCTGTGTGAAATGAACAACATCCAGGCACTTTGTACCGCTTAACAGGTACAAGAGGCTCTTACTCCTCGCTGAAGAAAGTGTTGCTACTGCATTTTTATCCTCTACTCTCAAGTAAGATGTAAATATATATATATATCTGCTTTCCGCTGATGTAAAGTCATGATTTCTCTAAACAGGATTTCAGTACCCACTTGCAAGTCAAATATTTCCCTCAGAGAGAAGTCACCTCTGCATAGCCCAAGGCCTGTCAGTTACATGGAATGTAGGATGCCATTATTTCTTGTTCCAGTCTAGCTGGTGCGGAGCAGTAGGAGAAAAGTGAGAGGAGAAACACAGTGAGGTCTGGTGCCAAATCCTGGAGTCTGAGTTTCATGGAAACAATGCCAAAATAAGGATTAGACAATATAGAAGCCAAGATGCTGTACAAGCACTGGATGCCAACTTTCAAATAAAATTGTTGTCCATAGAGAAAAAACTTTTAGATCTTAAGAAAAGTCACCACATTGTCCAGCAGTAGTGCCTTCTGTAGCCAGTAACTGCATCCCAGCATAATATTATACAGAAGGCTGGAGCCAACTGTTCTTGCAAATCAATGGGGAAAGAGCAAAAATGTTATTATTGCTGCTGTAATTTTACTATTACTATAATTATTGCATAATGTTCTATTCCTAATACTGCATCCAGAGACAGCAAACTTCATTTCACAGCAGATAGTCAAGAAAGCTGAACAAAACTCTGTAATTTTCATTTACCAGCATTCACACAATTTGTTTTGGTCCACATACCGTACAATCCCTGGTCTGCCCAGAAATATCCTGTAGACAGAAGCTGTGCCCAAAAATAAGCCAGCAAAGGAACTAAACAAAGTAAAAAATTAAATAAAAAAAAAAAAAAGAAAAAAAAGAGAGAGAGACTTTGTTGATATTTATAACATCTTTAGAGAATTGCACAACATCGAGCAATAAACACTTTTCTGAGCTTTAATTACTTCATCATTAGTCATGTTTTGTGCTGCCTCTCCTGTTGTTGTTCATATTTCTGTAGCACTACTGAGTCCTATTTGTGAACCATTTCTATTTAGCCATCAGCATTCTGTTGAACAGTACCAGATTTTGTGGTCTTGCAAACCAGCTACTGGTTGAAGAAGTAATCGGCAGTATAGAGTCTGGAGATTTTCTCAGTGTTGGAGTAGTCAGGCATTCTTGATCAGAGACTTTTACCATTCACATTTCTTTTGGTCACCAGGTATCCTAAACACTGATCTTTCAGTCAGAAGTGCATTGAAAGGAAGAACATTGTTCCATAAACCTGCTCCTTGGACTGCTGCTGGTGCACAGTGCTTAAACACAGGCTGGAAAACAACTCGTTAGCCAGTACTTCAGAAAAGCTCTAGGGGCCAAAGTTTTTGAAATGAATCAGAACAAATTAAAGAAATACCTAGACTCTGCATCACTGGCGTAGGGTTTGGCTGCAAAAACTTTGTAGCCTGACACAAGCTGGCTCTGCCCACACTCCAGGCAAGCTCAAACTCTTTCCATCCCCATCCAAACCAAGAAAACTTCATTCTAGAGGCCATGCAGTTGTATTAATGCTGCATGGATCTACAGTAGTTTTTTTCTGCAGGACTTCTTAGCAAAGGTTCAGCATCCCTGTGTCCATGGCTTCCAGTTCAGAGCTATCATGGGTCAAGCTACCTCACTGAACAAGCGGGGTGAACAACTTGTAAAGAATCACACAGCCATCATACTGTACAATAACTTATTCTTTGTACTCTATGTGCGTGAGAGGTGGGCAAAAAGCAAAGACCATTGCCTGACACCCCTCAGCAAAAAAAATAATGCTTAGAAATTCATCAGTTTTAGGAGTTGGAGCTGATCCTTATGGATCCCTTCCAACTCGGGTTCTTTCATGATTCTACGATAAGAAAACAAGGTAGACAAAAACAGAGGTCAGAATCTTCTAATGCTGAAAGTAAAGTCTCCAGAGTAAGAGACAGCATAACTTGGACTAGCAGTTTTTCAGGGACAAAATAGTGTTGACCCTAGAAAAAACAGCTGCTAAATCCACAGGCACTAGCCCAATGCCAGGACTCTGCTAGAATGCAATTGCTGCATGCTTCTAATGAATGATGCCACTGCTATATTAATTTGGCTCGTATAAACATAAGAGTGTATTTTATTTATTTTCACAAATAACTAATATTAGGATATATTTTATAAATATAAAGACACAGCAGATAATGTCAGGATATGAGAGAAAAAAGAGAGGCTCTACAGTCATAAAATTGGAGTGAGTCACAAGTACTCCTGAACTGAAAGATGTCAAAAACTTAAGACCTCAGACACTGAACAATCATCAGTGCTTCGTATCAGTGTAGCACTGACTGATAAGAGCAAGAAAATGTTTATTTTTAAAATGCACACAGAGAAAGGCAATCTATACAACTCACAGTTGTTCAGGGGGCTCACAGTTTTGGGATAAGCTCATGGAAAGCTTCCCTGCCATGACGGCTTGCTCATTTCCATGCTAGGAAACACAGGGCTTGCCAAGGGCTTGGAAGAGGAAGTGTTTTTGATGATTCTGTGGAATATCACCCAATATTAGATGAGTGTACACATCCATTGCAAAGGTAGATCTTATCTACTCTTGTTTTTGATAATTTTCACTGACAATCTGGTTAATTCAGCAAGCAGTACTTTTATCAAGTTTGCAGAAATAGAGCACTGTTCTTTTATTGAAGAGTCGCTTAAAAAAAAAAAAGGATAGATTAGCATGTGAACTGATTCAAAAAATTGGATAAATGGATGGATGAACTGGGGTGAAATTCATAAGAGAAACAATTCGAGGCACTATGTTTAAGAAAGGTTACTCCATCGGAAATGCAGCAGTAATGGACCGTGCAAATGCAGCACAGAATCTAATGATGAGAGATGACCATATAACTTGGGGTCATCGTATCAGAGGAGTCTGAGGGACAACAGCATGAGTCTTCAAAAACAGGCTGCCAGGGAGAATAGTCTGCTCTTCTTATCTGCTGTAAAGATCGTGAGTCAGGAGTTCATTCGGACATTAGGAAAATTTTCTGATCGTCATGACAGTGAAGCACCTGAATGGGCTGCTGGGAGTGACTGCAGGATCTGTGTCACTGGAGGTCTTGCAGAAGCAACTAGAAAGTATCTGTCAGGTGAGGGGATAGATTGCATAAGTAGAGCTGAGCCTTTCTTGGGGCAGTGCTGTGAATTCGATGACCTCCAAAGGTACCTTCTAGGATTAGTTCTCTGGGGTCTGTGTTTTCAGTAGTACCAACTGAAGGAAAAGGGCTCTCTCTCTCTTAAAAAAGAGCGAGAACTTTCTTTCCCTTCAGAGACTCAGCCAACTCCACCTTGTCAGTGATAAAAAATTCAGAATAAGGGCTGGTCCCTGTAGGCTTCTGTGGGTTAAACAGAAGTATCTGGAGGAATTAAGATATAGTTATTTCCGGAGGGGCTCACAGGTTCAGCTCCTCCTGCTGCCAATTTCTGGTCTTCAGCCATCACCAATGGGCTGGAATTGCAACAGCAGACATGACAAAGAAGCAATTATCCCAACAAAATCAGTTATTACTAGCGATTCATATGGTAATGACCATGGTGAGGATGATGATGATACTGCTCAACTGTAGCAAGGATGATAATAACCAGTGTTTCAGTGGACGGATTACAGGTTTAATCATAATGAATAGTTTATCACAGATAATGTATTTTACTGAGGAATACATTCCCTAGGAAAATGCCTTGTTCTGAATGCCTGAAAATTACACTGATTTAAGTAGTGGGCTACCATATTTGCACTATTCATTTAGGAGGACAGAAAGTGTAGTACTTCAGTGCAGATAATCTTTGACATCCTTAAAAAATGAGACTATCGTGACCATGATAGAGAGATCCATGGTAGAGGATCCCACATGTTTATTGGTCTACTTCTTATACACTAAAATTTTACTTGAGCCCCGTTTATTCCATTTTTGTTTTGGCATGGAAAGAAAAACTGTCCTTATGCAAAAAAAAAAAAAAAAAATCAAGTTTTGTGAGCGTCTTGTGCAATTTATAAGCAACAAAGACCCTAACTCAGGGAAATGTTTAACTGCCTGTTTTTACAGTAGGACTTAAGTATAAATAAGAGGAAAGCTCTCTTAAACAAAGCTCTAAACTGAGGGGGTCTGGAACAATATATTACCAGTAAAATACTTTTTAAGCACACTCACTTCCCAAAACATATCAGTTTTTCCTACAAAAAGAAAAAGGAGGGGGGGGGGGGGAAGGAGAGGGGATTGGGGGAAAGAAGCTTCATTTACGTGTCAAAAGGAAGGGGAAAAAAGAAGAGAGAAGGTGACAAAATAGAATCAAAGGGTTGTCCCTGTTTTAAAAGAGAAGTGTTAGACCCAAGAGAAGTAGAATTGGGCTATCATGTATCTCCTTTCCCATTCATTTCGTTTTTCCTCATATTTGATCTGTAAGATCATTCCTGATACTGTTAATGCTATTATGCTATCACTGTTGATTTCAAACCAGGCTCTGCTTTAGTTCACAAAGTACCCTCCAAACTCAAACTGCTGCAGAAATGCTGAAATCAATACTTGCCTCTCGAAGGATAGATCATTTGTAATACAAAGGGGAGGATGACTAATAAAGTACTGAAGCCTTAACAAAACCTCAGCAGATCCCCATATGGTGCACTGCTATTAAAGGAGTGGAGGATGGATTTATAATTTTTGGGGTGGAGGGAAAAAAAAAAAAAAAAAAAAAAGAAAGAGTTTTGGACAAGAAAATGAGTGAGGTGGAGACAGAAGTGATGTGTGACCATATACAAAATAAAAACCCCTCTTTCTGAGCCTTTCATCTCCGGGTCACTGATTCCAATCGAGCCCAGGTCGATAGTGAACAAAAATCATTTTAATCTGATGGCTGTTTGCTGACCTATGTGAAATGAACTGGTTGTGTCAGTCCACTTTCCAGCTGACAGCTCTCCCCGTCATCAAGGCCATTGCTACAAGTGGCAATAATTGGTACTTTTTAAGGCCAGCTCAGCTAATAGGCTGAAAAATGGAAAAAAGCACCAGGGCTGAACCACCTCCTCCTCTTGTCCAGCTGCTCCCTCCTCCAGGTGAGAATTGCCTTCACCACATCTGCTCTTCAAACCAACAAAAGATCTGGGGGGAAAGGGGAGTCCTCTGGAGTGGTAAAGACTTCTTAGGAGTTTTGAGGTGTTGATGCAGCTGTTTGTTGGCAGCCTCATGAGTTTCTGTGCAAGCATAGGACTCCAAAAGGACCAGGTGAGCTTCCAGCCCAGTTCTTGTGGGGGTGAGGTATAAATCCACTGGCAAAAAGAGAGCGAGGAGGCCTGGGTCCTACTTCCAGTGGTGTCAGTGGAAGGACATCACTCACACCCAGGTATATAAAAACAGCTTTAATAATATTTTCAGATAATTTCAGCTTTTAATGAAACAAACTCAGATGAGGGGGAGCCTGTCAAAGTGAGCTCAGTCTAAGCAGTTAGCATAATCAAGGAAGAAATAGAAGATCAATTCCAAGAGGTTAATAAAAGGTATGAAATGCCCTAGAGAGGACAGTTTTAATCATGAATTTTATCAGTGTCTCCCTGAGCAGCTGATAGCTTTCCTATTGTGATGAGAATGTATTATGAGAATAATATGAGGGGGACTTTCAATTACACTTTAAGCCATAGCCTCCCTGTTTCCTTTGGATGCCCCTTGGGAAAGATGGCTTTGCCATGGGAGATCAGAGATACCAGTCATCAGTGCCAGGATGATATCATTAACTGGGAGAACCAGTAAGTCCTTTGAAGCCTACCCAAACGGTGCAGATGTCTTCTGCTAGGTAAATGTGTGCCTGCCACTACAGACAAGAGGGAAAGTCTGAAGCAGGAATCAGAACTGATGGCAGAGACATGAAACGAAGCCTCACAAAGTAGGAAATCCACCTCTGAGTATCCATTTCCTCTTTCAGAGATGAACAGGATAGAAGAGAATGAGGTCTCGTCAGACACTCTCCAGGTGGAAGGATCCATGCTGCAAGTGGATTTTCTGACATCTGAATGAATTCTTCCTGATAGTTCACTTTGCAAGCAGACTGTGTGATATTCCAGATATGGGACATAGGTGCATGGGAAAGGGACAGGGAAGAAAAGATGCCCGAAAAGATTAGGAGGAACCTGGGTTTTGCAAGTCATGACTTGTGCAACTAAGCCTTTGCCATGTATGCTCCTGTTTCACATGTAAGGAAATGTCCTTTCCAGCACCTACATTAAGTATATGTTACTTGGCAGAGTGGGTGCTATGGAAAGCAACACCACAAGAAAAAATCAGGATGCTCTCTCACATGGTGCACTTCTGAGTTTCTGCCATTCCTCATCAGTTGTCAGACAGACCACAGCCAGAGACAATCTATGAAAAGGTGGCAGTGGTCCTCATCATCTGCATATGCACCTTGTATTCAGTTTCTGAAGAACTGAAAAGAAGTGATCTGTTAGCATGGCGGAAAATTCAGTTTTCATTGATGATCTTCCATATTACTGTCAAGAAAAGAAAGAGGGTGGAAACTTTTAGCAGCTTCAGTCTGGATATGAGTGAACACTGACTGCTACCAGAGCTGTCTGTGCACCTTGTGGCTCTGTATGTGAAGAGTATGAATACTCGTCATATCTCCAAAATCTAAAATAGAGCTGTTGACTCCCTGCTAGATGAAATCTTTGGAAAGGGAGCGGGAGCAGGCAGTGTTCCAACAGGTACTGATCCCATCTTGCCCCGAGTCAGTCACCAGACAGGAAGATGAACAAGCACTTAGAGCAAATCGGAGAAGGGTATTGTGACAACTAAACTGTCTGGGCTATGGCTAGAGTCGCACACTCCCTCTGATCCTTTCTCTGTTTAATCAAAGTTAAGCTCATTTTGCTCACATGTTTGCCAGAAGGATCGGTGTAAGTTGAATTTTGTTACTGTGGATAAAGATCTAGAAGTGACTGTCCTGCCATGAGCAAGGAGGGGTGGAGAACTTGTGGGATGAGCCCATTTCCATGCTATGCTGTGGAATATGAAGCCTGTGATTCACAGAAGAGAAAGGAATTACATTAAGAAACATGTGATTTATATAGCATCAACTGGCAAACTGAAAAATGGGTAGAAACCTCATCTAGAGGTGAATTGAACCTGTGAGGCTTCAGACCTCCTGCTGAAGAATTTACTTTTTTCAAAGATCAGTTCAATACTGACTGCAAACAGAAGAACCTATTTTCAGTCAGAAACAGAGAAATTTCCACAGTCACTTAGACTTCTGCTCCATGTTATTCAGCACCCCAGTGGAGCATCCAGCACATGCTAATGCAAAAGCTGTTAGGTCTCTATAATAGTCAGTTCTGTGGTGATATACCTGTTTCAAAGTGTTTCTATCCAAATGCCACAGTAGTATGACCTCTTCAGAATTTGGGTGAGCCCACTGAATATTCATACGTTATAAACTAGAGGGTTTAAGGAACTGGTGTTCTGCAGTAATTAGGAATTACATGAGACCACCTAGTTCATTAAAACAAAATGAAAGACAGAGTCAAAGCCAGGCCTGCAAAGATAAACAGTGCATGAATTCACTGCCTCCATATTTAAAGCCTTCAAAGCCTTTCACTTAAAATCCCTTTCCGCTCTGGATCTCAGCGTGAGTCTGGCTGCGGGGAGGTTTTGTGTGGTGGCCTGTCAGCTTCCATCTCCAACACAGTGAAATTCAACTAATTGTAAGTGCACATTGCTCCGGGCATGCACTACACACCGCCACTCAGGCCGTGCACACGCGCCATGACCCCGTCCACCTATGGTACAATACGGTATGCTCTCCCTATACGCACTTTTCTTTTCTGATCCTTGCAATCACTGAAAAGATGACAGGCCAGAACAAGGAGCAGAAATTGCCATTGTGTTTCTGCAAAAATTGATGTGGAAGGTTTTAGTCCCACAACGGCGTATGTGCCAAGAATTGCAGCAATCACTGGATTGTGCTTCCATTAATGACAAAGGGCTGGCCAGGGAGCACAGTGTGAGGCTGCATTTGCCTCCTGACTTTGATCTTACCTGCTGAAGCTGACCTGACTGTCATGTCAAGCTCTCTGCCCAGCAGTTGAGGATCAGAAAGCATCAAGAGAAGAAGAGGAACAGAAAAATGGGAAATACCTTGCACTTGAAGACCCTCTGTGACCCAAAATAGCCTCTCCGAGGGCTAATCCTCAGTTGCTTGCGAGGTTCTGAAAGGTCACTAGCCACACAGGCCTAATGTGCTCATTATGCAAAACTGTTTGTTCCGGAACCTCCATGGCAATAGTATAGACACAGATTACTGCCAAACTGTCCCCAGCTGGCTTATTTTATTTTATTTTTTTTTTTCAACATGTATTCATTCTTCAGAACTTGCAATCCGAACTTCACCAGAGTAATTTGATTTTGTTTCTGTTTCTGGATTCATCCTTCCGTGCTCACTTTTTTGCCCACCTCTATGCGCTCGCTGAGGTAAGCAGCCTCCTGCTCCTTCAAGGGTAGCATCCTTTGTGAGAGCCTCGATGCTCTTGGAGCGTATTAGGCAAGGTCCAGACACACTGAGGTCAGCCTCTTCAGGGCACTCAAGTGGAGGGCAGTTGTCTCCAAGTTCAACGAGCTTGGTTCGGAGACAAGTGGTTGTCCCCGGGACCATACAGCTCCTGTGACAATGGGAGAATTTCAGTCACTCAGGGTATTTTGTGATGCAGAGCTCAGAAGCCAGATAATGCTAGCTTCTTTCCAAACTGTAGAGAGCTGGGTTTCTAAGTTAGTATCTTTGTCCCTCAGTCATGTCCAGCTCTTGTATAAGGTGCTGAAAGAAGTCATTTCTTTCCACCCTACACTTTTATTGTGTGTTAATACAAAGGTGATATTAACTTGATCCTTCAGTGGTAACTCCAGATTCTGTTGTCGAATGAGTCATGTAAAATTAATATTTGGCTAGTTGTTGGCATACTTTCTAGACTGATCCTCACAAAGTTCAGTTCTGAGCAGCTTTCCTGATGGACTAGGATTGTTTTCATTACTGTACTGGAGAAGTGTTTCTTGTCCTTCAGTTCACCTGCTAACTCTTCTCTAATGTTCAGTTGACCTGTGACATTATAATTCAGTGCTACTTCTGTGGCAATATCACTGAAATTCAACCACACAAGATAAACAGCTTAAATAAACTGTTCTGACTGCTCTCAAAGAACTCATCATCCAAAAGGCTTTCACTTGCCACTCACCACTGAACCCCACCACTTTTGCTCGCCTAATTATGCAATACTTTTCTTCCCAAGCCATTGCACCTGAAGCACTGGTTATTCTGTATTTAGATTACTGTGGCTCTCTGAAGGGCTGTTTGGGGTCTCTTTGAGGTTGCCACTTCATTCTTGATAATAGTGATACCATTACTGTTTCCTACTTCCTATTGTAGGCACTAACCGGAATGCTAATGTTCAGGATTGCATCCACAATACCACAAGAAGTAAAAATACAACAATTTTGTTTTTGGAGACGAGAACACTGGAGCAAAGCAGTTAGCCCAAAATCTCATTCTCATTTACATGCAGTGTGAAAACCACAATCCAAAAGTTTTAGACCCTTCTGACTGTGAGAGCACACTTCTTGGAAAATAAATGCAAGGTGGGAAAGCCCTGAGGAAGATATTAGCGGCTGCTAGCTGTGTTAAGAGTTTCCAAAAAGACTGAGAGAGAACAACTGAATTTGATTAAGTTTAGGAAAGGTATCAAGTTTGACGGTGTGTGTGGTTTATGTGGGTATGTCTGCAGGCATATAGATATGTGTGTGTACATATATAAGTGGATATATATATGCAGTTTGCTCTCGAAGTAATTCCTACTATTTATTTCTATGGAAACTACAACAGATAAAAAGAGCACAGTTGCACTATTTAATAGAGAAAATTCTCAGCTAAAAAAACACTATAAATTCAACATAGTCACCACGATTACCCATGCAGTTTTGCCAGCAGTGAACAAGACCCTGTATGCCATGCTCATAAAAGCCTGCACCAGCAGAGGGGACTCACCATTTCACAGCTGCTATGATGACATATTGCTAAGAAAATGTTGCCAGTGCTGTCCTTCTTCCATCAGAATGATGGAAGTCAGAAGGCACCGAGTCCAGACTATATGGTGGGTGTGGTGGGATACTCCAGGCAAAATCAGCAGTGTGCTCCGTGGTTTCCAAACTGGTAAAGGGCCTAGTATTATCGTGTTGTAAGAGAAAGATTGTCTTCTTCTCCAGCCTAACTTCAGAAGTTAGCATCAGGATGTAAAAGTCTGAGCTGATAGTTTGTCTGAGTTACGGGAAATCCAGAAGGATCACCCCTTTCCTATCCCAAAAGACAGTGCACATCCTTTTACCAGCCAAGGGCCACATCTTAAACTTTTTTTTTTTCAATGTGGAATTCATGGGTTGCCACTCCATGCACTGCCATTTTTACTCCAGCTCGTAGTGGTGACACCACAGTTTGCAACCCGTAATGATGTGATCCAGGAAGCTGTCACCATCAGCCTTGTATTGGTTCGATAAGTTCTGACAAACTTGCATATGGCGTTCTTTCTGTACCCGTGTGAGCACTCATGGGATCCATCCATGGTAGAAACTTCACCACATTTACTCCAGCATTGCCATCATCATTTCCAATGCGTTTAAGATAATATTCAGCTTTGTACGCAGTTCCCTTTTTGCAATCTGCCTATTTGTGTGGCTGAGCTGACCAAAACTCTCTTCATTTTGTGTTGTGACATCTGTGCGTGGCCGTCCAGAATGTGACTTGTCTTTCACGTTGCTGTTGCCACTGTTGAAACACTTCACCCACTGCTTCACTGTGCTCACATCCACATTCAGCAAGCATCAGACAATGCCAATGGGTGCAATTTTTTTTACCTGAAGGAATTTCATTACACACCTTTGCTTCACACACACTTCCATGTCAGTCACCATTTTGTCAGACTGCCCCTCTGCTGCCGTCTGTAATGCAAATGGAATACAAATGTAACAGAATATTGGTGGGAAGGCTCAACCCCTACTGCAATACCACCAATATCTGCCTCTGATACTGTGGACTGATGTAATAAATTAGGAGGCATTACTTTCTGTGGGCCAATGTAGTCTTATTTTGGGGATTGAAATGCTAAGGAGGTAAGGCTTCTTAGTGACCATCAGATAGACACAGATTTCATCCACAAGGCTTTGCAGTGTACAAAGTGGCACCACGGCAAACTGGAGGCAAAGGTATATATACCCCTTCTCACTTGGCCTTAAACGCCTTACCCATTTGAACTCACATTTCCTAAATGATTACAATTAGGAAGAAGCAGATTAGATAGAATTGAGAGGCTCTGCTGATCCCAACATGTATTCTGATAGGTTTTGTGTTTCTGGAAATGGCTATTGAAGAGACCTAGGGCTCCTTCCTTTAATGGAGACTCTAGGTCTATCTTATCAGATGGCTTGTCTCAGAGCACCTCACCCACCTTGTGGGCAGAGGGCCTGTCTCCAGCAACGAAGCACAGAGGGAAATGTGGGAGTTCCAAAGGAGTAAAGAAAATAAACAGCACAGCTTTGCATGTCTGTTCAAGGGGACTCGAGAAGGGACAGACCCACCATTCTCACAGATTTCTGAGTCCCGATTCTGACCTCCTGCCTTCACACTGATTCCTGCTCAAGAGCTCAGAGTTCACTAGCTAGATAAGTTGTTGCAGGACAGCTTCTGCCAGGGTGCACAGGGCTTCCCCAGCATGGAATGCCCAGGTCAGCTGCTGACATAAGGGCCTGAGCACTTCTGCTTATCAAGGCCAAGCATTTGTTCCTAGCAGTGCAGATTTTTCTTGCCTGTTCTCCCCTGCGCTTGCCCAATGGTTCCTCTGAGAAGCCATAAATCTCCACAGTGATTGCTAGGGTAGTCGATTTTTGCCATGTTGACAGTAGGCAGTCGTCATTAGTAAACAAACACTGAATTCCCCCTCTCACTGCTGCATCTTTCACATTCAGCTTAAAGACACTATTCATCTCCTTGTTTCCTGCCGAGCTTCTTCTAAGATGACAATTCAGTACAAAAAACACAATTGTTCTAACACTCTTCTATCCCAAATCTTTGTAAGCAGAAATACCCTAGGTGTGGAACTTGTTTCTGAAGAGTTTCTGGTGGAGCTGTTGGTTGGAGATGCCGCAGAAATTCGTTAGCTTCCAGCTAGTCACTGATCATCAGGAAATGTCCACCCTGGTGCCTTTACCGTGCTGGGGATGAAAAGTGTTATGTAAAAGCAGAGTATTATTATGAAGAAAGGGGAAAGAAAGATGTTTTTCTGAGGGTGTAGAATTGTATTTGGTTGTGATTTTCTTTGCCTAATACTATTGAACTTCAGCAGAATGAACACTGATTTACTTTAAACCATTGCTTCCTTCGCATGAAACTCAGTTTGTACAGGCATGTATTTTTTTTTTAATTTTTTTTTGTTTTTTGTTTTTTTTTTGTTTTTCTGAATACTGTTTATTTAAGTAATTGTTGGCTCTTTTCCTGTCCTTTGTTGACCCCAGGAAACAACTTTTTTTTATGTGTTTCCATTCTGGGATTTCTATTATCTACTGACTTGAGCTGGGTGTACTTCCGTGAAAAGACCCGAAAGAGGAGAGAGATCTGAAGTTGATCTTGAACTAAAGTCAACTTCTCTTCCAGTCTGAGACCCAAGAAAACCATCACTTGAAGCAAAGCACTTAGAAGGTAGTTAAAAAGCCTACTTCCTAAGAACAAATGGGGATGTGGTCGTATCACCTTTATGAAGTTAAAAGAGGTGATTTTTACAATTTGGTGGAAAGAAGTCCTGCTGTTAATTAGTCACATTTATTTGACAAAAAAGAAAAAAAGAAAGAAAGAAAGAAAGAAAAAAAAAAAGTGGGGGAGGGTGAAAAGGGGAAAGGAAGTTAGGAAAGCAAAACAGAGCAGAAGGGAAAAAATCTTCATGATGAGGTGCTCGGCAGGATGAAGGAACAAAAGGAAGGCTTTCTGCCTGTCTCCTGATATTTTCCAACTCAGCAAAAAAATCCATTGTGTAGCTTAAGGGGAAAAAAAAAAGTTAAAGTTGAAAGCTTAGTGCGTGAAAGCAACTGCTCAACCATTGTGTAATATGGGCTAATGTAATGTCACTGTTTCCCCATGATGTAAGTTGCAATTTTTCTTCCAGTTACTGTGGTCAATGTTATCACTTTCACTTTTCAAAAAGGAGCAAAGGGGTGCATGAAGATGGTGTTTTTCTTTATCCCCACCACCCTTTCCCCACCCCGAAACAAATACTTCTGTTAAGAAATATCTGTGTTGACCAGATGTCACTGATTTTTTTTTTTTTTTTTGCATGTGTCCCTTAACAGCTGGCAAGAATATCAGCTCAAATTATTCACCACAAGCACACACTTTCTGTTTGTTTCCAGATAAAGGGATTTGAAATCCTGGTTGTCAGAGAGGGATGCTGAAAACTGTGGAATGGATTTCTTTGGGCAGAGGGAATACTTTCTGAACATCTTTAAGTCAGTCATGGATGGTCACAGCTAGCATATAAAACCAAACAGATCCATTGGGTTGGCACTTCATGTTATCAGAAACTGTTTCAACCAAGAATGATTCCTTGGAACCAGAAGTGCCTTGTTCATAACTATTAGCAAATCTATCTGTAGCAACACTTTTCATTTCAGTCATGTCAGCTGAAAAAAAAATCTTAGATGTGGTTACATAGGAGAGGTAAAGTGGATGGATGATGAAAAGAGACTGCTGTGCAGGGATGCTCTAGAATTGCTTTGGACTAGAGCCGTGTGTCTGTCTTACCTTGAATTACAGTCTCTACTTCTTATAAGCAGTTTGGGGCACAAGACAATGCTAGGCTTGCAGTGGGACTGCTCTACACATAGCCCAGGTGCCATGTGGCTCAGGAGGTGGCAGTAGGGATGCAGCAAGTGACCCTGTTCCACCTGGAGCTGCACATGGCGGGTACAGCTGTGCACAGCTCAGAGCAGGGGTTCATTTCTCCTCCTAGGCCATGAGCTTAAGGCCCTTGGCACCCATATCAGGGAGGATCATTGCCTTTGGCCTAAATATAGCCTTCTCTTATATACAGTTGTATCCACCTTTCTCTTCCAAACCATCATAGGTAACAGATTGCTGCTGTACTCTTCCACAGTTATGGCTCCATTGCAACTGTGTGTTTTCAGTTTATGAGCAATCAAAGATTAAGGAGCTTGCAGCCTGGAAGTGATAGCATGATACTGTTATCGATGGCATTGTCTTCACATAAAGGAAAAACTGAGATCAGATGACTGAGTTTCTGAAAACAGTGAGGAAGCAAATCTCAGCGCTTCACTTCAGCCCTGTTCCTAAACCAGAATGAACCACTGTTTTGGTTAATTCTCCGTCTTACCTTTGGGGGTGATCTCAGTTACTTTAAGAAGAAAGAGGCAAAGATTTGTTATGAACAGCGAGGACACCAACTAGCCTTGGGAGGGTATGTAACATATAATGTGTCCTGAGCAGTTAATGGTTAGATTGTGCTTCAGCATATTAGGATTTGCATGCTATTATTTAGCCTCTCTGATGGAGCTGTAAGGATGTATGGATAAGAGCAATGACACCCTTTTCTAAAGCCTGTTAAGCTCTTGAAACAGCATCAAAGTTCAGAGACACTAAACTCTGCTGGTGAACTCTGTAGTAGCTTCAAGTCCTCTATTCTGTCTTTTTCCAACAAGTAGGAGGACAATTCTATTCACTGTTCCATACATTACTATGTTCTCATTAAGTAAACTCTAACATTTTTTCATGGTATAGAAACCTTTCTACACACATAGTCACCTCTGCTGTCAGTCTCCGAAATCTAGTCATTTTTTGACCCTACCTGTTTTGAACTGTAGAGATGGGAACTGACTCCAGCTTTCTGTCCATTTTATGATGCAAAAAGCAAAGCTAGGGCTATAGACTGCTGAAAAGGAGTCCTGGATGACCTACAGTTGCGTTACCGTAAGAAATCCTAGTTCCATCTGAGTTAATACCAACATCCCCGGTGACTTCAGGAGAGCCAAGTCTGCTTCTGTGCCTAAATTTTTGTACTGAAGAACAGGAGATCATAGTACTTGCCGTGTTTTCTGAAGTAGACTTAGATGCATTAGAAAATTAGATTGTTATATAAAAATTAACGATTTAATTATTAGTGTGTTTTCCATCACACTATTTTGTTTGCTTCTCTTGATTGCCTCAAGGCACAGAGCAGATGTTTTCACTGAGCTGTTCTCACTGACTTCTAAATTACTTAATCATTGCAAAATGGCAACAGTGGCAGCCTTTCTTATAACATTTAATCTCATCATTCCTCATACACTTAAAAAATACCGCTTCAAGGCTAAATATACATGTCATTGGAACAACCAGCTCCAGGTACCTTGTATAAACACAAGAAAGAGAAGGAGAAGTAAGGAGAGAGAGGGAAAAAAAAGAAAAGCAACATAAAGAGTGAGAAAGCAAGACAGAGAGAAAAGCAAGGAAGAAAGCTTACTTCCGCACTTGAAAGCCATTATAGCTTGGATTTTCCTCAACTGCTGATGGCTTGAAACTGAAATAATAATTTAGCTTGAGTCTTGAATCTGGTTTGCCTTAGAAATAATTGGGGAATCCTTTAATGAAGAGAGGGAAAAAATGCATTCCTCAAATGTCTGACAGTGGAATGTTACTGAAAACTTCTGATTTCTCCAAACAGAAAACCTAATAAAAAAAAAAAAAAGACAAGTCATTAATCAGTAACAGCTGTTCCCAGCACCTGTTATTTATTCCTGTCATTAACACTTCCTTTAGCATTTCTGACAAAAATGGGTATTTTCCTATCTGAACACACTGCTCTTTGGAACATCCTCAGTACTTGATGACTACCTTTGATCTACAAGGTGCATTTGTGAATTACCCCACTATGGTAATGCAGCTTTTCTTTGTCATTTACAAGCTCTTTTTTTATTCTGCCAATGCTAGAGTTCTACCTTCATCTCCTAGCTCTGCCTCTGACTCTCTGATGGACCCTCTCTGTGACAAATAGGGCCACTTCCTTGCAAGCATACAGGTGCCAAAAGATTCTCAACCACCACAACTTCCCTATGCCTAATTCTTACTGAGGCAAATGGAAATTCAAAAGGCTTACAAGCTGGAATTTGCATGCTACAGATGTTGAATGTTTTGGTGTTGGTTTTGTCTTTGAGCCTCTAGCTCACAGCAAGCCCTGCTGGGGTCCCCTGTGGAGCTGGTGAGGAGGTTCCTCACAGCACCCCTCTGGCTGGCCTCCTGCCCCTTCCCTTCCCAGCACAGGAGGCTCACAGACCTCTTCTGGAATAGCAAAGGAAAACAAGGGAGCTCAGAGAACAGCAAGCATTCTTCAGAGGCACCATTCCCTTATGCCCATTGCCTGCAGGCTTCTAGTGCCTAAGTTTGGGGCTGGGGAGCCCTGTTTTCAATGACCATACAAAACTCCTGTGCGCAAGAAGTAAGCTTTGAAGGTTCAGACAGATACAGCAATCACAGCTCGAAAATCTTTCGATAAATATTTGTATATTTCTGCGCGTAGTTAAGCACATCAGCAGCAGGGAAAAAACACGAGCATACCTGTAGTATTCGTGCTGTTTGTTACTTTTTTCTTTTTCCACCTCTCTCTTTTTGCTTAATTAATTGCAGTGAAATCTGTTCTGTGCTTGTTTGTAGTTTAAACATTGAGATTTGCAGTGGTTTCCTACCACCATTAGATAATATTTTTCATCTGAAAGCCACTGCTTTCATTTATGACTGCTGAAGTTGAGGCAACATTTCTGTTAGTCTTGGGTTTTATAACGTTGCTCTAGTTAAATGCATGCATGGGGTTGGAATTAGGAGAACGTTGTTTCTTTAATATAGATAGATAAAGAAAGCAGTGTGTTGTATTTATCAAAAGGAAATGTCAGCAGAACTTTATAGTCTGGTAATTAGATAACACAGATAAGTCTGCTGAGTTTGTGTGCTCACAACTGCCATTCCAGATAACACTTCCTGAAGAAAATTATAAGAACTTAAACAACATTACACGTTTTTCATGGTTCCTTTCTTGAATCTGATATGGAAAGTAAGAAAGAAAATTAAGATACAAGCTACAAGAAGCATGATACGTTGTCCTTCCACATACATTTTTTGTTCTGAACAGTTCAGCTTTGAGCAGGAGCACTGAGCATCTGACTTTCCAAAGACACCCACAGCCACAGCAGTGGCAGCTGTGCCAGGCCATCACTATTGCGGGCAATGGAGAATTCCACAACCCCTTTGATTCAGAACAAGGTAAAACCAGGCTGAAGCGAAGGGCTTACATTTTTCAGACAGGTGGCCTTTGTAAACACCCATGTTTGCATGTATGGAAAATCTCATGAAGGAAAACCTCTTCGTGTCTTGAAAAGCAAAGCGCGCTAGCAATAGGCAAATTATTTTGGATGTGTTACTCAGAGCTGAGAATTGAAGGCCTCGTTCTCCTCTGCGGAGTTCTTATTTCAAATGCAGATGGAGTATTTCTACTTTGTTCCTCTTGAAAACTTTCTGGAGAGGTTATAAATGGTAAAGCACTAGCCTTGTACTCTAGGAACTTACTTCTCGTGATGCTTTATGTCATATGTAATCAGCTGTTCCTGAGAATGCCAATTTTCCCTCGTGCAGGTTACATTAAAAGTACTTTCTGACATACAGCCGAATCATGCAATTTGCGTATCTTTGACACAGCCTTCCTTGTGCCACTAAGGTGCTGCTTCTGAGGGTCAGAAAACGGGGCAAGGGGCAGAACGTAGCTTTAAAAAGGTTCACCTCCTAAAGCAAAATCGAAAGTAAAATATGCAACTTGTTATAAAATAAGCAACTTGTTAATGAGGTACAATTCCCAGATTGATACTATTTTTGAAAAGGAAAGAAAGGAAAAGAAAATAAAAGAAAAGAAAAAAGAATTTTTCAAGGAACTTTCTGTTTGCCGAGAAGCGCTTGCTTGTCATTTTGCTTTCTTGTTTCATGAAGAAAGTGAAACCCACAGGAGCTTTTCAAGTGGATATTCCAGTTTGCCATTACTGGAAAGCAACCTTACCACTGAAAATGTCCTTTTTAGAAATAACTTGAACTAGAAATAACTTGAAAACCTTTTCTAACTGGTGAAAATTCTGGTTCAAATGCTGACAAACCCTCTCCGGTTGCTGACACCACAGTGGTACTGGCAGCTGGGTGAAGTGACTCTACAGTGTCTCCTGGCACCAAGAGCAGGCCAGAAGTTTCCTTTCCCATACAAAGCCCTTTGCCTTCACAAAGTTCATGTTTCATGTTGCGAAAGAGAACGGGGGACACCCCCTCCCAGCTCTTTCTCCTGCTCAGCCCTCAGTGTACTGGGAAATCACCCCGAAGAGATGCACACACTAAGCAACACATTGCATCAGCCTGGGCAACTTCAGCCCTCTCCAAGCAGATTTAGACCTGCTGCTCTATAGCAGCACAACTGTGCTTCGGAGAACGCAGTGGTGTAAAGCTGCTTTTACCCGTGCAGTTTCGATAAATAAGGGAAGGGAATTTGTTTGCCCTGATATACATGGCCTCTATTTTGACATAGCTGCACAGTGGCCATTCTGTTGATGGAGTTTTATACCAGGAGAAAGATCATCAGTCATATAAGCCCATGCATAGAGAAGGCTTTTGCATTAACAATGCTACCCTGAGCAGCTGGCATGAGTCTGCACTGTCCCTACAGCTACCCCACAGCTGAGGCACCACATTCCTCTTCCATGACCAGGAACAAGGATCCTTGCTTAAGTGATTCTCTGGGTGCATCTTTGCTGGGAAACTAGATTGTTTCTTGTCCCTGGAGCACAGTTATCTGTGCTGTTTCATAGCTGCAGTCGTTCCTGCCGTGCTTTTTGTCTCTGTCTTGTGGCAGGTAACAGATCGCCAGACCTTAGCAGCCACATGGAAGAAGAGCTCCACAGGAGGAAAGGGAGTCGAGAGGATCCCCATGAGCAGAGGGTGATGGCCCTTTGAGCTCTGATCTGCTTCCCACCTGAACTCTGCCTCATGGGGCATCTATCCTATCGCAGCAGCAGACCCTGTGCACTCAGAACACTGCAGCTGCATCCCTGGCGGGGCGTCTCCGTGCTGCCAGTATGGAGCTCACATCTCTTCCCTCAAATGATGGATGCTCCCTCAAATGATGGATGTTTCAATTGTAATAGGGGTCTTCATTTCATGCAGGCATCTCAAAGCACTTTACAAAAATAGCTCTCCATCTCACAGACAAGCAATCTGACATACGGAGGTAGGAAATAGCTTTGCTCACCTCGAGGGGCATTTTAACATTCTCCCCCACCACAGTATCCTCTGAACTTCTCCTTGCCCGCACAACCAAGAGGCCCCTACTTTCCTAAGGCCCTGCAAAGATTAAGTGACCCAGGTCCAAGGTTGCACAGGAAGTCTGGAGGGAGCTCTGAAAATAGAAGGGGGCCCTCCTGGGTCCCTGGGCAGCGCCCTGACCACCAGACCATCCTTCCTCTCCCAAGGTCATGCATGGTGTCTGCAGCGGAGCCAGGAATAGTACCCAAGTTTCCTGACGCCCAGGCCCTAATGCACAAAGTACAAATATCAATTTAAAAAAGGTGTATAAACACGCCTTGCAATTAAACCTAAGACTCTCTGTCTGAGCCTGCCGCTTCCTATATTTTGAAAGCTGTATGTGCCTCACTTCAGAAATCCCCTTCCACCAATATGAGTGTCAAAGTGACAAATACTGTCCATGTCAGTTCTGCAGAAAAGCTTGCAGGATGCCACCACGCGCCACTGAGAAGTGTGTTTACAGATAGGATGTAACCTGAGGGTGCCTTCTCTAACCCCCATCCCAGGGATGAGCCTTGGGGTGGGACAGACGTGGCTGCAGTGACCATGAGCTCTGCACTGCGTGAGCGCGTGCTGCAGCCCGGGGATGTGCTGCGTCAGGAGGGGCACGCTGCCACGTGTCCCGGAGCTTGTTGGAGCCTTTCCAATAATTTTAATGGGCGTTGGATCAGGCCCTGAATTCTCAGCTGTCCCAGCTAAACGGCCTCCCCACACCAGCTCTCCTCTCTTTTTAATCCGAGGAGGCAGGAGACCCTGCCGACAGGGGAGTTCCTGCTGCTTTTGAGCAGCCGACCGGCCTTCTCCCCACACACAGAGCCAGGCAGAGCAGAGCCCGTGGCCACCTGTATGACTTCTGCACACTGCCTAGGTCATCCTTTTTGTCCTCCAAAAGGACAACTGCATGTCTCAGTCTGTTCACCACGAGTCCCAGTATACGCATGCTTGTAAATACCGTTCACACCATCACAGAACTTCATGTTGCTTCACAATAGGAAGATACTTTGGGATAAATGAATAGGATGTACCTCGTTGTGTCACTTTGGGGGAACTGAGTACGTAGATCTTCTCTAAGGGTCAGCTCAGTGAGAAGACCCTGTAGGTGGACAAGCCCCTGCAGTCAGCATGTTTTCTACTGACCCCATACAGAAGTACATTTTTATGTGCTAAAATAAGGCAAGCACATATTTAATTTATAGATTATCAGTTGCCATAATTGCTTGATTATGTGTGCTATCGCATGCTTTTGCTTTTGGGATAGAATTCACCTCCGCTGAGTAGAATGGGAACAGACTATTTTCATCATCTCCCGTGTTCTACAGGAGGTAACCAATAGTGACCGGGATGGAATCCACTTTAATGGATAAAAAAATGAATTATTTTTCTAGGTGTTCCATTTTTTTTTCCTGAGGTGGAAGAACACTTTGCATGTTTCTGAAGGATCTCTGCTAATTAACAGGTACAGCCTGAAGGAGAGCTCAGCCGGGCAAACTAAACTGGGAAATGGCCTGAGCATTCAGCACCAAGCCAGGCGATGGCTGACCCAGCATAATGGCAGCAGGCACCGTGGGCAGAGTTGAAGCCAAAATTACAACTGATACTTGAGGCAGATATCACAGTCAGGAGAGCTGTGGCCATCAGCCAACTCTGTGTCCTCTTATCCTGGGAAGGGAAGGGCCATACCAAGGCTGGAGTGACTGGGGAAGCTCACATCCCACTAAGGCACTAAGGATCAGAGCCAGTGGGCCCCAAACTCCCCCGGACTGCAGGCAGGTGTTTGAAGCTGCAGGAAACATAGAGCTGAGTCAGGACAAGCCTCGTGCCTCCATTGCAATGGGGCGCATTTGCATCGCTCCTCCTTGGGAAGTGATGCTGTGTTTGTGTATATACAGTCCAACATGACTGAGCAAACATCACCCAAGGTTTTTTACAGATGTTTGTCTTTGGCTAAGAGAGAGCACAGCCACTGGGTCAATAGTTCAGAAAGTTAGGAGGGGAGAGTGGGGGTCTACACACAGCAAGTCGTTGCCCACTCTTTGTGGGGGACCTCGGTCCTATCCCACCTACCTACGAGCCCCCAACAGTGTCGCAGGGTTCAGGCCAGTTCATCATCGGTTATGGAATAAAAGTAGAACTCTGGTTATCATCAATAATATTTATTTTGGAAAAATATTTTAAAAATGAATTTCTTCATTAACAAAACGGTAAAAAAAAAACCTCAAATAACATTTGCACAATATTCCATAAATACATTTATATACAAAAAAATATAGTCACATAGACCCGAAGTGCCTTTGTACATATTTACCAAAAAATTTAAATTATAAAAAAATGAACATCACAAAATACTCAAGCTTTACAATTATCATGAAAATATTTTTACAGATTCAAAAAAATAACACACCTTTTTCTCACCTAGTAAAAACACATTTTAGTATCAAAAAAGACAATAAAGGCAGTGTTTCTGTCTCTAATTCAAGAAAAGACTGGCTCATAAGAATCCAAAATATACACTTCAGGCAGTGCATGCTTCTTATGTAGTAATTAAGTCCATTCATTTAAATATATATAGAAAAGCAACTGACCATAGTGCAATGATAAAATTCATAAAAGGCAGTGCAACAGTAATCCTCGAACACAGACCCTTGCCTGGTGTCCATCTTGTTTCTTTATTTTGCAGTCACTTTGCTAACTTCAGTAGAGAACCAGCTCAAGCCTGAATTTAGTTTCTCAGCAGCAGTCAGTGAAGGAATCTAGCTCTCATTCCTCTTTCAGCAGCATTCATTGGGGCACGTCTCCTTTGAAATTGTTCTGAACAAAAGCTTTGCCGTATCACGTCTGTTTTACACCTGTTGAGAGAAAGCACAAGAAGAGACCAGAAGAGGTTAATAAAAAGAAAGCAGAGGTCTGTGATGCTGCAGAGGTTCAGGACTTCACCTCAAGGCCAAGCAAAAGCAAGCTCTGCAGGAAGCACATGGAAAAAGGAGTCAGTAGGCCACAACTACGCTATAGTCATGCCCTTGCCTGCAAAAGTCACCATCCCTGTAACACCCACTGGAGCTTATCTTAATCCACAGCAAGTTCTGTCAACATCTGCAGTGCCACAGACCGAAGGTGGCCACATTTCAGCAGGTACAGATGACTGTGGCAGCACGGAGAATGGTTTGGCTGCCCTGAGCTGCTCTGGATGGGGATCACGTGCCAAGACTTGTCTGACTGCCAGGTGGGATACTAACCTCAGTTGCTATGATGCACTCATCTTTCTCTTCTGATATGACGTACACCGACTGGTACTTTGTGTCCTTTGAAGTGGAATATACTGAATCTGGCCGTTTTCTTTCAGAAGTGTCGCTACTGAAGACAAAAACAAACAATACAGATCAGACAGCTGTTGCTTAACGCTACCTTTAAGCAACACACGCACCCTTCAGAGTAAAGCCACCCCCTGCGCTCAAGTAAGCACAGTACCTCTTTAGCTGTACTGCGCTTTTCTCTTCTGCCTCTGAATCATACGTTTCACACTTGGCTTCACATTTGCCATGCTCCTCTTTAACAGAGTCCTCATTCTTGAGTTCATGCACCAAATTGTAATCCACTGATGGGTATCTAACTTTGTAGCCATTTTTATCGGAGTTATCGCTGTGAAAGTCTACTTTCTTATTTGTGTTTTTAATCTGAGTGGCACCGATGACGCTTATGGAGATGTCCTTCTCGCGCTGGCAGTTGGCCAGGTTGTTCATGGTCTCCGTTTCGCTCCTGCAGGCCTCGGGCTGGTGGTGCCTCTTCTGCACCTTCAGCCTGATGCAGACAACGATGGCAGCGCACCCCAGCAGCAGCATGAGGACCAGAATAATCCCGGCGCACACTGCGATCCACGGGAACTGGCTGTTCTGGCCCTCTGTGTACTTCTCGGTGAAGTCGACGATGACCGGTCCCTGAGGCGGCTCGGGGAGCAAGAACTGGCAGTTGAGGCCGCCGTAGCCCCGGGCGCACTCGCACACATAGCGGTTGCTTCTCTCGTGGCAGGTGGCCCCGTTGTGGCAGGGGTTGTGCTCGCATCTGCTCACTGGGGTGCTGCAGTTCTTCCCGTTGTATCCGGGGGGGCAGGTGCAGGAGTAGTCGTTGACGCCGTCCTGGCAGGTCCCTCCATTGACGCAGGGGAACGAGGCGCAGTCATCCACGTTGTCGTCACAGTGTCTGCCAGTGAAGCCGGCCTGGCACTGGCATATGTAGGAGTTCCCCAGGTCAACGCACTGGGCTCCTGCAAGATGTGAAGGGGACGAAGGCTGAGCGGTGTGTGCTTAGACCCTGCCCACCAGTACACCCCAACTGCTGCTCCCAGGGTCATTGTTACAACCCATGGCTGTTGTCACAACCCATGGCTGAGAAAAGCTTCCATTCTGGGAGGCTAGCTCCATCTTTGCCAGGTGTCAGCCGCCACAAAAAGTACATTTTTTTTTTCAAGAAAGGTATTTCTTAATCGCATCAAATTTTTCATTCAGCATCCCATTCCCTTTTTGACATTTAATTTAGCCGGGGCTATGAAGCTAGTTCAGATCAGGTTCACACCGCAGTCTCACATTACAAGAGTTACAGTGACAATGAATGAGGAGGACTGCATTAAAGAAAGTTTAAAATGTTTTAATTGAAGCAGGAAGATTGCAATTGCTGGATTCTAATTAATTGCACTTAGTGCTTGTGTGGCTTCAAAGAGTCTTAATAAATATAATCCCCCTTGCCCGTATGAATGAAGTTTCAGGCTAAGTCACCAAGCCACAGTAATCCCTTAAGAAAACACTATCTGAAGTAGTGACCCATAGCACATCATTTCTTTTTAAGTACGCTTCCTCCACCAAGTCCACTACTGACTTGACATGGTCCGTGGTTTATTGCTGGGCCTTGTTATGAGCCCTAAACCAGAAGCCAAGGTGGATGGTTTCCTTTTAGAATGTCACCACAGTATGTCTGTCCTTACCATTAGCACAAGGGCTGGAACTGCAGTAATCGATTTTCTTTTCACAGTTGAACCCAGAATAACCCAGTGGGCAGCGGCAGCTGTATCCACCATCGGGGTTGTCGGTGCATCGCCCTCCATTGAAGCACGGTCCGTCAGCACAAGTCATTGCGCTCAGCTCACAGTTTTTACCGTAGAAGCCTGGGGGGCAGGTGCAGGAGTAGCTGTTCTCAAGATCCTGAAGGAAAGACACGATAAACGTTCAAAGCATTTACCTGAAGTTGTTTTGAAATACAAAGAAGAACTTCAAAAATAAGTAGAATTGACATTAACTCATCCGTTGGGGTTTCACACTGAAACTTACAGTGCAGCTTCCACCATTCTTGCAAGGGTTGGCATCACATTCGTTGATTTCTATCTCACAGCTGGAGCCCGTGTACCCAGGTCGGCAAGAACAAGTGTAGCTCCCCTGGCCAGTGTTGGTGCATGTGGCACCATTCTTGCATGGCTTGTGGTGAGTGCAGTAGTTCAGGTCTGCGAAAGATTTCAAAAAAACGAAATAAAAAGAGAGAGAAATCAGTCAAAATATGGGTAGGCTGGAAATTGCTGCCTGCTTTCTGCTTTTGGAGGGAGATGCTCAGGCAAAGCCCGAGAACTTACCCTGGTTGCAGAAAAGGCCACCCCAGCCTTCCTGGCAGTTGCACTGCCACGGCTGCTGACAGGTACCATGCAGGCAGCCCGGGTATCGGATGCACTCATCGCAATATCGCCCCTGCCAACCCACTCTGCATCTGGGGGAAAAAAAGAAAATAAAGAAAGAAAGAAAGAAAAAAAAAAAGTCAACAACAAAGTCTTGTCAGATTTAAGACTTCTCACATTTGGAAACCCTATCGCAAACTCTGCAAACACGCTGATGCCAGGGATCAAGTTTCCTAAAAGCCTTCAGTGATCCTTCATCTGAGAAAGCCACCGAGTCCAACTGCAGCATCAGCTTTCATCAGCCCCAGCTACCTCTTCCACTTCCTCAGATAGAGCTGCGGTTGCAGGTAGTTAATTTGTTTACTCTAATAACAAACAGCCAAGCCTCACACACAGCGCCGTAAACTCATTAGGTTAATATTAATGGCGCTGCTGTTTGACTTGTAGATTAATACCTTGATCTGGCATCACCTGGATTTCTTGAATTACTCTCTAAGACGAAGAAGGGCGTTTAAGCTGACCCTCTCAAGACCGCTTGTTTCCAAGCTAAAGACAAAGAAGGGAGGTGGGGGGAAGCAGAAAACTTACTTGCATTCTCCAGGTTTTTCGCAGAAGCCGTGCTGCTCGTCACACCCGGGCAAGCAAATCGCTGTGAACAGAGGAAGGAGGGAAGGGTTGAGCGGCAGGGCCCACCGCCTCCCCTTGCAGAGTCCCCTCCAGAGAGCACCCTGTGGGTGGGGGGCCGGGCAGTTAATAGCAGCTGAGTTAATCTCTGGAGCCTGCAGGAGTATTGATCTCGCCTGGTAGCCGGGCACTTTACTTATCGCCAGGGATGAGCATTCTTCTTAATACAGTTGCACACAGACAAAAGAAGGCTCACAATTGCTGCCTTCCCTGCAGCCCCTCGCCCCCCTTCCCTTCCCAGCGAGGGTCAGAAGTCCTTTTTTCCAATTCTATGCACACAGCTCCACCTCTTAATATCCCCCGAAAGTGTGTGTGCAGATAAGAGTGGACAGCTGGTGTGCAGGGTGCCAGTGCAAGACAGCTGCTCTATTGTCTATTCTCTCCCAGCAGCTGCCCCGCTGCAACAATACCCCCGGCCCCGGAGCCAATGGGGCCGGTGCCGGCGGCCGGGCAGCCTATCCCTGCCCACGGCTAATCTATGGCACGCGCGTGATTTCGCTGCAAAAACTTTTTTTCTTATTCAAATAAATAAGTCTAAAGTTCTTCCTCCCTCCTCCCCCCCGCTCGGAGCAGGGGCGGGCAGCTCCGGGCATGGTGAGGAGGTAAGCGGGCCAGCGGGAGGGAGGAGAGGGGAGGGAGAAAGGGACTTCTGCTCATTACTTTGCCTGGTTATGGAACTCATTAAGCAGGCACTGCAAAGTTTTAATTCAACAAAGCCAGCCGGAGACAATGGCATGCAAGGGGAAGGCGGGGAAGGAGGGGGGGGGTTGGGGGGGGGAGGGGGGGGGGAAGGAAGGAGGGGGAGGGAGGGGGAAAGAAAGAATCGGTGCTGATAATCAGATCGCCTCAAAGTTGGAAAGAATGGAGCCGGGGGCAAGGAGACGGGAAGCAATCTGCCACTGGGAGCTCGGCTCGGCAACGGGAAAACATTCTTTTCGCATGCACACATAAACGCAAGCTCGGGCGCCTGGCGCTGCCGCGTCCTCTGCGCGGAGATGGGCAGCGCCGGGCCGGGCTGCGGGCACAGAGCGGTGCGCAGGCATCCCGAGTGCTGACAGCACCGAAAGGGCTCGTTATCAAAGGGCTTCCTCTCACCCCACCCCCTGACACGGCCGGGACGGTCACTTTTGATCATGGGAAAGGTCCCGGTTCCTATTTAAAATGCTAGCAAAGGAAATGAGAGCTCTTTTGCTGCTGCTTATTGTGCAACGGCGTAACGCGAACTGCTGAAAGCGTCTTAGCAGCCACGAGCGAGCAGTTGGGCAGGGCGATGGCAGCTCAGCCGGGATCACGGTGCTTTATGGACTGTGACTGTTCTCTCCCTGCCTGCCTGGAGGGCTCACCCGGTGTCATCTGCCAAGCAGCACGCCTCGGCGTGCACAGAATGCCACCACACAGCGCAGTGCGAGCTGAGGGTCTGTCTCCCTGTACACGGCTGCGTATCTACAGAGGGCTCCTCTTGTAGAAACAGCAGTACCTGGCATCCCTGACCAGCTGTCCCTCTGGGATCCGCTCACTGCCCCAGCTTTCCCTGCTGCACTCCTCGACAACTTCACGCTCGGGCTCACTCCGAACTCACATCCCACGGCCCGCTCCTGCTGGTAGGAACGATCACGGCCATGCTACAGGAGAGCAGTGGGGAAGAAGCTGCGTGTTTTGGTGGCCCCGGTTGCACTCCCCCTGGCAGCGGCATTCTGTGAGTGTCCCAGAGGAGAAATACACAGCCTGGAGGCCACACGTTGGATATCCCACTGCTCTTTCCAATGCAAGGTGGGAAGACATCAGGCCTCAGCAATCCTGCGGGGATGCTGCCAAAGCCAATTCATAGAATCATCGGATCGTTTCAGTTGGAAGGGACCTTTAAAGGTCACCTAGTCCAACTCCCAGGTCCTCTCCTGAAGCCGCGTGCCCACGGATGGGATACATCCCCAAGCAGCTGTTGAACGTGTTGCCATCAGACTGGCAACTGAGCTAGAGGCCAGTGTTGGCGCTGTCATTTTGTTAGCCTGAGACGTGGCTGCTTGAGGTAACTTTCTGTGCTGATACTGAGGCCTATGCCCCACGTGGGTGAAGCCCGCACCCAGCGACCTGCACGCCTGCCTGGTCCCCTTTCCATGGAGCCTGTGGTTAGGGAACCCCCCCCCCCCACCAGAGAGCTCAAGGGGCACAAGGGGGACACTCACGCTCAGTGCAGTACTGGCCCTTCCAGCCTGGGTTGCAGACTTTCTCGCCCCGCTCTCCACAGGTGAAGTGACCGAAGGCGTCGTCGCGGGGCCGGCAGAAGACAGAGCAGCCTTCCCCGTAGTAGTGCTCATCACACACAAAGCGATAGGAGTACTTGAGGTCGGTGCGGCCGCTGCTGTGCAGGTCCTGGGACCACTCCTCGCCCACCGCCAGGTGCCTCTGGGTGGCCAGGCGGCTGATGAGGCGCTCGGGGTTTTCTGCACGAGAGCGGACAGATGAAGGAGGAGAGAGCCCGAAGCGGGCAGGGCACGGGGGAGATGCTCAGCGGGAGGGAAGCACGGGGAGAAGGGAGCGCGGGGGTGGGGGTGGGGGGGGGGCCGGGGTGTGTACCTGTGGTGAGGTCGTCGGGTGAGTCGGTGTGCAGAGCCTCGATGATGAGCGAGAAGGTGCCCTAGGGAAAGAAGGAGCACAGACAGCAGTGAGGGCGGGCACGGCCGGGGGGGGGGGGGGGGGGGGGGGGGGGGGGGGCAGCGCCGCGCCCACAGCCCGGGAAGGTTCCCCCCCCCACCTCCACCCCCCGCCCCAACACTTACGGGCCAGGTGAAGCCGAAGGGGAAGCGGATGGGGTTGCTGAAGGCGGGGTCGGCACCGCCCGCGCCGTCGGGGACGCTGAAGGAGTTGGCTCCGAGGACGGGGGTGATGGCGCTGCCGTAGGTGCAGGGCGGCTCGGGGGAGACGCTGGCCTGGTAGTGCTTGAGGCACACGCGGAAGAAGGTCTTGCAGTCGCACTGCTGCAGCCCGGCACCTCCGGGGCCGCCCCCCCGGCAGCAGTTGCGGTTGCTGAGCAGCCCCTTCTTATTGACAAACTCCTGCAGCTTCAGCTCGAACACCCCGGAGCCGTCGACCTGCCGAGGACAGCGGCCGTCAGCCCCTGAGCGCCGGGCAGCAACCGGTGTCCCTCCCCGCTCCCCCCACGGCCGGGCCCGTCGGGGGACGGCGGGCGGCACTTACCTGGCAGCGGCACAGCAGCGCCGAGAGGAGGGCGAGCGACAGCAGGAAGCGGCCTCCCATGGCGGAGGGGCAGCGCTCGCGTTCCTGCCCCTGTGTCTTCGTGGGGGGAAAGGAAGAGTGTCTCTCGGGGAGGGGGATGAGAACGGAGGGGCCGCAGCCGCCCGCCCCGCAGAGCCGGAGGGGGTAGCGTCCCGTCTCCTGCTTTCAGGAGTGTCTCTGACTGTTATCCCCCCGACCGACACCTCTGACAGCTCTTTCGGATGGTGAAAGGAAAAGAAAGAAAGAGGTAAAAACAACAACAACAAAAAAAAAAGTTTTAAGATTAATCTGCTAAACTCTTTTTCTCGCCCAATCCACGGTGCTCCTCCTCTTCTCCAGGAAGAAAATAATAATAATTAAAAAAAAAAAAAAATGAAACAAAAGCAACTTAATTCCCAACGGAGGCAGAGAAGAGGCTTCCCAAGGAAGGTGACAAGTCGGCGCTCTCGAAATCCCTCCGCAGAGGCAGCGCGGGACGGGGCGGCTGCGGCGATAATTCCCGGAGCGGTGCGGGGCGGCTGTGCGCGGCACTGCGCTGCTCTGAGCGGCTGCGCCCGCCCTGCGCACGTCGGGGCTGGAAGGTGTCAAAGCGGCGGCGGCGGCAGCGGGTCACGTTGGAGCCTCGATCCTTTTTTTCTTTCTCTTTTCTTTTTATTGTTTTTTTTTTTTATTATTATTATTACGCTTTGAATTGCAAGAAGAAGCTCCCGCTCGTTCGTTGCTGTGGGCTGACTTTTGTTTTGAGAGGAATCCCAGCCAACACAAATAAGCTCGTGTCTCAATAGCGGCGCACGGAGCGTGTCCGGGTGTGCTCCTGCGGGGGGGAAGGTGGGGGGGGTGGGGGGGGCAGGGGGTGCCCGCTCTGCGCCGCGGCCCCGCGGCTCTCTCCGAGGGTGAACGCGAAGGATCTGCCTCTCCGTGGGCGCCGGCCTCCCTTATATCCCGCCGGCCGCCCGCATGCCTAATGAGATGCAAATGAGCAGCCCCCCAATCTGGCTGGAGCTGTCACAAAGGAGCCACTTTTCCAAACCCTCCTCTCAATGGATCGCCAAATGGTCAGTGAGCTGTAAAATGTGCAACCCTCCTCCCCCCTCCCCCCCCCTCCGCGCTCACAAAACGTGCTCATTTACATTCCTACAAATTCGGGAACCGCGAGAATCCCCCTTCTGCCACGGGGAGAGGGCGGCACCCCCTCCGCACCGGGCAGCGGCCCCGGCACCGCCGCCTCCACTGTGCCCCGCCGAGCGCCTCGGAGACCGCGGCCGCCGCCGAGGGGCTGCGGCGGAGCCGGGGCCGGTGGGCGGCAGCGAGCGGCGGCGGGGGGAACCCGATCCCTTTGCGTTCACACCGCGTTTCCCCCGGCGTCGGCGAGATGGGCGGGAGCTGGGGGCGAGCAGCGCGACCTGGAGTCGGGTTTGCCCGTCCCCGCGCTCCGCTCGCAGCCCACGTCCCGGCAGCGGAGAGGTGACCCGCGGGGTCCCGGCGGTGCCCGCTGCACCCCCCTCCTCCCCATACACACACACACACACACACGTACAGCCGTCTCCGGGAGCGCCGCCGGCAGCAATGAACGGGGGCCGCGGGGTTACGGGTCCCGTCCCCACGAGCACCGCCGCCGGGAAGAGCTCCCCGCTCCTCCCGGGTCCCGCACCCCTCTATGATTATTATCATCATCGCCAACAACCTCGGCCTCTCTCTTCCCTCCCTCCCTCTCTCTCTCTCTCTTTTTTTTTTTTTTTTTTTTCCTGCTTCAGCTTAGTAAAAAGTGAGTTTGGTGTGTGTCGTTCGCGTGGCTGTCATTAAGGCCGTTTGTTATTGTGTGAGGGCTGAATCAGTTAGCTCTTTGTGCTCTCAGCTGTATGGTAATGTAGACAGCACCTGCTCCCTGCACAATGCGAGGGAGAGAAAGAGCTCCCCTCGGCGCACGCTGCTGCCTCTACAACAATGTCCGCACACATTTTTTTTTATTTTTTTTTTAAGAAATCCCTTCCAGCACTTCCCCGCTCCGTGGAGAGAAAAAAAAAAAAAAGACTTTACCCCAACCGTCACCTTATTATTTTTTTTTACATATCCATCAGACACTAGAACTTTTGTTTCGATCGTAAAGACATCGCGAGGAGTTGGGGTGGCGAGGAGATAGATGGGTAGGGATGATTTCCTTTTGAGCAGCTCCACTGATGACGGATGCGATCGGGGATAAAAGTTGGCGAGGGGCTCTGGCACGGGGTCCGCCACTTGGTCGGGCCCTCTGCGAAACACCTTCGGCCGCGGGTTCATTAGGATGCAAGGTGTAACTGTCTCCCTAAACGTCGCTTTAATTGTAACAGATCGTTTCAGCGCAGATTAAGCTGGTGTGCGAAAGGAGAGGATTTGGCCACAATAACCTCACTGTAGGTATGCCGTGCTCAAAGCCTTATTATGGCGACTTTATTGGGTGGGAACGTGCATTTGCATGGCAAAATGTGACTTTCATTGAAGCAGACGTCTTGATCACAAATTATGTCACAATGCGCTAGGAACCGCAACAACAACAACAACAAAAATCTTAAAAGACTTCTTAAAGTAAAAGCATTGGGTAATACCAATTAAAAGAAAATCGCTAATGAGCCCATTCAGCCCCGTTCATTGCCTGCTCCCGGTCCGCCGCTGCCCACGAGGCTGTGCAGCCTCGGGACCCAGGGGGCACTGCCTTCTCTCCTGCGAACCCAGCTCCGCTCCGGCGAGCCACCTGCACGCAGGTACCCGAGGAGAAGGCTCTTCTCCTCCGTCCCGGTGCTCGCAGGATGCCACAGTGCCGGAATGTCTGCGTTTCCCCGTGCCCGGCCCGAGGATGCGGCCGTGGGCGAGCGGGGCTGCGCCCGGCGGCGGTGCATTGAGCGCGGCTGCTGCGTCCCCAACCGCACATTGCTTTTGCCACCTAGCGACAGTGCTGCTCCGCCAACTTGGCTGCGGCGTCGTCCTCGGGAAAGGGAAGGAAAGAGAAAAGAAAAACAAAACAAAACCCGACGCTCGGATCCCTCCGGATCGGGTTTACCGAGTGAGTGGGGCGGAGGGGTGGCGATATCTGAGATACGAGGGCGGACGGATCTGCCAAGGATCTTTCAGCCTAGGAGGGGTATAGAAGGTTGGTCCGCGAGCATCCCCTCGCTTAAGAAAGTGGAAATAAAAAGTTCCACGCGCGAGGGGCTTTCACCCGGCAAATAAAAAAAGCGCCGTAAAACCGTGCCCCCGAATCGCGACCACCCCCCCCCCCCCCCCCTCGGCACCGGGTATTTGTTAAACTGACGTGGCACAGATTTCTCGATTACCGCTGCTGAGCGTGACTGAAAGGCGCCGTGAGAGCCGGCAGGATCCTGCCCACGGCGCTCATTCTTCTCCGGCTTAATTTATGCCACGCGATTCTGTATTGGGGAAATCAAGCAGAAAGCTCCTTTTTCTGCTTTTTTCCCCCCTCTCCCTCTCTCTTTCAGATGCCGGGCTAACGGGGAGACTGTTTAACTTAAGTGTTTCTATAGGAGGCTGTTGTAGTTTAACTCCTGCCCACCAGTAGCTGAGGCGAACAAAGGAGGGACTCGAGGTCTAACTATTCATCCATTCTCTGCACTTTAATTTTCATTGATTTTGAAGACAAGGGGAGTCCTTAGGGATTCTCGCTGAAGGGGGATGACACGCCTTTAGACGCGATCAGCCCCCCAGCCAGCCATCTGCTCCCAACCAAATGGCGTTTTTTCGCTCCCAACCGCGTGTCTCCGCACCCCGCTCCCCCGGGCCGCCCCGCGGAGGTGCGCGCTCGCGGGGATACCCCCCCCCCCCCCCCCACCCCCAACCCCCCTCGGCCGGGGAGGGTGGGATGCTGCGCTCCCTCGAGGATCGCGCTCCCCTCATTCAGCAAACCGGAGGATGGGAAAAAAGTCACTTCAAAGCGGGGAGGGGGGAGCTGAGAACGAAGGCCTCCCCCCCCCCCCCCCCCCCCCTCCCCCCCCGATCCTGCCTTCTTCCCGGGGCGGGGGGGCCGCGGGCATATGGCGAACGGTGCCTACGTGTGGAGCTATGTGTAGCCGAGTGTGCATAATATTTTAATTAGCCCCACGGCCCCTACGGAGGCATGCGTGAGGCCGCAGCCCCGCGTCACCTGTCCCGGGCATCCCGGTCCTCCCCGGGGCCGGGCGCTGGCACCGCGCTGCCCCGGGGCGGTGCTCGGCCGCCGCCGGACCCCGCGCACGGTGCCCCGGGGCCGCGCCTGCCGTGTGCGGGAGGGGATTACGGAGTTCTGCATGTAGGTTAGCCCAAAGTTGCAAAGGCATGTGCTGATTAGAATAAGAAAGGGCAGTCGCGTGGCTCAGCTGGCACACAGCGAGGCCAGATGATAGATAAGCAGCTCCGGGCCTTCCCTTCCCCCCTCTCCCCCCCCCAGCCCCCTTTTTCAAATCGCAAATCATCTGCTCCGGCCCTATCCTCGCCCCTCATTTCCATGACAATGCCCGTGTGTTTACCTGTGATCCCAGGACCGGCGGGGCATTCCTTTGTCTCCCGATGCGATTACCGCAGCCAGCTGCTCTCCAACCCATCCCCGGGCAAATCCCGAAGTGGCCCCTATGTGTGTTTTACCGATGGCACACCAGGAGAAAGCGAATCCCCCTCCCCCCCCCCCCCCCCCCCCCCCGGCCCGTTCCTCTCGTGTTTATTTGGGTTCGCTCCCTGGTTCGTCTCCGACGGGATTTCGCTCGTGGGAAACCGCGAGGGATAAAACTGGCCGCTCTTGTGTGAGCGTGTTTCCCAAAACGGGACGGATCGGGGATGCGCATCCCTATAGGGGCTCACTGAGGGAAGCGGGAAGCAGCACCTCCTCTGAGGCTCCGGGGACCCCTCACTGGGCTCCCCGGCTCTTCCCTATGCCTCGGGCCCTCCTCCAGGAAAGATGCCTTCTCCAGGATGCCCGGCCTGCACGAAGGCCCACTTCCCAGCAACCCACCCATCTGCTGAAATCTGCCACTTTGCCTCTGCAGAAGGGATGTGGGGACAAATCACTGCACCTGCTTGGATGCAGCTCAGCCCCACTGCCACAGAAGCAATCTCTTCCTCCTTTTTAACCCCACACTTCCTCCCCCCCCCCCCCAAGAAACTGTATGAGGAGCACCCACAGTGCCTTCCGATCTGAAGCACTCTCTGGTAGGCGGGACAAACCTGCAGCCCCCATGGGGCTGGAGCAGGCCTGCCCTGGTGCTGAGGCCATGGAATGGGAGGCATGAGCTGGCTCACATCATGCACACAAGGAAATAAACACCTTATAGTACTCAGAAAAGTGCTCTGCACTTCATCATTGAGACTAGAAAAGCTCCTCTCAGGAGAAATTCTTACACGTAGGGAAACCCCCTCTTCATTTCTTTTTTTTTTTTTTTTTTTTTTTCCCAGGCTTTATTTATCATCATCACGAGCCAGAATCCCAAGGAGTGGTTGCAAAGTGCTCCCCCAGCCCTGCTCCTGCCTGCAGCCCACGCAGCGTGCCGCTGTACTGTACCACGTTTCATGCATGAGGGGTTTTTCTGTCCCCTGCGGCCCCCCCGCTCAGTGCACACATTGTGCGCTGGCTGCAGTGCAGAACCTGCTGCTAATAAACCTTGGGGGGGCAGGGGGGCAACAGTTTGCTCATATGTTCGCAGGGCTCTGTGAGCCACTTCCAATTTGTGTTGTTTTTATTTCTCCCCGCATCTCTGTGCGGGGAGAGGGCTCTGCAGAAGGTGATTATGAGGCAGAGGATGGTTACGGGGCGGGCCGTGCTTTTGGAAACGCTCTCCGCTTCTCTCAGAGCATCTGCCCGGAGACGAACAGATGTGGGCACCTGCGGTGACAGGCCACATATGCTCCGTCCTATTCATAGGCATTCAGACACAGCCACAATGGCCAGGCTTTGTGCGCGCCGAGCCACCAAATATATTAATCTGCGCTCCCCAGAGCAACACTCCGGTTAATTTCTCCCTGGCAATAACATCAGATCTCAGCCTTCCTCGCTCCCCTCCTTCGCCTGAGAACATGTGGAGCTATCCGGGCCCCACCTGTTGGCTGCGGGCAGAGATGGGCCCGCAGCAGGGACACGGGGCTCCACAGTCACCCCAAGCACGGCAAACCCACGCGCCCCACACAGCCCACCCCCCACACAGAGCCCCAGGGGCCACTTTGTTGATCGGACCCGACTATTTCTCCCCGCCAACACGGCTCGGTGAGGCTGCGCAGCCGCAAAATGACAAAAATCTCGGATGCTAAGGCTGAGATTCGTTATTTTTTTATTTTATTTTATTTTAACTTAATTTTTTTTTTTTTTTCCTCCGGATCACTTCGGTGCTGTGCTCTCATCATCTCCTCCCCCCCCCCCCCCCCCCCCCCCACCCCCCACCCCTTTGACTCACTCCGCCCGGGTTTGTTTTGGGGCGCAATGAGCCCTTCAGCACCATTGTGCCCGTACAATGCAGGGGGACACCAGGCCGCGGACGAACCCCAGAATCCCCCCCTCCCCCCTCTTTCCCCAGGCCGCCATTGCGATGCGAACGCGCCCGCAGCAGCCGGCGGGCGGCTCACGGCCCCGCGGCCCTCACACCCGCAGCCCCTCGGGCCCAGCCGGGCCGCTGCGCGCATGCGCGGCCCCACCCTCGGAGAAGCGGAAGCGCCTGCTCGGGTCAGTGGTGGGGGTGGGCGCCGTGCGGTGCTTTGGGGTGAGGGGTCGGGGGGTGGGAGTGGGGTCCCGCTCCGTGCTGGCGGTACCGCCTCGTCCGGGATGCTCCCCGTGTCCACCGGGGCCGCGGCCGGGGCGGTGCGTGGGAGCGGGAAGCGGAGGGCTGTGTTCGTGAGGCTGCCGCAGCCCTTTGCGATGTGGGGTGTTGTGCGGGCGTAGTGCGTGTCGTGTTGGCTGACAAAGGCCGTGGGTGGCGGTTTCTCACCAGGGATCATCAGAATCTTTGGGCCTGTATGTCGCTTAGAAGGCAACATTACTGTTTTGGGTCACGGAGCAGTTTTATCCTTCCCTTAGTAGCTTTGCAGCTAAGATCCTGTGTTGACCTGCGACGTCTGTCTCACAGAAGTAACTAGCATCCAGCCTTAGTTCGTCAGCTGCGCAGAATGTGTGTGTTTTGTCCTCTGAGGAACTTAGAATTCCAGCATAAAGTGTTGTAGTCCTACTTCTTTGGGGATTGGACTAGGGTGGTCTCCAGAGGTCCCTCCCAACCCCTCTGACTCCTCCAATTTGAGTCCAGTTGACAGGAGCACTCGAGGCAGAACGTTTGACTTTGACACTGTGGTGAACTAGAGTGACCTCCTTAGCGCGGAGGTTTCTGTTTAGTAGCAGAACAGGGCAGGTGGAAGAACATGCAATCCTTATTTATTTTTCATGATGTTTTCAGTAAACGTAGAAACACTAGGTTGGAAAGGACCTACAAGATCATCTAGCCCAACCATCCTATCACTGTCCTTACCCACTAAGCTACTAAATCATATCCCTTAGCACTTGAAATGGCAGTAGCGACTGATATTCTTGCTTATATGCTTGTCTGTTAACTTTCTCTTGGTTCAAGTACGCCATTCCTGGTTGTGGAGATTTTTCTGATAACATCTGCATCATAAGCTTTCATGAGATCTTAAGCAAGAACTTGCATGAATTCTCAGGCAAGAATATCTTCAGAAACAGATGTCAGAAGGTGAAGAAAATGGCTTTTTTTCAATCGAATATGGCATTGTATAGCTAGTGAGGAGTTTACCGTACTTCTTGCTCTAGCTGTGTAGCTGCTGGTGACAGAGCCTGAACTGAATGATAAATTTTGCTTGGACACGGTACATTACTGCAGAAGTAAGACCTGACATGGCTTTTTGCATCTGCGCAGTGAGTTTGAAAGGCAAAGATCTTCACACCCATTGCTAGGTCTCCATGGAAAGTGATAAAAAGGGATAACCTACCAGGACCCAAATCATTTGTAATCAGAAGCGTGTCTTTCCTAGAAAGCAAATGGCTGGAGTTTTAAGGGCACACAGGCATCACTGGAAGTAGCATCGCAAAGAAAGCGGTGCCCTACCTTGCGTACTTGTGCGGCAATGTACGTGATGCACACCTGCCTCATTCTATAATAGTGATGTCTTTTGTATACTCCCAGATCTATTACATTTGTGTATTTCATACTGCATTAAAGAGAATGGCATTCAGAAACTATATCTGAAAGGTATTTAAATATTTAAAGCTTCAAGGGGGAAGGACTCCGAAATACCCTTAAAATTTTCAATCACAGTACTTCTCAATTCAGGTTCCTCTATTTTTCTTCTTCTGTATACCATGGACACGTTCATTGCAGTCATAGAGTTCTTAAAATTGGAAAAGACCTCTTAAGATCATCTGGTCCAGCTGTCCGCCTGCCACCACTGTTGCCCACTAAACCATGTCTCTGCATCTACCCTTTCCTGTAACACCTCCTGAGACAGGGACTCCAGCGCTTCCCTGGGCGGCCTGTTTCAATGTAGCAATGTAATGCTCCAGAGATGGCTTGTGACTGACGGGTCGGAGCAGCCTGAAAAACGAAACAAAAATTGTACCTGATTAATTAAAACAAAGTGAACGTCCTCACTGTGCAACCTGAAGAAAGATTCAGCTTTTAAGTAAAATCAACATAAAAGCAAAACAGATCTTTTTGAGAATGAAGAACAAAGCAGTGCTCAGTGAGAAAGTCAACACTGGTACTTCAGAGGTCTCACTGCAAAGTCCTTTAAATCTCATGTCAAAGCTGTGCCAGAATAATATGCACTGAGATTTCTAGAAACGAAGCAGAGGTCATCAATGGTTCTAACTTTATCCCGCGATTCTTTTTACGGAATACATACATTGGTTTATTTAGCATTGCCAAATAAAGTTCTGCCACGGAAGTTAAAGACTGTGCTTCATTCTTTTGGGTAGAAAATAGAACAGTTCCATTTTTAATTATTTGATTTCTATCCAGTGCTTGTTTGTGTGTCTTTGAAAATCAGCTGATTCAAAATTGCTGTCCATGTTAGAAATCTCATTTAATAAAATAAATGAATGTCACTATTGGTGACAGTCAGATTTGTAGATTTACAAACTATAGGTAACTCTGAGGTTCTTTAAACCTGTCTTAAAAGTTAATATTATGTCTTCAAATGAAAGCATGGTAAAATGAATCAGAAAGTAAATCCAAAGTAAACTGACAATACCAATAATTGTCAGGGTATTGCAATTGGTGCCGCATTGAAGGAGTATTGCCTGCAAACACTGGCAGCAGCTGTCCAATTTGAATGGTGAAGGTACATGACCAATTTCTAAAGTTAATCAGTAATTTTTTCATCTGGCTGCAGGATGTTAATATACTTTCAGTGTGAAAATCAAGCTATTAATTCATGTGTGGCATGGTGCCAGGTGAGAATGTTATAAGGCTTTTAATTACAGAATCACAGAATCGTAGGGGTTGGAAGGGACTTCCTGAGATTATAAGTCTATCCCCCTGTCAAAGCAGCTCCCTAGCCCAGGTTGCACAGGTAGGCATTCAGGCAGATCTTGAATGTCTCCAGAGAAGGAGACTCCACCGCCTCTCTGGGCAGCCAGAGGCAAAACAAATCGGCAATACGTTCAGCTGGTGATGGGAAGAAAACTGGGTCTGACACTTTAAAGGCCAGGATAAAAGAGCAAGCTATTAGCAAAGGCAGGAAAACATTGTTTAATTTCTAAGCTGTTATTTTTTTTTTAATTGTAGCGTTTCTCAAAACTGCATTTTGGAACTCTCTTTTTATTTTTCTCCTTTCAGACTGCTGCGAGCTTCAGAAATCAACCATGGGCATTAAAGGCTTGCAGGGGTTTGTGATGAGAGTTTGCCCTGATGCGTGCAGAACGGTAGATCTGAAAGAGCTGGCAGAAAAACACCGCCTCGATCATCCAGATGTCCTGCCTGTTATCGTAGTAGATGCCATGAGTTGTGTTCGACGCTGGTACACACCAGAGTCCTGGGTGTGTGGCGGCCAGTGGCGAGAGTACCTTACCGTTTTAGAGAACTTTATTGAAGCTTTTAAAGCAGCTGGTATCGAACTGGTGTTTTACTTTGATGGAGTAGTCGAAGAGAAAAAGAGAGATGAGTGGATCAAACGGAGGCAACAAAACAACAAGGAAATAGCCAGCCTGTTTCAGTTTATCAAGACACACAGGAAACAGCCGGGGAGGGAAATGTTCGTTCTTCCCTCAGCCTTGCCTACTTTTACACGGTATGCCCTAAAGTCACTTGGTCAAAAAACAGTGTGCACATTGCAAGAGGCAGACTTTGAGGTGGCTGCATATGGTCTGCAGCATAACTGCATGGGAATTCTTGGGCAAGATAGTGACTACCTCATCTATAATACATCTCCCTATTTTTCCATTGAGAAGCTCTGCTTGGACAGACTAGTCACTGTTATGTACTCCAGAGAAGATCTTTGCCGTACACTGGGTCTTAGTATGATGCACCTTCCTCTCTTTGCTTGCTTGCTTGGCAATGATGTTGTTCCAGAAAACCTGCTGGAAGGCTTTTGGCATAAATGTTTAGTCACCTGTCCTGCCAGGAATAAGAGCTATAACAGAAGAACAAGCATACTTTTCGCTGTAGCAAACTATATCTCCAAAATTCCATGCTCGTACAGCAGCCTGAAACACTTGGAAGAGATGCTACCTTTAGGATCAGAAAAGGCATTACTTCATAGAGGAATGGAGTCCTATCTTTTGCCAGGGCAGCAGTCTCCGTGGATTCCTCCCGATGCAGGAAATATCAAAACGTTCTCATGTCAAGAAGAAACAGCCATGTGTCGAGATAAGGAAATCTTTCAGGTACTTTGTCTTTTAAAGCTTAATGGTCACTTCATTGTCATGACTACTTAGTGAAAGCTGGTACTGAGTCCACTGAACCTATGTATTTAAATTTGCTGGAGCCATGATTAGGACCGTGATATATGTAATGCTCAGGGCAAATGCAGCGCATTTTAATTAAGTTGTTCCTCTCTTTTTTCAAGTATCAGACAGATCAAATAATGGGAAGCAGCATGTGTAAGGGCCCACAGCTGGGCAAAGAGATGTACTTTCCATGTACCGCACAATGGAATAACTTGCTTTTTGCTTTGAGAACCCACAGGTCAGATACAGCTGGTTAATAGTCTGCTTGGCAGTGCCTAGCACAGGCAAAGTACAAAAGGGGAGCTGAGCTGAGAATGTAGAAGTTGAAAGTGCTGTCATGGAGGAGTTGGAAAAGCTTACAATAAACCTATATTTCATGATTTTAGGAACATGCTAATTACTGTTCAGATACATCGTCCATGGATGAACCAAAATCAGTGGCCTGTTAATCCTTAAAGGGCAGATCTGCTTGAAGAAGTTTCACATATGACTCCCCACAGGGGCAGAGATGCACTGGCGTTGGGTTGTGAAGAGGTACCATCCACAGACTGGATCCATTAACTAGGGCTCATAGATTAACAACCTGGCTAGTAGAAAACTCTGCTGCCAAGACATACACTGATCCTTACACCAACAGGGCTACATTGCATCAGGTTCTACATAACAGTAGGCTTAGTGTATAACTAACTGCAAATTCGTGGCAATTAAAAGTTAAATTTAAAAAAATGTCTAAGGGAGATGGTAGCTATTACTGTTACTCCCGATTTTGTTAGGTATGTAGAGGCTTCAAGGAGAGATTTTTTTTTGTCTGTCTCTTACTTAATTTCCTTTAAAATTGTTTTTCTGTTTCCTCATTATATTACTCTCGTGTAATCCTGTAACATACATTTTCCTTTTCAAAAAGACTCCAAACACTTAAATTAAAACCTATGCAATGCTCATTTCTAAATGCAGATGTCTGTTAACCACATACAGATACAGTGCATGTAATTTTTTACTCTACTTGTTAAATAGAAGATCCAATTGAAAAAAAAAAAATTACTACATCCTAGTGAAATGCTGAAAAATACTGTTTATGTTTGAAGTGCAAGGAAAAATTAGGTAGAATGTAATCATCTATGTTGGATTACAGACAGAACAATAGAAGTGATATCCTTACTCCTTAAAAGGACATATCACGTGGTCTTTATGACAAGAGTTCATTATTTCTTGGTTTGATCTTTGATTTAAAGGGTTGCAGTTCTCTGGCATTGTGCTGAGCTACAGCTCTATGAAAATAATAATGTTTAGAAGCTTCATTGAAGAATGTCTCTCTATTGTTGCATAAATCCTGTGTTAAGCCAGTCACTGAGGAAATTACAGTCAGAGTTGAAGACATGCTAATTAGTCTTCTGCTTTTCTACTACAAGTGTTTACATATTCTTACGTTATGTGTGTGCTTTGTTTCATATTTTGGAATCTTTACAATAGTTCCGTTTGCTTGCACACTATCTAAAATTCACAAAATTGGCATATACGGCCCAGCTCCAAGTTCAAGGACACAGCCTCATGTTACTGCTTCCCTCAGGTTTGGTTCTGTTTTATGTAAAAGCAGAATTGAAAGATTGCATTGTATCCGTACGGTGGGAATACTAAGAATTCCTTCCAGGGCAACCATAAATATATTGCTTTAAGAAAATGCTTTTGATTGGCTATGTGTACAGAAGCCTAATGAGCATTTTATGCTCATGTGAGCAGTTTTCTGTAAAGTATGACATTTCATTTTAATTAGCTTTGATTGATAATGGCCGGTGCTTGACTGCAGCTCTGAACTCTTGAGTTCCCGTGCTGGCAGGCACTGGAATTCTGTGGGGACAGAATCTCTAATCTGGTAATTCCCAGTGAAAGAGACTGAGAGCTGTGTACAACCCAAGCCATATAGATAGCATGATACATAAGGAATGCTGAGCAGAGAAACTTCAGTGCCTGCTCACCATACAGTAGATTCCAAGAGAATCTTCTAGTGGTACCCGGTGGAAATAATAGGTCTCACTCAACTGTGCATTTGGTTTGAGGTTGTACAAAACATGGCTCATTCTGCCTTTGCCTAGTCCAGGTTAGGGTTGTGTGCCTGAGAGCAGCTTTGTTGCTTCTCTTTGTAAGGTGTTCCAGACCAGTATTTCCTGTTGGCACTCTGCACATGGATGTGTCCGTACCCAGTGTGTGGTTAACCTGCAGTATGGGCAGTGGTGTGATTCTGCTTCTCAGCCAGTCTGGAGGACTATTGCAAGGTAAAAATGTGGTGAATTTAAGTATTCCAGATTCACCACTGTGTAAACTACACAAATTCAACTGCTCTCAGAAGAGACTGTCTCTGCAGTTCATCTTGAGATAAAGTGTTTGGATTTTGCCCTGCTTTCGCTTATTTGCTTTTTTTAAGAGGGAAAGACTCTGCAAAAAGAGTGAATAATGGAGGGCAGTTCATTTTTCTACATCTACATTCAGAATTCATTTGAGGAATAAAAAATCTCTTTAAATGATGTCATGAAAAAAACCACAAATTTTCAGAATTCAGTTATACAGATACAAATGCAATGATGAGTTCCCTAAATCCCTATCCACAAAAGGGTATGTGTTTGAAAATAAACTACACTCCTTCTTTTTGAAACAGTGCTTCTTCTCTCCCTTCCGTTCTTCTATTCTGTCTACTTCCACCAACAAAGTACTGCGTCTTCCAGTAGTGAATGCTTTTTTTTTCTTTTTTTCTTTTTTACTATTTGATTATTTTTAATTTTGAAGATAATGCCTTCTTCTTTCTTTGAACAAACAGTTAGCTAAAGAACATCACATCCAATCTGAAAATTATGCAGTTTTCAATATCCTGAGTAATGGAGAGCTTGAGTGCAGCAACTCTTTGGAAGATGATAGTGATACAGAGATTCCTGGACAGGCACTCATCTATCGTCCTGCTCGTCAGCATATTTATTCTGTCTTGTTGGAATCAGAAAAAGGTAAGGTTGAGGCTACTTACACCACTATTCAAGTGCACTTTGAATTCTGAAATACAAAATCTTGACTTCGCTGTTTCAGTGGCTAATTCTGCGTGGCATTTAGGATAAAAACTGGGCAGGTGAAATGAATTTTGTAAGGAATCAAGAAAAAACTTCTTGATTATGAAGAAAGGCTGAGGAAACTGGGCTTGTTTATCTTGGAGAGGGCTCTGGGGAGACCTCATTCTGGCCTTCCAGTACTTGAAGGGAGTGTATAAACAGGAGGGGGAACGACTGTTTACGTGGGTTGACAGTGACAGGACAAGGGGGAATGGTTTTAGACTAAGACAGGGGAGATTTAGATTGGATGTTGTGAGGGAGTCTTTCAGTCAGAGGCTGGTGATGCACTGGAACAAGTTGCCGAGATAGGTCGTGAATGCCCCACCCCTGGAGGCATTCAAGGCAAGGAAAGTAATAGCTCCTAATGAATTTTTTTCAGCTGTAATATACTTCTGCAAAACAGTAACAGTAATGCGGTGTTACCATTTTACCTTCTCTTGTCTTTAAGTTTGCAATTTTAAGAACATTTGATAGGCAAGTGTATTTACTGCAGAAATACAAACACAGGTAGTCATGCTGGTGATTATTTGTGCTTTCGTCAAGGTGGGAGAAAGTAAGATTTCTTTATCCAGTGGTGTAAGTAGATTCTGCAGTAGGTGTATCTGTACTTCTATTCTACTTTAAGACACAGATTTATTTAAGTGTATCCTTGTACCAATTTTTAAGGCTTCCATTGCTTAAACTTCTAGCTGTGGTGGCTTTTGTTTTATGCTCCCAGTGGCTTTTAGGCAGTGACTTGAAAATTAAAAATATATTGTGCTTTTATTCTTTTTAATATGTCGCTTTCTCATTGCTAATCACTTTACATTTTTATTAAAGAAAGTGCAAAACTATCAACTTAATATTCAAACTGTGTGCTTTAGAAGGGTGTTATAAATTAAGTACCTGACTTCCTTCACCGACTGGAATTTGAAGTCACAGCATAATAGGAAAAAAAATAGGAAAAACTGAATCAGAGTTTACATAGTCCTTTAGAGAGAATAACAAAAAGCTCAGCAGTAGTTGTGCACATCTGTCATCTTTCATTTTTCGGCCTAGTGCCTCTAAATTTTGTAGACAATTATAACTTGGTTGGGTTTTGTTTATTCCCCTACGCAGCAGGAAGTTCATTGATGTTTTCAGAAACACCCCAAACCAAAACTTCCAATTAACAATTGTTGCTGCAAGATGGCAGGGTAGTAGGCAGATTTGCATTTGTGTTAGTGTTTGTAGTACTCAGATGAAGAAGATTAGAGTTGAAATACAGAAACAGTAATTTGTAATTTTAATGAATATGAGATTTGGACATGGAAGAGATTTTCTTTTAAGAAAGTGATTGTCTTTAATAAAACCGTGGATAACATATTTTACTTGTGCTCAGCTCGTGCTTAAAAACCCAGAAAAAAAATGCTGTAGCAGATTATGCTGAACACCGCAAGTCCTTACCTTTCTCAGAAAGGTACATGGAGTGTATCTGCATGGGTCCCATATTAAATCTTCATTTTTAGTGCATGTATTTAATAGCTGCTATACCTGTGTCACTTTCCAGTATTTCATTGGTTGGTATTTTACTCCAGTGTACAGCTGCTTCCAGGCTCTATAGAAATCTTTAAGTAAATGTCCATTTACTTTTTTATGAATTAACTTCTAAAGCTACAAGGGACTAGCATTCTATACAAAATTGAACCCTTTACCAGTTTCACTCAGATAAAGTCAAGTATTTCTTGGAGTTCAGTGGGAGGTAGAACGGGGTGATATAAACTACTCTGTAGGTTGTCCTATAACATAGAATTACTTTGAATTAGTATTAAAACAAGAGTTTACTGGAGGGAGTAAACCAATTAAATTAGTGCATGTGGAGTCTGCTGCCATCATAGGAAAAATTGCCAGTGTAGTTCATGTGAAACCAAATTGGCTAACTACATGAAATTCTAGCTTGCTATTTGGGTACTGACCTCTCTGCAGTTCACAAATCTGCTTATTTACTGTCAGAGAGAGATAACAGCAGCTAATATTTTGCAAAGGCATTGATTGCAGTTTTAGTTAAGAGCAGGTTAAAAAATATTCAAACTACTTTGTCTACCTTGAAACAAGAAGCTCTTGAAAGTCTTGAATGTTTGGGTTAAGATTTTCAAGGAGCCTAAGATACCCAAGAATCAACAGGAGCTGGATATCATCGCATCCTTTGAAATCACTTGTCTAGAATATGCCACTTTGCCTGAAGCCTAGTGCCAGTTTTATTTTCTTGCACAGCCACTCATTTCCGTCCCCCTGCAACCTCACAGTTGTGCTGGTGCAGCTGTTTGTGAAGCTGCAAGGTGACCTATATTGAGAAATTGAAAGCAGCCATTTTCCCTTACTTCCTTGCAGTTGGGTATCTAACCTGGTTCTGCTTCCTCGTCCAGCTCTGCAGTCACTAACAGTTATGGTGAAGGAATGGCAGGGAGTGGGAATGAACAAATCAGCACTTGCTCACTTAAAGTGAGCAAGCATGCAGGAAGAATTGCTCGTAGAACTATGACTTTGACTGCAATTTGCTCTATGGTGAGCACGTGCATACTTCTACTCACTGAAATGTTACCAGAATCAAAAGCTAATTTTGACTCAATGAAAATAAATAGGGGACTTATGGTGATGTTGATAATACAGCATTTGTTGCCTGTGGTTGTTTGGGTTTATTTGTTTTGTTTTGTTTGTTTAAATATAATTAATATTAGAGCTTCTCATCACTAGATATTGTATTGCTTATAATGATACCATAAGTTGTCAACTTCTAGCACTGTTTGTAGAACAACTGTACAGTTAGAAAAATTTATGGAGGAGAGAAGAACAACAGTAAGTAGTAAAGCCAAGCTCTTTCTTTTGTGGACAAAGAATTCGGAACAAAGCCGACAGGTTTTGGCATGAGCTCAGTTCATGGAAATACCTGCACCCACTGCAAGGTTATGTAATGTGGCCTGAACACGTGGCCAGCTCCTGGAAGTCCTGGCGTCACTCCCAGTTCTAAGATTAGCAGCCAAGACTGACCATGCCTTTGACACTGTCAAAAACAGACCATTAGAATTTTTGCCAGTTACCACCAGGGATAGCTCAGTAGGGCTGTCGTTGTTGCAGGTTGTGCAGAGGAGCACAGAGTTACCAGCGGTCTCTAATTTTGATGTTTTGCACGTAGCTTAGCTGAGATTTTTCTTTACCTGCTAGGCAGACCTTTCATGATTCATTCAGAATCTAAAAGGAGCTGCTGTTTCTGAATGCGATTGGTGACATTCTGTGCATTGTGGGGGAAAAAAATATTGAAAAGCTAAACCTTTTTTCTTTTCTCCCTGTGATAATTCCATGCCAGGAGGATTGGCATTTAGTAATCAAATCGCTGTGTTGTTCTTGCTAGGTTAATGTGCTGTGAATTTGCAGGACTTGGCTTTCAGCTATATTTATTTGGTTTCTTATGTGAATAGTCATATATTTTTAATACTAAGGATTATATTAGTGAAAAGCACTCAGCTGATGTGATGCTACATCCTGCGTCAATATTCACATAGATTAAGAAAGTAATACTAGAAGTTTCCCATTATTTTCTCTTTTTACTGCACTTGAGCTCAATAGGTGATAAAAAAATAGTATTTAATTGGCATTTGGAATCAAGTGACATTTTGATAAGTTGTTCTGTGAGTTGTGGAGCTTAGTGACTCCCCCACCAGCTTCCCTCAGCAAAGCTTTTGTATTTCCCATGTTCCTATTGTCCTCGTCTTCTCACATCCGCAGCACTTCCATCCTGCAATATACTGTGTTCTCAGTATGCCCTTTATTGTCTGTTGCTCTGCACGAATCCCATCTTTTTATTCAGCTCTGTTTCCTCCATAGCTACTTGCCATCTTGATTTGAGGTGGAACAGGTAACTTGGCTTCCCTGCCTTTCTTTCAGTTGGTGCCCTAATAGGATCCTTTTTTTCTGCTAAGTCGCTTGGTTTTGTGAAATGTTTTGCAATTTCATACGATTGAAATCTTTTGTGCTCTTCCATATTTAGTTGGGAAAAGAATAGTGGGTCCATCAATTAGTTAAAAGACAGGTGCATTCTAATTCTATAAGTCTTGCTTCTTTAAGAAGCCAGGCAAAAACCTGGGAGTTTGAATGAGTTGAATATATCAGAGTAATTTACTTAATAAGCCTCAAAATAGAATGCTAAAACGTCAGAAAGCTTTGTGAAAGTGACTTTGGGATATAGATATTTGAAGGTTTTCTTAATGAAGTAATATTGTCATAGGCAATGGTTTGTAATCAAGATGTGAGACTATTAGTGTACTGGAGTGTATTTATTTACCCTACTGAGGGATTTTTTTTTTTTCATTGCATTGTTTGTATCAGCAGTTTCAAACAATGAAGCATCCTAAGCACAGGTGTAGGGCTGTTTTTTGCAGTCCAGCAGCCACCTCTTCAATTTTTTGGGAGTTTGTACTGCAGGTCCATGCCTAAGGAAGGAAGAATCAGGGCAGTAAAATCTTTTGTCGTGAAACTATGGAAAAGGTCAGGAAACAGCTTCCTGTGGATTTTAAATGTGAGCTAAACTTTAGAAGTCAGTATGGGGTGGAGAGAGTGTGGCTCAAAAGCAGTGAAACTTTTTAAGAAGCGCCTTAGTCTTTACATGGAATTGAGGAGTATGGTTGGTGTTTGAAGGCTAACAAGCCACTTGAACTAGTAAACATAAATAATCCATTTATGCCAGATAAAAGATTGGGAACAATGGCATCTAAAAGCTCTGCATCTTGCTTTGGAGTGACTCCATTGCTGTCAGCTTTCAAATAAATAGCTGTTAAAGCCTCCTATAAAGATTTTATCTTAAGTCCTGACCTGGGAAATGTCAGGGCAATTTGAGAGGAGAACTATGTTAAGGACTGTGAAGTTGAGGTAGCTCACGCAGGTCCCGAAGCTCACCAAATGCCTCCACAGCTATCTGAACTACCTTAGAATGGGAGGGCCTGAAATTGGATGTAAGATGTTGTAGAATGTTTTACAATGACTTTTTCATTTGTATTTCTGACTGTCATTCCCGAGTCAAAACTCAGCGTTTGTGGTGCATAATTCAAATTCTTTCCACTCATCCTGATGGTTTGTCATAAAGGTAGTAAAACTAATTTTTCTTGGTTGGTTTGTTTTTTAAGTAGCTGAACAATCAAGTCATTATGAAGTTCTTTCATAAGAATCCTTACCACCACTGTTTCTTTTACACAAGTGTCAGTACTTGCCCTTGACTTACCCAATTCTGTTTTTAGATGGAGCCTGTCCTTTGGTAAAAGAGTGGTTTGTCTATTTTGGAAATCCTCTACAGCAGCCAGAGCTGATACAACCTGTGCAGCCCTTTATTCCAGGTAGGATGAATAAGTGTATAAATCTGAAATAATGACATCACTGAAATCAGGTTAGAAGGCATCAGACATCCAAAGACAGCATCAGACATGGTATCTGAAATGGTTGTGGAAAACTAGGAGCAAAATTTAAAATGCTATATGCCTGTAATTGCTTTTATTTGACCTGTGTAATTATAAGAGATTTCAGCTTTGAGCTACATCTTAGTATGGTGTTTTGTGAAACCCAGTACTAATTCAGACATACATTCTAAAATGCAAATAATTCCTTAAATGTTCTAAATACTGCTCTGAGGCCAAGATGAGTGGTGCGCAGGCCTAGAATTAAAATTCTCCTGTGAAGCTGAGAGAATGAGTTAGTGAGACAGGTGGAGAATATGGCACTTTTAGATCACCTGAGACAACTTAGAAAAAAGAACCCAGATTTCAGTGGAAGTGGAGTGGGGCTATCTGTTTTTGTATGGTGTTTTTCACTGTCTTAGGCTTAAACATTGAGCATTTTGTATGTTCATACTATCCTTCCTTTGGTAAAAGATGTATTCTTGAACAACACTGTGAAATCATTATTGTGAGAAATGTGTTTGTGGAGGATGCTTCAGTTAAAAGATTGGGCGCTGCATATGTCACTCGTCCCTTATCACTGAGCTGTGTCAAGCTATACAAGGTTAGGATAGGGAGTAAACAGTGCTATATCTTTTTTCTTTCTTTTTTTTTTTTTTTTTTTTTTGAGAGAGAGAGAGAGAAAGAGAGGGAAAATTGTTGTAATTGTTAATTTGACCATGCTACTGTGCTTGTAACCACACTACCTTTATTCTCCCAACTATAGCTTTCTTTCTTCTCAATCAGTAGTATGTGGATCCAGGAGCTCAGGAGATTTGTGGTCTTTATAGGAAAAACATTATTTCCATTGATGTACCATTGATATCTTTTTAAGAAAAATGATCATCGAATTGATTTTTTAGAGTAATTTGTAACACTTGCAGTACTCAAGGCTTTGGCTAACAGTCCTTTTTCTGACCCAGTTTAAATCCTTTCACTTCTGTTTTGTGAATATACACATCAAGTTGGAGTATGCTGCCTTTTTTTGTTGTTATTAGGGATTGCTTTAGAAGTTACACTAGGATGTCTCTTAGAGTATCCTAAGATTGTGTGTTCAGCTTCATGATTAAAACTGGTAATACATTAGAACAGTCTTCGTATTCAAGATTGATGGAAAAACAGCTGATCTTTAGATAGCAGCCTGTTCAAAATACTTTTGAAAGGACATGTTTGGAAAGAATTGAGTTATATAAACAAAGTACAAACAAGCTCTTCATTTGATATACAATGATTTCATTGCCCAGTAGCTCCAATATGTTATTAGCAGAGTGATTATCTAATTGACTTGATGATGGTATAAAATTATTGTGAAATTTTCCAAATGGATATGAATAGGCAGTGTAAAAACTGATTTGCCTGTTCTGTGGCACTGTTTTATTTCAGTGTATAATGGCGTGAGAGCACGCAATTGTAAAACGAATTCAACAAAGTATAAATGATTTCTAGGTAGTTACACTCTGATTGCATGGTAAACATATGGTATTTATTGTCGTGAAATTTTCCTTCCTAGCTAATATAGCACCTTCTTCCTTTCTTGTGGAGGAATGTACTCTGATTCTACTGCTCTGCAAACATACTACACACAGAACCCACCTTAATGTTGACAATAAACAGGATTTCAAATTACTTTGTTTGTGTACAGCAGCTGCATATCAGGAGTTTGTAAAAACATTGTCTTTGGAGACATAATCTTTACTAACTCAGTAATGAAAGGCTGTTGTGGCAGACTATTAAAAAGGGGGTGGAGGACTTCTAGTGTTTATTTTTAGTGCTCTGTTGTCATTCCTTCAGTGAACAAATATTTTTCTAAAATTTTTGCAGTCCATATTTGTATGCCTTACATTCGCTCATGCATCTTTTATTTTCCACAGCATGTCTTTCTAATTCACCAAATAAGGTTCTCTGCAGCGCATCACGTTTTTCTGACAGGGATCACATGTAGAGCTACATTTAAAGAAGTTTTTAAGGGAAGTTAGAGTTCAGAGCTGTCAATCAAAATCAGGTTAGTCAAAAAAAGACAAGAAACCTTAGTAGGAACCATTTGAAAAATCACAGGTGCAAGCAATCCGGGGAAGTTCTTCATTTAATCTTTTGGGGAAAAGAAGAATAGCGTCTTAATAACTACTTCAGAAGTATACTGAGAATATATGGGAAATCTTGACTCTTGTGTTTGATTTGGATTTAAAAGTCTGAAGAAAGAGTATTTGGTATGAATTTTGAATTATGCTTCTCTAAATATTATAAATTTCACATTAATCTTAAAAAATAAAAAGAAGTATTTCCACCAATACCTTGATTTTTTGTGTATAAAACAGCAGAACTGCCTTGAATCTGAAAAGGTTGCTGGTGATACACTGAATATTAGCTCTTCTTAATGAAACAGTGAATCCTAAGGACTGTAAAAGGATAGTTAAAAATATATATTGAAACTACAGTGTTTATTATTTATATGCATTTTTCTTGGGAAAATCTTCTGAGTTAGGATCTTTGCTTCCTTATTTTATTTCTCTTTCTCCCTTCTGGAATGTTCCCTTTCATCTGAATGAGTGTGATTGTGATGTTTCCCACACACTGACAGAGTGTTACCTAAAGTGATTTTAAAAAATCTGTCTGAGAAATGAATTTTGTTAGATCTATGAGCTAAGAAATTACTGCTTAACATACATAATGTGTGAGCCTCTATTTGAAGTGTGTGCTGTTTGTTATGGAACAAAGTTTTAAAATCTTTACTGGAAATGCATGGATTTTGCATTTCATTTTATTTCTGAAAACATATAGGTTATTGTAGCTGGTTTTGTATGTAGACTATTTTATCCCAAAGGAGTCTGCATACACTTTCAATCTTCTAATTATTGTATCTTGCAGGAATATGTCATGAGTGTACTCATATTCAAATGACTTTTTTTCTGATACTGTTTCCTGAATGCTTTTTTAATTGTCGGATTTAATTGGCATTTGGGTTTCTAGCATCTTTAGAGTTGGCCAAGGTTGATCACATGTTAATAGAGAGCATTCCTGTACACTGAGCATTGTCCAGTAGCTTTTCGTGATCTTATTTTTCTTGCTCAGTATTTGCTCGAGTGTGTAAAACAGTGAAGTGCTGGTGTTTTGTTACTGGTGTTCTAAAGTGAAATACCAACAGTCACTACTTTGAACAGATGTAAACAGTAAACAGTCAGTATTATACTTTTATGTCCATATACAGAATGATGATATTTTTAAGTTGGTAAGAATGTGAGAGTCACCTCTATATAAGCCCAGTGTTCAGTGATACCATAGTGTTAATGCATTTTGCATGCAACGCATCTTCATAAATCAGTTATTGAAGTTCAAACACACAAATTATTTTTAATGACGACAGCGTGCTTAAATGTATGAATGAAAAGGGAAAAAAATAACAAATTATTTTTCTCTCACTTATTGTTTGACCATGTTTGTATTTATGCGAGTACTACCATTTGACCCCCACCGAGTTCTTTGTGACATTCTCTTTCTGGGTCTGCCCAAGGTCTACAGTTCATATACCACAGAATACTGTTTTCATGCAGTTTAGTGTATGCTGAGAATAACCATAAGCATATGCAGCATTTGCGTCCCTTTCTGTAGTTCATAGGACCTTACGATTTCTATGACCCAAATAGGCTAAATAACTTTCTCATGACTAATCTTTACTGTAAAGATGTATCAGTTATATTTTTAAGTATGTTTTGCTCTGTTTCTCTCCCTTCTGTTGCTCACTTGTGGTTGGTGTTGTTTCAAAGTTAGTTTAGTAAATATTTAGATGTGTTAAGAAAGCAAAATTCTTCTCATTCTTGTCCAGGTAATTTTCATTTTCAGGAGTGCTTTCCAATTGCTGCAAAGTGTATTCTGAGTTTTAAACTAGAACAGAAACCTGTTTTGGGGATCTACTTTATATGAATCGTAGGTCTGTTGTCTGTACACATGGTCCTGGGGGAATCATTAAACTTCAGTGTATTTGTTTGCTTTACTTATCTTTCATTTAAGGGTTAATAAATGGATCTCTCTTGGTTATGACATGGAATTTAATTATTTGTAGAATGCATCGAGACTCTTTCAAAAAAATAATGCCTTTGGCTGTATGTGCCAAAAGGAGATAGTGTCAAGTTTTCTTTCCCAGAGTAAATAACTCATAATTCATCGGTACCTCTTTTTCCCAGGCGCAAGTCAATTTCACTTCTTAAAGTATAAGGAACTGTTTATGGAAGAGATGTCTTGAATTTTTTGTTGAGCTCTCTCAATATAGATATGTAGACTTGATTATTGATGTAGTTCATGGTTTTACTCTGAAGAAAGAAAAATTTCTATTATTAGGTATGCCCTTGGGTGCAATTCATTTTTAAAAAGTGCAGTCAGAAAGAGAACTGCTTCTTGGAGTTTCTCCTCACACAGCTGAACGCAAACCTTTGGGAAAGCAGAAGCCGTCAAAACTTTTTTGAGCCTTCCTACATAAAAATTTTCTCACACCCGACATTTGTTTAGCCTTGATAGGAAAAGTTGGCTTTGTTGTGTTTTTACACACGTAATCTTTGCGTTTCTTCTTGGAATTCACTCTGAAGTTGTTTTTTTTTTTTTTTTTCCCTTAATGCAACCATTGCCACTGTGAAAACCAGCGATCTGTATCAGTCCTCTCCCCACCGGTGTTTGTGATACGACTAACCTACATTTCTAACCCAAATCAGGCAGTTGTTGTTTTGTTTTGTGTACTATGTATTTTTTACTTCAAAGATCAGAAACTTACAGACTGTACAGTTATAGTTCTGCACATAGTTAAAACTTTGGATGGGAGAGTTGGTCTTCAGTAGCAAAACAAACGTACATCAGGGAGATGAAGAAAGCAAATACTAAGAACTTTCTACTTTCACCTTCTCTGAAGAATTAGTACCATTTGTTTAATGAGCTTTCTTGGCTAAATAAACATCATCTATATAGATTCAGCACCTTGTCACTTTAACAGTTTATTATCACCAAGTGTTCCTAACTGGACTACAGCAGCTGCACATCTCAAAAAAAAAAAAAAAAAAGTGTTACCAAATGCAACTTAATTGGTCCACATTTAAAATTTACACCTCTTTTATTTGTCTACAGAAGCAGCAGTGTTTTATGGTAGGATTCTGTCATTAATTGGAATTCTTAGGCATAACCACTTAGCTGTTCTGTTATTTCAAGTGCATTACTGTTTATTTTGATTATGGATTTAAGTTAATTTAATTAGGGAACAAATTTTACAGTAGATAATTGGGAGATGGTAACAGAGTAAATATTAAATATTTCAACACTATGGTGAATTGCACTGTAGGAAAGAATGGAAAGATATTTTATACATCACCAATGACTATTTCACATGTGTTTGCAGTAATGTTTTGTATGTTAGCCTAGGGAGTACAAAGTGCCAGATAGTCTTGATTTATTTATTTATTTATTTTCCCCAAAACTTGCTAGTGAACTTAGTGCAGAAGAATTATGCCGGCACAGCATTCCATTGAGTGCAATGTCTGGCTCTGGCAGCAAAATGGCATGAGTGGCCAGTTTGTTCCTTAAAGAGAGAAAGTGGTTAGGAGAAAGGAGATTCTGGGATCCCTAAGGGAGTCCAATAGTCTAGACTCTAATAGGAGTCCAAAAAGTCACTAGGAGAGAGAGAAAAGAAAGAGACGTTATATCTCGCTGAATCACTGTTTTATGATGAAACTAGTCTCATCTAATGCTCTAAGGGAGCAGGGAGAACGCACTAAAGCCACACTTTGTGCTTGCAAATGGTAAATGTTTGTTGTCTCAGTTGAATTCAGTCCACTCTTTTTAAATGTTACCACATTAATAGAATCATGGTATCCTTAGAGTTGGAAGGGACCTTTAAAGGCCATCTAGTTCAACACCCCTGCATTGAACAGGGACACCCACTTCCAGATCAGGTTGCCCAGGACCTCCATGGACAGGGCGTCCACATCTTTGGGCAACCTGTTCCAGTGCCTCACCACCGTCACTATAAGAGACTTTTTCCTTATATCTAACCTAATTCTGCCTGAAACCATTTCCCTTCATTTTATCACAGCAGACCCTGCTAAAGAGTTTGTCCTCTTCTTTCCTGTATCTCCCCTTTCAATACAATTTGTTTGAATTAAAAGCTTTAACTTATTTGTGTTTTTTTTTTCAAATGCCAAGCTTTTTTTTTAATTTTATTTTTTATTTTTTTGAATTTTACTGTCACTCTGTGGTCCTTGCAAGTGCCAAAAGCAGATCAGTAGTTTCCTTTCAAATTGTAATTAGGAATGCATGTTTTATCTTGTTGCTGCCAAGATAAAATAATGGATTTCTTTTGTAGGTGGAACACCCAATTTGAAAACACTGTGGTTTGCCAAAGGACCTGACGTGGAAAAGCAACGGTACAGTACGTTTCTGGCATGCTTTTACCTTCAGGATGCGATGGAAGAGCTCCAAGCTCTAGAAGCACCTGTTGCAGCATTCTGCTGCTTGCTGACCTACCTCATGCTGCAGGTAACCAGGACAGTTACTTTTTCTTCAACTGTCAGCCCTTATAGGTGTGACTGACTAATAAATTTTCTTGCTAGCCTAAGGACAGTTTTTCTCATAATCATTACTGGAGGCATAGTTGATCACATACAATAATAATGCACTGCAGCATTTTAATTACCCCATTTGATGTGCGTCATCATGTTTAAGAAACATATTTTTTCAGTAGTTCATCATAACTCTCACGTGTCCATGACGAAGCCCCTTGGGCAGTCTAACAGAGAGAGTGCAAACAGAGGAGTTTTCCACCCTTCTGGGGACTTGTTTGAAAATTAAAGTTTTTCTTAGTGTTTCCGCAGTGTCATCCAAAGAAGACATCCCCTCAGGTGACTATGCAGGCTATGCAAACAGACAGTATAAGTATTTAGTTGGCTCTCACTACTATTTCACACCAGCTGATTACTACTCCATTTCAAGTCAGAATTAAGGATATGGCTTTTCTCATTAAATTCCGAGTAATAGGTGATCACTAGTTAGTAGTTCTGTTAGAATTCCAAATACCTCCAGACTAGCTTATTTGTTATAAAAAGGAACGCAAGTTTAAATGCAATATTACTTCATTAATTATATTTTTATACATAATGTGTTGTCTATACTTGCCACCTTTCAAATGTGATCTCGCACGTATATTTTTCTCTCTGAAAATGAGTAAATTTATAATGCCTTTATCTAATCTAGTGAGCTCTGTTGCACTTCTACTAACACTGAATTGCATTTTATCCTGTGTTTTGCTTTTTTAGACTTGTTTTGTCTTAGTAACAGAATTGTACTGGTTTGTGATAAGTGAAAACAGATTCTCTCTATGTTTACTATTGTATCTTTTTTTCTTCATATATGTTTGCTCAGTCTTAGATGACACATTGAGGCAGTATGTATGGAAATTAAACAAATGATCCATACAGCTCCTTTTTTTTCTTTAATCTTTGTATAGCAGAATATTAATGGAAAGATTTTTTGAAGATCAAAGTCATGAAACCGTATTTCATGCCTTACCATTTCAATGAAGCAAGATAAGTATCGTGTACTTAACTTTAAACACGTAGTTTAAGGTTTTTTTTTCATGTTTGGATATGATATGTTTTCACTGTTTCGTTTATTTTTCATGCTATATCCTTCCATAGCATGATTATTTGAGAATGTTTTCTTTAGTGAGATTAAAAAGTTAAGTAACAGGATAGAACACCTACAGAAGAGTGGATTTACTGAGCCTTGAACACAAAATATTAATAAAATGAAAGAAATCCCTTTTAGGGATGTGGTCTTCAGAACTTATTACCCAGTAAATAATGGTAAAAACAGAGGAAAATAATTTCGTGGATCTTATTTTCAAGAACAGCAAAGAGATCGTGCCAGTCAATGGAATGTTTTCCGTGACAGTGCCAGTTTCTCAACACCCGTCCCATTTTTCCAATTATCTTCTGCCCTCTGAGTTTCACAGGTAGAATCTACCGTGTGAACCAAACCGGTGGTCTGATGCGGATTAAAACGTGTTTCATTGCTTAGTTGTTTAGTGGTCTGATGTTGTCCATTTGTTTTCTTGGTGTGTTGGAAAGGAAGAACAAGAGTAAGTGTCAGCCACCACACTTTGAGTTGGGAGTAGTGCTTCCGTTTGTTTTTATAGCTGAGAAAACAATGTCTGTCTAACTGTGGTCTAATTCTTGTCTTCACACTTTAGTCTTGCATTTCTGTTAAAGAGCTAGGTGGGGTTAAGGAATACTAAGGAACATTTGGAAGCTCAAAACTTCTCTGATATTCCTTACATTCTCGTACTTTCTGCAAGTTTAATAACTTCATACAGAGGGAAGTATTTTATAATGGTAAGCAGTAAGATCTGATAAAAAAAAAAAAACAACAAAACAATTCTCAGTAGTGGTTGAATAATTCATATATTGAGGGTTGCTCTTCTTAAGCAAATAAATGAATGAAGTAATCACAGACAGATTCTTAGTGTTTCTTTTTCCTGTTGATTTACATCAGTATTTTTTGTTATTTTTCTTGTTCAATTCTTCCTGCGAGTTTGTAATTTATGTTAGTATTAATAGAAACTTGTAAGCAAATTGAAATGGGATATGCACAACATTCCCTGAAAATCAAGCCATTAAAAGGTGGGCAGTGCGGAGTTGTGGGCCTTACAGCCTTTTAGCTGTACTGTAATCCCACATTATACATTTCCCCACTTTTGCAAGAGAAACTTTCCCCCAGTTTCCAATTGATAATGAGTTTCAGTGCTTTGCGGATCTCATTTTGAGTCCTCTTTGTAGTCTCAACAACTGTAACAGACGTTGTCTTGTTGTACATGTATAATATTCGTTGTCCGTTCAGAGGAAGTAGATGATCAGAATTGGACAATACAGTCAGGGAGTCACTCTGGCTGGAACAGAGGCTCTGTCTTTTTCCTGAGGTGACCATGTGCATCCAGAGGATCCCCAAATGCTTTTTCACAACGGTAAATATCCCTTATGTTCCCTTTTTTGATAGAAATATTTGAGTGGAAATACTATTGTATGAATTCGGAAATTTTCCTTCATGTTTTCTTACTTGGGCATTTTAGATTTAGTTTTCTTACAATCTTGAGTTGTTCCCACATCAAAATGTAATAAAAAATTAAAAAAAATCCAGTTGTGTTGTTTTTTAATCCTGAAATTTAGCTTAAAATAGGAAAATGAAATATTTTAGATTTGTTGGGTGTTTGTTGTTGTTGTTATTTGTTTGGTTTTTTTAGTTTTCAACAGGTAACCATGTAAGCATTTGAATAAATCCTAATGGTTGTGAAATCTGGCTCACTTAAGGTAGTTTTTATTACAGAGCAATTTGTTTATCTTTTTTTTTACTATGTTTCTCATAGTGAGTATGCAGAAATTTCCTGTTATTAAGTAACTCTGAAGGAATAGGAGAAGGGAATATGTGAAGAGTGGCCATTTTGTTTAGTATGTGAAAACTGTGTGTATGCTACATACAGGTATAGCTAGCTGCACACTTCATTCAAATGCTGAAACTAAGTATTTTGTTCCATTTTAACATCTTTTCCTAGACAGTGAATTCTTGGTTGAGGTAACTCCATGAGGTCATTGATTTAAGTCTGATGTATTTGAGAAAAAAGAGGAGCCATTTCGCAGAAAGTTTTTCTTCAGAGCCTGCAAATAATGTGTTACCTTTTCATCTGTTTTAGGTCAGTAGTCTCTCTCTGGAAGACCTAAATGCATTTGTGGCACTCGTTCTCTGCCTCAGAGGAAAGACAGGTGCTGAACTGGCAAGTTTGCAGGTATTGACTGGAATAACTGAGTAACAGAATATGTTCACAGAAACTCAGAGATAAATACATGGGGGGGAAATTCAGCTTTAATTTTTTTTCAGATATGGGAACTGAATGTGGTGGTAAACACGTAGGCTTTTAGTGCTACAGTTCATGTAAATATTTATATTTGTTAATCATGTGGGAAAAAAAATAACAAGGTCTCTAGTGGTTGGGTTCCTAGGGTGAAGGAACGAGTCTCAGGTTTCTGCCTAACTTGGCTTCTGGATGTCTAGATTATGGAAAATTTTAGTGGTGAATCTTGTCCTGCCACATTGCTTCTATTTTTTTTATTTTTTTTTTCCTTAGAGGGATGGCATTTCAGAACATCAGTTGTTTCAAAATCACTACATTAAATAGAATCTGTTATTACTGTTTGTGGCAGAATATAAAGCCAGCCGGAAAAAAATGTCCTTATCTAGTGTGGCCCCATTGTATTGAAGACCTACTGAATCACTCTAGACAATAATATTAGGTTACGGAGTTCTGCTAATTCAAAGTTGCTCACAGAATTTTGCAGTTTGCCCACAAACCTTATGGGAGATAAACTGGCATAAAAGTAAATGACACATGAAGCTGGTGTTATGCTGTATAGTGCACCCTCCTCTAGTCCTGGTTGGACTAGATGATCTTGTAGGTCCTTTCCAACCTAATGAATCTATGAATCTATGAATCTCCAGAAGCACCCTCCAGAAGCAGGCAGCGTCTTGTTGGGATTGGGTTACTGTTGCCATTTGCAGGTACTTTCAAAAGTGAAATATTTATTAACTTGATTTTCTAGGTATTTATGTTTAAAATCAGTAGAAGATTCAAGTACACAGTTTTACAGGAGGAAAATGAAAGAGTACAGCTTAATCTACTTGTCATACTTTTTCTTCTCTGAAAAGCTAAATGTGATCTTTGGGAAGAACTTTCAACAAAGGTTTTGAAGAAGTTGTGTTTACCTTGGGCAGCGTCTACAATGCCTTATGAAAATGCTTGCTTATTTGTAATCTTGGATTTGCCTTTACATTTTAAACAATAATCTAGTGTTAATGTTTGCTCTTTCTAATTGATTCTGTAAAGAACATTAATTTGATCAAAAGAATTTTACTCAGTTCCTGCACGAGAATCCATTAGTGAATGTATTTGAAAAAAATCCTACTGTTAACATGAGAGAAAATGTAAATAGAGCCCAATTTTCTCATACGGTGAAGAGATCATTTCAGCTTTTACTTCCAAATCTGCTTTCTGATGTGCTAGCTGTATTTAATAGTTAATGAGATCTGTAAGCCTACAAATTCATGAAATAGAAAAGGATGAAGGGGCACGGTTTGTATAAAATGGGTTAAAGCCTTAAAAAAATACAGTTTACCTCATGCTGAAAGAAACTGTCCTGTGGACGTATCATTCAAATGCACGTTATGCTATTCACTAAGAGTAACTATTCAGTTCTTACAGGTGAAGATTTGGTCATTTTTCAAGATCAGTGGTTTCAAAATACTGAAATGAGAACATGATAGACAAGAACTTTTGTAAATTCTTTTTTTTAATCTGATTTTCTTCTGCACCCCTTATATGGTATATTAATGTTCTGCTTTGCCCAAGCCTCCTGTAGAGTTTATACGTAAGGTCAGAATTAAGTTTTGGGCCCCAGGCTGCTCATTTCCCTTCTTTATATTTTAATCTGATGTGCTGTTCTGGCAGGAAGCCCAGAGAGCCATCAGTCTAACTTTGCAGCCAGAAAAGAGGCACCAGCAGTCCAGCTTGCAGCATTGTTTCTTATATTGTCCCAGCCCTGTTTCTTCACAAGTGCAACAATATATCATCTTTCACCTGTAACACATCTACAATACTGTTCAAACGGGAGGGGCCACAGTGAGTTACAAACAGAAATAACACATTTCTTGTAGGATTTCTTCAAGTGTGGGAATGTATAAGACTTTTGTTTCGGTGGTAGAAGGCTTTGAATCACATCTTTCCAAAAGACTGGTTGGGAAAACTTGTTTAAAAGGCAAATATGCCTGGAAATTGGCAGATGAAGTTTGAGTTCTGTAAATGCTTTTAGAGGTGAAAAGTATGACATAAAGCACTAAAACGGTAGCAGATGCATGGGTGACCATAGACATCACGTACTGCTGGAATTCATGGCATCTGCAAGCTCCTGACAGCTTCGCTGTAATGCATCCAGTTGTGCCATAGTACCTGCTTTGAATAGTTACAACTTTTGTCCCCCTAGTAAAAGAGTCTGTTTAGCTGGGTATGACAGGTAAGAAAGTCAAACTTGAAATGTATACCTCTTCAGTATTTAAAGTGTCTTCAGTTATTCTAGAAGTGTTACAGATATGAAGTAAGCACAGACATTTTTGGTCTCACGTGGTAAGTTCCATAGAGTTTTTGCAGTTTGAGTATCACTAACAAGCATTGCTTCATTACATTTCAGAATTAATAAAAATAAGAAAAATAAAACCAAACCTCAGCAAACTAGTTTAACAGGCAAAAATAGCTTTCACAAGAATCGTAGCTGTGTAGTTGGGATTGATAGCTGTTGTTGTACAGTGCCAGAGAAGCAAAATTAGTTTGGAAATTGTATGATATCAAAATTACACAAGATCAATTTCTCTCAGTATTTTCCTGAGTAATACTTAACCACATTCATGCAAATAAAATAGAATGTTTTAGAATAATTATAATAATTTAATTATTTTGTATTTTTAACCTCAGTATATTTTTTCTTCCTTGTCATCCAAACAGAAAAGCATAAATAATAACCTGATTCTGAACATTCCAGAATTTAAGTCTCCTGACCTATTGGGCATGCCAAGCTACATTTGTCAGGACCATTAGATGCCGTGATTTTCAGACAGGCCCTGAACAACATTTGTGAGCTATATATATTTTTCAAAATGCAATTATTAAAAAAAAAAGAAATTGTTTCTCTTCAGGAGAGAAACCGTGGCTGTTCCCTATGAGAATAGTTACTTGCCATCTAATTGGATTATGGAAAACATAAAATAAAAGTAAGAATACTGTAGATCTTCCAGATAAATCTATTCTGTTCGGTGACTGATTTCATCTGTGTATTTTGGTGTTAATGCATTCCCAAGTGCTTTACTGAATCAGGGCTTTATATTCCCACAAAAATTTCCATCTGTCAATGGTGTTTTTAAGATGTTAGGGGAAATTGTAACTGGTCAGAGGGGAACAGGGGCATGCTGAGGTGATTTACTGTCTCAACACTGTTTCCCAGACCATTCTTTCATCTTCTGCAGCCTTCTTTTCTCAGTGTTCTGAGCTAATCTGGAATAAAAGTGCAATAGTACAGCATGTGATTTCAAGCTGAGATTGGTTCAGTCCTTGTTCAGCTTTAGAAATACAACTTTCTTCTCGTTGCCTCAAGGTAATTTTAAGTGAATCGATCCAAACAAACAGTTCAAGTCTTCAAATATCTAGATCTGTTTTGCTTTTAAACACACACACACACACATAGTTAATCAGTAAAAACTTGTGTCAAGTGAAGACTGCAAGAGAACATCTGATTTTGCTGGTATTGCTAAAAACATTTGAAATTCCAGTAAACAAGCTTAGAGTAACCGTTTTTACACTGGGAACCCTGCTTATGTTAAATCTGTGCAGAAGTGTGAACGTATTCACCTTTTATCCTCTGTTTTTCTCCTTCTGCTTGTGTTTTGGCCTCTTGGGTTGCACATCTGATTCAGTGTGCTGCCTTTGCTCCATGGTTTATTTTTTCTGATAGTCATGAAGTGATGGGTATGGCATCAGTGAGTGTTAAGTACTGCAAAGATTAAACATCTGTGCAAATATATCTCAGGAGCTGAAGTTACTCAGTGTTTGCAGTATGTCTTAAAAATCCCCTACCTAGTTGTATTTCTGGTGTTGGTTTATAAAAGTACAAGAAAAAAAAAATCTTGGGACTCAACTTTCAGACAAGATTTCTGCTCTCCCCTGCTCCCCAACCAAATTGGGTGTATTTATTAGTATTCTTAGAGTCAGCACCTCTGAGCAATTTTTACATTTGACATAAGCTCAAGTATCAGAATTCATATAACTGTGTGAAGTCTGTTATGTGTCAGTGGCACAGAAACAAACCCCAGCATGCCCAGATCAGCTCTTCTACCTCCTGAAAAAAATGTATTTATTTAGTTGGAGGCAGTTCACTGCAGTCTTTGCAAATCTTGAGCAAGATTTTGGGCAAATGCCTTAAACCAGAGAATTTGTATTCCTTTTTGTGGAAGACATGATCTTGCATTTTTTTTTTTCCTTAATTGTGTGGACTTGCTTTGCATTTCGTGTGAGTTTTCCCCTTTACTGCCATGTTGTTTATTACCAGAGTTTCAACAGTAAGGAAATAGCAGCAGTGTTTAGTTTGTAAACTGCTTTCAGGTTTTATATAACATAAAGAGTTTTTCAAGACGTTTAAGGAAAAAGGCACTTCAGTTATAATTATGGTTGCATAATATGGTTACATGGATTCTTGAATTTCTATTTTTTGTGTTCATCCAAACTGTAACATAGAGTTGATTACTGTACCAAAAGTTAGCGCTTCTCAAGTCCTGTATGGCAGTTTTTCCATTCCAAAATGAATTGGTGTTTTGGGAGTGGATGCTTTGTTGCAACTTAATTACAAATTGGTTCCTCGCATCTTGAACATACTGATTACAAGATGAAGCTTGATAGATCCTTTCACAGGTCATGTGAGATGCTGCTGCATTGAACTGTGGTTTGATTTGTCTTGGACCTGAAGCTTGTCCTGAAATAGAAGTAGATCAGTTCTTTTCTTCCTCAACATGTGGAATTAGCACCTGAAAATCCTTTAGCCAGGACTGTTTACCTTGCAACATATCACTTCAGAGGTGAACCTTAGTATCAGTAATCTAATTGTGCAGCTGCTCTGCAATACAGAGAAACTGGGGGCTGACAGCAGGGAGAAAGAAGGAAAAAAAAACCACTTTATTGCACTGGCAAACAGTGATTGTTCTCCTGAAGTTCCCGATATTAATCATCTTGGTTCACTGGTGCTTTCATTTAAAGAGTTTACATACTAGACACAACTTTAGTAACTATTGTTATAAGCTTTCTGAAAGGTAAAGAGCTTCAGATGTACCAAGCAATGCCTGATCTAAATTCTGCTAAAGTTCGCTGGTCCTTCTGTTGGTTTCAATCACAAATAGATCAGGTCCCTAAAAAGGGGGGGACAGAAAAAACTGAGTTGTGGGAATGGTTATACATTGAGACAGAGTAGATCTTGAACATTTATGCAGACTCCAGAGAGCAAGTAAATTCAAAGCTTGGCTAATTAACTCCCACCTATCTAAATTTCCATGTAGTTGCAATGATATCTTAATACACAGCAACTATTTCACAGTACAATGTGAAAAACATCCATGAGAAAGGACACTTGTGAATGGCACACTCCAGTAAGAACAGATGCACACCTAACCTGTTATCTTTTAACAATATATAAGAAATTAGGATTTTGAGGGCTTACAATTGGAAGTTGCTGGAACTGAGTGAGGAAGGTGAACTTCTATACAGCTCTTAAACTGTTTTTTTTTGTACTGAATATATCCTAATGGCTTCTAAATATATTGGCTATTTTCTGTAACATTTGGCAGTGCTGTACGAATAAGAAAGGAAAGAAGTAAGTTACTGCAGATTTTCTAAGTAGGGGTAAAGAGGAAGGAGGGCACTCTAAATATCCCAACAGAGGAGGAAGCTTTAATGTAATATCACATTATTAGGGCATCGAAGAGAGAGAGAGACGTTGCCACACACGTGGGAAAAAAACTGAAACACGTGTTTGAAGATGTTTGAGGAATAAAGATCCCAGTGAACCCATTTCTGTGGAAAGGATGTTACTGTTGGCTGGGTCACAGCCTGAGGACTGTAGTTCAGAGTTTATCTGAATGTTCTGAAAATGTCACATGTATTACGAACTGTTATTAGCCCTGTAATCATTTATGTCAGAGTTGAGAACAACTGTGGTTATAATAAGAAAAGTGATGCCATTTTAATCTTTCTGCAAGTGTTAGCGTGCTCTCTATGACATAACTATGTGAATAACTTGAAAGGCCTGAACCTTTTCTCTGGTGTAACATTTGTTCTCATAGAAATTTCATTTTTGCTAGATTTTGCTGTAGTCACTGCTAAGAGCACTGATGAATATTGGAATGTTTGAAAATGAAACAAGCAATTAAATACAGTCTTTCTGCAACCAAAGGGTACTTTTATCTGATTGTAGGTTGGTTAGCAGTAGTATTTTTGTTGTTATTACCTCTGGTGCTTAAGTGTAAAAGCAGTTTTGAAGCTTTGTTTAGGTTGACTTCATTGGAGATTTTGGCCTCGTGTAAATAATAGTGTATCGTTTTACATCAAACTCCTGACAAAAAACAGTAAATAAACCTTTTTCAAGATATAAACACTAAACAATTGGGTTGTTTACTGCTAAATATTTACTATGAAGACTTTAAAAGTGTTTAAGAACTGGCTTTTCTGGTTTCCATTGCAGGTAGACACCCTCATTGGATCTCCTCTTTTCAGTCCCCATTTTCCTTTGCACTCACCTTGTTTAAGCAGGAAGAGCTTAAACTAAGCCATAAAGTTTTATCAGAATAAACCTTAGTAATGTTTTCAAAACACAGGCACTTAACTCCCCTCTCACTGTGACAGGTGAAGGGAGCAGGTGAAGTACTTACTCCACTTGCAGCAACCCGTTGCACAAAGCTGACTGCTGCCAAGTAAACATACTGTTTCGGCAGTGTTATCATCCCTGATAACACTCTTTAACACATTTACTGCTGTTGCACCAGTGGAGCTTATTTTTGCTCAAGAGCCGAGCATATTGTTCCAGTGCATGGGGATCTTTTGACAACTTGCACTGGGAATTTACACGAAGGGATGAAGGCAGGAATATCTAGAATTCAGGAAGTCACTCTTGTCTTGAGGTTGAAAAAAATTGTTCATTGCTTCTTTCCTCTGTAGCAAATTTTAACTTCAGTAAATCTGTCATCAGTTAACAATTCTTCTGTTTATATCTAAATCACAGTGTGCATTACCTCTCCCAGGCAAAGCTAAGCCTTACTGTTTCAGTGACAAGAACTTAAGATATGATCTACTTGCTACCTTTATTGCTCAAGCATAAATTGCCTGTGGTAAATATTTGATGTTTTAAGATGTGTTTGAGGGAAGTAATACACAAAGTAATACACTGATAATGCACTGAGTTCAAGTGGGTCTAAAAAGAAATGGTTAGACTGGAAAAGTACTTAGATTTTTATCACCATCACGTGAATTCCAGCAGCTTATTGCTGGAATCAAATTTCAGTGATTTTTAATTACTGTTCTTCACTTTAGTACTTGCTTATTTATGGTTAAAAGTAATAACCTGTCCTTGAGAGTTGCATTTTCCTTTTTATAACAGAAACGCAAATATTCCTGAGCAAGTATCTAAATTTTTACATCCTGAAAATGGTTTTTTTTTTTTAAGATTTAATTAATTTTATTTGAATTGAGAATTCACTTATTGTATATCAGATCCATGAATATATTTATATATTTCTTCCTGTGAGTAAAGAATCTTCAGCTGGATATACATTACTGTCTTTAGGTCTAGATCTGCAGACTGCATCTGTGAGTAAATGCTTTCCTTCTTACAAAGCCTCTCTTAGTGGTCAGTGGGGATGCGCATGAGTACAGTTATCACCCTGAACTTAAAAGGTCCGTCAGCTAAAGCACTGTGATTGTAGAACAGAAGAAAGCATGGTATGAAACTGATCTTTGATGATATCTCTTCTATCAAAGATATTTCTCAAATTGTTAGAAAAAGCATTTCACGTTATTCATGTGGGTACTGCTGCATTTCTCTATTTTCAAATTGGGTTATCCAATTCAACTCTGGCCTTCTAAGAACAATATCAGTAACCTCTGCTACATTAACATCAGAGGACTGTGACCTCTGAGTTCTCATCTCCGTGTTCCATCCGTGTTGGCAAACTGGAAATGTAATCTTTGTTCCCCAAACCCTGGGAGGATGGGGAGCTAGTGTTGATGGGAGCAGCAGCAGGAGCACGACACAGGCAGCTGGTGTAAGAGAAGCTGTTCTCACGCACTCCTTGTCTCTCTCACACAGATGTCATCAGCTGATGGTAGGAGTAGCAGCAGCAGGATCACAGGGGTGTATCTCACATGATTCACTGGGGTTCTGAGTTCATAAAAATAGCAAAAAAGCACAGACACAGTTTCCAATAAGAAGTAATCTCTAGGGTGTAATGCCCTGGAAGGCAAGTCTTCTTTTCTTTTGGAATTTTCCACTTATCCTCATCATGACATCTTTGCATTGCAAACACCAAGCAGTTGTGAGCATTCCCATGGCAGAGCAACTCTGTGGTTTGCCATGTGCATGGACTCATTGTTACAGACTCGCTCTGCTTTCATTTTCTTTGTTTTTCACTAGCAGACATAGCAGAACTACCCTTTAGCAAATTTGCTTCCTGTCTTATTAAAATAATCACTGTTGATAGCTCTTGCCTCATTCTTAGCAACATTGATTTACATTAAAAAAAACCAAGCCTTTCATTCAGCCCCCACCTATTACATTAGTTCTTGGGGAAAATTCTGGGTTGTTATCACTGGACAGTGAAGATGAGGGACCTATAAAACCTGCCACCAGTGACTTCCTTATCTCTGTTGAAGCTGGAGAGCACAGTTAGGGTCATATAGCTATCTCAAACTTCATACTCATTAAGGAACAACTGGTATCAGTGACAGTACTACACTGACCTCCAGCTTGAGATGTCAAACTGAAACCTCAAAATCCTTTTCTGTGTTTTATTAATCTGTATGTCACCATCAAAAGGAAACTTTTTTCAAATTCTTATTTAGAAACGTGTTCAGTAAATACGTATGCATTTGTTTTGCATTAATGTGAATAACATCATTGAAGAAAGTTGGGTTGTACAATGCTCAGAGATTTCAGAACAAAGTAAAATAAAAATTTGAAATCTCTGCCTTAAAGATTTGTGGCCCAGATGGTATCCAGCATCTATATATAGTATTAGTTATATATAGTATTAGTAATCTGTCCTAACAGCTGTTTTACATCCTTGGTACCAGTGGGACTAAACTGAGCAGTAAGAGCATATCTCTGTTAATAACTGACAAAAAGGTATGAACGGTCATCCAGTGCACAGCCATGAAGTTAGAAGATAGGAAGAGGTTTAAGACATCATTTGCTACTTTCTTTTTCAGCACCTTAAATACCTGCTTTCATTAGTATTAGAAAGTTTATTTTCAGCAATTAAATCTTTTGATGTTATCAAGGCTTACTGAGACTTCAGAGATAGAAGATGATGATTTGCACGCCAAGAATAAAAAAATAAATGTCTGTATTAAAGAGAATATTGGTTGTGTAAGTCATATTGATAACGTTTTTTCCAAATTTGATTCAGCAGATTAATGTACTACTGTTATTCATGGACTCTGCTGCTAATTTTAGCTCGATACATCCATTTTCCATGCAAGCTTAAAAAGCAAAACCTTACCTTTATTCAGTACTTGTCGAAGTATTCTGTTGAAGAAATTACAAAAAAGGGAGTTGTGAAGATTCTCAGAAGTTCTTTCTCACTGGATTTCTACTCGTAAAGTCTCACTTCTGTCACAAGCTAAGCAGAATCCATTTTAAAGCCTGAACTGATGGGAGCTAGTTTCCTTAGCAGGTCTTGAAATTTAGCCAGGTAATCAGAAGCAATTGAGTTGGCGTGATGTAAGAATCTCTCAGCTGCAACGTAATAACCGACTGTGTGCATTGTCCACTCTTACAGTCTTACTTTAGTACAAATAATACTGGTTCATTTAAACCATATTCCTATTTTAAGTACCTTTCAGTGCTTTGCAAAAGCCTGCTTCACTTGCCAGAGCAACAGAGATTTAAGAGTGCATGTAGTTATTACTGGTCTGGGCTGGGAAGATGATTACTTGCAGCTGGAGCAGTAGTTTCCTGAAACTTGTAGCCTGATCCTATCCTGAAAATACTTTAAAATAAAAGTGAGGAGATAGATAGAGGAGGAGAAGGTCTTCCATACTGAAGTATGAAGCATTGCACTAGGTAAATGATGAGCCTTTCATTTTCTGAATGACTGCTCAAGTTAGCTTGTGCTGTCTGCATTTGTCTGGGTGTCTGTGGTTGTCTTAGGTTGCCTCACTGAGTGGTTTTCAGGAAACGAGTGTTGCATTGGGTCAGTGCCCTGAAGGTCAGCTTGATGCCTCTCTGGGAATCACTGGAGGCCACAGTTCTTCTCAGAGGGTTCTGGGCGACCCTGCCTGGTATCTTTGCCAGCATCATCATCTCTAGGTCCTCTTTTACTTCTGCTCTGTGTAAAAACAGCCAGTGGAGATAACCTCATTTCTTCAAGTTTTTTTATGCCCATTGTCTATGTGTAGTGGAACCCCTGTCACAGAAATCAAGTTCATGTTGTCAAGTTGTACAGCGTTTGCTCACTGAATAATACAGCAAGATTAATTCTCTGATCGACTTCCAGCTATGTTCTCCCAAACGATTTATTGTGTTTGTCTCTTTTGAAAGATTTTTTTTGTGGCTATGTGTTGCTAGCAAAGCTTTTCTGGTTTTGTTACGTGGACCGTAATGGGAAAAAGTTCTGATCCAGTAGTGCGATATTTCAGGTTGTATGCTATTACCTGTAATTTTTCTTAAATAGAATAGGGATGGTGTATGTGCATACCTGTAAATCTTTGGGGAAGCTTTCAAGGTACAAAGTGGTACTATCATTAGTAATATGAATCATAGAATACCCTGAGTTGGAAGGGATCCTCAAGGATCATTGAGTCCAGCTCCTGACTCCACACAGGACCACCCACCCAAAAATCAAACCCTATGTCTGAGAGAGTTGTCCAAACGCACTTTGAACTCAGGCAGTGTGGGGCCGTGCCTAGTTCCCTGTGCAGCCTGTTCCATGCCACCACCCTCTGGTGCAGACCCTGTCCCTAACCCCCAGCTGCCCTCCCCTGACACAGCTCCATGCTGTTCCCTCGGGCCCTGCTGCTGTCACACAGAGCAGATCAGCGCTGCCCCTCTGCTCCCTGTGAGAGCTGCAGCCGCCATGACCCCTCCTCACAGCTCCTCTGCTCTGGCTGAACAAACCAAGGGACCTCAGCTGTTCTTCATATGTCTTGCCTTCTAGAGTCTTCTAGGAAGTAGAGTTATGATGAATTTGAGCCATTTCTTTGAACTTTCTATTCTGGATATTTTGGATGTTGTTCCATTCCTAGTATAACTTACACTGTAAGGAAAACTGTACTCTAAGGGTACAACAGCTGCTATGGATTACAGTATTGATGGCCATGCTGTTATGACCCCCTCCTAGTCCCGACAGAGTGCTGCAGTACAGAGTATAGAAGAAGCATTCCTTATCGAGGAGATCTGTACCATCTACAGAATACTTAAAATCAAAGTTTTCCACTTTCTGGATTCAAGACTTTTACAGTTTGCTACTTTCTGCTACAAAGGACTGTTGAATTCAGCCACTGAGTTAATTTTGGCCAAGAATTTTAATTGTCTTGTTGAGTTTTGTGTTTTCTGTATGCTGTCATACCATTCCTGTATTTCTTCTGGGAACATCCATGTTTAAGAGAAATCGTTTGTCTTTCAGTCTGCAATCAGAGGAAAATTTTGAGTATTTAAAGTATTTCTGAAGCCTGGGCACAATGAACTTCATTCCATCATATCCTGTAATTTAAATGATCTCATAAGTGCTGGTTGATCAAGTTATGGAAGGCCAATGAATCATTATACACATTTCTTTTATACACCCAGTTCATATTTTACATTCCACTAACAGTTCTTTCTGGGGAACTGCTAACATCTTGTGAAGTGCTGTAGAGAACAGCTGTTTATTTTGTCTTTCATTTTTCACTTCAGATGTATCTGTCTTAAGAAACTTGAGTGTGATGCTGTACATTTATTTAAACAAACTTCACTTTGTTCATTTTGTTGAATAAAACTAGATACAGAATCATTTAATTAATTCTACTGTGCAATAGAAAACCACAGTTGTCACAGCTTTGAGGCTAGTTTTTCATTTGCTCTACAGTTTGCATGGTTGTGCCATGGTATGGTTGATTGTATTCCCTGATTTTTGAGGTCTACTTACTTATTTATTTTAACATTATCAGCTTGTGCAAGTGGACTCCAGAGCTGTACATCTTGGTGCTGTTTTGGTTCGTGGCCTTACAACGTTGCTCATGGCCAATAGTGCCTGTGGCTTTCCATTCAGCATGGATGATTTGATGCCTTGGAAAGTATTTGATGGGAAACTTTTTCAGGAAAAATACCAGAAGTCGCACCGAAGTTGCTCTTTGGAGGAGCTTTTGGAAGGCAATGTGAGTAATGACATCCTCTTAGATAGTTTTGTATTCCTTGAAAAATATACCTGTCCCTAATTATATGCATATTAATATTTATTGTTGCACTGACCCTCTTTATTTTCCTTCTTTACCTTATTTCAATTTCATCCTTCCTGGCAAATAAACCATAAGAAGGTAAGAAATACTGAGAATATGCAGGAAGCTAAACATCTGCCTGTCTTTATGTTTCCAACACTCAGAAAACAATATGAGGAAGTGTAAAAATGCTTTTCAATTTCAAAAAATGAAAATTACAATAGCAGTTTTCTAGTACTCCTAAGTATATAACAGCGAGATCTTTCTGCTGTAAGATTTTAGGCAAAATCATAAGGATGTATTTAGATCAGCATACTAGGCATAATTTTTAAAGCATATAAGAACGATGTTTTGAAGGTCTTAAGGAGCTTAAAATTTGAGGTGAAGATTTAGTGAGTTCCAGAAGAAACAGAAAGTGAGGGGAAGGTATCATGTAGGTATTTCTTTTACAGAATCTCAACATGTATGTTATGTCTTCTTGTACCTTCAAGTACTTAACACTCAATCTCATTTTTAAGAAACTGGGAGCTTGTACAATTTTCATGCTATGTTACCTAAAAATTGTATAATTTAAAACATCTGCCTTGACAAAAGCAGCCGATAGCAGCAGTCTTGCTAGGTGTTGGCCACAGCGATTCATTAAGGTGATGTCCAGGCTCAGAGGGAATGTCTGCTTGACAAGGTGCAAGGCTGCATTAATGCACCAGAGAACTGGCACATGTCCCTCCAACACAGAATATGTGGAGAGGAGATTGCATACATCTGTACTCACCTGTGCAGATAGACCTTAAATTCATACCTCTGTTTCCAGTGTTGAACTGAAAAACATGTATAATTTAATTATTTCTAAATGTTTTACTTTTGAAATGGCTTTTATCTGTTGTTACATCTGTCACTGGAGGTTAAAATTAATATTATTATAGATAAATGAGGTGGGTTTTTTTGATAATTTTAATGTTGTACATTTCATGTCAGTCTTAGTTTAGTTTTCTTATCCGATTTTGTGTTCAATTAGATTACATCCTAATCTGGGGGGATGAGTGGAATGCATGTAGGTGAGTGGAATGTAGATGATAATCCTTTCCATATGGAGTCAACTGTATGATTAGGACTGTCACCTCCATCCAAATGCTGTGGCTCCTACTGATCACAGAATCATAGAATCATAGAATTGCTCAGGTTGGAAAAGACCTTCAAGATCATCAAGTCCAACCACGACCTAACCATACTACCCTAACTCTAACAACCCACCACTAAATCATGTCCCCGAGCACCACATCCAGACGGTTTTTAAACACATCCAGGGATGGTGACTCAACCACCTCCCTGGGGAGCCTGTTCCAGTGCTTAACAACCCTTTCTGTAAAGAAGTTTATCCTGATATCTAACATAAACCTCCCTTGGCACAACTTGAGGCCATCAGTCTGTTGATTTCAGCTGATTTTGGATTGGGCCAGCTATTCCTTTGGTTTTTCATGTAGAACTTTTGCAGAACAATAGGGGATCTAAAGAATAAATAAATAAATAAATAAATAAATAACCATACATTTACATACATCTCTGTGAAACTATTTCTTTTCCATTTGTGTAGAATTCAGGTTAGTGAGCAGCATTTAACATATGCGTACATAAATCTGAAAAAAAAAATAGATACTGACTGAGAGTTACTCTAAAATATATGAACTCGTGTGCTTTAGCTAACATTTGAAAATCTCAGTGTAACCAGACTGAAGTTCTATTTTAGCATGTCTCAGGAGGTGAAGAAAGATGCTTAGATCCCTAGACAGAGCTGGAGTTTTACTCGACCAACTAAAATATCTAGGATAGGATTTTAAAAAGCGTGATACTCAAGTTTAAATAAACTCCAGATAAACTGTCCTCTGCAGAGAAATAAAATAGCCTAGCTCTGTTAATTTTTAGAGTATTTTAAATAACTTCTTTATTTTTTAGGTATGATTTTATGCTACATATATGGCAGAGAGAGCTTCCAGACGAATAAAATAGCTTTCCAGCTTATCAGTTTGAAAAGCAAGAATCTGTTTTTGGGAGGATTGCTGAGAGATGCCAGTTTAGCTGGGGACACTGGCAAGGCAACAGATGTATGTGATTGGTTGTTCCTATTACTATAAATCCAGCCTTAATAAATAAAAACAGTACTTAGTTCCTGGCAGAGCTTAATATATCGTTGGAAGCCAGAGTCTTTCAGCACTTGTTTGTTAGCAAGCTACCCTTCAGCATCATAAATCTAACTGGATGATAGCTACAGCATTGTAATTTGAAGGGGAAAAAAAAAAGTCATTCTACATGGGCGTTTTGTTATTGTAAAGAGAAATAAGAGGAAGAAGTTACACCTTTGCTGTTCCTTGTTTGTTTCCTAACTCCTAGGATCTCTCTATGTATCTGGACAGTTATATTACTTCAGGGTGTTTGGTATATCTCTGAATTAGAACTGTTTTGATTATGATGGTTTAAATACATTCAATAACTTAAAAAAAATTACAGTGGAAACACCGTTTTCACAGAATCAGAATCACAGAATTGTAGGGGTTGGAAGGGACCTCTAGATACCATCTAGTCCAACCCCCCTGCCAAAGCAGGAGGCAAAGGGACAAGGCTGGACTCTCCTCTGCAGTGTGTGACGACAGGATGAGGGGAAATGGCCACGAACCGAAGCATAGGAAGTTCTGCACAAATGTGCATGGGAACTTCTTCACAGTGCAGTGACGGAGCACTGGCGCAGGCTGCACAGAGAGGTGGTGGAGTCTCCTTCTCTGGAGACATTCAAGACCCACCTGGACGCCTACCTGTGCAACCTGGGCTAGGGAGTCTGTTTCACATGTGTATGAATGTGGACTAATAAAATCATTTTGGTTGTAATACATGTGATTGATTTGTGCTACGCCTGAGGGTAGAAAGATAGAACAGCCATTAATGTTAATGCTGTTGTTTGCAGGAGTCTTTGTATGCACCATTCCAGAATCTGAAGTCGCTCATTTGCAAGGTTTGTGCGGTGAAGAAAAGAACGATACAGAGCAGACCGAGAGGGAATGGATGTGTCACAGGTTGGCATTATGTTAATTTTCTCAACCAAATCAGTGTATTGATCAGCTCAGTTATCCTTCAGCTGCAACAGCATTTGCCTAAGGAGCATGGCAAGCTAAGTAAATCGTAAGCTTTTTCCCCAAGAAAGCAAAGGAGAGATTTAAGAAAATATTTCTCGCTTTTAGGAATTCATGTGGATTGGATTACCCAAGTTTGGATAAAATATTTTCATCTAATTACATAGCTAGTGAGATACATGCAATATATAAAATATTATTCACTGACAGAAACCACTGCTATTTGTTCAGAGACTAAAGTTATTTTTATAGGAAGAACCGAATGACTTCGTTTTTTCCTGCCTTTCCCTCAGGGGAAGTATTTTAGCCGTGATAGTCTAAGGTCTGAGTAAGGCTTTGAAGACTGACTGATGCAGTTCAAAACTAAGGCAGGCTTTGGGGCGGTGTGGAGTAGGGCTTTTAGCCTAAGACTTGGCTTACTTCTTTTCTAACCATATGGCTTGCTTTACTATAGATGTTTGGTTTCTCACCTGATCTGCCTGACGTTCAGAAAAAAAAAAAAAATCTAAAATGTTTTCAGCATCATTCACATACATCTTGATTGTTGAGGTTTTGGAGGCTTTGAAATAATTCACTCTGAAATTATTAGATTTTAAAATGTCATTATTACTATGCAAAATGCTGTTATCAAATTGTGTCTATACATTCTTGAAATACAGATAAGACAGTGTTGGCTTTATCTGCTAGTCATTTCTATTAAGAAAAAAATTATGCCTTCAGCTTTTGATAATCATTATACAGAAGAGTAAGAACCTGTAGCTCCCCTTTGTATGTCAGCTTCTCTCTATAAACTTGAGTGCTTTTTCTTTTTACATGAGTGAAAAGAAGGCTTTTCAATAGCTTTTAAGTGTATAAACTGATTGATAGATGATCTAGCTAACCTTCTGTGGACCTTTTTATTCATATATGCTATTCTATAGTCTACCAGGAGAGATGTGGTTCTGCTTTCATTAGTCACCAGTCTCTACACAACAGTCTCATCTAGCACTGCAAATTTGATCTGGTTCAGGCATGATAGGATTATGGCTGAATCACCTGAACTTCATGTAACAGCGTCTATGCTGGTATTATCTTTTATTACCTGCTTAATACCCAATCAAGCATGATATCTGTGAGGATAAAATTTACCCATTAATAATTTCTTCTGAAAATTGCAACAGGCAGAATGATTTTCTGCTAGTTCAGTACTTTGCATTATGTAACAACACTTCTGTCCACTTTTGGACATGATACTATACTGTAGTCATGGGTAGCATTCAAAACTAAGGGTATCTGTTGGTGGTTTATGATACCAAACCTTGTTAGTGTCTGCTATTGCTTTAGAATAGTGCTTAACCATCTTAATTATGATTTGTGATTGTAAATTGGATGGAGATTTCTGTTTCATTCCAATGGCTACAGTTCCCAAATCTGTGTCAGGAAATTTTGATCTGGTATTACTTGTTAGCAGCTTGTGATCATGCTGTCTGTACATGTTCTCTCTGTTCTTCTTCATTTTATCTTCTATACCGCCAGAGCTGGCTAGTAACAACTGTTTTTCAGGAACACACCAAAGAGAACTGAATCCTAGGTTCCAGCAAACACACAGAAGCTCCTTTGTTTCTCCGTATCATAATCAAATGAGGGGCAACCCCTGGAGAAATCCTCAACCTCAAGGTAAAAAATGTTTGTATTTGGAATTCTTTCTGTGAACAATATAACAGTTCTGTGTCTATGTATGGTTTATATTTCTGTGTTTGCCATTACCCTTCGTACACAGCAACAAAACTCTTAAAATTTACAGTTGTGTACTACCATTAGCAGAAACTAACTCTACCAGATGAAGAAAATAAAACACTTAAGTATGGAAATAAACACATTTTACATGATTTTCTAGATCAAGGTCTCAGCTTCCAGATCATTACCTAAATAATAGAAATGGAAGTCCTGTTTTGTCTTGACAAAATCATCTTGAATCATTTACCAGTCTCACTTCTTGAACCGAATGGGCATTTCAGTAATGCATTACTGTGGATAACACCACTGAGCTGATATTACTTTGGTCTTACTTCCTCGTTATTATAAGGCATATAAACACAGATTAAAGAAAATAAGCAAAAGGAAGAGAATTGTTTAAGAAATACCAGTTATTTTGTTAAGTCTGCAGAGCCTAAATTTCTTCTGTGTTTCCAGATGATGTTTTCAAAGAAGACTGATGTGATTAGAGAGGAGTGTTAATAAATAAATACAGTAAAGTCTTTAATATGTTTCAGCTGCTTTTGCTGTATTCTTGAGATACTGTAATTTAATTCACAGATAAAATTGTTTGATGTGTATATAACAAATACAACAGTAGCATTCATGCTCACTGTAAGCAAAAAGCAAAACTTATAGTTGTGGCAATCTCAAAAAGCCTGCTAGTCAGCAGTCATTTTTGCAGACACTCTGTTCACCTCCACAGATCTTGCCAATAGATGTATTCCATAAAAAGTGTATTCCACAGTAACTGTACTGAATTGTGTCATAAACATAATTCAGTAACATTAATAAAATATTATGGCTTCCTCTACACAGGCAAAATTAACCCTTATTTACTACCCTCAAGGCACTCTTAAAACATTATGCCATAATTGCAGTTAAATCTCTGTTACAAATAAAAATGATTTAGTAGGAAAACATGTTTCTCCTTATGAAAGAGTTTCGAAGTGTTTCAGAGCTCATTTTAAACTGACCTGCCAAGATTTTTGATGTTTTAATTTTTCGTAAGTTTACTGATGCTGACAGGTATTTGATTTGCTCCATTATGTAGCTGTTTTCTCTGTTCTATGTGTCTCTCACCAGAGAAAGAAGGAATAAAAATGAAGAAAGTGTGATAGGTTGTGATAAAACTTCCTGATATCTACTATACCAGTAGATATATACTGTATCTACTATCCTGTTATCTACTGTATACATATAAAGAACTAGTTTAGCCTAGTAGCTAGAGCATTTAACCCAGTGGCGTGTCTCTCTGGACTGAAGGACACAGGTCCAGTACCTGACTTCTGCCTCTGGACTTCTGCAAGGCCATTAATATGGTCTCATGCCCCATTCTTATCTCTATACTGAAAGGATATGGATTTGAGAAGTGGACTATTCAGTGGATAAATGTTTGGATGGTCACAGCCATAGAGTTGTGGTCAATGGCCCTGTGTCCATGTAGAGATTGATGACAAGTGGTGTCTATCTTGGTACTGGTGCTCTCCAGAAACTTTAAATAAAGAACATAGAGGGATTGAGTGTACCCTCAGCAAGTTTGCTGATAACACTACACTGAGTGGTGCAATTGATAGAACAGAAAGAAGGGACGCCATCCAGAGGGACCTGGACAAACTTGAAAAGTGGCACACGTGATCTTAATGAGATTTAACAGGACCAAGTGCAAGGTGTTGCAAATGGGTTGGGGCAGTCCCAGCTGTGTGTGCTGTCTGGGAGAAGAATTCATTGAGAGCAGCCCTGAGGAGAAGGACTTGGAGATTCTGATGGATGAAAAGCTGGACATGAACCAGAAGTATGCACTTGCAGCTCAGAAGGCTAACAGTCTGAGTGCATCAGAGGAGGAGTGGCCTGCAGGGAGAGGGAGATGATTCTCCTCCTCTACTTTGCCATCGTAAGGCCCCATCTGAAATACTGTGTCCTGATCTGGGGCCCCCAGTACAGGAAAGATGTGGAACTGTTGGACTGCATCCAGAGGAGGGTTATGAAGATGATCAGAAGGCTGGAGCACCTTTTCTATGAAGAAAGGTTGAGGTTGTTCAGTCCGGAGAAGATAATGCACTGGGGAGACTTCATTGCAGCTGTCCAGTGATTAAAGGGAGCTTCTAAACAGGAGGGAGACTGACTTATTACATGGCCAGATAGTGGTAGGACAATGGGGAGTGGTTTTAAACTAAAAACAGGGAGATTTCAATTAGATATTAGGTGGAAATTTTTCCCTCAGAGGGTGATGAGGCACTGGTACAGGCTGCTCAGAGAAGCTGTGGATACCCCAAGACCAGGCTGACTGGAGCCCTGTGCAGCCTGAGCTGGTAGGTGGCAATTCTGCCCATGGCAAGCAGTTGGAACTGGGTGGACTTTAATGTCCCTTCAAACTCAAGCCATTCTATGATCTATCCCATCTCTTATCTTCCCATGCTATGGGAAGGTAAGTTGTTAAATGTTAAATTTCCTGCTGTTGCATGTTATATATAAATCATTAAATAAAATGCACTTTAAAAAACACATTAAAAGTTAATGTTACAGTAACCATGGGACCCATATCTTCTGTCTGAAAAGTACAGTGATTAGGTGTTCTTTGCTTGTGCTTATCAGTTAATGTTTAAGAATTCCATGACAATGGCTTGACTTCAACACTGGAAGAAACAGTGCCTCCACCAGAAAGCATAAACCTAAGGCTCACTAGTATTTAAATGAGATGTTGGTTTGAGTGCCCTCGGGCAGAACAAGAATTGAACTGAGGTGTCCCTCATTTTGTGTTGAATTCTAAACACTGGTCTGTTGTAATTACTATCTAATCTTCTGTCTGGTTTGAAAGAAGGGAATCTGGTGGGAGCTGGGGGATAGGGCATTTTATTTATTTATTTATTTATTTATTTGTGTTCTTTTGATAAATGTGTTGGCTGTGTGTTACAAATCAAGACAGTACATCCAAGTAACACAGCGGGACAGCAAAACCTTGCAGAGAGGTAGAAGTTTTTGATCTTGGCAAATAAAACCACTCATATATTTTGAATCACATTGTCACCTGTTTCTGCAAATAACTGAAAATAAACTAAGCAGTAAAAACTATGGAAATTGCTATTGTTGTGTATCTCTGTCACTCTCTACCACAAGCCAACTGATAAACATTGAGATTTTAACAGTTGCATTTTTTCAATACAAACTACTGCCTAGTTCTAAGTCAATGTACAGAAGATAGTGAAAAAAAAAGTCTAACTTTGTCTGTGTATTGTCTTGTATTTCTAAAACTTTGTTTAAAAGTATCAATAATTTGGGTATTGATTCTCATGCTGTTATTTGAAGACCAGTCTGAAAAAGCACAAAAGTGAGCTGAATATAGGGGAAGGAGATATGGAAGACAGTGCCATAACAGAACAGTAATAGCTGTGTTTGTAATAGCTGTGTGACTTATTAAGACTGAGGATACCCTAGTGCGTTTGAAATAGTGAAAGGCATCGGCAAGGATATGGCTTTTCTGATCTGCCTATAAGAGCTGTCAGAGTTCTAGAAGTGATGGATAATAATTTCAGACTGCTACAACCACAATCATCAGTAGCGAGGTGGGGAAATAGTGAAGTATTTTGACAATGTCATACTTGTGTTTAGAAGTTGGATTTGGGGGTTAACTCTATTCTGCCTAAGTTTTACATTTAGGATCCTACTTTGCTTGTAGGAATCTATGTCCTACAAGTGAAGCAGTATTGTACATGGCGCTCTCAAGATGATATGAAAATACTTCTTAGTATAGCTTCTATCTAGTTCTAAATAAATAGTGTATTTTCTTTTCCTGAATTCACACAGTCTGATCTACCAACCACTGTGTATATATGATCTGTATAATTCACTATCCTGAGCCTTTACTCCTCCATAGATTTAAAAGTTACAGTAACCTAGGAGCTTCAGGAAGAACACTTCCATCATGGACTTTAGCTTTTAACATCTCAAAATATTATCCATAATTGCATACCAACTGAAGAAGAACGTGTTCTTTTCTCAAAATATATATGTGACTGTATTTTTTCTTGGAGGCAGTCTAAACAAGCTTTTCCTATTTTAATTTCCTTCAGGTAGAAGATACAGATCAGGACATCCAGACCAGAGGAGAAGATTCCACCTTCCTCCTTGGTAAAGAATAAATGTGATAAGCTAGCAGACTGAGATGGTGGGATAGTCGCTGCTGAGATTTTTCTTTGTCTGTGAGAGCCTCTTCTTACAAACTTTACAGAATAACCGAACCATATGACTGCAGAAGGAATGGCTCAAAGCTGAGAATATTTAGTATGTGAATCCCATGCTATGTCTAAACGTGCTATGAGACCAGAGTCACAAAACTTAGGTTAATGGTACCAGCTGAAGCTGAGTAGTATCCAGGTGTAGCTACATAATTTTGTACCACTGACAGTTGAAATTCTAGTGCACTTGTACCACATCATAAGATATTCCTGACTATTCTAGTTTTGTATACTACAAGAGTTTGCTCGTCATGAATCATGAGGAATCATCATGCTGAATTGTGGTTTGTGTCTTGGGTAGATTTTATCTTAATTTTAGGGCTTATACAGTTGGTACTGATATCTGTTGAAAAGTTTGAAACGTGGCATCACTGGTGTAAATATCACCTTCTAGCAAAACAAAATGACCTTCCTGTAAAATGCAGGGCTTTCTTGAAAGAGCCAAAAACTGCTGTTGCTTTTGGTACTTTTAGTTAAGCAGTTCTCTCATCTGAATGTGTGGAGTGAACCACAACATTGCTGAGGAGAGAAAGAATCCGAGTCTTGTCATGCTCTACTTTGGCAATAAATAATTCTTATGAGAACCAGACATTTTTCCCTGTCCAAAATTATAGTTCAAAGAATGATCTTCAAAATTATTTCTTTTAAAAAAGGGCATATTTCACTTTGTGATTGAATTTCAGTCATGCATGCATTTAATTATAAAATTATTGAATTTGAAATGGAATTAACATAATAAATGTAAAATAACACGCCACGTTTACTTTTTAACAGCACTGTAGGATAATATATTGGTAAATTAAATTAACAGAAGCCGCTCTTCACGTCAGTAATTGTGTAGTTTTTTTAAAGAAACTGATGTTTTTAGAGATTCCAACATCCTTCTCATGTCTTCCATTTGCACACCCATTCCATCAAAAATAGTTAGAGGTACTCTGCTTAGTTACTGTCTTCAGAAAAAAGAAAAATAGTTATGTGAAAATTCCATTTTAAATCATGTAGAGTGAAAATTGTACCACAGAGGAAAAGTATCAACGCTTAGGTCAAATAGAAAGTGAGTGATGCACTTAAAACCTACCTCGGACTGTATCTCAACAGTGTAATTGAAAATTGTCTTCATCTATGTAATCCTCAGCAGTTTCATTTTCTTAGGTTTCTGGTGATCTTTTAATGGGGTTGACTCAAGTGGATGTTTATGGAACTGATTGGATTTCCTCTGCTTATGTGCTTTGGGATCATCATATCTTTACTTCTGTATTTCAGCATTTTCAGTGTATTAAGTTATATAATAATCTCTGTTCTCCTTTGTATGGGAATTGTATGATGAAAGGAAGATGAAAGCTTGATAAGCCTGAGCAGCAGAAATGAATAAAGGATATGCAAAGACAGAGGCAAAGTGTTAAAAGGGAGTGTTAAATCTGGGCCAGTGTGCAGATTTTCACAGGAATATCTTTAGTTAATGAGGATGATGACTATTCCTAACAGCTTTTAGAATTCTTTCACTTTTCTGTTTTTCAACCTCTGTAAGAATCAGCAAACTTTTTACTGTGCTTTTGTAATTAAGATGTTGTGATCTGATTCTTGCTTAAGTTACCTTAGATTACATTCTGCAGGATTATAGTTCACTTACAGTAAAAAACAAACAGACAACATTCAGTGCCTTCTATCTGGCTTGAATTTGTCTACCTTCAGCATCTACCTAGTGTTTTGTGTCTAAATTCTCTTGTTGAATTTAAGTAAATTCAGAAAACTTGGTACTTTTCAGGCACATGTGGCTTTCATGAGCAGTTTCACTACTGCAGCTTTTCACAGGAGTTTTTGTTATTCAAATTGTCTCAGTGTTGATGTTTGTGTGTCTTATTTGGCTTCTCACAACTTTTGTCTTTTAGGTCTCACAGATGATCCTACTCAATACTGGAAGTGGATGAAAATATAATTTTTGTATGTGTATTTTTCTGATTGTAACCCAATAAATGCATTCTTTCATATTCTGCATGTAGCAACAACTAAACAAATAAATTGACAGCAACAGTGCATTTCTAATTCTATGAGAAAAATGAGCAGACAGTTTTTACACAATATATTATCCGAGTTGCATTGCAGGAATCCTGTCTTGATAGGGATATTCCTTTTTCCTTTCCTTTTCTCTTTCTCTTTCTCTTTCTCTTTCTCTTCATTCTGACTCACAAAGCTTTTGGAATAATGCAGTCTGAGTTTTATGGAAAGTTCTTTAGTTTCAGTAATCTCATGTTTAATAGTGTCTTTGAAAAGAATGCCACTATGAGCCAGAATTTCTTAGCAATTTGCCTTTCATTTCTGATACGAGGAAAGATTTGTGTTGGCCTCAATTAAATACAGTTAGAGTGGGAGTTTTGCTGTGCTAGTTGTGGTATGATATGAATTGCTGCTAATAACTACCCTGCCCATTGAAGAACTGTTAGACCCTGAGAATCTGTGTTGTTGTTTTTTTCCTCCTAATACTAGACTATAAGCAGAAGCTGCTGTTGTTATTTCCAGGCCGATTTTTTCTCACCTGGAATCATAGAGCCAAGGAAGGAGGAAGCTAAAAGATAAAGAGGCTATTTTTCCCGTGCCTTTGAACTTTAATTGGTCTGAGTACCACAAAGCTTATGGACGGTAGAAGGAAGTTATGTATAGGAAAACAGCCTTGAACTTCCAACCTAATGGTGTTGCATTAATAACTGGACCATAGGGTTACTTTGAATTGGTAAAACAGACATGGATTTGAAGTGAAGGAAGCATTCTTATTTCTTGTTTGATTAGATTCCTTACTATCTTCTCAAGCCTTTGTGAAGTGTAGCTGCTTTTCATCAAATGTTCAGTGGAACTGCATTTATTTATCAGCTGCTCCTCTGGAGAACGTTCATTAGTGTCAGTAATTTGGTCTACCTTGACTCAGTAGAAATAGTGACCAACAGGAGATATTTTGCTTCCTGGTTTCACAGTGGATGTGCCTCATTACCACAGACTTGTCCAGTGATCGATCACAAGACTTTGCATGAGCCTGGGTACCATCACCAGACTTGCTCTGCTCTTGCTCAGGTACTCTGGGCTTGCACTCTCACTGCTCCTGCCCTTCCCTTATGCAGCAGCCCACACTTAACTGCTCTGTGGCAATGGGGCTTAAGGCCCAAACAGTACAGATGGTCAGAAAGCCTGACTGCAGGTATGACAGAAGCCGGACGAGGTAAAACTAATAAATACAGTCTGTAGAATAGCCTGCAGCTGGAACCAGCAATGTCACTGTAAATCTCTCTCTAGTTAGGAGCTTGCATTTGTTGCTTTCATAGACCTGAGAGCTGACATCCAGACCTTTCTTACCCATTAACTAGTACACCGTGTTTTGAAATGTGAAGCTTGTTCAAAACTTTGAATTTTGTTTGTTTAAAAAAATTGTCTTGCAACCAGTACTTTTAGAGCTGTACTGGTTTCTGCTGCTCTTTGAAGTTCTATGTAGAATGTAAGGTGCTAAGTTTAACCAGCAATGTCTTCAAAGGTGAGGACTTCTAAAGTGGAAACTTGTAGTTAGTTCCCTTAGGGCTCTGTAGTGCTCAATGCATCACAAATGGGAGTGCTGTCTGTAGAAGATAAAGAGTCAGCTGGCAGAGTACTGTGTGTACTCATCCACGTAAATATGTTTTTTCATGTTATTACAGAATTAAAGACTAGTGGTCGGGAGAAACAAGATAAACAGGATATGAAGGGTGCATACAACTTCTAATAATTTCAGGATTTTTTGTTGTTGTCAGTACTTTTTATTCTCTGGTAGTTGTTATTTAAACTACTTACTGAATGCCCTATTATTATTAGTGATCACATAGATAAAAAGCTACATATTCAAAGTCAGTATACTTAACTGAGGCATGAATTTTAGCTTGAAATACATTGATACACCAAATGTATTCATGTTCTCTTCAACGTGCCAGAAGACACACAAAATACTAAAACACAGAAACCAATCCTGGGTATGAAACCTCTGACAAAGCCCCAAAAGCTAATAAGTAGAGAATAGTGCCCTCTGTCTTAAATATTCAGGAGACAGCTATGTAGCTGGCCTTTGGACTCTTCTGAAAGAGCAAAAGTGTACTGTAAGAACTGCTCTGACCTCAGATGTGATTTTTGAATGTGCTGTAGTTAGCTCTAAATGGCACCGGTCGGAGAAAGCAATCGTAGTTTTTAGGACTGTGATTAGAAACTTGTATGTCATTTATGGCATTTGGAACACTTAATCCAAGGTAACCATTCAGGAATTACCTTTATCAGATCCAGCTTTAATCTCGTCAGAAGATTGATGTTTGTTAACAGCAGAGGCCTAGCATGCTCTGTATTTACTTTCTGAGAACAATTTTCAGTTGTGATGGAGATGCAGCTCATCTAAGAGGCTGCAAATGTGCAATACTATGCTTTTTGATAGTCATCTTCAGCCGCTGGCATACTTACCCATCAGGTCCTTAAGTCCTAGTCTACACTGTGCTGGAGGGCCTTCAATCTATGTAAAGTTCGTTCAGGTTTGAGGCATGCTGGTGATGAAGATAGTCTCTTGTGAGGTAATACGCATATGAAAGATCACCAGGTTTAAATGTGTTGCTTACTGAGTGCAGTGATAATTCTAATCTAAAACATCTTTGAGCAAATGACAGTGCTTGCACCTTTGAGAAAGCTTTTGTTTTGTAGGTGTAATAATTTCTCCTCTACCTTCCCAGTGCAGAGAGCAGACTGTCTGCATATCTAGATACGTTTGGCAACTTTGAGGCCCCTCTGCAAGTCTTGACAGTGACTGTGGTTTGTGCTTTACATAAAGGTTACATGTTGAATGATTTCCTGAAGTAATTGAACGATAGTAGTTAATAACCTGCAAATTCAGCTTTCTTTTGCTGTGAGAAAAGACTTCTATTCCTTTGCATTAGTGGTTACCATGTTAATTCTTGATAATACATAGTTCTGCAAGAAATTCTTCCTCTGAGTGAGTAATAAAAAAGTAGCATTAAAGAAAAAAGTTAAGTGCTAGTCGGAGCCAGTCTGTGTGCCTTAGCACCTTCTGTTGGAAGTAAGAATGAAATCCCAAATTTCCGATTATGTATTTGTTTACACTAACATGTTATTGCTTGATCAGTCCTCCACCTTATCCCTCCCCCACCCCGATGAACACCCCCATCTGTCTATAGAGGGAGCCCACACTAGTGAGGATGATAGTTTGTTGTAGAAATTAGGATTTGAAAGATGAAAAAAAAAAGCTTCTCTTCTGTTACCTGTGCTGCTGGAGTGCAGTGATTCAAGGGGTTGTTAACTGCACGTGTAATGCTAACTAGTGGCTCCAGCTGCCACAGCCTGCTGGAGCTTTTGGATTTTGATAGGATGGGTGTCCAGGCTGATGGAGGATGAGATGCAGTCACCTTTCCATGAGCTAGATATAATGCAGCCTCCAAAGAGGAGTGGTGTCAGTCCACCAATGGATAATTCTAGGCATGTGAGTGTAGCGTGCGTGGAGTTCCTACCGAGACACTGAAGCGTCTTCCTCCTGTACAAGATTCCTTGTTCTTTATGACTTCAGATCTTTGAGAGGCCATGAGGAGAGTGGTTTTCTTTCCTGCATTCAGCTGGCTTTAGATTAGGCCAACCAAAAGAGGTGATATATCAGTGTGAAGGTAATTTTACAGTACAGGATTAAAGAAAGAATGAGAATATGAGAATACTGCTTGAAAAATAGAAATTAAGGGTTATGTTTGATTTTAGATCCCTTGCACTAATGTCTTCGGATTAACCACATCCTTTTAGCTGCGTTAGGCTGACAGTGCTGGGAAATTAGCCCAGACCTGACTTCTGGTAGGTGTCCTGACTGCTGGGCTACAACTCGCATGACAGATTGCATGCAGAGCGGTAGGCTGCAGAAAGGGGTTAATGGAAAATAGAACGCTTTGATGTTCACTTCTGGCGGGCTGGTCCTCCTGTCTAAAGGCTAAACAACTATTGTCCTCGGTAGGAGTTTTCTTTATGAAAAGCTTTCACAAAATCTGTCATTTCCAGTTTTGTTTTCTGAGGCTGTGGTTCGCTCTGCTTCTACATTGCCAGCAATGTTTGCAAGAGTGATTTTTAATTCTTGAGCCTCTAACTTCAGATGCTGCAGACAGAACCGCATTTCTCAGAAATGGCTGAGCATCTGTCCTCTTCTGCTAAAGCAGATGTCTCAAAAGTATTCCCATTAGAGCGCCATAAACGAAGGCACCTAAATGCTCTGCCTCCTTTCCTGAGAAATGGGGCTAAGCACTGCCGAGATGCACCTTAGAAAGCAGGCTCAGCCAGAATTAAAATAGGGGGGAGGGTGAGGAGAGTGAGAGCTAATACAGTAACAGCCTATGATTAGAAATCTCAACAATGACAGTGAGTTCTGTTTAATTTCTAACTGCTTAAAAGCAGGCCTGGGGAAATGCTCTGCTTAGAAATGTCATGGAAAGCGCAGCTGGTCCATGGGCTTTATCTTGAAAAGCAAAGGATCTTACCCATTTTGCAGTAACACTGCCATTTACTGGGCCATACCACTAGCAATTTGCAACAATGGGAGGGAAAAAAGCTGCCATTTGACCTAGAATGCAATTTTCAACTAATTAATAAAGTGACCATTAGTGCCCGAGGGGATAATAACAGGAATAAGAACAAATTACTGTGGGGTGCAAAGGAGGCTTGAGCATTGTATTGCAAATTTCTTATGGCACTATTCTTTTTTTTTTTTTTTTCCTCACTAATACTTTTAAAGTGCCCCCACTCAACACTTGCTCCTTGTAGGACCCTTGCAAACCACATAAGAATTAGCCCTTCAAAGATCAATCAGGATCTAATTGTTGTTAACAAAGTGCCACCTGGAGAGAAATGTTACAATATACCTTCATTACAAAGCATTCAATCTCTCTCACGCTCACACGTCCTGGCTACAGTACAGACAAAAAGGAGCGGTTGCTGGCATTAAGATCAGGCACCTGCAATTGCTTGTAAAACATTGCCAGTCCTGCACAAATATGCTCCTAATATTGCATGAGCCTCGTTAGAACTGCTCTGTTTATGGTTCCTCTGAGCAAATTTTGCTGAGGTTCCTCTATTAATGATGCTTTAACATATCACTGTAGCCTTCATATGGATGAGGACACTAGGCAAAGCAAGCGCACCATTGGCTGTTGATTGGCTCTTATAGGCCTCAGGCACTGTGCTCAGTGAGGATTCTTCTCTATTTTATGATCCCTGCCCTCCGTGTCTCAAAGGCGAATGCTCAGGAAGTCTTCTGTGAACTGATTTTGGGTGTCCTGTTTTCATTTATGACGACTGTGGTTTTGTCTGTCCTGTCAGAGATGGTAGCTGTAGGTGTAGAGCATATGCTATAGGCTGTCTGTGCTCATGCTCTGCAGTGATTCCCAGGTGTTTGCCACTGCACATCCCTTTCTGCCTGCTTCATCTCCTGGGGAACATTTCCTGCTCTGCTTGTGTACAGCAAAGCTATCAGGATAAAGAAGAATGAGTCTGGAACCTTTACCGGCCTGTGAGCTCCTGAAAATTCCGGGAGGGCAGTGGAAAAATGAAAACTGCTGTCAGCAGACTTACTTTGCTCATTCCTTGTTTATGGTCAGGGAGTTGGACTGACTGAAAACTCTGCACGGAGGTAACCCAGCCTCTCTTTCCAAAACCCAGACATTGGTCATTATCCAGGGCCCCCAGACCACACTTGGTCAGCAATGTAAATAGCAGTTTCTGTTTCATGTTTCTTCTTTATGTGCACTCAGTCCTCACTTAGTTCCAAGTCTCAGTTGCAAGACATGGCAGTTGTGATATCAGCTGTTGCTAGAGCCGTGGAAGTAGGCCACTGATGCCAGGGAGGACAGTGCTTCCTTTCCCAGTCACCTCAAAGGGCAGATGCTTCGTCAGTGTGGGCTGCATTTCCACTGTGTGTTTCCATTCCCTTCACTGTCGGCCTCTCTGAGAATACCACTCATCTCTGAGAAGCTGTGATTGCTGGGGTTTGGGCCATGTTTATGTCTATGCTGAAGAAGATGAAGGTGTGCATGGTGAGAGGTTCACTGTTACGTAGCGCAGAATTCAAAGCAAAAAGATCCAATATTTTATCTGAGTCACAGGGAAGGGAATTTGCTCAGTGAGGATAATACTTGTTGGCAAACAGGCCAAAGTTCTGGGACATTAATGCAGTCTTACAGGTGAGCTCACTGTCCTGATTGCTGCATCCAGAAACTTGCTGTGGGGCCCACTCCAAGAAACAGGTAGAAGGTGTTGACTGAATGTCCACCGCAACAAAGAGCTGACTCAATCCACATTCATGGAAATACATGGGATGTTTAACAGAATAATGGAATAGTTTGAGTTGGAAGGGACCTTTAAGATCATCTGGTTCCAACCCCCTGCTATAGACGGGGACACCTCCCTCTAGACCAGGTTGCTCACAGCCCCATCCAGCCTGGCCTTGAAGACTTCCAGGGAGGGAGCATCCAGAACTTCTGTGGGCAACCCATTCCAGTGTCTCACCACCTCCACAGTAAATAATTTCTTCCTAATATCTTGTCTAAATACACCCTCTTCCAGTTTAAAGCCATTAAACTGGGTTGTAATTGCCCTTTATAACCTGTATGGCTATTTTGCGGTTGCAGCTTGAGTTGAGTTAGTGTCTAACATACATCTTTTTGTACATAAAGCCACTGATAACCTAATTAATCACTTATATGATCATTTATATAACCACATGTGGCTGTTTGAAAGCACTGGATTTGTTCTGGAAAACATTAAAACTGTCAGCCCTCTGGAATCTAAAGCGGATCTTTATCCACACCAGTGTTCATACGAGTTCCGTGGATAGCATGGTGTTAACCCAGTCCTGGCTGACTAAAGTAAATCTGTGTGTCAGGGAACAAACGCTGTCAACCAAGTGCTTTCTAGGGACAGAAAGCAGTTAATTGGCTACATTTTGGCTTCACCTAGGATATATTTATAGTGATGATAAGCCATTATTTGTAGAAACTGTAATTTCACTTAATTTTCTCTAGAATGTAATGGAGGTAAGCTATAATGGGCCTAAGCTTTTTTGATCTGTTTAGAATATGTTCCTGGATGCATCTTTAACCAATAGTAGCAATTAATTAATTAATTAATGTTAGCATAAAGCAGCTGGCAACATTGTCCCTGAAACTGATGAAAAGCAGTTCAGCTGCTCAGTGGTTTTGGGTTAACCATGTCTGTAAATGGCTTCAGTAGAATTTCAGTGCTTGCCTATGGAAGTCAGCAGTAAGAGCATGTGGGACACATTGTTACTCTGCAGAAGTCTGCGGTTTATATCTGATTATCTGTCCACTCATTTGCATACATTGTTTGTTTGGGAGTGCTCACTGAATGCGTGCTTTCAGACTTGATGAATTTGGCCTGCCCTAAGAAGATGCTGTCTAACCAATAGGATATGGGACAGTTAGGAAACCTGATTAACTCCCCTGCACCTTCCCAGACATCCCATTTACTTACTTAACGACCTTGGTTAAGACGTACCAATTCCTTGTGCCACCCATTGCAATCTGCTGGAGTGCTGCCTGCCTTTCCCTAGAAGTCTATATGGAGCTTCGATCTCCTGACACTGCTATGTCTGTAGCGAGTGGTTACTAAATGCCAGTGAAATATTACCCTTAATAGTTATGCAATGCTGAGGCCAGATACTGAGATGTGCAAAGTTAGAAGCCACTTGAAATGTGAGCAATTGGCTGTCTGTGCTGCCCTTTGCTTAAAGAGAAGAGGGAGAGTCTTATGTGAATGGACTGTAGGACTGCAGCGTGTCTGAGTAAAGCTTCAGAGACAAATATGAATTGGGGGGGTGGGCTCCAGACTGCAAGTCTTTGAGCAAATTCATGCACACCAAAGAAAGGCACAGTGAACAGGGTTGCAAACATTTGCCATCCCCAAAACTGCTCGACAGTCCCGCAGGGCTGAAGATTAGTTTCACTATAGGGTCTGTTCCTCTGCTTGCTCAAGAGGTGGGTGTACATCCAGGTCCCATTAGTGTTAAAGAGAGGTGCCTGCTAAAGCTTCCCACGTATTAATGGAGGAGAAGTCTTCTAAAGGTATCTTATAAGTTGCATTTCTTTACTTTTTGCCTGTGATACTGATTACCCACATCATTTAGATAGACCTGCTTGAAATCCTACTGTTTGTCACAATGAGGCATTTTGGAGCCATCCAGCATGCTTTCCCATTATTCTCAGTGCAAGACTATCAATATACAACATGCACACAATCTGTTTGCATTCCCCATCTCCCAGATCAATCTCTCGTTGCTACTTTCCCAGCAGTATAATCCCCTTTGCTTCCTAGTTTTTACTGAATGCTCATCAGCAAGGATATATGGTTGAGATTTTTTGTTTTTTTTTTTTTCTTCTGAAGCCATTAGTTTTTCTGTCTTTTGTAGCAACCATCAAAGTTTATTTGCAGGCTGAGGAAAGTTTTACCCCTTCTGACAATGTGTCGTAGGGGTTTATGTAATCCTGTGAGGCACTTGGGCGCATTCTGCTAGGGGAGGGATGGAAAGAGTAGAAGAAAAAGCTGTAGAAATCAGTGGAACTGGAGATCCAGAGTCCTAGAAGGTGGCAATCTGTTAATTAGTGTTCTTGGGAAAACCTGCCTGTGATGAAAATAAAGCCCATCGTTAAAACCCACTGCATTTTCATTTTCTGCCCCTGAATGTTGTTAACAATGTTGCACTCTGGTTAAGTAAAAATCTAAAACTGCACTGAAGTGTTAGTAATCGGTTCCTGAGCAGATTCCCTAATGCTATTCACTTTTCCCTGCTAATCTTCCTGTGTGAGTTATAACAATGCAGCACCAAATGAGAAGGAAATGTCAGGTTATGTTTCAGGGCCAGCCTCCTGCCCACCCTCCATCTGTGCTGATGTCAGTGCTTATTGGAACATATGCTGCCTGTTGCTCACTGACCATCTGTTAGCTGAGCTGATGAAGTGTTCCCGTTGCTGGGACAACCCAGCCCTTGATTGCCAGTGGCACCACAAACATTTTCTGCTCGGGTTTCACTTTTATCTGTGCTCTGGAATGGCAGCCCCGGGTGGGCACGGGTTACCCTGTCCCTGCCTTGTCCTTAACACTGGCTACTTTCCACAGGATTCAAGTTGCACGTTTTGGGGCGAATGTGGAAGGCTGGAGCGGAACCCACGTGCACGTGGCGGCTGTGAGCAACTGTTGCCATCTCAGGCTCAGATCTAAGGGCAGGAACAGGTCTGTTGGCGGTCTGTGGACCATGGCTGGCACAGCACAGGAGTGCCGTAGGCCTGATGCTATGCAGACCTGTTTTGGAGGCTGAGCAAAAGGCCAGAGAGTTATTCCCTACATCCTGAGTCACTTGCTGTCTAATTGCTGTGATTTGTATTTATGTCTGACGGCCACAAGTCCTTCGGGAATAACTGGATCCAAATGTAATCATCTCTCTACGACGTCGGCCTTGGTTTGTATGGCCAGAGTGATGATAAGCCGTAGCAGCAATAATAAAACTGTTTGCCCGCACACAGCCTTTTTGCAGCTCTGTCTGCTGAGCTTCCCCCCCCTCTTAAAAATGTCTGCAGGCGTTAATCAATCCTCATGACAAGACTATGGGGCTGGCAGGTGGTATTCCCATGTTTGAGAGAGAGAAGCAAAGTGTGAGAGCTGGCATGAGAACCGAGGCATGCCCACCTCCCAGCCCTCGCCTGCTGAGATCACTAGACCATATTGCCCTTCTCTGCACACCAAGGGTCCCCACTCAGCCACGGTGCCAACAGGAGCTGCATACCAGAAACAAGGGCCAGGCAGACTGTCCCTTTTAGTTCTCTCCGTGTTTAATGTGAGGGGAAAAGAGCAGTGTCCGATAAATGAACTTTGTTGGGAAGGTTGCTGTGATAGTTAGTCTCAGCTCTGTGGTAACGGGGTAAGAAGTGATGGCTGGTAGGCGATAAGCACTGCGAGGTGGTGAGATGTCTCAGCATCTCATTTTCTGTCAGTAATCCTTGTCATTTCTCCTTGCTGACCCTGCAGTTTTGGTCCCTGGAGCACATTGGGGCACTTCCACTATCCCTCAGCCCCAGCACCAAAGATTCTCCTATCCATCCCTCTCCCTCTATCCAGCCTTACCACTTTTCTCTTTTACCAATTTTTTTTTTTCCTGTATGTAGTCCCTACGTAGCAAAAAGTAAAGTTTTTAGCCTGTCTTCTCCAGCCTGTCCTTTCTTTTTTTCTCCCAGAGTTCCGATCAACTCTGCTTGGCTCCCCTCGCTTCTTCTGTTTCTGAAATCCTCTTCCCTTTCTAGCACAAAAATCCTCTTCCCATTTTTGTTAACTCATCCTTGGCAGATACCTGTGCCGTCTTTTCATAAGAGAGAGCAGTAGGCTCTCGTAAGAGTTGTAAGAAAAAGGGCTATTTCTTTTTCACCCTGCACGTCAATTATTGTTTTAATTAAATGGCTGAACAGTATAATAATGTTGTGTGCTCAGAGACTATGTGGCACGCGTGGTAGAGCTGGATAAGATATGATACACACTGACATAATCCTAGGTGTTAATAATAATAAAGTGCAACTTCAACGTATGTTGCTATTTCAGTATGTTCTGGCACAACGGGTTGGTTTTATTCACCCTGGGGCCGAGAAATGAACAAATTACCACAAGGCCTGCAAGGGTGGGGATTCGCATTGCCTCACTGTGGTAAGTGCCTGTGCTGGTTTGTATTCCATGGCGAGTGTGAGGTGCTGTGCTTTTGTCATGCGGCAAGCTGAGTCTTTTGCCTTGCGTTTACTGTGGTTATGATAAAGGCATTTATCTTCAGTTCATCACAATTACCACAGTGGAGCCTGGGCACTTTAGATTTATACCTTCTCTTGTAGTGACTCGTTTGGTGCCAGTCTGCTTTTAGATCCACTTTGGTGTCCCTTTGCATTGCCAAAATGGTACAGCTGTGCCAGAAAATGGATGAAAACGAGGCCAACTTTTGATCCCTTCCGAGAATTTCACAAAGCCCCAGGGTTTGCTGATTTTACAGGCCTGGGCTGCTACGCATCTTGAATCAAAGCAACACAGAATTTAACACTTTGCTCTAAGAATTGACATCGCAAATTTCCCTTGATCAAGGAACACGAGGGAAAACTGATAGTATGAGCCACCATCTGCCCAGCCTCCAGCAGCATTTCTACACAGGACAGGATTGGAGGTTTTCTGCAGTTTTTAGACTGAGATTAAGCAGTTACATTCTTGCTGTTTTACATTCATAGGTTTGTAACAGCTACTGTCCTCATCTTAACTAGTAGCAGAGTAGCTGTGGCCTGTCCTCAGCTCTGGAAGGTAAACTGTAGATGTTGCACTATGATTAATAAACAGTACGTCCCTGACTGGACTGCTGTGCTCTCAGTGCAAAGTGGGGCTGCTGTGTGTGCTTTTGGAGAAAGGTCCCGTTGTCACTGCATCCAGGAGCAGCCTGCCACTAACATCGATGGCGTGAGGATTTGCTCCGTGCTGCCTGAGCCCAGCAGATCGCTCTCCACACAGTTAATTAAAAGATGCCTTAGGTAGGTGTCCAGCAGGCACAGAAGGAACCCAGCTCTGTTACTAGTCCACAGTCCCCAATTTTCCAGCTGTCGCTATGTAATACGGTCTCCCCCTCACGTAATTCCTTCCTATAGTCCAATAGAAGTCCTTTAAAGACGAAAAAAAAGAAAGAAAGAGGAACAACAAGCAAGTAATCCTGTCATACGATCTGCCCCAGCAGTTTGGGGCCTGTTTCTCTTTCAGGGGCTGTGAGCATGCTTTGAGGTGCACAATAGAGATGCCTTCTCCATTGACTGAGGGGCTCAATGAGCCAAGCTCGGCAGCAGCCACGGTAACAGCAGCAGCAGCAGCAGTGGTGCAGCACAGTAATGGGCCCAACTGTTAACTGATTTAACACTCTGCCAGCTGCAGTCCCTGAGCTCAGAGAGGAGCAGCGGGCCTTTGAATATTACCTTTCAACCAATTAGACATATGTCACTTTCAGAGAATGTTTCTTGCCTGCTCCTGTTGAGGGGAGGCTGCGCTGAGGAGGAGAGGGAAACACCATTACCTGCTTTTATCCCAAAGGGCCCTCCTTTGGGTAGGAATTGGTTGTGGTTTCTGGTATTTTCATTACCAGGAATGCTAGTGCCTGGAGAGGGCTGTGAGGAAAAAGAGTGATTCTTGGAACTGCAGACATTTTTCAGCATTACAGGCTGCCTTTGGGTGGGGTAGGAGCTTCTACATAAAGGTGGGTTTCAATCGTTGGATTGAAGTGAGACCTCTCCACACCTGAACACTGGGGAGGTTAAAATCAGCATCTGAATTGGCTTGAATTTATTTTGCATGTAAAACCTCCCGATCTCAAAGAGACCTTGGCTTCAGCTCGAGTAAATGAGGATGCAGATGTTAGAGGACTGACAGCAGCTCAGAATGTTCAATTTTGCCCCAACAATCAATTGAAAAAAAAAAAAAAATACAAGTCAGATTGTAAGCAGTGAGTGAGTGGCAGCTCTGGGAGAGCACTGCGGGATGCTTGGTTTGTCCAAAAGTCACCAGCTGTACCACTGCAGCAGGAAACAGGGCACTGGGATACCACCACAGCTGCTCTAATGCCAGCCTTTAGGGGGGCAAGTAGGTCTTCACAGAAAATGAATATTAGGGATATTTGTTTTCAGAATTGATGAAAAAAGCAGAAACGTATATCTGTCATAGAACAGATGTGCCGCTTTTAATCACAGATTATTTGTATTTCTGTAAGGCTGAAATTCTTAATTTCAGTTATGTCAGTTTCCTTATGCTCCTTATGTTAAAGTACACAAGAATGCAATATCAGCATGTGCATTAAATTGTGCTGAAATAAGGCAAATTATGGAGAAAAAAATCATGGTGTGTGTTTAAAATATTTTATTAGCAAAAGACAATGCAAGTGAATTGAAGCTATGAAATGAAATGAACCATATGAAAAGGATAAAATAAATGAGTTTTTTCATAGCATTGTCAAGATTGAAACTTTCTGAGGAAGGAGGCTGGTGGGGAGAAAAACATCTATTTCACAATCTTGGCTTAAAGTTTTCAAGATGGCACGTGTTGCTGTGATAGTGGTGTTGAGCAGAAATAGGCAATCACACTAGAGCTGTGAGGAGACAGCTTGCTTTTCCCACTGGAGTTACAAATCTGCACAGGTTCTTGACACTGTCAGATCTGCACAACAAACTGTGTTTTGTGCAGATAAAGAAGCAAGTGGGGAGCAGCTCTTCTGTAACTTGTGAGAGGAGTGCTGAAGTTAGGTTAACGAGGGGGAAAAGCTCTTCAAATAAGTGTGGTCTTGTTTTACTTGGTTTGAGCTTTCCTAAGTCTGACTTAGGAAACTGACTTTTCTTCCTTGGTCCCTTCAGACTCTCCCAGTAGGATGTTCTCTGGTTTAGACTTCTGGTGTTTGGTAATCATGAAATATTGCATGTTAAAGGCAATGAGGAAAGGCGTATTTTGGGGTGAAAGATCACATTGTGTCTAAATGTTCACGAGAAGGTTTTAGGTATTGAGTCCTTTTCACATCTAACCACACATGAAGAAAGTCTTGAGTTTAGTTTTTAAAAGAGAATTCACTCTTTTCCAAAAAAAAAAAAAACAACAACCCACCTCTATTTTCCTGCAGTGCTTAAATCAGCTTCAGGCAGTGACAACAGGGTCATGGAACAGTAATACATAAACTGAAATGAGTTGCTATTTGGAAGACCCCAGGATTGTAGTCAGACAAATGTTTTAAACCAGGATAAGTTGTCAGTATTGATAAAAGAAGTCGTTCCACACTTCCTCTGCTTCTGGCTGCTTGTTCTCACTCTTGTACAATTTCGCTGTACTTTCCCTTATGCAGCCTAATGGTGAACTGGAAGAAATTCAGCTGGAAATAAATTTTGCAGATTATTTCAGAGGTTGTGAGAGGGAGGGTGGGCTGTGGCAGGGTTTATCTGCACCCGCTTTCTCCAGACCAGTTCACTGCAAGTCTACGTGAACTTTTGTGTCAGTAGGTAATATATGGTACCACAAGAATGGAGTTGAACAGTCAGGGCAGGGAGAGAACAGAACCTGTTCTTTCAGTGCTAGCACTAGCTGAGGGAAAGGACAGTTCGCCTACTTGTAACAGCTGGTTCACCTACCAAACGAAACTAATTGAGGAAATCTTGAAGAGTACTGGTGTGTGTCCAGCCAGCAGCCACTGAGCCAAGGTCAGAGAGATGTGTGACTGTTTTCTCAGTGAGGTACATACACAGTATTTTCCCTCTGTGGAAATGCGTTGGATATTTACTTCACAGGTCTTGTATAGCATTATGCTGCTTGAAGATGGCCTTTCAGATAATAATTATTCTCTTTTTCATATTTCTCTGCCATATCTTCACTGAAGAGATCCTGAAAACTCTGTTGCCAGTCACTTAGCTGGTATGGCTTGGAACTTGTGTATCTTTGTGCATTTGAATCCATTACTAATGCATAAACATTCGTCAGTTTGGCAGGAACGGACATTACACATCTGTAATTCATAAGCTTCGAGACAGTTTTGGGTGATGATGACTCCACTGAATGTCCAAATTCCCTTTGGCATCCCTCATCTAGCCATAACTTGTTGGATCCAGCAGAGTGAGTTCACATTGCAGGAATCATCTCCAAATTCTGGCTTAATAGTTTGCATGCAGTTCATGCTGGAATAAGCAATCTTTGCATGGGGGAAGCTGGCTGGAGTCAATTTCATCTCTTTTAGCATAGAAAAGTTGATAATGGCATCAGTTGTTGCACTTTTAGGGACAAACAGATGGCATGTGAATTCTTGTAATTTCTGAAAGAAGCCTGATGAAATCTCCCAGGGTTGTCCAAACACTGAAAAGTTGTATTGATAACGCCATTTTCTTTGCATGGGTTGTAGGGCTCCCAGTTTTCCTTTGTCTGAAAAAAGACTAACAGCATTGCATCCCAAAAAGACATGCGGGCCAATCAGTACCCCGCATGCACCAGTCCCAGGGGGACGCGTTATTATATTACTGTCAGTGAATAATGTTTTGTGTCTGGTTTCCAACTTTCTCGTGTGTTAGCCAAGATCTGTATTACTGCTGGATTTCACCCATCATTTCGGCACCCAATATAACACACGTCTTCATTCTCTTATGGTACTTTGAATTCTGTTTTCTTGTGGTGGTGTGTGGTTAGACAACAAGGGAAGATCACACTTCAACAGAGAACTCTGTGATGTACTTTACTTTTGTGATTTACACACATGCACACTGATTATTCATTTTTTATAAGGTTGAACTTGCTGATGATACGAGAGAAAAAAATTTCTGTTACTTGGATCTTGTGTCCTGCGTTTTTGTCCTTGAAATGAATGCTGGTAGTGGATCCTCTCGGTTTTCTTACCACCTTTTGTTGTTTTTGTCTGGTGAATGCTTTAACTTTACAACTTTCTTCACCTTCGTGTAGTTCAAATGAGCAGAGATGCCTTGTTAACACCACTCAGCATTTAGACGAGTCTTTGTTAATAACACAGACAGATGGGATAGTGGTGGTTTCAGGGGGGCTTTGGTGTACCATTTTTCCCCCCATCTGACTAAATAAACTAAGTCTTAGTCAAAGAGGTTTATCCGTTGCTCTGTTCTTGCTGATGGGCTTAAGTCTTCCTTCTATCCTGTTAGCATTGTATGAAGAAGCCATGTGCGTTTGACTTAATTCAGTTCTGAGAGCTGAAAAGGCCGCAGCTCACTCTCCCTGCATACTTTGATGTCTGCTGTCCTCTGTAAAACTGCTCTGCACAGCCCCACTTGGATGCCTATTGATTTTTACTTGGTTGCTTTCAGCTCAGTGTTCAGCCCTAAATCATGTTTGGCAAGCATATCCATCAACAAGTTGTCTGGAAATGTGAGCCCTTCTCCTTTGTCTCCCTGGCCGATACATACCTAGTATCTCCTTCAAACATGGTCTTTCAGGTCCAAAGGATTATTTTCTCCATTGAAACATTATTTATTGTTTTGCATTTTTCCCCTTCATATAGAACCGCTTTTACTTGGAGATAAAAATTGCCGTCAGATCTGGATTAATGAAGATATTTATGATAAAAGCAAAGATCTCTTGTTATACAGAAGGCTTTTCTCTGCTAATAATTTATTTTACATTTTTTCCTCTGATGGAAGACACCTCTGGCTCCATGGACCCTCTTCCTTTGTTTCGCTAGAACTTTCTCCCATCTTGGTTATTGTTACCTTATTCCTTTGACACAGTGATGTCCCCAAAGACCTGTTGTTTTTTTTTTGGTTTTTTTTTGCCATGGTTACTGATACTTCTCACAGTACTAAATCTGTGAAGCTACATTTTTGTTTGGCAGCATCCTGAAACAAAATCTAGTTGCAAGTCCAAGCAGCATTCAGAAGAGCATTTGCAAGCATGTGCTCAGATGTGGCTTTAGGTTATAGCTTGGTCTTTTGAGGTTGTACAAAGTGTGCCTTCACTGATATGATCTTAATATTTCAAACTGGCAACAAAAGATGCATGTATTGGAGCTCACTGTCACATAAATGGAATGAACATTTGTAAAGAAAATCAATACTTCCGTTTTCATTTGATGACCATTCTGGAAAAGCTGATCGGCTGGACTTTTGTAGTTTGTCTTTGGACTGCTAAACTTTACAGATATGTTCTCTTACAACAGCCAAGCATGGAGATAATGCAGACTCTGCTAATTCATATAAATAAATGTGATTGACTCAATATTTTCCCTTTCAAATGGTATGACTCACTACTCCGAGACTTTGATTAAGAACTAAAGTGTTGTACCTCCACTTTATGAGCAACCAGTCAGCAATAGGAGGATGACAGATGTGCTATCTCAGCTTATTCTCAACCTAGTAGAGGGTGTGAAATTTTAGCAGAAGGGCAGAATTCAACAACTCTAAGATGCAACAGCAGCGATAATGCAAAAATGATTTCCTCTCAGAACAGATTGCTTTCACTCAATACTTCGTCTTATTTGACAAATTTTAATGAATTTCCCTTTAATTAATTTCCCTGATATTACCAATTTTTTTCAGGCTCTGATTCAAGTACCAAACAAAGAAATCCCTTGTTACTGGATTTTCATATATATAGCTTTGCAAACTCAAACCTTTCAGCTCATTCTCCAGTCTCCCTGTAATAAGAAATGACTAGGGGGGTCCAGACGAGAAAGTTGTTGAAATGGATATGTAGCTGAGAAGCATTTCATCCTTAGCAGAACAACATACTTGGCTAGATTTCGTGTTGTTGCAAATACCCATATCAACCCTGGCCAGTAGTGGTAGGTGGTGCAATAAATTAAAGATTTTGTTCAGAAAGTAATTTCCCAGGTAGAACAGTGTCAGCACAGATCTCCTGCTTACCTTTCTTTGTTTACTTGCATATAGACAATCAGTGGAAAGGAGCAGAAAAACATATGAGAGGTTTTCCCATGACTGAAACTTTCATTATATCTCCCATATGGATTCCTTGCACCTCGTAAGGTTTAGCTTCCGCCAATGCCTTTTACTTCAATAACAACACAGACAGAACTATCTTCCTCAACCCAGCTGCTTGTTTTCATGAGACTTTTAGGAATGTAGCCTCAGACATCGTAGTGACCACTGTTCTGATTCCTTGATACCTCAGGCACTTTCTGAAATGCTTCTGTGCGCATTTAGAATGTCACTTTTTCTCCTTGTCTCCTTTGAAAACACAGTGAAATATAGAGAGTCCCTGCATCCATTCCAACTAAGTAAAACCTACTGCAGATGATGACAAGCTGTTATAAAAATGGTGATAGCTCTTCATCGGTGAGTTCTGATCCTATTTAAAACACACACTGTGTACATGAAACCACTGGTTATTCTTGCCTTATTTTTTTTCTTTTTTCCTGCCTTGGATGACTTGAGAGTCAAACACAGACACCATGTCTGTCTTTGAAAAGAACAATGACAGTAATTAGCCAAGGGAACTACTCAGTCTATGCAAAGTTAAAGGGGAAAATAGGAGGAATTTCTTCCTGTGAAAGAGATACTTGAAGTTACCTCCAGATTCTTAGGAACTGCTGTTAATTTGAGAACGTAGGTGGCATGCAAACCAAAAGGGACAAAACCCAAGCAGGAGGAAGAGGGAAAACAAGACACTTAGGAATGTCCCAGAGGAGATTAGGTAAAGATCCCTCTATGCGAGCTCTTGACACAGCAGACACAAACTTAAGAGCATCCTGAATTAGACTTGTCAGAAAGCAGAGCTAACAATAGCTGCTGGGCCAAGCAGCCTGAGCTGCTCTCCCAGCACTGCCTATCAGAAGTCAGTCACTGGGGACAACAAAAGTGATAGAAAGGGACAGTCAGAAACAGCCACTGACCTGCAAACTGAATGAGTGATGTGAGCAGCATATTTTGCTTCTGGAGGGATGTGATAGCCTGCATTCAGAGCATGCAATAAGCACTATTTAAGATCTTTTCTGTAATGCTTGTAAAGTGTTTCAACCTGAGCTTGTAAGATGTGAGGAAGTCACTTGCAGATGCATCTTTAGGAAAAACTTTTTATCTCAGCTCATGAGCACACTCTGTGTTGGTGGCTGAGCTGTGTGTTCAGCTGGGAAGATCTATGCAGGAAGGCTAAGGCAGGGTTCCTACAGGAAGTTAATGCCATTGCATTCAACTTCATCTATTCCGTAGAGTGCTGGGTGCCACCCCTCAGCAAAGTCATTGATGATTTCTTCATGCGTTATCCTAAACTGTTAGGGAGTGCTGTTGGACTCAATGGTTTCCTTTTCCCACTCCAGCCAAGGGCAGCCTTATTCCAGCAGTTTCTTCTGCACATTGATACCGAAGTGTTGAAGGGCCAAGCCCTGCAGTCCTTACTCCTGCCAGCGCTACCCTTAATTTCAGTGCAAGTGTTGTGCGGAGAAGGTTTAAGTAAAGACTATAGAATGGCTCCAATTCTGTGTCTAGATTTAAGCAGATTGGTGCCAGTGTGGAATTTCATTCCCTCTCTGCAGCCCCGTGAGGCTGGAAAGGCTTCTCTGGAAGGAGCCAGGTGCAGGAAGGGGACTGCATCTGTACAGCCCCCAACCAAGCAGTGTTGTGGGATTCATAGAGTTAAAGCAGCCGGTGTGTCAGTATCGCCATTGCTGTTCTACAGCTGAAAGTCCTGTTTATTTTAATGATCACTAAGTGGGACTGGGAAAAAAAAAAAAAAAACCAAAAAACTTTCAGAAGTTTCAATAGGAAAGCAAAAAAGGTCCTGGAAATGGGGACTTCTGAGAACTCCACGTGTCAAGCTGAAAAGAGTTCAAATGCTAAAAAAAAAAAAAAAAAAAAAAAGAGCCTTTAACACTTGAGCGTTCGTCCTTTATTCAGCTAACTGGTAAGTGGTGCTGCAAATGCAGCACGTGCTGGAAGCAGGAACCTCTTAACGGGGGCTTTTTGGGGGCTGTTTAATAAACATACACTGGATACAAATTTAGCCAATAAAAGGTTCATGTAGTATGTATGTATGTATAATACACGCACAAAAGGGCTATTCAAAATGCATAGCAACCACTCGGCAGGGTTTAATTTTCCTTAACAGTTTTCCATTTTCCTTTAAATTTGGGATGGGAGTGGGGGGTAGCAATCAGAACCCTTGGCATAAATGGGATAATAATAAGGAAGTTCCCGGTATTGTTGATGATGTTACAGTACTTGACAAAGCATGCAGCTGAATGCAGATAAAAGAAAGTTTCTGATTAAAACAGACCGTATGAATGAAAAAAATTTTGAAGTTATTGGAAATTTCTTTTAGTTGCTAATCGCTGTCGTATGTTAATAACACGAGGAATGGAAAAAGAGCCAAGGTTCTTGTAGCGTGTTTTAGCAATTTGGCTAACAACTTTTTAAAAATGTATTTTATGAACAATTAGCATTCTGCAGGATTGCACACATAAATTATGTCAGCCAAACAGGTTACATCACTGCCTTCTGTGACATTTATGAAGCCAGCATCTGCTGTGCATGATGGGCTGGCTTGTTCCAAAGCCTATCTAAGGGTCTTACAGCTGGCTTTCCAAATATACGCCCTTCCATCCCCTTAAAGTGACACACACACACACACACACACACACACACTGAGATTGCAGGCAGGCTTAGATGTTCACCCCTGGTTTTCTCACTTTGCAGCGTCTGTCTGAGTGGCAGCTTTGGTGTGTGCTGGCAGTGGAGCACTGAGTGTTCAGCAGATGTTTGTGCTATGGCAGCACCTAGATGGCCAGGCCAAGCCTGCCATCCCATTTCCCTGTAGGTGAAGAAGCAGGTACTGCTGATAGTGCAATAGTTGGGGGTGCTGAGCGTTGTAAGAGCTTGTCATGCTTCCTGCCTTGAAAAGCACACAGGAAATTGTGCTGTGCTCTTTTTTTTTTTCTTCCCTTCCTTTTTTTTTCTTTCTTTTTTTTTTTTTTTTAATATATTTGACAGTAATGGCACAGATGACACTTCAGATTGTTTGTTTCAAAGGAATCAGCCCTTCTAACTCTCACTGAGATCTGGTGATTTCATGTATTTCATGGGCTGGGCCCCATCTGCCTTTTTAGGCACTGAACAGTGGGAAAGACTTGCTGTTGCGCCTGTGGGGTTCTGTGGCACAGGGAAAACTTAGGATTTAGGCACAAGCAAAAGCAGGAGAGCTGATAAAATAGCACTAGTTCTGCCGGCTGCAGTAGGTCAGCCTTGTTTACTTCAACCTGTTAAAGTTTTTTTGTTCTGTTTTGCACTCTGCATTGGACAGCACAATCACCTGTGATGTTTTAGTGAAATAGAATCTCGCAGTCTTCCATTCATTCCTTTATCTGCCTCTGCTACAAAAATCTTTATCTGCTTCTCCCTCTTTCCTATCAAGACTGACAGAACAATCTTGTGATAAAGGGGTGGAGATGCATATATATGCATGCATGTATATATGCATGTGAAGTGTTCGATCCCTGCATCCTTAAATCAAAGCCCGAAAGCTGTGCAGTGCACTTCTTGAAGTTCTGATAAGTGCACAACGCAGGCAATTAGCACTCCTTCCCCACAGAGCTTTCTGTGCCTCTCCATTTATCTGTTTTTTGAGAAGCAAGCAGAGGTGAAATCCATTTTACAAAGTGCCATCCCAGTTCTCCAAGCTGACTGAAGGGATTGGCTTCGGATTCCCCTGCAAAACTCACCAGCAAAACACAAAACTGTTACTGAGCCCTTTTTTTTTCTCAGATACCTTTCCATGGGGCCACAGATCTGCTTGCAGCAAGCTGATCATTTCATCAAAGCCCCAGACTCCGTAGAACATGGGCTGTGCCATCACAGGGCTGCTTTTCAAGAAGGCATCTGTGCTTAGCATATGGCAACTATTTATTATAGCTGTTGCATTGAGAAACAACAATTCCCATGATAATTGTTTCTCGTATATCAAGATGCTTCAATCTCTGTTTCCCACAACATTCTGCTTGTCTGGTATGTGTGTGCCAATGTCACCACAGTCCTCGCAGACAGTTGTCTACGTTTTGTCATTACTGAGGGTAAACAGACATGACTTGAGTGGGAAGGAGAGCGGGGGAACTGGACTGATAATTTAGTCTGGCTTCAGTACTGCTCTGTGAAAGAAGCACTGAATGATTTGTGGGCAATATTTACAAACCTCCCCTCCCTCGGTCCATCCATCCCTTTTCTTCAAGCCCACATTGTTTAAGAGCATTAATGCTTATGTTTTTTGCTAGAATGCAGTACAGACGAGGTTTGAATTTGCAAAGGAATGGGGGAGCTTTTCAGTCCCACCATCAAGCAGTACTCTGCTCATTATTCCGAAAGAAACAATCACACGTTCCCTTGGAAATATGTGACACGTATTGTACATTTAATCACACATGCACTTTTTTTCTGCTGTGTGTGGAGTTCAGTGCCTATCTTTCTCTTGCTAGATGACAAAATCCCTTGACACACAGGTTTAATAGGGAAAAAAAAAAGATGAAAAAACCCACTGTCTTTTTACCAACAGCTCAACTTTTGCTGCTGATCTGGCTGTAGTGTTCCCTTTTGGGCTCTGAGTTTTGGAGAACCAGGGACCAGTTTTGATAATGGGCTTTCACAGCAATTTAGCATCTAGGCTATTTAGCTAGATTTACCTATGAACTATTTAATCTAATCCCTAATTGTGTCAAACAGGTCATAGGTGCAAAGTGGTTCTGGCGAAGAAAACTAAGAATAACTTAACTCAGTTTTCAAACATTTTAAGTAAGAAATCTGCTAGCTGCTCTTTTAATGGCAAAAGAGACCCTCTCCTGTAAGTGATAAGGGGTTGTATTCAACCAAAATGTGCAAAGAAAAAAGTCAAAATGAGAGAAATACAAATCAGCAGTTCACATTGCGTACAAGGGAATGTCTTCTTCTTGTGTGATGAAGCTCAGCTACTGTGCTGCTCAGAAAGTCCAGGGGCTCTCTGCAACTCATTGAAAGGGGGTTGTGGTGAGGTGGTATCAACTTCTTCTCCTGTGTAATAGGGTACAGCAATAGGATGAGAGGGAATGGCTTCAAGTTGCACTAGGGGAGGTTCAGGTTGGATGTTAGGAAATGTTTATTCTCCAAAAGAGTGATAAGGCGTTGGAACAGGCTGCCCAGGGAGGTGGTGGTGCCACCATCACTGGAGGTATTCAAGAACTGTTTAGATGCTGAACATCTTAAGTGACATGGTTTAGTGGGGAAATATTGATGTTAGGTTGGCAGTTAGACTAGATGATCTTGGAGGTCTTTTCCAACCTCGGTGATTCTGTGATTCTGTGATTCTGCTTGTTTGCATGACGCAGTGCAACTCTGTAGACTTTCAGCATCAGAGTTTTGGCCCATGCAAAGGGGGATTTGGAAGCATAGCATTTGATGATGTTTTCTTTTTCAAATCTTCAAATCTGATTTTTTTTTTTTTTAGGGGTGTCATGGTTTTATGATTTTTGGTATTGGTATTCCACATCATAACAACATGTAGTGCATTAGGAGTTAAAGAGTTAATACTCCCATCTCCCTTTTTTTTTTTCTTTTCCCTTTCCCCCTTCCCCTTTCCTGGGGCGTGGGTCTGTGGGTCCCCCGCACCAATCGTCACGGAACCGGGCCGATCCAGCCCGGTAAACCATTGACAAGGGGAGAGAAGGGCTATGTTTCACTTTTCTGCAGTTAACGGAAACAAATTTGACCTGGAAATGGCTGAACAAAACCGACTTCTGAGACTTCTGTGCATTGGATAAACATTGCACTTATTTCCTCAGCTATCCAGAGCCACTCCTGAAAGCCATGAGCATTAAAAATCAGCAGGATCTAAGCTTGATGAAGCAATCAAGCACAAGGGAGGAAGAGTGTTGGATCTTACCATATTTCAGCCCGGATCAGGCTGAACTTGAGCATAACCACGATTTGATCTCAGCTCACTGAGGCTGTAGTAACACAGGGGAAGAGGCTATTACTTTCTGATAAATTAGGCTCAAAACACAGTGCTACTCCTGACAATGCAAATGTGTCAAGCTTTTAATGCAGTGTTGAGAGCTTTGCTGATATTCAGCACTCATGAAGCTGACTCGTGTTCTTTTGTGCAGCACTGGTGTGTTCACACTAACTGGAAGTTGTTCTCGCGTACCATATTATCCCTAAATTCGTCTGACTGTAGCCAGCCTGTCTGTTTTCATGATAAAACCTGAGCTGAAACAAATTCAGCTTTGAGGAGGTGGCACAGCTCTTCGTGCAGTTCCATGACTCTGCTGCTTGATACCATCACTTAGTGGCTCCTGTATTTGCATGTAAAAGTCCGACTTCATAATGCTGCTTTATTTTTGGCTTTGTGCAAGCTGTTTCCAGTTGAATCAATAGTATAACTGCTCCTTAAGGCAGTTAAATATGTAATTAGTAGAAATAATGGAGCAATAGTCAGCTGCAAAACTGATGCTTCATGTAAATGCATGTAAGGCATTTTATTTAGTTGGCATGTTGCTAACATCTATTAAGTTAAATTATGAGAAGTGTTTTTAGGCCTTTCACACAGAATGTGAAGCTTTTCATTCCTTATTTACATGTGTGAATGTATATGCATGGAGATTTCAACCCATGAATTAACTCCAGGGGAAAACAAATCACGAGATAAACACAAGCTTGGGTTTGTGTTTGGGTTTATTGTTTTTTCCCTTCAGAAAGCAGAGAAGCATCCTTACAGAATTTTCTGATTAATTTATTCAAAGAACTTAATTGATGTATCACAACACAGTGGTATAATTTACATGGCATTGAAAAATGGAATTGCTTCGTTCTTCACGTTGACAGCAGCCAGCTGAATGAGTAACCAGAAGTCAATCCCTGATAATTGTTTCTGTGACTTTGGAACACGTGCTTTTATTTAACTCTCACCTCACACTGTTGGGTTTTCTAAATAGCAGTAAATGAGCATGAAGCTGTACTTGAAATATTACACAGTGCTTTATTAACATCAGTTGACACTGGCAGCTTTGGGTGGATAGCTTCAGATCCTTTTGGAAGTCACCGTACATCCCTAAGCTTTCATGCAAATGTAAAACCCATGCAAAATAACTTCTGCACTGGACAATTAAATGTTAGCAATCAGAAACCTGTTTGCTAAATAGCTTCAAGAAGGCAGCTATGGAAAGAAACAATTCACCAGTGCCAAAGAAATGCAACAATACCTATACAAGTCTCATAAGTTGAGTGTCTCCAGTGAAAGAGGTGCTTTTAACTCAGTAAACCTGCTGCTTTGAGGTTTAGACCCAGGGTGTTGGTTTTTAGCTCTTGGGGATGCTCACCTGGTTGTCTTAATACAAAGAGCACATAGTCACATTCAACCTGAGGTGACTTTTTCTTAAACGAAGGAAATCTGAGGAATAAAAAGGAGATGAAATCATTGGAGCATGGAATAATTCACACTGGTAGGAACCTCTGGAGTAAATTTAGTCCCACAGTTCGTTCAAACTCATCCATTTAAATCAGATTTCTCAGGGTGTTTTCTAGTCAGGCAATCAACATCAGAAAAAGCAGAGTGTGAGAGTCCCTCTCACTTCATTGCCCTCCTATCAGAAGTCACAGTGCTGTAGCGTTGCACACAACTCCAGGGAGGCTGTAACCCAAGGCTTTGCCCTCAGTATAATCCGTCCCAAGCTCCGTAATACTTTTGCGTTTGCTGCGAGAGAACCTCGGTGAAATAGAGAATATTGCCAGCAGTCAGGAATTTACCAGGGAGAGAAGACAGAGATTTTTACTCAACCCCAGCTGTGAGCCAGATGGCAGGATGCATGCCCTGTGTCCTGCAAAGCTGTGCAGCCTCCTGGTAGCGTCAGGCTGTGGACACCTCTGCCCATGCCTGCCTAGCTCATCACCATAGGCTGGTGGCTGTTTGCTCCTGGGAACAAGGAACACAGGGCATGCAGTCTGGCCACGTCTCTGCAAGAAGGGCAAATGATGCAGTGTGGGCCACCGCTGAAATGCCCGCAGCCTGAGAAGTGCCATCTTTGACATAGCAGAAGTATCTGCTCTGCTAGCTTTGTTTTGCCAGTAGCATAACAAAAGATAGAAGAAATTGTAAATCTTTGGTTTTCCATCTCCTCATGGGCACAAAGTACCTTGTCACGCTGCCTCGTAAAGATTGTAGATATGGTCTTAATCCTTGAAACTTCCTTCATCTTCAAAGAACAACAAGACTTTGAGACAGAGATGTGGGAATTCACTTAGCTAAGTCCTGCAATTGTAGTTCTTCTGCAGTGATGTGCAAACCACAGACTCTGAAATGAGCAAGGGGTTATGTGAATGTTCCATGTAAGTATTTATTTTTATTTTCTTTAGCAGAAGCTGTCAAATAAAGCATCTCCTGCCCTTCAGAGTTTTTGCAGTCTGTGCAGAGCTTCTGTGAGCCAGAGCTCTGCTTAGTACATTTAATTAGAGTCTACTTATTATAACTGTGCAAAATACAAGCTCTTTTTAGTCTGGGAATTGAATTTTGCTGCATTTTATTCTTGGTTAGCATCAGTTGCTTCATAGTATTGGCAAAGATGCTTATGAGATCTGAGCATGCCTGGTGCAGGAGAGGTTAGTAGGTTTAACAAGGAGACATTAAAAATGTATTTAATGGAATAGCAGCCTGAACTTCAGTATGTAGCTTAATTTTAGCATTGCCCCAGGGTAAGTATTCAATTTTGACTTTTAATTTTTTTTTCATTTGAGACCAAATGAAACAGATGCCTGTCAGTAGAGTTCTTTGGTAAGCACACAGAGAATCCTCCATCCAATTTTAAGTGATTATATGGCTAAAAACACAGCCTGTAATAGAGAAAACAGATGTGATAATTATCCTAGTGCCTTGCATATCAAATATAACTATTGAAGCTGGAAAAAAAAAAGAGGCCAAAATAACAGCCAAGAGGGATTTGCTGCACCAGATCAGATTATCAGTTCGGGTTATCTGGCTCTGTCTTCAGATACAGGCTTAGCCTGATAATTTATAAAGAAATCAGGAATACTTCTTTCTAGCATTGATGAGAAAGACGAACTTCTGTGGTTCAGTTTTCCTGTAAGTTCTTTGCATATGACTATTGCCAGTTAGGCATGAAATTCAGGGGTTCACTGGTGCTTCTAATTATAATTATTGGAGATTTTTAAATCTACAACCTGGTTTTTCAGTGCAATTTTACTGTCACCAAAAGCAGTAGCCAGCTATACTATTTCTTTGGTAATGTGAGAATTGAAACGTCCTCCTAGGAAGTCTGAGGTTCAGTCAGGGAATTAAGTTTTTTTTTCTGTGGCTGCTGTGGAAAATTCCATGTGGGTGTGCAAGCTTATCATCTCATCTTCCAAGACATTGGTGAGTACAGCCCTAGCCACAGTGGCCAGTGTGTCTGCGAGATCTTAGATCAGGCTGGAAGTTTCAGTCCTTCCACCAAAATCACCGCAGCTGTTTCTGGTTGCTCTTGTTTTGTCCTCAAACAATTGAAGATGATTAAATTTAAAATTGAAAGTGTTTTAGTAAATAGCCTGTAATATGTACTCATCTGTTCTGCAGTTTTGCTCTGATCAATTTTGGAAGAGCTGCAATACTGAAAATGTGAAACTTCCTTCGTGAAGCTGTCAAAACCATTTGGCCTAGGTGCTTTCAACTAATTGGAGGCACCTGACTTACCAAGCCTAAAGGGGCTTTCTCAACCATCATTAACTGACTGAAACTTGCCCTGCTGCAGATCCAAACCAATGCTGTCTTCCTTTGCCAGCAGGGAGACAACAGGCGCTTTTAGAGGGCAGTTGAGCCCATCCTACAGCTCACTGGAAAACAGCCTCCTGAAGGTTCTGGTTTTGTCTCTAAATGCAGAGGGACACTGAAGTGCTACATCCAACCAGAAGCCTGATTTTTGTTGCCTTGGCCATCTGAGATGAATGTTACCCCATTAGCTGCACCGCTCCCTGAGAAGGTCAGATAACTTGTTTCCCCTGGAGCTCTGCCTGTTCTTGAAATCTCTCTCTTGGACTTACTGCTTTTCTGAATGTGGAAATCTGCAAATGATACCCTCTGAGACACAACTGCCTTACCAAATATTGAATTACCAAGATTTTTTTAATTTTTGATGGCAGGATGTACGCTGTATCAACTGGAAACGTCTGCTGCGCCTACTAAGCATGGACGCTCATGAACACAGACTTTGCATAGAGGGCTGCTCTGATTTTGAAGACTAAATGAATCATAATGAATTGTCACTTCCCACTGAAGTGCTCCATAAAAGAGGTCTCACCCACATTGGTCCTAGGCATGTTGGCACAATTATGCCACCGTCTTCTGATGTATAGATGAACGTGTCAGTCTCATTAAGTTGCCATAAAATGCTGGGCAGTGAGAGCTACTGTGCTAGGACACCTGTTACTTGGTTCCTCCGCAGCAGCAGGTGTGGCTTCAGTCAGAAAATTGCTCATGAAATGGACTTGCTGGTCTGGAGTAAAGAAGTGTGACCCTGTAACACTTCTCTAGGGTAGCCAGAGGCTGGTGGTTAAAACAGGAAGCTCAATGTAAACTGCTTATCATTGACAGGTAGGCAAACTTTAGAAACTGGGTGAACTCACCTGTGTGAAATGTATGAGCAATAGGTCAAGGCCGTGCTGTTTGTTTACCTGCTTTTAATCTCCACCAGGGCACAGCAATTTATCATCTATCCAAAGTGAAAGCCTTGCCTGGCACACAGGAATGGGCTGCAGTCCCATGGGCTAGGGGACACAGGTGTTCAGGTCAGAAAAATCGAGTGGGTTTTCTGGGTCTGATATAAGCCTCTCTAGACAAGGATATTTCCAGTTACTTTTTGCTGTGATTCTGTGAGGGTCAAATATACTAAAGGGACAATCTTCTGAGAGGTGTTGTGGGGGCAGGAGAGGCTTGCCTTATTTAAAACAAAACATTTAGAAATACCCAATCTGTGTACCGCATTCTTCTGCACCATGCACTAAGCAGCAGCAGCAGCCACTGGTTTGGCTCGGCAGTAATCACTGGGCCAGCCTTTCATTAGTGTCTGACACTAATTAATATGCCATGTGCTCTTTCAAGAACACCAAATAAGTACTCACAGCTTTTGCTAGGCAGATGGTAACTTTCATTACTTGATCAGATTTACTGATCACTGTTAGATATCTCACCCCCTCCACTACCCTGCGGCCGTACTATTTCGTGCCTTGAGCATTCCCAGTCAGAGAAAAGAAGGATAATGTTTGGTTTTGAAAGCCTGGGTAAAATCCCATTTTTCTTTTCTGATATTCTTCCTGCTAGCATCAGATTTTTTTCCTGAATCTTACACGTATACTGTCAGAAGAACAAGCTGCAAGCTCGCTCGCCATGAGCAGCAAAACCCTTCTGTTTTTCCACAACTTTGTAGCATCTTTTGGGTCTCAGAAGGGAAACTGAAAGTCATAAATTTCTTTGTGTCCTCCTTTCACACTCCTAGGAATGAAAAATAAAATGTTCCCAGCTAGGCCATCCCTCAGCCTCTGAATAAACATTTTTTCGAGGGCTCCCATGCTTGCCAAGGTGTCAGGATAACATTCTCATGTTGATTCCCCTGCCTTCTTTCAGCATCCCGGTGCTGGGGGTCCATTTCCGAGGCTTTGAAGTGGCCAAGCTCTCACCTCATCTCATACACATGGAAATCAGATCACCAGGAGAAGGAGCAAGCTTGTAAATCCCAGTGAAGAAGCGAACAGGGCAAGTTAGGAAATGATGGCCTCCAGTGTATTGACAGTCAAGTGAAGCGCTGCCAAAGAAGTTGCAGTAAAGATGGAGAAGAGGTTGGTAGGTGAATGAGAGCTCTGCTAAAGGGCTTGCATCTGCTTCTTTCCAACTCCACTAACTGCTTTGCCATTGTGTGGGGGAAAGCCGGAGCAGAACATTTAAAGCTTTTAACTGCTTGCTTCTTTTTATACACTGAGAACAAAGGATATCTTATCATGAGCAACTGTTTGTGTAAGAGTTCGGAAACCACAACTGATAGGGGAGTTGTGTTGTGCTGGGTACCACAGGCACCCAGAAAGTCCTTGCCACAAGCCTACAGGCTAGAGGGACAGAGGGCTACAGAATACAAGTAGCATGGGTATTGCAGCAACGCATTTCCTGCAAAGCAGGCCAGTCTCAGCAACCACAAAGGCCTACTCGTCTCCTGAGCAGTTGTGTAAGACACAGAGGGGGCTGGCTGGGTGTGCAAACATCTCCTGCTCATGCTGCTTCTAATTAAGAAGAGGAACTGATGCCACATGGTGTCTGGGAGGCAAATAGCTCCTGCAGCTGCACTGTGAGAAGGGCCAAGGCTTCGTCTCTGCCCTTCAGGGAATGTTGGTGTATTCATTCCCTGAACCAATAACTAGCCTTCGCATCCTCTCTTCAGTGTCGGTATGCTGACCAGAATTAGCAATGAACCCTTTTGCTGGCTTAGTTCTACCTAAGAAAGGGCTTTTTCTGGTGAAGCTATGGTAAAGGAAGAAGTATTTTCCAATTCTGGGCTGCTGTAGCTGGTCTGAGAGGGGTCTCCAGTGCAGATTTGGCAGGAGACTGCCAAACAGACACTGCAGGAGGAGAGTTATGTCAGTCCTCAAGTGGGATACAGAAACATTTTTCTCTCCTCGATATGTAATCACTTAGGATGCTAAATGTCTGGAGCTGTTCTTCCACGTTTGTTAATTTTTAATTTCCTTCACTTGCATATTCCAGTCATAGAATCACAGAACTGTTTGAGTTAGAAGAGATCTTTAAAGGGCAGCTAGTCCAACTCCCCTGCAATGAACAGGGACAACTACAGCTTGATCGGGTTGTTCAGAGCCCCATCCAGCCTTACCTTGAATGTCTGCAAGGACAGGGCATACACCACCCCTCTGGACATCCTGTTCCTCACCATCTTTCTTGTAAAAAACTTCCTCCTTATATCCAGTTTAAATCTCCCCTCTTTTAGTTTTAATTTCTCCTTGTCCTGTCACAAGAGATCCTGGTAAAGAGTCTGTCCCCTTCTTTTTTATAGTCCCCCTTTAGTCATGTCCAGGCTCCTTGGCTTTGCTTTGGTTGCACTGTCAGTACCACTGTTGTGTTCTCTGTAGATGCAAAGCACTTCAGAAGGACCATATGTGTGAACAGATAAGGATATCACTAAATCCACACCTCTGAAAGCTTAAACACTTTCTACTCACTCCTGACCTGTAAGACAGTGAGTAACTCTTAGGTTTGAAGAGTCTCTGCAGTGACAGTAGATAAGGTCAATGCTGCTTGTTTAGGGTAAAGCAACTAAAGTGTAGTGAAAAGCCTGAAGGGAAGGAGGGCAGAGTATTGTGAAAGTTCACATAGAGGATTGTTCTCTCCCTGCTAAAAGAGAAAGGGGCAGAGATCAAAGATCTGTTCTAGATTAGATCTAGAGGTCTTGCTGGGACTGCAGTAAGATCATCTTCAAAGCTTAAGAGCTGACTTAAATATTTGGTTCCTGACCTCGAGTAGAAGCTGGTTTGAGGATATTGCTTCAAGCATATCTCGAATGCAAACTACTATGAAATTCATGATTATCAGTGATCAAAGAGGCAGATTGAAATAAATTATTTGAGAGATGACAAGCTTAACCAGCACTGAATAAAAAGATACAGAAATCCCAAGATTAATCAAGTATTAACACATTTTAACACAGTAAAATGCGTGTTAGTGCGGGCCTTCAGAGCAAGTGTCTTTTGATACATTAGAAAGAACTAAGCAGACAAAAACACCACTTCCATGATGCTTTGTAAGGCTTCTGTTTTTTAAAACCTAAGTAAGAGCTGGCATTCTGCCTGAGATCCTGTCTTACAGACTGTTTCCCAGGTGAAACCCTATGTTCACAGATAAGCAGATGTATCTTTGCTATATGTAAGTCCTTTATTTTTATGGCTTGTTTGTTTCAGAGGTCCCCGAGGACTACTAAGTAATTGTCTTACAGTCAGGAAGACACACTGAGAGGTGTGCAACAGCTCTTTAAATGGGAATGTTCCTCATTCCGTGTTATCTAGCACAATATTTCTCAGGGGCTTCTGGTTTGGGTTGTAGGGTTTTTCTAGTTCGTGTCTGTAGAGCTATCCTATATCAAAAGAGAACCAAGAGAAAAGGGAACAAAATCGTGAAACTGTTCCCTTTCCTCTGCCTCTACAGTGAAATATGCTCCCGAGAATAAGAGCAGGTCAAATTATTCAGTGTTGGTGTACAAGTGCTTTGGGAAGGGTTACTAGGGCATTTCCATTATTTGCTGTGGTTGTTCGGTGGTTGTGACATTTAGAGGGTACTTTGAAGAAAACAGCCCGGCTGGTAAATGACAGCAGAGAAAAGGGAAGGAAAGCAAATGGAGAGGAGGGAAGTTCACAGAGATTTCCTGACAAGATGAAAGAGTGAAGAAAACCCTGTGAGTTCTGATTCAAAACCAATTTTGGTGGCCTCCGTTTGAATGAGAGAACAGTTTCTTAGCACGCTTAACAACTACTTGGTGTCCTGTCCAGGAGTACATTTCACCAAATGTCTGCTGTGTTTGACACCACAGTCAACTTTGAAATGTGTGATGAGAATTATTTTTACAGCTGAGCTTCTTAAGAGAGGCCCACATGTGGTGTGTAAATCCTGGTGGGTTTTAAAGTACCTCAGTTGCGCTAAAGAGGAAAATGCTGATCTTCACCAGGATTAATAATGTACACAGAGAGGTATTAGCATCCAATGTTTAAACCAAATTAAAAGGAGCCTGGAAACCTGGTGTCCTCCACAGGGGGCCCAATTTGTGCAAGTGGTGGGATGAGGACTTTCACTGCTGATTCGCAGCACAGTTCTGGGCACGTTGCCTTTCCAATGTGTCCTTCAGTGTCACAGCCTATAGAAGACAAAATAGTGACCATTACTCCAGATGAATGCTGTAAGATTTTAGTGCTTATACACAGCTTCAATCAAAAGGGCAGTAAGTCTCAGTGCTCTGGTATCAGGTAATAGAATAAATATTGCCACATCCTTAACTAAAAATGATGGGTTTTGGAATAAAGCTTTGCCTGGCACGAGAGCGAATCTTGTGGGGGAACACATTGATATTTTGAGTATTACCTTGGCAAAATTGCTTAACCTGTCTTCTGTGTCTTTATTTCCTAACTCTGAACCCAGCTTGATCTATTACTGCCCCATCTGTGGGATTGCATGAGCAAATCAATCAACCTCTGAGTGGCACTCAGATACTACAATGATATAAATAGAGCTAGGCAGGAAACTCTTTGCAGATCCTTCAACTTTATTGCACAACAAGATAAAACAATCTTAGAAAAGATTGGTAGATTTGTAATTGAAACAAGCATGTACGTAGGACAAACATCATTTTGCCGATGAGTATGTTCGTATGGGATGTGGATTCATGCTTTGAATGTGAGTTTAATAGAGGGACTTGAACTTGGGTCATTCTTTTCCTGGTAAATTCTTCACATTTGGGATGTTTGGTAAAAAAAATTTGTGTTAAAAAATGATAAGAAAATTAATCTGGCTCTAAGTGTAGATATAAAGAACAAGAGGATGCATAAGAGGAAAATGCAAATACAGACCAATCCTTACAAGAGGGGGAAATAAAAGAAGAAGAAAAGAAAGAGAACATAAAAAGGCATGCATATCTATCGCCAAATGTGTCTTTTCTAAAGTATATGGAAAACAGCATCATGAAGAGCACTGCACAGCAGGCTAGGTGTCAAGTGGACATGTAAACCTTTCTACAAAACACTGAAGAGTGCAATGGTATGGAACAGTGAAGTGTGAAACAGGGCAAATTTAGAGAAAGGAGAGCTGCGTCAGCAGCAGCAGCAAAATGTAGGGACTAACATAGCCTTGTTGCAGGGGAATTAGAGGCTGGGAGAGAGATGAGGGAGAAAGTGTCAATGCGCTATAAGATTATCACACATTTCTAAAGAGGTCTGAAAGAGCTGACTTCCTGCTGTGGGGTCCCTCTCACACTGATGTGAACAAGGATAGCACTATCACCTTAAGTCCTTAAGTGCAAGTGGTGACACTTCAGTATGCACAGGCTGCCTTAGAAAATCCAGGGGATGCAAAAGAAACATGAAAACCATGCAAGTCAAAAGGTGCTGCTCCCATTGTTCTTCGTGCTGCTTGGATGACTGGGGGTCTCTCAGAAGAGATCACATCTTCCCACATGCACTCTGCCAGCATCCTAAGGAGTGCTGACAGTGTGCAAGCAGCTCCCACAAACACCTTCCATACCTTTGGCATTAGCAGTACAATGAAATCACCCTGGCAGGTGGGAAACAAGCCTTCATCAGAGTATGTATAGCACAGTATATACCTGGTAGCTCAACAGTAATGCAGCAGCGTAGCCCCTTTTATGGAACAGACAGGAGTGAAACTGCTTGGGACTGCTTTGAACTGAAACAGGACTTTTGGGACACTTGAAACTGGGTCTGAGTGACCAAATAGAAGAATGGGTGCAAGTGTACGCTATCTCCAGCATGAGGCAGTGGAGTGCAAGTGCAGTCTTCATGCTGTACTGTGTTACAAGCATATAATGAGATCCTGGAAAATGTAGGGCTGATTGAGATCTTCTAGACAGTGCAATAGGAATGAAAAAGCCTGATGTATTTGCCAGGATGGACTATGAGGATGGGTTTCTTCTGGAGTTAGAAGGACCATAGGCACAGTTAAGACCATAGGGCATAATAAAGTCCAAGGATAATTTTGTATACAAAAGAAATTCTGAGTGACTATTTTTCAGGAGCTCCTTCACATCCCAGATCATGCTCTGTGTAGGCCTGTCTGGTTTGAATACCTATTTCAGCCTTGGACAACCACAGTCATTTGGAGTCAAATCCTACAAAAAAAGATGAAAACTAACTTTCTGACCTGCAGCTCTATAAACATCCTGCATCCCTCACCAGCCATGGAGAAACTGTTCATGTTCTTGATTCCTTGAGGAAGGCAAGACTTTGGTGTTTCTTCTGTAACCACCACCAAAAATATAAAGCAAACTTCAAATTCTTTCTATTTCACTGTTATTTATTCATTCCCAGCAAGTCAATCCATTTCTCTCTTTCAAGAGTGAGACAGTGTGGCTGGCTGACACATACTAGAGAGCCCTTTGAGTTTGCTTTCCTCATGTTTCAAGAAAAGGTGAGAAAAAATCTTTTTCCTTTTAATGAAAATTCACCTTTTTTTGTGTGTGTGTGTGTATGCTCCTTTACTCATTTATTTTGAAGCCTTCTATCTCTGTTAACTGTGGGAAAAATCTTCCCTTTGCTAGGGTACAGCATGCATTGTAAAAGTAATTCAATTTTACACCATAGCGATGACACGATCAAGGGAACGTTGAGCAAGCTTTGTGACCGAGAGCATTTAACAAGTACGTGAAAAGCTCCCAAAGAGCCCTCCTGAAAGAAAGAAAGGTTGTAACAATAGGAGAGGTCATTCGATAGTGGTAAATTAAGAGTCATAGGAGTGACTCTAATCAGGTTAGACTTTAAAGAAAGAGAAGAACCTTTATATCTCTTGAGCGTAGGCTTGACTGCATTAAAAACTCTTCAGTGTGCGTTGGGAAGTGCACAGCACGCTCTGATGCTCAGCACTTGCTCCTCCTTGGGTTGAAGCATGCAGTCCTGCAAGGACAAAGACATCCTAGGCAAAAAAAGAAGTCTACATGCAAGTTTGGACCAGAAGTACCCTAGCAAAATGACACTGAATCTTTCTTCCACACTACAATCTTTTAGTCAATAGCTAGATCTATTTAGATGTGGTTACATTTCATTTTGGTCCCCCTGACAACTCTCATGCAAGCACAGAAACAGTCCTATGTATAAAAGAAATGACAGGCAATCTGTGTGTGACAGGAGTTTATCAGGTCCGTGCTGACTGAGATAGATCCTGTCCTGAGCTGAAGCACACCATCTACCAAGAGCGAGTAAGGCCATGTAAACAATAGAGAACTACGTGTACTGTGTGTATTCATAGGTTCATTAGGGAAACTGGTTCTGGGCATGTAATTCAAACTAGGGTCAGTAGTAGCGTGTACTGTGATGTGGGTTTAAAGAGAATCCAGCAGTCTATAAAAAGCATGTGTATGCCAACGGCCTATCAAGCAGGGCTAGCACGTGGCTTAGTCACTGCTTCTTAGCTATGTGTTATTGTGAAAAAATAGTGTGCTTTGTGCAAGGACAAGGTTGTAACTTGTCTTTGTTAACAAAACAAAATAAGAAATGGAAAAGTCAGGCCTGACTCATTTTTGCAACCGACAGGGACACCTACAGGAAGACAAAATTAATACATTGGCATTTGGGTGTTTTCTGCTTTATTTGTTCACAGCTTGAGCCTATTACCTAATAGAGACGCAAGAAAATGGCCCATCTGTTTGCAGTGGGCAAATGTGTGAGTACCGCTCTCTGGGGCTGCATGGGAGAAGGGTTGCTTTTCAAGCATGTATTTACTTTACTCTCTGTTTTCTCAACGGTGTGTATAACTCAATACTAAAAGGCTAATTTGTTTAAGAAAACCGAACCTGACTTCTTCAGTTAATTGCTCACAGAAAAGCTGTAGGTATTGCAGCAGTTGTGTGTGCTTTGCTGAGTGGCCTCAGCCTGGCTGCTGGTGTGGAAGCTGCACGGCAGCGAGTTATTCCCTGCCCCCTGCCTCCTCCCCAGGCCTGCTGGCTCTGCCCGGGCTGCAGCTCTCGGAGGAGAGCAGGGGTGAGTAAGGAGTGGGACAGACATGAAAGTACGTCTGTCAAGGAATGGGGATGAGACATGTGGGAGGGAAGGCCTGCTCAGGGGCACACAAGGTTTGAGATATGATTAATGTGTTGGCAACATGTTAATGAGAACAGGATCTGGCAACTTAGAGGAAATGCCTCTGCGTTCGCTTGCAAACAGCCTCCAGCAGGACTATGAGCCTATGCTCGCGTGAAAGCGATTCCAAGGCTTTGCAAGTACATGAATGGCGACAGGCTATAATTGAACTAAGTGGAATTTGGAGATGAGCATGATGGCACAGATCCTGTGGGGCCCTTTCCTCCAGCTGGGGCTGGGGCTGCTCCATAGCTCCCTTTATCAGCAGAGGACAGGGGTCGTTCCGGTAAACAGCAGCATGCTGAAACAGAGTCACCACATCACTGCTTCTTCCCCAGCTCCTTGGCCACTTGGGCTTTTAAAACAATTTTTACAAACTCCCAGAGTCAGAGCCAGTGACAACAGAGGTAGCCTTTACTTCTCTGCAGTCTGAGGGGATAGAACCGCTTGAAGGTATTAGCTATGCTAAGCCTCTTAAATAACTATTAAACACATAAAACTCTTAAATGCACGCAAATCCTGTGTAACAAATGGCAAACAATAAGGAAAAGCTGATCAACCATTATACAGCAATTTAATCTATGCAATTTGCATAATTTTGTCTAACAGAAGGCGGCTATAGTAGAACTGCTTTCTGAAGAAAGGCAGAAATGCTGTACAAAACAGGTAAACAATTGGGGGTGAGGATTTTGCAAGTTCTCGGCAAATTCTTGGCTCGTGGACAAAGGGAGTGTAATGTAGTTGCAAGGGATGTGATGTAGGTGGACTGAAAGAGATAAAAGAAAAGTCGGGAGCATTAAAAAAGAAGTCAGTTTTGCAATCAAATTGGGCAATTTAGGACAAAGGTTCAGTATTTACCTTTAACTCTGTCCCTCTGTCATTTCAGTAGGCTTGCATGCTTACATCCTACACAAGGTGCAGTGCTCTGTGCTGTGGCAGGCACACTGCTGCTGCCTTCAGCATTTGTGCACACATAGCACCTTTATGAAAGGAGAAATCAAAGAGCAGTCCCTTCGGAGCAGCTGTTCTACAGATGGCCACAGGGCAAATGGGCCTCGGGTAGCAGGGTTCAGGGCCAGCTCTACGGTATAGCCTGCACTTCTGTGGTCTGTAAGGTGGACCCACGCTTCTGGAAATGCACCTTGCTGCTGTGAGTTCTGCAGTGCTACCTCTACGTTCACACAGTGAGCGTGCAGAGATTTCGCAGACAGGAGCTGTGCAATTTATTCCAAAGTAGATAACCTGGGGCTGCTTGTCACTGCAGAGCCACCTGCTCAGGTACAACCCCTGCACCCGATGCATTTACACCAGGAGCTCATTAACAACTTAGTGCTGCGCTGCAAAGCAGCTCTTTTCTTTTTTTTCTTTCTTTCTTTTTTTTTTTTTTTTGCAGAATCGTCCTCTATTATGTTCCCAGCAATCTGGTGGCCATCAACACCTTGCTGATAAACTGGAAATCCTCACCTTCTTCCATCCTCGCCTCAGAAATGACCCATGAAAGAGCCCTGGAGATCAAAGAAATCCTCTTCCATCCTTATCCTTCTGACGGAGAGACTGGTGGGATTTAGCACCCATGTGGGAATGTGAGCATCCGTAACTGGAGAGTGGCAGAGGTGGAAAATGAGATGGGGAGTGGATGCAGAGAGACACAGAAGATGAATTACCTGGGGAGGGAGTGCATGCTGAATTGTGCTCCTCATAGCAAGCGTGAGAAGACAGAAATTACTTCCTCTGCCCCAAATAAAGATCAAGGAGCATTTGCATTCAAAGGGATCGGGTTTTGCACATATCGTATCCCTTCGGCCACTCTCTTTTAACTGGAAATCCTCAGCAATTGATTGTTCTTCTAATTCTGCTCCTGTACACCATATATCCGAAGAGCTTACTTCTTTCCCCAGTGCTGACTTCATTATTTTCTCTCAAAAGCTGAATTTAAAACAAAAGGATTTAGGTGAGAGTAGTGGGGATTTAAAGATCCCCAAACTTCTGAAATATATTCTTACTTGCTAGAGATAATGGAACGAACTGTCAAGTAAGAGTCATCCATTATTTATCTGAATTTTTTTTCAGCAGTTTTAGGCTTCATCTTGAATTTGCATTAGCAAACGCAGCAACCTGGGGGCTTTTCACAGCACCTTAGGCAGACTGAACAGGAGCTGGCGCATAATCAGCGATGGAACAGCTGTTATCCAGAGATAACAGAGGCTGCAGATGTGCATGGGGTCAAGGGAGACAATGCTGTGAGTGGAAAAGTCATACAATGGAGTTCTGTGTGTTTTCTTCAGATGTGGAGAACAAAAAAGCAATGACCTTTTGTCTGCTGCTGTCACTCCCTGCTTCACCATTAAGGTAGTTTTCTCTTCTCTTTTTTGAGGGGAGGTGTCTTGATATAGATTCCTGTCAATCATGCCCTAAAAATGATGAGTGCAGCCATGAGAAGAATCCTTTTTAGAAGTGTAAATATTCTGCATGTTGAAGTTTGTGGAAGTTAGATAAATGTGGAGCTTTGGATAAATGTAATTTTAATGTATTTATTTCAAAGGCAAGTTGATTTTGAAAACTTGGTACGACAAGTTTCAAAGGTCTAGGGAAAAATACAGGGAAACAAGTCTATACCCATGGGTGTAGGGAAGATCTTTCCCACCTGGTATCCAGCTTCCAACAGTAGTTGATAGCAGTGTGCAAGAATTGGGCAAGCAAAGAATGACAGTCCTCCTGGTATTGGGTACTGGTGGTAGGTATTGGTATTGGTAGGTATAGGTATTGGTGGTTAGGTATTGGTGATTTAAGGACTGCTGAGCTGAAGTTGTTGCTGTATCTTGGTGTTTAATTGCATTTGTGGACATACCTAGATATGTACAAACCAGTATGAACACTGCACCCGGTTCCTGTGCAGCACACCTGGACTCTTATATGAGGTCTACAAAAGGTAGTTTGGAAAAGTCAGAGACCAGCCATCTTAGGCCTAGTACCAGCCACAAGGACCCTTACAGCAAGTGTTGGCATCTGCCTGCTCAGAAGGGTTGAAGCTGCTGCGCAACAGTCAGCAGTGAGAGAAATACATTCACCAGGGAACTGAAGGCAGCAACTCAGGATCTCCTGCTGTGCTCCAGCACACAGCATTTCACCTATCTCCAGCTCAGTGGATCAGTGAGCAGTGCTTGCCACACTCACCCTGGTCACAGGCAGGTCCTCAATGAACCATTCTGGTACCTGAAGAAAGCAGTGCAAAGCCAGTGTGCCTTGCCCAAGGCTGAGATAAGCCTCTATTCTCACTGACAGAAGTGCAGCTTTAGGAGCACACAGGCCCCTGATGCAAAGTCTGGTGCCAGGCACGTGCCTGGGCCACCTGCAGTTACCTCATCCCAAATGTCACGAAGTGTTTGGCAATGGGTCCCTGTCCCACAACCTGCCATGGGGCCATTGCTTGTTCTTTACCCAAAAACCATAAATTGCATCATTTTTTTACCTCTGGAATTTTTTAAGGAAGGTGAGTGCTCACAGGTCAGCTAGTCGGGGCTGCACTCATTCTCTCTGGAGCACCCTTTGTGTGCAGTAGAGAGTTGTGTTGGGTTTAGCTGAGAACTGTGAGTGAGAGCACACAGCAGTTACGTTCCCAGCCCAGCATGTTATTTTTTATTGCCCTCATCCCCAACAGAGGACAATGGCTTCTGCAGCTCTTAGGATCCACGGGAATCTGGTGTTTGACAATACACTCCCAACATATCTGTTTTGTTTTTCTGTTTTGGTTTTATTTTACTGTTGAAATTAGGAGTTTCCATTTTAGCCCCCTTCCCTCCCTCTCTCCCCCTCCCCCCCCTTTCCCCCTTTTTAATTGCTTTCTCCCTTCCTCCACACTTTATTCTTTCGGCACAGGGCTGCCACTTACCAGCTGTTCACAATTCCTTCACCCCTTCTGCTTTTCAGTACTAGATTACCACGACATACACTCAAACGACATTTTCTTCCTTGCAGGAGGTCCCTGCTTCCCATACCCACTGAATACATTTAACAGAAATACTTTTCTCTCTCTTTCATATCTTGAAGGAAAGTCACCATATCTGTGCTCATCTCATGATTCAGATTGGCCGGTCTCTAATTGCTTGAGTTTGATTTCTTGACTGTTTTTAGACCCCAGCACTGCTGATTTTTCCTTCTCCTTGGTGGACCAAGCTCACCCACAAAGCGAGTACTCAGTAATTATTTTTCAACAAAAAGCTCATTCATCAGTTCATAAATCTGCTCTCGTCTCCCTGCTCTTTCCATTTTGTTCTGTGTAATTGGATTATTTTCTAAGATGAAATTTGACCAACCAAAATAAGTGCATTGCCACATCCCAACAAATGGTACCCAAAAGAGACAAGCTGGCATGTCATTAAAAAGCAGTTGGTCACACTCCCTGGTAGGTGTCGTCTCCTGAAGGGGAGCAAGAAGCCCTGGCTTAGGGTCGAGGGCTGCAAGGTGCAGAGCCTGCAAACTTCCACTGTTGCTACTGGGAGAAGAGGCTGCTTAGCTCCTCTCAGGAATGTACTGCTTTCATTTCTAATTGAGTTATTTGTTCACTTGTTGAAGAATTCTTCTCTTAGGGCAGTGACTCCCACAGACAATAACAGTGGCCACATGCAGCCACCAGGGAATTCATTGCAGCCACAAGACAAAAACTCGCCCTGATTGTTCGGTTCTGTTTTGACTTAGTCTGTCAAAACTGCAGCCACCATGAACTTACTGTGATGTCACACGTCACAGCTGTTTGTCTGAGAGCCACCAGTTCATCCTTTTCCTCTCACAGGCACTCGGAGCAGGAGGTCTCAAGCTGCAGTCTGAGAGACCACAGTTGGTAGTTTGTAAAGTCCAAGAGTCATTGCACATTGGTGTTGTCGCTGTTATGTGTCTTTACCATGTCAATTAAAAGCCCTCTGATATGAGGTGAGACAGACTGCAGGAGAGATCAGGGTGCTCCATGACTCCAGAACAACTGGGATCCATCATACCCACAGGTCAGGTCTGGTCTCAGAGCACATCTCTGCCTGTCTCAACTCCCAGGTCACCCCGAGCCTTCTGCTGAGCAGGTTCCTGATCCATGTATTCTAGAGCAGTCTTTTTCTGTGGAGCAACCTCACAGGAACTGAAGAAATCCTCAAAACCATGGATCCTGTGAAGCCAGGTTCATTTACCCCATAACGCTCTGTAGTGTTGCCGGAGCAGCAACTGGCAACAGCAACAGCAACTAACTGCTTCAAGCAGCAGCAGCCATAGCTGGCACGCGGTACCACAGATCCATGCATGAAAAGCATATCCAACCCCCTGCATGTATCCTACACAGATCACACATACATCTGTATTGTGTTTTTGGACACGGACAGGGCTCACAAGAGATTGGAAAGATTGGATTCTCCCGCCAAAACAAAGAAATTCATAAGTAAAGAACATCATCTTATCCAAGCTTCACCAGTCCTGCAGTTTCTGCTGCCCTCAGGAGTTTCTGTGGAGCTGTGAGCTGCCTGACACAATCTCACCCTGGGGAAAAGGTCCAGGACCAGAGCCTGTTTCCTGGCTGCATTCCTGCCCTGCGTGGGTTGCTGCTGACTGTCCTTCGTCCAAAGTTACTTACCTGCAGCTTTCTTGGGATGCTGCTGATCTGCCCAGTCTGCAGTTTTTTTATGAGACATACCTGGCTTGGTCACGTCTCAGGAATTTCAGGAGTCTCCTCTTTACCTTCTGCAAACAGTTCTGATATAGGTCATCAATAACCAATCAATACCTTCTTATCTTATGACTAGGATATTGCTAACATTTGTCCATAGTCAATATTTTTCCTTAAAGCTAAAGCAATCAAGTTTGTTTTGTTTTTTCTCAGCAAGCCTCGAGGTATGTGCAGGTCGCATCCTAAGCCATAAAAGCTGACACTTTTAACTCTGGCTTTGGAGGAGGGTGCAGAAACAAGAGTTTTTGCAGAAAATAGTAATTAAAAAACCCAGCTTACAGCGTTGATTATTTAAAGGAGAGAAAACTGTTTCATATGAGAAACTGTATCCCCAGAAAGTTTTGTAGCAAGGGACCAGTAGAGCACCATATGCAACAAAATAGGGAAGATCAAATCCTTCATATCCCACCACAGCAATCTGCTCCCAGTTCTTCCTGCACAATGCACCCCCAGAAGCTCAATAAGGACCATAGGAAGGGACAAGAAAGGGAGGCAGTAAAAGTATTGGATACATAGTATGCTGTGGGGTGGTGTTTACAGGTGAGTGCCCCTAGTGCCAAGCACAAGGGAGAGGCACAGACACTGCCTCTATGTTTTCGGCCCATCCGGGTGCACTCAGAGCCGAGCAGCAGCATTCAGTGCCTCATGGCACAGCTGATGTGCTCAGCAGTGTTTTCAAGGACCGTCACCATCTTCTGTCGCCTTCTCTTGAGCACATCACCACCCTGTCCTTTTCCCCTCCCTCTCCTTGCTCCCTCACCAGTTCCCCTTCTGCTGCCCTCCTGCACGATCTGACCCAACCGCACATTCTGCATTTTCCATATCTACTTTTTTTTTTTTTCTTCTTCTTCTTCTTCTTCTTTCCCCCCTCTTTTGTCTTCTGGTAACAGCGTTTGGCATTTCCCGGACAGCCCGTACCCCATAAGGCCTTAGAGTCTGAATGCAAGAACGGCTTGAGCGTTGCCTGCTGCGACTGAAGAAGAACTTGAGTGAAAATAATCCTCTCTTTTGTTCTGCTTGGGTTGCTTTTTGTTTGCCTGACAGATGTTCGGCCCCTGTGCGTGCGCGCGGAGCTGCTCCTGCACAGCACAGCCGGGCCCTCTGATCTGCCAGCCCATTGAGTCCTGCACCTCGGCCCGGCTGGGCTCCGGCCCTTACAGATGCGAGGGCTGAGGGCTGCGGCCCCGTTCCTCTGCACTGGGTGACCCTGTGTGCTGAGGGAGAACAAGGAGGGCAAGCCTCTCCTCTGCAGCACCCACGGTGATTCGTATGGGCAAGCACAGTCAAACATCACCATGGTGTTGCATTTTGAGGTGCCACAACATGGCGTCATGCAGGGGCTGCTGTACCTGACCCCGCTCAGCTCGTTTCACCATGCTTTGCAGCTGAAGAGTGGATTCAGGCAGCTCCAGCTTGCTGGCAGCCACACTGCCCTGCCTTATTACCTCTCATAGAATCACAGAATTACTGAGGTTGAAAAAGACATCTAAGATCACCTAGCCCTAGCACCAGCCCATCTTCACCATGCCTACTAACCACGTCCCTCAATGCCACACGCACACGTCTTCTGAACACCTCCAGGGATGATGACCCCACCACCTTCTTGGGCAGCCTCTTCCAGTGCCTCAGCGCTCTTACTGAGGAGGAATGTTTCCTAAAATCCAATCTGAACCTCCCCTGGCACAACTTGAGGTCATTCCCATCCATCACTAGTTAACACTGCTATATCATTTAATATTGCAGTAACTGAGCATGAGTTTATTAAAATCTTATCAAGCTGTGTGCTACAGACCTGTTGCTTGACTGGGTATTTTCCTCTGCAGAAGCAAATACAGACACATTCATGATGCTACAGAGATCACCTATCCTTCTCCTGACATCTTAACATCAGCTCCCGCCTTGCGACTTCCACACAGAAGTGCATGTCACGCAGCTCAAGCAGGATGTGTGTGTGGGTCTTTAATTTAGCAAAAATAACATCGGACTGCCACTGTGGTGTCAGTAGCCAGCAACTGACATTCCCTGCTTCATTAATTTTGGATTCTTGTTGACACATATGTGAACATGAGCAAAAGGTGCTCAGTCAGGAAGGAGAAGAGCTCTGTAATATGAATTTTGAGGGGTAGGAAATGCTTTATGGGTGTGGGAGAATCAGTGAATGCATCCCTGTGTATCTGTGAGTACCCGTGCCCACACAGAGAATCAGCCAGGGAAAGGGGTATTTGAACTGACTCCTGTGACTTGTCTTATTTCTGTCTTGACAATCATAGCCCCTCTCCTTGCTATGCACAGCCCTCTGGGTGATGTTGTTGTTTGCAGGGCTGTGTGCGAGCTATTCTGTGACTTTTCTTTTAAAGCAACTCTTTGAAATTCTCCTGCTCCTGCAATGGGGTTTGAGCTCTGTTGCATCACTGTTGTGATGGTCTGTCAAGCCATCTAATTGGCCTGTCTCATTAAAACTTGCAGTCAGCACTTAGAAGGCAGCAGTCCCATAGTCCAACACTGTGGCTAGAGCCACAGCCTGCACGTGGGCTGGGAGGTGGATGCAGAGGCTGACAGGAGCCTGCTTCTCCACTTCTGGGTTGATGCTCAAATCAGCCAGGCCATCTCTAACATCACTCTGTGCAGTGAGACTAACTGGAGCAGGCTTACGCCAACACAGAGTTTAACTTGCCAGAAAAGTCTATGAAATGTCTGATTGGTTAAATTAGAGATGTTATTGCCTGCATGGTAGGTGTTGCTTTGGTCACTGGACCTCCCAGCTGCCAAAGTGTATGAGAACTGTTGAATCACAGCCTGAACCACTGATTGATCACCTGAGGTGAGCACTGAGTCAGCTGCAGGAGCACAGGTGAAGGCAATTCACCTGTGTGATGAGAAGGGGTGTGTCTGACTCCACCTCTCCCAGACCCCATTTAAGGGCTGACCAGCACTGGGGAAGGCTCTCTTGTTGGAGATCCCTCCTGTGCAGAGTTCCAGGTGAGCTTCAAACTTCACTGACAGGTGAGCCCTTCCTAGTTTACTGGTTGTCTTTATACCATCTGGATAAGCCGTTCAAAAATATACTGTCCACCCTCATTATATCGTATGGGTGCTATTCTTTCAGGGTATTCACCTACACAAAGAAAGAGCATCTGGGCTTTCTGTTGCTTCACCGAGTCTTGTGAAGACTGCCCCTGTGACAACATCACACCTTAATTGAGCTGAAGGCTACCGCAGCCCCAGGTTTTAAAGTGCTTCATCTGGCTATGCAGACATTTGATAGTCTAGGCTTAGTGCAAAGTCCCCCCACCCTGCACAGTGCTGGAGCTGTGCAAGAAAAATCTAAGTGTCATCATGGAAATCTTGTTTGGACATGCTTTGTTACGGAGCAGTTTGGTGCAAAAGCCCCACTAAGTACCAGCTGAAAACACTTTGCATCATACTTTAGGATGTTTTTACTTCAAATTTTGCGGGTTAACTCAGGACGAGTGCTTCTCTTGGCTTTTGTGAGAGCACATAAATCCAAGGCTTTGTGGCTTATTTTAAATCAGAGAATGAAAACACTCCGCATAGCTCTTCCAAAGACAAACTTTCATTTTTAAAAATACTGTCTAATTGTCATTAATCAAGCCATCCCCTGTGCTAATAAGATGGAGGCAGGGAATGAAATGCCGTTCCGGCTCCGGCAGCTGTTGAGCATGTCAACTGGTTTCAAAATGCTTGGCAGAAGTTGTAAATGCAGTTCTAATGAGATTGACTTGTCTGCAACTAGCAAACAAATACCAGCCGCACCAAAATGTTTGTTTGCCACAGAACTTAATGGAGATTGTGTTAACCATGCTGCAGTCAGGGGTAGATGTCGAGAAAAGTTCAGATCAAGCATAAGGCAGTGACACTGGAATGTGGCTTTCTCCAGAATGGATTCTTATATAAAAGCTAAGATAAAGCTTTCCCTGTTCTCTTTTTTTCTTGTTGATTTTTTTTTTTTTTCTCCTCATCTGGCCTTCGAACTTCCTGCAATCTTGGTACACAAAGTTCTCTGAAAAGGCCACATAATCAAGCTGCAAACATATGTATGTTCTGATGGCAGGCTCCTGGGAGAGGACGTGCACCAGAGCGCTCAGCAGCATCATCAGCTCCGGGGTACAGCTTCACCAGTGGCCCCAGAGAAGAGGTGGCCAGATGAGCCACCTGAGTCTCAAACATGAGAGCACAGCAATGAGAACCCAGTAAGCAGCTTGATCACCCACCAGACCCAGCTGCCAAGCTGATTACAGACCTCTTGCACAAAGCCACAAAGCTATGGTTAAACATAGCATCAGTGCAGAGAAGCTGTAATCTTGCCAGGCTAAGCCACCTTAGCAGAACTGGCACTGCAGATGTCAGGAGAACTCAGGTAAATCAGCACATCAGTGATTCCCTGCACTGAGGAGGTCACCACATCTCTGTGGCCGCAGAAAGCTAAGCAGAAGAAATACCTGTATTTCAGAGATATCAGGGCTCAGGTAAACCAAACATGCCAATAGTGAAGTATCTATAACACTGCACTACAACTTCCAGTCTTCTACATCTCATTTCACTACCAAGAATAAGAATCCTGGTTTCTAACCCTTCTTTCATTATTCTTTGGCTGAAGTGCAAAGTTGCACTTTGGATCTGATGGCTATTCTTTTGCTAGTATCCCTTTAAGTTTTCTTGTGCCAAATAATACTAATCATTGCAGGCTACACTGAATTTGAGCTGCTTGACAGAGTCCATCTCTGCCCTCACTTGAGCCTCTGAGATGAACAGTGAAGTTGAACTGTGCCAGCAACTGTTAGGAAAAGGTCCAAGAATGGCTGAACAGGAAAGATACTGAGGATTTGTTGTTTGTTTTTCTGTTAAACCATGTTTTTGTAATTATGAACACTTTGTTGAGATTGCTTAGAAGAGGAAGTGCACATAAAACGGTCCACACAATTAAACTAACTACATATTAGAGTTGAAAGAATATACGGCTGGTCTCACTGTGCTGCACTCACGCAGACAAAACCTCTTCTCAAAAGGAATTTGGCTTGAGAAAGCAGTTCTGGAAACAACTCCTAGTTAACTCCAGGCCCATGTGCCATATTGCCTGGTTTATGACTGCCCCAAATGGCCCAAAAGCAAAGGGCATTCATGCTGAACAAAAGCTGACTGAAAGAAAGAATGTGAAAGCTGTCATCTCCAAATCCCTTTCACTCAAAAGCTGGTTCCTGACTCCAGATCAGGAACCCTGGAGGAGGCAGAAATTACTCTGTGCTCCTAAAACTGTCTTCTACTTGTCTGGGGAAAAACAGCACTGTTACTTTGCTCAGATTCATAGGAATGCTTTTTTTAATCAGACCCCGTTGTGGTTTTTTTTTTTGTTGTTGTTGTTTGGTTGGTTTTTCTGGGTTTTTGTTGTTGTTGTTTTTGTTTTTTTTTTTTTTTGCCACTTCTCCCCATGTTCAGGTTTGTAAAATCTGGATGATCTTAGTGGTCTTTTCCAACCTTAATGATTCTTTGATCATTAAACAGAGCCTGTGCAGAGACTGCTTTCTCTTGGTTTCCAGTTTGGATAATTCTGGGGTAAACAGGCAGTGTAAGGGAGCAAATAACAGTAGAATCACTTCAAACCGTTATAGAGCAAAGTGCATTTAATAATTCCTACATTGTTAGTTCTCCCTAGGAAATGGCAGTAAAACAGATACAGCCCACTCCTGCCTCCCACCTCACTGAGGCACGTCGTGTTGCAGGCACTGTAAACAGGACGAACGCCTTCCCAGGGTGAGAAAGCCCAGTACTTGGTTTATAAAACAACATTTTATGAGTCAGCCTTAAGATCATCTTAGTTTTAGTTAAGGGAAAATTAAGCTTCTCCTTGACACAGGAATGACATATAGAAGCATATATGCAGTATATATGCCCTGTCAAGCACTTCCACTTTCCGTAATAACAAGCCCATCCCCTGTACTCAAAATGGATTTGACACATAAACAATATTGCTGAAAACATATGTCTAAGATAAAGCGAGGCCTACTTTCTTACAAACCTAGTCTTCAGGGGCAACACTGACCTTGTGCAGTCACTTGTATAAGCAACAGTGCGCTGCCATTTGGTGGAGATCAAAATAAAGCCTCTCGTCTCCTCAGTAAACACTACAGCAAAGCACATTACAGTGGGAAACCAGGAAAGTATGTATGACAATCTTTACCCACACCCTGTGTAACTGTGTTTCAGCACAGTTCAATCTGCAACAGCAACTAACCATTGCCATCTTAAGGTATTGCTTAGCACTGCTGCAGACCAAGCACAGCTGTTATTGCTGCTCCTTATTCCCCCTTCACCACGTGCAACTACTTGACAAGGTGGTTGGAAGTGCTCACTCCAAGACTAACCAAATAATTCTGCAACACCTCACTTTTGAAATATATGTTTTATGTCTTTAGCTTTAAGAAAAGATATTGCGAGATAAACATCGTCCTTCTCCTTCGTCTTCGGTAGATATGTAAGAGACTTCTAATCCTTAGCCAAGTAGACCTGCCAGGCCCTCTGCTTCTAGGAACTCTAAGTGGTATTGTTATCTTTGTTTAGTCCAGCTGTACCTGCACAGCACAGCTGCCCAAACAGTTCTGGAACTAAATAGTGCTCAAAGCGCCTAGTAAAAAATTAATATGCACTGTAGACAGTGCAAGATTACTACTGGTTTGATTTATATACAAGAACTACAGACACAACACTAAGGAGGGTTGCAAAAATTGGGGTATTCCCACCTTTTTACCTGCATGAGACATCTGTGATGTTTTAATGTGTATTAATATTAATGCCAAAGCAAAAACAAGCTGAAGATAACACAGTCCTCTGTGACTGCAAGCAACCACTCAAATCACTTTGTGTTTCTCTTACGCATTTGGCATCCATCAAGAGCATTAAATTCATTTGAGTGTAAGTTACATAGCTCTTCTTGTTTGTTGCCCTTCCTTGATAACCGTTTAAATCTTGCATACTGGGATGGAGCTGTCCAGAAGGCAGGCATGTTGACTTGTTAACATCAACTGCTTCTCGCTGCAACTTAAATACTACTCACTTTCACTAGAGTTCAGCTATTGTGAGATGCTTATGCAATTTGGCATAAAACTGGGACCAAAGGTAGCTGAACTGATGTGCTTTGATTGATTTTTATAGGGTGTATTTAATCTGGCATGGCTGATTTGCATTTTTTACATATATATCTTCTTTCCTTTCTTGGAAATACTGCACTGTGTTGTTTGCTCAGTAAGAAACAGCCTATATATACAACGGTGTGCTTTTAATGTGACCTTTGCATGCAATCCTCAACATGCCTGTAAGGCACTTGAACGCTCCTAGAAGTTCTGACTTGTATAATCAAGTGACTTCGGCCTGTTCTTCAGACTTAGGACGCTGTGCTCCTTTCTTGCCCCTATCTTGAGAGTAGATGTTTCCTTCTCACACAGCCCAACAGCGGCACCCAGCGATCAGGGGCTTTCATGCACACCATGGGAAGCAGCCGCTCAAGTTGCCCCGCTGGATTTCCTAACCACTCCCAGTCTTTTTTAAACGCAGTAGTGGCTTTACTGCTGAGGTTGACGGTGTTACCTCCAATTCGTATTGCCTAGAGAGCCTGAAACTATCATATCTCATGAAGGTTTGCCAGAGCGAGGAAAAATGCATGGCGTGTAAATTGCAGTTTGGTCATCTCTGATCAGATCACAAACTTGTTACAGGTACAAATACATCAGCAAAATTATTATTATTATTATTAATTTTCTAAAGACCAAGCACCTAACCTCAAGCAAAAAAAAAAAAAAAAAGTACTTTATATGTCCTTCTCTGCATGGCTACGTATCTGAAAAGATTCCCATGCAAGAGAAAATTGTTTTGCTCTTGATTACACATCTCTGCTTTTCTGAAGGCCCAAACACTGAAGTCAATTTCCAAGAATCCAACTAGCAGTCTGTGCTTGATGCAATTTCCCAAGAATCAAAAGCAGTAGTAGGAAACAGCCCCCCTCTCCCCCTCCAAACTTTCAACATTAACAGGCTTCCAAGAATCTCCACACTTACTTATTTTCCATCGGCAGCTAGAAAAAGATTATGCTTGCTAGTTTGGACATCAACTGATTGCAAACCTGTGGAGGTGAGCCAAGATGCAGCATTCAGGACTAAACTCTGAAAGGTTTCATTTAATGTTCTTCCTTCTTATACAGAGAGAGTGGTTTCAGGCAGCAGGAGCGCAGTAAATGTTTTTCTCACTAAACCAAGGCTGAACTTTTAGCCTTACCAAAAAAGTTTGACGATATAACATTAATAAATTTACACTTCTCCATGTTGTAGCATAAGGCACAGAAGGAACAGTATTAAATTAACATTGATTAATAGATTAAGATGAGATGAACCAAAATGACTTCAACCAACCCTTAGCATCACTCTTGACACTGTATCATTCAACCAGAGAATCGCTTAGGTTAGAGGGAGTCTTAAAGATCATCTAATCTCAACTCCCTGCCACAGGCAGGACCGCCACCCAGCAGCTCAGGCTGCCCAGGGCCCCATCCAACCTGGCCTTGAGCACCTCTAGGGATGGGGGAATCCACAGCTTCTCTGGGCAGCCTGTGCCAGCACATCACCCTATGAGTAAAAATTTTCTTCCTAATATCCAACCTAAACCTCTCTTCTTTTACTTTAAAGTCATTCCCCATAGTCCTACCACTATCAGTCTGTGTTAGAAGTCAGTCTCCCTTCTTTTTAGAAGCTCCCTTAAAGCACTGGACAGCTGCAATGACATCTCCCTGGAGTCCTCTCTTCTCCAGACTGAAAAACCTCCACCTTCCATCACATCCAACTGCTCATCTTCATAGCCCTCCTCTGGAGCTCCTCCAGCAGCTCTGCCTCCCTCCTGTGCTGGGGTCCTCAGGCCCAGACATAGTACTCCAAATGGGGCTTTACAAGGACGGAGTAGAGGGGGACAATCCCCTCGCTCTCCCTGCTGACCACCCTTCTTGTGAGCAGCCCAGAACACTGCTGGCTCACGTCCAGCTTTTTGTCCATCAGGACACCCAAGTCCTTCTCCGCAGGGCCGCTCTCAAGAGAGTTCTCCTCCCAGTCTGTACTCATATCCGGGACTGCCTCAAACCAAGTGTAATACCTTGCACTTGGCCTTGTTAAACCTCACGAAATTCTCACGTGCCCAATTCTCAAGCGTGTTCAGGTCCCTCCCTTCTATTGTGCCAGTCGCACCACTCAGCTTGGTGTCAGCAGCAAACTTGTTGAGGGTACACTCAATCCCACTGTCTGTGTCACTGATAAAGATATTGAAAGAGCACCAGTTCCGAGATGGACTCCTGGTGGGGCACCACTTGTGACCAGCCTCTACCTGCACATACTGTTGTTGACAACAAGCCTCTGACTGCAACAATCAACCAATTCTTTATCCACCTAACAGCCCAGCCTTCAAATCCCTCTCTCAATTTACACATGATGATGTGGTGAGGAGTAATGTCGAAGGCCTCACAGAAGCCCAGGTAGATGACATGCATTGCCTATCAGTTGTCTCCCAGTGCCATCACTTCAGCACAAGAGAGCCATCAGAGTGCTGAGGCTCTATCTGTTCTCACGGAAGCTGTTCTGGCTGTCTTGGATTACCACATCTCACGTGCGTCTGAACATCTTTCCAGGCATGGAGCTCAAGTTCACTGGCCTGCATTCCCAGGTCCAACCGCACCACCTCTGGTGAGCCTGTCCAAGACCTGAACTAGAAAGCTATTGTCAACGAACTCCAGAAGTCTCCTGGATCGCTTGCACTTTACCATGTTGTTTTCCTAGCAGGTATTTGGGTGGTTGAAATCCCCCACCAGGTCACGAGCTTGTGAGCTGAAGCAGGAAGGCCTCATCAACAGCTCCTTGATCAGGCAGCCTGCAGTACACCCCAACCCCCAGCCATCCTTTATTGGTCCCTTCCCTATTCCAAACCCACAGGCTCTTAACCCGTTGCTGTTTCTCACTGGCAGCTCCTTGTAGTCTATGCACTTAATGAAGAGGGCAATTCCCCCACCACTTCTACCTCACCCATCCCTTCTAAAAATCTCACAGCAGCCCTGTCATGGTATACCAGTTACGTGAATCATCTCACCATATTTCCACGACAGCAGTAAGACCACAGCTTTCCCCCATTTCCAGTTCCTCCTGCTCACTTCCCACACTGCATGCACAGGTATAGAGGCACTTCAGCTGGGCTTTCAGCAGCATTACCTTCTCAGAGGAGCCCTCCCAAAAACCTCCCAGAACAATCTCATGTTTTTACCCACTGCTTCCTGAAGCGACAGCGTTCCCTGATTCTCCTGTTCCTCAGCAGTGCATAAACCCCCACCCCATCAAATCTGGGTTAAAGCTCTAATGATCAACTCTATCAGCTTGCTGCCTAGTGCGTTCATTGTAAGGCACAGCAGGTCGAGGGCTCTCTCTAGCACCTTGTCCCCCTTAGCTGCACTATCCTGCCTGGACTTTGTCACAGGCAAGCTCGTTATCACCTGCTTCCTCCTCCAAACCTAGCTTGTCAACAAGCCCAGGAAGCTGCTTTTCCCCCTGTGACTTAGGCAGACACCCACCAGGCCAAGTGCAAAGTAGAACACCCCATGCTGTAAAAACAAACCCATAGCTGAGAGGCTGATGCCACTGCAGGAATTTTATCAGATGGGTTTTCACATGGGGCCCTCCATGTTGCTCAAGACAACTACCCTTCTTTCCTTCTTGGCAGAGGTAGTCCTGAGGCACGAAGTCGACTTCCTTGCCCCAAAACAACCTGCTGGGTGGATGTTTCAGCGTGTTCTCACTTACCCGTCCCTTATCATGAAAACAAAACAAAAATAATGCACAAAACAAAACAAAAACCATATACACATTAAGAAACATCACTATTGCTACTACCAAAAAGATATTCACAACTACAACAGTCAAACTTCTTGAAAAAGTTTAATAACACCTTCACATCACAGTTAAATTGTACATCGTAGATTACACGTCTGTATGTGAACTGAATTAGTCTTTTCTTAATTGGATGGTTTCCTCTTTAATTCCATCTTTTGTGACAATGCAGATCTTAAGTGCATCACCGGTGTACACATCTCTCTCAGCAGCAGAAATAAAGACATCTTTAACCAGCTGCAATGCCTTTTCCAGGGTCAGAGGTACATGCTCCACGTTTTGCATGTTCTTGAAGCCAATCTAAGGAAAGAAAGCATTTCAGAGGAAGTACCTTCCATCTAACATGAAAGCTCTTTCAGTCACTGCATTAGAATGAGCACATTTACACAAATGATGATAGTCTGCTTTAAAACCCAGACTTGGCAAAAGCAACCCTCCACAGAGTTCATAGCTGCACGGTCAGAACTTTACCAACACTAACAATTAGAGTGAAGCACAGCCTCTCCTATTAACATTCAGCACATACAAGACACTGATCTATTTCTTCAGAAGCTTCTCACCGGGTTAACAGCATCAGAACTGCACATGAGCTCATCCCAGCTCATCCTGTACCCAGGAGCATTTCTTACAAGCAACTAAGCCAAAATGCACGTAGAATTTAAAAACAGCAGCTCATACTGAAGCATGACTCTTCTGATACTGAAGCTTCTGTGGGAAACAATTTCTCAACTGAAGCATTTAACTATTGCAAATAGGCTGCGCACTGTCCAACATTAAAATCTGAAAACGTTTTCAGACCTCTCCTGAGAAGGCAGAACCACACAATTTTTAAACACACGAATTAACCACGCTTCCTGTAATACATTTAAACTCCCTCTCCAAGTAACACCTCCCGAAAGTTACAGTACATTACATGTTCAGTGAGATCATCAAAAAAGAAACCACAAACACACACACACACACACACACACACACACACACACACACACACAATTTTACCTGGTTATCAAGCAACGGCTGCAGCATAGCACTTGCTGATCCACCTGCTTTGAAAGAATCTCTCTGGTAGGAGCCTACTGGATCAAAGCTATAGACTGCTCCCTTTCCTTCAAAGAAAAAAAGTACATAATTGCAATCCAGAACAATTAATAATAAGCATTTACATTAAGAAAAAAAAAAAAGGTTAGTCCATAAGCAGTTTCCAGAACACCAGAGATCTCCTAAGAAACCTTTACAAAATAGTACTGCACTACATTCAGACAATACTTTGTATAGCAGGCTCACTTTGGTGTGCTGTCCTCCTATATGCAAGGCTACCTTCACGATTTAAGCTCTACCAGATGCTCTCTGCTGTACTTACCACAGAAAAAGTCCTAATGAAGAACAACCAAAACGTGTTAGAGCACAGTGCTGAACAAAGAGCTGTACTGTCTCTACAATTAGCAGAAGTTCAGCCACCATGGCATAGTTCTTGGAACTACTTGCAGAGAGCGTGCTTGGATGCCTCTGCAGTGCCTTCCTGGAAACAGGGATGGTGTGCTGGGCTCTTATGTGCTTCCCCCTGGAGTCAGGCCAGGTTGTGCAATGCAAACTATCTTGTGCCAGCATCACAGATGGAGATGCACCACAGCATCTACACAGTTTCACAGGGGGAAAACGAGTGAAAAATGAAAGCCTGGCCACACTGACTCCTTCTGTTCAGACAGGCTGCACCTGATGCGATGGGCTGCCCACTGCACTTGGCCACACAGCACTGGTAGCTCAGCAACCCTAGCACGGATCCACACAGTAACATTAAATCAGAACGAATCAATCTCACTGAACCCAAATTAATCCCACGTGTGCAAAAATTGGGTACTTCCATTCTTACCACACACCACTGCAACCTCACAGTTTGACATTTACCGTTACCAGGGCAGACTGACCCTCGTCCTCCACATGCTGCAGATATCTCAGCAACACTGGGGAAGCACTATAACTTAGTTTTAACAGTAAAATGTGGGGAGCGGTTGAAATCATCTAAACAAGACCGCCCCTGAGCTACTGCTCAAAGTCAGAGAACACAGGATTTTAGCAGCTCAACCACACCACTGGACACAGAAAGGCCTGGAAGGGGAGAATTAAACTTACAGCATCCACACAGAGATCATTATTTTTGTTAGAGATTAGTTAACGTTTAAAAGTCTCCATAGAAAAACTGCCTCCAGAGCTGGCCTCCATACTTCACAATCTCTACCCTTCTGAGAGGCACGAATAAAAGAAATTCTACCATTAACATTTTCTTTACAGAAACGCTCAAGAATTCCAGTGAAGTTGTAATAAACAGTTTCGGTCTAAATTAAAGCATGAAAGGTAAGCCATGCTGGCTTTGCTTGTAACCTAGTTTTCAAACTCCGCAGACAGACCAAGTTTGCAGAAAAAAAGGAAACGTTTTCAGATGCACAGTATGGGTTTAACTTGTGCAAGTACCTAGTGCCCAAAGGCAAGTGCTCTGAATAGGACTGTAAAGGTCATCACTCCTTCTGTACACCCGTGACAAAAAGACAGCTACTCACCTACAGAAACACTGCCACTCTTTTTTGTCTCTTCTGTTTCAAGTCTTACCTTCTTCATCAAGTCCACCAATGATGTTGTAAACGTAGTAAGGGAAGAAACGTCGAGAATACAGAATTGTAGAGAGCATTGCTGCAATAGCCCCAGTAGTCATGGTCTTGTTATTGGAATGCTTGTACATCTGCAAATGGCACAGCACGTCCAAGAGGAGTCACACACTCAAATTTATACTCAGTTACATTTTCTGTAACTTCATTACATAGCAGAATGATGCTTAGCAAAATGTTAAGTAGCACAATCACACAAACAACACTGGTCTAACAGTAATGCCGTGTTAATGCCTTATCATAAAGCAAAACTAATATTTTTCAGAGGCTTTGCAAAGAATAAATGTCATTATCCTCATCAGCACGTGTAACATTTGTGATATTGCACTTGGCAAGAAGATGGCATCAATTTCACCTGCCTGATCTTTCACCAGCAATACATTTACAATACAAACACTAGATGACAAACAGCAGAAACTGTACTTAAATTTATAACAGGTCTCAAATGCGATACCAAAAAATATGTTTGTAAACACATTAAGACAGTTATCTACCTTTAATCTTGCTTCAATAATTTTAGTAAGAGTAAGGCAGTCACCGTGGAACCCACTGCATCCAATGACTGTTTGTTCTGTTCTGTAAAACAAAGTTTTGTTGTGATTTTAGACTTTGTATGAACTACATCATTTTCTTTAGGTTATGAAAGGATCAAATGTATTTCCAGCTTCTCTAACACTATGAGAAATAGTTGCCTAAAAGTGTAGTAACAGGTGTTGTGTGAATAAAAGCTAACTGCAGCCTGCATCTTGGAAAGGACTCAGTAAGTGAGGGGTCACACAGAATGACAGAACTGTAGGGGTTGGAAGGGACCTCTGGAGATCATGGAGTCCAACCCCCTGCCAAAGCAGCTCACTAGCCCAGGTTGCACAGGTAGACGTCCAGGTGGGTCTGGAGCATCTCCAGAGAGGGAGACTCCACCACCTCTCTGTGCAGCCTGTGCCAGTGCTCCGTCACTTTTCAATCCACTGATTTCCACAGCAAAATTTCAGGAAAAAAAAAAAAAAAAAGTCTTGATTTCTTCAAGCACCCCTAGCTGTAGCTACTACCAAGCTGTGTCATATCAGTCAATGTGGCTTTACTCCACCTGGCCAGGGGGCTGCTTCTAGGTGGTGAGGTAACATTTATGCCATAGGTGATTTTTTGTGTCAGCACACAGGCAAATAACCACTGTTACACCTCACAATATTATCTCTTTGTTCGGTTTCAGAGCAAACATTTCATAAGCAATAGCTACAGGAACCCACATTTGAATTTTTAAGTTCTAATGAGCCTGTGAGAGCCTACAAACACTGATACATTGTCCTGGTTTCAGCTGGGATAGAGCTAACTTTCTTCCTAGTAGCTTCTACGGTGCTGTGCTTTGGACTTATGATGACAACTGCTGATAACACCAATGCTTTGGCTGTTGCTGAGCAGCAGTGCACAGAGCCAAGCACGTTCCAGCTTCTCACACTGCCCTGCCAGCAATGGAGGTTTAGGGTGCAAGGGAAGCTGGGAGGGGTCAGGGCCAGGACAGCTGATCCAAAGCGGCCAAACTGATGTTCCATACCATGCAAGTTCATGTGGAACAATAAAATGAGAGAGCTGATCAGTGTAGAGTGGGAAACCGCTGCTCAGGAACTGGCTGGGCACTGGCCAGCAGGTTGAGAGCAACTACATTGTGCATTAGCTCTTTCCATTCTTTCATTATTATTATTTCCTTCATTTTCTGACCTAACTTTGCATCAGCCCATTGGTTTACCTTGTTTCTTCCCTAACTCTCTTCCACATCCCACTGCAGGGTTTGTGAGGAAGTGAGCAAACAGCTGCATAGTTCTCAGCTGTCTATTAGGTAGAAACAGTACACATTTATAGGTTTAAAATTCAGCAGTCATTTTCAAAACAACTTAAACTGAGATCACCTCGGTCTCTGTCACCAGAATTACCCAAAGCCATCATGTGCTCATAGAAAATTGTACCAAAGCAGTTTTCATTGGGATGGTAACAGAGAGCCAAAGGTATGCACGGAGCAAGCCAGTGCTAAAAATATCCCATTATCAGTCAAATACAACAGCATGCAATAAGAAACCTGAGTGCATTCCGAGCATCACATTACAGCAAGTCATCCCAATTCCAAGATCAATTGTGTTACTACTATTTTTTTACTGCGAGCTCTACATAAGGAATATGATAGGCCATTTCAAGTGACACACTTATCAATACCCAGCATCACTCCTCCATTTCAGTTGTTACAAGGTCTGGACTTACAGTTTGTAGCATTTTGGACTGTCCCGGCTGTGAATTGCATAACCTTCACTCAGTCGTGTGTCAGAGGCAACGATGCTGAAGTCTTCTCCAGCAATCGCCAACACAGTCCTTAAAGAAGAGTATCCATATAAACACAACTTTTGGCACATCATAGTTCTTAGATAACTGATGAACAGACGAGATAAAAGCTCCCTATCCACACTCACGTTGGGTCATGCATCTTACTACATTCCTTGATGTTCCTCACTACACATTCCCCTACGTGTAAGTCAAGATTGGAGGAAAAAAGTCACTAGACACACTAAAGAGAATGCACACGATTCTCTACTTTGAACACAAGTTGTATGGATGTTTATCAATGACCGAGCACAGCATAAAGCTAAGATACAACAGACTTACATTTTAGATAAGTGATAAGGAAACATGCAACCTTCTAAAACCGGTTGGCTCTGCAAGGAAATACATTCCAGCCAAGCACTTAGCACTGCTATCATGGAATCAGCATCACTCTTTCACCTCAACGTTAACCTAATTTATTAATTACCAGATAATTCCTCTGTGATTGCCACGGTGCCACTATGTAACCAACAGATGTCCTTGAAAAAGCACTCAGTCACCATGAAAAAAAATCTGAAGAACATCACGCTGGCCAGATGCTTGTCAATTCGCAGCAAGCATCAGTAAAACATCACCCACCTGTACTAGTTATGACAAAACTCCTGGCTCAGTTGCAGCCTTAAAAACAAACGACGTGACCACTAGGCACGTTTCCCGGGTCGTTACAAAGAAACAAGCCCCCGGGCAAGGGAAAGCGCTTGTTTTGACCCGTAAGAGCTCCCCAAGCGTGACAAAAGCCACACTAGCACACAGAAGTAAAGTTGAAGAGGAGCACGGATGCCCGGGACACAGGCCGGCAAGGCGAAAACCAGCAGGACGCGGCCCAGCCGCCGCTGTCCGCGGGGACGCGCGGCGCCAGCCCGCCCCAGCCCCTCCCGCCACTCTCACCCGCCGTTGAAGGTGTAGGGCGAGAAGCGGTAGTGCACGGGCGCGCCCACGCCGCAGCCCGGCTCCGGCCTCAGCTCCGCGTAACCGGCGGTGGACAGCATCCCCGCGGCGCCGCTCGCTGCTGTCTCACGGCAAAATGGCGGCACCGGAAGCGAGGAGGCGGCGCTCTACGAAGCACAGGCACATCGTCTCGTCTGCCCTGGAGGTACCACGCCCCACCGCCGGCAACCGCACAGCCGCACCGGCCTTTAGGAGGAAAGGACGGGACGCGCGCCAGGCCCCCGCCGTGAGCGCGACGCCGGACGCCGCTGCGATGCGAGGCGCGAGCAGAGCCCGGCACCCAGCGGGCATCCCGCCCCGCCCTCACTCAAGATGGCGGTGCAGAGGGCGGGGCGGGCGCGCGGTGGAAGTGACGCAATCGGGGCGCGCCGGCGGCGCGGGAGCGGGACGCAGCTTGGCTGCCGCTGGGGCTGTGCGGCGGTGGCTGCGTCGCCGGGCGCGGCAGGTACCGGCTGTTGGGCGTCCCGCTCCACCCCGCGGCTCGCGCCGGTCCGGCGGGAGGGGCCGGTCAGGCCAGGGCCGGGCTCGTTCCGTTCCTCTCCGCGGACGCCGTCGCGGGGTCGGGGCCCTCCGGGCAGGTCTGAACGACGGGGAGGGACGGGATGGGGCGGTGTGGGCGGGCCGCGGGGCCAGTGGCGCGCCGGGAGCGGTCCCGTTACCGCCGTTGGTGCCGGGGGTGTGATGGCGGCGGGCGGCGGTTACCGCCTCCACCACGTGACGGCGGGCGGGGTAGGCGGCGGCGGCCTTCGCTTTGGCGCGGGCACGGGCACGGCGGGAGGGGCGGCTCGAGCTGTAATAGCTCCTTCCCGTGCACGTGGGCGCGGCACCGGGGCTCGGGGGGGTGGGGACGGCTCCGTCCGACGCTCCTACTGGCGGCATTGGGCCGCGGATGGAGAGCTGCGCGGGTGGGTTCGGTGTAGGCATGTCAGGGCCGGTGGGCTCCCTCCTTCCAGGGTATGAAACGTGGAAGCACCTTTGGGGAGAAAAAGCGGGTGCTATTGTGTCCGGTTAAGCAAGCTGTGAACTAAATGGGGAAGTATTTGATAAAAGGGTGTAGCGTTTGGTAGCGAGATGCTCTGCAGAGAAGATCTGAGCATCCTTGTGGACGTCACGTTGGTCACGAGCCAACGGTGTGCCCCCGTGGAACAGAGCCCCAGTGGGATCCTGGGGTACCTCACAAAGGGCATGGCCAGCAACTCGAGGGAGGTGATCCTACCCCTCTGCTCTGCCATGGTGAGGCCACATCTGGAGAACTGTGTCCGGTTCTGGGTTCCCCAGTTCAAGACAGAATGAGGGGCGATGGACACAAGCTTCAACACGGGAAGTTCCATACAAATAGGGGGAGAACTTTCCCGTGAGGGTGGCTGAGCTGCCCAGAGAGGCTGTGAAGTTTCCTTCCTTGAAGGTACTCAAAACTCACCTGGATGCTTTCCTTCCTGCTTTAGCAGGAGGTTGGACTTCATGATCTCCAGAGATCACTTCTAGCTCTTACAATTCTGTGAAAGCGTTTAAACTCTCTGCTTGTACTGTGGCTTTCCATAGCATGCCAATAGAGGTTCAGGTTTTTGTTAAAAACAAACAAAAAAACTCCCCGAAACCTACAAGTGAAACAGCAGCACCCAAAAGCATGTATTCATTTCACATGTATACCTGAAGTTGGCTTTCACTTTCTCTTTTTCCCCCCATAAAGCACGTTGCTGCAATTCAAAATGCATTAGTGCTTTGCTTTATGGAAGTGGGTGGAAGAAGACTTCCTAGACCTGAACTGACCAGTGGTGTTTTCCCATAGCAGAAAAAAAACATTTTTGTAAGGCCAAGCTTTGACTCTGCCCAGGAGGAAATGTGCAAGCAGTGTGTGGCTTTAGGCCTGTTGGTCAGTAGCTGGTGGAATTCAGTTCTGAAGTGCGTGGTATAGTGAGCATGAAGGACTGGAGCTGTGTGTGAAGGAGGGCTTTGTTCTGGAGGTGGGTGCTGGCTGGGACCATCCGTGGGGCTGTAAGGTGCTGTAGGAAGAGATTACTTTATATAAGGTGCATGGGTGTGCGTGTGAGTGTTCTCTTATATATTTGTATGTGGGTGTTTGTTATCTAACGTACCAGCTGATAGGTGTGCTTTGTTTAAATGTTATTCTCAGAATACGAATTCTTTTCTTTTCAGGCTCTGTTTAGTGTTTTAGGCTCGCAACGCGTTTTCTTTGGAACTGATGTTTTCCTAACGTTTTCAGCTTGGCTAAAAAGCTGCAGTGCTGGAATGCTTTAGAGGATCAAAAACCCTTTTGGTTTTAAATTAATTTAAATTAATTGAAGGGAATATTTCTGGCCTCACCAAAGAATAACCGGAATCATGGATCAGAACAACAGCTTGCCACCCTATGCTCAAGGCTTAGCCTCCCCTCAGGTAAAAAGGAATAATGTAATACACAACTGCAATCTGAATTTCTTTGTGAAAGTGTTTGCTGTTTCTTGTATGTAGTTTTTGTGTCTTTTGTTGTTGTTTTGGTTTGGTTGGTTTTTTTTGTTGTTGTTCTGTGTATTTGTTTGCACATCTGAAAAATTCTATTGTATGTTGCCTAATTAGTAAAAAGCAGAGTTGAAAAAACATTGATTGATATCAGTAAGTTTCTTAAACCCCATAATACATATCTGTGGTTTTCCTGAAGCTGAAACATAACTGATATGTTGGAAATAAGAAGGCTCCAGGAGACCTTATTGTAGCCTGTCAGTACTTGACGGGAGCTTGCAAGCAGGAGTGGGTCTGACTTTTTACATGGTCTAATAGTGACAGGACATGGGGGGATGGCTTTAAACTAAAAGAGAGAAATTGAGGTGAGATGTTGGGAGCAAATTCTTTACTCAGAAGGCGGTGAAGCCCCGGCACAGGCTGCCCAGAGAACCTGTAGATGCCCCATTCCTGGAGGCTTTCAAGGCCAGGTTGGGTGGGGCCCTGGGCAGCCTGAGCTGGTGGGTGATAGCCCTGCCCGTGGCGGGAGGTGGAACTGGGTGGGTTTTCCCTCCCACCTCAATGGTTTTAACTTTGGTCTTTGCTGTTGGAATCTTTTAGATTAGCTTATACATAATGGAGTATATCTGTGCTGTGAATGCATTTGGTATGACGAGCACAGCCTTCGTTCATATGACTGCAGGTAAAAATCATGGGTCAGCATTGAGACTTGCTTCCCAGGTATTGTCAGAAACATACTGACATCACTGGCTGGTGCCAAGCAGTGTTGGAATTGACAGATCAATTGAGATTGTGATTCGTGTTATGGAAGAGCTGCATTCTCCAAGGGTTTTCTGTTTTTAGCAAGTTACAGCTATGCCTTAGGTTCGATGTGACCAACTAAGGCGATTTATTCTTACGCTACTACCTCAAGCTTTTTCTTTTCAAGACAAAATGAAGTCAACGGCATCTGTGGTTTCTTTTTCCTGCTTTCTTCTGCAGGGTGCAATGACTCCTGGGATTCCAATTTTTAGCCCAATGATGCCATATGGCACGGGACTGACGCCGCAGCCCGTGCAGAGCACCAACAGTCTGTCCATCCTCGAGGAGCAGCAGCGGCAGCAGCAGCAGCAACAAGCGGCGCAGCAGTCGACATCGCAGCAAGTGACGCAGGGGACATCTGGACAAACTCCTCAGCTCTTCCACTCACAGACTCTTACCACAGCCCCTTTACCAGGAACCACACCTTTGTACCCCTCCCCAATGACTCCGATGACTCCTATAACTCCTGCGACACCAGCATCCGAGAGCTCTGGGATAGTGCCGCAGCTACAGTGAGTGCGTCGTGTGCTTGTACAGGACGTGCTTTAACTCAAAATACTCAATAGCAAAGCCATGTAAGGAGTTGGGTGCTGCGTTTTGATAGGAAGGAAGGTCTTGAGTATTTATTTGTGTGAGTAGTGCAGAACGTTGCATCTTCATTTAGCAGCTGCAGTGCTAAAGCTCTGTGCTCTAGGAGTTCATCTTGCTTGACTTACGAAGCAGTCTGAGTTGATGATCTGGTATTTCAAAATGTGGTGACCTTGAAACATACTCTCATTCGTAACTTTCTCAATACAGCAAAAAGTAAATAGATCCGCTTCACTGTGCAGAGAATTTTGTTAGTGAGATATTAAAGCAGACCACAGGAACTATAACATCTGAAAAGGAATTAGAAAGGGTAGAAGGAAAGATACTGGCTGATAGTCTAGAAGCTAGTGCTGACCAGTCTCTGCTCCTTTTTCTAGTCTATTACTACAACCCAACTACTTGAGTTTCAGGTATGAAAGTATTTTCACTGATCTGCTGCTTTATAGAGATTTCTTCAATTTCTGAAACGCCCAAAGAGAAATAGCTGATGAACAAAGTGAATTTTGCACAGAAAGAATAGTCTCTAGTATTAAGATTTTTTTTAAACCCTATTGAAGCGAGGGCTCACAGCACAACCTCAAACATTTTTTTTCATGCCTAAAACAGGAGTTTCTTGTCAGGAGAGATGTGATCTAAGCTTGCTTAGTTAAAAACATGAAAAAAATGAAATTAATAAAGCATGCTATGATGGATAAGATGCATTAATTTTTTTTATTTAAATTTTTTAATGTATTGCTCTAAACTCTTTTCAGGAATATTGTGTCCACGGTGAATCTTGGTTGCAAACTTGACCTAAAAACCATTGCGCTTCGTGCCCGAAATGCTGAATATAATCCCAAGGTAAGAGAAGTGTGTTAGAATGCATCCAATAACAGAACAGGTATGTCAGCAGCTCGGGTTTGGAGTGTGCTTTGCTGTAATAGCTAGATTGAAAGACCTTTATTCAGAAACATGCAGTTTTATAGTAGAGTTAATAATAAATGTATTAAAGGTTTCTGAATGAATAAAAAGCATTCTTACACCGATGTAGCTGTGTTCTCTGTGAAGCTGTGATTTGGGAGCTTTAGAAAGAACAGCATGACTGATTTCTGTAATACACTGGGAAAGTTTTTTTGTTGCAGTGAGTTCCTGCTTATATGGACACGTTTGTTGCCTTTGCTCAGAATGTTCCATTTTTTTGTGTTACTGCAAAATGTCTGCAAGTCTTGTTCCCTCTCTCCCACCAAGAAGGAAGGGAGGAAGGGAGAATTCAATTTCTGGACTCCATAAGAGCCATGGTTGTTCCGTGTGTGCCAAGGCTTCTTCCCTCTGGCTGCCTCCCTGGAATTCCTGTGGCAGCAGTGCAGTTACAGGGTTTTCATGGCCTCACTCCCCCCTCAGCTCCATTCTTTCACATTTTCCCCCGGTACTGACTGTTAGTGTTATTTATACCAGAGGTGCTGTTAACAACTGCATGTGAGTAAGATGCTCGTGCAGCTCACAGTTGAGCATGCCATGGCAGCTCTTATGGTAGGGGTAGGTGGCTGTGTAAAACTTGTAGGCTAGAATGATCAATACAAAATGCTGTTTTTCCACAGCAGAGAGAAAGGAAGGGTTATGTAACACACTCCTGACTTTTAGTCAGTACATCCTTCTATGAAAAAAAGACGTTGCTTGGCTGTGTTATTTAAGCCATAGTTTGGCAAGTGTGTTGTTGGGTAACCCACGCTCCTACCTTCGTTGTGTCAGCAGAACGGCGTATAAAGCCGTATAGTGAACTGGTCCAAGTTTAATACAGCACAGAAACAGGATTTTGTGTGTGATACCCAGATCAGTTTGCAGTATCTGTTGCTTCAAGGAGTTTAAGAATGTTTCTGAATGCAGGTAGAGATGTTACAGTATGTAAAATAAAAAAGCTAGAGTTCACTGGGATGCTGTGTGATAGTTAAGGTGACTTCTCCTTACATGGAACGTGGCTTCTGACTTCCAGTGGTTCTGTTTGATGGTATTCTAATGCTACCCAAGTGTTTAAAGTACAGAACCAAAGCGGACCATAATATATTTGCATAATCTTCCATCCCACTTACAACAGATTGCATTTCAAGATGTGGAGGAAAACTTGGTATTAAGATCGTCGCTGTCATTGCGTTGCAGATGTTAGCAGTATTTGTGTCACATACATGGAGGTCAGAGATGAGCTCAGTGAAAGAGGAGTGCAGTACTAAAAATCCTTCCTGTTTGACTCTACCCCTAATGGTGTTTGAAACTAATTAATGCTTACTTGAAGTGCTTGAATGAAGAGGTCCTGTTAAGTATACTTGAATCTAGTTATTTCTTTGCAGTGACTTAGATTATGCAAGCTTGGTTTTCACGTAATTATGACATTTCAGTGCTCTCATTTCAGCGTTTTGCTGCTGTTATTATGAGAATAAGAGAACCACGAACTACTGCGCTTATATTCAGCTCTGGAAAAATGGTGTGCACAGGAGCAAAAAGGTTTGTTCTGCTGTCACAAGCAAACTAATCAAGGCCATCTATTCTTTTGAAACTACGATGCTTTAGAAATACTGCTTTGTTCATATGGTGTTTATTTATATGTTTGTATGTGCGCAAGTGCATAGAATGACAGTGCACTGAAACTTTGAACTGTAGGGGCAGCAGCAGGATAAGAGCAATTGGGTATTTGAGTTGTTTCATTCATCGTGGGCCAAGAGCTGCAAGCCTCCAGTCCCTGAAGTCTGACTTAAGATTCTTAACGGGATCACTGAGGCGTGAGAATTGAAAACTAAACATGAGCTTTACTCCAGTGGACAGGAGAGAAATTCTGCTCTGAAGAAGTCCTTTAGGAATCCAGAAGGAATAAGCTAGTGAGCAGAGATCATAGAATCATAGGATAATTTGGGTTGGAAAGGACCTTTAAGGTCATCCAGTTCCAACCCCCCTGCTATAGGTAGGGACACCTCCCTCTAGACCAGGTTGCTCAAAGTCCCATCCAGCCTGGCTTTGAACCCTTCCAGGGAGGGGGCATTCACAGGCTCTCTAGGCAACCGGTTCCAGTAAAGAATTTTTTCCTAATAGCTAGTCTAAACCTACCCTCTTTCAGTTTAAAACTTGTTTCCCCTTTTCTTGTCAGTTACACACCTTTATAAAAAGTCCCTGCGCAGCTTTCCTTGTAGGCCCCCTTCAGGTACTGGAAGGCTGCCATGTAAGGTCTCCTTGGAGTCTTCTCCAGGCTGAAGAGACCCAGCTCTCTCAGCCTGTCCTTGTAGGGGAGGTGCTCCAGTCCTCCCATCATCAGTGATGAATAGAGCTGCACAGGAAGCACTTCACCTGCCCAGTGATGTTCAGAATTCCAGTTGTCTTACTCTGCCTCAGGAGGAACCAGATCTTCAGATGTACAAAACTGAAGCAGACTGAGGTCTGTAATAGCATGCAAGGCTGTGCAGTTGTGTCAGACCCAGGTCTGAATACCTGGCCTGAATCAAGCAGAGGATTTTGGCAATTTAGAGGGTTCTGTAGGAGTGTGTATTTTCTAGCAGTAGTGGGATTGAAAACTCAAGTAACAATTTTAATGCCTTACTGAGAGTGTCAGGTATATATTTGAAGTGTATGGAAACGTGGAGTTTTCTGTTTCATAAACAGTGAATACAATGTTAATGGTGTTCAGGACCTTAGTACCACAACTAAGTGTGCAAACTAGAGGTAGTTGTTAATTTTGGACGTAAACATTTTGCAGCTGTCCTCTCCTGCACCACACACATTTCTTTCCCAGTTAAATATTTGTGTTTTAGTGCTGTTTGCTTGCAGTGGTGCTTAACAGGGGAAATAAGATGGCTGTCCTTTTCTCCCTTCAGCGAAGAACAGTCCAGACTGGCAGCAAGGAAGTATGCAAGAGTGGTTCAGAAACTGGGTTTTCCTGCAAAATTTTTGGATTTTAAAATTCAGAACATGGTGGGCAGCTGCGATGTGAAATTTCCTATCAGATTAGAAGGACTGGTACTCACACACCAGCAGTTCAGCAGGTAAGTGAACGTTTGCTTACCTTTCATTCTTGCTGTGTAGTGACTCGCTCAGAGAGTGGTGTCTGCTTACATTGTTCCCTTACAGCAGAGAGGAGCCGATGTCTTTGCTCCTATCCCAGCTCTGCCTCTGGTGTAACTGATGTCATTGTCACGGGTTGATATTGGGCAGCAATTCTTTGCTGCCCTTCCCAAATTGCCTACATCTGCCCTGTTTCTGCAGCCCTGCCAGTGAAGGGCTAGGACATCTGGCTGTTGGCATGTTCAAACACTGTGACTCTTCTCTTACAGCTATGAGCCAGAATTGTTTCCTGGCTTAATCTACAGAATGATCAAGCCAAGAATTGTTCTGCTTATTTTTGTTTCTGGAAAAGTGGTTTTAACGGGTAAGTCAAGTATTTTATTCCAGTAGTTTTAGACTATATTATAAACAAAGGTCCCAGAAGTATGCAACTTACTAGTTGCTTTTCTTCAGAAGTGACAGTACTGGGAAAGAACAGTGTGCTGTTTTGTGGATGAGAACCCACAAAACAAACCTAAATAAATGGTTGAACCTAATCCTGATGAATCCTAATGAAGAACGCAGGTGCCCCAAAAGAGCAGAAAGTTCTCAGCGAGATCTGAAAGTCTGCATCTGTGCACGAGGTGCGTGTGACAGAGCTCACTGCGTTGTAACAGCGTGGCTGGAGGCTGCTGCCATTTTCCTTTGATGCAGCAGCCAAAGAAGGGGAGATGCCTGAGCTCGAGGGCCTTCTTAGCCTCAGGCACTCCACCTGCACCTTTTCCCTTTGCACTGAGTTTTGCTGTATAGAAAAAATGCAATTGACAGGTGAAAGAAGGAATGTATACCTGCAGTATGGCCTCTGCTTTGCTCGCTGTTTCCAGACCTTGCCTCCCCAGATGCTTGCTCTCTTGAATAGAACTCAGCTGCTCAGGCCTTTCTGCAGAAGCATCCTATGGGGCTGTGCTTTGTAGCTGAGCGTACTGAGAAATCGTTTAGAATGTCTCATTTGCAAGTGTGGCATATAAGCACCAAGATGGTAATGAAAAAACTCTCAGGACTTATCTTATTAGCCTTGTATTTATTCCAGTAATGTATGTTTTATATGAAATGTCTGTGTAAAGGAAGGATTGGATGTTGTAGCAGAGGTGGATGTGTATAAAGCTGCATTCAGATTAACGTCCAGAAAATTCAAATGAACTGTTTGGCTCTGGAGGGAGAGGGAATTAAGTCAGTTTCTCTCCTTTATTGCAGGTGCTAAAGTTCGAGCAGAAATCTATGAAGCGTTTGAAAACATCTATCCTATTTTAAAGGGTTTCCGAAAGACAACGTAACAGTTTCCACGTACTTCAGAGAAATTGGGGGTGCATTTTCAAAGGCATTGCATATGGCACAGCAGTAACGAGAGATGGACTTCACTGAAACTGCAACACCGGACTCGGACTATTTCCCAGTTAGTGCCTATTTCCCTGATGCTCCAGGGGAATTGTTTTCTCGATGATTCTGTCTACTGAGTTACTGTGAGTTGCTTTGTTGGGCTGCTCCTGGGGCAGTCCCTCCGAGTTTTATTTATATTCTAGCTTTTAAATAGTTTTAATGCCGGTTCTATCAATAGAAAATTCAGAAATTGGTTTTAAAGATGAACGCGACCGTGTCACTCGGTGTATGAACCACTTCAGTTGCCATGTACATACGTTTTAATTTCCTTCCATTAAGACCGTGGTTTTTATAATTTTCAAAGTTAAGCTTTTAAATTTCTTCAGTTTTAAATTCCTTTGGTGCCAGACACATTCCCTCTTTCCAGTATTAAGCAAGGCAGAATAAATTTATTAATGAAAACGGCTCACTGTACATATATATATATATAATATATATATTCCTCCTCTTTTTCTCCTCCAGCTCCACGTGTACAATAAACCCTGTTTATACAATTATGGGAACTGTCTCAATGAGTTTTCAAATTACACAGCTGGTAAAGTGAAGTATATTGAGAAGTTCTTTTTAATTTAGTCTGGATTTTTGAGTAGCACACGCTGCTGTAATTGTCATTTGGAGGAAATCTTAACAGCTCTGGCTTGCTTACCGTAGTATTTGCATCTTTGGCAACATTCAGCCTATTCCAGTACACTAATGGAAAAGAGAAGACTGGCTACAGGAGTCTGTGCTCAGGTACGTGTTGCCTCCCATTCAGCAGATGGGATTTATGCAAGTCTCACGTAGCTGCACTTGAGTGAACTGGAACAGAAGATCCTTGCTTTGCTTCTAGGATTTCTTATGAATCACTTTTGTATTTTACCAACTATGACAGTCTCACTATATTAGTGTTCCTGCGAAATGTCGAAGCCCGTCAAGCTCGAGTCAGCATGTGCATAATCTCCCTTTTGAACTGTGCTTGAAGCTTCATGAGCTGAGAACTAAAAATAAACTTTTTTTCTGCAGTCCATTTCCAGTAATAACCTTTCTATGACTTGCACATTCTTTCAAACAGCTTTTATCATAACTAACCCAAACGTAACCATGGTCTCTTAATTAAACTGATCTTTCATTCCAGATAAGTAGTTACAGCTTTGCTACCACGCCATCTGCAAATCCTCAGTGAACTTAATGACTTTGCTTATTCTTACAGTGGTTTTCTGTTTTTGCTCTCCACTCAGTGAAACAGCAATGACAAATACCAGAACAATCCCTACAGAAGGCACCTGTTTTTAAACTTCACTGGAGATGGGTGGCAGAGCTAAGAAATAGTTCATATTGAAAATCTGCTGTTGTAAACAGTAAGCAACAGATAAACTTCTCCTGTCAGAGCAGGCTTTGTTTAAACTGCTTCTGCAGTAGACAGTCCAATGCAGAAATAGTTCAATTCAGTTAGTGGCCCTAAGTCAAACAGAACAATTACTTGTTCATTTTATCCTGAACGGCCGTTAATCACAACACATAGCAACTGCCTCTTAAGATCCAGCATACCTTTAGGTAGAGAGAAACATAATTAAGTTGCCTGTTTAAGGGCTAAGCAGCTTCATCTCGTAGCTATGACTGCTGTAGGTAACCTGCTGTGCAGCATCAGCACACAGATGAGCTCAGAGCAGCCTGCTTTTCTCTGAACTCCCGTTGATTTTCTAAAGCACAAACTTCTGACAGAATCATCTAAGATTCTCAAATTCCGTAGCCAAAAAGAGATACTTCTACCAGTCTAAAACCATTTAGTCTTTATTTAAATAAACATTCAGAGTTGAGATTTGAAGTGAAATTCAATGAAGAACTTCATCTGGCTTTATTAGCAACTTCAAGTTGCTCCTCCAGAGATGAGAAAGGGGTTGTCTAGGGCTCCTATCTTGGAGCAACAAGACAAGTGCTGGACTGCTACCACTGATGTTACTTCAGTTACCTGCCTGCAAAATGGGCAGATGCATTGAAAAATGAGTTAAGCATAATATATAGATGATTCAACTTAGGAACTGAATGGAAGTTCAGCAGAGTCTCTAGAGAAGTCTTGCTTCCATATGAACTCCTCAGCGTACTTGTTTTCTGCACCGCAGTTCTCAGCACACGTGTACACCACCAGTGTTCCCCAGTCAATGCTCTCCCCCAGGCTGTCAACCTTCAGGTGGTTCAGGAGCTGTGGCATTATCTTCAGGGAGAAACACAGGTTACAAGTACTAAGTAACAGCTTAAACTTCCTGAAACAGTGTACTAGACAAAAAGGGAATCAAGGCATGCTCCTGACACAAATTGTGTGGTAAGTGTTGTACCAGCTACTCTCCATTTCAAATTCTCTCCATGATTACATTTCTCATCCTAGCGTGACGTGAAGCGTATTCAACACGCGTACGCTTCTAGCATTCAGAGTTGTACAGCTGAATGCTTACAGCTCAGTGTACTTCCAAATCACATCCCGAATGCTCCTATAGGGTGTTTTTTTGAACAAACAATACCAGATTCCTATGACTTAAGAGTCAGTTCCACGTTCACAGCTGCCCCATTTTACACATAGTGCAAATTAGTAGGATGGGAATCTGCTTTCTTTATGTGAAAGAATTCCTATAGGAAAAAGCTGCTGAAAGAGTAAAAGTGGGCTCTGTACAAGTCAGCACTTCAACTGTGCTCTAAGTGTATGCTCCTACTATGAGATACCGTTAGATCTGTACTAATATCACCTCTATTATCTTCAAATTAATTTTCATACCTGGAATTCAAATACCCTTTTGGCACCACATGAGCAATTTGGGATATCTTTTTCTTCAGGAATATTTTCACCCGATACCCAGACTGGGCCTTCTCCTCCTCTGCAGTATCTGATTATCTAAAATAAAGCAGAGTTGAAGCAGTTGAAGTTAACGTTGGCTTTCATTGTGTTATAAAAGTGGTCATTACCGACATAATGCAGCTTTAAGACGGCTAAGTAAAAGGTCCATTCTCTAAAAGTTCATCAGCAGATGCAATACTCTAAATAAAACTGGTTCTTTATACGATTCACTGGTAAAGAAAACTTAAGTATATATCCTTTTTTGCACTTCATCCCTGGATCAATGTATCCTTTGTATTTCTCTTAATTAAGGGAAGCATAAATGCTAGGTGTTCATTTCATGGCCTGGAGGTGCAGGCAGACTGAGAGCTGAATACACAGAGATGTACAGAAAAGTCAGGAGTGAAACCCAATTGTTTTTGTTAGCAGGTCTGAGTGTCCTAATGTCCAAGACGCGGGCATTTTCAGACATTCATATGCGTTGTTCTCTTGCTATCTAAACATAATAAGAACACTTCCTTACACAGATCGGTCTGTATGGGACTGGTCAGAGAGGGAAGTGAAAGTTCAGCTTCACGGAGATGCACAGAGGACGATGAGGCATTCCTGTCACCGTTTCTAATTGTAGGAATGGATTGGAAGTGAAACATTTTACAATCCTACACTGAAATGTGGGATTGCAAGTGAAACATTTTACAGGAGCACAACGCTGTGCAAGTTCTAAGGCTGCCTCATCTTCTCACCTGCTCTGGTTCAGCAGCTATTCGATCTTTAAATATCTGGAAGATCCTGTCTTCTTTAGTCTCGTGTTTTGCCATCGCTTCCAATGTCTCTTCATCTAAAGCTTCACCTAAGCAAGAAAACAAACAAACACACAAAGATTATGAGTTAACACAAGAAAATAAAAACAATATTGCATCCCTAAGTGTATCTGGCTCTCAGTCAGTCCCAGTGTACGTCACTGTTTCTTTTTGTGACACATTCTAAGATTCTGACACACAGCCACGTATTAGAGTTAACCATCAATGTCAGCAGTGGAACAATAGAAAGGGAAGGAGCTCATCTACCAACATCTACGGCTCCCGGAAGGGATCGCTAAGCATGCTGAAGCTGCAGCCTGTGGCACTGGGAAAAAGCCACACACATTGCACAGGTACCAGATTTCAGTTTCGGTCACTGAAACAGTCACACCCCTGCCACAGCCCTCCCGTGTTCACCTCAATGTGGAGCACTGAGAATCTCAAGGAAGCTTCACACCATAGAGAGCCGGGAACACAATTTCCCCTGCAGCACTGCAAACTCTCCACCATGGGTGTGTGCAAAGCCTGTGTGCTGACTGTGAGCAATCGTTTTGGGGAGAAGGAGCCCGTGCTTCAGCTTTTTAATTCAAGGTCAACTAAAATTACTTCAGAACAATTTTATTCTGACACAGACAAGAAGATTTGTTAAGTATTTTCTGTGTATCAACACAAGCAAAACCGAGCAAATAAGGTTAAGCACATCTAACTCAATCTCCAGATTCCACCAGTCCTGACAGAAGCAGATGCTCAGGGCCCTCCACATCTCGCTCAAGTTTCTCCTTTCTTACTTAAGAACGACAGCACTTGATGTTTTAAAGACGTAACGCAGGTTTCAGAATTCATTTATTTCTTACCTGTAGTGCTTGCGACTCTGGTTTCCTCTTGCTTTTCCAGTTTCTTGGATGCATCCACAGGTCCCTTCTCATCATCAGGATCCACACTGCCGTCAGCAGCGAACTCTGGTTCCTCGGGTTCTATCAAAATTTCATATTCTGGAAAAAGGAATTCATTATGGTCCAGCTCTGCGTCCTCGGAGGCATCTACGAAAGGAAAAAACAGACAGAACTTCACAATGCCATCTTACGTCTCGCGCTCTTCTTCCATCCAGAAGTAGCCGCTACAGCGTGCTACGTAGCAGAAGTACAGCCCAGACGCCGCAAGAGTAGATACAACCCACATCGCTGCTAATGCTAAGTACTGATGACAGGCACCCCAACTTCACACCATTTTTCACCCACTGAGTGCCACGAGTAGAAAAGCTGCCACAAACGCACGCTGTACGCGGGCTACAGCGCGTGTACAGTTACGTGCCATCATATGCGGCCACGCTTCGAATTTTCACCGCTGCCGTGCGGCGTGGCAGAGACTTGCACAGGTCAGCTCGTTACCAACGGCCGCCCCTCTGCAGCGGCCGACGCCGCTTTTACTCGCACCCAGTAGCGGCCCGGACCCACCTGCGTCCCCTCCCCGGCCGCAGGAGCGGCGATGCCCGCGCCTCCAGTGCAGCGCCTGGTGCTCGGGGCCGCAGTAGGCGGCGCGGCGGCAGCGCCCGCAGACGCGGGGCCCCAGGCAGCCGCACACGCGGCACAGAGCGGCGCCGCTGCGCAGCCGCCGCGGGAGCGGCTCGGGGAGCGGCGGGGGCTCCTCGGAGGGCGGCTCCTCGGGGTAGGCGTCGTTGCGGCGCGGCAGCTGGCTCCGGAACGCTGCGGGGAAGAGGCGGCGGTGAGCGCGGCGGAGGAGGAGGAGACGAGCGGAGCGGCCGCACCTCCCCTCCCTTCACCTCCGCTCACCGCAGAGCGGCCCCCCCGGGCCCGGCAGGCGGTAGCAGGCGGCGCCGCGGCAGGCGAAGACGAAGAGGGAGCGGTGGAAGGCGTCGGGGCGGTCGGGCAGCGGCGCGTAGAGCTGCAGCAGGAAGGCGCGGGGCCGCAGGCAGCGGGCGCAGCGCAGCGCGTCGGAAGGCGGCAGCCCGGCCTCGCCCAGCCACGCCGGCCGGCCCCCGACCTTGCTGGGGAAGTGCGCGCTGCGCAGCCGCCACGAGCCGCCCGGGCACACCGGCTCGGCGAAGCCCAGCTCCACGCCGGCCGCCATGCCGCCGGAAGGGAGGAGAGCCGCGCTCCGCCCCACGGCCGCGGGGAGGGGGGGGGGGGGGGGGAGGGCCGCGCCCGGAGACGCTCGTGTCAACGTTCATTTTAATGTTAAGCCTTCGGTTCCGCGGTACAGTCGCGCGTCAGTGAAATCAAGCGGAGGCGACCGCGTTCTTCGTTGCAAGTCTAGAAAATCCAGTATCCGCGTATCCGTCGCTGTGCGCTTCTCTTTAAATAATACATATCCAAAATAACAATAATAATAATAATCCGTTTAAAAAAAAAAAAAAAAAAAAACAAAACAAAAACAAACCACAGTGAGTACACAAACAGAGCTCCGACCCTCAGCGGCACAGCCTCTCGGTGGCAGCAGGGAGCGGTCCCGCCCCGCGCTCCTGCCCCGCCGCGTGGGTGAGATGAAGGGACGCGGTCTCAGTCGGCGTGACGTGGAGCCTCGGCAGCGCTCAGAGCCTCGCAGCCATGGGCTTCTGTACAGGTGTCTTGGCATCTGGCAAGGAGAACACAGAGCCAACGCTTAGCACCACTATTTGTTGGCTCATTAGCTTTGGGTTGCGCAAGATGTCAAATAGAGAAGATTGGATATTAGGAGCAGTTTCTTCTCAGAAAGAGGAGTGAGGCAGCAGCACGGGCTGCCCAGGGAGGTGGTGGAGTCACCGTCCCCGTCAGCGTTCAAGAGCCACGCAGATGTGGCACTTTGTCAGTGGGCATGGCAGGGTTGGGCCAGCGGTTGGACTTGGTGACCTCGGTGGCCTTTTCCGACCTTAATGACTCCTTAAGTCTCAGAGATGTTCGGTTCTACAGTCACACACGCAGAAAGTCATTTTGCAAAATAAATAAGTAAATACCGACAAACTTAACTATTTTTCCCTAGTAGTTCGTCAAGGAATAGTTAGAAATAACTCTCGGTCTAGTTATATGCTCACTGCCCGAATTCATGTGCAACTCAAGAAGCTCTCCAAATGAATCAGACATAACTCAAGGTGCTTACCAAACACGTCCAGGATTTTATGGATAGCCTCTTGATTTACACTGTAAGAGAATCCATTGGACCTACGGTTCAAAAACAAAACCACACAACTGTTTCTTCAATGATTATTTCTTATTCGTGTAGAAATGACTAAAATCATCAAAGTAATCATAAATTCATCATAGTTTTCAATCCCACCAGCAAACTGATTAATTTTTAGGGTGCGGTAGACTTTTAAACAAATTGTGCTCAGGGACTGTTACAGTTTCCTTATCCTTCTTCACGCTCACGTTCCCCATGCCTCTCTTCCCCAGTTTTCATTACGGATAACTGCGGGAAAAGAATGTTTGCTCATTTGTTTTTAATTCTACTGTTTTCAAGACCGTACCTCTGAAATCTTCAGCTGATGTCAAAATCTGCTGCATTCAATTTGTTCCATTTATTTAAAAGGGGAAAGGGAATGGAGCTATACATATCTATTTAGCACAGTGACATTTCAGGGGACATACAGCAACACTTTGAGTGCTTTCCATGAGCGCTACAAGACTTACATTGATTTCCTCAATAGACATGCAAGAAAATGCCTCAGGGTCCTCAGTAGCCAAAAGCGTTCTGTGCAACAGCCAAGGCCAAGTATGGAATCATAGCATGGGCTCCCACGGTTATACTTCTAAATGTAAGAAGTAGTACCACAACACTAATCGATTTTATAATATGAAATGTATGTCACTATGTTTCTGCGTAACCAGAGCTGTTTTTTTAACCTTAGCACTGTAAACTGTAAGCTGTATTAAATAACTTTAATTATTTAGCTTTCAGTTAAATTGACTTGTGATGTTCGTGGTAAAATAACAACAGTTTACACAGGTTGATAGTGATAGGACAAGGGGGAATGGTTTTAAACTAAGATGGGAGATTTAGGTTAGATATTAGGAGGAAGTTTTTCACCCAGAGGGTGGTGACACACTGGAACAGGTTGCCTAGAGAGGTCATGGATGCCCCATCCCTGGAGGCAAGGCTGGATGTGGCTCTGGGCAGCCTGCTCTAGTGGTTGGTGACCCTGTCCCATGGCTGGGAGGTTGAAACTAAATGATCTTTGAGGTCCTTTTCAACCAGGCCATTCTATTCTATTCGTTAATATAAGCAGGATTGTTCAGTTTGCTTCTCAAAACCCTGACAGAAACTTTGAAAACCAAAAAGCACTGAAAGGGGAGTCAGAAGAAGCACACTAGTAGGTTAGTGAATTCTGCTGGTGGAGCCCATGAGGCATTTTCACTCTGAGGGGTGGCATCCCACTTCCACAACCCGTACAGAAAGGAGTAAGTACCGAGGTCTTCACCGCAACTCAGGTACACGCAAATCAACCTTCAGTTGCCTGCTGTTCATGAAATTGGATGGCTCCTATCTGCTTAATTCTAACAGCTCAGTCATTAAGAACTTCTAGTAAGGCCACACCTTGCCTTTTATATACCAAAGAGCCAATTTTACTTACACTTTATTCTTCTTCACTGCACCTAGTTGCACAAGAGCTGCTAAGGCATTTTTTTGCATGTCAGAAGACAGCGCTTCGTAACACTGCGTAGTCCCTACAGAAAAAGCAGAAACACAAATAGAAGGTTTATCACTGTCCATTAACAGGTTACACTCATAAAACCATGTTGCATAACAGCCATACACACCCTTCTCAAGGAGTTGAAAAACAAAATTGCGGGCTCCAGGTATAAACTGCTTCTCAGTAAAGGCTTCCTTTGTTTCCTTTGATAGATATCTGAAAATTAACTGACATTTAAAAACAAAAATTAGCACTTGCTTGTGATTGTCAATTTGTTTTTAAGCACAAACGTGTCCTTGCAAAGTAGTAATCTTGTTACACTTTGAAAAGTTAGCAGAGGAACTTACAAGGTATTACTAAATAGCACATCTGAAATTCTTATTACTGTTTAACAAGTGTGAGATAACAAAGTAAGATTCAGTATTACTGTAACAGTTACCTCCGGCATTAATTTAATGTTCCTGTTCTGCAATCTAAACCGGTATGATTTTATTAAAGCATTATCTATTTGACAGATGGGAAAAACCAGGCAAGTCAGTACCAGTCAGCCTAAGTCAGACACCAGATCAGTTCCCTCATCATTATGCTGATATATCAGAGATTTTAGCCTCCTCTTCATATGTATGTTACTTACCACGGGAGTGTATTTAGTATTTAGCTACATTAAAATCCTAGGGAAAAGAATGTAAAGAGATAAAAGGAACCTCTCACATGCAAACTCACTTCTGAATCGGGCAGGACAGCCCGCAAAAGGAGTTAAGTAAGAGCTCCCTGTAAGAATGAGAATGGAGCCTGCCAGCAGCACACTCCCTGTGAAGCTTGTAAACCCACAACCGTTTATTAGGTTACAAGGTAGTTTATTGTTTTATTCATTTTGTAAATTCTCAGCCAAAGCTGTAATCAGGCTGCTGAAGGATGGGCAGTATTGAGATACTTGTTACTACTCTTTCTTCACTCTTCCGCTCCCCGGCCATGAAAGCAGTCACTGTATGTATATATACTTACGTATACACAAGTATCACTGCACTTCTAGTTTTCCTATAAAACACAGGATAAAAAAAAAAGACCATCTTCTGAAAAACAGCATACCTGATAGCCTTCCACAAATGGTCTGAACATAGCTGACAAGAATGACATTACATCGCCTCCTTTGTCGGTAGGGTAGATTTCCTGTTGAGTTGTTTGAATTGCATCACACTTTGTGAGAAGAAAACAGCCTTCCTCAAAATCCTGGAAGAGAGAAGCACAACTGAATTGCTAGCATCTACACAAGTGCAGAGAGCTTTCTCCACAAAACAAACGAACCAACCAACCCATCGTAACAAAAACAACAGCACGATGCTATTTATAGTGGGTTGCATCATTAAATGAGGTTGTATCAGTTACTGGTAGAGTTCTGCAGAGCTCCATTTTAGGGACAGTTCTCTTCAGTGTTTTCATCAATGAAGGACTTGAAGGTAAATTAGAGAAGCTTAAAAACAAAACTGGCAGGAGCTGTTGATTTCCTCAAGGGCAGAGAGGCCCTGCAGACAGATCTACCAATTGGAGGGCTGGCAAATCACCAAGCACATGAAGTTCAACAAGAACCTGTGCCAGGTTCTACAGCCGGGGTGGACAGCCCTGTGTATATGTACACAGTGAGGGAATGAGCGGCTTGAAAGCAGCCCTGCAGAAAGGGATCTGGGGGCTCTAGCTGACAGCAAATAAAACACAAGCCAGCAGCATGCCCTGGCAGCTCAAAGAGCCAGCTGTAGCCTGGGGTGCAGCATGCCCAGCACTGCCAGCAGGTGAGAGGAAGGATTGTCCTGCTCTGCTCTGTGCTGTGTGGCCTCACCTCAAGTGCAGGTTTAGGCACCATGATATGAGGAAGACATAAAACTATTAGATATTCTCCACAAGATGGCTAAGAGGATGGGGAAAATACTTACAGGGCAATACTGGCCTCATCTCAGTAACACTGAGTTGGGATGAAGTGAAGGAAGCAGTTTTCAAGCAAATACAGTGCAACTAAGGCCTCCGTAAGACCCTTCTCGGTACACTCTTGTGCAGTTACCGATGTTCTATATGTACATATTTATATATAAATAAAGTTGGTATAGTGGCTATACTTTAACTTTTTGAAAGAGCAGCAGTGCCTCTCCGCTAGACCCTGCAAGAGCTTTGAGGAAGCTGTGCTGTAACCTCAATGAGAATTCCTGCTTTGCTTCTGCACAGACACAGAATAGTCACTGTGTGAAAGAATCCAATTACACCTACATTAAGACTTGCTTTCCTTCACAGTCTGATGTACCCTTCATGACTGCAAAGGAACAGTATTTACACTGTTAAATTAAAAAAGAAAAAAGACTGCTTTTCTCCTTTTTATACCCATTCTGGAAGACTCGGGTGGTTTCATGATAAAAAGATCAACTTCTGCTTCTATTTATTGTAATAGTTCAGAACTGGACAATTTCAGGCTCCTTGTTTTTTCACTGTAAGAGGGAGGGAGGAAGGAAGGAGAAAAGAAACAACAAAACAACCAACAAATGCACATGCAACCTGGTGGATTCAATAATTTCCAGCTAAATGTGTACTTCCACTCTGGCCTTCTTTTAAGCTCTCCCTCCCACTTACAGATCAAGCTGATATCTGTTAGTATTTATCACAAAGCACACATTAAGCTGAAATCCAAAATCAGATGCTATTTCAGTTGGCTGTGCTATGAACTATCATTACTTTTGTATGAGGGATGTTTTTACCTTCAGTGAAACACCGGGAAAGAAGATGAACTCATCAGAGAAAACATCTCTCAAGAAGCTGAAGCTGCTGTAGACTTCCTCTGAAAAAAAATATTGTAAAGCACTGTTGTTTAAAAACATAATGTAAAACATGCAATTGAAAAGTCATTTGAACCTTATTTTAGAGGGAATTTCTGCCTTAGATAAAATTTGGACTGGTCACTCAAAGCACTGCGTATGTATCAAGGGGTACACAAACAAGAAAGGCAAGCAAAATACCACTGTCCCCTCCCAACACATCATGCCATGAGACCTCATTCAGAGTCCCGGCACGACTTTCTCTAATAGCTCCTGCTATCAGCCACAGGAACCTCCTGCTCCTCCCACTGACGGCAGAGCAGGGAGCAAAGGCACTGTGCTCTCCAAGCTGCCCAAACGTACCTTTTCTGAAGCTGCGTGTCATTTGCAAGGCAAGTGCCACCAGGGATGGGCGCACAAACACATTCAGTAACTGGTTTCTGTAGGTACTGCACATGAGGATGGCCAGAGCTCGCTTAAAGACTATTTCCCCTACAGCTCCATCTTCTGCTCCTTTGTCATTGAGGACCACGTGGCCATTGACCAGGCGTGCAATGTTGGAGTGCAGGGTGAGGCCTGACATCACTGCTTTTTGGGCACACAGATTATCTATCAGGAAAACACAACAGGGATCATACCTCTGTTGGACAACTATTACACCAAACATTCAGTTAGAAAAATGCTCTCAGCACTGTAAGTTTTCAATCAGATGAACAGTTCTTTATTATGTTTTTTTTTCCCATGGCTTTCTTATACAAGGCATTCCTCATACCAAATGAGGTACAAAAAATGCATATTTCATATTCTTTCCCACTAGCTTTCATGTAGAACCCCCTGGCCTCTTATTTGTTCCTTTGGCTACTGTACTCTAGCTTCACCATCATTTTCACAAGTTTCTCAGCATCATAAGAAGCAGAGGTACGACTGAGTCATTTTGCAGCTCAAATTTTTAATATAAAATTTGTAACATGTAAGCAGATGTTCTGCCTGTCACAACCAACCAGCACAATAACAGGAGATCAGCTGGCTGTTTGGAGACAGAAGAATGGACTGGGGGCATGTACTTGCTTGTCTTAGCGAAGCCTTCAAATTAACCTTTAAAACATTTATTCTTTCAAATTATTGCAAAAAGGAAAAAAAAAAAAAAACAATAAAAAACAACCCCCACACACAGCAAATCTTGCTTCTACATAAATGAACACCTCGTGCATGGCCAGCGCACTTCAACAAAATCTTCCCAGTGGTTGTCTGCATTTCAATGCCTTGCCCATTTTCCATTCCCTGACTGCACCACAATGCTACTAAAACAAAAGCTTATTCATTGTTGCTAGCAAAATGAAATAAATAAGCAAACATGAATGCAGCATGTTTTTTGGTTTAACTGTGCAATCAAATTCTAAACAATGTTTTAACATCACCATGAAATTCTTCTTTTTACAGTCTGGCAGGAGCAGACTTGCTTTCACTACAGTGAAGATCCCTGAAAGGAGAAGTGCTATTTGTCCAGTTCTGTCATTACTGTGATCTGCTCGTATTTCTTTATCATAATACTGAGAGGGATCCTTGATTATGACTGCAGAAGCAAAGATCCATAGTTTAAATATACTGACAGCAGAAGAGATGAATGTATTTGCATCACATACTACTTTTCTTTGCTGACTTTTTCACTTATGTCGTGAATCTCCACATCATCTGTGTCACACCCTGGCTCACAGAGAGAGGTTTAAAACAGTTGTTCAGAAAAATGAAATCCAAACTTTATCCTTCACTATCTCCCAGAGTTGTTTAGGCTAATTCTTAGTCACAGTACCAACTCTTGAGTCAGCGTCACGCCACAAAAGGAATAGAAATAACACTTTCAATGCATACCAGGCCATTCAATGAATCCTCCAAAAGTCTGAGTTAAGCCTTTGAGCCACACAGTCTTTTCTATTAGGAGTTCAAAATCCATGGCAGGCAAATTCTGGAGCAGAACAGCAGCAACTAGCACCCACGGGCTCAAAACCATGTTTTCTATTTGCAGGAGTTCCATTTTATAGGCAACATCACTGACAAATTCTTGGATATCTTCAGTTGGCTTTTGTGGAAGATGCCTGAAAAAAAAAAAAGCAACAATGCAGTTCAAGGTTAAAAAAGCTCCAACATCTGGAATATAAATCACTCTTCCGAATTTGTTTTATGTGTCTCTCCCAGATACTACCATCTGCAGGGTAGTTCTATGCACTATGCAGTACAGAGCAAAACAAACTTTGTATTGATGCTATACACTTGCTACTTTCTACCCTCAAAATAAATGAGCAAAGAAATTACATTTTATATATAAAATTACAAATCACCAAATCCAGTCATTGCTCCAGCTACCTCACTACACCATCACATGACTGCTTGAAGTAATAAAGCAAGAAGGGAAAGAAAGGGGAACTTCTATGTGATAAAACTACTGAATTCTCAGAAAAGAAAGCTTTAATTTTCTTTCTTTCTCTGTTTTTCTTCCTTTTCTCTTTGTTCTCCTGACAGCTAGTCAGAAGCACGATAACCCTGTGCTCAGACAGAACATCTTCACTGAAAATGATGGGGAGATGAGAGAAAGCGGAACAGAAGGAAAACAGAGAACTACTTATTTATTTCATTATTTTTAAGGATTAAATAAATGCTTTCTCATGCATAAACCATAAAAATATTTGGTACCTGGGAACTAAGTTATATGGGCACAGATTGATCCTCCCAGAAGCCAACGTTCTAAGTGATACCGGCTGGCCAACATAGATGTGTATGGTACCAAAATTGTCACTGAGGATTCTTCTGGCCTTTAATAACCCCTAAGGAAATGAGAAGAGTAAAAAGCAAATTTTAGGGCTACAGGACATGGATACAACCACATAGGTTCTGTTCTTTAAGAATTTACATACAGATGTAGATTCTTTGGGCTTTGGGACTCCTAAGAGTTCATATGCATAAAGAGATTCTTCTAATATCCTCTCATAGCTGATGCTGATGGGAACAAGGTACGTGTCAAAGACTTCACGTTTAAGAAATGGTTCCATCACAATGCTGAGAAGACCTGCACATTAAATTAAAAAAAAAAAAAAAAAAAAAAGTGAGCCCCTTGTCTTATTCAAGGAAAGAAGAGCAACTGCAATTTAACTTTGAAAAAGATATATTTACATTTTAGAAACTACTAACAGGTGTGCATTCTGTGTCCTTTTTGAGCAAGCAGATGCAGAAGACACTGTCTAAGCTTTAAAACAGAAGGTGAATGTAAGCAATACAACTATTTGTGCTCTTTTCAGAAGCACTGCTCTGCTCTTGCACATCTCTTTGTGAAGATTCCCTGTGACTTTTACAAAGAGTTAACCTACAATATTTCTGAGCAGGTAAGGGAATGCCTATCTTCCAAAAAGCAAAGAGGGAAGAATTATGCAATTAAATACACAACTGAAGAGAAAGCAGAGTGCAAGAGACAGGTACTGACGTTCTTTGTATTGCTTTGGAACTTGAACTGTAGTATTTTCCACTGCTCACAGACCTCACCAGTTTCCCACCACTTCAAAACCTCTTCCTGTCTGAAGAACTCAGGAAGAACACAGCCACTAATGAAAACAATGACCATCATAAAAGGTTCCAAGTCTTCAACAAACTTACCAAACTTTGGAGTCAGAGTCTTAGCAGTGCGGCTTCTAGTCCCTTCAAGAAAAAACTCAATTGGGGCATAGCCATTCTTCAAAAGTAAAACAAACAAAAAGCTGGTCAGAAAAATAAAAATATTTCTTCTTTACTGCCCACAAATTATTTAAAGCACTTCAAACATAAGCAGATATTTTTAATGGAAGCCACGCCACCTCCAACCTCAGTTGGAACCTGTACACATCCATTGTATTTGCCAAACTATGCAGTTTAATTAACAAAAATATTTTGTCTGTCACGTGATACAGATAGACAATCTAAAGCAAATGAATCTGTTTGCCTACTGCTGAACTGCAGTAACAGCACATGCATGCTCTTCGCCATCATTAACTGAGGTAAAATGCATTTCCTCCCGTCAGTGAAGACTTTCAATTTAACACCTACAATGTCACACTTATTTAACATGAATCATTGCAATAGAGTATTTACTAAGCATACATTTTGAGAGCTCAACAGTTTATTTACCCTTAACATAGTTTTTACGTATTCAGCAAAAACTGCCCAATAGAGTCTGTTGCCACCAAAGGAACGCCGCATAAAAAAGGCACCTGCCCTTCGCAGCAGCTCACCAACTATTTTCATTCCTAGGAAATCTGAAAAACAAGCAAACAAAAATGAAAACCACACACACAGAATGTAACATCTGCCAGCAGAACCAACTACTTTCCGTAACAGACTGATTCAATTCACAGAACGGAAGAGATCTCTCTCAAGGATTCCGCTGTTGCAAACGTTTGGAAGACGTGACTGGCACATTATGACATGCTTTCAACTATATACATATATATATAGCATTCACATCTATTTATTTTGATAATTCAGGCATCCAGATTTCAGCCATAATGAGGACTCTTTTTTTTTTTTTTTTCAAGTACACTGTCTCACTCATCTGCAGAAAGAAGATGAAAGTATCTCAGAAGACACAAATTAACCCCAGAAATAAACTAACCAATCATACTACATGATGTCATATAAGAGCCCAACTCATCAATTTTGGAATGGTTGCATAAACCAGAAAAAATTATTGATAATTTTCTAGTTTCAAGTAACCCCTGAATGCTTAAGCTTGCCAAAACCAGGAAGCACTTAGCAGTAATATTCTGGGGAGGTATTTAAAAGGAGTCTACACAGCAGCCTGCCATATGCTGCTTCAGTCTTCTTGCTACCTCAATCAGTAAAACATTTGAGGGTGGATATTCAGACACTAGATAGAAAGATGAAAGCAAATTAGCTACAGGACCCTGGGCAACAACAGCAGCTGCAGAAGTTTCTCCTCTTTTTCCCTTACTCTCCTACCACCCTCCCTCACTCACTACAAAACATATGCTATCCTCCCCCTTGCCTCCATCCTCCTACTGCCCAAACAATCCACCAGACAGGATGCAGTTGCCACGCTCACCTCTCCCCACTGCACTGCACACTGCTACACCAAGAACTGAGACCCAAATGCATCCTTTCACGTGCCTCACACCCACACCACCTCACCAGCTCTGCAACCTGCTAAAGAGTCTGTTTCCTTCCTTACAGCCCCTTCTTAGATATTGAAATGCCACTATAATGTCTCCCTGGAGCCTTCTCTTCTCCAGGCTGAACAGCCCCAGCTCTCTTGGCCTGTCCTTGTAGGAGAGGTGTACAACCTTTGGATCACTTCTGTGGCACTCCTCTGAAGGTGCTCTAACAGGTTTATGTCTCTCCTGCACCAAAGACACAGTACTCCAGGTGAAGCCTCACCAGCACAGAGTAGAAGGAGCTGGACTGTCTCATTTGACCTGCTGACCATGCTTCTTTGGATGCATATGGTTGGCTTTTTGGGCTGCAAGGGCACATAGCTGGCTCATGTTCAGCTTCCCATCCACCAGTGCTAAGTCCTTTTTGGCAGGGTTGTGCTCTATCCTTACATCCCCTAGCTTGTATTGATAGCAGAGGTTGCCACGACCCAGGTGACACACTTGGATTTGCTGAACCTCATGAGGTTCACCTGTGCTCATTGTTAATGCCTATCTTAGGTCACTCTGGATGGCTTCCCATCCTTCAGACAGGTTGACTGCACCACACAGGTTGGTGTCATCCACAAACTTGCTGAGGGTGCACTCAATCCCACTGCCAGTATCAATGGTAAAAATGTTAAAGAGCACTGGCTCCAGTACTGAACCAAGGGACACCACTAGTCACTGATCTCCATCTGGACATTCAGACACTGACTGCTAGTCTCTGGGTATGATCTCATAACCAGCTCCTCATCTACCAAACAGTCCACCCATCAAATCCATATATTTCTAATTTGGAGAGAAGGATCTTACGGGGGATCATGTCTAAGGCCTTACCAAAGTCCTGACAGACAACATCAGCAGCTTTTCCCTTGTGCCCTGATGCAGTTACACTACCATAAAAAACAACAAGGTTGGTCAGGCAAAACCTGCACTTGGTGAAGCCATGCTGGTTATTGCATGTCACCTCCCTGTCTTCCACGTGCCTCAGCATAGCTTCTAGGAGGATCTGTTCCATGACCTTCCCCAGCACAGAGATGAGGTTGAGAGGTTGGTGGTTCCCTGGGTCATTCTTTCTACCCTTCTTAAAAATAAGTGTGACATTCCCTTTCTTCCAGTCACCAGGGCCTTCACCTGACTGCCATGACTTTTCATGACATTACTGAGAGTCACTTGGCAACTACATCAACTGATTCCCTCAGGATTCTGGGATGCATCCCATCAGGACCCAAAGACTTATGGACGTTCAGGTTCCTCACATGGTCACAAACCTGACCTTTGCTTACAGAGGGAGAGGTGTGATTCTCCCAGTTCCCACCTTCTGAACCATTTACTTGACAGTCGGGTGTAGAGCAGTTGCAAGTGAAGACTGAGGCAAAAAATGTTTTGAGTACCTCAGCCTTCTCCTTGCCTGTTGTTACAAGCCCGCCAGTATTGCTCACAAGCAGGTGTACGCCCTCCTGAACTTTCCTTTTCTGGTTGATGTACTCATAGAAGCCTTTCCTATCCTTCTCTGTGCCCCTTGCCCAGTCCAATTTCAGTCAATTCCTGGCTGTCTTGACCCCATCCCTACACAGCCTCACAGCATCACTAAACTCCTCTCAGGTTACCTGTCCCTGATTCCATCATGCATTTTTTTCTTGCTTTCCAATTTGACCAGTAGATCCCAGTTAAACCATGCCTTCCTCTCCTGACTCCTTCCACTTTCAGGAGAGCTCTTGTGCCCTAAGGAAATGTTTCTTAAAAGATCTGCCAGCTCTGCTCTGCTCCCTTGTCCTTGAGGACAGATTTCCAGGGGGGTTTGCTGACTAACTCCCTAAAGAGCTGGAATTTGACTCCCCTATAATTAAGCTTCCAGATTTTACTCTTTGCCTGTCCAATATCCCTCAAGAGCGAACTCCATCACTGCAAGGTTACTACAGCTCAGGCAGCCTCCAATCCCAATGTCACCAATCAGTTTCAAGGGAATCAGTCACACCACCAAGTAGCAAGAGGTAATTGGCACTTCATATCAGGCTACTGTGACGGCACTTAAAGCTGTATCAAGTGTCACAAAAGGCTCTGTGTACACAGTAACTCTTGGCCAAGCTTTTGTCTGTTTCCAGGAAAAGAAAGCAATAGAGAAGTCTGCTTCACAATGCCTATCTTTTCCCAGCCTTGGGTCTACAGATGAGGTACTACTGATTAAACTTGCTACGAAAAAAAATTACTTTTGACTGGACTCAGCACAGAGGAGGGGGCCTGTACCACGCAAGCATCTAATCCAAGGGCATTTTAACAACGTGTATTTGGAATAGAAATTAAACACAACTACTTAGAGCAGCAGCTACCTGATCCCTTGCTACTGGTTCTCTGAATCCTGAAAACACCATTAAAAGAACATACTTGCCTATTCCTGCAGCAATGACAGGCAAAGCCAAGTCATACGTATATAGCAAATAAGACAGCATCAAAAAGTCTACATAGCTTCGGTGACTGGGCAGCAGTACAACTGGGTGCTCTTGAATGGCATGTTGCAACTGAGAAAAGAAATAAGAACAAACGATATTGTTCCAGTGTTTCCAGAATTGCTGTTGAAACTTGCAGATACAAATCTTCACACAGAGGAATAGAAACTCATTTGCTGAATATAGTTTCTTTGTTCACTTTGTATCGTTTTCACCATGGAATTATAGGAAATTCAGAACAAGATTTTCCAGAATTGAACCCCGTTGTTTAAAGGCATCACAGGATGCAAAAGACAGGGTCACCTCATTACATGATAGCAGAATTCCAATATTTTTACGTGGGAATGGGAACCCCAGTAGGAGCTATCAAGGCTTCCAAGTTTTCCAAAGGAACACACTCTGTATCCTCCAGAGCAGTGACAGCCCATGGGGCTGAGGAATACTTGAGTAAGAGGTATACAGTGTTTCATGGATCTTAGCTGTATGAAGGCTTTGCAGAACAGTCAACCCACTCAGCCATACAAAATTAGGTTTTCACCCCCCAGTACAACAGAATTTATTATTAAACATATTATTTCATACTGCAAAACTCTTTCATTTGGTGATCTAACAGAATCACTAAAACCTACCTACGAGTACTCCTTGCATGTACTCTGTGTTCCTTGTAACAAAGTTTTCAATCACACTAATATATTCTAGCACTTAGTTCAGATTATATTTCCACTATCTCACCACTCTAGCAACTTACTAAAACCTTTCATGTTTATATTCTTGGCCACAAAACCTCATCCCCCTAAATAGAAAAACTGGAATTGTTTTTATCTACTGCCTAGATAGCTACTGTCACATTCCACTCCACATAGAAAATTGCTTCCAAGATGGATTGCATTCTTTGCTGCTTCAAAAAGCAAATGAAGCTAAAAGAAAGCAGGTCAAAGTTGCTGTTCTTCAAAACCTCCTCCTTCCAAAAAAAAAAAAAAAATCCAAACCAAAAAACCAAACCATGCCTCATAAATCACTTATCAAATTTAGTCATCCAGATAACTTTTTAAAATTAGGAATTCAGATTCCTGAAGAGCTGGCAAAACAATGACAGTGAGAGGAAAAAAAGCAACAAGAGAGAAAGGATGACAGTCATATGCACCTTCTTCTGACTATTTATTTTTACTGTTAACCTTATGGGGAAAAAATGCAACAGTGTACTGTTTGCATTATTAATGTTTGCAAGATCACAATTACAAGATCGCAATAAAAAAAACTGAGGGATGTTCTAAGCATCAAAATGCAGAGTATGAATAATATGTATTTTAACACCGCACAGATATTATTCCTTATTGCCAAATATATCTCAAGTGAAAGCCTACATAATCTCTGCAAAAGATGCAAGAAGCTTTATACAAAATATCACTTTACCATCAGAAGAATTTGAAAAATTCTTCTGCCTGCTTGTCTCAAATACACATCGTCTGACTTTTCCTCTCTTTGTTAAGAAAAGCAGCAATAAACATAAAGGCAGTCTTTTTTTTTTTTTTGTAGTTTTTTTCCTAAAAGCAAAGACTGGAGCCTTTGCCTAAGGATCAGTAGGAAAATAACTACAGCTTTATATTCTTCTTGAACAGTACTCACTCTCTGCATTCCTTCTTCGTTCACGCAAACTCTCTGGAATAGCTGCTTAAATATTTTGCTCAGAGTAAAGGCAAAAAATCTGACAGCTCCTAATTGCATACTGTGACCCATCTCATCCAGGATTTCCATGGCTTCTTCTTGAATAATATCAGGTGATTCTCCCATCTCTTTTGCTAACTGAAGAGAAATAAACAGAAGAACAATCAGATGTTGCCCCCTTCTCCTTGCCCATGCACACTATTCAACGTGCCACAACAATTACAGCAGCAGTAACGTAAGAGTTTTATCTGGCAGGCATACATCCAATCTTACAGAATCCGTTCAGTGTCAAACAGGAAGAGAAAGTCGTAATAAAGCTGTTCAAAATCAACAATGAGCTAAGCTGTCAACAAGGGCTGAGTAGTAACATTTTTTTTTTCCTCCAAAATAAACTATCCAAACATTTTAACATATAGAACTTAAACCTCCTCTGAAGGTGCTAAGAATACTTCCTATAGTCTGAAGAAGGCTCTTTAATTAGTAAAATGAAACTTAAGCTTGCAGAAATACTCAAGTAGATCTCAGGAGCTCTTTTGGGTTCGATTTTAAGACTTAACTAAAGAACTTCAGCGCTATCATGCTCGACTTCCTTCTCATTTGTTACTCTGGCCGTGGCTAGCTGAAGTGCAAACAAAGTGCTGTCTCTACCGGCTTTGCATATCAATGTGTTTTTTTTCCTGTTCTTAGCACTTTCCATTTTGAAGTTTTTTTTAAACAGACTTAATTACCATCTCTTCCATTTATATAGAAGAGGTTTATAGCCTCTATTTTAAACAGAGAAATATTTAACCGGAAAGTTCATCTTTTGCTGTTATGAAATGAGGAACGTGCCCTTTACTGAACATCAAACAGGGAGAAAGAGGAAGAATGACAGAATAAAAAGCTTCCTAAACAGCATGGCTCAGTTCAGAGGCCAGCAATACTGCAGTAATCTACAGACTGGAGCTGAGGAGCAGACTGCAATGGCAAGACCGCTAACCTCCTTCAACTGCTTCACACACACCTGAAAAATTTCTATCACGATCATTTTCCAACAGAAGAGCAGCACTTCAGAAGAAAACATCACAGGAGCATCTTTCTGAAAAATCCTATGTAAAATATTTTCTTTCAGACAGCACTTTACTGTTTCTACACTGAATGGTTCAATTTTTTCATATTAAATGTTACTGAGCCATTCCTGATAGCAACAGGGCTGGAAAATGCAGGCCACGCTTCAGTTTGTAACGTCATAGCAAGCTTTGACATATCATACCAGGTATCACCCATTCGAAAATAAAAATATCATGGCAGCCACTCACTCAGAACTAACCGAAATATCTTACACATACTTCTGCTGGCCTGGAATTTATTTTCTTTAATACTGCAAATAGGTACTTCTGCTAAGTAATTCCCTTAGTCTAGCCATTTCAATGCAATGCAAAATATAAGTCAGTTTGAACGTGAAATACTTTATTCAATATAAATTATTATGTTGAATATATATATTGAATATTGAATATATTGTATTTATATTTATTATATTTATATTTCACCTTAAAACAAACATGTGGACACATCTTAGTATTTTCAATCAGAAGAATTGTGTAAAATAGAACTTTCATTTTAGGGAACGCAGCATTTACGATTCAATCAAACACATCTCCTAGCCTATAAAATTGCTACACGACATTCTCCAAGTACAGAAGTGTCTACTAAGCAGAGTGTGATTTTCACAGTGCTGCTCTGTGTCAAGGACAGTGGAGGAAGGTAAAAAAATGCTAAAGCACATTGGTTACGCTGGATGGTGAAGTGTCGTGTAAGCAGAATCAAAACACTATGACATAAATCAGATATCTAACAGCTCCACTGGCAACCCTGTGGTAAAACAGTACTTGTCTTCCCTGCCAGAAGACAATGGCTCTCAAGTTACCGATTTATTGGACTGCCTTCCAAACTACACCTACGGTGTTTGATAAGGCCAGCAATATTTCTTTTTTTCCTGTTGCCACACAAAGTTTGGCTGTATTCAATTTAGTTTGTTTTACAGTTCAGCGTTCAGACTCACCTGCTTGATAACATACTGAACCTGCTCCGACTGCAGAACAACACTTTTAATAGCATTTGGCTTGCAGGGTGAAAGCCCTTTATAGATCACAGGTGTATAGCATTTCATTGCATATCTCAAGTCACTGGACAATCGTCTTTCCTCCAAGATGTCTTCAAACTCATCTCTTTTCTTCGATGTGAGCTCTTTCTGCTGGGAACATACAAAGAAAGAATGAGACACTGTCTCCAGAGATTCAGTGATCTGCTTGGCTGCAGCAGTAAAGTATCAGATGCAAAACTTTTGCAGTGTTTGGTTGTTGGTGGGTTTTTTTTGTTGTTTGTCTTTTAGCTTTCTGCAGTGTCTGCATTCCAGGCTCTTGAGTGCACGAACAATGCACTGCTTGGTGCAATGCTACAATTAGAAACTTAAAAATAAATAAATAAATAGAACCAAAAAAAACAAAAGCAACAAATGTTTCCAACTGCAAAGGCCCCCAGATCACCCTATGCCACGCTGCTTAATTCTGTCCAGCAGGAAGAGGTTGAGGGAACACCTCGGCTTTAAAGCTAAAATGCCTTGCCTCCAGCCTCTTCATGATTAATAGGTATTAGCAGCTTTGATCTCTACACTTACGGCTGTGTGAGGACAATAACAGGAACAACATCATAAAAACACAATCATCAACAAAAGAAAGCGGTATCCCTGCTGCTTTAAGTTGCATCTGGGATCTTGGTGATCTGTTCTGGCTTTCACTAAGCTTGGATATACATCTACAGAAAGCACGGTCAGGTAGGATCAAAATAAAAAGCAAACTACCAGCTACATGAAGATCAGAGTGCAACACAGTGCACAGTACAGTTACAAAGAGAGCACAGTCTCCGCATCACCAGTGTCACTGTTAAGCAAGAAAACTAACAGAACTACTTGTGGATCCATCCCACGACAGAAATCTCTTCAACAAAACTCTTCTCCTTAAGACAGCAGGAATGGTCTGTGCTGGACAGGGATGTCTCCTCTTATCTCTTGTAAGAGCACAGTCCACATGAATGACCCTTCAGTCTTTACAGAACGCAAAGTGTGTCCTTCCAAACTTCAAAACAGCAGCAAGAGTCATCAGACAAGCAAGGCTCAGCACAACACAAATACAAAGGTACCAATTATGATTAAGAATATTTATTAGAAAAAGATGCTAAAGCAAAAAAGTGGGGAAAAAAAGTGACGGGTGAAAGGCAACTTCCCAGGCTGTTACAGTGACCTTTCCTGAGCCCAAGATGAAGGCCCAGCCAGCAAACACCCACCAAAAACAGATAAGCAATACACTGAGGAGCAGCAGCTAGGTTTGCAGCTCTGGGAGAGGGAGTCAGCTTACGCCACGTGTTCAGTGTAGCTACATCAGCAACACTATCAAAAGCAGCTGACATTTGGAGTGAGCGCAGCACACCATTTAGCTCCTGACCATTCATCTGATGCCGAGAAATCTGACAAAGTAACCTGACACACCAATGAAATATGTCGAGCAGGTATTCCCTTTATTACAGCGCTGGGTGCATGGGGGATCTCTCCACCAAACGTGCACACCAAAAAGAGAAACGAATACATATTTAAAGCATGCATATTCATCACATTCCAAAGTCTGGTTATCGAGGGGATTAAACCTAAGGGTCAATTCTGCTGTAAATTTTCAAACCTTGAAGGGGGAGAGCTCCTCACCGTTCCTGTGGGTGTTTTGCTTAAGAGAGACAACTGTTTGGTTATCTTGTTGGGACAACAGGATGTCCATCCTGCTTTCTTACCGACAAGTTTAGCTGCCTCCACGTTCTTGTATTAGTTTGATTTATGCCCACCCCCATTTCTAAGTTTTGCTCTCTGTGCAACACATCTGGCCCAACAGATAAATCAGCAGGGAGTAGCACCTTTGTTGCCACGTACAAGTATTATCGTGGCTCGCGGTGCACCCAAAAAAAGACCACTTGCCCCTATTTCTGCTTATCTTTACAACCATAAACAGAGGCAATGAGGGGCCACGACAACCACACAGATGATATGCAGCTGCCTTTACTATAGAGAAGCTGTTCTCGTGATTCACATCAGCATAAGACAGCTTGGAAACACAAAACGTAGCGCCACGAATCAGGAATACCTACACTTAAGAACCTCAAACGAATCAAGAACCCAATTTCATTTCATCAGAAAAGCACAAACCCAACGACAGCGCCTGACGTTGTTACATTTTTCCACGTACGCTACAGCCAGGTTTGGGTACCATCGACACCACACCAGCGCACCTTGCAGCGACCTTCCTGAACGCAAACAAGACCGGAAAATAAGAAGAACAAAAGTGAGAGGGAGAGGGAAAGGACCTATCCCGCTCTCCCCGCGCCGCCTACCGAGAACATGGGCGCCCCTCGCCGCGCCCGCCCGGCCGCCGTCGCCACCGCCATGGCTCTGCGAGCGCCGCCGCGCCGCGCCGCTCCCCGCTCGGCCGCCCTACCCCTTCGCTGCGGCGCCCATGGCCCCGCGCCGGCCCGGCCCCGCTGCCCGGAGCGCTGAGGCGGGCGCGGGGGAGGGCGGGGGCACCGCGCCGTGGGCGGCGCCATCTCAGGGCCGACGGGAGCCGGCCGGGCCCAAGCGGCCTTCCGCCCTGCGCGCCATGGGGGCGCGGGAGCCCTGCCGGCGGCTGGAGGAGGTGCTCGGCGCCCTCTACGATCTGGGTGGGTGAGCGGGGCAGAAAGGAGGGCAGCGGGGAGGAAGGAAAGACAAGCGCCCGCCCGCCCGCTCGCTCGCTCGCTCGCTCGCTCGCTGCGAAGCGAAGTTGACCCGCGCGCACGTGTTCTGCCGCGCAGGTGAGGAGCCCGGCGTCCAAGCAGCGGCGGAGGACGCGGAGCCGGCGGCCCCGAGCGATGCCGGCGGGGCGGGAGAAGGGCGGCACGGCGCCCGCGGCTTCTTCGGGGGGCTGCGGGAGGAGATGCGCCGCACCGCCCCGCCGCCCCCCGCCGCGCCGCCCCCCGCTCACGTGGAGGTGGTGGTGTTCCGAGCGAGGAAGAGGGCGGCGCGGCCCGGCCCCATCCCGGCGGCAACACAGGTAGGACCGGGGCGGGGACAGCCCCCGGGATGGGGCTCCGACCCGAAGCCCTCGTTCTTCTGTTTGGGGTTCTGCTGCGAAACGAGAAAACCGGCAAAAAAAAAAAAAAAAAAAAATGCGCTGCCCTCGGTTCGACGAGAGCGTGGGGTGGGAGTTCTGTAATCATTCATGTATTCATTCTTTCCTAAAGCCGCACCAGGGATTTTACATTGAGACGCCCCTTTCTGGGTGCAGCTTGCCTGCTTTTGTTGTCTCTGCCACCTGCCACCATAACGAGGCATCTCCGCTCTGCCAGTGCAGGTGACTGTAAATCCCAGATCCTTCCCTGGGTGCCTGGCTAACGGCAGCCAGCCCCCCTGTCTGGTTGAAACAGCGATGAGCACAGGTAATGCTCGTGCCAGAGGAAGTTCAGGTCGGATATTAGGAAAAATTCCTACTCAGAAAGATCGCTGAGGCACTGGAGGGGGCTGACCGTGGTGGTGGTGGAGTCCCCATCCCTGGAGGTGTTCCAGAAATGTGTGGTTGTGGCACTGAGGGATGTGGTTAGTGGACGTGGTGGGGATGGGCTGGTGGTCGGGCTAGGTGGTCTTAGTGATCTTTTCCAGCATTTAGGATTCTGTGACCCAAAGGCTTCTGATTTCAAAAGATCTCTGATTAAGTATTGGAAACAGAAAAATAAATCCCAGCAACATAAATAAACCCACGCATGGGGCT